>JAKSXM010000132.1:0-5000000 GCA_022575985.1 Anagrus nilaparvatae | reverse complement strand
GAATTTCTTTGAATAAGTTAAAATATCATCGAATTCGATATCGAATAATATATCATTCGATATAATCATATAAACAATATCGAATGACCGGGTTATCGAATGTGCTTGTGTTTGGGTACCGTTAAAGTTCGCCTGCAGGCGTTAAAGCTAGCTTTTCTTTTATTAAAGTTAACTTTAAATCAGCTTTAAATGAACCTGTTGAAGTTAGTTTCTAACAAAGTTTTTAACAACAATTTAAAATTAATAATAATAAAATAAAAAATAGGGGGAAATAGAAAAAATTGGTGAATTTTTGAGGGTAGGTTAGGTTAGACTAACCCTGAATAAATGGGCTTTAACAGTTAACTGCAGGGCGGACTTTAACGGGTAACATATATTTCCCAATATATACATATGTAATTCAAAAATGTCGAAATCGTGATATTGATACGCAAAAGTATAGCGTATAAATAAACATTTCTTGTATATAATAATGAAAATTAAATCAGTGCATGTATAAGTAACAATAAATTTAAGTAAACCCTTTGTTATTAATTATAATTTTTTCATTAAATAATGGTAAATTTCTCTCATAATATGCTTTTATTTAATGAAGCTCTCAAAAGTTTGGTTATATTATCTAGCAAGCATATTTTATTTACAACAGAAGTGAAATAACTATCTATTTTTCAAGTTATTCTTAGTTATTAAATAAAATATTCAAAATGATGGGTGATCAGTTTCGTAATAAAGTGGAGCAATATTCCCCTAAATCATCTCCAAGGGGAGCTCGATCCCCTGTAGTTTCTCGTCAAGATTCGACGGGTACATTAAAAACTACAATATCACTGGGAAAAAATCCTTCCATCGTTCACAGTGGTCCATTCTATTTAATGAAAGAACCTCCAGGTAAATTTATTTAATACTGAATTTTCCGCTATACTTTATCCTATTAAATTTCTTTAATTTTCAGGAGAAAGTGAACTAACGGGGGCTAGAAATTTAATGGCATATTATGGCCTAGAGCATTCTTATAGTAAATTTAGTGGTAAAAAATTGAAAGAACAATTATCTTCTTTTTTACCAAATTTACCAGGTATGATTGATACACCAGGTGATCAAGATAATAGGTAAGTAAAAGAAATATTGTTCAAACTTCTTATCTAGTAATAAGATACAGAAAAATCTTCAAAATGTGCTCTTATGGGCATCATTTTATATTTTATGTTCATGTTAAACATTGTACCAGAAGAATTTAATACCAATTTTGATTCATTGATTCAGTTATAAATCTTTTTTTCTAGCTCTTTGAGATCACTTATTGAAAAACCTCCCATTTGTGGCAAAGAACTTCTACCACTGACAAGTGTTCAATTAGCTGGTTTTAGGTTGCACCCTGGTCCAGTAAGTTTAAACAAATAATTTTATGAAATTTATATAGTTAAAATATTATAAAATAAATTTTTTTATTTAGTTACCAGAACAGTATCGGCATGTTAATCAAGTTCCACAAAGGAAACATAAAAATAAACATAAAAAATATAAATATAAACCCGGAGAGGTACCAGGTAGCCAAGAAACAGCTGCAACTGATATTGGTGGAGCCGATACCCATGAAAAGAAGCACAAAAAACAAAAAAGGCATGACGAAGAAAAAGAAGCTCGAAAGAAAAGGAAAAAAGAAAAGAAACGTAAAAAGCAAAAACACAGTCCAGAACATTCTGGTGGACACACTCCTTCTCAACACTCCAATTCGTGATCTTCAAATTAAAGATTTTGATTTTTTTTTAAGACCCGATAGTCTTCCAAACTATCAAAATATAATAAAATATTTTGTCAAATAGATAATATTTTTAGAAATTAATCATTTATAGCTAATTTATTTTTTTTAGATAATTTAGTACTAAAGTGTAAACTTATTTTTTGTTTTTTTTAATTATTAATTATAATTTAGTAACTACTAGTATTAAATTTTTTTTTTTAATTTACAAAATATTTGTTTAGCAGAATTTTGGTAAAAGCAATTGGCATAGTTTACAGTCCTGCCACACTAAAATAAAATAAAAATAAAATTAAAAAATCGTCCATGGAGGGGAACACCGAACTTTATAAAATTTATTTATTTATGTATTAATAATTAATTGAAATTAATGATTTATTGAATATTCATGTAATTATTAGTTAATTAAATGATTTATAATAAATATTTCATTTACCCTAATTTTATTTGATTATCGATGAAATAACAGTTTGCCCCTCCACTGATAATTTTTTAATTTTATTTTTATTTTACAGTGTGGCAGGTCTGTTAGCGTCTATTACATTAAAAATAAAATAAAATTATATACTTCTTGTTGAATAAAAAATAAAATGCAATTTTTATTTTAAATATAAAAATTTTGTAAATAATTAAAGTTAAGGTATATTAATCATTTTAAGTGATTAAATAAATAATAAAAGTAAGATATTAATTCTTAAATATGAGTTGTAATTTATTAAAACCTTATTTTATAAACACTTGCAATTTCAAGTGCATAATGTACAAATTAATTAAATTGCAATCTTAAAAAAAATATTTTTAATTATTTATATATAAAATGTGCTTTTTTTGCATAGCATAATTTTTGTATTCATTGACATTAAATAATAATTTGAAAAATACGCTTTTCAATTAATTACTACATAAAAAACATTTACATAAAGTAAAAAAAAACAATTAGATTAATATTTAAATTATAAAAAATGTACATCTTTCTGGTATACATTATAATTTTCATATTCCGTCACTTATATTTTACAAAAATTTAATAAGGACGTTGGCGATCACGATCTCTGTCTCCACGACTGAAAAAAAAATATAATTTTGTAAAACATTTTTGATTTTGCTTATTATATACAAATTAAGTTACTAACCCTCCACCTCCTCTCATAGGTCCACCTCTTCCACCACCACCTCCTCCTCCACGACCACCGCTGCCTCTGTCACCTGAACGGAACCCACCTCCTCCTCCTCTGCCACCTCCACCTCCACCTCTACCTCCTCTATCGCCTCTTCTGTCTCCTCCTCTAAAACCACCGCCTCGGCCACCTCCTCTATCACGACTTCCACGATCGTTACCTCCACGATCTCCACCGCGGTCGCTACCACCTCCTCCCATACCTCCTGGTTTAGAAGTTTTGCAAAGATTACATTGATTTCTCCAAGCAAAGTTTGTGTTTCCACAACTGGGATTAGGACATCTATAAAAAAAAAATCATTTAAATTTAATAATTTGTAGAACAAAATGATTTTCGTGTTAAGAAATATCACTCACCTCCAATCTCCTCCTCGGGAACCACCACCGCCACCTCCTCTGTCTCCACCGCGTTCTTCTCTACTTCCTCCTCGAGTACCTCGATCTCGGTCTCCACCTCTGTCTCCTCTGTCACCGCGATCTCGGTTACCTCCGAAACCTCCTCCTCCACCTCCTCTACCTCCACCTCTTCCACGGCCACCGCCGCCTCCACCTCCACCACTTCGGCTACCTTGCCAATTACTCTTGTGTTGTGCTATTTGAACTTTAATTGTGCAGCCTTTAAATTCTTTGCCATCAAACCAGTTAATAGCCGAGCGGGCCGCATCTTGATCGTCATAAGTTACTGTAGCTTCACCTTTATTTTTACCTGTATCCTTATCTTTGTACATCCAAATTTTAGGTTTGCCAGTACGTTTATCATTCTAAAAATTGAATATTCCAAGTTAAAGTCTGAAGGATTAAAATGATAATTACTGAATTAAAATGATACCTTTATGATACCAATAGCTCCAAAATGTTGGCAAATTTCATCTTCGGTAATTTCTGTGTCCATTCCTGATACAAATATGGTGTCTTCTTGAACGACCATTCCATCACCCCTGCTTTCGTATCCACCTGAAAACATTAAAAAATATATAAATTTGTTTGCAAAATCATATTTCAATTAGAAAAAATCCTACACCTAAATTAAAATAAAAACCTAGTTCTGTATTTAGCATTTAAATTATTTTTTTATGTAAATTAACTCAGTTATCAAAAATTTAAATTTAGCAACACATATTTTTTTGTATTTTCTATGTAAGTTGATAGTTTGTTTTTTCAGGAAAGCTTTTACCAATGATTGTTAACTCATTATAAATTTGTTATTTGTACTACTCCATAAACCCATATTTTATGCAATGAATATATAATTTTCTTCACTGAATCATTCTCCTTGTTGATAAAATTTCAAATCATTTTTATTTTTTAATATCATTAAACAGCAATAAAAACATTATTTTCCACCTTTGTACCATTACTCTTTAAAAATCCTGAAAATTTTTTATCTAAGTTTTTTAATATTATACCAGCTTCTGTTTTTGTAAGCCATGATTATCAGATTTTATGACTTGAAGTAATTTTTTCATCTCATGCGTTAAAAATGATTGGTTTTTTACCCTGCAAACATTTATTTTTACGCTTTTTTGATAAAAAACCATGTGTTAAACCACAGGACAAAATGAAGGGTTTAATATTTGCTTACAGTCTTCAACTGCATGCAAGGTCAAAACTTATATTTTGTCCCTTGGTTAACAAATAATAATGATAACCCATATTCTAATAAAAAATATTTTTACGTTACTAAAATTTTCTTTCCTGAAGCAAACGATAATCTTACAATTCTAATAAAATTTACTAGCAATTAACCTTGTCCATGAATTTTAAAATTTGATTAGTCGTTTGCTACTAAGTGAATTTTAGAATTCACAAAAAAGTTATCCAGTTATTGCTATATATGAGACTCTTCAAATTATAGTTAGATTAAAATAAATTTAAAAAAATAATTTTTATATTCATAATTTTAAGATTCCCTTTGTTATGAACTGTGAATTAAATAATGCAATGAAAATTTCTATAAATTTATACTAAAGTTTATATATTATAAACTGGGAAAATTTTAAAAATCAAACTAAACTGCTATTTCATAAAGAAGAAAATTTTATCTTATGAATTCTATTTAAATCAATGTTGAGCAAGGTTTTCAAAAAATATTTTATCATTACCAAAATTTTTTTTCTTAAAAAGCAAGAACTCAAGTCATGTAAAAAAAATTATAAAGCAATATTAAATTTTGTTTACAGAACTTGACCAATTATTTGTTTTGTAAAAATAATTTTAGCATAATTTTCTACCAAGTGCATTTTGAGCTGGAATTATTTTTTCTTTAATTAAAGTACTTTGCGGACACTTAAGAGTGCTAACACTGAATAGCTAACTAGTTATAAGGGAATATGTTACCATATATCTTGATACATGCTAATATTATAAAAGTTGTTTTGTTCAAATTAAATTCGGTGGTTATATGGTACCATTTACCCTTTAAAATTTTGTAAAACCATTTATTTACTTTCAATTTTTTAAGAACTAATTTGATTAAATAATTTGATAAAGTTTATGTAAAAGAAAAAATATAAATCTTGTCAATTTTTAAAATTTAAATTTAAAGATGCTGTTTAATAAAGCTTTTCATGAAAGTAAATAAAAAAAAAAAATAAATTGATTAAACATAGTAATTTACTGTTTAGTTTAGAACAAGCTAAACTTTTATGCATTTCAAACATAGGGACTTGGAAAAACTTCTAATGTTAGAAAGTAAAAAAAATGTTATTAATAAATATAACAAAATTTTGGGTCTAAATCTTAAAAAAGAGAAAATGAAAATCCAAAAAACACGGATTTTCGCAATAAATTTTAAACTTTTTTTGTTATATTACATTTGGTCATAGGATTGTCACCTATACTGACCAAGGCAAGCTAATGGAAAAACAACCTTAAGTCAAAAATTTTTAAGAATAGCAAAACAATCTCTAAGGTTTTAATATTTCTTTCTTATTTTGGGTAGAATTTTAATAATTTGCCAGATACTTTATCAGGAGTTATAATTAAAATTAGCTCTTTTTTTTTAAAATATATAATCGCAGCCCTTTTAAATACTTGTATTCCTAAAACTTGGTTTTTTTTTTTACATATTTCATAAAATATATTGAATGCATGAATAGCACCAGACTTGTACAGAGAGCCTGGTGCATTTACCTTTGTTATAACCACCACGGCCACCGCCACTGCTAAAACAGAAGCAGAAAAAACCAATGAGTTGTAATCATGGACAGAGAGAGAATTTCAATTGCAGACCACCACTTCATTATCTTCTTGATGTACCTACTGTCTAAAGGTCTTTATTACCATAATTACATTTATCATTTTGCTTAAGGGTTCCAATACTTTTTTCAAACTGTCAGTCTGTTATTTAATAATCAGTCTGTCATCATGCAATAAAAAATAAAAAATAAAAAATGAAGTTATTTTAACTTTTACATGCTCCTGTATATTTCTGTACAATTTTTTTTAAAAGTAAAATTATTTTTACTAAAAAACTTTCGTTGAGAAAAAAAAAATAAAAAAAAAAAAAAAACGCAATTAAAAATTGTTACTGTCATGCAACCCGCTTTTTTTCCAATATCACTTTAAGTTGATATATGTTATGTATTTACAATGACATAAAATTTTTAAAATCATATTCAAGTGTTTGATCAACCTCAATTGTGAAAAAGGCATACAACTTTTTAACATCATTTGTCAAGTATTGTTGTACATGCAGTCCCAAACGTTATAACATAATTTTAGCTGTATATGAAAAATTTGATATATAATTGCATTTGTCAAAAGAACCTTGTTTTTTTATAAACTATACATTGTGAAATACATTTTTTATTTTTACCTGTTTACCTGTTTTTATGATATCATTTTTCAGTGAATTTGTGTGCTAAAACTGCAGACACAATTAAATACCTATTGGGCATAAAACTATTGCAAAGCAATTATCATTTTTTCAATCATTGATAATTTTAGCAATTTTATAAATCCTTTGACGTTTTATTCATTTCTTATAATTACCCATTTTAAATGTAATTATTAAATAAACCTTTTTCTTTATTTACAATTACTTTTTCTTTGATACTTTAATGGATAGATAAAAATGCACTTACTTATATCCACCACCACCACCACCTCCGCTATTGGAGCGGTCACTTCCATATCCTCCTCTTCTATCATCTCCATAACGTCCACCTCCGCCACCTCCTTCAAAATTTTTATTATTTAGAGATTTAATTTATAACATTTTATTTTATAAGTTACTTACCACTGCTGTATCCTCCTCCTGAACTTCCCCTATAACCTCCGCTTCCTCCACCACCTCCTCCACTATTACTGCTTCCGTAACTTGCTGAATAGTTTGTGTTATTTCCAGAATTTCCACTATTTTCATAGCCACTTTGGTTATAGCTACTTGAATCAGGTTGATCATGATTACTTTCTGTGTTATAGCCTTGACTATAGCTTTCGTATGATCCTGCTGAAGGAGGTGGTTGACTAAATTGATTATATGATGCATTTGAAGAAGGCGGTGGATAGGATGTATCTGGAACTGAAGGGGGTGGTTGGCTGTACTGGGTATAAGTCGGTTGCTGGTACCCAGCATATTCTAAAAATTATTTTTGCCATTGTATTTTTCTTTATAATAAAAGGACTTAAAAAACAACGCTATTACAAAACAAAGACTTTAATTGTATTCAATCAAAATTTAATTAAAAATCTATATCGCTTTTAACAAAAGCTAATAACATTATTATTGAATGAAATTCATGAAAATTTTGGAAAAGTACAACTACAACTTTTTTTACAATCAATCATTTGTGAAGTTAATGTAAATTAAACGTTTTTTTTCATTTATTCAAAAAACAATCAAACAGAAAATACATAAAAACTACGGCGTCGTGACTTGTGAGGTTCTAAAGTTAATTATAAGCCGACACGGCGTGTTCAATAATATAGTAAATATTTCAACAACAAAAGAAAAATTTAAATAAAAAAATTATATTTACGAGTTTCTGCCATCGTGGTCGCCAGTCTGTTTATCTGCCAAACGGTGATAAATCACCGTAAATTTTATTTGTAGGTACTCGGTATTGTATAAAATGGCGGCTTACTTATTGGCTTTAAAATCAGTAATAGGGTGAAAAAAGCCGCTTCGTACTAGAAATTTTAACTCACTAGTACGCGACACGTAGTGTCGTGCAAACCAACTGAAAAATGAAAGAGAGAGAAGACGTACAAAGGCCGGATGTTTAAATTTTTTATCTCTTATTTTCGGATGTATGTGGCACCCTCTAAGATATAATTTAAATTACTTCAAAATAATAAATTATTAACTTCAAAAATTAAAAATTATAACAAAGATCTCTGATTATAATTAGAACATTTAAAATATTTTAGCTAAATATAAATTTCTAAATCAAATTTATAATTATTATTTTAAAAATTATAAAATGTCCCTAAAAAAAGTAAATAAAGAGAAATGTAGATGTGGTATCTTTAACAGATTTAAGGCGTTGGACTTTAGACCTGAGGGTCCGTGGCTCAATTCTCGGCTTTATCAGCATTAAGTTTTTTTCTTCAGAAAATGCTTCCCCAGGTTGTACCGTGAGGCGTAATCAAGGCGTAAAACCAGTGCTATGATAGAATTCTAGAGCAAGTCCCAAAATCGTAGTCTATAGTTTTGCTCGAAAAAATATATATGGTTTTTGGTTTGAATGCTTCCAGTCAGAGTACCTCCTGGACCATAGATTACATCGCCTACTTTCATGAAACTAACGCCCAGATTTAACACTGGCATAACACAAAATAAAACCATAATTATGTACAAACATGATGTCGACAAAGTTGTAATAATAAAAATAATAAAGGTGCATACCATTGGTTGTATGAGCTAAGTTCTCAAACCGTTAAATAATATACTCATTAATAAAATAAAAATCTCAAAGCTAGTAGCAGCCAGCAAAGTAATTTTATACTCTTACTTTGTCACTCGTATGTGTTCATCCTTTGGTTCATTCAGTCTTTGTTTGTACATATCATATTATATCGTGTTTTCAACACAAACTGTATACAAAATTAAAACTGTATTGTACACTAAAAAATCAACACAATAACACATTCAGCATACTTTCATTGCAAATTATATTACAAGTTATTTCAAAGCAACTGTAACAAAATCCTGTTAAAAATAAAAGTGTTTATATTGATTATTTTTCTTTTTACAATTATTTATCATCTTATAAAAACATAATTTCAAGTAATGGAGTTTTGGTTTGCACGTATTATTGAAATACTGTGATCGTTAAAATAGGAGTTTGTTATTTAAAAAATTTAATAAAAATAAAAAAGGTGTTTCTTAAAAATATATGAGCATAGTTGAATCACCTGCATATACGTAAAGGCCAGCTGATTTTTAGTTACATAAAACAATAAGAGAAAGTGCAAAAGAAAATCTGTCAAGTGGCTGCAGGATCAGTTGCTATATTGTTGCTAACAGTTAAAAATGAGGTGTGATTTTCTTAACATAATGTTAACTTTTATTTTAATTTTTAATTGTAAATTTTATTGCCCAATAATTTTGCTCATTTAAAGATTAATGTTTACCATGTTTATTTGTAAAAATATAGTATCTAAATATTTGGCGGGAATCGTTTATATAGTCAGAAATAAGTTCGTAGTTTTGTCAAAATAATATTTTTATTTATCTACTAAAAGGTATTCAATGATTAAGTTTAAATGTAACAGTTATTGGTGTGTAAACATTGTGATAATTCTAAAAATAACTATATTCTGATAGATAAAATGTTATCTCCTTTGGAATAATCAAATATTAATATTTTAAGTAATTACATTATTAATTAAAATTTTTAATCTAAAACAACTGAAATTGTTTTAAGCTCAAGGCAACAAACTACAACAATTAATGGAAAAAGATCATCTTCAGTATCTCCAAGACATCAAAATAATGATACGTCCTCGCAACACTTTGATTTAATAAAATATATATGTGAATGTAAGTCTATTTTTAATTATTTTAATAAGTAAATTTAAAAGCTTTAAATTAATTTATTAATTTTATTTATTGAAGCTTGGAATACAGTAACCAAGGAGTTAGATATGTATCACAATCAACAGCACGGAAATTCTTCAAATTATAAAAATTCAACGTTAGTTACTTATTATCAAGAGGTTGAGCCAAATCCTTTACTGAAAGGTAAATTCTCACAAATATTTAATAATTTTTTGAATAAATTTAACAGCGATATTACTTTTTTTTATAGATTTTGAACCTTTCAATTTAGAAACGCTGTGGAATCAACAAAATACACAGAATACAGCAAGAAGAACAAATTCATAGTCTTTGAATTTGAATTTATTTATACCGTTTTCAATTTGTTCAGAGCAGAGATCTTTAAGATATTAATTATTTATGATAATTGAAGAGCACCAGAAATAATAAAAAATTTAGTTAATATTAAAACAAGAATGTAAATAAAATTGGATCACAAATTAACATTCCACTTTTTTGACACACAGAGCATTTAATATTTTTATGAAAAAAATATTCTTATTATTTTCAATTTTTTAGGACTTTCTTTTTGTAAGTATTCGGTGCCTAAAACTTTACAAATATTTAATTTAATATAAAAAAAATAAAATATAGCAACGATTTATTTATTTTTGTAATAAACCTTAATTTTTTACTGTAAATTTAAGGTTGTGTAGAAACAAATGTAAATTTCATGTAATATAAAAAAGAAAATATTACGGTATGTAATATCTTTTAATTGATTATTCGATTTTTCAAAAAATAATTATCATGTATTCTTATTTACATTTAGTTACAGAAAATTAAAAATTGAAAATAAAAAAAAATAAAATATTTACTTAAAGTTATATACGCCTACAATGTAAAAGAAATAGAAAAAAGTTTGGATTAATAATTCTTTTGTTACAAACAAAATATGATTGTACCTGTATAAAAAAAAATATGATATTTATAACATATGTCATACAAAAAGCTTATGTGAAAATATTTATATTGGATAATTTATATTTTCTAATGTCAATAATGTTGATAAAACTTTTAAAATAATTTTTAACGAAAATAAATAAATAATATATTAGAAATGTAAATACAGTAAAGCCCTATTTAGGAGTTTAATTATTGCATAATTCTGTAATACTCTATTTTAAGTTAATAGAGTAGAACAACATACAATAATTCTATATTTTCAAAAATGGCTTAATAAAATAAATTCAAACAAAATGAAGTAACAATTAAATGTCTATTTTCATAATAAATTAGAAGTAATCATGTTACTATGATCATGATATTTGTGATTTTTAGCAAAAATTATTAAAATTTATATATTGAATTTATAAAAAAGAATATCACTAATTTAAAAAAATAAAAATAATTCTTTTCTATCCATATTTTGTATTTAAATTTTTTTTATAGAATCCTTTATAAATTATTTTGTTGTAAAATTAATTTGGGCTGGACTTGGCCAGGTTTAGTTGATAAAAAAAAAGTTTAAAAAGACAAAACTCTCTTTAATCTTGCGCCGAAACTATGAATTTATGCGAAAGGGCGGGGGCGCGGTCGAGAAGTAAACAGAGAGGATGCGTGCTGGAAAATAGAGAAAGATTATAGAACATTATATCTGCAGATTTCTGCAGCCGTCTCTCGTCAGTTGGTTTCTGTGCGCGGTCCATGAGCTTTCGTAGTTTACTTTTTGTTTATTGAATTTAATAAGAAAGTTCAGTAGCATATGCACGTTCGCGAATTTTTATACTTAAAAATGAAGTTGTATAAAAAAAAGAAGAAATTAATAATGTGAAAATTATAGAATTTGCATCGATTAGTCTCGAAATGTTCCAAAGAACACTTTGGATCACGTTTTTATCGGAATTATGAGTAATGGGATTGAAGAATAAAATGATCAAGCGACGACGTGAGTGCATTATTTATTTTTTATTTTAATACGCACGTGGATTAAACAAAAGCCTAACGTTAAAAATTATTGTGAAATAGAATTTAATTTTAATTAATTGCAATAAGAGTAAATAAAGTTAAGCAAAAATTTTCTTGTGATTATAAAAATTAAAGAAACTCAGCCTACCCGCCTATAATTCAAAACCCTATTTCCCGCCTATTTTAAATTATGTTTAGAAAAGTAAGGGGTCATTCATAAATTACGTAACGCTTGTGGGGTGTAGGGGGGGGTCAACCATTGTGTTACAGTCAATGTTAAAAGGGTCAGAAAAAGCGTTATGCTAGGGGCGGAGGGGGTTCAAAAACATTAAATTTTGCGTTACGTAATTTATGAATGGCCCCTAAGGTCATAAATTTCTGTAACAATTCGACGAACTTTAAAATCAGAATACTATAGGTGACGACGTAAAATTAATGCTCCTAGATCAGCAACTTTTGTTTTTCAGAAATTGTATTTTAATTCTATAAATTTTGTATACCATATTGGCATCAAATTAGTACCGAATTGTTTTAGATTCAAAATTTGTTGAAAACCAAAAAATCCTGTTGCAAACTTGGTGTGGAGGGTTTAAAAATTCCAAAATAGATCAGGCAATTTATAATAAAATATTTCTTCATATTTCAAGATTTCTACTGAAAATTTTTAATAGTATATTTTTATCCTAGGCCGCAAAAATAAAGAAAGGCCAAGATAGCACGTAAATTTCAATCCGAGGCGAAGCCGAGGATGGCAAACTGCGATCTGTGACTTTCTTTTTTTACGGCCGAGGCCAAAACATAATTTTTTCTGGACAGTAGCCATGAAAATTTCTCGCTACTGCCGCAGAAATAGTATATTACGACCCATGGCCAGAAAAATAAAGAATGGCCCAAATCGCACGTAAATTACGTAAAAAAAACTGCGATTTGGGGCATTCTTTTTTTATGGCCCAGGGTCGCATACGATTTTTCTGCATCAGTGGCGAGAAAACACGTCTTTGCCGGACGCACAGCGGGCCGCAGTACAGAAAATTTTTTTTTCTTGTTAGTGTCCAGAAAGTGCGTGTTTTCTGTCCGCTGCGCTATTCGAAAAAACGCATTTTCTCGACACTGAGCAAGAAAAATTATGTTTTGTCCTTGGCCACAAAAAAAGGATGCCCAAAATCGCAGTTTACCATCCTCGGCCTCGCCTCGGACGGTAATTTACGTGCGATTTGGGCCATTCTTTACTTTTGTGGCCATGGGTAAAAATATACTATTGTTGGTCAGCGGAAGAAGCTATAAACATTATGTGCATTGGTTTTTAAAAAGCAATAAATATTTTCGATCTGTAATAGTATATTACGCTGCGCGTCCGGAAAAGACGTTTTTTCTCGCCACGGTCGCAGAAAAATTTTGTACAATCCTCGGCCATAAACAAAGAATGACCCAAATCTCAGTTTATCATCCTCGGCTTCGCCTTGGAAGGTAATTTAGTGCGATTTGGGCTATTCTTTATTTTTCTGGCCTAGGACCGTAATATACTATTACAGATCGAAAATATTTATTGCTTTTTAAAAACCAATGCACATAATGTTTATAGCTTCTTCTATACTTGTTTAACTAAAAGAATCAACAATACTCATATCCCATTCAGCAAATCTCGAAAAGAATTCAATAAAAATGTAGGAAAAATGAAAAGATTATTAAATCTCTAGTATCTGTGCAGAATGGAAAGCAATAAAAACTGAAAACTCGTAGTTGTATATTATATTGAATACTGGGAATTCCAACGGCGTATGTTATTTCAAACGGAGAAATGATTCGAACGACAATCTGTCTAATTTAGAATTATCGAATTCTATTCATGTGCAATTGTTAGGATATTTATTGTTTTATTTATTATATTTTCTCTCTCAGGTTATCTCTATTCACAAAGTATGTAATTCAAAAGCTTTTATCGAGCTTTTTAAAGTTTTATCTCAAAAAAAAGTATAAAACTAACTTTCTTATATATTTTTTTTTTTCATTAGATTATATACTAGACTAACATAACCTGCTTTTTTATCACACAAAGATAAAATATTGTCAATTATTTATTACTGTCACCTAATCTTTCTAAAACAATATACCAGCGATATACTAACTTTATTTAAATAAGGAAAAATAATTTAAGCTACTCGATTATCGAAAAAGTTTCTTTACTAATGGAAAATTACAACTTTTCACTTAGAAAATAATCTCTGTTGGGAGATTTTCATACAAAATAAAAGAAAATTTATAAATAAATTTTTTTCAAAACGAAGGTGTTTTCAAAGAACAGAAAATCTTCAAAGGAAAAAATTACTTTACAGCTTTCTTTTATCAGAAGTCGTTCAATCATGTATTCTTTTTCAGAGAAATCCAATATTTTATTATTGTATTTAAAATGATATCAAATTTATTGATTGATAATTAATAATTTACATTTATTGTTAATTTTGATAATGCGAATTTATACATTTGAATAATCAAGTATTTATTAGAATTTCACGAGGCAATAATTAGGTATTAATGGTTTTGAAATATAGCCTCGTTCCAAATTCCAAAATTAAAAGATATTGTCCGAATTATCTTTGTCTATAAAATCCAATTTCAGTTTCGAGTAAATTAAATAAATTTTAAATTTACAACGTTTCAAATATTCAACGAAAATCAATACACACGCCGTAATTAAATAAAATAAATTTTATATCAACTGACATTAAATTAACACTGAAACGAATATTTGAAAATTCAATTTATGGTCAGTTTAAATAATGTAAATAAAATTTTTTTTATTTTAACAAATCAAATAACATCTTGGAAATTTTCTGGGTATCCCATGGTGATTGATGATATTAATTTTGCGCTCCCTTGCCTATTATAAACATTATTTTAAACACGTTGACGTATACACTTTCTTTGTCATTAATTTTGTACTGAACAATAGCAGCTTTTTTATAGTGCCAGTTAAATTATTTTATAATTTGTAAAAAAAATATTTTATCTGATTTTTATTTTTCACTTTTTATTTGTTCTATTGTCAAGTGATTATTTTTTTTTTTTTTTTTTAGTACTAAAAATTGTGCAATCTAAGCTTCGAAGTAAATTAATGACTATTTTATGGTTTTGACAGACTATACCGTTCAGTAACGATTGCGCCGTTTGTAGAAATCATTTCATTTTTTTATGTATTTACCATATTTTTACCACTTCGGTTCATTTTATTTGTGCCAATCAAAAGTGTAAATGGAGTAAAAAAATATTTAAAAAAACGCTAAGAATCAATTAATTTCTTTATTTTGAGACAAAAATATGGCTGCAAATATAAAAAAAAAATACTCTGCACTGTAAAAAGTAACTTTCTTATATTTACAAAAAAATTAGAACATTTTCGAAAAATTAGTAATTTTTCGAAAAAATTTGTAAATATTCGAAAAAAATCGTGAATTTACTAAATTTAGTATATTAACGATAATTTCGAATATTCTCGAGTTTTTTTTGTGAATTTGCAAGAAAAATTGGTAATTTACAATTTTTTTTCGAAAATTTACAAAAAATAGTTGTAAATTTACAACTTTTTTCGTAAATTAACAAAAAAAAATCGAGAATTCTCGAATTTTTTGATAGTATACTAAATTTAGTAAATTTACGATTTTTATCAAATATTTACAAAATTTTTTGAAAATTTACTAATTTTTCAAAAAAATTCTATTTTTTTGTAAATCTAAGAAAGTTGTTTTTTGCAGTGTGCCTTTAGAAACTTGAGTAACTTGAAGAGAATTTTTTTTAAATTTAACGAATTTCTAAGGGCTCTAACTTGAAAGGGATGCATTTTATTGAAAAAGTGTATAACCTTTTCGTTTCAGATTCAAAAATTTTATTTAAAATAAACCAAAGGCAAAACATTTTAAATTGAAAATGCAAAACGTAATATTCTTAACAGGAAGAGGGTATTAAATTACTTGCCCTCCTTAGATTTGGTCAAGTATACATTTTTCGGATCATAGATTACGAATTTCGGGGAATCTGTAAAAGAAATTGGTTATTCAATTTTAAATTAGCAAAAACTACTTCTAAAAAAGTGTTGCTGTACCTCAAAAAAATTTTTTTACTATTTTTGAAATTGAAGGGTTAAAATTATCTCTAAATATAGATTTGGTTAGATTAAGAGGTAACCAAATGAAACTTTCTGCATTATCGGTTTTTCGGTCCACTGATTATGGATGAATTTGTGTATACTTTCTTGCAATTACAGGACCTCAATTATACGGTTTCTGGATCAACCAAATTGGCATTTTGGTCAACAAAAAAATTTTTTTTTTTAATTTCTGTAAAAGTTATTTTTAACCCAGAATGGAGCATTGCTAAAATTATACCCTCACTACGGCCTTTTTTAAAATGATTTTATAATTTTAATCAAAAAAAATTTTCGAGATAAAAAATATTAAGATATAATAATAAATTTTATTATTTTCTAGTAAACTTTATTACTTTATTACCGGATCTTTCATTATTCTTATAGATGGTTATAATATCATAAAATTATCTTAAGGGTTAATTTTTAATAAAAAATGACCAGAAAACTCATGATCAGCAGCCCAAAAATCCTGTACTAAAAAAAATTTGTATAAAATCATTGAAAGTAATAAATAATAAATCCGTATTTTAACAAAGTAGTATAAAGTACGCAAAGTCATCCATCCGACATCCGGTGCCTTTTGTTGTATAAAATAACGAGCTTACATCACGAGAGAAAATTATCTTTAAATAATAGGATATATTCAATTGTTAAAACTTTTATTTTCATTGAAAAGAAACTAGGCAACTAGAATATTTTATAAACAACTTTGAATAAAGTAAACTTTTATATAACTTATTCTTTAAATTTTCTTTAATTTTTCTAAACATCAGCAAGCACTTCGAACCAATTAATGAAGCAGAAGTTTTTAAACTTGCAAATTATTAAGACGTACTTATCGTCCTTTCGAAACTTTTCTATTTTTCCAAATTTTTTCATATGCACGTTTGTTTTAAAGAAAAAAAAATATCATTGTTCCAAGAATTCTGTTGAGAAATTGTCTCTTGAAAGTTATAATAAAAACAAAACGTATTATTCTTTAATTAACTTGAACTTAAACAATGAGAATCTACACGCACGGTTCTTTTTATTTTTCCACCTTTATTGTGAAAATACCTAGGTGCGTAGTACTGAATTTCATGCCAGTGATTCAGAAATAGCTAGAAAATTAGCATGTTATAGACTACCTCGTTTATTTTTCTCATTTCAACGTGAAATAAAAAGCTGCTGCAGTTGACAATATTAAAACTACACGAGTATTGACTTTTTTTCTTCGTACGGATGTTTGTATACTAAAAATGAAACGTTATTTTTTTTACGGAAAGAGGTTTTTCTTTTTAAATAAAAATCTATTTATTTTGAGTACATAAAAAGTTACCCCAGGAGATTCCAGAGTATTTTATTACCTCAAATTAAAGTTTATATAATTGGTCTTTCATAATGCTACACTGTAAAAAGTAACTTTCTTATATTAACAAAAAAATTAGAAGATTTTCGAAAAATTAGTAAATTTTCGAAAAAATTTGTAAATATTCGAAAAAAATCCATAATTTACTAAATTTAGTATATTAACAAAAAATTCGAGTATTCTCGATTTTTTTTTGTGAATTCGCAAGAAAAATTGATAATTTACAATTTTTTTTCGAAAATTTACAAAAAATAGTTGTCTATTTACTAATAATATCGGAAAAATAGTTGTGAATTTATAACTTTTTTCGTAAATTCACAAAAAAAAATCGAGAATTCTCGAATTTTTCGATAATATACTAAAGGCTATGCCCGGATCTATTTAGTGAATCGGCCCACGAAAGATATTTAAAAACTAATTATATTAGGTCAAAGTACACCTAAAAAAAATAGAATCCTGAAGTTTTCAGACCTCCAGATGCATTTAGCTCTGATTGGCAGCCTATTAATGACAAACAAAATAGTAAACTTTTAGCGACTTTTTAGTCATCTTTTTGATACTCCCGTGGTAAAACGATTCTGTAAAAATGATCTTGCGACCTCTCATTCAAAAGGTTAGACGATATACTTTGAGATAAAATTACTTTTGGAAGTGATTTTAGTACATCCTTTTGATTGGTAGACCATAAACTATCCAAAATAAATGGGAGGTGCATTGGGCCACTGGGGTGGTTTACAGGGCCAAACATTGGTAGAAAACATTTTTTGTATACATTTTTGGTATAAGCGTCCCAAAAAACATAAGTTTATAGTACAACATTTTACAAAAAAAAAAAATTTTCACTCCTTCGGGGGGCTTATGGGGTCGCTGGAAACAAGTTGGCTAGTTTTATTGCATTTCTATGGCCATATTCGGTTTTAGCACCACCAAAAACCCCCATACCAGGGGGTCTCCCCTCTAGTACATGATTTTTTTTTGTGTGCCTGTGTAATAGAGCTATGGAGCTTTCAAGCTCCGTTGCAGCCAAAATTGAGACTTTGGAGCTTTGTGTCCATGGAGACTTTTTTACGGGATAACAAAATCTAAAATATACAAAAAATTCACCTAATTTGATCGAACGGCCATTTCCTATTCATTTGTGCGGGGTCCTTTTTCGAAAAATCGCAAAATTGAAAACAAAAGTTATTTCAGTTTTTTAAGTATTTGACCATGTTGCCCCAAATATTTTTGAGCGCGGATGGTTGCAAATGAAAATTTGTTTTATTTTTCATTATTTAAAAAAAATAGAATGGGCATAGGTATCTCACAATTTTTTTTAAATCGCTGCCAAAGTTGAAATTTAAGAAGAAAATAAATTTATTTTGGACGGTTTATGGTCTACCAATCAAAAGGATATACTAAAATCACTTCCAAAAGTAATTTTATCTCAAAGTATATCGTCTAACCTTTTGAATGAGAGGTCGCAAGATCATTTTTACAGAATCGTTTTACCACGGGAGTATCAGAAAGACGACTAAAATGTCGTTAAAAATTTACTTTTTTTTTGTCATTAATAGGCTGCCAATCAGAGCTGAATGCATCTGGAGGTCTGAAAACTTCAGGATCCTATTTTTATTAGGTGTACTTTGACCTAATATAATTAGTTTTTAAATATCTTTCGTGGGCCGATTCACTATATAGATCCGGGCATAGCCTTTACTAATTTTTTGAAAAAATTCAATTTTTTTTGTTAATCTAAGGAAGTTACTTTTTACAGTGTACATAAAGATTTTCAAAAAAACTAAAAATTTTCACCTGATGCAAAAAATAATTACTCGACTTGTCTTGTAAATATGCATGATCGATTTTAGGCGGTGAATTAAATAGGTTCGAATATTCAATAAAATTTACTGCTGTTAGTTTTGAACGATGTCACAGAATAACAATAAGTGTGTCAAGAATAAACTCTTACGTCCTTTGTATTCCTGAGCTAACTTTAGAGAAACTAAGATATTTGCATATTTATTAGCACAGTCATAAAGTAAAATTCCTTTGACTGGATCCCATGACTAATTTGAGTAACTTAATCGATTAGATTGTAACTTGTAATAAAAAATAAGTCAAAACAAGAAAATTATTTTTTATCGCTCAGACATAACGCGTGTAAATTAGATATAAAATTACAAAAGTAGTAAATTTCAATTTATTATAAAGGTTGAAAGGCGTTGAAAGGAAGCGAGAAAGTGTAATTGAAGAATATCGATTTTTAGTTAGAAATTCCAGGGTATCATTTTAATTTTATAATTTTTTATAATTTCAGTACTGAAGAAGAAAAAGTTTATTTGCATATTTACGAAAAAAGAAAGAGAGAGAAAGAGAAGATGCCATAACTTTCTGGGATATGACTTCCATCGCTAACAGCCTCGAGTTAAACCAACCTTTGTCTTTACAAAGAGCAAGTATACAAGGTAAATATTCTCTTTTTTATGTCTTTTGCATACTTTATAAACTTAATTCCGATGAAAAATATGGAGACAGAATCTTTATGGTTTCTGAAGTAAGCCATGGAATCAATCTTGTTTATGGTTTGTTTGTTTTATACCCTCTTCATTTTTGAACCAATCAATATTTGATAACTTTTTTCTTTTATTATTTTTTAATAGCCCCGAGCTAGAAAAAATTTTCCTTAGCTCTAGGGGCTGAACTCGGTTGCACAGTATTGACAATTTATGGACCCCAAATTCAATAAAAACAGCTCAGGACATTGATATTGACTCGGGTAGAATGTTCGTAAAATAAAGTCTATAATAATGTAATAACTTGACGTACTTTTTTTCATATTTTAATACAGTAATGCATACGTAATAAGCAGCTGCGAGTAAGTAAGCTTACAGTGACATGTCTCGCAAAAAAACAAAATAAATAATAGGGAATTATCATTTTTATTTATATTTTACAATTTTTAAAGAAAAAAAATTTAAGTTGAAATTTGTATGCAAAGTGCGTGATATGGAAGATATGAGAGAATTTTAGGTAAACAACTCGATAACACATTATAAGTTATAACACATACAGCATTTTAGTAACACTTGGTAAGAAATACTTTTTTTAAAATATTATCATGAATTTATTTGAGAATAAAAGAATTGTAAAATTTTATCGTCTCCTTTTTTGCGGCTGGTTTTTCTCATTTTTCATACGAACAAAACTTTATTCAAGTTGATAGAATTAAAATATGTAACGAGTGGAATTAGATCAGGATTTGTTTGTTAAGAAAATATCTGGAAGGGCCAAAAGCGAGAAAAAAAATTTTTTGAAAAAATGGGTCAACTTTAAATTATTAATTTAGGACGCTCGTTGTCTTTTATAAAAATAAAAATAATTTAATTAAAATTTCTATGAAATCATAATTACATTTTTACTAGAAGCATGAAATACAATTAAGTAAATAGAACGTGCTTGGGTTTTTAAAAGCAGAAAGCTTTAATTTTTTTCTGGATCCGAAAAAAATATTTTTCATTTTTTTTTTAATTTAAATTATTAATGGACTTTCACGCGTTTGTAATATAGAAAATACATTAAAAATTGTAAAGCCTTTTTTTGGTTATTAGTAACCATGCGCGAGTAATTAAGTAACTTTTTAATGGTTGTAATCCTATTATTTTGTTAAAAAAGTTTTATTCTTCTATTTATTTAAAAATCATGTCCAATTATTCACTTTTCTGACCTGTTTGACAAAAGCTTAAAATGACTTTACTGAGATAAAAAGCGCAGTGTCTCTACATAAAGGGTGCTAATTGGGAAGTAACGTGACCGATGTGACATCTAGAAAGTCAATGTTAATTTTGTATTGAACTAGAGGGTCATTAAAAAACCTTCTAGCTTTAGTTCAATACAAAATTAGCATTGACTTTCTAGATGTCGTTTTTCTCACATTACTTCCCAATATACAACTGTTGTTTCATTATTTCCTAGCTACTCCGAAATTTCCCTAAAATTAAAGTTTTGAAATTTTAAAGACCTTATTTTTAGTCAAAAATAACCTCTGTGCCAAATTTTAAGCTTCCAGCCGGACTTTTTCATGTAAAGTATCTTATAAAACTGATTGTCGTCAAATAAGTGCACTAATCATTCCAAAAATGTTTGATTATTACTTATAGTTTAAAAATTTCTAATAGGGGTGTGCGTTGATAAAAAATTAAGAAAAATTTCCGTCTTTTTTATCCGGTCGAATTTCGCGAAAAATTTCTTGTAGAGTCAGTGCTAATGTAAGTCAATGCTAATTTTGTATTGAACTAAAGCTAGAAGGTTTTTTAATGACCCTCTAGTTCAATACAAAATTAACATTGACTTTCTAGATGTCACATCGGTCACGTGAAAAAAAAGAATAGTTAAATTGGTCAGTAAAACCAAAAAATTAGTAAATTTAACTAAAAATTTATAGTGACTTTTAATCAAACTGAATTTACTAAACAAAATCTTAATTTTGGCGCATGAGTACATAAAAAGTATTGCTGTTGTGAAGTTTTGCAGCTTTGCAGTTTTGAATCGGAGGTTTTTTCACCTATACGAAACCTGAGCCGACAGTCAACCCTAATTTCTAATTACCAGGAAAAATCAAAGTTTTTTCAGAGAGCAATAATTTTTTTGTATTATTCAAAATTTGATGAATGAATTAACCCACAAATAATTTCTGAATTCAAATAAAAATGTAAATAAATCCAGGATCAAAGTTTTATTATTCAGTGAGTTGAAAAAATCGAAAATATACTTACGTACGAATAAGAATATCAGAACATAAATATTTTTTATTGCACGTTATACAGCTACACATGAAAAAATCCTGGACATTAGGCGAATAAAATAATTCGCGTATTTTTTTTCTGTTCGATTCGTACCAATCGAGACCAATCGAGAGCCAATCTTAAAATAAGAGAATTTTTAGAGCTTCCATAGAATATTATTAAATAAAGAAAAAAGAATAAAAAATAAAAATGTTTTAAAAGTAATAAACGCCCCAGACTGCGTCTAATATAGATTTTCTATAAATTATTTTTTCTAAATATAAGGCCGTACAAGGTGTATAGGAAAAAGGAAAATTTAATAGAATTAAGTCATAAATTTTTCTTTTATAGCTAAAAGACCTTTTTCTTTTTTCTTTTCTTTTTTTTTCTGCTAATTATACTAAAAAATATTACTCTGATTTATAAAAACGCTATGCGTCGTCCTTCAGGATGAAATTTGCTCTACAACATGTTTTTGGGTCGCTGAATCCAAATCCAATGTCCAATAGGACTGGAAAATAGGGGAACACTCTTAAATCATGCAAAACTACCCCTTTTTAGGGGTTTTTTTTTGCAAAATTTCCAAAGTAAAGCTAATATGGTCAAATATATTTTATTTTTTGATGATGGTTTAAGAAGATATTGTGATTTTTTCACAATTGACCAAAATTAAGATATATATATGGGCTAATTATAGAGGGTGAAAACTACCCCCAAAATTAAAAAAAATAGAAAAAACACGATAAAAGTCTATTTTTTTAACTTTTTTCTGTGTAATAAAGTATTTAAAATGTGTTTTATGCTATTTTTACCATCATAAAATGTATTAACCCCCTGGGGGGGTTAAACAACCCCTAAATCTATACATACATAAAAAGCATCATAAAATTTTACTTTTTTTACATTTTTTTGTGTAATCAAGTGTTTAAAATGTTTTATGCTATTTTAATCATCTTAAAATGTATTCACTCCCCGGGGTGGTTAAAACAACCCCTAAATTTATAAATACATAAAAACCATGATAAAACTTTGTTTTTATGGTGAATACATTTTAAAATGGTTAAAATAGCATAAAATAATTTTAATACTTGATTCCACAAAAAAAAAATTAAAAAAAATGAAATAAAATCCACAGACTTTTTTTTCATAATTTTGTTATTTTTTATTTTTATGCATTTTTCTTTTTTTTGTGTACACCGCTTTAAAAATATCTAAAATTTTCCAAGGAGAAATTCACCCAGTAAGTTATTTTTTTTTTTATTTTTATGATAATGCAAAGCAGACAATTTATCTTAAACGAGTGTAAAATAACAAGAGTCAAGTTGTTGAAATTTATCAAAAATTTATTTTACTACACAAAAAAGTTTATTTTTTATTTTAATTTATTCTATGAATATCTTATTTTCATAAATATAATACGGTTAGATTGCTTTGGTTACAAACGTGCTTAAAGTAATTTCGTTGTTAAAACTACCGTAAATAGCGAAAAAAGGTTTATTCTCGAAAAATGAATAAAATTTTGAACATTTACTATTATAGCATTGATTTGTATAAAATATTCATACAAGCATATGTTGCGAGAATCCGGTCTCAGAGAAAGCTCGCGTCATCTAACATATCAGCATTAAAATCACCATAATTGGGTTTGTGATATGTAAAATAGTGTTTTTTGAAACTCGAGTTTTATTGACATTATCAGAAGATGTAAATCGACAGATCTCGACAGATCTTTGTTTAATTACTTCTTCTGATAATTTCAATAAGATTCACGTTTAGACTCGTGCAATAGCTTTTCATGTCGCGTACTTCCTTAGTCATAAAAAAGAGTTTATTATTGAAACGTAAAACAGTATACTGTTTATATATTTACATTGTTTTCTTATCAATATAACATAAAAAAGAATGGTTTAAATCAAAATTTACTGCTTCGCCTCGTATAGTAATTTACTTGCAATTTGAACCATTTTTTTCTGGTCAGGGGCCCTAATGTACTCTAACACTGATTTTTATTTGTCCTAATTAAATGAGAAGGAAAATTCCACTTGCGGCAGAATATTTTTTCGGTATAATTTTTCACCTAAACTTTTCTCTCAAATTAAATGGTTTTTCGATTTTATAAGGAAAGAAAATAATTTTAGATATTATTTTACGTATCTAAGGCATCTGGGTAAAATATAGGGTTACAAAAACGAATAGATATTTTATTTCAGGGTAACGGGCTTCCGACTGAGCGAGCTTGTATACTTGAAACTTGAGTCAATTAATATTCCTAGAATAGAAGATCCAAAATAAAATAAATTTTAACAATATAATTAATAGATAATAAAACAACGAATTTTTAATCGAAATAAATTTAATTTTTCCAGTTAAAAGAATCCACGATTTTCATTATCTTTCATAGACTTGTTGATTTAAAGTTTTGCGTTTAAGTTTACCGGAGAGTAAATGAATCTATTAAAATAAAACAATGAGGATATTATATATAGTTAAAACTTTAAATAACAAAATTCATTGCGGACTTAAGAGAATCCTAAGGGTAAATGTAGTCAAAAAGAATGTTTGTCGTAGGGAGAATAATTTTTTTAAACGTGTCTCATTTTTTACAGATTGGCATAGTTATGCGAACCCCATTACTCAGGAACTAGCAATAATTGCAAAGTCATTTAACCTAGGGATACGATCTATAATAACAATGTTTGTTCTTTATTTTTTATAAAGTTCTTTATAATAGCCGAGCTTATGGAAAATCGATGAAAATAGCTATAGAATAGAAAATGTTAAAAATAAATGAGCTTTACAGAATTAAACGTTATAAATAATTTCTTTTTTCTTTATACTCGGGCAGATAACAGGAACCCTTAATTGTTCCATTGACCTAAGTTAATACTATTTTAAATTTATAAATAACGCAATTAATAAAATGATAATCCCTTTTTAATTACTTTACATTCATAAAATAGATAAAACACTAAATCCAATTTAGATCGGAAAACTTTTAATTTAAATTTTCTTTATAATTTCGACGCAGAATATAATGAAATGAAATTTAATTTATATTTTTTTAGGCCATCAGTATAAGGATATATCAAAATGAAAGCTCATCTAGCTTGCAGATATTTATTTTTCATATGGTTAACCACATCGATCCATAAAACCTTTTGCGGTGATCAAAATACAGCAACGTCACCGTCGCTTACAAGAACGCGCGGTAGTAGTAGTATAAAAATAGGTAAATACGACCGCAACAGTTCTCTGAGTAATAGGCCAACTCAAGCGAGTGTCATGAATAGAAAAAGTAATGGAAATTTCGAGAAATTTCGTGATAGCATTCGTCAGAAAAGCTTGCTCACGACGTCTATGATAAGTACAGAAATCCCAAAAGATTATTCGATGACGACTATCCATACAACGGAGTCCAGTGCTGGAGATTCACGAAATTCGTCGAATTTGTCAGTTAGTGTAAGTATTTATTATTATAATAATAATCAAATAATATAATAATTAAATAACTAATTTAATGTTAAATAGATTTTACTTTTAATAATTTAAATTTAATGTGTTATTATTACTTTATAAGCTTGCAGTAATTTTGCAAATAGAACGCATTCGAAACTCAAATTTAAATTTTCGTGTATATATATTTATGAAACAAATATTAATATTTTTTATTCAATGCAGTTTACAGAATATTTTATATAAACAGAATAAAAGCTTAAAAGTTAATACACCAAAAAATGAGACCAACCAGAAGTGTTTTGTTTAAGCTGTCAGTTTGTAGAATTATATAGAAAATTATGAAAATTATTTGTTTTTAAACCCAGAAAGCCCATTGGAATAAACGGTGGGTATCGGAGGTGCTTTTTTAAATTAAAATCATACTAACTATTGATTGTTTTTTTTTTCTCAAAGATAAAGATCTCCCATTAAATTTTTTAATTGAAGTATCTCTATGCTCGTTCATCAAAAATTATAGTAGCGCAGATCAGAAATAGATTTACTGAAGAATATCATTACGTTGTTCATCAAGTAAAGCACTCTGGTTCCATTGTAAGAACCCCGCAAATTTCTTATGGAAAATGGTTTCTGTTAAATTGGCTACATTTTTGGTATGTTACGTATTGGTGCCCTTATCAAAAGTCTCCAGGGGGACAAAGCTCCAAATTCAATATTTTAGCAGCTACAGAGCTCCAAAGCTCCGCAGATCCATTAAATTCGTCAATTTTAAAATTATTTATAGATGTTAAGAGTTGATGTTGAATTCAAATCAGATGACATTTGAAAAGTTGACAGATGGCAGCTGTCAATTAGTTTTCAAAGTAGAATAAAAAAGTAAATATTCTCTTTTGACATCGAAACTTTATGTTTTTGAGGTCGCTGAATTCAAATCTGATGTCAGTTTTGAAAAATTAACAGTTGACATGGATTTTAATATAAACTGCGCCCAAACTCCACTGATTTTCTATAAAACTTACTTTTGATAAAAAAATTTATACACAGGATTATTAAAATTTTGATTTAAAAAATTATTTAAATTTTGGGTTGATGCTAGGAGAACATTTCGGAAGATAGTAATTAAAATAATTGGGTTATTTACAAAAGTTTTTTTTTGATTTTGAAATCTATGTAATTTTAAATAATGTTATAATTAGGTGAAATAATTATAAGTCAGTTAGGTTAAACAAAATTTTCTTTTTCATTTATTACAAAAACTTAAAAAATTATTTACACATATATATCTAAAAGTTTATTTGGTCTCTAACGCGTAATTAATCATTTACTCAGTGATTTTATAGTATTGCTAGGAAAATGTGTCTGTAGTCTGTGATACAGCATCTTTTGTTGAAAAAGGAGACAAGGCTAATTTTGTAGTCATTTCTGTAGCTATAATCTAGACCTAATGTTGTACTGACCCCTATATAGAAGCTCGTGTTTAAAACGACACCGTCATTAATCTTCTGGTTCAATTGTAGTAGCAACGAGTTAATTGAGACCCTTGAGTTTCTTAGTGAATACTGCAACTTCAAATAGAACCATGTAGGGTTTGCTGCAGAGACTTAAGACTTCATAAATTATACGTCCGTTGTATTTGTCCTTCATTTTATTGACCTCTTTTTTGTGTAGCCTTTCAATGTTATATGATTTGGATATTATATATTCTGAGGTTTCGAAGCGCTTGTAATTAGCCTTCATCATCTCGTATACATCATGGCCCTTGATATCCTAGATAAGAGAATCGGCGTCACAATACAAGAGCTTGCAGTTATCCTTAAGCTAATCTTTTATGAAGCCATAATGAAATTGGTAAAGACAAACTTTGGAAAGCTCTAATATACAAAAATCTGCGTAGATTGGTTTATCTTTGTAGACTTCAATTTTTGCGAGTTTGATTGCGACAAGTTCTGGTGTGAAAATCGTTCTTGAAATTTGATTTACCGATATAAGTTTCAGTTTCATAACGACCATTCTAGTATGACTTTAATTTCACGACTTTCTTATTACGAACGTTTCCCATGGTTTCACCAGAACAGAAAAAGAAGGAAATGTGTTAAATAACTTTTGAAATAATAATTTTAATAATTTTTTCTATTTACCATAGATGGCGTAGCTCATCAATTTATAGAAATTCTTCTCGAACTCGATCAGTGACATCGCCCTTAATCTTACGTTCGATTCTATGTAGCTTCTGAGCTATGGTGTCTGACTGAAATTGAGTATCCGATAAATTTTTATGAATTTTCATTCATTTTTTAATGCATGCTGCAAGTACTTTTAGTATATCACATATTTATTTTTATCTTGTGAGCAACTTTTTTTGATTGGAACCTAGAGTCTTAGCGTGTTCTGGACAGAATGGAAGATCATCATATTTAGGATTAGAATTTTAGGAATTTTAGGATTAGATTAGATTTAGAATTTATCTTAGGCTACTTCAGATTGACTTCTAGAATGTAACCAACTGGTGAATTGTCGTTGACATTGTAGTTGATAGTATTCAAATCCTTTTCATCGATCCAATTGAAATTTCTATATGGAAGTGAATTCCCATGGCTTAGCCATAAAGGTTATTCACATCATGATATAAAACATCTAGATTCTTCCTTCTTCCTTCCTTCTTCTTCTTCTTCTTTCTTCCTCGCTTCTAAATAGTTTCATGTGTTTGATGTTGGTCTTGGAGTAATTGTTGCTGAATAAGCTGAATTTTTCACGAATACCCTTTTCGATGAACATAACCATATCGATGTCATCATGTATTTTAACATGGCGTCCCGTATAAATCCTGGAGTCGTGTAGTAGTGCATGGGATCCAAACCATAAGTTTTGAGACCTTTTTCTCCAAAATTTTTACAAACCTGTAAAAATAAAAAATAAGTAATAGTCTTTCTTTGCCAAAACAGCAATGGTGGGCAGGTCGGGTCATCGGATCGGCCTCAAATTTTTCCCATGTTTTTATAACATAAAGATAGGAAAATACTGAAATTTTTAGCCTTCTAGGTCTTAAACAGCCCGAGTAATGGTCACTCAAACTCATTAGGCGGCTCTCGACCAGCGTTAGTGCTTTTCGGGAAAATGGTTAAAAATCATAAATATAAGCTTGAAAAAAAATTCTGAAAGAGTATATATGTTGGGAAACCTTCAGTAAATCCATTTCTGCCATTAGTTTTTCGGAAAAACCCCGGGAAATTCCGGAAAATTGGAAAATGCGTTTTAAGAAAAATCGCAATATCTCATTTGCCACCATTTTTTTTTCAAAATTTTTTTCAACCAAAATCCCATCGATCTGTACGAAAAAAAATTTTGATTTCGGCCATTAAGGTCGATTTTAGTCTGTTTTAGAATAATTTCACATTTTTAATACTTCTTTATTTAATTTTCCGTAAGGGGTTAAAATAATTGACTTTTTTGCTTTCAGAATCGAATAGCCAGGGAAAAAGTAGTCCTAAACAAAAAAAAAATTACTATTTTCGATGAAAATTAACCAAGTTATGGACAAGTAAAGATACAGTCATAAACTACCAATTTTATACTAATTCCAATTTTAGGCTCTAAAACGACATTATAACTTGAAAAATGCATAACTCGCTTAAATTTTATCGTAAAAAGAAAAGTTTTGGATTATTATCGAGTGTCTTTTCCTTGGCTATTCTTTTATGCAAGAAAAAAATTAGTTTAGTCGTTAAAAAGTTTTTTTTTTTGTAAAAAACTAATGTAACATGTTAAAAACTGTTTTTGATTATTATCATTTTTTAACAAAAAAAATAAATTTCTGTTAATAAAATTAATTTTTTTATTGGATAAACTAATAGCCAAGAAAAAAACACTCGATAATAATCCAAAACTTTTCTTTTTACGATAAAATTTAAGCGAGTTATGCATTTTACAAGTTATAATGTCGTTTTAGAGCCTAAAATTGGAATTAGTATAAAATTGGTAGTTTTTGACTGTATCTTTACTTGTCCATAACTTGGTTAATTTTCATCGAAAATAGTAATTTTTTTTTATTTAGGACTACTTTTTCCCTGGCTATTCGATTCTGAAAGCAAAAAAGTCAATTATTTTAACCCCTTACGGAAAATTAAATAAAGAAGTATTAAAAATGTAAAATTATTCTAAAACAGACTAAAATCGACCTTAATGGCCGAAATCAAAATTTTTTTTCGTACAGATCAATGGGATTTCGGTTGAAAAAAATTTTGAAAAAAAAATTTTCAAAAAAAAAATGGCGGCAAATGAGATATTGCGATTTTTCTTAAAACGCATTTTCCAATTTTCCGGAATTTCCCGGGGTTTTCCCGAAAAACTAATGGCAGAAATGGATTTACTGAAGGTTTCCCATCATATATACTCTTTCAGAATTTTTTTTCAAGCTTATATTTATGATTTTTAACCATTTTCCCGAAAAGCACTAACGCTGGTCGAGAGCCGCCTAATGAGTTTGAGTGGCCATAACTCGGGCTGTTTAAGACCTAGAAGGCTAAAAATTTCAGGATTTTCCTATCTTTATGTTATAAAAACATGGGAAAAATTTGAGGCCGATCCGATGATCCGACCTGCCCACCATTGCTGCTTTGGCAAAGAAAGACTCGTAAAGAAAATATAAAAAATTAAAATTTTTATCATACCTCAGCTTGAAACATGACATCCGTTTTTAGGTATAAGTCTGAATATTCTCCGATATCTTTGATGTTAAATGTGTCCCATACTTTATCTTCGTGCAATTAATCGACTCTAGAGATGGGTTTTTCCAGCAAAACGTTGTCAAAGTCTTCCTTTGGTGGCAGTATAAATTTATTCAATTTTTCAACGAGGTCAGCGCAGCTGTATTGAAAAATACCTTTTTTACAGAGAAATTCACTTCGTTCATTACTCACTCCTGGAAACGGACTTCAAAATTTCATAAGCTGGTAAATATTATTCTGATTTGTCTAATGATGAATTCATGAACTTGTAGGAATCAGCAAACTTGTAGTTTATATTGTATCTATCTATTTGGTTCTTTCTGAAGGATATTTACTTTTCGCTGGTCTGAGTAATGATATCAATGTCTGCCTTACATGCAAGTACCAAATTCTTGATTAAATAATGAAAAATTGTGAAAAACTACACTTAATATTTTCGAGATTTGGTAGTTGATGTTGAATGATCTAAGTGCTGGACCCCTATATTTTCCCGTGAGATTACAGTGGTCAAGTACTTTATATTGATTCTCATCTTCAAAACCAACAATTCCGTAGATGTGATACACAGTTACTTTTTAATGTGCCTTGTCTTCTGGAGTTAACGGTAGCATAGGTATTTGATTATCAGAGTCAAAGATCGTGTCAGCGACTTCGCGAATCCACGTAGCTCGTTTATCATACTTGGATAACCTATCGTCATAACTGCACTTTAAGTAATACCTTGCAATAGAGGAAAAATGGTACGCGATCCGACAGGATGTCCTCCTAGTAACGTTGCACGTCAAAAACGCGTTCAACTCTGCCAAATGGGATGACATGATCTTGAGCATGATTTCCAAATACCAGGGTACCTGGGAAATGTCCTGAAGGACTACCTGCGGGACCGGAGACTGCTCGCATATGGAGCGAACAAAGCAGCATCTGATACTGCTTTTCCGACGTAGCTGATGCTTTGCTATTAGCAGCTGCAGACACTGCTATTCACGACATCAGCAGTATATCGAAATCTATATTTATTTTTTCCTCAATTAATAGGTTATAAGCATTTATTTTAAATATAACAGCATTTAAATAAAGATTTTTTATTATTAATTGAATTATTTAAGTCAGATTTAAGTATAAAAATGAATATAAATATGTAAGCATTAAAATTTTTAATATTCATTTTAAATAATAATGAGAAAATGCTTCATTAAAATACATAATTTAGATAAAGGTGCTACGGCAGACGTCGCAAATAGCAACCATTGCGGTTGTTAATCTCGATACTTCAGCATTTTTGGAAAAAGCATTAGCTGATACTTCGGCCACAATAGTAGCTACCGCTATGTTGGCTACGTGCAGGAGGAATGTAAGAGGGGTTCAGGGCTACCCAAAGCTTCGGGTCGGTCTTGGATTTTTTTGGGTCGGTTTTTGGGTATACCGCAGGTACAGTTTTGAGTCGGAAATTATTTTTGCAAGCCTCTAAAACTTTTCGGGCGAAAGCTTCGAAATCCTCTAAAAATTTGCGTCGGGTGACGTCACACCCTTATTTTATGTGAATTCAAATAAATTATTAAATTTCAAAACATTAAATAAAACTACACTTGAAAAATCACAATTAAAACTTGTACTGTAATAATTTGAAATAAAAAGAAAAACTTCTGTAGTTACGTTTAATTAAAAGTTTATAATCATTACGTTATAAAATTTGTCAATATTAAAAGGAAAGTTTATTTTTATTTTGTTTTGTGAGTTGAACCTATATAATCCTCTTTGTAACAATATCAACAATCTGTTATGCAAACAAGATAGTGTTATCATATCTGCAAACATTTAGCGACACATGTAATATCATAGTATATATATATATGTATATTTTTGTAATATCGATTTGTACAGAAAAACTATATTAAATATGAATTCGAATAATCGATTATATAAAAAATTTCAAAACTTTCTTAAGTACTGCAGATCCGAGAAACTTTAGTAGTTACAATTTTATTAACTCTTTAGATTAGAATTTCATTTAATAAAAAGTTCTTCAACTGTAGTTATCCTGCGCTCGCGATTCAAAATATTATTGGATTAAAAAGTTTCCCTGATGTCTTACATATACCTTTTCTTTTATTAGGTCAGTTCTTTTTGTCCTACTTTTTCCCTTTGATGGTAAGCCGGGGCTAAAATTTTGACCCTTTTTTACCATATAAGGAAAAAAGTAGTTAATTCTTGGAGAAAAAGAACAGCTTTTTTTTTTGACAGCCTATTGAAAATTATTCCAAGTTCAATACATTATTTAGTTTTATTGGCTAAGACTTTTAATTTATTGATCTGGATACGTAAATAAAGTTTTTGTGGGATGTAGCAACTATAAATTCAATACTTTATTAGTTGGGAATCGTTGCTAATTCTATTTTACCACAAAGTACGTTTGATTCCAATTATTTACTGAGAGTACAGAAACAATATAGATAAATTGGGTTGGTTAAATTTAACAAGGGGAGTTTAATACACTTGGAACAACAAATAACACCAGGTGGCTATGAACCTGTTGAAAATATACCAAAGATCTTCTGTCATAAAATAGGGATTCTTTGACTTTACTCAAAATATCGCTGTAACCCACTTTCTTAACCTATCAAGTTAAGTTTGGCCTTTTTTTTGTATAAACCTTAACTATTTTCCATAAACCGCTATTTTTTAAGTTATTCTCTTACAGTTTTAGTCAATAAATCGAAATGACCCATTTTTAAATTGCTGTCAAAATTTTTGACGAAAATGGATTTAAAAAATTTTTTTTGAATATTTTTGTAGAACCATATCTCAAAAATGACTAAAGGCAATTAAACGAGTAAAAAATTTTTGCAAACTTGAAGTTTGTAGAAAATTTTTGAGACTTATAAAACCTATTTTCATCGAAATTTGGAATTTTGGCAGTATTGACTATTACCAACTATTACGAGAACTATTATTGATAAAAAATTCCAGGTTACAGGGCTTGAAAGGCGACGCTTGCCCGAAAAAAATAATCCTTCTTATTTTTAGCTAAATTTTGAAAACTAGATTATTTTGATATCATTGAATAAAAAATCGATGGCAGAATGTAGAAAGAAAAAAATTTCATAATATCAACTCTTTAGATTAAAATAAAGTAAAAGGAAAAAGTAAACTGATCGAAAAATGTTCTTTAATTTAAATAAAAAACAAAGAGTTTTTCTTGAAAAGCGTATGAGGGTAATTTTCAATAAAAGTATAGAAGGAATATGTAAATTTACTAGAAACGTTCAATAAATCATGAATTTGATCTTTTGTTTGATAATTTTAACATATTAATCTGAGTAAAATAATTTATTTATTAATGAAAAATTTTGCGAGTAAGCTTTGAATTTTCGTTAAGAAAGCTAATTATTTTAAAAAGCTTTTGTTCAAAATAGAGCAAAGCAAAGTGAGAACCTTTTTTAAGTGCCTCTTAATAAATAAATAAACTCTTTCAAAGTTTTTTCGCTTCAATACAAATAAATTTAACATAGAATTTTACACTTTTCGAATTTAATTAAAATAGAATAAAAAATTTATGCAAATCCACGAATAATCTTTATGCTCGGACACGTACACTTTGAGTAGATAAAAAATTGAAATTATTTAACACGAAATTAGTTTTTTATCAGCTCTATCGAATATATTTTCTTCAAAAAAACTAATAACAAAGTCTTTGAAAGCGATTTTAATTTAAATTTCATAAATAATAGAATTTTTCAAATTACTCTATCCTCTCGTTTTCCATATGAAAATCAAATAGCGCTATATTTTTAATTTTAGTCAAAGGAACATTTTTTATATGCCGGGTCTTTTTCGAAATTTAGATTAAATAATAAAAAGTCAATAATGCTATTATTTTTTTCAATTAAAACGTTAAAATGGTTAAGTAAAATAAAATAAAATAAAATGTAAAATTTATACATTTAACTGTCAAGCTTTTTATACAAAATTTATCTGTAAAATGCATTTTTTTTTTTTACTATTTCAGTTTATCTGACTATTAAAAAAAGTTGTATAAATTTTATTTTAAAACACGTTTTATCGAGTTTTTTATGCTAGTGTAAAAAGAAAATAAAAAAAATTTACGCATAAAAATGATTGCTAAAAACTCAGAGATTTCATAAAAATATTCTCAAAAAGAATCGCCCATATAAAGGATTATTGAGAAAAGATCTTTAAGAATAGCATAAAGCCCTTGGGAAATTATTTTTTATGGAAACAAATAAGAAGCAATTTATAATTGCTGGCAAAATCCCTTGCACATTCGCGTGTAAGCTCGATAGGTTACATAAAAAGCAGTTGAAATAAGTTTTATTTTTTACAGCTTTTAATAATCTTTACTAAGCTGCTCATCGCTTTTTCTTCAAACAGTTAATCAGATTAGCAAAATCTTTCATTTTATTCAAATAAAAAAGCATGTCGATGGGACTAGTTTTTCTCACAAAGTAACATATGAAGCTTTTTATTTTAATATCTACCCGAGATAAAAACATAAAAAAGGCTGCAATATGTTTTCGTAAAATCTTTTCAGTACTTGAAAAATTCATAGAAATCAAAAGCTTTTGAAAAATGACTAAAAAGCTGTAATTTTTTAAAACTGAAATACGAGCTAAATTAGAAAATTAAATTTTTAGAAAACTTGATATTCTGAGAATATGTTAATTCGATTAAATTCGTGGTAGTACCATTATTGCTTAACACTTGAAAATTTGATAGAGATAATACTCTGATTTTGATTTCAATTTCAATAGAGTATTATATTCACTTTACTCTTCGAGTGTATGTTCTTCAATTAATTCATTAAAATTATTCAAAGTGAATATTTGAAATATTATATAACAAGATTTTGAGTACTTGGAAAGTTAGAAACGATGCTTCCTTAATTAAAGTAAATGTAAATATAAATAGTCTTTAGTTTACTGATACAAAAAAAGTACCATTTTATAGAATTTTATATGATTTTTTATTTTACTCTAAGGTAAAATTTTCTAAAAAAACTTTAAATGATACTCTGAGCTTAAATTAGTCATTTTGGGCTAAAATTGATTATCATAAAAAGAAAATTAGCGATTAAAATTTTGTAAAAAAAAAATTTATTCGGAAAATTTGGCCGTTGGCTCTCCGTATTTAAAATTATTTATTTCAACAGAATATGGTGTGTTTAAATTGTAGTGTGAATTTCAAACAAGTTTAACAATAAATATTCCTAGAAATAATTGAGGATTCGTATTAATTATTTTCAAGAAATTTTAATAACTGTAGTTATAACTGAACTGCATAAAGCGGATAAACTCAAAACTACACTGGGTATTACGCTTTTAGCTTATTTAGAAGCAAGAGTAATGCGATTTTAATTAAATTATAGACAAAAGCATTAATAATATTTCTGCTATGATCTTAGATAATTTTTAAATTAATTTTAAGTTTTAGCTAATTTTAAATAGTTTTCAAGTTCATAGGATATATCGATTAGTGATTCAAAGTTTTGCGATAAAAAGGGTATAGGTAAATTTAAAATTTATGCAGTACTAATACAGTTTTAGGTCGAATCACAAATTTTACAGCCTATTAATATTTTAGTTTTCTATTTACAAGGGAAGTCCAGTACTCTTGGAACACCAAATTACAATCTACTGTTATTTATCACTTTATTATGTTGAAAAAGTTACCCTGATTTAGATCTAGAAATCTCAGTTATAATATACGTAACGCTGCGCTACCACCTTGTAATTCAACCTTTCGGTGAACCTCATTTTTTTTCTATAAGGGTCTACTTTTGAGCTACATCACTAATTCTCTCACCATGACAGTCAAAAAACCAAATGCTGATTTTGGCCGAAAATTATTAATTTTTAAATAACAGTCAATTTTACATTTTTAATAATACGGTCTCAATATTACGACAATGTTGTATAAAATAGGGTTTTTCGGCTATTTTCCAAATAACGTTGTCGTATTGCATTTTAACCAAAATACTTCTATTTGGTCTCATTCTTTCTAATAAGTGAAACTTTTCATTTCCCGTAAACCGCAATTTTTTATCACCTATTCTCTCATCGCTGTAATTAATAAATCAAATGCCCATTTTCAGCCTAAAAAGCCCAATTTTTAAATTAATCATTATATTTTATCGTTATACAAATAAATAATTAAATGCGAAGAACAATATCACAGCTGCACAAAAAAAAAAACTTCTGATCCTGTAACTAGACCTACCTACAGGTAAGTTTTTCGATGTCCTAAAACCGAATCTGAAGTCAGAATTTAGCCTACACCCTCAGATTTTGCCCCAGCTACCCCCAGTCACCCTCTAAACCGCCCAAAAAGCAAATATTTTATTATTTCCAAAAGTTAAAAATAAAAGTACTTTAGTTATGTATTTTGATGTCCTAAAACCGAATCTGAAGTCAGAATTTAGCCTACACCCTCAGATTTTGCCCCAGCTACCCCCAGCCACCCTCTAAACCGCCCCAAAAAGCAAATATTTTACTATGTCCAAAAGTTAAAAATAATAGGACCTTATTTACGTATTTTGATGTTCTAAAAACGAATTTCAAGTCAGAATTTACCTATCATCCTTAGTTTTTGCCCCAGCTACCCCAATCACCCTCTAAACTGCCCCAGAGGGTAAATATTTTACTTTGTGCAAAAGTTATAAATTAAAGTACCTTGGTTAGGTATTTTGATGTTCTAAAAACGAATTTCAAGTTAGAATTTACCGATAACCTTTAGTTTTTGTCCCAGCTACCCTAGTTACCCTCTAAAACCCACCAGAGAAAGGTTAAGTAACGAAACATACGTAATCATAATATAAGCTCGTAGGTGCTTACTGTTTCCAACAAAAGTTCTTAGCACCATCCTGATATCGCTGTAATATTCTAAAACAATTAATTAACCTTCCTCTGGTAGACTTTAGAGGGTAACTAGCTGGGACAAAAACTATGGATGACGGATCAATTCTGACTTAAAATTCGTTTTTAGAACATCAAAAAACGGAACTAACATACTTTAATTTATAACTTTTGCACAAAGTAAAATATTCACCCTCTGGGGCAGTTTAGAGGGTGACTGGGGCTATCTGGGGCGAAATCTGATGGTGTAGGATAAATTCTGACTTCAGATTCGGTTTTAGGACATCAAAATACGTAACTAAAGTTCTTTTATTTTTAACTTTTGGACATAGTAAAATATTTGTTATTTAGGGCGGTTTAGAGGGTGTCTGGGGGTAGCTGGGGCAAAATCTGAGGGTGTAGGCTAAATTCTGACTTCAGATTCGGTTTTAGGACATCGAAAAACTTACCTGTAGGTAGGTCTAGGTACAGGATCAGAACTTTTTTTTTTGTGCAGCTGTGTATTTTATATTAATATGTACAATAAATCAGTATTTTTATTGTATATTTATTGAAAATTAAATTTTTTTTTTAAATGTACTAAAGCAGAATTAGGAACTATAATCATATATAATTAAAAATTTAATTCATTTTTAAAGAAGTCTTATATTTATTCTTGCAATTATTTTTATTTTGACATGCGCAAAATGAAATACAAAAGATTCATCTTCTCGGACATGATATGCAAGATTCTTGTACAAAAGGATGAATGTTATCATAAACTTTTTTGGAAGTAAACAATTTTCACTTATCACGTATAAACATACAGGATCTAATTTTTCTAACGTAATATCTAGGCAACGAATTTTATCATAAGTTGTAAAGATATGCACGCAAAATATGTAATCTAATAGACTGAATAGTTGGTGGTAGATCAATAATTGTATTATAATTTCCTGGAAAATACTTTGCTTGTATACCTTCAACTACTATACAATATCAAATTGTTTTTGGGTGGACATGCTTTTACCAAATAAGTTTCAGCATTTATTTTAGTTTCTGAGTAACCAATATTTTCAAGTTGTCTTTTATAGACAGCAGGCTCGAATATGGTAAAAACAGATATTATTTTCATATTCACCCAGTCAACAAACATAAATAAAGGTTGAAAATGTTTTAAAAAAAATATCCTGAAGTTGCCTTTTGTGGACATCTGAATTATTTTTAGTAAAAATGACTATCAAAAAACATAAGCAACACTTAAAAAGGAAAAAAAAAATATGAAAATTAACATTAAGTTGCCTATTGTGGGCAACTGGACCAGCTTCGGTAAAAAACAACAACATATTCATATTTAGCGATGATCCAAAAACATAAATAAATCTTTCGAGGATAGTGAAAACCCAAAAAATTAACCTTAAGTTGCTTCTGGCGGGCAACTGGACAAAATTCGGTAAAAACCGATATGATATTCGAGTTCAGCGGCCAAAAAGTTGTCTATACGACTTTCACTATCCGCTGCAGTTTAAATATGATTTATAATTTCCATAGCTATTTTAGCACTAAATTATGGCTGACAACTTGTTTCTTTTTCTGGATCCTCTAAATAATTTACTAATTCTTTAAGCTATTTATTTAGAATTTCAACATGTCCAGTTTTTGGGGATTTGCATATAGATTTGTAGGTCATCGACGAAACTAAGTTTTCTAGAGCAAATAATACGAGAGCTAATTTTATTTCGATAAATCGACAAAAATCAAGGCCCCAATACCGATCTTTGGGGGATAGGTACCGTTTTTAAAAATTTCTGCTGAAGAGACATTATTGCCTACGACAAGTAGCTAACCATTCTATAGTGTCCTTACAGTGAAGCCACGCTATCCGTCGATGTAAAAAATCGAAGTCTAAAAATAAAAAATATGGAGACGCAAAATTCGAATAATTTTAGTTTTTTATTAAAAAAATAGCTAAAAATAATATTTTAATTATAAAATAAAATGTAAAATTATGGTGAATATAATATTAAAATAATATTTAGTATAAAAAAATAATTATACTAAATTTTAATTAAAATGTTGGTATAGTAACGAATATTTTGATATGAAGCACTAAAAAAATAAAATTTAATTAAAATTTTGTAAAATTATTTTTTTATATTACATTGACCCTGCTCTTATGTTTTATTATATGATTAAAATATTTTTTAGCAAATTTTTAATAAAAAAACAAAATTTAGTTGATTGCGCCGCCATATTTTTTATTTTTCAAGATCGATTTTGACATTGACGCCTAAACTAGAAAATTTGGACAGAAGATAATATAGGAAACTCGTAACGCTTTTGAAAAATCTAGCAATAGTGATGTTTCCCTCATGGTAGCCTCTGCAGACTAGGTTAGTTAGTAAATATTGTGTGCTGTCAAGTTTTTGAAAACTGGATTAAAAATTATGAATCTATAATTTTGTGAAGGGATATTAGTCTGTATTGATTGTGTAAATTTTTCGAAGATTTTGGATAATATTGATTGAAGAGAAATGGGACGATAGTCGCTGAGGTAGAGGGGATTTGGTATTTTGTTAACGTATGTTGTGGTTGTGTTTCCAGGCTACACTCAGGAATTTATCTAAGATTACAGAGTTATTGAAAAGGAACAAGAAAACTTTAGATAAAGCTGGGAATCAAAGTTTGAAAACTTCAAGTGAAAGGCCATCAGGGTCTATAGATTTCGTATAGTGAATTGTTTAAAAGCCCAGGTTAAAGCATCCATCTAGATATTTTTAAATTTGCATGGGGGTCAATCTAAGTCTACTCTAAGCTTGGTTGTAGAGGAGGATCGGAAACTAAACCAAGATGTTCTAGTTCGTTCCAGATTACAGCTGGAGTTTTGTTTGTAGAAAATGTATTTTTTCGGCAGAGATTTTTTCACTTAGCTGTAATTACATTATAGGCATCCAAATGATATTGAATGCGTTTGAAACTGTTAGTTTAATTTACAATAACAAAAGCGATTAAAGTTAATACGAACAATAATAAATTCATCAAAGTTAGAGTAAATATTGGTAATTTATATTGTTATTTATATTTGCAGCAGTAAATATTGATTTTCTAGAAGTTTTCGTTGTACACTGCATTTATTGTAAATTCATAACTATAATACACAAATAAGCTTTTACTACTCATTGCTCATAAAAGATAATTTAAAAGCCTGTGTATTTTCCCATGAATTACAGTATTAAAAAAAAAAATTATAACTGGTTTGTGTTTTTACACAACTCCTTATTATAAATCCTATAAGCGAAATTACAATAAATTCCGAAATATACATTCTAATTTCTAAGTCCATAAACCTAAAGAATTCTAAGTTTTTGTTCTTATTAGGGCCTGATAAGGCCCTGACTCCCACTTCAAAAATTTCCCAACAACCCCCCCCCCCTGCTTAACGGAACTTTTTCTGGTCCCCTATACTCCAGTCAAATCGCGGGAGGGGGGGGGTGTATTTTCACTGGCTGATATATTAGCGAAATGAGTTTCTAGATTTAGCCAAGAATTGTTCTAAGAGGGTTTTAACATGGAACATGTTCATTGGATGGGGTATTTATAAATTAGCAAAAACAACCCCTAAAAGGATTGTCTGCTTTTTTCGCACTTTGATTGACCAAATTAAGTCCTGAAGGGTTTTTTAGGTCGCCGATCAAGAATTTGGGGGAATTTTTTATTAAAAATTAATATTTCACCCTTAAACTATCAAAAACGGAAAACCCTTCGGGGACGAAACTAGACGCAAAGCAAAGACACCTTTGTAGGGGTAGTTTTTGGTAATTTAAGGGTGAAATATTAATAATTCACAAAAAATTTCCCCAAATTCTTGATCAGCGACCCGAAAAACCCGTAAGGACTTAATTTGGTCACTCAAAGTGCAAAAACAGCAGACACTCTTTTTTGGGGGTAGTTTTTGCAAATTTAAGGGTGTTCTGAAAATATCTCCCGGAAAAGACCCCGATTTTCGAAATCAGCGACCTAAAAATTTATAGAAGAGCAAATCTTATGTTGACCAGTGAAAATACACCCTAAACCGCCATTTGACTAGAGTGCTACCTATGAATATTTTCCATTTTAAAAATGACAAATTTCTAGAATAATAAGATTAATTAAAATTGTATAATTGATCAAAAACTTCCGTAGAAAAAATAAATAATCTAATTAAACTTTAAACAAATAAATCCCTAATTTAAAATTAAACTATACTAATTAACAAAGCTTTTTAAATTATATAACAGACACACAGGAAAATCAATATACTGAGATAATTTCTACACTAGAAAGGATACTGTAATTTATATGAAATTAAAACTTTTTATCAGGTTTTAGCACACGTGTGCGCTAAAGTTTTATAATTTTTTTGTTTGCTTGAAATTAAGCGTCCGTAAAGGAAAGTAAAAAAATTGTACACTGTAAAAAAAATTTTTTTTGTCAATATTGAAAAATAAAAAAAAATATCGATTTTATGCGGTATTTTATTTTTTAAACTTTGCTACGAAAATAATTTGTTATTTGTTACAGGTAAGTTTATCAGTGCCATATAAAGCATTCGGTCATCGGGAGTACACAAAAGCAATAAGTTCGGTGTTGAAAAGTTTGAAAAAGACGAACATCGGGGCGCAAAATTACAAAATATCCGTTGAAACTACGATGCAAGAAGTAACGCCAAGTCCAACGAGTAAGAAAACAAATATCATGAATATTTTTCCGAGAAGCCAAAATTGAATTTTTTTACTTTTCAGACATCATGTACTCTTTGTGCACGAAAATGTTATCAGTCAATGCGTCAGCGATTATTTATTTAACAAATCACGAACAATACGGTTCCAGCACAGCGAGTACGCAATATTTCCTTAAATTAGCTGGTTATTTAGGAATACCAGTATTGGCATGGAATGCTGATAATTCTGGATTAGAGAAAGTAAGCTATTTAAAAAATTTTTAATTAAAATTTCTTATTACAAAAGTTATTTTAATGAAATTCTTTGGCTTTTTTTCGATTATCTATAAATAAATTTTTTTAATTTACTCAAATACATTTTCATACTCTAACAACCAAAAAGCGTTTTTATAAGGCTTTAAAAAAAATTAACCAAGCAGAATTTAGATCCAAACTTAGTTCGGGATTTTTCTAAGGTTTTGTATATAAAAAAAAATTCAAAATTGAATAAATAAAATAATAAAAAACTTGTACACGTAAAAAAAAGTTATTCAAAAAAAAAAAAAACGTCCATATATTTTCATTTAAAACTTTTGATAACTGTCAAGTATATCGTAGAAAGTATATTTATATGAAAATGTATGTGAAAATAAAATACATTTTATCACAAGTTTCACATCAACCTAGAAAAAGTCTTTGGATGAAATTATTGGATATTTCACACTCGCACTTATATATTTTCACATGTACATTAGTTTTATTTATATATTAGATTTCTGTTTCCGACGCGTACCAAAATTCAACGTGTTTTTTTTATTATTAAAAAGCGAGTTAAAAAGTAAATTTTTTTCTGGGAATAATAATTAGCACATAAAATTTTATTTTTTGTTTATCAAAAAAAAAGACTTAATTAAAAAACTTTTATTTATAGCGTTCATCACGCAGTAGTTTGCAACTTCAATTAGCTCCTTCCATTGAACATCAAGTTTCAGCCATGTTGAGTATCCTCGAACGTTACAAATGGCATCAATTTAGTGTCGTAACATCGCAAATCGCTGGTCACGCTGATTTTGTACAAGCTGTGAGAGAAAAAATTTCTGAAACACAAGAAACTTTTAAATTTACTTTACTCAACGCCGTACTCTGGACTAACAGATCCGATTCGAAAAATGATTTGCAAGAATTGAGTGGCAGCGAATCAAGAGTCATGTTGTTATATTCGACTAAACCAGAAGCTAATGCTATTTTACGAGATGCTACAGAACTAAAATTAACCGGAGAAAATTACGTCTGGGTTGTTACACAAAGCGTTATGGAAAATTTACAAACGCCGCCTCATTTTATGGTTGGAATGATAGGTAATTCGATATAGGTATAAGCGAGCTTAAAAAAGCTTTAGAATAACTCCTTTAAAATAAATTCTCTTACTGGTAAAACTTCTCATAACTCAATAACTCTTGCTTTCTTCGATTTTCTTTTTGTACTACTGCCAACATCTAAAGGGTTTTAGTCGTTTGTAATATTTTAACATATCGAATATTAATCTTGACATTTTTGTTTTTAAAATTATCACATAATAATTATGCTAAAAGCGTATATTCTCTCGCATAATTAGTTTGCTTCTTTGAATTTTTAATAAACGTGGAGCTTTTTTGAGCTTTTAAAAAAAAGTTTTTATCCCACGGGCTTAAGTGAGTACAGTATTAACGTCAACCAACATAATTCAGTGGCCTAACTTACAAAGGGAAGAACTCTTCACTCCTGCGGTTTGCCATATTGATAATTACTCTTGTGTCGAACCATCAAACCAAAACCACAAGGTTAGAGAATACCGTCTTTTTATCGAATAGCTTAATTATAATTATATACTCATGTAAATTTTTTAATCATCTTCGATTTTCACATTATTTTTCGGTCTCTCATTGGTTTTTTGAATCAATAATTAAATTTTCTCATTCTTGTAAAATTTTTTATTACTTTCAGGAACATGGATATTAAAAAAGAAAACTATTTTTAGCAGCACTTTTTTTTACTTTTTATGTATTAAATATTTCATGAAACAAGCTAAATGCATTTCTCTCGGAACATTTTTGTATTGTAAATACGCTTCGGTACGCTGTAAAATACATTTCAACAATTTAAATGTCAAAAAAAGTTTCTTCCAAACTAAAGAATTTTTTTAATAAAAATCTACTTTTTTCCAAAGCAAAAAGCAAATAAAATTCCTTTTATACAAGAAAAACAAAAATTAAATTGGTTTCGGCAAAGTTTATTTAGCACTGTTTGCACTGTCGAACGACGGAATTAAAAGATTACAAAATTGACATTTTTTTTATGTTAACAGGAGTACACTTCGACACTAGTTTTCAAAGTCTCGTACGAGAAATCGAAACAGCAATTAAAGTTTTTGCCTACGGGGTACACAATTATATAAGTGATAAAACAATGAGGAATCGTATAGAAAATTTAACAAATTCACATCTGAGCTGCGAGAGTCAAGGTGAAACGCAGTGGAAAACAGGAGAAATATTTTTTCAGTACGTCTAGATAAAACATTGATCAATAAAAGTAGCTCTGTTTAAAAAAAATTTTTTAATTTTTTAGGCATTTAAAAAATGTATCGGTTGAGACGGAATATGGAAAACCAAAAATACAATTCACGCAAGACGGTGTTTTGAAAGCCGTCGAATTAAAAATAATGAATTTACGTCCAGGTGCAAGTTCAAGGGTTTGGGAAGAGGTTGTTAAAATAAAATATATTTTAGAAAAATTATTTATTTAAATTGAAAATATTTTTTAGATCGGAACTTGGAAGTCTTGGGTGAAAAGTGGTCTCGACATAAAAGATATAATATGGCCCGGAAATTTGCACACACCGCCACAAGGTGTGCCAGAAAAATTCCATTTAAAAATATCATTTTTAGAAGAACCTCCGTATATTAATTTAGCCCCACCAGATCCCGTCACAAGCAAGTGCCTAATGGAGCGTGGCGTACATTGTCGCATTAAAGATTTAAGCTCAACCGAGTAAGTGCAGTGCCAGTCCAGTTATCTTTAGTAAGAAATTTATTAATAATGGCCCTTTTTTTCTTTAGAAACGAAGAACTGATGAGCTTGAAAAATAATACAATATTTCAATGCTGCAGCGGATTTTGCATAGACTTGTTAGAAAAATTTGCCGAAGAGATAGGCTTCACTTATGACCTCGTTAGAGTCGAAGACGGCAGATGGGGCACGTTAGAAGTAAGTTTGAAAAAAAGTTTAATTAACTTTTCATTAAATTTTGATAAAAAAGATAAAAAGGAAAAAAAAGAAGTGATGTATGGCAATTTTAGTTAGTTTTATGATCCCAAGAATTTGCCATCATCCCTAGCGAGAATAAGAGCTTTTTTTCTACTTTATATATTTATGTGATATCATGCATGCTACGTATATATAAAAGGACAACCCCTTAAGACCGGAGAGATTTATGTTCAAAAGGAGTCTTTACAATTCACAACTAGAATCCTAAATGTATTATCTGTCCTCGCATATTAGCCTGGTAGGTGTCTTGATTTTCGTATACAGATTATAGTTAGAGTGGTGGTTTTGGCAGAATCCCCCCAGGCTACTGTATCGCTCGAAATATGCGCATAAATTTCATATGTCGAGATATAAATGCATAAATATATATATGAAATAAAATTTTAGTAACGTCATTTTTTCATTATTCAGTTGAACTAAAAAATTATTTTTATTTTTGATCCTTTTGTATCCGAAAAAATTTTAATTAAAAAAAATATTTTAGTTAACAACTCTTGAATGAACTTCAAAGATAAGCTGTTATCTGTTTTACATTTTTTACTACTTCCATAAAAAAATCCAATCTGATTCGCTATAAAATTACAAGAGAGTAAAAAACTAATCTCAGCTTATAACTGAAATACGTTTTTAAAAAAATATTTATTTATTTAGTTTTGAACGTCTTAAAATTTTTCTAAAAAGCAAATATTTATTTTATAATGCAGAAAATTTTATAATAAAGCTATTTAAAGATCGCAAGGAAAAGCTTTAAATAGGGATTTTAGTCTTCCTGAGGATTTTATCAAATTGTTTATATTATCAAAGAGAAAATTATTATAAAGTACCTGCTTTTTATTCAATAGAACAACTAAAGAGTACTTGAATTACTCTACGAGCTTTAAAAAATAATTTTTTCATATTTTATTATAAAGATTTTACTTTGAACATTATTTTAATTTTTTAATAATTACCTCGTTAATTGAACAATGCATGTCTAACTAGGTTGAGTTTTTTGCTGGAATTAAAAAATAATTCGCCTAAAATAAATTATAAACGCGAAATTGAAATTAAATTACAAAAAAAGTGCAGTCAACTGATTATTTGTAAATTAGAATAAGCTTTTTTACGACGTAAACAACCATTGAAATAAAAAAATGTTTGCTTGCCGCAGGCCAAAAATCGCATTGCAGTGTAATTATTAAAATATGAAATGAATATTATTTATCGATTTTTAGATAACAAAAAATATATTTTCTTTCATAGAAAAGCATTAATAGAATATCCTAATGAAAGAAAAAAATCTGTCACTGGGTTTTACATCTATGTTTAACTCATAAATCATAAGGTAAAAAAATTACGTAAAAGTGACTTGTTTTTGGGATTTTGATTTGAATACATTTATTTTTTCATTTGTTTTTTTATTTCTTTTCTTTTTGATATTTTTAATTAATTAAATCAAAACATATTTATTTTAATTTATTTATTGATCCTTCTTTTTACAACTTGTTTTTTCTTTTTCTATGGCGTTCTAAAATTTGTCTGAAAAGGATCTGAGGAATCCGGTAATTGAATTTTCTGAAATTTGTATCCAATGACAGATAAATCGGTTGTTTTTATTTTATTTTTACCAGGGATAAAATCAACGTGATTTCAGGAAAATTTTTAATCAATATTCAGTTTCGTTGGAAAGCATTAATTTAATAAAATTCCTTTTTTCAGGCAAATTTTTAAAAATTTATGAAATGTAATAAGCGGTGTGCGGTTCCCCAAATTTTCAGGTACCTGACCCAGAAGTTCAGTCTTTTTTTTGGTTCAGGTCAGGTCGGTATTCGGGTATACCCGAAAATCTTCAGAGGTCTGAAGATACAGTTTCTTCATCTGAAATTTCCCTGGAAATATGATTCTATGAATATTTTTCCAAGAATTTTCCGTTCACGCTTTAAAAAGAGGAAAAATAGTAAAAAAAAAAGCGTAGAAAAAAATAATAATTTTTATTAACTACAAATTATTATTTACTTTTTCATGCAAATTAAAATATTCCAGTAGCCGTATATGTTAGAGGTATGCCTTTGTTTTCTAAGTTCTGTGCAAGGCTACTTGTATATACTAGGTAAGTTTTTAAGTTTTTAAGTTTTTCGAAACGCTGAACTTCAATTTTTAGGTCCCGACCCTGAAAAAACAGCCCTAATACTGAAACACTTTATTTTTCGGTGAATTTTGAATGTTTTTTAGATATATTTTATAAACAACATTTCTAATTGTCCTTAGAATGGAGGGTAATATATTTTTAAGGACGCTAAATAAAAATATTTAGGTCCTTACCCCGAAAACTTTCTCCGAATGCCTTTTACAGGCATCTACTGGCCAGATTTTTGCGATTTTTCTCTATATTACATAAGATATTTATCTAATTCGCATAAAAATGACTATAGTTAACTTTTGCAAGTACAACTGGGAACAAAATCTTCTTGATCAGATATTAAAGTATTTACGCGCTTTGATAATAAAAGAGCATCTTTTATATACAATCCAAAAGAATTTGGATCCAGTTTCACTGCTGCAAGATTTAAAATATTTGTTACGGTAAACGTTATATACACTTAAAAAAAATTTTGGTTACGGCAACAGTGTAAAATACCCTTTGGATGTGTAGTCTTATTGACTCACTGTAGGGAGCTATTCCTCTAAATTAAATGTTGTATATAGAAAAAACGCGGGTCGGTAGATGCCCGTAAATGGCATTTGGGGAAAGTTTTCGGGGTCGGGATCTAAATACTCTTATACAGCATCCTCAAAAATATAATACCCATTATTTTAAGGACAATAAGAAACGTTTTTTATAAAATATATCTAAAAGACATTTAAAATTTACCAAAAAGTACGGTTTTTGGTATTAAGGCTAATTTTTAGGGGTCAATATATAAAAATTTGTAATCAGCAACCCCAAAAACCTTAGACCAATTATTATTATGTGAATTAGATAAATATCTTACATAATATGTAGAAAAAACGCAAAAATCTGTCCGATAGATGCGTAAATAGTATTTGGATAAATTTTTCGGGGTCAGGACCTAAATATTCTTATTCAGCGAACTCGTAAAAATATTACCATTTTAAGGACAATTAGAAATATTTTTTATGAAATATTTCAAAACAACCCTCAAAATTGACCGAAAAATACAGTTTTTCGGTATTATTATTATTATTTGATTTATTTGCTAAATATACAAAATAGTGCACTCTTGTTTTACAAAGTCAATTAATTAATTAAATGTAAATAATATAAATAAAATAAAATATTTTAATAAATTAAAACATCAGTAAATATATTTCAGTATATACAATAATTAAAAAAATAAAAAAAAAATAAATAAATAAATTTTTAGTAAATATAATAAAGTAAACATAGTAAATATAGCTCATTTATTTATAAAAAATATATGTATGTACAAGATTAGATAGTATATATATATATAAGTTTAGCGATAATAATACTGTTGCAGAAATTAAAATAATATAATGAAATAAGCAATGAATACAGCTTCACCTTAAAGTACTTATTGTCAATCTAAGTTTGAAAAATATGAATTAATACTTTTTTTAAATTGGGAAAATGATAGAAGGTATAACGTATACAGGGCGGGATGGAATTCCAAAGATTAGCATACTTAACTTGGTAAGATAAAAGTCCAGAATCAGAGGATACTATGGGGATCGCTAAGTCTTTACGAGGTCCTCTCTGTGGCTTGTCACTGAGATATGGTTTAAAAAAAGGGAGAAGGAAAGGAGGTTCTTTCATTCTTACAATCCTATACATGATTAGCATGGCAAAGTAATCACGACGAGAGTCGTTACTAAGCCATTTTAGGTTTTTCCTGAAGGGAGTGATTCTTTCACTCCTACCTATCCCAAAAATATATCGTATCCCTGAGTTTGCTAACCTTTGTAACTCAGCACGAAGTGAGAAAGATGCATCAGCATAGTCTACAGTGCAGTAATCCAGTTGAGGGATTACTAGTGACTCAACTAATCTTCTGCGCAATAATTGGGATGTGCACGATTTGATGAATCTCAAACCAAATAATGCTCTATTTACTTTCTTGGAAACATTATCAACCTGTTGTTTCCAAGACAGAGTACTGTCTAAAATCACCCCAAGACTAAGTACTTCATCTACAAAAGGGGCTGAATCACCGTTTTTATTAATCACTACGTTAGAAAAATTAAGTTTCTTAAAAAGTCCTATCATGTATGAAGTTCCAAAGACGATGGCTGAAGTTTTTTTTATATTGATGGACAGAAGGTTAGTTTTGGCCCATTCTGATACTTTTTTGCCTGATTCCGATAGTAGCTCTAAACCATGTTGAATTTGATCCGCAGGTACCTGAATATATATTTGTAAGTCATCTGCATAGAGAATTCCAATTGTGTTAATTATTAAAGATGTTTTCCAATATTCGATACAACAATTTCTCTCCGCGTGAATCATGCATTATTTTCTCTTCTCTTACTTCCGTTCGCACACCGCGCTCGATCTTTCCCTTTTGATGCGCAATACTATTTATAAAATGAGTAGTTGAACTCATAGATATTAAACGCCGACTTATTATTGGCCGTGAATTCTAAGAGGGGAAACGCATTTCTCGAGGCTATAAATATACGTGCGCGATCGACCACCGGTCACTTGTTGCTTTGCTGTCATTGATCGAGGTCGTTCTCATCGTGTGCCGCTCGCTCGAGAATTACTCATCGCTTTGAAATCACGCTTGTACTTGCATGGATCGTTCAGCTTGTAACCACGCTCGGCTTTATCTTGGAAGATCTTGTGCCTAACCAGGGAGCCATCTTCTGGGAAATCGACTCTTGTCCATTCTGTTGGGACCTTGTGTCTGGTTAGGAAGCCAACCTGTTTTTTTAGCGTCTCAAGCATTCGTGAGTACAATATTTAATTACTATAGTATAAGTGCTATTAAACATAGTAGCCGCGCAGCTCACATATATATACATAGATTTATCATACGCTCACTCGCCTCTTTTCTGCAACTACAATAAACCAAACGGCCCCCTTCGGGGCCAACAAAAATTAGTAAAAACAACTTCACAGGCTATTCTGATAAGATAATCAATAAAATATATTTCCTAATATCCATTCCTTATCTTGTTTTTAACAAATTGCGTGGCTATCATTCAAATGGAGTTTCAAGTCACTCATATAGATGCAAAATAAGAGTGGTCCCAAGACCGAACAATGTGGTACACCTATGTTTATTTCACGCGGGGCTGAGGTTGATGATTTTGAGTAAACACACATCGAGCGACCGCAGAGATATGACCAAAACTATTGAAGAGCTGTTTTGGAGAAACCGATATCTTGTAATTTCTTTAATAGTCTGGATGGAGATACATTATCAAAGGCTTTCGAGAAGTCAAACTGTACTAACAGTGTGGCTAGCTTCTTGTCCTTTCCTATACGGATATCATCAGTAAGTTTTATTAAGGCTGTTTGAGTGCTATGATGTTTTCTAAAGCCCGTCTAGAATTTATCCAGAATATTTGATTTAGTCAAGAAGCCAACCACCTGGTCGTGTGCCAACTTCTCCAAAACCTTTGAGAGGAAACATAGCAAAGCAATGGGACGAAAATCAGAAGCGGATGATGGTACAGAGACTTTTTTTAGAGCTAAGATACGCGATCTCTTCCAGGCCTCTGGAAATATTCCTTGTTTTAGTGATGCATTAACTGAGACCTCCTGCAAAAAAGGCCTCTGAGGAAGCTGCTGAAATTGAATTAAAAGATGTAGCTGGATCTTCTGTAGGGGAGAGTGAAATACTAGAAAAAAATGAGTTGAGTTCCTGAGGTAAGAACCCATGTAATGCGTCAATTACTGTAGGCATTAGGAAATTCCAGAAATTTTTGTTGGTATCCAGGGCATTGCATATTCTATTATGCATGTAAGCACAACGTGCAATTTCAGATTTTTCTTCAGCTTGATTCGCAAGGGCTAGATATTCATTAATAAGATGTCGCGACCCTGTCCTATGATAACGTCTGCTAGTGGCGTCACGTTTTGACATGAGAAGCCTTAACTCAGTATTAATCCAGGGGCGTACAAATTTCTTATTATTTATTGTTTTTTCAGGAGCCAGTAAATTAATTGCACCTTGTATGTTGTCAGTTAGCTGAGAAAGAGCTTGCTCAATTTCTAGTTCATTTGGTGACGTGAAGTGCGACCAGTTTTGTGTTTTAAGATGAGAATTAAAATCATGAGGAGTTATTTTGTTGATGGATTTGTAGGTATGATTTGTATGTGTTTTCAATGGGTGAAAAACATCAATAGTGGCTGTAATGATATCATGTTTGCTCGGAAATGTTGGTGAAAAACGATCATATGTAATGACTGAATCACTTTCATCTACATAGATAGTATCAATCCACGTATTACTAGTTGTGTGATGGGAAGCTCCTGTATTTACTAGTTTAAGACATAACTCACTCATGATGCCACAGAAAAAGCGGGTGTCTGAATCATTTGGTTTAAGAATATTTACATTCCAGTCACCAATAAGTAGAGCGCATTAATTGAAATAAACGCCTATCAGACCTGATATGGAAACATCTGGAGGACGATACACTATTAGGGCAGTTTACTCAGGGTCGGGACCTAAAAACTAGAATTCTGCGTATCGAAAAACTTACTTATCATATACGTGAAGCCTTGCACAGAACTTAGAAAAAAAGTGCATACCTCTAACATACACGGCTTCTGTACGAAAAAGGAATTAAATAAATTTGCATTATTTTTAATGCTTTGTTTTTTTCATTAAAAAATAGTAAAATCCTAAATTATGCAGAAATATAATGTATGTAAATTAAGATTGACTTTGCGATGCTTAGCATAATTGGACAATGATTCTTATCCATGTATTTATTTGACCATTATAAAGTGTTTATATATACATACATACAATATAAAGCATGTATGTATGTATGTATAAATTGTTTATTGTATGTATGTTTATACAAATACTGTATCAGTTTGTTTGTTAGTTATATTTAGTTTAAATTAAAATATAATGGTATACAAATTTTTGTTAATTATGATTGTTGAAATATTTAGTTTATGGGAATTTTCATTTTCATCAACTAAAAATAATGAAAATAATGTATGATTTTGAATGTTATTTTTTTATTCGAGGAAAAATAAAAGTTCAATTTTATGTATTATAAAATAGTTTTAAAATAATTAATAGTTAAAATAATATTATATTACAGATACTTTAATACAAGGAAAATATAAAATATTTTATACAATTTATTGTAAAACATTTTTTAAATAATAAAATTTTTGCTAATAATATAAATTTTTCTAGATTACAGGACACCATTTGAAAAAGTTAAATACTTAAAAACAAAACAAATAATTAATTTTTTTAATGTTTTTTAGTTTCCTATTATCAATTACGTAATATTTCTCTGCTTTTTTTCTTCCTAAAAAATTTATTTCTTTCTATTATTAAAGTTCTTTTTACTGCTTTTAAATTTTTAAATTTTCATAATTCCAATTTATCGTTGACACAAGATAAAAATTTTGAATATAATTTTTAAAAATCAATAAGAGTTTTCAAATACCTACATTTTAAGATTAGTTTTTAAAAATATAGTATCTTCAAGATTTTTAATACAAGTTATTTTATTTTCATAATTCTGCATTATTACAGTTTTTATGCAAAATTTAAATGGTGATATATTACTATTTTTTAATAAAAAGAACAGCATAATAAGTATAAGTTTAAAAAGAGTGCAAATTTACTTTATTCCTTATTTAATTTGCATGAAAAAGTAAATAATAATTTATAGGTAATAAAAATTATTTTTTTTATAGTACATTTTTTAAAACTATTTTTATTCTTTTTTATAAGCGTAAAACTCATGAAAAAATATTCACGGAATCGTAATCCCAGGGAAATTTCAGATGAAAAAACTGTACCTTCAAACCTCTGAAGCTTTTCGGGTATACCCGAAGACCCACTCTAAACTTCGGATCGGGTAATCGTACACCCCTAGACGTAACTGATCTGTGTAAGTGCTTACACTGATAACAGATAAACGGTACGAAATAATTTTACAATTATGTTAGTAACTAGCTCTGTTGAATTTATAATTCGTAAATATGTTATTCTAAGCCCCTCCTTCAACAAGCTTATCTTTACCAAGTAACCTTCTCTCGAGAGGATATGCTCTTTTTTCTACAATACTAAAAAGACGAATTTGATTCCCCTGAAATTCTGTTGATTTTAATTTATTTTTTGTTAAAAAAAAATTTATTTTTTTAGAACGGCAAGTGGAATGGTTTAGTAGCTGATTTGGTAAATCGAAAGTCCGATATGGTTATGTCGTCTTTAAAAATAAACTCCGAAAGAGAACGCTCTATAGATTTCACTGATCCATTTATGGAAACTGGAACTGCTATTGTTGTCGCTAAAAGAACCGGAATTATATCACCGACTGCGTTTCTCGGTAAGTAACAACCATTTAAGATTTGCATCTAATGCATTTTGGAAATCTAAAATAAAATGAGAACCAGCTCTTTTTTTTGAATTTTTATAGCAATAAAAAATACTAAAATAAACTAAAAATCTAAAGTAGTGCACTGTAATTTGAATATGTAGAAATAGGAATAGGAACAGGTAGCTCTTTTATTTTTCTACTCTTTTTGTATTTTCAGAACCATTCGATACTGCTTCATGGATGTTAGTTGGAATTGTTGCAATTCATTCAGCTACCTTCATGATATTTCTCTTCGAATGGCTTTCTCCGTCTGGTTTAGGCATTAACACTGATAATACTTCGAATCGTCAATCGGTATCGCAAGCTTCTTTCCTATTTCTCAGCTAATTAAAAAAATTTTTATTTATGTTTTTTTGTTTTCTCTCATTTACATAAAAAACGAGACTATTGTAAATATTTCAAAAGAAAGCAATTTTCGTTTCTCTGTACTAAAAAATATTTTTTTTTTTATTAAAACAGAAAATTAAAATTCATTGCAATATGGATTTTATTTCTAAAAAAGCACTAAAGTATTTGACTTAAAGCTTACAGTAAGACCTTTGTAAAACTTCTTTTATCGATTTTTAAATCAAATATAGTACTTTAATTCAGTAAAATTACAAGGCAACTTCCCAGTCTACTTTCTGTAAAATGACAAGACCAAAAAACTTTTATTTTCTTTGATACTTTTTTTTATTGACTTCTGTTTATTTTTTTTAACCTCGACAAAGAAAAAAAAATAAAATAAAGCTTTTTAAAAGTAGGTGAATTAAACCGCGTGATATTCGAAGCAGAAATTTAAGCTTTTATGTACTCTCTTTCTCTCTCTCTTTTATGCACACCTTTTAAAAGAGAATATAAAAGTTATTTGACAGCTTGAAAATTTTGAAATGTACATAAAACTTTTACGCAGACAGGAAAAGTAGTAGTGCTAGTCACTTTGTGGTCAGACTATATAATCTCTTATGTCTTTGATTACTTTATGCATGCTTTTAAAATGCAAGAATTTTTTTTAAAATGCCTAGTCTGCATGATAGAATAAAATAAGTAATCAAAATATCTGACTTTTTTAATAATAAAATACATGAAATAAGTAAATTTTCTTTTTATTAGGGAATGTACTCAATGCAAAGACGATTTTCTCTATGTCGAGTTTACTGGCTTGTTTGGGCGGTATTATTTCAAGCTTCTGTACATGTTGACTCACCGAGAGGTTTTACTGCGAGGTTAGTAATCGCATTTGTATTTTACTCGGTAAATATAAATAAACTGAGAGCATTAAAGCATTCTTCCTGTTGAATAAATTTTTAATGACATTTCGACTTTTAATCTTTTCAAGCTTTTTATAGTCGAATTTCAGGTACTGGAAGTGACTTTTTTTTATTTTCTTGGCAGCGTTCCAAAAGTACCATTTTTAGATAAATGCTTGGCAATTAAAAATAATTCTATTGACATAAATGAAATTTAATTAACTTTGTTATATTTTTCATAATTTAAGATTCATGACGAATATCTGGGCAATGTTCGCTGTGGTATTTCTGGCTATATACACAGCAAACTTGGCTGCTTTCATGATAACGCGTGAGGAATTTTTTGATTTTACTGGTGTCGACGATCCGAGGTTAGCAAGACCAACGTCGCATAAACCTATGCTGAAATTCGGTACTGTTCCTTGGACGCATACTCAAAAGACGATCGCCAAATATTTCAAAGAAATGAACGCTTATATGAAAAATTACAACAAGAATAGCGTCACCGAAGGAATCGAATCCGTTATAAATGGGTGTGTTTTATTGCTTAAACTTAAAGTATGAACATTTTTTTGTGAATTAACTTTTTGTTCCAGAGAACTCGACGCATTCATATACGACGGAACGGTTATCGATTACTTAGCTTCTAAGGACGAAGACTGTAAACTGCTTACAGTCGGAGCTTGGTATGCCATGACAGGTTATGGATTGGCATTCCCACGAAATTCTAAATATTTGCCAATGTTTAATAAACGTTTATTAGAGTATAGGGATAACGGTGAGTATGAGAAAACTAAAAACTAACGACTCAAAATTCATTGCTGTTGTGATTTTTAGGTGATCTGGAAAGGCTGAGAAGGTATTGGATGACAGGTACGTGTAGACCTGATAAAGAAGTTCAAAAGAGCAGTGATCCTCTAGCTCTTGAGCAATTTTTAAGCGCTTTTCTAATGTTAATGTTCGCTACACTTATCGCAGCATTGTTCTTATTATTAGAGTGTCTTTACTCGAAATACTTGAGAAAACACGTCGTTAGAAGCAATAAGATTGGAAAGTGTTGCGCTTTGTTGAGTGTTGTAAGTTGGCTATTTTATTTATTTGAACAAAAATATTTCATTAAATACTGTTTTATCGTTTCAGCGCGAAATGCTTAATCCAGAAATGAGTGTTCACACTTGAAGATATTCTAAAGATTATTTCTGCTATTTTTAAATGTCAAAAGAAGCCTTTACTTTTTAATTCAATATATTTGATATCTATGATTCATGTTAATAAATACCTATTATATATATATATATTAGTCTGTAAGAATTTTTAATGAAAAATGTGATGTTTGTTAAAAATTTAAATAAAATGAATCAATTGTTGTGAAATTAATGAAGTCATTTTTCAACCTTTGTTGTAGGTTAAATTTTGATCGATTTTTACCTAAATAGAAATTTTTAAGGAGTAAAAACAAATTTTGCTGTGCTCGGCCAATGTCCAAAATTAATTGCCGATTTAACTTTCACAATATCGAGTCTATGTACTTTATATCATTAAATTTAAGGGTGATGACTGGTAAATTTAATTTTAGTAGCAAGACTACTCGATCTATTTAGTTTAGTATAATTTTATCGCCAAACTACTAGAAAATTTAAGTGCTATTTTAGGTACTTTTATAAACAATATTAGCCGCTGGAAAGTTATTACCGAAGTCCCTTTTTTGAAAACTGGTTAATTTTACAGAAGTGAACATAAGCCAAATTTTTTCCTGTAAAATCTAAATTTTTATGTGCCTTTTCCAAAATTTAAAAAAAAAAAATTTTTTTCGCTCCTATAACTCATCAACCTTTTTATTTGCTATAGAGAAATGTTAAAAAAGAGTCATTTTTTTTAAAGAAAAGAATGAAAAATAAAATGTAATAATGTTTTTTTTTTTAATTTATGGGTAACTTTTACCCATTTTCACCTTCTGGGAGGGTTCAATAAATTACATAAAGGTAAAAATACGATAAAACATTCTCAAGTACAAAAGTAATAAAAAATGAAGTATATAATCTTATATCATTTTTTTTTTATTTTTCCTTACTTTGAGGGTATTTTCACCATCTAATTAGATAAACCCTATATTTTGTTAATTACTCTTTGAAAAAGGGCATTTATTTTATTATTAGTTCTAAAATATTGCAAAAAAAACCTTAAAAGGGGTAGTTTTTGATGAGTTTAGGTTTTCCCTTATTTCCATTTCTTACTTACAACTTTTTTACAATTTTTTTGAAGAAATTTACAAATTTGAACGTAAACAAGTCTTCGGACTTAAATGACGCCTTGCAACAATTTTAAACCGACCATGGTTAGTACTTTAAATATATTTTGCTTCAGCATCAATTACTTGTTATTTTTGCAACATGAAAATTAAACTGAAAATTATTTGTACCAAATTATAGTTAATTCAACTAATATGACTGCTGAAAATTATTTTAGTATCAAGTCCACTAAGCCATGCCCACTTTAAAATTTTATTGTATCGGGGGGATTTTATAATAGGGGGCATTATAAAATATCGCATTTAATGAGTTTTTATAAAAATTGTTTTTATTTAAATTAAAGGTAATAAAATATTTAATTAAAAAAAAAAAAAAAAAAAAAAAAAAAAAAAAAAATAAGTTAAAACAATATTCCCGTTTCAAAGTTCTTTAATGTTGACCTCTCAAATAGAGAAATAACATTGAGGAAATTTAAGAGTTTTGTATGGAAGTCATTTTTTAAATGGATAAATAAAAAAAATACCCTGCCAACTAGCTGGCACTAAGATTCCTCAAATAATGAGCTTAATACTTCAATATGCCACAGATATCACTGATTACAAGCATGCAATCATACATACATTTCTATTAACTTTTAAAAGTTTTTTTAATTTATCAAAAACAAAAGTAGTTTGAGATTTTTTAATGAAAATATTTTTGAAAAAAAAATGAGGTCTTAATTCCATAATGGTTGTGAAATATCACCGGTTACAATATTTTCAGATATTAGTACTTTAATGGAATTAAATGAGGTATTACATAAAAAAAAAAAATATTGTAGTTTTTTTAATTTTTTTGTTTTTTTAATTATGAGAAAAAAAATTTTGAAAAAATTCAGTATCAGATCCAAAAAATTATACTATAAACGAACTTTCTAAAACTAGTTCTTTCATAGAAATAAATTAGGTACTACGTCCAAAAAGGAAAAAAAAATTGGTGTTTTTTGTATTTTTTCGTGACGAAAATTTTGGGAAAAATTTTCAAAAAATTAATTATTAGATTCGAGATATCGAGTAAAAACCATACTTTCAAATATAAGTACTTTCATGGAAATAAATGAGGTATTACATCCAAATTAAAAAAAAAAAAAGTAGTTTGAGATTTTTTGATGAAAAAATTTTTGAAAAAAAATTAGGTCTTAATTCCATAATGGTTGTGAAATTTCACCGGTTAAACACACACACACACACACATACAGACTTTTTTTAATTAAAAACCGGTTTTTTAGCTTCCTGAGGTCCCAAAACGCGCTTATATGCCAAAAAATCAAAAATCAAAATTTGACCCATCACAATGGTTCCTCTATGAGGAACCAAAAAAATTGTTTGAAAAATTAGGTATTGGATTGGAGATAACGAGTAAAAACGATAATTCTAGATATTAGTACTTTCAGAGAAAAAAATGAGGTACTACGTCTAAAAAGAAAAAAAATTATGGTATTTTTTTAATTATTTTATGTAAAAGATTTCGAACAAAAAAATTTCGAAAAATTACGTATCAGATGGAGAAATCCTTTATAAACGAAAATTCTAGATATCATAGGAAAAAATTAAGTATTACGTCCTAAAATAAAAAAAAAATTGGCGTTTTTTGTATTTTTTGGCGACAAAAATTTTGAAAAAAAAAATTTTGAAAAAATTAAGTATTAGGTCCAAAAAATTACTATAAATGATATTTATAAAACTAGTACTTCAACAGAAATAAATTAAGTACTGCATCCATAAAGAAAAAAAAAATTGGTATTTTTTGTATTTTTTGGTGAAAAAAATTTTGAGAAAAAAATTTTCAAAAAATTAATTATCACATTCGAGATATCGAGTAAAAATCGTACTTTCAAATATAAGTACTTTCGTGGAAATCCAAATTAAAAAAAAAAAGTAGTTTGAGATTTTTTGATAAAAAAATTGTTGAAAAAAAAATTAGGTCTTAATTCCATAATGGTTGTGAAATTTCACCGGTTACATACACACACACACACACAGACTTTTTTTAAAACCCGGTTTTTAGCTTCCTGAGGTCCCAAAACGTGCTTATATGCCAAAAAATCAAAAATCAAAATTTGACCCATGACAATGGTTCCTCTATGAGGAACTAATACAGGAAATTAGCACTTTTAATTTAAAGTTTGACCCTAAGAGATCCATAAACTAAATATAAAATATCATTTAGATGTCAGAACCTGAAATATGATATACCTCTTTACACTTGTAAGTAAAGATATAATATTATGCTGTCCAAGACGTAAATTAGCCAATGAAATTAGCTTGTGCAAACCTTGATCAATTTCATTTAAATTACCCAAAACTCAGTAATTTCGGGCATATAAATCTCTAAAATTTTAAAATAATAAAAGTTCATGGAGATAATTTTACAGGAAGGAATGCGTTGAAAAAACTACTATTGATTTATGCGACTTTATATTATTTATGATATAATCAGCCTATAATTGCTTGTTGTAATTAATGAAAAAACTGATGATCATAGAAACAATTAAGATAATTAGTACTAAATGCAGCAACAGGTTTTTTAATTGGCATTTAAAAAATCAATCGATGGTATAAAAGAGCGTGATTAAAAGCTGTTAGAGTTAAACGATAGGAAAAGTTTGCTTTATTGATTTATTCAAAATGTTTAAATTTAATTTTTCAAATTTTTTAATATTGGCGAGTTTTTCGATCTTCGTAAGTGCTCAAGATAATACGGAATTTTATCCAGATAAATGGGCGTCTATCGATGCGAGACCGATTCTCAACAATGATAGGCTCTTCAAGAAGTACAAGGATTGCTTTTTAATGGAAAAACCAGTTGGATGCCCGCGTGACATTACGCAAATGAGAAGTTAGTTTATCATATTTATTCTTTTATTTATACAATTAAAATCAAAAGTCTATTCAAATCGGTGAGAATAATTTATTGAAAATTTAGTTTCAAGGGCACAAAAGTTTTGACGTAAGCGGATTGAATAAATTATTTTATCTCTATCTTTTAATTTTCTTATTCAATATGAAGGAATTATAATGCATAGAATAGCCAAAGAAAATTTAGTTGCAAAATTTTAAAATTTCAATACTGTTCAAAAATTACTATTTATGAATTGAATAAATGAGCTATATCTGCCTAAAATCAGTCTCTAGTATGGATTTTAATCGAAAATGGCCCGGTAGTACCACATAATGCTTCATTTTATTTAGCAACCTTAGACTATTATTTTCTTTTTTGGGCAAATGAGCTGAAAACGGATATCATATTCATTAGGCCAACTTTGTAAATTAAAATTTAGGGTTCTCACCTCTTCCCTTCGCACAGACTTTTACTATCAGACATAAGGGGTCTTCCATAAATGACGTCCAGGGTTTGGGGGTAGGTAGGTTCATCTTAAAACGTGACGATTCGGACAAAGGAGAAGGTACGATAAATAATGAATCAGACGTCCATGAATTTTTTTTTATAAAAAAAATTTTTTTTTTAATTCACAGTTAATCATTAATAAAGAAGCTATGCTTAAATTAAAACCTTACGTAAACAGAAAGATTCAAATAAAGAAAAAAAATTTCTATAAATTTATTGCAATAAAAATTTTTTTTTCTTTGATATCTCAATTTTTTTATTATGGATAATAAAAGATATCAATTGAAAAAATTACAATATTCCGAAATTAAATATTTGAATATGCTTATGGAAATATAATACATCATAAAAAAACCTTTTTTTTTATATCAAGCATTTTTAAATTCAAAATAAACAAATACGAAATAAAAATTCTCGCTTTTTATAAAACCTCTTTTTTTCTCTGAAATTCGATTATGTACACTATTTTTTCTTGGGGTCAAATATTTTTAATTTATAATTATATTTTTATTACTACATAGAATTAACAAAGTTTTAAAATTTTATACTTTATAATATATACATATGGGTATACCTATACATAATTCAGATTTCTATTTAAATCATAAAATTTTTTTTTAACTTACAAAACTTGTATAAAAAAATTCATTTCTTTTTTTTTCTAGGGGGGTGATAAAATAAATTTGTGACGTCCGAAAGGGGGGGGAGGTCAACTTTAATGTGACAAATCAGACAAGGGGTAGGAAGGTCTCAAAAACCTTTAAAAAATCGTGGACGTCATTTATGCAAGACCCCTAAAGGGTACATAATAATAAAAAACGTCTACTAGATAAAAGTTAAAAAATTTTTGCATTTTATATTCGAGTAGTCAAGGTAACAATAAAATAAATAAAAAAAGTATAAAAGATGACAATTAAATCTGTCAATCAAAATTACTGTCTCTACGATTTCATAATTCATTCGTTTTATAATGGATTTTTTTCTTTAATGACGTTCTCGTGTATTACTCACTGATTAATGCATAGTTATTTTGCAATAATTAATATTTTATTTTCAGAGATTCTTCCAGAAGCAATGAAAACTTTATGCGAAAAATGTTTACCGATTCATATCCAAAGATTCAAAGAAATTGCAGCGTACGCTTGTGAAAAGAGAAAAGCTGACGTTCTGGAAATACAAAAAACTTTGGATCCTGATGGTTCCTTGAAAGTAAAATTTGAAGAAAAATATGGAAAACTTGCTTGTTAAATTTTTATAAAACATTTGTAAATTATTGAATAAATTTTTTTTATGACCAAACTTACCTGATTCACAGATGATAAAATGGAACTTACAAAGAGAGACTGGAACATTTGGGTCGCCAAATTACAATCTATAGTTATGGATGGCTTTAACATGTTGAAAAAACACCCAAGATACCCCCGTTTATTCCAATGCGCCTTCTGGGCTTAGAAACGTAGGGCTCAATATTATAAAATAGGGTTTTTTCGAAATCTTCCATATAACGCTGTAAAATTAACCAAAATACTTCCAGTTGGTCTCTTTTTTCTGTATAAGTACCATATTTTAATTCCCGTTAGCCACAGTGCTCCATCACCTATTCTCTCATCGCTATAGTCAATAAACCAAATGCCCATTTTCGGGCCCAAGAACCAATTTTTAAATTGCTGCCAAAATTGCAATTTTCAATACAAATAGGTACTGTAGGTCTAAAAAATTTTGCATTAGCTCTAAGTTTTGAAAAATGCTTTACTCGCTTCTTTTTGATTACTCATTTAGCAGATAATTATAATTTAAAGACATAGTCTCAATTTAAAGTTTTAAAAAAAAATCATATTTTATCACTAACTTTTTGGAATCATATCTCGGAAACATCTAAAGTTAAAAGAACGAGTAAAGAAATTTTTGGAAAGTTGAAACTTGTACAACATTTTTCAGACCTACAAGACCTATTTTTATTGAAAATTGCAATTTTGGCAGCAATTTGAAAATTGGTCATTTAGGTCTGAAAATGGGCATTTGGATTATTGACTACAATGAAAAAAAAATCCGCTTGCGGCTAGCGGAATTCCGTTTGCGGCTAACGGAATTTTTTTTCTTCGCAAACAATCGCAAATGACTTGAAACGTAAAGTAAATTTTAAAAAAACATTTTTTCTCTTCTTTTTTCAAAAAATTTCTTAAATCTCATTTTACCGAAATACGCATATCCCAAGTAAGCGGGAAAAAATTTTTTTTTTAATTTTCTTTACGTTTCAAGTCATTTGTAATCGTTTGACAAGATAAAAATTCCGCTTGCCCCAGGCGGATTTTTTTTTCAAAGTATAGTGATGAGAGAATAGGTGATGGAGCTCTGATGCTGACGGAAATTAAAAGATGGTACTTATACATTTGCAAGGTTACAGCGTTGTATGGAAGATTTCGAAAAAACCCTATTTTTTAACATTGAGTCCTGCGTTTCTAAGCACAGAAGGCGCGTTGGAATAAACGGAGGGTATCTCCGTTTCTTTCAACATATTAAAGCCATCCATAACTATAGATTGTAATTTGGCGACCCAAATGATCCGGTCTCCCCTTGTTAGTAGTAATAGGGTTTTATTAGAAGGTACTTATGTTCGTAATACGTAAACAGTCACTTAAAGTGTTTATTAATTAAAAGTTTTTTTATTCAGGAAATTCTTTACTGTCAATATCAAATCAGCTTTTAATAATTTGAAAAAAAAGTATCAATTATATAAACTTTTGTTTACTCAATATCTCATCGTATTTATTATTATGCGTTGTCTCGTAAGAATCAATAAATAGCAACAGGTTTTTTAATTATAGCATTGAAAACAAAATAAATAAAAGTGTACAATAAAAGAGCACGCGTACACCAAGTACCAATCAATCGAAGTACTACTGTCGTGTCGTTTGAATAAAGAGCTAACAATGTTGAAATTTAAAAATTTAATATTATTGACGAGTTTCTTTGTGTTTGTGAGTGCAGAAGCTAATACGGAATATTATCCAGAAAAATGGGCATCGATTGACGCGAAACCAATTGTTAACAACGATAGGCTTTTCAAGAAATATAAAGCTTGTTTGATAGAAAAATTACCTGTTGGGTGCCCACGTGACATCACTCAAATGAGAAGTTAGTTACTTGGTTTTTGATAGGAAAGTTTTTATCATTTGATATAGTTTATTGAATTTATTTTATTTTCAGCGATACTTCCAGAAGCAATAGCAACGTTATGTCAAAAATGCTTACCCGTTCATATTCAGAGAATCAAAGAAATAGTGGCCTACGCTTGCGAAAGAAGAAAAAATGACGTTTTGGAAATACAACGAACTTTTGACGTCAAAGGTACAATAAAAGAAAAATTCGAAGAAAAGTATGGAAAACTGGCTTGTTGAAATGAAAATTTAATAGATTTATTTTTTAATCGACATCGTATACAACACCAACTTGACGGCGTAATTCGTCGAGAATTTCAGCAAATAACAAAGAATCTTTATGAGTTACTTTCGGACTTTCTATTTTACCTGAAAAAAACAAAAAAATATGTAAAACATTTATTGGTGTTTTTTGTTAATAACTTTTACTAAATAAAATAAAAAATACAAAATTACCATTTTTTATGCAAGCTCGAGCTTCAGCAGCTTCGTAGCTGAGTCCAGAGCTATTAATAAAGTTAAGCGTTTTATCAGTAACTGGCAAAGTAAAATCAACCTTGCCACTTGGTAATTCAACGGACGTAGGGCACCAGAAATTAGGTACTCTGATCATGCCTTTAGTTCCATAAATCGTAGCATCGTTTGATAAATTGACAAAAGCTTGAGTCGACATGCAAACTGTCCGATTATCTTTGTAGGTGAAAATTGCTGACATAGAAAGATCAACGCCATCGTCGTTTAAATGACCACTTGCCTTGATGCTCACTGGTTTTTCATTGCCAAATATAAAACAAGCGAATTGGACGGTGTAAATTCCTAAATCCAAAATTGTACCTCCACCAAGTTTTTTGGAACTAAAACGTTCGTGCCATCTGTTTAAATATAACAAATGCAAAGAAATAAATAATACTAATCGATCTTACTTTAATCTATCAATTTCACTCAGTTGAAATCCAAAATTAACGTTAACTTGTTTTATGTCGCCAATGACGTTATTGTTTATTGAGTTTTTAAGCTTTTCGTAAGCTGGGAAACAACGACTCCATACAGCTTCCATGAAGAATAAATTTTTATCTTTTGCTAGATTTATTAATTCATTTGTCTGTTTAAAATTCATCGTTAATGGCTTTTCACAAAGTACGTGTTTACCAGCATTCAACATCATTTTTGCATGTTCAAAGTGAGATGGATTTAATGTACCAATATAAACAATTTCTATATAAATAAAAATTAAAAATTTTTTTAGCCTGTTAAAAATCAAGCTGAAATTCTTATGAAAAATTTTTAGAAATTTTTTAGGAATTTTTTAGAAAATTGAAATTAAAAAACTTTTAAAATTTTCTGTACGTTAAGTAGCTGTAATTTAAAAATTTGAATAACAAAGTCACATGCCAAAGAAACTAATTTTCGAAAGTTGAGACACAAGTTCCCAGACATTTTGTCATAAAATCAATAAGTTTTGTGCTTACCAACATCTTTGTCATTAGCTAAGTCTTGGTATCGATCGTATGCCTTCGTTATGCCATGTAATTTAGCGAATTCATTCGAGCGCGATAAATCACGCGATGCAACAGCAACAATCTTGTGTTCACTTTTAGGCAAAGTTCCAACTGCTGATGTAAAATCATGACAAATTTTACCAGCACCACATATTCCCCAACGTGTCGCCATAGTTTTTTAACTATTTACTGAAAGTATTTAAAATTATAATTTTTTTAATCAAAATTTTCTCATTATTTTTACTGCTCCTTACGGTACAGTATGCAAATAATTTGAAATGAAAATTTCCAGAAAATATATAAATTATCTTTGCGTAATCTGATCTTTTTTAAATGTCTTTATCGATCAAGGAAGTGCTGATAAGTGACAATGAACGACCAAGCGATAGCCCCTTAGAAATAAACTTTTTTTTTCTTGTCACCGGTCAGAAAGCACTTATTTTTTGTCGAATAAAAAAAGAATGCATCGTGTGATTCGAGCCATTTTTTCCTAAATAAAAAAATTTTCTGACCGTGATGTAGCTTATTTTCCACGAGAATAAATTTATAAAGTTTTTAGATAAGTACTCGAAAATTAATTTTATTAAGTAAATACCTTTTTCACTTAGACAGCAAAAATTTTGATGCATGCAATATTTTTGAACATGTTTTAAGACTTTGTTTTATTAAAAAATGAGAATATCAGAAAAAAAACTTCGTAAAAAAATATTGTAGCGAATACTTAATAATTCAAGAAAATAAATAAAAAATATAGATCGAGCTACATTTTTCTTAATCTAATCAAGAGTAACAAAAAACAAAAAAATAAAAAAAATACTGTCATATCTGTAAAATAAAAAATAAATTTTTAAAATTGGAATACAGACATGACTTCAGCGATGGATCCTGCGGGGGGCGAAAGGGGCATTCGCGCCCTCCTGGGAATCAAAAATGTTTTTTAATAAAAAGTTTGTATATTTTTAAAAAATTGTAAATTTTTACTGAATTTTCCCTTCTCTGAGAAAATTTCTTGATCCCCATGTAAATATTTGTTTACACTTTATAAAAATTTTAAAAATATTTCTCCAACAGACTTTGAAATCTTATGCCAACTCTTTTTTATATCAAACCATGTATCAAATATCAAATATAAGGTGATTCTTTTACTAGTTGTATATTCCATTTTTATTATTTACTGTAAAGAATACCAAATCCAGTACCCACGGGCTAAAATTTTGAAATAAAATATTTCTTTTTTTATATAAGTTGAATTAGATATCTTGAATTATTACGTATTTGGTTAAATTGAATATTTGAATAGTAATTCAAGCAAAATTCAAGCACCGCAAATTTTCCTGCGGATGCAAACAGTTGAAAAGAGATGAAAAAGACTTGAAAGGTAAAAAAGATAAGTTTTTCAAATAGTAATTTGCAAACGTTTGAGCAAAGTAGAATTTTTTTCACTCTACTTGTAATTTATGTAAAAAAATATATATTTGACACCTGTAAAAAATTTGATTAAAAAATAAAAAATGCGCAAATATTTAACAGTGGCGTCATCTTTTATTACGAAAGAATAATTATATTATATCGATTGATAACTAAAATGTCAAGTTACTTTTTCGAGTATTTTTTAACCTCTTATTCATAAATTATAATCGTTAAAGTTATGAATAAATTATTACCTACCTTACAGAGTTTAAAATATTTAACAATTTTGATAACTAAAATATTGATTAGCAGAAGATCTTACTTTTCAACTTTGAATGCACTGTAATTTATATAAAATTGAGTTTATCTTTCAACTCGTGTATGACTTTTATATAGCAGAATAACTTGACGATGAAATTACATAAAATATTATATCTATCTTTTTTGTAATTTATCTCACGTTTCTCAGATACTTTTAAGCATTTTCTACATTAAATTAATATTTTTTAAATCTTGTGTGCTTTGATTATAACACTTTGCTACAGTCGAAGCACGTGTAGAATGGGCTTTATAGCTCGCGGGGTTTAAATTCAGGAAATTTTTTTTTTAGAAATAATTTTTTTTTTTTTTGGAAAGTTTATAGTTATAATTAAATTGAACAAGCTTTTTCGTTTGAATTGATTATCAAAATAGGGAAATATTTAATTTTTAGTAAAAAAGTCTTTAGATTAATTTTATTTTCTAATTTGTCATTTAGTAAAATCTTCTAATGAAATATTTTTAAAATTTTCTAAAAAACTATTTTGACGGAAGAGCAAGAACATCAAGCATGAAATTTACTTTTCATTCCCCGATTTGGGACACCCGAGTTTTAGAATATTTTATTGGAAAAAAATATAAATTTATTAGATTTTATAATAAAAAAATTTTAATTTAATTTTTTTTCGTTATTATTTACAACTTATTGATTTATATTAGGGTCAAGGATGGGGTGGTGGACATCGATGCGGTTTTGAATACCCAGCGTTATTTTACTAAATAACTAAGATAGGAATAAGTGAAAAGATATATATTATTTTTAAAAAAATATTCTTTAAACGGTTACTTTCTTCGCTATCTTGTTTGGAAATTATTAATTACTTCAAATAATAAAATCTGATCAAAGTAGACTACTCGATATGGTATCCTTTTATAACAAAAACAAGTTTTTTACATTTATTTGATTAAGTAATCATCAAACATTAAATTTATAACAAAAAAAAATCATTTTCTTCCTTTTTATGTGTTTAATTAAGACGTATAGAAGAGCCCATTTTATTTTCTCTTGATTCCTTTATTTGTTAATTTACAATTAATTATAATATATGAAAATATTTTCTTACACACCAAACCTAAAAGAGTTTTTTGTTACGCAGAAAATATTGAATGTTTATTTAATTCTTTAGGGAGGAATTATTTTGAGGTTAATTCTTTTAAACAAATTTATTTTTGTTTTTATTCTGTTCAAAAAGAATTATAACAAAAATAAATTTTTTTAAAAGAATTAACCTCAAAATAATTCCTCTCTAAAGAATTAAATAAACATTCAATATTTTCTGCGTAACAAAAAACTCTTTTAGGTTTGGTGTGTAAGAAAATATTTTCATATATTATAATTAATTGTAAATTAACAAATAAAGGAATCAAGAGAAAATAAAATGGGCTCTTCTACGTCTTAATTAAACACATAAAAAGGAAGAAAATGATTTTTTTTTGTTATATTCGTTAGTAACATGAACTTGTATATAATTTTTCTGATTATTATTTTTTTCAAATGTGTTATGTAGTTAGTTTTATGAATGAGGTCTAAAACCACATAAATTTCATGTTCAAAGCCCTATACTTAGGGTCCAAAACCCTGGTATAGGTATAGGTTTTCTCTATTAAAGTTCTAATTAAAATTAAAATATTAATTGTATCTGACAACTAACCTTTTAATCCTCAAGAATTATGCTCATCATTGCTATTTAAAAAGTTATAACGTTAAAAAATAAAAAATACTATATTTTTTATTTTCATTTGTCAGTAAAGTCACGAATTTCCTTAAAGTGTTCAAAACCCCATCCTTGACTCTACATAAAATTTTTAATAAATTCATTATAATATTTTTAAATATATATATTTAAAAATATTTTATATATTTCAAAATATTTTTAATTTAATTTTTTTAAAATAATTATGTTAAAAAAATTGATCGAAATATGCTGTAAGTTAAATTAAAATTTTATAGTTAATTTAAAAAATAATTTTTATTAAATTTTATAGTAAAAAATTTTAATTTAACTTACAGCATATATTCGATAAATTTTTTTTATTATTAATATTTTTATTATTATTGTTATTTATAATTTTATTTATTGATATAAATCTTATCAAATTATTATTATTATTTTTATATACACATAGTCAGAAATATTATTATAAGTATATTCAATCTTCGTTCGCGGTAAAAGTGAGCAAATCAAAATGCAAATAAATATTTTTCTTACAATATGCTTTTGGTCTCTTGACCAGGAAAAAAAAGTAACTACTAATAAGTATTACTACTTTAAAAAATTGGATAGTTGGGACAAAGAAAAAGTAAAGATAAGTACAGAATTTATGAAAAATTTGCTTTAAAGACGTTAGTTGGTGTAGTTTTAGTGGTTAAAAGATTACAGAATTGTAGCTACTAAAGAATCAGTTTTAACAATATTACAAAAATTACACGTAGATAAAAGTATTCACAAAGGTAAAAAAACGTACCAATTAGTAAAAGACAATTTTGCTAATATTTCACCTAATATTGTATGTGAATACATAAGACAATGTGAAAGGTGAAGAGAAATTAAGACTTAAAGAAAAAAAAGGCATAGTGGTTAAAGCAATAATTTCAACAGATTATAATCATCGTGGGAAAATTCATCTTTTCGATTATCACTCCTCCTCGGATGGTACACTGTAAAAAGTAACTATCTTAGATTTACAAAAGAAATAGAATTTTTTCGAAAAATTTGTGAATTTTCAAAAAATTTTGTAAATATTCGATAAAAATCGTAAATTTACTAAATTTAGTATACTATCGAAAAATTCGAGAATGCTTGATTTTTTTTGTGATTTTACGAAAAAAGTTGTAATTTTTTAAAATTACAATTACAATAAATTCACAACTATTTTTCGAAAATTTACAACTATTTTTCGAGAATACTCGAATTTTTTGTAAATATGCTAAATTTAGTAAATATACGATTTTTTTCGAATATTTACAAATTTTTTCGAAAATTTACTAATTTTTCGAAAATGTTCTAATTATTTTGTTAATATAAGAACGTTACGTTTTACAGTGTATAAATATATTTTAATTACATTGTTCATTTGAGTAAGTATTATTTTCTTCGTCCTTTAAGAAGCAAAATGGCAGTAGAGGTAGCACAATGCTTATTCAAAATATTTATAGATTTTGGGTGTCCTTAAATTTTGCAAAGTGATAACGGTTTGATAATAGTTTAAATAATAAATTTCTTATCACAATGATTTTATTTAAAAAATAATTTTTTTTTATTTTATGTTATTTACTGGTACAGGGAAAGAATTCACGACTATCAAGATAATTTTTATTATTTTTTTTAATTATAATTGTTATTATTTTTATTATTAAATTTATTTTTCCAAGAAAAAAATACAGTTCACTCTTGTTATTACAAGTAAATATATAATGGTAACTGCTCTTCTGAGGGGAGCTTGCGATGCCTCTATGCCGCGTAAACGGCCCTGGAAGGGGAAAAGGAGCGTATACTTGTGGAATCAGGAAATTGCGGAGCTTAGGCGGGTCTGTCACGGGGCACGCAGAAGACGGCAGAGAGCGCATGGCCACCCAGAGCTGGCTACAGGCTACTGGCTACTGGCTACTCTGAAGAATACAAGGAAGCCAAGCATAGGCTGGCGAAAGCCATCCTATACTCAGCAAGGCACGCTGTCTTCGGTCGCTAAGAGATGATATCAACAGCGACTCGTGGGGCCTGGGATATAACTGGGACAACACGATAGATGAAGCAGCAACCAAAAGAATAGTGGACGCTCTTTTTCCTGATCATCCAAACCAACAAAACCTGACTTTGGATGTCCCGAGGGAGCAAGTTCCGCTATTAAGCGAGGCGGAGAAGCTTCAGGCAATTAGGTCAATGAAAAATGGGAAAGCGCCAGGACCAGACGGAATACCCGCGGAAGCCCTTAAGGCGGCTGCAAAGGTAATCCCTGGTCTCCTCCTTCGCATGTTTAATGCGTGTCTCGTGGCAGGTGTCTTTCCAAGGGACTGGAAAGTGGCACGCCTAGCTCTGATAAGCAAGGGAAAGGATAAATTAAACAGGATCTCCATAATCTTACAGACCATTGTGTATGTTAAATACCATTGGCAAGGTGATGGAGAGCATGGTCAGAGGAAGATTGCGGCAGGCAATTAGGGAAGCGGGTAACCTTAGCGACGACCAACACGGTTTTCGCGAGGGGCGTTCCACGATCGGTGCAATCGAGCAGGTCGTGCAGATGGTTATGAGGGCCAGACAAGTGCGGCCGGATATTAAACCGGACGTCGTGCTTGTAACGTTGGATGTGAAAAACGCATTCAACTCGGCTAAGTGGGACGATAAGAATTAACAGAACCTAATTATTTAAAGGATATGTACATAAGACTACATTCAGCGTGCTATCCAGATAAAAATATTAATTGGGGAATCAGATGGGCAATTAACATGACCCGAAACGCTGCCGTAACAGAATTTAATAATAGGGTTATTAAAGTAAGTACGCAAATTTATAAGAAAATATACGATAAGATTGACTTTCAATCATTTGAAAGAGATTTGGAGAAAACTATTATCCACGAACTTATTCACGTATTTTTACATTTACAGAATAATTTTGTTAGAAAATTTCAACTACAAAATACTAATCATGGTCGTATTTTCAAGGATGAAATGAATCGCCTGAATAAGATATTGGGTAATGGATACAATATTGCCGTAGAACATCAAGTAGCGACTCATAATGAAGCTGTAATCTTTTATAATTATAATTGTATCAAATGCAACAATACAGCTATTCGTTCAGGGAATGTTAACCCGACTAACTTGAAAAAATGGTATTCTAAGAAATTGCAAAGATGCTGCGAAAGTCCCAATTATCGGCAGGTAAGCGGGTAGTTTAAGAGGGTTAACATTCCTTGAACGACTAGCTGTTTTTTATTGCATTTGGTACAATTATATTTATTAAAATTTATTATTTTAACTAGGCCTCATTCAATTCTCCAATTAAATCTTTCATTTGGATAGCATGTTAAAAATAGTCTACCGTAAATTTCTTCATTAAAATAATCTTACATCCTAAGGAGTATATGTGTTATATAGGGCTACAGGCGAAACGGGCACATTATACTCCCAATTGTAACCGTTAACGCGCTAGGAGCGATACCTCATTTGGAAGAGGTAGGTATATATATACCTTATTTCGAAAAGGTGGTGTGGGAATTTGCTACTAAGAAAGAAATGTCTTCAATTTTAACGGGGTATTTATTATATAGTTTCAAGTTCATCAGATCATTACTCAAAGCATGTTTTTTTGTCTCTCTTCGAAAATTACGTATATTACGTAACCTAACCTAACTAAACACTGAAATAGGTTGCTAAAATTAAACTTAACCTATGGATTTGGGTCTAATTTCTTTTCATAATTTGGGCCTTACTTTACTTTCTTACTTTTGAACCTTCAAATGTCCAAATATATTTAATGCATTTTTTTGGAGAAATGCATGTGTATAATTGATAAAATTTTTAATGCAATTTACTAATTGCCAGACCCGTGTTAGCCTGCTTGTAGAAAGCAAGAGTTTTCCGGTTCGTGCGACGTGGACGCCCGAGCCTGGACTTAACGAACCATCATTCATCTATCTCCATTCATGCTATTAAACAATTCATTCTTTTTGTATTCTTTTTTCTTATTTCTTGAAAACACTTATTTACAATATTTACACTCTCACTAAACTAATATTTTTCATTATTTACACTAACACTATTTATAATTAATTCTTCTTTGAAGATGCAATCACTAAACTACTATGTACAAAACGTATTATTTAGTGAGCCACGATAAATCACAATCACTTCTTTCCTTCTATCTCCATAGTCATACAATAGTTCTTCACCTTCATAAATATCTTTTGAGGCCTGCAAATATACTTTTAATACTTTTACATCATCTATTTCTAATTTTTTTAGACATAAATTTGCGTTTTTTTTTGAGTGGTTAATACCCAATTTGCTACTTTCAGCAGTTGCGTCGATGCTATGTACAAAATTTTATATGTAAATCAAATAATTTTTATGATTCAATTATCAAACAATACCATAAACGTTTATTTTTATTTTCAAAGAATAAAAGGTAACAACCTTTGCCTTCTTTTTCGTATTGTTTCTCCCTGTGCAAAGCTGTCTCGTAATCTATCTGCTCACCGGCGTACTCAACAATGAAATCTCCTTTTTTGAAATTAACTGTTGCCTTTACACCCCTTCCTTTACCAGGTATTTCTGTTTTCTGAAAAAAGAAAAATTTTTATTTGAATCATAAGAAGAAAAAAAATTAATAAAGCTCTAATCCTTCTTCAGTTCCATTTTGCAATTTTTTTATCAATTCATTCTTTTTAACTTCCACTAATTGATATGCAGTCATTTTACGAGTTTTTTTATCTGATGCCTCATTATTTAAAGTACTTGGTAGTGGTACTTCTAAGTCTTCTATATCGATGACTTGTACTTTTTCGTCGTCTTCAATGTCGATTACTTCATCATCATTATTTTCATCGATGACTATAACGTCATCAAAAAAGGAATCAATGTGTGAAGTCGCATTATTACTAATAGAAGATACTTAGACATGGGAAAGAATATTACTCATTCTCGAGCGTATAAATATAAATGTTTTTAGGTTGGCGGCGTTAGCCGCCATCCTAAAAATATTTATATTTATATGCTAGAGGATGGGTAAATATTCTTTCCCACGTCTAAGTATGTTTTTTATAAATTAGTGATAAAGAATTTATCATTATTTATACAGGTACACGTGTAACAAGATCAAATTTCTATAGGACTTTTAAATTCTGACAATAAAACGTCAACCCCATAGCACCGCTGTTAATAATATACGTTCAATCCCCTCTCCTAAATATAAAAACTATGCCTAGAAAGCGATCGATAATTACATTCTTAACTTTTGAATAAGCGTGTTTTTATACCTTTTTTTTTTGTTTCAAAGCCGTGGAAGAATGTGAAAATTGAATAATAAAATATTATATGCTAATGCGCACGCTTATTGCAGGATTTAAAAGTACTATAAGAATATGATCTTTTCCGCGTGTAGTTGTGTATAAATAATGATTTAATTCTATGTTACTAATTTATAAAGAAATATTAATATTTTTTATTGGCGTTCGTTTGTAATTATAAAAAGAAAATGTAAAGCATACCGTCTATAATTTCCTTCATCAATACCAAGAGCATCCAATACATTATCTTGATTACTTCTAATGTAATTCAAGATAGATTGTTTGTGTTTTTCGGTACTACTTTTAACAGCCTTCTCTAAAATTTGTCTTTGAATATCCTTATCAAGGCAACGAAACTGTGAATGAGGTATCCTATTCTTTGTCTCCTCCGCCATGGTGGTCAACACAATCACCAACTATAATATTGTGATTCTATAAATATTCGAATCTGCAAAAACCATATTTAAATTAGGCGTTTTAGACTTAAAAAAATTTTCCGTTAAGTTATTTTATGAGAAAGCACGCAAAGGCCCACATTACATAATACAAAAAGTGTCCTCTAAAATTAAAATTCAAAAAAAATAAAATATTAATATAAAATAAAAAAAATTTTTTAAATTAAAATCATGTCAAGAACGCGATCACAAGGTCTGCCACCACCAATGAATGTTCCACCGGCAAATCCAGCAAACTTTATGGTAAAACTTTATGGTATGGTTAAAACAGATGTACGACAGGTTAACAAATACTATCCAACTAAACATCTAAAATGGCATATAGAATGGGAGAGAAATATGACCACGAACTCGGCAATCACAAACTTTGAGGATCAAGTTACAAAGGTAAGAAGGATAATTATCAGTAAACTTTTTGATAAAGACAAATCTGATGAAAAGTCAGTTTATATAAGGGATCTAGAAGAGACAGTATTGCACGAGATCATTCATATTTATCTTTATTTTAAGAACGAGTTTAATGATGAACTTTACGAGCAAAATTCCAACCACAGTAAATGCTTCCTTGAGGAAATGCATCGCCTGAATGGTCTGCTGGTGGAGGATGGCTTGGAAGTCACGGTCGATCATCCGAGAGCAGATGAAGAAGTAAAATACTATAATTACGCTTGTAGTTGTGGTAATATGCTTATGCGTTCAAGGAAAGTTAACGTGCCTAACTTGAACACATGGTATACTAAGCTACCACAATGCTGCTGTGGAAGACCAGATTATACTTTTATGCCAGAATAGAATCTCAACCCCATTCTATTCTCTTGGCCACCAAACCGAAAATGTAAATATTGTAAATAAGTGTTTTCAAGAAAAAAGACAAAAATCAAAAAAAAAGTACAAAAAAATGTATGAAAGAATGACAGAGTGAATGGTTTATTGACATAAATGGAGATAGATGAATGATGGTTCGTTAAGTTCAGGCTCCGGCGTCCACGTCGCACGAACCGGGAAACGCTTGCTATTTTGCAAGTAGGCTGATGCGGGTCTGACAGATAAATATTATTCGAGCTCATTATTACTAGATACCCTAACTACTGCAGTTGCTAATAAAGGTTGATCTGTCAAAGTTAACGAATTTGTTGACAACGCAACTAAGTCTGTAATAAAATCTCTGGTAATAGTTATACTTCTCTACTAGTGCTTGGATTTTGATTTTGCACACTAGTATTTTTTTTTATCATTTCTTTTACTGTCATTGTCATTATTGTTTTTGTAAATCCTTTCATATGTAAAGTGGTATGATGCTTTTGCTTACATATTGTGAATCTTTTAGTAGGTTTACAATTAGATACAAAATATAAGTCCCCAAGCAATTGTAGCATCTTTTATTTTTAAAAATAATTACTTTTCTTTGCTTTGGTGATTTATTTTTATATTCTGAACAAAATAAAAAGAAATGATTTGCATTACAAATAATGCATTCATTATTTGTATTTTTAGAATTATTTGTTTTATTTTGATTTATATTTGTACTAAAAAGGAATTTGTGGAAACATTGAGATTTTTATATTTATTACAACCTGAATATTTTTGGTATTGCTACAGCCCCCAACAGGGATGCCATAATTTTAAGGACTGACAGAATAAGAGAATAAATTACACAGTAATAATACAAAGAGCTTATAATAATAAAATAAATTTATTCTAGAGTTTAAAATCAAGAAGATTATTTTAATAATGATACGATCTCAATTACCTTGTTACATAAACGCTGGAAAATTCGTTAACATGTTTTATGCAGCTTACTATTGTATACATATATTAGACTTAAATTTATTTTTACACATACATTATGTGTACATATATTAAACTTAAATTTATTTTTACATAATTATTCTGAGATTTAGCATTGTTATTATTTTTTTTTCAGGTGCTAAAGCTAGCATCATTTTACGATACATTCTTTTTGGCTCTAAAAAAGCGTCATTAAATATTCAAGAGACGAAAGAAAAAAAATAATTATTTTTTCTCATTTTACCCAGTAATTTCATATAAAGTGGATTTTTAGGAAAGTCGATATATTGAAACGTAAAAAAAAGTTTCAAAAACTATTTTTCATGAAAGAAAATTATATTTATTGTCGAACTTAAAAAGTGCTTGAACTATTTAAAAAATAATTTTCTAATGTGATGAAAAATAACTTTTTACATTTCTACTTATCGATTATTTTATTTAAAAACAAAAAAAATCGGTTACCATAAGCGAAATATTTTTCAGTGTACATAAACACAGGGCTGAATGTTATGAGGTGGGCTTTAGCCTAAAAAGGCCTCTAACAATCTCTTCTTTTAATGATAAACTGCGATTTGGGGCATTCTTTATTTATGGAAAACAGCCGCATAAAATTCTTCTGCGGCAGTAGCGAAAAATTTGGATTTTCTCGGCCACGCAGCGTCCAGGAAATCGTACTTTCATGGTTACTGTCCAGAAAAATTAATTTTTTTGATCGAGAGCAGCTCTATTACGTAAGGATATATTTTTCTTGTCAATAGCCAGAAAGCACGTATTTCCCTGCCGCAGTGCAATTCGAAAATACGTGCTATCTTGCCACTGACGAAGAAAAATTATGTTTTGGCCTCAGCCGTAAATAGATAATGTCCCAGATCACAATTTACGTGTGATCTGGGCCATTCTTTATTTTTGCAACCTAGGATAAAAATATACTATTTTTTAATATTCCGTCTACATTTCGAAATTTACATTTTTTTGTTGAGCTGATATTTTAATTGTCCGGTTTTTTAATTTTTTTCCCACTGTGTGGCTTTTAGACTAATAATTTGAGCTTAAAATTATTTTATTTTTGTCTGAATAATTTTATTCGATAAATTGAGCTAACAATTGTTTGGATATTTCGCCTCTGGCTAAATAGTGTGAGGCTCGTCAGTACGTACACTATTTAGCCTTTTCGTAGATACCCATTAATAATAATTTTTGTATAAAACAAAAATCAAAAAATTTTTTAAAATAATAAAATATATAAAAATGTAAGAACTTACTTCGATGAAATCACGCGTTAGACTACTATAAACGAAAGGAAATCTAAAAACCCCCACTACTAAAAAAATTTTTTGTTACATCTGCTTATTGTACTATCATTTTAAACCTTGAAAAATATATATATTTTATAAAATTTCTATTTTTAAAAAAACATCTTAGTTGAATTAGATGAATTTAAACACACTTTTTATATGAACCTAGTACCAATTAAACCAAAATTATATAAACGAAAGACTCGCTTTCTAAGAATTATATACAGTTTTTTTCACATTGGACTGGAACACCAAGTATGTTGATTGAAATATGCTGTAAATATTCATACTTGGTGTTCCAGTCCAATGTGAAAAAAACTGTATATAATTCTTAGAAAGCGAGTCTTTCGTTTATATAATTTTGGTTTAATTGGTACTAGGTTCATATAAAAAGTGTGTTTAAATTCATCTAATTCAACTAAGATGTTTTTTTAAAAATAGAAATTTTATAAAATATATATATTTTTCAAGGTTTAAAATGATAGTACAATAAGCAGATGTAACAAAAAATTTTTTTAGTAGTGGGGGTTTTTAGATTTCCTTTCGTTTATAGTAGTCTAACGCGTGATTTCATCGAAGTAAGTTCTTACATTTTTATATATTTTATTATTTTAAAAAATTTTTTGATTTTTGTTTTATACAAAAATTATTATTAATGGGTATCTACGAAAAGGCTAAATAGTGTACGTACTGACGAGCCTCACACTATTTAGCCAGAGGCGAAATATCCAAACAATTGTTAGCTCAATTTATCGAATAAAATTATTCAGATTTAATATACAAATGAGCGAAAAAATACAATTATTATTTTATTTTTGGTTTAAGGACTTGAAACTGTAAAGGCTTCGAGATTCAAAATATAAATTTAAACACGTTCCATTGTAAGTTTTTATTTATTAAAATTGAGTATTATAGTCATTGGATATATTAGAATATATCCATAACTATAGTTTGTAACTTACTGGCGTTCTAAATGTGTAATTTGCAACAAAATACTTTTTTTCATTTTTGCATGCTGCGATTTTTTGTCTCTTAAAAAAAATATTTTTGGCGAATAATTGAACCATTCAACGTGGAATAACTAATGTAATTTAATAAAAAATATTATTAAATAAATGTAAATAATGATGCAAAATATTACTGACAGGTATATAATAAATTTTCTTTATTGTCTTTATGATAATGCGCTTTTTGTAGGATAAATTTTATTATACATTTATTTATATTAATTTCCTACTGTTAATTCCTGAACAAAGGGCTTATTTTTTGTGATTATATTCTGATTAAATATTTTCTTTGGAATAGTGTCTTCTTATCGTCAGCAAAACTGGACCAAAAGAAATGGATAACCTTAAGACCTGCGCAGAACAATTGATTAGACAATTATTTACCATTATTTTACAATTATTTACCCGCAAATAAATGTAGCACGATATTTTATAAAATTTTCCAACACAAATGTAGCATGGATTTTGAGCGCGAAGAATCAGCATCAAAATTTTTTTTGGATCTTTAGAGCCAATCCAATTAGCTTCGTAAATTTTTTCACCAATTTCAATACTCTGTAAGTATAAAAGTTACTAAATCATTTTAACAATAAAAATTTTTTAAATATTTTACCGTTTCGGTCATTATTTGAGTCGTCATGCAAAGCATCAAAAATTGTAAATTTATTGATAATAAACTTGCAAAATTGCGAAACGCTTGTTCGTAATCATTTTTCTCTATGTACTAAAATAATTAAATTTTCATAATTCTTAAAATAGGTAAATTTTGTTTTAAATTAATTTACATTATTTTTACCCATGACACGTTTTGTATCAACAATCCAAAGTGAATAATATTTCGGATGATTTCAAAAAATAAAATCGACCCATATATCTCCTGGATATTTTTTATGAATCTGAAATTTTGGTAAAAATTAAAAATTTCGAAAATCAAAAAGTTACTTATCGTTTACCTGATTGATCTGATGTGAACCTTAACGATACATTTAAGGCATCGAAAGCAACAATTATTTTGCCTTTTGCAAAAAATCTCTGTTAAGTAATTTAAGCTTTTGAATCTTTCAGCAATTATGTTAAGCTGTCCTATGGCATGATAGATAAGTATAAAATAAAGTGTATCGATTAACACAACTGTCATTAACGTTGTTATTATAATTCCGTTGTAAAATAAAACCAATAAAATTTTCAAAAATAAACTGATCAACGAATCATCCAAGTAGGACATCAATAATATACTTTGATTATCTTTGTCGAAATTGCCAAAAACCTCTGACATCATGTCAAGCGAATACACTGAAAGAAAAAGTTATTTCATCTTGTTATCGATCCTATTCAAGAAATTTAACTTACTTATGATAATTGCTGTCAAAATGATCATCATTATCAGAACGATGCGTTTAGCTTTATTAGCACTCTTCAAAACAATCGTTTTCTCGTCGATGTTCAAATTCAACATTCTTTTGTAATCGTAATTCATCTTTAAAAAAATTTTCTTAACATCCTGCAGTTTATATTTAATCATAAGAAATTTTAGAACTACCATGGTCATCATGATTAAATTTATAAAACTTTCGATTAACATTTTGTTATTGGCAGCAAAGTAAATGTCAAAAATACTATTTAAAAAACTACTAATCAAAAACAACAGTGAAATTTTAAAGTTATTTGAACTTTTACAACATTTACTCGGAAATGGCCATATTCCAATTAAAGTCATGCCCAATTTATGGATACCGATTGAATATTTTAAATTTAAATCATTTATTTTACCAATTTTTAAAAGATTCAGAAATTTTATAATTTTTGAGTTTATGCGTTTAAACATTTTTTTTTTACCCATGAGTATTTTTAGTACCCACCGACTTAAAACTGACTTAGAATTTATGCTGAATTAATTAATTTAAATTCAAGGTTTGCTTACAAATATTTATTTTAAAAACTAATTTATTGTACCTACAAAATGTCATTTTTATTGACATTTTCTGAATACACAAGAGCAAGGTTTTCCAAACATAGTCATGAAATTTTATAAACCCTCAACTAACTGAAAACTCTACATGGAGTGAAATATGAGTTGCATGGAGTTGTATAGTGTTGCACATCTTTTGCAAAAAAATAGCAAAACTCTTTGAAACTCCACTGGAACTCCATGCATTTCGAAACTCCATGAGGAGTTTTCAGTTGGTTGCGGGTTTGTTATAATGAAAAAATATATCTGTTAATACTACAGTTTGTTAGGTTTTAGATTTTACTCTAAAAGTCCACTTTCAAGCCCAATAATTACCGAACTACAGGTGGGTATAACTTATTATCAGTGAAAAGAAAATCAAAAGATTTCAGGATTTTTCACAGCATCTTATCTTTCCGAACTTCCTAAGCTCCCCTAGTAAACTTTAAAATTTTAATATAATCGATTTTTTGAGTAAATATATTTTAATACCAAATGATTTTTCAAAATTAAAATTATATATTTTTATTTTGTAATTATAAAAATTGTTTGACTTATATTTTACAATTAAGAATGCTAACTTTACTTAGTCAAAGAAATTTATTTAATATAAAAATAGGAATTATGTGATGTTCAAATACATGCAGATACATGTATTATGGGCGAAAATGAAAAAGAATGTCATATTATATGATGCAATACTATAAACTAAGTAATTTTCATAAAAATATATAAAAATTTTATATTTGAGAGCAGGTACTTAAAAATTGCTCATATAGAAAATTCAAATTTATGCGTTTGTGTGTGTGTGTGCTAATATATATGTTAAAAAATTTAATTTGATGTTTTTATATTTTTTGACCATATAACCCTAAAAAACTTTTTTTTTTAATTTAAAAAAAAAATAATTTTTTCGATCGAGAGCATCCCTATTACGTAAGGAAACTACTTTAAGATATTTCTTTTAATACTAAACCCCTTTGTGCAAACATTCCGAAATTTACTTTTTTTTAATCCAAAAACATTGGAGCTGATTTTTTTGTCCGGTTTTTCTTTTTTGTTTTTTGCCCCACTGTGAGCTGCCTGCGTTAAATGTATGCACTTTTTTTCTAAACCTTGTGCAAGGCTACTTATACATGATTCTTAAGTTTTCGGGTACGCTGATTTTAATGTTTTAGATCCCAATATCGAAAAAGTAGCCCTAATAGCAGATAATATGTTTTTGTGGTCGCTGATTACGAATTTCAAGGTTAGGAACCCGAAAAGTTATCCCGTATTCCATATTCGGCCATTTTTTTACCCATTTTTGGCGTTTTTTCAACACACTTCACAAAAAACTTACTTAATGTTCATAAAAATGACTAAATTAAGGTTTTTGAGGTCGCTGATTAAGAATTTTGAGGTTATGACCCCGAAAAGTTATCCCGTATACCATATTCGGCCATTTTTGTACCCGTTTTTGGCGTTTTTTCAACACATTTCACAAAAAACTTACTTAATGTTCATAAAAATGACTAAATTAAGGTTTTTGAGGTCACTGATTATGAATTTTGAGGTTATGACCCCGAAAAGTTATCCCGTATACCATATTCGGACATTTTTGTACCCGTTTTTGGCGATTTTTCAACACATTTCACAAAAAACTTACTTAATGTTCATAACTTAATGTTCATAAAAATGACTAAATTAAGGTTTTTGAGGTCGCTGATTATGAATTTTGAGGTTATGACGCCGAAAATTTATCCCGTATGCCATATTCGGCCATTTTTGTACCCGTTTTTGGCGATTTTTCAACACATTTCACAAAAAACTTACTTAATGTTCATAACTTAATGTTCATAAAAATGACTAAATTAAGGTTTTTGAGGTCACTGATTATGAATTTTGAGGTTATGACCCCGAAAAGTTATCCCGTATACCATATTCGGCCATTTTTTACCCGTTAATTTAATCATTCTTACAAGAATTGAGTAAGTTTTTTGAAATGTGTTGAAAAAACGCCGAAAACGGGTAAAAAATTGCCAAATACGGTATACGGTATAACGTTTCTGGTTCCTAACCTTGAAATTCATAATCAGCGACCACAAAAACATATTATCTGACATTTTAAAGTCATACTAGAAAGTTTTTATTTAATGTATGTCAAAAACACACTCAAAATTTGCCGAAAATTACAGTAAATCGGTAGTTGGGCTACGTTTTCGGGGCCGGGACCTAAAAATTTAAAATCAGCGTACCCGAATACTTAATCATGTATAAATAGCCTTAGACAAGGCTTAGGAAAAAAGTGCATACACTTAACACAGGTGGCTTCTAGTCTATATTTTAAGTTCCTAAATTGAAATTATTGTAAGTCCCTACATCGTAATTATTCTAAATCCATTCGACTCTCTCCCAAATATGGCACATTTGACCCCCTGCCCCCATAATGACATGCTTGAAATACCCCCTTGGATATAAGCATGTTCTAAGTTGAAATAGACTTTCATATATACTTGTATACAAGTCTAATTTTTCCAATAAAAATTATCTTTTAAGGCCACAATTTTTTATCGCGATTCATCTTACTGTAATATTCAATAAACCAAATTCTCGTTTTTGGCCAATAATAACAAAAAACTAACCAATTTTTAAAGCTGAAAAAATGTCAATTTTTGATTAAAATAACTTTTACTAAGATCAATAGTCTCATAAATTTTTTACAATTTTCTATAGTTTTTAAAAATTTTAAAACTAGTCCTTTTTACTTTTGAAGCATGGCTTTGAAGACTTTAAATTATCATATCTCAAAAACAAGCAATAGAAAAAAGATGAGTAAAAAATTTTTGGAAACTTAGAACTTGCACAAAATTTTTTGAACTTATATGAAATTGTAACTATAGATTGTATAATTTCGTGTTCCAAAAGTCGTGATCACCTTTTGCAAGTAATTTCTGTCTAATATTAAAAAATTATTTTATTATCTCTCGAAAACAATAAATGAATTTCCTTGAAATTTTCATTCACTTTGAGAATAAAAAATATTATTTGAGGCATAAAATGACATGTAAGAAAATTTTTCTTGTTGAAATTTACATAATTTATTAAATTAATGTTAAATAATAAATTTTACAAATATAACACATAAAATTCGATATTTTTAAATGCACTTAAACTGCTCGATTGGTACTTTATTCGATTAGCCCAAAAGTTCAAAAAAATCAATCAAACAGTTTACATAATGTAATAATCCATTATAATTTTAAATTATTCAACAGGCTTTTAATATTTACAAAATAAATAATAAATGCATAGAATATTTAATTTTTTTTTCTGGCAAAAACGCATTAATAATGTCATGAAATTGGCTTTTAGTTTTTTAATTAAAAAAAAGTTATTTCTTTTATATACGGTGCGTAACCAACTGTGCTAACTTAACTGCTATTAAATTTATTTTCTCTTTATATATAATTATTTAAGTATAACAACAAATAGATATTTTAATTAATTTTTGGAAGTTATTGCATTTTTAGAAGCACTTATTTAACTAAATAAATAAATTTAATATTTACAGTTGTAATTTATTGAATAAAGAATTAAATAAAAATTAAAATATTAAAATTAAACTACTTATTAAAGTTAAAATAATAGATAACGAGGAATAGAATGTAGAAGACGTTGATTTTCTATTGGAAAGTCCTTGTTGATTTGGTTCGTCGATATGATTTCCTCCGAAACTTCCTGCTGCCGGATACCATATTTCCTCTGTTGTCTGATCCTTTAAATCAATAGTTTTTATTAGTAATGCAAATAAATGCCAAATCGACTGAATATTTCATGCAAATGGGCCAAGTCATCAGATTAAAATTTTAATAAATTCTAAGAAAATATAGAATATTTACAGGCAGAACAAAGAGTTTAAAATTAAAAAGAGCTTTCAAACCAGTAATTTAGGCAAAATTGCGCTATTCAAGAAAGCTACATTGAAAAAATTGTCCATTTGTCGTAAACGGAATTCCGCTCGCGGCAAAAGGAGTGGTTGTATGTAATTATTTCGGGATAAAAATAGAAACTTGACAATCCAAAATAAAAATTCGGATCCAATGTAAAACAAATTTATCCGATTTAAACTAGATTCAAACAGTAATAAATTCTTTAAAAAAATATTTACATGTATTCTCCAAGGACTTGTTGCCCACTCTGGCATTTTCGAAGTGTACGAATTCGTAGTTGTTTTTACTGTAGACGATGTTGTTACGGGTGGTGTTGTTGGATTTGGCCAAGACATTCCACGCGCATAATTCGTTGGTCTTGAATTAGTATTAACTGTGAAAATAAATTAATTAAAATTTTTTATCTTATTCAAACAAGGAAAGTAAACACAATGAGACATAAAAATATCGTTAATTACCGGAATTCTCAAAATTAGTTGTAAAATACGTTGATTCCGTTTTCCTGCTATTTTCGACTTCCTGTAAATCCTCGTTTATTTTATTCATTTTGTGGAGAGATTCGCGATTTTCGTTGTGCGTATTCAAAAATGCCGACGTCGCCGATGCGTGTGATCCGATATTCGTTCTTGTGTCTAAAAACCAGTTAAATTTAATAAAAATTTTTAAAAAAACGTGTCAAAAATTTGAATTACCTATCGAAGTGCTTTTGATCGTTGACGTGAATTGTTCGCTAATTTTGTTTCTATAAATATCGATAAAGGAATTTGGAATTTTTTTCGAACGTTCTGAATTGTCTAAATTAACGCTTCTGCCTTCACCATATCTATTATTACTAACACCAGTTGAATTAGTCGTTACCATTGCACACTTACCAGTATCAGGTCTATAAAAATACAAAATCCTAATTAAATATTTACTTACGATAAAAAAACAATTAATAATTTTATTTGTCTTAATCACATTTCTATCACGAGTTAAAATTTAATTACAAATATTTCATACTGTTAGATTAAATAAAGTTCTGTTTGCATAAAGAAATTATTTACGATAATAATAAAATATTCTTACATGTAATTTGTGCATTGATCTTGAAGAAATCTAAATGCTTTGTCAAGCACTTGTCTTGAGAATTTGGCTGCAACACCCTCCGGTTGATTAAAATCGCATCTCAAGCGTGTTTTTAATATAACGCACGTACGAAAATTATGATACGCGCTAAATTAATTAAATTTTATTATTAATTTGAGCAAAATTTAATATTTAAATATTCACTCACCAGCATAAATTTGGTTTTCTTACGTTATCTTGCGATACTTCGCTAACGAGAGTGGAATAATGACTTCCACAATGTTCTGGATTAACGACCATCGATTTGATACAACTTGCGTATTGTAAATATTCTGAAATTAATTTAGATTTTTAATTTTAAAATAATTATTTTAATATTCGTGACAATTTACCATTTTGATAAGTCGAGACTGAACACATTTGATGAACGGTCGCGATTGGAGGCTCGACGGCGGCTTGGAATTGTACTTTTCTAACTTTGTTAAAACATTTATCGATGTAACGATGTATGCAGTCTACAAAATCAGTCCATGTCCTAGAATTACGAATCATAAAATTACCAATTATGTTAGTTATTTAGCTTTGTAATTTTGTAAAATATAAACTTCAAAAATTTTGTTTATTTTAGAATATTCCGAGCTGATGATTCAAACACGAGGCGAAATTTTTTCAATTTCAAAAACAGAAATCCCGATATTTTTTTTGTTCTAATCAACCACATACCTTCTCATTAAAATATATAAAAAAAGTAAAATACAAACCTGCAAACTGTATTGATGTCATTCAAATTATCCGGAAAGATTAAATGAGGATCTTTGAGCATAGGCTCTGCAATCCCCATGCATTTCCTGAACCTATCATCAGCGCAATTTTGACTAGCCACAGCAGTTGACAAAACTCCTAAAAAAAAAAGTAGTCGACAGTTACAGTAAATTAGCTAAAAAATATAATCAAGATAAAAATGTAATTTTCGTACCTAAACACAGCGCTATTGAAATAAATAACCAGGACATCATCTGCAATCAGTATAAAAAAAATAAAATAATTATCATCGGGATTTTCGAACACGTAAAAAAAATAGAATTTATACGTAAATAAATTAGAACAAAAGAATATACAAAACAATTGAAATTTTTTGAAGCAAAACTGTTGTTTATAATGCTAACCTTGATGGAAGTAAGTGGACCGTATTTTCAATTTTTTTAATCGATGTATGGGTTAAAACAAAAAAATAATTTTAGACATTTTAAATAAAAATTTTTTTTCTAAATTAGGACAGGAAAAAGAGCGAAATAAAATAAAAAATTTCTTCATATAAAAATCAAAAAATAAAAACAGAAAGTACAAATTTGTAAATAAATAAAATAAAAAACAGCGTCATGCCCGAAAGCACATAAGCCGTATGGTCATTTTCTCAGTGACCTGTAACGCATTGTCATACATTATGTGATAGGTGTCGTCTACAGGATTATAAAAATAATATACACGCAAAAATTTCTATTTATTATTTATTGAAATCTATAGGAAAGAAAATTTTTTGTCATCGTTAAAAGCAGTTTTTTTAAGGCGAAAAAATAAAACAATAATTTCAAATTTTTTACATATTACTTTGCATTTTGCTAAGCTTAATAGTTTTTAAAATTGTAATTTTTTTAATTTTTTCTGAGTTTATTCTGGCTTAAATTTGAAGACTTGTGTTAAAAATAGGTCATTTTTGGCCTCGACAGTATAACGGGGTTTATAGTACTATATGAATTATGAACAGAACCATAAATATCAAGAATACTAGGGAAAATTACTAAAAATGAGCGGTTTTCGAGTGGTTTAGAGATTGTTTTTGACGAATCTAGAAAATATGTTTATAATCCAAAACTTTGTTTGAAAATTTTCAATTGTTATATTTGTGAATTTTTCAAAAATTTGTTCATGCCCCCGAAAAATGAGGTTTTAATTGTTTCTAGATATTCAAATCCTGAATATTTCAGCTCTCCATTTTCAACACAGTCATTTTCCGAAATTGATCTAAATTTAGCAAAATTCTAAAAACTGTACCCCTGCAACTAAAAATTTACTCTAAAACAACAAACTACTTGCTCAGCATATCTAACGACAGCAATAAAAAATAAAAGAGCGAGCCGTATGTTATAAAATTACATCCCCTTGAAAAAACAAAAAGGGTAAGTTGATAAATAACTAAGCTGTCGCGTGTCAACTTTTTAGCACATAAAGATATTAAAAAGTACAAAAAAAGAAAGAAAGTAATATTTTCGTGTAAATATATGATTTCAAGTAGTTTATAACATTCGGACGTTAAAAACTTAGATTTATTCGTGACACGACATTTAAATCATATTTTTTAACATTTTAATAAATTTATTACGTAAGATCGAAGATACATAAAAATATCAAAAGTACCTTGATTTTGAGTCAAAAATTATATTCGCATGATGAAAGATCACGCTTGTACTATTCTGATAATAACGTAGTAATTTAATAAATTGGATAATAAGACGTGTCATGAAAAAAAATAAACTAAATTTCACTTTTCTGACATAAAAAGAGAAAAAACCTTGAAACAATTAAATGTAATTAAATTTTGAGATAGTGAAGAAAAAAAATTTTTTCTACAAGCATTGACATTCGTTGTATATGAAATGATATTTTCAAGAAACCCTAATATTTCAGCACGCGAAGTTTATAGCAAAAACGTCAAATCACATAAAAAAGGATAATAACAATCGTTTATACAAACACGAGGGTGGTTTTTGTGGTTTTTTTACTTACACTGCATAAGAATCGCAATGTAATTTATAATATGCGTTCTATTGTTATAATTCCGCACTTTACTGATTAAATTTTACGACGAATTTTCGTTTGTCATTTTTTATTCATACGACGAAAAATGCTTAGACTTTTTGCGATTTTTTATTACATTAGACGAAAAAGTGAATCTCTTAGGATTGAGCATTAATTTTATTTAAAAAATATTTGACTGTGCAGTTTTTTTTGACAAAATTTGAGAATTTGCGGGCAGTTCCAAAAGACAGAAATCGAGCAAAAATGACTACGTTCCAATTTTGAGAGTCCGTCAAACATTCTGAATCTCGTGTTAGAAATTTTTATTATGCCGAATTTTTCGACAAACTTTTTGAGACCCGTTTTGTAACATGTTTAGCACAATATTTTTTTTCACAATTTTTTACCGATTTCATCGCCAACTTAAAAAATTTTCAATTTTACTAATAAATTATGAATTTAAAATAAAATGTCATTGCGGACGAAAAAAATTTCAAAAAAATCATCTAAATATTCTGTGAAAAAAAAAAATTATTTACCGCTAATAAAACAATTATAAAAATCTGCTAAAATCCTATTATGCAATTTAAAAAAAATAAAAAAAAGCTGTTACTTTGCATAAAATTTTAATATTTACTTAACTTTAAATAAAAAAAAATTAAATCTTTTATAAAAAAAAAAAATTTAACTCACTTACTTACATTTAAAAACTATCACTTTTCTCAGCATAAAACAAAATTGAAACTCAAAAAAAAGTTTTAATAGTTTAACTTTTAATTTTCTTTTTAAACAAATATTTTTCTTTTAAATTAAAAACTTTTTCAAAACTCATGATTAATTTCGTTCATATTCAATTTTATTCCACAATTTTTTTAGTCCAAAATCCGAATCCCAAAAAATTCATTATCTAAGCCCGCGAGTCCAAAAACTAAAACATCAATCGAAGTAATAGTAAAATAGTATTACACTGGCACAGGTGTATTTTCGAATGTGGTATATATAAAACGGCTGGCGGATTTACAGAGCATGGTTCTCCCGTTCTTTGAACTCATTTATACGTTCGCATACGTTAAAAAAGGGAGGTAGCATAGGGCAAATTTTGACTTGACCGTCGCGTGCTTAAATTTAATGCAGGGATATACTGACCATATAAAATGTGTTTTTTTTTATGCGATAAGGAAGTCCGAAAGGGTGGCCGAAGAAAACTCCTTATTTGCATGTTTCTACAAAAGTGGGGTATGACTCAATGATAAATATTTTGTCTATTTTATTGAAAAAACAAAAAATTAAAGAAAAATTAAATTTTTTTACCTTTCTCCGTCAGTAGAAATAAACTTTAAACTCCGAATGTTCCTCAAACAATAAAATCTAATATGAAAATAAGCTTTTATGATAGAAGTAATTTTGATTTAAAGAAAAAAAAGTAATTAAAATGTAAACAACGAATTAATGAGATAAAATTTTATTGCCTCGCTTTTAAAAATTCATTAAAAAATCCTTAATTAAATATTATTTTGTATAAGGAAAAAAAATATATTTTTAAATCCTATATTTGATTTAAAAATTGCGTTATACTCTTGAGTTTATAATTATAAATAGAAAATGTAAATTTTATTAAATTAACGTCATTGTTTGCTGAAAGCTTTCTTTTTAGAGAGAGCTTGCAACTGAAATAACATTTTACTTATCACAAACTCATTAGAACTCATTTCACTTGCAAGAATAATTTTATAATTAAATTTTCAGGAAAATCTGTCACGTTTACTTTTTTTTTAAAATTAAAGAAGTTTTAAAAAATAAACTTTTCACTTTTTTAAAAATGCAAGACAGGATTCTTTTTTAAATTTTTTTTTAGGGTTTGAGACGAAAAAAAATACTAATTAGTACAATAAATTGATGAAATTTTATTATGCTTGCCGCACCTTCCCCAGCAAAATATTTAGCAATAAAGAAAAACGAGTAAGGGACTGGGAGGTTCTGCAACTAAATTCCAAGTAAGAATGCAAAAAGTCTACCAGCTACTGCTCATGGTTTTGGAACCATAACACAGCTTCGCGAAGCAACCAAACTTTTGTTTTAACGAAAACAACGACATCCCCAACGTAAAAGCTTTACTAACATTAGAAATTTTTCAAAATAAGATTTAAGAATATTACATTGACTCCGCTAATCACAAATAAGCTCTATCTAAAAATATAACGTAATTATTATCATTTGGATTAATTACATGTTTACATTGGTTAAAATGTAAAAATCATTTATTAAACCTGTAATCAGTAATAAAATAAAAGTTTAAACAAATTTAATTAATGTTTATACTTAAGCTGTGTATGTATGTATGTATTTGTTTAGCCTCTACACTTAATTCCATACGGGATTGACTTGCAAAGACCTACAATAATTGCACCATGCAGCCTTCTGCACTATATTAATGTTTTTGTTTCTTAGGGAAGCCCGATAGAAAACTATGTTTTTATCTATATTCAAACTGATTTTTTTGAAGGAGGATGAAGTCGCGAGAGTAACGGTTGTGGGCTATTGAATTAAAATTTTATATCTAAACCAATGAGTGAATCAGCAAAATCTTTCCGTGTATTATGGATTTTCCCGCCGACTAAGAAAAATCTTATATGAGCTTTAGGAAGTTTTTCTCCAAATAATAAAAATATCTGTGCCTTCCAAAGAAAATTTCAAAAAAATTTTTGGTAGGACTTACTCGTGTCGATAATTTTATAAAATTACGCAATAAAAGATAAAACTTGCACTAAGTTTATATATGTATATAATGCAAATGCATCAATAATTGCATAATGAATCATTTTTATTAAACTGCAAATCGCACGTATAAAGGTTTTCATTTTTAAAGAGATATTAATACAGCTGCGTTAATAGTATATATTAAGTAGATAAAGACAAGCACGGTAAGACCGAAAATTAAAGAAAGTGAAGACACGCTCTTCTCAAAAATAAGTAGTGTAGAAAAAGTCATTTACTTTCTTACAAATTTTTACTTTTTTTTTTAATTTACCTAAGAAAAACAAACGTTTGTAACGCAAAGAATTTAATATAAAGAAATAATTATAGATTCCTCAAATTTCTCCCCCTAAGTTTGCGGGGGTTTTTTAAAAAGGTCTTCTTTTTTGTTAAACCTAGAATATGGAATTTCCAACTCGGCTAAAAATCTGCACTTTTTTGTGATGTGAAGGCTACTAGGCCTTATGATTAGATTTCTTGTCGGATCTGAGTTAAGAAACGGGCGTTACTTATATGCCTCCCTGATTGCCTTTAGATTTTTTATATACAAGTGAAAAATTTTAAACAAAGTCTGCATGGCAATATGCTCCAGATTTTTAAATTAAATAAATTTTACTAATCAATTGAAGATTGTATTTTAATTACTTAAAGTCGATAAAAACTCGTCTAATCGAAAATTCACAAAAAAAACTAAAAATTTCAGTAAGATTATTTCCATAGTTTGAACCCTCCAAAAATATGACCTAGTTTTAAAGAATCTTTAAATTGTTTGAAAATAAAATCATAAAAAACTTTTACAAAAGTGTAAAAAAAAACTAGATAAAAAGAAAACAAATTTAAGCCATATAAATCCAAGTTTTGAAGAATCCTTTATTAGTTGTATATCTTGGACATTAACAGAGTACTGACCTTAAGTATTAAGTCGATACTTGTGCGTGTTTAAAGTTCGCGTGAGTCCAGTCTATTGCTGTATATAAGACCCATCGTCCAAGGAAAAGATACGTGTTAGATTACTCAAGATTTTTTGACGTAATCTCCTCCTTTTAGCGTATACACAAAAAATAAAAAATCTAGGTCACTTTGTCTACAATCAATCGGTCAAAAACCCCTATCGTAAAATCAACAAAAAAAAACACATATTTTATTCAAAATAATAACAATTAAGCATACACTCTAATGATGAACAAAAAAAATTTTTATCAGATTTTACTATTGAATAATTTATGCAGATTTGTTTTTTTTTTTTTTTGAATAATTTTTCAAACTTTTTTTGTTCATGAATAATTTTATGAAAAAAAAGTAATTTTATACACAGGAATAATAAAAAATAAAAACAGATTTGTATTTGATTTTGTCACTGATTTATTTACATCGGTACAGGTATAATAAAAAGAACAATGTGCTCAAATAAAATTTAAATATTTAATGCTAATTTCAAATGAACATAATAAAATCTTCAATTAACTATTTTATAATTATTTATTGTTCTAAATTCTATTTAATTTTATTTTTTTTTTTTATCAACATGAATGCCCTAATTTTTGTTATTAAACATTTACATTATGCCAAGTTAAACTTTAAAAAACTTTCACAAAATTTTTTCTTACAAGTATTAAATAAATAATAAAATAAGTATGACAATATTAAACAATGAAAACGTATTTAAAAAGTAACGCAATGAAAAAAAGTATTTTTATATTTTATTTAACAAATTTTAAGCATGCGGGTTTCGGAATTTTTCCCCGGCATATTTGGCACCAGCTCCAAGTTCTTCTTCAATGCGAAGAATTTGGTTATACTTTGCCAAACGCTCGGATCTACAAGGTGCACCAGTTTTTATTTGCCCAGTAGACAAACCGACGACCAAATCGGCAATAAACGTATCTTCTGTCTCACCAGAACGATGAGATACCATTGTACCCCAACCTGCACTCTTGGCAAGATTGTGAGCGTTAATTGATTCAGTCACACTGCCAATTTGATTGACCTTTAGAAGTAAGCAATTACAAGCCTTCTTTTCAATAGCCGTCTTGATTCTGAAATGAATGTCAAGTTTATATGATAAAAGTTAATTGACTTGTATATAAATTGTTTTTATTGTATCTTTCTTTACCTCTCTGGGTTGGTAACAGTAAGATCATCACCAACAATTTGAATAGGTGTTGCAGCTGTCATTGAAGTCCAAGAATCCCATCCATCTTGGTCAAATGGATCCTCGATAGATACAATTGGGAATTCCTTAACGAAATCTAAATAGAGATTTTTCAAAGCTTCTGGTTCAAGATACAAATTAGGGTCTGATTTTTCATTTTTAAAGTCCAAATCATATTTTCCATTTTTGTGGAATTCAGAAGCAGCTACATCCATTCCAATTTTTATTTTACCTTCATATCCGGCGGCCTATAAAAATAATAACAATGAAAATCTGTATCAAATCATTTTATATTGTAGTAATTTATATTTCCTACTTACTTTAATAGCTCCGATGATGAGGTTTAAGGCTTCTTTATTTTCAAGAATGTTAGGTGCAAAACCTCCTTCATCACCAACAGCAGTTGCATCAAGTCCAAACTTCTTTTTGATACCTGCTTTTAAATGATGGTAAACTTCTGAACCCATCCTCATAGCTTCAGTGAAGTTTTGGGCACCAGTTGGTAAAATCATGAATTCTTGCATAGCAAGTTTGTTTCCAGCATGAGAACCACCGTTAATTACATTGAAAGCAGGAACCGGAAGAATAATGTTTGAATTTCCAGCTAATTCAGCAATATACCTATAACCATGGCAAATAATTATTTAAACTTAAAAGTAAAATTTATATTGAGTAAAAAAATAATATCATATAGACAATAATCCGACATATATTAAAATTACCTATTAGGTAATTTACAAAAAATAAATATAAAATGAATATTAGCCATAAATGTTAACTCTTTCAAACTGACGCATTAGTTTTAAAAAATTAAATTTTGTTAAATGATGGAAACTTTTTAAATTCAATTTTTTTTTTGTCTCATACTTAGTCAATTTTTGATGAAGCCAAAAGCACAAAAAAAGTTTCCATCAACCAAAAATAAATCCTTTATCAGTGAATAAAATGTTAAAAATTAATAAATCAAATGTCTGCAAAAAGTTTTTGAGAAAATTTACAAACAAAATCCATCAAGAAACATTTTCCAGAATCTTAAATTCATTTTATTAATAACAGATATTGAAAAATGTTTAAAATTTACAATTATTATGGATTTATACTAAAAGGTAATAAAAATATTTAAAAAAAGTAACATGATTTAAATTATAAATAAAATTTGTTGGATAAAAAATAAATAAGAAAAAAAAAAACTAAAATTTTGGTAAGTAACATCAAATGTAATTGGTCCACAAAAATTCATATTCATCTTGCACAAATTATCTGATAATTTATCAGTAATAGGTATAGTTACTTATTTAAATATACTAACTTGTAAAGTGGAAGATTCTTTTTAGCGGCTCCAGCTTTACAAACAGCTAATGAAACTCCTAAAATGGCATTGGCTCCAAGTTTAGCCTTGTTTGGAGTGCCATCAATTTTCAGAAGTAAATTGTCAATATCAGTTTGTTGAGTTACTTCTAAGCCACACTAAATAAAAATTAAATAAATACATTAACTAAAATCAATTAAAAAATAAACAAACTTAATTAAAAAAATTACTTTTAAAAGTTCTGGTGCAATAATTTTGTTAATATTATCTACTGCTTGATAAACAGATTTTCCATGATATTTGGATTTGTCATTATCTCTAAGCTCAAGAGCTTCATGGACTCCGGTGGATGCTCCAGAAGGAACAGCTGCCCGGAAGAGACCATTTTCTGTGACTAGATCAACCTATAAATAAATATAATGTTAATAATAAAATAAAAAAATATATGTGATAAAGGAAAGAAAATAAAGTCTTATACCTCAACAGTAGGGTTACCCCTAGAGTCAAAAATTTGACGAGCTTTGATACTTTGAATCGGCATGCTGTTTATATTTCTTTTCAAGGTTAAAGTCAAAGTCCTGAAATAAAAATAACAGTTTAATGCCAATACAAACAATTTTATTTTGAAGGCCAAACAATTTTTAGTGTTTGCAAGCTAATCAATGAAAATAATATTGTTATTGAAAAATGCAGATTAAATTTGATTAAAATTGGATACTAAAAGATAAATGAAGCAATTATTTTTAAACGATATTATGAATTACAAAATTGTATTTTTTTTTCTTTGATCAAAATAAAAAATTAGGAAAATATATAAATTGTGTAAAGAAAAATATTATGTAACTAATCAATGAATTCCCTTTGCGTACCGGAAAAGTTACACGACCTAACTAACCAAATACTGGAAGTCGTATTTAAATAAAATCTTAAATAATTTAATTTAATAATTTATAAAAATATTAAAATTTTTTAAACACATAAAAACTATTTAATTTTTAATTCATCCTGTAGGTATAATATAGCATACTTTTTTATTGATAAGAATGACCTTGTCAAGGTCATCAGATCATACCACAAGTGACTTTATATTTTTTATTCCTAATATTAAGTAAATTTATGAATAAAATTTTTAATAATAGGTAATTTCAATTTAAATATCTATTTTCAACTTGTCAAAAATCACACCATGCACGTGAAAATGGAAATTTACTCTATGAAAGTTTAGGGATTTTTGAATTCTATTGATCAGAAAATAAATAAAAACTGAGAATAATTTTTAATTATAATCAAAATATGATTTTTTTAAAATATTTATCAAAAATTTAAAAGAAAAATTTAATTTTTAACTCACCTCAATCAATTAAATGCTGAGGGAAAAAAAAGACTAAACTAATATGCAGTTCTAGACTTTTTGTGACGAATTCACAAAAGAGAAGCGGGGGGAGAAAAAATAGTAATGTGGCATACACTAAAATTTTCCTTATTTTGTTGGTATTTCTGAATTTTCTACACGAGATATAATAATTTTTAAATATTGATTTTTTTATTTTCAAAATTTGTATTACAAATTAGATGACAGTTTACAGTTTTTGAGTCAAACATTCATGAAAAAAAAAATCCTAAAACATATTTACAAATTTATAAATTTTTTATTAAAAAAAAAAAGAAATAAATAAATATTGTGTCATGTAATACACATCTATATGATGACTTTTACTTTACAGGTTTATTTACAATTTTTAATTTTTTAAAATTTAACCATACATATATAAAAAGCAAAATATTTGTACAAAAAATTTATGTAAAAGTGAAAAATAAAAATTAAAAATTTAACTTAGCTATTTTAAATATTTTATATTTAAAACTACTTTACATTTAGAGACATGTAAGACACTCTACCACTCTGGAATCCCAAATTTATCGATTCTTTTTATCTGTGTGTCTAAATCTATTTGAACTTTTTTTCTCATATAAAATATTGGACAATCTCGACTAAAAAAATAAAGATTTTTTAATAATATTTACAAAATGTGTTTAAAATTTAAAGCTTAAACAAATTACCTAGTACAAATGACTTCTTGATGAAGACTTCCTTGACACCTTTGACATTCTGCCCACAGCCTACTGTATTTTTCTTCAAGTTTTCGGCCATTGTAAATTTCTTTTTGAATAATTTCATCTTCTTTTGATTCGCAATGTTGACAAAGGGCTTTATCTTCATAATTGGCAGGTAACACAGCTTTGCAACCTAAACATGTTTCTTTCTTTTTAGTAAAAGCAAACAAAGCTCCAACTTTTGATGTAGCAACTGATTTGGTTCTTGTATGTTCTCCTTTTAAAAGTAAAGATTCAGCCTTGTCACCAAGTATGGGTTCAAATATTCTTACTAATGGCTTTGACAACTGATTTTCTAAATAGTAGTTAGTATCAATTGGAATATTATTTTCCAAAACATAAATTGGATCTTCTGCTTTTTGATAAGCAGGCATTCCTTTTGTTCCACAAATTATAACGTATGGTATACGATCTCCTAATTTTGGAGCATTTCCAGGATCTCGTTTCTTCATTTTTGCTGCCAGTTCTACATGAGCTTGTTTTGCTGCATAATCAGTTTTTGTTAGTTCTTTAGTAACAACTAATTGCGATATATCAACCTTGTTACATAATAGATCACTGATTATTTGTTTAGCATAATCTAAAGCATCTTCTGGATTTCTGCAATGTATAATTTAATTTTTAAAAAATATATTTTAAAATAAAATAAATAATTTTACCTGTCAATAAGAAGTTTTTGAAGACATGTGTTCATCATATTAGCTACCAATGGACAATTATCTCGTCTTACAGTCTCCAAACCTTTACAGTCCATTTTATCATATTTATCAGGTCTTGTAAAATACAAACCAGCATACCTTTTTTTGTTGATAAGTAAATAAGGAAAATAAACTTTTTCAAATTCAAGCTTTATAGGCTTAATAAATTTTTCTGTAACATATTCAGCTGCTTCTTTTCCTAATTTCATTGCTTCTTCAATAGTTTTTACACCAAATTTTACCATAACAGAATCGGTATCTCCATATATAACTATTGCGTCATGTTCATATCCATTTTCTTTTTTGTAATGTTGTTCGACTTCTTGCTTTGTTTTTTCTATCATTTCACGGCCATAAGCAGTAACACTCTAAAAAAAAAATTAAAATTTAATACGTAAATAATATTTAATAATACAAAAAAATTTTAATTTGAATTACTGACTCCAGAAATATCAAGACATGGCAACTTTCCCTGTTGTGCTCCAGTAAAACCATAAACAGAATTTGCTGAAACTTTCAAAGCATATTGCCTACCATCCAAAACTTTTTGTTTCAAAGGATCAGTTTCTTTTTTTAATTCTGCTTTAGCTTTTTTTCTAGCTGTTAATAAGTGCTCCAAAATTTCTGGTAATATACCTTTTCTTACATTGCTTTTTACAAAATTAGAACCCGCTGGTGTTTTTGTTATATCGTCAGCTGGTACCTTATGTAGATTTTGAGCATTATTTGTTAATAAAGTTGTATAACAAAGATTATGGGCCATTATAATACTTGGATATAGGGAACTAAAATCTAAAGTAGCTATAGGGTCTTTATAATAACCACGTATTGGTTCAATAACAGTTGCTCCTTCAAATTGCTCATCACTTCCTTGGCCAGTATGAACAGGAATTAAATAGCCTCGTTCCGAAGTCTGAATTAAAAAAAGAAAATTTTTTTAATTCAACGAATAAAATTCATGTGATAAAAATAAAAAAATATTACTTTTCTCAATAACTGTGAAACAACTTTAATTTGTTGTCCTCTAGTTAACAAACTGGAAAGACAAACTCCTGTAACCCTGGCCATTTCCATGTATATAATTATGCACATGAGTTTATCTAGCAGTCTAAGAGGTAAATAAGCATCTTTTAAACAATAAACTGCTAAACGTTTTCTTGTTTGAGCATTTCCGTTTTGTAAATCAGTTATAATACTATGGTGAACATCTTCTTTTTGTTCTTGTAAAAAATGGTAACTCACAGCATTTAATGTGTAAGAACGTAATTTATAATCACGAACTAATACCTATTAATAACAAAATTTAATTAACTTTTGAAAAAAATATATTTCTTTTACGTGTTTTATAAAACTTACTAATAATAAATCAAAAGGTACTCTTCCTTCAAAATTGACAAATTTGTTCTCTCTTCTTCCCATTTGTTTACTTTGTAAAACTTGATTTTTTACAACAGATCTAATATTCTTTATTCTACCCAAGTAATTAAAGTTTCTAACTTTTAAATGTTGAGCTCTATCTATCAAATATGGAAAATCAAAATTATTAATATTATAGCCAGTGAATATATCAGGATCAGCTTGACGTATAAAATCAGCCCATTTCTAGAATTGAAAAAAGTTTATGAAAATTTATGAACCATTTTAGCTGATAGAAGTCATAATTACCTCTAACAGTTCACTTTCTTTTTTAAAACTAAGTACTTGAGATCCAACTATAGGTGCACATGTATCTAAAGTGAAAATATTTCTTATAAAAGGTTCACTTTCACCTTGTAAAATTACCATGTTCGCAATCTGAATTACTGGATCATGTTCTGGCTCCGGAAAAATGCCTTTAAAAAGATTGTAAAATTGTTATAAAAGTTCAAACAAAGTTCTTAAATTTAATTTAAAAAATATACCTTTACGACCAGCACATTCAATATCAAAGCTAAGAATTCTGAATGGAGCTACTTTTGACCATTCACCTTCTGGTGCATGAGCAATTAATTCATCCCAGGCAACGTCAACTTCTATTTGACATCTACTTATTGGTTTTAATTGATTGCCTCTTAGTCTCCATTTTCCAGGAACTAATTCCACCCAGGAACAGCCCACCATATGAGTATCAGCCATGAATCTTAAATTATTATTATTTAAAAAGATGCGTTAAAAAGAAAAGACTACAAAAGTTAGACCAACCTAATATCAAAATCAATATTTGATTCAAAAGCTGTGTATTGATGATTAAATTGGGAATAAATTATTTCAGTTTCTAATTTTCTTTTACATGGTGCTATAAGTTTTGGTAATGCAACTGTGATTTTCAAAAAAGGAATTGTATTTTCTCCTCCATAGCCATATACACTTTGTTTGTGAACAATTTCAACAGCTAAAATAAAATCTTGAACACCATCACTTGACTTTACTTCATTTCTCATAGCATTATTTAGAGCTTCCTAATAAAATAGAATAAATTTCAAAATAAAAATAAATTATATACTTTCTAAATTAAGAAAAACAAACCATGAAAGGACCACAGTGAGAATCATCAAAATTTTGGGGTGCCGTTGCAAAAAAATAAGGACAAAACCCATGTACATGGCAACAAACTGAATTTCCTTTGTCAGTAACACCATACAATCTAATTACAGGAACTGATCCAACTGTATTTCCTGGCATTCCTGGTAAAGGTTTGTCTAAAAAATTAAAATTTGATCAGTATCCTTGAAGGTAAGATTTGAAGATTTATAAAATGTACCTATATAATGATCTACATCAATTTGTTGAAAGCTTAAAGAATCTTTGGATGGATTAAGTTCTGGTGGAGGTGGCCTGCTCCATTTTGCTGAAGTATTTTCTTGATCTGGACCCTGCATAAAAAGCAGTACAAAATGAATTATTTAAATGAAAGATATATTTTTTAAGTAAGTTGCTTACTGCGCCAAAATTCTCTGCACCAGCAAACATGAGTTCTTCATCAAACTCTTCCATTGCTGCAAGGTCTGACTCAAAAGCTGAAGCTTCTTCATCTTCACGGCTGATAAGAAAATTAAACATTATATTTTAAAACATTATAAATAAATTAAAATCTTCAGAACAGTATAAAAATTTGAATTTGCAAAATTACAAAAATTATGTTTGATAAACAACCTGTCAGATCCAATAAGTTGTCAAAAAACGAAAATCTAAAAAATTGTACTTGATGCCCTAACTATTAACATTTCAAATCAAAAACACGAAAAGAAAGTTTGTTTTTGCAACAGGTTAGTTTTTTTTTATTGCAATTTATAGTACGAGATTTCCATTAATGAAAATTTGCAGACTGTAATTACTTACGATTTTTTACTTCTTGAAGGAGTACTTGGACCAGCATAATTCCTTTTACTCATTTTTAAATATAAGAAAATAAATAAAAATAATACAAATAGTTTTTAAACAAATTTTTGGCAGTGACACCAAAATTAATTTGCTCCTGTATCTCCCGCGCAAAATAAATGTTTATTTATAGATGTCAGCACTCTCCAAAACTCAATTTAAAACAAGTTTAAAACAGATTTTTAACTTTTTCAAAAATGACTACTTCAATTTTTTCGCAATTGCATTGCGTTACTATTTAATATTTATTTTTTGCAATTATATATTAATTTTTTTGATTTTCAAATTTTAAATGCTGTGTATTGATAAATACTTTAAATTATTCCAAAAATACATTTTTATTATAATTATTATTTTACGAAAAACTTACAATCAACAATTATTAATTTACTAAATTTTTTCAATTATTTTCAATGATACTCATATCAGTCAGGGTAAATTAAAAAAAAAAACATTTAAATATTACACAATAGAATTTTTATTTTACATAATAGAAATATTAGCTAGTCACTAAATTTGAATAACAAAGAATTTTTATTTACAATTTTGACAATAAATTAGAATTTCTTATAATTATTATCCTTCCTATTAGATGATTCAAATTGAGCTCTTGCGGTTTCCCAATTAAGTGGGTATGGTACAGGAAAAATTTTATTTTCAACTTGTAATGTTTTAACGTTTTCTGGCAATTTTCTTTTACATCTCACGCAGTGTTTGAAGTTTTCACCACACATTTTGCAAAAAGGACAAACTGCCAAAAGCCCTTCTTTTTTTATAGGGACCTAATTTTTAAGCAAACAAAATATTTATTATTCTAAAATAATGTTAAATAATAAATCTGAAATTGATAAAAATGACCCAGAAATTATAAGGAATAACTGATAATTAATTATTTTCAAAGGCTATTTTGAAGTAGAGATACTGCAGTAACATTTTTGAGCGCTTGACATTATTCAATAAAACATTTATTTTGTTTATCCTTTTTAGTTCAGAAAAATTTAATTTTTCAACAACATGCGAAAAATATTTTACAAGCCATGTATTAAATTTTGAAAAGTATTATGTGAGAATAGTAATTGCAAAACTAATGTATGTTATTATGATACAAGCGATTTTTTTCAAAATTAAGTACTTATTGATTATAATGCAATTTTAAGTTTTTTACTTTGAAAAATTTTTGAAAATACGCAAAAAAAAATACTTACATTATTAGAGTCCTGTGTTTTTGTGTTTTTGTTATTTTTATCACAATAAGCAGGTTTGGAATTACCATTACTAATTTCAGATCCTGATCTAATCATAAAAAAGTTTTAATTAAAAACTCAAAATATGTACTTAAGTACAGCTGTTATTTATAAAATAACAGAAAAAATTAATTTAAATTTTTATAGTATCTGAATTATTAAAATAATTATCAAATTGTTTACTTACAATTTCTTTTCTGAGCCAAGTATATCTAAATTATTATTATTATTTGATATCATGTTAAATTTAAAAAAAAAAAAAATACAAAAAAAATTGTTTATGTGTAAAAAATGCACCACGTTTTATTAAAAACACGGGAATCTTTTTTGGAGCTGGCGTGTGATTTAACTTATCAGCTGACTGCTAGCACGTGCTTTTTTTCATTATGGGGAACGATTTTTATTATCGTCGATTTGAAAAATATATATTGTTTGCTAAAATTTTATCAATAATAACTGACAGCAAAAACTACATAAAATTTAACATAATTTTTTTTTTCTACTAATAATTAAAAAACAAGAAAATATATTTATAATAATCATGATAATGCTATTATACAAATAAGAATAAGAAAAAATCCTGCTCCAAAATTTCAGAAAAAACCTTTCTTTTTAAACCATAAAAAATCGAATAGGTATTAAGTGTAAAAAAAATCATTATTTCCTTATTCATAAATTAAAAGATTATTTAATAAACATTTTATGTTTGCAAACAATGTATATTTAAAAAATAAAAAAATACAAAAAAAAATTTGCATAAGCAAAACCCAAAAATATTGTTTATTATTTATAAACTTTTTACTGTTAAGAGGAATTTCATTTGTTATGTAATAATAAAAATATTGTCAGCATTTAATGTATTATTTATTTTACTTATGTAAAAAAAGTTTCATTTTTTTTGCATTGTCCAGGAAAACAAAAAATGTAAATATTTACAGTAAAAAATGAAATTATTTAATATCACATAACTCATAATATTTTATCAAAAATAATTACGAAAATCGACAATTCGCGAATGATTCCGAGAAGAACCGACAGCCCCCCTCTGAAAAGCAGTTCCGGAGCTCGTTCAGAGTGTTTTCCTGATGCACCATTGTCGAGAAAATAATTTGCTCTATTTATTTATTCGCATCTATAATAATATAATAATAGTGTTTTAGTTGAACTGTTTACATTTTTACCGTTTTACTCTTGTCTTTCGTGTAATATTTATTATAGTTGGAGTGGTCCTAAAAATTAATATAAATCAATTTAATAAAAACACGTAAGCGTTTGTCATTCGTGGATATTTTAAATAAATAATTATTAAGATAATAACAAATTAAATCCACCTGTTAACTTTTTATTTGGCCAAACACAATAATTTTCTTATCAAGAAATCATAAAAGTAATAATTGTTATTCGTATAGAGTGAATTGTTATATTGATAATATTAAAATTAATAAATTTTTTAATGCGAAAATTTAATGATTGACTAGTATATATATTGGCTGCAAAATATACTTTTTCCTTTTAAAAGTTTTGAACACTTTGAGATTTATTGTGTAAGTATTAGTGTGTTTGTAATAAATTTCAGGGGCATATTACCCATAGTATTTAACATTTGTGTACCTTTTTAATGCCTTTTTTTAATTTAAATTACATAATTTCTATTTTTTTATACTTGAGTATACAAATTAGATACTTTTAAACAAATTTTATGATTCCATCTGTTAACTATTTAAATCAACATTGTGAAGTTAAATTTAATTTTTATCATTTAGTTTGTGCCTTTATAACTGATAATAAAAAAATCATGGCAGGAGACGAATTAGATCTTTGTGCTTGTTTATGGAGTCAGGATTTATCAATGCTTCGATTGCTGTCTTTTGTAAGTAAATGTGGTATTCTTTTTTTTTATAGTTAAATTTTAAAAAATAAATTTGAATTTCAGTTGCGTCAATCACAATCATACTGCACTGATACTGAATGTCTTACCGATACTAGACGTATTTAATATTTATTTTACTATTTTTAAGATTTTTATTTTTTATAATTATATTCTTGTATTCTAGTTCCAGATCCTTCGGGAGCATCAGTTGAAAATAGTTTTATGATGATGGTATTATTAGTTGTATTTGGTATTTTACTTTATGCTTTTAGACCATCGTCACTGAGAAGAAGTTTAGAAACTAAAGAAAGAGACAATAATTTTGTAAGTTTGAAAATTATTTAATTAAAGTTTTTATAAAAACTTTAATTTTTATAAAACATTCAATTATTCAATTTTTTAGGGATCCGATAATAATCCACCTATGCCTCCACCTGCAATTAACTAAAAAGTAAAAAATAAAATTCTATGTAAAATAAATACAATGAAAAACAAATACAGTTAAAAAATAATATTTGCATTATAAAATTATTTTGAAGTTTTTTTCTGAATTGTAATTTTAAGTTTGTTTGTTAAGTGTCTTATAAAAATTGTTGAAGCCAAAAAGTAAATATTTGTTTTTATGAAATTATGATTTTACTGTTAATAAAAAATAATTTTTAATCAGGATTTTAATAAATTAAAAAAATTTCGTAATTATTTTTGTACAATCAAATGTATTTATACAAATTTTTTAAAAAATTTAGAAGATATTTAACAATTGTAAAATATCATTATACAGTTAGCAAGTAGTAATATAGTTATAATTTTATTTTTTCAGATAATCTAATTTTGTACATAAGTAAAGTATATTATAGGAAGAAAAAAAAATGAATCACAAGTTGTAAATTTCTATATAAAAATTAAAATATATAAATTGAAATTTGTTAGGGTTAAAACTTTGCATATATAGGTTGACTGCTGTTCTGTTTAAATGTACCATTTATTTTAAAAAAGGTACATTTTAATAACAAAATATAAGTCCATAATAAAATTTACGAGTTCAAAAATGTTTCACTAAAAAAAAAAAGTTGTAGCACAATAATATTTAGTATCTTCTGTTAATGGTGGAATTGCATAAAATTATTTGTAATCTAAAAAATATTTTTTATGTATAATTTTTATTAAATAAAAAAAAATTATTTCAAAAAATTTTTTTTATGTTTTCATTTTATAAACAATTTAATGAACCTTATCCAAGACATATCTGCATTCATTTTAATTACTAATTTAATGTTTTTTTTTTATTGAAAAGAATTTTACTTCAATATTTTGCCCAATAAAAATAAAAAATAAAAATTTTTTTTGGGCAATGACTAAACTTAATATTACAACTTACATTAATTAATAAGAAATTTCATTATACAAAAAAGACAACACTTTATTTACAGGATTCATACGACTCTCCTTTGTGTTTTTTGGCAACCTGATTCTCATCTTGTTTTTCCTCTTGATTATCAGTTTTTGGTGGCCTTGATATTCTTTGTTTTCTTAAATTTTGTACAACGGATTCAGTAAATCCAGTAACCCTAATCAACAAAAATATTTACAAATTATTAAGCAACTCAAAAAATTATGTTATCTAACCCTTCATAAAGTACCTGCTCAATAATCCCCCGCTAGGCTTCGATGTACTAACTTCTGAACTACTGTTACTTGCTTGTGAAACAGGTTGTTGTTGACTATCTTTATTTTCTGTCGTAACAGTTATTAAAACATTTTTAGTTTCATTTTCGTTAGTATTTTTATTTTTCTCACTTTCTTCTTTCACAGCTTTTGTTTCTAGTCTAGGTTTTAATTTGCCATCTTTTGTTGGAAACACAAGTGTTGGTAAATTAATTACTTTCTCACCTTTTGAATCATTAACTAACTTGACCAAAAGAATCGCTAAATCCTCTCTTTTACGAGTTACAATAATTTCTTCAAACCAATTTTTCAATGATTTTATTGGTAAAGTATAATCCTGGATTGGATTCTAAAACAAGAATTTTAAATAAATATGTTTTCAAAAATACAAAATAATTTTTTTTTTATTTTACCTTGAAGAAACTCTCAACATATTGTAAAACGTAAAGACCACAATCAGTGAAATTTGATTGCTGCGGAACTTTTGGACAGCTACCTCTTATTGTTTCTTTTGAAAACAATTTTTCTGAGCCCATTTTTGCTAAATGTTCACAATACAAATAATCTCTTAATGTTGATATTACTCTGTTTCTGCTGTGACCAGCCAATGAATCAAAAATTAATATGCATGGACTAAAAACGATAATGATAGGAAAAATGAAAAAATTTTGAAGTCTGTATAAGGCATAAGAAAAAAAAGCAATACATACACTTTTGTTACTTCTTTGTTCAATGATAATTGATCACTATTTTGATTACTACTCCCTGCTTCCTTCTTTTCCTTTAAAAAAAAAAAATAAAAAATGTTAATTAAAAATATAGATATAAATAAATAAAGCTTTAATAATGGTAAGTTTATATTAGAATGGGATTTTGCAGTGGAACCGTTAACAATATCTTAAAAATAAATAAAAGTCGCATAGACATAGACTTAGGGAAAAAACTTACATCTTCTTCACTATCTGTATCTAATTCGTCGTCTTCACTCTCTGCTTCATCCCTCTCCGATTGATCATCGTTAGTATCTATAGTTATTGTGCTCACTGGAGTAATTGTCGTATTTCCAATAGTAACAGCTTGTAATTTTTTTTGTTCTTTTTTAACTTTTGAATCAATTTTTTCTTTATGAGATTGATCTTCGGTATTTTTTTCAGGTTTAGTTACAAGGCCAGGAAAACAAATAATAGCCAAAAACCAATGAGAACTAAAAAAATAAATTATTATTTATGAAAAATGTTATTTCAAAAATAGAAGGATATAATTTCTTATCACTTACTCGACATTTATTGGAATAATAACAAAATCTTTCTGAAAAATATTAACATTTTTAGTCCACTTTTGTACTCTAGCATGACGTTTAGCTGCTGGAGATAGATCCTTTCCTCCTTCGACAGCTTGAGAATGTGGACTCGTTAAGCGTTTATAAAAATATGAGCTAAATACGTGAGTTCTATTACTATCAGTAGCTGAAAGCACTTCAAGTGTGAGATATTTTAAATAAAAATCTATAATAACATCATTTAAAAATACATCTTCGCCAAGGCAACTGAAATCTTCAGTATTAATTGCTATACCTCCTTTAGCTGGAGGTGCAGGGTAGACTGTAATGCTAAAAAGAAAATTTCTTGTTTAAATTCTGTTAAAATACTTTTAAAAAAATTTATACTTACGTTTGTATAATTGTATTTACATTACTACTACTAGAAGCTTGTATAGATCTTCTAGTTTGCATACCAGGTTGCTAAAAGTAATAAAAAAAATGTTTATTAAATTCGAAATTATTGTTATAAAAAACTTACTGTTTTTGGTGATGTAGCAAGAAGAATATTATTTGCTTCTTGTAAACTTATTTCTTTAAATTTATTATTTTGTTGGAATATTTTTTTTGAATCATCATCGATATATTCTAATAGTAATGTAATTTTCTGGTGATGAGGATCTGCAAAAGTGTTTAATTTTTGTGAGCATAAGATTATAAGCAAAAATAGTAAAAGCTAAAACAAATTAAACATACCTTCACTATAAGGATCAAAATAGGGACTTTTTGGATCTTGCATACCTAATAATTCTCTAGCATTTTTACCAAACTTAATAGAAGTTTTAATAAAAATAACAATCATATTTTTTGAAAAATGTCCAGACATTTCTATTATATCGGTATCCAAAATATTGAGTTGTATACAACTCTTGTCATCTTCTAATAGCGGCACCAATAATTTTATTCCTTGTGAAGATACAGAGATATTTTCTTTTGGAGAATATTTGTAAGATCCTATTCTAATAGATCTGCATTCAATAGATACTTGACTTGAAATTTGAGATACTTGATCTTTGTTTCCACCTGCACAAGCAAAATAAAAATTATATATTCAAATATTTTGATAAATAATATTGATTCACGATTTACAAGAGCGGATTTCTTAACTGTAAAACCCTTGAAAAGGCATACTTTATTATTTTTTTTCAATTGTAAAATTTAAAGTCAGTACTTTCTTGTACTTTCTTAAATTTTTTTTTTCTCCTGTAGGTAAGGAACATTTGATTGTTAAAGCTCATTTTTTTTTGTTTTCATCCTTTTATGAAATTTGCCGAGAATTGGGATTCAAATTATTTGCTAAAATTTTGAATCCAAAATATTTTGATTCTAAAAAATCATTGTAGGTTTTGTGAGAAATTACACAAAATCTGGGGTTATTTATTTTTTGCGCATGTGCGAGAATTTGTGGAAATTTTATTTAATAAATAGGTATACGGGGTAATACGCCTTTATAAAAACTGTCAACAATTGTTTTTATAATTACCATTTTTTATAAAAATTTTACATATGCATATGAGAGCAAAAAGAAAATGTTTAGTTCATGGAATAAATTTTTAAAACAGTTCTGTTGGGTAGATGTTGAGTGACAAACTAATTCCAATCAATTTTATTAAATTAAAAAATTGTTTCATTAATTTGGTGTTATAGTTAAAATTTAAAAAACCATTTAAATCTATACAATGTAAAAATTTATATAAAAATAACTTTAAAAAATCTTTTTTTTTTTATTTTTAATTTTTATGTTACCAGCAACTTTAATAATTTTTTTTAAACAAAAAATGTTTATTAGCAAAAATTAAAGATAACAATAATTAAAAGATAAAATCAAATAACTAAATTGATGGTAAATAAACGTCATTCAAATAAGTAGAGCTGAAAATTTTTGAATAATGATTTTTACCAGGAATAAATTTAAAGATTCATAAGAAAGTAATGATTTAACTAGATATATATGATTACTAGATTCAGCAATCTTAATTATTGAATGCATGTAAAAATAAAACTCAGTATTAATGATAAACTAAATAAGATAAAATCTATATTTTTACGTACCTAAGTTATTTTTATTAATCTGTGCTCGTTGCATGGAAACATTGAATTGTGTAGGTTTAGTGTTCGTTAATTCCTTTTCAAGTATTGATTTTGATGCATCTCCTTTTTGCATTTTACTCTCGGTTGCTTTCCTCTTTCTAATATCATCTTCTTCGTCAGATGATATAGTTAAACATTCTTTAAAATTTTAAATTTTAAATTTAATATTATTTTGAATTTAATGTTTTCTTAAAAGAAAAGATAAAATATAAATTAAATACCTGGTTCTTTGCTTTGTCTGGGGTTTGTACGAGAAAGACCTCCTCTTGTTATACCAGAGGTAGAAGCTCTACCTCTCCCTCGTTTCATTACTGTTACTTCAGCTCTGAGAGAAGCATTTTTGTTATAAAATTTCTGAAATTTTAATATCGTTAATTATTTCATAATAGAATAATTATTTTTATTTTTGAAAGCAATAAATTTTTTAAAATATTCCAACATGACAATAATAATTAAATTTTGAAAAATTAAAACAAGCATTTTTTTTAATTTTAAAATTGACGTACAGGATCAGTTACTATGGTGTTTTCCTTTTTGGACAATTCATTTTGAGCTTTTATTGAAACAGGCATAGCTTTGACGTTGTCTGGTAATTTTCTTTTACATCTCATACAATGGTTGAAATCTTGAGCACTCATTCCACAGAAGGAACAAACTGCTAGAAGCCCCTCCTTGTATATCGGTTTCTAATTTCACACAAAAGATATTTTTTATTAATTTTAAATAAAATATGAATGAAGTTCTTAAAGACAGTCAAGACTAATGACACTGTAAAAATGTAAGAAACTAAAAGTTTTAACTTACCAATTTAATTTAAAATTAAATATTCAAAAAAGAAATGAGAACAGATATTATGTTAGCGAATGATGTCAGAGTGCTAATTACCAATACCTTTTGTATGAAATTTAGTACCACAAAGTTATTATTGATTGATCTAAACTAAGTTTAGAATAACAAGTATACAGAACATTTTAAGGTTTATCTACAGAATTCTACTTATTTAATAATTAATCTTAACAATTGTTAATGAAAAATCATTAAATAATAATGCTTTTCTAATTTTTTTTAATAAAAATTGCATTAATTGTTTGATATGAAGCAAAATACAGAAGAAAAAAAATTGCCCCCCTAATTAATAGTCATGATTTGACTTATATTTTATAGATAAGGTACTTAAAAAATTATTATCTCAAGATATTTTATTCAATTTCTTGTTGTTTTGGTAAAAGAATTATTCAAAAGTATTTATAAAAAATCGAGTCTTCAAATCAAATCAATAATAACTTTGACAATTTGAGAGTATCTGAATTTTTTATAGTAATTAATTTAAGACAATAAGCTTTTTAAATACAGCTATATTAGAGGGTGGATCTGGTGAGCACTATGTTTTCATGTATTTTACTATTAAAACAATTTTTACATTTTTTGTCATGTTGGATTTTTTATACATACATAATATGATTTAGTTGCTGTAACTAAATGCTTGATGAAATAGCTTTTGATTAGTTAATATTAGTTTATTAACTTTCAAATCAATATTTAAACCATTAAAAGTGAATCTAATTAATGATTTATTGAATACTGAATTAATTTATCAAATTACACAAATCTAAAAGGGGCAACCCATAAAAATATGAAAGAAAAATAAATATAAATTACAACCATGCATAGGTTTACCCAAACTAGATTTGATTTTTAATTTGAATTTCTAAATTTTCACAAAGAAATTAGGTGTTCATACATTTCATAAAAAATTTTTATAAAAAAAAAAAAAAAAAAATAAAAAAAAAATTATAGTACAAAAAACAAACATTATTTGAAAATTTTGATAATATAACTAAGATTCTTAGCTAAATTTATTACATTTATTACGTAAACATGCACATAATTTATGGAACAAATATTAACTATTTACTTACACTAGGGCTAATACTTGGAACAGTTGCCACAGGTTGAATAATTTGACCAGATTTATTCCTAACAAACAAAAAATTTATGTTTTTATTAAAAAGCTTTGTGAGATATTTTAAAAACTTTAAATACTCACTGTAATACTCCAACATTTTCTGTAGATTCTAATGCTTCTTTGTTATTAATAGAAGCTTCTTTATATTCATTAATACCATTATTGCCACTTTCATCAACAATATAATTTATACCAAGGGTTGGATCACTAACTAACGAAACACTTGTAGTTGGTCCAGTAGAAATGTTTGCCTGAAAAGTATTATATTAATTTTGATTTTTTTTTTAATTCTACTTTTTTTTTTGATAACTTTTAACTAATTTATAAAGTTTTATTTAATTTACACAATTAATATCACCACAATTAAGTACTATAAAATGTATTTTTATTACATAATTCATACCTGTTCTAATAAATCTTGAACTGTACAATTTTCTTTAGGTACTTCAAAAGTAATTAACCTTTGTTCATTATTTTTTAATATAACCAACATTTTAGCTTCGTTGCCTACAATTTGATGTTGCACTATAGTACTCTCTGGATTTTTTATTTCTTGCTGCAGATAAGCATAGCTTTCTGAATTAGATTCGGGTTCAGATTTTACACTGTATTGCTGTGATACCTTTTCTAAATTATATTCATTTTCATCTACCTCCATAGGTTGTTCTTCCTGGCTGGCCATAACTACACTAGTTGAAACTGAACGTCTTTGAGGATTAGCACTTAACACTATACCTGAATGTAAAGTCTTTTGTTGTTGCTGTTGTTGTTGAAGACTAAACTGATTTGATGCCACTTGTCCTGTCCTCTGTTTTGCATTATTAGTTTGTGTTGTTTGAAGTTGATGATTAGGTTGAGGAAAAGATTTGTTAAGCTTTCTTTCATTCACACTTTGAAAACTCGTCTGCCTACGTTTAACATCCTCTTTAACTTTCTCACTACAATTATTAAGATCTACTTGATGCAATTGAGCTTTTGATGCAGCTGAAGCTGGATGCCTTATTGATAAGTTTGGATGAATTGGTGGACGAGGCGACGGCTTTGGAGCTGTTATCATTAAAGTTTGACTTGCTCCAGATATTCTTCGAGCTGCAGGTTTAGAATTATTTACACTTGAACGTCTCATATTAACTTGAGTTCCAGCTTGAGTTTTATGAATTTTTTGATTTTTATTTATATTTCTTACACCCGAAGTATCTAATGAAATTCCTTGACGAATCTGGATTGCTTGGGACTTTCCAAAAGTTCTTTGTACTTGAATGTTAGGTATTTGTGTCTAAAAAAATTAAATATTTAATTATAAACTGTTTATTTTAAATAAAAAAGAAACATACTGTATGAGTTTGAACTTGTGAATTTTTAACATTGAAATTTTTTATTGAAGTTGGATCTTTATCAAAAATCAACTCGTAAGTTTCACCAGTGCTGGAAGGGTTACCCCATTGATTTCTTTGTGGTGCATAGCAAATTTTTATATCTCCTTGTCCTGAACATTAATGAATATTTAGACAAAGAACTTAGTTTAAAAAATCTAAATTTATACCTTTTATTTTATTATTGGTTGGCTTAGTACTGGGGCTAGCTTGATATATTAATTGAGATGCATCATTTGTTTTAATCAAATATACATTTTGACATTGTCTGCAAAAAGATAATTAAAGTTAAGCTTTTATCTTTGTTAGAGATTATTGTTGAAAATAAAATATATAAAAAAAAGTGTTAGTATTTCAGAAATAACCTTGTATCTAACTGTTCGTTAGAAACTTGATTTCCAATTTGTGATTGTGAAAATAGAATTTGTTCACTATTTTCTATTGGAGTATAAGCGACAATAGGTGATATTATATTTGAACTACTATTAACATCGCCTATTATCTGAAATTGTAAACTTTGTCCTTCGTTCGTTAAAATTTGTCGAACTTCTTCTGTACAAGTACCATTTGCACTGGTAACCTCATAATGATATGCCATAGTATTTACTACTTTTTAATTTTATATGAATATTATGAAAATTTAATGAATTCTGAAGTATAATTGGTATGCAGGATTCCATTTAAACCATTGTCAACAATGCTCTTTTTAATCTATACCTAATTATTAATATTTATTTATCAGATATATACAAATTATCAAATCTACCATTTATGGTCAAAAAGCTGGTTATGTCCATAAGAAATTAGCAAGCTACTAGTAAATTTTTATAAACTTAAAATAATAAAAATAAACGGTTTATTTTCAGACATTTAAAATATCATAAAATAACTATACTTGTGCAAAAAAATTAATTAATAAACTAAAATTCATTATAACCTTAAAATTACACTACACTACTCTGTAACTAAAAAAAAACCCGCCACGAGGGGTAATGGAGCAGTATCGGAGTAATAAAATGTTGCATAAATATTTAAACAAAATAGTTGATAGTTTATTTATTTTCTTTAGTAAAAAATAATCATGAAAAAAGAAAACAATCTACTATTCGAAGCATACTAAAATAAAACTGAACGTGCTCGAATAATTATCGAAAAACACTTACCCTATACTTTTAGTCCATACATACATGTATATGAAATATATGTATATGTTATAGCAGAGATACCAGTGGTAAAATGAAATTTTTTTATTTTTTTCAAGAAAAATTTTTATCTCACAATATAAAAAAGCTTTTTTGTTGAATAATAAAATTTATTCAATTAAAATGTGTTGTATACCTCTTGTGTATACACTTTTCTCTCATCAGAGAGCACATCAGCGCGTTGCGTTGGATAGTTTTATTATTTTAGCGTCAATAATATTTATATGAAAATCTTTTAGGTTTTATTATTTTTAAAAAATAGGACATCTTCTTTTAGGTTCGTTATTACTTAAATTAAAATATTTCATCTAAATTGTTAAAAATTAAATTTTATTCACTGTGTATTTTCTTTTTATACATGACACCAATATACTGTATAGTTAAATGGAAATAATGGAAATGGAATGGCAGCTCCACGCAACAGCCAACATGGATATTAAATTGGGTATTAGACTATTAGAGGATAGAGAGAGAGACCCTTATCTATAGGGTCTCTATAACAGCGCGGCAGGATATCTCCCTGACTTAAAAAAATATGTTGACAGAAGATCCCAAAAATTTTTCTATTTTTCTGAAAAACTAAATTATTTGCAAAATAGTTGAATTATAAAAGTTATGGGCGTATATATCAACTATACTTCAAAATTTTAAATAAGTAGACACGCAATTATCTTATTTTGTTTGGATTATAATAGAATCGCATTCATTAATTAAAAAACTTTTTTTATGTGTTCACACAACCAACGAACATTATACATGGAACTTGCTCAATTACAATAAATCCCGAAATATAAATTATCCTAAGTCCATAAACCTAAAGTATTCTAAATTCTTGTTCATATCAGGGCTTGATCAGGCCTTGACTCCCACAAGTCCCTCAATCGAAATTATTCTCCATTTCAGCCCCCCCCCCTAAAAACGTCAATTTTTCACCCCCAACTCTTGCTGAGCCAGACTTTTTCAAATATTTCATCCAATGAACATGGTCCATGTTAAGATTTTAAATTATTCGATGCAGAAAATTGAACATCTGATGACACAATTAAGTGCCAACCTAGGGCAAAAAGAAACCTATTTTCTACTCTAGGGAGACGGCTTTTTTGCATATTATTATAAGTAAAACTATATGTTTTAAATTACGGGAAAATATATGGCGTTCCGAGTTTTGCCAGCTATCTGAACTCGCTCGCTACGCTCGCTCATGTATACACAACAGCATTCAAAGTCAAAATCAATATTTTGTCCCTTATTTAAAATATAGCTAATTGACTTTTTATTTACATCCGTTTATTATAGAAGAACCACTGTGATAGGTGAAATTTTGATTTTTTTTGCATAGATAACCACCTAACCCGGTTTTGTGCATCACCGGTGACGTATTTTACTTTTTTTTCAAAAATTTTTTTATCAATAAAATCTAATACTTTTTTTTTTATTTGGATGTATTTCAAAGTACTATGTAATTTCTAGAAATGTCATTTTTACACGATATCTCTGATCTGATAATTGATTTTTTGAAAATTTTTGCCATAAAAAAAAATAGAAAAAGTACCATTTTTCTTTTCGAATAGACGAACTACAGGAAACCCTCCGTATTCGCGGGTATGTAATCGTATTCGCGGATTCAAATATACGCGATTCTTCAAAATATACCGGGATTCTTTTTTCGCGGATTTCAATTTGGTTTTACGCGGTTTTGTAGCAATGTTCACAATTATTAATTTTTTTTTCACAAGATTTTTGGTTAAAAACATTATAAAAATTTTCTTTTTGGCTAATTAAAATAAATTAAAAACAATTATTAATTTTTTTTCACAAGATTTTGCGAAAAAGCAGAGCATGTATACGAAGAATTATATAGAGATATGATCCGTACAGCTAAACAGAAGACCGTTACAGATTATTTCACTTGCCAATAAAATAATTTTTATTCTCAAAATTATTTTGTTTTACTTTATGTAAATATATACATATATATACTACGGTCCCAGTTTCGCGTTATTCGCGGATTTTCTTATTCGCGGTCTTTTTCCGGTCTCAATTACCCGCGAATATGGAGGGTTTCCTGTATATAGTTTTGAAAATACCGTTTACTCGATTTTGTGGATATTGTAAAAATTTTTTGCAAATAAAATTAAAAATTATTTTTTTTCTTTTTGAGCGTAGTGCCGATTTTTTTTAGTTTTAGAAATATTTTTTTTATACTCAATTTCTATAGGATCTGATACTTAAAAACTTGTAAAGATTTTCGCCCTCAATAAAATATACAAAAAACACCATTATTTTTTTTTGGGACGTAGTCCCTGATTTTTTTCTGAAAGTATACTTTCTATGAAACTACTAATAGCTAGAAACATCGTTTATACTCGATTTTTTGAATCTAACTTAATTTTTTCTATGGGAGTTTAAAATGATAGGTAAATATCAAGAAAAATATAATTTTTAGTTTTTTTATGATATGTACTTAACTTTATTAGATGAAATAGATCATTCATATTTTTTAAACAACAGAAAAAATATAAATTATTAGATCGATTGCAGACAGAGAATGCAAAAGTCGAACTCCATATATTTTGTCATGTTTTTATTAATTTTATTTTTTTTCATTTTCATTTTTAAAACATAGTTTTGGGCCGCCATTCAATGGTCATAACTGTTATTATCAATGCGGATCATTTCTCAGAATCTGGAAATCTAGATTTTTCGAAAACAGACCCATTTTGCAGAAAAAATTGAATTCTGGATTCGTAAAATCAGAAGGCATTAAAGTACATAATAGGATTAATTTCGAAATTCATTTCAGTCCAGAAAAGTAAAGAATGGCCCAAATCGGACGTAAATTACCTTCCGAGACGAAGCCGAGCAGGATGGTAAACAGCGATTTGGGGCATTCTATTTTTATGGCCCAGGGTCGTATACGATTTTTCTGCATCAGTGGCGAGAAAACGCGTCTTTGCCGGACGCACAGCGGCTGGGAAATACATGCTTTCTGGCCGCTGACCAGAAAATTTTTTTTGTATGGCTATAAAAATTCCCGCGATTACCCGAGTTACCATAAAAGTGCATATATATATAGTGGGAAAATTGTATACTTTTCTAGTAACACAATCGTAAATTTGTAAATTTACCACTAGGATTCCATGACTGATCATGTGATCTCTAAACCACACCTTTTTTGTTTGGTGATTGGTTACAAATGTTTGACACGCTGAAACTTGAAAATATTCAAAAATTAAAAATTGTAACGTTTATTTTCACTCTATACTAATGTGTATATTGTGTGTACTGTTTATTTTCAACTGTCATTTTTTTATTCATTCAAAAAATATATTTGAGAAAAATAAAAAATAAGTCGATTTTATGCATGAATAAAGAGATTCTGTTAAGTTAAAATTTTTTTCTAATTCATATAAAGTTAGTGTAGGTTAAAGTGCAAGTTTGTTAAATTTTAAATTGCAGAAAAAACGTATTTTGGTTTATTATGTACTTTAGATGAATAATAAATAAAATCGTTTTATTGAAGGAAAGCATCTTAAGTATATAGAGAATGCTTGATTGATTGTTATTTTTACCAAAAAATACTTAGAAATATACAATTGAATAAAAATTTTACTAAGGTAATGTAAATTGACACTTAAATTTTAGTAATTATGCTTTTAATTTATATTTTTATTTATTAGATGGAGTCTCGTCTTCCAAAATTAGCCAGCCAATTTCCATCCTATAGATCAAAAATAGAATCATTGAAATCCAAAATGGAATCAAACAATATTGAAACTAAAAAGCCAGTAGAGAATATTAAAAGTAATGCTACTGCAAACACGAATCATACTAATAAATTGGCTGATGAAAATAAAGCTCCAATTATTCCACCAAAAAAGAGTACAGTGATAAATGCAAGACCGACTGTATTAAATAAGACAGCAGTCAAACGTCCAGCTGCTAAAACATCTGTTGTAATAGAACCTAAACGAGCTAATTTAAAAACTAACATGAAAGCAACAGTAAGACCCGTTAGACCCGCTACCAGTGCATCAATTTTATTAAATAAAAAAAAAACTGAATTAAAATCATCTAATAATACTAATACTGCTGCTGTAAAATCTCCAAAAGGACCAAAACCAAGTAAATGGGATTATAAAGGAAGATTAGAATACACAACTAATGAACTAACGGCGCTTAAACAGAAACATAGAGAAATATCGGCTAAATATAATGGTATTCAAGATGAAATTAAAAGTTTAAGAGACAGTGAAAATAGCTGCAGATCCAAGACTGAAGATTTGCAAAAAACTGCAGATATTTTAAAAGAAGAATTAGATTCCATAAAAATAAAAAATAATGAATTGGAAAAAGAAAAAGAAAAATTGTTTAATGAATTAAAAGATTGCATGGAAGAAAAAGAAAAAATTCATGCATCATATAAAGAATGCAAAGAAGAATGCAATGTAAAAGCAACTTTATTGCAAGATCAACATAATGAAATAAGTACTTTGAAAAATGAAGTAACAAATAGTACGGATAAAATTCAACAATTAGAAACCGTTAATAACGATTTATTAATTCTTGTACAAGACTTAGATAAAGAAAGAAGGTATTTACATAATGCTTTGCAAGAAATGAAAGGAAATATTCGAGTATTTTGCCGAGTTAGACCAAAAATTGCAAAGGAAGCAGCTAAAAAGTATGTTAAAAAATTGTATAATAAATTTTTTTATAACAATAATTCTTATCGATTTGTTAATATGTTACTTATTATGTTTTATTCTATTGTTTTATTTTTTATGATTTACATAACATATTATAATTTGAATACATGTTTCAATAATGTACCAATATAATGCTACAATTTATTATTAAAAATTACGTTTTTTGATTAAATTTAATCTGTGCATTAATTTTTTTAAAATTTTTAAATAATAAACCTTCACTTGTTTTAGTACATGTTCCATTAATTACATTGATGAGTGCACAATAGAAATTGGCAAAAGTGATCTTCAAGAAAATAAAATAAAAACTCGAGGTTCATCAGGACAAGAATTCACGTTTGATAAAGTCTTTCCCCCTCATACTTCTCAAGCAGATGTTTTTGAAGAATTATCTATGCTTGTACAGCAAGCTCTTGAAGGATATAATGTTTGTGTTTTTGCTTATGGACAAACTGGTTCGGGTAAAACTCATACCATGGAAGGCATTTCAGGAACAGAGGATGAGGGAATGATTCCAAGAACGGTAATTAAAACTTTTCCATCAAAATTTTCATTTATTTTAATATCAAATTTTATTGTAATCATGCAGGTAAAACATATATTTAAAGAAATGAAGCAATTTGAACTTTTGGGATGGGAATATAAAATTGAAGCAAGTTTTCTGGAAATTTATAATGAACAAATAGTGGATCTTTTAGATTCACAGAAAAAATCCCATGAAATTAGAATGGCAGACAGCAAAGGAAATGACTTGTATGTTAGTAATCTTCATATTGAAGAAATAAATAGTCCAGAAGAATTAAATCAATGTTTATTAATTGCTCAAGAAAATCGAGCCGTTGCTGCAACCCAATCTAATGAAAGGTAGGTACATGTGAAGTTTTAATTTAAAAGATTTCTCAAAATTAAATTTGATTACAGATCCTCTAGATCACATTCAGTAGCAAGAATAAAATTAATAGGCACTCATGCCAAAAGACAAGAAGTATCAATTGGAAACTTAAATTTGGTAGATTTAGCAGGTTCTGAAAGATTAAAAAATGAAGAAGCTGCTAGAACAACAGAGACCAAAAATATAAACAAATCATTAGCTAATTTAGGACACGTTATATTAGCTTTACTACAAAAACAAGATCATATACCATACAGGAATTCAAAACTTACTCATTTATTAATGCCATCATTAGGTGGTAATTCAAAAACATTAATGTTACTTAATATTTCCCCACTTGAAGAGTCATATAACGAGTCGCTCAATTCTTTAAGATTTGGCAGTAATGTTAACAGTTGTAAAACAGGTACTATTAAAAGAGTACGAACCATTTTATAAAAATTTTTTTATCAAATAACATGACTATGTACAGCATTTTTATACATACTTGCTTTTTTTACCTTTGTTTTGTGGTTTCTTAAATATGGTAATCATAAAAAAAAAATCAAAAATTTAAATGTAGCAAATTAAAATTTGAAAATACAATTAAAAAACCATATTTAAAATACCAAAAAAATGTTAGTTTCTTTTGTAACCATTTATTATCATTTTTGCATATTTGGAAATGTTTTTACAAAATATATGACTAATTCTTAAGTTTACATTTAAAAAAAAATAATGTTTTTAAAATAATAATAATAATAATAATAATAATAGATCATATAGTTATCATTCTCTTAAATAATTAATATAATGAATTTATATATTAATTAAGTTAATTGATTTAGATTTAGCTTGTATAATTTACATTTAAGACTCATACTTATCTTATTAAATGGATTAAAAATTAATTCAATTAAAATTTTTTTTTTTGTATTTAATCAATTTTACAGTTGTTTAGAATTGTATAAATAAAAAAATTAGATTTTTTTCAAGGAAAATTTATTTATATATACATACTTTTGGAATATTTAACTTAAAAATCGAGCGTAATAAAAAAAAAAATATTTCTTTTTTTAAGTCGTTTTTTTACTGACATGTATCGACGTGGGGTATCCCATAAGGCTTCTAATAGAAATCTGTGCAGGGGCAGTAGCGTAGTATATTTTCATATGTTCTAATAATGACATAAATGTAACTAATTTAGAAGAGTTTAGAAAAAGTTTGTAATCCAAATGTGAATTTGAAATTATATCAGATAACACAATAGAAACTTTTGGTTCGGTTCAGTAGAAAAAAAAAATGTTTAGCAAAAATTAAAAAAAAAAGTTGGAATAACAAATCTAATTTAGTAAATGAAAAAATAATCTAGTTTAAAAGTAAATTTTATTTAAGTGTATTTCTTATTTATTTTAGGCTTAAAATAAAAAATTTTTAATTTTAAACTATTTTAAGCCACTGGTAAAAAATCGATCTGCAAAAGGTACTACAAACTTAATTTACTAAATTGTTATTTACATTTATCTTCAATTATTTATTTGTATAAGCAGAAAATAATCTCAATTACTCTAGGTAGATAAATTGATTAAAATAATGGCCTTATCACCAAATTGCAAATTTTAATAACCACTTCTTATATTTACAAGTTTATTAACTAAACATAAAATTTTATTTTCCTTTTTAAAGTTAGTAAATATTAAGTAACTTAATCTTTATTTAATTCTGCTAAAGTACTTCTAACTTTTTGTAACACTCCAATCATTTGATCATATTTTCCAGTTGAATCTGGTAAATTTTCAAAATTAATAACATCACAAATATTTTTAGAAAATTTTTCCGGACACGGTAATTTATTAAACGGAGAAATACTTTTTATGACCGGTGTACCAACAGAAACAGACATTGAACTTTTTTCTTTTACTTCGATAAAAGATTGTGTTCTATTTGACTGTGGGGTAACAAAATCATTATTTTCTTTTATAGTATTAGTATCTTCTGATGCATCCGATTTTGAAGAAATATCTAAATTTGAAGAAAAACTCGTTTCGCTTAATGCGGCAAGTAACTGGTTTTTTTTGGTTTCTAAATCTCTAAGCGACGGTGAGTTTATTGGTGATAATTCTATGATTTCCCCCTAAAATAAAAATTCAGAAATAAAATTTACAATTAAAGTTCAAATTACTTTTTTTTTTTACCTCTGATGCTGGAGACTGTGTATCCTGCGATGGTTCATCTGAATCATCAAATTCATTAGGTGGTGGTGGAGGAGGAGGAGGATTATCGAGAGATTCTTTTGGTAATGGAGGTATAAATAAGTCTTTAATTGGTATGCATTCAAGTGCAGTATCTATAATTAAAATAAATTTTAAATATTTAAGCAAAATAACCCTTATATAATGTTTAATAAATTTATAAATTTTACCTTCAACATCATCTATTTCCATTTCTCCAGAATTAACATTTTGAGAAACTTTTAATTGTGCTGGATTTGGTAGCTTTCTCCTTTTATAACCTTCTTTAGCTTTTTTTTTACTTAACTGACTTAACATTAATTCTTTACTATGATTTTGTTGTTGAGTTGAACCCCAATATGCTTTATTTATCTATTTAACATAAAATTGATTACATGATAATTCATTGATTATCTTATAAGATATTTTTATTTAAATATTACTTACGTCTCGAGTACCAGCTGGAGCTTCAACATTAAACCCAGGAAAATCTATGAGTTTGTTTATATCAAATTTATCTTTGTCTCCAGGAGCTATAATTTCTCCTTCTTCGTCTGAACAACCAGCTTCAGCAAGACCATCTGAGTTAAATAAACTTAATCCAGAGTGTTGTTGTCTTGCTTCTTCTAACCACCCGGGTGGGTAACCTAATTCTCTCATTCTAATAAAGTTTTTTCAAAAAGAGAATAAAATTGATGCATTTTTATCATTTTTAATATCATTGTGTCATTGATAATCACCTGTAAATATGCCTTGGAATTTCATTATCTTTTAATCCTAAGGCTTTTCTTAAATCAGTGCTTATTGTTCCAGGTTGAAAGTGACCAAATCTTTGATCATCTTCTAAATGATACCTGCTAGATGATGAACCTTTTCTAGACATAAAATCTTTTCTATTTTTATTAATTACATTGAAATTTCTAGGTTGGTCACAGTCTCTCAAACTATGATTTCCTAAACAATTAAAACATGTTAATTTTGGAGCACAGTCATCTTTTAAGTCGGAATCTTTTACATTTTCCTTCTTTGAAACTTCTAGAGCTTTATTGAATTTCTAAACATTGAGAGGCAAAATTTTTATTTATATTAAAATTAAATTGAGTTATATGATCATACCTTTCCATATACTGGAATATCCAATATATCTTGAATTTTAGGGAGTGTATCAACAGTAAAGAGAGAATCATTTAACTGATTTTCTTTACTGACTTCGTTGCTTGTTGATGAAGTTTTTTTCTTAGATTTTTTTTCTAATTCAAAGTCATACACATTTAAGATTAATTCTCCAACTGAAAACTTTGTACTTTTTTTACCAGAAATAATTTTTCTGCAGAAGTCTTCAATTTTATGTCTGTATTTTCTGGCAAACAAAATAAAAGTAATTAAATTTAATAATACCTATTTAATAATTTTTAAAAAAATAATTACCGAACAGCGGAATTATCCCTAAATTTGACTTCAAAAAGTGGTTCGGGTTCATTTTGTTCATTGTTTTCATTTTCATCTATTCTTGAAGTATTTAAATCTTCGTCTAAAATGACAAAACCTTCTGGAGCAACTCCAGGAGGTAATGTGTTATCAAAATTGACAACTGTTGTATCCATGTCCACTTGATCACTTGGTTTTTTAAAAATTGAATCATCTTTTACTTCTTCGAAACTATCATCAATAGTTATCACTTCTGAATTTTCTTTAGCTAGAATATTTGTTGTTGAATTATTAATTGTTATTTTGAGTGGATTCCCACTTTCGTCTGTTTTCACTTTTCTGGTATTCGACATATTGTTTGTTTTTTTTCAAACATATAAAGATCTTGTTATTTGTTCTTTCAAAATACAAACATTCTTTCAGGTTAACTACTCTAGAGTATCAGATATAAAAAGTGCATTTTATTTTAACTGAAATTGTAATTTTTCTAAAATTTATATTTGTGATTTTATCAAATTATCTAGTTATGGATTCAAAGATTTAATTCAGAATTAATGATTCAACTCAATATTAAATAAACAAATAATCACAAACCCGCGCGGATATATTATTACTCATTACTGTGGTTTATATATTTGTTATAGGTACCTTCCCCAATGGAACCATTAAATGAACGCTTAAAAAGCGCGTTGCGTAATACAATACTCAAAAGTCAAAAGTTTATTCATCAAAATCATTTTTTCAAGAAAAAAAAATATATATGTAATCTTAAAAGTTATTATTCTAACTAAATAAATATTTATTTATTATAAAGGAGCTACAAAATTCAATTCAATAAAAATGAAAACCAACTCCATTTGAGCTCCATTGTGGAAGATTCTTTAGTATTATCTGGCGTACGTGCAGCGCAGCTGCTTTAGGTAGGTCGTTAGACGATAGATGGGGAATATTAATTAATATTATAAATACCCGAAATTCTGAAATGGAATGTCAGAAAATTTACTCCAAAAATTAATTATCATATAGTTGAATTATTTATAAACATAATTTAAAAAATCATTATCTTATTAATTCAAAAAATAGATTTAATTTTTATATCTAGTGGTAAGTAATTTTAGTTATAGTACCTAAATATTTTTTCAATTATTGCTTTTTTACACCTAAATAATTTTTATAGGATTTCAATAAATCAATTTTCTTTATAGTTTAAAAATAAAACAAGTCAGTGTAGAGGGTGTGATATAAAACGTATTCATTGCGTTTTTTTATCTATATTTATATTTAAGTTAACAATATTAAATGTCTAAGATTAATTATTTTTTTCAGAAAATGAGCGAAACAATTAAACTGCCCTCTGTTAAAAAAGACATTTTTTCTAAAATTGCTGAAAATAAAGTTGAAGAGCTTAGAGCATTATTATCAGCAAATAAATTGCAAATAGATTTTGTTGATGAAAATGGTATGAGTCCGTTACAGCATGCTTGTTACAAGGGTAATAAAGAAATGGTCCAAATGATTCTTGATCAGGTAAATGAATTAACTTTTTATACATAATTTAAAGTTTGAAAGAAATAGTAATATGTTAAATTTATAATTTTTAGGGTGCAGATGTAAATTTCAGTAAACATGAACATAATTACACTGCTTTACATTTTGCAGCTATTAGTGGAAATGCTGATATATGTCATCTCTTAATGTCTTATGGAGCTAGGGCAACTCCAGTTAATAGCGTTGGAAGAACAGCTGCTCAAATGGCTGCTTTTGTAGGTAACCATAATTGTGTTGCTGTAATCAATAATTTTATACCAAAAGCTGATGTTGATTATTACATCAAACCACAAGGATTACAAAAAGAACCAATGCTTCATCCGCATTTAGCCGATTCTTTTCATTCTTTTATTTTGCACAGCAATGTTCATCCTGTAAAAGTTATTATGAATTTACAAAAATATCCTGGTTTATTAGAAAATGCTAGCATGGTATGTCAAAAGAGTACATGTTTTTCTTCATTATTTATTCATTTTATTTATTTTGTAGATTGAAAAAGTTCTTAAATCAATGAGCAAAAGAGAAATGACTAGAAGTGATGAAGTCAATGAAGTGATGGGTTTTAAGTATCATTATTTGAGCTATATAATTGAAGATATAGTTAAATTACAAAAACGACAAGAGGAACTCAATAAGAATTCTATGGGAGTTGAAGAAAAAAAATCTGACCTAATTGAATTGTTTATAAAAAAATTATTAAAATGCAATTCTAATGAGGTATTAGAGTACCAAGAATCATTTTTGAAAGATGCCATAAGAGATTTTAATTATCGAGAAAGTGCTATTTTTCAACAAATGGTTGCTACATTAGCTAGTTCTGAGCCACCTTCTGCTATTTCAGTTGTATCAGCAGCGGTTAATGGACAAAGAGGTTTTGATGATTCTAATAAAATTTGTGCAACTTGTGGAGAAGAAAAAGCTACAAAAAAATGTAGTAAATGTAAATCTGTTCAATATTGTGATAAGGAATGCCAAAAATTGCATTGGTTTGTTCATAAAAAATTTTGTCATGAAAATTTAACTGACCCTTCTATTGAAAAAATTGATAATGAAAAGATGAGTGAGGTTGTTCAATCTAGACTACAAAATTTAGCAGTCAATTAAACTATATTAACTATATATCCTCAAAATAGAATAAATTAATCAAAATTATAAATGGCCAGATATTATATATCCATAAAATACTTAAAGCGCACAAAATGTTACATTTTATGTTGTATATTTATTAGTAAGATTCTTGTACCTTGAAAAACTGAATGTGTTGTATATTTGAATGTTTAATATAATATATGTATTTAAAAAAAATTTTTAAATGCATAATATACCTATTGTTAACTATAAAGAATTAATAAATGTTTATGTGTAAATATTTTATCCATAAAAATCAAATACATTATTTTCTTTCGAAAGTCATTTATTAACAATTTTTAAAACTAATTTAATAATAAGAAATACAAATCTTACATTATAATGTATAAAATTAATTTATGGTATTTTAAAAATGCATATTTTATTTATTTAGCTGTAAATTTAGAGAGACCTTCTAATAATCCTATGTATGCTGTGTGTTCATAACTAGTACTTAAATCAATTATTTTCTCTGCAAATTCATTTGAAATTCCTTTTTCTTCTAAGAAATTCATAAGTAAGTCGTACAAATACTGAAATAAGATCATATTTTTAATTTCATGTGATGACATAATTTATTTAATAACTTACCCCATCGATAATTTCTCCACCAACGGCATAAACATTTTCTGAATGTTCACCTTCATACATTGATATTTCATCAATACCAAATATGTCACCTAAAAAATAGTATAAAATTATTATTTGGTAATTTGTTTCAAAAGTTATATTAACTAACAATGATATGTAAATAAAATGTAGCATAATGAACATTTCAACTGTTTTTGAATTAAAAAAAAACAGTTAATTATTAGTTTAATTATGCTTTACTTTTCCAAAGGTAAATTATCAAAATAAATTAGTAACAATTTATTTTGTACTCAACGCTTTGGAATTTCAAAGTAAGATTATTATTGATAATTACTGTAAGAATCATCAGCACCAGATGCTCCAGGTTCGCTATTAAAAGAACAAGAGAAGGACAGATTTTGCTTTCCTCTTTGTATTTCAATCATAAAATTAGGTTTGCTTTTCATATCTCCAATATCGGGTTTGTCATCTTGTGGATCTATTTCTGGTTCAGTTTCTGTGTCTACTGTGTGATTGACATTAAAAACAATAGAAATCCTAAAATGCAAAAATTTATTATAAAAAACATTTAATAAACAAAAGTAAAGCTTTATACTTCTTACTTATCTTCTCCATCATTTTTCGTTAGCATTACTTCAGCACCATTTAATGAAACTCTGAATCCATCTAATTCAGTGGGAATTGTTTTAGACTTTAATGCTTTCTTTTCAGCCATGATTTCTTCTGAAAGGAATTCCACAAGTTCTTTTTCAGCTACAAAAATAAAATACCCAATTCATGAAAAAGTGTTACCATTAACAGTAATAAATGAGGTAAAAAAATGAATGTTAACCTAAAAAAAAAAAATACTAAAAAAGTTTATTAAATACCTTTTGTATGTGCGAATCTGCAGGAAGCACAGAAGCAAGGATGCCTATGATTTTTCAACGTGCTTGATTGCATGGCTCCCGAAATAGGCCGCTGGAATGTGCTTGAAAATGCTCTGCTGATATTTTGAAGTCCTACGCGATTTGTTATTTGTAATGGTGTGATGATATTTCTAAGACTAGGTAATCTAAGGATATTCCTGGTGATTCCGTTCATTTTGATGACTTTTTATTTTTTAATAAATTAAAGTAAATGTAATGATCTGAAGAATACTTTGGTTTATGTCTAGCCGCCTCGTGGTTACCGGTGCTTGCGATCAGAAAGGAGAAAAATTTCATCGATTACCTACTGTTCCTTGGGTTAAAAAATAGTGGGGAGAGTGTAGCACAAGAGAATAGTGGAATATGAATTAAATTGAGGAATTTCATTGGTTATTTGAAGCTCAACGTTTCTAGTACATTTATTTATTAACCAGTAAAAAGTGGTAGAAGAAAGACTGTGTTTGTGAAATTTTTTTTCATTTGCTCTATCAAAAGTCTATAAAATAGCGGGAAATTTTAATAATTTAAAAATACAATTTCTAAAAAGTATGTATTTTGAAGAAAAATTAAGAAATGAGTAAAAAAATATACTTCAAAGTTTAGTTATTTTAATTAAGTCCTTTCTTCATCAGATTTTTAATCTGAAAAGTCTATATTAAATCTGGTCATATTTAAAATTTGGATTTATTCACGATTAATCATCAAAATTCCCCAACTATTTTTACACTATACCTATATAAATTTTAAGGATGACCAGATTTAATATCAACTGTAGAAAGGGCTTTAGTAAAATTATTTCAATGCATTTATTTTGATTAAATGCCTGAATAAAAGAAACCGCACATTTAATTCAAATAAAATTTTTTAATCATTTTTTCAAATGTTTTTAAAATTTTCACATTGTTTAAAAAAAAAAATTATTCTTACACGAAATTTAAAAACTAATTATAGGTCAGTAAAATAAAAACGAATACCAGTTTAATAAATTTTATAAGCAAAAAATTATTATTTAAAGTTTATTTTAAAAAAATCGATTTGTACTTTAAAGACCTTAGCCTTGAAGAGCATAAATTTTCTGTAAGGCTTCGTCGTACGTAACTATAAAATTAATTTTCTAGTATTTTAAAATAATATATAGCCAAAGTTTATTTTAGATACAGAAAATTCCAATACACACCAACAATCGCTTATGATCTAAAGAAAATCGGATTTATTTAATTACATTTGCGATGACCTCGTGGAGCTTAAAATGTGACAGAAAACTCAGGAAATCCGTAAAAAATATTTTTTTTGTATTGTTTAGTTAGTTTCTGGAGCTGCAAGTAAAAAGATGTTTAAAATGAAGTAGAATATTGAAAAAATTTTTATGTCGTGAAAATTAAAAAAATTGTCGTGCCAAAATGACAAAAAAGTTTGAATACAATTGGCAAAGAGAAACTCCAGAATTACTAAGAAATGGAACGGTTTTTGACCGATGGTACGAAGACAAGGATGGTAATGATTTCGAGCCTGATTGCTTATTTAAAGTTGATGAATTTGGATTTTGGATATACTGGAAAAGTGAAGGAAGGGTATTTTTTCAAAATTTTTTTAAATCTTTAAAACTTTGACGATATTTTAAAATTAATTTAAATTCAAGGAAGGTGACGTTATAGAGGCTGCTCAAGTATGCGATATTCGTATGGGTGGGGTTCCAAAAGTGAGTATTTTGAAAAATTTTAACAAAAGCTCCAAATTTTAATTAATTTTTTTTTTAATTTTATAGGATCCGAAATTATTAAGTAAATTAAGTAAACACGGGACGCCTGAACAATTAGAAGAAAAAAGTTTAACGATTTGCTCTGGGCTGGATTACACAAATATTATTTACAATCACGTTGTTTGCCCTGACGCGAAAACAGCTAAGGTAAAAAATTTGTCTTAAAAAATGTTATAAAATTTTCATGAGAATTAATTTTTTTCTAAGGATTGGCAAACTGGTTTACGCTACGTCACTCATAATACAAAAGCTAGCAATGTTTGCCCTACGATTCAATTAAAAAAGCAGTAAGTTTGTTGATTCTAAATAATTTAAAAAAATAATAATTTAAATACTAATTCAATAAACCTTAATTTAGTTGGATGAAATTAAAATTTCAAACCGATAAAAAAGGTAAAGTTGCTGTCAAACAAATAACAAAAACATTTGCATCAGGAAAAACTGAAAAATTAGTCTATCAGGGCTTAAAAGAACTTGGATTACCGGATGGAAAAGTAATTTTTATTTAAATAAATAATTTTTATTTAAATAAATAAAAATTTTATTTTATTTTAATTCGATAAAAATTATACTTTTTTTTTAAATAGAGCGATGGCATTGATCAAGATCAATTTACATTTGAAAAATTTCACGCATTGTACTTTAAAATTTGCCCAAGAAATGATATTGAAGAATTGTTTCAATCATTGTAAGTTGACGATTTTAAATTTTTTGATGTACATAAAATGAATTTGACATTTTTTTTTTCAGAACTAAAGGAAAATCAGATACAATCTCATTGATGCAATTAGTACAATTTATGAATGAAAGGCAAAGAGATCCATTGCTAAATGAAATTTTGTTTCCATTGTACAGTGAAAAAAGATGTACAGAGATAATTAACGATTATGAAAAAGATCCAAAAGCTAAGAGTGAACGTAAATTTAATTTTTTCTTATTAGGATTTTCGCACAAAGTTTCATTTTACGTTTTTGATCTTACATTAAAAATCAAGGCATTTCATTATGTAACTTACAAATGCTATTTAGTAATTAGATAAAGTAGGTATACATTTTTTATAGTTCATAGTGTTTTTTATTTTTGAATACTCTGAATAATTTGGCCCTTTTCCCAAGAACGTATGCAAAAATACATGCTTATTTTATACTTTTGTCGTTTCTAACGGTCTATAATTATTGACTTTCGAGACAAATATGTTGTTGGTATGATTTTTTCTTTGCAAAAGCTAGGAACTTAGGATTAAAATTTGAAAAAAAAATTAGTAAGCGGAAAATTTATCGCAATTTTTCAAGCGTATATCAACAAATTTTACGCCATAAAATATTATACAACTTATTTTTCTTAAAATTTAATTATTTGTAATACTCCTTTTTGCTCATTTTCGTTCCTAAAATTTTTGCTTGGAAAAAATTTTCTTGATACTTCATTCAAATTGCGGAAAGGAAAGGTATATTTTAGGAATCAAGTTGCGTAAAGGTCTAAAATTAGGTTTTTTTGAGTAACTGATTCCTGAAATCGAAGCTTTACTCGAGCGAAATTTATTTAAAACCCTTAAATTAGCAAAAATCTCCTGTTCATAAGGGTGCACATGTTTTTAATAAATATTCAAAAGCCTCAACGAGATTTATTCAATTACATAGATTTCCAGATAACTGCTAATTATTGCAGCATGTAGGTCCCGTTCATGAAAAAGGAATCAAATACCTGAATCGGGCAAATGCCTCCGCAATTCCCAGATTAGGTCGAAGATCTCGAATTTCGATGTTCTTAACTTAAAAATTGTTCAAAACACTATCAAATTAAATATGCTCCGGTGTTATTTTTCAATATTCGCAAGTTTTTAGAATTTTTCACATGCAGGGCCCCGAAATTTGAGATCAGCTACCAGAAAAACGAATTGAAGGCTTAATTTTGTTATGATTGGCGAAAAGTAAAAAATCACCACTAATGAGGGTTGTTTTTCCCAATTTAAGGGCTTTTGACTCATTTTCCTCCAGAAATCTATGTAATAGATTAAATATCGTTACGGTATGTAAATATTGCAATCACACTTAAAAAGAGGTGTTTTTGGTTAATTTAAGAGTGTTAGACAAATTTCGTGCGAGAGAAAACCCTTAGTAGATCTTTACTTATCTTGGTTGCCAAACTGCAAAAAATCTATGCGAAACCGTGATTTGACCGAAGTATGCGTACGTAATGCAGGATCATGAATTGAAATTTTTCTTCAATTGTCGAAAAAATGCATCTTTATATTTATGAGTAATTTAGTCTTTGAATTGTCATTTTTTGAACCGATTTCTTAATTTAAAAAAAATCATTGCATCTAATAAGCTGAAAAATCCCTCAAAAGCACCATTGTTGTTAACATTCTGCAATGCTTTTCAAAAATTATCAATCCTAATTTTTGTTTTCTAATAACATTCAGTAGATCCTATTTTTTTCAGACTTATTACTTGCTAAATAGCTTGCAAAAATTAATTTTAGAACTCTAACCATTGATAAAAATGATCCATAAAATGAAAAAAATGTCGTTTTTTGCAGTTAAATTTACAAAAGATGGATTCATCAATTACTTAATGTCCGATGAAAATGCACCAGTATTTTTGGAAAAACTTGACGAATGGATGGATATGGATCAACCATTATCTCATTATTATATAAATTCAAGTCATAATACGTACCTAAGTGGTAAACAAGTTGGTGCTAAAAGTACTGTTGAAATGTACAGACAAACTTTGCTAGCTGGTTGCAGGTGAGAAATAAATTCAAAAATCATTTTTTTACTAAAGTTTTTTATAATTTTGAAAATTTAAATTTTTACTCGTTTTATCATTCACAGGTAACTAGAAATTTTTTAGTCATTAGTTACTTAAATAACTAGTAGATGTCGCTTGTTGATATTTTTTGCAAATTTTGATGAAATTTTAAATTTCAAAAATTTAAAGAAAATTAAATTCTTAGCACATATTGAAATTATTAATTTTATTAGTGTTTAAAAAAGTTTTCAATTTACGTGATGTTCCATTTGAATTAGATTTTGGGTAAGGGAAAAAAGTTGTCAATTATTTGGCCACTTCATAAATAAATTTTCATTTGAAAAGAAATGGGTTTTTAAATTTTCTTTTTATTGCTTCAAAATTGAGATATAAAATTTAAGTTTTATTTTTAACGAGATTTTTAAATATATGCCAACCACAAATTTGCTATAAACGTTGGAAACCCACAACTTAGCGTTTATGTGAAATAAAGTGGTTTGCGGGGTTTAAAATTGAGATAAAATAAAATTATAAATAAAAAAAAATTTTTTAAAAATATAAAAATTTAATAATTACTTTTAATTGAAGATGCGTCGAACTTGATTGTTGGGATGGCAAAAAACCAGAAGACGAGCCAATAATAACTCACGGAAAAGCCATGTGCACGGATATTTTATTGAAAGATGTTATTTATGCGATAAGAGATTGTGCTTTTGTCACATCGGAGTATCCAGTTATACTTAGTATCGAAAATCATTTGTGCATGTCGAATCAATACAAATTGGCCAAATATTTTGACGAAATTTTTGGTGACTTACTACTCAAGGAACCGCTCAAGGATTATCCTGCAAGACTTTTATTTATATCATACAGATTTTTTCAGAATTCCGATTATTTTCAAATAATTGCGAATTTGTTTTGATCTTTTCTACTCTGATTTTCTAAATTATTGATTTTTAAATATTTTTTTTTAGCTTTACGTTCCCGGACAACCATTACCACCGCCGAGTGCCTTAAAGCGTAAAATCCTTATCAAAAATAAAAGACTAAAACCAGAAGTCGAAAAGGTTGAATTGGATCTGTTCCTTTCTGGTAAATTTGAAATCAAAGATGAAGTCATCGAAGACGCCAGTGCTGCAGCTCCACCTCCAACAGAAGCACCAAAAGTAAAACAATTCATTACAACTTGATTATGCAATTATAAAAACTAATTAAAATTTTAAAAGGAAGCACCTCCGGAGGCTGCGGGAGCACCAGCAGGAGAACCTGGAGCAGAGGGCGAACAACCGGCAGTCGCTTATACTGGAAGTAGTACATCGTGTCATCCGTGGCTTTCTTCAATGATCAATTATGCTCAGCCAGTTAAATTTCAAACTTGGGAAAATGCTGAAAGTAAATTTAATTATAAAATATTTTAATGCATTAAATTTAATGAAATTAAAACAAAAAACTTTTTTTAGAAAAAAATATTCATCATAATATGTCATCTTTCTCTGAGACAGCTGCACTTAATCATTTAAAAACTTCAGCTATTGAATTTGTTAATTATAACAAACGTCAAATGAGTAGAATTTATCCAAAAGGTACGAGAGTCGACTCATCTAATTATATGCCACAGGTAAAATTAATTTATTTTAAATTTTATATTGAACAATTAATGCATTTAAAATTCAATAGTGAGAGACTGAAATGCTATATGGGCTGGTTCATATTTTAAGATCATTTACAGATCACGATATACAGCTTCAATGTTTACTGATTTTCGCTCTTTTCATTTAATACCCACTAAAAAAAATCAGTTTTTAAGAAATATTAAATTTTAAGGGTTGAAAGAGTGAAAATAAGGATGGTACACCCCTTTAACTTGGTTTTTGACGTCAGATTCGGATTTAGCGGCCAAAAATACCAACTTGGTTATTTTTAATTTTTAGGGTCAATGGGGGGGGGGGAGGAATCGAGGGAGTTTTTTGCCCCATTTAAAAATCGGGAATTTTTTTTACGAGACTTTTTCCTTAGGTCTTCTTGAGAAGATTCCACTAGATTTCAGCTAAATTCATTCATTTTCGTAGAATTTTTTTTTTTTGGGGGGGGGGTTCACAAGGGAAACCAGACTATTTGTTCTAAATTCATTTGACTCTGATGGGGTTCACCGAGTACTCTTGGCCAGGTTATCTGGATTAATTCAAATATGCAGCTAGTAAGAGTAAAAATTAATTCTTTTTTCAATAAAACAGGTGTTTTGGAATGCTGGTTGTCAAATGGTTGCATTGAATTTCCAAACACCAGATTTACCAATGCAATTCAATCAAGGAAAATTCGAATACAACAACACAACTGGTTATTTACTGAAACCAGATTTCATGAGAAGACCAGATAAAAGTTTCGATCCATTTTCTGAAGACGTCGATGGTGTTATTACAAAACAATGCAAAGTCCAAGTAATAGCAGGCCAATTTTTATCAGACAAAAAAGTTGGTACATACGTTGAAGTCGATATGTACGGTTTACCAGCTGACACGATTAAAAAAGAATTCAAAACACGCATGGTACCTGGTAACGGATTAAATCCAGTTTACAACGAGGATCCATTTGTATTCCGTAAAGTCGTATTACCAGATTTAGCTGTACTCAGATTTGGTATTTATTTAAAATTATTGATTTTTTTTTTCTATAAGTTACTTTTTAAAAATAGAAATGTCTAGCAGTTTGCACTTAAAAATTAAATACCTTTTAATTGACATACGAGTCTAAGTTTGAATAATTAATTTAGTATCCAGACTATGTGATTATTCGCTTTTTATAAAATATTAAATATTAATTTACTTCAGACATTTTTATTTTAAGAAATTTATTATTTTTATATAATTTTTTTATGAATATTAGGTGTTTACGATGAAAGTGGAAAACTGTTAGGGCAAAGGATTTTACCACTCGATGGGTTACAAGCTGGTTACAGACATATTTCGTTGAAAACTGAAGCTAATTTTCCAATGGCATTGCCTATGCTTTTCTGTAATATCGAATTGAGCATTTACGTACCTGATGGATTTGGAGGTAATTTTAAAATTCATGAAAATCACTGCCAAAAATCAAAGACCAAATATCTGATAGGGAGTTTGTGGAAAAATTGGTCAATGACTTATTTTCAATTGTTTTTTTACAGATTTCATGGCAATGTTAACGGACCCGGGTGCAGCTTTTGGAAAAGGAGCAGAGCAACAAAGTGAAGCTATGAAAGGACTTGGTATCGAACAGACAGACACGAAGGCTGAAGCAAAAAAGAAAGAAGAAGAGGAAAGAAAAAAGAAAGGTTTTTTATATTTTATTTTTACATATTTTTGAGTATTAAATTCGTAATAAATAATTTTTCTTAATTAAGCCGGAGAGTTCAAACTTCCGCCGTTGATTTATATAAATTTGCGAAAAGATAAAAATTTCAAATTGAAGAAGCAAGTAAAAGACGTCGAAGCAATGAATAAAAGATTCATGAAAGAAAGGCAAAATATGCAAAAGAAACATTGCACGGATATTGAAAAATTGACCAAAGGAAAAGAGTAAGTAAATTTGGTTCTAAACTACTCGAATGTTGGTTTAGATTAATCAATTGATTTATTTAACAGTAAAAATGCATTGATTGCCGATGCAAGTTTAAAGAAATTAATAAACGATCAAACGACCGAGTGGAGTCAAATGATGGAAAAACAAAGGAAAGAAGAATGGGAATTCCAAAAATCATTGATTAACGACTCGAAAGAAGAAGTTAAGAGAATCTTGCCATTAGCTCAGGCTGACCAAGTCAAATTATTGCAACAAAAACATGAAAAGTAAGTTGATAAAAAATTGTAAATTTCAAAAAACTAAAAAAATAATTTTTCAGAGACATAAAAGAGATGAATGCGAACCAAGTAAAAATGTCAGCCGAAACAGTAAAAGAAGTAATGAACGATAAGGCATTGAAGTCAAAAGGTGACAAGGAGCGTAGATTGAAAGAGAAAAAAGCAAACAACATTAAGAAATTCATGGACGAAAGAAAAAACGTAACGATAAAACAAAATCGCGATAAAGAAAAATTAAAATTGACCCACGAAAAAGAAGTTAAAAATATCGACGCCGACATCGAAGGGGTGAGTTTTAATTTAACAAAATTGTAATTTACATTTTAAATGCAATTTAATTTTATTTACAGACCGTTCATCAGTACACAAACGAGTTAGCTCAGCTACCAATAGTATCCAAATTGGAATTTTACGTTTAATAAAAATAAGTGACTTTGATCTCTCCATGTTATTTACATTTAATTCAACCGATCGAATTTAATATGCGAAATTTCTGATTGTTCGAGTAATTTCTGCAATTACATCTGTTTACTTTATGTTTTGAGCAAATACGATCCACGTAATTATTATATCAATTATTCAGAATGTTTGTTAAACTGATTTATTTTATTGTTGAAAAATTAAATTTTTTACGGATTCAATAAACAAATTTTTCATTTTTTTGCAAAATCTTTTCGCAAATAAATGATTTATTTTCTAAATTTAACAGTAGTGTAGTTTTACCGTAAGTTGAAAAAAAAATTCAGAATCCATATAATCGAGCAAAAGTGTACTGGATTATGAATAAATATTTTCCTGAATACGTGGATCAGATAAATACCGAAGCTACTGTTTATATTTCCTTATAAATAAATATGAGATATTGAAAATAAAAAATAGACCACCAATGACAAAAGGGCCCAATAATCTAAAATTTTAATCAATTTAGAATTAAGTATTAATTAATTGTATGTAAATAATTGTAAGCCAATAAAAACTGTTTATTTTTTAAAACCAGCTTTAATTTACATTAAAATCCTTATAGAAGTGAAAATTAACGTTATCTGAACTTTGGTAAGATTTTTAGGAAAAAGTAATATAACTGCAGACAAGAGTGTTCATTAAATATAAATTTAAAGCCTACGCACATCCTGATATTAATCAAACACAAGGCAATAAAACCTTTGACGCTTAATCTATTATACTCGCTTAAAAAGGAGCGTAGATTGTAAGTGTGCCATTTCTTTATGTATATATTTTCGATATCCTGTCCCGGAGCAGAAAAGAAGAAGCTTTGCATAACGGCTTCCAGTCCCTGCTTTCTAACGCTTCCTCGTTCCCGAGAAAATCCTTTTACTAGTACCGTTGCCGATTCGACGTCAGGTTCGGTTCAGCAGGTCGATCGAGACTCGAGAGAACGTATATATATATCTTAATAGACTTCTTTGTCCCGGGAACCGTTGTGCACGTGACCTCTTATGTCCTATGCTTATCTCCCCGAGGCAAAACTGACATCCAGGAAGAAAAGCCGATTAGATGCTCGCGTTATAAATGCGAGGAAATTACGAGCGACAAGCGAAAATTTCTTTCAAGACTTTGGAATTTTATAAATCTTGTGGAAAAAAGATTTCTTGAGGCGGGTGTGTTTGCTGTTTGCCGGCATAATAACTTATGTGGAGAGAATGTTTTGACTCTTTATGTAAGAAGGCTCTTAATTTTTATTATCGAGTTTCTTGACGAAATGCATCAAAAAATTCTTTGAAATTCTGACCCAATTTCATTAAATTTATTTACACAGGCATTTTTCGAGTGAAAACATTTTATAATTTTATTTTAAGCAATATATAATTCGTTAATAGAAATTTTTTTACAACATTAACAAATTATATTAACAAATTTTTAAAGGCCATAAATAGGTAATATAAAAATTTATTGAAACTTTTGCATGATTCTGTTTAATTGTCCATTCTTGTTTTGGGTACTTCAGTTTAAGGAGGCTTTTTTTGATTGATTTTAATTTCGTTATTGTAAAAGGATGTAATATTGTAATGAAGTATTGTAAAAGGATGATATTTTTCTAAGCTATTTCCTATGGTTGAAAATAGTTTTTGAGCTCTGTTCAGAGTGTAAAAAAATTAAAATTTAAAATTGACTAAGATTTTCTTTAAAAATTTGAAAATATTTTTAGTTCAAAAAACAGCTGTTAATTCAAAAGTTTTTAACCCAGAACCACAAAAACTGGTAAGGAATCATATTTTATCATACTAAATCCAGCCAAATTTGATTTTTCGAAATTCCAGACATTCGTTTTCCGTTTAGGTTATTTTCACTAATAATTACTTGAGTAGTTTCTTATAAAAAGTCTAATTTTGTAAAATTAACTATATTTATGAATATAAAAGGTTTAAGGGCATTAAAAAAAAATTTATTTTATGATAAATTTTACACATGAAATCAGTTCTGCCTAAATTTGCATATAAATATAGCTTTTTTCGCTAAATTTGCATTTTCAAAATCGCAAAATTTCACTAATTATCGTTATAACTTTTCCCTATGTGAAAATATCCATACCCATGTTAATAACAGGTGTAAGTATATGGAATACTCTGTCTCCAACCCCATTTTGAAGTTATTTGAAGTTATGCTCTACATCCGGAATGGCTCACATTTTACAATTTTTCGGCTTTTCACGTAAAAATTTAAAAAACGATTTGGAAATTCGGAGAGCCAAGGTAATCAAATCAGTTTTCTAATAATATTTTTAACATTTCTTCATGTTTTTATATAATGAAACAAAAGTTGGTAGTTGAGAGCTTTAAAATCGGTAAAAATTGTCAAAAGTTATCAGAGACAGCTATCAATTTTATGACGTAAAATTTGGGGAGTAAGGACATTTTATATATATGATGACCTGTGAACCGTTACAGCTCAATCAGAAGACTCCATCTTCAAGTCAACGTACGTTTCACGTGGAATCAGCCTTGATAAAATAGGGAATAGAGATATCAGCAAAATAGGTAATAAGTCAAAATTGAAAAACATATAAAATTCACAAAAATTAGTTTTACTCTCTTACAACGAAAAGTGACCTCGGGAAATTTTTATATTTTTTATTTTTATACTTGATTACTTTTGGAAAGTTAATTTCTATGGTTTAAAAACTATGAATTTTGAATTTTCCCGCGAAACGATGCCCTGTGCTCAACATCTAACTAAAAATTCGATTTTGTAAGAAAATTTTACATCGAAAATCCTTTTTTTTTTTTTTTAAACGTATTTTAACAATTTTATAACGAAATTTCAATAAAGGTGGCCGAAAGGTTAATATTTACCAAACAACTGTGAACTGGAATAAAATCCTTAAAAACTAATTAAAAACCTTTTTTGGAAAATCATCTAATTTTAACATATTTTAACAAAAAAAAAAAAATTGTTTTAATTTTTAACACACTGTACATAATTTTGTGCTATTTATCCGTGAAATCCTCCAGACGTCAGTTCAAAAAATAATTTAATATGAATAATTAAAAAATAAAGCGACCTCGTTATTATATAATAAAATAATATTTTTTTTATAAAAAATAAAAAATTCTGAATAAAATTGAATAATTTGATTATTAAATTAAACGAAAATAAATTCGAGAAAGATTTTATCGAAACTTTATAAATATGCATTCGCTTAATTTAAAAAAATTTAATTAATTAAAAATGACAATAATCAGAATTTTCTCAAGATTTCTATATAAATTCGCTAATGCTTAGAATTCTTTTGTAAATTTCCCGTCAGCCACTCTAAGTGATGAGATCTCCAGCAAAAGAAATCACTGTTTTTTTTTTTCCTTTCATTATTTTTTTTTTCGCTACTTTTGAACCTTTGAGCAATGTAATGCATTATTTAAATCTTGCATAAAAAGAGAAACTATTTTGCGCGTGAAAAAAAAAATGTCTTTCCATTTATGATTACACGCTCCATTATGCAAGTATAACGCGAGGGTGGTTGGATTTTATGCAAATATACAAAAAAAAAACATCGTTTTAACAAAAAGAAACCAAAAACTAAAGAGTGCATCAGTAAGTAAGTAGAAAAAAAGCGACATATTGTTTTTTTTTTATTAAAAAAATTTTATGCATTTATATTTCTTTTTGATATTATAGAACTGCGTCATACGAGCTTTTTTGTTTGTTGTGTACAATAACTCAAAAAAAAAAGGTTTTCAGCGGTGAGCTGCATTCAGATGGTAATAATAGGCGGTGAGAGATGTTTCTGGTTGGGTACGATTTTTCTAATAATGTTTTAATGAGATTTAGGGGTGTCAGCCAAATTTAAATAATTACATCATTTTTTAGCTGTGTTTTTCATGCCTTAGAATTTTCAGGACAGTAAATAGCTGAAAAATTTTTTACAGTGTACTAATTTCAATATTTGTTTATTTTTAATTAAAAAACTTAATAAAATTCTTCAAAATATTAGCAATTTAAATGAGATTTATCAATAATTAAATCTGTTAATTCAGCCATGCTTAATAAACTGACTATAAAATTCTGCATTTATTAGAAATTTTTTTTAATTACTGTCTTAAATTTAGGAAAAGAAGATCATTACTTTAAAAATGTTTAAGTATTTAATAATTTGTGCTTTTTTAATAACAAATATGATTTTGTTAATTGAATCCAAAGAGCAAGACTGTGCGAGGATTGGTGGAAGGGTAAGTAAAAAATTTTTGGTAATTTTAATGAAAATTGTTAATTAAAAAAAAAATTATTTATTTTAGTGTGGAACTGATTTAGACTGCTGTTCAGCATTTTGTGATTATTCTAGTTACACGTGTAGCTGGGGAATTTAATTGTATTGATTATTATGTAATAAATTATTATTAATCCTAAAAATTTTTTATTCATTTTTTTAATGACTAGTTAATGAACCGAAAATGAATTGTACGTAATCGATTTATAAAGATAAACTTGCCTAATATATAAACTGATTTTTTAGTTCGAATTTAACAGTTTCAATTTTACAATGTTTAAGTTTATAAATTTGGTTATTTTTATCTTAGTTTTAATTAATGTGATTTTAACAGTCGATTCTACTGACGGTAATTGCAAAAAACGTTATGAAAAGGTAAAAATATTGAATTTTTTATTTCATTTTGTATTAAAAAAATTTGGATTTAAAAATTAATTAATCTTTTAGTGCGAGAATCCAGATGATTGCTGCCACGATTTTTGCCTCGCTGGCGAATGCTCGTGGTTTGGATGGGATAAATTAAAATTTAAGATGTAAAAAAATATTTTCATTTAAATAAATTTTTTTTAATTTTATTACAATATTTTACTTAACAATCGATACGTTTATTAACTCGTTGGAATCATTTTAATTACTGAAAAAAATTGGCATAACTCGACTAAAAAATCAAATAATAAAATTATTTAAAAAATTCTAATAAAAATGAAAATTTACAAAAAATCTAGTAAAAAAAAACTGGATCCATTTATTTTTATTCCTACATTGATTATTTTTAAATTGCATCTAGACAAACAAACAAAACATCTCAAATTACAATTCATCTCTTTGATAAAGTTCAAGGGTCTACTGATCTGTGAATAAATTTTTTACTTACTCCAGCCTCTCCCAAGGGAAATAATGATTCATGCACGAACTATGATGCTTTTGTATAAATTGAACAGATTGTAATTTAAAATAAAATTCAAAAAAAAAAAGCTACATCAGTTTCATTTAAAAAATATATTCTTCGCAATTAAAATTTTATGCCCTTTATCAATTTTAATTGATTTACTTGTTTTGTTTCATCTATTGAGCAAATAAAGATTATTAAGACTCATAAAACTTAATCAATTATTTTTTATTATTTAAGTTATTTCGAGTATGCGACGTTTCGTTAAAAATTGACTCATCAGATTTAATTAATCAAATTTTGAGGTTATTTTTTAATTTCTGTTAAATTTATAAAATTTATTCAGTCACATGAATCCAGTAACAAGTGAATAAAATTTAAAGAACAAAGTGTATAGATTTCAAAGAAATATCTAATTCCTGTTTTAACATGTCGAAAAGATTTTATTCTATTCTTATAGTACGTAACAGTAAATAAATAAAGAACGCAAAATGTCATTCGCAGAAAAAGCTTTCGTCGAAATAATCCAAAGTCTTTAATAATCCTGCAGTAGCTTCCATGTTTCTCACAGTGGACCAAATAATGTTCAAACACACACATCAAAGACTCTTAAATATATCCGTCGCGTGTCCCTTCCGTTAAAAATAAAGTCCTATGTGTGTATAAATACAAATAACGTCGAGGGATTTTGAACAATGAAAAAAAAAAAAAGTAATAAAAGAGAAAAACGAATTCAAAAAGAAGAAACAACAAGAAAAGATATTAGGGCGAGCTTGTTATATGTGTATTGCAGTATATTTGATGAGGCATAGTGCAAAAAGTACGGGGTACGCGAAAACAATGAAAAATCCGCGCGCGCCCTGAATAAACGCACAAATACATTTATACGCATGCAAATAAAATCTACGTAATCCCACGTGCTATTTTGTAGTTCGCTTCCGAGTAAACAAGTTCAGTTTCCTTTACCCTGACCCGCGGGGTTGGCTATGAATACGTATATTAAAGGGGACAAAGTGCGCCTCTTTCATATTGATTATAAAACCGGCTTCGGCCCTCGGTTGGCACACGCGGCTCAATGCTTTTCGTGGCTTTGAAGTCCTTTAGTAGATATTTATATAGGCATAAATTATCAAAAATGTAATTTTTTTGTTAGATGAAAATTTTGATTAATAAAATAAAAATCACGTATATGTCAGTGACCGCAGAATTAGACGGAAGAAATATAAAGTAAAGGGAAATAAAAAAGAGAGAGAGATGAGTATCAATTTTTATACGAGCTTAAAGATAACAAGCACGATTGACAATGATGATTTTTATAGAGGAGGTATTTTAATATACACGCAACGCAGAAGGGGGTCAATGGCTAATAATAACAGCACACGAGATTGTTAATTTGTGCTGATCAGTACTGATGAAACTTGATGGACTATGAAGCATAAGTTATATACTGAAATTGACAATTGTCTTTTTTTTTTTTTTTTTTTAATAAAATTGTTTCGCACGCTTGAAAAGAAATATTTAACTTTATTTTTTGTTGGATTCTATATTAATTTATGCATAGCTGTCAATAACAATCTGTTACGGAACGAAAGAGAAAACCTTGATTAATCTAGCGCCAGTAATTATCTTCAATCAAGATGTTAATTAAACAATAAAACAGGAACTGTAATAATAGATTCAATGAACTTTGTTAATTTTTTGTTTACTTATTGTCAGTAATCTTTTTGACGCTTATGGTACTGTGAGATGTTTTAAATTTTTGTAATAAGAAAAATTTTGGGTGAAGCAAAATCAATTTCATTAAGCTTTGGGAATCGCCATTAACAGTTTATGGCCTGTTTAAGTTTTTTCTTGCATTCTAAGTCAATTCAACGCCCTACAGAGAAAATTCCTATTGTAAAAATGAAAACTATGTTGACACAGCGTCTTTTCATATAAAATTTTTCTCGCAAGTAAAATGACTTCGAAAGATTATATAAAGTGATTATAATACTTTGTTAATTCGTTCTTTTCATAAATTTAAATTAAAAGATATTATATATTGGTCAATACAGAAAATAAAAGTACAATATAATTAAGTATTGCTTTGTATAAAAATTGATGGAATTATTTGTCAGTCTTATTACTGACCTAAAATATTTAATAATATTTAAAATTGTTTATTTCGGCTCTGTATGGTAGTACGAGCCATCATCAGTAAAGTATACTACTATACTTCTTTAGATAAACCAAGATGTTAAACTTTTCATGATACTCATTTATATACCTTTAGTATATCAATTCTCTTTCGAGAGAAATTACAGTTTATGTTCATCGGTGTTTAGACAGTACAACACAATATATACTTTTATTTATGTATAGTTAGTCGAGTAACAGCCTAATTACTGAAAAGGTATGACTATGTTACTGTACACAAGGTAGTATACATAATCCATCAAATTATTATGGTATTTTAAAATTCAAATTCTGGAAAAAGTGTTACGACCTTGTAAGGCTCGTGACCTCCCTAAAAAATTAATTGCCTTTTTTTGATAACAATTTTTTAGACACTTACTCAAAAATTACAGATATAATAAAATCAGAATTTAATTGACTAAATCATGACACTGTGAATTGCTCAAAAATCCAAGTTTGCAAGCAGAGCAGAACCTGTAGGTGAAAATAAAAATAACTTATTGGAAAATTATGGTACCATTTTATTACAATAAAGAAAAACTTTATTGTAATAAAATGGTACCATAATATATATACTTTTTGATAAAAAATCAAAATTTACTCCATACTTTTGTGAAATTCGCAAACAAAGCTTTCCGTTTTACCAGAAGTAAAATCTCTAAAAATAATGTTAAATTTCTGTAATTAAATGGATTCTATCTTCTTTATTTTCACCAATTTCACCAGGAAATTTGACACATATGCCTGGAATTAAAAATATTGATTAAATATTAAATTCTGGCATTGGTAAAAAAAAAAGATTACGAACTTGAATGATCGATCAAACATCAGGATAATCTTCACTTGACTTTAATATTGTCCTTTTATTTAGTAAAAAGCTCTCAGTTAGGTAGTCAGATCCAGAAAACTAAAAAAATAATTGAAAATAATTTTCTGAATAATTTAACTGTAAAATAGGATATTCATTAAAACCAAACATATCAATAAATAGATTTTAATCTCCATAGAAAGCTTTTTGACTGCAAGTTTATACACAAATATATATCAAAGCCTTTTTATGCTTTACCATGGCTAATGAAATAAATGGATGCCCGTATAGAAATAAATTTTAGAGGATAATGATACTGAATCGTTTATTGAAATTAAAATTAAAAAAAATAAAAACGAATTTAACAAAAGATCCTATTACTGTCTAAACTATAATTAGCAACTGGAGATGAAAACTTTCAAAAAATCATCATTCTAAACATCAGCCTATATTGTCTCTTTTTATTCTTTTTAAAAAAATTATTTCTGTTTGGCGGTCGTTATCAAATTTCACGGGCACCAGTCAAAAAAAAGGGGGCTCCTTTTATGTACATCGTACGTACAATAGTGTTAAAAACTGCTATAGTATAATAATAATACCGAACACGTGTGTAATGATCAAACTAGGAAATAACGCAAAAGAGAGCAAGAACTAAAAAAAACTTAGCCGACCTCCTGGAGCTTATTGGTCCGAATTGCACAAGTGTATATTGAAACTTTCGTGTCAATTCCGTAGTTAAAATTTAGTTACTTTTTTTTGGGTATTTTTTTCATGAATTTCTTTTATAATAGGATTTTCCTCATTTATTTTGAGTAATCTAACTTTAAAGCTGCGAATAAATTAAGGGGCTTAGGTAAACTCGATTAACATGCATGAAACTAATTACGTTTTACGTTGACGCTATGAAAAAGTAAACTTTCTTACTTTAAATAGGCGAGATTTAAAATTTTTTTGATGCTAAAGTTCATTGTAATTATTTTCTTTGTAATATAAATTAACCTGGTCCAAATATTAGTGTAATTCTTCAAAATTTTACATACAAAAAGTAAAAATTGCAATATCATTAGATTGACATGAAATATCCCATACGTACTTGCGTCATTACATAAAGGGAAGATATTTGTGGATTACAGCAGCAGATGGCATATCTGGTGCTTGCAAGGGCTTCTTCCGATTACGATGTGCAACAGTAAAAACAGAGTATAAAAAAAAGTAAAATGTATTTTGTATTTACATGTGCTCGATAGGAAAATATAGGGTAACGGGAGCCCTTTAAGGGGTCCACCCCCATATAGAGATTTCTCGGGTGTCGTATTCTTTCTTCTTTGCTCCCTTGGGACAGCAACTAAGTTTTTTAAGGGGAGGAATTAAAGACGCAAAGGGGATTCTCCGCTGCAGGTTGCCATTATATCACCATCAACAACCATACAGTTGTGTTCTTTTTTTTGGGCTCCCTTCTGTTATACCAAAGCAAGTACACGCGTTTATATCTTTTTTTTAATTGTAATTTATAAGGGAAAAGGCACTTCACTTGTGCACATCAATTGTAAACCATTTTTTTTACAGAAACGAGAACTTAAAAAATATTGATCGGAATAATAGATGCATTTGAAACTTTAGACCTTTTCTTTGAATATTTTTTTGTTGAATTTTTGTGACATAATGCTCTTTTTTTTTGGATTTACATGTTGGATTAAAATTTGGCACGGTTTTCTATAACATTACGAAGATAATTGCTGTATTTGTACACATAATCTATCGGGGGTACGTATTGTCAAAGGAATTTCGTGTTGAAAAAACGTAACGTGGGTGGCCTATTTTTTTACTTCCTTTTTATTTATTTTCTTTGCCAATAGAATAATGCAGTCTTTTATTTGAGTGAATTTTAAAAAGGACAATTATTCATTTGTTAGGTTTTTTAAGAAATTCTAGGATTGGATTAAAGATAATTTATCTTTGATATTTGAGATTTAGTTTTTTATTTTATTTTTACACTTTTTTTAACAATAAATTTTGGAATCTTCTTCGAAATGACCAATTTTTTAAATACAAAGTCACCAGAGGATCATATTGGCTGCAGTTAATACCTGCTTTTCTTTATTTACGTTGGGCTGTCACTACGAAAACACAGACTTTTAAAATTCAGAAAATTGAAAATAATTTAATATTTGAACGAAAAAAAATATCGATAAGATTTATAGAAAATTTTTGTTATGTAAAAATATTTTTTAACGAGGATAAATTAAATAGAAAAAAAGTTTAACAATATACTCCTTGGAGCTTATAAAATATATTACGTCCCAAAAGGTCTAATCACTCTGGGAGATCGATTTTTTAACTTTCTATATAGAAAATACAGGTCATTTATTTTTTAGTAAATAACAGGTAGTTTTTATTCTCTTTCAGCAATCATTTATCTTTATTTATCAATTATTATTTTAACACATTTTTCTCGAATTGTAAATTGTTTTTTGGGACGGTATTGTTTAGAAATATTTTGATAAATTTTGATGGTACATACACTGTAAAAAGTAACTTAAAAATTAGAACATTTACGAAAAATTAGTAAATTTTCGAAAAAATTTGTAATTATTCGATAAAAATGGTAAATTTACTAAATTTAGTATATTAAGAAAAAATTCGAGTATTATCGATTTTTTTTTGTGAATTCGCAAGAAAAATTGATAATTTACCATTTTTTTCGAAAATTTACAAAAAATAGTTGTGAATTTACAATTTATTTCGTAAATTCACAAAAAAAAATCGAGAATTCTCGAATTTTTCGATATTAGTAAATTTACGATTTTCATCGAATATTTACGAAATTTTTTGAAAATTTACTAATTTTTCGAAAATATTCTATTTTTTTTGTTAATATAAGTTACTTTTTACAGTGTAGTACTGCGTTCAGCAAACAATTTTTTCTCAACAATCGATCTATAAAAATTACAACATCCTATTTATTTCTGTATTTATAACCAAAGACAATAAAAATTCCATAATGCCAAGTGCAATATTTAGAAAATGCACAAAAATAATAAATGAAATTAATATTAAAATTTGAAATCTCATACAGGATGACTCTCATTGGAATTTAAAAGTATCCGGTATCAGTCTTTGTAAATAAAGCATATCCTTATTTACAAGCAGACCACACGAGAGAGAAGAGGAGGAACCCGCAGAAAAAAGGGCTTCTGTAAGGCTTCGGATCTCGTTTTGCACCTGCAGCTATGGGGTACCTGTCATGGATAAATTTCTCTACAGGGGATAGTGCTTTTGTTTCAATAAGAATTTTTCTGATTTAATGATAGATTTTTTCCTTTTTTTCAAATCTAGGTTAAACGTTCTTTTTACAATTTGAACATAATGGCCCTTTATGCTTTTAAACGCATTCACGATAAAAATCAGTAAATAAGAAAATTTTATTTAAACGATTTATTTTATGAAGATCGAACTGTAAATGAGAATTCATCAAGACAAATTAAATCCGAAGATAAAATTAAACACCTAATTTAATCATTTTACGTTACTTTATCACACATCTCTATTTTATCTTAAATCTTATCATATCGCTCTATCACTATCATCCTTTTCTCGTGCACTTCGTTTCTATTTAAATAATTAATTACTTAAACAAATTAAACGATCGTTATCGTTTAACGTTAATTCTTATACGGTAGTAAGTTGTCTATACTGTTTATTTTTTTAATTTTGAATAAGTTAGGCTGTTATATGAGAAAATATTTGACGTAACGGAGTATTAGGTGGTTCAGTTACATATTATATTAAGGTGTAATTGAAAGAAATTTAACTGATAAGCAAATTAAGACAAGAGCCCTCGCAAGAGCCTCTCTTGGCATAACTGAAAATTAAAATTATAGTAGCAAAGCCTTTACGATGTAGGGTAATCTTTTGTCTAACCAAACATAATTGCAAATGGACAGAACTACTTATGTAGGATGCCTACCGAGTCATATGTTAAGAGCCTTGGTGATCCTAATTTGCCTAGTTTAAATCTGGAAAATAGTTCCTACGTTACCCCGAATTTAAATTGACCGCCGTAACTTTTTTTGGAACAACTTTTCAAGAGTGCGATTTTGCATATTTGGCATCTATATTCGTTAGCCAAATTCCTGTGCTGTTACGAATTGTTCACCTAGGTAACAAAATTTTTTAACCCCTTTCCCCTTAGGTCGGGATCAGGATTTTTTACAAACCCATTTCGAATAAGGTTCTGAGAAGTGTATTTAAGAATTTTCATCTGGTTAGAAAATTTTCACTTGGGTGATTTTTAGCCTTGGCAAATTAGGATCACTAAGGCTCTTAATATATGACTCAGTATAGGCATCCTTAAATAAGTAGTTCTGTCCATTTGCAATTATGTTTATTTAGTCAAAAGACCACCCTACATCGTAAGGGCATTGCTTCTATCACTGCGTATTTTTTTGGAAACTTTTTTACGTTTTTTTTTGGTTTTTGTTAAATGTCTCAAATTCTAATAAAATAATTATAGAATAAAATAAGTTTTAAGCATTAGTTTTGTATCTAAAATCTACCTGGACATTACTCCAGTCAAATTGCATAGGGAGGGGGGGGGCGTTTAGTTAATGACCGTCACTAGATTTGGTTGACTAATAATGAAAGGGATCTTTTTTATGACAAGTTCTTAACCCTTAAATTTGCAAAAAATATCCCTGAAAAAGGTATTTATAATGTATTCAAACTTAGAGGTCCCATTTTATAGATAGTTTTTGCAAATATAAGGGGGAAGCGCCAATTTCTCACAGGAAAAATCCCTAAATTCGTTATCAGCGACCTTAAAAAACTACACTAGACCAAATCTGGCAACTTATTAATAAAATGTCTTAGATTTGTCCAAAAAACGATATCAAAAATTATATAGTTTGTTTCAAGCCCTTGATAAAAATTTTCAGTGAATAGGTCAATTATTTGTTTTCAGATTAAACGGGTTCTTTGCTAAAAATTCAAAAGTTTATTAATAATAGAAAAATAATTTATGTATGGGAAATAAAATAAATATGATTTTCACTCGAATAAGCAATATGTTTCTAAAAAAGTTATTAAAAAACATCAACTGACAAATTATAGTGATCAAGTCCTACCGCCAAGTATTATAATATATACAAGAGAGAATAGTAAAACCAAAAACTCAGAATTTAATCGCTTCAACATCCATAACAGGAAACATCCCTCGTATAGGATTAAAGGGCTTTTCGTCAGAGCACATAGTTAGCCAAATATAGGGTGATCTACATGTATATTTGAGGGTTGCGTATCCGTTTCTATAAGGCGCTATCGTATCTTGCAATTTTTTTTTTTAATTCATTTTTCCTGGATGAAAGTCATACACATAGTATTCGATACACAGGGCGTGTGAAAAGGCTGCATCGCCTCAAGGGGTGATCGCAAATAATACACGTGCACGTCGCGTGTGTCTTTCCTTTTTTTCCCCTATATATATATGTTAACTCGGATAATTACTTCGATTTCTCATATGAAAAGAAGATGGGGTTTTGGCACAGCAGCATTTGGGGTCTTAACGAGCGTCTATAAAATTTTGCATGATAATGTCAATAGGCAGAAAGAAAGAGATGAAAAGAAAATAAACTTTCATATTATTATTTTTTTTTTATTTATTATTCCACATATTGGATGCGTTTTAGTTACATAAAGAGGGTTTATTTTTTTCATACAGAGGGGGGCAGGTGGATTTATAGTGTCTTATGGATTTAGATGAGAATGCGGATGCTGACTAGTTATATTTAATTGGATGCTTGCTTTTTAATCTCTTTTTAATGAAAAAAAGCTGATTTATTTTTTAGCTGTAATGCAATAAAGCATACTGATTATTTTAATAAAAATTTAATAATGCATCGATTTTATGCTACTAATGATTGATCTAATTAAAGTTTAATGAATAAAAAATAAAGATTTAATTTTTATGTATTATGAATTTACTATTTTTGTTAAAAATAAATTAAACAACTAGCATAGCTGAGAGAGTGGTTCCAACTTCGGGATGAAAATGAACAGTCCGAGAGAAAGCTGATATCTTGGAAGCATAATTTTTAATTTTTCATCCAAAACAAATTTTTTAATTTTCCAAGATGTAGGACCAAAAAATATGTCAGAATAAGCTTTTTATATTGCCTAGGGGTTTTCGAGGTTAAAAAATGTTTTTAAAGATAAAAATTTTCATTTTTTCACACTAACATATTTTACAATTTGTCAAGATCGCAGACCAAAATTTTATTTTATCTTATTTAATATGGCCTAATATATACAACATGAGAAGAGTAACAGATTGTTTAATAGATTAAAGTATCTTCATCTTTTATCTTTACAAAAATAATGTTTTTTTTTTAATTATATATTTCTAAATTCAAGTGGAAACATTTTGTATTTAAGGAGCCTGTCTAGTGGGTTACATTCGCTTTTTAAAATTAAATTTTTTGAAAATACTTGTAATATGGCCTATTTTTAAATGCATGAATAGCATAAGAAATTACAAAAATTTCTAGTTATTGGTGATCAAAAAATCGACTTTCTTTTTTTTCAATATTTATATTTAATAACATCTTGGGAACGTAGAAAAAAAAATTTAAACAAATATCTTAAACCGTTTAAGAGATATTTGCATTTTATTGTCCCGAAAACGCTATCATTCTTCGCTATCAAATTTTGTTTTTTGCGTTTTTCTCAAAACTACATTTTTGAAAACGGTAACCACTCTCACATAAAAAGTAATTAACGAATTGGCAAAAAACTTTTTTCCTGCTTTTAATTAAGTCATTACGCAGTGCGGTAATTAAAAATTTCATCTTAGTTTGCATAAATTAATTGATAAATTAATTTTTAAACTTCAATTTCGTGTATTAAATCGTGATATTTTCTTACATTTTGTATAATCTTACAAATTTTTGAAATTTTTGAAAAATTTTTAATTACCGCACTAGAGAATCTTATTCTTAAAATAACCCCGTTAAAATTTTTTGCTTCACATGACCTGAACTAGAGCTATCCTGGTTACCGTAAATGGCCTCATCTACGAGGCCTCTACTTCTATGACATCTATACAAAAAACCTGCATTAAAAAAAAAAAAAATTTTTTTTTTATATGTACGAATACTTAATTAATCATGTAAAAAAAAAAATTTTTGTGTAACTAATAAAATGACTGAGAAAAAAATGTTTGAAATTTGCTGTTTTTTACCCCTAAAAACTAGAAATGCGCCTTAATAAATTAGAATATCTGATATCCAAAAAATATTCAAAACTCATAAAAATAAAAAATAGGTAATTTTTTTTTATGTGGTTTAAAAAATATTGGCATTTGTTTAAACTCCATCTTATAAACTCAATACGGATGTTGGGACAGAGGTCACCAAATAACTGCCCATGCTATCACACCCTGCACTATTTTAATTTTCTATTTATTTATCTATTTTAATAGGTTGAGGATGTGAAAGCGCTTGGTTTAAAAAATATAAATTTAAACGTGTTCTATGTTCGTTAGTTGTAAACCAGTAGTAAGTTTTTTAAATAAAATTAAAAAAAAAAAAATTTCTAAAATATAAATTTTTGTCTTGGAAAATGTAGGTCAATTTTGCACTCAATTTTTTGTTTAATACACTTATTAATAGTTGTCTAATATCTGTTGAAAATCTAGACATAAAAATGTGGAGAAAAAAAAAATTATATACATTTAAAATGTACGATTCAAAATCTATGAAGAAATTTTAGAAAAATATTATAGTTTGTCAATAAGAAATGCAAATTATATATATCATTCAGCTTGTATAATTCAATAGGTACTACCGCTAGCATAAAGCTAGAGGTACTGCAGCTTGCACGATACAAGAAGCACTTCTGCATGCATCGAGCAAGAGGTTATACTGCTTCTAGTATCAAAAAGGCTTCCTGCTTGGTATCTCAAAGAGATTATCCCGCTTGCATTATCCTAGAGGCCCCCCGCTTGGATTATCCAAGAGGTTATCGTTTGGATTATCCAAGAATCTTCCCGCTTGGATTATCAAACAGATTATCTAAGAGATCCCACGCGTGCATTATCCAAGAGGCCCTCCGTTTGGATTATCAAAAAGATTATCCAAGATGCCCCCCACTTGCATTATCAAAGAGGTTATTGCTTGGATTATCCAAGAGCTTATCCCGCTTGCATTAACCAAGAGGTTATCCCACTTGGATTATCCAACTATCTCCCCGCTTGAATTATCCCAGAGGTTATCGCTTGGATTGTCCAAGAGGCCCCCCACTAGGATTATCAAATAGGCCCCCGCTTTTATTATTCAAGAGGTTATCCCGCTTGAATTATCCAATAGGCCTCCCGCTTGGTTTAACAAAGAGGCACCTCGCTTGGATTATACAAGAGGTCCCTCGCTTGTTTTATCCAAGAAACCCCCCACTTACAATATCCAAGAGGTTATACGGCTTCGATTACCCAAGAGGCTCCCTACTTGGATTGTCAAAGTGACTATCCAAGAGGCCCGCGCTTGTATTATCCAAGCGGTTATTCAGCTTGCATTATGCGATAGGCCCTCCAATGAATTATCAAAGAGGATGAATAAGATTATTATTATTATTAAGATTATCATTAATGTCCCCCGCTCGCATTATTCAAGAGGTCATTCCACCATGCTGCTCCCCGGAAAGGCTACCGCCTTTCTCAGTCTTGCCCGGAGCATGCTCTCCATCACCTTTCCAATGGTATTTAGCATTTATAAAGGTCTGTAAGATGATGGAGAGTCTGGGGCTCCTGCCTTACATTTGTTCAAGAGCACATGACGTACCTCCTTCCACTGCCTTGGAAACACTCCTTCCACCAAGCACGTATTAAACATGCTTAACAAAATACAAGGGATTACTTTGACCGCTCGTTTGAGCACTTCCACTGACATCCCGTCTGGCTTTGCCATATTTTATTGTTTTGATGGCATTAAGCGACTCGTCCTCGCTAAATAATGGCACTTCCTTCCTGGGTATCACCTATACCGGATTTTTTTTTTCGGATGGGCTGCTCAGGTAAGAGAGCACTAATAATCTATTCGGTTGACACCGCGTCATCATGTTGTCAGACCTCCAGTTCAACTGGCCCAATACGACTTTGTAACCTAGACCTCAGGGCTCTTTGTTTACATCTTTGCATAAAAAAAGCAGGCATCAAGCCTTACTTTGGCAGATGGCCTTAGCTAGCCGGTATTTCGTGTCCTTGTGTTCCTGAGAAAGCACAGCAGTCTCGGAACTGTCCCGTGATCTCTTCGCCCTTCGTCGCGTCCTGTGATTTTCCTTGCAGAGCTCCAATATTTCTAAAGTCCACCAATAAACTGGCTATCTCCCTTTCCAGGGCCTTCGAAGAGGCTCGAAGTCGCCACAAGCCCGTAATAGACATTATTTTCTTGATTAAGATTTCAGCCTCCTCCATGCCAAGCGGGGATGTACGCTAATTCGATTCGAAGGTACTCCTCGAATCTGTGTACATCCATTTTTGGGTTACCCAGGGACGCGTCCTGTATGGAAGTCGTTGCAAAATTCCTTCCGGCACCCAGAAAGCGATGCAGTTTTGATCAGTACCATTGTAGCCATCTATCACCCTACAGTCACCTATTCCCCTAGATGCAACTTCTGTTGTCCGGGGTAGAGGTACCCCACCAAGGCATCGCATACTTAGGTCTGTTGCCTCTAATCTGGATCACTAGTTTACATCTAGCTGCCATTTTGAATACCATTCATTCGTTGAGGTTGGTCGTCAACATGTCAAATTCTAAGGCCCCAGCGTTAAAGTCTGCAGCAAGGATATCGCAGCCAGTTACCGTGCGAATTGTTTTTTCAATGCTGGCCAGCTTTGTGGCGAGCACCTCCAAACTGTCATTTTGGGAGAGATAGCAACTTGACTCTCTGCACGTGGCCCTAACGTGGCAAATGACTTTCCCTTTTTGGTTCTGGGACGTTTGGGCTCTTCCTCGGTGCCATATGGGTCAGTATCTAAAGTCGTCCAAAAGCCAGTACTTATGGTTCACGTTGTAAGATTGCTCGCTTAGTAAGAGGATATTTAAACCCTCTTAATGGGTAATCTGTTCCATCAATGCACCAGCTTCACGGACTATGTTCATGTGCCTATGGAGAACCTGAATTATTTCGGATGACACCTGCTCCTCGCTACAGCCGGGGCCTTTTGGTAACTGAGGCAGTTTCTCTCTCCAGGAAAGTGCTCCGTAGAGTACTTGTCCTTCCTGGTATTGCAGAGGAAGTTTCCGGATTATTCCTTTTTGCACTCTGTCCTTTTGTGGCCATCTTTGCCAAATTTAAAGCACGATTTACTGCCGTCCAGACCTTTACAGACAATATTCCTTTAAAGCTTTGCCCGTAGCCCAGCACTTGTAACAACGCATTGCTTTCGCACAGAGGTGCACTCTGCTTAATCGCCAACCGATTTGGATTTTACCCTTTTTGGCCAGGAGTAGAGCGTCGGCCTCAAGTGGGTCTACCACTGTCATCTGGTTCGTCGTGCTTTTATTTTTGAAAATGGAGACCGGGATTATAAAACCTATCACCTTGGTGAAAGCCTCATGAATCTCCTGTTCTCTTGTGATCCCATCTAGATCTCGAGTTTCAAGCCCTAGAATGGGAATCATGTCTCGAACATTTGACTCAGGGCCATTGGCCGACTACCTCGTGTGTTCCAGTTTTTGGCGGTCCTCGATAACCTCTAGCTCAAGGAGGAAACTAACATTCTGCGTCTTTCTAATAAGGTGGAATAAAAAAAAGTAGAATAAAAGCACATTGTGGTTTCTTCATGCTAGATTCCTCAAGATTGATGCTCCTCTTTAATTTGAGAAGCATTTCTTCGTAGGTTTTTCCCACCGCAGGAGTAATCTGAAAAGCTTCCTTCCTTCTTCTAAACTCCAGTTTCTACCTTGATTTCCTTGTTACCTCCTTTTTGGGCTTTTCGGCCTGCTGCTTTGTCTCCTTTTTTCTCTTTGTCCTTTTAACTTCCTATTCCTCTGGGGATTTTTCTTGCTATTCCATTTGCTGGCCAGACTTTCCAGTTTGACCAACTCAGCCCGTTTGCAGCTCCTGCGAGGGTGCTTGCTGCAAATTGGCAGCTGCCAATCTTTCCTTCTAACACCTCTGACCCCCTCCCCTTGGTTTTTTGATTTCTAGGGTACCCCCTCCCTTTAAAAATGTTTCATGTTAAATTATCTTTGTAAAGGATTTTTTTTTATTCTACATAAGTTTACGTATTCATTTAATACCTATATAATAGCTTTGAATGGAAACATTGGTGGTAATTCCTAGTTTTACTAATAGTGAAAAAAAACATTTGGTTAGCAATTCAACAAACTTAATTTTGGATTTTTTTTAGTTATTTTGGATTCCCATGTCTAAAAAGCCTCAAAAATGATTTTTAGCCATTAAACAAAACTTTTCTATTTATTTTCTATTTTCACAGTGAATTGTAAATAACAATCTATTTATTGTAACAATTTATTGTTATTTCTCGATCATTAATATTGATATATTGATATTAGCGCCATATTTATAAATTGGCGCTTAATTATTTAATTCAAATTTGCAGAAAGAGCTTGGCCGTATAAGATAGGCGAATTTGCACTCACCCTGTATAGCTAATTTCAATTAAGCATGTGTTTAGGCATCAAAAAAGAAAATTTTTCGCGTTGGTTTTAGCCCTCTAGCCCTTTTCTGTTGCGCGCTACCTCAAAAAACGTCTAAAAATCGACATTTTTTTTTCACATATTTTCATAATAACACAACTTTTCGCCATGTTAACCTTTTTAGACCTAACTGGGCTTATTCGACGGGGAATCTAACGTACTTTTTGGGAATATTTTTTGCGCGCCCTCCACGGCTCTTCTACTTCCACCAGACGCTTAAAACTAGAATTTCCAACAGTCAAAAAATTAAAAAAAACGATTTTTTTCGAGCACGTTCGGGAGGTTTGCAAAAACTTTTTTTTTTCTTATGTATATTTTTTGTTGAACATTACCCTAGTGGTCATAATTTTTAATTATAGGTGGTGGAAAATGCCGAAAAATCGGAAAAACCGTTTTTTGCTTATTTTTTTCTTTCATCTTTATAGCAACATAACTTTTTGCCATGTTAACCTTTTTAGACCTAACTGGGCTTATTCGACGGGGAATCTAACTTACTTTTTTGGAATTTTTTTTGCGCGCCCTCTACGGCCCTTCTCCCTCCACCAGACGCTTCAAACTAGATTTTCCAACAGTCAAAAAATTAAAAAAAACGATTTTTTTCGAGCACGTTCGGAGGTTTGCAAAAACTTTTTTTTTTCTTATGTATATTTTTTGTTGAACATTACCCTAGTGATCATAATTTTTAATTATAGGTGGTGGAACATGCCGAAAAATCAAAAAAACATTTTTTTCTTATTTTTTTCTTTCGTCTACATAACAACATAACTCTTCGCCATGTTAACCTTTTTGGACCTACTTGGGCTTGCTCGATGGGGAATCTAACGTACTTTTTGGAAATATTTTTTTCGCGCCCTCCACGGCTCTCCTTCCTCCACCAGACGCTTAAAACTAAATTTTCAAAAAATCAAAAAATCGAAAAAACTATTTTTTCTTATATTCTTCTTTCATATTTTTAATATTACATAACTCTTCAGCATTTTAACCTTTTTCGACCCACCTGGCCTTGTTTAATGGGGAATCTAACGCATTTTTTGAAAACATTTTTATTCCTCGTACCTCCCATCCCCCTCTTTCACCCCACTAGACGCTTAAAACTTTACTTTAGAAAAGTCAAAAAATTAAAAAATCCGATATTTTCCTAGCACTTTAAAAGTCACGGTAAATAATTTTTTTTGTATATTTTTTATAGAAGATTACCGTACTGGTCATAATTTTTCATTATAGGTGGTGGAACAAGACCAGAAAACGTTTACACTCAGATAAAAATATGGAATGGTCTTAATCCACGCTCAACCGACTATTTTTTTGACGATGATTAGGAATACGATAATACTGATAATTAAATATACTTATATTTATAAACATTTTTATTTAATTTTATTAAAGGTGGTTTATTTTCTTCTGTAATTATATACATTTTTTAATACTGATTTCATAAGAATTATCATTTTCAAAAGTATGTAGATTTAAGAACCTATAATATGTAAAAATTATTAAAATTTAGTGCATTGAAACAAATTAAAATTATATATTGTTTAGTCTATACTATATTCAATACTGCTAATTATTAATTAATCTTCAAATCACTTTAGGAATGTTCCACTACCTGTAGTAAAAAATTATGACCAGTACGGTAATGTTCAACAATAAATATACATAAAAAAAAAATATTTTCCGAAAAATGCGCTTAGATTCCCCTTCAAACAAGGCCAGGTAAATCAAAAATGGTTAAAATGTTCAAGAGTTATGTAATATTAAAAATATGAAAGAAGAAAATAAGAAAAAATGATTTTTTCGATTTTTTGGCATGTTTCACCACCTATAATGAAAAATTATGACCAGTTCGGTAATGCTTAACAAAGATTACACATAAGAAAAATAAAATATTCTGAATCTCTAAACATGCTAAAAAAAAATCGTTTTTTTCAATTTTTTGACTTTTTGAAAATCTAGTTTTAAGCGTCTGGTGGAGGGAGAAGGGCCGCGGAGGGCGCGAAAAAAATATTTTCAAAAAGTACGTTAGATTCCCCATCGAACAAGCCCAAGTAGGTCCAAAAAGGTTAACATGGCGAAGAGTTATGTTGTTATGTAGACGAAAGAAAAAAACAAGAAAAAATTGGTTTTTCCGATTTTTCGGCATGTTCTACCACCTATAATTAAAAATTATGACCACTAGGGTAATGTTCAACAAAAAATATACATAAGAAAAAAAAAAGTTTTTGCAAACCACCGAACGTGCTCGAAAAAAATCGTTTTTTTTAATTTTTTGACTGTTGGAAAATCTAGTTTTAAGCGTCTGGTGGAGGGAGAAGGGCCGTGGAGGGCGCGCAAAAAATATTCCCAAAAAGTACGTTAGATTCCCCGTCGAATAAGCCCAGTTAGGTCTAAAAAGGTTAACATGGCGAAAAGTTGTGTTATTATGAAAATATGTGAAAAAAAAATGTCGATTTTTAGACGTTTTTTGAGGTAGCGCGCAACAGAAAAGGGCTAGAGGGCTAAAACCAACGCGAAAAATTTTCTTTTTTGATGCCTAAACACATGCTTAATTGAAATTAGCTATACAGGGTGAGTGCAAATTCGCCTATCTTATACGGCCAAGCTCTTTGTATAAGAAAATCGCATTACAAATGATTTTGAAAAATTAAAATATAGTAAAATTACAATAAATAAATGCATAAAAAATGTTTGTTTCATTTTTTTAATTATCTATTTTTACGTATAAAAATTGATTTTATTTTTTAAATATAATAATTGATTATCTATAAACCCTACTCTTTTGTGCCTTTTAACATAAATTTACAATAATTTTGCAATATAAGGTCAGTAAATTTAGTTTTAAAAAAATTGCGCGCATTTTTATTTAACAGTTTTAACGCAAGTTTTAAGCTTAAATATACTCGATTTACGATTAAATAACTTAAAAACATGAATATTAATTTGATAGTGTTGTTGTTCTTTTTATTGATTTTTATTTTAAATTTTGGAGATGCTTCAATAAGTGACGTAGCCAAGCATATTCGAGAAAATCTGAAAGTTCGTCAAATAACTGTTTACGTAGGCAGCATACAACACGAATCTGAATCTTGGTATCGAATGATGTTAAATCAATTAGCGAGTGGAATTCCAACAGCGATAATTAACTCAAATGATAATATCGTTACTAACTCAAGTTGGCTGATAAAAACTAGAAAAATTTCATCACCAGTAAACTTAAACATCATAATTGTAGATTTTGTTGCACAAAATACGTTGCAAATATTTGGTTTTATACTTCAAAAGCTAGAAACATACATGACAAGCCCAAGATTTTTATTTGTTATATTAAATTTCGACGAAAATTATAACAATTTTTTATTAGAATTACTAAATGCTTTATGGAACAACTCGATATTGAATTTTACGTTTTTAAAATTAAAAAATTTGAATGGTGATTCTACAATTATGTATTACAATCAATTTTTCAATGTTTATCCAGAAACAAATTATTTAAATTCAAGCATACAAATTTTTCCGGATAAATTGTCAAATATGAACGGGCGTAAATTAATTGTTGGATTTCCATACAAATCCGATGATGATAAATATGCCGATTTATATCTCACACCGCGAATGCAATACGATTGCTTAGTTAAAACTTTAAATGCAACAAGTAGCATCATAAAATCTGATGACATTCTAGAAGAATTAATGAGGAATCAAGAGATGCAGATAGTATTTGAGTACCGGGGGTTTTATGCTTTTGAATCTGAATTTACAAAAATTTTTTACATAATTCCCGAGTATAATCAATATGTCGCACTTGTGCCTATTATTCAAGAATCGCAAATTGCCCCAACGGTAAATATTCTTTTGTCACTGTTTACTATCATATTGATTTTCGCAAAGATCAAATTGTTGGCTCGAAAAATAAACCTACCAAAAGATGAATGGACAATGTTAAATATTTATTCCATAATTCTTGGGAGTTCGCCTGATGTAAAGTACAAAGACAAAAAATCCAAGATTCTTTACGTAATATTGGCTTTGGCAATGTTGATAGTATCTTCGATCATTATTTCAGACTTAACTAAACTTGAAATCTCTTCCCAAAATGTTACTTTGATTGATTCTTTTCAGGAAATTAAAACGAAAAACGTATCAATTTATATTGCTGAGCTTTGGTACGATTCATTAAAAAATCATTTTCACTACCTCAAAGATTATGAATCAATGGAAATCTTGGAATCGTTCCGTGTCGAAAAAACTGATTTTGCTGAAATGGTTGAAGATACAAAATTATTTAAAATATACGTCGGCACTAAGATGGCTATAAATTTGTTACTGAAAGACAAAAAATATTTTAATTTCACTGAAAAATTAAGAGTTGTTGATTTACAATTGCCACACATTATTCAATTTTTTTACACTAAACCAATGACCGGATATAAAGAAAAATTTTCCATGATCGCACAACGAAGTTTTGAAGCAGGTTTAGATAAGAAATGGCTTTCTGATAATGCGCTAAAATATCCTCAAATTAGAAAGAGTAATAATGTTGAAGATTTAGATAACAATGAAGAAGAAAATAAAGTGACGTTGATTGTACTACTGACGGTATTGATAGTTGGGTCTATCACAGGAATTTTAGCACTTTGCGGTGAAATATTGTATGCGAAAAGAAAAAAATTGAAAGTTAATCGTAATTATAAAAAAAAAATTTTCGCTAAAATTGAAATATTTTGCGCAAAAAATTTGCGTATCATTCGTTATCGTAAAAAAAAATTGGTCACTAAAATAGCTTGGGTTTGACATTGAGAATATATTTATATTATTTTGGATTTATTTATTTGCTTTTTAATCATAATTATTGATTAAATAAAAATAACAGTTTACTAATATTTACGTGCACAAACAATTTTTTAAATATATAAATGCACGTTCAAATTAGTCCTGTCGCCAGCAATTCTATTTAATGCTATAAAATCCTAAAATAGCATAAAAGGAATTTTGAGAAATAGACCCAAGATTCGTGTTTAGCGGGTCAAAAAACATAAATACCACCTATTTTTTTCCATGGAACTTTTATGGCATTTTATGGCATTAAATAGCATTGCTGGCGACAGGACTAAAATGTTTTAAAAATATTGTAAAATTTTAATGTTTGAAAAAATATGTAAGTTCTCAAATTGTGCCTCCTACTTTATTCCTGCATTTTTTCCCCCGATTTACCTAGTCTAACATAACAAAAATGAACAAATACGAAAGTTCGAAGTTAGTTTTTAATTTTATATGGACTACCAAAAAATGTGGTTTAGAAAAGAAATAAGAATAAAAGCATGTTTAAAAATTAAAAACTAAGAAAAACATCAAACAATCACTCCATAATTTTAAATATTATCCAGTTTACATTTTTTTTATCTATTTACCAGAATATTCCCTTTAATTTATTCAAACGCAATTTCCGAACAACTCACTGGCTAAAGTAAGAACTTATATACTTACCACTAAGTTTAATAAAATTTAAGCACAATAATGCATTTTTTTAATTTAAATAAATTTAAAAATAAATTATAATTATTTTTTTATAAAAATTGTTGACTTATTTAAAATATGTTTATTGATCAACTAATTAGTTTTTTTTATTCATTTACCCAATTGTATTTCCTATGGAGATATGTAATAATAATTTTATTATAACAGAATTAATAAACTTATTACTGTACTTTTTGTTAAATAAATTCAAAATATAAGGTACAACTGATAATTGATCTCTGTAAAAGAGCTAAAAAACAATAGTTTAAAATAATTTTTTAAATTATGATTTGGAAAGAAGTAGAGTAAATTTTGGTGCTGTATTCATTGAAAAAAATAGAGTTCCAAAAGTAAATAAAATATCCTAATTAGTATTTTTGACTCAAAAAGCTCAATAAAAAATGATTTATTAAAAAAACAATAAAAAATTTTAAGATATAATGCATATCCCTTATAGATGATAAATTTTCTAGCGCGTTAAACTCTGTAATATATAATTTAACCCATACTGACACACACATGGGTTAATGCATTAATAATAAAATAGAGAAAGAGAGAGAGAGAAGGAACCTTGTCAATATGTATAATAAAAATTGCATGCATAAAGTTATATAATATAATAAATATATGGGTTATATGAACTGTGTGGCTGTCCGCAGATGGTCGTATAGCTATTAAATCGGGTTTACTACGTCCTTTGGGGGTGCGAGATAGTTAGTTTTTTTTTTAAGGGACTAAAAATGAATTTTTCTTTTAATTTTTTTTTTTTTTTTTGTCAAAGAGAGGGTGAATATTAGTAATTCAGCGATAAATTGTGTCATGGTAAGTCAAATGAAATATCCGTGAAAAGTGTTGACGAATAAGGGGAATAACAAGGGAAGTTTTTCTTTTGTTTACGCTTGATTTTACTATGAAATTTTTTAAAATTGAGGGATGATTTATTTTTAAATTCAGGTTAAATAAAAAAAAAAAAAACAATGACCTTATAGTGTTTTAATAAATCTAGAACAAACTGTTTTTATTATTTTAACACGTTTATACCGTTTGACTATAATGCAGAAATAAAATATAAGTACTTTAAAGAATGCAGGAACAAAAAAATAAAGGATATTGCTTGAATAGTTTCTCATAAAAAAAATATTTAATTGAATGCTAATTTTATTTATGTTTTTTATGCTTGCGATAATGTAAATTATACGTGTAATAATGTCATTTTTCATTTTATATCTTGCATTTATTGTGAATATTAATTGATGTTTTTTGGTATTTTAATTTTTATTATGTAATTTTTAGTATTTCCTGATTCGGTCTATTTAACTTTTTTCTTTTTGGAAAATATTTCATTTTCTAAATATTTATATTCTAGCATTTTAATCTGCTCAAAAATTATGTAACATATAAGTAGAGTTAAACTAAAAAACTGATTTTTTTCTTCGTCTATAATCTGCTCAAATTGCATAAAAATTTCAGATAATTAAAAATTTTGAAAATATTTGGATTATCTATGGTGTATTTCAGGGCTATTTAAGAAGCCTGGCAAGTTTGTAACTCTTAATTTAAATTTCAGAAACGCTAACCATTTCATTATCTTATATTCTAGTTTTTCTCCTTATATAAGCTTTAGAAATCATTTCACTTGCGAGAAAAATTTTCTTGATGATAAAACACCGCGTGTTAACACAGTTTTCGTTTTTACAGTAAAAGTCAATTAGTCATTTTACAGTGCCATTCAACGTGCCACTTCAAGACAATTTCATATTTAAAATTTTTCTCGCAAGTGAAATGATTTCTACAGGCTATATAAGGATGCGATGTGTAAGTAAGTGAATTATTTTTCATAAACTTGCAGCTTGAAGTTTTATTGATACCTTACTTCTCCACCAATCCTGATTTAAACTTGTCATGTTAAGTTTTTATTACTTTTTTCCCACGTGGGGTTTTTTGCCAGTCAAACATAAATTATCCGTCATATTTCTATTCCGAACTTATCTCTCAGATTCGTGATAATGCTCTTCGAGTAACTCAAACGTATTCCTTCAAATCAAGACAAACGTCGCTTCAATTGGAGGAGAATATTGCGGTGCGGATGGTCCCCCACAGAAAGGAGCGAGGAGGGGCTCTTTTCTTCTTATAAAAAAAAAATTTATAACCGGTTTGTATAACTAACGAGCATGGAACATGTTCACTGATAACAGTAATAAATCCAAAAACCGAAATTACAATAAATCCTGAAATAAAAATTATCCTAAGTCCATTAACTTAAAGTTTTTGTTCTTATATTTGACTCCCACTTCAAATTATTTTAAGTCCCTAAATCGAAAAATATTGTAAGTATTTCTCTTGGTATTTCTAATCGAATGTAGTCTAAGTCTATTTCACCCCCCCCCCTGCCTAGCCAAACTTTTTTAAATATCCCATTCAATGAACATGTTCCATGTAAAAAAAAATTAATTAAAATAAATGTTTTTTTTTTCCAAAAATTTTGTATTTTCACGAAATTGAAATTTTCACTCTTTTCAGCCCTTATTTCATTAGGTTTTTAGCCTTTAGGTGAAATTCTATAATTAGTTAAAAATAATAATTAATTTTTGAGTATTAAGCTTTTTTACCAAATTGATACGTTTTGTCCGCCCATCACTAATGGGTTAAAGAAATAAAAAAAATCTGTATTTTTTTTTTACAGTTTGATTGCAAAATAAAAGCTCAAATCTGCTAATTACACTGTTTTTTAAATGCGCGTCATTATAAAACACATATTATTGTCATAAAAACTATAGGTTAAATAAAACACAATAAAGATTTATATTTTTATTCAGAAAAAGGTAAAAAATGCTTGAATTGTTATAATATTAAACATTTATGTGTATTAAAGTGCAAACGAACGGAACTCGAAAGAAAACGGAAGTAACACAACATACTATAGATAACCGGAATTGGTATGAAACTAACGTAGAGGACGGAAAGCTTTTGCAGATTTTATGTATGAAATAAAAGTAAGCTTTACGTGAATTTTGAAAAAATAGAGAGAGTCTGATATATCTTGAAACGGAAGTAACGAGGTTTCAGGAAGTTCTAGAGGAAATGAAAGTTCGTTCTTATAGTTTTTTGTTATACGAATTTTCACCGTACATTTTTATCCTGGTATTGTCTAAAACTCGTGAAAGCTGTTACTTTTAATGGCCTGATAATAATATAATTATGAAAACTTATATTTTAAATAGCTGCTTTAAATAACTCGAAGTTATCAGTAAATGTTTTAGGGAATTGAAATTATAAAAATTCGAAGTAAACAGATATTTCAGACTAGAGAAAGAAAAAAAAGTTAGAAAAAATTGAGTTAACGTATTCGAGGTTCTACATTGAAAAAAATCCAGCTGTTTTTGGGTAATAGATATCTCCAGACTTATAGAAAATATATTAAAAATTTCCTTTGCAATTTAATTTTTAACGATCCAAAAAATTGAGTAAAAACAATATTTCTAGATATTATAACTTTCATAGAAAACATAGAAAAATGTAGAAACATATCCAAAAAGAAAAAAATAATGGTGTTGGTTTTTATTTTTTGATGTGAAAAATTTTCAAAAAAATTGAGTATCAGATTCCAAATATCGAGTAAAAACGATAATTCTAGGTACTAGTACTTTCATAGAAAAAAATTAGGTACTACGTTCAAAAAGAATTGGTGCTTTTTCATAAATTTTGAGACAAAAAGTTTCAAAAAATATCCAATTCGATATATCGACTAAAAACGATACTTCTAGATATCAGTACTTTCATGGAAAAAAATGAGGTATTACATCCAAATTAAAAAAAAAAAGTACCTCGAGATTTTTTGGTGAAAAAAATTTTTGAAAAAGAAATTAGGTCATAATGGTTGTGAAATATCACTGTTTACCCACATACGTAGACACACGTACACACACATACATGCTTATTTTAAAAATAGGTTTTTCAGCTTCCTGAGGTCTCAAAACGTGTTTATATGCAATAAAAACAAAAATCAAAATTTCACCTACCCCACTGGTTCCTCTATGAGTAACCAAAATTATGTCTTACAGTGATATAAAATTCATATTAAACCAATTAATTAACATAAGTACTATAAAAGGTGTAAAAACATTTCATCACTCTACTTCAAGCCTTAAAGTTTATTAAGTTTAAATAACTGTATAAAAGAATTAATTTTTAATAATATAAAAATTATTGTCAATTTTGCAAATTAAAAAAAAATGAGTATAAAAATAATTTTTCTTCTTTGTCAATATATTTTTCTCCTAAGCTGCATAAATTTAATCTAACAGTAGCAAAAAAGCAAAGTTAAAAGCTTCCTGTTTTGGACAAGATAAAAAGTCTTACCTTGTACAACGTCCTGATTTTTTTTCTACCACTTGTATTCACACGCAGTTCTCTCCGTGTACTTTTTTTTTTTTATAAATATATAAACTTTAATGACAGGTTCCGCTATAAACAGGACACGTATATGTATAAACAAAACCGTTAAGCACAGTGTGTATGTATGCCTTAAGGTCGAATTTTTTTTTTTTATTTCTCCATACTTTTTTCTAACTATCCATTGTTAATAAATTTATTTATTTATGATATAAGAATTTTTTATCATTTTTCTTTTCTTGCGTTTATCAATAAGGAAAATTTTCAATTACCTTTTTTTTTCGAAAAGATTTTGCACGTACGATACTTTGTGTTTTGGTTAAACAATGCCAAATTTATGAGTTTTTTTAATATGAGTCTGAATAAGCTTTTTAGATATGTAAATTTAGCATATTCAATAGCTTAGATTTAATCTTTCTTTAGGTGTATTTTGTGAAAAATAATAATTATTACAAATTGGGACCAATTTAACAAGAGCATTATAGAGAAGCACTTACCACAGTTATGGATTAGTGTCATAATTCTACGGTTCATTTAATTTTTGAGGTAAAGGAACTCAATAATCAGAGTAGGCATTATAAAAAGGTTACAATATTGAAGATCTACACTGTAAAAAGTAACTTTCTTAGATTCACAAAAAAAAATAGAAAATTTTCAAAAAATGAGTAATTTTTCGAAAAAAATCGTAAATTTACTAAATTTAGTATATTAACTAAAAATTTGAGTATTTCAGATTTTTTTTTTTGTAAATTCACGAGAAAAATTGATAATTTACAATTTTTTTTCAAAAATTAACAAAAAATATTTGCTAATTTACAATTTTTTTCGTAAATTCGTAAAATCGAGAATTCTCGAATTTGTTGTTAATATACTAAATTTAGTAAATTTACGATTGTTTTCGAAAATTTTTTATTTTTTTTGAGAATATAAGAAAGTCACTTTTTACAGTGTAGGTTTACCCAATTTACTTACTGATTCCTTAACCTCCTGAAAATACTCTCTGTGTTACCAACTACAAAAAATATATTTTATAAATATGAAAGCCTTGTAATTTCAACACAACCCAAGGAAAATCCCGGGTTTCGGCACCAAAAAAATTTCTAATTTATTATATAGCTTTAAAATCGTATATTTCATTACAATATTTCATTAAAAAATTTATTTTCGCAATAGTTACTTTATTTAAATGCACCTAAATATGATTAATCGTAAATAATATTATTGTTTTTATATATTTTCATTAGAACACCTACACACACTTGTAAACTTTCGAATTAGAATAAAAGAAAAAGATTCGTAATAGAAAGTAACATATATATATTTCTCATCTTAAAAATTCATTTTTTACAAAATTTCAACACTCTTTGCAAGAATAATAATAATTCCTGCATTAATATTACACACAGTATAAATAAATTACAATTTCTATCATCTCAGTTTTTCATTATAAATTTACAAAAGAGATGACGAAATTTTCTAATTTTCTAATTTAAGATTAGGTTAATATTATATAGCAGGAATATTGTTATGTAGGTGCATAGATGATCGAAAAAAATAAATTTTAAGATCGTGTATAATTTAAAAAATAAAAAATTTTTTTCGTTTTTACTTTAAATTAAGTGTTGCTGCACGACGCTTATTAGTATTACCTTATTTTCAAAATAAATAAACGTGTTCGCTATTATATAAACATTTATAGATTGTTTAAAACTTTAAGTAACAAACAAATTTTTTTATTTAGTTTTTTTTTTAGGAATTTCTAAAAATTAGTACGTGGAGGGGAAGTTTGGGCATTTTGGATCTAGCTGAAGCAAAAGTTCTATAGATTTTTTTACCAATTAGAGCATTTCTAAACTTATTTTTTATAATTTTAAGCCAATTTCTAAGTGAAAAAAACATCAGTAATAATGTCGGATGGAGAGATAATGGATAAGATTTCTTCAGCTGAACCTAATCCAAACTTTGTTAATATGTCATTAATTTTACGGTCAGAAGGTTGAGATAACAAGACTTATAAATAAAACTGACAAGTATGAAATAAATTTTTTACAATTAAAAAGATTTCTTGGGTCAAAGTAATAATATTTTCTTAAAGATATTTTTGATTTTGACCTAATTTTTTTAAAAATTCTTGATCCAAGCAAAAACAAAGAAGCCAGCAGTTGTCATCAAAATTTAAAGAAAGTTTTAAAAAAACTATTTGAGTGTTGAATAATATCTGTAATAAATCTTTTGCAAATTCACCAACTCGCCTTCTCCCATAGTACTTAAAACTAAGCAAAAAATAATTATACAAATAAATAACCATTGTTTCACTTAAAAGTTAAAAAAAATTGATTTTAAAAACAAGATAATCCTTAATTGTGTTTTCTTAAGGTGCCACTTTCTAATTATATTAGCAAAAAAAAACTAAAAAAAAAGTAATAAATATTCGTTTTCAACATCAATCATAACCATCATTATAATAATTATTAAAAAAACCCCCTTAGAGCGAAACACGAGACTCATGAATTTTCTCAAGTTATTTCGCATCAGACTGTTATAAAATCCAGAAATCTTCTAAGGATTCGCATGGTGTCATTTGCTTACTTGAAATATATAGGATGCTCAAGTCACTGACGAGGGAGGATAATTTTTCTGTTTTTTTTTTTTAAACTGAGGAAGCCAAAGTATGCATGATTGATCAGTCGTGAATTAATATTTAAAAAAAAAGTTGGAATTATTGAAGCCGGAACTAACCAAAGACAGAGCTTTCTTTATATTATGCATTTCAGAACAAGCTCCCACGCTTCCTAGTCGTATAATGTATTTTAGACGCGTGAGCTGATTTAATATTCTTCCTTTAAGGTTGTATAACTTCTCAGTTGTATGTTACATGTCTTTTTATTGTAAGTGGTGTTCAAAGTTGCTTCCTTGTATAAATATTATTTTTTATAAATTTTATTATTTCTGATACTTACTTACCTATTTGAAATATAATAAAATTTTTTTTTTCTTTATTGTAATAAACGTGGCATTATTTTTTATGTTTATTTTTTGAACTTTCTCCTTTACAGGTCTATAAAAAATTAAATATTTTGAAATAGAGTTTAGTGACAGGTTTAATTTAATGATAAATGAAAAAAAGATTTTTTTTTTTAAATTATTTTATATAATATATGAAAAATTATTTATATGGGGTAATTTAGGTAATTTTTTTAAACAAAAATTTGGGATACATTAACTGATTTGTCAAAGTGTAAAAATTTTTTTACATTAAAGTTAAGACCGGGTTTATAAATAAATTCGAATATTGACATTTATTTATTTCAACATTTCGTGAGTTTTGATAGCTGACCTCTTCAGTACAGCCTCTCTTTTTAACATGGAACATGTTTATAGGGAGGGGGTACTTCAAAACTGGAAAATTAAGGGGGGGGTCAAATATGTCCTTTTTAAGGGGGGGGGTCAAATTTGTCCTTTTTAAGGGGGGGGGGTCAAATTTGTCCTTTTTAAGGGGGGGGGGGTCAAATGGGACTTAGAATATTTTCGATTTAGGGACCTTTGGTGCAGAAGTACCTAGGGACCTATGGTGCAGAAGCCCCTAAAGACCTTTGGTACAGAAGTACCTAGGGACCTATGGTGCAGAAGTCTCTAAAGACCTTTGGTGCAGAAGTACTTAGGGAGCATTGGTGCAGAAGTCCCTAAAGACCTTTGGTGCAGAAGTACCTAGGGACCTATGGTGCAGAAGTACTTAGGAAGCATTGGTGTAGAAGTACCTAGGGACCTATGGTGCAGAAGTCCCTAAAGACCTTTGGTGCAGAAGTACTTAGAGAGTATTGGTGCAGAAGTAAAGACCTTTGGTGCAGAAGTACCTAAAGACCTTTGGTGCAGAAGTACCTAAAAACCTTTGGTGCAGAAGTACTTAGGAAGCATTGGTGTAGAAGTACCTAGGGAGCATTGGTGCAGAAATTCCTAAAGACCTTTGGTGTAGAAGTACCTAAAGACCTTTGGTGCAGAAGTACCTAAAAACCTTTGGTGCAGAAGTACTTAGGGAGCATTGGTGCAGAAGTACCTAGGGACCTATGGTGCAGAAGTCCCTAAAGACCTTTGGTGCAGAAGTACCTAGGGACCATTGGTGCAGAAGTCTCTAAAGAACTTTAGTGCAGAAATACTTGGATATAAATATTGATATTATGAACAGAATAGATACTTTATTATCAGTGTTAGTTATTAGTGAACATGTTCCATGCTCGTTGGTTGTGTAGTTACACAAACCGGTCATAAGTTTTTTAAATTTATTAATATTATATTGAATTGCATTCTAAATTAAGGGTAATACCCTCCATGTTGTTTTCCCATAGTATAATCGTTTAAATACCATAATAGAGAATTGAAAAATAATTTTACAAAGTTCAAAGAGTTATAGTTTTGATTTCTTCTGCCTGTAATTTTAATAATTCATTTAAATCCTTAATTTTATCAATTTCGTACTTGATGGTTAAAAATCTGTGGGATAGCTCAATTAATTTTTTTTTATAAAAAAATTACTTTTGTCTTATTTAGGGCGATACTACATACAACAAAGAGGCGGTAAAAATATTTTCTTTCTAAAAACTTTTATTAAAATTATTCTCACAAATAAAATGACCTGTAAAGATTATATACTGTGGAGCCACAGAATTCAAAAAGATTAAAACAGCGCAGTCGCAGTCTAGGGGGTAGCGCTCGTGCCTTGTAACCGCAAGGTCTCGGGTTCGACTCCCTGTTATAGCAGACATTTTTTTTCTGAAAAACCTCTGTTATATTACTATCGGGTGGCTTAGGAACTTATTTCCGGCATGGAATTTGATTTAAAAAAAATAATTAAATTCTATGAAGAAAACAATATCCGCCTTTGAAGGGGAGGGGGGTAAATAAATAATAGTCTTGTAATTCCTATACCTAATCTTCAATTAAAATTCACTTTTAAATTCACGGGTAACACGCTCTATTTCAACAAAACATTGATTCAGTGAAAAAATTACTGAACGTTCCCATATAGTATATCATATCGCTGAAGATAACCTCTAACTCAATAGCAATAATAATAATAATAATTATTATTATATAAATATAGTAGGTATATATACTTAATAATAAAATCACGTTTCTTTTACCTAATACTCATGTATAACATAACCTATAAAGGAATCCAGAGAGTTCAATTAGCAATATTTTTATAAATAAAAATTTACACCCGCGCGCTTTATATGTGCATTCACATTTATTGCATTTATTAGAAAATGAGGAAAAAGGTCACGTGTGTATATAAATGTATATATTTTAACTTCTATTCACACATTTAAAGAGAAAGAAAAACTTGTTGTCCTTAACGTCCTGACTTGATGATAAATCAACGAGCTTGTTGTTAAAATTATTGCACAATCATTTTATATATAAGAAAATTTATTTATTTTATTTATAATTTATTTATATGTTTATGTAGGAGGTTTCATAATGCCATTGTGCTTGTATGACCTGTGACTTATGAGTATTCAATTTTTTGTTTTCTTTTTTTTTTTTTTATAGAAAGATAAAAGGTTGAATTTTTATGCTAAAGTTTTGCTTGATTTTTTCCGAAAAATTTTTTGCTCAATTACTTTATCTGATAAGAGTGTAACAAAATTTGCATTCCATTAATTATCAGTATTGAGAAATTTGCGTTTAAAATTTTCGTTAATTTTTTGCTTTTCCGGGTTTACTCGAGATTTTCACAAAATACTGATGACAGAATCGTTTTCAGTGAAAAATTTTACATTTGGTTCCTTTAAAAAGTTCAGAATTTTGGAAATATTTAAAAATCAAAAAACAGCTGCCATTACGAAACCTTTGAATCTAGAACCTTAAAAAGTTGTATGGTATCATATTTTTATTTACAAAATCCAATCCAATTTTTTTTTTAATTCCATTAAATCCATTTTCGACGCGCCTTAATATTCTGATTTTTCTATGTTCATTTGCATAAGAAAATTTGAATATAAGGGTTTTGATATTTGGATGCATCAATATTATTCTTTTTAGCAAAAACAGTTTAAAGAGCAAGAAAACAATGCCCTAAATAAAAAGAAAACAAATATGAATGATGATTTTTTCCCGCGTGTGCAATCCAAATCAATTTTTGGACCTCGATATCGAACTCAACGGGAAATTTTGAATTAGTTCTCAAAAGGAAAATATTTTATTATCAGTGGTTAGAAATCGAGAATTGAACTTAAGAAGATTAAAATTGCTCAGGAGGACTATTGCAAAATAAAATATTTTAAATCGATTTCTGAAACCCTTAGCTAAATATAGATAAAAAAACTTGCCTAATTTTTTTTTTTAGTTGTTATCGTAGTTTTTAAATTTAATACCAAAACAAAATTCTTTTAAATTAGAAAGAAAATGTTTAATCATGTCTTACAAGAAAAATGTATAGATTGCGGATACAGTAGCCCTTTGAAAGAAGCTATAATTTCAATATAACCACCTGTTAGGCTATCAAGTGTCCATAAATTTATCTAATCTACATTTTTGAAAGCGTTATACTGCTAAAAATTACGCCGGCATCACATACCAAACCAAACAAAGAACGAAAATAATTTTTTGCTTAAATTTCAAAATAAACCAATCCTTAAAATAAACAAGAAAATTAACAAAAGATTTTTTTGAGCTAAATGTTATTTTAACAAGGGTAACAAGATTTTAGACTAAAAAATACATGGGTGCGTCGGTATAAACGCGATAAAAAGTTATATCGATTGTATTTTCTTAAGACTTATTATTAAAAGATCCTTGACATGCCTTTTACACTACATTTTTCTCACGTGTATTTTATGACACTCTATAAATTTTTTTTTATATTGTAATCGTGTGGAACACATGTCAATGGGATATTTAATATATTAATTATTATCGTTATTTATTAAGTGTTTATTGTCTTTGGTTTTACGTTTAATGCAAGGAGCGAGCGGAAAAATGAGTTTTTGATACTTCAAAAATTTATTTGACGTTTTATTCGAAAAGTGCAAAAATATTTTTTGGCATTTCATCACATAAACTCTTAAATTTATTACGCGTTCATTGAATGGTATTAAAAAAAATTTATTTTTTAAAAAAATTACACGGGAATACAAAGTGCTTAGAAAAACATAGCCCGAAGCTTTTTAAACAAACATGTAACTTTCTTATCTTTATTCACGTATGTTCGTAAATTTCACTTTATATGTTACAGAATCATTGTTTTATTTATGTACGATATATTACAAAAAAATGTTCAATTGTTTTGAATAAAAGTCAAAAAAATTCAATTTAGCCCAGAGCTGTTTTTTGTAACGATTCGTCAACACAAGAAGTTATCGTAATCTAGATTTGAGTCATACACGTTCTTCTTTATTTATTCAAATTTCCTTCGGGTTATTTCTCTTCTAATTTATAAGATTTATTAATATTTTTACTTTTTTATTATTGGCAAATTGTTAAGAATTTTAAATAGTAGCTGATAGTAATCTAAGGTTGCTCGAGGCATCATTATTCAAATGTTAACCCTTTTTATTAGTGATTTTTCAACAACAAAATTTTTTCTTATTGTCTGGATTTATTAGGTAACTAGCATGCAAATGTAAAGTTTGTAAATCTTGATAAATTTCTGAGTATTTTGTAACTTTAATTTCAACTGCTTAAGTTCAGGCATTGATTTTATTCTGATATTTTAGTAAGTACAGTAAAATTTTGATGTAATTACACTATTTTTCTTCTGACTGGGTAACTCACCAGACTAACTTGAACTGGAATCGCCCAGGTAGAGAAATATAATATTATACACACAAGGAAGCTTAAGTTCGTTTGTATTACATAATGTATGCATTAATACATATTATATGATGCCCACAAGAAAATTATTACATAATTTGCTTGTATTTTTTAATTTTTTGTAACTGTTAATCAGTTCATTTAAAAGTTTGATTTTAGCAGTTATTCATTTTTTTTTTTTTTTTTTTTGAGAATTCTGAAAAAATTAAAAAAGAAGAATTTAAGAATGAAAATTGGATTCATTTTTTGACACACCAAAATATTTTGGTTACTTTTGGACAATTTTTATCTTCTCTAACTGGCGAACAATTTTACATATCGTCCTTACTCTTAAATTTTTTTGAACGTTTGGAAATTTATCAAAAGTTAAATCATCAGTTACTACAAGTCATCAGAATTCTGCTTAACATTTCCATAATTTGAATAATTTTGTCAAACAATAAACAAAGCTAAATATAAATTACATAAAAAAATTATTTTTGCATAAAAACTCAAGTTTAACTACACAAGTCAGCTACAAGTACAATAAATAAAAAAATTATTGTTGAAAGGAATTACGAGGTTAGATATTCACGTTCCAGTACACTGAAATATCCTCAATTATATTTGAAGGAAACGTATTTTACATTATGCGTACATGTTAAGAAGACAACTCAATTATGTGGTTTTTTTATTTTGTTAAATAAAAAAAAATATTTTAATTTTTATTCGATAATTTTACGCCCTTGTAATGTAAATTACTAAAAAACATTAATTTCAATTAAGAAAATGCTGTATCATCAAGAAATTTATTAATTTAAATATTTAATGGGCTACAATAAATTTTTTAAATTAATCGTTAAGAATTGACCCCTCCTAATAAAATTTGATCATTTTAAATATTTAGATATTTGTACGAATCAAATTAATTTAAATTTATTTGTTTATTCATTTCTCCGGGCTCAATAGAAACACGAAAAATTATTTTATTAAATTATATCAAACTACTTAATCAAGTGCATTCGTGACAGTTGAGAAATGTGTCGTACAAAAATTTATTTTTCTCATAATTTTTGAAAAAAAAGGAAAAAAACGAGGTCATCTTTAAGGGGGGTAGAAGAAATAGGAAGACGCACGAAGAACAAGCGGAACTGAGGTTCGCGGGAGCTTCCTTTCCTAAAAGACATGCCTGGCTGAATTCAAAGTCCTCTTCCCACAGATTTAGAGGCCAATGAGCACGACTCGTTTTCTTTTTGTTTAATGACTTTCTTACCGATGGACTTTTGTTCATTTTAATGTTTACTATTATTCTGATCTCTCTATTGTTCTTTTCTCCTGCGTGGTAAAATTTTAGAGACTTTTTCACCTTTATCTTCAAGAAACACCCACGATGCCCAGTGTCAATTTATCGTTTTATTATATGCTAATGACCCAGATATCCGATAAGCTTATCTTCTATATTTATATGACAAGTGTGATATTTTAATAATTAATACGTCTAGGAATTTTAAGTTATTTTTAATTGTAGACACGTATGCTCGCTATTGGTTAAAAACCGATATCGATTTTATTAATATTTTATTTTATTTTCTTATAGTCTGGAGTATTTTATCTAATTTATCTAATATGCAGAATTTTTAAAAATAGTTTTTAAAAACGCCTTCTTTCTTCATAAAAATAGAAAATTAATAATCGATTTTAAGAAAATCTAAAATTAATACCGAATACTCATCACAGATAAAATTTTTTAAGCCCTCCTCAAAGACAAAGTTTATTTTTTCCCCAAAAACATTTCGAGAAAGGTGCAAAGATTTTGTCGAAAATATGTTACATTTTAAATAAGTGTAATTAATTTAGAGATTATAAAGATAATATGTATGTTTAATAATTTATGAATTAACTAGTAAAGGCAATTGCCGGATAAGTGTAATAATTTGGCCCCCTAAACCAAACCTAACCTAAGTAGTAGTACCCAAAAACTTATCAAAAAACTCACTGATTCCCGTTGAAAACTGACCTCTAGACCACAACGGACCCCCGAAAACCTAAAAAAACAGTTTTTTTATGTGGCTTTTTAGCTTGTATTTGATTTTTTTGATACAATAACAGATATGCTCATAGGCTGGAAAACTTAAAAACTCACTTCTTTTGAAAAAAAATTTTTTTTGGGCCTTTAGGACCCCAGAATATAATTTTGAATTATTCAAAAATCGTTTTTTTGAGAATAAAAAAAAAATATTATCCTTAAATACTTTTATAGTCCTGGTGGGGTTAAATCCCATACTTTTTTAATTTTTTAGAAAAATCTGAATAAACCACTTTCTAATACTCAAAAATTCAAAATTTTCTACCGCCGTTTAACCGCGGTTTTTTAACTGCTATCAAATTTTTATATTATACAGTTTATTATTGGGCCAAAAATGTAAAAGCATACAATGATTAAACTGATTTTCATCAATAGCCAACATTCTGGTGTCTCAAGTGTCCTATTCTGTTACCGCCGTTCGCATATTTTTGCTTTTTGAATACATGAGGCATATACAGTTTGAGTCACTCTGAAGGATGAGCTCAAATATCTCGAAAATAAAGCAAAATAACGAAAATTTTTCATATAAAAGTTGTTAAGGTTGAAGGGGGGCATTAGATTTGAGACTTATGACCCCATCGGAACCAGAAGGACCCAACTTAGGAATTTTAAATAGAAAGTATACTTTTTTATTTTCAATTCAGATTTTGCAGAAAATTTTTGGTACAGATTTTTGATTTAAAAAAAAATACAAGGCCCATTCTTAGACCCAGAAAAGCTTTTCTATGGCTCCAAATGAAAAAAAAAAGATTTTGATTGTTACTACCATTTTTATTGTATGTTTGTTGTGGGGAAGACTTTTGGTGATTATTTGAGATTTTGGGTCCTACAGACCTTAATGGACCCAATTTAGCTTTTTGAAAACTTGAAATGAGTAAAAAATATATTTTTAGTAGGTACTACCATTTTTATTTTAAGTTTGTTGCGGTGGAAGACTGTTCGAGACTGCTAGTGATTATTTGAGATTTTGGGTCCTTCTATGGAACATTCTTACATGGGTCTCTTGGGGCCGTTGTTTTTGGATAATGCTATAAGTAGATACAAAGAGAGTTTGTAGTACCCAAAATCTTAAATAATCACTAACAGTCTTCCACCACAACAAACTTACAATAAAAATGGTAGTATCTGCCAAAAATATAATTTTTTTCTTTTTGAGCTTTTAAAAAAGCCAAATTGGGCCCATTAAGGTTTGTAGGTCCCAAAATCTCAAATAATCACTAATAGTCTTCCATCATAACAAACTTAGAATGAAAATGGTAGGACCTATCAAAAATATCTTTCTTTTCATTTTGAGCTTTTAAAAAAGCCAAACCGGGCCCATTAAGGCCTGTAGGACCCAAAATCTCAAATAGCCACTAAAAGCATTCCCCACAACAAACTTAAATATGTTAGTGCATACCAAAAATATATTTTCTTTTCATTTTGGGATTAAAAAAAGTAGTAACAACAAACATCTTGTTTTTTTTTTCATTTAGAGCCATATAGAAAAGTTTTTTTGGGTCTAAAAAAAAGGCCTTGTATTTTTTTTAAAAACCAAATCGTATCCATTCCTAAAATTTGTTGCAGAATCTGAATTGGAAATAAAAAAGTATACTTTCTATTTTAAATTCCTAAGTTGAGTCCTGCTGGGCCCGATGAGGCCCTAAGTCTCAAATCGAATGCCCCCCATCAGATGACCCTCCCCAACCCTAAAAACTTTTATATGAAACATTTTCGTTATTTTGTTTTATTTTCGAGATATTTGAGTGTGTATCATTTAAAATTATTCGCCCTGTATATGACTTACGTACTCAAAAAGCAAAAATATGCGTAAAGCGCGAATAAGCTGCGGTAACAGAATAGGACGATTACAGGCAAAAATTGGAATTAAATTTTAAAGTTCCATTCTGTCATTATCTATTTTTCCCAATATGTTGAAAAATTTTAAGAAACTTATGTTAGCGACTCTTAGCCAAACTAAATTTATAAGTTAGATTCATTATACATTGAAATGTTCCGGTTATAAAATCTGAGAAATTCTGCAATACAATCGAGACAAAAAAGCAAAAACATAATAAATTTTTATTAAAATAATACAATAATATTAATTACAGTCCTAAAAAGTAATAATATGACCTTTAAATTACCGTAACCCATCCAGACTTTTATTTTTCATGGGAATGATTTGGGTGTTAATTACTAAAGAAGTAAAATAGTTTTTTAAATAAATACGATAACGTCTTTTTTTTTTGTTAGTGCAGAACATGTAATATTAAATTTATAATAATGAAGGCTTGGTTTTCTTGTACGTATTTTTTTTTTTAAAGGAAACAAAACTATAATATAAACGGACTTCCTCCTTCTTTGCTGTGATTTCTCATACTTTTTTTGTAATATAAAATAATATGGAGGGCAAACCCTTTAAAAAAAAATGAACATCTTTTGTTTTTGTTGTTGTATTTTTGCTTGGCTGCCGTTTATGTTCAGTCGAGCAATAAATGTATAACGCGAAAATTTTTCATGTATAGAACAGCGATATTCATATATGAGGTTAATTTGTCGTTATGGGACAGTAAGTATTCGGATGTGTCAATAATTATTGATAAAGTTTATAAATTACACTGATTTCTCCCAAAGTTTCTCTCTGAAAACGGAAGAAATCGTAGAATTTAAAGATAAGAAAAACCTTGTGTTCTCAAAGGCGTAACGCACTTCAACGCAACATCAAGTGTAATTCCGCTTGCACAGAGATCCTTCTTTGAATCCTTGAATAGTTTAAGGTATAAACTTTTTTTTAACATTTCTTGCTCTTATTTTTTGAGGACAAGGATAAACCGAAGAAAAATATTTATTATATGAAAATAGTTTCGGAGGCAATAGCCTGTATAGGTTATAAGTGCGTGCTCGAGCAAGCGTGATGGGCTCCTTGTGACGCCAAAAGAGGGAAAATCTTTTGTAATAATGTGATAAATAATGATAATTATGGCGAAAAATTTGTCCTACTTTATATGTTAATCTTTTTTTTAAAAAATTAATGAAATGTAAAAATATAATAATAAAACTCTTCGTTTTAAAATTTTATCTTTATAGGGTTGGTGAAAAACAACAAAACGAGTGATTAATTAAAAGGGTGCGCTACGAATCTAAATTTAGCTCTAATATGTTAAACATATGCGATAAGCATTGAAATTAGTGTTTTTTTTTAATAAAAAATTGTATATTTTGCGCGTAGTACATAAATTTGGTATAAATATAACGCCCTGAAGGCATCTAATATTATTATCTTATGCAGAAATGGTACGAATTGCAACAAAGATTTATAACGGATTTTTTATTTTATTTTTTTAAGAAACGTGTGGAGAATTTCATCAAATGTATTTTGAAAAATTGATAAGAAATCATTTTATAAATCTGTATATGGCTAGTTCCAGTGTGGTACTTTTAATATTATTGCGGTTATAAATGAAAAAACAATTTTGTTATTTAATTTAATTTTATTTTGAAATCATTTAATACTAGCAATATTTTCTCGCAAAATGAAAAAAAATTCGATAATCTATGTAGTTTTGGTGATAATAACCGCACCAAAGTAAAATTTGAAAAGCGCGGATAAATTGTAATGTATATTTAGCCCCTTCCCCTCCGAAGTTACAAAAGTTTTTTTTAAGGCCGCAAATTGAGTTATACACTTTGATACTTTAATTTTTTTTTAACATGGATCATGTTTATTGTTTATAGGGGTCACACGGACTTAGAATCATTTCGATTTAGGGACTTAGAATATTTTAGATCTAGGGACTTTGAATAATTCGGATTTAGGGACTTAAAATAATTCGGGATTAGGGAATTAGAATAGTCCGGTTTTAGGAACTTAAAATAATTTCGATAAAGGAGTATTTAGAATTATAAGGATTTTAGGAGTTAAAAATTACTATGTTTTTGTTAAAATTTATAAAGGCTTCAAGATTCAAAATATAAATTTAAACATGTTCCATGTTCTTTGGTTGTGAGTTGACTGTGAGATAAACCGGTTATAAGTTTTTTGTTCAAGAAAACGATTTTTTACCCTGAAGGCCTCCTCTAGGGTGGGCCAAAAGTTCTGAAAAATTATATGAAAGTTATTTTTTAGCAAGACAGAGGCCTTACGCCAAATTTCAAGTTTTTAACTCCACTTTTATTTTTTAGGTTTTTTTTGGGTTTTGCCAATCATTTGTGAGCTAACTTAATGTTTAATAAAAAAGTAAAGCCTTTCCTTGGTCATTTTAAAGCCTCGAAAAAATTGGAATCCTATCTAAATTTTTCGGTAAACTTTTTTTCCTGGAGTGTTTCTGGTACAAATAAATTTTTGGTAAAAGAGAAGCTTTGTGTGTATTAATTCCTATAATAAAATGCTTTATTTTTGATAAAATGATAAAAAATTTTGGTTTATGTTAATTGAAAAGTAGCCTTTTCACAAAAACAATTTAGTTTTGCACTTTTTAATTAGTTTTTTTATAATATTTCGTTTATTTGATCTTTTAAATCGAAAAATAAATGAAAAAAATCGCACTGATTTATAAGTCAAACTTTCGATTTAATTTCGTGGGTTATATAAATTAAATTTCTTCACGAATTAGACATTTTTGGGACTGAAAAACTTATAAGGCACGATTTCATTTATATATTGGTATGAATAAGGTGATCGTGCCTAAAAAGCTCAGAGTTCTCTAATGAGCTTAAAAACACACAATATTTCCAATGTTCTTATCCAAAGAATCATAATCTGAAGAAAAGAAAAAAATAATAATTTACCATTTTGGACTGCCTCTCATTTGGAAAATATTTTGAATTCCATTGTCTACTTATTTCATACAAAATTTCAAGTTACCTACGAAATATCCAAATTAAAATTAACCTGCAAAAGAACAACAAAAAAACTCGTATCAATCCATCTTTAACTCAATAAATTAAAAATAATTGTCCCTTTTTTTGTACGATCGGTATCACCAAAATGTAAATAAAGAATATGAATTTATTGGTATAATAAAATGTTTGAGATAATTTATTATTGTTTATCGTGAGAATGTATTTAACTTAATAGTTAAACAATTGTTTTTTAAAAAGGATATTTTTCTATCTAGAATTTCACTCTCTTTGTGCTATTATTTTCTTTCTTAGTAAAAAATTATATTGCTTATTATTCTTTCTATACACTTTAATTCCTAGGAATTATTCAGGAAGTAAAGAAAATTTAATATTAAACAATTTGTTCTATATAAGTAAAGAAAAAATAAAAAAAAACGTTTATTGTAACTATAATTATATTGTATTTTCAATATTTTATGGGATGATAGTGTTTTTTACTTTATTTCGGTTCGAGTTGGATTTTTATTGCACTTTCGGATATTACAGACTAATTATTGTTATTTTTTTTATTCGGTTAATAATTATTTTGTAAATTTTCTAAAACTTTTTTATTACTGTATATATTTTCAATAAGTGTACGAATGTTAGAGAAGAACATTATTGTTACTTTTATTATGTTCTTAGGTATATATTTAGTTTGAAAATAAATTTTTATGGGGGGTTATTAGTACTCATCAATTTAACATCTTTTTTTTATATTAAAAATAATATTTTATTAACTAATTAATCTCGTTCTAATTTTTTTTTTTTTGAAAAGCTAAAGAGTCTTTTAGCTGAAAAGTAGAAATTACAAAGCAGGTTCTTATTTAGAAAGATTTAATTGCAATATTTTACAAACTCGTAAATTGGGTCTTCAAATTTTATAAAGCTATATCTGACAATTAAAAATTTTGAAACAATTTAGTCCTATAAAACCTATTTAAAAAAAGGTATTTCAATTTAAATAACTCTAAAATCACCCTAAAAATTTAAAAATATTAATTTCTATTTCATTTCGTTTTTTGTTCCGCTATATTCGGTTCCCGAAAAATCGTTTCGGGGTCTGTAAATTATTGGAGTAAAAAATTACTTTTACCGACTCCAAAAACCCTCTTGTAATGTAAAAATTATAATTTTTAATTATTTTGGTGTTTTTGGTCCGCCATATTCAGTTCCCGAATAACCGTTTCGAGATCTGGAAATTCAAATATCAAACGGTAATTCATTTTAACTGACCCTGAAACCACCCTAGAAATGTAAAAATATTAATTTTTATTTTATTTAGTTTTTTGGTCCGCTATATTCGGTTCCCGAATAACCGTTTCGGAGTCTGTAAATCAAAATTTCTAGTGAGAAATTACTTTTACCGATTCCAAAAACCCCTAATTTAAAAATCTTAATTTTTAAATTTTTTGATATTTTTGGCCGTCATATCAAGTTTCCGAATAATAGTTTTGGGATCAGAGAATTAAAATTTTGGCGGTCATTCATTTTTACCAATCCTGAAACCACTCCCTGGTATTATAAAAGTGGTCAAATTCGAGGTCAAATTAGAATCTGCAAATGAAATTATTTTATGTCAAATAGAAATCTATTTACCTCAAATAGAATTAGATTCAAGAAGATTTTCTATTTGACTCAAATAGAATCTATTTAATTCAAATAGAAATTTTTCTTAGTGAAATCGGGTTGGATCAAGTTTCGAGTAAAATCTGAAATTTTTCGAAAAAGCCTGCAAAAAGTGAATCGAAAATTTCATTGGCTAAACATCTGAAAAACATAAAAACTATCCAATCTTATCAGTAACTCTCATAGTTATATAGGTAAACATGTTCCATGCTAACCATATGGTTGAAGAACTGCATTTCTAAGTTTTTATTATTAGGTTCCCCTGTCTCATATAAAGTGATGCAAATTATTTGATGAGTTTAAATTTTATTATACCGAAGAACTGTAATCGGCCGGCCCTGTAATCGCATATAATACGTAGAATCGTATTTAAAAATACGATAAAGTCATAAATTTTTTGTTAAATAAATATTTTATACATTAAATTTATCGAGTTTGTGCAAATTTATCATTAACGTCTGTTTAAAAATAAACTAAAGCAGATTATTTAAAATACAAAACTTAAAATAGCGTTTGTACTAGCAAAAAATCATTAAATTTCGAATAAAGTATTACACAATGTCATTTAAAACCCATGAGGGTTTCTAGTACTTATTTCATATCAAAGTGGCACGTTTTGTCCTCGAAATAGGGCAAAAATCGCTTGTTTTTAAGACTAATCGTACCCTTTGCATATATTTTCTAAAGGGTCCTTGATTAAAATTGACTACAATACTAGAGACTTCCTAGCCCTAAAAATTATTACATTTAAAATTCAAGTTTACTACAATCAAGTAGCACAATTCGTCTGCGTCATTAAAAATGGGTTAATACCAATAAATTTTCAAATACTGATTTCTCCAAGTTTTCCATAAAAGGCAGCAAAAACCATGCAAAACCCATGACATAATAACAAGGCTGAATTTCTCTCAGTTACGTCATGTTATTTTGGAACTTCCGAATAAACGTATAATTCAGCAATAATTTAAATATACACGGAGCGGCGTTGAAATGTGTGTGTTTAAAGAAGAAGAAGTATAAAATATTATCGTGAGAAATATGTTTTAAAAAATGATAAAGATTTCTTTTATTTTAATGATTGATTCCAAGAAAAAAGAGATATTAAAATACTTCCTATTTTTATTTGCATGAGAGATTTTTTATACACTAAAGAACTACTAAGGTTAATGGCTACTTAATTGAGAATAAAATCTCTAATTTGAATTTTAAATTTATTATTTTTTCAGTTTTTTAGTGATAAATTTTTTTTTTTTAACTTTGTCGGCTTGTAACTTACTTTGTAAATCTATAAATTTTGTAATAAATTATTAACTAAAAACGCTAATTTTCCAAACTTGCTGCACAGTCAACCCAGTTAGGTTAAAAATCTCAAATAAAATATCAATTAAAGACATAACCGAGTCTTATGCAGACACTGAAACAATTATTTCCGTGGATTACAACGATGTAAGAGAGAAAGTACAAATTCTTAATACATACTATAACAAACTTTTTCATACACAATTACAAATTAAAAAAAATTACATATACGTCTTAATGAATAGAAATGCACAGTGTAAATTACATAATGGATTACGGTAATATGACGGTAACCCAATTTCACACGATATTATGAGTTATTGTATGTAGGATAATCGGATGAATTTATAATATTTATTTGTTTTAAATTAATAAATTATCAAATGGATTTATGTAATTTTAGGTTAGGTTGTTAAATAACGATTGTATTATACAATCGGGAGGTTAACACGTAAGAGTTAAATACATGCAAAATTTTATTTTGTTTTTTATCAGTGTTATCGCGAATTGAAATTAAATTATGTGCGAATATTTAGTTTAGACCAGTAATTATCTAAATTTATTGTCATTAAGTAAGAGAGGTTTCTTATTGCTGTAGGCGCATAGAATTTTTTACAGTGGCGCTATAATTAAAATTTTTTTTTATTCCGGTTAGCAATTGTTTTCACTTTGAATTTCTTGGTAATATTTATTATTCGCTTATCAATTACGATCGATTATTGAAAATATTAAATGAATTCTTGAATTAATAATGAATGATAAAATGTCTCGTGATATTTATTTATTCAAACGAAAATTATTTTTTCATACAAAAATTTTAAATTAGTAATAACGGTTTTGTGTAAGCAACGGGAATCAGACATGGTTACCTTTGACTTAGTAAGTATTTTATTACTTAAGTATAGCCCTTGTTTAAGTACCAATTACAATCGCCTTTGATAATTAAATACCCACTTGGGTGATTGCCCCATATTTGGACACAGTTTTAGTTTAGATTTAGATTTTGTACCCCACCTCCTTAATGTTGATCAGGAGAACACTTATAAACCCCGAATTCGGATCCAGTCCATTCTGGTCGATTTCAGCCCCCTCCGCTCCTGAATTATAATAGACCACATCAAAATACGTATACGCCAATCTACTTTTCTTTGCATTGTTAAGAAATACTACAATCGTAAATTTCTTGAACCTCGTAAATACCGATGATAAAGAAAAATCTCTTGTATAAGTTACAATTACGAAACTGTAGAAATGATTTTTTTCTAATGACAGAAAACCAAAAAAAAAATAAAAATTATAACTATTTATAAATATAAAAAAAAAAATTTCTCAAGATATATAATTTTCCAACATAAACTAACCTCAAAGAGGAGTAAGTATATGAAATATTAATGCTTGGATTTCCAAGAAACATCATCCTTGGCATCTCCTCTTCCTTCCTTTTCGTAATTTTCACCGCAACTCTCTCGTTATATTATAACCCCCCTCACCGGAGTGTCCTCGAGTCGCATCTTATAACCGATCGGGAAACTGAGAGGCGCGACCGCAACTCGTTGCCTGGATGGAGATTGCACCTTTCACCGCTACCTTGGGTATTACAAGTCCCGTGTTAAAAAAAATTATATTTATTTATATATATTATATGTATTTACCCAGAGGCTATTTCACATACATATACATAAAAGCTTTCTGATATTCTATGCCTTGTGGATGAGCTGCCGGTGGAATTTTATACCAATATTATATCCATATAATTTATATTATTAGATCTTGCGCAAGTCCTATAGGCTAATTCCATATGAAATGCACGTTGACTTGAAAATGGGGTCTTCTGATTGAGCTGTAACGGTTCACAGGTCATCATATATATATAAAATGTCCTCACTACCCGATTTTTACGAATTAAAATCGTTTCTAGCCATCTTTATAAATTTTGAAATTTCGGACGAATTATTTTAAAGCTCTCAGCCACCAATGTTTACTGTACTATATCCCATGATCTTAATTACAAATAATAGCATGCCCCATATCGAAAGATCTAAATCTCAATCTTACTTTAGAAAATTAATCGATACACTATCTTATTCAATGATAGAGAAGCTAATATTACAGAGGAATTAGTATAGGCCATTTTACTGATTTCTTTTCTTTGGTCTGGTTTTAAATAATGAAAAAATAAATTTTTGTTATTGAGATCGGTTTTCTGGTGAATGTCACTGAAAATTTTCGCAAATGGTGCATTTTGTATCTTTGATCAAAAGTCCCATTAGGGTCAAATTACTAAATTCTAAATGCCCATCTGTATAGGATGTAAGACCCATTTTATTTCTCAAAATCAATTTTATTTTGAGGAATCGGCGGAATTCACTGAAAGTTGGGGGAAAATATCCTTCGAAAGTCCAAATGGGGTCAAGCTCTAAATAAACAAATATGGTAATGACCCATTTTATATCTGAATTTCAGATATAAATCAATTTTATAATAGGCAATCACTTTTCCGGTCAAATCCGCTGAAACTTTTAGAAATAATCTTTTTGTTACTACAAATCTAAAGTTTTAATAGGTCTAAAGATATAAATGCCTATCTGTAAGTTTCAGTGGATTAAGATGACTGATTTCCTATACAGAAAATTATTTTTTGCTGGTTTTGAGACATAAAATGGGTCATAAACCATACAAATGGTCATTTAGAACTTTGACCCCGCTTAAAAATTTGATCAAAAGACAAAATGGACCAATTGAAAAGTTTCAACAACATTCACCAGAAAACCGATACTAAAAATAAAAATTGATTTTTTACGGGTTTTAAGGCATAAAATCATAAACCATACATATGGTCATTTAGAGTTTTGACCCCATTTGAATTTTCGACCAATTCCAAATTATCGTTTAATAAAATTTTCTCGCTTGAGAAATGGTTTCTAACGATTATATAAAAGGACAATTAGAAAATAATATAATGAGGTGATTAGTATTTCTCAAATTTTGCAAAAAAACGTCACGAACCAGCAAGTTCCTTAATTTCCCCTGAAAATCCCATCAAAGAACTTCCTTAACTTCCTTAAAGGTCCACGAGTATAACGTTCTCATGGTGAATAAATCTGTTAATACTATTAAAGCTAATAATCCTTTTATATTTGTTTGATGATCGACTTGTTAAATCTTTTAAGCGTTTATATAACAGCACAAAAAAATAACAAATAAACAATTGAATTACATAACCTATAAACACGATATAATAATAATTCATTATTTTTTAATTAAAAAATAACAAAACAAAAAATTATTAATATTTAAAGATAAACAAAAAAATGATTGCTTATAAAAACTTTAAAAAAACAGTTAAAAAACTCAACAGTTAAAATTTATAATAAAAAAGAATAACTTTCTAACCTGTTACAAAGAATAGAAAAGGCTTCTTCATTAATTGCATCATAAAAAAATATAATCGTCTGTCTAATATATATAGAAAGTATATAATAATGTACGCAAATTCCTTAACAATAAAAAAACATGATAAATAACAAGATGAAGAAAAAATTTTATTTGAGTAATAAAATTGGATCTCATAAGTTGCGGATCTCCGCGTCGCCGTGGGCGTGGTTGTAGACTAAATTACGATGATTTGTTATCGCGGTTATTATTTTAACATGTGACGAGAATCTGAACATTGATTATAAATTAATAAATACGAAAATTCAAGTTATAAACGTACTTTTAAGTTATAAAAGAAAATTCGTTACAATTTCCGGAACAAAGAAGCGACGACTCGAGCCGGAAGTCCGGAAAGAAACTGACTGTTATTTTTTTTAAGACCGTTTGTCCAAAGTTCCTGTTTAGTTGTTTTTTTTTAATTAAATTCAGGTAGTTTAGACTAAATGCAATTTTTTAAGCATGTATATGTTACGTCGGTGAATTGTAACTGTTACGTGTTATATTTGTAACGATAATTATTATTATATAAAAAAAGTGTTTATTAACGGGTTGTTGGATATAAAATGATTGGAAATTGTGGGTAATTATGTTAGGTGAGATAAAATTGTTGATTCTTTGATTGAAATTTTTTGATACCTGACTACACTCAGCGACTATTGGTATTGTGGCAGCACCAACGTTTAAAAGAACAATAGATTTTGAACGTTGGTGCTGCCACAATACCAATAGTCGCTGAGTGTAAAAGTAATACTTGTTATTAAAGTTCATTTTAGGGAACTCACGAGTTTTTACTGTTGGTCGTTTTTATTTTTTATGGATTTTTGGACATTTTTACTGAAATTGAGCCAAAAAGGGTTCAAAATGGTTTTATATTTGATTCTTGAGTTATTAAGTATTAAAACAAAAAATTTGTATCGGTTTTATTCAATTATTTAACGAGCAGTGTTAACAAACATAAAAAAAATAGCAAAATATGCCCATTTTTTTACTAAATGGTAAATTAAAAAAGTCTTTCGAAAAATGATTTTCTTAAATTATCAAATAAAATCTGAAGGAGAAAAAATTTTCTGATTATTTCCAAAATTCCAACAGACTAACATAACATTATATTTCGATGTTAATCCAATTGGAAAAAATGATTTTTAAATATTTTTAATTATAATTCTTAAGATGCTTAATATACAAAAAAATCCATGATGATTTTTTAAAAAATTTTAAATCTGACTGTAATTCTTAAAATAATTAACTATTAAAAATTTATATATTTTACTCGAGTTGGAATTATCAGATTGTAATAACCGATATTGGTTGTGAAACTATAAGAGATTAAGGAAATCTACAGGTTGATCGAGACAAGTTGAAAGTTTTTAGTTGGGAAAATTCCCAAAATGATCTCTCGAAGTTTGCACAACATGAGACTAAAATTTATGTGAATACTGCATTGGTTATTTTTGTACTGAGCATTAATCTCCCTAAAGATCATTTTCTATAAACTTAATTTTCATACTATCCTGTTCTTTTTTGATTTACAAGTGTTCATTTTTTTAAATCATAGATTGTGAACTCCCAAAAAATAGTAACACTAATTTAAAAAACAAAAAAAAAATAATTCAAATTCTTAATAAAAATTTAGATTTTCAAAAGTTCAGAACTCCCAATCCACCAAACGCCTGATTAACCCCTATGTAAATAAATAAATAAAATAAATTAAAGGCCATAATAACAGAAATAAAAAGGAATTTATATATACATCTTAATAAATTTATTTTTCCAAGTGTGACATATTTTTTTTTTATTGTAACCTTAATTATCATAGAATTACGTTCAATTGACCTAATTACACTATAAATTGTAATATTTTTCTCTCACTCTTTTTACTTAACACTCTAACTGATTGACAAGTAATCACTTACTTTTTAAAGATTACATCGAAAAAATATGATTTTTTTGAAAGTTTTATAAAATGATGGGTTATATAAAATGCCTTGAGCAAAAATATTTAAAATTAATTATTTATAGTCGTATTGCAAAAAAAAAAACATTTAAAAGTCATTTTAGAAAATACTTTGAAGATTGTGCAAAAAAAATGTTTATCGATAAAAAATTTATTTGTCAATCATTAAAAATATAAAAAACTCGTCTCTGGATAAACTCAAGTGAATTTAAAAGGCGAGATTTAAAAATAAATTAAATTTACACCCGCATGTGCATCGTCCCTAAAGAACCAAAAAAACAGTAATAAATATCATGACAATATAATTGAGGGGAGTCGATTCTCACACTTGTTGCACGCACCGACTCCCGTTTTAATATTCCTCTTCCCTCTTAGATTTTTTTTAGGCACAAGTGAACAAGCTTTTTTTAAGAAAATATTTTTATATAAATAGAAGCAGCTGTTGCATATTATTCGAATAATAAAGAAATACGAAACAAGTGTCTGAAGGGCTTCGTCGTAGGGACGAGAGAATGTCTCACATACTTAATAATTTAATTACCTGATTTATTACGTGTTATAATATCTAATTGTTTTTAACAAGCTAAAATTTTTTAAATGTCAATTTATTACGTGTCATCGTAAAAATGCATCTTTTCAGGAGTGGTGCATGTAAATGAAACATAAATTTTGAAAAAAAAACAGAAAAAATGTCGTATAATTTTTTTATAATTTATTTTCTTACATCATAATTTTTAAAATTTATGATCAGTTAAAAAATTTTTTTTTTTATTCAAAAGATATAAACCTAGAGGGCAAAAATTATGAGAGTTTAATTTTTTACGCAAGTTAGTTTTTTTAGAAAGGAATATTATAAAGATTAATTAATTTATAATGTAAGTCTAAAGTGTGAAATTTAATTTGGTAGAGGAGGAAACAAATGAGCAGTTTTTTAAATCTTTTGTGAAGTTGTTCACGATTAGCTTGCTGTGATTAAAATTTTAAATTGAGTATTTAATTTTTAGGATAAGTTACTGGTTTTCATCAGATAAGTTTTAAAAGTCTGAGATAAAATTTTTAAATTAACCCATTGGGCCTAATCAAACAGTCTTGGGCAGATGAATCTTGTACTAAAAAATGTATATTTTGGGATTAAAACTGTAATCCATTAGATTTTTTGGGTAGTTCTTACCATTTCTGAAGTCAGTTTTTTCTAACAACCCCTAATATAAGCTCAATTCCAAAATACTCATCTGTCTAAAAATGGTCGATTAAGCATCAATGAGTTAAAGTAAATTTGATCTTTTGTAAACACTGCCATGCACAAAATTCTAGTAAAATTCTCAGGCCTAAAAATTTGGATCCATCCAAATTTTGAAAAAAGGATTTTAAAAGAAACACCCTGTACATTTGTAACCAAACATAATTCCAGACTCTTATGTAAGGATAAATAAATATTTTACACTACTTGCATAAGAGTTACAAAATATCGATTATGATCAGCTTCATTCTGTATGATTAGATAAAGATCCTTTAAAAAATGAATAGAGGGTGGGATTACTACTTTAACTCGTCTCAATTAATAGAGAATTCAACTTCAACACTCAACACGTCTCTCACGTTTGTTTTATAAATTAACAGGCATTAAAAAAAATTATTCCTAAAATATTTCGAAATACTTTTTGTTTTTCAATTCAATAGTCAGATTATTTTATCTCAAATTTTAAAACGAATACAATGACAATAAAAAAAGAACTGTTGAACTTACAAGAGGTCGTAAGTGCAGCACGAAATTCATAGGTCACAGTTTCGAGTAAATGTAAGGAGCGTCAGGTTTTTGCTACTCTATAAAGTATTTAACAAGTGCAAAAAATATTTAAAATAAATTCTTCTTTTAGTACGTAATCACGCGATGTTTTCTGCACTTTCGCCCTTTTTCAAACTCGGGTTTTAAAAATCCGGCTGTTTTTATTCGATAATAATTGAATCGATCTTCTCTCCTTTTAATATTACATGAGAGAAAAGATAATTTTTATTACTTACGCGAGAATTGCAACACGCCTTTTTTTTTAATAAATTCGCGAGTTACGCCATACAGAGAAAGAAATAAGACATATTTTTTTTGAGATATTAAAAAAAGGAGATCCAGACAGAAATCGAGAGAGAATGTCAAGAGAGGGGCTTTTTTTAAAAGATGCTGTGGGCGCAGTTTTATAAGATGCACATCCGGGACGATTCTTAAAAAAGAGAGAGGCTAAAAAATGGTATGGGGTCCACCTTCGCTTAAAAATGGCTTCTCTCTTGTTACAACAAAAAAAAAACATTCACAGATAGTCAATAAAAACACGAAATAAGCATTAAGAGATTTTAAAATATTTTTTTTGGGAAGTAATTATTTTTTTTTTCCTTTGTTTCTCAGAAAAACTTTGTATTGATTTAATCTCTGTTTTTTTACTAATTATCATAGATTCGAATTCATTAAAATTAATGATATTCTTGTTATTCCTTTAATTTTTTTATCTGGGCCTTTAAAGCTTGTTTCCGGTTAAATTAGTACCCAAGGGGTTGAATAAATAAACGTTAATATGAACGAACACGTGCATCCTTAAATATGAGTTTGAATAAATTCATAAAATTTATTAAATGATCCTTGTTACACAATGCACCCCCGCAATTCTATTATCTCGAATTTTTGGAATAAAAAATTTGTTAAATTATGTACAAATCTATGGGAAAATTTAGTTTGGCAATTACAATAAATTATGAACTGACTCGAAAAACTCGGAAGTGTATTTCTTATTAATAAAACAAGTCATGTTAAAATAATGAACAGATCAACAAGAATATGTAAAAGGCATTAAAAAAAGGAAGAATTTAAAAATTTATTTTTCCAATGTACATAGAAATCTATAAAAAACTTGGCAGTTATCACCAACAGTTATCGGCATCACGGAAATGCCAAGTACTTCCGTAACCGGTTTCTTGTATACGAAGGTGAGAGAACGGAGTATTATTATAGCCTTCGTCTTCTTTATTCTACTTTGTAACTCAGAATGCAGTTTGGAACCATTTATTTTTTTATAAAGATAAAAAAATTTTTTTTTTACCTTATAAAATTTAATTTACGATAAATCAGTTTTATTATGCTTTGAGATATAAAAATAATTATAAAAGTATCTTGAAAATCGTTTGAGAAAAATTTTTAGTTACAAAAAAAATGTAATTAATTTAAAAGATATTTTATTTTTTAAGACAGAAATTAATACATTATGAAAATTATTGGCATTTCTGTCTTTAATTAACAAAGTTTTTATTAACTTGTAGTTAGTTAAAGATGTCATTTTACAATTAAAGATACTTTTGAAATATCAGAAAAAATTTTACTCATTTTTTTTATATACTTAAAATTTACAAAACAGTGAAAGTTTTTACTGCAGAAAAATAAATAATCATTTTTAACAAGGAGATTGCTGCCTTTGAGAAATCAAATTACAATTTATGTGACTTGAATATTTTGAAAAATTACCCTATGCTTATTTTAATAGGCCTTCTGAGCTTAGGATCACATGGCTCAATCTTATTAATTGTAATTAATTTTGAGAATTTTCAATATAACGTTGCTACCTCGCAATCACCGTAAATACTCCAGTCAAATCTCCGGCCAACATGATATTTGCTCTACTATATTTTTTTTGGGTCGCTGATCACGAAAATCGGGGTCTTTTCCGAGAGATATTTTCAGAACACCCTTAAATTTGCTAAAACTACCCCCGAAAAGGGTTTTTTTTTTATATATTAGCAAACTGAGTTTCTAGATTTAGCCAAGAATTGGTTTAAGAGGGTTTTTTGGGTCGCTGATCAAGAATTTGAGGCATTTTTTTATGTATAATTATTATTTCACCCTTAAATTAGTAAAAATTACCCCTAAAGGGGTTGTATGTATGGACCTAATCTGGTCGCTGAAAGTAGGAAAATAGCAGACACTTCTATTAGCGGTTGTTTTTGCTAATTTAAGGTTAAAATATTAATTAATCACAAAAAATTCCCCCTAATTCTTGATTAGCGACCCCAAAAACTCGTATGGACCTAATCTGGTCGCTCAAAGTGTAAAAAAAGCAAAAACACATCCTTTTAGGGGTATTTTTTGCTAATTTAAGGCTGAAATATTAATTATACATAAAAAATTGCCTCAAATTCTTGATCAGCGAACCAAAAAACCTTCTTAGACCAATTCTTGGCTAAATCTTGAAACTCAGTTTGCTAATATATCAAAAACACTCCTTTTTGGGGGTAGTTTTTGCTAATTTAAGGATGTTCCGAAAATATCTTCCGGAAAAGACCCCGATTTTCGTGATCAGCGATCCAAAAAACATATAATAGAGCAAATCTCATGTTGGCCAGTGAAAATACACCCCCCCCCCCCCCTCCACGATTTGACTTGAGTAAAACCACAATTTTTATAAGTAATTACCATTACACGCATACAATAAAAATTAGTAAATATAATCAAAATAATTTTTTTCACATGAAGTTTGGTTTAATGTCACATACCAATGAATTTAATTTAAAAAAACTCAATTTTTTTGGTAAAATTTACTAACTTTTTGGTTATATTTACCAATTTTTATTAATTTTTATTTACAAAATCGATGTTATTTTGATTTGGACTAAAAGTACTCAAGATTTAAGGACGCTCTGACCAATGAATTCCCCAACTAAGTCGTATACAGGTTGTTAGAGAAAAGTCTCAAAAATAGAATGGTATGGGTCTTATAGTTGATTAACGTGCAAAATTTTGAGACATAAAGGTACAAAGATAAATAAATATTACATTAGTCTTATGGGGAGAATTCAGGAAGTTGATTATTTTCACCATCAAATCGCGAATTGTCCAATGCAGATAGTGATAAATTGAAGGTTCAAAGCTTTAAGAATTTATTGGTACTTTCCGAATATGAGGTATACGTGGGAAATTTCGTGTAATTAAACGAAGGAAATTTTATAACGCAGTTTTAGCAGCAAGAAAGCCATATTGTTTGTTTATTATATACAAAGCGCGTGCACTAAGATTATAATAAATGAAAACACAAATTTAATATTAAGTTTAAGTTTTAATAAATTTTTTTAAAGTATAAAAAGGAGCTCTGTAATTTCCGACATTTTCTGTGGGGAATCTAGTAAATTTGGGCTGATTTGGGCTAATCGGTTCCTGATTTACTGAAGCCAAAAAGCAATCAAAAAAGTTTTCCTCTTACAGAAAATTTTCTTTTCATTTCCTCTACACCGCTATTGTCTTCGATTTTTGAATAAACATAAACATTTAGTCGTGAACCTAATTTCGTGTTACAGAATATTCAAATTTGGGGCTATTTTCTCCGAAAAAACCGCAATGAAGCAAACCAAGAACTTAGAGCTTTGTATTCTATCCAAGTGATCAGAAAACCAAAAAAATAGTATTCAGTATACATTTAATAAACCAAATGGCCACTTTTGACCCAAAATGACCATTTTTTGAATTGCTACCAAAATTGTGATTATCAACGAAAATGGGTTTCATATAGGTCTTAAAAACTTTTAAAGCTGCTAATTTCATTTTGAAGTTGGTAATTGACATCAAGCCGTTAAAAAATGATTCTTCTATCCTTTCACGATTAAGCAGTAGTAAAACAGCAACGTCACTTTTGTTATTTTTATAAAACTGAGAAAATCCTATAATTTCAGGAAAAAGGCTGTGAAAAAGGAATAAGATAAAAATTGAGACAAAAATAATTCAAAAAGAAATTTGAGAAAAAAAGGATTGCAAAACCAGTTTTATTACACATAAATATTACTATTTTAACTTAAAAAATTGAATTTAAGTGAGAAAAAATATCTAAAAATATTTAATAAATTAATTTATTTAATTATACTAGAAATATCTTGAATTCTTGAATTGCAATTCCTAATTTGATTAGCAAGTTATTATAAAATAAGAAAATTTAATACCAAAATAAATATATATATATATATATATATATAAATATTATAATTTATTTTTCATTAAATAATTTTATAAAACGTTATTAAATTTCGATAATTCGATAAATTTATTTTAATATACATTGTGAAATTTCACCTTTTTTAAAACAGCGACAGGAATATCGGATTCTTCATATTCAGCAAAATATTTATAGAAAACTAAGAATAAGCAATGTAATTATAAATATTTTAAAATATAGCTCGATAAATCAATAAGATAATAAGATGAAAATGTATTTTTAAAAAATGCAGATAGCTTGATAATTATTAGTAAAAATTTTCAATTTTCCAAAAGTCGAGTCTTATTATTGCCACATCATTCTTTATTAAAAAATTAAATTTTTATTACTTATATGGGTGCTTTTCACAGGAATGGTATTCATACTGCCCACCCCCCTCCTACTTATATCCGAAACGAAAGCTTCAAAGTAAGGTGCATATGACGTATTTATAGGTTTCAAAAAATCATTTTTTTTCAACGAAATAAATTTTTTAATTTCTTATCATCTTTTAACATTGCGCATGCTATATTTATACAATTGGTGGCTCTGCTGCATTTTTTGTTTACTAAGCTATTCATGCATAAGCTGTAGAATTCAATATTTTATTAATTCATCTTGTTCTAGACAGGCAGCACGAATTTGGGTGACTTTAAGGATACCACTCGAGCGTTTCGAAATGCACTCTTAGCCACCGGGAAAATGAATTTCTAAACCTTTGGCTAAGGATCTATTGTACGAAAAGAAAACCTACTGGTATCTTAAAGTCACCTGGGTGACTCACTTGAAATCAGGCTAAACTTTTACACTTTATTCTGCGAAGCTTTCTTATAATACACCCAAAGTTTAAACTATGCCCTATTGTCCTGATGGGAGGTACACCCCCCAAAAATTTAAGTCACCCAGGTAATCAAATTGAAACCAGGCTAGAATTTAATACTTGATTCTTTTTTTTTTTTTAAGCCGTTTTGAGAGATAGAAGGTAACCTTCAGCGCACCCGACTTAACTTAAAAGCCCCCAGCGCGCCTCTGCAAGCAGATCTCTTTCCACCTTTCCTCAAACAGCACCCAACCCACTGGTATCCTACGAAGGCTCGGTCCCGTGTAGACAAGAAGCTGTTTTTGGATTGGTGTTAATTTTTCACATCCACTACCCTCAAGTAGTCCCCACTCCACCGGTTCACACCCAGGTTCATGCTGGAAGCATACATGAACCCTTTGAGACCCGTATAGAGAGGTCCACGCCATGAACTATTGGTAGCTATATGGATGTATATGCAACATATTCCGTTATGGGGTTAATTCCTAGCTATGGTAAACACTAGTACCCTCGGTGTCGCAGGTGATATGGGTGGAAAGAGTCGTGGCGAATGTTATAGAGAACATGGCCTTTGAATCCGTCCACCAGTGTAATGTCAGTGTAAAGTGTTTGTGACGTGTGTGAGTGTTAGTGTGCGTGTAATGCGTGTTAACCTATAGTCTCAGGATTTCGCCTCTCCCTCGACTGGATCTCCTTTTAACGTGGCATCCTAACCACTCGCAAGCGATATAAACACATAATTTAATTTTCCTCAGAAAAAAAAATCAGAGGTATCTGCCGGGGATCGAACCTCGGTCCTCCGCTTGGAAGCCCAAAGTCTTTACCACTGAGCCATCGCTTGCTCTTTACTTGATTCTTATAATCATAAAAGACCTACAGTCAAAGCGATTTTAAGAACAAGTTGTCCTGAGTTCCTAAACTTTTACACATGATTCTACAAAGCTTTTTTCTAACGTACCCAAAGTTTAGCCTATGCTCTAATGGTTTTGAAAAACATAAAAACACAAACAAAATTGAAGAAAAAGATAATAAGTGCTAAAGACAGATGCTCGCGCACCGCACCGTACCGAGAGATCGGAAACCAATCAAATCTCAGTACGCTTTGGTACGCCAAATTTGATTGGCTTCCAACCTCTCGGTACGTTGCGGTACACGGCATCTGTTGAGGCCATAAGCAACAAACGGTAGACAAAAAACTTACATGGGATTCCCAAATTACATCTGTAGTAAGCAAAATATTGGAAACCCAAAGTTAGATTCAAAACAAAAGAAAATAACTGAATGTTTTGAGGTTAGTAAATTTATAATAACAGACAACATTTATTTTATTGTAGAAAATTATTTTTTTATTATTTTCTTATTTATAAAAAATAAGAATGTTAAAAATGTTCTTTTCTGGCATTTTAGGCACCTTTGTGATTCCTACTTTACCTTTTTTTTCTACTTTAACCTTAGTAACTTTTGGATTTTTTTTTTCAGAAAAGACCTCTAACTGAATTAGAAAAAGATATGTATGTAGAATTTCATATAAGAATTTGCCTTTCAAATTTTTTGACTACCCTGAGACTCAAAATTACTTTAAATTAAGGTATCAAAAGAATAATGATCTACCTTGTAGAAAAGTTCTTCAACGAAAAACATTAGCAGAATATCAAAAAATGAAAAAAAACTTGATAAAATATTTTTTTTTAAATGTTTCTAAATTATCTTTTACTACAGATGGTTGGTCAGCTGATCATAAAACTGAATCCTTTTACGGAATAACAGCCCATTTTATTGATAAACACTGGATATTACGTACAATAACTTTATATTTTATACCATCAGGAGCCAATCATTCAGGAAAAGTTTAGCCTATATATTTTTTCAAGCATTAAAAGATTATGAGATCGAGGGGAAAATTCAAGGTATCACAATTGATAATGTATCATCAAATAAAAATAAATATAATATATATATAATAAATTTCTCAATTAGATAATCGCATAAATAGAAGTAAAGCTGATAATATTCTTCTTTTAGCTATGCAAGCTGGAAGAGACAAAATTATAAAGCACTACAAAAAAACTAACTGGGTTTACTGCGTAGCCTTAATTTTAGATCCTAGACATAACCTAGAAGCTTTTGATATGAAGGAATGGAGTAAGAAACTAAAAGACGAAAATGGTCAGTCAAACGTAATTATTCTTTTGTTTTTGACAAATAAAGTTTATCTATCTATCTATCAATGTATACCGTAACTGATATTTTAAAACATACCATTTCTATGAAAATCACCCATATATACATTATTATTAGGTAGTTTGATGCTTTAAAAATCATTTAGTCAAGAAAGGAGATTCACGTATGTAATAATATTTGAAAGAAAAAAAAATTTCATAACCTAAAAGTTATAAAATACATATACTACATAAATACAATAATTAAAAAATAAAGGAATTCTCCTTAAGAATCAAATTTAATATTAGGTACATTAAACATATAAATTATTATCTCATAAATATATTGTGTAAGATTTTAAAGAAAAAGATCTTATAAATGAATTGTATCCCATAACAAAAAAAAAAAAAAAACATAGCAACGAACAATTATTATTTGTAATTTCCCATGCAGAAGAAGCATCAATTTCCTTGTCATAAAAAAAACATAAGAAAAATCGTGAACTCATCTTACGTAACGCGTCTTGCATCTTTTCAACGCTTCGTACTGTATTAAATACACACACCTTTTTTAAAATGCCTTTGAGCTAAATCGAAATAAATATGATGCAACAAAAATCATCTCGTAGAAAAATATTTTTTCACCATTTTTCAACTTACGTAACCTCAAAAATTATCTTACTAATTAATTATACCAACTAAATACTAAACTTTACGAAGTTTATCATCAACCTGCAGCAGCATCCAGCACGCGAAATCCAAACAATAATAAAAAACGTGTCTTATTCATTGGGAGCGCGAAAGTCTCTACTTACACACCCGCTTATACAGACATGATTAAAGATTCAGGAGTGCCTCGAGGAGAATCTTTCTGCATTGTATGTGTATTTTACATAGATATACTCTATTCTAAATTTTTTTCGAAAGGAAGAATCGGTCACATATTATATGAATACAGAAGGGAACGGCTCTTTCTCTTGCCGACCTCTCATGCACTCTTAATTTACTGCATTTGTTAGAATATATCGACAGCGAGAGATCGGGGTTACGGACTAGGAAGCACTTGCACGACCTGTGAATTACTTAAGCATGCTATATGTGACTTTAAATGTACCTAATGTACATTTAAATTGAATGAAAATTTTCATTTGCTGACTAAAAATTAAATCCACGTAATTACACAGCGATTTTGATAGATTTACTATTTAGTCACAATGATGAAAAAAAATTTTTTTGAAAAATAAAATGAAGAAATTTTTAAATAGGTGCAGCATCTTCTCGTTAAAAATTATGTTTTACTCACAGACGCTCCTTTCAATTACAAAGAAATTTTTATAAAGATTGTAACTACACAGAAAGTTTTTGTTAGCTGCTCTACTCGTGTTTTTATATATTGCAACATAATTGCAAAAGAACGCGGTAACGCGATAAAGCACTTTTCCTATTTATTTCTCTCGACTTCTTTTTAACTTTGTATTTATGCTTTATTTATATAAAAGTACTTTATCTATACAATATGTAATATATTTTCAGGTTATGCTTAATTTTTTTTTTCCATAAAAATAGGTGCTATAATGAGTTTTTTAATTTTTTTCAGAAAACTTTAAGCTGATATTTAGATAAAGGGATTGAGACCAATCTCAAAGGCTCGTGTTTTCAGTATACTTTCCTAATCCAGTCATAATACGGGTTTGGTTGTTTTATTACTGATAAACACCAGATTTGGTCTAGTATAGGTTTTTTGGGTCGCAGATTACGAATTTTGAGGTCATTTTGTAAAGAAATTGAGGCTTTACCCTTAAATTAGCAAAAACTACCCCCAAAAACAGGTACTTTGGTATACTTACATTTAGAGTGATTTTGAGAACAAGATATGTTCTGAAAAAACCCGCGTAGACCAAATATGAACGCTCAAAGTGCGAAAATAGCAAAAACTACCCCTAAATTATATTGGTTTTTTTGGCGAATTTAAGGCTGAATTATTAATTTTAGCTAAAAAAATTTTTTTTTAATTAGAGTGGAACATACAGATATCTTAAATTTCAATTGAGTTTCAATCGACCTTGTTGGACAAATTATAAGATTCTCAGATTGAAAATAAATATTGACAAGAGAAAATCGAAGTTTTTTGAATTTTTCCTTATAATTTGTCCAGCAAGATCGATTTAACTCAACTAAAAAAATCACAAAAATTGCAATCGGTTTACTTTAAAGGGGGAAGGAGAGGCGACGAATAAAAAAAATTATGCTTAAAAGACCCAAAAAACTTGTACTAGACCAAATCTGGTGGTTGCCAGTAATAATACAACCCCCGTAACTAATTATGAAAATGAATGAATCGAGATAAAACCTTTTGCATTCTGTTATAGAAACATGTCAGGAAAATATCGTCGGAAAGGAAAATAGGATAGTATGCAGGGGGGATATTTTACCCCATTTTTCCACCTCATTTACCCCACAAGTATAAAAATATTTAAAAAATGATTTTTTTTTCAATTCCAAGGAATGCATACAGGTTTTTTGGGTCACAGAATTCAAAAATGTCAGAATTGCAATTTAAATCATTTAGGTGGGGGGAGGGGTGAATTCGTTATTTTTCGCCCCTTTTACCCTCAAAATATGTAATTCTTTAAAAGCTCTGTTTTTACCAAATTTAAAATGAATATATGGGTAAAAAACAGAGTTTTTAACAGATATTCCTGGACTAATACGACTGACTATCTAGTTACGATGACAAAATTCATATTCATACATTACTCACCAAAATCCAACCAGCCCGACTTTTCCTTTCTTGCCTAAAACAAGTTGAAAAAAAAGAACAAGTGCTTTAAATAATTAATGTATTCCTTTCATCTAAACAATAAAACAGTTGGTTCCCTATTGAAAAAAAAAAATTTCTATTTTATATAAATTAATATCGATCATTTTCATTGTAAACTCCTTAAAATTTCCACGTAAATAACGCCTACATTTCTATTATTAAAATAAAAAAAAATCGGTCTACGTTACTTTGATCTGTATAATAACATAATAATCGAGTTCAAAGAATAAAAAAAAAATGCATTGCCGTGATTTTTTATATATGTATTATCCTCTTTCAATAAAAAAATACAATTCGTCAGAATAATAATAATAACAAATATACAAAGTCTCAAGTTTGATTCGATACCTTTTTTTTATTCTTTTCTGCACGTCCATATCGGATTTACAAAGTGTACATAATAGTTTTATACGTGTTGTGTAGAAAAAAAAAAAAAAAAAAAAAAATTATAATAATAATACAAGAAAAGTTTTTTATTAAACACTGTGAGAAAGTATAAAAATGACAATAAATAAATTGTATGGATTATTTTTTGCTAAAAAAAAAATCAATTTTTACCTTTTTTTGTAATCATGTTACAAATTATTAGAAGCATAAATATTTTGTGAAAATATTACTTTTTACGAAATTCTTGGTAAAGTTTCTGTAAGGTTTTTTATGGGAGCTGAATCATTTTTTTAGATTTTGGTTGGGATATGGTCAGTTTTGTATTGCAGGCAAAAAATTTTGGGATAAAGTTTGAATGATTCTGGATCACAATTTTTCATTTGTAAACTTTTTTAAAAACAAAGAAATTTTGAGTATTTCTGCTTACTTTTCAATCACAGTAATTGAAATCAATGAATCAGCTTTTAAGATTTAGTAGATACGCCCCCTATAATACTCAGAATTTCAAAAAAAGCAACAGAAATCAATCAAAGAAACTTTTTTCGATAAATATAGGATTTTTTTTCAGCATCAAAAATGTCCAGTTCTTGAAGAAACTATCGATCGAATCAATTTTTTTATCCAAGCTTTTATCATTCCTACCAAATACTTCGCTTCGCTCTACCCATTTTGACGTCAGATAAACGTGTAAAATTAATCAGTAAAAAATTTATTTTGCAATAAAATAAATTTTTATTTCCGTGTATTGATAAAAAAAAAAAGTCATTAAATTATCACACAAGTTGAATAGCGTATATTTTCTATATAATTAAATATTTAAATGAGAACTTGTATCGATACTTCCGTATAAAATTAAATAATTTATAATATGATGATGCATAAATTTTTTATAACAAATATATAAGAGGAAATTATTTGCAGGAAGATGTCTTAAAATTTATCTTCGCAGATTTTATAATTGAAAACCAGTTTTTTTTAATTAATTTGTCGTTTCCTTTTTTTAATGAAAATTTTTGTTAAAAATTGAAGATTGTTAAAATTGAAACTCTAAAAATTATCTCAATTTTCCATACCAAAAAATCTGTGGAGATTTAATGATTAACAGTTGTAGTTATGTCACACTAAATGCAGGTGTAGATCAATAATAAATTGAGAAAAAAATCTTTTTAGGCAAAAGGTGGCTCTAAAATTACTTTTTAGAAGATTTCATTTACGTCAAATAATTTTTGGTTCCAATTTTAATGTCCAATAAATATTGTCTTTTTAGATTAAATCTGAGCAAAAAGTTTCCCAAAAAATTGTGAAATAATCTAGGTTGAATGGGTAGATAAAAAATTCATAAAATTACTTAGGCAATTTCACTTAAATAAATTTCTTTCCATAAAACGCAATCCTGTAATATTTGTTTTCACGTCTCTTTCATACATAAATAATAAGCTAAAATTAAATTTCAAAAAATATTTAGGTTATGTTACACCCGAAGAAAATTGGATATAAATTACATAAAAAAAGTGGTTATTTTAAAATTTCTTTTATCAATTGAATAGAAACTGAAACTACCAATTACGTTAAATTTAATTTCCAAAAAAAAAGTAATTGTATCATCGATACATCCTTTTTGAAAGAAAAAGAAATTTAAAAAAAAAAAAATTATACTTTTATTGCACGCGAACCATATAATACAATTTTTTTTTATTATATTTAAGTCATATTCTCTACCACACATAAAAAAAAATTTTTTTTTTGCTTATGTCTTTAAACTGGTTTTTTAACATTCCAAACACTCCGGATCTTCCTTTTTCTCCTCCTTTAAATACCTTTTTCTTTCTTCGAAATTGCATACTTTTTAGAGAAGTGCAAAATAAAAAAGTCTCTTTCCAAATTTTTTTTTCTTTTATCTCCTGTCCTTTTATGTATTTTATTTACTGGTATTTAGGTATACTTTCTAAAAAAATTCTTTTTGGTTCTTTCACCCTTAAAAAAAAAGTTAGTTTTAGCGCCTGTTTTTTTTTTGTATTTTTCAAATGGCGCCTAAGAAAAAAAATTTTTGTAAATATGAAACCTTTTCTTTGATAAATATTTTTTGTTGTATTGCACAGATTTAATAATAATAATAAATAGAAATAGATCCTTAAAGAATTTTTAGGTACCTGATGACCTGTTTCTTGAGTTATGTTAAAAGGCGTGGTTATTATATTTTTTGAGCATCCCTAAATTTTTCTCTTATTTTTTAAATATCATTGTTTATTTTCATTTTTTATACGATACTTACTATTAAATCAAAATTTTTTAAATATTTTCGGTACCACTCAAAAACTATTTGCTTTCTTTGTATTAGGTTATTAAATTTCAAAAATTTGAAAGATTTTTAGCAGGTTTGAAATCTAAAATTGACTGATTTATGTGGGATGTCAAACTTTTTTAATTATTTTTTAAGGATTTCCAGTTTTAAATAAACATTTTAAAGTTAATTTTTATAAATTGGTCTCAAGGTGATATTATAGTTCAAGCTTTTTTAATCTATTTCCTTTCCAGAATAAAGTAGGACTGAACTGTTATTTCGCATTTTTTGCTGATAGATCCATAAAGTTTTCCAACGAGTATTTATATTTCTTGGAATGCTGAATACCTTTTTTGGCTCCCTGAACAAGTATTATAATAGTTTTTAAAAAATTTGATTCAAACGTCCAGAGTCTAGACATTTAAAGTCCTTGCTGGACAATTTGTAAGGGAAAATTAAAAACACTTTGATTTTCTTTCTTGCCAATCTTTCATTCTCAATCTGAGAAACTCTTCAAGACCTAGGGACTTTTATAACATGCTCAGATTTTTTAATATTTTTGATTGTATGTGTGTTTGTAAATTTCAAAATCTATTTAAATATTATTTTAAATATTATGAAACATATTTTCATCAATTTTCTGAGCTTCAATTAGACCTAAAATTTGATACTACTTTCTTTAACATGTGATATCGTTATACCCATATTTAAATCTATGTGTTATAGATCTATCTGTATTTTATGTTTCTTGGGTCACTAAATACAAATATGATATTTATTTTTACCAAAACCGTCTCAGTTCCCCATAACAAACAATTTTAAACAATTTATTGTGTATTCTTAGAAAAAAAATGGACCTATCTTAAAAAAAATATGACTACGAAATAGGGGTTCAGGTCTACACTCGAAGATCTACAAGGCTAAAAAATCTTTGAATCCGAATATTACTGGTAGTTTTAAAGTTTTTTTTGGTCAGAACGACTATTATATAATATTGAAATTTTTAACATAATTTATTGTAATTAATGAAAATAATCTATATCTGTCATACAATTACAAGTACTAATACAATTACATACGTAAATAAAAATTAATTATATACTAATTTTTTTTTAAGTTAATGAAAAATTAAGATTATTACAAAATTCATTAAATTATTACATGACTTGCAAAAAAGACTGATATACGTATAATTTCCATATGTACTTGATTTTGAGGTCTACATAAGGTTGATAATAAATACATCTAAAAAGGGGAGTGTCAACTGTTTGGGAAGCCGATTTGCTTCTAACTTTCAAGACAGGTTGTGGTAGTTGGAAACAGTTGATACACCCTTTGTAAGTTCTTCTTGTTTCCAAAATATCAGTTGATGTAGTATTTTATTTGAAGTGTATAATCTAAAATCGCTCATATATTAACAGAAAATTTACTGTAGGAAATTCCGAAGGTGCAGGGTTACCCTAGAAAGCCTCAAAATCGGAGGGGTTAATGGGGCTTAGAATTATCCCGGCTTAGGTACTAATTTGAGTAAGTCATAAGTAAACATAAGCATAAGAAAAAAAGTATACAGTAAACAAGTTATTTTATAACCCTTAATTTTTTATGGTAAAACGTACTCTTTTGTGAAAAGAAATAATAAAATTTATATAGATTTTATAGTTTATTTCATAGAGCAATTAATTTTTTTGAACTCTAATTTTAGATAATTTTCACTTGAAATCTCGTAAATATCTGCTTCATCAATAATGAACAAAGTAAATTTAATCATTTACAGCATGTTTATCGAAGACAAACTAATAAAATATATTTGTTCAATTTAAGTTTGTAAAGTATTGCTTTTATAATTGTCATAAAAAAAATATTTTTTGCATCAAATTTCGTAATCTGAATTTATTGTAAAATTAAAAATAATTAAATTTTATTTGTTTTCTTTTAGAAGGTTATCAAAAAAACTTATAACCGGTTTGTGTAAACACAACCTAAATGCATGGAACATGTTTACTTCCAGCTGAGGACTAGGTAGAATACAAATGTTACTCTACATTACAATACAATTTTTATAATTTGTAATTATCACCTCACTAGCTGTTGAGATTCTAAACCCAAACTATTTAAATAGGACATTTGACCACCCCCTCTTAATTTTCAAGTTCTGAAGTACCCCCTCCCTATAAATATGTTCCATGTTAAAATGCATGGGTTATAGTTTTTAGAAATAAAAAACCAGCATCAGATTTAGTACATTACTTCATGCGCTTTGAATAATTAAAATACTAGAAAACTAAGAAAATTAAAATTTTTGATAAAAAGGAAATTTTCAATTGTTTTGAAGATCAAAAAGTTTCTAACTTTCAGAAAAGTTATCACTCAGGGTATATAAAAAAAATCCCTGAAATTCACAGGTTATTTGAATCCGAACTATTTTTTGACCTATTCGACTAATATTTTTACCCACAAGTCTGAAGTTTTATAATTTTAAGTTTATAAAAATTTCTTGTTCGTCTCTCCACCTTCAACTAAAAAATTATTAATTCCAAAAAAATTAAGAAAACATGACCTTTTCTACTGCGAATAAGCTACTAATTTAAAAAAAAAAAATCAGGACCGTTGCTTCCAAGTTATCTCTGCCTAAAATCAAAAATATCTTAAAAAATATCATTTCATAAAATCAAGATAAAAAATTTTAGGAATTTAAACTGAAAATAAAAATAAAAAGATCTCATTTTACAGATAAAACTGTCTTTATAAAAAATGATATTCAAAAAAAAATAAAAGACCAAAATCATGCGAAAATCAAATAGAATGACTGTAATTTTTTTTTTTTTTAATTACTCAAAGTCTTTTAATAATTATTATTAACTGTTTTTTTTTTTTTTTTTAATGTTTGATGACCCATGGGAGTGATCGTTTAAAATTATAAAAAATGAAATATCAGAAAAGAAAGTTAGGTCCTTTGGAAACAAAAACAATTACTGAAATGTTTTTGAAATACAATTGATTCAGAAAATAGAATTTCTGCACTGTAAAAAGTAACTTTCTTATATTAACAATAAAATTAGAACATTTTCGAAAAATAAGTTGGTAAAAAAAATTTGTAAATATTCGAACAAAATCGTAAATTCACTAAATTTAGTATATTAACGAAAAATTCGAGTATTCTCGATTTTTTTTGTGAATTCGCAAGAAAAATTGATAATTTACAATTTTTTCCGCAAATTCACAAAAAAAAATGGAGAATTCTCGAATTTTTTGATAATATACTAAATTTAGTAAATTTACGATTTTTTTCGAATATTTAAAAAATTTGTTGAAAATTTACTAATTTTTCGAAAAAATTCTATTTTTTTTGTAAATCTAAGAAAGTTACTTTTTACAGATAATTGGTTCCTTTGGACACACGACTTTCTAATCCAAAAATTAAGCCTTTAAATAATAATTTATTAAAATAAATGCAATATTATTCGTTTCAAAAATTATTTATGCACGAAACAACACTAAAAATGATCATTGATTTTATGTGACTCGAATATAAAAAATTTTATTATTCCAAAATAAAAACGTGATAATATTCAAAATTCTCTCCTGCTGTGATAAAATAAACAAAATTTCAACATTTATTAGTTCTAAGTACATAAATATAAATTTTTATCAATTTTTGTACCCAATTAGTTTGATCAAATAAGGAAAAAAGTCGGGCAAAAGTTTGTTTAAAAATTAATTTGTTGTAATTTATGTTTTATTTGATTTATTTTTAACTGAATGGCAAATATTATTTTAATAATTTATCAATTTTTATGAAAGTGTAAAGAAAAAAAAATAAATATTTGACATCCCAAAACAAGTGCATATTAGACTGTCATTTATTTATTCTTTGATAATTCCCCATAAAATCAATTTTTACACTCTCTTGAACCCTAAAGTCTAATATATTTTAATTAATGTATGAAAAAAACAATATTTTTGATTCGTTTATTGATAAATGCAAATTAATAAAAGATTATTGATTGATAAAATCTTATCTGTTATTGCTTATTTAGAATAAACTGCACAAGTTGAAAAAACTAATTTGTTAAAATTTCTATTTTTATTCAGTTCTAACTCCCCAAATAGAGTGTAGCTCCTTTACAGTAATTGCTCGAATTATTGAGTATACTCGACTCCAAAATTTTTAGCCAAAGAAAAAAGTGATCTCCCGAAATGACATCAAAATTTCTTAATTTTTCATGTTTTCAAAACTCCATCTTAGTGAAAATGAAAAATGACCAAAACCACCTGACCCAATTCATACTAAAGAGTAAAACTTGTTCCTCAAACGTTAACATAATAATCTGACTAATTTACCAACCAAAAAATCCTTCTCACAATTATATTCCTTATTTCAGAACCGGAAACCCCTTTGGCATATATTATGAAACATCCACGTTCTACCGCATTCCTTTTCTCCCTTCTCTTTAAACATAATCATTTTAAAAAAAAGTAAAAAAAAAAAAATCAGTTTGACGAGTATTTAATATAATATAGAGAAATTATACCTTAAAAATTTTTATTGGATTCTTTTCTGCTTCCCATGGTTCCAACTTTACAAGAGCCAAAAAATCAAAAACCAAAAAATAACGAAAATGTCCCGGATAAGCGCGACATTAATCATATGGCTCAGGTATAGCTTTTTAAAATACCATGATTTTTTTTATTTTCTTTATGGGGTTCCTATAATAAATATAATATGTAAGATCTGGTAACGCCCACCGGAATTTTTTCACGCGGACCAAAACTACATGCCCTCTTCAAAACATGTTCAAAACATAACAACTTCCCCCACCCTCGCATTACCTCCCCCCCCTGTCCCTCACTTAATGTCTTTTCTTTTTTTTTTTTGCTTTTATTCTTAAGTGCCTACATAACCTCCAATCTTCTTCTTTCCGTTGTGTCCAGCAAGGTTAATCTCTTGTGTGTTGTATAGACTTAATGCATGTGATGTGTTGCAGCGTGGTTTTCTTATTCTATTATTATTATTTATTTTTTTTTTGAACAACTTTTAATTTATGACTACCTTCCGTAGTATTTATTTATATATATGGAGCTTCTTATGAAAAAAGAGGCGCTTCAAATTTAAATCTCTTCTGCAATCATAAAGATCCTTCATGGATGAAGTTTCTTTGTGGAATCTGGATCACGAAAGAATATTAGGCTAAGTCCCAAATCGTGGCTGTTTTATTATAAAAACTTTAGCTTTTAAAAAATTTGTTTTTGACCCTCCGTGCAATTCACAAAAATATTGCGATTATAGCATGATCACTAGTAAGTGCTCATGATAGTGTTTAAACATTTTCGCCCTTGATGCTTAATATACTATAATTTTTAACCCAAAAAAACTTTAATGAAAAACATTTTTGAGAATTTATGAAAATAAATTCATTACAAACATTGTTTTGAGGTGTTTGTGTTATCACGAAAGCTCTTTATGATGTCAAATGAGAAAAGTCAACTCCAAGTCAATTGTTCTAAATCTGTACTTTCAAAATTCCCTTGATAACTTTAAAGGAAATCGCATTTAAATTTTGAACGGGTTTTGTTTCGACACTTTAGGGATCAATATTTTTGAGAAGGTATAGTTACCCTCTTAGTTTATTTTTATTGAGGCTAAAAAATAATCACGATTTTATGAGTAAATAATAAGGGACTGGGCACTTTGGTGAGTATCGAGGGGCTATCATCTTGGAAATCACGAATTTGATTTTAAAAAATTTTTGTTGATTTTTTTCTGATTTTGGCTTGTTTGTACCTCAATAATGAATCGTTACTAGTTGAGATGGTTTATTTCCGTCTTTTAATGATTTTTCGTGATTTTTTGTGATTTTTTGTGATTTTTTTCGTGATTTTTCGTGATTTTGTGCGTTTTTTAACCTTATAATTCACCTTAGACCTGAAAAATCTATTTTTTACTATTACAATATAATATTTAGCAATGTTTACCAAAAATAAATCACAAAAAATCACGAAAAATAAAAAAAAATCATAAAAAATCAAAATTGTGATTTCCAAGACGATAGCCCCTCGGTGAGTATTTTTAGAGTAATAAAAGGGAAATAAAAAATATGAAACGCCACTTAATAATATAAAAGTTAGTTACTGAGGAAAATTGAGGAAAATTGAAAAAATCCCCCTGGTATCTTTTTGAAAACAAAAAGTTCTATCCTTATACTCTAGGGTAAGTCAATGTGTCTAGTTTGTCGTAACTCAAATTTTAGTCTCTAAAACTTGCTTATTTAAGACCACAAGATCAATTTTGCTAAACAGGTATTGTGCTTATAGTGCTTTCTATATAAAGGATATTAGTTTATTGCAAGTCCACATACTGGTTACAAGGGTTTTTTTGGTAAAATCATTAATTATCCATTATTAACCACTAATTTTGCAAAAATTGAATTAATTTAAAAATTAAAAAAATTGTTGAAAAATTGTCTTTGAGATTGATAAATACCACAATAAATACAAAGAAAGAATAAAAAAATTCCCAATGACTTGACATGAAACGGAGCATACACAAAAAAATCAAAAGTGCAAAAGTGTAGAATACATAAATAAGAAAAAGATAGTAATATACGTTACAGGTAGTAGCAAACACAGGACGGGCATAAAACCTGTTTTACCTGTTACTTTAGTTTTTTTCTTTTTGGAACTCTTGATGGAACAAGATGATGAAGAAGAAATAAAGTATAAGGAACCGGAGATTCTAAAGGGAAGAAACATCTTACATCCTTTTGAAAGTGCAAAAAAATAAAGAGGGGAAAAATAAAAATAAGATGATCCGGCAACGGAACACCAACGCAACGATTTTTATGTCCTTTATGAAGATTTTTATTATTCCAGAGCATATATGCAAGAGATTTTAAGGAGATTCTATTATATAAAATCGGTCTTGAGGGTTCATTTCTTTATTAATTTTTAAGTTTCTTGGGAAAAATCGACTGCTGCGATATATTTTATTGTTACCGTTTAATATTGACGGTTAAACACACATACCTAAAGATTTTTGATTCTTGTGAAGAAATGAGGAAGAAGGAACAAGAAATTTTGAATAAGCAGGTGATGATCCGAGAATTGATGCTGTTGTAACGATTATTACGTCTGAGAAAGCCATGAGAAAATTTTTTTTTTTAATTCAACGTTACGCAATTTATGATAAATACCTGACACATTTTTATGGAACTTTGATAATAATAAATAAAATTCGATATTTCTCTAACGTGTTTTTATAAAAAAGTTTGATAATTATAATGATGATTTTTTAAAATATTCAAAAATTTCAAAAGGAATCCTCAGGTGTATTTGAGTATTTTTAAATTAAAAGAAATGCGGTAAATCATCCCTTTCATCATCCTCGTAAAAAAACATTTATACAAAAGAAGAGAAGACGTTATTCAAAAAAGGGTTTACTGTATAAATTTCAAAAGAAATCGAAATTTAAAAGCATTTTTTTTATTAATAATAACTGGAATGTTTTTTTTAAATTATTTTATAATACAATAAATCGTCTGTAGTTTTTAATGTAAATGAGGTCTTTAAGTGACTTTTATTGTCCGGATCAAATTTTTGTGTTTGGTTAATATTGAATCGAAAATTTTATCTGAATGGGAATATGACAAGATATTAACTTTGTGAACTGACAATAATGATGAATTTACAGACCCTAACACCTGTTACCCAAATCCAAAGGGGGTAAACAACCTGCTTTGCTTTAAGACAGGAAGGGCTCAATTTACTCGCATATTTTCAAAGTTGGTCTAGACTGATTTTGAAACCGGAAATTTTTTTTTATAGAGCACAAGACTTGAATACGAGATGTGCTAATTCTAATGGTGTTTTCTTTTTTCAAAATTTAAATACCGGATTGACTTTGAAGCGTAAAAGATATATAAATTAACTATGCTATTTTTTTTTAAAGTTAAAAGAAAATACTTTTTCCAGACTTTTTCCATTTTTAAAGACACTGATAAGCGATTTTTTTAGGTCTAATTTATGTTTGGATAATTTTGATTTTGGGATTAAAGCAGTTCTAGGGAGAATAAATTATTAAAAATTTATTAGTATTACTTACTTTTTAAAAATTTATGAAAACACATTCGTTTAAAACGCTATTTTTCACGTTGTAATTTTTTCTCCGAGTTAAGAAGCTATAGAATCAATTACTAATTATTATTTAGTTTTGATAAATAAACTTTGATTTTCCTTGCTCAGGGCGTTCAGGCCAAAACTTATTTACTTTGTTTTATCTACGTTTTGTTCTGGTAAAGACCTCTTCAGAACAATCAAATAGCGAATCTTATAAGATATAATATGTGTGACTTACATAATATATTATATAAATTATTTTTTTACCATTTTAAAATGTACACTATTTTTAAAAAAGTTAAATTTTTTGTATTAAATTAAAATCCAGTTATCTCGTGTATTACGATTTGCAAAGGTTTAAACTTTGACGACGTCATTATACTCCAATCAAAATACGGGTTTGGGTGCATTTAAAGATGCGTATAGGTTTTTTAGATTGCTGAACACGAAAATCGGGGTTATTTGATATAGAAACTGGGGATGCATCCTTAAATGTGCAAAAACTATCCCCGAAAGGGGGTATTTTTTATGTATTCGCGTTCTGAGTCTATATAGATTTGTCCAAGAATTGGTTTCCAAAGGTTTTTTGGGTCGCCAATTAAGAATCTTGATGATTGATTTTTTAAGGTATCATTAATATTTAACCCCTAAATTAGATAAAACTACCCCCGAAAAGGGGTGTTTTAGCTATTTTCGCACTTTTTGCTTCCAGATTAGGTCCATAGGGTTTTTCATTATCCGCGATTAGTATGAACTTCATTTTAACGCAGAAAGTTCAAAAATCGCAAAGAGATCCTTTTTAGGGTAGTTTTAGCTAGTTTAAGGGTGAAATATTAATTTTTCGTTAAAAATTTCGCGAAATTCGTTACCTGCGACCTAAAAAACTCTATGGACCTAATCTGGACGCAAAAAGTGCAGAAATAGCAAAAACTCCCCTTTTGGGGGTAGTTTTAGCTAATTTAGGGTTTATAATGATTATATTAATTATTCATAGAAAAATCTATGAAATTCGTTTTCAGCGTCCCAAAAAACTCTTAGAAAACCAATTAGTGGAAAAATCTATAGACTCAAAACACGACTACAAAAAAAATACACCCTTTTCGGGGTAGTTTTTGCAAATTTAAGGATGAAGCCCCAGTTTCTATATCAAATGACGCCGAATTTCGTGTTCAGTGTTCCAAAAAACCTATACTAGAGCAAATATGATATTCGCAACTTTAAGTGCCACCCCCCTCTCCAGTATTTTCACTGGAGTATTAACAAAAGTTTATTTCTTTGCTCGTGCGCAAGTCTGATAAATCTCTAAATCAAAAAAAGAAATAGTCATAATTATAGCGATTGGGGAAGTATCACCTTCCGCACACGTTAAGAAAACTACTATGATTTGGCTTTTAGTACTAATGTCACTAATTCCTAACCAGCTGATATTATTTGTTCTTTTATGATGAATCAGAAAAAATTTTATATTTATGTTCGCATTTGCTCTCGCACACCTTTGTAGCAAAATGAAAAATAAAAATAATATGCTAATAGTTACAAAACCAAGATAAATCAAAAGCTTAAGAAATATAAATCTGGAAATAAATAAGAAATTGTATTGCATAAAAAATTGAAAGAAAACAAGTTTTTCTATTAACCCTTGACTCATTAATAAATTGAAAGTAAATATAAAACACCTACACCATGATAATTTTATAATATCAGTTATTTATATTGGTATAACTAACATTCTCCAAAGTCACACTTGCAGGATGTAATGTGAATACGATAATAAAGATTTTAAAAAGATTGATTTGATTGAATAGTACAGAGAAAAAGGGAGGTTAAATGAAGTTTACACGTAAGAATTCCAGAAAGATTATTGATGCCAACATAGGTGAAGGACATTAACATTCTCTTTTTATGTTAGATGTGTGTAGGTGTTAAAAATTTTATTAACATTTATTTTTCTATTAATGTGGATTAATTTTATTGCTTTGAATTAATGTGTTTTTTAAACAAATTACGTAATTAGTGCATCAGTTCTACTGATTGTTAGATTTTGATCTTGCGATGATTTTACCAAAATTCATTAAGGCAGAAAAATTCTTCAACTGCTCTGTTTTATTTACTAACTTTTAATTTCTACATATTTCAAGAAGGAAAATTTTGACGTTTTGCAGAATTGTTTAAATTAAGAATTGATTGTAGACGATTTGATGATAAAAAAATGATTAATTAATGATTTGAATTTACGTAACAGCTTAATTTCTTACAAATTTTAATATAAAAAAGTTAAGAAAAATACTTAACAACCAATTAGCTCGAAACATAATCAAATTAAAAGAAAATTACATTAAATTCCCATAAAATTTTTATAAATAGAAAAAAAATTTCTATTTAAAAATTTTCTTTTTTTATTCGTTAAACAACTGTTCTTTTTTTTATTATAAAAAACATTAAATTTTAATTAAATTATTATTTAAAATTTCTTTTAATACATAAAAAATAAAATATTACCAAACGGGATGTAAAAATATTTAAAGATTAATCAAAAGGTTATCACAGTCAACAAGATATTTATTCAACTACACACTAATTAAATTGATTAAAAAAAAAGAGAATTAATTATTTCAAAGTTTTACATTGCAAAAAAATGTAAAAAATACACAGTGAGAATAAATTCAAAAATTTTTAATTTATCACTAATGAGATTAGATAAATTTTGTTTATCAATTTTATATATTTTTTATTAAGCAAATACGAATAGGTTCGTACTTGTAAAATTGGTAGGCCTTGAGCTTTACTTTTTATCGAAACAAATATTCGATTTTTGCAAAAATTCTAATAATTTTGATTTAACATCTTCACTCAGACTATTAATTATTGATAATGGGTTAGTAGTTTAAATATTTAAATGATAATCACAATATTTTATTTGTTGATATTAACTTTCTTTATCAGTTGTACTGTTGTGACTTTTAAAATCTTTTTGTAAATACACTAATAAATTATAATAAAATTCTGTAAAGTGTACAAAGATCTTTTTATAATCTTTCGTTAGTTTATTTATTTTTTAAGGAGACTCTTTACTACACTTTAATTATCTGGTCTTGTCATTTTTTTTTTTTAATGAAAAATTGAAAATAGTTTAAAAAATGAAAAAACTGAAAATTTTGAGATTTCACGTCTGACAATTTGGATCAAAATCATGTGCAAAGAGACAAATTTAATTTTAGAGAGAGTAAGTTATCAATTAATTTATTTAATTTTTAGAACATTTTAACGGATTTATTAAAAAGTTTCTTTGATAATTATAAATTTTATAAAAATAAACATTTTCAATTTTTCTATTCGTTTTCTAATAACAAATTACCAAAACCGGAGCTAAAGAACCTCCTTAATTATATCACGTGAGTAGTTTTTTTTTTTTTTTAACGTGTTTAATTTAGTAAAAATTAATTAATCAATGCATAAGCTTAGTTTAAATATATATTTTTTTATTTTTTTGAAAGATTTCTTTAATTAAAATGATTTATAAATTTTAAAATTTTGAAAATAATAAATAAACATTAGGTAACCGTTTACAAATAAATTATTTCTATGCAAATTTTTTAAAATAATGTACAAATACAGACGATAGACATACAAAGTGATGATTGAGGCTTTCTGAGTCAAAACAGGAATGGATGGCAGGTCGAGTCATCGGATCAGCTTTAAATTTTACCCATGTTTTTATAATATAAAGATAAGAAAATTCTAAAATTTTTGGCACTCTAGGTCTTAAATAGCCCGAGTTATGACCAATCAAATTAATTGGGTAGCGCTCAAACCAGTGCAGAGTTGGTATTTTTTGAGAAAATGCTTGAAAATCATAAATATGAGCTTGAAAAAATATTCTGAAAGAGTAGGTATCAAGAAATCTCTGGTAAATTGAATCCTGTTATTAGTTTTTTGGAAAAACACCGGTTTTAGAAAAAATCGCAATATCTCAGTTTCCAAAACTTTTTTTTGTTAAAAATTTGTTTTGTTAAATTTTTCAACCAAAATCCCATCGAACGGTCCGAAAAAATTTTTCATTTCGGCCATTAAGGTCGATTTCAGCCTATTTGAGATTATTTCCACATTTTTAATATTTACAGAAAGATTTCTGAACTGTCGAAAGCATTAGAATATTCTATTTTTTAACCATTATTTTTCATCAGTTTTAAGCTGACCAAAACGGAAAACTTCTCAATTTTTTCCTGCGCTTGCATATCTATTTAAAATTATAAAACGGATAAAAAGGTATGTATTTTTTCCCGTGAAACCCCAAATTACCATTTATTTTTACCATGGACCTCAATAAATCAAGTTTTATCTTTTTTTAGCGTCTTTTTTGGACTGGACGCACAAAGTGCAAAAATAGCAGACACCCTTGTAGGGGTAGTTTTTGGTAATTAAGGGTGAAAAATTGATTTTTATTTTAAAATCCCTAAATTTCTTGACCAGTGATCGAAAAGACCTATATGAACAAATCTGGACGGATAAATTTTGAAAATAGCAAAAACACCCCTTTTTGAGGGCAGTTTTAGCTAATTTAAGGGTGAAATATTAATTTTACCTTGAAAAATCGCTATAATTCTTTATCAGCGATCCATAAATCCCTAGGTGCCAAATCTAGGCACTCAGAGAGCGAAAATGTTAAGAATACCCTGTTTTAGGGGTAGTTTAGCTAATTTAAGAGTGAAACCCCAATTTCTTTACCAAATGACTTGGAAATTCGTGCTCAACGATCCAAAAAATCTATACTATAGACTATCACTGTAAAAAATAACTTCTTTAAATTAAAAAAAAAAACAGAATGTTTTCGAAAATTAGTAAATTATCAAAAAATTTGCAAATATTCGATAAAAATCGTAAATTTACTAAATTTAGTATATTAATGAAAAATTCAAGAATTCTCACAACTATTTTTTGTAAATTTTCGAGAAAAAATTGTAAATTATCAATTTTTCTCACAAAAAAAAAGAAGAGAATACTCGAATTTTTCGTTAATATACTAAATTTACTAAATTTACGATTTTATCGAATATTTACAAATTTTTTCGAAAATTTCCTAATTTTTCTGTTAATCTAAGAAATTTACTTTTTACAGATTAAATCTGGTTGTTGCCAGTAACTATACAACCAAACCCGTATTCTGCCTGGAGTAATGAAGGTAAATACAATTATACGATTTTAGTCGATTATTATTAAATAAACAAATTATTCACCAATCAATTTCAATTCCAAATAAATAAAAATAAAGTGAAAATATAAACACACTAACTAAATAAAAATGTTTTTTTTTTTCTTGTTTTGTTTATATTTAGTTATAAATATCAGAATCTTTAACTGATAAGAATAATGTAACTGAATATAAAATCAAGATTTATTTAATACAACAAATAAACAGAAAAATAAATAGAAAATTTTTTTACAAAATCTTCATTTATAAACGACCGATAAAGTTAAATTATTTTTAAGGTCGTTCCGGAACGGTGCGTCAAATTTGTAAAAAACAGATATAATCATTCGAGATTTGGCCAGAGAGCCAGTTGGGGCCACAATCAAAAATGTTTCTAGCGATTCCAAATTTCAGAAAATCTCTACACAGCTGTTTGCATCTTGGTAAAAATATCAAGATTTTTGATTATTAGTGAAATTTAAAAAAATATTTTTTACATAACTTTTCACCCAGGATAATCCTTTTTGCATTCTAATTGTTTTCGCCTATCTATATTTAAGGTACACTGTAAAAAGTAACTTTCTTATATTAACAAAAAAATTAGAACATTTTCGAAAAATCAATAAATTTTCGAAAAATTTTGTAAATATTCGATAAAAATCGTAACTCTGCTAAATTTAGTATATTAACGAAAAATTCGAGAATTCTCGATTTTTTTGTGAATTCGCAAGAAAAATTGATAATTTGCATTTTTTTTCTCGAAAATTTACAAAAAATAGTTGTAAATTCCCGAAAAATATAGTTGTGAATTTACAACTTTTTTCGTAAAATCACAAAAAAAATTGAGGATTCTCGAATTTTTCGCTAATATACTAAATTTAGTAAATTTACGATTTTTACCGAATATTTACAAAATTTGTTGAAAATTTACTAATTTTTCGAAAAAATCTATTTTTTTTGAAAACTAAGTAAAATTATTAGAAATTATTTTATTTATCAAGGTATAATTATATCGTATGCAAGTACAAGACTATTTTTTCTAGGTACTTATAATCTCAACAAAATATTATCTGTTTACAATTTTACTAAACAAATTTTCTCGATAATCGTTAATTTCAGCTAACGTGAAAAAAAAATTCTACCCTGGAAATACCTAAATATAATAAGTAATTTTGGATTCAAAAAAATAAAATAACCTTGAAAATTTCTTTTTTTTTGAAAGATAAGATATTTTTGCATCATTACATAGAAAATAAAAAAGATATTTAATTAAAAGATTATGTAATGTAAAAATAATTAAAAAATATTTTTAAAAATAAAATTTTTAATTCAGAGCATATTTTAAATATTTACTTTTTGAGATAATAAAACATTATTTTTTCGAAATAAAATAAGCAGTTTATTTTTTATTTAGCTTAATGTAGTGAAAGTTGTTACGCGAATTTGAGTGTCAAAAATTCTGAAAATTTGTAATTTAAATTAGGTTTGTATTTAAAAATTTAGCGGGATATTAAAATTTACTTAATTTGCTTCTGATAAATTTAAATAATTACATAATTAAGACTCCGTTTTTATAAATTGTTTATACCTTGAGTGAGTTTTTTAACGAATTTTTCGCTAATGCCTCTACTCTAGGTTACACTGAGAAAAACTGAGGCGCGACATTTATTCAAAGAGGCGAATTTTCAGTGCAGAATAATCCACTGCTTAGTTGGAGTAACCTAAAATTGGTTAAGCCCTAAAATTCAAGGTCAGTGACCCAAAAAACGTACTAAAGAATATTGAAAAATCACCCCCATAAGAAGTGTTTTTACCCGCTTTAAAGGTGCTAGATTTATTTTTCATACCTGCAATCCTTAAATTCGTAATTAACAGCTTCAAAACTTACGCAATGGACTAAATCTCATTAGAATTTGTGAATATTGCAAAAACACTCTTACTGAGAGATAATGATAATGATTTGCTAATTTAAGGGTGTGCAAATTCCGCAAGATCAAAACCTCAATTTTCGGAATCAATGACTCAAAAAAACCCTCCTTAGACCTTTTTTCACCTTGGTTGCCAAAAACACCTCCCCCCCCCTTTTTCGGTTATTTGCCTGGAGTAATTCTTAGGGGTTTGATAAAAAGCAATAAAAGTCGCCGTGTTTCTATTAAAATAGTCTAAACGATAGGAAGATAAAGGGAGGCTAATAAGGTTCTTATATTTTTAAAAAATTACCAATAACTAAAATAATAATTTCATAAAAAAATGAGAATAAAAATATTTTTATACGGTGACGCAACTTAATTTCCGTTAATTTGTCATTTATCGATAAAAAGTAATTGTTGTTTTTATCAGTTAGAAAATAGGTTTTTTATTTGAATTCAGACAAACAAAAGATAGCGTACGTATAAAAATATTGTATCAAATCATCATCGTCTTAAACTTTAATAATAATTATAATTAAACTCTCGCCCTGTCTTTTAATTCCCCACCTTTTGATATTATTATAACACACGAGGAAATAAAATGTATGCGTGTGTATATCAAAGCACACACACGAGGAAGTAAAAAATTCTCGTCTCCCCCCATCCCCGACAAACCACTATTACCTCCCGCATGTGTGTAATATTTTGTGTATATGTTGCAAAACTGCAAAAGTCGCGAGTCGTCTAACAATAAAATAGTAGGGGTATTTATGCCCGCCCCTACAACCCCTCCGCCGCCCGCACGACGGCACTAACACACGTACAAGGAATCAAAATCTAAAAGAGTTCAACTTCAACTATTTCCTTTGGCGCCCGATTTAAGTCCCGTGATTCGTTTGATAGGTCGAAAAAAACGACTTCAGCGCCATTAAAAGCACAAATTTTTGAACAAGTTAAAAAGAGATAGTTTATCGATTGAAAGAGAGATGGTAATACGAATAATAGAGACCGGCGCACAAAGCTTTACTTTTATTTCAATATACTTGTTTCTCCGTAAATTTTTTAGTTACTCGGCAGAACCGAGACGTGTTTCTTGTATTTAAATAAAAAACGAGTACGTCTCGTATAGTAAATACAAAAACTCATCTTGTTTTTAATTTTGTTTTGCTGCTTAAATTAGCAAGCTTATTTTTATATATAAACTTTTTAGTATAAAATAGTTTTAATTAATTTGCAAAAAAACTATTTTTACTGGCAGTTTTATATCGTTTATTTTTTTTGTTCAGTGTTTAATTATTTTTTCATCTTATCAAGTTTTTTTTTAAATAAAATTTACTTCTTCCTTATCCTGTGTGACTACATAATAACACAACAACGTGAACGAGGAAAATACAATAATAACAAAGAAATTAAAAAAAAAAACAAAAGTGTGCTGATTAAATGTGCATAAAAGTAATTTTTATCAAAGCAAGGAAGTTTTAAGTTTAAAAAATAAAAAATAATACTAAAAGTAAAGAACCGTGCAGCAAGAGAGTGAATTCTCAAGTGACACTGGAATTTTTGTGGTGATTCTGCGCTAAAACGAGTTTATAATATAAATAAGAAACACACCATTTACGTACACACGTATAAAATAAAAAAAAACACGTGTCTGTATATTTTTTTACAACAAAAAAAAAGAAGGAAGATTCTTAAATAAAAAAAATTATTTTTTTTATTGAACAAAATTTTAAAGACTTTAAAAAGGAACGTTTGGTTATTATTCAATAAAAATAAATAGGCCGATGAAACCAGAGAGAAATTCATTTACCCGGAAACGAAGAAGCTAGTAGTAGAAGGGGTGAGTAAAAAAATTAATATTCACCAAAAAAAATAGTTTAATTGAACGAAATTATTCTTTTATTCGAGAAAAATAATGATAAAAAAAGTTATACCACCTGTAACCAGAGCTGGTTATGATATTTTTTTGGAGATGGAAACAGTGCGCAAGAATGCAACCGGATAATGAGTCATTTTCTGCCGTCTCGAAAAGTTCTCCTTACATACCGGTTTTTATTTCTATTGTTAAAAACAGGAAAAAAAAATGCATAAATTATGCATTTTATTTTCATTTTTACGCTTGACCGGAAATTTTTAACTTTTATTTCTTGTATAGAAAATTATTAGTTCCTATTTTAAAATTTTAATGTTTCATTAAATTTAATTCGATTGATTGATTGTAAGTTACCAACGAAAAAAAACGGAAACAAAACTAAAATAGTTAAATTTTCTCCAATTTTAAATTCGAATAAATTAATCTCCCTTACAGAAATTCGCGACATTAAAAAAAAAGCACTTGTGTCCGCACGATTGCACACATTGGGAAGCTTCATCTCCGCCAGTCTGTACTCGATTCCGCATCTGTTCTCTTTTTATAAAAATATCGTATGTGCTTTACTATACGAGTCTATACAACACAATAACAATGCTTTGCGGGTTAAACTCCCTCGTTACGTAATTCAAAAGCAAAAACAATAGATGATTTTGTATTATTGAGTAGCTTTTCGAACTGTATTTGTGGTTTTCTCAAATTCGAGGCTTTTAAACCAATACGGAAGAATTATTTACTTAGTTTATTGTGTAAATTTACTTCAATTACGTAATTTTCTATTAATTTTATTATGTAACGTGTTTAATTAATTTTAATTAACTTTTTAACAATTCTCCAGAGTAACATAACCTTAAATTTTTTTCTTTAAAACTTGTCTTTAAAATTCAATCACTTTTCTTAGAATTCTCTTACCGAGCTAAAAAAAATCAACGATTTCGATAATTACTTTTTACATAAACTATAATAATAATAAATTTTAACTTGACTTCACACTGTGCACGCTGTACCTAATGCTCCGGAAATTATAAATTTCCATTTAACCTTAAAAATAACAATTCCGGTATTTTGTCCTACTTTATTGTAATTCTTATAAAAATACCAAAAAAAAAAAGAAACAAAAACCACTTCCTTGATAATAAAAAGCAATTTATTATATTTTATTAATAATAGCTCGATATTTCTTGATGTAGAAAAACTGTTACATAAAATTACAATAAAAGCCAGAAACTCTACTATTCAAATTTATAGAAAATAAATAAACTTGTAATCATAGTAAATATAACTTAAAATCTATATTAGTCTGAACACGATCGATAATTATAAATAATAAAATTTCTAAAAATTCGTTTAAAAAATTTTTTAAAACTTTTTCCAAGAAAATAACACTGTTTACAAATTTTTATTTCTCCAAAGATTTGTCGCGGGGAGTAGGTATAATAAATCAGCAGAAAAAGTCTTTGTAGTTCGAGTTTATACTGGAATATGAAATGGAGTGTTTTGCTAATGGACCAAAGTGCGGTATACATAACATTTTTTTTTAGCTTTATACTCTCCATTAGGAGTCAAAGAGTTTTTCGAGTCTTCTTTCTTGTTACTCTCTTTCATTTTTTTTAACCTCACAAAAATTAACGGTTTTGAGAAAAAAGAGTAATTTTTTTGTGGTATATATTTGTGGAATATTTTTAGCAAAAGTATAATGCCTTGTTATACTTATACTTTGTAATCTTGGAGAAAAAATATTATTAAAATTGAGGTTATACTTATCTGGAGTACAATATTTAATGTCTGAATTTTTTTTAATCTTGATAGATAAGAATATTTATATTAATTTTAAAAATCGTCTTAGACTTTGTAAATTTGCAAAAAGACGGTAATATTTTTGTAACAAAAAAAAGGAATTATTTTTAAAAAATTTTCTCCGTCTGTGTTTGCCAATTCAATACTTGAATATTTTATTAATCTAGTCGAGTGTACATAGAGACCGGAAAGAAAAACCCGGAAGCATCCCTAAAGGCGGAAGAAATATAAAAAGAGGGTCGTTTCAGTGCCTCGAGGGAATCGTAGAATTACTCGCAAGCTCTTTTTTCATTAATTCTTGAAAAAACACGATATAGAAAGTTTGTATCAGATATATTTTCTGATATAAATTATTAGCTATTTCGTCATTCTTAGTTAAACTTCCGTGTATTATGAAAATAAAATAAATTCTCATATACATAAAGAAATTTCAAAAGATAACCAAATCGTTAATTAGTAGTCTTTTAAAAAAAAGGTAAATTCAATAAAAATAACTTTCGAACAGATTTATTTTATTCTCTCGATTCTCAGAAGTCGAGAACATAAAGGATCGGATATTTTTTTTGGTTAGGTCACTGAATCTTGAATGCTAAATTTCATCCTAAATAATTCAGCGAATTAAAATTAATCATCTTTAAAAAAAAAAATATTAATTCCAAGAAAAGGCTATTACAATTTAACGGTAAAAAATAAAAATTTAAAAACACAAATATTCTTCTACATTCGATACTTCTTAGCGCGAAGCATATTTTCCCCTCCCTCGCTTTAATGTTTTTTCAAAGAAACACAACAACACAAGGAATATAAAAAGAAGGAGAAGTAACCGGTCTGTATCCGGACCGGAAGCACGGATCTGAAAGCTTCTCTCGCAATTTTCTTATGCGAGTGTATTGGTTCGTGTCCTCGGCCCTTGCAGTCAGCTTCCTTTTACTTCTCTCGTTCGAGGACATTCACGGCTTGTTTTATATTTTTCACCTTCTGAGAATAAGAATTTAACATTCAAGAACAAAAAAATTGACTTAACTTGAAATAAAATAATAAATTCCACGATTAGCATCGTTAGAAAAGTTATATTTATGACCGTTAGATTTCCGTAAATTAAAAATAATAACAATTTAAAAAATCGGTATTTATCTACGGAAGGAAACCGCGGTTATTTAAAATTATAATACACAAAAGCCACGGTTCCGTTTTGTTTCTTTATTTCTTTCCACGAGCGTTCGCAGGTGCTCTTTTATTATTACGGAGGACAAAATATAAAAAAATAATTATGCAAATCTTACTATTCAGACCGGAAAAATGTATTATTTTAAAAAGTGAAAAATACTAAATTAGTCAATCGAGATCCCGCGGTATAAACTGCGATTCGACGACGCGCTTTATAATTTTAGTCTCATCTTAACGCGACATTTTGGACATTAAAAATTCAAAAATATTCAGTTTTTTTTTCTTCGGAATATTATTTACAGATACGGATCGGTTACGTATCGGATTCTCCTTTATTTTTGTTTTTATATCATAATACTTATGAGAATGCAATTTTAAGAGGGCCGTTTCAATGAAGGGTGGTTTACAGGTTATGTTGCATTTTTATTATATAGTTTTACATAACAAGGTAATTGGATATTTCAGATTTCTTATGGGCTTTTTTTAATTAAAATCGAGTTAAAATTTTTTAACATTTAAATTTTAAATTATGGGCTTTGTTGAGGTTAGGTTATAAATTTATTTTAGGAAATAATGTAATCTTTAGAATCTAATCAAAACAGTCGAGCTAACGGAGTTGAAACTATAAAATCAAGAAAGTCAAACTGCATGTAGTAATAATAAAAATTTAACAGGTATCTTGATTCTTAACACATAAATAAATTTAAAAAAGGGGAGTAAAAGTAACAAAAACATTTTAAAAAAAATGAGACTTTTTGGTTCCTTCCCCAATGAATAAGTACAAACGTCTTGAAAGAAGAATCAGTAGCAGCTTTTCTTTTTCTCACGCTCTTCTTCAAAATGATCGTTTCTTTAACTTGTACACACACGTAATAAAAAAAACGCATATACACAACCGTCACTTGAATTATCCCGCATTTCCTGCTCTCTCTCTCTTCTTCTTCATCTTCATCTTCTTGTATTCCAGTATTATAATAACATTGAAAAAAACGCCTGCACTAAAAAATCTTTTAGGAAAAAAAAAGTTGCAAGGTTGACCATTCTTTTTATGGATCATGCAAGTTTTAACAAGACCAGTTTATACGGAAATGTATCCTAAAGGCCTTTTATTATTATTATTATTATTGAGATGAACATAAACAAATGCGGGTGGAATGTCTCTCATTTTGCTACTGGGTTTATTATATTTTGAGTAAATAATTGAATCTTTTCATATAAATAATTACTTCCTCAAATTTAATTATCATTTTGAGGTTAGGTTCTTATAATAATATCAATTTATTATTGTTTTGTATGCTAATTCGCATTGTTTAAGCAAAAATCGACATTCACTTTATTAAAGAAACTTTTTTTTTAACCCAACAGAAAAAAAAGAAGGTTTCTTGACGTCTCGTATTATTTCTGACAAGGTCAAACCTGTTTTAAAGACTTCCTTTTAAAAACTTTCGCCAAAAATCAAATAAATTATTTTAACTGACCAAAAAAAAAAAAAAATTCTTTTGTTATTCAAGTATTTTTGGTACATTTTAAAAAATACATAAATTATCACCATATGTGTTCAAAATTTTTGACAAGATGACAGGTATTTAAAATTCTTACTTCCTACAATATCCTTTTCATTGTTTTTTTTTTTTAAATTAAAAAAAAAAAACGTTTTCTTGTATATTAAAATAAATAATTATTCATCTAAAAACCTATCAATCTAACATAATAAGATTTCCTATAGAGCATGAAGAAATTGATTATTATGATTATTAAGTTTAGCAGGTAAACTAAAAAAAACAGGTACTGCCTACTTTTAATATTATTCCAGGAAATGATAAGAATCTTTTATTTTTTTTTATCACTGTCAATAAAATAATTATTAATTTTTTTACAAACACACAACAACAATAATAATCAGATGATAAAATAATAATAATAATAATACAAGGTTCTAGTACACATTTTCCGGTTGGATTGATCATTCGTTGCGGAATTTATTATCTCGTGATACCCCGGATCATCTACACACACATTTATAAAGAAAATTTTATAAGATTCAAGGAAAAGAGCAATTGCAACATCGAGTAAGAAATGATGATGATGATGATAATTTTTTTTTTGCAAAATAGAAGTCAGAAAAATATATTAGCGACAGTTAAGCAAGAAAAATAAGGATGTATCAATCTTTTTTTTTTATGTTTTTTATTTTATCCGCGGGGATAAAATTGAAACGTATGTAATTTTGTTGATGATTATTTATACAGATTTTTATTTCAAATGACTCAATTAAGTAGCTCTTCTTTAAATCGATTTGAGAAAATTCAGGGTGTCAAGAATTTTTACAAGAAAATTGAGCAGAGATGCACTTAACATCAGCTACTGTTGTGTTTGTATGATTAAAAATAAATAAAAGTAGAGAAACAAGAAAATAATATCTCAGGAGGGGGGCTCTCTCTGGTTAAAAGAACGAGTTCAGAAAAACTGCAAAGATTCTCCATGTAAAAGGATAAGAAAAAAAAATAAAGTGACTGGACCCGCCAGAGGCTTATTCCCATGACGAGTAAAAGAGAAAGAAACATATAAATAAATGGATGATGAGGGTGAAATAAACATTTTATCGACTTCCGGTCGATGATGAAGTTGCATATTTTTCTTGTTTCAGAAAAATAAGATGTTACGAACGAAAAAGGAAATTTTATTCACTTTTATGTTTCAATTTTTTTTGGTCGTTTTTTAAATTCACAAAGTATCAAAATCTTTTAGATTGTTCAGTTTTTTCTTAATTAACAGATGCAGTTTAATATTTCTTTCGTGTTTTCAACCTGTTAAATTTAATTCAACAAGTTGGAATTTCTATTTATCTATCCTGCTTTATTGATTTAAATATTATTCTGAAAAATGGTTCAATTGCTCAGAGATTTATTTAATCAATAAATGCAAATCGATACGTAAAATTTTTTTGTCAAAATTCTTCATATCTGTTTAATCAGCTTGATCACTGACGCACACTCCCATTAGCTTATCGATCGTCAACCTAGAAAAAAAAAATAGTAATTTTAATTAATAAAAAAATTGTTTCTTAATAACATTTGACCTAAAGTTTAAATTACACTTGACAAAATTAACTTTTGTATTTTAAATTTAAATAAAAGTTGGGTATTTCCGATTTGCGGGCATGTGCTCAAAATACCATGGACTTTAGCCAGGTCTTTATATTATTTGAAAGCTCTCACTCACAAATATTTTTCTTTCTTTTATTACTTACATGCTTTAAAAAATAATTAATTAAACATTTTTTTTTTCATAAATACCGGAAATTATTAGAAATTTTTTTAAAAAAAATATTTAAATATCATCTCGATTCTTAGAATTCACACAAATATACTATTTATCTTTTTCGTCAATACATACTTTTAAAATCCTCACACGTTCTCAATTTAAAAAAATTACTTTCAAAATCTTCAATAATATTTAAATGAGTAAAATTTTCTTTTCAATTCATTAATTATTCTCCTAATATGTGTGTTAAGAGAAAATCCTGTTTCTTTAAAAATTATGCAATTTCATAAAAAAATATCGAAAGTCTCCTGGTACTGACTGACACACCTTATTATTCAGAATGTTCTTTGTATATGAAGATGAAAATTTAAATAAAAAAAAAAATAGTAGTTGTATATAATTTACATTTTGCCTCATGAAATATTTACAACAAACACGTGTAAAGCAAGTATAAATAGAAGAGAAAGAAAGAAAGGGTTCATTTTGAGTATAAAATAGTTTTAATAGTTATTATAGTCTTAAATTGTCCAACGTACTACATTCGTACACGATCTTCCGGATGAAGGAAAGAAAGGAAAATGAAGAGAATATAATTTGTGCTTATAGGGTCACTGACACCTCGTCAAAGCAATCAGTTTTTTTATTTTTTCTTTCTTTGTGTTCACTTATACTTTGTTATGATTATGATAATAAAGTACTTGATCGTTCTGGTATTTATCGAGTTTATTTAGATTTTAAAAAAAATATAATTAATTTTTTTTTTTTCTCGAAAGTGAAATGACTTTTCTGAACTATATATAAAGCCAATGTCATGCTAACGATTATTAAAAAAATCTACTTATCATCCGGCTAATTAATATTTAAGTAAATAAAGGAAAAATAACAAACTCATTAAATATAATAAAACCATTTGCATAAACATAAATTCATTTAAATATAATATAAAATGTTAATCGCAAGCTCTATAAATTGCATTATAAAAGAAACAAATTTTTTACTTCCGTTATTTGATCATCCAAGTTTTTTTTTAATATTCTAATCGCGTGTGTCCCGTATATATCGAAGGATTAAGGATTTTTAATAAATATAAATAATGCATCTTCAGTTTGAATTACGTAATTTGATCATTTGATTAAAAAATAATAAATCAAGATTTAAATTTATCTCTTTAATACGGAAGATGACGATATATTTTTTTTTTTTTATTAATATTAAAAAAAAAAAAATTTAATTCTTCGTGGTTTTTTTTTCGTTTATTAAACAAGGTTGTAAAATACTATTACAACTAAACGACAGATAAAGATAAAAGATATTCTGACGTAAGATTTTGCGCCAACGCGGAAGCGGATTTCTTGTCATTTTTTTTTTTCGTTGTGAGTCGTTCTTTTTTTTTATATTTAACGTATACTACTTTAAAAGTATTAAATCCATATTTTTATGCTTATGAGAAAATAATTGTGAAATTTCTCGGGTTTAAAAGAAAATAGAAAATGAAAATTACGTACATGTGACTTTTTTTTCTGGCAATATTTCCGCTTTTTTTTATTTTTAAAATGAAATTTCTTTGGTTTTTGGCAATTGTTAAGGTACACGCGCGCTTAATTTTGATTTTTAAGAAAACTGTTTTACCGACAGAGTAATTAAAGAAACTATTTAATAAATTGTTATCCAATTGATAGTCGAATAAATTTTAATATTCAAACGTGAAAAATTGTTAATTTTTTTTGTCTTGTTCCGCTTGTTTTATTTTTTTTTAACACGTTATAAATTGTTATGACAAAACGGTCACGTAACTAATAAAAAAAAGAATTTTTAATTTCATGCAATTCAAATCACGTAAAAATAAAAATTTTTTAAAATACCTTAAATCGATACAAAAATTCTATTTACTTCGACCTTGACTTGGTCGATGAACTCATTAATCTCTTTTTAATATGAAAAAAATTAAAAAAAAAGATTTAATCTTTTTATTCAAAAAAACAGACACCTGTCGATTTTTTACTATACGCGTGTATAAAAAGGACGGAAGAATTATTAATTTTATCCCTTTATTTTTCTTGGTATCATATTTTGCTAAAAAGTTATAAAATCTCATTAATCATGGTTATGCCATAACTAAAATACTCAACTGTTATGTATTCGGATTATTATTTAATCGTTTAGCTTTTTTTCTGTTTTTAACCGCATATTTATGTAATTTTAATTGATTATAACCTCAAAAAATTAAAGTCATAAAAACACAGTGATAGAATTTTGAGTTAATAAATAGTGTTTTAATTTTAAAAATAACCTAAAAAAACAAAACAACCAAACGGATAATTTATTCATTAAAAATTTTATGACTTTCACTTATATATTTATTATCCCTGATTTAAATATCAAATTTTCGTATTTGAAATCTATAATTCTACGAATCATGCGTTACGAGCATTGTTATTCTGAATAATTTTTTTGTTTTTAAATTCAAAAAAAAATATTTTCTTTTATTTTTAAATTTTCAAAAGCATTTATAATGTTATGTCTATACGTAACGAGATACTCTCTTCAAATAAAATTTATATCCGCTATGTGTGTGTGGGTAATATAATGACATGCGCGCGAAAAAATTTTCTTTACTAAATAATAGGTACTTATATTTTTATTTTTACGCACACAATTCTAATAATAATAATAATAATAAAACTTACTCATTTCTTATATTTTCTTTTTTTTACATTTTATTTTCCTTATATTCAAAATAAAAAAATAAGGCGGAAGTTTAAGTATATACAACGTTACCCTTGAAAACTCGTCTAATGACTTCTCGACTTTATAATATGCATCTAAAATGAATATTATGAAAAAAAACTGAATATTTTAATAGCCGGAAAGAAGTAAAAAAAATTATTATTAAAAAAAAGTTTTTTATTTAGTTAAGAAAAAAAAAATAGGTATAATCTGACACACATTTGCAAAATATGACATGTATAGGAATCATAATTATAAAAAAATTATTTATTGCGTGATCGTGTAATATTCAGATAGAATAACAGAAGTGTCGGATTATTATGTTGGTTAAAAGTTACGTTATAGAAGTAAAGAGAAAGGATTACTTTTCTACGTGTACAGAAGAAAAACTTACACAATATCTTGACAAGCACGTGTTAACTTTTAAATCCTTGATTCATCCTGGAATATGAAAGACGTTTCCTTGATATTTCTCACACATTCTTATAAACTCTTATTTTGTAGCTTGGTGATGATTCTTGAATTTCCAAAAAAAAATCTTACGTAAAAGGAATCTTTTGTTTACAAGTCCAGCGAGGAATTTTGAATACGTTCTGAGAAAGCGAGGTTAGGTGTTTCTTGAAGTTAGATAACCTCAAAATTTTAAAAATCTTTTAATTTATCATTATACTCACCTTTTTTATCCTTGTACATACCTTTTTCTTACGCAAAGATAAAACTTATTTTTTATCGAAATTTAAAATTTATGTAAATTAACGTAAATAAATATCAGTTCGTAGCAAATTTTTTTTCACTTCGTCTGTTTACTTATCTCTAAAAACACGCAGTCTGCACATACACACACACTTGTATCAACATTAAATTATATTCCAGAAAATTAAATATTCTTTATTTAAACATATAATATTATAAACATTTAAAATAATGTCTTTTTTCTTTTCCTTAAATTCCCGTTAAAAAAATATATAAACTTATTACATAACTTCAACAACTATATATATATTTATGTAAATACTAAAAGTTTTATGCATTAAAAATTAATGCTAAAAAGAAAAAATGTGTGCCGAATATACAAAGACGAGGTCAATATAGAACTTCCGGTTCGAACTTTCAAATAATAAAGTAAAAAAGCCAATGAACGTCCTCATAAACATTTGTGTTTTTTTCTAACTTTATTTATAACTAAATATCTTAAAATATTATATTTCCTATTATAATTACGAAATCACTAAAATTTCAGATTACAATCAAGAAAATTATAACTCGAGTTTAAAATTTTATTGTAATTAAATATTTTTTATCTTTGTCTTGCGCGCGCCAATGAACTATGGAATGAAATTAGCGCCTTTTTATTTTTCTTATTTTCGTGGAATGTGAAATTTAATTTGTTATTTTCTATTATGACATCAGATCTTAACGCATTTAGTGACGTCATAATAGCACAGTAGCTCTTGTATTTTTTTCTTTTCTTTGATTGTTCGAATGATATTTTATTTTATTTTTTTCATCTTTGATCGTCGTTAATTTTTAATTTCTATTATTAGAAAATCTAAAAAGTATAAAATAACTAAATAAAACATGAAAATTTATAACAATAAAAAATTTTCTTGACGTTTTTTTTTTTTTTGTTTAATGCGAAATATAATAAGAAGGAAGTAAAACAGTTTTATTATTATTATATTTTTTTTTTATCTTAAAATTTTTATGACGTAATGATAGTGGTAACCCTGCTTATTGTAAACTTAATAAAATTTTTTTATAAAACAATTGAAAAAAAAAATGTTTCGAATGACAGTGTTTTTACAGGGAAGTAAACATTGTTTCTTGAGATAATGTTTGATTGATTCGCTAGAAACAATAAAAATATTTTAGTCTTTTTTGTGCAATATTCATTGAATTTCTATCGATCTTTATAATTATCGATACCTATCGATAAAAATCGAAAATAATCGCCTTGATTTCTTGAAAACTCCTCGATATAAAATGAAATTTTATTAAACAATTATCTCGGGTATATTAAAAACTGTAATAATGATAATAATAATAATAAAAATATTAGAAATATCTTAGTAAATTATAATCATCACCAACAATAACAATAACGATAACGGTTTTAGAAAAGAATGGATGAAAAAAAAAACGCGAAGGTCGATGTGCCGTTGTCTCGGCCTGTTTGTCGATCCGCCAGGAAGTCAACTTCATTTTTCTCTTTCCTCCCACTTATTTTCTTCTCATCTCTTTTAGATTTTCCTCTTCTTCAATAATAATAAAGTTAAAACTAATACGCATTCACGTTGAACTCTGTAATTATCAATTCTAATAGCGCGCGTAGCGGGGGTCTAAATTTTACGCACTTGTTGCGTAATAAACTACATTATTTATTTTTTTTTTTTAATTTACACTCGCACTTTCATGTCCGAGTTAGTATATCCGTATATTTACAATGTTGCATACATGTACAGAAATTGATTACGTTAAATAGTGTGGTGTTATAACCGGCATGGATTTACCTTATGTATGTTATTGCGAAAGTTATATTTAAAAAAGGCGTTGTATACATGTAATAAATAATATATTAATTTTCTAAAACCGCACTCTACATAAAAGTAAATATAGGACAGTAGGAAAAATCATAATGCAATTATTTTTTTCTCTAAGCGGAATTTCTAATTACGCGCTTGTGTATATTATTTTTTATCATGCGACTTTTTAAGTTTAAATTTTGGACTGAATTTTTTTATTTAAAAAAAACGTAACTTACTATGTTAGATCACATAAAAATATAATATTTTTCAATAAAACACTTATTTAACTTACTGATACATATAATAATATAATCGCGAACAGTTGAGTAACGATACGAACTACTGGCTAACTTCTTTTTTTATTTTGCGTAACCTAATTGGCATTACTAGATTTTAAATCCTGTTCTTGTATTATTATGATTTAAGATTATGACTTTATAAAATTTTTTTTAAGAAATATTTTTCTTAAAAATTTTTAACGGTGGAAATTTGAAACGGTTACTTTTTTAAACTGTAAATAATACCTGTATGGTTAAATTACTTTTGCATAAAATTTTATATTTTATCATAAAAAAATTTTTAATAAAAATTAGCGTATGAAATTTTGAGGCGAAATTAAAAATATTTTTTTTTATAACTAGACGCGCTATTTTATCAATAAAAATAATCAGCTCTGATGATGATGTGGTGTAACTTGAAGATTATATAAAATGCAAAATAAATACTCAAATTTCTCTTTATTATAGTCAATAAATATAATATAATCGGACTATACGTTAATTTCTAATATGCTTCAGGCGTTATAAACGCATTTTTTTTTGCGTTAATAAAAACTTTCTATATATAAATAAATTAACAAATAATTTATTATTTTTTGTTACAGAGTTAATTTTTTTTCTTCATAAAAAAGCATAAATCTGTGCTTTTTCAATCTGTACTGGTTATGAAATTATTGCCAAATATTCAATTGCCACAATTACCGCCGGTCTCAGTGGCCAGCGGGATGGCAGGAATGGAAGCTAGAATACCATCTGGGATCACATTGCCATTCAGTCCAACAGATCTGCTTTGGAGATATGGTCCTATGACTTTTCCACAATCTCATCCACCGCCAAGTCCGCTATTGGATTTTAAAACTCATTTGCCAACTAGTTTAGGTATTGATTTTTTTTTTTATAATTTTCAAGACTTATAGGATTTTCAATATTTTTTATTCCATTTAAAATTCTAATTTGAATTATTATATAAATTTTTTTAACGTTAAAATTTTAAATTTCAGCATCAGATCCACGATTATGGTCTCGAGAAGATGTTGCTACATTTTTAAGATGGGCAGAAAGGGAATTCGACCTTCAGCCATTTGATATGGATGTTTTTCAAATGAACGGCAAAGCCCTGAGCCTTTTAACAAAATCAGATTTAGGTGAACGCTGTCCCGGTGCCGGTGATGTTCTTCACAATGTTCTTGCAATGCTTACAAGAGATTTTAATAATCTCATGAGGTGCCTTCCAGGCAGTCCTGTAACACCAACAAGGCCATCAGCTGCATATCCTCTAAGTCCTCATTCTCATCCACCGACACCTACTTGGGTTGACAGTCCTTATGCTGCTAATTTAGCCAATTTAATGTCAGCCAATTCAGTAACTTTATCGCCGGCACCTTCAGTAGATAGCCAAGCAGGATCACCTGGTCATATTCAGGAACAAAATCATAATCAAGTTCTGTACAAAAGTGATTCTGATGAAGATAATCAACAGGGCAATAACAGTCCACCAGCTACACCAACAGCTCTTGCAGCTCAAAAATTAAGCGAAGTGTGCGTCAAAGATCAACCCAGTCCAACATTACCCCCAAAAATGATGCCATTAACTCCTGGTGCTTTCAGGCCCACATCTGCTGGTGCTTCACAAGCCAGAGAGTTCTTTCCCAATGATTCTCCTGAACCCAATACTAGTGAGTAGAAAATTTTAATCATAATATTTTAAAAAAATTGAAAAGAATTTTTTAATTTAATTAAAATATTTTTTACTTTATCAGATGGTAGACTATTATGGGATTTCTTACAACAATTATTAAACGATCCATCACAAAGATATACGCATTATATTGCATGGAAGAATAGAGAGTCTGGAGTTTTCAAAATTGTAGATCCTCCAGGATTAGCAAGATTGTGGGGAATCCAAAAAAATCATTTGTCAATGAACTATGATAAAATGAGCAGAGCTCTTCGATATTATTACAGAGTTAACATTTTAAGAAAAGTTCAAGGAGAACGCCATTGTTACCAGTAAGTTTACAGAATTAGTAAATTACTCAATTTTTGGATTTTAATAACTAACAATATAATTTTTTTTGCAAGGTTCCTTCGTAATCCAACTGAACTTAAAAACATCAAGAATATTTCTTTGCTTCGTCAACAAATGAGAATAAAATCAGAACCCGGAGATGAATCAATGACCAATGGAAATGGTGAAATAGAAGGAAATGAAATAGATATGCCTACTGACTTATCAATGTCAAGTATGAGCCAACCCTTGTCACATCACCAACAGCAAGAGCAGCCACAACCTTTGCCACTTCATGACCCACCCGCAAAATATAGAAGTCATGCTTACAGTCTCATGAAGACTAATCAAGAACAATCAGGAGAAGATAGAAAGTGATCTTTATTTTAAGATTTATTCATTTAAAAAGTTGATAATTTTTACAATGATAATTATTTTGAATGAAATAATGTGCAATGTGTTCGATGATACTGCAAACCTATCATTTTTGAAAATGACAGGTGTGATTATGAAAAGAAAATGAAACGATTTCATTGTTTGTTTTATTCTTTTTTATTTTATTTTTAATTATTTTTTTGATATTATCATTATTAGATTTTAATAATTCATGATAATATAAATAAAAATATAAATGTATAAAAATCTCTTGTTATGTTAAGAGAAGCTTTATTTTACAACGAAAAGGAAAACATAGACATTTATTGCGTTTATTTGTTCTATGTATATTTTTTGTAAATCATTTTTTTTTTTTTTTTAATTTGTTTTAAGAGAGTCGAGACTTAGGTGTATTTTTTTCTTACGATTTTTAAATTGTAATTCAGATATTGTTATAATTTTAAGAGAAAGAAAGAGAGCGAGAGAGAGAGAGAGAGAAGTTACAAAAAAAGAGAAAATGTGATAGAGAACACAGAATAAACTTTTATAAAAAAAAAGAAAATTGTCAATTTTAACAAGACTCAGCCATTTAAATACTGTGTTCTCAAGATGTAAATTAATATTATTGGTTTCATTTACTTTTTATGCCCGAATCTGAGTGTGACAAATGTGGATGTTTGAATGAGTAATGTTAATTAAAAAAATTTTTTAATACAAAAATCGCTTGTGTGCCAAGAATATTTAAATAATAATTATTTCTATTTTATATTCTAAAAAAAGTACCAGCTCTCTTTGTGGAGTTTATTGACCAATAAAGGTGCGAAAAAAATTGGTCAAAATATATAAGTTTATATATATTAAAATAATTATTATCTTATCTTGTAATAAAATATATATAAAAGCAATAAGTGAAAAATTATATTTATAAATATTAAAAAAATTATAAAACTATGGGGCCAGAATTTATGTATTTAAAAAAAAGATATGTGCACATATATATAAAAAAAAAGGAAAAATATATATTTTATTATCAAAATTTATAGTTGAAATTTTAATGTCTCTGTTGAGCATAAAGCTCTAATGTGGCTAAATTCCACGTTGATAGTGCTGAATAAGATCAATTATTTCAATGTAAAAGAAATTTATTTGGATAATAATTCAAGCGTGTCAGTGGCAATCCATTAATATAATCACTAATGTACATTTTTTTTTCTTTATTTATCATAAAATGATCAAAAAGTCAAAAAAAATTGTAAGTTATCATAGAAAACGTAAAAATTATTTAATTAATATCCCTTAAGGATAATAAGGAGTTAATTGTTACGTAGTAAATGGAATTTTTCAAATTTATTTTTTATGGTGACCTTTACCTATTTATTAAGAAAAGTGATTATTGTAGAATTGAAATTTTTTTTATGGCTCCTTGTATACTGTGATCTCTATAAGGTTAAAAAATACCTAGATTTATAATTAACATAATTATATATGACAAAAAGCAAATAAGTATATGTAATAATTATGTATCCTTTTTTTAGGACAAAAAATAGTAATGTAAATGTATTAATTTTGTTTTAAAAATTGTAAATAACTTATGTTCAAGAAAATATAGATATTTTATAGCAATAGAAAAAGGATCCACTGACGATTGGCATATATATAATATTATTATAAATTTTTACGAGTTATTAAATTCCTTTAATAGGAAATATATCTTGGTAAAAAAGAGTTTATATATCGAAAATTAAAAAAAATGTGTATAAATAAAAAAAAAATTTATGATTGTAAAATTTTAGTATTTAAGATTCATTTTATGATATTATATATATAAATTGTTACTGAAGAATGACAGAATTTTGTAAATATATAAAAACATATTTACTTATTAAGAATGAAATTGTCAGTTTTTATTTTTGTTCTTTCCTTTATACATCACGTCTATAATATCTAAAACCCTATAATGATTAATGAATATATTTACAAAAAAAAGAGTAAAAATTAATACAAAACAGTCTTTAACAATGGAACTTAAGATAATAAGAAAAATTTTTTATGACTGGAAAAACACTACATCATCTGCGATAACTGAAGTCGTAGATTTTTTGTTACCATCTAAATCTTTTATTTCACCATAACTTAATCTTCCATTAACCATAACTCTTTGTCCTTTCTTTAAGAAATTTAACACATTATCACGTAAATTAGGTCTAAATACACAAATTCTATGCCAGTCTGTTTTTTGCATGAGATCACCAACTAAAATAATATAAATTTTAACTTGCATGTTAAGTTACAATAAAATTTCTAATTCAGATATAAATTACCTCCATCATATTTATAATTAGTGTGTGTTGCAAGAGAAAATACTATAACTGGGTGTTCATCATTTCCTCGTTTTTGAGGCTCAGCGCCTACTCTCCCAAGTAGAGTTACTTGGTTTAATGCTGTAAATTATTTATTTTAAGCAGATATTTAAGGTCCTTATTTTAATGATATAAATTTTGTAAAATTTATTAAATATATAAGTACATGAAGTATTTAATAGAACGATGATTATTTAATTTACATGATTTAAATGAATATGTTGGTTTTTGAAATTCTATTGCTATTGACAAGTTAGTAGTTATTTAATTGGACATATATTCATATGTAATAATAAAAAGTTAAAATTATATAATTATATCTTACTTACTTTTTTCAAGTCTGTTAATGTCATTAACATTAGAAGAAAATACCCGGCTTGCACAATAATTAATACCTCCTGCTGGGTTGCAAGCATGCGATAATATCTGAAATTAAAGTTTTAGTTTTAACCTCAAAAATTTTCACGCAGAAATAGTGATCAATTTTTATTTTTCAATAATCTTACCCGTTTTAGTAACATTTTTTAATATTTTAATATTTTATTTGACAATTGTTTAAAAAGAATTGAATTTTTTTCGCACTTTAAAACAAATAAAACAAACAAAACAAAGTAATGAAAGTTTCTAGAATTTGAATTTCACTTGCTCTGAATTCTGAATATAATTTTCGCTGATGCTGCGCATTTACATAAAAAAATTAAGCCTTGTTTTCAATGTAGCGATTAAAATATTAAATAAATTTTATTTCGGAAAGTAAAATAATAATAAACAATAAATCAAAAATATTTTTTTAAATATTGAAATGTAAAATTAAAAAAAATTTGTTAATTATTGAAAATTATAAATATTTAGCGAGTATACAAGCATGCCTGCAGGTACAGCAGGCAAACCCAAACGAAATATTTATTATTATTATTAAGTATATGTGCAGAAGATGCGGTTTTTCAAATAAACTCGGAGCAATTATATACCATTGCCGGAGTTAGTATCATTGCAATTAGAAAATAAAGTTGCGATAAATAATATTTTACTACTTTAATAATATGGAGTCAAAAAAGACAGAAGAAAAAAAAAAGTTAGTGTTTGACGAGAAAGATTTACGAGATCCATGCAAATATGCTGATAAATGTTACCAAAAAAATCCGGAGCATCATGCAAAATATAAACACCCTTTAGTAAGATTTTAATTATTAACCTTTAATTGTTGACAATTGTTTTTGTCATAAGTAATGTTTCTAATAAATAATTATTGCAGAAAGAAGAAAATATTGCTAATGGAAATAAAAGAAAAAAGGATGAAGGTGATGAAGCAGATGAATCACAAAAATTAAAAAGCTCAAAAACAGAAAGTAATCATGATGAAAATAAAACAAATAGCAATAATAAAATTGAAGACTCTAATGAAAATGTTAAAGATAATGACAAAAGTAAAAATGCAGAAAATGTCAAAGATAATAACAAAAGTAAAAATGAAGAAAATGTTAAAGATAATAACAAAAGTAAAAATGCAGAAAATGTTAAAGACAATAACAAAAGTAAAAATGCAGAAAATGTTGATACATCGTTGGATAGTACTCAAAATAAAGAACTGATTAGGATTAATAAACTTCAAGATTCGTTACTTGCATCATTTCTTTTTAAAATGCCTAATGATTTTTTTCAACTTTTTGATTTTTGTAAGGAATTAAGACCTAGTGATCCATTAAATGCCTTGAAAGGAGTTGATCTTCAGTTAATAGGACCTTATGATATAATAACGGATAATTTTTCTGCAGAAAAGAATAAAGAGACTGACTTTTTAACACATTGGAGGTATTTTTATGATCCTCCAGAATTTCAGGTAATTTTGAAAAATATTATTTTTAATAAAAACCTTTCTACTTTTATTTAACTTTTAATTTTATTTTAGACAATTCTCAAAGGAGACAGTAAGTCTGGATTACATTACGGATATTGGAGAGACTCGTCAAACGAACTTCCTTTATTTGTAGTAGTTAATAGTTCTAATGTTAGTTGCACAATAAAACCAGTATCAGAAACTATTTTTGGAGCTCTTGAGTAAAATATTTATTATACATATAACATAATTTTAGTTTTTAAAGAATCATTTTAACAATTAACTCTTTCTAGTGTTTATCTGGAGGAAAAAATAAAAAATACAACTCCTTTTGAAAGAATAAGCTGTACTAATATATCCACAAAAATAAAAGCTTACACAAAAAAGCACAATATTTCTTTGGATAGAAATTCAGCTAAAATGAAATTGAGAGAAAGAAAAGTAGTAGCAAGAACATTTCATACGGCTGGAATTGTTGTACCATTTAATAAGAAAAATCAATTAGGTTATAGAGAGTTATCAGTTAGCAATGGTTTGTATTGTTACATGAATATTAAATAGTATTTATTAGAGTGGATCTAAAATTGGACTTTTAAGAAAAATTTTGCTCCCCGGGTTTTTTTGTAATTTTTTGTTCATAAAAAATCTACAGCTCCAAGGATTTTGCTTTTGCTTTTCAAAAACGCGTGCCTATAAGCACCTCAATTTTACCATTTAAATAACATGGGAATTTAGACTTTTCAGCTTTCTGATTTCTTACAAAGCTTACAGAATGTTTTGAAAACCTGCTAATTGATGGAAAGTATTATTTAAGTATATAAAAAACGATACCCAACCTCAAGTAGCAAAAAAAAATTTTTTTAAAGCGATTTTACCGGTAATAAACGTAAAAAAATGCTGTATTTAAATTACATGTAGCCATTTAATTTTAATAGGAATTTTTTTTTACGTTTATTACCGGTAAAATCGCTTTAAAAATATTTTTTTTGCTACTTGAGGTTGGGTATCATTTTTCGCACATTTGAATAGTACTTTGCAACGATTAGTAGCTTTCAAAACATTCTGCAAGCTTTGTAAAAATTAGAAAGCTGAGAAGTCAAAATTCTCATGTTATTTAAATGGGAAAATTGAGGTGCTTACAGACACGCATTTTTGTAAAGCAAAAGCAAAATCCTTGAAGCTGGGGACATTTGATGACTAAAAGTACACGAAAAAATAAGAGGAGCAAAGTTTTTCTTAAAACTCCAATTTTAGGTCCATTCTAGTATACATGTACATTTTAGATTTTAAATACTTTATTTTTGTTATATATAGATGAACTAAAAAAAATTGTTAGTGGAATAGATAAAGATGAATCAGAAGAACAAAAATCAGCAAGATCAAAATTAGATGAGGTCATTAGATTAGCAACTATTGCTGGAGATGAATGCGATTTTGGTACATGCCTAGAATTAGCTCATGATTTGTTCAGTAGTGGTGTCAGTAAAGTTCAAGATGCTGCATTAGGAATGTTCTCTCTTGCCTATACTCAACTTGAACGTCCGCAATTTTTGAAAATTGCTGAAGCTCATCTGAAGAATCGTAAAAAAGACTGTAATAAATTATCTAATTTAATAAAATAAGAGATTATTAAACATTTTTTCACTTGTGCGAGATAATATTTATTTTATAATGCTTGTATATTTGCTTTTTATTTTTTTCATTGTTTTATAATAAACAATTAAATTTTTGTATCACAAAATTTTAAATTATTAATTTGAATTTTGTATTTAACTAAAAATTATATTTTATTGCTACTATAATAAAAAAATTAAATAAAATAAACCAAAGACTTTTATTTTTATAATTTATCTAAAACCAGAAAAATTAATTTTTTTTGCATGATACTGAAAAAAAAAAATTAATTTTCCAGTTATAAAGCCATAACTGTCAAATTTACGCATGAAAACTAGATCTCCATGATCATGCGTACATAAATCGAGAGCTTGCAAGTTGTTGAATATATCAGCGCGCTATTTTAGAATCCTGGCTAAAACTATTTAAAACAATCGTATCGTATAATAAAATGAAAATATTTAAATTTTAGTTTTCATTATTTACGAAAAATTCTTATAAATAAAATTTCAAAATTCAATAAATAAATGATTATTTAAGTTTTTTATAAACAAAGTAGGTATGTCTATAAAATATTTTATGGGCTCTGATTGTAAACGCATGCTCGAGGCCTCCGAACTTTCGAACGGCAATTTTAGTATAGCGCGCGACTTTGTGCGATTCACATCTTTAAAGTTTGCGCATTAATTAATAAATTTTATTAAATTAACAATAAAAAATTTTTAATTAATTAATTTTTTTGTTAAAACTCAAAAAAATGGTGTTTTTTAAAAAATTTTTTGTTTTTTGAATTGGTAAAATTTTTAGTGTCCAAAAATGTGTAGTGCTAATTATTATACTAAAATGAGTGTAATTTTAATAATAAAGTGTAAATGAAGTGTAAAAAATAATAAAAATTCATAATTATTTATTTAAAAATCAAATTTTTATGAAATTCCAAAAGAAAAAGTGCTTTTTTTTTATAAATAAAACAGTGAATTTTAATTAAAAAAAGTAAATTAAAATAAAATTTTCTTGTAATTTAAATTAAGATTTTCTTATTCTCAAGGCTTTTTTTTTTTATAAATTCTAAGATAATAAAAATAAAGTGATTGTTTATTTTATTTATTTTCTTTAAAAAAAGTGTAGAATAAAATAAAAAAGTTTTTAGTTATAGGTAAAAGAAGTTTTAGAGAAAAATATAGGTAGGTTTAATGTAGAAAAATGATTTTTAAGATAAATAATAAATTAGAGTTTGTTATAAATTTAGAATTTTTGATTGAAAAGTCATGTACCAAAGTAATCAATAATTTTACGTCAAACCTAAAATCAAGTGAACCAAAAATATTGAGACTTAACTTTTTCTATTTTTTTTAAATGTAATTCTATATCTTTTTAGGGAGGATATTTGTTTTGCATCTCTTCGTGTGTGTTTTGGTTTTATCTTAATTATGTCAAAAAGTAATTAATTAAAAAGTTTTAGGTACTTTAATTCAATACTGACTTTAATATGTACACTGTAAAAAGTATCTCCCTTGGATTAGCAAAAAAATGGAATATTTTCGAAAAATTTGTAAATTGTCCAAAAAGTTTGTAAATATTCGAAAAAAATCGTAAAACAAAATTTAGTAGATTTAGCAGATTTAGCAGATTAACCAAAAATTCGGTTATTATCGATTTTTTTTGAATATACGAAAAAGTTGTAAATTCACAACTATTTTTCATAAATTTACAACTATTTTTTGTAAATTTTCAACTTTTCTTGCAAATTTCCAAAAAAATCAAGATTCTCGAATTTTTGGTAAATATCCTAAATTTAGTAAATTTACGACTTTTATTGAATAATTACAAATATTTTCGAAAATTTACTAATTTTCCGAAAATTAAAAAATTTTTTTTTTTAATATAAGTTAGTTACTTTTTACTGTGTATAAAATGACTTAATTTATTTATTTTGACTTTTGAAAATCCCAAAAAAATTTTAATTCATAAGTTCTTTTAGTGTTAGATGAAACAAGTCTAGAATTTAGTATACCGTAAATAAAAATAATTCCTAAAAAAAATCCTCAAACTCGTTTAAAAATTTATTTGATATAAAATCTTCACAAAGACAAGATTACTTTTAAAATGCATGCGAATTCATTTTTCTGATATAAATAAGAAAAACTATATTTTCGTAAGGTAAAAGAAAAATCAAATCAAATACATCGAATTTATATCTGATATTTATATACTTCAAAGGGAAAGTTGTATCTCAATTTTAAAAAACATAGTAAATATTTATTTATTTTATTTTCTTACAAATTTAAAAAATTAGATTTTGGACCTAAAAAATTTAATGATTTTATAATGCAATTGTCAAACCAGGCATAAAATTACTAAAATTAAATAAAATATCAAAATCATATAAATAGCGATTTGAATATTTGTTTAATTTAATTTTTTTTGAAATATAAATTACAATCGAATTATACGATATTCGAGATATATGCAAATGTGCAACGTACGTGAATTGATAAAAAAAGTTTATTTTATTTAAAAAAAAAAAACTTTGTTTCGAGTATTTTAATTAGATTTATAAAACAAAACTCAAAATTTTAATCGGATTTGACTTTGATGTATTGGTATAATTACATTTGGATGACGATGTAATGTTGAAAATAGTCTATTTCGGATCACGGGTGTAAAGTTTTTAAAAACTGGTAGTTTGGTTTGTAATTTACAAAAGTTTTCTAAGAATTTTCTAAGAATTTCCAAGAAATTTTAGCTTGAGTGGACAAAATTAATGCGGCAAATTCTTCAAATTTACGTTTCTTGATTAAAAATTTATGGGATTTTGATGCTATAATCAGCCCGACAAGGAATTTTTTTACTGGATCTAATTGTTTACTCGTAAACAAGAAATCTTAAAAAAAATTTTATCCGATTCCGGAAGGTAGTGACCTTTTTCAAAACAGTAAAAAATAATTAACACAATATTACTATCGTTTAGTAAGTTTACTACACTTGTAGGAAAATTTAAAATTTATTGACATTTCACCCAGACATCCGCGGTAAAGCTGCCTTTCAATCACTTGGTTAAATATTCAACCAAAGCCGCTCTACCGTAGATAACTGAGGATTTACTAAAAGTGAATTTACTAAAAATCGTAGTAATTTGACTGCATTTGTGGTAATATTACTACGAAATCGTAAAATTACTACTGGTAGTATAATTAACAGTAGCCATATTGTGTTCATTACTTTTTTCTGTGACCAAAACGCGGTTAGGTTGCAAATTTCAAATAAAGCAACCTAATCTGCACAACAGACCCAAGAAATCAAATTATTAGTGCGACTCGTGTATAAACTGATTAACTTTCAGTTACTTGTGTTGAAAAAAATGTATTAAAAAAGTTCTTGTTGAAATTAAATATTGTAAAAAAAAATTTGTGTTCAGTTTAGCGTGTTCGAATTTACATTTACGGGAATTTTTGGATTCAAAAGTAGTATGTTCAATTTTTCTAGTGTCGATTTTTGGATTTCCCATGAAATTTTACTATAGTCCCTCTTTTCCAAAAAATTTTTGATTTTTTTGAAATACTGCAGAAAAATAAAATAAAATAAAAGATAAAATTTCATTTTGTTCCCTAAAACCTTTCAAAAACATAAAATATTCATTTGAACCATAGTCAAATTTTCTAAAAAAATCGACAAATAAGTCAGAATTTGAAAAATTATCTGGCGACATAGAAAGAAAATTTTCCCAGAAAAATTCTGTTATATGCTGTTATTTTTTGCCAGAGTACCTAAACACAGTAGCGATTTATATTACAATAATCAGCTTTACATAAATTACTGTAATTCAGAACACGTTTACGCTTATAATTGGCTTTATGTTGAAATAAAATTAATCTCGACGTATATTCAACTATTTACAGTATAATGTTTCCGCGTGATTCAAAATAATAATCAATTTATATTTGCAGCTTCAAAAGGAATTTAATTCACGAAATATTGCAAAAAAAGCTTTTTATATTTTTTGTAACTTTATTAAACCTGACATATATTAAGACTGATTGTTAAACGAAACGCAAAAATCGAATTTTTTTTTTTAAAGTTAATTTTAAATTTTATTCAAAACTCAGTGATGGAAATCTTAAATTTAAGCCAGTTTCGATTCAAAAGAAAATTATCAAGATAACCGCAAAACCGAAGACTCTAAAGGTTACTCTTGGCAACCTTTGATTTTGAATTTTAACTCACTTACCTGCAAAAGCTGTCTACTTATTTAAAATTCAAATTTTCATAGTAGGTGTGTGTGTATATAAAATTGATATTTTACTTATTGTGGATGATTTATGGAAAAGCGTTTCACTTGTTGCTAAACTTTTTTGAAATATTAAACGCAAGTTTTCTTTAGGTATTTTGGTTTGTATCATATTTAACTTTTAATGATGCTTAGGATATTCATTTAACTTTCTTTAAAAATTTTTATAAAAAATATTTAGAAAAATTAACATAAATTAATTTGAGTTTTCGATAGTACAAAACAAGATTTTGTACGTTATTATTTAGTTTCTCAATTTTAACTTTAAACATTTAATTATAAAATTTCATAGAAACATCAAAAAGTTAAAACTTTATGTACATATTCTCAAATGAGATTTTACAATGTGAATTTAATCTGCTTTATTATTATTGTTATTATAATGCATGTTATTGTTAATGTGTATCAAAAATTTATATAATCGTGCATTATTTTGTTTTATGCGAGATAAAAAAGTTTTTTAATAATATTTGTGTGTTTTTTTATATAATTCATTCGACAAATTGTATTTTAATATTTTTTTAATTAAATATTTGTTTTAGTTCCTGTATACACTGAAAAATATTTAAATATTATTTTAACTGAAATTTTTGGTCATGTTTAGTGGTTTTTAAATTCAAATTTATTTCTATACATTTTCTACAATTCTTAGCTTTTTGGTCTGCATCTGAGTTGTGGAAAAAATTTTTTATTTTTAGAAGCTGGTAGAAAATTTCTCGTAGAATACGATTCGGGGATCAAAAATTTTATCTTAACAGTGGATGTCTGATATTGTATTTCCGTAGCTCTTATACGCGTATTAGCCTATTTTTTTGGGCATACATATTTTCATTACTTCATAAAAATTTTAAATTTGACTAAACATGTTCCCCTTTTAATCAGTTTCGTTGAAATGTTCATCAAAGTTATTAAATCCAACTCCCTCTCTAGCTCTCAAGCTCAAACGAGTTTCTTCATCTTGATAAAATCATCATATTATGTAATATTTATTGGTAAAAATAAATCTTGTAATGTTTAGTAGACTGAAAAAAACAATCCAATTTTGGTCTTTCTTCGTTTAAACCTTTAAACTGTTGCAAATGGCATAAAAACTTGATAAAATAAAAAAAAAGAATTATGTGCAGGTACCACTCGAGGTACCATAATAAGATAAATTTTCTTTTAACTTTTCCTTTTATGTTTTACGACATTTTCAACATTTTAAACAAATGAAAAAATAGTATATTTACGGCTCGTGTCCAGAAAAGTAAAAAATGGCCCAAATCGCACGTAAATTACCTTCCGAGGCGAAGCCGAAGATGGTAAACTGCGATTTGGGGCATTTTTTATTTATGGACAATGGCCGTATAAAATTTTTCTGCGGCAGTAGCGAGAAATTTCGATTTTCGAAAAAGGTATTTATGATGCTCTACACTGTGAATGATTTTTTTTTTTGCGTAATTGGAGAAATGCGTTACGCATACTGTTCAGCATCCAAACTGACAGTTATGTGGGAATCCTCTTACCTTGCTTTTACCTACTAAAAATCCCCACCCTTCCTACCTTATGCAAGGTTATCCCGGGACCGTTTTCACATTGCTTCAGGACAGGTTCAAGGCCATTTAGTTCCATTCGTGAACTCCATCTTTTGACTTGCATCCAGTGACTCGCCAGTCTGGTTAAGGACTCCGTCATTCCTTCTAATTAAAATTCCATCTTTGTGTGCTGCCATCTTCAATAAAATATATGTTAGCTAAAAATATACATCATTTCCTAATATCGTCAAAAAAGAAGGTTAATAAATAGGTATATAAATAAATAAATCAATAGTTGAATAAATAAATAAATACATAAGTAAATACAAACAAATTATTCCACCATCTGCGGAGATGTCCCGTGTAGAGGCAAGGCTGATTGTATTAAAATGCAGCCAGCCTTGTTTTCTATTCGGATCACCGCAATACGTCTCCGTAAATTAACCTATACCATGGAAGTCAGGTTTTTTGGTGCGGAGTATGGACTCCACGTACTGGCTAATTTCGGACCCTATTTCTTCATTTCGAAGCATCAGTCTAACCACATTCTCAGGTGTGATTTGGCCGATATTAGTTTTTATTTGAAACTTTTTAACGGCCCATCTGTCGCATTCGAAGAATGTGTGTTCTGGCGTGTCTGTCTTGTTTCCCAGGGCAGTATACACATTCAGCGCTGTAAATCTTCTTGATCCGAAAGAGGTAGGAGCAAAAAAACCCATGTCCACTTAAGAACTGGGTCAAAAAATAATTTATGCCCCCGTGCCCTCTAGTTATCCAAGGTGATATCTCTCCTATCAACCTTTTGGTCCATTTCCTCTCCAAGTAGTCGGTCCAGTGGTCCTGCCACTTGCTTAGGTTGATCTGACGTGAAGTAGTCTTTGCGCGGCCAACGCCTTCCCTATCTTTGTTCAGATAGATGTACTGTGTTTTAAAAGCCAGCAAAATTATAGGAGATTCGCAGGGCTCCTTGACTCTGGACGCTCGTCAGCTTAGGTGCATAAGTAACCTTTCTTATGCAGTCTGCCCATATTTCTGCACCATACAGGAGTATGGAGTGGGTGACCGACATTAAAAGCTTGCGCTTTCTAGTCTTAGGTCCGCAAGTTATCGCATCGGCCTGCTTAACGCAGTAGTGAGCCTAGCAGCCTTCTCCGTGCTTCTCAGAATCTGCGCCATGAAGGTCAGCTTTGTATCTAATAAAACTCCCAAGTATTTTAAATTATCCTTCGTTTCTAACCTATCCTCTTCAATATATATTGGGATGTTGGTCTCAATATGTTTACGGGTGAATAGGAAAATTTCAGTCTTCGCTGTCGCGAGCTTTAGGCCGTGATATCCTATCTAATAATTGACTCCATGCATTGCCTGGTTCAGTTTCTCCTCGGCAATTTTTACATCTTTTGCCGTGATGACTAGGATCATATCGTTCGCGTATCCGACAGTAAAAGTATCCTTCGGCATTGGAAGCCTAAGTACCTATAGGTCGTATACTATAGTCGTATATACTATACGATACGTATATACTATAGTCGTACATGATGTAATGATGTTCCATAGATCCGGTCCGAGGACCTTAAACTGCTCCCGCTGTTACACTGTGAATAAACGAAAGGTAGAAATTACCCTTGATGAAGTGACATCTATGAGAATTTTCATTAACCCATTAGTGCCCAAGCGGAAGTAAACGGACACTCAATGAAAATAATAAGAAAATCAATCGATAGAAGGCTAAAAATCGTTCCCTATAAGTAAAATTCATGCATTCAATATAGGGGTGATAGGGGTAAAATGGACCATTTTCAAGTCGCCAAAAGGTAAATAGGTGTAGCGCTTACGTTTTTTTTTTTTAAACATATTAAATTTTCATTTATTTTTGTTTTTGATGGAGTTATTTGGTAAAATTTGCTGTTGAATCCAATGCCAATTTTCATTTTGAGATATTATATTCCCTCTGAATACTCAAAAATTAGGGTGAAATGGGTAAAATGTACCGTACATTGGCGACTTAAAAATGGTCCATTTTACCCCTATCACCCCTATATTGAATGCATGAAGAATTTAATCTTAGAAGTGACATTCGATACCAATTCAGTAGAAAAAATAAAGTTTATAAATATTTTAGTAGCTTTTAAAAAATTTCGGTCCAATTTACCCATTTCACCCCTACTTTTAAGTACAAGGAGGGGTTGTATGTCAAAACGAAGATTGGATTTGGATTCAGCAGAAAATTTTACTAAAGGAAGTCCATTAAAAACCAAAAAAAGGTATTTATAAAGTTTTTGAAAAAACCACCCCTATTGACCAGATAAGGGTGAAATAAGATTTTTAGTCAAAGTTTTATATTCAAAATATAAATTTTGGATCTGAAAAAGCTATTTCATGAACTTTTTATTATTATTTTGTGACATTAAAAGTCTTTTGTCCGTCGTTTTCTCGAAATTCTCATTTCACCCCTTTTCACCCTTATTTTTCGGGAATATAGAGGGGTGGTAGGTCAAAACTAACGGCAGATTTGGAAAAAGCATGACATTTTACCTATCGGGAACGATTTTTAGCCTTCTATCGATTGATTTTCTTATGATTTTCATTGAGTGTCCGTTTACTTCCGCTTGGGCACTAATGGGTTAATTAAAACTATTCTTTGGAGTAATTTTTACTCTGATTAATAGTAATTTTTAAACTAAAACTAGTAAAAATATTACAGTTAACGTTAGGTATGGTCTTTTCGAATATTTTTACTAAGTAATTTCTACTCTACATTTATTTACAGTTATATAAATTACAGTTGCATTTCATTGGTTTCCCAGAAATATCCTTGTAAATTTCAGAAATGCATAAAATAATTTGCGGTCTAGTAAATTTTTGAAAAACCCTCATCAGCCTTTCAATTGAGTAAAATTTATTATCTAAGGTTTCAAAAATATAAATAAAATATTTCTTTGTAATCTTTAACTTATAAAAATTTGTTTCATACTTTGATTTATAACAAGTACATGACTTTTGTACAAATTAAAAAAATATTTTTTTTCGTTTTTCACCTGACTTACATTTTACAGATTTCATTTTTCAATGTCGTGTATTTTTATGATAAAGAAAATTATTTATTATTTTTTTTACAGATTTATATTTATAGAATTATAAAATAAAAATGTCATTGTCACTCAAAAAATAGAGCGAAATAAAAATTACAGTAAATTTAAAAAAAAAATATTTTTGTGGCTGTAATAAAAAAAATAAAAAAATATTTTTGTACTTCAAGCACGAATATTACGCATAGTCATATAATTTATAAAAAAGTTATTTATCGTACGTGATTTGAGCATCCTAACAGAATATTCAAAATTTAGTAAAATTTTCTCTTTAAATAATTTTCTTTAAATTTTCATCACTAGATTTGAATATAAAATAAATCTTATGTAACAAAGGAATTCAGTACTTCAGACATCAGAGTAAATTCACGTGATCACCAACCACTTGTGCTTAGCTTTTTGGTTCTCTTGTTTTGTTTGATATATTCGTGGCGTAAACTTTTGATGACGAGAATCTTGAAATTTAACATTCAGATTTAAATTATGTTTCTTGTTGCATAATTTACTCTATTGATTTTTTTATCTCTTTTTTTTGTGCGCTACTGTAAGATTAAGCTATTGTTATTAAAGTATGTAAGAGATGTGCTTTTGAAAAATTATTTTGAATTTAAAAAATTTATAGGGTCATTGAGATTAATTTTTCAAATTTATGACAGCCAAATACTCAAAAGGAAATCCACTGTCTTTGGAATTGCTCCATTTACGGATAGTTTGGTCGTAGCCCTATTTCGTAGTCACTTTTTTTAGCTGATCCTGATAGGTCCATGGAATTTTCCAACGATTCCTTAAGTTTTTGGGTCTCTGAACATGATGCCGCAATCTATTTTTATCGCGAATGGCCCAGTTGCCCACAATAGGCAGCTTTGTGTTACTTTTAGCGATTGTTTTGGCATTTTTATCGTATGTTTTTTGGGTCACTGAACTTGATTCCGCTATCCCTTTTTATCTTAAATGGTCCAGTTGTCCACAATAGGCAACTTTATGTTATTTTTGTCAATTTTTTAGCATTTTTATCAGTTGGTTTTGTTTTTATGGGTTGCTAAATTTTATTTTACTATTCATTTTTACCGAAAATAGTCTAGTTGTATATAATAGGCAATTTTAGTTTGTGAAGTTTTCAACTATTAATTTAAGCTGACCCTAAATTAAAAAAAAAGTAACACAAAGCTGCCTATTGTGGGCAACAGGACCATTTGCCATAAAAAAGGATTGCGAAATCATATCAGCTAAAAAAAGTTACTAAAAAAATAGGGTTCTACGACTACACTAAGATGGGTTTATTTTATTTTTATTTATTTATTTATTCATATCAGGTGCACAATAAATACATATTATTGTAAATTTTTATAATACCACAACCCCATAGAGACTCTTAGTCTGTATGTGTGCCAGTCGTCAACATAAAATATAATGTAATATAGTAACAATATTTTTATAATCTGTATGTTGTAATGCATTTATATTTTTTAAAAATAGAAAAAAGTATAGTTCAAAATCAACTAGCCATTTATTTAAATAATCAGACCAACTTTTACTGTGCTTATTACAGTTATTGAATTGCTTAAGCTTTAATGGAAGAGAGTTAAAAATTTTATAGGCTCAAAAAGAGTAACATTTTTGCCAGTTGTTTTTTTTTTGTGGGAATTTTAAAAATATTATTTATGTTACTTTTAAAGTCTCCGTCATTTTTTTCCAATAGTTGTTAATTTGAGTTTACAATCTTTTTTTAAGAGCAAAGAAATAGAATGTTTGCCTGTTTTAAAAAATTTTTTTATCATTGTTATTACTTAGATTCATAGTTTTAAATAATCTGTTTTGTATTCGTTGAATTAGATTTAAATTCGTATCAATAGCACCACCCCAACCTAATTTATTGTACCATGTGATATAATGGAACGAAATGAGGTATAATGCGTAACTAAGTTGATTACTGCTTAAAATATACTTAAGCTTGTGGAACAAAAACATAAAAAATCTAGTTCTTTGAAGCAGATCAATTATGTGTTTGTCCTAGTGAAAGTATTGATCAATTATACCTAATACCCAGATATTTGGTAGATTCTACCCTATTTAGAGTTTGCTTTAAGTAATTAGTCCTATCAAATATTGATACATCAGTATTTATAGGAATTATATCACAATTTAAGGCAATTTTAGTTTTATGAAATTTTGGTTCTGGCGATACAAAACTCCATTGGAAAACAAATTCGTAAGCTTTTAATTTTCATGTTATGAATATTTTTGAAGAGCGTGAAAAACTGAGGTATTTGTTTTTAAAATTTGCAATCAACTAAGTTGATAAAATTTTATGAATCTTTGACCGAGTATATTTCTGGTTTTTTGGGTTACTGTTAGTGGTGCTCTTGCTTCTTAGACCAAAATAGGTTGACAAAGTCTGTGTAAATTTTGCAATAAAATTTCGTTTTTTTTCTTATTCATGTGCAAAAAGCACTGAAAATTTTTTTTTTTCTATTTTTATTCTAATTGGGTTTTTAGGGGTATTAAATATATATTTTTGAAAAACGTTTTAGAAATTGAATTTCTAGATCTTCTAAAAATAATTAAAATTTCTTTATCGTTATATTTTCAGTGCTCAAGAATACCAAAAAATGGAAAGGAAAAAAGAACATTCATATTATTCAGTGTAGGAAAGTACAAGAATTTCAAATAAAAATGCCTGAATAAAAAAATTTAGGGTAAAGATAAAAAATGTTAAAATCAAAAATTTCACTGAATATTGATTATTATTTTTTGAAATTTCAAGATCAATTCATTCTTCATAAATTTATGGTAAGTAATGAAATTGAATCATTATTTTAACTGTACAAAATTTTGTATTAATGAAAATTTCGTTTTAACTCATCTGCAAAATCTGCAGATGGTACAAAATTAAGCAACAGGAAGATTTTTTTTTTTAATTCTTTAAACTTGATGCTACAAAGTTTACATTTTTAACGCAATTTTGAACAAGACACGTCAGTACAGCTTCAAGTCTGACGATTTTACAAGTACGCTCGTAGTTATTTTAATATCTCAAAAAAATTAACTGAAAAAATATTTATGTAGAATTAATTAAAAAGAACATAAGTATTTTTTTAAAAATAAGCAACTTTTTATCAATTTTATCAAGAATTTTGTTCAAGAGGGTTGGAATTATTTATTTCGTGTGTTACCAGTATTACCTGAGTGCATTGCAGTGTAAGTATTTTAGGGGCATTAAAATCAAGCAGAGATTAATTTCCAAGGATTTTGGCATATTCAATCTTTTGACCAGATAGATTTTTCAAGCTGTAGAATTTCATCTCTTTCTCTTGAAAGATTGTTTAGTATGAAAAATCTACTTTTTTTTGGTTCTAATTTTTTTTTTAATAAACCGAAATTGTCTTCAAAAACTTTTCAATAATTTTGAACTCGTTAAAAATTAATTTCCCTGGCACTAAATAATGCAAGTTTCGATATTCACGTATAAAATATGTAGCTTGCAGTCGATTGCATACCACAAAGCGTTAATTAAATATGTATTTTCCTGTTAACGTCGATACCTCACTGAATATAGTCAGTCTATAAACCTCCTAAATATAAAGTCATAAATTAATAATTGGTTAATAAATAAAAAAAAATTCTCTAACTCAATCCTCGAATTTATTCATAAAAATAACATAAATTTTATAACCTAAAAAAAATACACTAAAAAATATAATAAAAATGAACCCTGGAATCCAATTTATCATTTTTTAGAATTGAACAAAAAAAATTCGTGTATATAAATGGTAGGAAATTTTCAATAAAAAAAGCAACAAGAGAACAACAGAAATTCTGTTAGCCATTTTTTCATACTACGAAAAATAGCGAATATATAAATTTTTTTTTATTCCATATTTGAATTTAAAAAGCTTTAAAGGTCAACGGCTAACATTTGTGCAATACAAAACGATTTAGTAAAAGCTCGGCTTGTGTACGAGTGAAAAATGGATTAAAAAAAATATATGCATGAAAAAAAAAAAAATAATATCGAGAGACATTCGCACGAATATTTCTAGTAAACAAGAGTGCATATTCCTCTGGATAATATATTCTCGCATGACCGGAGGCAAGACGGTCGAGTGTGTATAGAAAAGAGAGTAATAACAAATTTTCATTTCGCGCTTAAAAGTATATTACGCTTTTTTTTTCATGCTTACTTTTTTTATATGAGCATATTTTTTTTAAATAAAAAATTTTTTATATTAAATATTATTTCGAAGGATTATTTGGCTTTTAAAATATTTTTTAAATAAATAATTTTTATTTACTCATACCTCGCGAGTTTTTGATTTATCATCAAGAAATATTTTAATTATTGTGGTTAGTTGTTTCAAGGCTTAGATTTACTAACTGTAAATTTTTAGATCCTAATTCAAAAAATTTACAGTCTCATTAATTGTTAATTAGCAATTTTGCAAATTTGAAATTCCTTAAGGAATAGCAAATGCTTGTGAAATTGGATTAAAAAATATTTTCATAAAATATTAAATATACTTTTTAAACGTATTTTATATAAAAAAATTTTTATTTGAATATTTGAATTTTTTCTTTTTTTTTTCACTTTATTTATTATTACGTCTTGCATTTGCAGTATAATTTTTTTTTTATTTTATAAACTTAGAGAAATTCCTTGCTTCTATGAAATCCTGGAAAATTTATAAATTCTGTTTTTACTTGCTTTTATAAAAAAAAATGATATTTATTTTCAGTTTTCATAATATAAAGTAATTTTTTTTTCAGTGTAAGTAGTAAAATAGGGGATTTAGAAACATTTATTTTGGTGAATGTGATGTAATGTAGGCTTGAGACATGTAGTACCGAAGTTTCAGATTAACCTGAAAATTTTTAAAAGGAGGTCTCCTGTTTTGGATTAAAAAAATATTCATAGAGTCGTAAAGCCAGGGAAATTTCTGATTCAAAAATGTACCTGCGGACAGCTGAAGCTTTTCGAACTGACCCGGACCAAAAAAAACCGAACTTTCGTGTCGGGTACCCAAAAATTTGGGTACATCCCTAGTTGTAGTAAACATTTTTTTACTTCAAATTTTAGATTATTAGTACTTTAAAAGCATGGATTATCACAATAAAAATTTTGAAAATTTGCCTTTTAAAAATGTTGTTTAGTGAAATTTTCCAATAATTAATCTATAAGTGGTTAATAAAAAATATTATTTTTATAAATATTTGATTTTTATAATATGTAACGAATTTATTTTTGTAAATTTTAATGATATTGGGTTATTTTCTAGTTTTTAAGGGAATCAGATGCATTCAAAAAATTTGTCTCCATTTCACCCTAAATTACCCTAGATAATTTTTTTCTATTCACTGGTATTTACGATTATTTATAAACAAGAAAAGAAAAAAAACGTATATAAGAAAAAGATGGTACTTACAAATCCCTCTTACAAAATCGATCTAAAAAGTACTCGAAAAACAATACTGCCTTAAATACAGTCTTATCTGACAAAGAAGCTCCAACGAGACAAAAAAACCTAAAAAGAAAAAAAATTTTAATCTTTTAGTAAATACAGACATTTTTCTTTTTTATAAATGACGAATTAAGGTCTTTTACAACTCTCTTCTCATGACCTTGAAAAAAGCACAAAAGCAAATTATCTATCTAGAAAATATACGATTTATCTGATAAAAAAAGCAAAAATAGTTCCATATAAATAATAATTAAAACTTACTAAATAAAAACATCTTACTTAAAGATAAAAAAAAGGCGAGCTTTCAATTACTTAAATTTCTGAAACATAAAAGAAAAGCTCTTTTTTTATGTAAATTTTTTTATATTTTATTTATCTTGTTTTGAATATACTAAAAATTTTTTTTTCTTTTTATGTAAATCTGCTTTTTTTCAAATTGAAAATGATGTACATTTTAACTGTCATTTATTAATGTATGCTTTTTTTGTTTGAAATTTTGCTTTTATATAAAAAAGTATGAATTTATGTTTTTTGTGTATAAAATTAAGTTTCAAAAAGTTAATTAACGAAATTCATATATCGAAAATAGCCTTAAGATATTAGAACGATAAGTTTATAACTTTAAATGATCTCATTAAAGTGACCTGAAGTTCTTTGAAAAGTATTAAAACTTAGTTAAAAAGCTATTTGGCTTAAAAAGTTCGATAAAAAATGTCAAATTTTGGTATCTTACTGTTCGAAATGTTAAATATTCTGATAATTTTATAAAACAAGTTTTATCTGACTGCTAAAATAATTTATTACAGATCTGTGGTGACTTAAATTCGTGTGTGTGCTAATATCGATTAAAAAAATATGCACGAAACGACAGGCTAATCAAAGCCCAAAATGAAATTAAATGTTTAACAATGTTATAAAACATAAGAAAACAAAGTGAATAACTAATTTTATTTTAATAGTATAATAAAGAATATAACAAAGAGTAATTGTGTTTACTGAATTTTCTCTCTCTGTTCTTGTTTCGTGCTCATTTTATGTAGTTTTAGATAGTTTGTCTGGATTTTATGTTTACGAGTACCTGAAAAAAGCTCATTGTTTTTCAATTTAAATATTATTGGGACGAAGTAAATTTCATGTTTAGATTACACGGATTTTATTTTTCTTGGGTTTTTTAAAACTGTTTAGAAGGGTAAACTTAGGATAAGATGCGAGCAAAAGTTTTTTTAAACAGATGGGTTTAAGGAACTTTTTTTCGAAGGTAGATGAGATTAGTGAAATAGAATAACATGTAAAATGAGAAAAAAGGAAGAAGAAAATGGAACTTTAGTTTACTGGTTATTGTAGGGACGATCTTAATGGCAGTTTTTTGTTGGAATGAGATTTTATAGCGAAGATACTGAAATTTATCTGAAACGGAGGCCCTGAAAAGTTAAGAGGATATTGTACATTTTTTGCAATTTTGAACTAAAAAAATGACTTGAGGAGGGCTGGTTCGAAGAATTATAATCCATCCATCCAAGCCTCAGTTACCCAGCTTGTTGCTTGATGTTATTTCAAAAAAGAAAATTTTTGTTATTAAACCAATTTGTCGGATCAAACTTCCTCAATAAACTCTGATCTAATTTTGCAGCGAAAAAAACCACAAAAATTTACTATTTTTTACTGAAAAAAAGCTTAAAAATTCTTTCAAAAATATTGACATTTTATTGGAAAGCTGTATTATCGTAAATATATCGATTAAATAATTTTTATAAAATTAAAAAGTTTTGACTAACTTATTCGTTACAAATTTTATTTGAGTATAAATTTTGTAAAAAAATTACACAACATTAATAATACGTACATTTATTATGAGCGAGAATGAAAAATTAGTTAGCTAAGAGTAATAAATCTAAAAGTTTATTACACAAATTTTTGATGTTTTAATAAAATTATTTATGTAACAAAGTTACAATTGAATTATTTAATGAAATTAACATTAATATATTTAGAAAAGTGAGATGAATATTGGGATAGAGTAAAGGGTAGAATAAAATATCTTTGAAGAGTCTATTTTACTTTCTGGTTTGAAGTTGAAGTTATAAAACTTTTTGATTATACGTTACTCTTCCTAGTTCAAAATATGCACTTTTAGAAAACGATATTTTGCCTGCAAGACCTAAAAATTATGTAACTTCAAAGTACAAAAGCTTCTAAAACTTTTTAAGAAACGGATATTTTAAGTGCTTTTAGAGAAAAGGGTTGTTTAAAAATACGTGACGCTTTTAGTGTGGGTGGATTTTTTTGGAAGGTTTTTTGTTTATTTTGATGGGACCAATTTTAGGACTTAACTTAACACCTTTTAAACGCCGTAAACTGCAATTTTGTATCACTAATTTTCTCATCAATGTAGCCAATTAACCAAATGGCTATTTTTGGCTAAAAATGACCAATTTTTAAATTGCTGCCGAATTCGTAATTTCTGACAAAAAAGGGTTTTATATGTCTCGAAAAATTTCTAAAGGCTTCAAGTTTCCAAAAAATTTTTACTCATCTCATTTCCTAGAGTTTTAAGAAACGGCTTTTCATAGTTAGCATTAATAATTAACTTTTTTAAAAAATCATTAAATTGGGTGTCCGACTTCAAATTATCATATCTGATTAAAAAATAATTGAAAAAGGTTGAATAAAGAATTTTTGGAAATTTGAAGCTTGTGGAAATATTTTGAGACTTATAAAACTCATTTTCGTCAAAAATTACAAATTTGGCAGCAGTTTAAAAATTGGTCAAAAGAACCAAAAATTACCATACGGTTAATTGGCTATAGTCATGAGAGAATTAATGATAAAAAATTGCGGTTTACGGCGTTTGAAAGCTGATATTTACACCCAAAAAATGAGACCAACCAAAAGAGTTTTGGTTAACGTGTGAGGTTTTAGCGTTTCATTGAAAATTACAAAAAACCCTATTTTATAAAATTGAGCCCTGCGTTTCTAGCCCAGAAGGCCCATTGGAATAAACGGAGGGTATTCGGCATGTTTTTTCAACATAATAAACTCAACCATTTTGTGTAATTCGGTGTTCCAAATGTATGAAACTCCCCTAGTAAGTCAAATATATTTATAATGAAAATTAAACACAATTATAAGTGTCAGAAATGTACATACGTACGGTTTTGTAATAATAACGTAAATACACAGTTTGCACGTTTGCGCAATTTTATCGATTACACGTACATATAAATTTTTAAATATATAATAATATATATGAATCAAAATAGAATAAAAGATACACGTTAAGCATAAAATTAATTTTTTTTTCTAAATTATTTTATTCCCTAAGTAAAAACTTTGATTACATAGTAACAAGTTTTCTAACATAAGATTAAAACTTTGAAATGACAATATAAAAACATTATAAACTCATGAAATAAATTGAGTTTGACATAAGTTCTCTCTATATGCTACTTATTTATTTTTATCATCTATTTTTATAATACATTTAGGTACCCTTTACATTCGATCCTGTAAAATTTCTATAAAAGTTTACCTTTTATTATTATACTTTTTAACTTGTAGCACAATGCAACAGTTTGCAGTTATATTTATTAGTATATACTTGAGAAATAACTTTAAGAATTCTTTTATTAAGTTAGAATTTTTCTCGAAAGTGAAATGACTTTCTATTACTATATAAAGAGCTAAAATTTTAACGATTTTTAAATTGTTTTTTTATAAAGAATTATTGTACTTTATCTTTAGATTTTCTAAATTCTCAAAGTGCTTATACTAAACTAAAATAATATTCAAACCATCGAATATTTTCCAGCTGAAAATTTATTTTTGCTCATAAATTTAAAAATTTACGATTTAATATTACATTAGCTATTTGTTATGAGAATTACTATTAAGTTACGCCGAGCATCGCGAGGCTAATCAGCTAGTAATTATAAAAATAACTAATTATCACAAATTTAACTTATAAACTAAACTATTTAAACAAACAAAAATTACTAAATTTTACAAAATAATTTATTATGACTAAACTGAACCTGAGAGCACACACCGCGTATATCTAAAATTATGTTTACTTTGATGACGAGGTCTGCTTCAGCTGGTATTATCTGAACACCATATTGTCTCGGAAACAGCACAAATTATTAATAACTAAAAGAACTCTAAATGAAGACTGTTCTTGGGGATGACGCCTGTGAGTCACTCTGGGATCTGATTCAGCATTCATATCACAATGGTAAGAAACCGTACCATCCGCAATATATTGTACTGCGCATGTGCAAAACAAATGTTATTAGAAATGGTATTACTTTTCGTGATACAATTTGGTTATAAAAGTGACATGTTATAGATGATATAAATGCTGAATCTAGGCCCTGGTATTAAAAAAATATAATTATTTATAAACAAGTGTGGGATCGGTTGTTTTTTATTATTATTATTAGTACTCTGAGTTTTATTCTTGTGCTTTAATTTCTAATGCGTAAGTTTTTACATAAGTAACGGGAAAAGGCCGAGAGGGTCCGAGTGACTTCGGGCGGGTTTTGTCATAGGAATGTGGCAGCTGAGTCAGTTAACTAATTTTAGGGAGAGGAAATTAACATGTCAGTCAGTCAGTCTGCCATGAGATGTACGGAGTTAATGAGGCGTGTTGTGTATAAAGGACCACTTTTCATTGTAATGTAACTTGGTATATTTTTATATACAAGTTTTGGACTGTTGTTATTCATTTTAATTACACTGTAAAAAGTAACTTTCTTAGATTTACAAAAAAAATAGAATTTTTTCGAAAAATTAGTAGATTTTCAACAAATTTTGTTAATATTCGATAAAAATTTCGCGGCCTAATGGACGCCGGCTGGCTAAAAAGTCTCCTTCTTTTTCCGACTTCTTCTTGGGTCCTGATTGGCTGTGAACATTTTGATAATCTAATTTTTTGATTAGTACATAAAATGGCGCACGTTTAAGTTTATTTAGATTTTTAATTTTTTAAATAATTAGAACTTAATAGTTTTTACTTTAAATTAAATTAAGAAAATAAATTTTATTTATTTTTCACTATCAGCAAGAATCTATTCGGTGATATATCAGGCAAAGCTACCTCAGGAACCCTGTAAATTATACACATAAGAACCGAGGAAATATCCTCACCCCATACATTACGCATAAGAAATTTAGGAATCATAGGCTTACTAAGTTTTTCTATATTTACTCCAGTCAAAATACGGGGGGGGGTTGTATTTTTACTGGCGAACATGAGATTTGCTTTCCTATACGTTTTTTGGGTCGCTGAATCCGAAAATCGGGGTCATTTCGTAAAGAAATGGGGGCTTCACCCTTAAATTTGCAAAAAACTACCCCAAAATGGGGTGTTTTTTACATAGTTGCTATTTGAGCGCTCAGATTGGCACCATACGGGTTTTTTGGGTCGCTGATCAAGAATTTCGACTCATTTTTCATAAATAATTAAAATTTCACCCCTAAATTGGCTAAAATTACCCCCGAAAAGGGGGTGTTTTTGCTATTTTCGCACTTTGAGCAACCAGGATATGTCCATATAGGTTTTTTGGGTCGCTGATTAAGAATTTCGACTTATTTTTCATAAATAATTAAAATTTCACCCCTAAATTCGCTAAAACTACCCCCTAAAAGGGGTGTTTTTGCTATTCGGGCACTTTGAGCAACCAGGATATGTCCATATAAGTTTTTCGGGTCGCTAGTCAAGAATTTCGACTTATTTTTCATAAATATTCAATATTTCACCCTTAAAATAGCTAAAACTACCCCTAAAAGGGGTGTTTTTGCTATTTGGGGACTTTGAGCAACCAGGATATGTCCATATAGGTTTTTCGGGTCGCTAATCAAGAATTTTTATTTTTTTTTCATAAATATTCAATATTTCACCCTTATAATAGCTAAAACTACCCCTTAAAAGGGTGTTTTTGCTATTTTCACACTTTGTACATCAAGGATATGTCCGTACAGGTTTTTTGGGTCGCTAATCAAGAATTTTGACTTACTTTTCATAAGTATTCAATATTTCACCCTTAAAATAGCTAAAACTACCCCTTAGAAGGGTGTTATTGCTATTTTCACACTTTGTACATCAAGGATATGTCCATACAGGTTTTTTGGGTCGCTAATCAAGAATTTTGACTTACTTTTCATAAATATTCAATATTTTACCCTTAAAATAGCTAAAACTACCCCTTAGAAGGGTGTTTTTGTTATTTTCGCACTTTGTGCATCCAGGATATGTATATATAGGTTTTTTGGGTCTTTAATCAAGAATTTGGACTCCTTTTTCATAAATATAAAATATTTCACCCATAAAACAGCTAAAACTACTCCTAAAAAGTGTTTTTTTGGAACTTTTACACCTTGAGCATCCTGAATATGTCCATTCAGGTCTCTGGGCCGCTGATCAATAATATACTCGTTGTCGGTAAAAAAGTTTTCCTTTTTAAGAGATGAGGATAACTAGATCTATTGTATAATTCAAAAAAAAAATTTTTTTTTCTTAAATACAATTAATACAATTAATAGTGAAATGTTAATTATTAATGAAAAATAAGTCAAAATTCTTGATTAAAGACCCAAAAAACCTATATATACATATCCTGAATACACAAAGTGCGAAAATAACAAAAACACTCTTCTAAGGGGTAGTTTTAGCTATTTTAAGGGTAAAATATTGAATATTTATGAAAAGTAAGTCAAAATTCTTGATTAGCGCCCCAAAAAACCTGTATGGACATATCCTTGATGTACAAAGTGTGAAAATAGCAAAAACACCCTTCTAAGGGGTAGTTTTAGCTATTTTAAGGGTGAAATATTGAATATTTATGAAAAGTAAGTCAAAATTCTTGATTAGCGACCCAAAAAACCTGTACGGACATATCCTTGATGTACAAAGTGTGAAAATAGCAAAAACACCCTTTTAAGGGGTAGTTTTAGCTATTATAAGGGTGAAATATTGAATATTTATGAAAAAAAAATAAAAATTCTTGATTAGCGACCCGAAAAACCTATATGGACATATCCTGGTTGCTCAAAGTGCCCAAATAGCAAAAACACCCCTTTTATGGGTAGTTTTAGCTATTTTAAGGGTGAAATATTGAATATTTATGAAAAATAAGTCGAAATTCTTGACTAGCGACCCGAAAAACTTATATGGACATATCCTGGTTGCTCAAAGTGCCCGAATAGCAAAAACACCCCTTTCAGGGGGTAGTTTTAGCGAATTTAGGGGTGAAATTTTAATTATTTATGAAAAATGAGTCGAAATTCTTGATCAGCGACCCAAAAAACCCCGTATGGTGCCAATCTGAGCGCTCAAATAGCAACTATGTAAAAAACACCCCATTTTGGGGTAGTTTTTTGCAAATTTAAGGGTGAAGCCCCCATTTCTTTACGAAATGACCCCGATTTTCGGATTCAGCGACCCAAAAAACGTATAGGAAAGCAAATCTCATGTTCGCCAGTAAAAATACAACCAAACCCGTATTTTGACTGGAGTAATTGGATTTGACAAGAATTTTTGTTCTATACAGAATTCATATATTTCTATTTTGAAGTATGATGCTAAAACCATCAATATTGTCAAAGTGATAATCAATTGCGTCCTCAAATCTAGTTTCTGTAATACATACCTATAATGTCATACGTTGGATCCTCAATTATAGAATTTGATTAAATTGATTAAAATGTCATTTAAGCGATGTTGCGTTTAAGATTCCTACCTTAAGTGTATCAGGTCAATTAGAACAATCTAGTAAATTATTGTTGCGAGTAATAGGAGTAATATCATCCTTTTGAGTTGAGGAAAGTGTATGAAGACTTGATTTTGACTACAACACGTTGCCTGGATAGTCCTTTCGCCAGAAAGACATTGTAAACGATGTAATCTATCTTTAGAGATATCAGAATGTTAAAAAGTATTAAGGTCAAGCCGAGCTGTTAATTGACGTTTTAATCATAGCTCTAGAGAGGATTGTTCGTAGGATCGATATGGGAATTGAAGGGAATTGTGGTTAATAATTTAAAGATTAGTGACACATACTTAACTATGCTTTTTAGAAATTCATACATTGCTCTATTATAACAATATTCAAGAGTCATCTTCATTTTAAACTTTAATGCTAGACACGTACAAACTCGGACATATATAAAAATTTTGTGAATTTAAAGCAAATTTAATAAATGCTCGTTTTTCGGTTTAGATGTCCAACTTGATAAGAATTTAAAATATTTTAAGTAACACAAATAAATTTGAATAGCCTGTTGCTCCTGTCGATTTCCTAACCTCAAAAAAATTGGACTAAAAAAAAGTAACTGATAAAATCCTTTTTTAAATTTATAAAATTTCAGAATAAATTAATAAGAGAATATTATTTATTTGTTTGTAATTAAATTAATGCTTAACGAATATCCATTGTATCGAAGAGTAACAATGTACACAAACACATATATAAATTATACTATATTTCCATTAATTAAAATTTATAAAACAGAGCTTAATAAATATAGAAACGATAAATTTAAATTTATAATAACAAAATAATGAAAATTTTATTAACGTTTCATTTAATTTTTCTGCTATTTATCGATTCTTATACCCAACGAAGAATTAAATAATCAAAAATTAAAATTTAATAATATCAAGTCAAAGCTTTTAGAAAATAATCGATTAATGTGATTTTAATTTAAGATAACGTGGATTAATAAAATTATTTAAAAAGCTTTTAAAGTTTATTTTAAAAGAAAAAAGAGTCCTTTAAATGATGAGATAAAGAAAAATGTGCAAAAGGAAGGTCATAAAGTAAGAAAGTAATGAGGCCAGTAACGAATACATCTGTAAAAAGAATATCGGTCAAGATAAGAGATTTTCTTCTTTATTTTTTAATATTAACAACTAACACCTTTTAAACAAGCTTTATGGATACATTAAATAATTATATTTTTATACGGAGCTTTTGGTTGGTTAGTTTCCAGTCTCCGGCTCGAAAAGGACCATTTTTAATAACAAGAACCTGACTCGAGGCTATTCAAGTTTAAAAAAGCCAGTTATAACTTTTAATTTATGCATTTTAGAATAAAAAATATGTTCCACACACACATAAAACAACTTTTTTGTTGTGTCTCGGATAAAAAACATTGTATAAGACATTTATAATTGTTTTTTCTCAAGCATACATAATTACTCTGCTTTTTTTATTTTTCTAAATTATAAAACAAGTCATTTGGAAAAAAAAAATTTTTTTTAGTTACCAAGTAATTTTTAATTTTTTGAAATATTACGAGAATTATTTATTTTTTGTCTGTAAAATAACCCTTAATTTATTAACACTCGAATACTCGGGTAGCTTTGTTTTTTTTTGGTGCTTGCTGTGTACACATACTTTTTTTTCTAGTGTTTGATATAATATGACGTTGAAAAAGCAGAAAATCAATATTTTTTTCATCTTAAAAAAAGCTCAATAACCTTTTTTTGTTGTTTGTTGACTTTGATAAACTCTGTATGAAGTTTAATTAATTTAATTACAACATGATTTTAGTAAGTAAAGAAATTAATTTTTAAATAGAAAAAAAAATATTTTTTTTTATTTAATAAAATTATAGAAGAGAATGTAATAAATTAATTATATAAAACTGAGTTTAATGTAATAAATCATACGATTCTCTTGAGACAATATGGATTAATTGGGTGGTACGTTAAAGTTACAAGTTGATATCGTAATTAATTTATTACGAGTATAAAAAAATTATCGAATAAAAGTTGATAATAAAAATTTTAGTAGACTAAGATTTTTTTTCCAAATTTTGTGAAATTTTTAGTTGCCTCATTCGAATAGTAAAAAAATTTGCTTAAAAACATAAAATGGAATGAATAAAATTTACAATTTAAGATTATCATAATTTTTCAAGATAGATATTTTTTATTTTTTCAAATTTTTATGAGCAAGTGACAGTTTTTTTATGTATGCTTGAGAAAACCTTTTTATATCTTCTGTTGTGAAACGTGAAAGATATATATATCTGTAGCTGTTTATATTGCCTGTTATTTTATTTTCTCTGTATATAAATGTTTTGTCGGTTATATGGGTTGTTCCATCTAATTTATTAATTTGGTACTTGGTTCCATATTTGGTACAATATTTTGTGGTGTAGCTGGGATAATCGAAATTTAAGTTATTACAAAATGGTACCCACGTAAAAAGATTAAGCTTAATTTTATTAAACCTTTTTAGGTTAGTCCGTACCCAAAATTAAGCTTAATCTTTTTACGTGGGTATTTTCAATCAAAATTAAACAATAAAGTGTAATTAAGTGATATTTTAATTATAGATTAAGTTATTTATGTAACTAATAAGTTTTTAAAAATATGTAATTTTGAGGTTATGTTTTTAGTACAGTGTAGCAGGGTAAAAAACATCCAACAAACATGATTATCATAAAACATGATTACGTACTGGTGCAGAGTGGGCCTTAGTTCATTTTTAATTTTTTGACAAGCTGTAGTAGTTGTCTGTAGCAAGATATAATAAAAATAGATTTTTAAGGCAAGTAGACGAAAGAAATTGATTAATTTTCAGAATTTTTAGCTTAACTTTGAATACCAATTTCGCCTAAGAAATATCCTATAAACTTTTCTTACCTACGTAGAATAATTCATTAAAACAAGACAGAACAGTCCATATAAAATATCTTGTAAATAAAATTGTTTTAGTTATCCTTTCAGTTGCATTTTATTTTTATACAGTTTTATTTTAGTACAATAAAGAGTGAAAATAACGTGTGTATTCGACTGTTTTCTTAAACTCTTGTACACTTTTTCTTTATTTCTTATTTTATTTATTTATTAGCTTTTATGGCTTTTTTAGTCTTAATTTTTTTAAAATCCCAAATTGAAATTATTTACGATAAATAATTCAAAGCACGTTCGCTAACAAAAATTTCTATACAAACGTTGATGATGCATTTGATTTTGAATAGAAACACGAATGTGAAATTTATTTTATATAGCAACAAAATTTCATTTTGTAAATTTTAATTAAAATATTAAACAGAATTTTTATTAATATATTTAAACAATTTTATCAAAATACTAGAAATTCCAGAGATGTTTTTAATGAATTTATTTAATAATGAAAAATTTTCTACTTGATAAATTTCATTTGTTTTTTTCGCTTTAGTCTGTAATTGGTTTTTTATTAAAATTTTATAATTAAATGCTTAAATTTTTGGTTTTCAATCGCCCAAATATAAATTTTGAAATTTTTATCTTAATCAAAAATTTCATAAACTAAAAAACGTCAGTTTATCATTTACAAAAAAAAATAAATTACATATTTCACATGCACTAAATACATTTTGCCTGCAGCATTAGTTTGGATCAAAGTGATTCCCTGTCAGATGAAAAAAAAAGATGAAAAAAATAATTTAAATTTCATATCGATATCTAAAACGTCAAATCGAATAAGGGTATCAAAATTATTTTCATAAAGTGTAAAAATTTTTAAAAAAGTCTCAAATAATTCCAGCAGTGGATAACAGTAATTAAAATTAGCCTGAACACACACATAAATTTAATAGATACGCATCTGTTATTTTATTATCCAGCATTAGTAAAGCTCATTAGTATTGTTAAGTAATTGGCTATTCAATTTATTACCAAAATAATAGTAATTAAAGAAAAAAAAATTGTTCACTCGAGTGATTATTTATTACAATAGATTTAATTTTCACTTGAATTAAATACAATAATATTGGTACGTCTGACTAAAACCTGAGTTATACTACTTGTATATTTTGTCAAATAATTAAAAAAGAATATCTAAGTAGTCGAGTATGTAATAAAGATTTTTTCTTGAATTTTAATTAGTTGACCTAGTTGATTATAATATCTCTAGCTCATTAAGAAATCACATATTTTTTAGATTTTTTTAACAAAATATTTATTTTTTATATGAGGCATTCCGAGATAATTGGGTTCGAAGGCTCGCGGATACCTAAAATATTTTTTTCAAACTCGGACTCAATGATCAAGCTGTTTTTTGAGTGATTACATTAATAACTACACTGTAAAAAGTAACTTTCTTATATTAATAAAAAAATTAGAACATTTTCGAAAAATTAGTCAATTTTCAAAAATTTTTGTAAATATTCGATAAAAATCGTAATTTTACTAAATTTAGTATATTATCTGAAAATTCGAGAATTCTTGATTTTATTTTGGAATTCGCAAGAAAAATTGATAATTTAGATTTTTTTTCGAAAATTTTCAAAAAATAGTTGTGAATTTACAACTTTTTTCGTAAAATCACAAAAAAAAATCGAGAATTCTCGATAATATACTAAATTTAGTAAATTTACGATTTTTATCGAATATTTACAAAAATCTTTGAAAATTCACTAATTTTTCTAAAAAATTCTATTTTTTTTGTATAAATCTAAGAAAGTTACTTTTTACAGTGTATAAATTATAAAAGTTTTAAACTATTTTAGCCATTAAATTAATTGTTCGTAGCCAATATTATAAACAGCGTAATTATTTAAAACGATAAGTACAGATACAACAAAAGCTTTATCCTCAAAATAAACATCATGACATTCAACAATATAAATGATACGATAAGACTTTTTAAAAAAGCAACCAACAATAGGATAGTATAATATCAATAGTCGAACGTCAAAACTTTGAAATATGACATTGAGTGTATTCAATTCTCTTTCTTTATATTTTCTACATTTTTTCAAAAGTTTACAAATATTTCTTGCTTTTGATGCTTTCTTATATTTATAAAATGATTAATATTCGAGAATCTCGTTAAAATATTAATAAGCCAAAAATATGTCACTAGTTTAGGTATTTAGAATGACTACGTTGCCAAATATGTTCGTATTAATAAATAATGAATTAGTTTGAAATTATCATCTATAGAATCTAGTATTATGCACTTACATCCTGAAAATTCAATCTGTTAAATCAATGGTTTACGAATACAATCAGAATTGTATTAGAAATACACGTGTATTATAAATTCATGAATAACCTAATTTTACTTATCCGGTGTAGCAGAAATTAATTATTTCTGTATGAAGCAACATTTTGTTAGTTATTAAGAAACATTAAATTTAAAACTATAAAATTAGAATTTATGGTTAAATATTAAGTTATTTTATGGATCTTAATATCAATTCCAAAAGTTTAATGGATTTTCAAAACAATAGCCTTGAGGAAAATTTGATTGATTGATGTATTAAGAGAAATTACCCATAAATTTTATGTACGTTTGTTCATTAATTTAACGTTCCTTACAATATTATGAATAAATTTCAAATATTATGTTTATTTCAAAATTTAGTTTTTATTAGAATTTGTGTTATCAGTAAATAACAAAAAAAAAAATCAGATAAATACCCTTCCATTGTAATGCTTAATTTTCTGAAAGCTTACTGACGTCAACGCATAATTAACCAAAACGTAAACACGCATAATTCGTTGATATGACGATCTAAATTACTAAGCGTTAAATTGAAATGCCAAAAGCTTACACACGAATATCATAAATATTTAAATACATCTGCATTTACAGGTTATTAAAGTTTAACCATCTTGTTACTCTGTTTTAATAATAATAATAATAGACAGATTTCTGTTTATTTATTTTTTTAAACTCTATAATGCCACACGTCATATAAATGTGTGTGTGTGTAATTTTTTAATACATTTTTGGCACTGTTCCAAATTTTTGTTTAATTTGAGTAGAATAAAAGTTTCTTGTATTTTTTATACAGGATAAGGCACCAAAAGTAGATAAATTGTTACACCTAATAAAATATCATATTTTTAAGAGATTTTTATTGTTTTTTTTATTTATTTAATGCATATTAGACCATTGTTTATTTTTTGAAACTAGAGGTCATTTTTTTTATGAATTAGGGTACTAGACTGCACAGTAAAAAATAATTAACACAATATTACTACCGTTTAGTAATTTTACTACACTGTAAAAAGTAACTTTCTTAGATTCACAAAAAAAATAGAATATTTTCAAAAAATTAGTAATTTTTCGAAAAAAATCGTAAATTTACTAAATTTAGTATATCATCGAAAAATTCGATAATTCTCGATTTTTTTTGTGAATTCGCAAGATTAGATAATTGAAAATTTACAAAAAATAGTTGTAAATTTCCGAAAAATAGTTGTGAGTTTACAACTTTTTTTGTAAAATCACAAAAAAAAAATCGACAATTCTCGAATTTTTCGATAATATACTAAATTTAGTAAATTTACGATTTTTATCAAATATTTACAAAATTTTTTGAAAATTTACTAATTTTTCGAAAACATTCTTTTTTTTTTTGTAAATCTAAGAAAGTTACTTTTTACAGTGTATTCTTCTAAATTTTCATCATATTATCATCATGAAACTCAAAAATCTGATGAAATTCAAAACCTTAATTCACTAAAAAACTAAAACAAAGTCTTTAAAAATAACACAGTAAAGAATATTATTTTCAAGAACAAAAAAAGTAAGTAAGCATGAATAGTAAAAGAAAACAAGAGTTAAATTTATTTAATTCCATAATCTTCTTTATCTGCTTCTTCGTTCTATTAAATTCGTTTAAAAACTTACTTTTATTGTCATTTACTATTACGTCTTATTTACTGAATTTAGCTTTTGTATATTTAAAATTTGAAATTTAAATATTTTTTTACTTTCATAAATTTAACTCGATTTTATGTAATAACAGTATCGATCTTATGTTATTCCGAAAGATTTATTGGATTATATTTCTTAAGCAAATAAATTTTAAACTCAAAAGATTTATATCCATGGAGGATTTCACTGAAGGACTTAAAAATTCTAAATTTTTATAGGAATTGCTCATGTACATAAATAATAGGCTAAAAATTAATCAAATGAAAATATTCATAATAAAAATATTTTTCATATTCCACATAATCCTCTAAGCTCATTTTCCAATATAGATTTAAAATATATTTATTTATTCATGTATAATATTTTTTAAATTACAAAAATTTACACAATGGATATTTTTTTTAAAAAAAAGGATTGTATTTTGATCGAATGAGGACAAGTTTTAAGATAAAAACTTTATTCATTTAAAATATTTAATGATAAAAACTTTTGTGTTAATATTAACGTGTATCATTAAAATATATTTTATTCTAACCTTAATGTCTGACTATTTATTGATTGCCATCCCTTTTAAATAGGGAAATATTGATTTAATAGAAAACTTTTTTTTAAAATAATTTTTTACTTTTTCAAACTATTGATTTTTATTTTTATCTTTTAATTACAATTTATTTTTTGTACACTGGTGGAAATTCTGGGTGCTGAATATTTATTGGTCTATTTGTAATATTTGGTAGATTTTCAGATATTTTAGCCCACTTTGAATTTTTAAGAGTGTGTTTTTATATTTAAAAAAATAATTATTGTAAGCTTTTGTTTTTTCTGTTTCAATAATTTTTACTCATTAATTATTTTTTTTTTCTTAATTAAAAATAGAAGAAATTATTTTTTTATTGAAAAATGTTACAACAAAAAATTTACTTCAATGAATCTTCGAAAAAAAAAATTTTGTACCCTGCAGAATTTTCATATTTTCAATACGTTAGATTTCAATTTTTTCAATTTAAATTTCAATCCATGACTTATCATCAAGTGGTGGCTGCATAACTTTTACCCTATTTGATGGTATTCGTAGTTTCAACAATGTCTTTTGTTTTAAGAAGAGAATCAGCTATATTTATGAGAATTGTGAGTAAGATGTTTTTCCAACATGGTTGAGCTTTTTCAACTGGTTACAACTGGTGATGTCAAAAAGTTACTTTGAGAAGTCGTAGGTCTGGTGCCTTAGTTTCTTAATTAATAAATACTATACTCTTTCAGGTCGAAACCTGGCCACTCGTAGAAATTGAAAAATTTAAAATGATTTTTGGGAATAACCTTAAGTCCTTTCTGGACCTAATAAATTTTGTTTAATTCTATGTGCTTTTACTATACCAAAAGTATAGTCGAAGCACACAAGATTAAAAAAAATTAATCAGGTCTGGAAAGGGCTTTGTAGTACAAAAATTTTATACCAGTCTTTTCAATAATAGCTGAACCACTAAGTTACCTTACCAAAAATGTACCGTATATTTGGATTAAAGAGTGTCAATCGGTTTCTAAAAACACTGAAAGCCAAGTTAGCTTTAGTTCCTATACTAGGCAGGCCAGATTTTACAAAAATGTTTACAACATAAACAGATGTAAGTAATTCGCGTAGCACCTGCTAAAAAACCCTGAACTTTATGTACAGATAGGAAAAAAAAGCCTTGCAATTTTTTGGTCATTGATAAAAAAATTTCGTTTTTTCGTCAGAGATCACAGATTACGTCGTATTAAAATGGCTTCTGAGTCGGAAAATCCTAATGGTCGATTATTCAGAAGGTCCTTCCATATCCTAGAATACGACGTTGTTGTCAAATACACTCCGGTTTTGCAAGAGTGACACTAAAGTAGTTTATTTAATTTAATAACGTTTTAATTAAAATACATTGATAAAAAATTTATTGAATTAAAAATTTTTCAGTAAATTAATTACTGCGTTTCGAGTATTTAAGTTTCTAATTAATTTAAAACTATCTACTTTGTAATTTTAAATTTAATTTATTTATAATATATTTACTTATAAAATTTGTTAAAAGTAAGTATTTATTTACAGAAAATATAAAATTAAAGCAAAATTATAAAGTTTTTATACAAACTAAAGCATTTACTTTTACAAAATTTTAATTAAATATTTTTCACTCGCTGTGATAATTAATTATAAGTCAATGTTTGGCAAAACGAGAATGTTTTATAAAAATTATTTTATGTTTCTATTCAAATGAATTTTATTTTTTTTATAATATGTACGGTAAAAACTTCCTTAGATTAACAAAAAAAAAAGAATGTTTTCAAAAAATTAGTGAATCCTCGATTTTGTTTGTGATTTTACGAAAAAAGTTGTAAATTAACAACTAATTTACAACTATTTTTTGTAAATTTTCGAAAAAAAATTGTAAATTATCAATGTTTCTTGTGAATTCACAGAAAAAATTCGAAAATACTCGAATTTTTTGTCAATATACTAAATTTAGTAAATTTACGATTTTTTTCGAATATTTACAAATTTTTTCGAAAATTTACTAATTTTTCGAAAATCTTCTAATTTTTTTGTTAATATAAGGAAGTTACTTTTTACAGTGTGGTTTTTTATCGTTTACACAGGAACCAAAATTTAGGAGCTTTCTTCAACTCATAGTCGCTGGAGGGAACAAACTCTAGGGTAAACGCGCATGGTGCTAAGATACAAAATTATAAAAAAAAAATTAAAATTAGTTAATTCTCTTTTATACTTTATTAAAAACAATACAACTTAAAAAAAATGATAATTAAAAATCATTGAAATTTAGGTTACACACTAAAGCGAAATCTACACACTCTTCTAAAAAAATTAACACATACAGACGACTGCACATATATAAATGTCAGATAATTATATATAGAATAATTATGAGTTTACGCTTAAAAAAAGATCAAGTACAATTACAAGAGCGTATATTTTTTCTTTATATTTTTTAATGAGGAAAAATTTTAATTTCTAACTTTTATATTAGCTAAATAAAGAAAGAAATAAAAAAAAAATTGTAAACTTTTTTATATAGGTAGATAAAATAAAGTTTGAATAAATTTAATATGATATTGATATTTAACAAATTTTTTAATATATCAATAATTTCTCTAGTATCTTTAATGTATAATCGAGATAACCTATTTATTTTTTAAGTATTTTATGTAGATAAATTACATGTTTATTGAGAAAAATAATAACCTTGGATTCAATTTTCAATTTTTTTTATTTATTTTATATATTTCATGATAAATTTAGCCTCGGGAAATATCTTTGTTTACTGGGCTTTGAAAATAATAGGAGCTTAGATAATCTTGGTTCTAAATTACATTAAGGATTTGTTTTTTAGGTGATTACAACTTTACATGAAGTTGGGGTGTGCGGTTAGCTGAATGTCGGGTTGGGTACCCCAAATTTCGGTCTTTTTTGTCAGATTTACGCTGGTCAGATAAGGATACCCTAAATTCGGCCCATTTTGAAGCAAAAAACCCGAAATTTCGGGTACCCAATCAGACTTTTGGGTAACCGAATACCCCTACATGAAGTAATAAAGGGACGTGCGGTTAGCTAAATCTCGGGTCAGTATAGGGGTTTTTCGGACTAAGTTTCGGGTAAAGCCTGATTTTTGAAAAAGTACCGCAGGTACGGAGTGAATTGAAAATTTCCCTGGTTAAGAATCCGAAAAACTCAAAAAAACCCAAATTTCCATCTACTTTAACTTTTATAAACTTCACCCAAACAAATCTCTTTTTATTACTTAAAATAATTATTTCTCTTAGCATAATCCTGATACTGTTTAATGACATTAGATTTTATTACATTTCTTTTATTATTGCTTGAAAGTTATTGTTGCCAACTTAATATCTTTGCATAAATAAATCACTAAAACCCGTAACATCTGTTGCTTAAAACCACAATTCAGCTTTTTTGCATAAAAAGTTGAGAAATGAATACAAAAAAAAATTAAGAATGACGTAGAAACTTACAAGAAATTGAAATAAATGATTTTTAAAATTTAATTCAAATATAAGCCTGGATTCTCAACTTGAATTTTTTAGCAATGCATGTGAGCAACCTAAAAGTTTTACTTAAATATTGTCAAATTAATCCAGAGCGGTTAGTGTCCAAAGACAGAAAGCTGATTATCTAAATTTATACCCTTAATAAAAAGTAAGCTCAATTATATCCTCATAATTCTTATTTAAACTAAAGCAGTTAAATTTTTTCACTTAAACCTGAATAAATTGAGTAAAAGAAAAATATTTTTCACATTTAATTAAATAAAAAAATAAAAGTTTATTTTAATATTATTTAAAAAAAAAATTCTACTTTTACTATTTTACTTAGTTAGTATAAGATCTTAACCATGAAAACCCTTGGGTAAAATATACGAGTGAAAAAAAGAAATTGAATAGAATGTCATTCCCTTGAGTATCTCATTCTCTTCCAACAATAACTTTCTTCTTCGTGGCTCATAATATATATTTTTTCCTTTTTACATTTTTTTCTTTCTTAAAAAAACAACCTTTTTTTTGGTATTCTATTCAAAAGAAGAATTTTTTTTTGGAATAATATCAAACTCTAGGTACTACGTCCCAATTTAATACACGAAAATTTATGAATAAGAGAATTCGTAAGCTTTGAATGTAGCTAAGTGAATTTTTTAACATGAGATTTTTTTAGAATTTTAAAAAATAATAAAATCTCTGAGTTTATAAAATCTCCTTTATCCTAATAATTAAAGCTTTATGTAATACCCCAAAAAAATAAATCTTTTCTCATATCACTGCAGACACACACACAAAAAAACTTGACGTATATTTTAATATACTTATGTAAAGAAGAAATTAAATTTCAAATTCTGATTTGGGTCAAACAGATGTCAGTATTCATAATATACAAATTTATACAGAAAATTTTTTTGATATCAATAAAAATTTTTTTTCTGCATTTGATTTTAATATTTTTTTAATAAAAAAATGGGTAATTTTATGACAGTTGAGTTAATAAATAAAAACAAAATTTTTATATTTTATTTGTTTTAATAAAAAATTTGGTATTCAAATTTACTTTTTTTTTTTCAAAAAAATATGTTTTTTTATTATTGTGTTATTAGACATTGATAAATTATTCTTTTATTTATATAGTTTTTTGTATTTTCATAAATAATAATTATGTTTACATCAGATGCTCGGAAAACAAAATGGATTTATACAACATTTTTTTAACTGTTTTTATATTTTGGAGTTATTTTTTGCAAAATTTTATTTTGGCTCTTGAAATTTTATCTGGGGATTTTCGAGGTTGCTTAATTCAAAAATTAGCATAAAAGAAATGTTTTATTGTTTTATTTAACGAGAAAGAAATTTTATAAAAATTAAGCATTTTCCAAGCATTTTCACAACTCGATTTTTAAAACACAATTTTTTATAGTTGACATTTGTATATTTACACACTAAACCTAAAAGAATTTTTTGTTAGTCAGAAAAGAATTAATCTTAGAATTAGAGAGGAATTATTTTGAGATTTAATTAATAAAAAATTTTCTAAACGGGTTTTAGAAAAGTTTATTTTGGTAAATGCGATGGATTATTGGCCAGAGGCGCGTAGCGCTCTTTTTTCTCTATTTAGGGCAATAATGACAGTCTCTCAAAACTGGAATATAGTCATTAATGTCAGCAAGTAGAAAAATAAACATTAATTCTTTCATAAAAAAACACTTTTAGATTTAGTGTGTACATTCTGAAAAAAAATTTTATTCGACTTATAAATTCATTTTTAAAAAATACCACGCTTGACAATAACATGTTGAGTACACAAGAGAAATAGAAAAAGTAAATAAAATAACTCCTAAATGTCACAAGCTACATGTGAGCTTACGTTCGTTCAGTTAGAAAGATAATCGAAATCTTCGAGACTGATGCGGAAGGGCAGGTTTTAAAGAAAGCAAACACAGTCGTGTAAACTTTTAAAAGATAAAGATTACGTATGACAGATAAAAAAAAATGAACATTTTTTATTTATAGACATTTGTCGAAAATTAAATTCAGGTCAGTGAAGTTAGAGTAAACATTTTTTACTAAATGCTGAATAATTTATTATAATAAAAAATTAAAATAATATTTTTAGAAAAAATTTTGAGAATATAATTTTTTTTTTACTTTTATCCTCAAAAAGTGCTATTCCATGTTATCAGGAGTTTAAGTTTAGCTGACTAAGCTTCTTATTTGTGTACGTACAAGATAACCAATTTTTTTCCAACCGAACGAATTGTTTATGTAATGGTAATACAGACAATCGATTTAAAAAAAAATTTTCTCGAAAACTACTTTAAATAAAAAAGTTTACAATCGATATAATCCATTTTATACTTTTTTAACCTACAAAACTGAAACTGAATACTTAAAAAAGAAAGCCTACAGGCTTGAATGATTTTAAGTTAAACTTACTTTTATTTTCATCAAAATCTCACGTTTTCTAATGAATCTTATACATAAAAAAAACTTTTATATTTTATATGTATAAAAAAGTTTTCTATTATTTTGTGACAAAAAATAAAAAAAAAGTTTTATATTTTCCTTCGAGTAATCGTAAATGGTAAAGATTGGTATCTAACGCTTTTGAATTAAATTTAAATAAATTTATTTATATTTGTATAAAGTAAGAACGTATTTCAAGGCTTATGATTAATTAAAATTTAAATTTAAGATTATTTGTTCTATTGATAGTTTGGTAAACATCGTTGTGTGTTAAGAAGGAAATATAAACAACAATTTAATCCAGTTGGAATATTACAAATTTAAATTAGTTTTCCTGTGTTTACTTACATAATTTAAATGTAAATATGTTTAAAACACAAATTAAACTATCATTACTCAATTTTATAAAATTAGTTAGGAGTTTTGAAAATTTTAAAATTAGTTATGAAGTAATTTAGGTGATGCTAAGAAATGTTTTTAACGTACCACGTGATATTAGAGTGGTTTTTTTTTGTATAAGATTAAATGAATTCAAGGCAAAATAATTTAGCTTCTAGGTTTTAAAAATTTTTTTAATTTGTAATGCTTCAAATCGCCCTTCAGTTGAACCAAAATTTGGATTGATATTATGCTTGTTGATAAAAATGATAAAATAGATTGTCTCACAATAACAAAATACCGAATTTTCACAATAGCCACAACTTCATTGAATGTAGAAATCGAATTATTCGTACCCAAGCCTCCCATAGAAAGCTTCTCTTTCAGAAAGCTAAAAGATATTACCCCAGAGAACATCAATGAGATTCTGACTAGTTGTGATTGGAGACCTTTTCTTAGCCCTTATCTTGAAGTTGGCCCAGCACTTTATTGCTTGAATTTAAATATTCAACAAGCTATTGACCATCTAGCGCCTCTTATAACTTTTACACTTAATTAGAATAAGGCTCCTTGAATAACTGAAGAAATTCAACTCTTAATCAGCAAGCATAAAGCTATTGAAAGATGCTACAATAGATCCAGAAATGTTGCTTTTCTTGAAAAACTTATCCAACTTTCGGATAAAATAGAGGAATTTTCTGAATTTGCTCAAAGCACATTTTTTGAAGATTACATTAATAATGCCATAATGTATTTAACTTTACAGAAGAATCTCTAAATTATGTGATTCTGGCTGGGGCACATTTTAGTTCCCAAGCAACTGGGGATGATGGAATTCCATAGAGAATTATTGCTAAATTATTGCCAACATTAGGCCCGTTTCTCGTGAAGTTATTTAATATTGCTCTATTATCATAGCATGTAAAAAATCTTTTCTGGATTGAATCAAAAAAACATCAACTCCTACAACTCTTCTGTCTTTAGACCGATTTCTCTCTTATGTTTTCTATCCAAAGTCCTTGAGAAACTGGCCTATGATCACATCACATATTTCCTGAGAAATAGCAACATACTAGACCCCCTTCAGATAGGTTTTAGCAGTACTGAAACTGCTCTTATCAAACTAACTGATGACATTCGACGAGGCATGGAAAACAGACTGGTAACGTTTTTGCTCCAATTTGACTTCAGTAAGGCGTTTGATTCAATTTCGCCCTCAAAACTCCTAGTGAAATTGAAGGACATGGGATTTTCTTGAATTGCCTTACTGTGGATCATATTATATATTCAAGATAGGCAGCTCCAGGTTGTTTCCAAATCATCGCGCTCAAACGTGCTTGGCACCAATATTTGTGTTCCCCGAGTGTCTGTTCTTGGCCCACTCTTATTTTTGTATATTAATGACCTTAAAATCCATTTACCTGTTTATGCTTATCACTTACTTTATGCAGATGATCTTCAGTTCTACATACAAGCCCCTTCTGAAAAAATAATACGGCCATTACCACTTTTAATTTAATTACCAAAAAGGCCTAAATCATAAAAAAACTATGGCTATCTACTTCAGTACAACAGGTTTTATCGACCGTCTTAATGCATTAAATTTGGTAGTTGATGTGGGGGAGCGTATAAAAATATCTTTTTCCGAGAACGTTGAAAGTTTAGGGGTACTTCTTGATAACAAACTTTCTTAGAATTCTAAAGTTAAATCAATTGAGAATAAAATAAATAGGATTCATATACTCTCACAAATTCATTAGGCACTGCACCACAGAAAATTTACGCATAAAACTCATTCAGGTCCTAATCATTCCACATCTAGATTATTGTAATACAGTATATCTGGATATGAGTATAACATTAAAACCAGACTCCATCGTTTAAGTAATTCTGGACTAAGATATATATTTCGTGTCAGAAGAGATGAATATATCACCTCTTACAGAAAAAAGCTCAACTAACTTTGTATTAAATCACGGCGGCTCTACTTCACTGATATACTTATTTTTGAAATTTTGCACTTACAAAAGCCGCCTTATCCTTCATAGCTATCCCTCCCTGCAATAATGGATTATGGGTCTTCCTCTTTTTTAACTGCAGGAGGCAAATTTCTGGAATTCAACACCTTCTGACATCAGATTCTTACCTAGGTTAAACTCCTGTAAAGCGGAACTACAAAACATCTACTCTCACTCGATCCAGAGTAAACCATTAAACATATGCTTTCTCTAAAAATGTAAATTAATGTATATACAAGAAATTTTATATATTTACTTAAAATACTTATGTAAAAGACTGCTGTATCGCATATAGTTTTGTTTCTAGACAAATAAACTATAATTCTATTCTACTTTTAACACTCATAGTCTGTTTCAATTACCCTCTTTATCAAATTTAGAAAAAATAATTTTAGGAGGATCTGTTATAACAGATGATTATTTAATCAGTATTGAAAAAAATTGTCAGAAGATAAAAGAAATTGAATTATCATTTTGTACATAAGTAACCGGTCTCGGATTATCTAATACAGCAGAATAGGCAGTATAGACCTTTGTAAAAAAGTCCAAAATTTATGAAACAGAGTTTTTATAGAATGATGCATGTGTACAATCTGCAAATACGTATTCTAAACTTTGAAAATAGAGACGTTCGAATATTTATTAGTTTCCGACATGTTCGTATCTAAAAGATTTGAAAAATGGATGTTCCAAACTTTCCTGTTTACGCCATGTTTTCAAAATGTTAAATTTTTCTACAATATTGAATCGGACACATTTCTTTGCAATTCCGCTTTAGGATATACGGAAACAGAGTAATATAAAATTTATTGTTATCCTTCCATTGTAAAAAAATTAGTCTCTAAAAATTTTCTAAATAATAAAAAAAGGTTAACTTTTTATTAAATAATGGCTTTATAAAGAAACTAATCTTTTATAAAGAAAAATAAAAGAAAATAAAAGATGTATATATTCGAGCAAGGCAGAAGCAACAGTGTGGTGTGTATATAGAAGTTCTTCAGCCGTGAACTTTGACCTCATGACCTAAAGTGCGTTGTATATTTCAGGTGTTGTATTTGTCGTTGATTTTTACATGAAAAGAAAATTTAATCCCTTTATTTATTATTAATATTTTTTTTTGAAAATTCATTTATAAATCAATACTTCCTGCATATAAACTTTATTCAAGCACAGCCTCCACTTTTTTTTTTAAATCCTAGGTGTATATATAGTTTTACAAAAAAAAATTGTTTATATATAATCGATGGTTTAGCTGGTTGTGTGTGTGTGTGGATAAACATTAACTTCTGGTTTTGAAAGTTTTGAAAAAACAATAGGAAAGCCCTGATGTGCATAAAAAATACATGCATAAAACTAATGATTAAATAAAATGTTTTCTTGTTTTTATTTATTTTTATTCTAGGGTTTCAGTTTTGTTTTATCTCAAACGTAGGATAAAGTATAATTTTATTTATTCAATTATGTCAAAAGCTTATTATTTTAACTTTGGGTTTTTTTTGAAAAAATCATTAAATTAATAGAACCATCCGCACATACCAAAAAAATCAGATAAATATTTACTATCAAGAGGAAAATTCAATATTTAAACCGAAATAAAAAAAAAAAAAATCCTTAAAACCATTGACTAAAAAATTGTGTACGGTCAAGAAAAGATTCTTTTTAAAAAATTTCTAGACTATTGTTAAAAAAAGTAGCATAAAATGCTTTACAATATAAATAAAATCAAAAAAATCTTTGACTGTTATCTGATATTGAATATAACCCAGTTTTATAAAAGAATTTTATTTTTTCACAAAAGAAAAAAAAATCTTGGTGGCATTGATATCTTGTAATAAATATTCGATATTTTTCAAAAAGTACATAATAGAAGGATTTTCTTCTTATTTTTTTTTCTCATGGGATGGGATTCGAAAGGATGTAGTGTGTAATAATGTCTACTTAAGGGGTGTACATGAAATATATTTTAATATTAGAAATATAAATATTTTCAGTTGGGTGTCTTCTTTTTATTATTGTTTGGATTTTGTACACACTGGACCTAAAAGAGTTTTTTGTTATGCCGAAAAGAATTAATCATGGACACTAGATAAAAGGACTACAAGCACTGGGTTAAATAAGTGAGGCTAAATCAAATTCTTATACATGTAAAATAGGGTCTAGAAAATCGGGTCAGGCTCAGTAATTAATATTGACATTATTTAATTAAAAAACCGTAAACAATTAAATTTCAAACCAAAATTTTTTATCTAATACAAAAATATAATTTATAATATTAATTTTAAATTTTCCTCAATTCCATAAACTGTAATCGTATTATGCTTGGGGTCTTTTCATCTAGCTTCCATGGAATTAATGTTTACATTCTTTACAGAGGAATTAAATAAACATTAATTCTTTTCTGGATAACAAAAAACTCTTTTAGGTTTAGTGTGTAGATACAGAACTAATAGATGTTTTAATATTCAAATTTGTTTTTAATTATTATCTCCACAATATTGATATTGATGGTGTAAATTCATTTAAAGATTTGGGAGTTATATTTAATGACACATTTAATTTTGATGATCATATTAACTATGCAATATCTAAAGCTAAAAAATCTTTAGGCTGGCTGAAAAGGAGAACTAGTAAATTCAGAAACATACGTACTTTAACTGTTCTTTATAATTCTTATGTTTTTCCACATCTATCGTATGCTTCTGGAATCTGGTCTCCTTACACATCCAAGTCGTCGTATAAAATAGAACAAGTACAACATCTTTTTATTAAATACTTGTGTAAAAAATCGAACATACCGATGAATTATTTTGATCATGACTATCACAGGCCCTCGGTGCGTTTTAATATTCATACTATTGAATCGCATCATAGGGTTCAAGATATGGTGTTTACTCACAAGATATTGCATGGTTTAATCAAATGTCCACTACTTAGAGGCAAATTTAGTTTTCGAAGTATTCCCTATTCATTTCGCGAATCTAGAAGCTTGGTTGAACACCTTTCTCGCAATGACTATACTTACTTCTCTGTTATTAACCGCTGTAAAAGACTTTGGAATACTATTCCCATCAATATCCAATCAATCACGAATCCTTATACTTTTAAATTTAAAATCAAATCATTACTTCTAAAATATTATAGTTAGTTTATTTTGTTACTCTTATTTTGCAAACTTATTTGTTACTTATTGTAATTGGAAAATTTTTTTTAATTATTATCTAGTCAAAATAATTTAATTAATTATTAAAATAATATATTTTTATATTCTAAAAAATTGATATTTATATTTTGTTATTTATGTATTGGCCTATAGAGGCTGTAAATGTATTAATTAAATAAATAAATAAATAAATAAATTTACATTTATAGTACAATAATTCATAATAAAAGCCACTAATTATTCATTTGTGCATAAAAAAGGCAATATTGACTTTTGTGCAACTTTTATTATAAAAATTAATAGGAAATATTTAAATGAGCTTTATTGACCTGATTTTAGATACTTAAATCGAAAAATATTTATTTTTATTATGCTTATCAGGTAATTTTGGATAAATTATACTCCTAATTGTAAAATACAAAGTCATGTTTTGGTAAAATACAAAAGATTATTTATATTTATATTTTACAAGAATCTTAAAATTTCTTTACATCCAGTTTTCAAGCATTATCATCATTTTAGCAATTTTTTATCGTAAATATGCTCGAGATATGCTAATGATACGCCATTTGTGCAGAAAACAGATGTTATCGTACTTTCTCGTTTACGAAAAAAGCTGATGAATATTTTTGGTTCCTCATAGAGGAACCTTTGTGATAGATGAAATTTTGATTTTTGATTTTTTGGCATATAAGCACGTTTTGTGACCTCAGGAAGCTAAAAAACCGGTTTTAAAAAAAAGTCTGTATGTGTGTGTGTGTGTGTGTGTGTGTGTGTGTGTGTGTGTGTGTGTATGTATGTAACCGGTGAAATTTCACAACCATTATGGAATTAAGACCTAATTTTTTTTTCAAAAATTTTTTCATCAAAAAATCTCAAACTACTTTTTTTTTTTTTTAATTTGGATGTAATACCTCATTTATTTCCACGAAAGTACTTATATTTGAAAGTACGATTTTTACTCGATATCTCGAATCTGATAACTAATTTTTTGAAAATTTTTTTTTCAAAATTTTTTTCACCAAAAAATACAAAAAATACCAATTTTTTTTTTCTTTACGGACGCAGTACTTAATTTATTTCTGTGGAAGTACTAGTTTTAGAAATATCGTTTATAGCATTTTTTTGGACCTGATACTTAATTTTTTGTAAATTTTTTTCTCAAAATTTTTGTTGCCAAAAAATACAAAAAATGCCAAAATTTTTTTTATTTTAGGACGTAATACTTAATTTTTTTCTATGAAAGTACGAATATCTGAAAATATTGTAACCGGTGATATTTCACAACCATTATGGAATTAAGACCTAATTTTTTTTTCCAAAATTTTTTCATCAAAAAATCTCAAACTATTTTTTTTTTTTTTTAATTTGGATGTAATACCTAATTTATTTCCATGAAAGTACTTATATTTGAAAGTACGATTTTTACTCGATATCTCGAATCTGATAACTAATTTTTTGAAATTTTTTTCTCAAAATTTTTTTCACCAAAAAATACAAAAAAAACTTAATTTATTTTTATTTTTGGATGTAGTACCTAATTGATTTCTATGAGAGTACTAGTTTTAGAAATATCGTTTATAGTAATTTTTTGGACCTGAAACTTAATTTTTTCAAAATTTTTTTCTGAAAATTAAAAAATCAAAAAAATTAAAAAATCTGTAATATTTTTTTTTTTTTAGTGTAATACTTCCTTTAATTCCATGAAAGTACTAATATTTGAAAATTTTGCAATCGGTGGTATTTAACAACCATTATGAAATTAAGATCTAATATTTTTTTTAAATTTTTTCATCAAGAGATTTCAAAATACTTTTTTTTTTTTAATTTAGGTGTAATACCTCATTTATTTCAATAAAAGTACTTATATTTGAAAGTATGGTTTTTACTCGATATCTCAAATCTGATAATTAATTTTTTGAAAATTTTTTTCCCAAATTTTTTTTCACAAAAAAATACAAAGAATACCAAATTTTTTTTTTGTTCGGACGTAGTACCTAATTAATTTCTATGAGAGTACTAGTTTTAGAAAGCTTATTCATAGTAATTTTTTGGATCTGATACCGAATTTTTTCAAAATTCTTTTTCTCAATATTAATAAAACAAAAAAATTAAAAAATCTGTAATATTGTTTTTTTTTTAAGTGTAATACCTAGTTTATTGAAAATTTTTTTCTAAAAATTTGTTAAATAAAAAACATTAAATCACAGCAACATTTTTTTTCTTATAAAATACGGTATTTAACTTTTTTTTATGAAATACTGATATCTCAAATTATAATTTTTATTAGATAAAATAGACCATTATAAATATTTTGCTATTGTTAATGAGGAACCATAGTGCCAATCACTTGGCAGCGTTTTTTACAAATTCACAAGCATTTTAAATATTCATTTACCTTTTTTTCAAGAATATTTATATTCAAATAAACTGATATAATATATCGAGAATTACAAGAAAATTTATCCCATAAAAGGGCATACAATTATTTTTTTACATTTCTCATGAGATATGTTGAATTTTTATAATCGTGCCTTTTCTTTATGATTTACCTAAAAGGTTTTATTGTTATTACACCAAGGGATCATTTATTTATAAAAAATTTTACATTCATTTTACATAAATTTATTTATACTTAAAAAATATTTTTTTAAGGCACGATCACCCTGTATATTCAATTTATTGATGAGATCGTGCCTCAAAAGTTAATAAATTTAACTAACGCATTTAAATTAGGTGTCTGTGTATGCTCGAGATAGTATGTCTTCTCTTGATTTCTGAAGCAGCTAATGAATTTTAAAATTTATTTAACTGTTTCAGAACGATTCCAAAAAACTGAAATAACTCTTAAAAAAATTGCAAAAAAAATAAAGAAAACAGAAGATAATTTTTTGCGAATTTCGTTCGTAAATTTAATTCTGTATTTATAGGAAGAGAAACTGTGAAGGGGGTGAAATTGGACTTTATGGAATGATTTGAATTAAAAAACTTTAAGAAGTACTTACAATCTATAAACGCGATTATGCATTCTTAGTCTCCCATTTTCTTGGGCTTTAAAATTGTTTTGCCAACCAATTAATCACATAGATATTATAAAACTGGTAAAATATTAATAATTTACAAAGTTAATTTTGAAAAATGGAATTTTAATTATATAACATAATAATTATAATTAGCATGCATAATAGATCACAATAACGCGAGTTAAAATTAACTAACTGGAAAGGATCCATTAAGATAATTGAGTGTGCGTGTACTGCCTGTATATAACACAACAACAGCAGTTTGATTAATCGAGTGATTTACCTAATTTTTTGAATAAAAAATAAAATAATCATTAATATTCTACCTGTTTAATTATTTTATTTATTTTCGTGTCACGATTACTATTTAAAGTTTTAAAACTTTTTTCATAACACAAAACTATAAAAATATTTTTTTGCATTTTAAGTCATAAAAAAAAAGTTTTTTAAAAAATAATTTAAACTTTTTAATGATGTAGTTCGAAAATAAAATAAAATAGGTATAGGTATAATAAAAATTTTTATTTTTGGTTATAAATTTAAAAAATGTACTTTTCATTGTTATTGATTTTGATAAAAGAGAAAAAATTTGTAGAATTGTAATTGATGAATTACGGATAACAATAACATTCAATTTAATCTAAATTAATTTATCTTATCCATTGTTACATACACAATGTCTTTTGTTGCATAGGGTAAACTCAAATATTGCTGAATGGAATGCTTAGGGCTGGTCTTTCCTATTCAAAAATTTACTTACCTCAAGAAGTTATTCCTGCTAGCACGTATTTCAAGTCAAAATTACTTAAAGTAAGAATCAGTTAAAATTCATTTTTATTAAAGGTTTTCTAATTTCTCTAAACATTAAAACTCTGTTTAGTCAGGCTCTCCCCTATCTTTAGTCTTTAAACAAATGGTATTTACCATTTTGAAAGTCAATATGTATTTTATTAATGATGCAAAGGATGATTTATAATTTAGATTCCAAGAGATTAATTATTTTGCCTTATTTCTGTTTTAAGATTAATTTGTTAATTATGATGATTTTCATCTTGAAGGATCTAAAATAGTTTTGTTTTATTTACATAGTATTTATAAATAATCTGCTTTTTCACCATTAAATTTAATTTTCCAAAATGAATTTAAATTTAAAAAGGACACTGTAAAAAGTAACTTTCTTAGATTTACAAAAAAAATAGAATTTTTTCGAAAAATTAATGAATTTTCAAAGATTTTTGTAAATATTCGATAAAAATCGTAAATTTACTAAATTTACTACATTATTGAAAAATTCGAGAATCCTCGATTTTTTTTGTGAATTTACGAAAAAATTGTAAATTCACAACTATTTTTCGTAAATTTACAAATATTTTTTGTAAATTTTCGAAAAAAAATTGTAAATTATCAATTTTTCTTGTGAATTCACAAAAAAAAATCGAGAATTCTCGAATTTTTCGATAATATACTAAATTTAGTAAATTTACGATTTTTATCGAATATTTACAAAATTTTTTGAAAATATACTGATTTTTCGAAAATGTTCTAATTTTTTTGTTAATATAAGAAAGTTACTTTTTACAGTGGATTTAAAAATTACAGGATTCAATATAATTTCTAAAAATTCTATAAGTAAATGAAAATCCTATTAATAACAATTAATACTGTTCGTAATAAAAAGTTAGTAAAAAATTCCACTTGTATCGTGATAACATAAAAAAGAAAAAAAAAATCAATAGTTTTGCGTAGAGTTCAAGCCACGTAATGCATAAGCAATTGATAATAATAAGCTTTTACAGTACTTATCGATATAGGTATATAAGTTTTTTCCCACAAGAATTATATTAATAGTTTTATTGTACATGGAGTGTTTTTTCCAAGAGTTGCTTCTATATGATTATGGACTATAGAATCTTCCTAAGTACAGGTAAAATATGGCCTATTGACATAGTATGATAAGACAAATATATTCTGAAAAACTCGTACTCTTGGTATTAAATCTGCAACAGGTTATGGGCCCGATTCACGTAAGTTTTGCGCATTTTATATATATTTACCCATATATAGTAAGTACCTTAGCTGTGTTAACAAAGGAATAACTTTTTTTATGACATTTTTATAATAATAAATTAATAAAAAAATATACATAGAATATCCTAATTTTCTTTTTATTCGATTTTTTAAAGCCTTATAAGATAATTATACAAGTTTTTTATATATAATTATTATTTTATAGAGAACTTTTATGTGTAACCTGGTTTTGTCATAAAATAAACTTGTAAAAATATTTAATTAACCTATTCTTTTATGGTTGAATAAATCTGATACCTAATAAAAACAAAGTGGTTTTTTTATTATTTTTAAACATTAATTTGGGAAATTATTTAGATTGTAATAACCGATTCTTTATTTGAACAATGGTTTTAGGTTATATCGCACTTGATTAATTTTATTATTTATAAATCCTTAACTTTTAGTGTAGACACTGCAAGATGTACCCAGGCTGAAAATGGGCTCGCTTATGTATTTTGACTTTCTGAAAACGATTCCGACCTTAGTTGTCCGACTGTCCACTTTAGGGCAGAAATGCCAGATTCTGAATTTATAATTAAACAAAACAAAAACCTATATTGTTTTGAATTTTAACCTTCTTAAAAAGATGCGAGTATTTTCTTTTATAATAGCTATTGCATCGTTGGTTGACATTCCATCTAGAAAGCCAAACTGTATAAAAGGTTAAGCTAATTTTAATGAGTTTTTCGACAATTTTTCGAAAATTTGATACTAGCGAAATCGGTCTATAGTTACTTACTTCAATAGGGTCACCACTTTTTTATATGGGGACTATAGTTGTTTTTTTAAACAAGTCAGGATATATCCCATTCTCCATCGCCTTGTTAAATATATGTACCATGGGTAGTGTAATGAAATTACTTTGAAAGATTTGATAACTCCATTGCTGATTCCATTAATTCCTCCCGCCGAGCCTCCCGCCGAATTTTCATTCAGAGTTTTCATGACTCTATCAATTTCAGTCATATCTTTTGGCTCCAATAATAAAGATTCAGAATGACTTGTTTCGCTATCAATTAGGTTATTAGATATTTTTCTTTTCTTTTTATCATTAATGTTTTTACCAACGTTGGCAAAAAAAGAATTAATGGTATGGGCAATAGAGCTATTATCACTAATTTTTATGCTATCAGTAACTAAATATTTAATATTTTTGTTTTGTTTAGTTCTATCAAAATTATTTTACTGGCAAATTGCCAAAATTTTCTACTATCATTTTTAGTTGATCAGACTAATTTATATTTAAAGGAATCACTAGCTTTTTTTACTAATATCCTTAAATGATATTAATATTTTTTATAAGTTGACTATTTACTACTAAATTTCTTATTTTTGCGCCAAATTTTATATAGTTTTTTTTAGTCTAGCATGATTTAATTAATCAAATAGTTTTCTACAGTTGCAGTTATTTGTTTTTTTATTTTTTTGGGCGTTTTAATTTTGAAGTCGCTAGATGTGTAAATTTTTGGTTACTTTTGAAGGGTTTATTTGGATACCCATAATTATTTTTTTGGGCTTTTTCAATTTAAAACTTTACAATAAGTTTTGGTTACTTTTTAAGGACTTATGTAAAAATGCCAAAATACTAATTGATCTTTTAAAACTATGACCTTTAAATTTAAAATTTTGCCATTTTCACGTAAAGTATTTTAGAGGTATCGAATTTACTAAAGTAATGAATTTTTAATTCCGTCGTTTTTTTTATCTAGTGGCTTTATATTGAAAAAGCCCAAAAAAATAAATTTTAGTATGATACAAATATTTTATTTCAATTTTATGAAATGTTCAACGACAGCTGTGTTAATAAAATTGACAAAAAACTGCATCCCATTTAACTTACCAGAATAAATCCATGTATAGAAATAATTTTTTTCATAAAATATTTCTCATTATGAATAAAAAAAAATATATATTTAATTTACATTTTTTTTTTTCATTAAAAAATTCAAACTCAACATGCGTGACGAAAATTGTATAAAAAATATTAAATATAAAGTTTGAATTTTTTACCATATAAACGTCAGCGTCTAGTCTCGTTAACAATTTTATTCATCTAAGAAATTTTAATTTTATATTTTTATTAAATTACAAACTCTATATTTAGAAAGTAAAAAAAAAAATTATACGAGAATATATTTTTTTACAAGTAGGATTTTTATTTTTTTTCAATTTTAAATTAGGTTCTAACATAAAATTCTATTGACATGAAGTAAAAGAGAAAATTTCAATAGTTTTATTTCTTTACAGTGTATCTTACATTGTATAAATTTTCACATTTTCCCTTTTTTTTCTAAAAATAAAAAAGAAAAAAAACAGCTCAATAGGAAATGGCTAGTATATAAGTAGCATAATACGTGAGTAAACATTCTCATCAAGTAATCAAAGCTTTGATATATTTATTTATTTATATACTAAAAAAATAAAGAAATTTTAAGTGCATTTTCGTGTTCGTTATATTTCTTTTTTTCTTGCTTTTTTGACTTAATTTATTTAATCGATAAACTCAAATCTGAAAGAACTTTATTTTGTTAATTAATTATAAATAAAACAATTGATTTATTTATGCCAATATGTTTTAGTTAGCCTTTTCAATGTGTTAAAATTTCTCTGTTGCTTAATGTGTGTCTAGGAAGGATTTAATAACCCTTATTTGGTCAAAGTAAATCATAATACTTAATCAAAAATTTTTTCAACGTAGTTTTTGAAGTATCTTAAACTGTAAAATTACTATGTATTTTATTGGAAATCTTGATAATATGATCATCCCATTTTAGTTTGTGATCAAAAATGATACCTAGATTTTTGACTGAATTCACAAATAGAAGGCTGATGTTATGGTTAGGTAGTTTTAGTTTTTTCTAAATTAATACCTAGTTAATTATCATGTGCCAAATTGGTTACGCATATTATCGTCTATGAGCTTGTTGAGGTATGAGTCGATATTAACATATTTAGTGGAAAGATAGAATTGGAGATCATCAGCAAATAATAGCCTGTTAAAATTCAAGAGAAAATCTTTAATATCAATGGTGAAAACTATGAACAAAAGAGGACCAAGAATGGAGCTCTGTGGATGATGTGATGTTACTCCACTCTTGATATTTTCCCATTTGGAATAAAAATTCTTACTACTGTTGATTACAGCTCGTTTCGGTTTAAGATATAAGATTTCAACCAAGCATTTGTTTCACCTGAGAAGCCATAGAGTTTTAGTTTATTCAGCAAAAGGTCATAGGAAACGCTAACGAAGGCTTTTTTGAAATCGGATAGAATTAAGAAGGTTAATTTCCTTTCTTATATATTGCTAGTGATATCTAGGAGCTTGGTGAGCATCACTTGTAGGTTTCTTTGTTTTCTGAATGCAGGTTGACTAGCAGTTTATTAGATTCTAGAAATTTAGTTCTTTGGTTGTGGAGTGATTTTTCAAAAACTTTATAAATTAGTGCAAAGTAGAGCGATTGGACGGAAATCTGTGGGGCTTTCAGGTCTACCGATTTTGTTTACAGGCATTATTAAACCTTCTTTCCACGTATTTGGAAAGGTATTAGAATTGATGGAAAGATTAAAAATGTGAACAAGTATAGGCATTAATATTGATGAACCTAAAGAAAAAATTTTTACTGGAAGCCTGTCAACGCCTACAGCTGTTGAAGTGAAAGAGGATACCACTGATTCAATTTCTTTAGCAGAGATCTTAGAGAGCTTGAGCTTTTCGTTTATATTTGCTTTAAAAGATGGTAGGTTTAGTGGTATTTTAGGAGTTGGTAAAGGGTTTCGAAAAGTAATAAAATTTTCATTTATAGTGTCAGCAAAGAGATTATAAAAATTACTGCTAGTTTTGGCTTCGACCAAACCTTGATGCCTGAGTTCTTTCCAGATTTTGTGAGGTTTATCGAGATTTGTAATTCGATTTTTGTAAAAATTGGGTCTCAGGTCATTTACTTTGTGAGAGTAGTTTAAAGCTGATCGTATTCTTTAAAGTGATCTCCATTACCTATACGACTAACGACTAAATTTTCGATCTAGATTATTAAGTAGATGAAAACCCTCCCTTACTTCATCAGTAATCCAACGTTCAAATTTCGTGTTTTGAGGAATTTTTTTGAAGGAGCTACTTTGTCGAGAATAAAATTTAGTTTTTTCTCCGAATGAGACATACAGAAACCAATATCAGAGGAATATAATTAGGGGGGCCAATTGATTTTGGATAGGTCTAGTAGATATGAGTTTTCATCGACGTTTTTGAAATCTCTGTATCATAAGTTATTTGTTGATGGCACTGGTGAAAAGATTTCAATTGCGACATCTACTAAATAACGATTATTGATGTGAGTGTGTAGCTATTATAATAGTGACCTAAATCTAAACTACCTTAATATTAGGGGTTTGCGATAACCTAAATTTTCGGGTACTCAATCAAAAATTTTGGGTAATCTAGTTTTAGCCTATATTAACGTATATTTAGGTACTTTGTCATGAATTCAAATGCAACTGAACATAGAAAAGCACACTTTTTTGTGGTGCTTTCACCAGGGTATACTTGGCAAGCGTAATTTATAATTTAATTTAAAATTTGGATGGAATACAGGATTAATGCATATTTGGTGTAAAAACAGGTAGAAAATATTGGGATGGTATAAAATTCAAAAGGAGAAAAGAGCTAATAGAAACATGGCTTGTTATAAAAATTTTAATTTGTAAAAATACCTCCCAAATATAATTTTAATTAAAATTAACTTTTACAGAATAGTAGTGTAAAAATATACCTCAAACTGTTTATAAAAAAGTTATAAATTATTTTATTTTTGTGATTCCAATATAAATTTTTATATGGCTTCATTTAACTTTGTCATAAAACTCAATAAAATCTGAAAATCTTTCAATTAATAAAACAAATTACACAAAAAAACTAAAATAAAAATTTCTATTGAAAAATATTTTATTATAACAAGTACAAAAAAAAAAGTACAATACAATATAAAGTAAATATAATTACATCGAACAAAAATCAAGTAATAAAAAACTGTAAAAAAATGAAGTTAAAAAAAATTGTAGCAGTTTTTTTTGTCCTTTTGTTAAATAAAAAACAGTAGAATATGAAAATGAGCAGTTTTATATATATAAAAAAAAAGGTTATTTCAACGATTTTTGTCATTTCCGTTTGATAAAAATATCCAAGAGAATATTTTTCTACTACTAAAAATATTGAATAAAATTACTTTTAAAAAATATTCAATATGTATCGATTGATCTTTTTTTTTTTATAAAAAAGTTTACATGAAAAATGTCAGTATTTTAATATTATAATTTACTCCTGTACATATAAAAAATTAATTTGTCTATGTCATATATAAAAAAAAAAAATGTCTAACAAGTTTGTTGTTTGTATGAAACATTTTTTTTAGTTTATTAAAATCTCGTCAAAAAATAATTAATCTCAAAGTTATGCATGTGTGTTTTAATAAATTTTTTAATATTAAAAAGAAGTTAACACACATATATATATAATATTTTGTAAAACATATATTTATGCATCACTAATTTTTCGTTCATTCATTATTTAGTAACTTCCGAGTTTTAAAGTTATTTAAGCAGAAATTATTTAATATTCACGTTTTATGTAAGGTGTTTTACTCTAGGAAATCTCAAGGGTATTTTATTAATATTTTCACTAAGGCTTAAAATCATTTTTTTTTTATGAAAAAGAATTTTTTTCATTTAGAAGTAACAAGAAAAAAGGTTTTAATCAACGATGGATGTAGGACATGGAGAAGTGCGTCAAAAACTTACTTTTGTATCAAAATTTAGATAATAACTATATTGGTCCTTAACTCCTTATCGATTCTCAAAGTCTGTTTTGCGAGCAATTTTTTATCTCTCAAAAAGTATTTTAGTTTTTTTAGGTCGCTGAATCCAAATTCGGGGTTCAAAGTTTGAAAATGAATGAATCAGCCTTTAAAACCACAAATAATCAATAATAAGTAGAACTTTTCTCTATATGGTTCCAGATATCAGATGCCCTCCCTTTGCATTTGATTGTAGTTACGATCTTAAATTAAAGGACATTTTGAACTTTATAATAAAAAACTGTAAGTTTCTAGCCTTAAAATTGTTAATCTAAGTTATAAAAAGAATTTTGTTGTTCGAGATTTTTCATGTTATCAAAGAAAGCTTGTAAAGTCTTAGCTTGAAATAACTTCAAATACCAATTTTGAGCTTGCGAACTTAGAAATCAGACATTTTGGGCCCACCATTGGGAATTTTGATTCAAAATCGTAAGTTGTATTATTGTAAATTTTAGGCAATACAGCTTTAATTACTGGAAATTGGCCAACTTGACCAAAAATACGAATGACCCACTGAGAGAATTAAATCTTACTTTAAAAATTGTCGGATAAAGTGAAAATTTTTCTACTACCTAAAACAAACAGAAAAAAAGATGGATCTAATACCAACGTTATCAAAATACCACTAAAACGTTTTATCGCTATTTACTCTCTCTGTATATTAAAATTCAGAAAAGCAGAGAGTTTATGAAATGAGATAAAATAAAGAGTTATCTTTTTAAAATTATGTCAACACATAACAAAACTATCTTAAGTAACTATTATAAATTAAATGCGGTGAATCTATATTATAATATTTAATGCAAAAGTCATATGTCACAAGTTGTTTAATAATTTAACTGTGTGACATACAAGTTTTCAACTAAGAGAAAAGTTGATAAGATTTTATTAATTTTAATGAGATATTTCAATTAATTATTAAGGAAAAATCTTAATATAAATTAAACACACCTGCGCTCGTGTGTATCAAATTTTGAGCTGATATTTAAAAATTTCTAAAAGTTTAGAAACTTTTTTTATGAGTTACATAAAGAAAGTTATATTTTCAAACGAAGGCGATTAATTATATCTTGTGGAGTAACGTGTACTTTATAACTATTTAAAATTAATTTAATTTATTAAACATCAATCTTGCTTGTGATAAGATAAATATTAATTAACATGCATGACAGAATCTAAACAGAGATTATATCTTTAGGGTATGTTTTGAGATTATAGATAGACAAATAACGAATCAATATTGGGATTAAATTAGTAAAATCGTACTTGAGCTTTTTCAGATAATTAATTAGAAATTTGTAACTCAAAAATTTTTGAAAATATTTTTCTTTAATAAAACTTTTCATTATCTTTTATCTCATCTTGAGTGATAAGAATTTTCTAGTTAAAATTAGTGTGTATAAACTTTTCGAAGGAATGCGTTTTCCTTGAGCTAATTAGACTGCGGATACTTTAGAAGAGGAAATAAACCGCATGATCTAGTTTTCGTATTTAATAAAGTTAAGTTCTAAGCTCTTTAATAATGGTTACTTTATGTAAGACAAATTGACTTTGTTTTATCTAAAAATATATTTTTTTTAGTTTATTTACCCTAAAAATACATTGTTTGCATTCAATGTGCGGCTTGTGTTAAAAAATTCAATGCTAAATAAGCTAAATGTTTATATTATGCAACTTCTAAAGTTTAGATGAATTGCAGAATATTTTTTTTAATGTATTATGTTGAGAATGGGTATGCAAAGAGGAAAAAAGATTAATGCATGTTTTCAGCAGTTGAAATAATAAAACCGTATAATTTTTCAATAATGGACTGATACTTTGTAGCTAAGAAATATTTACGCTTGTGTTTATTTTAATATTTAGTAGCCAATGAATAATTCGACTCTGACGGAGAGCAGTAGGAATTTTTGGGCTTTGGACGTGAAAGATTTTTTAGATATTTTATTTGAAAAGTTCAAATTTAAAATTTTTTTCTGAGTTACCACTGATGAGTTATGACTTAAATGACAATGTTATGTTTTTTGCATGTTTACAGGTCAAGTTCCGGAATAAAAATACCTAAGTTTTGAAAATTTTCAGATCAAACCCGAGAGGAATTCCATAAATTAATTTCTGCTTAAGTAATTTTAACGAAATATAATAGTTTGAACGGAAAAAAATCCACCTTCCGTATTTTCCATTTTTTTTATTAGTGGAATTTTTTCATTTTCGAATAGATAAGAACAGTATTTTGAAATTGCTGAGTGAGTAACTTTCATTTTAATACAAAAATAAACCAGATTTTTGTCTAGACTGATAAACTATAATATTTTTTTTTATAATTCTACAGAAATGTTATTGGCTGCTGCAACATATGGTTTCAAAGTTATATTTCATCAAGAAGTATTTATTTTAATAAAAATTTATTCATAATTTATCTGCATAAGAAAAAAGGTATCATAGGTTCCAAAATTTCATTTAAGCCACAGATCCACAAAATAGAATAAAACTCGTCGTAGTAAAATTGAATTTAATTACCAAAACGTTCGAAAGTATCTCCAAGCACATAATAAAAATAAAAATTAATCAGGGTCGAAATTTATTGAATAATAAAATTTTCCAATAAAAAGTAAATAGATTTTTAAAAAAAAGCAATAAAAGAAAATTAAAAAGTATTTGTGGTCTAGAAAATTTTCTTCATGAATATTTATTGCACTTGATATTAAAATTTAATCGATTAATAAAAAGGATTTTTCTGTTATTGAAAAGTTCTTATCAATTTTTTATGGTCTTTTTCCGAAAAAATAATATGAAAATAAGATAATTTTAATAAAATATAATCGATAATACGTTAAAAATAATTTTCCTTTTTTGATGCATTTGCTCTTTTTATTTTTTTTATATAAAAATATAAAAAATTTTTTTTTTTGTTATCGTAATAAAAAAAAAAATGGAGAAATAATGTGTTCATGTACGTACGTTTTTATACGGAAATAACTGCGGAAATAACTTTTTTTTTTCTTCTCTTTTGTAAAATATAAAAAATTTTATACATTCAATGTTTAATAAAAGTTTTTTTCTTTATTTTACTTTTTATATGTAGGTAATCAATTGATTCTTTTATGTTTTAACAAAATACACAAAATATTAAACAAGAGTATGCGTTTTTTTCTTAATTCAATGTCTTTTTTACGAATATTCTGCGCTTTTGTTTCTTTTCAATAAACAATTTATTTACAAAATTTTTAATGAACTTTAGTCCAATACTATTCATAAATTTGACATAGTGCAAAATAATATTTAGTTCTTAGTATCTATGCACAAATTAGTTATCTATGCACAAGGTTAATGAGGAACTCGGACTCCCCCGAAGGAAGGCTGGTTTCAGGAAACACAAATATGAAATACGCACAAGACGAAGCGAGAAATTTTTTTTTAAAATTAGGTATAAAATCCGAGAAATCAAGTAAAAAGGATATTTCTAAAATTAATATTTCCAAATAAAAAAATTAGGTACTACTTCCAAAAAGAAAAAAAATAATGCTGCTTTTTTTTGCTTTTTTGGTGACAAAACTTTGGAGAAAAAAATTTTCAAAAAATTAAATATATGAGATTCAAGATAGCGAGTAAAAAAGATATTCCTGGATATTAAAAAAAATGAGGTATTACATCTAAATAAAAAATAAGTAGGTTAAGATTTTTTTATGAAAAAATTTTTGAAAAAAAATTCGATCTTAATAATTAATACCATAATGATTCTGAAATATCACCAGGTACACACACACATACACTCAGAAACATACTTTTTTTAAAAACCGGTATTTTAGCTTCCAGGGGTCTCAAAACGTGCTTATATGTATGCAAAAAAAATCAAAATTTCATCAATTACAATGGTTCCTCTATTTGAGTAACCAAAAATTTTCATTTTCAATTTTTTTGCATATACGTATTTAACTGAGACCTTAGGAAGCTAAAAAACCGATTTTTAAAAAAAGTATGATTGTGTTTCACTCATAACGTTGTTCAACTACACACCAAACCTAAAAGAGTTTTTTGTTACGCAGAAAAGATTGAATGTTTATTTAATTCTTTAGAGAGGAATAAAATAAACATTCAATCTTTTCTGCGTAACAAAAAACTCTTTTAGGTTTGGTGTGTATAGTTGTTGATTTTAATGTAATTCATTTTTCTTTTTGGATGTAATACCTAGTTTTTTTATATGAGAGTTTAAAATGACAATATCAAGAAAAAGATAATTTTTAGTTTTTTTTATGTTATTGTATTTTTTTAGAAGAGGCTTGAGAAATCGTAGTGCCAATGTGACAGCGTTTTTAATGAAAATAATGCTATTTTTTTCAGTTTTTTCAATAAATCCTATTCTAAAAAGGAGTTGTTGCTATGTACATTGTTGTACATTGTTATCGCAATAAAAGCGTTCTGATTGGTTACTAATACCGACTTATAATAATAATCGTTGTGTATTTATGTATATGATTATTCATAGTATTAGTAATGTTTATTTATTGCAGAAAAAATAAATATATAATCTAAATTTAAAATATTTTTTTTTTGGTAAAAATTAAAATACATGTTTTTTTCATTAGTCTAAAATTGATATTTCAAAAAAAGTATATAGGGTTATATTATTTTTTTTCTTATTATTATTACTTAAAAATTACATAAAATAAATTACATGAAAATGAAAAATTTGTTGTTAAAAGGACACCTTATTTATATAAAATAACCGATATTAACATGGGAAATGTTCATTGGATGGGGTATTTGATTAAGTTTGGCTCGGCAGGGGGGGGGAAGTAAAGTTTTTAGGGGGGGGGGGTGAATGAAATGGACTATGAATTGGTCAAATTTTTTACTACTTTTTGAGCTTGACTATTTCATGAATTAATCAATTACACGTTTGGGGTGTAAAATATATATTGTAATTTTGTTACAATGGAAAATGTTTATTGTACACACCAAACCTAAAAGAGTTTTTTGTTACGCAGAAGAGATTGAATGTTTATTTAATTTTTTAGAGAGGAATTAAATAAACATTTAATCTTTTCTGCGTAACAAAAAACTCTTTTAGGTTTGGTGTGTAAGGGCATTTGGTATTATTTGTTAATATTTTTATGGTTTCACTCAGGATCAAGAATCTTTCAACATGGTTTTAATATCATATAGTACACCCATTAAAAGTTTAACAAGAAACAGATTTGTAAAAATTGACGTTTTTAGGGGTGAGTTGAAAAAGTAACGTTTTCAAAGGGGGGGGGGGGGCTTAGAATATTTTCAATTTAGGGACTTAGAATAATTTGAACAAGAACTTAGAATACTTTAAGTTTATGAATTTAGGATAATTTATAATTCAGGATTTATTGTTTATTTATTATTTCGGTTTTTGGATTTATATTACTTTTATGAGTGAACATGTTCCATGCTCGTTGTTTGTGTAGTTACACAAACTGGTTATACATTTTTTTAATCCAAATGGGTGAAACAAAATAAAATGTTCAAATAAATTCATAAAAAAGCATCAGTTATTGTAATAATATAATAAGTAATAAATAAAATTATTAAATGGTGAATATCCTATCCTAAAAATGGGTTACTCATTATTAAAAGAGTCATTCTGATTGGCTCATACAAATTTCATTGTTAATAGCATGGACTAGCGTCCATGGTTAATAGGTTAAAATTAATTGTTTTATTGTTTATACTATGTTTCTATTATTTTTGAGGTTAGTTAGTTAGTTGAGTAGTTGATATCAATAAAAAAATTAAAGTAATAATAAATTTTGGTATTTAAGAAAATAATTAAGGTTGAAAGTTTTAAATCATTCTGCGCGCGACGCGCGCTTAATACTAGTTTTAATAAACGTAGAATTTTGTAAGTTATATACAGTTTTTCTTATCTTCAAAAAAAGAGTAAATATGGAAGCATCGTGGGAATAATTTTTTTATTTAGTCTAGTCATAAAATTATAATCAAAATATGTACACTAAAAAAAAACCCACTTTCAGCAAGCGTATTTTTCCGTTTCCGCTAGTGGAATTTCGTTTGCCGCAAGCGAATTTTTTTCCTTTATTGCAAATGGCTTGAAACGCAAAGAAAATTAAAAAAAATTATTTTCTCGCACTCAAAACTTCATAAGACTGAAAAGTTTATTATCAACTCATTTGTAATCGTTTTAATAACATTTTTATATCTGATTCACAATCAGTATTTAAAAACTTTTTCTTTATATTTTATAATTTATAATTACGTTGAAGCTAATTATGAACTGAAAAATATTGATATTTTTATAAATTCAGATCGTAATTACAAATAAACTTCCCTAATTAAATGTTTTGATTATTTATTTTTCAAATCTAATTTCGTCTACACTTGCTGGAAACGAAAGCAAGAACAAAGAATCGAGTGGGCAATATAAATTTTATTTATTTCGTGAACATTTAATAAATTTTCATATTAAAAATTCAATTCATATTAAAAATAATTAAATTATTATTAAAAAATAATTAAAGGATATTAATTAGCCGGAGTTGTTCATTATTTACAGAAATAGCGACAAATAATGATTTGAATCAACATAATACATGATAAATTAATGGGCGATTCCGGACAATTAATATTTCTAAATTATTTAAACTTCTTTCAAAAAAATTTCACTTGCGACAAGTGATTTTTTTATCTTTGAAATGATTTCAAATCACTAAAAAGTTACTTAAAGTGAAAAGTAAAATTAACTTTTCCTGAAAAAATTTATTTTTATTTTATTTTAGTAATTTTCTTTGCATTTCAAGCCATTTACAATCCTTTGAACATGAAAAAAAATCTAATAGTGCCAAGCGGAATTTCGCTTGCGGCAAACGGATTATTTTTTCAGTGTATATTGAAGTTATAAAGATTAAAATTATAATATTATAAAGTAAATGTAAAAAAGATTAAAAAAATAAAATTATAGCTAAAATAATAGCAAGTACGGGTTCTAATTTTTATATTTTGCGAAGTTTTAATTTTTTGTATTTTAATTATGTATTTAAAAATTTTTTCTTTATATTTTATAATTTATAATTACGTTGAAGCTAATTATGAACTGAAAAATATTGATAGTTTTATAAATTCAGATCGTAATTATAGTGAATGTGATAATTTAATAAACGAAAATGTCGACCTCACTTTATACGAATTTTGTCATAAAAATGAGAAAATTATTAATACAGTAGAAAAAAACAGCATTATTTGTGGTATTTTTAAAGACGAATTGGTTCTTGCTTCAAAAAATGATATTGAAATATCATTTTTTTCATACCCCCATCATAAAGAACTTTGTTTGATACCTGATAATTTTAATAATGTTAGAAATGACGTTCAGAGAGGTAAAAAAATTTTAAGAATGTAATTTTTATTTTTAAGTTTAAAACCCTTTCTAAACCAAATTAATTTTGGTTCCTCAAAGAGGAACCATTGTGATAGGTCAAATAAAATGGTTTCGATTTTCGATTTTTGATTTTTTGGAATATAAGCACGTTTTGAGACCCCAGGAAGCTAAGAAACCGGTTTAAAAAAATAGTATGTGTGTGTGTGTGAACATTTTTTTATCAAAAAAGCTCGAAGTACCTTTTTTTTTTTAATTCGGATGTAATACCTCATTTATTTCCACGAAAGTACTTATATTTGAAAGTACGATTTTTACTCGATATCTCGAATCTGATAGTTAATTTTTTGAAAATTTGTCCCAAAATTTTTTATCAATAAAAAAAACTTGTAAAAGTTAATAAAAATGTATGTATGATAGCATGCTTGTTATCTGTGATATCTGTGGCATATTGAAGTATTATGCTCATTGTTTGAGGAACCTTAGTGCCAGCTAGTTGGCAGGGTATTTTTTAATTCCCACATAGGATAAATAAATATTACTTCAATAATTTTGTTAAATAAATAAAATTTTATAATTTTCTTTTTCAGGAACATTAAATTTTTCAAAAATTTTAATACTTAGTCAAAATATAACTTTATTTTCTGGATTTTTTAATAATACCAGCAAGTTGTCTACTCTACACCTAGTGGCAAATAAATACATTAAATTAGAGCCAAAATCTTTTGATAGATTTTACAATCTTGAAAATTTATTTATCTGGTCTACAGATAAAATTAATGATTTAACTCCAAATATTTTCAAAAATTTAACTCATATTAAAAGTTTAGAAATTAAAGGTTCTGACCAAAAAGTACTACCATTTGGAATTTTCAACGATTTTATTAAATTACATCAAATAATACTATCAGAATTTAAAAATCTATATACGTTGCCTAATAAACTTTTGGCTGATAAAAGTTATCTTAGTAAAGTAAACATAGACAATAATGGAATATTAAATTTATCTGAAGACTTATTTTGGAATTCAAAAAATATACAACATGTTTCATTAAAAGGAAATAAATTAAAAACCCTTCCTGAGAAAATTTTTCAGGATCAAGAGTTACTACAAATTCTTAATTTAAAATCTAATAATTTAGATTATTTACCATTTGATATTTTTAAGGAAAATATTTTTATGGAAGAACTCGACTTATCTAAAAATCAGATTAGATTCATAAATGAGTTTGTATTTAGACTTAAAAAAATTTTTATAAATATGAAAAATAATAATAATGTATATTTTTTTTGTAGTAAAATTTTTAGAAACACAAAAAGTTTAAAAAAATTATTTATGCAAGAAAATAAATTAGCTGATTTTAATGCTAAAGTTTTTCAAATATGTAATTTAGAAGAAATTAATTTTTCAATGAATTCTCTAACTTTCTTTGACAATTTTTCAAAAATGTCTGTATTTAAAAATTGTAAAAAGTTAAAAAGAATGGATTTATCTCATAACAAAATAAATCAATTATTTGCTGATTGGAAAAATAATGAAAATTTGGAAACACTAGATTTATCCCATAACTTATTAAAGAAGTTGACGGTATTAAACATTTTTTTTTTCATTTTATGTGTAAACATTAATAAACGCTATAAACGTAATTTCAATATTCTATAGTCAGAATTTTATGATTTCACATCTCGAAAAGTAAAAATATCTTTGATATTCATTATATTAAATTATTTGAACGGTCTGGAGGAAATGGCAAAGTATTTTAATTCTTCAAAAGAAGTACAGATTGATTCATATGGAAACGAAATCTATTGTAATTGCAACATTTACAGTTATATGTACCTTTCATATACTGGATTTTATAAGATTTTACCTATACAATTTCATATAAGTACAGGGGATTCGTCTTGTTCAGGGCCAACTGAATACAAAAGCCAAAATATTAGAAGTTTACCATATAAAGAATTTAAATGCGCAGCAGAAAATTTAGAATTTGTACCAGCAAAATTATGCAATAAATGCAATTGTCAGTACAGACCATTCGATAAAACTTTATTCATTAATTGCTCGTCCAAGAACATTAGTGAAGTCCCAGAATTTGAGCAGTTTCAAAATATAAGCCGAATTGAATTGACCATAGAAAAAAACAATATAACGAAAATTCCTGACATGAGACAATTGGGGTATAATATAACCGAAGTTTTAGATTTATCGAATAATAATATAACAGCAGTAACAGAAAATATTTTACATAGTAAAATTAAGGTAATTAATACATTTGGTAATACGTATATAGGTAATTCTTTGTCAAATCAGCCACCCCCCTCTGCAATACACAGTTTTTGAGATAAATTTTTTCATAATAGCTCATTTTTTTCATTGAACCCTCTAGTTTACAATGCCATATCTATATAATTATATAAATACTTTTTTACTTTAAATATGACAGCTGAAAAACGTCAGCTGAACCATCGAGAGTTGAAATCCAAAAATCAGAAAAATCCAAAAAAAGTTTTAAAATAATTGTTTTTATATAAAGTTGGTTTTCTCATAATTTTTTATTTTTGAGAACAAACAAATCTAAACCACCTATTTATTAATACGACGATTCCTCTAAAAATTTTACCAGAGCTGAGAATTTTCACTTTGACTAGGGGAGGAGCAGGTCGGTTGACGCGAAAAAATTAAATTTCAAATTATTGTAACTCTTAAAATAATCAAGTTTTTAAGATAATATTTATGTTAAATTAAAGTTTAGACCTTTATTTTTTACTAGCACAGTTATTTTTATGAAGAGATTTTTTTATTTAATGGAAAATATTTGTTTTAAAAAAAATAAGTTTTTCGGTCGTTTGGCGCACCTATCGGGTCAGTTGGTGCACATTAAAATATTTATATTTTTATAAAGAAGGTAAATAAAAAAATTTATATTAATCATAAAATTAATCCTTAATACTTTTTTTATACAAAAACGTACATTTTTTTTTCGTAATTTTCAAAGTATCCACTTTACTTATTTTTTGTAAACAAAAGCACAATAACATAACCTTACAATTGGACCCTACATATTTTCACAAAACTTAATGAATGAATTAATTATTTTTATATAATTATCAAAATATTATGTAATTTAATAGTTAATAAGTTCATTTATTTCATGAATTTTTAGAAATATAAACAAAATTATTACACTATTTTGCAAAACAATTCTTATTATTCTTGCGCCAAGTAACCCGTCTGGACTCTGCCAACCAACCCAATTTTACACTTTTTTTTTTTTAACGGCAGGTTCGACTCGGTAAATCGAACATAACCTCTAAAACTAATTTGAGCAGTATATTTGCTCAAAAAATGATATTAATGAAATTTTAAGAGAAGAGACATCTTAATAATAAAAAAATGAATTAACTTACAAAATCTCAAGCTGCAAAATGCTTTATTTTTCGAAAAAGTTGCTTTTTTCATAAATTTACGAAAAAAGTGACTTTCTTGGAAAATATAGCATTTTGTAGCTTGTAATTTTGCAAATTAATTCATTTTTTTATTATTGAGGTGCCTCTTCTCATAAAATTTCTTTAAAATCATTTTTTGAGCAAATATACTGCTCAAATTAGTTTTAGGGGTTATGTTCGATTTACCAAGCGAACATGTCCTTAATTGTTTTATTAAATTAATTATTTTAAAAAATTACGACATTTAAGGACATGTTCGCTTGGTAAATCGAACATAACCCCTAAAACTAATTTGAGCAGTATATTTGCTCAAAAAATGATTTTAAAGAAATTTTATGAGAAGAGGCACCTCAATAATAAAAAAATGAATTAATTTGCAAAATTACAAGCTACAAAATGCTATATTTTCCAAGAAAGTCACTTTTTTCGTAAATTTATGAAAAAAGCAACTTTTTCGAAAAATAAAGCATTTTGCAGCTTGAGATTTTGTAAGTTAATTCATTTTTTTATTATTAAGATGTCTCTTCTCTTAAAATTTCGTTAATATCATTTTTTGAGCAAATATACTGCTCAAATTAGTTTTAGAGGTTATGTTCGATTTACCGAGTCGAACCTGCCGTTAAAGAAATTTTATGAGAAGAGGCACCTCAATAATAAAAAAATGAATTAATTTGCAAAATTACAAGCTACAAAATGCTATATTTTCCAAGAAAGTCACTTTTTTCGTAAATTTATGAAAAAAGCAACTTTTTCGAAAAATAAAGCATTTTGCAGCTTGAGATTTTGTAAGTTAATTCATTTTTTTATTATTAAGATGTCTCTTCTCTTAAAATTTCGTTAATATCATTTTTTGAGCAAATATACTGCTCAAATTAGTTTTAGAGGTTATGTTCGATTTACCGAGTCGAACCTGCCGTTAATTACTTAAGAGCATTGATAGCTCAGTCGGTAGCGCGTCAACTTTTCGATCTGAACGATAAAGGTTCGCGTCTCGACTCAGACATAAGCTCCGTTTTTTTTTCTGAGAAGATTAAATTCTGAAATTATTTCTATATCATTGCTTTAGGACTGAGGCATCCGCATTAAAAAAAAAAAAAAAAAAAAAATACATGTGGATAACGCAATCCAATGTGCTACCATGTGCACTATAAGCAGGTATGGGGACAGGAGAAATTGTATGATTCTCTGAGGCCACAGGTTAACGCACATAACACAAACATTTAAACTCGCACACACTAAGGAGGAAAGACCTTATAAAAAAAGCCACATAGTGAATTTATAAAAATAAAAAAAATCATACAACAAGCATAAAAAACAAGAGATAAAAGCAAAGCCTTACATTTCTCAAAAAAACCAATACCAATATTTAATTACTTTATTTATAAAAATTATGCGACTTAATTAAATTTTATTGTTGTTAACTTAAATTATAATGTTAATATCTTTAATTTGCAACAAAAATTACATGGAAAAAATGACCGTGTTTTAAGAAATAAGGGTGCGCCAAACGACCCACTGCGCCAACCAACCCGCTTCTCCTCTATTCATATCTTAGAATCTAAAAAGATAAAAATAAAAAGTTAAAGTAAGAAATTGACTGCTTTATGGTATAGAATAAGTGAGAAAAATTTTAAGAAATTTCATCTAGAAATTTTGGATTTAGGAAATTTACAAAACCTAAATATTTCTAAGTCAAACCCTGCTTATACGAATATTCTCAAAATTTTTCTTACTTATTTTACACTAAAAAGCAGTCAAGTTTCCTCTAGTTTCTAAGTTTTTATGGGCAGTGAAAGTTAAAATTTTTAGAGGAATCGTCACATTAATACCTGAGTGGTTTAGATTTTTTTGTTCTCAAAAATAAAAAATTATGAGTAAACTGACTTTATAAAAAGAAATTATTTCTTAGATTTTTTTGGATTTTTCTGATTTTTTAATTTCAGTTTTCTATGATATAGCTGCCATTTTGCAGCTGTCATATTAGAAGTAAAAAAGTTCCAAAGAAAAAAATGATTCAAGGGGGGATCCATTTATTTTAAAAACTGTGTAGAGCAGAGGAGGGGTGGGGTGGCTAATTTTACAAAGAATTGCCCATACTAATTTAAAAAAAATATTATAAATAACCAGAATTTTTTAGATATTGAACTTGAATAATAATAGTATAGAGAATATTAATACTACGATCCTCAATGAATATGCAAGATCCAACAGGAGAATAACAATTTTTGAAAATCCTTGGAAATGTGATTGCAAAACTTACGACTATCTATCAATTTTCATCAATAATCAGAATAATTTAACTGAACTTGAACTGTTCACATGCTATTCTTACAAAATTTCCATAACTAAATTGAAAAAAGAAGAGCTTTGTTTATTACCATTTTCATATTTTAATTATCCAATAATAATTACAATTTTGACAAGTAATCTAATAATTGGTTCCATGATTGCATTATTCAATAAATATAAACTAGAGATCAAAATATTTTTATATTCAAGAAATATGTGTCTTTGGTGGATCAAAGAGTATGAAGTTCAAACAGAAAAAACACATGACATATTTTTGAGTTTTTGTCATAAGGATGAAGAAATTGTAATAAATGAATTACTTCCTAAACTAGAAAATATTCCAAATCCTTACAAGGTTTGTATCCACGTACGAGATTGGAAAGCTGGTGAATGGATTTTTAATAATATTCTTCTATCTGTTATGAGTTCAAAAAGAACAGTAATTTTCTTAACAAAAAATTTTATCACTAGTACTTGGGGAATGTTAGAATTTAAAACTGCATTTAATCACATGTTCAATGAAAATAATTCAAAAGTGATTATTATTCTGTATGAAGATATTGGTTCTCTTAAAAATCAGAATTATGAGCTTCGATTTTATCTTAAATTTAATAATTACATTAAATGGGGAGATCCAAATTTCTGGAGCAAACTTTATTTTGCATTACCTCATTCTGTAAATGATTAAAAAAAATTTCCAATTTATATATTAATTTATCATTTTTCTTATTATCAATAAAGCAACAATTTTTTTTTGAAAAATAATAAGAATTTATTATGATAATAAGAAAGTAAATAGAACGTATCATCTGGTTGTTAAAAATAATAAAAATTAATTATAAAAAAATTATCTATTCAGAATTAGTTTTTTTTAAATCTTTTATTGTAAAATGATGCATTTTTTTACTGTTTCAATTGTCTCAAGTTTCTTTTTTCAGTAAACTACCAGTCTCATATATACATCATGACTTTTTACGTATCACATTCTATTGTTTAATAAAAAACAATATCATTAAAATGACTTTTTTATTTTTTTTAACACAGAGAATTAACTTTATACAAAAAAGCATATTTTATGAATTATTTGCAAGTTGGCAAAAAAAAAGTTAAGAAAAGAAAAGAAAAAAAGTATAAAAGATAAAGAAAATGCTCATCCGCATATTTCACATAATAGCTCGTTTTTAATGTATACGCGTTTTATTGTTTGTAAAGAGAGAGAATTTTCCATGAAGAAATTTGATTATTTATTTATAATAATGTAAAATTTAAATATTTAATGTACTACGACTGACGAGTCAAGTTTCGAGAGTGAAATTTCATTAAAAAGTCACGTAATTAAGTTTATCAAGATGCATTTTCATTAAATTATTCACACTCAAAGAGAAATAAATTTAATTTTATAGTAAAAAGATTTTTTAAAATTGAATTTAGTCTTGTATAATTGAAATTTTTATTTTAAACAATAATTTTTTAAACCTTTATTTATTGGGATACTTCCAATTGCACTTAAAAACATTTCTCGCTTTTTTTTTTTATCTATCTCGATTTTTTTTTTATGTTAGTCACGTTTACACACTTTCGTATAAAAAGTATGCAACAGTTTGCTGTAGATTTTTAAAGTACCTATAAAAAAAAAAAAGTTCTCTGTATCATGCATGAGTTGTAGTCTAAAGCATTGAAAAAATAAAGGGTATAAAGTAATATTTTTTTTATTTATTTTAAGGAAATTAAATTTTAATAAAATTTTCATTTGTCTGGATTAGTAAATCCTTGAATTATAAGAATGGAGTATTATTATGCATGAAATAATAATGACGTAATATTATGTTGTACAATTGTATAATATGCTAGTTTTATTATTATCCTACCTAAATTTTAAACATTAAATTCGCATATTAATATTTTAATAGCTATTTCAAGGATTTTCATTTATTATCAGTTTTTTTTAGTTTTTTTTATTACTTATTGTTACGATGTATTAAAAATTTTGTTCATTTTTTTAAGAAAATTAATTGAATTATAATTTTACCGAAAAATCATTGGTTTTATAACCAATCTTATTAGCGTCTAATTGGCCAGTATTTAACTTTAGTTGCTTCTTCAGAATTTGATTAGGGTAAACACCGTACTTGAACGTACCGGAAACTTGACAGACTTTAAAAAATTATTTTTATATAGATTCTTTCCTACTAGAAAATCCGAGTTGCTCATCTGCCTTATGGGATCTATGATTGTGTATTTTAAGCTTAACAATTAAATAATTTTTAAATTGCATCAAAATTTAAAGTTTTTATAAAAATAAGTTTTAAATGGTTAAAATAAGTTATAAGTCTTAAAAATTGTTAAGATTTTTTTATTGTTGAAATAAGTTATGTCTTAAAAATTTTTTACAAGCTTCACGCTTCCAACAATTTCTTACTCGTCTCTTTTCGACTATTTGTTTACCAGATATGATAATCTGAAGTCAGAGCCCGAATTTAATGAATTTTAAAAAAAACTCAATTTTTATCATTAATCTTGAAAAACGATATTTTGAAAACCATTCAATGAAAAGAGAGGAGTAAAAAATTTTTGAAAACTATTTAAGATTATAGAAAATTTTTGACACCTGTAAAATGCGTTTTCATAAAAAATTACAATTTTAGCAGCAATTTAAAAATTGATTATTTTAGGCTGAAAATGGACTCGACACTTGGTTTTTTAAATATAACTAGCAATATAATTTAATTTAATTAATTTCTTTTTAATATAACTATAAGAGAATTAGTGATAAAAAATTGTGGTTTACGGGGCTTAAAAATTGACACTTACAACAACAAAAAACAAAAATGAATTTAACATGAATTGTTTGTGTAATAATGGTCTACTTGTATAATTTGTCGTGGTTAGCTTTATACTTTTAAATATAAAGCTAAAAAAAAAAAAAAAAAAAAAAAAAATAAATAAATAAATAAATTTTTTTCGTAATTACGTGAAGCAATAAGTCGTACATAAACCAATTGGAAATTTCTCATCTACCACAGAATAATTAGTGTTTATAAATTCTTTTACCAATGAAAAATATCTTGAATTTAACACAAAGTATTCTTTCTTTTTTATTCCAAAAACTTTTTTCCGCAGAGAGCATACACTTTTTTTCGATTTTTATTATCGTTCAATTTTTTACTTGTAATTTTAAAAAAATTATATTTTTATAACTTCTCGAGTTTCAAATTTAATATTCAAGTAACAAAGTCAAGTTATTCAAATTCACAATTGATTTTAACATGAATCGCTAATGCAAGTAGTTTTAACAATGGTTAAACTCACGTTAAGCTTGTTAATAACTCGTTAACTCAACACCAAAAGCTGCAAGAGCGATACATCAACATCTATGGGTATTCAAAAAGCCAACCTGGTCTGAGAAAGTTTTAAACTTAGATGGTGAAGTAAGGTTGACCCCTACATCAAGAACACAATATTTGGCCAAAAGATTATAGGAATCAGTTGATGGCAATTCATATGGAATACCTGGGAAAGACTATATTCAATATCATCATGTACATATAAATACATTCCCAACTAGAGCAAGAACGGTGCAAAGTGCGGTGATACAACTTTCATTAGTTGTTATTTGTCACCGAATGACACTATTGGGGTGTTCATCGCAAAGCTGGCCTCATTGGAGGAAACGATAAGGGAAGTCTCTGGCAATATCATATTTGCCGGGGACTTAAATGCCAGGGCCGTGGAATAGGGAATGCCAACCACGAACCGTAGGGGAACGTTGATCCTAGAGATGGCCGCTAGAACTGATCTGGTGGTCATGAACTTTGGGAATAATTCAAGCTACGTAAGGCCAGGCTTTGGTGAATCGATCCCTGACGTCACTTATGCCTCGGCCGGGTTGGCAGGAAGAGTGGGCAGTTGGAGGGTGATTGATGGAGCCAATGGCAACGACCATAATTACATCACCTTCAAAGTGCGTGATAGGGTCGTTAATCGGCCACTGTACAAAAAGCGCCCACTAGGCTAGAATGTGTCAAAGATGGACGAGGACAGATTTGTGGAATATCTTCGTGAAGAGTCCTCGTCTATGCCAGCCTGGCATGGAGGACCGACCACCCCGGGGGAGTCAAAGACTCTTGTCAAGAGGGTAACTGCTTCTGAGGGGAGCTTGCGATGCCTCTATGCTGCGTAAACGGCCCTGGAAGGGTAAAAGAAGCGTATACTGGTGGAATGAGGAAATTGCTGAGCTTAGGCGGGTCTGTCACAGGGATGCAGAAGACGGCAGAGAGCACATGGCCGCCCAGAGCTGGCTACGTGCTCTGAAGAGTACAAGGAAACTAAGCATAGGCTGTCGAAAGCCATCCGCAAGCAAGGCGCGCTGTCTTCGGTCGTTAAGAGATGATACCAACAGCGACCCGTGGGGCCTGGGATATAAGCTTGTCATGGGCAAACTTAAGTCCGGGTGTGACAACACGATGGATGAAGCAGCGACCAAAAGAATAGTGGACGCTCTCTTTCCAGATCATCCAAACCAACAACACCCGGCTTTGGATGTCCCGAGGGAGAAAGTTCCGCTATTTAGCGAGGCGGAGATGCTTCAGGCAATTAGAGCAATGAAAAATGGGAAAGCGCCAGGACCAGACGGAATACCCGCGGAAGCCCTTGAGGCGGCTGCAAAGGTAATCCCTGGTCTCCTCCTTGGCATGTTTAATGCGTGCCTCGTGGCAGACGTCTTTCCAAGGGACTGTAAAGTGGCCCGCCTGGCCCTGATAAGCAAGGGAAAGGGTGAACCAGTATCTTCATCATCTTACAGACCATTGTGTATGTTAAATACCATTGGCAAGGTCATGGGGAGCATGGTCAGAGGAAGATTGCGGCAGGCAATTAGGGAAGCGGGTGACCTTAGCGACGCCAACACGAATTTCGTGAGGGGCGTTTCACGATCGGTACCATCGAGCAGGTCGTGAAGGTGGTTATGAGGGCCAGACGAGTGTGGCCGGATATTAAACCTGACGTCTTACTTGTCACGTTGGATGTGAAAAAAGCATTCAACTCGGCTAAGTGGGACGATATGTTGCACTCCCTCGAGCAGGTATTCAGACTTCCAGATTTTCTGAGAAATATACTCAGAGATTACCTCCGAGACCGATACCTGCGCTGGGACACGCTCGATAACTGGTGATATGGTGGTTCCGCTATATGCTTTTCAAGTGGCGCAAGGTGGCATCTCCGGAATGCTTGCATTACCCGGGCGAGCCGGATACCGCTGAGCACACCTTTTTTTGGTGTCCTCATTTCGCTGAGGGGCGACCGCCCTTCGATGAATGGAGGCCAGAAGTAGTCGTCCCGGAAATGCTGCGCAGTACCGTGAACTGGTACAGTGTGGCAGAGTACGTACGGTCGACACTGATTAAAAAAAAGGAGGAAGGTTTCCTCTCGTAGGAAACTCTCCTTCTTTATTGACAGGGTATGGCGAAGAAATGCCTAGGCTGCATTTTTTCCGGACCGAAGTAATACCTAAACAGGGAGTCCCGGTCTGGATTCTATGATATTATCATAAATGCAGGAGGATGGGGAGTTTAGTGGGTATTACCCCAAATTTGAGGTTGAGTCCCACATAACCATACAGTACGCGGTGGTATGCGTAAACAGCATTCTCCTCGTCCTACAGAAAAGGCCCCTTCTCTAGAGAGGTCCCCAAAAAAAAAAAAAAAACTAAAGCAAGAACATCCAGAGAAAGGCGCAAAAGTGCCAACAGCTAATGTATAGGGTAGGATGCAGAAGCATAGAAACTGGCTATCATGTAATGGTGGTCGCATCTTAAGACATAACGCTGTCTATAGAATTTCTACTAATAATCTACGACAAAGAGGATGGGAGGATCACAGACCTTGCGCATTAGTTTAGTACTGGCTTTAATTATTCCGTACCTTGACTAACGCAATACAGTATAGGTTGACGCAAACATCACACCCAAACCCCATCTCCAAAGACTAAGCAATTCAACACTTAGATACATATACATGGAGTAAGTAGAGACATGCTCATATCTCCATATAGGAAGAAATTAAACTGCCTATGCTCAGCTCTCGTAGACTCTTTTTTAACAAATCTTTTTGTTAAGTATGTGTCTAGTGAAAATGCCACAGATCAACTTTGAACCAAAAAACATACCTTCCCAGGCCCCAAAAATTGTGGATCTTTTTCTTTTCAATTGCAATGTACAAAATTTTGGAACTCTCTACCCTCCGATATTCGATACACCACCTCTTTAAACAGCTTTAAGACTGTTATGAACAAGTACTTACTGACGCTAGATACTTAATATAATGTAATTAAAACTTAGGTTCTTTGCCTTCTTCTCTGCTAAACAAAATTATACTTGCATTATTATTATTTTGGTTTACTGTGTCATGTAAAGCTCTAAATGACTGTTATAACTTTTTTTCAACACTGCATTTAACTTACACATGTAAATATATATATGTATACACTAAATATTTAAATTATTTTATTTTATTTCATTATAAATTTATTATTGTATTCTGCAAATATATTATTGATTTATTGAATAAGTTATTGTAAAAAACTGTTATGACTTACAAAATGTACATTTACTATTTTTGTTGATGTAAAATAAAGTCTTATCTTATCTTATCCTACGTAATCACTGACTCTACGGTAATTTAAGCTGTAACTTACTGTAACAAAAAAAAAAAAAACATTTTTTCCAGATGATAAATCAATCAGAAATACTTATCCATGCATTTTTATCAACCTATAGTATTTGATTTTCCGTCATCAAAAAGTAAGGTTTAATATAATCTCAAAAATTAATCGTTACTTGATAATATCTAAAAAATTTAATTAATAGAGTTTCCTAAAATCTGTTCTTAAACCCAATTTTATTTAAATAAATTATGACGAGCACACTATAACATATATTCAATATGACAAATAAACAAAATATAAAAATTTTTATAGCATAAGCATAAACGCAAATTATCATTTTCACCTCTGTGTATCTTCTGTATTTAATTAGTTCATTTTTAATGATATCCTCTTATATTTTTTTTCCAGCCTATAATTACAAGCCAAAAAGTATTTTTTTTTACTTTGTTAACTTTGTGTACGTTTTTGTTTTGCTTTTATTATTAATAGTTATTACTTTTATAAGGATTTGCTTGTATATAGTATTTCAAATTAAGTAAATTATATATAACTTGCATAAATTTAATAACGAGAAAGTTTAAATTGTCAAGAGTCTGTATTAAACTAATTATGGTTTATAAATTATAAACATTTGTTTATGATATTACATTATAATATTTTTTTATCTTGTAATACATAGGTTTATGAAAAATATTACAATGTTTACTTATGTTTCGATTTTAATTAAGTGAGGTTTTTTAATTAAGTCAAATATTTTAAGTAATTAACATTACAAAATTAAAAACATATTTTCGTAAATCGTTTGAATAGATTTCTTATAGTTCTTACTATCTAAGGGTCAAATTGGGTGAAAGTATTAGCATTCCTTTTGTACACTGAAAAACTGACCCCTTTAAAACAATAAAGCGTGATATTTATTTTCAGTGTATAGAAAGTCAAAAGTTTTTGTGTTATCCATTACATAACATCGTATTTTAAAACTACTTACAAGTACCTACCGAATTCTTAGTTGATTGACGACCTTATTCGTATCAATCTTCACTACCTTAGACTCCTGACAACGAAACCCTCGCTACAATACTTATACCATCTATTATTATCTTAAATATTAACAACAATCTATTCACTTATAGAATTCTAATTTTTATATCTACTGTTTATATAATCGAAAACTTGCTTTGGTCGAAATTTTTATAATTTTTTTATACAAACTGAAACTAAATAAAAAAATATTAGGTTTATATTAAAATTTCGCTATTTTATTAAGGTTCAAATAGACCGCAGCTGCACCCAGTGGGACCACATTTACGATCCTTACAGTGTAAAAATGCAGCGTCATCAATTTTTTCATTTTTTAATAAAAAAATTCGTGTGTAATATTTTTATTATGCTAAAAAATTTTTCATACATACTTGTTGAATACCTGATAATTTAGCGAAGAAAAAAAATCTACATAAAATAATACAACACAGGAAATAAAATGAAACATGTTCTAAAAAATTATTTAAGCCTTTAAAATGTCCAACCCTTATAAATAATAAAATATCAGCCATAAAGCTCATTCAGTGAATAAAAGTTTAAAATAAAAAAAAAAGAGGAAAGAATAATAATTAAAAGCAACAGTGTGTTTTATAATACGACTGTATAAAATGTAGAATATAGCTGCGGGTACAATCGACCGTGACCTTTGACCCGGTGACCTGAGATGCGTGGTTCGTCAGGTGTGCTGCGAGGGGGATGAAAATTCAGTTTCTCCCTTTTTCCTCGTTTATATATATATATATTCATCTTTTCTCTTGTACATTCTTTTAAAAAAATTTCTCGCTTCTAAAATCAATAATCTTTGTGATTTTAGCCCCTGAAATTATATAAGAAATATTAGTATTATATAACAAATTGAAAATTATTTTATTGTTATGATTTTTAAAAATTTATTCAAAATATACTAACTAGTGACCGAAAATTTTTTTGTTTATTTCAGAAACAGAATTTTTACTGAAGATGTAGCAGGCTTCAAGATTTTATTTGAAAATTTGAAAAAATAAAAATTCAGTGATGATTTGGAATTTGGAACTAAAAATATTAAATATCACTGTGAATTTTATTTTCACAGTTAAAAGAGAATTAATATTTTTAAGTACAAAAGAAATATTGAGAAAAAAAGGTAAATTTGTTTTTTATACTCAACAAGTATTATTATTTAATTTAATAAACCACATAAATAAATTTTATTGACACTGTTATGTGGTTAAATAATATGAATTACACAGTAGACTAGCCATTATGATATTTACTGGACTATTATTTTATGTATCCTGTTCATTTTAACAAATCCCATTACGCTAGACTTGTTTCTATTCTTTATGTCTTTTGGGACATTTATGAAATTTGGATTTCAATAACAAGTTTAATTTTAAGTTCAATTTTATTCTTTAATTAACGAGTCTTGAAATATTGGACAAGAATTTGTATATTCTAATTTTTTATATTTGAGAAGTGTTACACTTTGAATATTTCTCGAACTATCTGTTTAACAGTCAGAAAGTACGTGTTTTCTTGCATGACTCATTTTACCATACTTTTTTTCTCTTTTGATGGGAATTTAACAAATTTTTTCTCATTTTTTATTTTTTTGGCCAATAAAATCGTTGTAAATTATTATTCTGCACAAAATTTTATAATCTAAAATTATTTTTTTCCATAGTCTGAATTTATAAAATTACACAGCGCATATATTAAAAACCACAAATGCAAACCACTTATGTCACCAAAACTTTGTTTAGAGCTGATTTAATGTAACATGAATTTTCAATGTTACTAAAATAAGTTGGTTAAATATATTCGCGTTTAATGTAAAAAAATATTAATTTGAATAAAAAAAAGGATCTGGTAATTAAAACAGCATTTCACGAGTACCGGTGGTTTGTGTATAACCGCAAGATTATTAACAATCCTTGAATGATAATAGTAAGTGGCATTTAGCGAGATTGAAGTATCAACTGAAGATATTTTCAAGGTATCTAGTGCTCGATTTTAAAATAATTTGTTTTCTTTTTTAATATGAAGGATTCATTGAAAAGAATTTTAAGAGATATCGCACTAAAAATAATTATTCTTTTGTGTTGCAATAGTTGAGCTATTACTGCTTTTTAAAATAAAAATTTTTAGTAATTTAAAAAGAAAAACAGGAACTTGATTGGGTGGATCTGATAATTGATAAAGAAATTAATTATCATTGACTTCAAAAAATCTTTTGCATTTGATTTTTAATTTTGAACTCGTAAAAAAGTATCGAACATCAAATAAACAGTTGTTAAAGATTTTTTTCATTCTCCGAGTGAATAAAACCCCCTTTTTTAACGCGTTTTTGAAGGAGGAAGTGAGGATTTGTACCCCTCTCTATTCTCTCTTCTATTTTTTTTCTCTAGGGAGGAAAGTATTTATTTTCCCCCCTAGAGAAGAAAACAGAAGAGGGAATTGAGAAGAGACTCGACCCACTCTTCCTACATCCTGTTACCCCTCCCTATCTAGTCGACCTTGATTCTTCGTTATAGAAGACAAATTGTGAGGTGACGCTCATTAATATTCAAAATGGAATTTTTATGAAATAGTTGCGTTATTAATCGTATATAAATTTATTTTATTTAATAAATGCAATAATTAACTTTTATATTTTTTTTTTTTTTTTTTATTTTTAAACAAATCAACGGGACGAACCCTTTTACAATAATTTATAATATAAATCAAACATAAATTTTACATTTAGAAATTTAAATACATTATGAATTTTACTTAAATTATAAGATAATAATTTTATTATAAAGTAATAAAAAGAACTGATGGTAAAAATTAAAGTTATAAGTTAAAGTTATAAGTTAATGGCGATACAATAATTATTTTGAGTTGTAAATATATATTATGCAAATTTACCCAAATTAATTTTTAAACTTTTAATAAAACTGCATTCAGATTCATTAGTTATATCAACTTTTTTGTTTATCATATTAAAGCTTTCAATAATTCTATAAAGAGAAGAAATTTTATTATTTTTTTTAAATTCTGTAGGTAAGCTGAACATAATATTTCTATCTCTAAGTCCGGGTCTTAATGGCACATATATTAATAATCGATGAAAAATGAGCATATTTGTACGCATCTTTTATTTTGTTATAGCTAAATTAATAAACAAAATAAAAGATGTGTACCACGTGCTTACGAATTTATATATATTATAAATTAAAACACTTTTATTTATTCATAAAACAATTAATAAATTATTTATTAATGTGTAAATAAATTTGCGCAGGGTTAAATTTATTTACCATATAAAATAAATTAAATTAAACAACTATTTAGTAAAAATGCCATTTTGAATTATAATAAAACGCACCTTTTATAAAAATTACACCTTTCTATAGAAGAATCTAACGATCGACTAAATATTTTTTGAATATGAAGCGTCGTCACCTGGTCGTCACCGTTGGGATATATGAAAGTTACATTACTTTCACCTAAGTGTCTCTTTCTTTCATATACAAATTAATGTTTTTTGGAAAAAGTCGGGGAGTAGAGATTTTACTATTATTTTGGTTATTTGAAACAAGTAGGGATTTATTATTCATCAATACTTGTTTTTTTTTTTTTTTTAATTTTATTCATTTTTTTCTTTCTATATTATATTTGTATTATATGTGTATAATTATGTTCCCATTTGTTAAAAAGGTGGTTATATTCACTCTTAGAATAAAAAATAGTATGTTGCACATGGGGAAAAAATGCAATTTCAAATCATGGTCGGAGATAGTTACACTCGATATGCTAGTTACACTCGCCTGCGGCTCGTGTGCACCCTCGTCATTGCACATCTCGTGCCACTATCTCCAACCTGCTTTGAAATAGCTTATTTTCTCCCCTTGTATAACAATCTACTATTAATAGTGTAACTTTAGATACAAAAATACTCTCTAAATTTTGTGCTACCTTAAAATTATTTTTGGGTCGCAGTTCGTCATAAAACGCTCGAAAATTTATTGATACGTTAGACAATTTATACTTCCCTTAAAAATTTTTAGAATGTATAATAGTTACATAAAAGATACTTCAGAATCGTCATCTACTTACGTAATAAATTTAGGGTATTTCCGAAATCACAAGAAATTACACAAAAATTTCAAGCAAATTAAATAAAAACCGCTGTTGGAATTTTAAGAAGAGCGACCTTGTTTGCGGTTCGTTACGATATAATTTTCTTCCACGGGAGTTATTTTTTAAAATATCACAGAATTTAAATTGTAAATATTTTATACATTCAATTGATTTTTGTAAAATAATATTTTATTTTCAGGTATTTTATTTATAAATAATCAATAATAAAACGGTTCTTGATATATCTATATATTTACGTTTACGTCATAGTTAACATACCAAATTATTATTTTATAAAATAAAAATGTAAAAATAAATTTTTAAATTTAATGTGAAATTACGATTTTTGTTTTTTGCAATTATAAATGAAATATAATTAAAAAATTATGCCATTGCATATTTATTCAAATTGGTGCATAATTTAATTCTCTTTGAACCAAAATTTATCATTTTCTTTATCAGTTAAAGTAGCCAAGTTGTCATATCGGGTCTAGTTCGCACCAACTCTGACCACCCTGCACACTAAATTTTTTTTTTTAATAGGATCTTACCATATAAAAATAAGTTTTTGGATGGGAAAAATATGATTTATAATTTTTAGACCCAATATATATATGCCCCCCTGGACCCCTGCAACTTGAATTTTTTAAAAATATGTTGTTTTAGGTTACTCAATATTTTGTAATATAACCTTTTTTTACCCGAAGTATTATCTAAAATTTACTGAATCATAAAATTTACGGGTATATGAACCCAGACGGATAATTAGTGATCAGCAATACAAAGCTTCGTATCCTTCCATAGAATCCACAAGCAAATTATTGTAACTTTTGACAGACCGAGCCGATCACCTTGAAAATTTAGGTGGATGCGTAAAAAATATACCTGAATCTAATGAAATTCTTTTTGATAAAAAAATTTTTCCTCGGTTTTCAGTTTTTTTTTTATATTTGATAAAAATTTTATACTTGGAAATCCAGTTTTTTCAACATAAAAATTTTTTGTCGTTATCAATCGAAACGAAACCTAGCCTATGTTTTGACCAGTAATTTTTGCCATCTTTTGCCGTAAACCCCGCGTCTCTACCTTTTATCGTTTTCTAGTTTATCCATTTCGGACAAACAAACAAACATACAAAATTAAATTTATATATATATAGGATAGGATAGGATAGGATTAGTCCTAAACTTTTATAATTTTCGAAAAATTATTGTAACATTCGACAGATCGAACCAATCGCCTTAGAAATTTAGGTGGATACGTAAAAAATATACCTGAAGCGATAAAAATTCTACTTTGTAAACAAATTTTTCCTCAGTTTTCAGTTTTTTTGGTTTTTTGTGAGGTTTTTTGTAAAAAGTTGATAAAAATTTAATCCTTGGATATCCAGCTTTTTCAAAATAAAAATTTTTTGTCGTTATCAATCGAAATAAAACCTAGCCTATGTTTTGACCTGTAATTTTTTTCCGTCTTTTGCCGTAAACCCGATTTCTGTAGCTTTTATCGTGTTCTCGTTTATCGCGTTCGGATATACAAACATACAAACAATTAATTGAAGATTTATATAAGGACTAGCTGCCTCTGGCTCGCTTCGCTCGCCCCGGCAGCCGCCATGGGGGCTTCGCCCCCCTGGACCCCTGCGACTTGATTTTTCCAAAGATATGTTGTTTTAGCTTACTCAATATTTTGTAAAATAATCTTTTTTTACCCGAAGTATTATCTAAAATTTACTTTTATTTATTTTTAAATAATGGGCTTATGAACCCAAACGGTTAATTAGTGATCAGCAATACAAAGCTTCGCCACTCTTCCATAGAATCCACAAGCAAATGTTGTTTCCCTCGACTACCCATTCTAAGGTTCTACCTGATAATAGCTGTTCAAGCTTCTTTTAGTTTCTATATTCAGTTAATACATTAGTGGCTGATAATTAGAAATATATATAATATTAGTCCTAAACTTTTATAATTTTTGAAAAATTATTGTAACTTTTGACAGATCGAACCTTGAAAATTTAGGTGGATACGTAAAAAATATGCCTGAAACGAATAAAATTCTTTTCGATAGAAAAATTTTCCCTCGGTTTTCAGTTTTTTTAATTTTTTTTGAAAAGTTGATAAACATTTTTTTCTTGAAAATTCAGTTTTTTAAACATAAAATTTTTCGTCGTTATCAATCGAAATAAAACCTAGCCTATGTTTTGACCCGTAATTTTTGCCGTCTTTTGCCGTAAACCCTATGTCTGTAGCTTTTATCGTTATCTAGTTTATCGCGTTCGGACACACACACACATACACACACACATAATTAAAGATTTATATATATATAGGATAGGATATATATAGGATAGGATAGGACAGGATTAGCCCTAAACTTTTATAATTTTCGAAAAATTATTGTATCTTTTGACAGATCGAACCGATCGCCTTGAAAATTTAGGTGGATACGTAAAAAATATACCCAAATCGAATGAAATTCTTTTTGATACTAAAATTTTTCCTCAGTTTTTTGTTTTTTTGGTTTTTTTTTTAAATTTGATAAAAATTTTTTTCTTGAAAATTCAGTTTTTTCAACATAAAAAATTTTTGTCGTTATCAATCGAAACGAAACCTAGCCTATGTTTTGACCCGTAATTTTTGTCGTCTTTTGCCGTAAACCCTATGTCTGTAGCTTTTATCGTTTTCTAGTTTATCGCGTTCGGACACACACATACACATAATTAAAGATTAAAGATTTATATATATACTAGCACAGGTGAGAGGGGGGGCTCCGCCCCCCTGATCTATTCCCGGTGTTGTTGTTATTGATTTTTTATTATTATCATGTTGTTATTGTCCAAAATATATATAAATACCAAAAAAATTAACGCCTTGAAATAAGCTAAAATTTTTTTCTTAATGTAGACCTTTTACCAGTTCAAATGTGACCAATAAGATAAAATTTGTAGTAAATTCAAAGGAATGGCGTAATTTTGAAAATGGGCCAAATCAGGCTATTTTTGGACCTTTAAACAGACATATTTCGGGCCCATGAGGTGCTAGAGGACTAAAACTTTGGCTGAGGGACTTTCTTATCACCCCAAACTATACCCTAAAATTTGAGTTGAAGATATATAATATATGGTAAAAAATTTTAACTCATATGAATATTTGCATTGCTTAAAGAACTGTAGTGCCAATAATTTGGCAGCGTTTTTCCTATATTTTAATTTAAAAAAAAATTTTAAATATCGTAGAAAATGTAATTAAAACTAATATTAACTAATTTATTTTTTTAACGAAAAAAATTATATTATATCATTAATTTCTTGAATTTGTCTTATTTTTTATTATAATTATTTTTAAAAACCAAACATTATTTTAACCCAATCAATTTTTTGATTGACCCACAAATAAATGATTAAAAATACCATAAAAAATAAAAAAATGAAAAAAATTTTTTTACCAGCGTTAAAAATATTTTATAAAATTTTAAAGATACCTCCGTTTTGAAAAAAAATTTCAGAGAATACGTAAAAATTAGTGTTGAATCGAATACAATGAAGTGCGATGGCAAAATTTTTCGATAGTCTCGAGATATTTCAATTTTTGTTAAAATTTTTAAAAAATGTTATCAAGTTCAAAAATACTAAAAATTAATATTAGCTAGCTAATATGTTTAAAACGTGTTTTGTTAAAAATCATGCTCATAAATTATTTTACTTTTTTATTCTCAAATATTTATCACAACTAATAATTATTATTATTCGTAAATTATTTATTATAATATATTGACTTGTTATTTATTATTATAACTACATTTGACGCCAATATGTAATATTATCATACATTAAGCGAAAATTCCCTGAAGAGGAACAAAATAATTGTTCGAAATATTGGGAAATAAATTAACATCTTAAAAAATTTTTTGTCTGAATTTGGTCAATTTTTTCAACCTACAATTATTTAATTTTATCAGACGCTATAATTTCAACAAACTAAAAATTAAATATCTCAAAAACTACGATAGCTAATCAGAAAATATAGGGCCTATGTCACCCGCATTTTTTTTTCTTCATTTTGACGCCGGTTTCATGCCAATCGGTTCGGTGGTTCGTGAGTCATTAGGGTACAAACAAACAAACAAACAAACAGACAAATAAATTTTCAGATTTATATAGTACTAGCTACCTCCGGCTCGCTTCGCTCACCTCGGCAACCGCCAAGGGGGCTGCGCCCCCCTGGACCCCTGCAACTTAATTTTTCCAAAGATTTGTTGTTTTAGCTTACTCAATATTTTGTATAACAACCTTTTCTTACCCGAATTATTATCTAATATTTACTGAATCATAAAATTACGGACGTTGGAACTCAGGCGGATAATTAGTGATCAGCGATTCAAAGCTTGATTACCCTACCCTAGGATCCGCAAGTGGCAGTTGCTTCCCTCAACTACCAATTTTAGGATTCACCCTGATAATACCTGTACAAGTTTCTTTTAGTTACTTTATTGAGCTACTAAATTAGTAACCGGTAAGAATTACGAATATATATAATATTAGTCCTAAACTTTTATAATTTTTGAAAAATGATTGTAACTTTTGACAGATCGAGCCAATTAGCTTGAAAATTTAGGTGGATACGTAAAAAATATGCCCGAATCGAATAAAACTCTTTTTGATAGTAAAATTTTTCCTCGGTTTTCCGTTTGATAAAAATTTTTTAAAAATTTAATAAAAATTTTTTTCTTGGAAATTCAGTTTTTTCAACATAAAAATTTTTTGTCGTTATCAATCGAAATAAAACCTAGCCTATGATATAGGATAAATCTTTAATATTGTAAACATCTAAATATCTTCTTCATAATTTGCAGAAAGTTAAAATCGGTTCTTCAAATTTTGAAGAACCGTAAAATACGTTCTTCAAAATCTGAAGAATGTTAAAATTTGAAGAACGTTAAAATCCGTTCTTCAAAATCTGAAGAATGTTAAAATCAGTTCTTCAAAATTTGCAGAACGTTAAAATCCGTTCTTCAAAATCTGAAGAATGTTAAAATCGGTTCTTCAAATTTTGAAGAATGTTAAAATCGGTTCTTCAAATTTTGAAGAATGTTAAAATCAGTTCTGCAAATTTTGAAGAACGTTAAAATCGGTTTTTTTGGTTTTTTGTAATTTGATAAAAATTTTTTTCTTGAAAATTCAGTTTTTTCAACATAAAAAATTTATGTCGTTACTAATCGAAATAAAATCTAGCCTATGTTTTGACCCGCAATTTTTGCCGTCTTTTGCCGTAAACCCAGTGTCTCTAACATTTATCGCTTTCTAGTTTATCCATTTCGGACAAATAAACAAACAAACATACAAAATTAAAGATTTTTATATTTTCAGGATAACATCAAACGTCACTGGGCCACCTTCGATGCACTTTTAATCTTTAATTATCATTAAATTTTAAACATTTTTTTGAACATTCTTTAGAATTGTTAATAATAAATTATTAAATTTAGTACCCTCAAATTTTGTGCTTGCACTTATCGAGTAAGCTCATTTTTGTGTGGTCTAGGGGACGCAGTTTAGATTGATTTAAATTATATCAGAAAATTTTGACTTATCACTAGCTCAACTTTGAAAAACTAAACAGAATCTAATTTACAATATTCAAAATATGAGACAAAATATTTCCCAAGAATTTTCTTCTGGATACACGAAAAAAGTTCTCATAAATCCTGTGATATAAATTCAATGCCACTTATTATTCTAACAGTGTAAATGCAAAATTCATAAACTTGATTTTTAAACCCTCATATAATAATTTTTCAGCTTTTGATGAAACATGATGCATTAAAAAAGGAGACAAATACAAAGTTTAAAATTTCTATGCTGTGTATGTAAAGTTGAAACCTATATTCTTTCCTTTGTAATAATTTTCTGAATTAACCCTTTGTACATAATAAAAAAAAAGTCATGTAACTAATTAATTTTTTAACTTAAACTTTTAATTACTTGCTTATTATGAAATATTTTTTTTATAAACCTATTTTTCTGTAAAATTGATGATGATAAAAAATTTTAATAATAATTTAAACTTTTTGACAATGTAAAAAGTCTATTATAAAATTACAAAACTTTTTAAGGTTATATTTTATTTAAATTATGGCTGCATTTATAAGAGCTAAACTATTAAAGCTATTTTTCAAGCGTAAAATAAGTTTCTCTTTTTAATAAAATATAATTTTAAATTAATTTATTTTTCAAAAAAAAAAAAAAGCTTTACATAAAAAGTAAAAGGCTTTCACAGTTCCATCATAAAAAAAAAGTTCAGTGAGATCTTTTTTTGTCTCAACTGATATGCAAAAGATTTTTTAAAGAATAGGTATTTCAAGTAAATTTTTCATTTCCTGCATGAAATTTTAATTAATTTTTCATTTTACTTAAAACCACCTGCTTGAGGTTTCCCTTTGAAAATATTTTATTTTTTTTTTTGCTTACTGTACACTGTAAAAGAAACTTATTTGTTTGTTAATATGACCTTAAAAATTCAGCATGTTAGAGGACTCATAGGTAGAGCCACATCTCATATACTAAAAGGGGGGTAATGATGTGAAAGCTGGCGAAGGGAGACTAGTCTTCGTTAAGAGCCTGTACGGAACGGTGCCTTAATAAATCAATAAATAAGTTATACTAATCAATCAGTGATATATTCATTAAGCATAGTTCCTGGCTTGCACCTCCATATCCTCATCCTGATTAATTCTTAATTGTTAACCAGATAATTGAGATCTGGAGAGGTTGACTCATATTAATCAATTAAGTGGCGACCGTGATTAAATAATGTCCTCATGGTACAGTAACAAGCACATCCTTAAACAGTTTTAACCTGAAACGTAAAGAATATTTAAAAAAAATTTTTTGTTACATCGTATATTTTCCATATCCTAAATGAGTGAAAAAATTTTTTTAACCTTCTTTAAGTTTTAGGTCATTTGCAATTGTTTGAGCAAGAAAAGATTTTCGATGCCCACTATAGCGGAGTTCCGCTAGCTGCAGTGTATTTAAAAAGAACTTGGCTTCATAATTTACAAGCAAAAGATTGAATTTTTAATTTTTCATACTTTTACGGATTTTTGAAGTATTTATTAATTTTTTACTATAATTCATTTTCGTCTTTACATAAAATTTTTCTTTAAAATTATAAACTTATAGGGAGAGCCACGGAAAAATTTTTTCCTTGATCCCTTAATCGTATTAAAAGAAAAAAAAAACTTTTATTTTAACTTTTGCTTGTAATATCGGTAAAATACTTGAATTTTCAAACTCTACAAATGAGCATATTTTCAAAATAATCAATAAAAATTTTTTTATTTATTTATATATTTACGAAAGTTTATAAAAAAATAAAAAATTTTTAAATAAAACTAACGCAAATTATTAAAAAAAATAAGAAAACTTGAAAAATAAAAAAAAATGTTGAAATTCATAAAATTTCAAGTAGTACTGTTTTTATATTTACAACTTGAGTCTCCGAGCTGTAATATAAAAAATTTTTATTTCAAAAATTTCACGAGTAAAATTTTAAAAAAATATTTTTTTACGATTTTCTTTACATATTTTCAAGCATATTTTAAAACCAATTAAAAATAAAAAATTTTTATTTTTTTATAATAAAACATCTGTTTTACGTTTTGAGATAAAAGTATTAAAAAAAAAGTTTTTCTTAAAAGTAAGAAATAAAGAAAACTTTTTTTTTTTATCAGATAATTAATTTTTTTTTCTCTTTGTCTTTAGAACGTCCTGTAAAAAAAAAATCATTTTCTTATGATTAAAAACTTTAAATATTTCATAGTTTTTCTTAAAAAAAAAAAAAAAGTAAGATTTTCCTTTTCTTTTTTAATCATAGTCTTTAGACATTACTAATCTTAAGATATTAGAGTTTATCTACGTTATAAGTAAGTTAAAAGCCAATCGATAAAGATTACCGGAGATGAATTTTCTTTAAATCTCTAGATTTAAAAAACTAAGAAAATTTATATTTTCTGTGTTTCTTTTTTTTTTTTTAATTAAAAAAAATGTCCATTTTTTAATTATATTGTGCAATATTGTACAAAGAAATAAATATACACTGAAAAAAAATCCACTTGTCACTACTAGATTTTTATTCATGTTCAATTACCCCCAGAATAAGAAAAAACATAAAAAACATGATCTTAGATTATTTGTTTTATTTTTTAATCATTTTTTTAAAGTATTTAATCCTATTTTGATTATTTTTAAATTCATTACCAGGGGGTGAACTACCCCTGAATATAAAAAAATGAAAAAAAACATGGCAACTTTTTTACAACCGAAAAACTAACAAAATTTACATTAAAAAAAAGTTATAACCCCCCCCCCCCCACAAGGGTAAAAACTACCTCTAAATTAAAAAAATATTCATATCATTAATTCTATTTTAATAATTGACAGTTGTCAAAAAGAAAATTTTACATAGAATTTAGAAATATGAACAAAAAAAAAAACACAAATCTAAGATTTTGGTACCTTTTTTTACTCTCCTTTTGGTTTGACAGCTAGTTGACAGTTGTCAAAAGTTGAAGTTTTCAAATGGACAGCAGCATTAAATTGAGTAATCATAATAACAGACGTACGTCTGCATAAAAAATTTTCATAACACTTCCCACGTAAAAAATTATTAAGATCTTTTTATGATCTTATAAATATCTTTAAGATCTTAATAATAGATTAAAAATCGAAAAAGAAAAATGTTTAGTTTTATTTTTTAAAACCTAATAAGTTATTGATTTTACCTCTGATTTTACTTATTCAGGTGGAAAACTCACGCGTTAAACTTAGCTCAAAGCTTCCTGTACTCGTTGTATGTTCAAGTAGACCAAAAACCTCGTTATCACCAAAGGCGAAAAATTTCAGACATGAATGCGACCTCGACTAATGTCAAAATTTTTGCGCCTTGGCTAGTTCGTTGAAACGATATTTGTTAAACTCAAAACGTACGTTTTCCGTTACTATACGTTTAAGATTTTTAGTAACTTTTAAAAAAGCCTTGAGCTTTATGAAGATTAGTGAGACTGTATTATTCAAGAGTTAAATATTACACTAAGTATCAAGGGCGTTACACTAAGTAACAAGAGAGCACGAGCACACCCAATGCTTTCCACAAATGCGTTCCTGGGGCCTATAAAAAATGTATCATGTAGAATTTTCCTACTTTAAGTTTGTTTTAGTCACTATAAAAATAAAATTTACTCATGTTTTTTACCAATTTTGGCCATCAGGTCAAAAATTAGAACCATGCGTAAATTTTTACTCAGGAATATTTTTTATACGGCCCAGGAACGCATTTTTTTATTGCAAGCTCATTTTGTTTTCAATACTATAAAAAAATTTTTTTAATCAATTTTTTGCCCTCCCGGGTGAAAAACTCTTGCGTAAAACTTGTCACGTAGCCTTCTGCAAACCTTGTACGCCTAGGGAGGCAAATAGAGACAAACGTAAAAAAAAGTTTATTTCAGCTCCAAAATCTTTAATCTTTAACATTAGTTACATTTTCTCTACATTTTTTTTAACTTCTGATTCTTCTTAAAGTCAAAAATAAAATTATTGTTTTTGAAATTATTCATAAGAATACAAGGAGTATGGTTACCGTACATTGCGGATACGTATTTTGTTTCTGGTTTAATGATGCGATTTTTGTGTTTGTAGATTAATTTTTCTATTATATTGCTGTTATTGTGAACGCTTTCGAGGAATTTGAAATATACAAGGCATTTAAATTTCAATCATCATAAATTTTAAATGACCAGTTACATTTTAAATCAAATTCCTTATATAATATAGCGATAAACATAAGCAGCAACAATAATAATAATGATATCTAATAAACGTGTTTTAAATTTTTAAATTATTGTTCTATCAAGCATATTAAAATAAGTGTTTCGCCAGCCTTTAAAGCGCGCGCTCAAAATGTCAACACATTGTTGTTTTGTGCAAATAAATTATTTATTTATTATATTTATTAAACATTTTGAACTTTTAATGTAATTAGTATTAAGTGTTAGTATTTTAATACACCCTGATGATGGAACTATAATACAAGTTCCGAAACGCGTCGGTTTTGACGTTAAATAGTTACGAAGTCACTAGACGGATTATTCAGGTAAAATATATAATCTTGTTTTGTGACTTGGACACTACAAACATGTTTTATAAATTTTTAGAAATAAAAATTTTAGTCTTACGATACACTTTTTTAAGAATAAAAAAAAGGCTGAAAATTAGTTAAAATATGCTGTAAAAATAGCCTAAGTTGCTTAGTGATAGAATTCTAACATTTCCTTTGTTTCTAAGATTGGCTGGTAGTGCTTTTGATATCACTGATAGTCGAGGACCTGCGTCTAAAAGTACTGGTATACTGGTATTATTAAACTGCCTTTTCCTTTAGGTTCTTCTACTATGCTCACTTTGCAGTTTTCATTGTCGTTTTGATTGGGTATCATCATCCAAACTTTTAATAATTTCTTTTTCTGGATTTGCGTCTTCCACATCTGAATCTGAACTTTGATCTGTTGTGCACTTGACCATTTTTATTTATCGTGACTGCAGATTACCATTTCTTTATCTTGCCCCTGTTGTTCTTTGAGTGGTTTATTTTCTTCCCTTCCTTTTTTGGACTTGGATTGCTACGAAAGTGTCTTTTCTTGTAATCACTCTTTGATGAACCATCTTTGCTCTTGCTTTGTTGTTATCTTTATTCAAAAAAATGTTTTAATCCAACCCTTCTAGTAGCTTGGCCATCTCCCACATGGTGTGAAATTGTCTAATCTCCAATCTGTAGACCACTGTTCAGAAAAATGCCATTTTAAATGTTCAATTATTTTCTCATTATTAGGAAGTGATGTAAGTGACGAACATGATTCGTCCATTTCAAGAAATAATTTTCCCTTCCATTGCCTCTTTTGTGGTGCCCAGATTTCAAGTACGTACATACATATGTACGTATTTCTCTTTGAATAGCTTTGGAATAATACTTCTCCAAAAATCGGCATAAAAATTGTCGGTAGTTTCCTTCATCTGTAAATCAAATCCAGTTCACTGTGTCTACCTAAAAGCTGCCTTTAATGGGCTCGGGACAGCCTCATCTCCCACTAGTTCTTAATGTATCATCTTGTCTATTTAGTTTACAAACCACACCGAGTTTTTTTTTTATTATTTTGCCATTAAAATTTATGTCCCGCTTCTGCGTTGATCAACGTCAAACATCTATTTGTCTCCCGTTATCATTACGTACGCCACCGGCACTTTTATTTAAGTATGTGCTGCCTTTTCATCTAAAGTTGGCGGATGCGTTTACGCAACAGAACTACGTCAGCTTTAGGAAGTTGACCCAAAATTTGCAAATTTTTTCTTCTATGTCCATTTTGATCTTCCATACCATATTCACCATTTTTACTTCCTTGCTATTGTTATTGGATTTGACCAGGAGTTGGCGTGCGAGGTTTGATCGCTAATGGTGGACTTCTAATACCCCTTCCTCTGCCTTAAGGAATTCCACGATCGTTATTGTTCAATACAAACTTGTTTGCCCACCTGCGATACTTCACATCTGGCTCGTTTGACACGTGGCTTCCATCTTCTTCCCTAGAAATTAGCGATGCGTCATCGGCAAGCTCACTGGCCACAATTTACCTTTAACATTTAATTGACTTTGAATAGTCTAGTTCACTTTATTACCCATACTTATTACTCTTTATTTTTATGAAGTGATGACCGAACAATTAATAATTAATTCTTTTAATAACCACCACTTATTCACCGTGTGGTCAGTACGGCGTCCTGTCACGGTCGCCATGTGATTACAGGTATCGCAGTCACCACGTGATTCCACTTACTTCGATCTATGAAGCTGAAGTTCGAAGAAGATGAGGAGGTCGAAGGAATATATCTCCAGGCTAATGAATACACTCTATATTTAGAACATAATTGTTAATCAGCTAGGATGATGCCAGTGCATATAATCATATAACAAGAGTACTCCAAGTATCTGAGATTCTTTGATCGAATACCACGCTCCGGGTGCTTAGTCTCCCACTCTTTGCTACTATCTCTTACACAAGCTTTAATTATTTATGTCAGAAGTGAAAATTTAACTTTTCCTCCATGTTATGTAAAATATTTTTCCCTAATCCTCAATAATGCGTGTTTGTAATGCTAATTATGTCGAAAACAATCCGAGTAAAAATATTAACTTCGGCTAACCTACCATACTTTTTTGTACTCAGCCCGAACTACCTTTGATACGGAATGACTAATATACTTTACAATTTTTATAAAACTAATCCTTCAAAGTAAAGTTCTTTATGGATATTTGCACTAGCAGTAGATAAAAACTAATTTTGAGCGAATAAATAAAATTAAAAAAAGGTTTCATTTAAAGTGGTTTATATTTTTCTAACAGTAATATAGAATAATAAAATTTTTTTTTTTAATCTCATAAAGTTAGAAAAGGAATCTAATTTACATATCCATTAAAATTTTCCATTAATAAAAAAGTTGAATATAATCAAATACTTAACACTTAGGTTCATTGCTCGCCATACTGTCGCCAGCAGTTATGCGCTTTCTGCATATAACGAAGTTTTAGCATAACTTTTAAAATATAGAGATGTTTATTATTATCATCAAAAACTTGTTGAAAACAATTTCAATGTGCTTAGCTTTAAAAATATTTAATTATTTTTAATATTAAATATTTTTATCGCATATAATTTTATAAAAGAATTCTTTTATTTGACGGTTTATACCGCAGTGAATAATCTTTTCTGACTAAAATTCAATGTTTGATCAGATCTAAACGCTTACGATATTTTTTGGCTATATACCAATGAAATTTTCAAAGAAACTCAAAGATATAATAGATTTTTGAATTTACAAGCTTTTTTTTTTTTTAAATGACACTTATAAATGAATTTGAAAATAAATTAAAAAAATTAGGAGTTGTTGCACTGTTTTTGAATTTCCAGTACATCCTGTTTATATTTGAGACATACAAATATCATATTTCTTTCAAAATTTAAACAAACTATAAATATTTACAATTATTGTTAAGAAATATAAAAGAAAAAGTTAAACAAACTAAAAAATGCAGTTGAAAAAGTTACTATGAAAATAAATTGAATATTTTTTGAATACATAAAAACGTAACTTTTGCATTAAAATATTCAATAATTTATAATAATAAATTTTATTTTAAAAACTTCCTTACACAACAGTTACATAATTTTTATTTACGTTTTTCCTATATCGCATTAAAAAGTTTATACGGAAATTAAACTTTTTTTGAAAATAAAACATTTACAGTAATACATAAATTTTAACATTTTTATAAAATATGGAGCAATTCACAACAAAATTTTTATTTTACAAATCGACTGAGTCAATTATCCTTTCCTTCTCTCTCTATTTTTAAAAATTTAGATTATCAGAAACATGCTAATTTTGCAAACTTTTTAGAAAAACTGTCAATCGCTTTTTAAAAATTGAATAATTTAAAAACAAAAAGTCATAAAAAAGTAAAAAATTTTTTTAATTAAAAACTTTTTTAATTAATATTTATTTATATTCTAAACAAAAACTCGAAAATCCGTATCTTTCATTTTTCCAATACATTAAATATAAGTGAAAGAAAGTTATTATTCATAAAATAAGCTTTTTTTTTTTCTATTTTACTTTAAAACAATACAGTATGATAACTAGTTTTCATACATTATAACTTTCTATATTTACCCTTTATTATTGAATAAATCTATTATAATAAACGGGTTGCTTGTTTTAGTTACATTTCTTTATATTCTGCGATATGTAACAAGTCAATAATTTTATTTATCGTAAATTTTACGCTGAGCAATGAGACGTCAAAATCCGTTCTAGAATACTATTTACAAAAGTTTGTGTAAATATTTAATGATATTCTACTTTTAATTAGTCTGAGTGAAGCATGACTTTAATATGTTAAAAAAACATCCCTAATACCCTACGTTTATTTCAATGGGTCTCCTGGGTTCAATGTTTTTAAATGAGGTTTTTTTAGTAATTTTCAATATAACGCTGCAATCTCTTCGCAAATTAGGCAAAGCCTCTTTCTGAAATTTTTTTTATGAGTTATTCTTTTACCGCTGTAGTCTATAAACTAAATGTTCATTTTCAGACCAAAATGACCAATTTTTAAATTGATGTCCAAATTGAAATTTTCGATGAAAAATAGTTTCATAGATTTAAAAAATTTTCTACAAACTTTAAGTTTCCAAAAATTTTTTACTTGTTTACTTTCCTTGCGTTGTTATTGAAATATGGGTTTACAAAAATCATTTTTAAAAAATCTAAAATTCGGAATCTTTAACTGATCATATTTCCCAAACAAATAAATGAAAAGAGGCGAGTAAAGAATATTCGAAGCTTATTGAAAGTTTTTGAGACCTGTAAAAGTCATTTTCGTCAAAAATTACAATTTGGACAGCACTTTAAAAATTGGTCTTGTTGTGTCAAAAATGGGCATTTGGACTTTATTTACTATAGCGATGAGAAAATCATGGTCTACGGGGATTCAAAGATAGTACTTACAAAAAAAAATGAGATCAATCAGAATAGTTTGGGATAGTAAACTTAAAAAAAGTGGTAATATATTGAGTCCTTCAGTACCCCAAATTAATTAAATTTCTGTATCTATAAAAACAAGTATTAAAAATTGTAAATTTCACATGTAATAAATAAAATTAAATATAATAAATAATAAAATTAATTTTTATACATACCATATAGCTGCTCCTATAGCTGCTCTACGTTAAAAACTTTACTATATTTACGAAATATTAATTTCCTTTTTGTTCGTACCTTTATTTAATACCTTGAAACTAGTATTAAATTTTATAAATATATAGTTTAGGAATATAGTATAATTATGACTCTATATAAATTCAAAAATGAGCTTTTCTATTTATACTAAATTAAAAGTTTGTTTGAACATTTATTAAAAATTTTAAATTAGCTGGATATTAATTTTTAAAATTTCAATTATTATTATTATAAGTAAGATCCATTTGAATATATAATTTTTTTTTCCTTGTTTCATGAAAAAAACTTTTTTTCAATCTAAAAAAAACTTTTATTTTTTCATACTTTATAACACATTTGTTTTCCAAAGGTACAATACATGTGCTCATGATCCTTTAAAAAGTTTTTTTTAATAAAATCCGATACCTACTCACTTTTTGCAACATATTTTTTTAAAATATACAACTTTTAATTAATTTTTTTTTTTTTCAGTTTAAAAAACTTCGGATGAACGATGAGAATTCTTAATCGTTTATTTTATAGAAGATGACCAAAAATTTCGATAACTGTTTTAATTATTTTGACGAGGACGTCGATGTCGATGATTTCTATAAATTTAGCCAATTATTGGCTTGCTTTTAACGCAGCCAAAAATAACATCTTTTATTGTTCTCGACAGCAGCTTTTGCCTAAACAGGTAAATTATTTTTAACTACATTAATATATTTCAATAAATTGAACCTCAGGAAATTAATCCAAATCTAATAAAGAGCCCAATCACATTTCAAACTTTTAATCATAAATTTTTTAACAAGTTTATAAATCAAGATTTTCTTTGGTATCTTTAAATTAAAAGAATAAAAGAGTATTCCCTGAGTTTCATGTCAAAAAATATAAAACGCTTAAAAAATAGAATAGAAACAAAGGAGTACTTTAATAGCTCGCGCCAACTTTTAATGGAGATAAGAAGAGTAGAAGAACGCTAAGATTATTTCTAAAACAAGCTTTTTTCAGACGTTTGAAATTCTCTTAACTTAACATCAGTTATTAAATTTAATTTTTGTAAAATTATTCAAAAGTTAAATAAATTATTCAATTCATGTAAAACATTAAAATAATTTTGTGTTGCTTCTACTACAATTGACTTTTAGTATTCTGCATAAATTCAAAAAAAGCTTTGAATAAATTTTATAAATTGTCAAAAATCAGGAAAAGATTTTTGTGGAATTTTAAAGAGTTTCTGTTTCAAAGAATTTGTAAATTTTATTTATTCATTCTATTTGTTATAAAAGAAATAAAATATTGATTTCAATGTCGGTGTAAAAGTATACTTAAAGAGAAACTTAAGAAATCAAGTCTATTGAAAGTAACGTTTAGATATAAAAAGAGATTCACTAAACAATATACTTTTGAAATAAAAAAGCTTTTGTAATTTAAGAAAAACTTTATGGATCGATTTAACTATTTAGTTTTTGCTGGTAATTTTTTTTTTTGTTTATTTAATTATTGGATTTTTCTAATCGGGTTATAGGGAAATTAATATGAACGAAATTATGTCATGATTTGGACAAAAATATTTGGAAAAAAATTTTTAGCTTATTATCTCTTTTCTAATTTAAAACTACTGTTTTTGGTAACGTTTACTTTTAATGAAATTTAGCCTATTTTAAATACTTTTTCGGGTCACTGATCATGATTTTAAGGTACTGGACGTCAAAAATTTTCAGAATATCCATAAATTAATAAAAACACCTCTTTGTAATAAAAAAGTTGCGAAATTTCCCTTAGTAAGAGGTATTTTTAAGGCTGTTTTGACACTCTGAAATTCAAGGTCAGCGATTACAAAAATGTATAATATAGATAAAAACTTGTTATGATAAGTAAAAATTACAAAATAACTTAAAATCCGTAGTTAGGGGTTCCAAAAACAGATACATAAAGAAGATTTACTTTCCTACGAACGAAATTACAATTTTCATTATTAACAGCTTACAAAAACCTATTATTGACCTATTTTCTATCTGTCTTCAAAAAACAACCACTAAACCATGTTTTGGAGTTTGGGGCTAATTCTTAATTAAAAAACCAATTTATCATTTGAAACAAAAAAATATTATAAAATTAATTATTCAAAATCTCGTAGAAGGGTAGAAAAATTAACATAAAATCTGAATCCCTAATTTTTTTAAGCATTCCTAACCCCCTTAACTCAGTATAATAAAATCACTCATCTAAAAAGTAATTTAATGAACATATTGAATTCACAAATTGAATATAAATTTAAGACTTAACTGAAAAAGTATTCGAATAAAAATTTGCCTCAAGTCATCCAGAAAGACGCAGTAAAGATAATTATATTATCATAAAATAAAATAAATTATTGCAATTTAACTGCAATAAGAATAAATGGAATTATTATCAGAACAGAAGTCAAAAAGTTAGTTTCGCGAAATTAAATGAAGCATGAAAATATTAAAGATAAAGATGACAGAGTACGTTGAAATTTTCTTCGAGTTAAACTCGATTAAAGTTTTAAACTTATGCTATTTCGGTTAATAGAATAAAATTTACTTGATAATTTTTTATTTTATGGACCTAATCTCGAGAACTTTTAAAATGGACACTTATCTATGACAAATTGCAATTTTAAATTAATTGTCAAATTTTTTTTCTATTTTTAAGAATTATTTTTTCCAGGGCTTCAGTTATCCCTTACCTAATAAATTTTTATCTCACTTTTAGTTTAATTTTCATAAAAAACCAAATAAACAATAAACTTGAAATTTTTTCTCAAGGCGTTTTATTTTTTTTTTTTAATCGGGGTCAAGTAAGCATATAAGAATTTTTTTTTAAAAGTATTATATCAAGTATGTCTCTCGAGTTTTTTTTTATTTATATTTTTTTCTCGTCAAAAAAATAGTTAGAATTAAATATTATTATGTATTTTATTTTTTTTAAACAAATTTTTTTTTATTCTATCATACCCACACACATACAGTCGATAAGTATTAAAATTTTTATTACATTCATTTTATGATAAATTTTATATTTTAAGGGATACTGTGTAAATACGTGAGCTTTTTCTTTGGGTGTGTGTGTTTGTTAAAAAGAAATCTTTGAATACTAAACGATATCAAAAAGTTATTCAAATAAGTTTTATGAACTGTGAATGTAAATATAAATACTTTCATTAAAATAGGGTAGTGGTAGTAGTAATATTTTAAGCTCTTTATTTTTCGTTTATATTTAGCCATTTTTAAGACTTAATGTTTTATCAAAAATTTTTATTAATTTTGTTTCGAATTTTTTAGGGGATTTAAATTAGTTAAAAATTATTTATACGAGATATTTTTGCAAAAAAATTTTGGTATTTTAATGCTATTTTATCTATTTGTGAAATAGTCCGATTGAACATATTTTTGACCCAATTTTTTCGATTCCTTATGACCACTTTAGACAACCGAAAGCAAAATTTAAAAAATTCAAAAGTGAATTTTAACCAATAGAAAGGAGGCTGCAGAAAATCATATTTCATGTTTTCATGATTATAAGTTAGCCCTTTGGTATTGGCGGGGACAAAACTTGCCATTTCGATGAAAAATCTCGTTATTCAAAAACTAATTATTATTTTAAATCAAAATTTATCTCTATAGAGGTTTTGGAGGTTGCTAAATTCAATATTAACCTAAAAAAGTTATAGCATTTTATCTATTAGAACTAGAAGACTTTTATTTAGTTTTTATAACCCTATAAAAACTAGTTTTTCCAGGAAATTAAAATAAGTTTTTAAATTTTCGTTCATTATTGAATTTAGCAACCTCAAAAACCCCTGGATATAAATTTTCGAATAATCAGCTTTTTGTGTAATGCTTTGCAGTTGGCATGAAATGACTTATATATAAATAATTTTTTCAAAAAATAATCTTTATAGTAATAAAAAACTTTAAATACCTATTTAAAAATAATAAAAATAAATTTAAGCAGCTTATTTTTGTATAGAAAAGTTTAAATAATCAATAAAATTGTGTTTGTAAAATAAACAGTGTAACCACTTGTTAAAACCACGAGACTGAGTTTATCAATTTAATAATGTAATTACTGATTATTATTTTTATTTATAAAGTTGTATTTATGTTTATTGAAAGTTTTTAATTTTAAAAATAAATAAATTTTTTTGCTTTTTGGGATTACAAGGGTCCATTACATAGGTACATACTAAATTTTTTTCCTACGGGAATACTAAATTCAGGAAATTTGTTATTACTTTTTTTTTCGAATCTGTTGCTTAAATTTAAGAAAATGTTTGTGTCAAAATATTTTGCATAAAAAAATCAATAGAACAAAATAATACTTTTTTTTGTCTTTTTGGAAGAAATAATTAATTTTCTTACAGGGAGGTTCGAGTTTTAAGAAATTAATTATTTCTCAATTTCTCTGTTTTGAAATCAATATATTTAAAAAAATTGTTTGTTTTTATTTTTATTTTTTTGTTAAAAAATAATAGAACTAAATTTTTTATTTTTGACAATGCTAATTTTTTGCACGGAAGTACTAGTTTTAAAACACTTTATTTCTCAGATATGCGATAAAAAAGAATTGCAAAGTCGCTTCCTTCCCTTAGCCCAAATCTAGTCAAGCTTTCTAATGTGCAGCCTGGAAAAAATCGTAACTAGTGCCCTGTTGCTCTTCTATGCTTTATATCAAAAGTTCTTGAGGAGCTGGCTCATGACCAAATTACAAATTATTTAAGCCAGAGTAAATTCCTAGATCCATTACAAACTATATAGTACCTACTCAATAGCTTTATTATTTATTTATCTATTGACTGTCATATAATTTATCATATTAAAATAAATTGGCAGAAATTAATTAATTGATGCTATGTGCCATGATATTGCTCTATTTTCTTTATTTTTTTATCTTATCATTAATTTTATTTATAATAAAAATATTTAATAAAGTTTATTTAAAAATTTATGTGTTATCATGACTTACATTTGACGTTTTTTATTGATTTCTCGTGCATGCCCAGTTCAAAATAACAGTTTTGACTTCAAAATTGGATTTTATGGGAAATTTTCTATCCGGTCCCAAGAGGAAATAATTTTTCACACTAATTCGAGTTATTTACAGAAAAAATAAGAAATATTAACTCTCTTTTATTGCTCATTTTTCAAAAATGGACAAAAAACGAAAATGGTCGCCAAAAATCAAGTACTGAACCTTATGAGCTAAAAAATGACATTGAGGCTTATTTTTAGTAGTAAAATTATTTTAAAATTATTTTTTTTTTAATTAGTAAAATTATTTTCGGAAAAACTTACGTTGGAACCGATCTAAAAACACGACCATTAGGTTTTTGATGGTTAGGTTTAAATAGAGCCATATATGATAATTAAAAATTATTATTTAAAGAGCAATAAAAATAGTCAATTTTTGTTAAAAAAGCGTATAAGAAGTAAGTAAAATTTTCAATTTTTAATGAAAATGGTAAAACTGTTCACCTGAAGTTTAATTATCTTACAAGGGGAGTTCAATACATTTGGAACACCAAATTACACCGAATGGTTATGGATGAATTTATTATGTTGAAAAAACATGCCGGCTACCCTCCGTTCATTCCAATGGGCCTTCTGGGCCCAAAAACGCAGGGTTCAATTTTATAAAATAGGGTTTTTTGGTAATTTTCAATGAAACGCTAAAACCTCACAAGTTAACCAAAACTCTTCTGGTTGGTCTCGTTTTTTTGGTGTAATTCATCCATAACCATTTGGTGTAATTTGGTGTTCCAAATGTATTGAAATCTCCTAATTAATTTTTTATATTTTGATTGGCGTTTGGTTATAGGCAAGATACCCTACATTTTTTAAAAAAAAGTACATTTTATTTTTCATAAAAAATGTTTTTTTATTTTATAAATTTATACTTTAAAATAAAATAAAAAAAATTTTCTATGTTTATAAAAATATAAAGATAGAAATATAGCTTTTCATATTTTATGTCTTTATACTAAAACAGATAAACATATATTAGACTGATTCTTTATAGAGGCATAAAAATATATAACGTTTTTTTGTATATAACCCTGGATTGAAATTTTTTATTGCTAACTAAAAAAAAAAGGTTTCTAAAAATTTTGATAGTTCATTTATACACCCAAGTTTCACTAATAAAGAAATTAGGGGTGCGCGGTAACCCGACTTTTCGGGTCAGTTCGGTCTTCAGTTTTTTGTTGCGGATTTGATGAAATTATTTCATAGTTCTGCAGATATGGTTTTGAAACGGAAATTTCCCTGGCTTTACGATTCTGTGAAAAATGCTTTAATATAATTTTTTGTTAATTATGGGTTATAAATCATTATTTTTTTAATTGTAGTAAATTAAACGATTTCTCCTCATTTTTTAAAAAGGATTTAACAAAAAATGTTCACCAATTTGTAATGTTAGGGAAATTCACGATTCAAAACTGTACCTGCATTTACCTACGTGCTAAAATATTTCGGTCTTACCCGAAACCCAGTCCAAAAAAAAGACCGAACTTTCGAGCCGGATATCCAAAAATTCGGGTAACCGCTCACCCCTAATAGAAATTATTTACATTAATTACTTCCTCGTCTAAAAAAGTTCTTGAATAACGTTTAGAAACTTGCAAGTTTTTATAAAAACCTAAAACCTTAGAAAATTTTCAGAACCTAGTTTCTCAAAATTCTAAGCACTCTGTTATTCTAAGTACAAAATATTTCAAAGCATCATTCTAATATATAAAAATTCGTAAATCTTACTAAAATAGAAAAAAATGTGTGTGTGTGTATTCAATTATAATTAACTTTCAACGCGAACAATATCATTTTTTTTATTTTAATTGGTTAATACGTAAAAACATAATTATATCACACACACACACATATATATTTACTAAAAGTTTTGTAATTAACTTATTGTGTATTGTATTTCATTTACGTACTTCATTATTTTAATAAACTTCTATTTTTTATTTTAATTAATAAAATACTTGGTACTTAAATAATGACAAAAAATTTATATACGCGTCTGACTAAACATTTATACAATCTACTAATTTATTTTATTTTATATTTTATTAATTATAATTATTCAAAATTTGTTTCTATATATTCAAAAAAATAATTTTTATAATAATTTTGAGGAAAAAAATATATTTTTGGGACCTAAAAGTTCAAATTTTAAGCAAAATGTTAAAAGCATTTTAGTTAAAACATTATTTATTATAAAATGAATATATAAACTACATAATCATTACAGTGGAGCATAAGTTACAAACATATTGTATGAGTACTAAAGAAGTAAAATACTAAAGACGATGCACACATAACTTGGAGAAGATTCCTCTCCCATGATACATTATAGACAAAACTACTCTCGACATGATTATATTATAAACTGAAATACATTTGTTTAATATCAAAGTATTCTTGTACATTATTTGTGACTTACTGAATAACATATACACATACACACACAAACTTTTACAGTGTGCTTTTTATGTTTCTGTACCATAAATACGAGAAAATATATCCATAAATGTTGATTTTGTATTATTTAAATAAGAAAAATAATAAATCGATCTTTTTATTTATACATGGGCTAATCTATGTTGTTTTAACTTTTCAAAATATTTTTTATTTTATAGCATTTTTTTTAGGTTTTTATTTTTGTGAGATTGTGCGGAAATGTAAATAGCTAATAACCTACCATTTTTATAAATTAGATATTTTTTTTAGTATAAACTACAGCCTGTTTTAAAAAAATCAAAGACATCTAAAATAATTGAATAAAAAATTTATATCCCATATATAAAATACATTTGTGCAAATTATGTTAAAGATTGTATATTTTATTGTGTCTTAATTTGCAACAGAATTTTCTCATATTTTCCACCGTAAAAACCGCAGTCACAGATATTTAGGTGGTGTCCTATATTTGTGTTGCGCTTTGTAAAATAAATCAGCTATTTTTAGCGCTTAACATCGGTTCTTTTATTATATTCTTTTATTATCCATAAAACGCCTTCATACATCAATATTATAATAAAAATTTTCTCGCAAGTGAAATGAATTCCAATGGCTATATAAGCTCGGAATAAAAAAACCTATTTTTGCTTTCAAATATCATATCCTTATCATATATCAAGATTTTTTATGGTGTTTTCCTCACGCGGGGTTTTTCACCAACACTGTCATGTACAACTAACTGTCAAGCACACCTAGTCTATATCGAGTCACTCACGCTCACATATCTTCCAAATCAAGACACACGTCGTTTCAAGACACACTTGGGCTGGAACATGTTCACTTATAACAATTTTAACGTATACTCCCTAATTATTGTAAGTCCTAGAACCGAAATTATAATAAATCCCGAGACATAAATTATCCTAAGTCCATAAACCTAAATAATTCTAAGTTCTTTTTCTTATCAGGGCCCCGGATCGCCACGGAGAGTTTGGAAGTGTACTCTTCTCACTCTAAAAGTATAATTGCAGGCGATAAAAAAGTTCGAGGTTAGAAAGGTTTTTAAGGGTTAAAAATAAGAAATTAATTTATAATTTTATAAAACTGACATTTCGGATATGAAAGTTAATATTTTGTTGTTACTCATTTCACAAAAAGGGTGTTTTTAACCTAAAAATGTTTTTTTTCTGATTATGGGAGAAACTGTTTTATCGCTTGCAATTATCGAGGGGCGCACTTATGAGCTCCTTAGTGATTTGCACGCAGTAAAAAACAAAAATTCAACATTTCAATGGACACTTATGGCGCAGTTCTCTTCTCAACCAACAAATTTTGGCGTACCGAGATATTGGTTTACAAACCAAAAATGTTCGGGGCATCTGTCGACACCTTAACTGTTTAAAACTATTTGTTTTCTTTTTTTTCAAATTTAAAACTATGGATGAACCCATATAACTTATATTCAAATATTCTTTTAGCATATAAATATAGGATATGTTTATACATATCTTCAGATATAAATATAAAATAATGCTTTTTTTTATGCATCAAACTTTTCTCATAAAATAAATATTTTTATTATTTCTTTTTTTAAATTCTAAATAGAGTATCGAAAATCGCCCTGCGCTGTAAAAAAGTTATAAAACTTTTTATTTCAGGCACGATCACTAATGCAAATGTCATATTTTTATAGATTTTTTGGTCTTGCAGGGTTACAAATATGTGTATTGGCCTGAAAAGTTAAGAATGGCCCACATACCTTGTAAACTGCGATTTGGTGGAATATTTTTTTTTTATAGTCAAGGGTTGTGTAAAATTTGTCTTTATCAAAGGAGAGAAAACGTGTCTTTGCTGACGAATTGTATATAAAGATTTATTTTTTTTTAAAATTGATTCAAGTGATTAATTGTTAGATAAAATAATACAAATATTTAGTACATTAAAGTTCTTTAAGTAACAAGTAAATTTAAAAGATTCAAAAGTTTTGAAAACCACAAAATACTCTGTAAATAAATTTTATAAGTATTGAAAGTTAAAACCACATAATTTTAAACAAACCTGCTTTTAATTAATAAAATTAACGAAAATTTACCATTTTTTGTTTAAGTCGTTGCAAAATTCAAGTATACTTGCATATGAAAATAAAAACATTAATTTTCACAAAAATATTTAGCAAATTAATTTTAACATTTTAAGTACATGGTAAATAAAGTAATTAAAAATTACAGGGATTACATAAAATGTTTTTGAAAAGTAACATACATGAGCTTTTCTCTATTAAACCTGTACTACTGATTTTTACGTAGTTGATGAGTAAATCGATTCTGGCATATTAGAAATTTTTTAGACTCTTTTTAAAAAAAGTTTACATACATTCGTAAAATAAAAAGAAATATTTACACTCGTACTCATAAATCTTTGGTTAGAATGACTGATGTGCATTGACTTACTAATTATTAATAAATTCTTGTCCCGAAGAATCACCAATCTATAATAAAAAAAAATCATAAAACTAGAGGATCTCACATTTTAAAATTTTTTCAATTTGAGAGTAGGTCTATAAAACATTTCAAGCTCAGTCACAGAGCCAACCTGTCAGTAAGTACCATTTTAGCTTAGAAAGACTCATCTAAAATACTTCCATAGATTTTTTTTTCATTACTTTTTTTTTTAATCATTTTTTGCCTGTTTTGGATAATTTCCAAAAAAAAAAGAAAATGTAGTAGTAGATAAAAGCTCGTTGCTTTTATAATATCTATATACACTTAAGATATCATCTACGGAAATGCTGAATGACATTTTCCAGTTTTTTTTTTTATAATTCCGATATAATAATAACGATAACTGTAAAGCTTCTTTTTTCATGAAGTACATGCCAAAAAAAACGTAAAGATTGTTTTCGAAAGTAGTGTATTGTTTGACTTGTTTTAGAATTTCGTAAGTGGAAAAATGGACAGTGGTTATTGAGACATGCACTGTAAAAAGTAACTTCCTTATATTAACAAAAAAATTAGAACATTTTCGAAAAAATTTGTAAATATTCGAAAAAAATCGTGAATTTACTAAATTTAGTATATTATCGAAAAATTGGAGAATTCTCGATTTTTTTTTTTTGTGAATTCGCAAAAAAAATTGATAATTTGCAATTTTTTTTCGAAAGTTTACAAAAAATAGTTGTGAATTTACAAATTTTTTCGTAAATTCACAAGAAAAAATCGAGAATTCTCGAATTTGTTGTTATTATACTAAATTTAGTAAATTTACGATTTTTTTGAAAATTTACTAATTTTTCGAAAACATTCTATTTTTTTTGTTAATCTAAGTAAGTTACTTTTTACAGTGTGGATATAAATTTACTGATTAAATGAATCTGAAAATATTTCTTGAAGGGTTGGAATTGAGAATTTGTGTCACCAATAATTTATATTCTGTAATACATCAAAAGAGATCAACTTTTCGATTAAATAAGACAATATTATTAGAAATTCATCTGTAATTCTCCTTATACCAATAAATTAAAACAAATAAAATTCTGTCACTTATAGTTTGACTGACACGAATTAATCAAATAAAAAATGTAGGACAATATTTCTATCTTAAATAAAGAAAAATTAATAAAATCTCATGTGTAAACAAAAAGTTTATCTTACAAGGAGAGAAAAAACTAAAACTTTATTAAAAAAAACAAAGAAATAAAACATAAGTCTAAAAGTTCTAACAATGAGATAATTAATACAAGTTTATTTTTATTTTTTATATTAAAAACTTATAGATTAAAAGATGATAAAAAAAAACTTTTGTTTACAGTATTAGATTTATAAGAGTTAATAAAAACTTTAATGTCGAACTTTTTTTATTAATTTTTTATATTTCTTTTGTTTTTTAATCGTTTGGTATATATTTCAACTTTTCAGTGTCTATTTTCAGATTGAAGTAAAAGTTTAAGATATTAAAAATTTAGAGTTTAAAAATTCATTTTAGTTTCAATAACGATTTTATGATATTATTTTTGAATGAAAACTGTATTTTTTTACTAGAATTTGATGCTAAATTTTTTAAAAAATTTGCAAAAAGGATTAATTGAAAATATGAGTCAAAAAATTTTCCCAAACAAGAAAATTTGATTGCCTGGCATTTTTCCCCTTCTAAACTTAACCCTTTGATTTAGGAGTAGCTGCGAGTACTCTATTTAGGGGTAGGTGGAATTTTGGTTGTTTATTGAGGGTTTACATCCCCTCAACCTGCTTTGAATAAAAACAATGGGGGTAAAAGACCAATCACAGAAAAATTCTATTCGAAAAATATATAAATCCCAACAACAAAAAACAAAGCAATATATTAAAAACAATTCTTTATTAATTACAGTAAAAACACATTAACGTAAGTGCAACAATTTCACATACAAACAAACAAAAAAAAAGTAATAAAACTAATAGTTATTTTGGAAAGAAAAAAATTTTTTTTTTTCAATATCAATTTAAAATATCAGGCCAAAAATCAATAATGATTACGTATATACTTACAGAGAGATAAGATTGAGTACGTGTTGTCTTTTCTATTTCTATCTACTGGTCATTTCAATTACTTAAAAGTAACAGAAAATTATATTGATTCTCGTTTTCGACTAAATTTTTTTATATAAAAATAAAGAAAATTTTATATTACAAGAAATATCATTTTTCTTTTATTTGATTCTTAATAAAAATAGAAGAAAAATTTTTTTTTTCTCAGATGCATTTCATTTTTTTATCGAAAGATTTCTGAGTTTTTTTTCTCGGGTATTTTATATTATTGGTTCCTCATTGGAAAAGCCATTGTTATAAGTATTTCACTACTAATTGAGTACGGCTAGGCTGCTTTGCTTGAAATTTCAAGCAAGTTGTTTTAAGTAGTTTGTGACTTTTAAAAAATATTATTTATCAACTTTTTAAAAGAAAAAGAAGTGCAAAAGAGCTTTTTTCGGATATAAGTACGGGGGACATTATGTATTCCGTTCCTGTAAAAAGCACCTATGCACAATTGTACAACAACAGATCCTTCTATGCCAAGCAGTTTGTATAGGCTATGCAAGTTTGAAAGGATATTAAATAATAAGTTTATGGACCTTATAATTTCTCAAAACTCTCGTCAAAACTTTCACATAAAATTGTTTTTTAAAAAGTACTTACCGTCCCACTATAATATATATTGTTTTTTTTTTTTATATTACTCCAGTCAAATCACGGTTTTGGTGGTATTGTTTGTGGCCGCTACCAGGTCATTTTTTGGGTCGCTGAACACGAAAATCGGGGTCTTTTCTATGCGCAGTTGGGGCTTGACCCTTAAATTAGCCAAAACTACCCTTGAAAGGGGTGTTTTTCAACTTTTGCTCTAGCCCTCCAAGATTTGGTTTAATAAAGGTTTTTGGGGTCGCTGATCACGAATATTGAAGTTATAACTATGAAAAATTACCCCTTCACCCTTAAATTGGCCAGAACTACCCCTAAAAGGGGTGTTTTTGCTACTTTCGCTCTAGCCCTCCAAGATTTGGTCTTAAAGGGGTTTTTAGGTCGCTGATCACGAAAATCACGTTTTTTTCAATTAAAAATTAGGTGTTCGCCCTTAAATTTGCTAAAGCTATTATAATATGGAGGATACAACTCAAGTGCACTCGTTCCAGAGTATGGAGTATGATTGATCGTACGTATTGTATAATGTTTAAAAAATATCTCAAAAAAATTTTTTTTGTACGTTTTTGTACTTTTTTTAGAAGAATGTGTAATGTTTAAATAAGAATAAAAAATCTTATTACTTAAAAATGTATGATTCATTTATTTATACCTCTCAAACCTTTTAGGGGTAGTTTTAGCCAATTTAAGGGTGAAAACCTTATTTTTAATTGAAAAAAACGTAATTTTCGTGATCAGCGACCTAAAAACCCTTTAAAACCAAATCTTGGAGGGCTAGAGCGAAAGTAGAGAAAACACCACTTTTAGGGATAGTTTTGGCTAATTTAAGGGTGAAGCGTTAAGTTTTAATTGAAAATACAACGATTTTTGTGATCAACGACCCAAAAAGCACTATTAGATCGAATCTTGGAGGGCTAGAGCGAAAGTAGCGAAAACACCCCTTATAGGGGTAGTTTTGGCCAATTTAAGGGTGAAGAAATAATTTATCATAGTTGTAACTTCATTATTCGTGATCAGCGACCCCAAAAACGTTTATTAGACCAAATCTAAGAGTGAAAGTTGCAAAAACACCCCTTTGAGGGGTAGTTTTGGCTAATTTAAGGGGCTAGCCCCAATTGCGCATAGAAAAGACCCCGATTTTCGTCTTCAGTGACCAAAAAAACCTATAGTAGACCAAATCTGGTAGCGGCCACAAACAATACCACCCCCTCCCCCCGTGATTTGACTGGAGTATATATACTTCTTTCTGTGATGAACAATCCTTTGGAAGGCGCAACGCGAGCGCAAGTATGAAAGCATACAACGCAATTTTCCCGTCCACTTGAAACGATGTGTGTCTTAATTTTGAGCATATGTAAGAGTGAGTTACTCCGGGAGCATTGTCACTAATAAAAATTACTGACATTTGTATTTGAAAGATAAAGGTTAGATTTATGGTTCTTAAACAAAAAGTCTTTGGGCCTAAGATGCTTGTTCAAGGGATCGATCGTAGTCATATTGGCCTAATCCCTTGATCAAATTATACTCGGGCACCTTACACCTTTCGTAAAATTATTTGCTTAACTTATCAGCGATATTTGGTAATCGTTCTTAATTTTTATATAATTTTTATAAAGCATTTCATTTGCGAGAAAAATTTTACAAAGAAATTCTCATAAATAAAAGCTCATGAAAATTTTTCAATAAATTGAATCTTACAATGGCTTTTATCTTAACTGCGTACTAATCGTGGAAAGATAAGTTTTCTTTTCATTATACAAGCTCAATGATCTACTATTATTGTTTTCGCTTTTAATAAATAAAATCATGTATTGAAAAACGGAAAAAAATATGGGTTTTGACTTTTTATGCTGTCTGCATTTGCTCGTTACGCTCGCTCGTGCATAAAACTGCGCCCCTTGTTAACAAATATATTATAGCTCTAATATATTTGTTCACAAATATAGATATAGCTATTGATATACGTAATTGATTCCTCATAGAGGAACCATTGTTTTAGGTCAAATTTTGATTTTTGGGCATATAAGCACGTTTTGAGACCTTAGGAAGCTAAAAAACTGGTTTTTAAAAAAAGTTTTTCATCAAAAAATATCGATATAGGTACTTTTTTTTTTAATTTGGATGTAATACTTCATTTATTTCTATGAAAATACTTATATTTGAAATAATGGATTTAAATGGATATCTTGAATCTTATAATTTACTTTTTGAAAAAATTTTTCACCAAAAAATACAAAAAATACCAATTTTTTTTTTTTTTTTTTGAACGTAGTACCTAATTTTTTCTGTGAGAATACTAGTTTTAGAAATATCGTTTTGTATCTGTTACATAATTTTTTGAAAATTATTGTCTCAAAATTTTTGCCGCAGAAAAATACAATAAACAACAATTTTTTTTTTTTAGCATGTAGTACTTAATTTCTTTCTATGAAATTACGAATATCTAGAATTATCGTTTTTACCCGATATCTCCAATCTGATTTTTCGAAAATTTTTTTTTCAAAACTTTTTACATAAAAAAATTAAAAAAACACCATAATTTTTTTTCTTTCTGGACGTAGCACTTAATTTTTTTCTATGAAAGTACTAACATCTCGTTTTTACTAGGTAAAATAGTCAATTAAAAATATTTTCTTATTGTTAATGAGGAACCATAGTGTCAATTACTTGGCAGCGTCTTTTTAAAAATAAACAAACAAAATTATCTTCAAATTTTGCATTAAAAATTTTGTAACCCTAGATTTAAGCTTCAATAAGCTCCCAAGAAAACAAATTCTTTACCTATGCTGTAAAATTCATTTATTAAATCGATCTGTAAAATTTATTCCAATAGATAAAATAAATTTTTAGATTAAAATTCAACTCTTAGCTGTGAATCAATTATATTTTTTCAATTCAAATAAAAATAAATCACAGATAAAAAATCAGCTCTACTCTAAAATTAATTCCATTAATCTCTTGACGTGGATAAGCTCATATATACTGCTCAAAAGGCATTAGCATAAAATTTTTTTTCACAAATACGAAACGCATATGCAGAAAACTATTATATTTAAATACGAATTAAATTATCTCACTTTTTATACCCACACACACACACACGTATCATTGTTTAAGCAGTCTAATATTTGAATTTTAATTTAATTGACTTTATATATACTTGCTCTTTCAATTTTCGCTAATTCGTTAAGTCTATACAAATCTCTTTATATATAGAAAATATTATATATATAACTGACAAATTATTAAAATCGAGTTAAAACTAACTTTTATGTGTGTATATACTACTATTTATGCAATATGATAATAATAAATTTATATTTATTAAATATTAATCAAATATTAATTACTGTTTATATCGGTGATTTCATACTGTTTGAACGAAAACGTGATCACTATACTTGGCGAAAACTTTCGTCCATATTAGCTTAGGCGCATAGCAAATGCAGAAAATTTCCTGACAAGTTTTACGCTCGGGAAGGCAAAAAAATTTTTTTTGAATAATTTTAGCACCTTTTTTTATCCTTCTGGACGCAAAATTCGTGTGTAATATTTATGTCATGGAATTTTCTTTTGAAATTAGGGTTTTCACTCGTATCTAGCTTCGCCAAACACTCGTGCTTGTGGCCATTCTTGAGACTTAATAAAGTATTAACTCAATGTGGTAAATAAGCAAAACTTATAATTATACTACCCGTTTTACCCCTTTCACCCTTGTTTTAGGTACATACAAGGGCTGTAGGTTAAAACTAATGACTATTAAAAAAAAATGTATCTGCAAGGGAAATTATTTTTACCATTTTCAAAACTCTCCACGTCAGCAAATTTTTGACATTCTTGATAACATGAAATCTGCCAACTAAAAATATTTTTCACTAAAATCCAAATCTATTAATCAATACTTACACATTTAATACGAAATAACTCATATATTAAAAATTAAAATATAATTAAACTTTTTTTACAATTAAAAAACAAACAAAATTAAGCTTTACAGAATGCATTTTAAAATACTATTTTAATTTAGTTTCCAATTATCCTTCGAATAAATATTTTTTTTCAAGAATAAATTATATTTTTTGCATTTTATAATTACAATTTTTAATCCCTCATAAAGTACTCTTCATGCATACTCATTCTGGCCGGATATTCCGTGAAAAATATAAAATTTAAAAAAACATTTATAAATGAAATATTTAAATACGCAAATGAAATAAATTTTTTCAAAATTTTTGATTTTATTAAGCTCAATTATTTATTTTATTTAAGGTATGGCGAACGTCGGAAGTAATAAGACGACTATTACAACGACATCGAGAATTCCGACGTCACCATTACCGGAAAGGACGACGACGCTCAGTGAGCGGGAACAAATTAAAATCGATTTTTACAAAACTTATGATGTTATGACAGGGATTAGAATTGCAGCAACGCTTGGGGGATTTTTTACTCTTATGGTACTTTTTGTTATTTATAAAAGCAGGTAAATATTTTTAACTATTATTCTTTTAATCTTTTTTTTTTAATTTATTCATGCTTGAATTATCACTTTTTCAATAATTTAATTCAAGCTGATGATTTAATTATGTACTTTAAAGAAACAAAATTAAATTATGAAAAAATTTTGTTTTTCATCCTAACTAAAATCAATTTTTTCCTATTTCAGATAAAAAACCCAATTACTTAAAAATATTTTTTTACAGATGTAAGTCCAGTAAACGATTAGAAGATCCAGAATTAAAAGCAGCCGCAGCAGCAGCTGTGGCTGAAGAAGATGCTGAAGAAGAAGCATTAGCTGTACTAGCATTAGAAGCTATAGCAAGGATACCAAAAGGAAATCGAGGAGCCAGGAGATCAATTTGTGTCGATATAAATGGTTTTATAACCGAGCCACCGGATGACATCGTATCGGAAAGATTAGATTATTGGCTACATTCAAATCGTAATCAAGCACAATTTCGTAGGCAGTCAAGGGTGGCATGCGCATCGCCAAGGTTTGCTTCTCTTGGTGCTTACGATTCATTGTTAGCACCAAACATCAGGCGACCTAGGACTGTATCACCAAGTGTACTAAGAAGACTAAGTTCTATTACGTGTAGTAGTACAGCGAGTAGCTACCTCGAAAGGAGAGACTCTTCTATTGTGATGCCTTCACTCCCCCCACCTCCCAAGTTTCCTAGGCATAAGGCTTATGATGAACCATACGGCTATTATCATCCTATTGATATTCAGGTGAGTACAAGATAACCAAAATTAATAAACAAAATTATTTTTTTCCGTAATTTAATTTCTTTAATCCAGGTTATTCAACCCACGCCAGAAATATCACCCTGCGGCAGTGAAATAGGTCTTTACGCAATGGCAACAAGTGCTTCAAAAGGTAAACGCGCGCCATTAGCATCAATGAGTAGCGTCGATCCACCGGAACCAGAATCTCGTTGTTCGTTAACTCGTACAGATTCATTTTACTACGACGAAGATGAAGGATTAGATGATTTCCCACCAGATACGGAAGATGAAGTATCGTGTTTTTCAACGGATTCCGATGTACCTGGACCAAGTTGTAGGCGTTTTCTAAAAGTACCACCAAAAAAGCGCAGGCCTCCTAAAAGGTGGGAAGGCTGTGCGGGTTGCGTCCCTAGAAGACGTCCCGCATCCTCGTTCGATACGTGCATGACCATTAGCGCCTCTCTTGAAGCACCAAGGTGACATGCTCTATCTCCTTTTTCTATTCAAACTATCTTTTTATTTTTTCTAAAATTAATTATTTTTATTTTTTATTTTTATTGGGAAAAAATATAAATTTATGATTATTCTAGCACTTTTTTCCACTTTAATTAAAGGTAAATAAAAAATAAAATAGGTTTTTTTACTTAATAATTATATATCCTAGCATTCAACAATGTGAACAAGTCAGTTTTAAAGTGACAGAAAATTGACATAAAGCAAAATCGGTACAATAATTTGATTATAATTGTTCAATGTCAATTAATGGTGATTATTAAAACAAAGCAAAATATTTTATCATTAAAATTAAATTAGATTAGATTATTTAAAAATTCTGAAATTTTAGAATGCAACACTAATTATTTATTAAAAGTTTTCTAAAAGATATAAAAAAGTTTTTTTATATATATTTGTTAAGTGTATTTTAAATGTTAATGATTTACTTTTAATTAGCTAATTTTTTATTTACATAACAACTAACTACTGAAAACTTTTCTTTATTATGTATCTTTTTAAACTATCTTTTCCTTCTGTACTTTCTTCTATTATACTAACATTCATCTAAATGTATATAAATGTATTGTACTCGAACATAATGAGAAATTTTTTTGAATTTTTGAAAACAGTGAATTTTTGGTTAGAGGGTTCTGTGGACTCTGAAATTTGAATTTAAAACAATTTTTAGTGAAAATTGAGTCAAAAAAATAATTTTCTTGAATTTTTAGGGGATTTTCAGTTAAGTCTGGAAATTAGTTGAAAAATTAAAATTGAGTCAAAAAAATAATTTTCTTAAATTTTTAGAGGATTTTCAGTTAAGTCTGGTTACGTCAAAAAATAAAATTGATTTCAATAAAAAGTAGAAATTATTAAAAATTTAAGAATATTATTCAATTAGTCACAATTTTTTGGCAAAAAATATTCTTGTACTGATTTATAGATCTTAATTCCAGTACTTAACATATATTCAAACAACAAAATGATTGTGTTTTCTCCATGTCTTATAAGTGTACATAAACAATTTAATACTTTTTAGAATCTAAAAGATGAAACGTGAAAAATAAACAAGCACAAATAATCAAGACAAAATTTTTGTACAAAACATTAATGTATATATCAAAAGGCTTGAAAATGTTAGTTTTTAGAAAATACACAGTGTAGATAATTAAATGTAAATAAAATAAATCACTTAAATCTGCCAAAAAAATAGATTAAACACCAAAAAATTTTTTTTTATTAAAAAATGAAATTGAGAATTGAGACTAAAATGAAAATTTTGTTTTTTAGCTTTGTTAGATCACCAATTGCCTCAATGACAACGAGTAGCAGTCAAAATAGTGTTATTGGTTCACCACCACCGGTTGTTACAAGTCCAATTGAATTAAGACACAGGCCTTCACTTTCATCAAATCCTAATGTTTCACCAAAACCTGGTCGTTCGCAAGAAACTTTATTTTAATTTTTTTAATAACGATCGTTTTACTCGATGTTGATGTTACCAATCTTTTTTTGAATTCTTTTAAAAGATATTTTATTCTTAGAATTTATTGTTTTCAAAAAAATATTCTTTCCGTCCAATGAACTTTTAATTAATATTTTTTTTATTTTTTTTTTTTTTGAGTCTTTTTGAGCGAAAATTACTCTACTTTTGAGGCTATAAATATTTAATTATTTAGGTTTTAGTGCCAGTACCCTGAGTACTTGTTGGATTTTTTTCGAAATAATTTAAAAATGTTATTTACACTGAAAATTTTCCACAAGTAGAAATTTATTTCAGGCAACCAGAAAAATTTTTCACTGAAATTTAGACAGAAATTCAAATAAAACTTTTCCAAAATAATGAGTAAAACTGAAAAACTAAAGTTTAGCAAGTAAAGTAATTTTCGCTCAAAACAGCTCCTGTAAACTTTTAAAACTAAACCTAAAAACGTGTAAAAAAAAAAAATAATAAAACTAGAGCTTATTTATAATAAAAATGGACTGAAAATAAAAAAAAAAATTTCTAACATAGAATAATTAAACGTATAAAAAAAAAGTAATTGGAACAAAAAAAAAAACTTTAACATCCTCATCATGTAAAACGATCGATATAAAAAATGAAAACTCCTACGCACAAATGGACTTGAATAATAGTAAAAAAAAGTCATTATTATTATTATTCCCTTTATTATGTATAAAAAATCTCATTAAAAAAAAAAAACTTAGTTTTTGGTGCTAAAAAAGATCTTATTAATAACTCTGACTGCCCAAGAATAATAAAACTGTAAAATATAAAAAAATATATATTTTTGTAATAAAAATAATAAAAAAGTGATGATAATCAATTTTTTTTTTCTTTTGTGTATAGAAAAATAAAAAAAATTTTAGTATGTATTTAATAAAAAAAAAAAAAAAAAAAAAACATCGATGTATAAAAAATTAGTTAAAATATTTAGTGCAAAAAATATTATGATTGTTTGTATAATAAAGAAATGTAAAGCTTAAAAATATACGAATTATATAAAAAATTTTTAGTAAAATATTTAATAAAAAAAAAAATTGTTAAAATAATCTTAATTAATGTAAGTAAATTTAAGGAAAGAATTTTTTTTTTAATGCCAAATGTAATGAAATAAACTGTGAACATTTTTTAGGGTAGTAAATTTTACTGTGAATTTTTTACAGCACGAAAAAAACAGTTTACTTAATATTACTACAGGTTTTTAATTTTGCTGATAATTTATAGTAGGGTGTGCGGTTACACGAACTTTTGGGCTGGGGCTTTTGGTTACGGATTGTATCGGATTTCGGATAAAGTCTGAAATTTTAGCAAATACAATTTCACATAAGAAATTTCCCTGGTTATACGAGTTTATGTAAATTTTTTGAAAATTTAAAAATAATTTTTGATTGCTTAAAAATTAAGAAAAATAGAAAGATTAAAAAAAATATATATTACATTTTTAACCAAGGGAATCTAATAAAAAATATTTAGTCGAGAGGCCAGCATATCATTCCGTATGCAAAAAATCCGATCGCGTGTTGAATTGATAGACACCAAGCAGATTATAGTTTTTTGACCCGCTGATTCTGAATCTGCAGTTATTTTTTCTCTAAAACGCAGGTGTTCGCCGCTAGAGGGTGTTTAGGGGGGTAAAAACGCTATTTTTCGCAAATATAGACCTCTATCGGAAAAGATTGTAATTTTAGAGAAAATTTAACTACAGATTCAAAATCAGCGAGTCAAAAACCTATATCCTACTAAGGTTTAGGTATCTTAGTATGCGCAGCTTCCAAGAGATTTGAAAAAAATAGCATTTTTGTAGGATCGAGTAGATTCCTACTATGCCGTTTCGTCCCGAGGTTACCATCTGGACTCTTCAGTAAGGCAATGATGGTAACCTCTGCCTTAGACGGTCAGTTGGGCCTTGTTAACGGGCTTCTTATATATGGACCAAGGGGTCGACTTATTGCTTGCGGGAGCGACTTATGGTAGTTGCCATCTGTGTCCCCACATGTTTACCCCTGAAATGTCCTCTAGCGGCATACGCCCCAGTTTTAGAGATAAAACAACTGCATATTTGGAATCAGTGCGTCAAAAAACTATATGTTACTTAGTTTTAAGTATCTTAGGACGCGTAGGTAGCTTCCAAGATATCTGCGAAAAATAACGTTTTTATCCCCCTAAACACCCTTAAGCGGCAAATTAACCTGCGTTTTAGAGTAAAAATAATTGCAGATTCGGAATCAGCGGATCAAAAAACTATATGTTTCTTGGATTTAAGTATCTTAGGGAGCGTAGCTTCCAAGATGTTTGCAAAAAATAGCGTTTTTACCCCCCTAAACCCCTCTAGAGGCAAACGCCTTAGTTTTAGAGAAAAAATAACCGCAGATTCGGAATCAGCGGGTCAAAAAACTATAATCTACTTGCTGTCTATCATTTCAACACGCGATCGGATTTTTTGCATACGGAATGCAACGCTGGCCTCTCGACTAATTCGTAGACCCGTATATTCAAGGAAATTTCTGATTCAAAATAAGAGCAGAAAATAAGCCTGAACTCAAGTACTCCAAAAGTTCGGGTATCCGCACACTCCTACCAGTAATATTACTAATTTGCAGAACTATTTAGCGCACTTTTTTTACTGTGAGTGTTATTACTATAAAAATAAAATATATATAATTGTCTATTAAAAAACTGGTGTAAACTAAATGAGTAAAAATATAAAAGTTAGGATTGTTTGTTGTAGGGTGACTGTACCAATTAGTGACCCCCGCTTCCAATTAATGTCCAATACCATGTTATTCTTATGGTAGACGAGTGGCCACTAATAGAAAAAACTTTGGTCGCTAATTGGTACAGTCACCCTACTAAAAAAATTATATTAAAATTTTAATTACTTTGTTCATTTTTCAAAATTTTAAAAAGGGGTATTTCGCTTAAAACTGCGCCACATTAATCTTTTTATTAAAATTTTTTTGCTACACATTAAAAATATTTATTGTATTTAATAATTTCAATCTGTTATTCTGCTCTACAAACGCTTAAAAATTCATAAAATTTTATAAAAATGTAAAAATATTTTACATAATATTTATAGTATTAGGGGTGTGCGGGTATTGAAAATTTAAAGTCTTTCTAAATACTTGAAATACACAATACCTGCACGCCCCTACTATATATAAAAAATTACAAAAAAGGGTATATAAAATAAATCATAATAATAATAATAATAATAATAATACAATCATATAAAAAAATTAGCCTTAAATAGTTAATTAATAATAGTTAATGATAAAATCTATTTAAAACACATGCAATCTTCCCCTGGTGCCTTCTTTTAGCACTATTATACTCGTTACATTCTGTATCCTGTTGTACATAATGTCATTTTTATCAAGCTAAAAGTACGTAAAATTTAATATCAATCACTGCTGTTAGGATGTTCTGAACTTAAAATTTGAATGGAAAATTCAAGCAAAAATTAAGCAGAACAAACTGATAGTGGATGTACAGAAACTTATTCAGCTTGCAAACGGTTGCAAAATAAGTAAAATCTGAAAATTTTTTCATAATTTCAAATTTTTAACTAACGATTTTAACTTATTTTCGGCCCTTGAATGGGTTTCTGTACGATTATAATCAAAAGCTGATTCCACGCACAATGCATACAAAAGTTGTACTTAAAAAAAAAATACAATCTACGAAACATTCCAAACTGCAATGTATTAAAAATTGTAATACTTTGCTTATACTTATGTCACTTTGTATCTTCTTTACAAATCAAAAACCAATCATTAACGAAGTTTTTGATGCATTATGTGTCGAATCAGTCTTGGATTATTATAACCAATCGATAAAATTTTACGAATACTAGATTTTTTTTTAAATACTGAGCCCAGAATGAAGAATTTTCAAGCTCAATATTGTCAAAAAAAATCAATCTAATTTTCACGCTTAACAAATATTAAATACACACTCATTTTTATAAACTATAGATCTAGAAGTCTAAAAAAAATCGAACGTTTAATTTTTTAAAAAATTTTTTAAATAGGTACATTGATATAAATAGTATATTGTCAAACAACGATTGTCAAAAATTTTAATTTATGTTTATGTCAAAATTGCAGTTTTCTATGTACTAAAATTTTTGTATACTAACTGAAATTCTTGACAAAAATGAAAAATATTGTGGTTTGGTACTGAATTTCAATTATCTTGCAATAAGTTTGGAATATTAACAACTCTGAAATTTTTTGAAGTAATATTTATTCAGACTTAAGTATTTTACTTTGAATATCTAAAAATCGTTTTAGAACTAATAACTTGTCAGTGTATCAGTTTTATAGTTAGATAAGGGCTTAATATTGAAAAATAAGCAAATTCGAGCCTTTTTCGCGGACAAAACGCGCCTCTTAAATAAATTTATACATTTTCTGATGGCAGGTTAAACTGAATACAAAACAGAAATATTGACAACTTTTTAGTCCCAAAAAAATGGTTGTTAGATTTAAAGTTCTTTATGAAAATTAAAGCTGCTGGAAATAAAATCATGTACAAAAATCATTTCTGTGCATCAATTTGCATTCTCGCAATTAAATTTACATCTGACGTGAAACGTACCAGCCAGCTGTTTTAAATAATTAAAAAATCTTTTTTGTCAAGAAATCACTACTAAAACTCTAAACTTTGAATAATAATGTTTTAAAAAAATGTTATAATTTTACTGACGATCGTTTAAATCAAGCATCGCATCTGTGCCTTTTAATCTCTAAATTTTCTTATAAAAATAAAAGTGAAAAAAAAAAAAAATTTCGTATATAATAAAATACACATTTTATCAAACATAAATACCTAAATACTGTATAAAAATTTCAAAAATAATTAATAATTTTAATTGTTATTAAATTTTCACATATAATTTATTTTAATTTTAAATAAATGGTGTAAGAGCAAAAAAATACTAAAAAAAATGGGACTTACAATTAGAAAATAAGTTTTAAGAAATTTTTAGTACCTAATTATTTCTGTTATTATTGTAAATAAAAATTGTTATAAAAGTAATATTAAAAAAATTAATGATATAATAATTGTATATGTAAATAGACAATCTAAATAATAATTAAATATAATAATAACAACATTTTTTTTAGTGTGTGAATGTAATTATTTAAAAAAAGGCTATATTAATTAATTTAGAAAAAGATTGATTGACAATGGGTTACTTAAAATTTGTGATTATTAGTAACGTGTTTTAAGCTCACGGTGCTTAGAATATTTTTTGCCTGCCTATGCCTGGGAGGTTCAAAAAATATTTTAGTCAATAATTGTTGGCTCTTAATTTTACGAAGAATGTTTCATAAAGAAAGAATTAATCTTAGAATATCCCGAAGAATTTTCGGTATATCTCTTTAAATCTCCGCACATCTTTTTTGATCTCTAAAGATATCTCGTCAATTTTTCTATCTATTTAGATCTCTTTAGATCTCCATAATTTAAGGGTGAAGCGCCAAATTCTTTACGAAATGACCCCGAAATTTGTGATTAGTGACTCATAAAACCTATATATACAAAACTAAATCTGGTGGTTACCAGTAACAATACATCCCCCCTTCGTACTTTGACTGGATCATTAACCAGGTCCGATTTCCTTAAAGTTACTTAAAACGCATAAAAAATCAAATTATCCTTTAATACCATCATTTAATAATTTTAAATGATATTTATAAATTTTTCTAAATTTTTTTTTCCTTCCACAGATCTCTGAAGATTTCTTTAGATCTATTTGAATCTCCAGTGGTCTCTGGAGACCAAAAGTAATCTGCGGAGATTTAAAGATATCTCGGTAATTTTTCTATCTAATTAGATCTTTTTAGATCTCCGGATATCATTTTTGATCTCTAGAGATCAAAAAAATTCTGCGGAGATTTAGCGATATACCGAAAATTCGTCGGGTAGTTTCTTTATGAAATTTTTAGAATAAAGAGATGGATACGTTTTTTTAAATGGTTTATTTCGTCAGTCTTTGGCTAAGAAAATCTTACTCTTTGTTTAAAAAAAAAAAACGAAAAAAAAAATTTCATTTTCAAAATTAAACCCAACCACCTTAATTTAAAACAGCTTATAAACACGTTATCATTAAAATTGTTAATTGTTGTAATTTAATTATGCATATTTATTAACTAAAGAAAGTGCGTTATTAATTTGAATTTCAACGAGAGCCTATGACTGAAAAATGAATAATTTTTATTTAAAATTATAATTTAATACAGTTAATAACCTATATAAAAATTGTTAAACTAAAAAATTAATGTTTTTTATATAATATAAAAATTATAATTTATGAAATTTAAAAAAAAATAAATGTATATTGTGAAAAAAAATATAAATATATTAAAAAAAATATACTTAGTTATAAATATTGTATAAATAACTTGCATAAAAAGTTATAAATATATTACAATAAGGAGTAATTATTATTAATATATGTAAAAGTGATTATAATCAAAGTTATGTTGATGATAAAAAAAAAAAACAAAAAAAAAATTTAAATAAAAATATGATTAATAATTAAAATGATATTTTATTTTGGACCAAAAATTAGAAGCAATATTTGACGAGAATTTTCACTCACTAAATGTTTTAAAAAATTATTTTTTTTCTCTTAGAGATTCGTTGACTCTAAAATATTTTTCATCTTCTGCAAACCAATCACGATTATCTTCTAAACATTTAATTTGTGCATTATGTAGATCCATGATTGGCCCTGCCTTGCCACCCAATTCATTAGGCAGTATTTCGATTGGTATGACCTTATCCAAACTTTCTAAACTCGAATGAAAATTGATCTGTAAAAAATTGAATGATTAATAAAAATGAATAATCAATTTTAAGAGAAATTACCATATTCAAAAGTTCCTTCTTCATAAAAGGCTTGACCATACTTAATATCATATCCATCATTTTATTGGTGTTAAGATAATGCATACTTTTTAATCTAACAGGTAACGCGTCTTGTAAGTAATTGAGAAATTTTTTTAAACCACTGATACTTAATTTGGTAGCATGACCAAATGAAAAACCATCGATGTCAAATATTAACACGTGTCCTTTTATTGGTCCTTCTGAATATATCCATAAATCGAGTACCATTGTAAAAAATTTCATACATTCGTTGAAATTAAATCTTGATGAATCTTTTATAAACATGTGACTTACTATTACTTTGTAACCTTCTCTTGTGGTTTGTTCTAATGGTAGGTAACAGCTGTAAATTATAATTAATTTTATAATTAATTCAATGCCTTATAGGGATAAGAGTTTTTTGGTAAATTTATGCAAAAATATTTTATGTGGATATTCATTCATGATCAAGTTATGAAATTATTTGAATAAATACGTCCGAAAATAATTCAGAAAAATAACTCGCGTAAGCTTATGAAAAAAATAGGTAGATCAATTAAAAGTATAATTTACATAACCCTTGTGATGGAGTGTTATTTAAACTTATCAATTCTCATTAAATCTTTTTAATAATGAGATTTAATCAGATTTCAGTTGCGTTTTGTCCACGATATATCTTATTATTTCTTATGATTTCTCATTTGATTGAAAAAGAGTTTTGATAAGTTTAAATAAGAAATGGTAAGAATCAGAATTTTCTATTAAAATCTAGTTTGAACCTTCAGAAAACCGAAAAAAATCGTGAACAAGAAATCGGCGATAGGTGCCAAAAAGATTTTTTCACTTTTATGTCAAAAACCGTGTTTTTCGTATTTGAGCTACCCAAAATTTTTAAAATAACTTTTTAGGTAAATAAAATTTAAAAAAATAGATAAGAAAATCTGATTGCCAGGGAAAAACCACTCCAGAAGAAAAAAAAATTATCTTTTTAGGATGAAATTTAGCCAAGTTATCGTCAATTTAAGATTTAGCTCAAATTCGGCTTAAAAAAGATTGAAATTTTATTGAAAAAAGCCTGTTTCTGAACTTTAAACATGCATTACTCGCTTGATTTTCATCGTAAAATAATAATTTTTTTTTTTAAATCGATTAATTTTTTACTGGCAATTCATTTCTTTAAGAAAAAAATCATTTTTATTGATCAAATTTCAATTTTTAGGTCAAAAGCCATTGAAAACTGTAAGTAGCAAGATTTACTTAACACAGTTTTTGACCTAACAATTCAAATTTGGTCAATAAAAATTATTTCTTTCTTAAATAAATGAATTGCCAGGGAAAAATTAAAAAAAAATTATTATTTTACGATGAAAATCAAGCGAGTAATGCATGTTTAAAGTTCAGAAACAGGCTTTTTTCAATAAAATTTCAATCTTTTTTAAGCCGAATTTGAGCAAATTCTTAAATTGACGATAACTTGGCTAAATTTCATCGTAAAAAGATAAGTTTTTTTTTCTTCTGGAGTGGTTTTTCCCTGGCAATCAGATTTTCTTATCTATTTTTTTAAATTTTATTTACCTAAAAAGTTATTTTAAAAATTTTGGGTAGCTCAAATACGAAAAACACGGTTTTTGACATAAAAGTGAAAAAATCTTTTTGGCACCTATTGCCGATTTCTTGTTCACGATTTTTTTCGGTTTTCTGAAGGTTCAAACTAACTGAAAACACGGGTCATATCGATGTGCCCTCAAAAAAAAAAATTACGATTCCAGGCTCAAATTAAGTAGCACTTTTAAAATAATTGCTCATATAGTAATTTATTTCAGTTGTTTGTTAGTTCAGAATCTATTAGAATTTTCTAAAAAAATACAAGAAATTATATATTAGAATAAGTAGGTGAGAGGTACATGAAAGAAAACTGGAAGGAGAGAATGTCATTATTTAAAGTGGTAATTAGAAGTATTACATTTTATGGAGTTGAAATTTGGGGGTGGTCAAATTATGAAACAATAGAAATTCTACAAAAAAAATATATTAGGTGGATATTGAAGTTACAAAAAAACATTCCGGATAGTTTATTGAGAAGAGAAACTAAGTGTGATAAATTAGTGAATGAAACAGAGCTGAAAGATATGAAGAAAAATTAAAAAGTTTATGCAGTGGAGATTTAAGACTAGAAGTTATGAAAAGATAATATGGTATAAATGAAAGAAATAAATACGCCACACAAAAGTTTAAAGCTTTAGAAGAGTTAGACATAGACAATGAATTAATTAATCAATGGAAAAGAGAAGGTGCAATTATTAGTGAAAAAATTCTGGAAAAAGGAAAAATGATAACAAAGATTTCAGACATTGAAAAAATTAAAAACTTAAGCTATGGAAAAGAAATTAGTAAAATAATGCTAGAAGATTGGGAAAAAGATGAGGAGCCTGATTACCTAAAAACAAACTTAGAAATTCAATTGTTAGCCAGATATAGAACAGGAGGTGAATATAATTATAGCAAAGCTTGGTTGAAAGACAATGAAAAGTTGTGTAGGTTATGTGATGTAGCACCAGAAACCGTTAAACATGTTATAGAAGAGAGCAGTGAAATCAAATATAAAAATAAAGTGGACAGAGTTTTGGCAAGCGATGGGTGTGGAATAGCGTTTCTTAAAAGTATTGAATGGAAAAGAAAGATAAAGTATAAAGAAAAAAAGGTTAAAGAGAGAGAGGAAAATGCTAACACACAGAGATGATTAAAACAAATGTTAAGAAAGAAGCCATGCATAATAGTGAAAATAAAACTTAACAAAATAAAAATTATAATATCTACTAAAAAGACTATAAAATATAATCTAAAGAAGTAAAATGTTAATTCATGCATAAATTTTATAATTTTATAATATATAATAATCATTTTTTAATTAATATAATAAATTAATATAATTAATACTGTAAGTTAATTATCTTTAATTTTTATTTTATGAATATAAAAAAAAATGTATGAATGCACATGTATTGAAAGAATTGTGTAAAAAATTTTGTACTATAACCATTGGGTTTAATAAAAGCTACTACTACTACTATATATTAGAATAAATAAGAAAACTCTGTGTTAATTTTAAAAAAATTTATCCAGATCTTATTAGAATTTCGAAGAAATATCTAGTTTCCTTGCTTAATGTATATACTTTTTATAGAGCGATTTTTTAATAAGAAAATAGGAGAATTTTCTAACATAATTAGTACTTTAGAAATAAGAAATTTCAATCATATTCTCAGCAAAAAAAAATGAATTTTATATCAGAATTGAAAAGAATATTTTAGAAAAATCTTAAATTTTTTTTGAATTTGAAATTAGAAATTTCTAATCAAACAAAGTAAATAAAAAAAAAAGATGTAGGAATAATATGTAATATAAATAATCTGTAATGTAACTCGCTCTTTTTTTTTCTTGTCTAGCTCTCAATTTGTTCCCATTCACATAGAAGTTTTTACAATATTATTACATTTATGTTACAAACTTAATTTACATGTATATACCTATTTAACTTAACCTAACCATTATAGCCTAATAATATACTTAAATCTACATATATTTATATATACTCGCTCGCTCGCACGCAATACAATTAATGATTATAAATCTTCAGATTTCCCTTATATACAGAAGTAAATGTTATTTTAGCACTTGCGAAAAAAAGTTGACATGCCATCTATACTATATCGTTATAAACTGCATATTTTAACTCAATATTCATAGTAATGTATATAGAAAATTCTCATTTAAAATTCTTATTAAATGAGAAGATATTAGACGATATTTGAAGATAATAGAAGATATTAGAAGATATGAGAAAATATGAGAAGATGTGAGACACAAAAAGAATTAGTAAACAATTATTAGATTATGTGAGATATTATACAATTTTTAGGAAACGACTCGCATGAACTATTAACATGGAACATGTTTATAGGGAGGGGGTACTTCAGAATTTGAAAATTAAGGGGGGGGGAGTCAAATTTGTCCTATTTATGGGGGGTGGACAAATTTGTCCTATTTAAGGGGGGTGGTCAAATTTGTCCTATTTAAGGGGGGTGGTCAAATTTTTCCTATTTAATGGGGGGGGGTCAAAATTGTCCTATTTAAGGGAGTGGTCAAATTTGTCCTATTTAAGGGGGGGGGGGGGTCAAATGAGACTTAGAATAATTAGGTAAGTATATATAAATAAGTAAAAGACTGAAAAATCTGGCCTTAAGGACTTAGGATACTACAGGTTTATGGACTTAGAATAATATCGAGTTAGGGACTTGGAATAATTCAAGTTCGGGGACTTGGAATCATTCAGGTTCAGGGACTTGGAATAATTCAGGTTTAGGAACTTGAAATAATATCGATTAATTAAAATACTAATAAAATTATTATAGTGCGAGTCGCGCGACTTGGAGGGAAATTTGATATTTGTAAAAAATGATCTTTTGAAAGCTGCTATTTTTTTATCTCGAGCTCCCAAAAAGCAGTGTCCCATTGAAATTTTTTTTTGCCAAAAAATATAAGGTTTAATGAAAATTTTAATGTGAGTTTTTTACTTTCATAGAAAAAAATTAAGTACTACGTCCCAAAAGAAAATATCTATTGGCAAAAAAAAAATAACCAAGCGCCACAGGTGGTTTATTAAAGAACTATTTTTTTCCTATATCTAATACACCGCTTGACATCAACTATAAGATTTATTGCAATCGGCATGAAAATAAAAAGAATTATATTAACTATAAGATTTGTTGCAATCGGCATGAAAATAAAAAAAATTACATCAAATATAAGATTTGTTGCAATCGGCATGAAAATAAAAAAAATTACATCAAATATAAGATTTGTTGCAATCGGCATGAAAATAAAAAAAATCATATCAACTATAAGATTTGTTGCAATCGGCATGAAAATAAAAAAAATTACATCAACTATAAGATTTATTACAATTGGCATGAAAATTAAAAAAATTACATCAACTATAAGATTTATTACAATCGGCATGAAAATTAAAAAAATTACATCAACTATAAGATTTATTACAATCGGCATAAAAATTAAAAAAATTACATCAACTATAAGATTTATTACAATCGGTATGAAAATTAAAAAACGCTGCCAAGTGATTGGCACTATGGTTCCTCATTAACAATAGCAAAATATTTATAATGGTCTATTTTATCTAATAAAAATTATAATTTGAGATATCAGTATTTCATAAAAAAAAGTTAAATACCGTATTTTATAAGAAAAAAAATGTTGCTGTGATTTAATGTTTTTTATTTAACAAATTTTTAGAAAAAAATTTTCAATAAACTAGGTATTACACTTAAAAAAAAAACAATATTACAGATTTTTTAATTTTTTTGTTTTATTAATATTCAGAAAAAAATTTTGAAAAAATCCAGTATCAGATCCAAAAAATTGCTATGAATAAGCTTTCTAAAACTAGTACTCTCATAGAAATTAATTAGGTACTACGTCCGAACAAAAAAAAAATTTGGTATTCTTTGTATTTTTTTGTGAAAAAAATTTTGGGAAAAAAATTTTCAAAAAATTAATTATCAGATTTGAGATATCGAGTAAAAACCATACTTTCAAATATAAGTACTTTTATGGAAATAAATGAGATATTACACCTAAATTAAAAAAAAAAAAAAGTATTTTGAAATCTCTTGATGAAAAAATTTTTGAAAAAAAAATTAGATCTTAATTCCATAATGGTTGTTAAATATCACCGATTGCAAAATTTTCAAATATTAGTACTTTCATGGAATTAAAGGAAGTATTACACTAAAAAAAAAAAAAATATTACAGATTTTTTAATTTTTTTGATTTTTTAATTTTGAGAAAAACATTTTGAAAAAATTAAGTTTCAGGTCCAAAAAATTACTATAAACGATATTTCTAAAACTAGTACTGTCATAGAAATCAATTAGGTACTACATCCAAAAATAAAAAAAAATTAAGTTTTTTTTTGTATTTTTTGGTGAAAAAAATTTTGAGAAAAGAATTTAAAAAAAATTAGTTATCAGATTCGAGATATCGAGTAAAAATCGTACTTTCAAATATAAGTACTTTCATGGAAATAAATTAGGTATTACATCCAAATTAAAAAAAAAAAAAAATAGTTTCAGATTTTTTGATGAAAAAATTTTGGAAAAAAAAATTAGGTCTTAATTCCAAAATAAAATTTATTAGAAATTATTTGTGAAATATCACCGGTTACAATATTTTCAGATATTCGTACTTTCATAGAAAAAAATTAAGTATTACGTCCTAAAATAAAAAAAATTTTGGCATTTTTTGTATTTTTTGGCAACAAAAATTTTGAGAAAAAAATTTTAAAAAAATTAAGTATCAGGTCCAAAAAATTGCTATAAACGATATTTCTAAAACTAGTACTTCCACAGAAATAAATTAAGTACTGCGTCCGTAAAGAAAAAAAAAATTGGTATTTTTTGTATTTTTTGGTGAAAAAAATTTTGAGAAAAAAATTTTCAAAAATAAATTATAAGATTTGAGATATAGAGTAAAAACGATACTTCTAGATATCAGTACTTTTATGGAAAAAAATGAGGTACTACATCCAAAAAGAAAAAAAAATATAGTGTTTTTTTAATTTTTTTATGTAAAAAGTTTTGAAAAAAAAAAATTTCGAAAAATTACGTATCAGATGGAGAAATCCTTTACAAACGATAATTTTAGATATTCGTACTTTCATAGGAAAAAATTAAGTATTACGTCCTAAAATAAAAAAAATTTTGGCGTTTTTTGTATTTTTTGGCGACAAAAATTTTGAGAAAAAAATTTTGAAAAAATTAAGTATCAGGTCCAAAAAAATGCTATAAACGATATTTCTAAAACTAGTACTTCCACAGAAATAAATTAAGTACTGCGTCCGTAAAGAAAAAAAAAATTGGTATTTTTTGTATTTTTTGGTGAAAAAAATTTTGAGAAAAAAATTTTCAAAAAATTAGTTATCAGATTCGAGATATCGAGTAAAAATCGTACTTTCAAATATAAGTACTTTCGTGGAAATAAATGAGGTATTACATCCAAATTAAAAAAAAAAAAAAGTAGTTTGAGATTTTTTGATGAAAAAATTTTTGAAAAAAAAATTAGGTCTTAATTCCATAATGGTTGTGAAATTTCACCGGTTACATACATACACACACACACACACACACACACACACACACACACACACACACACACATACAGACTTTTTTTAAAAACCGGTTTTTTAGCTTCCTGAGGTCCCAAAACGTGCTTATATGCCAAAAAATCAAAAATCAAAATTTCATCTATCACAAAGGTTCCTCTATGAGGAACCAAAAATTATATCATCTATAAGATTTGTTGCAATCGGCATGAAAATTAAAAAAATTATATCAACTATAAGATTTGTTGCAATCGGCATGAAAATTAAAAAATTATATCAACTATAAGATTTATTACAATCGGCATAAAAATTAAAAAAATTACATCAACTATAAGATTTATTACAATCGGTATGAAAATTAAAAAAATTATATCATCTATAAGATTTGTTGCAATCGGCATGAAAATTAAAAAAATTATATCAACTATAAGATTTGTTGCAATCGGCATGAAAATTAAAAAATTATATCAACTATAAGATTTATTACAATCGGCATAAAAATTAAAAAAATTACATCAACTATAAGATTTATTACAATCGGCATGAAAATTAAAAAAATTATATCATCTATAAGATTTGTTGCAATCGGCATGAAAATTAAAAAAATTATATCAACTATAAGATTTGTTGCAATCGGCATGAAAATTAAAAAATTATATCAACTATAAGATTTGTTGCAATCGGCATGAAAATTAAAAAAATTACATCAACTATAAGATTTATTACAATCGGCATGAAAATTAAAAAAATTATATCATCTATAAGATTTGTTGCAATCGGCATGAAAATAAAAAAAATTACCTTAACTATAAGATTTATTACAATCGGCATGAAAATTAAAAAAATTTATATCATCTTTAAGATTTGTTGCAATCGGCATGAAAATTAAAAAAATTATATCAACTATAAGATTTGTTGTAATCGGCATGAAAATTAAAAAAATTACATCAACTATAAGATTTATTACAATCGGCATGAAAATTAAAAAAATTATATCATCTATAAGATTTGTTGCAATCGGCATGAAAATAAAAAAAATTACCTTAACTATAAGATTTATTACAATCGGCATGAAAATTAAAAAATTATATCAACTATAAGATTTGTTGCAATCGGCATGAAAATTAAAAAAATTACATCAACTATAAGATTTGTTGCAATCGGCATGAAAATTAAAAAATTATATCAACTATAAGATTTATTACAATCGGCATAAAAATTAAAAAAATTACATCAACTATAAGATTTATTACAATCGGCATGAAAATTAAAAAAATTATATCATCTATAAGATTTGTTGCAATCGGCATGAAAATTAAAAAAATTATATCAACTATAAGATTTGTTGCAATCGGCATGAAAATTAAAAAATTATATCAACTATAAGATTTGTTGCAATCGGCATGAAAATTAAAAAAATTACATCAACTATAAGATTTATTACAATCGGCATGAAAATTAAAAAAATTATATCATCTATAAGATTTGTTGCAATCGGCATGAAAATAAAAAAAATTACCTTAACTATAAGATTTATTACAATCGGCATGAAAATTAAAAAAATTTATATCATCTTTAAGATTTGTTGCAATCGGCATGAAAATTAAAAAATTATATCAACTATAAGATTTATTACAATCGGCATGAAAATTAAAAAAATTATATCATCTATAAGATTTGTTGCAATCGGCATGAAAATTAAAAAAATTATATCAACTATAAGATTTGTTGCAATCGGCATGAAAATTAAAAAATTATATCAACTATAAGATTTGTTGCAATCGGCATGAAAATAAAAAAAATTATATCATCTATAAGATTTGTTGCAATCGGCATGAAAATTAAAAAAATTATATCAACTATAAGATTTGTTGCAATCGGCATGAAAATTAAAAAAATTTATATCATCTTTAAGATTTGTTGCAATCGGCATGAAAATTAAAAAATTATATCAACTATAAGATTTATTACAATCGGCATGAAAATTAAAAAAATTATATCATCTATAAGATTTGTTGCAATCGGCATGAAAATTAAAAAAATTATATCAACTATAAGATTTGTTGCAATCGGCATGAAAATAAAAAAAATTATATCATCTATAAGATTTGTTGCAATCGGCATGAAAATTAAAAAAATTATATCAACTATAAGATTTGTTGCAATCGGCATGAAAATAAAAAAAATTATATCATCTATAAGATTTGTTGCAATCGGCATGAAAATAAAAAAAATTACCTTAACTATAAGATTTATTACAATCGGCATGAAAATTAAAAAAATTTATATCATCTTTAAGATTTGTTGCAATCGGCATGAAAATTAAAAAATTATATCAACTATAAGATTTATTACAATCGGCATGAAAATTAAAAAAATTATATCATCTATAAGATTTGTTGCAATCGGCATGAAAATTAAAAAAATTATATCAACTATAAGATTTGTTGCAATCGGCATGAAAATTAAAAAATTATATCAACTATAAGATTTGTTGCAATCGGCATGAAAATAAAAAAAATTATATCAACTATAATATTGATTGCAATCGGCATGAAAATTAAAAAATTATATAAACTATAAGATTTATTGCAATCGGCATGAAAATAAAAAAAACGCTGCCAAGTAATTGGCACTATGGTTCCTCATTAGCAATAACAAAATGTTCTTTATGGTCTTTTTTACCTAAACATAGTATAATGTCATAAGAAAAACTAAGAATGATCTTTGAATGATCTTTTCCTTGATACTGTTAGTTTAACATCTGATGGAAAAAATTAGGTTTTTTACATAAAAAAAAAAAAGATTTTTCTAAACTAGCATATAATCTTCTTTTATCATAATTATCATAATTATGTCTACTAGACAGTTTCCGGTGTAGCTGGTGTAGTTATATCTTGAAAACAGAATGACACCAGCTATAGGAATGAAGAAAAAATTTTTGCTATGTTAAAATTGAGGAATAAAAATAATACCTAGTAAAAACGTTAATTCTAGATATTAGTAATTTCATAAACATAAATTAAGTACTACGCCCAAAAAGAAAAAAGTTTATGGTGTTTTTAAAATTTTTTTATGTAAAAAATTTTGAAAAAAAAAATTTCGAAAAATTACGTACCAGATGGAGAAATCCTTTACAAACGATAATTCTAGATATTCGTACTCTCATAGGAAAAAATTAAGTACTCCATCATAAAATAAAAAAAATTTTTGCGTTTTTTGTATTTTTTGGCGACAAAAATTTTGAGAAAAAAATTTTGTAAAAATTAAGTATCAGGTCCAAAAAATTACTATAAACGATATTTCTAAACCTACTTTTTCCACAGAAATAAATTAAGTACTGCCTTCATAAAGAAAAAAAAAATTGGTATTTTTTGTATTTTTTTGTGACGAAAATTTTGTGAAAAAAATTTTCAACAAATTAAGTATCAGATTCGAGATATAGAGTAAAAACGATACTTTCAAATATAAGTACTTTCGTGGAAATAAATGAGGTATTACATCCAAATTAAAAAAAAAAAGTACCTAGAGCTTTTTTGGTGAAAAAATTTTTGAAAAAAAAATTAGGTCTTAATTCCATAATGTTTGTTGAAATATCACCAATTACATACATACACACACACACACACACACACACACACACACACATACTTTTTTTTTAAACTGGTTTTTTAGCTTCCTAGGGTCTCAAAACGCGCTTAAATGCCAAAAAATAAAAAATAGAAATTTTACCTACCACAATGGTTCCTCATTGAGGAACCAAAATTATGATTCATTTTTCTTACATTTTTTACGACAGTCAAAAACACAAAATGGCTGCCAAAAATCAAGATTTCGCTCTGGGAGGCTAAAAATTGGGCTGGTTACTTTTTTTTGGTAGTACTTTCAGGAAAAAACACTTTGGGGCAGTTTTGAAGACCCGACCATATACAAATCGCACTCACTTAATTTAAATTTACCCATGTAAAATTTTATGAAAAAATCAAATTTTTAGTTAGATTTTAACCACAGGGCGTCATTTTGCGGGAAAATTCAAAATTCGTAATTTTTTACCCTAAACTTTAAAAGGAAATAGCCGGAAAGCTTGCAACTTAAAAAAAATTTTTCTCTAAATACTTTCCAAAAGTGATCAAGCCGAGAGTACTTTTTCGTTATAAGAGATTGAAACTAATTTTTGTGAATTTTCTATGTTTTTCAATTTCAACTAAGTTACGTGACCAAATAAAAATCTGACAAAAATTTGAATTCTACGGGAAATTTTACTACAGTATATAAATTTTGTTTTCCTTAGAAGTATTCTTATCAAATTAGCAAATTAATTAAAAAAAATTATTAAAATTCAATAAAAATGTAAATTATAAATAAAATGAGATTTTCTTGATTTTATTAAATTTTTATGAAGCTTAAAATAAAATTTCAGCCTTGTGTATCTATTAGTACGTTTTCCAGAAAATTTGATACAAATTTTTAGCCGGTAAATGGCGGTTATTTCATGCCACTTGAGAGGTATGGCTATAGCAGTCCGCTGTTTAAAAAAATAAGTTCTTAAATTAAAACCTCAGCTTAGTATCTGTAAGTACAAATGTGCTATTTTTGACCCCCCCCCCCTTCGAAGGCACCATTAACCGAAAAAAATTTACTCTATATACTTTATTCTAAGTTCCTATACTTGTTCTTATCGATACATTAATTCGTACGATGAACTCCAGTATTACATCGAAAACCCCTTTCTTTTTTTTTTAAGACCTTGACCATAATTTTGTGCTATTTATCCGTGGGGTTCCCCTCATACAAGTTAAAAAATTTACATTTTTTTCGCCGGGTTCAAATCTTGATTGAATCGTATAAATATGTTACCTTTAAAATTAATTCATTATTTTAAAAAATATGCTAACATAAATATATAATAAAAAATGTTTCAAAAAAATTTGCAAAATTATTAAACATTATTTTTTTTTTTATAAATTTACGCCCGAAGGCACTTACATACTTTACTTATTTTTATTTTCTACATAAATATTTATTTATTTACTTATTCTTTATAGATAAGAATCTTAATTAATGATTATGATCTTTATTATCAAAATTTTTTGTACAAGCTTTCAAAATTAAACATTTCTTTGAGACAAAACGAATTTATCTTAAAATTATATCTAACAACCCAGCCATCCTTTTTTTAAAATTTAAAAAAACAGTAACAATGGAGTATTAGTAAAAAAATTTGGCATAATAATCATAACAACCTAGACGTAACAAATCAACAAAATGTCATCTCACATACCTACCCAACATTAAAACTATCTCTTAAATCTTTCGAGCCAATAGGATCTCGATTATAGAAAAAATGTCCATCTCTAGTTCTAATAGTAAAAAAAGCCTCGATACTTTTTTTAGTTTCATTTATTTTATAATAATTACTGTGCAAAAATATGTACAACTCTAAATCACTAATATTTTTCGGTAAATGTTTTTCACTCGAGCACCAATTTTTTAATAATTTTATGTCTTCTATTTTAAAATCCTTGTTTATTTTATATTCATCTTCGATCGATTTATTAAACAATATTCGAGGCATTTTTTGTTTTTATAATTTATCAAAATTTCATTATCGAACGGAATATCTTTCTTCAGTGAATTATCAATATCGACTGATTTAATTTTATAATGTTTATAATAACATGCTATTATAAATTATCTTAATTTGTTACACGCATACATATAAATAAGAAGATATTTCTCCATTACGCAAAAATTAAAATTCAGTGGATTTATTCGTTGTGCAATATGGCAGATTTGCGATTTTTTTACCGACTGATTCAAATTAAATACGCTATAATTACTAAAGTATTATTAACAATTAAATCAGATGAAAAACAATAAGTTTTTCCTTTTTTCCTTAAAAAACTTTTATTTGAAAAGAGAAATATTTAATATGATGTCGGTGAAAAAGATCAAAAATTCACCATTTTGAGCATTGGATTAAACCAACACTCATTGATATAACGCACCCGCTGTAGAGTCCTCCCCCGGCCTACTTTAAGGGTAAATTAAGGCAATTAAAGAAATTAAATTTAAAGATGAAGGAAATTTTTATCATTCTCTCATTGGCAGATTTAAATTCAGGACCTAAAGTTGCGAAAAACAGCGCCAATTTTTAACTTCTGTCATTGGCACCGGACCTAAATTCTCGCCTAAATTTAAAAAATGTGCCATGCAAGAGTGGGGAAGGGTTAGACTTAGGAATTATTCAGACGAGAAAAAAATTTTAACCATCACTCTCAAAATTTAATCCCAATTTCTATGCTCCCTTAAGAAAGATTGACATGGCAAAAAAAATTTTTTTCCTTCCATCAAATTATTTCTTTTTATAGCAATCATTAGCAGTGGAAGGGAAAAATATTCATTAGAAAGCGAAGAAATTATGCTCCATCTGAATCATCCCTTAAAAGGTACGCATCTGATAATTTATACAGTTTTTTATAAGTTAGTACCAAAAATATCAGTACACCATTAAAAAAAAAAAAAAATCATTTATTTGTAATAAATAACTATTCAATAAACTTTCCGTGAAATAAAAATTTCTTTGTAGCTTATAGAATTCATTTCACTCGCGAGAAACATTTTGTCTTTTAAATTGTTTAAAGCTACATTGGGCAAAAAAGAAATATCTATTTTTTATTACATTCCATCATTTTAGATAAAATTTAGTCTCACAAGTAAAGTCTAATTTCTACGGATTATGAAAGGAGGACAATCAAAATATCATACAATAGGATTAGTATGAGGAAACCGGCGCAAACTTGAAGGAACCCTCAGTTCTGTCACAGGGCCTTGGAAAGGCCACATGTAGCGTTCCTTTTCGATAATATATATGAGAGATTTTGTATGCAAATTAGGCTTGAGTTAGACTGAAGGGTCACGAAAATTGATCCAAATTATTTTTCATTTACTAAAAATAAGATCCATCATCAGCTTCCTAGTTTCTTAATTTATAAGGAATCCATTTTCATTTTTTTCGGTCATTTTTAGAAAAATATAAGATTATTTTTCTTATATTTTCTACAAAACGTTCATTATATATCGTTTAAAAATTTTACTATTTTGACTCGATTAGAAAGTTTCCATTAGAATTTGATTACGTACTTAAAATTTTCATTAGTACTATTATCAGAAATAAGATTTATAACACTAACTTCAATATTTCATGTTTGCAAATTTTTTTATTCTGAATTGTCATGAAAATATTATTTTTTGAGCTATTTTTACCAAACAAAAATTTTGATTTTCCAATTTTTTTTTGTGCATTAGCGAATTTTCTGTCTCTCAGATACTAAAATAACAATTTAAAATCATGTCTTTTTTTTAAAAAAACCTATCAGTACTAATGGTTTAGTAGCGCTTTAACATGAAGCATATTCATATGGTGTTTAAAAAAGGCTCTAAATTTAGAGTGGGGGGTGAAAAGTTGATGCTTCTAAGGAGGGGGGTAAAATAAACCTAAAATATTTTCGATTTAGGAACTTAGGATACTTTAGGTTTATAGACTTAGGATATTTTCAATTTAGGGCTTTTCATAATTTCGGTTCTAGGACTTATAATAATTAGAGAGTATAAGTTAAAACTGTCATAAGTGAACATTTTCCATGAAATTAAAAAAAAATGTATTAATTTAATATTTTTTAGCAATATTCCACTTTTGAAGATTTTATTCAAAATTATTTTCAATTATGACTTTGTTCTTTAAAATTTGACTAAAACATATACCATTTCTAAAAACACTAAAATTTTCCCTGTTTGAAATTTTCCAAGGAACCCAAATCTGAATTCAGATTTTCATTTGGTCACGTGAGTTACCGGGAACTTATTTATTTTTAAATAAGATTTACGGGCATAGAGCCCTTTTTACAATACATATAGTCAAAAAAATAATATTAAGTCATTATAATACCCAGTACTGGTCAATACATGCATAAATATCTAATTAATATTAAATAATATATGGGTGATATATTGAATACTATTCATGATAATTTAAAATATTTAATTTATAGATTTTACAAATATAATAAAAACAAATTTGAAAATCACAATATTTACAAAATTTTGATAATATCTCTGTTCAAACAGTTTTTTAAAAATAAATTTAAAGTATTTTCACAATTAAATAACTTATTTTTTCAATCTTTAATTTTATTTTCCTGCATAAACTTTCCTTTATAACTTATAAAAAGGAAAAACTGAATAATTAAAAAAAAATATTATTTTTTGTTTTAGCGTTTTGAAACTAGAAATTCAATAGAAATAATAAATATTTGAAAACCTTTGAATATAGTAAATTTTATAAAAATATTACTTTATTAATGGTTCTAATTTTAGCAGTACTTTACAAAATAATCAATAATTCAAGCTATACACATAAAAACTAATTAGAGTATTATTTTTATACCAAAAAAAACTTGTTCAAAATAATCAATACAGTAAATAATTTTGTGAAAAAAATTACGTACCAAACATTAAGAAAATCTCTCAAGTCTTTGCATCCAATATGATCTCTATTGCAAAAAAACTCCTTAACGTTAGATCTAATAGTAAAAAAAGCTTCGATACTTTTTTGAGTTTCATTTATTTTATAATAATTACTGTGTAAAAATATGTACAACTCTAAATCACTAATATTTTTCGGTAAATGTTTTTCACTCGAGCACCAATTTTTTAATAATTTTATGTCTTCTATTTTTAAATCCTTGTTTATTTTATATTCATCTTCGATCGATTTATTAAACAATATTCGAGGCATTTTTTATTAAAAAATTAACTTCGCAATGAACTTGGAGCGTTAACTGACTGGTGTGACTTGATAGTATTAAATTTCATACATTAATGACTTGTAAAAATCTATTTATAATAATATGTATCGAACATAACATATTGTACTTACATAAAAATATTTAATTAACAAGGGGGCTCCGAGATATGTGGATCATTTTTTATGACTTGTTACGACGTCATTGAACTTTTTTATAAATTATAGATTTTTATTATCACTTGGTGTTTTTACTTTAAATTAGTAAAATATTCTAACTTTTAAAATGCAAAAGTATTTTTATTAACGTCGTCATAAAAAGCAAGTTTTCAAGAATCTTATTTATGAGACAATGCAGCAGTTTTTCTCTTTTTATTTAACAACGCCAATTTACCTATTCTATAACTCTTTTATGTTTTTCTTTAAAAAAAAAAAGCAATTTATTAGCACCGTTTTTAAAAAATTCTTAATAATCAATGAACTGAAGAAAAAAATCCATTCGCTGCAAGCGGAATTATTCAGTTTGCAGTTTGACTTTGTGCCAAGCGGGATTTTTTTGTGAGCTTCAAAGATAATATGAAACGTAAAAAAAAATTAACTTAAAACTTTATTAACTTATTTTATATTGGTAATATACTCTTTTATTCCTATTTCCCAAAATTCATATATCTTGAAATGAATGAAACTTCCTGACACAGAGTTAATGGAATTATGGCAAATGGGTAGGTACGTATAAGTAGATCAGTAAATTAAAAATTATGTATAGCTTTGGAGGAAGTGATATTTTAACAAAGAAAATCACTATTATACAAATTGAAGTTATCAAAATGCATAAACCTCTCCTTGTAAATATTATTATTATTATTATTATTATTATTATTATGACTACTATTTTTTTAATTTTTTTATTACAAAAAATCTTGACCTTAAAAATAAAATTTTTTCTGTGTAGTATTGATTATGTAATATTGGGATTATTAGCAATTTTTAAATTTAATTAAACTAAATATAAATATATGTTTAGAGATAACTATAGCATCGCGTGTTTCAATTCAAAAACAGCGGAAATAGCATACGAAAAGCAAAAAGTTTATAGCCATATTTCGTTTATATTTTTACGCATTATAGTAAATATTTGATAAATTAATTTTTTTTAATTCAAATAAATTTTAATTATAGGTAACATAAATCATTACTTTATAATTTATAGGTATATTACTAATCCTTTTTAATGAAATTATTACTCCAGTCAAAATACGGGGGGGGGGGTTGTATTTTCACTGGCGAACACGAGATTTGCTCTACTATAGGTTTCTTGGGTCGCTGAACACGAAAATCGGTGTCATTTGACAGAGAAATTGGGGCTTCACCCTTAAATTTGCAAAAACTACCCCCAAAAAGGGGTTTTTTTTACATATTTGCAATTTGAGCGCTCAGATTGGCACCATACGGGTTTTTTGGGTCGCTGATCAAGAATTTCGACTCCTTTTTCACTAATAATCAATATTTCACCCCTAAATTGGCTAAACCCCCCCCCCCCCCAAGGGGGTGTTTTGCTATTTTAGCACTTTGAGCATCCAAGATATATCCAATTTAGGGGTGAAATATTGATTATTTGTAAAAAAGGAGTCTAAATTCTTGATTAGCGACCCAAAAAAAACTATATGAACATATCCTGGATGCTCAAAGTGCTAAAATAGCAAAACACCCCCTTGGGGGGGGGGGAGTTTTAGCCAATTTAGGGGTGAAATATGGATTATTTATGAAAAAGGAGTCGAAATTCTTACTCAAAAAACCCGTATGGTGCCAATCTAAGCGCTGAAATTGCAAATATGTAAAAAAACCCCTTTTTGGGGGTAGTTTTTGCAAATTTAAGGGTGAAGCCCTAATTTCTCTGTCAAATGACCCCGATTTTTGTGTTCAGCGACCCAAAAAACCTATAGTAGAGCAAATTTCGTGTTCGCCAGTGAAAATACAACCAAACCCGTATTTTGACTGGAGTAGTACCCTAGCTGTAAATAAAAACACAGGCAGCGCAGAAAATTTTTTTGAAAATTTTCTATATAAACTAAAAATTTTAAAGAGAAACGTTTCTGAGAAGTTTCCGATACATTTCAGAAACATTTCAAGTTGTTTATTTTTTTCAAAATTTTTTCTACATTTTTTTGCGAAAAAATGTTTTTTCTTTAAAATTGCATAAAAAAGCAAAAAATCAAAAAGAAAACCTTAGACAAAATTTTGGAAAAGTAAGCAACTTGAAACGTTTCTGGAAAGTTTTTTAAGGTACACATAAAAATTTTTCTGAAATGTTTCAATTTACATAAAAAGAAAATTCAGATTTAGAAATTATACTAAATAATATAACTTTATAGGATAGCTACTTTTTTTTCGCAATATTTTAAAATAATGGTCTAACATAGGTATTATTACAAATAAAACATTAACATAATGGAATATTTATTACTTAATTTTTTAAATACAAGTGTTTTTTAAATATACTAGGTAATTGTTTTTTTATCATGACATGCTTGAAATTTAAAAAAATAAAAGAAAAAATTTTAAAGTGTCTGACTAACACGTCTGTTTCTACTGATTGCACGTGTTTACTTTTACACATGGACATTGCGGACACAAAATAATCATAATGTTATGGTATATATTTTGATTTGTGCTGTTTGCCTGGATTTTTTTTAAAACTATTATTCAAACTTAGTTGAAAAAACTTATGCCGATAGTTCTGTTCAAAGATATTTTATACAACTCAAATTAATACAATTTATAAAGACTTATCTGAACCTATGAAACATAGGTTATGTTACTAAATATAAAAATTCAAATTTCAATTTATTCAATAATTGAAATATAATTTTGCGAATATAGGTAAGGTAAAATAATTTTTTTTCATATACAGTGCCTGAACATAATTTCTCTCTGTTTAACAGTATGGATATTATAATGGACGATCAGGATAATGAACAGCAAAATAAGAGTAAGGGAGTAAATTTACTTGAGAAAAAGAAGCTTAAATGTGTGATAGCTGGATGTGAAGCTGTATTTACTAAACCATCATGCTTTGAAGCACACCTTCGATTTCATGTTAATGATGTATGTTAAAATGATGATTAGAATATTTAATTTTATACAACCGATATTTATATTTTTCAGAGACCATATAAATGTACTTTTGAAGGATGCGATAAATCTTACACACGTTCACAACACTTGAAAAGGCATTATAAAAATCATGTTGACGCCAAAGAATTTTTCAAGTAAATAAATTTTACAATTATTTACATACTGAATAAACTATATTCATGAAAACTTATTATTTTAGCTGCTCGCAGTGTTCTTTAATAACAAATAATTTATCAAATTTAAAGAGACATATAAAAAGAGTTCACAGTGAAAATGTTCTGACATGTCTTGACTGTGGCTTAAAATTTAGAAAGAAACATAGATTAGAAGAACATATGTTTTCTCACAATAAAATATTATTGTACGAATGTGATAAATGCTACTTAAATTTTCCATCAAAGTTTAAACTTAATCGACATAAAAGAGGTCACGAAGTTCACAAGTACAAATGTCCTGAAGAGGATTGCAAAAAAATATTTAAAAAACAGAGTTCGCTTATAAAGCATAAATTAGATCATGAGAAAGGTAAAACATTTTTAATTTAATTGTTTGCAATTGAAGTTAAATATTTATTCATTTCAGAGAACAGATGTATCGTTTGCAATGAATTACTGCCATTGTTTTGTAAAAAGAAATTTTGTAGTATCCATAATCAATCTGACTTAAGACCAGAATTAAAATTTACTTGTCCTTATGAAAGTTGTAGTAAAATTTATTCATTTAAAAGAAATTTAAAATCTCATATTAAAATTAGGCATTTAAAAGAAAATTATGAATGTGATATATGCAAATCATTATTAGTAACTAAGCAAAAACTTGTCCATCATATTAAATCAAAACACGATTTTCCAAAACCTATAAAGAAATCAACAGGACCTAAAAAAATAAGAAAAGATGCTGGAAAACCAAGAATTTCTATGCTATCAAAATTATCTGGAATCAAGTTCTTACCAACAACAGAAGGCAAATTAATGAACAGAGATGCTGTAGCATTAAATAGAGATAAGACTATTTCTGATGATAACCCATCCGATACACAAGCTATTTTTATAAATGAAAATTGTGTTAAAGAAGATTAAGGTTGAATCCGTTGGATAAAAATAGCATTATTCAATTTAAAATTTCTGGAAATTGAAACTTTTGAAATCATTGATTTTTATAGCCATTGATCAAGTTAGACGTCCCTTAGAATATAAAAAAAAAAAATTTTATTTATTGAATACCAACAGAGATAATTAACTTTTGGAATTTTTTTAATTTTTGACGCACTAAATTAATCAAGATTTTTTTATAAAGATTTTGATTTAAAAAACTTTTGATTATTATTTAGCATCGATTCACTGAAAAAAATTTTAAAATCAGAAGCTTTACAAAAAAGTCTTGATTAATTTAGTACCACAAAAATTAAAGAAATTTTAAGCACTAATATCTACGTCTGCAGTCAAAAAATTTTTTTTTAATTCTAAGGAATACAAGAAGGGATATATAACTTGAAATAAATGACTATAAGAATTTTAAAGCTAGTTTTGATTTTCAGAAATTTTAAATCAAAAAATGCCATTTTTATCCACCTGATTCAACCTTAATATTTTGATTATCTGTAATTAAAAATATTGTGTTATGTTTGTAATTAAAAAGATTAAGTTTATGTTTACTCAAAGTGAATAAAAAAAATTAATAAAATAGTGTAATAATATTTATCATTTTTCTCAACATTTTTCTCTGATTTAAATTTTAATTCCTTACATAAAAAGTAAGTGGCGCTGTAATCGAGTATCAATTCAATAATTTTAACATCATCTGATCCCTTTTGTGGGACTTGTCAAAAGTAAATTTTTGGAGTAAATAAAACTATTAATTAATAAATTTATTTTGCTAAGAATTTAAACAAAATGTTTCGCCGTCTATTAAAACCAATAACACAAGGCGTTGTTCAAAGAGGTAATATTAAAGATTTTTTAAAACCTGTTATGTAATAAAGATTTTTAACCTTAAAATTAAATCAATAGTAGCAGACTTAAATTAAATTACTATTTATTAATTTCTTATAAATTTAGTTTTTTTTATTTACTGTACATTAAATTTGTTTTCTGAAAGTTTATATTAGTATTGACAAGTAAATAAAATGCTAACAAAAATGTAATTATTATTTTCAGGAACTGTAGGAAACCAAATTGTTCGTCATAAATCTGACTTTAAATATGTAACCATGGATGAAGCACCTCATCCAGAAGGTCCATGGAAACCAAATTTTGATAAATTGAACAATTATTACAATTCAGTTTTGGTTGTAGGCGTATCTGTTTTAGCAGCTAGTATATTTGCTGTAAGTATTTTATTTTTTATGCTTTTATATTTAATATAAGAATAATTATTCTTCTTCTTAATTGGCTGTGTCAGCAAGACTGACTTTTTGCCATAACCAATGTTGTGTGGTATAAAAATAATAAAAATATTTGTTTTTATTTAGGTTTTTCACTTTGAATTGGTATTCTTTAACTACGCACCACCACCAAGAGCAAAAAAAGATTAAATATAAAATAATAAAATAGGTTTCTTTTTTTTTAATAGAATGTTCGAATAATAAATATTGAAATAATTTTGTTATATTTAAAAATGTAATCTTTCCAACATAACAAAGTGTTATTTAATAAAGTAAACATTCATGCAAGATACAATTAATTATTTTATGTTACTTTTTTATATATATAATTTAGTTTTCTTTAGTTTTAGTTTGTATGAAAAACAATAAAATAATGTGTTAAAATAAAATTTTCAAGTAATTTTTCTTATTTTTTTTTTTATTTTTAAAAAAATTTCTAGGATTTGCTGTCCCTAGATTCTCCCTATACCTGTATATTTTATAACTAGATAAAGCATTAGAAAAAAGAAAAAACGGTTGCCTTGACATCAGCGCCCGCGCTGCAATAATCAAGGTATAACAAAACAGTTCATTTGAACGGTAAATAAATTATATGCTTTATTTTTTAAAGCAAACAATTTAAAACAAAATATATTTTTATTAATTAGTTAATAAATAAAAAGAAAAATGACTTCGTTGGATTTAAGGCAACAGAAACTCGAGCAACAGGTAAAATATTTTTTATTTTTTAAATTTAATTAAGCCCCTCTTGAAATCGGTTCAACGAACTACTATGGACAAATTTTTAAAATATATTTTCGAAAACTTGTTTTGTTTTCAATATTTTAATGCTTAAACAGTATATAAAAATAAATTTTTTTAATAATTTATTAATTATCAATTTCAAATACGAATGGACATAATTTCGATCCGCGTAGCTTCGATCACTTTTGTTTATTTAACGAGTTTTACTTACACTATTCGCATATATTTTAAATAATTGATACAACCATTAATAGTTACATAAAAATTTAACTATATTGAAACAATAATTATGCTTGAAGTAATAGTTTTACAAGTTGATAAAAATGCATTGTTGATTGATATTGGTTTTTAATATGGAAATGTGGGTTGTATACTTACCTATACATCTATCAGTTTGTTGACCTGGATATACAGTAATAAGTAAGTTCTGTAGATCCATATAGATAAATAAAAAGATAACTGTGTTATTACCTACATTTAAAACTTTGTTTATTGATTATTTTTTTAAAAAAATTATTACTATGTTATAGAGGCAACTTTTAGCACAAAAAATGAAACAAAAAAGGCAAAGTGGAGCTGGCGGAATGATTCAACCATCTAATATTTCTAGTGCCCAATTAACAGGTCGTACATCAGCTTGGCAGCATGAGTTACATGGTACAGATTTTTAACTTGTCTTACTCTTGTTAATAGATTTAACAGAATTTTATATTTGTTACAGCATATGACGGTCCACTTCAGTATACGATGGTGCCTGGTAATCCGGATACAAATACTATGCCAGAAAATAGATCTATTGATTATGGTTGGAATGCCAATGTTACAAATGAAATTTCTACTGAAGGGGCTTTTTATGATGGACCTGATGAAGAATCATCTCCAATAGAACTTCAATCTCCAACAGAAACACTTGCATCTGCATCATCTCTCAGGATAGCTCCATCAGATGGGCCGATAGCAGTTATAAATAGAGACAATTTTTCCATGGTAATTTTATTACTCTTTTAAGTTATTATCTTAAATTTAATAATTTTTATTTCAATTTTAAGAGTCCAGAAGCAGAAGGAAATATGGAAGGTAGTATTGAACAATTTGTTCTGCAACCAGCAAATAAAAAAATGCACTATAAATGTCGAATAACTAGAGATAGAAAAGGTATGGATCGTGGATTTTATCCAACATATTTTCTTCACTTGGAAAGAGAATTCGGAAAAAAAATATTTCTTCTTGCGGGAAGAAAAAGAAAAAGAAGCAAGACTAGCAATTATTTAATTTCTACGGATCCAACAGATTTGTCAAGAGGAGGTGAATCGTTTGTTGGTAAATTGAGGTCAAATCTACTTGGAACGCAATTTACTGTTTATGATAATGGCTACTCTCAATTAAAAGATGACAAACGAGAAGACAGGCGAGAAAGTCATCCTAGACAAGAATTAGCAGCTGTAATATATGATACAAATGTCTTAGGGTTTAAGGGTCCAAGAAAGATGACAGTTGTAATTCCTGGAATGACAACTGATCAAAAAAGAGTTGAAATATGTCCCAGAGATGAAATTGAAACTTTATTAGAATGTTATAAAATGAAAAATATGGATAATCTAATAGAATTACACAATAAAACTCCAGTATGGAATGATGATACCCAGTCATACGTACTTAATTTTCATGGTAGAGTAACACAAGCATCAGTGAAAAATTTTCAAGTTGTTCACGATAGTGATGGTAAGATAGTTGATATTCATTTTGCTTAAGAAAATTAAAATTCAATTTAATTTCAGTTGATTACATTGTAATGCAATTTGGACGAGTAGCAGAAGATGTATTTACAATGGATTATCGATTTCCATTATGTGCCCTTCAAGCTTTTGCTATTGCACTTAGCAGTTTTGATAGTAAATTAGCATGTGAATAAGTGATTTTATGTGTTAAGCACAAAACATTTAAGGGACTTGTTACAAAGTGTTCTGCTACATTTGTGAGAATGTATTTATAAAAGTATATTTTCACAAATGGTGCAAGTTGTTAAGGTGAAACAAACTTTATGTAAAACTTACTTAAAAAATTCGTGTTTAGAAAAAGCTGATTTAAAAAAAAAATAATTTTTACATATGTATCAGTATTATTTTACACATATTTTGTCATGCATCATTGTTAAACCTGCATTTTGGCAATATATATTTTTGTAAATGGTTAATTTTATAACCATTAAAATATATATAATAGCCTGAAAATAATCTTGTACTTAAAAAAGAATATTAATTCAGGCACATCACAAATTATACTTAATTAATGTATATTATTTGATTATTTATAAGAAATATGTTTTTATGAGGAATTTTTTATAAGAATATTTAAGTTCATTAAAAGAGTGCTATAAGAAATTATCTAAAATAAAAATATAAAATTATGAATTTAATTTATATATCGAAGATAAAAAAAATTTAGTCAAATTTTATAATCATAGCAGAGTTAAAATAATTTAATAATAGCACTCTTAATTTTGTATGCATGAAAGCAATTCCAAATATAATTGACCTGAATGTTAGGAATTTTGAAAAAAAGTAATTGGACAGGTTTTCTGCATGTGGCAATGATACCACCAATTTTTAAAGTTATTTTCAAAGTTCTAAAATGTTTGGCTATTTTGCAAATTTCAAAAATTTTCAAAAACTTTTCAAAAATATCTGAGTCAACTTTTTTATTTTGTTTTATTGACGTAAATAATACTGAAATATTTTCTTTAAAAGCAGAATGTAAAATTTTCCGCTGAATTAGAATCTGTCGTTTTTTTTTGGCAAAAGTTTCCATTTAAGATTTGTCCATTTTTTCTGTCAGCCAATTAAAAACTTTATTTGATTTTTGGATTCCCTGGTAAAATTACCTTCTTTCTGATAGATTTCAGATATATCTTTAATAAAATTTTGCATGAAAATAAAGCTTTGAAATAAGTTAATTTTTTTTTAAATAGCTTATCTATAAAAAAGTTCAAAAGCTTTCTTGTAAAAGGATTTGTGTAAATTTTTTAAAGGGAATCCGAAAATTAAGGGTTTTGATTTGATAACAGCAAAAACGAGAAAACTTATAAGCTTTAAAAATAATAAGATAAATATTAGAAAGAAAAAAATTACCTAAAACAAAATACATATTATGTATTATATAATATTATTATATTGTAGAAAGTTTAATTTAAAAAAAATTAATTCTTCCTTAAAAATAACAATTTTTTTTAAATACATTTCTAGTAAAAAATAAAATAAAAGTAATGGCTCAAATTTTTGAAAATCAATGAAATTTTCAGGTCAGTTACAATTAAAACTTCATAAAAAAATATTAAGCTTCTAGTCGTCTATTTTATTTGGTACTAAGGCCCTTTCTACACCAGGTGATATAATTTTTTTTTATGATTATGGTCCCATTTAAAATGTATCGAAATGTAATTTTAAAAAAAGATAATCTTGTCTGGTGTAGAGATGGCCTAAATAATCAAGACTTTGTTATTACTTAATACTAGGATTTTTAATTAAAAACAAGTCGATTATAAATTTTGTTATGAAAGTGTCGTTTATTATTACTATTATTATTTTTTTTTGCAACAAAAGAAAAAAATAAAGTATAAATGTTCATCTAAAAAAAAATAATAATTAATTTTATAAAATAATTAAAAAGCAATACAATATATTTAACTGGCAATATATAATAACTTAACATTTTGTAAATTAAATTGGCTTGTATAAAAAATTGTTCATTATATTTATAATAAATGGTTTGAACACTCGATCACAAAGGTAATATATAAGGCACTTGGGTTTTTACAAAGTTAAAGCCAGATTTAAGATAAAAAACTTTTATGTACAAAAATGAAAATTTATAATTTTTACTTGAATGTAAAATAAACTGTTTATAAATTAATTACAATTTTTTTTTCTTTAATTTAAAGTAAAAATCAAAATAACCTTTTTTTAACAAAGAAAATACATGTATCTTAATTTTCAAAATAATTTCATTCGTGTATTTACTCAAAGTAAAAGAGAGGTAGATATGATTTTTAACACGATTGGAATTATAATGCATGAACATTTTCATAAATATATCTATCTATATATATATATATATTATACAGTTATTGAATAAATAAATATTTGTATATTACGATTAATACTAAATTATAAGAACATACTACATTAATTTCTTGTTAGTCATGTGTTTGGAATACTATAAGTTAATTAATTTTTATATTAATATATATAAAATATTAGTTTTTGTATGGCCAACATATTTAAATTTACAAAAAATATATATTATAAGACTTCTTTTTTTACGCGCTTTTTTGATTTGTTAAACATTCAAAATTTTACACAAAAATATTTAATATTAAATTTTCTCAACCTTATTATTATTAATAAATAAAGTAGTATACAATATATACATGATTTAATTTTTAAAAAAATATAAAATTTCTTCAATGCTCTAATCAGTCTATTAAATAATTTTCATTTCATGTTTGGTCGAGAGAATTTTGGTGCTGGTATTCTTGATGCTGGTCTTGGTATACCGCTACCAGTACCATTTCCTAATTTATTAGCTCCTACATAGTTTGTAGGGCGACGAAGTTTTGTTGATCCCGTTAGAACTTTTGATGTTGCACTAGGCACCTAAAAATTAATCACACAATTGTATTTATCAAATGATTATTTGCGTTTTAAAACCTAAATATAACTAATGTTTGACTGGTCAACCCTTTGGATGGGGTCCATAGATTGCGGGTTTAAAAAATAAAGAATGCCCAGGGACAATTTCACACATTGAAAATAAGGTAATTTTAACATTTTAATCTTTTTTAGTCTGGACGTTTTGACTGATAAAACTTTTTATGCAGCTCTCAATTTTTTGGGAAAATTTTGAGAGAAAGGTTAATTGTAGCAAGATAATATGTGACCCAGATTTGCTGAAAATTCTAGAATAATTATATTTTCTATGTATAAACAATTATGTAAAGTTTTGAGTCATATGCAGAGTGTTAACCTGTAGTTAGTACAGAGTGCTGCAAAACTACTGTTTTAACTGTTTTAAAAAAATTAACTTTGGGCTTAAAATGTCATCTAATAGGCAATTAGGTTTGCTCTTTTCATTCTTAAAGTCAGTTTTTATCTACCACCTCTAGGATGATGCCAACCACTAAAGTAGGGTTAATTTCAATATATTAAGCAATAATGGGTTAATAAAAGAAAATTTATGCATGTAAATAATTTGAAGTAAAATTAATAAAAGATTTACTTGAATTTGTTTATTTTTATTTTCTGCTGATATATTTTCTTTACAGGATTCTGTACCTCCATCATTGCTGCCTGTAAAAAAAAAGTTAAGAATTTAAAAAATAAAATAAAATATTTTCGATAAAAATTTAAATAAAAAAATTATTTTAGTTCCACGCACCAACTGAATTAATTTCCTTATCGGAAGCTGAAGGACTACTATGAATGGGTGAACTCGTTTTAGTAATATATTCAGTACTTCCAGCTGGTGATGAGCCTCCACTACTACAGTTTTCTGAATAAATTTTTTCCATTCCATTTTTAAGAATCGGAGAAGGTAAATCTTTTGACTCCATCAAAGCGCTTTCAAAAATTGGAATTCCTTTTCTTTTTGGCGTTGATCCTCCAATATTACCATATTCATCTAAGTTTGGAAGTTTAGGATTTGAAATGGTTTTGTTCATATTTTCGATAAATGTAGATTGAATATTCTTATTAATTGTGTCTGGAGCGCTGTGTGCGCTCGCACTACTACTTATGCTCTCCAGCGAACCACTATTAACTAAGCCTAATGAATTCTCAATATTTCTTTTATACTGTTGAAGCTTTTGGTCAGAATCACTTTTAAGTTTACTTAAAGTACATGTATTTGTTGAAATATTGGGCTGAGAACCTTTGTTAAAACCAATATTAGAACCAAGTGGTATTTCCATTGATTTTAAATTTGAAGCAAGATTCGGATTTGATTTTTGAAATAAATTTGGTAATTTTGATAAACTTTTTGGTTCTTGCAATTTCCTTGGTTCTTTACTTAAAGGTTTTATGAATTGAAAGTCAGATTTTCTAGCATCTATAGTACGTTCTTTGTAAATATCATTTTTTTCTGTGACAATATTTCTTGTGAATGTAGTATACCTCCTTAAATTTTGATTATTTGTTTCTTTATTGGCTAAATTTTCTGTTATGATCTCTTTAGCTTTTGATGTATAACTTCCACTCCTTAAATTATCTTTCCTATAAGTCCCATAACGATTAGTTTGCAATATTTTAGTTTGAGGTTCCGGAATATTCTTGGCATTTTTCACTTGGTTTAAGTTGCTTGTATTGTTTTTTCTACTAATAGATTCCAAGGTTCTTGAATTGGTGTTTGAATCTGAGGTTTTACTTTTTATTTCATTACTAAGAGATTCTTGCACAAAAGTTTCATTTTTAATATTGAATGTTTTTCCAACTGTTAATTCTTCTTGATCTTGATGAACATATGTAGCATCTAAATTTGGTTTTAAAATAAATGTTTTTCTTAGTAAATGTTCTGAATTTTGATGAACTAATTTTGAGTCTAAAGGTTTCATTTCAGGCACTGGTGCATAATTAAAAGTACTATTTAGTTTACATTCACCTCGCTGCACTTCTTGCAATAATTCTTCTCTCAATGACTTTGGAGATGCATCGAAAGTAGTATTTAAAATATTTTCAGTCTTAGTTATCGGTACCTAAAGTGTTTAATCACAAAACTCTTATTGAATAAAATATACAAAAAATAGAAAATTTATTTGTTAAACTTACATTTATTTTAGGTTTTAACTTTGATGAAATGCGGAAAGTTTGAAATTTAGAATCTATATTTTTCTTAGCAGGTAAATTATTATCTTCAATTTCAAAAGTTTCATTTACTTTTGTAAAAGTATTATCATTATTATCTGATTCTAAATCAAATTTGTTTTTAGGAATAATAACTTTAGTTACATCAAATGTATTTAAATCGCTGTTTAAAATTTGAGTTGCGTTTAAATCAGCTTCTAAATCATCATCTTGAATAATATGTGTCTCGTCTAAAGGATTTATGGCTTCTTTACTAATAACGCGAGTTTCGTTCAAAGAATTTGAATTACTTTCTATGGTTTTATTATTTTCATCTAAACTGTTGCTTTTACAAAATGTTTTATCTTCTGGTTCTGAATCATCATTATTCTTCTTTAAAAATTCAGCTAAAGTAGTAGTATCAGCAACTTCCTTAAACATACTTACTTCCATCATTGAATCAGTTAATATTTGAGAATCTACAAAACTTCCTGGTATTGTCATTTGTAAACTTTCATCTCTATTATCTGATATGATTGAAGAATATAAAAGTGAAGGTTGTGATATATTCATTAGCATATGATTTAATTCTGATTCATTTGAATCTGTGATAAATGATGCATGTCCACTTTTTGAATGAGATACATTTAAAAAGGCTTCCATACTTGCTTGACCATGAAGTGATGTTGGGCTTTCCGACAATAGTGTAGAAAGCACTTGATTTGCTTTAGGACGCAACATCATGGGTACGCTTTCTCTCATATCTCTTTGCTCTCTACTATCATCACAAATATCGTCGTTATTCTGAAAATTTTAATAATTATTTAAAAAAATTTCCAATCCCCTTTATTTAAATACATTATTTGATACAAACATGAGATTCTGATACCATTAAAGGATTTTCAAAGACTTTTAAAAAAACTGGAGACTTAGTTTCAGATTTAGGTTCTTCATTGAAATTTGAAAAATTAAAAGGAATTGACTTTCTTTTTGCTCGAGTAAAAGTTCTTGTATCGATATACTTTTTCTGTTCTGAAATTTATTTAAAAAAAAAAAAATGAATATTTATGTACCTTTAAAAAAGTTATAAAAGAGACTAGATGTTTCTTATTTTATATTTACCAGGATTTGATTTGACACACTCTGTTTCAGTAGTGTCAGCTCGGAGCCAAGCATCTAAATCAACGATTTTATTATTAGAACAATCACTTCCTGAAGCAATCATATCCATTGTACAAAGCCTAAAGATTAGGAAATCGGAAATATTAAAACATTATACTAAGACATTTAACTATAATCAAGTTTACAATTTAATCATGATTTATATTTGAAAAGACCTTATACTCTTAAAAAAAAATTTAATTTGTAAATCTTAAAACATAAATTAAACTATTAATATAAAGTAACAAATACCATCTGTCACTATCAGTATCGTCGAATTCGTAAACATCGATGATAGAATATTGATCATCATTATCACTGGCACTACTTCTCCTCGAATTCGACATTGCCATTGCATTGATATTAAGTTTCTCCAAAAATTAAAAACAAAATTGATTCATAGAGTCAATCCTTATTTGGATGCATAATGGATGCAAATATCAATTAATGATATATACCGTTTTTTATTTCAGATTGATGTCGTCTGATTCAATAATATGCCTTCCTCGTGTGGGAGAATAAACCGTTTTCTACAGTCTTTCACTTAAGTTTTTTTTTTTTAAATTAGAAACTTAAGCCTAACAAAGATAAGGCACTTTTCCACGTACAATTAACCATTTTGCAATGTTACATAAATTTTCTATACCCACAAAATAAATATTTTTTTTTACATTTCTTTATTTATAATTAGATCATAAAATATCAATGTAACATTTATACTTTTAACACACTGATGCATATACTATACTAATAATAATATACTTGTTGCAATCTTGTTTTGTTGCCTGCCTGCTTTCTGTACACCTTCTATCTTTTTCTAATACATTGCTGGCTAAAAAACCTTTTTTTTATGTTTTAAAATATTTTAATTATCACTTTAATGGTAAAAAATATTATAAAATTAATTCCACTCATCTAAAAAAATAATATTTTTTTGTAAAATTAGAGTCGTATTAATCAGAAAAATATTAATATATTTTGAACACAGAATAGTTTTACACCAATTACGCATGCGCTTTAAATGGTAAGGGGTAAAAGAAAATGGGAAAACCAAAGAGTGTAGGAAAACGTGCTGATGGCAACGGAGTAAATAGAACGCTCCATTCTGATGCGATGAATCATGAAACTATACACATTAAAGACCTACACACATGAAGATGCGTCTTTGATCACGCATGTGCACCATATGTGCACAAATAAAAATCATGGACTATGAACCAACCATGAGCATGGAGTTGTGTGTATAGGCCTTAATGACTTATGACTGTGGTTTATGCGCTTGCGCATTTTTTCATTCTTGCTCGAGCGTCTTCCATTTTAGTAAACGTATCAAGGTTTCAAGGATTCTATCGCGTACTGTTTGTTGCGTATTAAATTAATTAAAATTATAAACTATTTAATCAAAATATATTTAATTTATATTTCATAAAAACAAATAGTCGATATTAATTTTAATTAAAAATGTTCTAAAAAAGTGAAAGTGAATTTTTTGTGATTAAGAAATTAAAAAAAACATTTCTAATGAAGTCACTCGATCCATTACCAGACATGGCGACCAAAGAGAATTCAACGCCGAATTCTACTTCAAAGCCAATAACAAAATCAGTCACTAATAATTCAACATCAAATAATATTAATACAAAACCTTATGGGAAAATATTATTAACTTTACAAAATTGTTTATTATCTGAAGATAAGTTAAATAAAACACCTTCGAGTGTTGATGGTTTGGATGCTGAGACTGAAGCTGACCTAAGGATTTTAGGATGCGAACTTATACAAATAGCTGGAATTCTTCTTCGATTACCACAGGTAAATTAATCGATTTCTTTTTATCTTGGAGCATTTTTATGAGCAAAAAATACATATAAAATTTATTTTAACGTCGATAATGTTTTATAATTGCGCGCTTAGCGCGCGATTTGAAATATTAATTTAATTATTAAAATAGTTCGATGTAGCTTTCAACACTCAACAGAATATATTATTGACCGATCAAGTTTTGCTCTTCACTTTTCTCCAGGAGTTATTAAATTTTAATTATTATCTAAAGCTAAACAAGAATTTTCTTCTTTTTTTCAGGTTGCAATGGCTACTGGACAAGTTATATTTCAAAGATTTTATTTTAGCAAATCGTTAGTTAGACATAATATGGAAACAACAGCAATGGCTTGTATTTGCCTTGCTAGTAAGATTGAAGAAGCTCCTAGACATATTAGAGATGTTATTAATGTCTTCAATCATATTAAACAAGTTTCAAATCAAAAGTGAGTATAGATTTTTTAAATTTAGAACAAACTAACAAAGAAAAAAGAAAAAAAAAAGTTTTTATTGTTTTTACATCTATTCTGATCTATTCGGAGTTTAGTTGTTACAATTATTAGGTTAATAATTAATATAATATTTATAATTTTAGTAATAATAATAGTATAATTTATTATAGTCACAATATCATTAAGCATTTATAATGAATGACTTTATATAAAAGTTATTCATTTCATTGATAAAAAAATAAAACGTTAGGCTCTATTTAATTTATTCTCTAGAATTAAAAAATATTTTAATGATTTTCTACAGGGTGAGTTCTGCATAGGCTCATAGAATGTACAAAGATATAAAGCTTATATACCACAATGGAAGCTCAAAATAAACCAGTCAAGGTCAACTCTCTTGATTGCAGTCGAAGCCTTCATAGCACGACTGGCAGCTCCGAGACTGAAAGGACTTAAGAATACAGATTATTTTAACTTCCCTTACGTATTCGCTATAATTTCGCGTTAAATATTTAATAACTTTCTAAATCTTTTATTGATTTTTAAAGCTTTAGCCTGTTATTTAAGACAAAAGGAATGCTGCAAAATAGTAGAAATAGGTACATTTCTATCTAAAGTTTGTTACAGTAGTATAATTTTTTTTTAATTTAATGCTTAAAATATTGCTTTTTATCTATTAAAATTAATTGCATACTTTGTCTTTAGTCAAAGTAAAGCCAAAGTGCAAAAAATAATTAATTTTTGGTGGAAATTTAGCTTTTGCTACATTTACATTAAATTTTTGAACAAAACAATTAGTTTAATTACAAAGAAATGTTGAGATAATAAATAATGGAATCATTAGAAAAGAAATTTATTTTCTTTGTTACAAATATAAATTTTAACATTTATTCAAAACTATTTATCTAAAATTTGAGTATTTAAAATTAATTGTGCAAGGCTTTATTCAACCAAAGCAATTCAGCCGTGTTTAAAAGAAAAAATTAGAATTAGTCCTGTTGCCAGCAATGCTATTTAATGCCCTAAAATGCCATAAAAGCTCCATGGAAAAAAATGGTTGGTATTTATGTTTAGCGGGTCAAAAAACATAAATACCACCCATTTTTTTCAATGGAGCTTTTATGGTATTTTAGGATTTTATGGCATTAAATAACATTGCTGGCGACAGGACTAAATTGTCAGTTTAATTAATGGATAATTTCATTTTAAAAATGAATTTATAAACCTAAACAGAGTATAAATGAATTTCTTTTTATCTTAACTTCTTTGAGGTTGTAAACCAATGGCTCAAGTATTACATTTTAATAAATGTAAGCATGTGACTTATTATCTCTGTTTCCTCAAATTAAAAAAAAATTGTAGATAAAAAAATTAAATGCAAGTTTTCTGAATATTTATCAAAACATATTTAAAGAAAACATTATGAACTGCTATTGCTAAGCAATATAAATTCTAGACTTGCAGTAAGAACAAAGTAGATTTTTTTCTATCCTCATAAAATGTTTTTTTCATTTATTGCTATTATTGAATGTTTTTGCAATTCGTTTAATTTAAAAAAAAATAGGAAACCAAGATAAATTCTCTTACATTTTTAATTTAACAAGGTATTCATTTTATTTATTATTTATAAAATTTTGGAAAAATGTAAAATTTGAATTGTTATTCATTAACTTAACTAACTTAATTTTAATGCTTTATTTTTAACTAACTTAAAACTTAATTTTTAAATTAAGCAAAAATTAATTAAATTTGAGATTTTTTTTAATATCATATTTATGCTAAATAGATTATTATTTTATTAATATTATTTAACTATTAGAATTGTTGCTTAATCATTGATATATTAATGTATAAACAAATATTAAAAGATGCTGACAAGTTTTTAACATTTGATAACTCAAATCTAATATCGCAATCAATTTTTTTAAACAAGTATTTACCAAATATTTTTAACTTTTTCAGTTTGAAATACTTGAAACGTTACTATACTTTTGGATAAAATTTTGACGTGTTAATTCATATTACATAGAGTAGTGGATAAAAAATTTATTTCCAGTGCTAAAACATTTTTTTTTTAGTAATTATATAAATATAAATTATTGATTCACATCATAAAGAAATTTTCTTAACAGCTACATTTCATTTTTAACAAATATTTTAATAAATATTCATGAGTATAGTAAGGGCCTAAATTAACTAAAATTTTTTAACTAATTTAAAAAAAAAAATGCTTTTTCGTATTTGGTAAAAGTACTCATTGTTAGTAATAAATATTTTTGTTTAAAATTATATGAAAATAATTCTATTAATTTTTTTATAATTAGATTCAAAATAGTGATGAAAAATTAAGAAAAAAACATTTTTAAATCTTAGAAATATTTCCTAAATTATATTACTGTAACAAACTGGCTTTATCTGACAACGGCAGTATTAAATGTTCGAATTGGACTTCATACATAGTTTTAATTTTTGAAAAGCATATGGGAAAAAATTCTTAGTACCCTTGGCTTATCTAAATCAAATTCATGGGCATAGAACTCCTAGCACCAATATTCTAAGATAGTGCTTGTTAGACTATATTCCAGATAACCCCTTTACCGCTTAGTTTTCCAACAAAAGATTTTTAATTAATTTAATTTTTTTGGTTTCTATGTTAGCTTTAATTATTTAAAATTAATGGCTGATGGTATATGATTGATAATATAATATCTCTCTGAAATAGTCTATTAAGATAGAACTTTAAAATGTTTATTTCCTTATAATACTTGTATTTGTAAATTTTTCAAGCATAAGTTACGCAAAAAAATTATATCAATCTGTATGCTTTAAATTAAGTTTCTCTTTAAAAATATTTTAAGTAGAATTTTACCTAATTATGGTGTATTATTGACTGTTATAGAGAGATAGTTAACGAAAAATTATTCGAGTTTTGAAAGCTAACGTTTAGCTTTAGACTGAAAAAAATTAAATTATTTAAAAAAATTGTTACAAACTATTGAAAGCCTAACCTAGCAATATCAAAGCTTGAATCTAAGCCCAGTAACTCCATCGTGGTAAACAAATAGTAACAGAACTTTTTTGTAACTCGTTTTAGCTGTTATAAAAGAATTTCGAAAAACGTATGCCCAAACAATCGACATTTCCCAAACTAATCAACATATTTTCACAATTAGAAAGCACTAAATTAGAGCAAAGTAATAAAACAATGTCACATTTATTAATTTTATAATAATGTTTAGTTGTATCAAAAATTCAAGTTTAAAAACAAACTAATGTAAGTGAAAAGATTTATTTTTCTTGCTGTTGATAAAGAAAAATAGAAAAATCATACATGATCTTTGCCATGAAAAAAGAATGCTGGAGGTAACAGTTTATTAACCAATTACGTTCAACCCAGTCTGTTCTTTGTTTTTCTGGTCAGCAGGTCCATAGCAATATGCTATTTCTGCTTATTATATAATACAACATTTTCGCGTATATTTCTAAATAAATTATTTTGCTCTTAATTTCTTGCTAATATTTCAGTTTCTTTAACCAAAAACGGTATACTTTCATTCGTTATCGATTCAGCGATTTTGTATACAAAAGTGTACCATTACTTAAAAATCATCTACCAGCACTATATATCATCAGTGACCAATTAAAAAAATTAAAATCTAAATAACTCACAATCCCTTATACGTGTTTGGAGATTGTGATAATCATATCTGGTGTTTAATTATACATTCAAAGAGGTAAAGTACTTTTGAAAAGAAGAGTACACTTAATATCTTGAAGTTTGTATACTATATATATTTTATAATAATTAATGATGATCATTTAAGTAATCTTATCATTTGTATGGTACAATTTTTAAAGGTGGACAAAAAATTCTGCAAAGTTCTACTCAGTCCTTGGAGTGCCAAGCCTAAACTCACCTTGTAAAACTCAGTCGTTATTTTAACTTTTATATAATTTTGGATGTTTTTTTGTTTGTTTTCAGGCCTATCACCCCAGTTATACTTGATCAAAATTATGTTGCGCTCAAAAATCAAGTTATTAAATCAGAAAGGAGAGTTTTAAAAGAATTAGGATTTTGTGTACATGTTAAGCATCCTCATAAAATGATTGTTACCTACCTTCAAGTTCTAGGTTATGAAAAACACAAAGCATTAATGCAACAATGTTGGAATTATATGAACGATTCATTACGTTCTGATGTATTTGTAAGATACGAACCAGAAACTATAGCATGTGCTTGTGTATATTTAGGAGCACGTCAGCTCCAGATTCCACTACCTTTAAGCCCTTCCTGGTTTTCACTTTTTAATGTAAGTGAATTAGAAATTAGAGATATTTGTAGGAAAATTTTAAGGTTATACAGCAGAGAAAGAGTAAAACCAGAAACTCTTGAGAAAAGAGTTGAAGAGCTTAAAAAGCAATATGAAGAAAACAGAACAAAAGCTAAAGTTGGAGAAGCAGACGGTCATACTCCAAGTCCTCCAGTAAATCCTAAACATCACAATGCTTGGGGTGGATTTATTAGTAGAAGCGGTACCCATGCTGTTGTAGAAAAACCTAAATCCCCAAGGTAAATTTATAAATTTAAATACTATTTGTTTGAATAAATTAATTAATCATTCCAACAAAACATTTTTTTTTTCAAAGATAACTTATAAAATTCAAAAAATTTATTCTTACATTTTTTTTTCTATTTTTTTTTTACAGGCGTACAAGATCACCGTCGATATCTCCTAATAAGAATAGTGAAAATTCAAAGCATTCCAAATTGAAAAAACGAAGCAGAAGTCGATCTCGAAGTCATAGCCGGAGTCATAAATTAAAAAAATCTTCACATCGATCGAGTAGTCACAAATCTTCAAAAAATAGGTATAGATCAAGAAGTAGATCGAGAGACAGGGATAATGATAAATCAAGTAAACATCGCAACAAACATAGAAGGCATTGAATCGATCTTTTTTTCCCAGAAAAAAATTGATCAATCTGTTTTATAAAAATTAACAATTTATTGTTATATAACTTAAATTTCTTAAAAAAAATAAAAAATTACTGTAAATACTTGTTTTTTAAGAATCGATAACTAATTCACGGTAGATTTTACAATACCGTTATATTTTAGAATAAATTACAAAATGTTGATCATAAAACATTTATTATTGTGTATACTGTAAAAAAAGAAAAAAAAATTTGATAATACATTTTTCAAATAACGAATAAAAAAAATAAAAAATTTTGAAAAGTATTCTGTTAAGCTTTTATAATTTTATAAAATCCAGTAGGCAAAGCTCTTTTTTTCTCATATTCAAGAATTGGTGAAAAGTCTAAATTTGAAATTTGGGGTAATATAGCAACAATATACCTTCGATAATTTGGCATTTTTTCAACTGGATTACCATGTAAAGTCAACGAACGAAGATTTTTTAAATATCTTAATTTCAAAAGTTTATTAACATCTAATATATTATTTCCATGAAGATATAAAATTGTTAGATTTTGGAATTTAAGTATTTCATCACCTATATCAGTTAATTTATTATACGAAAGATCAAGCCAAAGTAGTGATGACGAGCCATTACTATTCTCAAGTTTTTTTTCAACTAGTTCATCCAAATTTTTCGTTGATGTTAATGAGTTATTTCCAAGCCATATGGAACTTGTCAAAAAACGATTACTTGAAGATTTATTTGGATATTTTCCTAATCGAAATGGGTAGATTATTTCATTCTCCAAATCTTAATTATGTGAAAAGAAAAAAAGAAATTTTGTTCATTAATTAATTATAAAAAGTACAAATAAAATATTTACTCAATTACTATTTAATTACTGAGTAAAAAAAAAACTAATTTTGAAAATTATACAAAAAAATAAATAAATATAATTTTTAAAAAAATTACTTTTTCTTTTAATTTACCTACCTTTTATGTTGTGAGCTTTTTTAAATGATAAATCTAAAGGCGGTCCAGCATGCATAATTTCAATTTTATTTCTATGATAATATGATCGAGTGTCTAAATTTTTTGTTTTTTTCATAATTTTGAAAATAAAATTAATTTTAAAATTTATATATAATTAACCCAAAATTTAATTGCATAAAAAAATAAAATATAAAACAATAGAATGTCAAAATTTAAAAAATAATCAAGTTTAATTAAAAATTGTTCATAAAATATTAGTAGTTGTCATGTTTTTCTCTTTATTCATGTAATTTAATAAAATTTATAATATTTCTCAACAAGATAAAAAATTCAAGAGCCAAAAAAAAAAAAGAAATAAAGAAAAAACACAATTCATTATATTAAATAAATTATTTTTCAAAATTGGCTTAATTATGACGTGTAATAAATTTTTATATAGACAATAAAATAAAAAATATGAAAAATTATCGTTTTCTCTAATGTTACAAAAATTCAAGGTCTTACTTATAAACTTTTATTATATAAATGCATAAAATATAGCACAGTAGATCTAGATGGACCAAAAAAAAAAAATTTATTATGATTTTTCTTTGTTTGATATACTGAGGGAGATTTTTATTTCACAATAAATAATTAAATATTTTATTTATATACAATATCGATGCGGAAATGAAGATTTATTATATTTAAGAGCTTTGGCAGTTCCGAGAATTAACTTTTTTTTTTTTTTAGGAACACAATATGAATTTTAACGAGATACCTATGTCAGCTGATAGAGATTAATTATTTTTATTATAATTTAATTTATATTTGATCAGAATATTTTATACAAAAAATTTCATTTTTTTATCCATCATGCCAATTCTAAGCCATTTTTGTAATTTAGACCTCGGGTTCTTTTGACTGTTGTTGAATTTTTAGTGATAAAATGGGTAAAGTGGTAAAAAAATGAGACTCTAAATATTTTTTTTAATTTTGACCTAACAAGAAAAGCTTTGTCATATTCACAGAGTATGAATTTTGCTACGAATCTGGTAGATCTTGCAGCATCAATATGTATTTGTTAGCAATTTTTCTAAAATTTTTCCTTTGGTTAAAAACTCATAGTTAAGATAAATATCTGAAAATTTATTTACATACTTTTGAGATGTTATCCTAACTTTAAAAAAAAAAAAATTTTTTTTTGATTTTGACAAAATTAATTCTGTGTTACCTATCAGGCCCTTGTCAATCTCCCTAAGTGCATATCAAATTCACAAAAATATAAAAGGAATTATTTTATATCTGCATATTTTTATGCGTGTTCGAGAGAGCTAGCCTTTCCAAATCCCTCAGAAAGAGTTCATATTTTATGCAGGCTAGTTCTGGGATAGAATTTGCAGAGCAAGTTCAGGGGTCTAGAATAATTCTGGTTTAGGGGCTTATTTGATTTTACAAGGTACTTTAGGAAGCTGGAATGTTTATAATAGATAAGTACTATAAGTAGTCGCAATAAACAAGTATTTTACTTGAAAAAGGTACAATTTTGGCAGTAAAAAATAGTTGTTTTTTTGCAACTTGTCTTTTCTAGAAAATTTAATTTAAAAATTTTTCTCACAAGTGAAATGATTTTGTTACAGGCTATCATTATGGGGCTTTGAGATAGAATACAAGGTTTAAAGAACAAGGCAGTTGCCTTTTTAAAAGGGTTAATTAATTAGTACACTATTTAATTTTTTACTGTGTAAATTTCCCCTCATAAATGAAATTAGTGCAGTAAAATGAGATAAAAGAGTTTTGAAATCTACAGCAAAGGGAGACACGTACCCAAAGGAGGGGGGGGGCATCCCCCTCTTACCCCCAAATTAAATTTTTTAGGAAAATCAGCATTATTTTTTGCTTGAATTTCAAAAAATTTTAATTCTTAAAAATGATTCTTACTAAACAAATTTAAACCATAATTATTAGTATTATTCCTGCCACCCTCCTCCGAAATTTTTCAGCCTCCTCCAAAAAAATTTCTGGATAAGTGCCTGACAAAGGTTATTAAGTATTAGTCTCGGACAAATTTTTATGCTTAAAATTCGGAATATTGCATTAATATATAACAATTGCGAAAAATTTTTGGGCGCAAAAGTATTTGACGTTCGAAACTTTGTTATCTTTCATAGGGTAGTATTATTTCTGAACTTTGATTTTTCATCATAGTTTTTGTAAAGCCAATAAATTGTCTATAACTTTTCCAGCTACGTAGGGTTTTGAATTGTTTTATGTACTATATGGGAAATTAAAAATTCAAATAAAAATTTAAAGTGTTGCAATAATTTAACTGCACTATATAATTTATATTTTTGATCGTCTAACAAGTTTTGCAAGGTTAATGACCTATATTCAAGTAAACAGCAAATTTGTTTATTTTAGATTAAAATTAAGATATGATAACGAATTTTAAATTTATTTTTATTATTCAGACGTCTGGCGTATTTTAAGAAGATAAGATTTTCCTTACAAGAAAATGATTTTTAAAGTTTAAAAAAAAAGTTCTGCCTTGAAAATTCATTTAAATTTTATGAAAACTTGAAAATTTTGAATTCTAAAGTCAGTATAGTCCAGTTTCTGAATCTGAATTTCATAAAAAATTTTTAAAAATCAAAATAAAATATTTATTTATTATAAAAGTAAAATATTAAGATAATTAAAAAAAATTTATTTCCTAGCAGTTGAAACCATAAATTTAAAATAATCTGATATGTGGCCTAACAAATCATTTTTCAATCTAATGATCTTTTTTATAACCGTGTTCAAAGAGAGCTCCCCCCGGGGCTTTAAATTAAATACACGTGTGTATTAATACTTAATAATTTTGCAACAACAAAAAATTTACTTTTAGCGCATCAGACGAAAAATCTTTAGAGACAAAGTAATTTAGGCACCTACAATAGTAATAAATAATTCGATGATATTTTTTGTTAGTTTGGGGTTTGATATTTTCTGATTGTTACTACTGGGACACAACACACGTTTTTTTTTTTCTATATCTGTATACTAAACTTAGAAAAGATCTTTTATTCTTTTTCTACGCCCGAAAATAAAAGGACGGAAGATTATCGAGCTTACCGAAAGCTCACCTATTATTATTTTATTCATCAGTTAGATTTTGGTCGTTTGCCGTTTAAATTCGAATGTTTTGAATTGGTTTATATACTTTTTTTTTTTCGGTATTTATTTTATTTTATATTGTGATACTTTTTTTTTCTTTTTTAATTTATTAATCAACTAACCACCGTGGGAATATTTTTATTATAACAATAAATTTTAACAGTGGTACGAATAAAATTTCATTTTCATTTAAATTAGAAAAAGTGATTAAATTTTATCAAGAAATTTTCATGTTCCTTAAGGTTTCACAGTTCCGTTAAATTAAAATTCTTATTTTTTTTAAATTTCAAAATTGTGCATACTCAGTCGGTAAAAAATTCATAATTTTTCGCGTGTGCTGTCAAAATTTTTATTAAAACTTTTCATTTTAACTTACTAGCATTTATTCTGTTTTATTTACTAAAAATTAAAAAAGTTTACAAAAAAATTTTTCTTTATTTTAAGGGCCTTACATTGAGTTCCTCGTAAAAGAACCAGTTTAATTGACCCAAAAAATAAACAAAAATTAAAAACAAAAAAAATGGCATACACCTGGGACAACCGATGTAACTTTGTCGTAAAACATCTTTATGGTAAGTTTTAAAAAATTGAAATAGAATTTTATTGAAATTAAATGCATGCTAATTTAAAATTTCAGTGCAAAGACTTTAAACCGGCAAATTTAAATTAATAACGCGGGAAAAGCTCTAACGTACTTTAAAACTTGGGTCTGGAAATTATACCTATTTCTCACGTGTTGATTAACGTGCTTTTCGTACAAATAAATGTAACGTTAACAATAAAATAAACATTTATTTAAATTGATTAATATATTTCCTCCGTTTAAAGATAAAATAAAGTTTGATAGGTTAAAAAAAATGGATAGAAAATTCGTAGAAATTGAAATAAATTAATGCGACAACAAAGTATAGGTAATAGCTAAGTGACATTTAAAATCTAATAATAAACACATACATAGAGACTAATAATGAAAAATAATAAAAATAGTGCTATTTTCTTTATAAAGTGCCCCTAGACAATAGAAGAAGTACTTATATTATTATTACGATGAAGAAAGGTCGATCAATCGTCGATGCCAACAAGCTCGAAGTTAAGGTCGCGTGGGCGTGTAAATTTAGACGGGTAATGAATGTACTTAACATTTGATACAACAATAAAATATTTCGTTATTAATAATAATAATGAGAAATTCAAATTAGGCGGGAAAATTTTTAAATATTTCATTATTTAATAGATTTTATTATTTGGAGCAATTTAAAAATCTTTTGTTTTTTTTTTATTTAATTCTTCAGATAATATTAAATCCTTTAAAATAATAAACTTAACGATTTAATATAATAATGAACCATACCTATTTGCCAAAACATGACAGAGATATAATTTATGCGATAGTTTTTATGAAACGGGGTAACGCGGTCGCCGGGGGATCGCACTAATTCAATATATTATTTATTGTTTTTCTTTATTTTTTTTTTTTTAATTTAAAATTTAATCAATAATTTACGTTGGGAAAAATTAATGAAAAAATTTTTAGCAAACTAAAAATAATAATTTTTAGCAAACTAAAAATTTTTCGATTAATTTGCAAGTTTTTCGAGCGATTTCTGCAAGCTAATTTTTGCAGTTTTTTGCCCATCTTCAAAAATTTGTAAAAAAATACATTAAAAAATTAAAATCTCACGCCATTATTTGATAAAATATCGATAAGCCAATTTTCACAGCCGAAAATTTCTCCAAATACGTCTACTAATTACAGCTCAGAAACGAGGTGGCGAAATACTTTAATTACTATAAAAATCTACAAAAAATAAATCACATTAATTATAATAATTAAAATTTAATTATGCCTAAAGTGACTAATTTATTAAAATTAAAATTTCTACTTTAATTAATAATAATAATAATGATAATAATACAAGGATCAAGAAAAAAGAATATAAATATTTTGTTAACATTAAATAAAGTCCAATAAACATTGAAAATTGTAATAAATCAATTCATTGCAATTTTATTAATAATACTCCAAATAAAACATGATTGTTGGCAGAATAGCAAAAGTCTATAATTTAATGTTATACCTGTCAAATAAATTATAAAACTGAACATTAGATTTTTTTTATTTAATTGATTTGTTTTATAAACATAATAGAATTTAATTTTTTTTTTTTTTGATTTTTGTTTTTTAGATACTGACAGCAATGGAGTGTTGGAAAAACACGATTTTGAGTGTATGGCGTTGAAAATGACCGTGCTGGAAGGTAAAGGACTATTTGATCCTAAAATTCATCAAGATAATTTAAATGTTATGCTTGCACTTTGGGATGAAGTTGCTCAGTTAGCTGATTTTAATAAGGTAATTTACAGTTTTTACTCATGACTTATTTTTGTTGGAGTAATTTTTTTTAAAGTTAAAGTAGCTACATTATTAATTATTAATTACATTATTAATTATTTTTGCTTTTTAATAATTTTTTATTTTATTAACTGTAATTAAGGAATTCGACACACAATTGTTCCTTTACATATTTACCTAGTTAAATTTAAATAATATTATATTGTCTGGTGTATAGAAAGGACCTAAGAAAGAAATTAAATAAAATTTTCAAGTTTATTATTTCACCAGGTTCATTAAATTATTTTTTATATATTTAAAAAAAATTTTTTTTTTTGAATTAATAAAACTAAATTAATTTTTATGAGTTTATTATAAATAATAAACATGGTCTAAATGGTTCTAAAGAAAATTTTTAATTTTTTTTGTTTTGTTTTTTATACTCCAGTCAATATACGATTTAGGTTGTATAGTTTCTGGCCACCACTAGATTTGGTCTACTATAGGTTTCTTGGCTCACTGATTACAAATGTTGGGGCCATTTCTATGAGAAATTGGGGCTTCACCCTTAAGTTTGCAAAAACATAAAATTAAACAAAAATAACCCCTTTAGAGGTAGTTTTTGATATTTAAGGGTGAAATATTAAATTAATTTTTAAAAAATCAAAACAAAAAATCATATATATTTGTAAGATCGTGTATATGGGCGCTTTTCGCAAAAACAGTATATTTTTCTATCACTTACGGCACAACACTTATATTTTTCAAGGTCTAAATACCTAAAATTTTCAATGGTACTGCTACTAATGTAAAAATAAATTTTACGTGTTATTCTTATGGGATTTTTTATTTATGCGGACGTTTTTGACGTTTTGAGACTAATATTTAAATAGCTCTCGATTGAAGCCATAAAATTTTCTCATACTTTTGGCTACCTTATATTTTCATCAAAACACGTTACTGAACAAGATTCACTAAGTAAAATATTGCATACACTTTGAAAAAAAGACTTAGGCGTTTTTGACATTTTTATTTTGTATGAGCGTTTTAAAAATTTAAAATTACGAATTTTCGTTGATAAACTTTTTATTATCAAAATTTTAAGTTTTCTACGGTTCATTAGTTATGGTGGGAAGCTTAAATGCGTCATATGCACCTTACAGAAAAATTTTCATTCAAATTTTAAGCCGTATGTTAATACTCAAAGTTTATTTGCTCAAAAGGACAGTGGACCTTCTTAACATTTTGAAGATGTTTTGAACAAGAAAATTTTTTCGTTAAATTATCAATATATGCAACCTTGATTTTAAATTCAAAAAAATATTATTTATTAATTTTTTAAAAGAAAAATAAGTGCAAAAGAGCTTTCGTTTCGGATATAAGTGGGTGGGGCACTATGTATACTGTTCAAAAGCACCAATATATTTTAAACAAGAAATATATATAATATATTTTTGAAATATTAATTTTTCATAAAAAAGTCCCCGAAATTTTAGATTAGTGACCCAAAAAACCTATAATTACAGTTTATTTTTCTGTGTTACTCACTTCATTAAATTTTTTAATGAAACGTTAATGAAATTTTATTTTATTTATTATTGTAATATAAATAAATGCAATATCATTTTTAATAAAAATATAAAATTATTTTTCTTACAGGATGGAGTAGTAACGACAGACGAATTTCAGTCTGCAGTTCAAAAATGTTGCATCGGTAAAAAATTTGATGAATTTCCTCAAGCTATGAAAATGTTCATCAACCACCATTTCAAACTCGTTGACGTTAATGGTAATTCAATTGAATGTATAAAATTTTTTTTCAAATTTATTTTTATCTGTCAATTACTTTTTCTGCAGGTGATGGAGTCATTGGAATTGAAGAATACCGATACAACTGCGTTTCTAGACTTCCAGTTGGAAGTATAGAAAAACTAGACGAAGCTTATCAAAAGCTTTTAAATGTACAATTTTTTAATTTATTAATGAATGAGTAAATACTTTTTAATTAAAATTTTGCTATTTCCAACAGGATGACGATAAAAGACGTGGTGGTTTGACCTTATCTCGTTATCAAGAATTATACGGACAGTTTCTTGGTGATAATAAGGACAATATTCCTGCAGTTTATTTATTTGGACCATTAAGCGAAGATTAAAAATTATTTAGGCTTATAATCATGAAATTTGATACTATTTAATGAATGTTAAACAAAGTACTGAAATTGTTACATATTTATTTTAAATAGAATCATTTTACTATTCCAGTATTTTCAATATATCACATATATTATTTAAAAAATCTTTATTTTCATTATGTATAATTTATTATAGAATACCCTAATTTTTAGAGAAAAAAAGACTATTTCTTAAGATCCATTATATTAAAAAATTTATTGTATAAATTTTAAATGTGTAATAATTTTTCTTTTATAAATTATATTTCTAATTGTACATCATTTAATTTGAAAAATATAAAGTTTTTTTTCATAATTTTATCGATTAAAATTTAAAAATTCTTTCTTTTTTTTTTTTTACATTTTTTTGTACAAACAGTAGTTTTGTATAATAAATTATTTATAAAAATATATATTATGTATTTGAATAAATTTGTATTTATAAATATTATAATATACTCTATAAATTAACAGACAATTTGAACTATAAAATTATAGACAATCAGTAACAACAATATTTTCAACATAACAAATTATTTATAAGTAGAATTTAATTTTAATTCTTTATCATTTGTTAATTGGGCATATGGTAAATTAAATTTATAAACGTCTGGTAATAATGAACTCATTACAATATGTGTGATAATTGCAGTTAATCCCCAGATCTTATGTTTTTCACCTAAATAACTTGGCAGTGTATAATTATTTTTAAATTGTGTATAACGGCAGTAAGAAGGATCACATAATTTTTCTAACGGATAAACAAAAGCCTCTTCAACCTCATGAGTATTAATCATTAAGTTTGTAGGATCAATTTTTCCAATATAACCAATAACAGGATAAACACTTAAATTTTTTCTACCAATAAAATTACCAATACCCCATATATCGACACTTTCTCTTGGTATTTTTAATTCTTCCCAAGTCTCTCGTAATGCAGTTTCTTCTAAATTTTTATCTATTTTGTCAAATTTACCTCCAGGAAAACAAACTTGTCCTGGATTCATGTTTACTTTTTTTGATCTTAAGGTATATAAAAATCCAAGCTTATCGTTGTATATACAAAGAGGTACTAATACTGCAGCCTTGTCTGGATTTTCTTCCATTTTTGATTTTACTAGTTTCAAACGCTTCATACATGATGAACGATTTTCTTTACTAAGCACATAACCTGGTGTCAATTGCTTATTTTGAGAAGAACTGAAATTTCTTTGAGAACCATGATATTTCTATAAACAAATAAAAAAAAACACAATCATTAAATATTGATAATATAAAATTTTAAGATAATGCATTATATTAACTCTTATAATTAAATAATTTATCTTTTAAATTAAAAATTAATAAATTATCAAGAGCAGCATCCAATAATTTATAAATTTGAAAAATATAAAGTCATTAAAAAACTAAAAATAATAATTATTATTAATTAATCTCACACATGAATTTAAAAAATGCTTAATAATTCTTCTTTTTAATATTCTAAAAGTCATGAGTGCCACTTTTAATTAAAATAATTTTAGTTGTCATGAAAGTCTCTCAAGATAATGATGAGATTGTTTGAATCTGCAATTTTTATTAAGTGCATCACTAATTTATAAATTATAATAAGATACAGCTGTTCTATGCTGTGTTTTATTTGTGTTTTCTTATGCAATTATGTACACTGAACGGTGCTGACATCAAACGACAAGATTGAAACTATGTTTAAAAATTTTGAAGATCCAAAATTTAATTGATCGTATACCTATACAATTTTATTTTACTTTTTATTATTTTTATTAATTGAATATCGAATATTAGATTAGATATTTTAGATGTTTGAATTAAAAAAATTTGAATGAATTTAATTATTTGCTTATTTGTATAAAAATATACGTTGACAAATTTTAATCTAATCTAAAAATTTAAATATAAAATTGAATAGAGTTATTAATTCACTTATTTTTATTGTATCGAAATTGCTTAATAATTAATAATTTTTTTTATAAAATTTTTTTGATCATTATTCTACTAATACCACAAATGAGGTCTGAAGAAACTTTTAATTTGATGAAAAATTACTATAGATGCAGATTAATGTAGTAGCAGACATAGACCCCTTTTTGTAGTAATAAATAAATAAAAAATTTGCAACAAACAATTGCAACTATATGATTTTAAAAATTCTATATATTTCTTTTTTAATTTATAAATAAGGGATTTATGTTTAAAATTTTAAAAAATAATATTGAAGACACACCTGCTAATAAAAGATAATTGAAAAAAGTTGAAAAACAGGTGCCGCAAAAATATTATAGGCTCGCGCGTTAAGGCTAGTTCTACAGACCTCCGTAAGTAGCCGCAACGCAATGCGCACAACACAACACGCATGTGCACAACACAATTTTGGTTTGTGCGCTTTGCGTTGCGGCTGCATTTATGCGTTTGCGGAGGTCTGTAGAACCAGCCTAAAGAGGGGTTGAAAATAATATGTGATATTGCGCGCGCATATAAGTAATAACTGGAATAATGGAATTTCTCTTGGAATTTTTTATTAGCAAAAGAGGTATATATATTGTAAATGTGTAAAAATGTGACTCACGAAGATAGCATTGATGCATGTTCTCTTGACTCGTCAGTTCACGCCGGTTATCCGTGAATGCTGCCTCGGCGTTTTTTTTTTATAAATTAATTTTAGTTTTCTTTTTTTTATTATTTTTTTTAACAAAAAAAATAACCGTCCAAAGTTATTTCGAGTGTATTTATGTGTAGTTTAATTTTTGTTTATTTTAAAATACTTTTTTAATTGCTGCTGTGCATTTAGAATTTGGTATCTCTGATATATTTTGCATGCAATAATATTTATATTTAATTTGTTAATGTGTCGCCTAAAAAACAAAACAGATGCAAAAATTATCATGTTAACTAATAGCTATAGATAAAAATTAAAGGATCTTCGATAAGTAAATAGTGCCTTACAGATAAATCAAGAAAATATGAATTTCCTAATAATCCAAAAAACAACAATGTTGCAACTTTTTCTACTATCATCGATTTTATGCGGCCTCGCTACCAGCGTTAGTATAAACATTATTATTCTGCCTTTTTTTTCTGTATTTTAATATCTAATACCGGTATTACCTATAAAAAATATTATCATTTATCATATTATAATATGTTAGAGGTTATTTTTATGTTTGTTTGTCATGCCTATTTGACATAATATGTGTAATAACAATCATAATATATGACTCATGTTAAAAATTATAATTTTGTCAATTTCTTAATTTATAAAATTTTGTTAAAAATACGATAAATAAATAAACTCTTTCGTCATTTCTTGAAATTTTTTTCAACGGATTGTTATGAAATTCCAATATAACCAGTTTTGTACGAATTTCTAAGAATTAGAATAATAATTTTATATTGTGCATCCACAAATAAAATCAGTGCAATTTTTATTTATCTGTAGGGAGAAAAACCGTTATTTTTAATAGCGTCAAGGGGTGAAAAAAGTGTTTTCTACCCTCTAGTAAGAAAATTTAAATAACAACACATGTTTAAAAACGAGTAATTTTCTGATAAACGTATTATAAAAAAAGCGATAATAATGTAAAATCGATATTCAAATGTTTTCAAACAACAACAATAAATATTTTCTGAAAAAAACGTTAATTTTCTAAATACACTTATTGTTTTTAATCTAAAAATCAATAGTGCATTTCATTTCAAGGGGGTAGTTTTTATTATTTTCAACAACTTTTTACCAACCTAAATTAAATAAATTATTTTTTTTTTTATATATTTTATTTCTATTTTAGTAGGTCATTATCGCACGTGTGTGTATAATAATGTGTCAATTTCTCGGGGGAGAAGAAAAACTTGACCTTGGAAACCCTATTTTTTGAAATAAAAAATTTTTGTATATAATTTGTTTTTCCTCGAATTACTAATGTTTAAATTAATAATTAAAAATTTGCTATAATTTTTGATAAATCATTGTTTACAGGATGATCGCGTGATGTTACCGTATTATAATAAATTATTATTTGTCTTTTTTAATCAATAATTATTATTTTAAGAGTGTCGTGTTTTTAATTTGAAAAAAAAATAATTTATTTGATTAATACGATACTCGAAAAGTCAGAAATAAAGAAATATTTATGTAATTTATAATGATACACCTTTAAGTTAAGAAAGTTTTTTTATAATTAGAGCTCATTGTTTATGTTATCACTAAAAGTCAAGATAAAAAAAAATAGCATTATCATTTTTTTTTAAATACTTTTTTGTTAGAAAAAATGATGATTCAAAAGAAATATTTATAATATTTATTTAATTAGAATTAGAATATAATTCATAAAAAAATAATGTAACCTTTTTTGTTGATTTATAAACATTTAAATCCTTTCACTTTTTAAGAATGCATTTCGATATATTATATGTTACCGTTAAAGTCCGCCCTGCAGTTAAAGTCATATTTTTATTCATTTTAATTGCAAACCTGAGCAGCTCAGTTTTGTAATATTGTTTTTTTGTCGGGGCATTTGGCTGCCTTCCGAATTAAGACCTATTGAATTATTAAAATGAAACCAAATTATAATAAGAAAGGAAATGATAATAATAAATAGACCATGGAATTTCATGGAATAATAAAAGTGACGTTAAAAAATTGGTTAATTAAAATTTTTATAGCATTAAAATATCATTTTTTATTTGTGATTCATATTTTTGGTTTATTTGATATTTTATATCATATTGACACGTCATGAAATCGTACGAATTAAATTGAAATATGGACATAAAATTTTTATATTTTTTTTATTGACATTAAAAATTTTCCATTTTTGTAAAACCTTGAAAAATCATTTTCATCCAACAAGTAGATATGATATTTTTTTATGATTTAAATAACGTTGTAATTAGCTTATTGGATTAGTAAAGTAAGTGCATTATAATAAAAGACCTTAGAGATTTCTTATACATACCTATAGCTTTTAATACTCCTTCATCTTATTAAGATTTAAACTGCTTTTGTTTTTTATACTTTTTTATGACTTTCTTAGGGGTTGAAACATATAAAAGAAACAATTATTGTATAGAATGACCTACAATTTCCCTCTAAATGTAAAAATGCCCTAATTATCCTGCTAATTATGCCCAATTAAATTTTTTCGTTTTTTTTTTTTTAATTTTAATTCATTTTTAGCTAAATGACAGCTGGACAAAGTTTTAAGTAAATTGCTTGAAAATTCAAGCAGTATATTTTTACAGTGTTAGTAATAAAATTATAAAACTGACTGACACATACTCCAGTCAAATCATAGCTTCGGGGCTGGCTATGATAAACAGAGCGTGGCAGTATGACAGCTGATTTTTTTTTTCGGGGATAGTCAAGACCAAAATACATACTCACTTTCTATTTAAAGTTTTTTTGGCTACGAGTTCTGGAAACAGTTATGAGTCCTCAAAGTTGGCAAATTTTTCGCAAAAAAAAACTCAAAGCATGGCACCCCGGAATAGCATAGATTTTTAGATCGGGACAAAAAATACTCAGTTTTCCGGTATCTGGGTTCTGGATGAGTATATGGAGCCATTAAAGTACCGCGCTTTTTTAAATTGTTAGTTTGAAAATTTACAGGGGATAAATTTTACATTCATAATCTCTTAATTTTAGCGTTAATTCTTCTTATTACTTTGGGAACACTTAAAAATTTGGCTATAAAAAGTTCAGAAAACGGTTTTTTGCTATTTATCTGTTGCTTTTACAAAAAATGTAGTTAAGATGAAAAATCTTGCCAAGAAAATTTAGTATCCAATTGCAACTTTTGAAATATACAATTATGATTATTTTCACTTTTAGAGAGAATTTGATGAGCTAGAGTATCTGATATAATAAAGAAAACAAGTTGGACGAGATAAAAAATTGGAGAATTCCATAGCGAGATTTTGACGCGAAAAAAAAAACAAATCTAAATAGTGTTTTAAAGCTTTTTATAAAGTTTTTATTTAACAAGCGTATTAAAAATTTTATTTTATAATATAGTTTTAAAAATAAAAGCGTATTAGTGGTATTTTGTACTTGTAACCTCACTCTATGTCTCTACATGCCCCCCCCCCCAACTTACACAACAAGAAATTTTTCATTGTATTGGCATTCAAGAACATGAATTATGTGAATCTACATGCTGTAAGATGTCAAATAAAGTGGAGAATTCAGTTTCAATGGACTTTGAAAGTCCTAGAATGAAAAGAAATAGAGTTGAATTAAGAGTAAAATTTAAGTGATAATGAAGAAAACAAATCTTCTAAAAAAATGAATAAATCAAATAAAGAAGAAGTTGTATCTGAAAAACAATCAACATCCAATGATAACAATGCAGGAAAGGGTGATCAAAATCAAGTTAATGACCAAAACCAACATACACTGAAATTCTTTTTGGCTTTCTGATCACTTGGATAGTGCGTCAAAGCTCCAAATCCTTAGCTTGCTTCTCTACAAATTTTTCGGGGCGTATATCCCCAAATTTGAAAACTTTATAACACGAAATTAGGTTCTCGGATAATTGTTTATTTTTATTTTGAAAATTTTTTTGAATTTTAGGTTATAAAAAAAGTAAAAACAGAAGCAAATGATTATTCAAGGCAAATAGACATTTATTTTGGGCCACTGCTCCCCGAAATTCAGCTTTAAAAACAACAAATAATCAGTAAAGTAACGACTTAATACAATTTGTCAGAAAGCTAAAAAGATTTTCAGTTTAAGAGCATTCCGTGTGCTCTACTATACGTCGGTAATCTGGTAAGTTTTAGTAAAAAAACCCCTGTTTTGCTTTCCAAGTTTTCTCAGCGGGAAAACGTTGGATCAAAATTTCCTCTTACAGGAAGTTTTGTTTTTCAATAATCTCGAGCGCGCAACTATTATTTTTTTGGAAAATTGAAATTTTTTTGCAAATGTCAGAAAATAAAGTTCAACTTTTAACTTGCGCGCGTTCTGCAAAAATGCTTGTCAGAAAACCTCTTTACTTTATTTTCTAATATTTGCGAAAAATTATTAATTTTCCAAAAAATAATAGTTGCGCGCTCGAGATTATTGAAAAACAAAACTTCCTGTAAGAGGAAATTTTGATCCAACGTTTTTCCGCTGAGAAAACTTGGAAAGCAAATCAGCGGTTTTTTTACTAAATTCTTACCAGATTATCGACGTATAGTAGAGCACACGGAAAGTTTATGAAAGTCCTGTGTATAATTATAAAAACGAAAATTCACAATGGACCCTTTTCGGTTTTCATGCGTTAAAATAAAATAAATGATGGTAATAAAAAAGATGTGGTTTCTGATATAGGCTTAACAAGAATGCTAAACAAATTACAAGTTAAGTTTACACAAATTCAACTAGTTTCTAGAAGATGTTAGAATGTACACATGGATAAGCATCATGAATTCAACAAAATGACTACCACTGGTAGCCACACTATGGACTAATTTTAAATGAAGGCTATACCGCATATATACCTAAACATAAAGTAATACAAACTGGAGTTATTAAAGATTTACCAATAGGAATATCAGAAGAAGAATTAATTGCAGAAATTAGCAGTCAAACAAACAAGAAATATTAAGCAATTTCAGCTTTTAACTTAAAAAAAAAAGATCCAAAAACAAAAGAATAGATTGCATCTAAGTCATGGTCAATAAACTTTAGAGTTACAGAATTACCAGAAAGTATAATAGTATTTTCCATAAGAAGAAACATTACTCCATACATACATAGGTAAAGCCTCGGGTAAAGCTGCAAGATATAACTGTAGATACATCCAAATATTGTAGAAATAAATTTAAATGCTTAAATTTTGGAGAAGAGGATCCTCCATCCAATAAAGAAAAAAAATGTCAAAAAGCAGCCAAATGTATTAATTGTGGAGATGAACATCACTGTTTAGATCCTAATTGTCCAGAATTTATTATAGCAAAAGAAATAAAACAAAACATGGCTATTGGTAATTTGTGTTATGTATATATTTGAAGCATATAAAAAAATAGTTGACAACAAGAAGAAAAAATCATTTTCTGAAATCATTAATGCTAATAAATCAAACTCAAATTAACTTAATATTAATGGAAAAAATTTACAAACAAACAAAGTGTAGATTAATTAATTCTTCAGTCCTCGAACATTCTTTCTCAAATAAAAGAAGACATTATTAATCCTAAAGATTTAATACGACAAAGATTAGCTAACACAATTCAACTACATATTATAACAGTTGAAAACAATAAAAATAATAATAATAATAATAATACTAATAATAAGTAATATGTTACATAAGTAAAGAATAATTCAATGGAATGCTCTCGGGAATTCTAAAAGCATTTCTACTAAAGAAGCTGAATTAATACCCAATAAAAATAAAGCAGAAACATTTATGAAGGTAAAGCTAGCCGCGAAACAAAAAATTGACTAGCCGCGAAAAGTGGGGCTGCTAACCATTTTTAATATCAGAAACTTGGCTGAATAAAAAAAGTATAGATTTTAGGTTACAAGACTACAATTTTAGTGGTTATGATATACTTATAAATGACAGAATAGATAAGCAAGGTGGAAGCACTGCAGTATTAATCAAAAGTATTTTAAAGTATCAAAACGTTAAAAATTTCTATAACTGTAATAATAAATTAGAACCCAGTTCAACAAAACTATACGTAAGCAATGAAGAACTATATAACGTCCCCTGTTATAGACCACCAAAAGATATCATGAATGCAAATGAATGGGCACTGTTTTTATTCAATTTAATAATAAATTTATAATTTCAGGAGATTTTAATGCTCATGACGAATATGTTGGGGGAAATTTCAATTAATGCGAAGCAATTTTATTAAGCATAGATATAAATTACCTTGCATTTCTTAACAACAATCAAAATACTTATATTAACTATGTGGGTAAATAAACGGCAATAGATTTAGCTTTTGATGACACTGGTACTGCATTATCCTAGTTATGGAAAGTCTGTGATGAAACATGGGGCACTACCCTATATTTATTAACTATAATGTTTATATACAAATTAGTAATAGTATTAACTCTAGTAAATTATATAGCAATAAGACTGACTGAAATAAGTTCACTAAAGAAATGGAAAATAGCTTAGAAGAAAATAAAGAATTTTATGCAAATGCAACAAATTTTACTGCAAAAATTACTAGTTTAATAAAAGAGGCGACACAAAAAAACAAAAACTAATTAAAAACATTCAAGATCCAACAAAGAAGGTGAAAATCCTCCTTTTCCAAGGTGGAATAGTGAATGTGATAAATATATTAGATTAAGAAGAGCTGCATTTTTGAAATTTAGACATAATAGAGATTTATCAAGGGGGGGGGAGGGCGCCGAAGTAAAAAGTTATGCTTAAAAGAGCTCCACAAAGATTTAATATTTTTTTAGTGAAATTGAAAAAGTTTTAGAAAATTTTTTTGAAAATTAAAAGTTAAATATTTTTAAGTATAAGTGGAAAAAAAATCAAAGCTCCGGGTCCAAAATTTAAAAAGAAATTAAGAAATAAAATATTGAGAAGAAATTAAGGGTTATGTTCGTTCGAACGCATGGAGAATTATAAGCATATTTGGAGGGAAGGCGTCGAAAAAATTTTTTGCACAAAATTAGATTTGTTTTATTAAATATTCAAAAAAGAAGCAATAGAATTAAAAAAAGAAAATATTATTCAAATTTCAAGATAAAGGACATCAAAAGTTATAATATATCGAATCAACCTGGTTCCCAGTTAACAACAGTATCTTCATATAATAGTCTATCGAAGTTAAGTAAATTTAACATGTACAACACAAGAGCTTTACACATAAAAGCAATTGATATAATAAAAGATAATGAAAACAGTTATAAAAATAGTTCTGATGGAAATGCCATTTTTTGCTTAAAATACACGTTGAATAGAAAAAAAAACAGGGAGAAATCCCAAAAAATATTAAAATAGGAAAGTGGAAAATGGTAATTTTCATATAAATTTCAAAGTATTAATGAAAACAGAGCAAGTAACTTATAAACTTTATCACATCATTTTGAATGAAAAAGGATGAATTTATAAGTGAGCAGCAATTTAAAAAAGTATAGACAACAATATATAAATAGCTAAATACATGAAAATAGAAAATACAAAAAAGATTCAAAATAGCAACAAGAAATAGATCTGAAGATTCAAGGAGTGAAAAAAATTGAATGCCGAATGGGGAGAGAAACTTTTTCAAATTTTTAAATTCATATAATTTTACTATAAATTAATAAATAATAAAATATTGAATTTTTGTTTTTAAATTTTCAAAATGTATACTTTTTATAAGCATATATATAAATGTAATGAATATTACTTGAAAGTTTATGTACATTTTTTGATATTTTAATTACTAAATTGGTATTGTATTTAATTTCTTATTTTTTCAAAACTAGTAATTCATAAACAAAACATAAGATTTAAAAAAAGAAAATGTAAAAATATTATATGTATCTTGTAACAATTATGTAAATGATTATAAGCAAGAATAAACTACTACTACTAGAGATTTATCAAATTACATTGAGTATAAAAAAAATTCTTTTCACTAACAAAAATTAACTTAAAAAAAATTAAAAAACAAAATTACATTATCTTTAGTGAAACTATAAATAAAAATAGTATTCCATCATATATTTGGAAAACGATTAAAAAATTCACGAAAATTCAAAAATAGATGGAATAGTTCAGATACTACACATGAATATAAACCAGAGTTGGGCAATATCGTATCGTTTCGATATTCGGTAAAGATATTTTTTTTATTTTCTATCGCTATTTTAGAGCGAAACTGATTACGATACTTTTTTTATCGAAAAATTTTTCGATACCCGATACATTTGTATCGCGAATCGAAAATTTCCGATACACGATAGATTTTGATCGGTATCGAAAAATTTTCGATACGATACTTATCGTGTATCGTTTATCGCAGCATCGCGTACTAATTATGACTATATAACGTGCCATTTGCACTATTTTGAAAATGTTGCACTTTATTCCTCCCTTATCTGCATTTTAACTAAGTGCTGAATTCTTCATTTTAATTCGAGTTACGGTTTATACAAATCATTTCTTTTAAAATGATTTAATTATTTAAAAAGAGAAGTCTTTATATATTGGGAAGCATTATTAAATGTATATAAGATTTACTGCAGAATCTTAGGTATTTTTAACTTCTCTCATGATTTGCTTATCTGTTGTTAAAAAGGTGATAAATACTACCTATATTAAATATAATAAACATTAAATGATTTTTGAATTTTTTGTCGTTGCTATAAACTATCAGAAAAATGACTATGAATACTTATATGATTATAGCAAAGCTTTGGGTAGGGTTGCATCGGTTTTATTTTCATTTAAATTTTATTTATTACCCATTCCTCCAATAATGTCAAGATTTACGGATATTTTTTAATTATTTCAGCTGCATAATTTTTAGCAAAAAAATTAAAAAATTTTATTATAGAATACCTGGTCTTATATTTTTGAGGTCGTAGGTTTCGAATCCGAAGTCGGATTTAAAAAAAAATTAAGTTCTTGCATGATTTTTGGCCATATTCATCAAAAAAACTGACATTTTTTAGCGCTTTTTTTTTCTTACAATTTAAAAATCATGCCGAAAATGGCCTTCTATCTTCCCAAAAATAAACAAAAGTTGGTCAATGGGGCCTAAATAAAAAACCCTTATGGTCAAAAAAATTTTTTTGATGCGTTTTGACCCAAAACGGCGATTGATTTTGTGATTATCATAGATAGTCCAGACTTGCAGACAGATTTCGTAGCCAAATTAGATTCTTAATAGAAAAATTGATTTTTCCAACGGGTTTTTATGTTTTTGGGTCGCTGAACACGAAAATTATATACGACCTCAAAAATATAAGACCAGGTATTCTATAATAAAATTTTTTAATTTTTTTGCTAAAAATTATGCAGCTGAAATAATTAAAAAATATCCGTAAATCTTGACATTATTGGAGGAATGGGTAATAAACAAAATTTAAATGAAAATAAAACCGATGCAACCCTACCCGAAGCTTTGCTATAATCATATAAGTATTCATAGTACTCCAGTCAAATCACGGGGGGGGGGGGGGGTGGTATTGTTTGTGGCCGCCACCAGATTTGGTCTACTATAGGTTTTTTGGGTCGCTGAACACGAAAATCGGTGTCTTTTCTATGCGCAATTGGGGCTTGACCCTTAAATCGGGCAAAACTGCCCTTAAAAAGGGCATTTTTGCTGTATTCATTGTAAGCCATTGAAATTTGGTATACGGGGGTTTTTTGGGTCGCTGATAACAAATATTACAGTTACAACTATGAAAAATTACCCCTTCACCCTTAAATTGGGCAAAACTGCCCTTAAATAGGGCATTTTTGCTGTATTCACTGTAAGCCTATGAAATTTGGTATACGGGGGTTTTTTGGGTCACTGATAATGAATATTGTAGTTAAAACTATGAAAAATTACCCCTTCACCCTTAAATTGGGTAAAACTGCCCCTAAAAAGGGAATTTTTGTTGTATTCACTGTAAGCCTTTGAAATTTGGTATACGGAGGTTTTTTAGGTCGCTGATAACGAATATTGCAGTTATAACTATGAAAAATTACCCCTTCACCCTTAAATTGGACAAAACTACCCCTAAAAGGGGTGTTTTCACTAATTTCACTCTATCCCTCCAAGATTCGACCTATTAGGGTTTTTTGGGTCGCTGATCACAAAAATCGTTGTCTTTTCAATTAAAACTTGATTCTTCACCCTTAAATTAGCCAAAACTACCCCTAAAAGGGGTAATTTTGCAACTTTCACTCTAGCCCTCCAAGATTTGGTCTAATAAAGGTTTTTGGGGTCGCTGATCACGAATATTGAAGTTATAACTATGAAAAATAACCCCTTCACCCTTAAATTGGCCAAAAGTACCCCTAAAAGGGGTGTTTTTTCTACTTTCGTTCTAGCCCTACAATCCTGTTTATTGTGAAAAGCGACCTAAAAAACCCTACTACACCAAATCTTGAAGGGCTAGATTGAAAGTAGCGAAAACACCCCCTTTAGGGGCAGTTTTGCTCAATTTAAATGTGAAGGGGTAATTTTTCATAGTTATAACTGCAATATTTGTTATCAGTGACCCAAAAAACCCCCGTATACCAAATTTCAAAGGCTTACATTGAATACAGCAAAAATGCCCTATTTAAGGGCAGTTTTGCCCCATTTAAGGGTCAAGCCCCAATTGCGCATAGAAAAAACCCCGATTTTCGTGTTCAGCGACCCAAAAAACCTATAGTAGACCGAATCTGGTAGCGGCCACAAACAATACCACCAAAACCGTGATTTTACTGGAGTATAGTCATTTTTCTGATAGTTTATACACACCAAACCTAAAAGAGTTTTTTGTTACGCAGAAAATATTGAATGTTTATTTAATTCTTTAGAGAGGAATTATTTTGAGGTTAATTCTTTTAAAAAAATTTATTTTTGTTATGATTCTTTTTGTAACAAAAAACTCTTTTAGGTTTGGTGTGTAGCAACGACAAAAAATTCAAAAATCATTTAATGTTTATTATATTTAATATAGGTAGTATTTATCACCTTTTTAACAACAGATAAGCAAATCATGAGAGAAGTTAAAAATACCTAAGATTCTGCAGTAAATCTTATATACATTTAATAATGCTTCCCAATATATAAAGACTTCTCTTTTTAAATAATTAAATCATTTTAAAAGAAATGATTTGTATAAACCGTAACTCGAATTAAAATGAAGAATTCAGCACTTAGTTAAAATGCAGATAAGGGAGGAATAAAGTGCAACATTTTCAAAATAGTGCAAATGGCACGTTATATAGTCATAATTAGTACGCGATGCTGCGATAAACGATACACGATAAGTATCGTATCGAAAATTTTTCGATACCGAACAAAATCTATCGTGTATCAGAAATTTTTTCGATACACGATACATTTGTATCGCATATTATAAAAAAAGTATCGCAATCAGTATCGCTCTAAAATAACGATAAAAAATACAAAAAATATCGGTATCTTTTACGTATCGGGTACTGAAAGTATCGCGATATGCCCAACCCTGATATAAACCAGAGAAAATAATGAATGCTAGACAGCTCATAAGTAAACTTTGTCCTCCATGGGTCGAAGAAAAAAAGTCTGATCCGTTGTCAACCTTTCTGTTCATTTCTTAGAGGACAAATTTACAGAACTAAAATTAGAAATAGCACTTCAATTTGGTAAGTTGAAATTCTCTCCTGGGAAAGACCAAATCGATATTAATCGATATTATATATCTTAAATAAATTATATAAAGAACAAAAATATCCACAGGAATGAAATATTGGTGCATCTCATTCCAAAGCCCAATTTAGATAAATTAAGACCTATTTCGTCTTGTATATGTAAAGTATTTGAGAGAATGGTATGTAACAGATTATTTTGGTGATGTGAAAATCACTACAGCAACTTTTTTTAGGAATTAAAAGTGCTTGTAACGAAGTTCGTCAAAATATACTTCATGTAATGAATCTCACTAATTAATACCTATACTTCAGAAATTCCGCTCGCCGCACGCGGAAAAGTTTTTCAGTGTAAGTTATGTTTTATAACAAAATTTACAGTAATTTTACAGCTAATACTATAGATTTTTTTCTCCTATCATTTCAATAATAGTTTTCTTTGTTAAAACGACAAACAATGATAAACAACATTTTTTTTAATTATTTAGATAAATGCTAATAACAACTGGTATTTAGCTTGTGCATAATATAAATTAACAAGTACAACAAAAAAGGCGAAAAAATGCTATTCATTTCTTTGAAAGTTATCCCTATCACGTGATGAACTAAAACCATTTTTTGAGTAGATTGAACTTAGCCAATAACTTTTTAAACTTGATTAGAATATTTAGCGACATAATGTTAATAAAAAAACCATTTTTCTTTTATTTAAATTTTTCAGAGAAATAGTAACTACATGGTTTTCATGAGGTATTTTGTCAGATAATTTTTTATTTTCAAATTCTTTGTCTTCTTAGTAATAAGTAAACGAATCGATCTTTTTCATTAATTTATTTTAAAAAAAGTAAACAGGAGATTAAATACCCGCCATTTTATCCAATTGTTGAAAAAATTGATGCTCGATCCGGCCTGATCGAAACAATTTAATAACAGTTCAAAGGTAAAGGGACAGCTTCGGGTTATACCAGCAAGATGATTTTATAATACACTTGCTGCCTTCGGCTGCGCCCCCCCCCCCCCCCCAGACCCCTGCGACTTAATTTTTCCAAAAAATATGTTGTTTGAGGTTACTCAATATTTTGTAAAATAACCTTTTTTTACCCAAAGTATAATCTAAAATTTACTGAATCATAAAAATTACAGACATAACAACCCAGGCGGTTATTTGTGATCATCAATACAAAGCTTCACTTTCCTTCCATTGGATTCACAAGCAGTCGTTGTTTCCCGTGACTACCCATTCCAGGGTTCTGCCTGATCGGCCTGATAATAGCTGTTAAAGCTTTTTTTAGTTACTATATTCAGTTACCACATCAGTGGCTGATAAAAATTAGAAATATATATAATATTAGTCCTAAACTTTTATAATTTTCGAAAAATTATTGTACTTTTTGACAGATCCAACCGATTACATTGAAAATTTAGGTGGATTCGTAAAAAATATACCCGAAGCAAATGAAATTCTTTTTGATAAAAAAATGTTTCCTTGGTTTTCAGTTTTTTAGGTTTTTTTAAAAATTTGATAAAAATTTTATTATTGGAAATACATAATTAAAAATTTATATATATACGGGATAGGATAGGATTGGAACACATGGACATAAAAATAAAGAATGGCCCAAATCGCATGCCGATTTTTTCCGAGGCAAAGCTAAGAATAGTAAACTGCGATTTGGGGCATCCTTTTTTTTATGGTTAAGGGTTGATTATTACTTTTTTCCGTCATTGGCAAGAAAAAAGTGAAATACGTGCTTTCTCGCCGCTGACGAGATTCGAGAAAATAGATTGAAATGAAATATTAAAATTATTAGTAATCATGATATTCGACATTTGCTCGGACATTTGATAGATCGCTCGATAGATCGTCAATAACGAAAATTTAAAATACTTTCTGCCAAATGTACCAAAAATAGTTAATAATTTTGTTTGTATTAAGAAGAATTCGACTAGGTTAAATAAAAAACGCTATAAACACCTGATTGATTTCAATAAAATAATTAATAAAAATATTGACTATCAACATGGAACATGGAATCCGAAAATCAAGGGGCCTCTCCTTGCGGGTTCAAAGGGAATTCAGATTGTTTTTGATTCAGGGACTTAGAATAATTCGGGTTTAGGAAAACAGAATAATTTGGGTAAAATAGCTGATTGTACTGTAATGTTACATTTATACCCATGCCTCAGCTGCAGTAAACATGTTCCATGCATACAGGTTGTGTTTACACAAACCAGTTATAAGTTTTATTTGCAAATTTCAAAATAAGGAAAACTGTTCCTGGTTATAATTAACATAATAAAAGGAAAAAATATATAAATAATCAAAAGATAATAATTTTTTGTTCATATTATGCAAAAGATCGATGAAGAAAACAATTTTGTAATTGAAATGTATAAAATTAAATTTTATTGTAATATTGTTAATAAAATTTTGAATAATTTTGAAAAATGCTTTTGTACCCGAATTGAACGGAAATATGGAACTCATTTCTGCGTTTAACTCCTCCGGCCCAAGCCTGGTTTTCGACTCTCGCCAAACTACGACAACTATCATTTAATTATAGCTATTTTTTAAACAAGGGGTACAATATTGCAGTCAGCATGTAAAATTCGAACCCCATATTTTGTCCTGTGATTTAAAACATAGTTTTGCATATAATGGGCAAAAACCCGTCTCCCGCCGCCTCCCTAGGGTAGAAAATAGGCTTTAAAACAGATTATTTTCTAATTTTTGCAGGACGTCTTTTTTGCCCTTTACATATAAAATATTTTACCAAAATTTTTATAAAAAAATTGTCCCAAATGCGATTACTGTACCTTGGGGCTACGCCCCTCGGACCCGTAAACTTTTGCATTTGTCAAAAATAAACTTTTTTACTTACTAGTGCGTCGAAAATTATATTTTACTAATGAATATAACTTAATTTAGTAAAGTTCGATTAAATTTTAGCATATACATGCTACTGATTTACATGAGTGTGTTCTATATGCTTAGTTCGGAAGCGAATCCGGGCTATACGTTCGAATTATGATAAATGCTTATATCTGGCTTTGGTTCGGTTACCAAATTTGGCCAGATTTGCATAGTCTGGATTCCGAACCAGGCTAAACCAGTCCATACTTACAGATTCTATTCAGGTATATTTTCTTTTAGAATTTTTCAATAATTTGAATAAACAATTTACGGTACTTTATGATAATTTGATAATTGTTTTAACAATTATTCAACAATTATTCAGTTTTAATAATTTAAGAAATAACTGTTTATTATTTTTAAAAGTTTATAATTAACAATCTCAAAAATATTATAATATTTTAAATAAAATTATCAATAAATCTTTATTAACTTACCTACTGTATAATCTTAACACATTAGTGCTCGCATTAGTGTTAATTAATAAAAAATTATTAATATATTTAATAATTAATTTTTTACTTTACAAAGTAAATTTATTCCCCTTAAATCATAAAACCCTTTCTAGACGAATTTAATTAATTTTTTTAAATCCCGTGTGTTTTGACTAGCGTTTTATTTTTAGCTTTTCTTTTATAATAATATTTATAATTAAAATTTATTTTTATACTTAATTACTATATGATTTATATTTAAAAAACAATTTTTTATTCTAATTTACGTCAGTAGTTATAGACGATATTTTATTATTTTTATAACTGTGAATAACAATGTATAGCTAATAATTTACTTTCATAACTTTTTTTTTACTAGGGTGAGACTTTAATAATATAATGCGGTATTCTTTTCATTCAATATTTAGTTCATTGATTAACACTTGACAGACAAATATTTATTATACCTATATATTATGCTACTTATATGCGACAATTTATATATTTTTTTTTGGTAAAATAGAAATTTATATACTTTTTTTTGTGCCCTACATTTTTTTTCTTTTTACTCATTAAATAAACATATCGATGACCTTATCAATGATTTTCAATTTTATTAATATTAAACTTGTAATTGAAAAAATAATAATTAATTACATAATGAGCACCTAGTTGGTTGATAAATGAGTGACTAATGTAATCATTGATTTTAATTTTATTTTTTTTTTTTTATAAATAATTGACAATTTAATTTTTATATCAATATTTTCTTAATAAATACAAATAAATTAACCTTGGTTTATTTGTTTTGAAAAATTCAATGCAAAATTATTTTATAAAAATTTGTTTTTGGGTTTTAGGTAAAAGCAGCAACAGAAGATGGTCATTGTATATGGTACGATGAATGTTACACAGACTTGAGTTCACTGGTGCCTCATCAAAAAAATTGTCCTTATAATGGTGGAGCGAAAGCATTATTGAATGATACTGGACAAGAAATTTTAAAGAAACATTGTCCACATTTTTTACCTTCCAAAAATGGTTCTTTTTTAACATGTTGTAGTACGAATCAGTTAGTAACTTTAAATAATAATATCGAAAGAGCTGCACTTCTTTTAAGAAGATGTCCAAGTTGTTTCATTAATTTTAAAAAACACATTTGTGAAATGACATGTAGTCCTTATCAGTCAAATTTTATAAATGTCACTGATGTCAAACACATAGAAACAGAAGGTATGTTCTAACTCATTTTGTAAATCTGGATTTAATAGCTAAATTTTTTGTATTTTTGCAGATAAAAAAATAATATCCTTCATAGATAGCATTAAAATATTTATCAAAAATGATTATGCAAATAAAACATTTGATTCTTGTAAAGGAGTATCTTTCTCTGTTAGCAATGCAGTGAGTGTTATGTGTGGTGTTGAAAAAATCACAGATTGTAATCCAAAAAAATGGTTTGAGTTCATCTATACGCCATCTCTTATGAATCCATATGTCCCATTCGCAATTGAAATTAGCTTTTCAGAGCTGCCTATCGATAATTTTAAACCTTTAGAAATAGAAACAACACCTTGTAATAAAGCATTTAACGTAAGTCTTCAAAATTAAAATTTGTTATTGGTTTTACAAAAAATTTTTGCTTTTTTTAGTCTGAATATTCAGCATGTACCTGTGTGGATTGTCAAGAAAGTTGTCCAGCTCCACCAATATTACCACCGTTGCCAGAACCATTAAAAATAGCTGGCTTCGATGGTGTAGCTGTTATTATGACAATTATATTCTTAATCGGTACAACTATTTTCTTATTAATCGTCAGAATTTTTGGAAATAGAAAAGAAGTTGGTAAGTTAAATTAAAAAGTATTTTTTATTATAATTTTTGTAACTTCAATAATGAAAACAAAAAGAAATTTTTAATATCTCCACATTAAATATTCTTAGCCTATTTATTATTGTTTAGATAAAATTAAGTGATTAATAAAATTTGGTGGAGGACAATTATTATGTGTATATTGTATTTTTGTATTAAATATGTAAAACCAAAAATATTTGGTTGTGGTCTACGTTAAAAGAGACTTTAGAAAAAGAATTATGTTTTTTTTATGAATACTTTTTCCAAAAAATTGTATGAAAATAATTTTTATTTTTTATCGTTCGCTTAAATACTTTACTTATAAATCTATATCTTTTAAATAATAGAAAATTATAATACGGAAATGAACTTGAAAATTTTTATTATTTTTTTTTTTTTTTTTATGTAATAGAAGTTAAATATTAGTTACTTTTAATAAAAAATTATAAAGTTAATATAAAATTATGTAAAAAAAAACATGTCAAGCTTATAAGACAATATAATCATAAAAATGAATTTTGATGAATTATAGTCAATTATCAATAATTTTGTCGTGTAACATTACATGAGTTAATATCAATTTATTTTTTAATATTATTTTTTTACTTAAATGTTGATCTATAAGATTAATTATTGAAAAAAACACTCATGCATGATAAAAAAATATTTAGATTAAAATTCTTTGATTAGCTAAAAAATTTAATAATAAAATATGTATGTGTAAATGTAATAATAATAGTTGAACGTGGAGAAGAAGTAGAAAGACAAGTTGGAAGAAGGTTAACAACTGGATTGCATAACGAAGAAGCTGATGCAGCACGTATGGCATTAGCCGCTGAGCAAGAAGATAGTTTATTGCCATCAAAGCGTTCCAGTATGTCAAATTATGACAAAAATCAATTGGCCAAAATTTTAAATTGCTTTTTTTGTTTGTTGTTTTACTTGTTTTTGTCCATATAACATTATCACCCTTTGGTAAATTTAAGATTTAGGAATTAAAGTTTTTTCATTGAGCAAAAAGGGTCTAATTATCTTAAAATTTTGTCTCAATTTTTACTCGTATAAATAATAATTACGTAATTTTTATTTGCAGCCAGTAAAGTACTTGCTTACTTATATGTATTCAAAAATTCTTAAAAATTTCTACCCATAAAAACAAAAATTCGTTTTCTATCACAATTTAATATCTCGATAACCTAAGTTCGTAATTAAAATTACTTAAAAACTAAAATACATTTTAAATTAAGCTGAAAATTGAAATAAATATTAATATGAATAGAATCCTCTTCACGCTCAATAAAAAAATACTCTTTTTCTCAATCAAAAATTTATCTAAAGCTTAAATGTTAATTATTAATCCAAAATTTTTTTACACAAGATAATTCCTATTTTTATTTATAGCGAATAAAAATTTTACACACACTGCTTGTTTTATGTTGTAAATAAAATTCACAATATATTAAAAACCAAAAATACTTATTATTTTATTGTTTTTACAGTATTTTTATGCTAGTTTTTTGTTATAGTTTAATTGTAGATATTTTTTTTATGTATATATTGTAGACATTATTGTAGACATTAATATAATATAATAATAATAAGTAAACCTATTAATTAAATTAAAAAAAAAATTCACGTGAATGAACATGCAATATAATGAATTAACTTATTTATATCATTGTTATTATTGATAAAAATTTTCCAGGAAAAAAAAACAATTGCGATTTGGTTTTGTACATATTAGTGTGTGTGTGTGTGTGTGTGATTAAGTCAATTTAAAATACTACGTACTAGCTATAATTTATGCAACTCTTTTTAACAAATTATATTATATGGGCCTGATTTATGGATCAGGCTGAAAGCTCTTTTAAATTAGCAAAGAATTTAACAGGCTTATTTTTTTATTCTTTTATGAAAATAGTTGAATCCAAATTTTCAGGCTACCATATAAATAATTGATTTTATTTAATCAAATCTTACATTGATAAAATATTATAAATTTAAAATTTTAATAATAATAGTAATAATAATATATAATAATAAAGATAAAAATCGTAATAGGTATACGTTGTTAAGAAGTTGTACCTAGTGTAGATTAAATTTTTTTAAATTATATTTATTAAGATTAAACAAGAATATAAATTATTTACTTATCTGATTTTAAAAAATTTATTATTATTAATTATTATTATTATTATCATTATGAATAAGCACAAAAACAAATTAATTAAAATTAATCTTTGTAATAGTTAAACCTATTTGCAAAGGGCTAAATATTAAAATATTACACAATCACAATACAATTTGCTATTTTTATAATTTTCAATTATCATCTTTACTAGATTTAAGATTTTAAACCCAAATTATTAATTCTAAATCCTTAAACCCGAATTATTTCCTGAGTCCCTTTACTTAAATTATTTTATTTCCATAAATCGAATTTATAATCGAAATTAAGTCCCATCTAACCCTCCCCCCCCTTGATTTTTGGATTTTCAGGGTACGTCCCCTCCCTATAAACATGTTTAATGTTAACATTCTGAAACACGTTAGAAATATTTATAGTACCAAATGCGACTATAAAGTCCCTCGGATCTATAATGCGTCTAATGGCTTGGTCTATGGAAATGGTTCATAAAAACAAACATTTTCGCACCATACTTTAAAACCTATAATGACCCAAAACTTATTTTAAGAAATTTTTCAAAAAAAATGCTCACTTTTTGCCAAACATATTATTTAACGAGGTTTGAGAATTGAGATTTGAACAACAAAAAATAAAAAAATGGCGTAAAAATTTCTTATTAATTCTATCGGAAAGCATATCAAGGGATTTTTTCTCGCAATAAACTCAAAAATACTTTACATATTTATAGGGAAAAAAACTATTTTCTACTCCTAGGGAGACGGCTTTTTTGCTCGTTTATACGGGGTTCGACTTTTACTTGCTGTTTGCACTCGCTCGTGCTTACCTACAAAGTCAAAATCAATATTTTGTACCTTTTTTAAAAACTAGCTGGATATGAGACAGTTAGATCACGTAAATAAAAAAAAAATGCTTATAATTTTTGATACTTTCATTGTAAATTTTTTTCATTTACTTCATTTCATAATGTAAATATTTCATTTTCATTCATTTTTCTTTAAAATCAAAAAAAAAACTTACAAATTAAAAATTGTACATATAATGTATATAGTAAATATTTTTTTTGACAAATTAATTATATAATATATATTTTATTTGAGTATGCGCTTTTATTGAAAATTTTGATAATGATTGAAATTTTTAATTTTTTATACAGCATTGAATTTAACTTTAAATTTTTTAATTCAGGTATAACACCAGATGAAATTGATACAAATCAATCAAATTTCATCGAAAGGCTTGGTGCTTGTACTGACAAATATTTACAAGACTTTTTCTATCGATGGGGAGTTGGTATGAAATTTATTAGAATTATTTGTTATATTATTCAAATTATTAATTTATTTATAATATTTTAGCATGTGCAAGTAAACCTTGGCTTGTTCTTTTTCTTGGATTTCTGTTCATCACATTATTAACCCATGGAATCAAGTACTTAATTATAACAACTGATCCTGTCGAACTATGGGCTTCCCCAAACTCTAGATCTAGGCTTGAAAAAGAATACTTCGATAGTCATTTTGAACCATTTTACAGAGTTGAACAAATTATCATTACATCAAATAATTTATCTTATGTAAAAATTATTTATTACTTTTTATACCTATTATTTTTTTTTCACAATTCTAATTTTTGAAAATTTATTATAATCAATATAATAAATCATTAAAATTTCATTACAAAAATTATTTTTATTTCAGATTACACATAATTCAAGGGATGGAGAATTCATTTTTGGCCCAGTATTTGATGCTGATTTTTTAAGAATAGTATTTAAACTTCAAGAAAGTATAAAAGCCATCAAAACTAAAAGTAATTACACACTGGCTGACATATGTTTCGCTCCATTATCAGCTCCATATACAGGACCAACAAAACTCAGCGATTGTGCTATACAAAGTATTTGGGGTTATTTTCAAGATGACATGGAAAAATTTAATAGAAGTCAACCAATTCCTGGTTACGACGCTTTTAATTATTTAGATCAAATTAAAAGCTGCTTTAAGAATCCATATAGTTTTGATTGCTTTGGTACTTACAAAGGCCCCATTGAACCTGCTATTGCAGTTGGTGGATTTTCAGCTCCTGGGCAAAATCTTAATAATATATTTTACGAAAATGCCACTGCTTTAATTGTAACCATACTTGTTAATAATTATCATAATAAAGCTTATTTGGAGCCAGCTTTAGAATGGGAACATAGGTAAACATTACAAATTTTATTTTAGTCAATTTAATTAGATTTTTAAAACGATTTTTTCTGTTTAAACTAGTTATGTTGAATTTATGAAAAATTGGATTGCTAATGAAAAACCCAATAATATGAGTATAGCATTTACTTCTGAAAGATCTATCGAAGATGAGTTAGCAAGAGAGTCTACATCTGATGTTCGAACTATTATTGTTTCATATCTTATTATGTTTGCTTACATTGCTATTTCACTTGGACAATTGAAGTCATTTAAAGAGTTACTTGTATGTTATTTTCTGAAATAATTTTCTTTGTTATTACAAAGTTTTTAAATTAAATACTTTTTTTAGCTGAATTCAAAAATAACTCTAGGCCTTAGTGGAGTTTTGATTGTTTTGGCATCTGTAGCTTGCTCGGTTGGAATGTTTGGTTTTATAGGGATGCCAGCAACATTAATTATTATAGAAGTCATTCCATTTTTAGTATTAGCGGTGGGTGTTGATAATATTTTTATAATTGTACAAACTCATCAGAGAGAGCCAAAAAGAGCCGATGAATCTATAGAAGAGCACATTGGACGGATCCTTGGTCAAGTAGGCCCTAGCATTTTATTAACGAGTATATCCGAAAGTTCTTGCTTTTTTCTAGGTAGTTTTATTAAAATTTTGTTTGATAACTATATTTCTCTAAACTTTTAATATCTTAACTTTTCTGTTTAGGCGGATTAACGGATATGCCAGCGGTTAAGGCATTTGCTTTATATGCCGGAATGGCTTTATTAATAGACTTTATACTTCAAATCACATGTTTTATTAGTTTACTAACATTAGATACTATTCGTCAGATGAATAATAGGTTAGATGTATGTTGTTTTGTAAGAAGTTCTAAAAAAGATAATCCTGAGGAAGTTATGGATGGAGTCCTATACAAAGTTTTTAAACATGTATATACACCATTTCTAATGAGTAATAAAGTTAGAGCTGCTGTTATCATTATATTTTTTGGATGGATTTGCTCAAGTTTTGCTGTAATTCCACATATTGAAGTTGGCTTGGATCAAGAACTTGCCATGCCAGAAGATAGTTTTGTATTACAATATTTTAAGGTAACATATATTTTATATGTAATTTTTGATTTCTCAGAAAAAATTTTTATTATAAATTTATTTTTAATTTATACTTATACTCCAACCCAATAGCATTTTAAGAACTTAAATTATAAAACTCTTTACATCCTAAAGGTGACAAATAGTTCAAGTACCGTCGCGTCATTGTCACAATAATAAATTTAAAATTTGTTCTCCCGCCAAAAGGATAAATAAAAACTGCCAATCGTTTGCATATTATAGGTACTTCAGAAAAAAATTTATAAAATTTATGATAACCTATCACATATAAAAGATTAGATCTCGGATTAGATTGAATATTTATTAAAAAAATTTACTTTAAAATCTTATCCATTAAAAATTACAAAAATCGGCGTTATTATAGCAGATAACTAATTTTTTGTCATTTTTGATAAAATTGGAACGTTAAAAAAAAATTAATTACGTAATGGGTAATTCCATGGTTAAGTAGCACAAAATGGAACGCGAGGTCCCCAAAATAAGAAATTTGTTTTTTTCTTGATAAAACAACTTAAAACTAGATGATTCTATAAATTTTAAAGGGTGTTATGCTGTTTTAAAGTTTTTTGGTAAAACTGCTCTCCTCAGCCACCATTTTTGAAAGTTCCGTAATGTTCCGTAAGTTCCGTAAAATTTCATGAGGAACTCCGAATTTTCAGTCAGATTTTTTCCATTCGGTGTCAATTTGCTGGATAATTAAAAATTTTGCCCTAAGTTTCAGTGAAAATAGACGAAAAGTTCATCATATATTAATTATTACATTACACTATTGAATATTTATTCATGTAAGCTAAAACCAGGGCTAAAACATATACATTAAAGAATTTTAGTACCAAAATTGATGTTTTTTCAATTTTAATGTTTAAATTTTGTAACGTATTTTATTTTTTTTTCAGTCTTTGAAAGCTTATCTTTCTATTGGGCCACCAGTGTACTTTGTTGTTAAGGGAAGTATGAATTATTCTGATTCAAGTGTGCAAAATTTAATATGCACTGAAACGTTTTGTAATTCTGATTCTCTCGCTGCTCAAATTTATGCTGCTTCTGAATTGTCTAACCGGTATTTAACTATAAAAGATATTCAGGGTTGCCACTCGGTCTTGAAAACTGGAAAGTCAAGGATTTTAATTTTATCTAAGGAATGTCAGAGAAAGTCAGTGATTTTGATAAAAATACCAAGAAAAATATTAATTAAATAATGTTAATCATTTTTTTTCTTAATATAATTGATATTTTTAGGAATTTATTATAAAATAATATTTCATTCATTTCCGCGTAATCTAAAATTAGGACTAGCCCGTTTTGAGCTTTTTTTATAAAAAATAATTTATTAAATCTAAAAGAGGAATTTAAAAGTTTCCATTATTCTCCCGTTTTTTAGTTCTTAATATTAAAATTAAGTCCAGGGCAACTTTAAAAACAAATACGTTTTTTTGTTGCATAAAAAAATAAAAAATTTGGCTGTATCACCCCCCCCCCCCCTTCTAAACTTTTATGGATCCGCTACTGTCCATAAGCCTAATGTAGTGAACTTCCCTTGTTAGTACATTTTCGGAAAATATTAAAATTTTATTTTACACAAAAATGTTTTCTATGTAAAAAGAGTTGTTTTCGTTTCTAAGGTCAGAATTTCAAATTTTCTGACCGAGAGTATAATACGGCCTCCTAAATTGACTAGTTTATAACTTTGAAAGTGATCATAATGACCATTTTCTTGTCTAAAAATAATTTTCATTTTTTATAAGTTTTCTTAACGAAATTCCAATTGTCTATTTAAGTCAGTTTGGGAAAATATAAGTTAAAATATTTTTTATCTTTAGGTCTGGGAAGTCAGGGACATTCAAAAAAAAGTCAGAGAAATTTAATAGTTTATGGGCTGGAAAGTCATGGATTTTGAGTTTAAAAAAATAGTGGCAACCCTGTTATTTCAATTTTTATTTAAATTAAATGAGTTTTTAAAATACTAATTAAATTTTAGAACTTATGTGGCGAAACAAGCATCATCTTGGTTGGACGATTACTTTGATTGGTCATCATCGGAAAATTGTTGTTTTTCAAAGAATGGATCTTTTTGTCCTAATGATAGTAAGTACCCTGGCAAACATTAACATGTGTTATAACAAATGTTAACGCTTCCCCGAGTAATAATATTAGAATTTTTATAAATTTTCAAAAAAAAAATTTTTTTATATTTAAATAAAAAAATGATTATTTTTAGATAATGCTGGATGTGAACAATGTAAAATTAGTTTAAATAAGTTTGATCGACCAACATCATCTGACTTTGAAAAGTACATATCATTCTTTTTACAAGATAATCCGGGTGCAGTATGTCCAAAAGGTGGACATGCAGCTTACGCCAGAGGAGTCCACTTATTACCAGGTCCACTACCAAATTCAACAGTAGTTGATGCGTCTTATTTTATGACCTATCACACCATATTAAAAACTTCTTCTGATTATTATAATTCAATGAAGGAAGCAAGAATCATATCATCGAACATAACAAATATGATACAAAAAAATTTAAATAGTTTAAATTTTAACGCATCTGTTGAAGTTTTTCCTTACAGTGTTTTTTATGTATTTTATGAACAATATTTAACAATGTGGCCTGATACTCTTTTTAGTCTTAGTTTATCAATTTTAGCTATTTTTATCGTTACATTCCTATTAATGGGCTTAGATATATTTTTATCACTAATCGTTGTTCTTACAATTACAATGATTGTTGTAAATATAGGAGGATTGATGTATTGGTGGAATATATCATTAAATGCAGTTTCGTTAGTCAATCTAGTCATGGTAATAATGGTTTTATACTACGTTAATTGTGCAAAAAAATATTTCTTTAAGTACGTCTTAATTTATTTTTTCAGGCTGTTGGAATTTCAGTAGAATTTTGTAGTCATATGGTTCATTCCTTCTCAGTATCAACAAAAACTACTAGAATAGAAAGAGCTTCTGATGCATTAGTAAACATGGGTACTTCAGTATTTAGCGGAATAACGCTTACTAAGTTTGGAGGTATAATAGTTCTTGGTTTTGCACAAAATCAAATTTTTAAGGTAATAAAAAAAACAAGATGATCAAAAAAGACATTTGCTAAAATTTTATTATTTTCTAGGTATTTTACTTTAGGATGTACTTAGGTATAGTGTTATTCGGTGCTGCTCATGGTCTCATATTTTTACCAGTCATATTAAGTTATATCGGTATGTTTAAATAATAAAATAAATTAATTTTTGTTATTTTAAGTATTATTTTTACAAATTAAGAAATTTTTAAACAATAATATACTATAAGTAAAGCGATTAAAAAAAAAAAAACAAACAAACAAACAAATTCTAACACTTAATTCAGGGTCACCCATGAATAGAGAGAAACTGACCAATCACAAGAGAGAATTACGAGGAAATCTGGAGAACGTTCAAGAAACCTCTTTGAATCATCGCGTAAGCAATTTAAAATCCCATTCCAAGCCCACAAATGCTACACCCACATTCAAAAAGCTTGATTTTTAGTGCTTACAAAAAAAAGTTTTTAATCATCAGCACTTTATTGTAATTCATTTTTTATACATAGCTTGTTAAATAAGAAAAATTCTAAAATTACTAGCTTTATATTTGTAAATTTTTCATCAAAAAGTTTAACTGTCCTTGTAATAATCTGGAAAAAGTATTGTAATATAATATCTTTTTGCATTTTTTATAGTAACTATGAATCATGCTTAAAGTAAGTAGTTTATAAAAAACAACTTAATTATTTTGTATTGATAAAGGGCTAATTTTTTATAAATAAGATAGGTAGGTAATCTCTAATGAAAAAAAAAATTAACTACTTTAATGTAAAACTGTATTTTGAAGTCTTACTATAGTTTGATAAAAATTTTTTAGTTATAAAAATTTTGTAAATATATATAATACTAAAAAAAATCAAAACTAAGGTTTATTTAAAGGTTTCGTTTTTGCTTTAGTGTGTAAATGTTTGTAAAAAATTGTTGGGTCTTTAAGATTCTCTAAACTTTATATTGTGTAATTGTTTTTTTTTATTAATATAGGTAGAGTATTTAAAAATCCGTCCAAAAGATAAACAAGTAAAAAGCAAAGTTTATATTTTTAAAACTTTTGTGTACTAAAAAAAAAAAAAAAAAAACAATAGCATTTATATTAATAAAAGAAATTTATTTTATGTAAATAAATCATCTCTGTTTCTCACCCTTATGAATTTTCAATATCCTCTTTTATTGCTAATGTAATATACACGTGAAAAAGCAGAGCACAATTTCACAAAAACTTGTATCTTAAAATCTATTTTTGTGTTGCTAATTCTCTTGTGATTAGTTGGCTTTAATAATTTTTTTCAAGGTAGGTGTGTCACATATGGTCAGAAAGTTTCACTTGTATAAAAAGCTTTAATTTATTTTACTAACAAATTTTATTACATTGAAAGTAGTCAATGGGCTTATACTGTTAAAAACTAACTTTGCTTAATTAGATTTGATTTGAGCAGTAATAATTAATAAATTGATTATTGTATTTCTAGGTGTGATGAGACCTGGAAGAAGTCAACATTTTGAAGAAACTAAGAGGATACAAACTAACGAAAGACCTCAAGTTTCTCAAAGAAATGAATTATCAACTGCCCCCTTACTTCCTAGCAATAACGAACAGCTTTTTTGTTCCTATGACAGTATAAATACTAATGAAATAATTCGTATCGACAGATGAATTACAATAGAAAATTCTGATTAAGAGCACTGGGTTCGCGCCATTTTGTTTTTAAATATTTTTATGGGTTTTGAAAATTTTTTTGAAAGCAGAGGAAAGTTTTTCCAGTTTCTTTATTTAATTTAGAATATTTTGGCATGCAAACTTTTTAAATTTAATAATTAAAGCTGTTGGACAAAATTGTCGAGTACTTAAAATTTTTTCTTGAAAAAAAATTTTTCAAAACTCATAAAATAAAAAATAAATCAATTTTTTTTAAAAACAATATAACGCGCACCCAAAACTTTTGAGACATTTTTATGTGTGATTTTATATATATTTGAAATATAAAAGTTAAATAACATTGCATTTTTTTTTTGAAGAATATTGTGTGTGATGAATTCATAAAATTATTTGTACTTTTATAAAATTTTAATTAAATGAAGTATTATAAAATATCATTTTTCATAAAAGCAATTGTAAATAAGAAAAAAAATAGCATTAATTAATATCAGGGTGATTTTAAAAATAATATAAACTGTAATTGCAAATTTAAATTTCTAATAATATTTGAGTCCGACCCTTCATGAGCACTAAGAAAATTTTGATCATTTCATTGGCAGATTTAGGACTCAATAGCGGCGGCCCTCGGGGGCCAATTTAGTCAAAATGGTAAACTGTTATTAAAAAATATTTCTTTGTCAGTGACAAGTGAGGTGACAAGAAAATTTTATTAAATAAAGAGGTCCTATTATATAAAGACTAAAATTTTTTTAAAGAGTGTAAAATGTATAACTAAAATAAAAAAAATATTTAAATAGATATATATTTTTTTTTTTAAATATTGTATATAAAAATAAATTTTATGATCGAAACGTATAAGAAATTTCTATAAAATACTTGAAGGAGGAATTCCGTGCCGAACCCCGTGTCAACGGGGTTAAACCTAAGCTAAGTGGTCATTAAATTAAACTATTTGTTCAGAATTTGTTTGAAATATCTCAACAAAATTTAAATTTCACGCGTGCATTAAATTTTTGGCCTTGAGAATCGAATTCTATTATCTACTAGAAGATACTTTTCCTGCAAGGAAAACTTTTCTAAAAAATAAATTTTGTAATATTTTTAAAAGAGTCGTAAAAAACTAAAACAATTGAACTTGAAAACTCACTTGGAAAGCTAGAAATTAAGAAAAATTATTAGTTTTTAAGATACACTTAATTATTTAGACCAAATCCAACGACTTTTTAAGGCCAATGACCTTTTTGCATAAAGGCCATATGGCATGGAATCTCCATACAATGAACTATTTTTAATAAAATTTTTATGAAAAAGTTGTGATAAGTAAACTAAATGTAAGTAAAAAATATTTTTATTGATTTAAAAAAAAAAAAATAATGTTAAAAATTATTTTCATATTTAAAAAATTTCACATTGAGATGGTTTTTGCATAAATTACATAATTATTATAAATTATACATCTATATAATATAATTAATTTAAAAAAAAATGGTAAATAAATATTGTATATTTAAATTTGTATTTTATTTTTAATTACCTATATTAACCTATTCACAGTCAACAACGAGTATAATTATAGAAGACTTTAACAAGCTAATTATTTTTTTGGTTGATGAAATATTTTCATTTCAATTGCATAAAAATATTAATGGCTTAACAAATTAATTTACAAATCAAAATCATTTTTAGTTTTATTTCGTTTATAAAACCTGTCACATTTCATATCAAATTTCCCAAAAAGTTTCCATATTAAAACCTGTTCTTTTTTTTTAAACAGATTTTAACTTATTTATAATTGGGCTTATAACTTCAAATGATCCCAGTATAAGCAATTATTAAAGTTGATTAAAAAAATAATCAATTTTCCCTCAAAAAATGAAAATGTCATTAAAAAAAAATTAATAAAAAGCTTTGTGACAAAATTAATGAACAATAGAATTTTAAAATTATTTATTAACAATAAGGAGTACTCAAAAATTATTTGGTTTTTCCACTATGCTTCTACTAAGAAACATAAGAATTCTAAAATTAAACGAAAAACAGGAATTTTTAAATTACTCAGGATTAAATTTTATCTGCAATCTGTGACAGATTAATGCTAAAATTAAAATGAAATTGTATGACCCCTAAAAAACCATTATATGTCTAAACAATATAAAAAATAATTTTTTTAAAAAAATCAAAAATGTAACTTATTTCACCCTCTTGGTTCAGAGGATTTGTTTATCGTTAATTTTTTTACCAGAGGAATGATATTTATATTATTTATTTATTAAGTTCAGTTAATTTATTAGTTTAAATGGATTTTTATCCCTAGGGTTTATATAACGCAAGCCTAGATAAAACCCTAAGATAATCAAGAAAAGTAACAATATTTTTTTAAATCCTTATATTCTCAAAGCTATAATTATATTTTTTTTTTTTGAGTTTTTGCCCCTCTAGAAAATTAAAATTTTTGTTTTACCTTTGGAAATAAGAAATGTTTCAAACTAAAATTAAAGTTCACACAATTTCAATTTTATTTATCTTGCATATTTTGGTTCAGATTTGTTTTCTTTTTTACCCGTTAACCATCCAAACAATGCCCAAATACCTGCAGCAATTCCAACAATACCAACAACGCCAGCAGTAAGTAATATAGTGTCAACTACATCCTCTAAAAATAAAAAAAAATATTTTAAAATTTTTAATAATTATCACAAGTTTCAATATCAATTATTACAAACCTGATAAGTCGAACTTTTCTTTGGCAAAACCATGAGGACTTTTAAGGTATGCATTATATTCTTGTCTTTTTTCATTATCTAAAAGAACTGCAGTTGCCTTACGTAAAGCTATAAAACTTATAAAATTAAAAATCTCTGAAAAATTTGGTTTTGCTTAAAAATTTTAATGTTTACCACAAAAAGCTTCTTTTGATTTTGGATAATTATTTTTGTCTGGATGCACTAATAAAGCTAGTTTTTTATGAGATGCTTTAATTTGTTCCGTTGTAGCAGTTTCCGGAATTTGCAAGATTTCGTAAAAATTATTTGTACTTAAAATCCTAAATAACCAAAAAACAAATATTAAACATACATAAATTTATAATTAATTATTTTATTACCTTTCTACATGAACTTCATCTTCACTTGAGTAATCCATTATAACTAATTATAATTTGTAAAGAAATACTAGTTTTATGGTATAATCTGCATAAAAAAATTAATAAAGAAAAATTTTTTTATTTAATCTAAAGAATATATTTGTCAAAACATTTAGTTAAAGTTTTGTTCAATTTTTAAACATGAAGTTACTGTTAAAAAGTAGTTGATGCAATCTTACCTATTTAATGTTTTACTGTATGCCAACAAACTAGTTTTATGGTATAATCTGCATAAAAAAATTAATAAAGAAAAATTTTTTTATTTAATCTAAAGAATATATTTGTCAAAACATTTAGTTAAAGTTTTGTTCAATTTTTAAACATGAACTTACTGTTAAAAAGTAGTTGATGCAATCTTACCTATTTAATGTTTTACTGTATGCCAACAAATTTTTAACTCTTGCTTTTGTGCGTAAAATTATATTTTTAATAAAATGTTGTCTTTATTATAAAAATGCGTTTTAAAAATTTTTAATCAATATGTTCTAAACAATAATAATAGAACAATATTATGTTAATAATAGAAACAGTTTTGCTTGTGTGAGAGAAAATTTATTTATGTAGATGGAGTCACAAGCCCTTTCTAGATTTTATAAATTTTTTTTATTTCCATATGCTTTTACTATACCAAAGAGTATAGTCAAAGCATACAAGATTTAAAAAAAATGATTCGATCTAGAAAGTGCTCTAGCTAACAAACTATAATGTATTCAAATATTCTTTCAAGTTATATAAGTTTTATCTCTGATTGAACAATTCTGGTCGCTGATAATGATCTACCCAAACAAAAATATTATATTTTTTAATTATTTTTTACTAATCTCAAAATATTTTTAAATTTAGATATTGTTGCATATGAAGAAATTTACCTTATCACATAAACGATATGATTAATCAGAAAATTTATCTTTTCTCGTGTTATCTCTTTCCAATCCACACATATTTTATATAGAATTAAAGGGCAATATTTAATAGGCCTAGTTTTTATAATACGATTGCCCTCCTTTGAAGATTTTCCTATTTCCTTGCACATGAGTTAGTATATTTAAATAGGATAGACTTTAACTTTTAATAATTTACATTGACTGGAAAAAAGAAAAAAAAACGTGAGTTGTCGACTCGTCAGGTTGGAATTTTGGAAATAGTACTATTTACCGTGTTGAAGTTGCAAAGGCTCGTGACCATCAGCAACGTCAATGGAAGAAAATCAGAAAATCAGATAATACAATACAAAGACATTACTGATTTAATTAATTTATTTTTTTTCTTCAAATTGCTCTGTCACTGCGAATCGTGTCGTTCAGCAGGAGTAAAAAAGCTATTTTGTGTTCTGTTTGTAGTGTGTGTGTAAAGTTTGAGTGCGTGTACTTATGAATGTTCTAAAAATTCTTAAAAGTTTTGTTGAAAAAACAATATAAAATTTTATTTAACTTGTATTGGGTTAAATTTTAAAAATCATGGACAGCAATAAGGACGAAGCCGAAAGATGTTTGGAACTTGCAGAACGTTTTTTTCAAGCAAAAAGGTTCGACGACGCCGAGAAATTCATTAAGAAAGCCCAGAGACTATTTCCAACAAAAAAGGCTGATGGTAATTGTCGTAAAATTTTCATTTTTATTAACCCTGGAGTTTCAATTTGTAAATAATTACTTTATTATTTTAATTTTTATAATTAATAATTTTTGAAGCATTTAATTTTAATAATTTTTTTAGTCCTGAAATTTCTTAAAATTTTTCCTGATTTTTGTTTACAATAACCAACAAAATATTTATAAATATTTTTTTTTTAGAATTATTATCAAAAGTCACTAATCTTAAACAAAATCATAATACTGAGGCTGAGCCTGAGATCAGAAAAAGGTCGAACCTTAGCAAAGATAATGGCATAAAATCTCAAAGTACAGTGGAGTACACCGAGGAACAATTAGAACATGTAAAAAGGTAATTTAAAGGCATCTTATTTTAAAAAATTTTCTAGTTTCTCATAATATTTCAATTTTAGGATAAAAAAATGCAAAGATTATTATGAAATATTATGTGTCAGCAAAGAAGCTACAGACAATGATATCAAAAAAGCTTATAAAAAATTAGCTTTACAATTACATCCGGATAAAAATCAAGCTCCAGGTGCAGCTGAAGCATTTAAAGGTTTGTTATTTATTTATTAATTAAATTTAGAACGCTTGGCCTATTTACCCTGATAATTTTCAATTTTTTCGAGTCAAAAACATTTTTGAGGTAAATAACTAATAAGTTAGAAAAATAATATTCTAAGTTTTTTGTTTAATATAAATTAAATAACTTTAAATAACATGTTTTGAAAAGTAAGTAATAAAAGAAAGTTTAATAAATCTTTTTTGTCAAAATAAAAATTTTACTATTTTTCACTTATATAAATGTGTACAAGCAAATTGTATGCAAAAATTTTCGGGGTAAATAGCTCTGTATAAGTAGGCCGTATTTTTTTGTAATATTCATAAATAAATACTTTTTAATATAGCTATAGGAAATGCTGTCGCAGTCTTAACAGATTCAGAAAAAAGAAAACAATATGATTTGTACGGCAACGACGAAGATAGGATTAGTCATTCACATCCTGGACAAACGTATAGTTACACTCGCGGATTCGAAGGTAAATTCTAGTATACTTTATTTGAATTTATTTATTTATTTTATTCAAAATGGACAGAATAAAAGAATCTATAAATAAAAGAATTTCATTTAAATTATTTTAGCAGGTATTTGTATTAAATTTATAAAATAATAAAATTTATTTGTTATTTTAGCGGATATTACTGCTGAAGAATTATTTAGCATGTTTTTTGGGGGATTTCCACAACAAGAGTTCTATGTACGTAGAGGTGGCAGTAGATGGATGAGACAAAATGCATCACAGTCTCAAAATACTAATGCTCAAGTAATTAAATTATTTTTTGTTTCATTGTTTATTATTAATTAAATATTAATTTGTTTTCAAATTTTTTAGCAAGCAAATGGTTATACAACGTTTCTTCAAATGTTGCCTGTACTTTTATTAATAGTTTTAACAATGATGAGTAGTTTTTTCATATCTGATCCTGTTTATAGTTTACATCATAGTTCGTAAGTATAGTTTTTGTTTTTGATTTAATAAAAGCACCTTACATTTCTTAGAAATTTAATTATTAAGAGTATGATATTTGTAGTTTATTGTAATTGTTTTTTAGTCTCTCAATAATACTTTATAAATAGTTACTCTTAAAAAGTAATTTATGATTGCTAAAATTATCTAATATATAAATTTTACTTTATCTTTGTTATCTGTGTCAATAAAAAAATTTATAAATTTTTAAAAGTAAATTAATTACAGAATGTTTTGTTATAAAAGATTTATATGCTTGTATAATTTATTTTTATAAAGAAAATTGTAAGTAAAAATGTATAAAGTGTATTTAGTTATTAAAAAAATTAAAATGACAATAAAATACAAATCAAATTATTTATAAACAATTTTTTTTTCTTTTCATTTAGTAAGTATTCAGTTCAAAGAACGACGCAGAATTTAAAAGTACCTTATTACGTTAAGGAAAGTTTCCATGTAGATTACGATGATAATTTAAGAAGACTTGAATATTCCGTAGAAGAAGATTATGTAAATTTTTTAAGGCATTCATGTTATAGGGAAAAGAACTACAGTAAGTAAAATTTGTATCTAAAAGTTTAAAAACAGTTAAAAATTAAAAATTTACTTTAAAGGAGAGTCGATGATGTGGAAAGCAAGAAATTTTGGTGATCAGGAACAGTTTGTAAGAGCAAGAAATATCGAAACACCTTCTTGTGCAAAACTTCAATCATTATCCGCTCGATAGTTTGATTTTCATAAATTTTATTAAAAGGGTGATGTATTAGTATAAAATAAAATATTAAATTTTGCAGTGTCAAATTATTACAAATAAAAAAATAGTGAATATCGTTACCAAAAAAATTTATAGCTTCAAAAATTCAAAATAATTTATATTGCATTTTTTATAATCTGTTGCCTTAAAACCTTTTCTTTCAATAAAAATTAACACCTCATATCTCTAGATATTTATAAACTATGTTACAAATTTTATTCAATATGAAAATAATTCTCTTCACTTTGTTAACAAGTAGATATCCAACTTAATATTTTTTTATTAAGCACAATAAAAATTAAAATTTGTTTTAAATGCTTGTTTCAATTGTATATATTCTCTATATTTAGTGTAAATGAAAATCCTAAACGTGTAAGCTACTTTGGATTTTTACAATATAAGTTTTAATTGTCGTTAAAATGAAAAAAATAATGCATAATGTTTGTTACAATATGATAAAAAAAAATGCAAAATTTAATTTACTTTGTAAATAGATTTATTGACATTTTTTTGTCTTATTTACGTATTAAAAATATTTATAATACGATATTTTATTCTATTTTAATTAATTTATTATAAATAAAGAAATATGTTATAAGTAAATTGTTATACATAAATATATTTTAAAGAAAAAATCATTATTTACTAATTGTTATATACATTCCCAATAATTAGGACAGCCAAACATTAAGTGCTTCTAATTCTTCGACTCGCTTTTCAAATAACGAGTTATGATTTTTTTTTAAAAAACTTTTAAAACCTGCAAAAAGTAAATAAATTAGTTGAATTAAAAAAAATGTATGAATCATTAATTAATTGGTATACCTAAAAATAACTGTTTTAATTGATTTCCAGTAACAAAAAGATTTTCCCAAGTTAATATATAATTCATCAAAATTTCCATTCTTTGTATATGATACTGTCATATTCTGAAAAATTTTGTATTCTTCTGTTGATAATGATTTTTTAACCTTTTTTGTAAACAAAATAAATATATATAGAAAAATTTATTATATTTAATTTGTAAATAAAATTAAATGTATACGCACTTCTTTTAAGTAATTTTTTCCTAACTCTTTTTTATCCGTTACAGATGAGTCTGCTTTTGAGGATTCTCCTTTCAAAGAAAAGCTTGCTACTTCATTATCTTCTGAAAATTTAACCGGTTGAATTTTTATTTTTCTCTTTTTTAATAACGGCTCTTTTACTGTGCAACTTGTTTTTGGCACTAAAATATCACTACTTGAATCTAATTTACAATTACTAAAATAATAATTTACGACATTTTTTTCTTTTCGATTGAATAATAAGGAAAAATCATTAGATTTTAAATTTTTATCTTGTTCCTTACTTTTATTATTATCACAGTCTTTTAAATAAGAATTTAAATCAAAATCATCAGTCTTATCAATTTTATTCACATTTCTTTTTAAACTATTATTTAGAATTTTTCTACTTCCGCTTTCAAAACTTGGATGAGCAGGAGGTAAGTTAAATATACTGTTACCCATTGAACTTTTATTAGATACTGGTTGAGGTAGCTAAAATAAATAATAATTAATTGTATATTCATGGTATTAAACTGGATTTTTCTTACGTTTTCATGCGCATTTTTAAAGAATTCTCTGAGTGTTCTAGTAACTATTCCAAAATTATCAAACTTTTTTATGTAAGGACGAAGCCATGCTGATAGCTGTTGCTTGAACGAATTGTTTTCAAATCGACAATCACATAATATTATAGCTCCATAATCATTTTTATGACGAATTATTCGCCCAATTGCTTGATTCACAGCCCTAAAAGCTTCAAGTTGATACCATTGTTGACCAGTCAAACTCTTACAAAAATATTTAAATTATTTAAATAAACTTACACAAATAAAATTATAACTTTTTATGAAGATACCTCTTTTCCTGAAAATTTATTTTCATCCAAATACCGTTGTTTCAACATTACTCTTGGATCTTTTAACGGCGGGTAAGGCAAGCCAGTAATCAAAACTGCTCTACCATTAGCATTTGCAAAATCTAATCCCTCGCTTACTTTACCTCGACAAACAGCCATAAAAATAGCTCCTCTATTATTTGGATCTTGAATCTTTTGATAATACTCGTTCATTACGTTATGAAAGCTTTCTTTTGTCTGAGGCTCTACGTATATTGGCTAATTTAAAATCAAACTGGTGTTAATGAAGTGAAAGGAGCTATTAATATTGCTAATAATGATCTTAAATTTGGTCATCGCACAGTAATGTTTATGGATGAAATACATCGATTTAATAAACTTCAACAAGATTTTTTTTTACCACATTTTGAATCTGGTACAATAAAACTTATAGGAGCTACAACAGAAAATCCATCATTTAGCTTAAATTCAGCTTTATTAAGTCGTTGTCGGGTTATTATTTTGGAAAAGTTAACTTCTGAAGATATAATTTCAATTTTAGAAAAAGCTATTAGAACATTAGATGGATCTATACACAATAAGACAAATAAAGATGTAAATAAAATATTTATATTCTTATATTCTATATTTTCTTTGCAACATATATTATTTTTGATGATTTTAATTTTATTTTAGCAGGAAAATTTAGAATCTTCAAAATTGTTTTACATAGACAAAGAGACGGTTCGATGGTTAGCTGAAACTAGTGATGGAGATGCTCGAATAGCACTTGGTGGGCTAGAGTTGGCAATTAGTTCAATAAACGTTTCTGATAAAGATTCATTACCAAAAAATAATAATTTTATTTCACTTGAACATGTTAAAGACAGTCTTAAGAAAACCCATATGCTTTATGACAGATGAGGTAATCAACATTATGATATTATTTCTGCTTTACACAAGTCAGTAAGAGCAAGTGATGAAAATGCTTCCTTATATTGGTTAAAAAGAATGATTACCAGTGGAGAAGATCCAATATATATTGCCAGGAGGCTTGTAAGAATGGCATCAGAAGATATTGGATTGGCAGATCCAAAAGCTTTAGGTATTCAAATAAACTTAAAAAATAATTATTTTTGAATTAAACTAGCAGCAATTTTCAGGGTTAGCAGTGCAAACAATGCAAGTTTGCAAAATGTTATAGGAATGCCAGAATGCGATGTATTATTAGCTCAATGTACAACTTATTTAGCAAGAGCACCAAAGTCTCGTTTAATGGAAGATGCTTTGAGAGCAGCTCAAAAATTAATTTCAGAACAAAAAGGCCCTCAACCATCCGTACCCTTGCATCTTAGAAATGCACCAACAAAATTAATGAATGATATTGGTAATTTGTCATTATTATAAAATAAAATTATTTATGCCTTTAAATATTTGAAAGTGTAATTTGATAATTTGATAAAATTTTTATATAACAGGATACGGAAAAGGTTATAATATGTTGCATAAAGATAAATCTAATTTGAAGTATTTACCCGAAGGTTTAGAAGATATAGACTTTTTCAAAGAAAATTAATGTATAACTATGATTTTTGTTACTATTTTAAATATTACCTAATATTAAAAATAAAAATATATTTTTTATGTATATTTCAAGTTTTTATTTCCCGCAATATTTTTGAATAAACGGAAGACATCGTTAGGAAAAAAATCAAATAAGGAAAACCGGGAAATTTAAACCTCATTGCATGATTTAATTAGGTAGGCCAAGTTTTTAGTAATTAAAAGGTATCTGAATCATTTAAAAAATATTAAGATTGTTAAATAAATTTTCGACAAGTTTATAGTTTACCCATTGGGTTTATTAAATATTTAAATTATGTATACAAATACATTTTCTATAAAAAGTTTTAGCCTTATTAATATTTTATAGGAAAACAATTTGTGACTTTTCATTGTATGTTAGTAACAATCGAATTTAATTATTTATTTGTCTTTATACTCCCAATTAAATCTTTAATATGCAATATTAACATGGGATATTTTACAGCTCATTTATATTTCACTTTCTTTAAGTGTCTGTATAATAACTTTTTTATTATTAAGAAAACAATATAATTATTAAAAACTTTAGTTATAATATTAAAATAATATTATAAACTTAAATAAATGTGTATAAAAACTTAATTTTCATAAATTAATAAAATAAATAAAAATATAACAAATCATGAATAAATTATGCAGCATCGTTTCTTAACGGTTTTAATGATTTGACTTTATTTATTGAAGATTGTAACTGAGCTTGAATATTAGCTAATTCTACTGATAAATAAATTGCTTCTTGAAAATGTTTCTGAGCTGATTTTAAACTTTGAGGTACTAAAACCCCAAACCATTTTATAGGATTTTGTATTTGATCCTCATTGTCATCTTTATTATTTGGATCCAATTTTTTTAAACTTATATCAAAATAAGGAGAGCTTGTATCATTTTTGTCATTGCTTTCAACAAAACTAGTTTCCAAATTGAATAAAGATTTCATCAGACATTCTTGACTTGGTATTTGAACAAGTCCTATACTTTCTTTTCCTCTTATGTATCTAGCTTGAGCTAGTTCTATGTGTCCTTGTCTCAATAAATTCTCCAATTTAACTGTAGTAATTACTTTTTTTTCAATTAAATCGAAATTCTCTATTGTTAAATCATCTAAAGCTTCACAAATTTCTTGAATGTTTTCTTGTTTCTAAAAATTTAAGAATCAACAAATCAGTTTAATTTTTTGTAAATTTAAAATATAAGTATTTTAATCAAATTACTTGATAGCAAAAAAAAAATTATTTAATCATTGCAATTTATACAAGATTATTTCTTTGTAATCAGGTCCTTCAAAATGATTATTTACAGTGGAAAATAATATCTTGTAGTTATTTAAAAAGGTTTGCATGTAAGTTGCAGTGGTATCATAAGAAATTATATATTTTGGTAACGAGGTTTTATTTAAATAATTTAAATTCAGCCAACTAATCGGGTCATTAAAAAATAAATCTTCCTCATCAGTATAATTTTTTATTTTATTCAAGTTTGGTTCGCATGTCAAAAATCTCATAGATACATTTAAATGTATGTGACTGTAAAAAGGTAAAGAATGACATTTAGTTAAAAAGACAACGCTTGTATCTGATAAATTGTTGTTACTCTTTAATTCTTTTTCAAGATATCTAGACATTTTCAATCCACCTTGCTCGTGCAGCACAGAAAAATAAAATCCTGGTAATAAATTTGTGAAAATTAATAATGTAATCAAAATGATCTTTGAGGTTCTATAACTCAATTTAATAATTTTTTGAAAAAAGTAAATGATTTCATCATTTATAAGATGCACGATAATTGACATAATGGGTAATATAAATCTGAATTCCTTATGACCAAGTAAGGAGTAAATAAAAATTGTCCAAACGGAAGCAGTTGTCAACAAAATTGTAGAAATTTTTGACTTCTTATAATTTTTAATTACTTTAATGATTTTACGGACAAAAAAATAATAATTTATGCCAAGTAGCACTGGTAATCCGGCAAATAAATACCAGTATTTACTCATGACTCCATATTCTTCAGAGACACCACTCAACACGTTTATTTTAAAAAAGTTTAATGGGGTTAAAATAAATTTTTTATAACAATATACATCTATGCAAGTAGAAATTAAAATATAGAATAAAAAAACACTTGCATATTGCAATAATATATACAAATTGTTTTTGTTCTTAAAAATATGATAAAGGCACAAAGGCAACCACACGATTGCAGCTGTGGGTCTAGCTGCACATATAAATCCAACAATCCATAAAAATTTTACATTTTTTTGTTTAAAATCTTTCCAAGGATATTCAGACAATGCAATTGTTGTCAAGCAAGTTTCTAAACTATTTATTAAAGTTCTTGTAGCACAATAATACCAGTACCAATTTATACAAAGATTAAATAATGCAAATTTACTCCCCGACCAAATATAAAATTTGTAGTCAGCATAAGAAGCAAGAAATGCATGAAGTATTCTGGGTAAGTAAATAAGAAGTATTGTAAGATCTAGATTTAAAAATTTTAAAGTAGAATATACAACCGATATTAAAAAGGGATACAAATAACTTCTAATACCACTGCACCATTCCCAAGTTAAATATCCATAACCAAAAGCAATCTTATGAGCTACTTCAAGCGATTGCCAATATTCATCAGGAACATGAGTCGTTTGAATAATAAGAACAGAACTTAATCTCCAGAGAAATGGCAAAATGAACATTTTGTTGTACAAGATTTTTTGGAATCTCATGATGAGAAATCTAAAAATTAATTTAGTATTCTCAAAAACTTTTTCGGACAAATTTTGTTGTTTATAAGTTTGTTGCAATATTTTTTATATTTTATATATTTTTTGATTAATACAAACTTGACTTACTTTTTCCATAACTAAAATAAATTAAAAATTAGTAGATTTTTCTTAGTTTTTCAGTTTGCAGACAATGAATGTAAAACAAAACACTATCACTATCACATGAGTAGAATATAAAAAGTTGTTTTTAAAAACCCACAATTGTGGGGTGGCTAACCGACTCCAAAATGAAAATATAAACACGCAGTGTAAAAGCACGTGACCGAGTATTTACAGGGGCAGTTGCACTTTGCAGGCACTTTAGAATTATAACCTCTAATTTAATTAAAATGAATATTTAATTTTTAAATAATTGTTTATTAATAATTATTTGAAATATTTTGAAATTAAAATTTTTTGTTACTTATAGTTAATTATTTATTTAAAATGGCTATGTTTAATTTCATAAAATATCAATTGAAACCAAAAAAGTTTTCAAAATTACATTACCATTTATATCAGGTTTTTATAATTTTTAATTCTTATTTAAAACCATATAAATATTATTTTAATTAATTCTTCTTTTTTTTTTAAAGTTAAATAACCGATTTTTTGCCTCTCATGCAAAATATTCTGAGCACAAACCAATAGAAAAAGTTAGAAATATAGGAATTTCAGCTCACATTGATTCTGGTAAAACTACATTAACAGAAAGAATACTTTTTTATACTGGTAGAATTTCTGAAATGCATGAGGTAAAAAAATAGAGTTTAATTAGGAGATTTATATAAAGTATAATGTTAGAATTAAAAGTTGAATTGATTTTTTTTAGTAGGTCAGAGGAAAAGATAATGTTGGAGCGGTTATGGATAGTATGGAACTTGAACGTCAAAGAGGAATTACTATTCAGTCTGCAGCAACATATACATTATGGAAAGATCATAATATTAATATTATAGATACTTCTGGACACGTTGATTTTACTGTCGAGGTCGAAAGAGCTTTAAGGGTTTTAGATGGAGCAATCCTTGTTTTATGTGCTGTTGGAGGTGTTCAATCTCAAACATTAACTGTTAATAGACAAATGAAAAGGTATAACGTACCATGTTTAGCATTTATTAATAAATTAGATCGAATGGGAGCAAATCCAACAAAAGTTTTAAATCAATTAAGAAGTAAACTTCAACATAATGCTGCTTTTATACAATTACCAATTGGAGGAGAAAGTGAAACTAAAGGAGTAATTGATATTATACGGAATAAAGCATTGTATTTTGAAGGTAATTATGGTGAAATAGTGAGAGAAGATGAAGTACCACAAGATATGAGGACAGGTAAAGTATAATAAAATTAAAAGTTTTTTAAACCATTTTAATGTGATTCCTTTTTATCAGAAACCAATGAAAAAAAACAAGAATTAATAGAACATTTAAGCAACGTTGATGATACTCTTGGTGAATTATTTTTAAATGAATCTGCTATATCAGAAAAAGATATTACGGCTGCTGTTCGCAGAGCATGCTTAAAGAGAGCATTTACACCTGTTATAGTAGGAACTGCCTTAAAAAATAAAGGAGTACAACCTCTTTTAGATGCTGTCTTAGATTATTTACCAAATCCAGGAGAAGTAAAGAATTATGCTTATGTAGAACAAGAAGGGTTTGTTTATAAAATAATAGTTAAAATTATTTACTTTATTTAAAAAAATTTTATGAATTTTAGACAAGAACCAAAAAAAATAGAATTAAATCCTGCAAGAATTGATAAAAATCCTTTTGTTGGTTTGGCATTTAAATTAGAAGCTCGTAGATTTGGACAATTAACAAATGTTAGATATTATCAAGGTAGTTTAAAAAAAACTGACTCAATAATCAATACTCGAACAAACAAAAAAAAACAAACATGCATGCATGTATCAGAACCAGTTATTTCAAAATCTAAAGTTACCCCAAGAGTAGATTTGGTTTTTAAAAAAATCTTTGGAATAGAAGAGAATAAGGATCTATTGATATCGCTTATTAATTCAATAGTTAGTAAACAAGATCAAATTATAGAAGTAACGCTACTTAATCCATACAATCCGAAGAATTTTGCAACAGATAAATTATCTATTCTTGATGTCAAAGCCAAAAGTGAAAGTGGGAAAATGTATAATATAGAAATACAGGTTGCAAATGAAGCTGATTACGATAAGCGAGCATTGTATTATTGGTCTAAATTGTATGTAGGGCAATTAAAAGATGGTGATGAATATTCAAAGTTAAATAAAACTATTGGAATTCACATTCTGAATTTTAATAGTATCCCAGGTACTAAAAATTATCACAGTACCTTTCAGTTAAGAGATAAAACAACTGATTTGATATATTTTCAAGATATTGAATTACATGTAATAGAGCTGAATAAATTTACTAATGCTACAAAAAAGTTAGCAGATATAGTTAAAAAAGTAAAAGACTCTCTTGATGTATGGGTAGCTTTTTTAACTCACAATGAATTATTAAATAAGGATAATTTACCGCAAGAGTTAGATATAGTTTTATTAAAGAAAGCTTTAACAGTACTCGAGGTTATGAATTTTAGCAATGAAGAACGAAACACTTACGAAGACCGCTTAAAGTGGCTTAGGATCCAAGCGAGTGCGCTTAAAAAAGCTAAAGAAGAAGGTAAGGCTAAAATAGAAAAAGAAATGGCCAAAAAAATGCTAATTAGTAAAGTACCTTTAGAGTTTATACTTGAGTTTACTAAACTTTCAATAGAAGAAATACAAAAAATGAAAAAAGAAATAGAATAGTCTAAAAAAGAGGCGTTGTAGGGGTATGGGTTTTCTTTTGTATAGTGTACACTTTTATTAATAGTTTTAACAATGATGAGTAGTTTTTTCATATCTGATCCTGTTTATAGTTTACATCATAGTTCGTAAGTATAGTTTTTGTTTTTTATTTAATAAAAGCACCTTAAATTTCTTATAAATTTAAATATTAAGAGTATTATATTTGAAAGCAAGAAATTTTGGTGATCAAGAACAATTTGTAAGAGCAAGAAATATCGAAACACCCTCTTGTGCAAAACTTCAATCATTATCCGCTCGATAGTTTGATTATCATAAATTTTATTAAAAGGGTGGTGTATTAGTATAAAATAAAATATTAAATTTCGCAGTGTCAAATTATTACAAATAAAAAAATAGTTAATATCGTTACCAAAAAAATTTATAGCTTCAAGTATTTCAAAATAATTTATATTGCATTTTTTATAATCTGTTGCCTTAAAACCTTTTCTTTCAATAAAAATTAACACCTCATATCTCTAGATATTTATAAACTATGTTACAAATTTTATTCAATATGAAAATAATTCTCTTCACTTTGTTAACAAGTAGATATCCAACTTAATATTTTTTTATTAAGCACAATAAAAAGTAAAATTTGTTTTACATGCTTGTTTCAATTGTATATATTCTCTATATTTACTGTAAATGAAAATCCTAAACGTGTAAGTTACTTTGGATTTTTTACAATATAAGTTTTAATTGTCGTTAAAATGAAAAAAATAATGCATAATGTTTGTTACGATATGATAAAAAAAAAATGCAAAATTTAATTTACTTTGTAAATAGATTTATTGACATTTTTTTGTCTTATTTACGTATTAAAAATATTTATAATACGATATTTTATTCTATTTTAATTAATTTATTATAAATAAAGAAATATGTTATAAGTAAATTGTTATACATAAATATATTTAAAAAAAAAATCATTATTTACTAATTGTTATATACATTCCCAATAATTAGGACAGCCAAACATTAAGTGCTTCTAATTCTTCGACTCGCTTTTCAAATAAAGAGTTATGATTTTTTTTTAAAAAACTTTTAAAACCTGCAAAAAGTAAATAAATTAGTTGAATTAAAAAAAATATATGAATCATTAATTGGTATACCTAAAAATAAATGTTTTAATTGATTTCCAGTAACAAAAAGATTTTCCAAGTTAATATACAATTCATCAAAATTTCCATTCTTTGTATATGATACTGTCATATTTTGAAAAATTTTGTATTCTTCTGTTGATAATGATTTTTTAACCTTTTTTGTAAACAAAATAAATATGTATAGATAAATTTATTATATTTAATTTGTAAATAAAATATAATGTATACGCACTTCTTTTAAGTAATTTTTTCCTAACTCTTTTTTATCCGTTACAGATGAGTCTGCTTTTGAGGATTCCTCTTTAAAAGAACAGCTCGCTACTTCATTATCTTCTGAAAATTTAACCGGTTGAATTTTTATTTTTCTCTTTTTTAATAATGGCTCTTTTACTGTGCAACTTGTTTTTGGCACTAAGATATTACTACTTGAATCTAATTTACAATTACTAAAATTTACAACATTTTTTTCTTTTCGATTGAATAATAAGGAAAAATCATTAGATTTTAAATTTTTATCTTGGTCCTTACTTTTATTATTATCACAGTCTTTTAAATAAGAATTTAAATCAAAATCATCAGTCTTATCAATTTTATTCACATTTCTTTTTGAACTATTATTCATAATTTTTCTACTTCCGCTTTCAAAACTTGGATGAGCAGGAGGTAAGTTAAATACACTGTTACCCATCGAACTTTTATTGGATGCTGGTTGAGGTAGCTAAAATAAATAAAAATTAATTATATATTCATTATATTAAACTAGATTTTCCTTACGTTTTCATGCGCATTTTTAAAAAATTCTCTGAGTGTTCTAGTAACTACTCCAAAATTATCAAACTTTTTTATATAAGGACGAAGCCATGCTGATAGCTGTTGCTTAAACGAATTATTATCAAATCGACAATCACATAATATTATAGCTCCATAATCATTTTTATGACGAATTATTCGCCCAATTGCTTGATTCACAGCCCTAGAAGCTTCAAGTTGATACCATTGTTGACCAGTCAAACTCTTACAAAAATATTTAAATTATTAAAATAAACTTACACAAACAAAATTATAACTTTTTATGAAGATACCTCTTTTCCTGAAAATTTATTTTCATCCAAATACCGTTGTTTCAACATTACTCTTGGATCTTTTAATGGAGGGTAAGGTAAACCAGTTATCAAAACTGCTCTACCATTAGCATTTGCAAAATCTAATCCCTCGCTTACTTTGCCTCGACAAACAGCCATAAAAATAGCTCCTCTGTTATTTGGATCTTGAATCTTTTGATAATACTCGTTCATTACGTTAAGAAAGCTTTCTTTTGTCTGAGGTTCTACATATATTGGCTAATTTTAAATCAAATTTTTTATTTTAAAATTATCTTAAGTAAAAATAATTATTAAACTCATTTACCTTACGTTCTGCAATTTTGGTCCAAATACCAGAATTTTGCCAATCTTCTCGACACTTTTTCATAATCGGGTAAGAAGGAAAAAAAATTAATAAACCATCTGGTAAAAGACAACTGAAATTAAAAATTGTTTGACCAAGAGATGAAATATATTTTGGATCATTCCTAAAAAAAAAAAATTTAATTGATTATTCGTGTTTTTTTTCATCTAACTTTTCAAACTATTAACCTTGTATTGTAAGAAGAATTCAAAGAATGGCCATCAGGACCTTGGCTTAGTACCCCAACACAAATTTGATCAGATGTAACGATATGAGGATTTTCTAACTCAATAGAAATCGGGATTCCAAGTTCAGAAATATAAGGTTTCAATGGAGATAAAGTACCACTTGTTAATATAACAGAATGAATTTTTTGATCTACTAACTGTTGCATGCTAAAACTTGGACTAAAACACCAATAACTAATAACTTTTCCATCAGATTTAGTCATTTTCTTTGTTTCCCAGACATCATTTTTAAAACTTTTTTTTGGTTCTTCAATTTGCACATAAACTTTATAACATTCTTTTATTTTATCTTTATATTTTAATCCAGCTGATCCTTTAATAAATACAACGCGTAAAAAATCACAAAATTTTTGAAGCCCGTTTCCTTTTTTATTGAAAGCCGAAGTACTGACTGTTGTTAAGTAAGCAATTATTTTATCAAGTCTATCAAGCACAAACTGTTCTCTACCTTGAGTTATCTAAAAATAATTAGTAATAATAGGAACATAATTTCAAAAGTATTTAATTATTTGTCTAAAATATTAAACCTCTGCTTTTGCTAACAATTCAAAAATAAATCCTCCAGGAAATGTTCTACCTTCCTCTTTCTTTATTAATTCAATACTGTCAATTGCTTTTTCAAATTCTAAAAACATTGGTTTCAAGAGACATAAGTCATCTTTTGTAAAGTCTTTAAAATCTTCTGGATTTTCTAAAACAGCCATATCATTCATTACCATTGATATTTCATCAATACAAACTGCGATATCTGTGCTACTTATCTAAAAAAGTAAAATAAAATATTTAAAATCACATTCTTTTATATTATTTTAAATTCAATAATTATACCTGTAAAGATGCTGCTTCTTCACATGTTTTTTCAACGTTATGTGCTTCATCTAACAAAATAACATTATTTTCTAAATCTATGCCTTGATATTTTCTTGTTTTGGGATCCAAAATATAATTATAAGGCATAAAAACTATGTTAGCTTTTTGCTTTAATTCTCTTGACAAAAAATATGGGCAACATTGTAATTTATTACCAAATTTTACTAAATCTTCAATATCCATAATTGTTTCACGAAAAACAGGATCCTCTTTCCTTCAAAATTAAAGTATTTTTTTAACTTATTTTTATTTTAAACTTATTATTCAAAAGCAACTCTGCTTACCTCTGCTCAACATTATTATAGTAATGACAAGTTCGAGCTTGGACTTTAGCTTGACACATATGAATTTTATTTGAAGAATTTTGTTCTTTCATAACTTGAGGATGTATACATAATTGATCTCTCGAACCAAGTACAGCTACTGCTACATTTCTATAACTTGTTCTTTTTAATTCCGATATAGCTTGAGAAAGCTGAGAATGAGTTCTTGAAGCATAAATGATTTGAGGTAAAGATTTGGCAAAAGTACTCGAGGTGCCAAATGTTTCACCAACTGCTTTGTCTAACTTATCATAAATTTCATGAACAAGTTTTCCTTTTGGTTCATTATTTGCCTCTTGAGCTTGAAACTGTGCTTTTTTGACTGATAGCCACCCTAATGACGAGCATAATAAACTTAAGGTTTTTCCTGTGCCTAAACAAAAATAATAATTTTTAATATTTTTTATTAATTTATTTTCAAGAGAGTTTCTGATTACCTGTTGGAGACTCTAATACACCATGTTTTCCACCTTGCAAACACTCAATAACTTTGTGCATATAATCTTCTTGAACTTTATAAGGTTTGAATGGAAAACTTATATCTACTCCTCGGATTGTAATTTCAGACATATTTAGTGATTCTAAAATTAATTTACAGAAATATTTTGTGAAACATTTCGAAGTAAAAAAACTCGAGAGATATTTACTTCATAATAAATCGTCTGCTTTCCCGCGAAACGAAATTATCGAAGATTTCGAGAGTAATCGAGAGGAGAAAAAATGCGCAAAAATTTGAAACTGCAATTTGTTTTAGGCGTCTGAATACTAAAAAAAAATATATTGAAAAAAAATATTATAAGCCTGTAATTAATTAGTTAACTATAAATTAAGTAATATAAATTTAAAGACCTAATAACTTTCTAAAAATGTAAGTTGTATTAACATTAAAGATTATTCTGAATTTTATTGGTACTTTCTACTTTCTAGATCTGGAGTGATCTGGAGCAAATGTTTTTTTTTTTTTTTTACAAGTTTAAGGTCTTACGTACGTCAGGAATTTTACCTATCGGCATCTTTGTCTTACACACGTATAAAAGTAAGGATTGCAACTTCAAATAAATAAAAAAGTTTTTTCAATATTACTTAATTATTACTATTCAAAGCTTAAAAATGAATTTTATTAACTTTATTTTGGCATTAAATAAATTATTTATTATTTAAACAATATTATTTAATTATTTACAAATAAATAAAAAAATATAAAAAATATAATAAATGAGTCTACCTCAATAGCAGAATAAACGTTCATTTTTTAACATTTTTTTAAGTAAAACCATAAAAAATGACGGTCGATTGTAAATTTTAAGGTCTCTTTTTATTTATTAGGACATTATTTATCAACTCATAAAAAAAAATATCTAAGTTTTGTATTTTAAATGCTTTTTTTTCATTTTTTTAAATTCCCCATAAGAGCCTGTGTTAATTTTTTGTTTGTTTATTTATTTACTCAAAAACTGTGCGGTCAATTATAAAAAAAAAAAATACGTGTAAAATTAAATTATATTTACTTCACTTTCTCCAAGTTTTAGCTTTTTTTTTGCATTTTGATTCGGACGTACGTAAGACCTTAAAAAGTTTTAATTCTTTCTTTATTTATAAAATTTACCCATAATTTTTCAAATTTTCGCGTTAGGAGCAACAATTTATTTATTCTAATTTTCTTTTTAATGGGTATATATATTTACATATTATTTTTTGCATTAATTTTTAATCAATAACTTTTTGCGTGGGAGTGAAAAATGACGTAGATTATTGAAAATCAAAAAACAATGGTGAAAGAACGGGGTGAAAGTATGAAAAATAAATAAAGGTTAGGTTAGTTTCTCCTTCTCCACTATTTATTAATGAACGTCATCAAAGACATATCCCCGCAATAAGAGGGAAAGAAAAAATAACTACAAAGCCGAACCAAACCATATGAAGAATTAAAATTAGAACATCTAAGTTTATCCGTGGAATTTTTTAAGGATAAAGTGAAGCATTAAATTACGCAGTTAAAAATCAGGATGCTGGAAAAATAATACAAGGAAAAAAGAAACGAATGAATGTGCAGATTAAATAAGTGATGATTAATTTGAAATTATAAAAAAAAAAATCATCTAAAATATGGCTAAATTTGCTATTTTTTCATTTTTTGCAATTATTTACACAATAAACGCTTATTCTTTGAGATCAACGTCGAATACAAACGAGGATTTTATTACGCAGTATTACACTCATTATAAAGAATTAACACAGCTTTTTCAGCAACTTGAACAACAATTTCCAACTTTAGCTAAAGTTCATTCAATTGGTAAATCTGTCGAAGGTAGAGAGCTTTTAGTACTTGAAATCAGTGAAAATGTCCAAGAAAGAAAATTGGGAGAACCAATGGTAAAATATGTTGCCAATATGCATGGAGATGAACCTGTTGGTCGAGAACTTATGATTTATTTAGCAAAGTATTTACTCTATAATTATGGAAAGGATCCAAGGGTTACAAGGCTTGTTAATAACACTGATATTTTCATTATGCCATCCTTAAACCCAGATGGCTTTGAAAAATCTAAGGTAATCATTACATAAATTTCTTTTTAACCCATTTCTTTAATATAAAAAAATTTTATAAATTTTAGGAAGGTCAATGTAGTTCTTTAGTGAATTATACTGGTCGAGAAAATGCTAATTCAGTTGATCTTAACAGAGATTTCCCTGATCAATTTGATCCTAGATTTAATCGAGTTAAAGGAGGTAAATTAATAGAAGGAAGACAAGACGAAACAATTTCTATGATGAAATGGATTGTTTCTCACCCTTTTGTTTTATCTGCTAATTTTCATGGAGGTGCTTTAGTAGCTAGTTATCCTTATGATTCTGGGTAAGAAATTAAAAACCCATCTAATTAGCTTATTTTATAAATTTGTTTGATACTTTTTTCAAAAATTATTTCTTATTAGAATTGCTCAAGAATGTTGTCAAGAAAGCAAATCTCCAGATGATAAATTCTTTAAACATTTGGCTCACGTTTATGCAGATAACAATCCAGCTATGAGAAGCGGAAATGCTTGTGCTCATGAAAATTTTAATAGAGGAATCACTAATGGTGCCTATTGGTAATTATCAATTTTGAAAAATTTATAATTTAAACAGCAGTTTTTAATTTATAAATTATTTACCAAAGGTATAAAGTACAAGGTGGAATGCAAGATTTTAATTATGCTCGATCAAATGCTTTTGAAGTAACTTTTGAATTAAGTTGTTGTAAATATCCGTTTGGCTCATTTTTACAAAGATATTGGAGTCAGAACAAAGAATCCCTTCTCAAATACTTGGAACAAGCACATATAGGAATTAAAGGACTTGTAACTGATAGTGAAACAGGTGAACCAATTCAAGATGCAAATATTGTTGTTGTTGGAATCAATAAAAATATAACCAGTTCAAATCGAGGAGAATATTGGCGTCTTCTCCTACCAGGAACATATACCGTTTATGCAGCTGCTTGGGGGTAATTAAAAAAAATTATAACTAATAATTGAATAGCTTTTTATCTAAATTATCTGTACTTTCATAGATATGCACCAAGTGAACCAATAAAGGTAACAGTACCAAAAGGCCCAGCGGAAATAGTTAACTTTACATTGAACAAACAACAACATCATCAAGAACCACAAGGTAATTTTGAAAATTATTATTTTGAAGTGTCACCATTTATCAATCGATTCGCACCAGATAGATTTATCCCAGTGTACGATCAGTAATATTAAATGTGAATAATAATTATATTTAAATATATCTTATATGGGTATACATCCAGACACCGTTAATAATTTATGTGTTACATTTAATTTTTTTAAACAAATATATGATCAAAATTTCAATATAAGTTTTAAAAAATTTAAAATTTTCTATTTATATAATTTATGAATCTCAAATATTTTATAGTTGTTAACTTTAAAAATTCTAGTTCCTTTTTAACGTTAAAAAATGTGAAAATAAAAAAAAAACACAAGGTATAGAGAATCTCATTAGCCTAAAAACAAAAAAAAATATTTTTGACACAGAACTGAAAACTTAAAAACATTTATTTTTTGTAAATAGATGAAGAAAATATGTAAAGTGTGAAAAAAAAATTTTATAAAAGTCCATCTATTTTTTGAATCAATTAATTTTGAGATATCTGCAGAATCAAAATAATATAATAAAAACTTTCTAAATGAATAATCTCAGAAATATAAACTGCTTCATTTTCTTGATAGCATTTATTTGTAATGTACTTGTTTTTTTTTTTTTTAATTTAAAATATATTTTATTATTAGTGTTTTTTCGTAAAATGTCTTATTTTATTTAATTAAATTTTTAAAAAGCAAAGAGAACAATTAATACTAAAATTTATATATAGTTAATTTAATTGTTTTGATGTATGAATTTTTAGAAAGTAAATAAATTGTGTATAAATGTACTTAATGAAATTTAAGAATAAAAAAAACATTTTTTTGTTTGCTCTCTGTAAATTTTATTTCTTAATTTCATTTATTTTTTCCTTATTCCAACAACAGTTTTTATTTTTTTTTTTTTTTTTTTTTTTTTTTCTCTGTACCTTGTGTTTTTCATTTTTTAATTTTAATTTATTTTAAATCTCCATTTTTATTTTTTCACCTTTTTTTCAAACTAAAAAAAAAACTAAAGGAAAACTTAAGCGGATCATAAAGACTCAAGACGAAGATGGTTTTTTTCAAAATTTAAATAATTATACACATCATAATTATATAGAAATGGAAAGATTTTTAAAAGATATAAATGGAAATTATCCTAGTCTCACAAAGCTTTATAGCATAGGAAAATCAGTGGAGGGTAGAGAACTCTATGTTCTTGAAATAACTAACAATCCAGGGAAACATAATCCGAATAAGCCAGAAATAAAATTAATTGGTAACATGCATGGTAACGAAGTTGTCGGAAGAGAAATTCTTTTACTACTTATTAAATATCTTTGTGAAAATTACGATTCGGATTCAAGAGTAACAAAAATACTTAATTCTAATAGAATTCATATAATGCCTAGCATGAATCCAGATGGTTACGAGAAATCTATTGTAGGAGATTATTCTGGTATTATTGGTCGAGAAAATAGTAATAATACGGATCTAAATAGAAATTTTCCTGATCAGTATGAAACTACAAATGTAATCCTTTTATCTTCACCATTTAAATTAAATGTATGCTGATTAAAAAAATTTTTTTTAGGAAAATGCTATACAACAGCCTGAAACTAAAGCAGTAATGAATTGGATAAAGAAAATTCCTTTTGTCCTCTCGGCAAATATTCATGGAGGAGCTTTAGTTGCAAATTATCCTTATGATGATTCGCCTTCTTACATAGGTAATCAAAATCCTCATCCAAATCCAACTACGGATGATGATGTATTTAAAATGATTGCTCAAACTTATTCAAATGCTCATCCAACTATGCATTTGGGACAACCATGTCCTTCGGAAAGAGGAGTGAAAGATCTTTTGTCTGAAAGCTTTCCAGGAGGAATCACTAATGGTGGAGCATGGTATCCTGTAGTAGGTGGTATGCAAGATTACAATTATGTCCACAGCAATGCTTTTGAAATAACAATTGAAGTAGGCTGCAAAAAGTATCCAGAAGCTGATGAATTAAAACAATTCTGGCTTGATAACAAAGAACCCCTTCTTCAATTCATAGAATTGGTAAATTTTATTTAACAATAATAGTTTTCAAGTTATTTTAATTTTCATTTTATTTTAGGCAAGAAAAGGAGTACATGGAATGGTACATTCTTCAATCGGAGGCGCTGTTTCTCATGCAAAAATTTCAGTAGAAGGTAGAGATCATGATGTTTACACTAGCACTGAAGGTGATTATTGGCGAATTTTAAAACCAGGAAAATACAAAATAACTGCGAGTGCAATTGGCCTTGAATCGGTGTCTCAAATAATTGATATTCCTGAAAGTAGTGGAACAATTACAATTGATTTTACATTGATGAGAGATGATCCATCACATTGGTAAAAAATGATTTTTTTTTTTTTTTTTTTATTTAAAAAATAAATTTATGAATGAAAAAAATTAAAGCAATTAATTTTTTAGGTCAGATGCATATGATTTTGCTATAACTTCTAATTTAGCATCAGTTTACCTATCTAACTCAAAATTAAGTAGTGCCTTTGCCCGTTTAGAGAACAATAAAACTAATACTGCAGTATTTAAAGCTAATGATTCTCCTATCAGTATGGCCATTCATTCTTTAAAAATTACCAATGATGTAAATAAATTTATTATTTAAAATATTCATTGATTTATTTTATGTTTTATAAAATGGTTTTTTTTTTTAAATTAATAGATGGGTGCACCTGAGGAAAATAAATTTCACATTGGACTTTTTGGTGGAATATTTGCATCACAACCGATAGGCAGAGAAATTCTTTTAAGATTAGCTCGTCATATATTAGAAGCTAGTAATCTTGGAGTCCCTTTGTTTAAAAAGATATTAGATAGAACTGTATTTCATTTCCTTCCTGGGATTGATCCAGATTTTGAAAAAATACCAGATAATTGTAATCCTACAGTAGCTGACGAAGTGGGTAAAAAATTGTATACATCAAATAAAAAGCAAGGTCAGCTGGATATTATTACTAGTGCTTTAGAAAATATGCTAAGAACTGAAGGCTATGATGCTATTATTTTATTTGGCGGAGGTAACGGAATTAAAGCAAGGTAAGTTTAATTTTTATTGAAAAAAAATGTTTAAACAAATAATTTTACTAATTAAATTTTAGTTACTCTGTAAACAATGTTGATATATTCAAAAACTTTGCTTTGAGTTATGAAAATGATGTTGGTAGAGAATCATGTGATCAACAGAACAATGAAATAGAAAAAGTTCAAGATTATATAAATAAAGTTTACAAGATTCCTGTGGTAAGTTAAATAAGTGAAATAAGAGAAGCAAAAAATTTTTTTTTAATTTTCTTGCTTTTTCCATAGTTAAGTTTATCTTTATCCTGCTGTAAATATCCAGAAGCTAAACAAATACCAATTATTTGGAGAAAAAATTTACATCATATGTTAGAACTTATTCAAAATATTACCACCGGTATTCGAGCTTTAGTTAAAAACAGAGAAGGAGAACCGCTTCGAAACACTCAAGTAAAAATAGGTTTGACTATGTATAAAGTATCTCAAAACATGGCATATTTTAAGGCCATTTTACCTCCCGGTGATTATGTAGTTTCATTTAGATGCGATGGTTACATTGAAAACTCAGTGTCAGTTAATGTTAAAGCTGATGAAATTACTGACATTAATGTGATACTAGATAAAGATAATTCAGGGTACCAGTTTAAAAATTTTATCCCAAATAAAAACATTACAGACTTTTCTGTTAATGATGAGCTGGAAAAATTAAATGGGAAATATCCTAAAATTACAACAATGCACAATGTGGGTTATACAAAAAAAGGAAGCAAAATTATGGCTCTCCAGATACATTCTGAAAATGAAGTTGTCCTCTCTAGAGGACAACCTTCCATACTTTTTACTGCAGGAATTTATCAAGGAAGCCCAGTTACATCAAAAGTTCTTATCAATTTAGCTTCTTTTCTTTTGTCAAATTATAGGAATGATTTACTGGTAACAAATTATGTTAACAATATTTCAATTTATATTGCACCAAATCTCAATCCAGATATGAATCAAACGATTACTTGCTCTTACCTTACTAAAGATAATCTTGAATTTCCAATTGAAGAAGATAAATTAAATTACAATGTCAATTCAAAAGTAGTAATGAATTGGATAAAAAAAATTAAAACTATTTTAGCGATAAATTTAGCTAGCGGATCAATGCATGTAGAAATACCATTTGTACAAAAATACAGTAAGAGTAAAAATGATAGTTATATTAACCAAGATGAAGTTGTTTTAAAGCATCTTGCTACTACATATTTGCATAGAAATCAGTTGGAGGTTCCAAATGCCCAGTGTAATGATAAATCAACTGGTATAATAAATGGTAGTTCCAATGTAAATAAAAAAAATTCTCTCATTGATTACTTATATTTAAAAACAAGTACTCTTGGAATGGATGTCTATGTTACTTGCTGTAACAATGACAATTCAGATAAGATTTGGGAAAATAACAAAAATAACTTTTTAAGTTTAATAAACGAAGTTATCAAAGGAGTATCTGGCTACATAGTTGATGAAAATCATCATGCTATACCTAATGCTATTATATCATACGATGACTCTGTTCATAGAATTGAAACTCATGACAACGGAGCTTATTGGATTTTAATACCTCCTGGAAAACATAAAGTTACAATCGAGGCTAAAAATTTTATAAAAACAACAAAAATTATAGATAACTCTATGACTGGGAGCCTTACCAAGTATATTATTCCAATGAAAGAAGATGAAAATGTAATGGGTATGAAAAGAACAGTATTTGTTATCTTAATAGGTAAGATACATCAAAGTCTATTTATAATTTTGGATGCTTAATATTTTCTACTTCAATATTTTAAAACACAGGGACAGCTTTATTATTAGGAATAGCTTTTATAATATTAGTAATTTTAAAATGCCAAGAAAAAAGAAACAAAGACTGGGAAAGTAGAAGACCTTACGCTTTTAGTTTGTTAAGAGATGGAAGTTCATTCTTTGATGATGATGAAAAAGAAATAGAAATATTTAGACGTCCAGTAAAAGGTTTATAATCATTTTTGGTTTTACTAATATTAATTTGTAAAATAAAAAACTTAATTAATTTTTTTTAGATTATCAAGAAAATACCGGTGAAGCAGCGTCCTATTTCGACGAAGATGACATTTCAAGTTCTGATGAAAGTGACGGAATAGAGTTTATAAGGCCTGATAGAGAGTGGCAAAATAAACTAATAGAATAATTATAATTCCCAGTAATTTTTTTAAAAGTAAATGTATAGACTGCAATAATTCGATTTTTAACATTCCAATCAAGGGACTTATATATATATACATATTTATATTTTTATACAAAAGTTTTAGAGTTTTTAAGTGAATTTATAAAAATTTATACAATGTAAATATTTTTATAAATATTTTTAAAATGTACTTAATTGTAAATAATATTTGAATGAGTATAATTAATTGATTTGTTACGGCGTATAAGGTATTAAATTATTGAAATGCATGTAATTGAGTTAATGCAATATTTTATTTAATAGGTATTAGAAAAAAAAAAGAAAGTTTTTTCCATTTTTTAACGTAACCAACGTCTGTGATTGTATTTTATAAATAAATATAATAAATTTTTATTCAATAAAAAATGCAAATTTTTCTTCAACGAATTTTTATTTCTTTTTTAAAAAATAATTGTGTTTAAAAAAATATATATCTAAATTAAAATATTTTTTATAAACTAATATGTAAATATAGAGTATAAAAATTTTAATCGTAGTTTCACAGTAAACACTGTAAAACTTTTTAAGTCTTTAATTATTTATCTTTAAAAATAAATATGTATAATTAAAAAATTAAGCTAGAGTCATTCTTGTACTAAAGCTAATTAAAAAGTGCACCATAATATTAGCACATTTTTGTTTTATCTATTAACAATTATTTTGTACAAATTTAACTTTGAATACTGTATATGAACATTTTTTGTTTGACCAAACAGTTATAATTTTATTATACCTAATTGCACAATATTATAAACAAGATAATTTGAAGGCACATATAGGTAATTAAAGTCACTATTTTTCAACAATATTTTAATATGTTTTTTTACTTTAATAGAACTTTTTCATTTGTTTCATAACAAGTTCAAAGGCACTTGTATATTTAAATAAATGCTTATAACAAAATTATTTTATATCTAAGCGAGTCATATGAAACAAAATAGAGATTTATTAATCGTACAATGCTGGAGGGAAATATGATGGATAAAATACGTTCCAAAATATTGCTGCAACCATTAATATAGTGTAAATTATAAAACTAGCCCACCATACAGCCTTTTCCCAAGTCTTAACTTCTAAATTTCTTAAAATATTAATGCCAACAAGTAATCCTGCGATAGCACCAGCAAAATGAGCAACGTATCCGATATGACTTTCAATAGAATGATATCGACTATATACAGCTTGCCCAACATCTGCGACTGTGAGAATCACAAAAACTAGTAGTTGAAGTAATGCATATTCCATTTGATCCCAATTCATTAAAATTGTTGCTACGTGGGCAGCTATTAAAGCATAAACTCCACCGGATGCACCGGCTAAAAATACTCCTGGATCCGATACCGAAGTACCTAGCGATCCTGCTAATACTCCAGCTAAATATATTATTAATACTCTCCACCATCTATGAACCATTTCCAGAGGTATACCAAGCATAATTTGTACGAGCAGGTTTACAAATAAATGAAAAAACCCAACATGTACAAACATATATGTAATGTACCTCCATAATTGATATCTTCTGAAAGGATCATATATAAAAAGCTTTGCAGATGGCCCTTCGATGTTTTGTTCCTTATGACTATAACCTACTTCACCATGTTTTTTATAAGTTACTATACTGTCAAATAAAAATAAAGAAATTTCAAAAATTGATATTATGATCATGGCCAGTGGAGGAGGATTGCAGCTGTATTCATCCTCGTAAAGTCCATCAGGTAAATCACTGGAACCTAAACTAATTCTCTGTTGAATGAGAGAAGGTCTTTGTGGTACCATGGAGTGAACATAACGTTGAACAAAACACCCAAATACTCCTTGCATATCTTTTCTGTGAATCTGTTAAAAAAAAAATAAGCAATATTTCTAAATTTTATCACATCTTACTAAACATACCATTGCAATAAATTCAGGGTACTCTAAATATCCAGAATGATTTAAATCAGCCTTTTGCATGATCAGATGTATGACTCTATCAGGAATGTCATTTGAACAATCAGAACCTCGCATCATTGCTTTCAGTTCTCTGTATGAAATTTTACCATCTCCATCCTTATCATATTTTTCAAAAATTGATTTCCAATGCTAAAAATTAAAAAAAAATACTTATTACTTGGAAATCATATTTTTTGTAATTAATGTACTTACAGAATCATTGTACTGTAGCGGTAATGCCATCCCTGTTTCACCTTCTCTTCCTGTCATTTTAATAAATTTGAAGTTCCTGTAAAACAATTTATTAATAAGTATATTAAACTTAATTGTGCATTTTTGAAAATTATAAAGTTTATTTGTTAATATTTAATATATTCAAAATTTTTAGGGTCAATATTTTGCAAACTATGAGACAATCAATTTATTTTTACAAGCACTTGAGTCGCATAACTTCTAGCTTATCTCTATAATAGATTAATAAAATCTTTTTTAAAAATTTTTAAACTGATATACATACTTTTTACAGAAAAGACGAAATTAATGTCATCACCCAACCAAATTTTTAATGGAGAAAAAATGTTTTTTGTTCAAAGAATAAACCGTTAAACTATATATAATAAATAATTACTAATACTTTTTATTACTAGAGGATCAACAAAAAAAAAAAGAAATATTTTTTGAAAATATTTTAATATATATAATTTAAAATATAACGTTCGCGTCGTTTTTCCTTTTTACATGCGATCCTTCCACACACCTGTCGATTCATCCACAAGTTTATTACTCGAGAGTCAACAAGGGGTGGGAGAGAGTGTAAAAAGATAGTGAAAAGAATTTTTGCAACAATACAAAACGCTTTGTTGTGTTACTAAGCAACGCATTAAATTGTGATTAAAAATATAAACAAATCATACATAACATATTTAGATTGCGTAATTTATTGTTTTGGAGCGACTCCGAAATTTGAAATATCGAGTGAAATATTTTTAAAATAAATCTGTTAATTAAAAAAGTAAATTTATTTTTATTATGTTAAACCGTTCTAAAGGTAAAACTAAAATTTCAGGGATTTATCGAGTTACTCAACCAATAGAAAACTTTAAAATCAGGTAATTTTTTTTTTTTTTTTAATTCAAAAATAATAGTTAAAATGATTTTATTTTTTTTGTAAGATTAAAAATAGTGCAACAAAAATCACCATTAGCTGAATTATTTGAGAATGAAACTGAAACATTAGACAATAATTTTTTAGAACACGAAGAATACACATTTTCATGGCAAGAAAAAATATTCGGCCCATACGAAGCAAAATTTTATCAAGATGAAAGAAATTGCAAAACAGAAAAACACAAAGAATACCATGAAAAAATCAAAGAAGATGAAATCGAAGGATCAAGACTTTATTCGTATGTTCAAGGAGACATTTATTATCCTGAAAAAGTGACAATGGTAATTAAAAAAATAAAAATTATATTCAGTAGTCAACGTGTTTTAGCGCGAGCACGCTCATGATACACAAGGAACGGTAGGAATCCAAGTGCACCTCACGGCTTGTTTAACTATCATCATGATATAATTTTTATTTATTAATTAAAAAAAATTGATGTATCCGACGGGATTCGAACCCAGCACCTTTAGATTACTAGGCAAGCACTTTCGCCGCTAGACCAAGAAGGCGCACTCACTAATTTATTTTATTTCCAGGGTGTATTAACAAAAAAATACAAATCGTATTTATCGCTAAAATGTTCCGAATCATTACCATTGCAAAAAAATTTAAAATCATTTAACGAGCGTTACAATAAATCAGCTATAAACGAGGAGCCGTCAGACGAAAGAATTTTAGAAACCCATTATTATTACAAAAATTTGACCAACATGTACATTATGGCCGACATATCACCAAAAGATGAAATATTTACCGAAACATCGAATGACACCGAAACTTTATTATGCCTGATTTCATACGATAAATCAAGAAATTTATTAATTATTTACCCAGATTTCATAGACGACAGCGATTGCTACGTCGTTAACGGCAACGGTATGAGCTACGATTATTGGATCGAGCATGCATCGAAAAAACCATCTTCTAGAGAATTGCAAAAACGAAAAGATAATATTAAAAAGGTAAGTAAAAATAATGGAAAAAATCACGTTCTTTCAGTTGTTTGTTGTTTGTTATTATGCATTAAACGTCAAAATATAATAAATAAAATGAGATTATAAATTAACATTAATTAATTTTCAAGTATAAATCTATTTTTATGAAAATTATAATTGTTGAGCAAGATTTATATTAATTTAAATTAATATTTTTGAAGTAAAAATACTTATTTAAAATTCATATATGGAGCATTTCGTGTTAAAGTTTATTTTTTTTCAAGGTATTTTATTTTTAATTTTTGAAAATGTTTTTAGTATTGTTTTTACAGAAATTTTTCATTTATTCATTATTAGTAATTTTTAACTTAAAATTTATCATAAAATCAATTTTTGTGTGTATGATTTTTAATTAAATTTTGGCCCATAACAGCTGGGCAAAGTTTTGACTAAATTATTTTTACAGTCAATTGATACAAAAAAAACAATTCAAACTTTTAAAACAAAAACCAGTGCCAAGTGTAGACACCCCCACATATATATTGCGTAAAAAGTTCAACACTGATTAGGTAAAAGATAAGAACTGTATATCGCAATTGTAAATAAAAACTTTTTTTCAAAAAAAACTTACCCAACATATGAAATTTCTGAAATTTGTCTCATAACTTTTTGCGGATAATAAAGTATCATGTACTTATCAAGGTCTATCGAACCTTTCGACGTGTAATTTATAGTCATTTTCACTTATTTTCTATTAACTAATTCACAATTCAAAAAATTAAGTTACATATTTTTGTAAACTGTAATTACGTATTTATTAATTTCATCACATACTTTTAACTTTATTTATTAAAAAAACACGTCATAATTGCAGATTAAAAAATGAAAAGTAAAATTAATCCTTAAAAAAACATAGAATTTCTGATTTACACAGTTCGAAAGTTAAATGAAGACTGAGCTAAAAGAAACATTAATCAATGAATTTAAAGATATCTTACTAATTTTTTGGCGATACGCTGCCTTAACAAGTTTAGATTGGTTTTTTTTTAAATTTATTTATTTAATTTTTTTTAAGGTATTTTAAGAATTTTGCTTGAAGGAAATACATTAAATTTCATATTTTTCTTATCTATTTTAAATAAAATGTGATTCACATTTATTGTATATTTTTCTTAGTTTTTTTATTTTTCTGCAACAGATAAAAACATTAAAGGAATTTTAATTGACTTATAAATAATTAGGTGAATAATAAGTGTATTTTAGGATTTATTTAAATCGATGCACGCTCTGTTTAAATATTTTTTTAGTTTGATTTTAAAATTCTTCGGTTATTAAATCATTTTTTGGTGCTTTTTTTAATTATGAGGTTTTTAAGGGGTTGATTTTTGCACATAGTTTGACAATTTTTGAGCGGCAATATTCAATCTAAGGATTTATTCATTGATTTAGTTAAGGTAGAAAATTTTTTTTGGGTTCTTAAAGTATTATTGGTTTTAGGATTGATTGATTAGAAAACAAATAATCTAACAAATAATAAACACTTTTTTAGGTCTTAGTATATTAGAGACTTTTTATTTTCATTTAAAATGAAAATTTTAATTAGCAAATTTTTTCCAATTAAAGAAATTTGATTATTGACCCTTTCACTGAAACTTTTAATCTAAAGACTCAAAAAAATGTGATATAGAATTGTTTTTCTGACAATTTTCTATTTTAAAAAAATAATAAGAGACGTTTCTGACTACAAAATAGTACTCAAAAGTTGATTAGAATTTTGTCTAAAACAGTGATAATTGTGATTGAACGAGTTGCTGCCTGGTACACTAAAGTTTTCGATAAAAAATTTTAAGTTATACGCAAAAAGTTTCTGCACTATTTTTTGCAAAAATATAATATAAATAGTACTATAAATTTACTCTGTCGTTCAAAGAAAGCTTTCAAGCATTAAATTTACGAGACTGCAATTTTTTAATTCATTACATTATTTGAATTTGCGCTAGCGTGTAAAAATCAATATTCATTTTCAATTATTCGATTGTTGTTATTACCCTAAAAAAAATCAGATAGTGACAAGCAGATTTTTTTATTTGCTTAATATTTTGTCCTAAATGACATAAAAGAAGTAAAATACAAAAAAATGTTTACCTTCGAAAATCCAAGCAAAACTTGTATTTGTTTACATAAAATCATAAAAATTGTATGAAAATTTACATTACAAAATTTGTTTTTGCAGATGTTACGAGGTCAGCATTTTAATTAATTTTCTTATACCTTGTATTCAACAAAATAATTTTACATATAGTATAATAAAATATAGGCAATGTTTTTTTTCGAAGTTTTTATGCTAGATGCTGGGTCTTTTCAACGAAAAAAAAATTTATTCACCAAAACCAAAGAATTCTGTTTGCAGTGACCAAAATTTCCGGTTCCGAAAATTGTAGAATTTTTTCTCAAATACTTTTATCTCCATCTGAGTAATTTTGCTTCTCCTGAATTTTAAGTAAAGAGATTATTATAAGAAATTTTCCCTCTGGGTATTTCGAAAACTCAATATATTATCTTACTGCATAAAATTTTTCTTCACTTTTATTCTTCTAAGACACTCGGTCCACAACTGCCTCGTTTTCTCGTTTTCATTCTCTAATTTATGAAGGGATGAAACGTATTCCAAAAATTGAATAAAAATTATTTAAAAAAATTTTTATCATTTTAAAAAAAATTAATTTACTGTCAGAATTAATACCTACTTTTTTTTTAGATTATTACTTTAAATAAATAATTTAGGGAAAAAAATTTAATTTGCGAAAATTGAGATGAAAATCTACACTGTTAAAAATGTTTTAATAAATATAATTGTTTTGTAATTTTAATAATAGTTGGACTGTAATACTTCATTTGTTATTCAATAGCTGATTAATTAAGTATCTTTTTTTATGAAAATTTTCCAACTGTCAGCATATTATTCACGTGTTATAAAAAAGTCTATTTTTGCCGAATACGGATATTTTCTACTCATTCGAAATAATAAACTTTTTCCAAAAAAGTTTAGTAATATTTTACATATAAAGGGTAAAAAAGACAGAAAAATAATCTTTTTTGGTTTAAAATTTTTTACAAGGAGAGACCGGAACATTTGGGTCACCAAACTACAATCTATAGTAATGGATGACTTCAATATGTTGAAAAAACACCTGAGATACCCTCCGTTTATTCCAACGCAGTTTCTGAACCAAGAAACGTAGGCCTCAATGTTACGACAATGTTATAAACTAGAGTTTTTACGAAATTTTCCAAATAGAGCTGTCATATAGCATTTCAACCAAAATACTTCCGATAGGTCTCAATTTTTTTTGTATAAAAATGCCACCTTTCATTCCTCGTAAACCGCAATTTTTTATCACCGATTCTTTTAACGCTATAGTCAATAAACAAAATTTCCGTTTTTGGCCAAATATGACCAATTTTCAAATTGCAGCTAAAATTTTAATTTTTTATGAAAATGAGTTTTATATATAGATTTCAAAAGTTAATCTACTTTTTAAAAACAAAATAATAATTAAAAATATTTTTCCTTATCTTTGTATTAATAACATATTGAATAAAAATTTGCTAAAACTGATCTTTAAAAAAAAGTAGCAAACAAAAAAAATCTTTTTAACAATTTTTTAAAATTATGAATATCATAAATTTATTTTTAAGTAAATAATGAGCAAGTTTTTTATAACTTTCAAAAGATTTAAGATCTTTTTTTTTTGTTATTTTATGCAATTTATAAATTTACATTTTTTATATAAGGAAAACAACAAAGATATGGAGGATTTCATAAACTAATTTTAATATTTTAATATTTATATAATTTTGAAAACTGAGTTTTGTAAAATTTCGCAAAATTCGAACGAATTATCCTTGAAATTATTATTTTTTAATTTAATTTATAGGAGCATTTTAAAAATATAATATAAAAGTTTGCTTTTATTTATATAAATTATGCCAATCTTGAATATGCTCCATATGTAGTAGCATTAAATTTCTTTTATGCTAATTTTTTGTTACTTATTAAAAATTTTGATTTGTCGCATATTTTGTAAAAAAAAAATTAAAAAAAAAAAAGGTAAAAATAAATTTTTCAGCTAAAAAAAGTTAAAATTTCATTTTGTTTATTTAGAAACTTGTTAAACCAGAATAGCAATAAAAAAAAAATTATTATTTTTTCAGGAATTAAAAAGACTCAATCTTACCAAAGAGGCTGAATTATTTCACGAATTTCATATGCCACAACCGCAAATTTTACGCGTTATAATTAATTTAGAAATATTAACCGCACGAGATTATTATTACGATGCCTTGTTTGTTAATTATCTAGTCGAATTACCAAAATATTGGATTGTGTCAAACGACAGTACAAAATTAACTGGTCGAACCCAGAGATCGTTAATGAAAAAACAAAAAGCTAATTTTAGTTACACAACAGAAATTGTTTTAGATTTAGATTTAACGTCATCTAAGTACGATCAAGCGTCAAATTTTTGGCCAAGAATTATTTTTACAGTTGCTTCCTTAGATAACTGGACAAGGTGACAAAATCAATAAAAAAAATTTTTAATGCAGTATTAAATTACTCAATTTTTAGGTACCGTATCGAAGGTTACGGATCAATTGACATTCCATCGACCACTGGCTGCTTCAATTACGAGTTGGAAACCTGGAGACCATCAAAAGGGATAATTGACATTTTGCGGCGATTTTTTACTGGTGGTAGTAGAGAATTAGATGACATAACATATTGTTCGATTCCTTCAACGCATTCAGGTTCCAAGTTAGACAAAAGTAATTTAAGAGTCGTATCAAGTGGTATTTTAGACATTAAGTTAAATATCGTACATCAAAATGAAAATTTTATAAAATTAAAAAATATCGATAATCGCAATTTTTCTAATACTGGTGTTTTATTGAATAATGTGGATGATGTACTCATGCAATTTAAAGCTGCTAGAGAAAGAATGATACAAGCTAGAGCACTTTGTTCTTAATTAATTTGATCAATTAATATAATAATTTTTGGGATAAATTAACAACAAAATTTCTTTTAAGATCGTCGCAGCAAAAATTCACATATACTGATTAAAATATTACTAACATGATGGAAATTATATTATACAGGGTGTCTACCAAAATTTGATCCCCATTTATAAGGACCTTATAATATTATATTATAAGGACAGTAAGGATATTTATTTGCCAAAAATAAGGACAAATAAAATCTATTTATTAGCTTATTTTATGATTAAATTTAAAAAAAATTTTATATTAAAAGACAAAACTCATTCTTTCTAAGGACATTTTAGCAAATAAGTTGAAAATAAGGACCTTTTAAGGATGACAAGGACCATTTTCTGAAAATAAGGACCTTGTAAGGACCACAAGGACCATAAGGACTGGTAGACACCCTGTTATAGCACATTATGTCTCAAAGCCGATAAAAATAAAAAATACCCCAGTTCGATGCAATTTCGAGCCATCTTTGCCAATCAGTTTTAACAAGAGATGTGCGTTTTCTGTCTGTTTACAAGAACGGTAAAAGAAAAGTTTATATTGCTTTATCTGAAAAGCTATTGAAAAATCAGCATCCAAGAAAATTTTTAGCATCGCTTGAAATTTTTTTTTTAATCTGAAAGGTGCCTTTACCAGAATTTTTAAGTTTTCAATATTCAATATTGAATATTATTCTTTTAACGTGATTGTAATTTAACAATTAATACTAAGTTTAGCAATTAGTAAAAAGATTATATTATAATATTTATTATTATTAATAAGCTAGCTAGATAATAAAAAAACTGAAGTAATTGACTAAATGTTTCAAATGCATATAATTTTTAAGAGATAAATTTCATCATTGTAATTTCATGATCAAGGCAGTTATAATTATGTAATAAAGAAATGGTTCAAAAGGTCCAATTATTTCAAAATATATTAATTTATGAGTTTCTTCTATTTATTTCTGTTATCAATGATTTAACAATCTAATTCAAAATAAGTAATCCCTCAATAGTAATAAATTAAAAAATTAAAAGAAAAAAAAGTAGTAAAGAAAGTTAAAGTTTATGGAAAAATGTGAAGAATAAAAAAACATTTTTTTTAAACATTACATCGTGTATTTTTTTTTCTTTTTTTTAAATCAGCAATTATTTACACGTAGAAAAAATATTAAAGATTAAAATACCAATCAGATTCAACCACAATAGATTCCTATATAATTCTCAATCCATCACAGAAAAAAAAAAGTAAAATAAAATTTCTATAAAACTGGCCCTAAAAATTACATCAATTTAGATAATTTGAAACAATCTCTTGATATTTTGTGTTACAAATATAAAATTATATATAGGTTGTATAAAAAAGAATTTATACAAAAAAAAAAAAAATAAAGTATTTTTCTTAAATAAAATTCACATAAATATTCTTTATAACAATTTTAATTTATTAATAAAAAAGAACGAAGTCTCAGTTTGTGAAATTTTTTTTTGTTTTTTTTTTCTAAATTCTATAAAACTAGCTACAATTATTTTAAATCTGGAGCTAGAATCTTTTTCTTAACTAGATACTTTTTTTTAATCATACGTCACTTACAAGATTAATTATTAATGAAATATATACATCGCTTATGTCTTTAATTTCTTCATGAAAATCATTCTTTTACTTGTAATTTTTAAAAAACAGAAAAAGAAAAAAAGCTTAATAAAATCTTTTTTTCTAATTCTCATGCAAAATTGTCTCTCTCTAAAAAATTCTTTATTTACAAAAAAAGCAATGCCTGCAAACGAAGCTTTTTTAAATATTTTAATGAAAACGCTTCGATATTTAGTCGAAAGATTTTTTTAAGATTACATAAATTAGTGAGCCATTCTATATTTTATTTAGGATTCACACACAGAGAAAATTTTCATCATTTTTTGTACACATTTTTTTAAGATAGAAAATATATTCAAAAAATTAATATTATATTTACATATATGACAAATATTTTTTTTTAATATTAAAAAAACAAAAAAACTTAGTTTTCAAACACGCCCTGATCACCTATAAATTTTACACAACTTAATTTTAAATATAAGCTTAATTTTAAAAGAAAAAAAGTACAATTACAAAGTGTTTATTTTTTAAATGTCCATTGGCACTTTGCGCTTTTTTTTAATTGAATAAAGGATGTTATTTGTCTAACCAATGTAAAATACATATATAATACATTTCATTCATTCGCAATCTCAAAAAACTATATCCTATATTTACAACGTAAAAAATCACCAGTCTTTTTTTTATTTATTTATTTTTACACAATTTTACAGTTAAACTTTTATTAGAAAAAACAAGAATTAAAATTATATATTCAAAAATAAAAATATATCATTAAAATTTCTTTTAAAATCTTTATACAGTTAGCAAATAGCATCCTTTATTCTCAAGACCGAGAAATTTTAAGTATCCTCCGCTAAAGTTACATCAATCTTCATCTGACAATGGTTCGTATTGAGCAGAAAGAAGCGGTGCAGGTTCTTCACTTTTAACCACTGGTACTGGGGCTGAGCTCGAAGGGGGAGGTGCAGGTGGAGGTCCAGTGTGGACACCCAATGCACTAAAAGGATAAAAAGTTGTTGCTGTTACTGGGGCTTGATTTCCTGGACCTTCGTCTATCACCATATCACCTCCTGGCGAACTGTCCACTCTAGATTTTTCATCTTTGTCCCCGGGACCTCCATTTCTGTCTCCAGGACCGCTTTTGTCATCCTCTGAAGTTCTCATAACTTCTGCAATTTTATTCTTAACATAGTCTAGAGGCGAAAGATGGGATTTATTGGAAGGCACACCAGAACTTGTAGTCACGATCGTGGGCTCATAAAACCGACGAGGGTAGTGGTTGGTTGTTGGCTCAGGAGATACAGGTTCCGTACGATATTGCTTATTTATCGTTTGAGGCTGTTGCTGCTGCTGAGGTTTTTGTTGAGCTACTCGAATTATTTGTCTTTCATCACCAGTTTTAACGGAATCAGGTAAAGAGCCTTTTCTTCTCTTCCACTGATCGTCAGGCAATGGGTAACTGCGATTTTAAAGAAATAAATATTAACTTCCAAAGACTTAATTGATTTTAAGATGAGATAAGAAAATTAGGCCACGAACAGTTTTATATCAGGAAAGTTACAAATTGATCAATTACCTAGGGTACGATCTATAGGAAGAAATTTGAGCTGCATAATCTTTATTAACAACATGATCAATATGATCACCCAATGTTATAATTTTGCTAGCTGCACCGCTATTTGAACTGGAACTATTTGCATTACTTTCTTCAGCAGCGGGACTATGAACTATACCGTTAGGTTCAGCTGTACCTTCTCTGTGAAATCCCTGTAAAAAATTATTATTCATTATTATCGTTCGTTTCTTATTAAAAATTTAAATATTAAAATTTACCTGAAATAATCTGTCTCCTGCTCTTTGTTGATTATTTTGTGTAGGATTTCCACCATTATTTTCTGTACTTTGATTGATTTGATGTGTTATAATAGCATCAATTAAGCTAGCTGCAGTTAAAGTTGAGGATTCGCCTTGATTATTAGATGCTTGGTTATGTCTGGAAGTAGGTGGTGGCTGTTGGGCTTGAGCTTGTTGAATTCTTGGAGGTGGATAAAATGCACCAGATTTAGATATACTTGGTGATTCACATTGTCGGTCAGCAAGATCCCTATAGATGCATAAATTAAAACCAAGGCAAATTTATTTTTTAAAAAAATAAATCTTTAATTACCTATACATTTGTACATCAGGATGGTGGTCTTTATAAGTTTGCTCTGCATGCCTAATTTCGGCTTCAACCATTCTTTGCTGCTGATGTACATGCTTTTGATATCTTTGGTGTTGTTGCTGTTGTTGCTGCAGATAAGCCATATCCCTTTCTCTTTGCACAGCCATTCTATGATCAGCTGCATGTTGTTGCTGTATTTCTTTCTCTCTTTTTTGCTGAGCTATTCTCATTTCTTGCTGTTGTATTTCCTTTTCTCTTTGTTGTTGAATCATTTCTTTTTCCCTTTGAGCTGCAGCAGCTGCCATTTGATGTTGTATATCCTTTTCTCTTTGCTGAAAAATTCTGTAATGTTGCTGTTGCATGTCTTTTTCATGTTGATGTTGAACATTTAATCTGTGCTCTGCTAAATCTTTTTCTCTTTGCTGATGCTCCTGATGTTCTTTTTCTCTTTGAACAGCCAATCGATGTTGATCGATTTGCTGCTGATGATGTATTTCCTTTTCCCTTTGGATTCTATGTTCTTCCTCTTTTTCCCTCATTATTAAATCCCTTTCCCTTTCCTCTCTTTGCTGCATAGCTACAGCCAATTGATATTGAGCAGCATGCTGACGCGAAAGTCTGGGTGAAATTCCAGGTAAGGCCCTACTGTCAATAGGGTATCTATCTGAATACATTCTTTCAATGGACATGTGTAAACCTTCATGACTACCACTTGAAGGAGGAGTGGGTGGGGGATGATTTTGAGAATGAGGTACAGGAAGACTAGGCTGTTGCACAGCCACATCAACCAAACTTGAAAACGCTTCTAATCCTGGTGGAGGAGGTGGATAATGCTTTTGTGTATTATGCCTTTGTATTACACCTTGTCGAGGCTGCGCGTGTGGACTTGGTGGCGGTGGAGTTGGAGTTGATGCGCAATACATGTTGTTAGGGCTTTCAGTTTTTGACACAGATTCGGTAGAACTTACGCTACGGCTTCGAGCATGCATTTGTTGGCTAGTAATATAATCATTCATTATTATTTGCCGTGAAGAAAGTTGCTCCATTGTGTAACGAGTATCTTGTATTGGTCTTCTTGATGGATATTGTACTGAATTATATTGACTTTGACCATGACTCACAACTACCCCAGAATTCTGTGCTGGCGGTGTCGGTACATTTGCGGTTGTTACAGGCGAATGTCTTATTGATCTATGATAATCATACATGGTAGCCCTTTTATCTACTGAATAGGGACCGACTGGTGTACCTTGCGTTATAGAACCACCTTCTTTAGTACTAGCAGACACCATAAAAGCGTTTTGTGTAGGTCCTTCTCTATTTTCAGGTGTAACAGAACTAGGAGGTTCATAAAAGTTGCTAGAAAATGAACCTGGACTTGGTGTGCTTGTATTTTGAGAACCAGTACCCCCAGGTGGAGTCATCTGCCTCAACAAACCTTCATTATATCGTGTTGCTGAGACCGGTGTTCCATGAGTAATAGATCCAGACTTTAATGGTGCTGGTACTGCTGACATTTTAGGTGATATTTTAGGATGAGTTTGAGGTACAGAGACAGAAACCTTTGAAAGTTTTGGAGTCAACGGCGCTGGAGGTCTTGGTGATGCAGCATAAACATGAGGACTTTTGGCTGCTCTAGGCTGTTCTGTGGCATGAGGATGTCCATGATAATAGGTGCTAGGAGGAGGGGGTGGTTCGGGGCGGTAATGCCCAGCTGGTTTATGAGATCCTAAAGGTTGCATTGCTGTATGATTGTACTCTTGTTGGCTTCTAGGTTTTTTAATGCTGAGATCTAAAGTACCTTCGATTTCTCTATGAGCTTGTTGAGCTTGCATGACAACTAAGCCTTCTTTGGGAAGAGATGACTCTTGCTGGATTGTTGTTTGTTGTTGAGGATGCTGTTGTTGAATATGATGAGTTGGAGCTGAAGGCGGGCAAGGCGTTATAGTGGCTTGCATCTGAGGAAGTTGTTGAGGACTTGGGGATGCATGTCTTCCATGATGTGTTCCTGAAACAACTGATAGTGTTGCTAAAATTGGCTCCCGGCTAGAACCTGAAGATGGTGTTGAAGAGCTGTTTGACATGCTTCCTAATGGTTTGTAATCCCTTGCATATGTCATATCATTTCTATGATCAGTTTTTAAAATGCTGGTTATTGTAGGTGTACCAGAGCTAACAGGACTATTTGGATTTCTTTTAAGCTGCATTTCAATTACCCCCAACATCAAATCTTTAACAGTTAATGGATTACTATTTGATGACGACGGTGGAGATTGGGATTGCGATGTTGGTTGAGCTTTTGGCTGAGCTTGAGAGGACGTATTTGGATTAGTAAGCGTAACGACGACAGCAGAATTTTCCAAATCGGTACCACCCTGACCTTCGTCCGCCGTCTCCTGGAACAAATGGCGTACCTCTATCAGACGGCCCTCTCCAAGGAGGAGGGACGATTAAGGTTTAAACAAAAAATATGGATTGGGATTAATAAAGACGTTATAGATTGCATGTAAACCTATAAACGTCGAAAATAAAATAAAACCGAGGATATTTAGGATGAAACTGGATATATCTTTTGAATTTGCAATGTGTTTACCATTAGATTTGTAACTAACATTAAATAAGAATATAAAGATATACAAACAATTACATGCAATATACAAAAATGAAGAAATATTTTTCCAAATTATGAATAAAAATAAAGAAAAATAAATTGTATTTTCTTCTTTAAATATTTAAAAAAAAATTTTAATTTAAAAATATTTGATACACAATTCATTCAAAAATAAAACTAAATCTATAAAAACTTGACTACTAAAAAATTAAATTAGAAATTATCAAACCTTATCCCAAAAAAAAAAAAAGTATTCAATCAAATTCTAACTACTTAAACAAATTTTATGGAATAAGTCTTACCGTGGCAGAGCTATCATAATCTTCACGAGTATTGGGAGGAGCTCCAGATGGTGCTTGAGCTGTACTCATAGGTGATGGAGGAACTAAAGATACAGCAACGTCTGCCAGTTTTTCAGTAGTCTTATGATCTGTAGTTTGTGGAAATTGCATAGCAAGACCTACATTTATATTTGCTGAAGCAGCAGAAGCAGATGCTGTACTACTAGATATTGTATTAGCAGGGCTACCTGCACTGGCAGTGTCGCTTGAGTCATGTATCTATTAAAGAAAATTTTTAATATAAAATTAAGTATATTATAAAGTTATGACTAAGTTTGTTTAAAACTTACAGCTAATTCATCACAGCTACTAGTACTACTTCCACTTTCTTCTTCGTCAGTGAGACATGGCCTTCTTTCCTCTCCTAACGATTGATAATATTCAGCTACTATTTGGTCTAATCCCAGTTTTTTCCTATATGCAAGATAGTAATTTTTGCACTGGTGATTTGTTTTACCCACTATCAGCTCTGAAACCTTTGACCAATTAGTTCCATGATTTCTAAGTGCTTTTTTCAGTTGTTCAAGTTCATCATCAGTCCATGATCTAGCCAACGCATCAGGATCGTCTGTTGTATCATTGCTCAAATGAGGAGACAGGCGTCTTGATATTCGATTAAAACACGCAGAACAGCATTTTATCGAATTATTTGGTATTTGAAATTCAAGAGCTATAGGATCTCTTATTTCTGGAGGCAGTTCTAACCATTTTTGAGGCAGTGCTCTAAGTCTTTTAATTCTTGCTTTATTACCTTGTCCTTGCAAATTTGGACAACCAGGTAAGGGGCAAACCTTATACCTTCTGATAACTTTAGATCTACAATTATTACAAACTCTAGCACCAGTTGAAATTTGATCTTCACGTAAACCATATTTGGCAGCTTGATTCTTTGACAGTGATCGACTTAAACTCCCAGATTCAACGATACTTTGACAAACTGTACATGTGTGAGGGCCTATTTGACGACCACTTGTAAGTTCTATATTAAATTAAAAAAATATATAAATTAAGTAATTATTATTTTTTAATATAAATTTTTCAAATAAAATAATCAAATTAATAAAACTATTTTTTAAATTACAATATTTGAAAGAAAATCAATTTAAATTTTGTTTTATTTTCAATCAATCGCTGTTATAGAATTTAAAAAAAAAAACTGCAAAACCTTTCTTTTTTTATAAAACTCCAGAGAATTCACCAATAATACAAACTAATCAAACATAAAATTTTGTTTTTTACCCACCCTCCCTTAAAAAAAAAAATTAGTAATTAAAATATTTTATAATTAAAAAGTCAAGTTTTCATTAAAAAATTCAACGTTTGCAAATAAAAAATTAAAAGTTTGCTTATTTAACTTTATTTACTTTAAAAAAGAGATAGAGAGCAAAGAGTGAGAGGTGGAAATTTCGAATACGACTAATTAGCCAGAGTTTATTAAGTTTTTTTTAACGAGTAAAATATTGACATTTTTATAAATTACTTACTATAGATATATTTTTTCAGTATATAATAAGCTATAATTAATAATTTTAACGTTAATTAATAAAAAAAAATAAATAAATAAAAATATTATTGACAGAAATATAGAAAATGATAAATTTTAAATTGCATAAATGTCAATTAATTTGGTTTTATTGAAAATAAAAAAATTTTTTTTTTGAATTTTAGTAACTGCAATATTTTGACGCGTGGGTTTGTAAAATTTTACAAAATGTTATTTTAAATTGATTGACGCTATAATTTATATTTATCTCTATTTATATTTTATTTAAAATTTGAAACAAAAAAATAAAAGTAATACAAGGGGAGTACAGGACTTTTATGTTACTTTACTACTCAAACTAAAACTTTTTGACACAATAAACCGATTTCTTTAACAATAATGACCCAAAGGTCAGATATTCTATGTATAAAATATTAAAATAAAAAAGAAAAGGTATAAAGTTATTAGTAAAATTAAAATAAATAATTCATGAAAATAATTTAATATCTTAAAAAAGAGTAAATATAGAAGGTATAAGTAGCTTGAAAATGCATAATAAAATAAAGCAAGAATAAATATTATAATATCTTAAAATCAAAGAGAATTTATAAAATATTATTTTCAAGCAATTAAATTTTCTCTTTTATCTTTTTAAAATATACATATTATCACCCCTTTAATAAAACATGAACATTATAATCCTTAAAAAAAATTTCTATTTTCATGTCTCTTGAGAAATTTAACAGAAAAATTTAGTGTTGACTATAATAATAATAATAATAATGTACTTGAGGGGATTTCATTTTTTTATTTGAAATGTCAATATCAATTCACTCTATGTATTTTTTTTTTTTATATTCTATGCTATTTTTAAAAAGTAGCTTCGCTTTTCTTTATGTAATATTATGTGGAAGTACATTTTTTTAAAGATTTGTTTGACTTTAATAAATTTGATGAAAAATAGAAATAATATTAGCGTACTCTTTCAAATTTGTACTTGAAAAATTAAATTTTTTTCGTTGGAAAGCTTTCAATTAATTTTGAAAAGGGTTATCGATTGGGTACCAGTGTCTTTAACACTTAATGCTTCTTGATTTTTTTAAAAATTACACTACTATTTCCATAACAAAATAATAAAAAATACAAAAATTTATTATCTTTTAAGCACTTGAAAAATTGGTTCTAAATTAATGAAATAATTATAAAATCAAATTATTTAAAAAATTTCTGCCTGCTATGAGACACATTGAAAGTACCTATTTAAATTTTAAGCATCAATATCAATTTTCCACTATAGCACAGTAATGTAACAGTATTCCAATATACACCTTATTTTTACATTAGCAAAAATTAATATAATTAAATAGTAATCAAATACAATTAAATAACCAAATATTTATCATAAATATTAGCAACGGTCAAGTAATTTCTCTAAAATTCATCGATGCTTGAAACTGCTAACAAATAATCAATTAAAATTAATACAAAAATCTAATAACCAAAAAAAAGTCTATAATAAATTGTTAAAAACTAACTTATGTTATTTACACTTTGTTATAATCCTTATTCATCATCTAGTAAACAAAATCTCTTATTCAATATTTACACACAAATACACACATGTACTACTGAGTCTACTCTTGTAGAATATCCCCTGTGAATAAAATGATATTCGGTTATTATTTACATAAGTGAGAAAGATATAACATTAATTGGGATTAAGTAAATCAAGACGTTAATTAGCTTCCTCTCTACTTTATATTATATAAAATCCCATAGGCGAAACTTTGGCCCTTATCGTTCCATTTAATTATAACCAGCAATTAACTACCAGTTTATACATCATTATTATTATGTAATTATACATTTTTTCTTTCTATGTGTACTTTAAAAAAAATATTTTTGGTTTGTTAAATTTTTTCCTCTTTGTTTTATACAAAACTTGAGTTTAATTACCAACCAAAAAAAAGAGAAATCCTTAATTCAATTTTTTTTTCTTTCATTTTTTAAATAAAAATTCATGCTTAACTTTAATACACTAAAAAAAAAGAGTAGCATACAACAATTGCAATAGTATTGAAAGAGTAAATAAAAAAACCTAAAGCAAATACTTTTCACAATATTAAAAAAAAAAAAAATACTTCAATTAAATCCTATTTGAAAAAAAGTAGTTATTTAAATAATACACAAGTTTTTTTTTAGACAATACAAGCACTTTCATCTTTAATAGTGCAAAAGTATAACATTTTGGTTTATAATAGTATAAAATTCTCTTGGGAAATACTCTGTAATCGTCATGTATTATATAAAGTTTTGAATGTACATAATACCTACAGTTTTGTTTATTATTATTTAAGCCCTCACTTGATTATTCTCTCTCTAATATTTAGTGTCATCTATTATTGTTTTGGATATTATAAACTTATTATCGATTGAATCTGTAAATTTTTAATTTTTATTGATTAAGCTTATTGGTTTTAAAAAATATGTGTACCTATTTTAGTCACGTGACAAAAAAATTATTTTAGCAATGTCGAATTACTGTTATGTGACAGTCATTAGATGAATCAAGGAACAAATTTCAAATACTAAAGTGACTAGAACTAGAAATAGGAACATTGACTAAACAGGAAATAAATTTTGATTCTTTACTTTTTTTAGAATTTGATCATTTCAAAACTTAGCAAAAACAAACCCTATTTACAGCAATGTCAGCATCAAAGATTGCAAATTCATAATTTTATATTAATTAAAAAAATTTTTCTATCTAGTATTTACATTAAAATAAACATAGAACAGCATGAAAATAAGATTAGTAAATATAAGAGAGGGTAACAAGAGTAAAGCAGGCATATAAAACAACAACTGCAAATAATAATTTACTACTATAAATATTAGTTTTGAAATATATTTGATGAAAATGTTCTTTCAAGAAATGTAAATATGTACACATGTACTTAATATTTTTAAAAATTTATATTTAATAAGATCTCATCAGATTCTTTTTTTTTTTTTTGCATGTCTAATTTTTTTTTCTCTTTTTAATTTTAAATATTGAAAAAGAATGTTTTTTAAGTTAAGTAATGAAATTTATTTGAAAGAATTATAAAAATTTTTTTTTTTGTTCTTAAAAATTCAAATAAAAAATTGAATTTGAAAAAAAAAATTTTTTTTAAATTAATTTTTTTCAAAATAATTATTAAAAATTATAATAAAATAAAGAAAATTCATACACATATAAACCACGTCAAAACAATTCTACCAATCTGTAATTTGTAGAGGCGTATCTCATCCCCCATTTAAATAAAGCTCCCTTCCATAAGTAGTGGTACTACTATAAACTTGTATAAATTGGTGGGGTACTTTTTAAACAGTAGTTATAACATGTTATACTCTAAAACTCTTCTCTTATACCATTCAAATCAGAACTGCAAGTCTAACGATAAACTAGTCAATTAAAAATTTTTATTATTTTAAATTTTAAAAAAATGTATAGTATGTATAGTGCATGGTTATCGAGAGATGAACCACCAACATATCCAAGAATTGATACATTAACACCACCTGATACTATTATTAGAATTGGTACCGATGGAAGATGTAATTTTGTGGCTCATAAAGATGTTTTGGCTGCACATAGTGGTTATTTAAAAGCATTGTTAGCTGCTACTACTGAAAGTAATGAATCTTCAACAAAAGATTCTTCGACACCTTTGGTTACTTCAATTTCGGTACCAACAATTGGTAATTACATTTTTTAATTAATTTTTTCTTAACAATCGCTCAATTTTTAAATAATGCAAAAAAATTATTTTCATTTTTTATAATTTGCACTCAAGGATGTAAATAATTGATTCTTTAATTTTTTAAAATTATTCACAATTATTTCCTTTTTAATTTTAAAAAAACTGTCAACTATTAATTAAAAGCTTGGCAATTACATATTGATTTTAAAAGTTACTTTTAAATAGGTGGTGAAGCTTTCGCTCCATTATTAAATTACATGTACACTGGTAGATTAGATGTCAGCATAGATAATATCTATACCGTTTTGGTAGCAACTCATTTACTTCATATGCCTGGTGCATTAGAACAATGTAGAGCTGCATTATTAAGATTAAGAGTACCACCAATATTACCACCACCAACAACATCGTCAACATCAAATAATAATATTTTAAGACCTGTACCATCCAGATTGATTGCACCACCATTTTGCTGGCCCCAACATGGACTTTACCCATCGCCGTTAGATTTACCTCATTTACCAACACTTCAAATTCCAACTATTTTACCCACTGCTTTAACGACCAAAGAAAATAATTCACTGATTAGGTAAATATAATTATTAATTAAAAACAAATTAAATTAGTCGGAATTAAAAAGAAAATGTCTTTTTTATATTCCTAGGTCCAAAGAACGTTCAATATCTCCGAAAGCTTGCACTTCGCGTTCAAGTACAAGTAGTCCAGAATTAGTAGTAGCATCATCTAATAATTCACCAAATCCAAATGTTAGAAGTCCATCGATAAACAGCGAAAGAGTATCAATAAGCGATACGGAAGATAGAGAAAATTTACCAAGTCACAGTGGTAATTTCCATAGTTTTAGATCATCAAATACAACAACAGAAACAACAACATCAAATGGTATCGTATTCGACATAGCATGTTGCGATGGACCAGTAAAATTTCATAGAGTATTAAATGAAAATTACAACAACGATAATAAAAATTTAATAATCGATAATAATAAATTAATTGATGAAAATGATGAAAATGGTGAACCTATCGATAATAATGATTATAAATGTAAATATTGTAATTTAACATTTAAATCGAGTAGTTGTTACAAAAAACATGTTAAAAGACATGTTAAAAAAGATGAAGAAGTTGAAAAAAGGCAAGTTAAATTATTAGATTTAAATGTACAATATTATCCATGTAAAATATGTGGCAGCAAATTTCCAAGTTATTATTTTGTACATAAACATAGAAAATTGTGTCATCCTAATATCGATGATAATCAACCACAGCAAAGAATTATTATCGATAGTGATAAAGAACAACAAAGTGATAAAAATTAAAAAATAAAACTTTTTACTTCGAGTGATTTTTTATGTTATATTAAATTTTTTATTAATTAGTTGTCAATTAATTTTAATTTTAAAACAATTGTATATGCAAAACAAACAAAAATAAAATAAAAATAATTAAAAAAAAAAAAAAAGTAATGTAATTATTACACTTAAAAATGAAAATAAATAAATAAACACAATTAACGTATACATGACAGGTAGTAAAAATATTATCATTTTTTTTTTTCAAAAAAATAAGTTAATAATCATTATACCTATGAAAACAATTATAATCGACATATTGCATATAACAGAGTATATAGTGTAATGTAATTTTAGTTAATTCGTTATTGGAAAACACATACAGCGAGAGAGGGGTAAATATAGAAAAAGCATGTTTTGTGAGATAATCCCTTCGATAATTACAGTAAAATGATTATACTAGCCTTTTTGTATGTACATATGTGTGTATGTATTATAAGCCACAATAATTTAAATAAATTTAAACAGCGTGTTGTTATTATTAGTAATTAAAATTAAATATTACTTTTACGAATACTCAATTTTGATTGTATTATTGTTAATTAATTAAAAGTTAATTATTTATTGATAAAATATATAAAAATATTTTCTCTTTTAGCTAATTTAATAAATATAATTGCAGTAGAATAAATAATTAATTTAAAGCTTTGATTATTATTATATATTATTTACCCATACGAACAATTTCATTTGAATGAATCTGGGTACCTTTTTTAGGGATATTTAAGCTTTTTAAAAAAAATTAGTTAAGGGAGCCAACTTTATAAATATTTAAAAAATAATTTTGTTGATTATTTTATTTAAAACTGTAACATAAGTGGTAAACTCACCCATCGAATCCAAAAGTTGTGCTTCTTCATCGCTAGTTTCCATAGCATTTTGATGTTCTTTTTTCTTATCTTTATTTCTATTATTATTTGATGAATTGTTTGAATTACCCGATACGATATTTGATTTTTTCTTATCCTTATCTGAAGTTTGTATATTAGCTAAACTGGTTGATGATGAAGATGACAGTGTTCCTTTAGTTTCAACTCTGAAAAAACAAAAAGAAAAAATATATTAAAATTGAGTTTTTAATCAAATTAATGTTTAAGTAAATATTATCTAGTAAAAAGGGGTAAGCTATAGATTTAATAATAATAATTATGCATTGATTAGCAATTGTAATTCATATAAAATTTAGTAATATTAGTTTTACTCCATAGTTTAAATCTCTCCCCCTTAGATTTGATTTTATTAAAAAGCCCTTAGCTACAATTCTACCAAGGTAAACAAAATATCCTTTTTTTTTAAATATAATTAATTCTGTATAACGAAATTAAATTGATTGTTTACATTAAATATTTCTTCTAGATAATGCATTCGACAAAAAAAAAAATTTTTTTTTTTTCATTATTTTAATGCAATATTTTTTATTTTATTTACTTAGTAAAAATCGTATATTTTTTTAATAAAAATTTATTTAAAATTTTTTTGTTATTTACAATTTTTATGAATTTTTGTTTTTTTTATTAGAGCGGATTAATTTTTGAGCTAAAACTTTTTTTTATAATCTAGGTGTTAAGCTCTTTCTACATGAGATTAAAAGTCGATATTAAATCTGGTCACCTTTAAAATTTATATATTGTAGTTGAGGGGTTTTTGTTGATTAATCGTGAGTAACTGATGACCAGATTTAATATCGACTTTTAATCTGATGTAGATTAGATGAATATTTGTCTCTGCATAAAATAGTAGAAATTACGCAAAACTTATTTTTATGAACATGTCGGATAACAATTTTAAAATTTCTATGGATGAAAACTATATAAACCGTGCATTAAGAGCGTGTAAAGTTGCAATTAGAACAAGTGCCCGTCGCATGGTTGATTATCTTGTAACCTAAAGTATTATATCCTAAATATTTTGATTTACCAGACGAAAAGGGTTTTAAAAATGAGGAAATATACCTTAATAACTTATTTCTTATATGAATTCGACAGGACCCAAGGCAGAACCCGTAAAATTTTTGCGAAAAAAGTTAGTCTATCATGTGTACATAACTTTATAATTTTAATTATATGAAATCAGAAAAAAAAATCAAACTCAAAAATGTATACATCGAATTTATTTTTTATGAAAATTTCTAGGTAAATCAGTATTTAAATGGCGTGGCCGTGGGGATAGCGATGTCTTGATTTTAGATTTTAATTTTTTCTATAAACTACCATTTTTCCTCTAATAAAAATCAATCGATTTTGACATATGTAATTAGCGAAAAAAGTTTTCCTCAAAAAATAGTGCTTTTGTAAGTTTCAGAAGCTTGAAATTAATAAACTTATAAGGACAATTAGGCCATTGAATAAAGATCTCGACTTGGACAAAAATCCTCCAAAAATGAAAAGTTGTGGAATGTGTTGGTTATGGACTAATTTGAAAGGGGAAATAAAATCGGACATTCGAACCCAATGCTAGGCCCCCCCAGGGGGGGAAAAAGCTGGGGCAAAACGGTTTTTTGCAAATAACTCAAAAAGTAAGCAAAATATAAAAAAAAGTTTCAAATAAAAATTGTAGCTGAGAAAATTTCCAACGAAAATGCTTCTAAGAAATTTTTCAGTCGGACGCACTGGGACCGAGCTATAAGCGGTCAAAGTTTAGACCTTTTTTAATAAATTTTCAGAAATCGATATTTCACGAAAGAAAAAAAAAACGCGTTTTTGATGAGTTTTTTTGATTTTTTGGTAGTCAAAAGTGTTAGATATGGGTATGTAAGGTTTTTTACATATCATAGTATGTTTTTGGATGTAAAATTTTGCATGTATATGTTTCTGCACCCCCACACATAGACGTTGCAACCCCTAGAACGTGCATTTTTTTTAGCGTCCATTTTTGGATGTTTTCAGCTAGAAAATCTTATAAATATCGGCAAACTTAGTATGGAATTACTTATTAGAGATCCATACTATGTATTCAAATCAAAATATGGACATATTTCTATGTTATTTTGCCTTAATAAAAAACCATTTTATCTAGGATTTTTAAATTTTTAGCATTTTTTGGCAAAAAACGGTTATGGACTCAAGCTACAGTATTATTATGTACGAAAAGTGTTGCAAATAGTTGAAATATTATAAAAGTATAAAATAAATCAAATTTTCCAGGCGTAAAAAACATACAAATCCAAAAAAACCCTGAAAAAAACGCAATTTTTTATTTTTTTCGAAAAAAATGGTTCTCGTTTGAAGGCAAAATTACATTTAAATATGTGCATATTTTGATTTGAATACATAGAATGGAACTCTAATAAGTAATTCCATACTAAGTTTGCCGATATTTATAAGATTTTTTAGCTGAAAATATCCAAAAATGGACACTAAAAAAAATGCACGTTCTAGGGGTTGCAACGTCTATGTGTGGGGGTGCAGAAATATATACACGCAAAATTTTACATCCACAAACATACTATTGTATGTAAAAAGCCTTACATACCCATATCTAACACCTTTGACTACCAAAAAATCAAAAACTCATCAAAAACGCGTTTTTTTTTTTCTTTCGTGAAATATCGGTTTTTGAAAATTTATTAAAAAAGGTCTAAACTTTGACCGCTTATAGCTCGGTCCCAGTGCGTCCAACTGAAAAATTTCTAGGGACCATTTTTGTTGGAAATTTTCTCAGCTATAATTTTTATTTGAAACTTTTTTTAATATTTTGCTTACTTTTTGAGTTATGTGCAATAAACCGTTTTGCCCCAGCTTTTGCCCCCACTGGGGGGGGGGGGGGCAGCACTGGGTTGGAATGTCCGATTTTGTTTCCCCTTTCAAATTAGCCCAAAACCAACACATTTAACAACTTTTCATTTCTGGAGGATATTTGTCCAAGTTTGCTCTTAATTTAGCCTTTATTCAATGGTGTAAATGGATATATAAAAACTATTTTTTTTTAAGTTTGGATTTTCTAAATACATATCTTGAAATTAATTAAGAATTTGTGAACTTTTTAGACAAATTATAATAGGAAAGAATAGTAATAAGTTTTTGAATACAATGGAGTCAAGACACTTATGAGGTCAAGTAACTGTCCCGTAACCTATGGATATACACTATGAATATAACATACTGATGGTTACTAATTGACTGATTACTAAAATCAAGTTAAATTCAAGCAAAGCAATCTCACACTAAGCGTACAATTGGAATCAAATCCTAAAACGTACGGTTTTTGCTTAATTTTAAGCACAGTAAATACAATGTTTCATTGCAAGTATGATTTGATGTACTAAATGAAGTTTAAATTAAAATTTCATTTTAAGGGCGCTCTGTCCACCACTGGGTGTTTTTTGCGCAGTATATTTGTAACTAAAATATTTTAACTATATGTTTATTTATAATTAGTTTTTAATGAAAGAATCAATGGTTTTCAGTATTTAGTACAAGAATATAAAAAAAAAAATTAAAAAAATTTATTTGTTTAAACAAATACGACCTGTTAAATTTTTGAAATTTTCGGGTCATAAAAGCCTGAGTTCCCAGATCTGGGCTACTTGGATCAAAATTCTGCTTGGCTCATATTGAAGATCATTCAATTCTAGGTGGAGGTATCCTGGGAAATTTTTCGCTAAACCTCTTCAGTAATGAGTTACAGCTAATTGTTTATTAAAAAAAAGTTAAAAATGCTCTACAATTTATAAACAAATAGGTATAACTCATTACTGAAAAGGTTTAGCAAAAAATTTCCCAGGATACCTCCACCTAGAATTGAATGATCTTCAATATGAGCCAAGCAGAATTTTGATCCAAGTAGCCCAGATCTGGAAACTCAGGCTTTTATGACCCAAAAATTTCAAAAATTTAACAGGTCGCATTTGTTTAAACAAATAAACATTTTTAATTTTTTTTTTTTATATTCTTGTACTAAATACTGAAAAGCATTGATTCTTTCATTAAAAAATTATTATAAATAAATATATGGTTAAAATATTTTAGTTACAAATATGCAGATAGTAAATTTTGATTCCGCATAGAGGAGCCATTGTGATAGGTAAAATTTTTATTTTTGATTTTTTTTTGGCATTTAAACACGTTTTGAGACCCCAGGAAGCTAAAAACCGATTTTTAAAAAAATTATGTGTGCGTGTGTGCGTGTGTGCGTGTATGCGCGTGTATATATGTACACTGTAAAAAGTAACTTCCTTAGATTAACAAAAAAAAAAAATAGAATGTTTTCGAAAAATTAGTAAATTTATAAAATTTATTTATTAGAAAAATTACTAATTTTTCGAAAACATTCTATTTTTTTTTTTGTTAATCTAAGGAAGTTACTTTTTACAGTGTATGTATGTTCGCATGTGTGCACGCCTATAAAAAATTAATAAATATAACCAAAATAACGATTTTGTTTACTAATTGTAAGTTTAGTGTGGTTAAAAATCGCTATAAATTTTTAGTAAAATTTACTAATTTTTTGGTTATATTTGCCAATATTCATTAATTTGTGTTTACTAAATTCGTTGAGGTTAATTTTACTATTATTTTTTTTGCGTGTGTAAATTTGCCACCAAAAAATAAAAACACCATTATTTTTTTTCTTTTTGGACGCAGTGCCTCATTTTTTTTATGGAAGTACAAGGTACAAGTTTTAGGAATATTTGTTTTACTCATTTCTCGAATATAATATTTAATTTTTTGAAAATTTTTGACACCAAACAATAAGGTAAATTTTTAGCGTAATAACTAAGTTTTTCATTTAGAAGTATGTATTAGTTTTGAAAACATCGTTTTTACTCAATTTTTTGTGTTTGATACCCAAATTTTAGAAATTTTTGGCATCAAAATTTTTTGTACTAGAAAATAAAAAGGAAGTAGTACCTACACGGGAGTTTAAAATGACAATAAAAGATAATTATTAGTTTTTTTTTAGTTATATTATACTTCATTAGACTTGTTATTAGACGAAATAAACCATTAAGAATATTTGGTTCTTATGCATTTTCCCGAATATTTTGTTATTGATGGAGGAACCGTAGTGCCAACAATTCGGCAGCTTTTTTTGAATAAAAATCGTATGCTTTAAAAAATTTCTTATCGTAAAAAAATTATAGGGTAAAGTTGTCCTGTCGCCAGCAATAGGAATCACGCTCATAAATTGGAAAAAAAAGGAAGATATTTATGTTTTTCGACCACTAAATACGAATCCGGGATTTATTTGGCAAAATTTCGAAAATTTCTGGTTAATTTTGCAAAACGGACATATTTTTGCAAAAATTTGGAATAATTTGTTAATAATTAAACAAGAGTTTCGCAAAATGAATTTATCATTTTGGGGATGTTTACCTATTTATTAGGACATCTATAAATAGAAAAAAAAAAAACTAAAACACGTTTGCTACTTCTACAAAACAGATGAAAAATAGTTCGTCAAAAGTGATTTTTTAAAATTCTTGTAAATTTAAACCGCTTACTTTAGTTTGATTTAATTATAAAAATTTCTAAAAAAAATATTTTTTTACCTTTGAAGTAGGCATTGATTTTTTAGTAATAAATTTTTAATGTTTTAGTACATTTTACAATTAAAAAATTTACATAAACTGCTCACGAATGTGTAATAATTGGTGCAAACATATCTGTCTATTAAAAAAAAAAAAAAAACTAAATCACAATCTTTAAAATTTAGTTTGAAAGTTTTAGGAGAAGTACCCAACAATTTTAAAGACTTAATATTCATACTAAGTTGAGTCAACTTTGCTTAATTACATATTTCGCGGATGAATGTGGCAAATCTAATGCTATTTTTATTTAATTAATGAAATAACTAAAAAAGGAGACAATTTTAAAAGTACATTTGATTCAAAGAAATATTTTTTACTTAACTTAAGCATGGCCAAACTAAAATTGAATTTTTAAGCCAAATTTTGAGTCTTGATCGGTAAAAACCATGGCCCAAAAATAGCTTGGAAAACATTTACTCAGCAAAAAAAAAAAAAACTATTTTGTCGAATGAATAAATTTTAAAAAAATAATAAATTTGCCTTAATTTTAACAAGTATTAATTATTTTTTATTTGTATACAAAAACTAAACTGTAAAATTAAGTGCTAATTAGAAAATTAAGCTTTACTTAGTTTAAATTTTTTGATTTAGGTATTCGTTATAGGTACATTTTTATTTATTATGAAACTTTATTTTTGTACTAAAACATGGATGGATGCAGGGGATGGTCAAAAGCATCAATTTCACCCTTCTTAGGCGGTAATTTTTATCTTATTTAGAAAATTTATGTTAAAGAACTAGTGAGCAGTATTAGTAAAGAATATATATACTAATAAAAATTTCTAGGAACATCTTTGAAGCAATTTTTTTGGGACCTGCTTAATTGATCCCCAAAAGAATTTTATATATTTTTATAAAATAATAGGCATTTCTAATTTGACTTCTGTTTTTGAAAGATATGATTTATTACTTTTGTATAAATTATTTAATAATTACATAGACTGTAATACTATTAATGATTTCTTTTCAATAAATATTCCTGGCAAATTATTAAGAAAAACTAGAATGTTCAGTTCTCTAAGTAATAGGACTTATTGGATAGACTTTACTATGTCATTTAATAAATTTATAAGTTTATCAAGCAAAATATTAATTTATAAATAACTAGTCTTTTCTCTCCCTATAGTGCTAATCATTTTAATTATTATAAAAAATTGTATTAAAATGGAGAAAAAAAATTTCCTGTACACTTTTTTTAATTTAAAAAAAACGGGAGTTTTCCTGTGTATACTTCTAATTAAAATAAAATAAAATAAAATAAATAAAATAATAAAATCAGTAATATAAGGGATAAGTTACAATAGTATGTAAGCCTAAAATTATTATATGAAAAGTCATATGCTTTACAAAATAGTAAGTATATCAAAGTTAAGTAAAAATTTCATGATAACTTTCTGGGGTTTGCAATTTTTAAAAAATTATTATATTTAATACCAATCCTCAATATCGTAAAAACTTTGTACCAATGCAATTTAAATTCTTTATTTGCGTAATATTTATAGATTTGTTATATTAATTATGTTTATATTTTGTATGTCACTTACTTTATCTCTCTGCTTGAAAGTGTTTCTGAGCTTGATTGTGATTCTTCTTTAATTTCTTTATTGAATTTCAAATCTTTGACATCTTTATTTTCTTTGTTAGCTTCTCTAGCTTCTTTAGCTGAATTCGACGATATCGTTGTCGAATTAGTCACAGTCGTTGTCGACAATGTCGCAGTAACAGCATTAGTATTTGGGACGGATGATGCTGAAGCGATCGTCGTCGTGGTAGTCGAAGTCGTAGTTGCAGAACTAATTCCTGTACTTGACGACTCCGAAACCGTATTTAAAACACGAATGTTACTACTAACACTACCACTAGTACTCGACGTTGAAATCGAGCTTGTTGAGTTGATACTACTACTATTATTATTACTACTAATATTACTACTACTTGAAGTTGTACAGCTTGTAACGTTTGTTGACGTGTTTGTCGTCGTTGATGTGCTTGTTATTGTTGACGTGGAAGGTGGACCAGAGACATTTAACGATTGTGAATTTTGTGGATTTTCTTGAGTTTTTTGTTGCTGCTCACGCTGCAGCCTCGTTGTTACACCTGTTGTTAATATGTCCATAGGTCCAATTGTGGAGTTACTGTTATTTACCTAGATAAACAATTTAAATTAATATACTGCAAAGTGAGAAAAAAAAATTATAGACGTACCTTATTGTTAGGATTGTTTCGAGAACTACGGGTTCGCCTAGACTTCCTAAGCATCTGCTTATAATTTTCAGCTTTTTTAGTGAGGTAGTAATGATGTACACAGTCAGGAGCAGATTTATGTTCAAAAGCCTGTGCGATAGCTCCAAAATTTTTCGGATGTTGAAGATATTTTTCTTTAAATAATTCATGTTCCATTGAACTCCAAACATTAATTAACTTTCTTTCACTATGATAAGCTTCAAGCTCTTCTGGTTGAAGTAAACCATTCTGATTCTGAAAAGCAAGTCTTCTTTGCCTTGTGTCTAGTAATAAAGGTGGTATCACAGCATATGAGCGCATTTTTTTATCTTCCATCTGTAAATTTTTTAATTAAAATAATGTTAATAATAAAATTTCTCTTCTTTTTGTAGTTTCAAGTACGAAAGAGAATTTTATATACTTATTTTAATGTTTAGTGTGCTTTTATATTAAAATTGAATATTTGAAAATCTTAAGAATCAAAGTCAATATTTAAAATGTAATAATCAAAAAATTAAATTAAATTATTTTGGCTTTGAATTGCGCATAATTCAATTTTAGTATGTTTAAAAAATTAGTGGTGTAAAATTAATTAAATAATAGTATTAATATTTTATTTTTTTTTGTAAAAAAAAGGCAGAATACGGCTGTTACTAACCTGACGAGCTTTCAAAGCATTTTTTAATTCTGCCGACAATTCTTCCTGGGAAAATAGGAATAAGAAAATCTTCAATGACGATACAGAAACAAATATAAACAAAATTTTAAAACAGTAATACTTGAAGTTATATAATAATTATTATCACATTTTGTCGGACTTAAAATTTTATTATTTTAAGCTTTTTATAGATAAGTAAAAAAAAATAGAATTAAAATTTTAAATTTTTAGTTAAATTATCTTCTTCATCCACAGCTGGTCAATCTTGCAGAGGGTGAAAATAATAAATCAATATAATGTTTCCCGTATATACCGGCCGGGTAACATCCCTCAAAAGATATCGTCGTCGTAGATATCGTTCATACCAACCACATAAATCGATTTCCTTAACTATATACACAAATTTTTCATGAGTTTTTTTATGTTTAAAAAAAAAAGTTAATGATATTGACCGAAAAATACTTTTTTTCCAAAATTAAAGACAAAAAACAGTGTTAGGGATAATTCATATATGCGAATGTAGAATGGAAAGTAACCTTTGTTAAAATAGAATAAAATGAGACACTCACAAAATGAATGATTATAAATTAAGATGCAAACCCAGATACCAAATAGGTAATTGCCAAAAATTATGATGAAAATGTGAATTAAATTAAATAAATTATTAGTCACACTATACAACATCAAAAATGATTATAAAAGCACACAATTGGTGATATTAAGCTTCTGCTCACCTCTTCTCTTTCGACTCAAAACAATACAAAAGTATTTGCAGTAAACGAAGCTCCCCATATTAAGAAAAAAAAGCTTCGTAGCAATGAAAAACCTAAGAAACAAAAATGAAAGCTTAATAAATAAATTATGTACCTCTTGCTCTTGCAGTCCATCCATAATTTCTTCAAGATCAGCTTCGCTCTTAATTCTAGCACCAACCCTATTAAATCTTTCTTTGTCTTCCCTTTGTTTTCGCAACTCAGGAAAGATTTTCTCAAAGAACTCACGATTTTTAGCCTCTTTTGTTTTCCTTTTCTGTGTTGATTCTAATTTTTCAACTTTCCTATGCCATTCCTGTACAAGTGTTGCATAGGTTTGTGCCTGTTGTTGATGAAGGGCAGCACGATCTGCATGTTCTTTTCTTAACTTAGCTACTAATTTTGTTTTCATACACTGGTGCCTTTTGCGATTATCCTGATAAATGCTTGTGTCAGATGGCTGGTTGTAAAGCGGTAATTTAACTTTTGGGCCTAACTTCTCCAAGAGCCTGTGTGCTTCTTCCGCTTTTTTCTAAGAAATAAATTAAATATTACAACTGAATGAAAAAATAAACTTATTTTAATAACAAAGATATTTACTCTATTTTCAGCATAAATTTTCTGTGCAAGTGATCGATGTTTAGGTTGAGTTTGTTCTTCAACCTTCAAGCCAGGAGCTTCCAAAGGTTTATTAGCAGCTTCCTCGAGCTCTTTGAGCTTTTTCCGGAGTTTGCTAATTTGTGTTTCTCTTTTGGCAATTTCTCGATCAACTTTGGCAATTTGTTGAAGAAGATCATCTTTGGTGCTTTTAAATTGAGCATCCTCTTGGTTACCAGGTTCTGGTAAGGTGGGTGATATCGCTTCAGTTTGAGGCGTATAAACACCATGTGTAGGCTAAAATTTGAATAAAATTATTAGAATTAGTTTGTTAATTAAATTTAATTTCAGGTATTAATTCATGCTAATTAGAAAGTTACTGACATAAAAAAAACACCATTTAGATTAGAGACATATAGTTTTAAGAACTTTTAAAACTTATCTAATTAAATTTTATAAATTTTTTTAAGTTCTTGTGATAGTTTTAATGTTACACAATTTAATTGTACTATAAGTTATATTAATGCTCTTAACGTACCCTTGTGTCTATCCTAAGAGGTTGTAACTGTACATTTTTCTTAACATGTGTCTCAACTGGTGCTATTTGATGTTGTTGTTGAACATTTACAGCATTGTGTTGTGAAGAAGGCACCTGTTGGGATTGTTGCTGATGTTGTTGACCAGGATTAACCAGCCTTATTTTTTTAAATGGTGGTGTATCTTGCAAAGATGTTATTTCTGATGGTGCTGGCCTATAATCTTGATGTTGTATTTGCTGAGGTGGTTGTATCGAAGAATGACTTCGAGAACTACTACCACTATTACTTCTGTAATCTGCTCTTGTTGGAGATGCAGACGATACAGAACATGGTGCTGGAAGTAACGATATCCTTGGTCTATCACCACGACTATTTAACACATATTCATTCATACCAAGACCACCTGGACTGTTGCTTAAACTTAATGACACTCGCTCATTTATCTAAAAAATAACAAAATTTATTTTTATTTTTTTGATTTAAGTGGTACAACAAATTTATTTGCTTTTTATACCCACAAAAAGCAAATGTTAATTATAATTTTAAAAAATGCATGTTTGCAAGGTGCTACTTGTCAGAAAATAAAAACTTTCACGCTATACATAATAAACCCTCAGGAGTTGGATGGATATATTTAAAAAAAAAAAAAAAGAAAAATAAGCGAGGGAGAATGAGTTTTAAAAGGGTTTGAAAAAAAAAAATTCAACTGCCTACTCAGCATTCAAGTTCAGGTATTAAAAGAGAGATATATATATAAATATAAAGAATTATGCAACTATAAAATTTCAAGTTTTATGAATTGTAACTAAATCATGCATTATTTTAATGTTGAAAAGCTTTAAAAAATGAAGAAAAAAATTGCACTTACATTAGGACTAGGATTTCTGTACAAATCCCTGGTATAAGGTGAATTAGGATGGCCCGCAATCGGTGACGGAGTCATAGAATGACTTCTAGGGGCCTGATGATGCGGCGAATGCGAATGTGTCAAACCAGAAATGCTGGATACAGCTGAGACTACCGATGATCCGGAGCTCGAGGAAGATGGTGTAACTTGCGTCTGATTCGAAGATATCGGTAATGGTGCCGGTAAATACGGATGTACGAACCTAAGGCCAGCTGGTACCGGCACCGGTACCGGGACTGTTATGTTCATTATTGTTATGTTGACGGCTTGTGATGGATCTGATACGGAGACGACTGCAGCGCCACTAGTTGGGCCAAGACCCCCGGCAGGGCCACTGTTCATCGCCAAGGAAGCGCTGCTGCTGCCGGGCCTTGGTGCGGTGGGGCCCGAGGCCCCCCCGACACCACCCGTCGAGCCCTGGTGCGGTTGACGTCCGGTGATGCCAGCGCCAGCGCTACCGGGCTCCTCGTGTCCGATGCTCCTGCCGACGCCGTGACAACTGCGACTTCGTACCTTCTGGTAGCTCTGCTGAGGCCTTTAATAAAAAATAAATTCAAATAAATAAAATATTAATCTGAATTAATGAAAGAATTTCGTGCCTACACCAGTAAATGACCAGAAATTAAAATGCAAGATAAAAGAAAAAATGTTTTAATCAATAAAATAAAAAGTTCATTGTCCTCTTTAAATAATGTAAATACTAATAATAAAAGAAATACCTTTGAACGATTAATATTATAATATTTTTTATAGATTTTTTGTTATTGATCATTTAAACTGATAAGCGATACACGAGGTCACTTTTATTTGGTATTTAGCCTTCTTTTATTTACATACTATTTCCATAAAAGAATTAAAAATTTAAACTTAAATTTAGTTTGATTAATAAAAAATTTCTAATGCAGGTTTGTATGTTCTCAGTCGTCTGTAATGCAGTTTATGTACATGGAGTATTCCGTAAATAAATATTTATTTGGATAAAAAATTTTTTTTTATATTTGAAAAATGGAGTTTCAGATTTTGAAATTTGCTCAATTTTTATTAGTTTTTATGTGAAGAATATAAAGAGAAGAAATATTTAAAATTTTATTATACAGGGACTGATAAACAAAAAATTTTCTTACTTTAAATAATTTAGAACTGAGAATAAATACGTGCAGCAAAGTAATAATTTTTGCTGAAAAATCCCTCGAAATCAAATAATTTTCGTCAAAAAAAAAATAGTATCCCCTAATACCACTACTACATATCAAAGAATACTCCATGTACAATAAGTCTCGTAAAATTGCATAATAAATAAAAAATGACTTTATATATAGAATATAATTGCATAATAAAAGTTTTCATTGATAGTATTATGAATTCTTAAAGAAAGGTTAATTTTTTATATGTATGTTATTTTTCATTATTTTCTTGGAAATAAATTATAAAAAGGTTTTGTTATTTATAAATTGTGTAAAGACGATTAGTTTTTTTATAGAGAAAAAGGCAATTATTAAAGGCCTAGTTTTTCATTTTTATTTAAATATAGAACGAGGAAGAATAAAATTGTTTGTTTTTCTATGCAGGTTGGTAGAATTGGATTTCGGTAGTTCAGAAATTTTTTAATTTAAGTTCAACAGTTTTTGATTTTTACTCGGATTTTTAATACTGTTTAAAGTGCAAAATTAACAAAACTGCAGCAGAAAGGCGTGTGATGATAATTTCTGCCGCTTTAGACAATGGCTATTAATTTATTGTTTCTAGGCCTGGGTGTAAGAAGTTGATTTGATTCGTGGGGGAGGAGATTAATCATTGTTTCTCTCGATGCGGAATTATCTAAACAAAGTTATGTGGGTAAACTGAAATTAAATATTATAAGGTTTGTCCTAAACAATATGGTATATTCTTGTCTGGTAACAACGGGTAACAAGGTGCACATTCTGTAACCAGTCTGGAAAATTCAGATTACCCAATCAAAGATACATCACACGCCGCATACTGTAAGATGTCAAAAATTTCACTTAAAATGGCTTCATTACATAAAGAGCAAAATTTAAGTAGAAGAAACTTAATTAATTATTTTGCTCAAAAAATCTTTTGTAAAAAAATTTTGAGGTAAAAAAATGCGTTTTAGGAAAACTCGCATGATAGTATTTCAGCATATCTAGGAGGAAATATTTAATAAATTATTATTGCGTAATTTATTAGACGTTAAAAGTAAAAGTCCTATTAAATGTGACAATCATATTTTTAATTGGCAACTAACAACACGATTTTTTTATTTTATTAAATATCAGAAAAATAATATTAATTAGAAAACTTAAAGCTGTTTATTTTTCATTCATTATTTTATGCCCAAGCAAACCAAAATTAATTTACTTACAATTAGTTCTGAATTATTTTATACGAAATTTTTTTCAAAAAAGAATTATCTCGAGAATTATTTATGGGTCAATTTAATTTATTTTTCTATTTCGATTATTTTCGAACACAATTTTACAATTTAAATTAATTTTTATTATGCGCTGCTAATTTTCCAAGCAGAAAATTAAATTTTTCAAAATGTATCCAGTAAATTTGTTCAGTTAAATTATATCATGTACTTTAAAGCGAAGTTCAATTGCAGCTGTGAGGAAACTAGGTCATCGAAAATGTGTCTTTAAAATTATGAAAATTTACATTTTTTTCGTGATTTTTTTCATTTGAAAATTATTAAAAATTCAGAATTTTCATTTTTTCTGTAATGAAGTAAAAATTAACATTGAAATAAATTTCTAACTTGGCTAAATTCAAAATAAAGCCCATAAATTGTATGAAATAAAACTCGGAAAAAAATATTGAAAATAATTTTTCGCTTTAAATCGACGACTTTAGAATGTTTGGAGTCCTAAAAATGTTTAATTCAATGGATGAGAAATTGGATATTATTAATAGTTTCCTTATTGAAGTTTAAACCAGCTATATTTTCCTTTTCAGAACTTTTCTAATTATTTAAAAACAACAAAAAATAGCAAGTCAGATTAAAACAACTACGACCACGGTGACTGCGGCATAAAATGGCCGAATCTCGCTTAATTTTTTAACTACTTTGTTAAAAGTTGAAGCGGAAAAAAAGATTTTTAGAGCATGAACATTGCAAACGACACCAGTTAAGATCGAGTTAAGATGCTTACTTTTAAATTACAGTTCAATCGGTTAGTTTAAAATTTGAGTCCTCGAATCAAATCTTTGGCTAAAAATTACTTGTTTTTAAAGTTTTATAAATTATTACTGGCAGATTTTGTTAAATTTTAATTTACTGATCAAAGATTTACGTCCAAAATAATAATTATTCGATATTTTATAAAAGTTTTGATAATTAGCAAAGCTCATTAAAATTTAAAACTAAAACGGATTAAATATAAAATCCCTTAAAAAAGTATTTATCAAAAGTTTTTCAGAAATAACGAACCAAAAGTTCACATAGAAAATAAAATATTTTTTATACTTTCAAGGCATCACTGAACAGTCAAAAACTCAAATTAATTAAATATTCAATTTAATTTAAACTGTGATTGAATAATTTTATGACTGTAAGCTTTAAATTAAATTAGGTACTTAAAGCTTTGTGGAAAATTTATTCTTTCAAGTTTTAATCTTTTTCTATCTTTTTTCATTTTTAATCTTCATTTTTATCAAAAAATAATACGATTAAACAGTAAAGATTAAAAATAAATACGAGTATTTTTCTGGTTATTGTTAGTCAAATAAACAAAATGAGCGTGAATTATCGAGTGATTCATATTGAAACTAATTAAAAAGTCTTCAAGGGAGTACTTGAATTTTCAAAAAAGATGATTAACCAGATAATAAAATTCATAATTCAAAATTATGATTCTCGATTCTTATGGATAAAATTTTCTTGCTTTGATGAAAAACTCGATAAATCTGGGATTAACTTTTCAAAATTTTTGATTTAATTGCACAAGCTTGGTATTTTAAAATTTAATTTTCTATTTTTTTAATTCATGATTCTAGATTAAATTTTTCAGGTAAATTTCTATAATACAGGGGGATTTTCAAATCCAGATTTTGAAATTGTTTTGCAGGATTTCAAGCTCCAAATTTATTCACTCGAGATTCACTCATATGACCCTCCCTTAACCCAATTCAACGACCTAAATATCTCAAACTCAATTCGCAAGTATTTTAAAAATTTAATAAAAAGAAAAATACTGAAGAATTCAAATTTTCAATAATTTCAAATCGGAATTTAATATTAAATTTTCTAACGTCGATGCTAGAATCCTAGAAAGTTTCAAACAACTCGACAACAAATACACATATAATTTTTTTAAAAAATTGTCATTTTTTCTATCAAGAAAAATAAAAAAATCGTTTCACTCTACTTAAACTACAAGAAAATTATAATAAAACTAACGGAAATAATTAATTTTCTAAAAAAAAATATGAACGAATTTAAAAAAATATTTTAATAAGCCAATAAAAAATTGTCATTATTTTTTATAAAAATTCACTTTTGCTCACAGCCGAGCTCACAGCGAATAATAAAATGACTTGAACTTCAAAAATAACAAGGAAAATAAAATGAATAAAATTCATGCACGCAAAACATGCGAACGATTTTTATTATTAGATAGAAAATAATGAAATTACGTAACGGTCAGTGACCTGAAAATATAGAAAAATTCATTAAAAATTGTCCAAAAAAATATTTAGAAATTTTCTAATCACGTGGACGCATTAAAAGAAAATTTACGTAACGCACACTAATTCAGTGCGTATATAAAAAAATAAACACGTGACTAATAAATTTTCATTAATTTAAAACAGAATTGAAATTTATTTTAAAAATGAAAACAAAAATAAAGTCAACGAACTTAAAATAAAATAAAAATTCTAGGAAAAATTAGTAAACAAAAATATTAAATTAAAAGAGGTTATAAACTCATTAGAGGTTATGTTATAACCGAAACCACGTGTTATACAATTAAACGCGGGAAAATCAAAAATTAAATAATTTCATTAATATTTTAGCTTCACACACACAAAAATAAATTTTTCAGAATAAAGTAAACAGAAAATTTTTTTCCTACTTTTAAAAGTTAAAACTTTTAGTTTTTTAAGTATCATCAAAGAAACTAAAAAAAAAGTTTTTTTCAAAAGTTTTTCTTTAAAACTTTAATAAGATATACATTCGTATAAAACGTAATACAAACTTGTGTATGTGGAAAGTTTAAAAAAAAAATTTTTTTTTTTCTTGATATGCAATTTTTGTTTTTAAAGTAAGGTAATTTAAAAAACATTAATTACTTTTAGTTCTAATGTGTATGAAGAAAATATTTTTTTTTTTTATAATTTGTAATTAAAAGTTATTTGTTTAAAAACGGTTATTTTTTTAAAAACTTGAGAATTACAAGTCATATTTGTACACTGTTAGGTTGATATGCTTGAATTTCGATTCAATATTTTCGTATTCAAGCAAATTTTAGGATGTTAGAAATTTAAGCTGTTCAACCTGACTTAATTTTTTGTATTACATTGTGAGGTTGCATTGAAGCTTCAAGTTAATTCGAGTTAATTTTTTGGCTAGCTGAGTATAATATTCGTTTTCATCGAAAATGCTCCATTTTTCACAATACACAGTGGCCTGGGACATAATAAAAGTTTCACCACGATGCCCTTAAAAATCTGTGGTATTTTCTGATTCTATAGGGAGGGTATGCTGAGGCAGAAAATGTGTATCCTGAAATTTAAACCGTTCTTCTCTTTAATTTATCGCTAATGCCAAGACACAAGATTTAGACTTTAGATATTAGATTTTTTTTACAATAAGTAGGTTCAAAATTTATTTCATTGAAATTCTAGGGGATGGAGAGGTTAGATTATTTGTTACGGCGTGTTACAATACAGGTAGAAGGCATCCGAAATTTTGAAATTTTGTGTTACCTATTTTACTCGGTATTTTATGAATGCCCCTAAGACCACAAAAAACAAATTTTCAATTTTCAAGCTCTTAGAGCAGCTCAAACGTTAAATATTGGGTATTTTAAAAAATTCATAGACTTAGATTTTTCTAGCAGAGTCAAATGATGTTACAAACTGGACTAAGACATATTCCATTGTAATTTTTCTCGTAGATGCGTATTCACTATTTATTTTAAAGAGCAATTTCATGGAGCATATTTTTACTAGATTCTGGGAACTCTAGAGTTGAAAAAATTGAAATTTGGCAATTATTGCTGAAAATTAATTAAAATTTTTCTTTGAGGCGATTCCATGGATCTTGCTTGAGCAGAATTTTAATAGATTTTGGGTCACAATTAATTATTTCTACTCTTATAGTGCCGCTAGAATTTAGTAAGAATGCACTCCATGAAATTGCCCCTTTAACATTTTACCACACTTTTTAGGAGAATAATTCATTTTTTCATTTTTTAGGGTTTCAATTTCCAGGGGACCAATTTTTAAAAGTTTTGCAGATTTCAAGAAAAACTTCTGAATAATATTTATTTTATGACTCGTTTTATGACTAACTTTTTTTTTTAGTAAATTATGATTACAAAATAATTGAAAAAACATAAATCCACCATTAAGAGTAATTTTAATTTATTTCAAAAAAATTCAGAAATTGATTTTTTTCAAATATTGAAAAATTGTGGTTTTGAGAGTTCGAACTAAAAATAAAACTATTCGGCGAGCAAAATTTTTTCCGTTCCTAAAATCGTGTAAGAAATGTTTAATTAAAAAAATAAAATTTATCCCCCATCAATCCCCGAATTGGGACGGTTCTCCCCGAGAGGAACGTTTTAAATTTTAGGACAAGCATTTCCTGTCTCAGGAAACTATAAAATCAGAAAATACCAGAGATTGCTAGTAACATCGTGGTGAAACTTTTTTCGCGTTCCAGACGACTATGAATAAACAATTTTAGGTCATTTTTACAATTTGTTACCCGGGCGAAAATAATTCACGTATTTTAATCGTACGTTTAATCTACGATTAATTTTACATGTTAAAAAAACAGGAAGATTAAACTGGGTGAAACATTCTCGCCCGGGTATTTTCGAGGATATTTCATTTGGTGAACAATTGGAACCTTTTATAAAAAGCTTTTTACCTATAGGTAAAATCACGGTAAAAATGGACATCATATTCGTGTTCACCAAGTCAAAAAGACCACAAATTGTTACCTCAAAATTACGATTGCGGGCAACTGGACCGTTCCCGGTGAAAAACTAATTAATATTCGTATTTATTTCCCGATAGAAAATTTGCTTCGACCTTTCAGGGTAAAATATGTGAGAAAATCAGGGGGCCAACGACGTGATTCAGTGATTCAGAATCACGTGTGAATCATGAATCATGATTCAAAATTTTTTTTTTTCGGGAAACAGCTTAAAATGGCTGAAAATGCAAAGAAAACTATTTATAAAGGTCTGAATCACTCTGAATCACTCTGAATCACTCTGAATCATAGTCTATTTTGACTTTTACTAGAAAATCGTTAATTTTGTTTAAAATCTTCTTTAACTCACTCAAAATGGTTGAAAATAGAAAGAAAAATATTTTAATCATTCTGAATTTTTCTGAGTCAGTCTGAATCACAGTTTTTATTTTGGAAATCGTTAACTAGAAGTTCCAATAATCAGTAAAATCTTTGAATTACCGCTGAAAATGACTTAGAAAGGCTGCTAATGTAAAGAAAAATATTTTTGAATATCTGAATCATTCTGAATCACTCTGAATCACATTTTTTCTGCGGGAAATTGCTAACTAGATTTTCTAATATTTAATAAAATCCTTAAATAATGAAAGTTACTTTGGCGGCGAGATCTAGCGGCGAAACGTACGGAAGACTATACGCGTCCAGTGAAATACTCAATATGAATTTAGTAAAAGGTGCCCCAATGAGCCTAAGTAGGCATCATTATTGTTCATTCCTAAGTCTGTAAAAAAATTTTTAGCTAAATCGTATGTCAGAGATGGGAGATATTGGCCCCTATCCGAGCCTTATCTACAGCCCGTGTATGCTTAGCGGACAAAGATAATTAAGCGAATTCTCAAATTTGGGAAGAGGTGCCGCAATGAGCCTAAGTAGGCATCATTTTTGGACATTCCTAAGTCTGTAAAAAAATTTTTAGCCAAATCCTATGTCCGAGATGGGAGATATTGGCCACAGACCGAGCCTTATCTACAGCCCGTGTATGCTTAGCGGACATAGATAATTAAGCGAATTCTCAAATTTGGGAAGAGGTGCCGCAATGAGCCTAAGTAGGCATCATTTTCGGACATTCCTAAATCTGTAAAAAAATTTTTAGCCAAATCCTATGTCCGAGATGGGAGATATTGGCCACAGACCAAGCCTTATCTACAGCCCGTGTATGCTTAGCGGGCATAGATAATTAAGCGAATTCTCAAATTTGGGAGGAGGTGCCGCAATGAGCCTAAGTAGGCATCATTTTTGGACATTCCTAAGTCTGTAAAAAAATTTTTAGCCAAATCCTATGTCAGAGATTGGAGATATTGGCCACAGACCAAGCCTTATCTACAGCCCGTGTATGCTTAGCGGGCATAGATAATTAAGCGAATTCTCAAATTTGGGAGGAGGTGCCGCAATGAGCCTAAGTAGGCATCATTTTTGGACATTCCTAAGTCTGTAAAAAAATTTTTAGCCAAATCCTATGTCCGAGATGGGAGATATTGGCCACAGACCGAGCCTTATCTACAGCCCGTGTATGCTTAGCGGACATAGATAATTAAGCGAATTCTCAAATTTGGGAAGAGGTGCCGCAATGAGCCTAAGTAGGCATCATTTTTGGACATTCCTAAGTCTGTAAAAAAATTTTTAGCCAAATCCTATGTCCGAGATGGGAGATATTGGCCACAGACCGAGCCTTATCTACAGCCCGTGTATGCTTAGCGGACATAGATAATTAAGCGAATTCTCAAATTTGGGAAGAGGTGCCGCAATGAGCCTAAGTAGGCATCATTTTCGGACATTCCTAAATCTGTAAAAAAATTTTTAGCCAAATCCTATGTCCGAGATGGGAGATATTGGCCACAGACCGAGCCTTATCTACAGCCCGAGCATGCTTAGCGGACATAGATAATTAAGCGAATTCTCAAATTTAGGAAGAGGTGTCGCAATGAGCCTAAGTAGGCATCATTTTTGGACATTCCTAAGTCTGTAAAAAAAATTTTAGCTAAATCCGCTAAATGTCCGCTAAGCATATACACGAGCTATAGATAACTCAGTCTGGGACTAATATCTCCCATCTCTGACATAGGATTTGGCTAAAAAATTTTTTACAGACTTAGGAATGTACAACAATGATGCCTACTTAGGCTCATTGCGGCACCTCTTCCCAAATTTAAGAATTCGCTAAATTATTTTTGTCCGCTAAGCATATACACGGGCTGTAAATAAAGCTCGGTCTGAGGCCAATATCTCCCATCTCTGACATAGAATTTGGCTAAAAAATTTTTTACAGACTTAGGAATGTACAACAATGATGCCTACTTAGGCTCATTGTGGCACCTCTTCCTAAATTTAAGAATTCGCTAAATTATTTTTGTCCGCTAAGCATATACACGGGCTGTAAATAAAGCTCGGTCTGAGGCCAATATCTCCCATCTCTGACATAGGATTTGGCTAAAAAATTTTTTACAGACTTAGGAATGTACAACAATGATGCCTACTTAGGCTCATTGTGGCACCTCTTCCTAAATTTAAGAATTCGCTAAATTATTTTTGTCCGCTAAGCATATACACGGGCTGTAAATAAAGCTCGGTCTGAGGCCAATATCTCCCATCTCTGACATAGAATTTGGCTAAAAAAATTTTTGTAATTCTGTCGGGAATTATTACTTGATTTGATTTGTTTCATCTTTTGGAAAGATTTTATAATAATATAGAAATTAAAATAAAAAAAAAGAGTAGTTTACGGTTATTAATAACAAAGTTTTATAAATAAAATGAAAGAACTTATTTTAATATTTTCATAACTATTAAATTTTAAAGTAAATTTTTAACTAAAGGTAAATTTTATGATATGTTATGGAAATTTAAAAAAAACCAAACATTTTTAAAAATATTTGATAATTAATAAATATAGTTTTTATTCAGGTTTTCTAAAAACTTGCTAAAAACATATTGATTTAAAAATAAAGATGATTATTTATTGCATAATATAATTTGAGTAACTCTTATTGTAAGTAGGAACACATGAATTTAAAGTAGAGCTTTAATAATTAGAATCATATTTTTAAATACTTTTTTGACAATTATTACGATAAAGTATTTTTTAAATATTGTTATAAAAAAATTTGTAAATACGTATTGTTCTGTGAATACGTATTCTTTAACAATGCATTGTTAATTTTTTAATAAAAATAATAGTTATAATCAATTTGTTTTATCAAATTTTTTTGAATGTTTTGAAGTTTTTAAGTTTAATAGTGTCATTAAAGCAGGCCTTTCACTTTTTACATTGGTCACTGAAAGGCTCATAAAATTAACAATTTTCAGCCAACTAAAACATTTCATCTCAAAAACAATTGGCTATAAAAGAATGTTTTTTTTCTGCGCTTTGCTAATGACAGTGGCCATTTAAAGAACAAAATAAAACGAAAACCGTGGTTTAGATCTATTCAGATCTTTTGCAATATTTTTCTTTAAATTTTCAACCTTTTTAAGAGATTTTAAAATGGTCTTTTTTATTTTCAGCCACTCTAAGAAATTTCAAAAAGTTTTTATACAATATTAACGATTTTTTACTAAAAATAAAAAATTACTATGATTCAAAGTAATTCAGAGTGATTTAAGCCTGCTTAAATACTTTTCTTCGCATTTTTAACCGTTTTGAGCAATTCCCGAAAAAAAATTTTTGCATTATGAGTCATGGTTATTGAATCAAGGTTATGTTGGTGTAACGCTTAACGTTACTTTTTTTTTATTATAGACCACTTCCTTAGGTTATGTGTCTGTAAGGATCGACAAAAGAAACTGTGATTCAGATTGATTCAGATCTTTGAAAATATTTGCCGTAATTTAAAACGAGATTTTTTGAGAATTTTATACAATATCATAAAATCTATTTAACGATTTCCGGTAGAAAAATTGCGATGCAGACTGATTCATAGTGATTCAGATATTTGAAAATATTTTTCTTTACATTAGCAGCCTAATTAAGTAATTTCCAACAATTATTTAAGGATTTCATTAAATGTTAGAAAATCTAGTCAGCAATTTCCCGCAGAAAAAAATGTGATTCAGAATGATTCAGAGTGATTCAGATATTCGAATATATTTTCCTTTACATTAGCAGCCTTTCTAAGTGATTTCCAGCGATTATTTAAGGATTTATTAAATTTTAGAATATCTAGTTAGCAATTTCCCGCAGAAAAAATGTGATTCAGAATGATTCAGAGTGATTCAGATATTCGAATATATTTTTCTTTACATTAGCAGTCTTTTTAAGTGATTTCCAGCGATTATTTAAGGATTTATTAAATTTTAGAATATCTAGTTAGCAATTTCCCGCAGAAAAAAATGTGATTCAGAATGATTCAGAGTGATTCAGATATTCGAATATATTTTTCTTTACATTAGCAGCCTTTTTAAGTGATTTCCAGCGATTATTTAAGGATTTATTAAATTTTAGAATATCTAGTTAGCAATTTCCCGCAGAAAAAAATGTGATTCAGAATGATTCAGAGTGATTCAGATATTCGAATATATTTTTCTTTACATTAGCAGCCTTTCTAAGTGATTTCCAGCGATAATTTAAGGATTATATTGAATATTAGAAAATCTATTTAACGATTTCCAGCAGAAAAACTGTAATGCAGACTGATTCATAGTGATTCAGATATACGAATATATTTTTCTTTACATTAGCAGTCTAATTAAGTAATTTCCAACAATTATTTATTATTTAAGGATTTCATTAAATATTAGAAAATCTAGTTAGCAATTTCCCGCAGAAAAAAATGTGATTCAGAATGATACAGAGTGATTCAGATATTCGAATATATTTTTCTTTACATTAGCAGCCTTTTTAAGTGATTTCCAGCGATTATTTAAGGATTTATTAAATTTTAGAATATCTAGTATTCAATTTCCCGCAGAAAATATGTGATTCAGAGTGATTCAGAATGATTCAGATATTCGAAAATATTTTTATTTACATTATCAGCCTAATTAAGTTATTTCCAACAATTATTTAAAGATTTTATTAAATATTAGAAAATCTATTTAACAATTTCCCGCAGAAAAAATGTGATTCAGAGTGATTCAGAATGATTCAGATATTCAAAAATATTTTTCTTTACATTAGCAGCCTTTCTAAGTCATTTTCAGAGGTAATTCAAAGATTTTACTGATTATTGGAACTTCTAGTTAACGATTTCCAAAATAAAAACCGATAAAAACTGTGATTCAGACTGATTCAGAAAAATTCTGAATGATTAAAATATTTTTCTTTCTATTTTCAACCATTTTGAGTGAGTTAAAGAAGATTTTAAACAAAATTAACGATTTTCTAGTAAAAGTCAAAATAGACTATGATTCAGAGTGATTCAGAGTGATTCAGACCTTTATAAATAGTTTTCTTTGCATTTTCAGCCATTTTAAGCTGTTTCCCGAAAAAAAAAATTTTTGAATCATGATTCATGATTCACACGTGATTCTGAATCACTGAATCACGTCGTTGGCCCCCTGGAGAAAATACGTCTACAAAACAAGGCTTTGTGTAGGACTAAATAGCCTAAAATAGAGTTAAAAATTGCGCGAGACTGGAATAAAAAGGAATCTCTTATCAGCCTCCTCCATAATCAGGCAAGAACGCATAAAAATCTCAAGTACAAGCTTTCAATTTAAAAATTTCAATTTTAAAAATACGAATAGTAAAATATAAAAAGAAATTTGGAGGGAAAGTTAAATTAATATTATTTAAAAAGTCAAACTTAAAGGGACTCTCAGTTGATTCTCAACTCGATTCTCAAGTAAATTATCAAAAATTTAGATTTCTTAAAACTCAAGAAAAATCTTTTTAAAAAATCATTAAAATTCGAAAGTGATAACAATCAGAAAAATTTAAATACCAAAAATAAACACTTTAAACACAAATTTTTTTAAATGACTCGCGCAGTTACAAAAAATATCATAACCTAGAAATCAAAATACATATTATAATTTTTAATTTATTCAAATGAATAAGTAATCAGGTGTAATGAATAGACAAAAAAAAAAAAAAAAAAAAAATAAATAACAATGAACGAATTATCGAGCTATAACTACACATAACCTACAAGAGACAGAGATATCAGGGTACTAGCGGTCGCTGCCCGTCGCTGCGCCACGAATAGTTTTTTTTTTTTTAGACACATTTTCTATTAAGTATGTTTCATTGTTTTATTTTTTGCATACATACGGTTACATTGCGGTGTGTGTTATTATTATTATTATTATTATTCGTGTCATGAAATTTCTCAGTACATAATATGAAGATAAATTTCAAAAGTTACACGTTCCTGTTGTATTCTTTTATATTTTTTTTGTAAAAAAATTTAATAATTATTGTGTTTTATGATATTATTGTTTGAAAATTTTTTGTTCTGCGGCAAATTATTTTAATAATTGAATTTTTTTTTTTACAATTGATATTTCATGTTTTCAAGGTCGAATGGTTATTTATTGGTGTAGATTTAATTTATTTGAAATTCTTTTTGAAATTAATACGAGGAAAAAATATTAAGTTAATCTAACCTTAAAAAAATTATTTAATGAAAGAAGCTTTGAGTCATGGGTGGTGAGGAGTGTCGTCAATTGGATAAAAATGAAAATGCACGAAATTGGACGAAAATTTTCCTCAAAATCAAAGGGCGTAATTTCCCGTGAATTGATAATAAATAAATGAATATTTTATCATTAAAAATAATATCAGTCTTTTATTGCAAAAAACTTAAAAATTTAATTTTTCTTAAAATTTTCACTAAAATTTTTAGCTAGTTTTGTGAGTAGAATTAAATTTTTTACATCAAAAGTCAGATAGTTTTGTAAGTTGAAGTAGAAAATTATCCTCACTCTAAACTTTGGTAATGCTTGCTCTACTTTAATTTTGACCGAATCGCACAAATTTTCCCAATTAATTTTCAACTTCCAATTGGTTTTTTCATTTTAAGCCAATAAAAGACACACCCTAATTAAAAAATTGTATTTTTCTTCACATTTTCAAAATATCAAGGTTAGATCAACCAAAAAAATTTTCCAATTACAATAAAAACACAAGAAACTCACGTAATGTTGAAATCTCAGCGTCTTGAATGTTTAATTTTCCTTTTAGTCAATATTTCTTCAACAACAAAAACTAGCAATATTCTCCCTCTCTCTCCCTCTTGTGTGTATAAAAATCTTGGTTGATTTATTTAAAAAAAACAGCCAATAAAACAATAAATACTAACAACAAATAATAATAATAATAATCTTCACTTCAATTTATCTTTATCTTCCCTCCTTTTGTAATCAACTGTTAAAATGATCATTTTTCTTAATAAATCTTTATTACTAAGACATTATTTCGTCAATAATAAATAATTTTCTTGATTTAAACACTTGTCAAAAAATGATAAACAAAAAAAAATAAAAACACTTTTTTTTTTTCTTCAAAATCTTCACTTAAATCTTCAATATTTTTTTTTTACACTATTAACATTATTTATTTACACTTAATTATTATTTGCACTTTATTATTATTTTATTTATTGCAATTTTTCGACACAGGCCTGCTGCTGTTTATTTTATTAGTAGTAGTAGTAGTAGTAGTAGTAGTAGTACGTTTGCCAACTAGTATCTGTAAAAATAAATAGAAAAATTAGTATTTTTGGAAATTAAGAGACTGATTAGCATTCAATTTAAAGAGGAATACGCAAAATTACAATCCAAAAAATTTCCCGTCGGATAAAAAAAACGCTAATTAATTAGCGCTAATTTTTCACCTTTATCTTATTATTAAAATATTTAATTTTCTTGATAACATCCTTGAACCCTGAAATAAAATTATTATTTCCACTCACACACACAGAGTCAGACAAACAATAAAAAAAAAATTATTCATTCATTTCTAGTAATAATTTGTCCTATTACATTATTTATATTTTTTTACAAGGATAACTTTTATAATAGTCAGCTGTTCAATTCGCTCATTGTAAAAAAACGCACACACACACACGTAAAATGATTTAAAAAAATTTTCTGTGTGTATAAAATATAAAAATATACGAAACGTGAAAGCGACGGATATGAAATTCCGCTTCGTGCGCTGTTGCCAATTCTATGAAAACTTGGCAACGCTGTAATTTTTAAGATTTGAAAATATGATTTTGTTTAAATAAAAAGATAAAGTTAATAAACTGTTTATTTATAATATAATAAATCCAAAAACAAATCGTATGATTTAATGGGTTGGAAAATATTTTTATTTTTCTAATTTTAGATAACAATTAATTTTATTTTCGCCGTGATGTAATAACTTTTAATGTCGGTTATTTATTATTTATTATGCCGAAGGTCTTTCAATGCCGTGAGTACTTGAAACTTTCTTTTATGAAAATTTTAAAGCTTGTTCAGTGTAATTAAATTATGAATTTTTTTTTACCGATCCGACGGATAGAAAATATTTTAGAAATATTTTTTAATTTTATATCCAAAAATACACAACTTTTTAATAACGGTAAAAAAATCAGGTAGATTTACCCAAAAATTAAAATAAATTTAATTACCAAAAAATATTTAAATCAAAAACTTTCTCTCAAAAATTAACACTTATTAATTTATCCATCAATTTTATTTTTATGTTGAAAAAAAAAACCAATAAATGTCCGTTAAATTATTTAAAACTAAACATTAATTGTGTATTCAACTTTGAAAAAAAAATTCAAAGTCTGTTTAAACACATGTATATTAACACACACACGCACACATTCTGCAAAAAATTAAAAAAAATCATCTTTGACGCGTTTTAAAAGAAACTGAGTCATATCTAAAACACACATTAATATCAACAAGAACACTGCGATCGCAAAAAAAATTTTATTATCAACGCACATTTTTTTTGGGATATTGAAATATAAATACAATTCTTGGAAATTTCAGTATACTTAAATTAAAATTCATGGAAACTAATACAAAATTTAATAACCAAATATTTTAAAAATTTTTATTAAAGCAATAAAATTTAGTAAAATGAATTTTTTATTTTTTATTATTTAATATGCAAATTCTTGGAATCCTACAATAAAAATTTTAAAATATCGAAGTTTTAAAATTGGTTAAATATTTGAACAGATTTTCTAAAAAATCCTGTATTATCGAACTTTAAGAATCGAAAAATTGTTTAAAAAGCATCTAAAAATAAAAAAAAATCATTATTTACTTTAAAACCTGACTTTAAAAAAAGAATCACCAAAAAAATGTTCAAAATTGTTAAGTATTCATTCTCAAATATTTTAAGTACACAGATGTCCTGTTTCTCTTTAAAAAAAAGTACGTTAAAAAGATTCCAAGAAATTTGATGCAAAAAAAATGTTTAACTAATTAAAAACTAAAATAATTAAAAATAAATTATAAAATTTTAAACGAAAAACGATAATAAAAACAACATCTTTTATATATTTCTTAGTATTCGCAGCACGAAATGGCGGCGGTCTCAAGTTCCATGCTACAAGCAAGTTTTATTCGGTTTTTATATTAAAAAAGTTTATGTTTTATCGTTAATTTAAATCCAGATTTAGAAATATCATTAATATTAATTTTTCATATTTTCAGAAAAATAAGTGAAAGAGAGATAAATTTTAAAAGTTTTGTTTAAAAAATGAGTTTTAGATATTTTTTTCATAGAAAAATATTCTCGGCTCTGTAGAGAATTCGAAATGTCGATTTTCGGCATTAATCATCTGTATAAGGGAGTAATCGTATTTTGAACTCGTTATTTATAGTCACCAGAGACATTTTCACTGTGTATGTTTTGTTATTTATCACTAAAAATCGATGTGAGAAAATTTCAGTTGTAATTTTTATTCTTCACTCACACATAAACACTTTAAAAATAGATACAAATGATAATCACCTTTTAATTACTTAAATTAATATTTTTAACAATAAATAAATAAATTTTTTCTTGAAAAAATCTCCACAAGCACAATGCGGAGCTGAGGAAACTCGTCGCGATACTGGTACACACACACATAAACATATACACGAGGCAAAACTGAGTTATTCGACGGTGCTCGCGCACTAAAAGAAAAAATTTAATTCTTTTTTTCACTATTATTCTATAAAAAAAAAAAAATTGAAATTTTATTAAAAAATTTTAAATTAAATTTACAAAAAAAAAAATAAAGAAAATTTATTAAATTTAAAAAGTAGTGTATTTTACATGGTAAGACAATTTTCATAAACTAAAGTTATTTCAAATTAAATTATTGATCTTTTTATACAGTGGTTCTCAACACATTATATTGTTTTCTTTATGGTATATCTCCTTCAAGAGTTTCTCTCTTGAAATTCAAAGAAAATTGAAAATAACAGCTGTTTAGATAAATATTTCAACTCTTTTTTTTTATTTTAGTTTTTCATTACGAATAAATATCAAAATTTTTTGAAAATTATTATTGTTGTCATAGAATCAATTTTAATTAAATTTAATTTGAACAGAACACAAATACATTTTTTTCTGAAAAAACTATGTTAATTGAAAGAAAATATTTAGGTTCCTAAATATCAATTTTACAAAAACCCAAAAAAAAAACTTACTCAACAACTTTACAGCTCATTTGAAATTTTAAAAATCTCAAATTCTAAGAAATTTAATTTCTCAATTTCTTTTAAAAATGATCAATTAATAAGAGTAAATAAAGTAAAATATTTTAAAAGTTTAAATATTTTACAAAAAATTAGGTATATTGGTATGTTTAAACAAAAAACAAAAAAAAAAAAATTTTTTTAAAGCAGAAAAAAAAGTTTATAGAGCTCGACGTTGTGTCGCCGCTATACGGCAGCCTCGTTCGTTCAAATATCGTTTTATCTTTCTCTTTTTATATTTCAAACCGTCTCATTCTCTTCCCCCGCGCTTTGGAAGGCGGGCGCTCACACATATAAACACAGATTGCCCTCGTTCGTTAACGGACGCGAGTTTTATTTTATTTTTTTTATATACATATTCCATTCTATATAAGTACACTAACACATGCAATTTAAGATAAACACAGACGCGTTCACTTAAAATCCTTATATATATTTTTTTTCGTTTCCAATTAAAAAGCAAAAGGGATATATCTCATAAGGAAACCAAGCGAAAATTCATTTCCTCAAATTTTAGGTTATGTTTGAATTTTTTTCGAGAGTTTAATTAATATAATTAAAGAACAAAAGTCGTTATTTTTATTTTGAATAAAATTTAAAAATTTACAGTTAATAATACACATGTGTAGGTGTAGATTATTAATGTAGGGAAAATCTTTGATCAATATAAATTACATAGCGTTTTTTATTTTTATTTTAGTGTGAACGACTTTTGTATATTATTAAAAAAAGAAATAAAATAACATAACCTTGAAACTATAATTGTATTTGTAAATTATATTTTTTTCTTTTTTTTTAAAAGTTCATTGATAAAATTAAATGTAAAATCTATTTTTTAAGGTTATGTTTGTATAATGATTAATTATTATTTTTAGGTTATAATTATAACAAACTTTTTTTGAATTAATGTTACGTAACATGCGATACATGTCTAAAAATATGAAAATTATGAAAATATTAAAAGTTGTGTTATTTCTTAATTAATAAATGAAAATTTTTATTTAGAAAAAAGGGAAAGTCTAAATTTGTATGTTTTTATCTTAAAAATTAAAGTTTAAAAACACACAATAAATTATTTTTATCTTTCTAAGCAAATCTACAAAAATATAGGATAAAACTTTTCTTATCTCTCCAAAACCGAGTACTAAATTTTTTCTTCTAAAAATATTAATTAGATTAAATAAATAGCCTATAAAATAATAAAATAAAATAAAAATCTTCATTTTTACAGCCAGAAGTATGTAATAAAGCTCCAAGAAAACTACCAACGTTGCCATTTTGTAGGAAACACGTATTACTTGTCTTTGCAGCGCGACGTTGCCATATTTACACTTCGAACATATAAAATCATAAAATCAAGCATGTTGCTTTTTTTTTAACTTAAATTTTTATTACTTTATAATGTCATTTTATAATTTAAATAAAAATCTCATTTACATTTATTTTTGAAAAAAAAAGAGAGAATTCTATTTTTATTATGTAAAATGCAAATAACCTGTTCTTCTGATTGGCGTTTAAGGACGCATATTATTAAATATTTTATTAATTTTCATGATTTTATTATTATATAATGAAATGTTAAATACATTTTTTTGTTATTTGTAATTTTTTTCAAAATTTTCAAGTTTATTTGAAAACTATACTTTTTAAAATACTAAAATTTCGTTACTTTTAACTAAAACGTTTTTGTCTGATAAAAAAAAACAATAATTATTGGTGCTTTCTGATCCGTAAAATTGAATTTTTTTAATTATTCAACTGGATTAAAAATAACATATTGAACAGTTTACAGCGAGTTCAGTGAAAATTTTGATACAAAAATGGCGCTGCAATTGCATGCTTTATTTTTTTAATAAAAACCGGAATCAATTCAGGTCTTGTAGTTTCCAAGTTTCAGTTCTCATTTTTCTATTTTTCGTTACTGTCGAGGTTACTATTGTTCGTTATTTTGTTTTTCCGTGTTAGAACTAATTTAATAACAATGCAAATTAAATATTTTCAATTATTTACAATTATTTGAAGTCTGTTTGCTTGCTCTCATTCAACTATTTAGTCAAAATCATGACGAAAATTGATTTTTTTTTAAATCAGTAAAAATTAATATTCTTTTTCAGATTATTTTAGTAAACAAGACTGATAAATCGGATATTAAAAATAGTTGATATTAAAAAGTAGTAAATAACGCGTACGTCAATGAAAAAGACTCGGAAAAATATAAATTATGTAAGTCCATAATTACGTTTCCATATCGTAATAATTCATAAATTTACGAAATACATTTACATTTGAAAATTCCACATGAACTTGAAAATAGTGTAATTCCCCACCTAACCTCAAAGAAAAAAGTCAATACGTGGTTGTCAGAAACTTTCTACGATCATAAACATAAACTTGCTATAATTATACAATAAATTTAATGCAATAAAGGAGAGAGAGACAGACGATTGTGTATAACGCAGACCCGCATGTTTTCTTGGATATCTCAGGTTACTAATATAATAAAAGGGGCGCAAACTCGACCGAGTCAAAAAACTTTTTAATAAATAATTTTTAATTACAAAATTACTATTTTTAATTAATCGATTTTTTTTCCACGAGTTACAGCCAATAACAGAAATCCGATAATTCGCAACCCAATTTCACTCATCTATTGTTACTTTTTTTGTCGGGAAAAAAAGTTTACTTCAAAAAAAAATTTTCTGACTTTTTTTTCACTTTTTTACAATAAAAAAATTTGGCAAATTTTCAAATTTTTTTTTAACAAGAAACTATGATCGATTTTTGTTTTTTTAATTTTTAAACAACAAAAACGACGAAGAAAAAATATTAAATAAAAAAAATAGAAAACTACCCTATATCTCCTTTAAAAAAGCTAAAAAACAGAAACAAATAAATTGCGCGTCTATAAAAGTTATAGGTACCCACGAACAGCAAAGAGAAAAACTATGCCACGCCCGGAAACTTTTTTTTGCGTTAAAAAAAAATATCAAATTTTTTGCTACATTTTTTTTCATTAAAACCTTATGAAAAACAATGATTAATTAAAAATAGGTATCTCGTTACATTGATAAAAAAACATTTTTTATCGATTGATTATGAAAATTTTCAATTCACGTTTTCATTACGTATTTTGTTTGTTATTCGAGAAAAATTAAAGTAAAAATTGCGCATGAACGTAAATAAAAACTCCATTTTTCTAAAAAAAATTTGCAATAAAAAAAAAAGGATTAAAAATAAAAAAAAATTCTTAGAAATGATAATTTTTTTGCTGTCTTGTTTCTTATCCCCTATCAAGCATAGACGATAAAAGAAACATGCCATGTAAAAAAAATTCTAAGCCACGTGGTCTTATTTTTTTCACTAAATCCATGTATTATTTGTTTTTGTTCAACCCTAAAAAAAAACTAGTTTTATTTTTGCAAAGAAAATTCAGAATAAAAGAGAGAAAGAGAAAGACAGTTAATGTCATAAAAAGACAGGACAATGACGCAACGACAATTACTTTATAAAATTATCTTTGTAAGTCTACAGGATGATTCAATTTTTTTAGTATCACACACACACACATACACGTATTTTTTGTTAATGAAAAATAATTGTGCACGCAAATAGCTTTTTTGTATTAATTAATAATGATAAAAATGACACTAAACTCGTATTTTTTGAGGTTATGTTAAATTCCTTTTATTTTGCTTGAAATAAATAATTAGTTTAACATTTTCTCAAAGTCACTTTTTTTGAATAATTCTTTATTTATGGTAAATACCAGAAAAATATAAATTTGTAAATAAACAATGACCTAAAGTGTTCAAAAGATTAAAAGATAATCTTTTGTTATGTAAATATAAGAAGAAATTCATGAAATTAAAAAATTTGAATTGTTAAATTCTAGGAAATGTATAATCTCTATAACGATAAATAAACAAAACAAATCAAATATTTTATTATTATCAATGAAAAATATTATTTTCTTTCGACACTCGGAATATAGAAAAATAACAATTTATTATTCTGTTGACACTTTTATTAAATATTGCATGTTTTGGAATTAAACATGCAACATAAAAAGTAATAATTAAATTAAAAATTTTGTATGTTTTCTGAGAAAATAAAACTTTTCAGAACACGAAATGGAGTCTCGGCGGTATCCGACGGCAAGCGGTTACTGACAGAAAAATATATTTTTATTAAAATTTTTATTTATAAATAACTATAAGTTAATTTAATAAAAAATAATCGATTGACCTAATTATTGTAAAAATCTAAATTTAAATTACATTTTCTAACACGTTTAATCCTACTCGATTATTTTAAATTTTTAATACAACAACGAGACTGGATATTTGAATAATTTAAAAGTTTCAAACAACTTAGCAACAGCATTAAAAAAAGTGCTTACTATTTTTAGATTAAAAAAATCATTTCACACGACATTATAAATGCACTATATTTTTTTAAATTTCCTATAATAAAAAGTACATTTTTAACAAGTTACATCATCACCACATCGTCACGCGTCTCTCGTCCTCGACCTCGTCCGCACGATTTTTCTTTCCTTTTTCTCCGCCTCGCAAAAAAAATCTTTGATATAATTTTGATCTTTTATTATAAATAAATTTAACCTCGCACTTTCATTACACACAGCAACTCTTCAAAAAATTTTCATTCTATTTTAAAATTCTCTTTAAGCTTTCACTTCCCTAGTTTATTGCTGTACCTACTAATAATTTACTATTCAAAGAATTAATTACAAAAATTTTTTTTTAATTTATGTAGACTCACAGTATATTATATGGATCAATAATGAATTTTTCCAACACACAGACAAATACACACATATATACACAATTAAAAATTTTTTATTTTTCTTTTTATAGCACTGAACTGTATGGTATATATTTTATATTTATATTTAAAGAAAGCAACGGCACTTTTTTTTCACGCCACGACACTTCTCATCTCGTGATGTAAAACTTTTTTTTTCCGCAATATATACACTCTTTTTTCTATTTTTTCTATCTCTTTCTCTCTATATTTACAAGTTTTAACAATAAAAAAAAACTCCATTTTGCTTTTAATATTAAAAAAAATTAAAGATTTAATAAAAATACCCAAAAATAATGAAAAAAAATTGAATAATAGGTACTCACTTAAGAAAAAAAAAAAGTATCTGCGTCCTTATTCATTCTCTTTTTTTTATATAATTTAAATAAGAAAATTGGTTCTTCCTCTCTTTATATTGCCTAAAAATACACCACACGCTATTTCAGGGCCTTTTGATATAAAAAAAAAAATTTCTCTGTTTGGCGTCTACTTCGAGGTTGAGTGTCTCTTCTTTTAAAAAATTTTAAGTACCCACATAATATTAAAACTATAGAAGGAAATGCAAAAAAAAGCTTTTCAAATATTTTGTACTCCTAAACGTATTTCTTACAGCACAAAATTTTAAAATAATTTATTGCAGAATAAAAATTTGGAGCGTCTTAGTAAAATAAAAAATATTTCTTCCTCAACATTATTTCAAGCCCGTTGTATGAGCCACACGAAGATTGAAACACGGATACATGAAAATCATGTTTGCAAGAAAGATAAGGAATATGTTTTAAAAAAGAACGTTATTTAAAAAGCTTTTTTGCGGAATTTAATAAAATTATCTACTATTTATTATCTAAAATCTAAAGAATATAAAAAAAAATTAGTATTCAAAAAACACCTTGTGTATTCCTCTTTAAATATTCTGCTGATATTATTTTAAGCTTAAATAATATGATTTTTGATATAATTTAAATAACGTATATTTTTTAATATATACATCACCTCACAAACATTTGTAAACTCACTTTTTATATATTTATATTAAATATTATTTTTGCAATTAAAAATATAATAACTAATTTATTAATCTTCTTGCTGTTGTTGGATGCTTCTTAAAATGCCTGGCTTCTCGTTATTCCAGCCACACGCACACACTTTTTTAATTCGAATAACACACGTATATACACATTCGTTCTCTCTTAGTTTTTTTTTTTTTAATATTCTTTTCTCTCTCTTTCTCTCTTTATAGTAATACTAAAGTTTTAATAGTACTTTGCACTTTAAACAATTTCATACTCAAAAAATAAAATTAATTTTTATCAATTTATTTATTTTATTTGTTTTATCCAGAAAAAGTAATATAATCTCACACGCCACGTCGTCCGGGTCCACGTCGTTAACGTCCTCTCCGGGAGCGCCGCGTGTTTGTGTGTGCTATTGCGGGAGGAGAAGAGAGAGAGATAGAGAAAGAAAAGAGAGACAGTATTAAAAAGAGATAGAAAATGCTCCATAGATGGGGCCTCAAAAGCTCTCGAGGAGGCGAAAATACATACATACATAAATCTATGAATGTTGTGTACTGGTTATCCCCCCCTACCTTTCGCCCCTCTGTCCGTGATAGTAGCTTGGTTACCCTGCTGCAGGTGCACGCATATACTTATAGAATGAAAATGCGCAGGCGCATAGTAAATTTATATTTCATAAGGAAGAAAGAGACAGAAAATGAGAGAGGGGTGATGACGCTTGCGGTCGCCTCAAGATTTTAATGTACATGTATTTTTAATAATTGTAAATTTGCATTTGTGTTAGTTATCCATGTTTTTATTTTTAGTGGTGGTACTTATACGCGGTGACTCTAGGTAGTATGCATAATCATTTTTTATCGACAAATCGCAAACAAGAATTCCAATCACAAGCGAATAGAAACTAAGATCGCTAAAACAAAATTTGCAATCGCTATGTAAATCGAAATAGAAAGCGAATAAGTTTATGAGATGGAGTGGGGAGCCGAGAGAATGCCGTTTTAGAATATAGTTTTTTCTCTCTCGTTTCGCTAAGTTTCGCATTTTAAAATGTGTATGTATAAGCTATAAACACACATATTTACACTAACACATTCATAATTTATAATAATATAATAATATACGTTTTATGTTAGATATACCCTGCCAATTCGAGCCCCCTTCCCCCTTACCACCCTTCCCTATTTTTTTTTTTTTTTTAATGGCTGTGTATGAGTGTATAACTTGCATTGTTGATGAGCTATATATAGTAAATTTATGCTCGAAATAAAAATATCTATCTCCTTCTTTTTTACCAATTTCTTCTTTATCTCGTATATATTTTATTCTTTTCCTTGTAAAATACAATTATCATTTTTATCTGCATTTTAAAAGTCAGCAGAAATGAAAAACGTCTAAATATCGCTCTACTTGCAAATATACTATACATCTATTATATTGTTTCAGTTCATATTTCTCTTAGATTATAAAGGAAATTTAAACTTATGCAGAGAGCAGAATAATTCAATATTTTATGAACAGTTTTCAAAAGAAAATTATTTAAATTATAACAGAAATTTTTTTTTGATGCTATGGCTGGCCGAAATTATTTTTTTTATCATTTATTACTCAATTGAATATATTAATTATTTTTATTTTTATCAGCTTTTAATTTTTATCAAGTTTAATTAAAATTTTTATCATTTTTTACTCTAACTTTGGGTTTAGATAATTTAAAATTATTTAAATTTGGTTATGTAATAAAAAGTCGGGAGGATAAAAGGGAAGAATAGGGATAAAGCATTTTTTCGTAATTAAAGATTTCAAATAAATTTTGATCCAATGTCAGCCACCTTATTCCTTTAAAAATATACTTAAATAATATCATGTAACATTTTCAGGGCTAATTTTAGCTTACCCCCCATGTAAATGTTTGCTGTTACGTATGCCTGATATTTTTTGCGTCTAATGAAGTATACAAAGGCAATAGTATTTTCTTCTATAAAGAGGAACTCGTATTACAGTTTATTAAATCGAATGCATAACAATGTTGCCGTTACTTCGTTACTTTAATACGCACGGTTGCCAAATTTATTATGCGATTAGTAATAAATGAAAAATTTTTACTGCACGTGGTGCTTACTTTTTGATAAATAGAGAGTAAATTTGACAACCGTGCATCAAAAAACCGCGAAATAACGGCAACGTTGCATTCGATTTAATCAGTTTTGGTTTTGATTTGTAGAAATTTTTTAGTATTCATGAAATAGACAAAAGGACCCGAGAAAGACGAAATTCTTTGAATTTTATTTTTAAAATTAATTTAATAACGAAATGTACTTATATTTACTTTTTCATTCAAAATAATTATCATGTTTGCGACATATATTTTATCTTTTCCGATTCTATAACACTTACGAAATACACGTGATAATAAGTATGGTTAAATAATCTTTAAACAAGAATTTTTACGTAATTATGTGATTAAGTATACATGAAAAAACGTTCAATTGATATTTAAATTGACTTTGGGAACCAATATATTGATTATGTAAATTTAAAATATCACCCCCACCACTTTTTTTTGGGGTCCCACTACTATTTTTGACGTAAACGTAAGAAATTAATCATTTTATTCATTCAAAAGTTTCGATTTTTAATCAGATTTTCTAAAATTTTCCAAAAAAAAAAATAAATTTTAAATTTTTTTAAAGGAAATTACTGATTTTTTCATTAGATAAGCAGAATTTTAAAACAGAATATTTTAACGCATGTAAAAATTTGTAATTTAAAGCCTTTTTTCTAATTTTAAAATCTTTAGTGCATGTCTAAAATATTGTATAAAATTTAAATGATTTAAAATAAGTAATTTCGATAAAACCAATTCAGAAAAACGATTTTCAACGTTTACGCGAATTCTCGTCTAAAATTTTTATAAAAATCAAAAACATCAAAATTATTAATTCTAAGAATTAAATAAATAGTTCTATTTATAAATGAAAAAGAAAAAAAAGTATTATTTTAAATTTAAATTCGCATACAATATAAATTACACTTGCATGTGAAAAATATCGCATAAATGCAACGAACATACACTTAATTTAAAGTTAAGACGATGCGTCATGAAAATAATATATCATTCATTTTGTATTATTGCTGTTGTTGTTGTTGTTGCTATTGCATTTTTTTTTTTTTTTATTGTATTCTTTTCACATTGTTATCATAAAACCAACGGTTTTTATTTATACTTCTTGATTACAAATAAAATATATTTTTTTATTAATGTTATAAAAAATAAAATTTTATTTATTGGTACCTATTTACTTTTAATTAATTAATTTTTTAGATGCTTGTACGTTTTTTTTACACTGGCAGTAAATGTTTCTCAATTTATGGGTGTAATCGACATTTTTTATTTTTTTGTTACGCAAAATATTGGAATTTTGTTTTGGAAGTTATAATTCTAGGATATAGCAAGTTTTTTAACACTGAAAGAAATAATCCAAGAGAGGAGGTAAATTTTTTGGTAAAATGAAGCAGTAATTACTGGAAAGTCAGATCAACTTGAAACTTTTTGCATTTTGTCAAGAAAGGTGTCTAGTTCAGAAGTAAACAAGTTTGGTTGGTTGATATTAGTCCCAAATGTGGCAAAAATTGGCCAAACTGTTATTTTTGGACAAAAATAAATAAATATTTAATATCTCGGGCAATATTAAATGAATATTGGTGAAAATAGGTTCGCCTACTGTTAGAGGATTTGTTCCGTTTGAGGCAAGAGGATTCTTTTGCTAGCCCCAAGCTAAATTCTGGTAACGGCAAACGGAACTCTTATTGCGGCTAGCGGAATTTCTTTTCATGCTCAAACGATTTCAAATGACTTGAAACGTAAAGAAACTTGAAAACAAATTTTGCATTCATTTATTTAAGCCAAAAAAATTCTTAAAAAAAATGACCACATTTTTTTTATTCAATTTTCTTTTATCTCAAGTCATTTGCAATAATTTGAGCAAGAAAAATTCCGCTAGCCACACAAATCTAGTTTGTGTACTGTTTTTGCTTGTTTTTCCAATCTTTGTCGTGAATTGGTGCTGAAATCTGCTGAGCATCTGAAAATACAAAAGCTTCTGAAATTGTATAATATATTATTTCAAAGGTTAGAGAAAAGTTGTCTACTTGTTTCAACGTACTTTGTTCAAAAATTTATAGAAAAACTTCACCCGACGCGTCGCGACGCTTGGTAAAAATGAAAAATTGACCAAAACAAAGCTCTAAGAAATCTGCGATTTTAAAAATAACAGTTATTCATCGGGATATTTTTAAAAAAGTATGATTTAAAAAAATTTATCTTTTTCTAATTTTTAAAATAATTCCTAAAATTAAAAATTATTCACTCCTCTCTCTAGAGCACGAAATAATAATATTTTCAGATGTTATTTCTAAGTAGGTTTTGGTAATTCATGCAAAAAAAATATTATTCTTCAATTCAAATAAGTAGTTATCCCTGCGCCTTATGTTTCGCCCGTCTGTAGAGATGTTTTTCATTTTGAATTGACTTTTTCATTTGAGCATCGATGATACCAAATTTTTCAAAAATTAAAATTTTTTTTACTTTCCGTTCGCCTAAAAATCAAAATCAAGTTTCATGGGATTTTAAATTCCTGGATCATATTTACAAGACAAAAATTTTAATTTCATTTAAATTTATTATAAATCTTAAAAACCAATGAATTACCAAATCTAACAATTTATCTTTTGCCTTTTAACAGACTTGTCCATTATAAAAACAGTATCTGACATCCATGCAAAATGCAGACAAGCCGACTTGAAATTTTCTAACTCTAATTTCAATGCACGTTTAAAAATAATTTAACTTGACTAGCTTACAAAATCTGTTATTCGTTTATTTATAAACAAAATAATTTTTACAGTGACTCAGTAGAAATTTTTATTTTTTCTATGGGGTTTTTACAGTATTTTCAATCTTGGATTATCCTAGGCATAAAAATGACGAAGCGCAGAACTCAATTTTAAGATGCGAAAATATTCAAAATGATTTCGATCCGTCGGAAAAAAATGTTTAAAACCTCAAATCAAAAATCTAAAAAGTAGCCAAACTTACCCCGAATTCCCCTATATAAATAAAGTGAATTTATTATTATTCTATGAAAGCCTGTAAAAATCAAAATCTTTTTTTGAAAATTCAATTAAAATATACCTGCGTGAGTAATGTACCCCATACACCATCTTTTATTCTGTACTATTATTTCATTTCAGGGCCGACCAGGTTAAATCTCTTACAACAATAAAGATGAAAATGTACAATAATACCGTTTTTTTTAAAAACAGTGCGGGAGTCATAAAACAGGCTGTAATAGTAACATTTTTATGTATGCTGAAAAGAGACAGAAATAATTTTTATTTAAAATGTAAAGGAGAAATGTTTGAGGGGGAAAATGGGTCTAAAAAATTCTAAGAAGAATTTTTACAGGTTCAATCATAAAAATTTTAATTACAGCAAAAATAATGAAAAATATGAATATTTAAATTAGTTGATAAATTTTTATAATTTTTTTTTTGTAATAAAATTAAAAAAATTCAATGAATATTAAAATAAAATTAATTTTAATCTAATTATAGCTTAATAAAAATATGGCCTGTCTCAATATAGATAATTTACAGATATTTATTAAAAAAATAATATCTATTTCTGGTTTTAAAAGAAATCTTGCCTGACACCATCTTGACATTATTTATTTGTATTTTTCATATAAAAATGTATAAATGTATGTGTGTATAATATTAGATACTTAGAATTTAACATTATAGACACAAACATAACCTCACTTTATGCATATACGTGTAATAATAATACGAAAAACTTAAAGAGGATATAACCAAAAGAATTTTATTCATGTATAAAATACACGAATAGTAGGTAAAATACTATTTAAAAAATGCAATTAAAGATTTTTTATAGGGGGAGACTGTGAGCTGTACATAAAAAATTTACCCTTATAATACGATCTATAAAACGTCTCTTCTGTCTCTCGAAAAAACATTAATTATAAATATATCTATATAAAATGACGTAAGTTTATTTTTTTGTGTCTGGCAGTTGAAATTTTATTTATCTTTTAAATAATTATATTTAATTATTTAAAAAAAAAGTATTTTATTTATCATTTTTTTCTTTAATAACCTATAGATATAATTTATTTAACTGATTATAAGTAAATATTATTATCTTTGCTTTAAGTAGAATAATATAATTATTTAATGATAAGAAAGTAATTTAAAAATTTTTTGGTTGTTTTATAAATTAAATAATTATAGGTATATCAATTTTTTATTAATTTTTATTGTTTGTTTTGAATGTAGCCAGTTTTAAATGTTAAAAGCGGTGTTGCCATTTGCTCGAAATTAAAAGTTGGAGTTTTCCTGACTTTTATAGATATTTCATATTTTCTTTATAAAATTTTGTATTTTTTATATTTAGGTGGCTCCCTCGTCATAATAATAATAACCCCCTATCCCGTCCATAATTCAAGTTTTTTTCAATGTTAAACATTCAAAGTATTAATAACAAACTTTTTAAAACTTGTACAACTTTTTTTAATTTACAGCAAAATTCAATCTGAAACAATAGATTTTCTATATTAATACATCACCGGTTTTATTCATGCACTCATTATAGTTTTTATCTTAAAAATTCGGGTCAAAAATTATTTCCAAAAGAACAAATATTTTTTTGAGATTTTAACCTCGTTTTTCTTGAAAATTTGGACGGCTTGAGACTAAAATTTTGATACCAACGTTTATTGTGAACCTTAACCTGCAAGAATATATAAGTCTTATAGCTAAACCTGCTACAATCCTCATGAAAGGGCTTAATTTATAGAAAAATGTAAAATAGTCTGCAGAGACGCATAATCAGTTTGCATAGAAAACAAGTAAACAGCAAGGCACAAAACAGAATTTTAAGGTTAGTTTTCACAAATAGCAAGAAAAATCAGCGTTATTAAAATGAAATCCGATGAAAACATAAAATTATTAATAATAATAATTATGATACAAGTTGGCATATGTATTTTAGCATATCACTCCTTCATAAATAATTTATACGTAAGTAATAATAATGAAGTAATAAAAATTTTAAAATAATTTAAATATTTATTTATTATAATTATTTAAAAAGTACGATATAGAATCAAATGAGATTTATTCAGATTTATGATCCCTCTAATAAACGTTAAAGGAAAAATTTATACACTTATTTGTTTTTGATATATATTCATTATTTAATGATTGATAATAACGAAGAAGATGAACAATTATTTATAGGTTATGAAAGAATTGTTGTAACTGAAATTCAAGATGAAAATTATATGATTATAATAATATGCTTATTTTCTAAGAATTCAATTGTATAAATAATATATATTAATTAAAAAAGATTATAAAATTTATATAATATTTGTTCAGATTACTATTATGTTTTAAAAATTATTAAACTATAAGTAATATAATTATTATCTTATCACATTTTTAGTTATTTATTTATATTATTGCAAAATATATATATATATATTATCCATTTTAACATTTTTTATTAGATAAAATACAACATTCCATTACAAGCAGAATCTTTTATTTTATTTATTTGACTCATCAATTTTATAAAATGATTTGTTTTTTTTTTTTAGGTTATAATAATCAAAATTTGATAACAAGTAAATATTATGAGTTTTATTAATGCGAATTTCAATTTTTCCATTCATTTAGTGTTATCATCAACAAAATAGATTATTATAATTCTTATTTTTATATGAAATATGGAATATTTCAAGAATATTGGCGTTATCACTTGACTTGAAGAAAAATTTTATAGGTATAACTACAAAAGAACTATGCCTCAGAGGTTAGGTGTGATTTTGGCCATTCTTTATTTTTCTGGCTGTATTGTACTATGAATTTAAAATTGACAAATAAAAAACATTTGGCTTTATGACGATGCAAGTTTTTAAGAGTTCTGCCTGGACGCCATTTTATTTTTCAAATTTTTTATTTCTTTTTCGTTTTTTTATTAAATTAGAAATTTTTTTTGCATCTTATCAGAGTTGTCCCGCATTCTTTATTCAATTTAGAAAAGTTTGGCATAAACACTTTTTTAATTCAATCAAAAATAAGGACATGATTTGGTGAGAAAAATTTATTGTCGAAAAAAGTTCACTCAAAATTTTTTACACACATGAGAAATGTTGTTTGAATTTTCGCATTTTCTCAAAAAATATAATTTGGCAATATTATTGTATATTCCAAAAATTTTCATTTTTGAATTTATGATATTTCAATCCAACCAAGAGTAAAAATTTTGCTTACATAGATAACTAAAAACCTAAAAATACGTTTCATCGTTTTTTGCAAACTAAAATTTTATCTAATCTAAAAAAATTATTTGCTTTGATAAAAAAAATATTTAATTTACATTTGCAATTATTACATAATGCACATAGTATAAAGTTGAATAAATTTCATTAAAATTAAAATTTTACATTAATTTTTTTCGCTAAAAGTGTAGAAAAAAAAATGTTGAAATTTTCATATAATTTTTATTTAAATTTAAAAACGTTAAAATTTTCATGCAATATATACCGTTTTAGTATTTTGCATTGAAAATTTACTGTGTAGCACATTATAATGAGATTCTTCTTGTAAATGTGCAATGCTTTATGGCTTCAATGATATAGTCGTGCTTGCATGTTTAGCCTTAATATAATGCAAAATAACCCTCTAAAAATAGAACATAATAGAAAAAAGAAAATCTTTTTTTGTTAAAAAAAAAAAAATATTTTTATTTTAAATCCTAATTAGTATGCTGAAGAAAAAAGTTGTATCTTGACAAATACAGACATTGACCAGACACACATACAGTAACATATGTTACATTTTAACATTTAACATACTTAAATGCATGCACCAATACAGTCTCATTATAAATCACACCCCGTTGATTTCCTCCGTCAAGGCCATCTACAAACAAAGGGGACGATCTCTTTCTCTTTTTTTTTTCTCTTTAAATTCTCCCTCTTCATCGTTAAACTGGACGTTATCAGCTTCTGATATAAAATCTCTTATTTCTTTTTGTGTACATGAATATATATTTTTCTTTTGCTGTTATAAATTTACAGGAAAAAGGGAAGAGCTCCGATTTCCGGATCACTTTTTGCATGTTCTGTACCCCCTTCCCGATTTCAATCCACCTCCTCCTCCTCCTCCTACTTATTCGCCTCCACTGATTTCCCACACGAATTCTACTATAATAAAATGTGTATATACGGGGTTTCTCATTTAGTTTGTGTGTGTGTGTGTGTGTGGTAATTTTTTATGTTGCATACATAAAAAAACCATAAATACAATTTAGCATATATTTTTTATTATTGTATATATTTATAAAATATTATTTTTTAATGTATTAGTACATGCATGTATACACATATATACAAATGCCAAATAAAAATGTACGAAAAATATTGCAAATACATATATAAAAAGCCGGCTTTTGTTGGCCCGCAGCAGGCAGACAAGCAGGCCGCTTCGAAAACTTGTTATAATAAAATACAAGTATATACATAAAAGAAAGAAAGGTCATGTGTTTTAGAAAAGGAAAGAAAAAAATGAGGAGGCAAGAACGAAAGAAGAGAGTCCGAGAGAGTATTTTTTAACTAAAAAAGTACGATTGCGGGGGTAAAGAGAAGGGTGGGGGGTGGAAGAGGCGATGAACCGAGTCGGCCTAGACGTCGTCGTTTTCTCGTGCATGCTGCGCGAGCTACCTACATTCAGAATATACTATGTACATGTATACAACACATTTATATTCTTAGGCTTGGCAACAATGGCTTGTCGAAATTTGGCAACGCTGATTTGCGAATTCTCACGGACACGAGGCGGAGCGATCGACCACATATAATACGTTTTTGCCTATGTATGTGTATGTGTGTTATTCAAGATTTGAGCCTAGCGACCCATCCAGCAGAACGTTATTGCTTGCAGAACTGTTCGTTGCAAAGTTTCAAAAACGAAGGAAGAAGAAAATTTACTCGAAAATTTATTAATCTTCTTCTCTTTTAAGGCCTGCGCACATTATAAATTTTTATATTTATGTAAAAATTAGAAAGAGAGGGAAAAGATTTTCATATATGAAAATCTCATCTAATTTTTGAAAAAATTTTTTAATAAATGTATATGGAGCATTCTTAAAATTTTTGAAAAAACTAAATTTGAATATTAATTACAACCAGATGATAATCTTGCATATGGCTTCTTATAACGGACCCGGACGCGTCTGCTGCATGACTTGCATCTTTTTTTTTCTTTTAAAATTCTTGTTTGGAAATATATAATACTTGTCTTGCACTCCTTTTGCGGGTTCTTCTTATTCCTTTTTTAAAAACATTATACAATAAATGAATATACGAGTCATTCTTTATATGGCCAAGAAACAAAAATTCGTTGTAAAAGACAAACAAGTTTTAAAATGTTTAACAAAGAGTAAAAAATTCTTTCTTTAACTATTATACCTTTGATATATTTTCTTTGTGCAAAAATATTTTTAAAATGATAAGAAAAAGTAACGAATTTTAAATGGGGATTTATTTATAAATGACATATCTTTCTGAATTGAAATTAAATTTAATCTTAAATATCTTTTAAGCTTCAATATTAAGATAAAATTTCTTTTATAATTTTTTTTTAATTAAAATTTAACTTCAAAAGAAAGCTTCTTCTTTTTCCTAATCTATTATAAAATATCTTTTTATAGGTTATGTATAATAGTACGACTATACCTATATTGGGTGTATATTGAAAAGAAAGTTTATTGCAATACAAAAGAAAAATTTAATTATATTAAAGAAAAATTTTGTTTTATTAAATATAATATTATATAATGTAGTCATTAGAATAATATAGAGTAGGTACCTGCTATATATATTTTTAATGAAACACGATTTTCTTTTTTTTGTCTGGGTTGAGGTTATGTAATGATAGTTTTCAAAAATTAATTAACTCTAAATATTCGTTTAATTATTTTTTAATAAAGTTTTTTTGCATAATAAAAGTTAGTTTTTGGGTTTAATTATATAAATAATTAGGTGTATTTGTGCATTTTATTTATTAAAAATCGAATGTTTTAACTCTTTTTGAGGTTAAATTTAACGCAAAGTCTAATGGCACGAAAAAATCTTCCACGAGATTAGGGTTATGTCATATAAAAAATAAATTAATTATAACCGAAACTAATTAAATTACGAGATAATTTATATTTTTTTTTTTCTGCACTTTGCATTTTTTAAATTTTATACATTTTTATATAATTTTTGATAAAATATTGAAGATTAGAGGCGCGAACTTTCGTAAAGGCACGAAAAACAATTGTTTTTTTCGTGTCATTAGATCTAGCCTAAATTTAAACCCTCAAAATATTCAGACTTTTTTTTTCTCACTGCTTTTCTTTGAACATTAAAATGTCTTAATTTACGGTTCGTCAGCTATAAATGGGCCTTTTAAAAAGTTATTTAATTTTTTTAAAATATTTAAGTATTCCCGCGGGAAATAGTATATTTACGGATCGAGCCCAAAAAAGTAAAGAATGGCCCAAATCGCACGTAAATTACCTTCTGAGGCGAAGCCGAGGATGGTAAACTGCGATTTGGGTCATTCCTTATTTATGGACAAGGGTGTTATAACATTTTTCCGTGTTTGTGGCGAGAAAACACGTCTTTGCCGGACGCGTAGCGTCCGGGAAATACGTACTTTCTAGCCACTGGCCATGGGTGAAAATATACTATTTACTTTTGTCCATGAAATTAGAATGCCCCAAATCGCAGCTTACCTTTACCTCTTATACTAACGTAGTTCGTGTGATTGGAGCCATTCTTTACTTTTCTGGATATTGGATCTTAATGTACATTATTATGAGGCCGATTTTTGGACAAATTTGAAATAACCTTTGTCAAGCTATTATAGCCTCAAACAATATGATAAATTTTTGGTACACAGGTGATTATAATGGGATAATTAATAATTTGCAACTTTAGATTACCAACTAATCTTCTCGTGGAAAACCGCTCTTCTAGAATAATTTAAAATAGCCCAAAGACCAATTGATTTTTTATATAACAGAGAGGCCGTATAAATGGTGTTAGCTAGCAAATGAGTTAAACAAAGGGAAAAAAACTCAGAATAAAATTGAATTTTAAATTTACCCAAAATAATGAGCAATAAATTCATGTTTTGAAAAAAGCTGCTGGGTCATTGATAATTCAAAAATTCAATTCAAATTATTTGTTGTTGCATGCACGGAAGATTTTTCTCAGGAGCAAGTCACTTTATACAGCTAGAATACGAAATAGGATTACGAAAATATTTTGCAGTTTTCCACGCCAAAAAAAATAGTTTTTCACATTTTTTATACAATTTTATCGAAAGATGTAGGTGTTACATTCTGCAAGCACTTAAGATTTTCATCGAAAAATTTATTAGTCAATTAATTTAAATTAATGGCTTTCTAAGTATTCTTTTACAATAAATTTACAAAAAACACGAAAAAAAAAATAAGGTCAGCTTATATATATTATCTCTCCTCAAGTCTTTCTGCATAATATCTTCTGATTTTTTAATTCTAAAATATTTGACTTTAATCTTGCCTAGCTAATCGGTAATAAAGTTTATAGCATTTTGTGTGTATAGCCAATGTTTGATAGAATTTTCGCCTGGTTGAACTGAAATTTATTATCCTGATATCACGAATGCATAAATAACCTTTGTTTTTTAACACAAAAAAAAAAGAACTACAAATTTCCAAGAAATGATGGAATGGAAATAATGGAAAATCAATGGCAACGCCCATTTTCACGTTTGGAGTATTAAAACCCCCCTCTGTTTATGGAAAAATATACCATTTAAAAATATTTCTTAAAATTTTGAGCAAGTTTAACAAAAAAATTAATTTTAAATTCTAGATATTTTCATTTGTTGAAAAAAATGAAGAAATGTGGAAACCAAAAAGCATAAAACTAAAAACTCATCAAACCAAATAAAATATTTGACCTTAATCCCTTAAATTCTTTAAGCTGCATAATACAAAAAAGACATTAAATTAAAAATAAGTCCAGATTAAGGCATTTAAAAACAAAAATGAATAAAAACTGTTTATTTAAAGAATTCAATTTCACGGGCACTCAGGGAGTCCAATAACGGTAACATTCGTCTAGAATAGGTATAGTATTTAAATTTAACAGATATTGTTTGTTTTTCAGTGCGTCGATTCCATTATAGGGTTAAATTACAACTCGTATATTTTGATAAAAGTAATACAATACATTTCAATAACTTTTTGTCAATATTAGAATTTGAAAAAAAGTATATTGAACCCTTTCAAGTGAGTATATAAAAAAATTAATAGAGAAATTTGACACAGTAGATGATAAAATCCATGCGGAGTTTCGTGTCAAAGATAAAGTTCGATTCTGCAGTTTTACATGATCTAGCGCATAACAATATCCCAGTTGAGAGAAGCTTATAATAATAATATGTAAAATTTTGCACGTGCATAGAGAGGGTTGTGTTATCATGTTTGTCCCCTTTCATGTTACATACCCTCTTAATCTAGCTCTATCTTTATTTTCGATTAAGTCCAGGTTTTAGTAAACACAAGCAAGGGATGCTAAATGTTACGCTGCATTTTATATAATATGCAAAACTTGTGTTTTCGTTGTATTAGTAAGGATTTTTGAATTAAAACCTATATAGAAACGCAAGCGCATATGTTTTTGGGGCATCCTACACAAAAGGGACAAAATCTTCTCGCTCTTCTCCAAAAAGTTTGTTTAACAAGAGAGAGAATTTTCATATATATATTTAACCACGAGGTTTTGATTTTCCCTACCTTTTCATTTATATAACTGGGAATATCAAGCTAAAATGTATCAGGTCAAGGCCGAGATAGAGGATGTCTCATGCAGATGAACTATTTTTTATAAATATTGCTTTTCTAATGTAATTGAAATTTTCAATTATTTATATGTACCAATAAATATTGAATTTATGATAATGTACTTTCTGTATTTTACTTTTAACAAAAGATATTAAAATGATGAAATAATAATTGTAATTTTCTTTATGTACAATTTTTTTAAATTAAAATCTGGTTAATTTATTAGATGCATTAGCCTCCGGATTTTATTTTGATTAATAACAAAAGTAATTTAGTTTTAAGTTATTGTAGGCATTAAATAATACTAAATAATTTAAAATTTTTTAATTTTCCGGCTAATATTTATTGGAATAAAAAATCATTTACTCGCAGGTTTGATAACTTGAAACTTGTTGTGGTACTTAAAATTTTAATTTAAGCTTTTAAAAGTACAAAAATTAAATTTAAAAAAATTTTATCGTAAGAGAAATAATATTTGGAAAAGATAATTTTCTTTTGAGACAAATAGGAAATAATTTTGGGACCAGAGAGTTTGAAAATATACACTAACCAGTTAGTTGTAGTAAATTGTCCTCTATGGAAATCATTTTTCATTATACGCTGCAAAAAAGATCTACTTTCTTACTTTCGGGCGATCTTGCGATCATCGAAAAACTATGTGTTGAATACGGGAAAAAATGTAGGAAATTTTGCTTTCAATGCTGTCTGCACTGAAATCTCGTTCGCTACGCTCACTCGTGCATACAACTGCATCGAAAGCCAAATCCTATTTTTTTCCCTTGTTGAACAAATAAATATTACATATCTAGGGCAAAAAATAGCTATTTATTAAACAAGGGATAAAATATTGTCAAAAGACTTGGCATGCAGTTGTATGCACGAGCGAGCGTAGCGAGCGATTGAAGACAGCATGCAAAAGTCTAAACCCAGGGGCGGATCTAGACAATTTTTTGGGGGGTCATTTGGAATCAAATTTAAAAAATTTTCTAAAAAAAGGTCATTAAAATTTTTTTGGGGGGTCAAACTGGTGCTTCTCGTTAATTATGTAACGTAAAATTAGCTAAAAAAAGGTAAAATTGACCACTCAGGGGAGGTCAATTGATCCCTACGAACCCCCCCCCCCACTGTATCCGCCACTGAAACCTATATTTTGTCCTTGTTTAAAAAATAGCTATTACCTACTTGAAAGAAAAATTTATTCAAAAATTTGTGATGTGGAGACGTCGTGTCAACACAGTTTTCATTTTTACAATAAAAAAGTTATTTCTTTGCAAGGTACAATGTACAAGACAATTCAAGAGAAATGATTTTTAAAGATACATAATTATAAGGACGACGAATTGAGTCTGACCCTTCCCCACTCCTGCACGGCACCTTGTTAAAATTTATAGGTCCGACACCAATAACATCAGCTAAAAATTGGCGCTCTTAACGGGAATTTCAGTAACTTTAGGCCCGGAATTTAAATCTGCCAATGAGATAATGATAAAAATTTTCTTAGTGTGGAGATGGGTCGGACTCAATAGGTTTATGAGCTTAGGAAAAAACTATTGAACGGATTAAAATATGAAATTTTCCCTTACGTGTAGTAACACAATAAAGAGGTGTGGTTACTAATATTAATAACGATACTATGAAAAACCGATATCCAATAATAATGGGCAATATAATGCGAGTTTAGTCTCGCTAATGTTCTAAAATTGTTAAATTGCCCAAAAGATTGAGGAAAACAATATTTTTTACATGTTTTGAAAAAGTATAAATAGAGATTGGAACCAATCAAATTTCGATTCGCTTTGATATGCCAAAATTGATTGGTTAAGAAACAAAACGTACCAATAGCGCATCGGCATCTATCGAGACCTTAAATTTTCCTCGAAATTTTCTGCATCAAAGTCCAGTCTAATATATAAAAATGAAAATACTGCCAAAAATGAATATTTATCAAAATACATCATCCAAAAGAAAAAGTTAATAAATTATTTAAATTTCAAAGTATACATAAAACCTAAATTATATTTTAAATTCAAAGTGAAATTATATTGTAAGAAAAGTTAGGTTATGTTGACCATATAAAACAATATAAATTTAATTGTTTCGTTATTTTATTGTTAAATAAACAATAGAAATGTTTTATTGATCCAATATAATACTATCATTGTTATTATTAATTTATATTCCAGAGAATAAATTACCAAGAATTATCATAACCTTATAATATCTCAAATAATAATTATAATATAGAAATTTTAGTATATACCTACCCTTAAAATATAATATTCTTGTGTTTAAGTATAAGATACTGACCAAAAACAATTGCTGGAATTAATTTTAGGTATTATATATTCTTAAAAGTTTATTTAACGATTTTATGAGAAGATTAAAATATTAGCAATAAATAAGATATCAAATTTTTTCTACCCAAGCGAATATTATTTAATATTATGGTATTAAAGTTTTATGAACATTTTAGATACGACTCTTCCCATCAATCAAAAATTCTTTCGAATAAATTTTTCATGCATGCAAAACAATGAGAATTTCTTTATTATAATTATACATTCATTTTTATTAATAATAAAAGTAAGGTTATGATGTCAGGTAAAAGTACCCATAAAACGTAAAATATATTAAGATTTTTATTATTTTTGACATTTTTGAAATTCCGTTGGGTGTGTGTATGGAAATACAGTGAAACCTTGGTAGTTACTTTCGAGTTCAAATTACAAGCTAAGGTAAAAATTTTAGTTAAAAGTACAAATTTATATCATTTTTTAGGCTGATTCCAGACGGAGCGCTTAACTTCGAAGTTATCTCAAGCTTGTGTTTAAAATACATTGAGTAGTATATACATATATATAAAATAACTACAGAGTTGGCGCTAACTGTGAGTTTAAACCGCTCCGTGTAGAACCAGCCTTACAGATTTATGGTGGCAGTTGTGTAATTTAAAAAATTTTTTTAATTAAGAACCCTGCGAATTTGAAATTTAGAAATACTGTTGTGGACTCGTCCTAAAAAAGTATGCAAGAATCAATAACTTGCGGAACGAAATCTTAAGATTTTTAAAAACAGAATAAAGGCATTTTAAGTAAATTAAATTCTGCTCAAAACACAGTTTTATCATTTCAGACAAAATTTTACTCAAAAATATTATATTTGAAGGTATTAAAGTTTCGCTTAAATAAGCTTGAATTCGGTCAAAATTTAAACTTTATTCCGATCTATCACGGTATTATGGTTTTCCAGGATCCAATATATTATCAAAGTTCCACTGTACACGCCATCCGTTCTCTATTCCCTAAGATTATAATATAGCAGGTTTACGTAAATTTATAGCAGACCATATTTCTTGGCAAATGTCATATACCTTTAGGAAATTAACCTTTTTTTTTTTTTAACGTCATAATATTTGACGCAGTACGAATGCCTACAAGTCCTTATTAAAGTAATAAAATAATAAAATTTAAAAGCGCGTATAATCTTTAATTTTATCATATTATGAAAGTTAAATAATGATAATGATAAAAAATAATGATTATAATAAAATAAAAAATAACAATCAAAAGCGCAGGAGGATTTCATAATAAAACAGACGAATGTCCTTTCGAGGATTCGCCAGGACAAAAACAAATACATCCATGATAATATTTATAGAAAAAGGATAAAAAATAAAATGTATGGATGTATTAGTTGGAAGGAGCTATATATATATATATATAACAACAATAGCGTTGATTACTCGACGGTGAAAGGGTGTGGCTGTACCAGTATATGTAGATATACGTGTGTATATGTGTGTGATATCCAGTTTTTAATACATACATATAAAGCTGATGAAGCAGCATTACTGCCAACCCCACTCTCTTCGCCCCCAACCAACAAAAGCTATGTTGCCGTCTTTCTCGTTTATAGCTCGAGTAAACAAAGACAATGGTAATTTGAGCGAGACAGATTCTTAGAAGGGAGGTGAGGAGAGGATGCAAGGATGAACCGGCTTTAAAGGGGATAGAGCATAAGATAAATAATCAATATATCAAACCAGTAAAAAAAGAAAACATTTTTTATATTATGAACCTGCTTAAATTTTTTTTAAGCTAAAAAAAAACTGAAAATACGTTTTTTTACACCTGCTAAAATTTTGCTTTAATTTTTCTTTATTAAACCTTTTTTTATTACTGATACTTTATTTAAATAAATTATATCTCTATATGAGTACCTAAGTACTTTTGGGTACTGGATTATCGCTTTAATACTTTAAAAACGTCAATTTTTAAAGAAATTTTTTTTACTGATTTATTAATTGGTTTTTTTTTATATTAAAAATGAATTACACATACTTTTAGATGAATTTTTAGATAATTTAAACAGATAATATATGGCTGAGATAAAAAACTTTTTTTTGATACTTATGAGGTTAAAGTATAAGATTTATGAGCTAACTTATGATAGAAAAATATGAAAATTTTGCACCTTGAGATTTTAAAATAAGTACCTCCTGTTTTTGAGTGAGAATTTCATTTAAAAGAAAGTATGATGCCATAAAAAAATATATCTATTTATAACTTTAAAAAAAAGAAGCTTTTTTTTTAAATTAAACACAAAGAAAATATTTTTTTTTTATATTTTCATCTTTTGATTTTTTTTTTAATATAAAATATTCATTTATGTTTAAGCTATTTAGGTATACCTTTTTTTTATGTTTATTTTGTTGAATTCTAAAAAGAATTTTTTTTTTTACCTGTTTCTTTTATTACTTTTAAATATTTGCAAAATTTTTTTAAAGGTAAATGTCCTTGAAATTGTATTTCAAAAAAGAAGATAAAATTAAAATATGCTTATAGGTACTATTTTTTTTTTTTTGGTTAAAAATTTAATTTAGATTATGAAAATTAATGTCTTTTTAATCAAAATGAATTAGTTTTATATCTTTTTGTATTGAGGAAATGTAATTAAAAGATGTTTTGATTATTGAGTAAAGATTTTAATCTGATATAAGTTTTTAAATTGGAAAAATAAAAAAAAAATTGATTAGATAACATGAAAAAAAGGATTTATTTTTACTGCACGTTGCTTGCATATTTCATTTCTTTGTCTGTAACAGAGAAAGATAGAAAAGATAAAAAATAAGTTTAAAAAATGAACTGTAGACTGCAGCACTTTATGTAATCAAAACGAAATCTGTATATTATTATTTTAAAGGTGGGAAATTTAAATAAAAGTAAAATTTTAAAAATCATTCATTCTTATTAATAAAATTTAATAACAATCATAAAAACATATATTCAAAATTATACAAATACTTATTTTTAGTTTTTTATTTTAACTCTAGACCATTCATTCAAGGACATATTGTTTGATGCTTCAAATTTGATTTTTAAATTAGGTCTAATTGGTTTGCTAGAATCTAAAAGCCCAAACATTCTCATTAAAACGTCAAGGGCTGCCATATCTTTTGCCTCGTCAACAGTTTCACCAACACCTGATAACGGAACAGAATTTATATGAGTTACTGTTTTATAGGATTCAATCATTCAATGACGTACCTGATCCTAAGAATTCTTTATTGGAATAAATTCCTACTTGGTAAACTGGTAATAATGTGTTTACTCCTGCTTGATTAATTATTCTTGGATCAGCTGGTAACCTGTTTTCTCTGGATAATATTTCATTAAGAATATCCATTGGATTTTCTGGTGTCCAAATTTCCATTAAATCTTTTTCTGCTAATGGAGCTATTAAAATATCTCTTACAAAAGTACCTGCATGCTCTAAATCTACGCTACGTTTTAAAGCTGATACCAAGGCATAGAATGTGTTTGCTAGTGTTTCTTGATCAATAGGATACTCCTGAAAAAAATAAATTTTTATAAATACAAAATTTTAATTTTACATACATAGAAAAAAAACTATTCAACAGTTAAAGAAAATAATTTTAAATATTTATAAGTATGCTAAGAAACAAATATAAATTTTCTTTATTTATAAATATAGATGTTTTATATTTAAAAATATAAATATAATAAAAACATTTATATGTTCTTTATTTACACAGCTACACTTTATAATATTTCATTCTAATGTGCTTACCGCTGATAATATCAAATCTGTGGTACCAATTCCAGAAGAAGTTTTTGCAAGATTATCCTTTGAAAGTAAGTATTTTTTTAATGAACTGAAATATTGATAAGTATAAAAAATGTAAAGAATATTTATGATAAAATGTTTTACAAAGTTTAATAATCAACTCACTATATGCAGTCTTGAGGAGCTAACGGCAACACTTGACTTAAGTAACTATCAATCACCATTTCTGTAATTTCTTCTCCTTCTTCAACTAATTCTAAGTTGTCTATTATATCTAGAATAGGTTCTTCAATACCAACTTTTTTTTGTTCTTCTTCTTCTTGAATTATATATGACCTTTGCGTAAAAGCTTGCTGCAATAAATCCATATCAAATTTTTCTGATAATCTATTATTGAATGCAAACATTTCTGCATCTCTGTTCCAATCTAAGTAAGTATTACGTGGATTTGGTACTTTTTGTTTGTTTTCTTTAAATTCCAATCCTTTCTTACGAGCTGTCATTTCTACCAGAAATGGCATTACATTACGTCTGATGCATCTATGGGCTAATTATAAAAAAATATTTACAGATGATTAATATTTAATATTAACAATTTGTATGTTATTATTAAATTTTAATTTTTTAACCTAAATTATAATTATATCATTAAATTATATGTATATACTTACAAACATAATTAGTTAAACTTAATTGTTGAAATCTGGTGATCAGTCTTGAACAATTCCTTATGTTATTCATGTTTTTATTGATTATTTTACTAAATAATTATTTTTTAAATAAAACTTGCTCTTATTTTAATAGTACACATTGTTTTTTATTTTCAAGTTTTACAAATGATGGGGAGTGGGAACAATTGAAACTTCTAGAAATAGCAGCATTTGCCATCTAGTTGAGACAGTTAAGAAGTAATTTTTACCCTAAGTTAGTTTACTTCCCGTCTATATGAGGAGTGTTTACACTTGGCTTTTGATGAATAACACGAAGTTTTTTTTCGAAGAGTGTTTTTTTCACACGTATTTCATTTTCTTTTTTTAGATTTTATACAAATATTCGATAGGAAAAATGTTTAAACCTAATTTAGAGCCAGATATACCTGCTGCAATAAGTCATTTATCAAGTCTTGGAACAGATGAATTGAAAGAATTATTAAATGATGATGAAAAATTTGAAGAAATGATTAAAGATAATAAGCAAGTAAGTCTCATTTAGATGATAAAAAAATAAATTTTAATCTTTCAATTATAAAACTTACAATTAAAATGTAATTAATTTGTAAAAAAAATTATTATCTTATAAAATAATATTTTTAGTTATCAGATTTAGAATCTGAGAAAGAAGTTCTTATGGTGAGAAACAGATCATTAGCAGAGTTTAATTTGGAAAAACAGCCTGGTTTAGCTGAAGGTAAACAAGAAATACAATCTCTCAGTGAAGAAGGTAATCGCCTTTGTACATTGGTCCAAGATAAATTAGAACAAATAAGTAAGTTTACCAAATTATAATATGTTTGCTACAGCGAAACACAAACTATTCTTTACTCCAGGTTTTTGAAATTGGAATCAGCCTCGTCAATAAATTTTTCGCTGTTGCAAGCAAGTTTATTTCTTTTTTTTAATATTAATATAAAATTTCTTTAATAGGAGAAAAATCTGGGACTATGAATGCAGATACAGCCTTAGATCTTCTACAGGCAGCAGCTGCTGAAATTGAAGAAGAGTCAGAGGTTTGTTTGCTAATTTTCATAAGTAATTTAAGTATTAAATAAACAGAAAAAACGATTAAAATTTTGCAAGAGAAAATAATTAAAATAGAAAATTATAGTTTTTTTATATTAAAAGCTATTTACTGTCCATGATTTAATAACAAATGGAATAATATTATAGCATAAATTTTGATAAGTCTTTATTTTTTTATATCAGAAAATAGCAGAAAAATTCTTAAGCGGAGACACAGAAGTTGATGAATTTCTAGAACAATTTCTCAGTAGAAGAAAAATTATGCACATGAGAAAAGTTAAAGTAGAAAAAATGAAAGAACTAATGAGAAGGCCATCAGCACATTCTGCACCATATCCAGGGTATCCTGCATCTGGACATTTTGGAGCAATGCCACCACCATACCCACCATATTCAACAGGAGTTATTACGATGCCAATGCCAGTGCCTCCAGTTTTAAAGCCATTTTAGATTTAAGTTTGTATTTTATAAAAATGTAAATAGTATATATATATATATATTGACGGCAATATTTTTTAATATATAAACACAAAAATTTCTAAATTAGTTTGTTAAAATAAAATATTTACTTGCATTGAACAATAAACAGTATTCTTAAAGATGTTGAAAGATGAATTTTATAGAAAAATATCAAGTTATTTTTTTATTATTTGCCATATTAATTACATTTTAAAAGTTATGTGTCTTATTCTAGAAGTCATAATTATCAATTAAAATGCTTTTAAAATTAAGTTGCCTGCAACTATTGTTTTTTTTTGTTGTAAAAAAGCTGTACTGATAGGCTTAAGAGTAAACATTACTTCAACTGTGTAATATAATTTTTATATTTAATTTTAAGTATTATTTACAAATTATATAACAATAAAATCTTTACATAAAATAATCTATTATACTTATAAACGTTATTTATTATTTTACAATAGTTTATTATCACGAATCTTTTTTTTTATGTTTTAACTGAGAAAGTCGAATATTATCATTATCGTTTTTAAGCGCAGATAAATTTAACATTAATGCTATAAATATTATAATACAACAAAGGGTAAGTAAAGTTGTGTTTGATTTGCTGAATTCTTTATCTGATGTACGTTCAGATATAACTCTATCTCTGAATTCTTTGGCCCTTTTTTCTTCCACATTTTTTTTTAATATGTTTCCATAATGTGCTTTTGTCCATGCGTCAAAATTATACATTTGATAATGATGGTAATCTACTGATTTATTTGAACCACTTTGAGATTGTCTAGATTTGTGAAATCCTTCTAAAGGATCCTCCTTATCCATTTTGTAAGTTTGGATGTTTGTACCACCTCTAGTTAACAAATCACGGTCATACAACTTACGTTTTCTGTAATTTCCAAGTATTTCATAAGCGTTTGAAACATTTTGAAATTTTATTTTTGCTTCAGCTGATTTGTTTTTATCCGGATGATATTTCTTTGATAGATCAAAATATGCTGATTTTATATCTTCTTGAGTTGATTTTGGACTTACTTCTAATGTATCGTAATGATTTGGAACTTTGCCTGACAAACATGATATTCTTGAAAAAGATCTCCTAATTGAATTAGAAGTAATCATGTCCTTGAATGAAAAAAATTTTTTGTTACTTATTAAAAATGCAATAATTCAAAGAATTGGTAAGACTTTTAAAAATAAACTGATGAATTTTCATAAACGAATAAGCATATAAATTTTGAAAGCAATGTTATTGCACAAATATACAAATAAAAAGTTTCTAAATCTTTTTTTAAAGGAAAATATAAACATTAAATAAAAAATTATGTTAGCAAATTTTTTGTAAAAACTTACGTATTATTAGATGAATGGATAATTAATCACATGATTGAATAGTAAATTTAATATGATACTTATTTAATTATTGAATAAATAAATACATGTATACAAACAGTAAACAACAATGTATAGATGAAAATGTTTGGGTTAATTTTAAATTTATTTTTTTGACTTATTTTCATAACCAAACACGCCTAATCAAGGTTAAATACATGGCAGAAAATTTTTGCAGAAGACAAACAGTATAACCTAACCCGATCGATTTTTATTTTTTATTAACTGTTGGTATAAATGTACCCGGCAAATTTCAAATTATACGACTGTTAAATTATGAGAGCATAATTCAAAATTGTTATTTGTATTTTGTTATATAATTTTAAAAAATCAGAATTGACAAGAAAATATAAGACTCTGGAATTTTATTTTATTTTATTGAAGCCTTTTTTAGAAACTTGTTTTTCTTCGTTAGTTAAAATATTCGAAAAAATTTCGATGGGTACTAAAATTTGAAAAGTACCAAAAGCTTATTTTTACTTGCTGATCAGAAGTATCGTGATTCAAAAATTAAAAAAAAAATGTTGTTCTTTCGTGAAACATATCAGAAACTTTTTTTTTTTGTAAAATAATAATAATCATAAGTCAAACTGTTCCGAGAGAAAAGATCCTTCAGAAGAGAAAAGTAATAATCATTAAATCGAACCAAAGAATATTTTCTATTTTGCATAAAAGGAACCAATTCGCTACAGTAAGAATTTTTCATGTGAAAAGATTTTATATGTTTGTCTGAAAAAGTATTCTACTTACATCAAATAGAAAATATTCTTGGATTCGATTTTAACATTATTTTCTTCAGCCTCTAAAGACCTTTTTTCAGTGTACAAAAGTAATTAATATTTTACTTAGTAAAATACTATTTATCAGGAAAATTGAGCAGAAATACAAAAGAGGAAAATACATTTGACAATCGGATGCCAAAAATAGTAAAATCGGTAAAAGCCACCTTTGAAATCTGATTAAAAATTATCATAAGATAAGTTAGCAAATTAGATCCTTATATTGAACCAATTGGCTTAAAAATTTAGCTGAATCGAGAGCTGAATACACTAAGAAAAAATGTTGAGTAAAATGTACATTTACAACTGGAAGATTTTACTATTAATTTTAGTAAACTTATCCGCAGAATTGAAAAATATTACAGGGGTAATTTTTCTTGAGTAAGATTTGCTACGAAATTTTATTACACATACTCTCACTCTCTCACATGTGTATGTTTATTTTTTTTTTATTATTTTTTTTAAATTTAATATTTATACGTTCATTTATTAAATTAATTAATTAATTATTTTGAAACGACCTTGATGAACAAAGAAATCATTAGATTTGAAAAACTCAAATTTTTGATACGTGGAGTCAAACCGACTTCGCTTTTTTTATTTTAACGAATCAAGTAGTTTGCTTATTTTTAATCAACAAATTTGTTGATTTAAAAAAAAAAAAAAAAAATATTTAATCAAACAAATTTGTTGATTAAAAATAAGCAAACTACTTGATACGTTAAAATAAAAAAAGCGAAGTCGGTTTGTTATCAAAAATGTGAGTTTTTCAAATCTAATGATTTGTTTGTTCATCAAGGTCGTATCAAAATAATTTTTTTTTTATAATTTATATTTTATAATTTATACAATTATTTTCGTTTCTTATATAGTATCTGTAATTAAATTTTGTCACTTGCGAGAAAAAAATGTAATAAATTGTACTAAAATTAATAGTAATTTTTTTTTCCTTGGTATAGTTTTTAAAATATGTGTTGGTAAAACGCCATTTTAAGAACTGAAGTTATTTTAGTAATCAAAAGGGTAGTTTTTACCAATAAAATTTTGTGAGTGTACATACGAAGTATTTAAGAATCTAATGGAATCATTTTCGTTGGTAAGAAGTGAGCTTCAAACAATTTTACGAATATAAAAAATCCTCATAGTTTGGCAAAATAGGTCTTCTGGGCTTAGAAACCCAGGGGTTAATGTTATCGAATAGGGTTTTTTTTTTAATTTTCAATATAATGTTTCAACCTCACAAGTTAACCAAAACACTTCTCGTTGGTCTCATTTTTTTTGGTGTAAGGGTCAAATTTTGAACCCCGTAAACTGCATTTTTTTATCAGTAATTCTCTTACTGTTATATTCAATAAACCAAGTATCCATTTTTGGCCCAAAATTACCAATTTTTAAATTGCCGATATCATTACAATTTTCGATAAATATACTGCCGTACAGGAGAAAAAAGGCAATATCTCGAGATTTTATGAAAAATGAGATTTTTATATGTGCATAATCGTAAAAAAAATATCTATCCAGTGGTGCAAAAATTATTTTGATATCACTGATAACAAAAAAGTTAGCATTGCATATCTTGAAGGTTTCCTGTATTTGATAAAATTTAACATGGAATAAAAAAAAAAATACATGAAATAAATGCATATCTCGAGATATTGCTTTTCTTCTCCTGTACGGCAGAGCAGCGCGCATGGAAAAAAATATTTCAATCCAGGAGAAGAAAAGCAATATCTCTTTATATAAAACGCATATCTCGATATTGCTTTTCTTCTCCTGTATTATAAGCTGATTTGGCGCTGCTATTTTTGCATATCTCTTGTTTTTCATATAAGGAGTCGAAATTTTGGAAAAATTTTTTCACCAATGAAAAGAGCATATCTAAATTACCTTAGAAACATATAAATTTCTTTTTAATCGTATATAAACCTTTCAAAATTAACCGAAACGCGTTTCTTTAAATATCTCGAAATGAGTTAAAAGTGAGATATTGCCTTTTTTCTCCTGTACGGCAGTATAGCTATATTAAAACCTAGGTTTTATAGGTCTAAAATATTTTTATAAGCTTCAAGTTTATAAAAATTTTTTACCCGCCTCTTTTCTTTAAATAGTTTATACATATCGCTTTTCAAATATATAATGATCGAATTTGACTTTTTTTAAAAATTATTATCGTATCTAGAAAAATAAATAAACAAATGAAAAAAAAAGGAACGAGTAAAGAATTTTCAGAACCTTGAAGTTTGTAGACAATTTTTGAGGCCTATAAAATCTCGTTTCATCTAAAATTGCAATTTAAGCAGCAAGTTAAAAATTGGTCATTTTTGGCCAAAAATAGCCGGGTTAATTGATTAATTGGTTAATTGACTATAATAGTAAGAGAATTACTAATAAAAATGCGGTTTACGGGGCTTGAAATTTGACACTTGCACAAAAAAAATTTGATTAATCAGACGGGTTTCAGTTGTTTGCTTTTGTTAACTTGCGAGGTTACAGCTTTATACTGAAAATTAACAAAAAACCCTATATAACATTGAGCCGACATTGAGGCCTGCGTTTTTAGGCACAGAAGGCCCATTTAGCCAAATTAAGGGTATCACCCGCGCGGCCCTTTTTCTGATCCCATGGCTACATGCGAAGGTGCTGATCTACAAGGTTAATTCTGGATGTTATCCAATACATATAAGATATTTTAGGCCACATACAAACCCCACTTTTATATTTTGAACCAAAAAAAATTGAAATAATTTAAAAGAATCTCAATTTTTTAAGCCACACGCACGTCCGTACTCCTAGAAACCCGGGGGGGGGCATGCATTTTTTAAAATCTGAAAAAATTTTCTAAGTGCCGATATTTCATGGTTAGCAGTATACACCCGGCGCGGTTAGTTTGACGTTCATTTTTAACCCACTATCTTGGAAATTTAGAAAATATATTTATGTGGAAAATTTATTTATATTTATTTAGAAAATATATATATGTGGGCGAAAAATTAAAAATTATATCTGCAGAGAATGAATTTTTACCTGGAGTGGTCATTTTCTGAGGGTCCGACAGGATATGACTATACAATAAAGCCATCTGCAGATGATATGGTAAACCAGATAGATGAACGCAATGACTCTTTTTGGGCGAGAAAAAACTGTAATTATTATTTTAACTTAGTTCCAAAATATTGCAAAAAAAATCTTAAAAGGAGTTATGATAAATTTACAAAGATGCAAGCATATTTAGAAAAAGTTGTTTCCGGGGTGTTGATACTACTATTTACAATCATCTCATACGCACCTTCTTGATTTATAAAAAGCGTGTATGGATGAATAAGCATTCTTCGATAATGGAACTCACAGCCTCTATATTATAGTTATCCAAAAGCTCAGATAAGTCCTTTAACATATAATCTTTTTCTGTGCTTTGTGGCTTTTGTCTAAGATCCAGATCTCCTTTATTCTGTGTCATGAGAAATTTCAAACAATCCCAACTTTCTTTGGTCAGAATCACACAAGACATATTCTTCAGTGTTAAACCGAGCTGGAATCATTTGAAAATTTTAATTAATAAAATTAATCGTACTATTTTTAAAATGTATTCTAAAAAGTATACGTACCCATTAAATTACGACTTGATTTTGTATCAATGGCACTTGTTGACTTACTAAATCTCCTTCCTGAAAATAATACTTTATTAAAAACTTTAAAATGAGTAAGTTCCAACTTGCCCCAGTATATGCTGAAACTAAATAAATTAACTATACTCAATTTTGAAAAATTCGAAGTTTCACTGTCAGGTTGATGTAATTTTCAAGAATTTGCTTGAATATTCAAGCAATTTACTTGGTTTCAAACAAATTTTTGAAAGTTATTACCAACCTAAGCAGCAACTTGACAGTATTATTTTCTTAAACTTACGGAAAGAAGCTTAAAATTATTATCCACGATACTGGGACTAAAACTAACTCCTTTGATATCAACATTAGCCAAAAGCGAAAAATCCGAGCATGGATTTTCACCATTTTTATTCTAAAATTATTTATAATGAATGTAAAATAAAAATTAAAAAATACGTATCATTTAATTGTATTTTTGGCGTTGATTGTGGAGCCGATTGACAAAGAGGTTGCATGGAATCAACTGTTGCTGATAAACTATTTTTGCGAACTAAAATTAGAAAAAATATTTATTCAATTTGGATGCATATAATTAAAATTAATCAAATAACAAAATTTTAAAAACGACAGTAATAGGTAATGCTGCAAGCATATTGCCCGGTTTTCCTAAACAATACAGAAGCATATATTCAAAAAGCATTTGGGACGAATGGACACTCCATAAAAAAAGCAAAAAATATAAGCTTTGCGTAAATTAAATGATACCTTATTTAGATTTAAGTATTTTAGTTGCTTATCTAACAGTATCAATAATTTTAATTTTTAACTAATTTCTAACAAATAAATTTTTTTTATGTACACTGTAAAAAGTAACTTTCTTATATTAACAAAAAAATTAGTAAATATTCGAAAAAAATCGTAAATTTACTAAATTTAGTATATTAAAAAAAAATTCGAGTATTCTCGATTTTTTTTGTGAATTTGCAAGAAAAATTGATAATTTACAATTTTTTTTTGAAAATTTACAAAAATTAGTTGTAAATTTCCGAAAAATAGTTGTGAATTTACATTTTTTTCCGTAAAATCACAAAAAAAAAATGGAAAATATTCAAATTTTTCGATAATGTACTAAATTTAGTAAATTTACAATTTTTATCGAATATTTACAAATTTTTTTGAAAATTCACTAATTTTTCGAAAAAATTCTATATTTTTTGTAAATCTAAGAAAGTTACTTTTTACAGTGTAGTATAATTAGAAGTAATTAATTTTATATGTATCGTTTCTTAATACGATAAAAATTTTTTATAATTTATAGATGCGTTTTAATATAAAACAAATTTAATTGTCATCATATAAAGATTAAATAAAGAAAAAAAAATTTTTTTAATAACGATATTTTGTTGAATAATCTTTTGGCGAAACAACTAAATTGATTTTATTATTGTTACCTGTTCCTAAATCAATCATTATATGTTTATTCCTGAAGAAAAACATCACAGTGCATGGATCATACAATTCGTACCTGAAATAGTATATTACGACCCATGGCCAGAAAAATAAAGAATGGCCCAAATCGCACGTAAGTTACCTTCCGAGGCGAAGCCGAGGATGGTAAACTGCGATTTGGGGCATTCTTTTTTATGGCCCAGGGTCGTATACGATTTTTCTGCATCAGTGGCGAGAAAACGCGTCTTTGCCGGACGCGCAGCGGCCGGGAAATACGTGCTTTCTGGCCGCTGACCAGAAAACAATATTTAATTTGTGTTAATTTGTACTAATAAATATTATTTTATGTTAATTTTATTGTAAAAGATGAATATAATCCATTGTAAAATAAAGACTGCTTTAAAAGAAACTTGAATATAATCAGTTAATATTCGGTATTTTGCTAATTCAATTTTCACAAAAAAATTAAAAAGTTAAGGCAAGTAGAAGCAAATTGGAGCCAGGAAAATAAGAAGAAGAAAAATAAAACTATTTAACCCTCACAAAGTTACCAACAAAATTATTATTTTAATATCTAAATAAAAGACTTACATTTTGTTAAAATCAGGTACTGCTGTGATATCGACTAGATAAATAATTGCAAAATTTTTGACCTTTTCAGCTATGTTATAAAGAACTTCATCCATTTTCATACACATGGGATCCCAATCGTGACCAAACCTAATGACCTAAAAAATTTTAATAATGAAAGTTAATTAAATTATTTGTGTAAATAAATAACATTTGATTTTACATTTATTTACAAAGGTTAAACTTACAACAACCCGATCTTCTTCAGATAATATTACTTGATTCACCTGCCAGCCTTTATGAAGATGAGCTAACATATACGACATTTTGAATTTGACATTTTGAATAGTTTTTAAATAATAATTTTTATATTAGAAAAAATAAAATTATTAAATTGAAATATTGAAGTTGGTCAATAAGGAACAAGACGTGATGTTATTTTTACAAACTTTTTTTATTGTAAAATGGTCCAAAATATTAGATTTTGCGACAGTTACGAATGTCTCATTACATTCCTCTTCAAGCTAAAACAATTTTTGAAAAAATGTTTTTCACAATCTTTTACAAAAATTAAGTATAATAAAGTTGAAGTATACAAAAACAAAAATTTGAAAGGAACAAATTAATAATATTATTTATAAAATTATTAACTTTTATAATTAATTTACAAACGTTTATCCAGAATCAGTCAATTTTTTTAATAGGTTCAGATGGAAAAAATAAATTATCCCAAATACATTTGCAATCGATTCCACCACAAGTAACGGATAAATGGATATGAACAGTACGTTTTAAATCTTTAACAATATTTTTCTTTGCCGCTATATTTCTTTAATAATGCACGCTGCAATAGCAGAAATTAATCTGAATAGATAACGATTAAACCAAAATATCGGCCACAATGATTCCGGCATTGTAAATGTAATATTCTGCCAGCGTCTTTTAGGCAACATATTGATAGCCTTACTTATCCATTGCTCAGGTTTTTTTGCCACAACGAGAACAAAATCTAGCTTTACAACTAAAAGCAATGGATTTGCTGTAATCGCAACGATGGCATTTATAGTTCTTAAATCCTAAATACTTCGTTCCACACAATATAACTTTAGTAACGTTGAATATGATGCTGTCTCTAAGTGCGCCGCATTCTTCAACAAAATCGATTCCAATTGTCCTGATCAAGAAAAATATGTTTTATGGATATTCCTTTACCTATTATTTCCATGAATCACTCTGATTATTTATAATGACTTATATATTACAGTTGATGCCGATAGATAGCAACCGATGAAAGACCTAGGCCACCACCGAAGGTGACTTATCTTGCTTATACTTCCATAGCTTTATTATATCGTGTTTATAGATTTCAGCGTATGTTTCATTCAAATCTATATACCCACACTGTAGCAAAGCTTTACTATGCTAAGCTTCGCTTTATCCATTAAATAAACATAGTGTGGGTGTTTAATATTCTTAATTTGTACCGTAATATCAGCGATTATCAATTCCAAATCTTTATTTTTTAATCGTGTTTGTTTTTATCCCAACCTTTATTATCCCTGCTAATATTTCGTTATATCCATTTAATGGGCCCTTCACCTAATAAACTACGAAAACGTCTTATACTAGTTTCGGAGATAGTTATATCTCTTTCTAGATACAAACCACCCGCAGAAATATTAGGTTAGGAGAAATCATATTTCAACTATGCAAAAACATATTCAAATTTTGGGGGCATTAGCGAAGGTCACTCTGCACGAGTTGTACCCCTTAGCTGGTTCTACCCACTTATATTTTCAAGCTAATTTTTTTTTTTTAGCAGGAAAAGGGGTAAAGTTTCTTAAATAGGGGGAAAAAGGGTGAATTTTAACATGGAACATGTTCATTGGATGGGGTATTTGAAAAAGTCTGGCTCGGCAGGGGGGGGGTGAAATGGACTTAGAATATTTTCGATTTAAGGACCTTTGGTGCAGAAGTACCTAGGGAGCATTGGTGCAGATGTACTTAGGGACCTATGGTGCAGAAGTCCCTAAAGACCTTTGGTGCAGAAGTACCTAGGGACTATTGGTGCAGAAGTCTCTAAAGACCTTTGGTGCAGAAGTACCTAGGAACCTTTGGTGTAGAAGTCCCTATGGACCTTTGGTGCAGAAATCCCTAGGGACCTTTGGTGCAGAAGTCCCTATGGACCTTTGGTGCAGAAGTACCTAGGTCCCATTGGTGCAGAATTTTTAAAGAATTTATTGTAAAAATTAATAAAAAATAAATTCATATTATTTAAAAAACTATAATAATTTAAAAATTTAATTTATTTTGTTCACTTTGATGTGTAAGCAGCATGATTCATATAATAAAAATCTAAATATAAATATTTGGATATAAATATTGATATTATGAACGCAATAGATACTTTATTATCAGTGTTATAACTGAACATGTTCCATACTCGTTGGTTGTGTAGTTACACAAACCGGTTATAAATTGTTTTAAAAACGGGGGAGTGCTATGATTCCTGCATTAGTGTAATATTCTTTTATGCAGTTGAAAATGTACTTGTAACATTCTGAATTACCATGTTCACGAACAATGGCTATCACTTTTTTGCCATCACTATTTATAGCATTAATATCAGCACCTTTATTTACTAAATACTTTATAATTTTTAAATTACAATTATCAGAGTGGCAGGCATAGTGAAGCGCTGACCGATTGTCATGGGTTTTCTCATTAATATTAGCGTGTTTCTCTTCCACAAGGTACTCTACAGTCTCAAATCTACCATACATAACAGCATAGTGAAGTATTGTTTTCCCCTCCTCGGTTGTAGCTTTAATATTAGCACCTTTCTCATCTACTAAGTATTTTATAACTTCCAATGCACCATCTGTAGCACACTTAGCGGCAGAGTGCAGTACCGTTCTTCCATCATTCGCTGTAGCATTAATATTAGCACCTTTCTCATCTACTAGATACTTTATAACTTCCAATGCACCAGATTTAACAGCAAAGTGTAGTATTGTGTTACCATTCTCATCTGTGGCATCAACCTTAGAACGTTCTTCCTCAATTAAATATTTGATAGTTTTAAACTTACCAGTTTGGGCAGCTAAGTGAAGTACTGTACATTTATCTTTGGTGACTACGTAAATTTTTATATACTGCAGCAAGAACTTTATAACCTCTAAATCACCAGATTGAGCAGCAGAATGAAGTACTGCCCATCCCTTTTCGTCTGTTTTAACATTAAAATCAGCACCGTATTCTTCTATCAAAATTTTCACAATTTCAAAGTGAGCATATCTAGCAGCTATATGCAGTGTGGTCCAATCATCCTTGATTTTAAAATCAACAAAATTCTTAAGTATATTATGATTACGCTCATAATGCTTAATATACTCTTTAAGACTATCCAATAAAAAACTAATAATCTTAACATTACCTTCTTCTGCTGTTATGTATAAAATATATGTTTGATCATTTTGTAATGCTTTTTCTTCCCATAACTTTGTTATTGTCTCTCCATACTCTATTAATGTACTATTTGGTAATTTTTGCTTTGCCAAGTGGTGATTAAAAAATTTGCGAATCATCTTATGATCTGGAAGCATAAGAATCTCGGTTAATAAATATTTTTGTTTTTTGTCATTAGATAATTTGTGTTGCTCTTTTGCTACCCAATGTGTAAATGCTTGAGCAGCAAAATATTCTTTAAATGTTGGATGAATAAACTCAACAGTATGTCCTCTACCTTGAGATTTCATAATGCCAACTAATAATATTAAATCTGTAAATTTTTCTAAATTATTATGTACTTTTGATTGTAGAATTAATGATTTAGCAAAATTGTTGTGATATTGCTCAAAAATTATCTTCTCTTGTTCCTGTTTTAATTTTTCTTTTACTAGTTTTTTCTGAAAATAAATTTCATATTTTTTAATAATAAAATTTTGATATACCTCAGCTATATTATTGCCGAAATGACTAAAGTCCGGATCTAAATCACTATTAATTTTTATCCAATCTCTAAAATTGTTTAAAGAAATTTCTAACATTAAATATAGCTGCAATGGTGTGCCAATAAATTTGGCATTATCACCCTTAAATATATTTTTCATCTTGATTAAAAATGCTTGAGCATATCTACCTATTTGGCTTGTTTCGTTATGTACCTTAGTAACATCCTCTCCAAAAGTGTCATAAAACTGCTGAGTGCTTAAAGTAAGATGTAGCCTGTTCTTTAAAAACTTATATATAAATTCTTTCTTTTTCGGATCGTTTAGTGGTTCAAAATTTATTGCAAATGTTGATAATGCATTTTCTAAAGTGTGTCTGTGATGTAATCTACTAGTAATCCAAAACTTAACATTATTTGAATTGGAATTCAATTTTAAATACTGGATTAATGAAATAATCTTATCCCTGATTTTTTTATCTAAAACTTCATCAAATCCATCAAATTTGATCAATATAGGTTTGATGAAATTGGGATTTGTAAAAGCAAAAGATAATATCTTTTTGGTGAATGGCTCGTTAAGATCTGAATCAGCTTTTGAGCATAGATTAATTATATCATCAATCTTAATATTAGAAGGCTTAATGCTGTCAATTGTTGATATCTGATCTTTTAGATCAATGCTTATTACCCAATGTGATTGAAAAATTGACTTCGCTGCAGACCCTGAATCATATTGTAATGTACATAATTTTGTTAAACTAGTAGTTTTACCCATTCCTGGATCATCTGCGATTATGGTAAGCTGTTTATCCCTTATATCATTAATAAAATCCTTTTCTACCGTTTGTGAGTTACTTTTTTTATCGATATGTTTACGCAAAATCTTTAATGTGCCATGAGATTTACTCCACACTATCTGCGCATTTTCATTATTTTGTTCTATCTCTAACCAATGAATGGGCTTATTTCCATTGTGTTTGACTAATTTATCAAACTGTGATTGTGCATCATGCTTATTTGTTATTGATACTGTTGGATGATTATCAAGTTTTCTGTCTTTCAAATAACCTTGATTTTGATTATCACAAACAAATAAAAATATATCTTCGTTCTGTTGTCCTAACTCTTTAAATATCTCTTCTGTGATAATTACTTTTTTAAAATGTTTAAATTGTCTATCTAAATAAAAATCAGGATTATAAATTTGTTGTAAAATAAATAGTGATGCATGATTACTGCCATCTTTTAAACTCATCCAATAAATTTTCTTATCTGAATTAATTTGACATAATTGTTTAAAATGCTTTTCTTGCACTTGATCATCATCTAATAATAATCTATGACTATGTTTAGTATCTAGATGAAAATCGCTTATCTGATTTTGGTCGATATTGTCAACCTGTAGCCCCGTATTAAATAATTTAAGCTTATCAATCAAACTTTTTTTTTTATCCGATCCATTAATACCACTAATCACAAAGATATTATCCTCATTTGATAATAAATTATTAATCAATCTTTCTATATTAATATCTTGATATAATTGTACATATGCCCCGGCTAAGTCACTTATATTTATGCTATTACTTCCTATCTTTATTTCTTGATTCTTCATAAGTGTTACTAATGTTGTAGCATCAATTATTTCTGTTACATTTTCATCTGCCACTTTTATTAATTCATTTATACTAATCTTTTGTCCTTGCAATTTTACTGATCGCCCTAAGAGATCTTGCTGAGATTCTTTAGTTAAAGTATGAAAGCCAAATTCATCAACCTTACTGTGATGTTTAGGATGATCTACGAATTTCTGCACTAAAGTATTATTAGCATCAGTAGTAATAAAAAGAACTTTTTTATTAGTGCTAAGATTTAACAATTCATATATCGTTTTATATAATGCGTCTTCTATCTTTTGTTGCTGGACATCACATTCAATTACGACTAAATTAAATTTAGATCTATTTTTTAATGCTTTCTCAATCTCTAAACTAAATTGTGGATCTTCTAATTGCTGTAAATATAAAAAAATATGACCAAAAATTCGAGTATATTGCTGTTGATTAACAGCATCTGCTGCTTGCAATTCTTGAAATCTTTGTACTATTTTTGTATGTCCTAAACAACGATCTTGAAAAACAATATCTAACACTTGTTTGTCACCTGATAAGAATTCATCCAGGAAATTATATTTTTTAAATTTATATCCTTGAACAGAATTAGCAAAGTATGTTTTGTTAAAACCATCGATTGTAAATAATAAAAGGTCATCTTGTATTACCTGGAATAATTGTTTTGCTTTTTTATGTGTATAAAAAGTTCCTACTCTATCTGCCATCCAATTATGTAAAAGTTCATAATAACGAGATTGAAAAACTTCATTATTAAGCATTTTAAATTGATCTTTTATATCTATACCCAACAAATTATTAATTAATATCCTATTAGGATATTTCACTATCAATTTAAACTTTGCAAAAAAATCATTAAAAATTTGATAACTATGTAAAACAGGTAATTTTCTATAAATCTCGCCATCCTGACAGATGTTAAACTTTAACTTTGGATCAAATTTTAACTCATATTCATACAATAAGTCAAATTGATCATCTTCTAATGACGATTTTAATATATTTCTAAATTCATCGATCTCCTTGGGTAAATTATCTGATTTTAAATTTAAAAAAGAAGTACTAAAACGTGTTTTACCAAAACGATCTATTAGTACATAACAAGCAAGTTTTTTTAAATTATTATGTAAAATTGTAAAACATTCGTCATTTATCTTTAATACTGTCTGAATACTGTCTTTATTAATTTCAATAACTTTTGTTTCTTTACTGTAATTTATTAAATTTGCCACTTGTTTGACAAATAAATCTACACCTTCAATTTTTGGCTTTTTGTCTGCTTTAAATACTTTCGTAAATCCTTTAGATACTTTGATTTTACCTTCATTGAACAAATTTTTCAGTAATTGTGTATTTTTATTCAACTCTTTAATAGTGGTTTCTTGATCTTTTATTTTGATGTTAATATCTTGCTTTTCAAATTCATCAAGTAAAATTCTTCTAAATTTTTTAGCTTCAGGAGATAATTCATTGACCTTGTCACTTATTTTATCTTTTCCGTTTATAAAAATCTTAGAAAATATCTTCTGTTCAATGTCAATTACTTCATTAGCTAGATCATTTGGAAAATAATCTATAGTAAGTATTTGATCCTTCTTGAGACATAGAGTAAGTTTTTTAGCCAAATCATTTAATTCTCTCTCATTACATGACAACTTGCTTACAACTAAATTTTCAAATATTTCAAATTTTATCTCTTTTAAATAGTTGTTTGTAATTTTTTGATTGTTGTTCAATTCTTTTAATTCTTCTTTTAAAAAATCTCTGAGTTGAACAAGTATGGATTTATTTTTATTTTTATTAGATGGGTTTACAAAAGTTGATTTTAACTTATGCTTTTCTATATCTATTACATGCTTTAATAAAGCAACGTGATCATCATTAAAATCTTGAATCTTGAACTTTTGATTGTTTGTTATAATAGCCGCAAGTTTTTTAGCTATCTCTCTTAGTGTTTTTTCATCGTTTTGTGGTAAAGTTTCATCATTTGGTAGATTTGTATTATCGGATTTCTTATCAATTTTAAATGGTTGTACTTCACCTTTTCTAAAAGCCATTTCTTTTATTAAGGCATCCCTAATCTTTTTTGCTTCTTCACTTAAAGTATCTCCATTTAAACTCTTTTTTTGGATGAAATCATCCAAGTTAAGAATATCTTTTTTTCCTTCAACAGTAATCTTCAGCATTTCATTGACTAAAGGATAATGATAATCTTTGAAGATATCCTCTTTATGTATTTGCTTATCGTTTGATAGATGTTCAGCCAATGATTCAACTAATTTATAAAAGTCTGAATTATTCTCAAATATTATTTCTAATTTATTTTTTATTGGCTCATTTGGTTCTAATTGCCAAATTTCTGGGTTTACTGCATATAGTTCTTTAGTTTGTAATAAACTATCAAAGTCAGTATCTTTTTTGACCAAGATAATGTCTTTCTGCTGCGCATCGAGATCTAAATCGGTATTAGTAATCAAAATTACATCTTCTATTTCACTATCTGCAAATACAGAATATAAAGAATTTTCTTTAGATCTTTGATTAATTTTAAGGTAAGAATGAAAATATTTTTGTAAGCTAAATTCCTCTTTATTATCGATTGAAAGTAAATTGCTTAGTTTAATTTTTGGTAGAGCAGATGACGGAGTAGCTCCTTCCTTGTGTTTAGCTTGCAGTAAACGGAATCTCCATTTATCAGTTTTATTATCTTGATATTGGAAAACTATATCATCAAATTTCTCGGCTTCTGGCATCTCTGTAGCTAAACGAAATGCTTTGTATTTTTTTGGATCAGTATCTTTCTGATGAGCAGCACGCCACAAACATAACATCAATAATTTTAACTGAAAAATGTTTCCATGTTCTGCAAGTTTTATTCCTTCACTAGGTATTTGCAACTGATCTAAAAAAGCTGAGTGCCGAGCAATTGCATCACTACTTAATTCTCTATATTCATCGATATCTAATTTAGCTTTACGACCTATATTGTGATCGCTAAATTTTCTTTTATATAAGTTTGCCTCTTGATTATCAGTATTAACGTGAGAAAAATGCATACCCTCAAGAGATATTACAACTTTTCTTGTAGTGCCCCAAATGCTACTATCTGATTCATAAGTTCCTACCAATTCCTGATTTGGTTTAAATATTTCACTGCTACCATTATAATATAAGGTAATCTCAATGTTAGCCAATGATACTAGAATAGGTATTTCTACTAAAAATACATAGTATGTGCTATTTTTAATAGCTTCTAAGTAATTTCTGTAAACATCAGGATTTTCTAAAAATGCATCTGCTATAATCTGAGTATTATACTGTTTTTTATATTCTTCTGCACTAAGGTCTGGGATAAATTCTAATGCACAATTTTCTAAATCATTGCTAATCTCATTAACTAATCTATCTTTATCATCCAACAATTCTTGTATAGTAGGTGGTCGTTTATTTTCTTTATTGTTTACCTCTTGTATGATTAGATAAATTTTGGACTGAAAACCTGAGTCATTCTGAAACTTATTCGCAATATCATCTTTTAACTGCTTTACTTTAATAACAGCATCATCATTTTTTTGATTTATCTCGTCCGATAATGCTTTTATTGCTTGTGATCTACCAGTTAAATCACCGGTATCCTTTAAGAATAAATTAAATATTTTCTTTAACTGCTCTTTAAGAGCAATGGGCATTGCTTGATCTTGTAGAGACTTAAATTTAGATAAAAACTTACACCATTCTTTTCTCATGTTACTTGCGTTTGGAGTGCTATACTTACCAGACATATTCTTACCAAATGCTGCATGAAAGAAACAATTACCGTCACCTTCTGTAGGCATTGGTACTCCTTCCATCCTTACCTCATGAGATTGCGTAATAGCTTTTGATTTATCTAATAATGGAGCAAAATGCTGTTTACCGTTATTTATGATATGTATAATATTACTGTTACTATAATCTATGTCAGTTGTTTTGCTACCAGTTTTATCTATAATTTGGTCTACATATACTGTTTTACCATCTACGATATGCTGTTCTAAAATATGTAGAGTGACGCCATACTCTTGACAAATTATCCTACCCTCAATTTCAGGTCTGCCACATATAGGAGTCGTTAAACGGAGTATCCTTATGTCATTATTGATGTTATCTATAATTTCTTCTGCAGTAAATTCAATACGTGGTATATCATCTGATAACTTTGGATTAGATACCAGTTGTCCTTTAAACCATGATTGCTCATTGCTGAGATTATTTTGCATAAATGTCTTGCACATAAAACGTAAATACTTTATAGTCGGGTACTTGTTAGGTATGAGCTGTTTTAGACTCTGTGCAACTGCATCATAAAAACAATCTCCATTATCAACCGCTTCTCCTAAATAAAAATTATCAGGAATATATTTGTCTCTACGTATAGCATTGAATAATTCGGTATTGTTGGATACTGGTTCACTATCTAATAAAACCATATTATAAAATAAATATATAATAAATATATAATTTTTTTAATTTAATTTTATTATTTATTATATATCAATAACAAAGATCTATTCTCTACACTCTCAGGTGATCATTGTTTTCGCTTTTAATAAAAAAGTAAACAAGAGTTGAACAACGAAAAAATATAGAAATTTTCTTTAAAAAATATATTTTATATATTTTTTATATTTTATAATTAATATATTTAATTATATTTTTAAAAAAATATAGTCACTGAACTTCAATTCCTATTTATTTCTCCTTGTTTAACAAATAGCTAATTTACCATATGCTTAATAATGATCTATTTTCTACCCTTTGGACGATCATTATTTTCGCTTCTGATGAAAATCCGTGTGTTAAATGTTAAATGTTAAATTCCTTTTTTAATAAATAGGTATTTTTTATGTTATTTAGAACAATGATTAATAAAATATATTGTTTTTTTTAAGTGCTGGAATCGAGAGAACAGGTACCCTTATTGCACTAGATATTCTTCTTGAACATATTAGAGATAATAAAAAAAAATAGACGTGTTCGGAACTGTATATAGATTAAGAAGACATAGGTTAAATATGGAACAAAGAGAGGTAATTTTATTATTTTTTATTAATAAAAAAGTATTTCAAATTAATAATTAAAAAAATCGATTCTTTTTTTAGAGCCAATATGCATTTATTTATAACTTGTAAGAGGAGAAATTAAATTTACTAGATTTTTAAAAATAATTTTAATTAGCGCCGAAGTTAAATTACTAAAAAATCACTAGTGGAATTCAAGTAAGGCTGGAAAATATTGAATACACTAATGAATGCAAAAAATATTTGTCAATAAGATAATGATTATTATTTTTTATCATATGAACTGAGAAAATTATATAATCATTAAATAACATTAATAAGAATGTCCCATCCAGTTAGCGAAATAATGGAATACAAGAAGGAATCATGAAATTAGGGCACATCTTTATAATGTATTTATCTATTTAAAGAAAATACTTCCACTCTCTCACTCATACACTTAATAATCTTATCATTTACTATTTAATATAATTTTTTCATTAAAACACTGAATATTGAAAACTGATTTTTTACACCTGTATTATAAACTACAAATTTTATATTCAAAATTGTCACGTAATCCACTAAATTTTATACACACGTCTCGCCTTATTAATATTTTATTCAATACAAATATATTCTTGTAAAAAAAACACTATGTAATCATTCGAAAAATATTCTTCTATTTCCCGGAACCAGCTTATTTGATAAAATTCAGTAGGCCTTGCTGATATATGAATTCGTTGATAATATAGACGAAAAAGACTGATTTTATAACTTTTTAGTAGGAACCGCTATTTAAATTAATATGACAAATTTAATTACAAGAAAAATACTAAAAAATCGAATAAAAAAAACTTACCCTAATCGTCGGGCCTAATAAAAAATATTAATGTAGAAAACACCGTGTCATAAATAATAAAACTTTAATTTTAATGGTTCGCTGATATCTTCGACGAAAAAAGACAATGTAACTATCAGAAATCTTGTAACCCACCACTGTATAAAACACGATAAAAATTTAAGTTTAAAATAGAGCAGCAGGGGCTCGATTTTTGAAATCGAGAGAGCGAGGGAGTAGAGGAATTTCCCACTCTTTTCCCCGGTTTTTTCCCCAGAACTCCCCGGAGAACATATTCCCCAAAATGTACTCCCCACGTACTATAGCAAGGGAATCAGGAAACTCGCCTCTTTTTAACCATACGTTTTATTATATTATAATAATAATATAATAATAGACTGCCGCGCTTAAAAGACATTTATTTTTTATAATTTTTATGCAAATATATTCATATTATAGTTAACGTTAATATATTAAATAATATAATATATTCTAATACATATTGTGATTGACGTGATTTCGTACAGTGTAAAAAGTAACTTTCTTATATTAACAAAAAAATTAGAACATTTTCGAAAAATTAGTAAATTTTCAAAGAAATTTGTAAATATTCGAAAAAAATCGTATATTTACTAAATTTAGTATGTTAACAAAAAATCCGAGTATTCTCGATTTTTTTTGTGAAATCGCAAGAAAAATTGATAATTTACCATTTTTTTTTCGAAAATTTTCAAAAAAAAGTTGCAAATTTCCGAAAAATAGTTGTGAATTTACAACTTTTTTCGTAAAATTACAAAAAAAAATCGACAATTCTCAAATTTTTCGATAATATGCTAAATTTAGTAAATTTACGATTTTTATCAAATATTTACAAAATGTTTTGAGAATTCACTAATTTTTCGAAAAAATTCTATTTTTTTTATAAATCTAAGAAAGTTACTTTTTACAGTGTGTATATGGAAAATTAAATTAAATTTTTTTAAAAATAAAAAAAATAATTCAATTTTTAGATAAATTCATTAATGAATTAATATAAAATAATAAATTTATAAAAAAATATGCCTAAATCTGGAAGCCAATTTGCTGGAATTGCTTGAAAATTATTATACTTTCAACCAATTCAAGCAAAATTCAAGCGCAAAAAATATGCGTATATAGTGCTATAGCAATAAAAATATCTATATACGGAATAATTTTAATAATTTAACATCATATTAGATTTGGGAAATGAAGCTATTGAACATAATAAAAGAAGCAATGCATTTTTTTTAGCACAAAATATTATAATAATGCAAAAAAAAATATTTAAAAAACAAAAAAATTATAATTTTTCTTAAATTTTATTTATATTTAAATAACGATTATTTCTATATAAAAGACAATGTATGCATGTCATTAAAAAAAAATGTATATCAGCATGAGGAGATAACTTTGATAATCTACGATTTTATTGGTTAAGAGTGCATAGTTGAACTATGCTTTTTTGACTCTTTCTAATACTACCACGTATTCAAATAATAGTTTTTTTATATTTTCTATTATTTTATATTAAAAGTTATTTAAATAATATCATTTTTACTTATTTATTTTTGTTAACTGTGTTTTATAACGTCTATTTATATTTCCCGTAAAAAAACAGCATGGGCATATTAAGCCCATATGCCGCACCCAATTAACGCAGCGGTAATCTGGTGCGGCATGGGCTAAATACGCCCATGTTTTTTTTTTATTTTAACGTTTTTTATTATAAATGAAAAAATTAATGAAAACTCTTATAATTGTATATTTATTTTAAAAAATCTTATATTTAATGATTTTTATAATGATTTTACTTAGTTTTTTATAAACTTTATAAATATATGTATGGTGTATAACACCTAATTAATTTTTCGCATGGAAAACTTCCTGGGTTGCACTTTTGTTAAATAATCGTTATATAACTCGACAATACTGATTTACCATATTTGATTTTTATTAAGACCCAAAAAACATGGGCGTATTATGCCCATGCCGCAGCCAACGTGTTAAATTTGTATATAAAAAAGAAAAGTGGAAAATTAAATACTTTTTTTTAGGCCTTTTTAAGACTCCGAAATATAGCTTTTAATAGTTTTAATTATACGAAAATCGGGTTTTTGAAACTAAAAAAAATATGCTATATCCATAAATTATTTTAGCTCTAATGGGGTGAAAACCCATACTTTTTAAGAAAATTTTTTAGAAAATCCCATGGAAGAGAAACCACTTTCAAATACCCAAAAACTAAAAATCTTCTAACGCCGTTTATCCGCGCTTTTTTAACTGCAATAAAATTTTTAAATAAAGTTGGGGCAAAACGGTTTTTTTTTCAAATAACTTAAAAAGTAAAAGAAATATAAAAAAAAAGTTTCAAATAAAATTTGTAGCTGAAAGGATTTCCGACAAAAATGGTCATTCGTAATTTTACAGTCGGACGCACTGGGACTTCCAATTGAAACACCGATACTAGGGGTCCTGCAGAGCTGATGATGGCTTTTTGCTTGCTGCCTGCTGGCTGCATTTTCTCGTGAAGAGGATACATTCGGTTTTATCGAGGTTATGCATTTCGTCTATAAGGTCTTCCATCCATGATCTCTGAGTCAGAATTATGATTTCATCCGAATAACCAAACACCTTGCTGCCTGATCTTTCAAGCGTCGTGAGAAGTTTGTTGACTACCAGGCACCATAGTTTCGGAGATTGCACTCTGCCCTGTGAACAGCCTCTCGATACTTTTCCCGACAGCTTTGGGAAACCGTAATCCTAAACAATGTATCTGTGCTTAAGATATTTTCCCAATCACGTCCTTATTCTTCCGTTTATTCCACGATCCCTTGAACCACTATAAAAGGCTGCTTAATCCTTATCCATTTTCCTGTTGAAAACTTTTTCAAGGGTTTCAGGAGAAATTACATGAGAGTTATCGGCTTATAATCCTTCGCTATGAAGTGCCTTACTTTTCCGACCTTCGGAATGAAGGCTACTCTGGAAGTTTCTTAGTTGACTGGCACGTAACAAATTGCCAGGCACGCCCTGAATAGTTTCGCCCACCAAGGGAGAAAGTCCTTTTTTCAGCGGCTCTGCAAAGATGTCATCAAATCTGGGGGACTTGTAGAGTGCAAACGAGTTTATCGCCCAGGCAACCTTATCCGCATTGATTGTTTCGTCGGCTGTTTTCCAATTCGCTTTCATTGTCTTCCTTCCGCTCTCAGGAGCTTCAGGAGTTTGTTACTGAACAATTTGGGAAAGTGCGTTGTCATGATGAGCATGGACGCTAGATGAAAGGACCCCAAGTACCGTGTTAGTTAAGTGAGGCTAAATCAAATTCTTATACATGTAAAATAGGGTCTGGAAAATTGGGTCTGGCTCAATTATTTAGCCTCAGTAATTAATATAGGCATTTTTTAATTAAATTATCGTAAAAAATTAAATTTTAAACTACATGCACTCAAATTATCTAAGGCAAAAATATAATTTATAATATTAATTTCAAATTTTCCTCAATTTATAACCTGAAATCATATTATGCTTGGGGTCCTTTCATCTAGCGTCCATGATGATGAGCTTGAGATTTTTCATGACTTAGGAGTTTTCGGGGAAGCTACTACCCAGCCACTTTATCAAGCCTGAAGCCTGGGTCCTGCCATTAGACAGTACTCTGAGTAGCCTAGCGGTTCCGAAGAAGCCCTTCGACCCTTCTACAAAAGTCCCTCCAATTCGATAAGCTAGCTTCACAACTTTGTTCTTAAATCAAGTTAGGCCATTATAATACTCCTCCTTAATGAGGTGTCTCTTCTCTGTATCCACTTCAGAGTCCGAACCTTCTTTTTCTGATCGTCAAGGTCCTTATTGAACCAAACTTCATTGTAGTCCGGGAATTTCTGTGAAACCAGGTGCACCTATACATAATTATGAAAATGGATGAATCGACCTGAAACTTTTTGCATTCTCTTCGGAATAAAGGCATTTTCATCCCATTTTTCCTCTACATTTTTCCCACAAATGTAAGAAATGATTTTTTTTCAATTTTGAGGAGTGCCTATAGGTTTTTTGGGTCATATGTAGAATTCAAATGTGATGTCAGAAATGTTATTTGAAGCCTTTCCGTGGTCGATTTTGACTTTTGTCACCTCTTTTACCCCCAAAATATTTAAAATGTCTTCACGGGTTTTATGGGCCATTTTGATGAAGAGACGTTTTTTATGTATTTGTTTTGATTTGCTATTAAAATGAATTATAATAATAATAATAATTATAATAATTAAAACTTTAAAAATTTTTTTATACATAAAAAACGTCTCTTAATCCAATAAAATTATTTGCGAACATAATTTACATTTTAAACATTTTTAGGTTCTATCCTAGCCCAACCTAGTCCAAATTAGAAGAAAGCAGCTTAGATATTTAAAAAATTTAAGCGAAATTCAATTAGAGAAACTAGACAGTACAAATTTTATTGAAAGAATCCATATATACAATATTATTTATTTATTAAAAAATCAATTCCTTATTTATTGCTTAAAAACAATATTCGACGGGTTGCAGGCGGTAGATTTATACAACATAAGCGCATAATTTTATAAAAAAATAAGTGAAAGCCAATGCGGGGAGTCTTGTAGATCAATTTCAATTTTCATTTGAACTTTCATTAATCTCTAATATAATATAAGTATACAATTTTTTTTTTTATCATTATTTGCCAATATTTAATGTATTTTTTTAAATAATACCTTTAAGTGATAAATATTTAAATGTAATATCATGCATCATAAAATGACATGAAAAAAAAAAATTAATGATTGACAAAAAAAAATGAACATAAATAACTTAACTTATGTGGTGTTTTTTTAATGTTCTTACATAGAAAATTATGTAAGGTAATAATAATTTTTTTTTGGACCAAAAAAACACATAGAAATATTTTTTATAAAAAATAGTTAACAAAGTCTAGTAATAGCAAAACTCAATAAGGGGAATATCCCACTCTAAAAAAAAGCAAAAAAAAATTAAATATAATTATTGTTATTATATTATAATATAACTAAGTATACTAACATAATAAAAAGTACAAAGTGACGGGGACCAAAGAAACGCAAAAGTGAGAAAGGCCCACAGTCACTGCAAAGCGGTTGGCCGGGTTTAATGTGCGCGGCGCGATTTACGATTATTTATATTTTTTTATTTAGTTAAATAGAAGTGAATTTTTTGTTTTTCAGTTTGAAAAAATATTATTTTTTCAGTTTTTTTTAATTTTTTTTGGATTTTCAAAAATTTTAGTTACGGTTTTCTGTTTTTGGACTTTTTGGTGATTACTAATTTTTAGTTATTCAAATTGGTAAGTTTTTTTAAAGAATTTTATGCATGATTGAAATTTTTTAAAATTTGTCTTTTCTATTTTTTGGTAAAAATTATTTGTTTATTAAATCTAAAGTTTAGACGAATTTTATGAATTTTTTCCAAAATTTTAAAATAAGAATTTTCATGTTAAACATTTTATTAAAAAATTCAAATTTACATTCAAATAATTTTTCAAAAACATTAAAAATCGCATAAAACATCAGATATATAAATTTCAAATCTCATAAAAATCCTCGCCCAAAAATAATAAATCAAAATTTCAAAAATTCAAGGAAGTAGGTTGAAGTTATAGTGAATATTTTAAAAATAATTTAAAATGTCAAAAAAAATAAATAAATTTTTGACTAAAATAAAATATTCTCACTTTCACGTTCTTTTATAAAAGACTTTCGCAAAAATTAATACTCAATTAAACTCTCACTGAATAAAATAAAATTTCACTAAAATTAAAAAATTTAATAAAATTATTTAACACCGTATGCGAGCGAGCAATCTTAATTGATAGCAACAGATCATTAGTAACGATTTGCGAGATTCGTGATTAAGAAAGTAAAAACAATGCTATTATATTTTAATTTTTAAAAAAACACGAAACAGTAAACAAATAGCTCCGAACGCACAATAAATTAATTGCTTCATTTATTATTTTTTAATTATTTCATTAATTTATTTATTAACTAATTTGAAAGTTATTATATTTTTGAATTTTATATTACACTTCCTTGTATATTACTCTTGCAACGGTTCAATGTGCAACATAACCTGAAAAAAAGTTAATACTTTTTTATACAGTTTCCGGTTTTATTAGCAAAAATTCCCGATCAGGAATCGAAACACGGCGTTAGCGAGTACCTTTATAGTTTAGCCATGTTAACTACCTAGTTTCTCGCATGGTAACGTGGCGCGATATTAGCTAGGCCCTACCTTGGCGAAAGCGAGTTGCAAGAAAATTTACCCCCACTTTTTCTTCAACGTGCAAATACAAACAATGTTTGAGTTATAACAGGTTATAAACTGTGTATTAAACACTTATATTATTTAATTAATAAAATGTTTTGCATTTAATAATAAAATATTAAGTTTTAAAAATTGATAAATGAAATTTTAAATATTAAAATATAAATTTATATCCATAAAAAAATTTTAAAAAGGCGAAAAAAGATAATTGTAATTTACTTTGAATAATTTTTTCTATACTATTTCTCCTAAAATAATAAAAAGATTTTCTTTTTAAAATATTTACTTCTTAATTTTTTAGATAATATATGATACTGAAAAACGATTACATACTAAACTATTTTATAGTAAAAATCTATAATAATAAATTGATTTTTAGAAACCAGAAAGTTATATAGTTTTCAGTAAATGGTTAAATATAAATAAAAAATCGTATTGTAAATATTAATATATTAATTGTACTGTGTAAATATTAATAAAAATATTCAATAAATTATTTTAACTTTATGATAATAACATAAGCTCTTTGTAATAACAGTGTAAAATTATTAGTAGCAGACGAAATAAAAAAAAAATAATAATTCTGGCGCGTGCGCTGTAACCTAAACGAGGCAAACTCGGTAGAATCTAGCTAACGCCGCGCCACGTTCCTATATTGGTTCCGCGCTTAAACCACGCTTTAAACTATAAAGGCACTCGCTTACTAGCGATGCAAGCCGCGCTAGATTTCCGATCGGGTTATTTTTCAAGAACGCGAATTATAAAAGTTAATCGAACTTTAATGACACTTTTCATATTAAATATTAAAAAGAAAGTTTTTTTATTTATTTTTATTTAGGCTAAAAGTATAAAAATTAATTTTTATATTTATTAGAACAATATATTTTACAAATTACAGCACAAAAAAAAACAGTGAAAGTGTATAAAATTTAAATTAAAAAAAACGAGTTTTTTTTTTTTGAAAATTCAATTAATAATTAACTTACAAGTTATATTATGCTTGTTACTCATTTATTAAGTATTTATTTGAGAAAAAAAATTGGTAAATGCCTGAAATATACAAAAATGCGCGCGGACACACACCGGTTTTTCTCGCACCGCCTAGCGCGTAATTTACGCCAAAGTGTCTAATTCGAATTTTAAATCAAACATTCTTTTACCCATACATGTACGAAAAAATCTTACTGTATAATTAATTTTTTTTTGCCAAAGACAGATATATATAATTTTTTTTTTCTTACAATTGTAAAATATATGTAAAAGAGACTTTCTCGCGTCGATTAACATAGATTTTTGCTAAAAGACAAGACCTACTTTTTCTGTTCCGTTTAATAAACACGCGTGTAATATAAGTTTTAAAATATTTGCTACATATTTTAACACCTTAATAAAATTAAATAAATTATGTCAAAATTTAAGAAAATTTCAACAAAAATAATTAATCATTAATTAAATATGTTAGACTCTTTTGAATTTTAAAAAAATATGTTTTGTAAATATGAAATTATGATTTTGCGAAATTTCGCACTTTAAAATAAGTAAACCATTCAAAAATTAGACTCTCAAAACGAAAATTTTTTGAAAGGTATTTTTGTTTTATTTTAATTTTAGCTAGTATTCAGGCACATTATTTATATTTAATGAATTTTTAAACTTTTTGATATTTCATTTCTTCTGATATTTCAAGAAAACCAAAAATTTTCACCTTGATTTTAATATCTCAAATACAATAGAATAATTGTGTCAGTTTTTATATAGAATTTAAAGAAAGGAGAAAAGTAAAATTCGACTTAATGCACATGAGACCTGAGCTCAGATCTGAGTGTATAGAAAATAGATTATTGTTACAAAGTGTAGAATAGAGTCCTTTCAAGACAGATAAACTAGAATATAATGCAGATTTTCTTCTGTAATCAATAACTAAAGTACGTAATATATAGAAATTGGTCCCCAAATAAAATAAATTGGGTGAATTCTCAACTGCATGAATTTTTAAGCTAAAAATTAAATATTCAGCTACAACTGTCTTTAGCAGCCCGAGTAAAATTACCAAGGTAAAAAAATTTTGAAACTTTAGCCCAAAAGAGCCTCCAAATTCAAATAAATACGCTTAAAAACCAAAGAATTGCAGTCTTATACTGTTGAATATTATAAATCGATCATTAAAATGAATAAACTCAAATAATTTTAATCGGTCATAAAAGTTCAGATAAAATAAGCTAACCAAACGATAACATCACCACACGCGTAAAAATTACATACCATTTTTTCATTTACAATTTAAAATTACACGATTTTATCAATCCATATATTTTTCAACTATACGTCATAACAATAATAAATAATAATGAAAAAAATAAAAAAAAATTATTACAAAAAGATTCACTAACTACCTAAAGATAAGACATAAACAAACCACGCGTTAGATTTCAAGTGAAAGTAACTTATAGTAATTCTTTTATATATTTTTTTCTTTATAAACTTTTAAAAATAATAATAATAATAATAATAAAAACGTCCGGATTTAATGTTAATACAAAATTACACATAATTTTATATTTATTACCTATCATTTTGTTTTTAAAAAGGCAGAAAACAAAGCGAATCGCGCGCGCAGTTAAACGTAATAGGTTATGTTATTACATTTTTATAGGTTATTTTTTTAAAAAATTATTACTTTAACACTTAATTTTTATAAAAATGGTATACTTCTTCATATTATATAATAAATAAGTATCTCCTATTTTATTATGTGAAAATTTTCTTGTTTTTTAATAAAAATACAAAAAATAATTGTTTATTACTATAAAGTAATTTTTTAAAAATTAATTTAGTTTGTAGTACGTTTTATTTATTAGGTATTTGATGCGTTTTATTTATTTATAGCCTGAAGGCGTTAAAAATTAAATGCTTTCACTGATGAAAAAAAAGAGTCATTTTTTTAGAGAGTAAAAAAAAAAAAGGATTTTTAATGAAAGGAAAAATAACTGTAGCATTAAAAATATCAATAACAGAAAGTAAATTAATATTTAGCACAGTTGAAAGAGAAATGAATTAATTATTATATACTTATGTTTTTTATTTTAAAATATAATGAACTTTTTTTAGGTCAAGTTTATCGTGAAATCTTTTGATTTTATTAATAGGATTATTTAAATTTTGTTTTCTGTCTGAAATTCCAGACAAAAAGCGAGTTTTAATCAATTGAAGTTAAAAAAGTCAATGAAAAAAGAAAAATTTTAACAAATTATTTAGATCTATTGAACAAATTTGGTTCCCATATGAAATCACTTTATTTTTGAGAAGGGGCTGAATCCCCTAGATTTCTTGAAGAGAGAATCTGCCCACATGTATTAGGAGTTTCACTTCCTCATACAGATGAACCTCAATTAAAGCTTGCAGCAAGTACATTTTTTTCAGTATGTAAAACAGTACTTACCCGTTTGATACACACTTGATTTATTTAAGCTTTTTAACACCAAATTATTGCGGTTAATAATGGATTTTAATAAAAATAGGAGCTAATAAGGTCTAATCGGATTTGAACAAGTCGTATTAAAGTTGCATAATTGGATTTAAAGAAAATTCATCTTATACAGTTCAATATTTAATCGTATTTAAAATAATATACACACCATATAAATCAAAAGTTTCATTTTTCAGTTACAATTTATAATTTATTTATATGACACTAATGATAAAGTATATGAAATAACAAATTTAAATGCAAAATACCAAGTGAAGGTTTTGGACAATAATTGGAATTTAGCTAAATTAACAAATATTTATTGACAAAAATTTTTAGGTTATGAGATCATACTAAATAAGCATTATTGAGGTGCTATATTTCAATTTAGAATACATAATTTGCTAATAACCAAATTTGCAAAATATTAAATATGCAATGTAAATATACTTTTTTTCAAGTCTCGAAGAATTGATTTTTTTATTCAATTTACTTAAGCTATTACAAAATTATTTTTTTTATTCAAAATTTGCTAATTTTTTGTTTAAAAATATTTTTTATTCAAGGATTTTTTACAAAAAAAAAAAAGTGTATTTCTAAAAATACATTCAACTTTCAAGTGTATTATATTATTTATCCATCTCGTTTTGTCCAAAAAAGTAAAAAGAAAATAATAAAATTATACAATTATTTGAAATTCGCAACATCACTTAAAATATAAATTATTTATATTCACAAGTATATATATAACTTATGTATGAGAACTCTTGAAATAAATCAAAAAGTTTATACTAAATTTAAATACTAGTCAAGTGAAATTTTTTTTATTTTTTTAGAAGTATAAAATGCAAATATAATGAATTTCAAAAAAATGAGAAAAATATGAAAAGGATTAAAAATTTTGAATTTTTTGTAGGAATTTATGTTAGGCTTTTATCGTATTTAATTTCTGCCCTGCTATTTCAGATTTCAGATTAATTCAGAAGGCTTTTTGAATATTTAAAAACTCAAAAAAAATCAATAATTTTCATTTTCTGAAAAATTTTCATTTTAAAAACTGTAAAATTCCTGCCAAGGTATATTAAATTTACTTTCAGGATTGTAAATACCTTGATAGGAATTTTCACTGTTTTAGTATATTATGATCGGATTCCGTGTCCAAAAAAAGTAATAGAGATTACAAGGATTATCTTAATTATTTCCAATACCCATATAAAATAATGGATTTTTGACCATAGAATGTAACCCATGTTTCTTTCCGTTTTAATTTTTGTCTAGTTATTTGAGGAAAATTTGATACTTAAGAAAATCATAAAAACTAGCAGGGGAGGGGATTTTATGATTTTATATTACAAAATTCAAATACAATCATTTATTTTACATATAAGAACAAAACAAATCAAAACAAAATAAAAAATTGTGTATTGCATTATAAATTGAGCTCATCGCACATAATTACAAGACAACATAACCTAAAAAACATAAAGAAATTTGTTTATATGCGCGATTTCATAACCTAAAAATTTTTCCTTAATAACAGTGACGATCTTTTAAACACAAACATTATTATTAGACATATTAGACATCAAAAATTTCTCTATCTCTCTACGTGCGGTTTTATTTTTTAGTAAATCACATGTAATTAAGAAAAGGATACAAATTTTTTACAATGACATTTATACTTACAAGATTACAAATGAACAATTTAATAGTTAATTTTTTTAAAGAAACAAGATAATTATCACGATTTTTTAAAATCTCTTATTGTAAAAACACATACTATATATTACATGATGCAACAAATCTGCAACAACAATGCCAACTTACAAGAATTTTTTTTATAGGAACACGGAAACGTGAATTTTCAAGAATTTCATGTTTTTTTTTTGAAGGATTAGAAATTAGTTATATTACAACTTTTTTTATTTTTCATTTACTAATTGAAGAGTCACATAAGTAAGTAATATGTAATCAAGACAGGTGAATTGAAGATATATAAATGGCGATGAGAAATAAAATACGTGTATTGTGTTGGCGTTGATTAGTAATCGTTATTTATAATAATTTTTTGTATATGGGAAAATCTTTATTTGAAAATTCGCATAATTTTTTATTCTAAATATTAATTTTAGTTAATGAAATTAATTAATGTAAAGGGTATTTCTTATTTGGTTAGAGAAAGTAAAATTTCAGCCCTCAGGCAGTTATTGTCTTATCTTGTCGGTCCAATGCATTGACTTAATATTAATATGGATTTAATTTTTTGAAGAGATAATAGAAGAAAATAGATCTATTCTGTCAATAATTTAAATTTTTCAATTTCATTTTGAAGCTATTATGGATCTAAGGAAATTCCGGGAATTTTTCAGAACTACAAGGCAAGGGGTCAAAAGCTACCTGACATCAGTGTAAAAAAGCCTTCCTGTATCATTGAAAATTTGATTTTTTTTTTATTATAGGAAGAAAAGAGTCCCTCCTCGCTCCTTTTTGTGAGGAACAACCACCGAAGGGCGCGACGCGAGCGTTTGTATTCAAAGCATGCGAAGCACTTTGATGTGGAGGTGTAGTGCAGATTACTCGAATGAGCATGACCACATATCTGATAAAATAGGTGTGTTTGGCAATTAGTTGGACATGTCAGTATTGGTGAAAAAACCCACGTGGGGAAAAACCACGTGATATATGATATTGAAAATTTGAGTCCGGTTTTATAGTATCGAGAAATCATTTCACTTGCGAGAAAAATTTATTTCCGGGATTCTCATAAAATTATTTCACCTCGTTATAATAAGCCAGGTCGTTTAATTCTATGATTGTTGCTAAAGTCAGATTTCTCTTTCCATAGACCTAAAATTTATAATTTTATCACTGAATTGTAAATTCCATTAAATTGAATAAAACCGCAATTTACACCGTGAAATCGCATATAACTTACAAATTTTCAATTAAACAGAATCAATAAAAATGATTTGCACAATTAAACCTTTACAATTTTTTAATGATTTATTATCTTAATTGTACAATTATCAATTTAATATAAATAAAATTACAGAGAAATTACGCTTTTCTTAAATAAAAAAATAATTATCATTAATTTCCGTAATTAACTAAATCAAAGTAAAAATCAGTGTGACAATACGCGTTTAAATAAATACCAATAATTTTTAATTCTTTAAAATAATTAAAATATTTTAAAACTTTTTTTTATATATAAATTACAAAATTAATTAATTAAACAATGACATTAATTTTTTTATGCAATTTATACTAATAATAATGATAAAGTAATTACAAAAAAATTTCAACATAATATCTACAATTTTTATTCATTATCCCATATCAATCATACAAATAAAATTTTGCCTTGATAATTTTGTTTCTTTTTCAATTTAAATTTACCCATATATGTACAAGTTTTTACAATTAAAATAATTAATTAATAAATCAATTAAGTTTTTTTTTAATTTTATAAATTGGTTATTGCATTATATGCCTTTTTTTATAAGAATTGTATAGATTTTTATTTTTTAAATATTTAAATTTTATGCTATGCAGGCTGTATGATATTAATGATAACGAATTTAGTAGAAAGTGAAAGGACAATATTATAATCTAAACAAAATATTATTATTTCGCGATTTCAGATAAGTTAAATATGTACTCGTGGGTTGTTTGGCTTGAATTTTCTCAAGTAAATGACCCTGTACAAGAAAATGGGAAATGGAGTTTTGATCAAATTGGCTGACTTTTTGATATATGTTGTACGTGTCTCTTCTTTGGGCAAAGCTTTAAAGCTCTGTCACAGCTATAAAACCTTTTAAAAATCATTTTCTTTTATTTTTAATTTATACTTTTACGTTTCTGAGGTCGCTGATTTTGAATTTGATGTCAGATTGACAAGATTGTCAATTAGCTGTCGAAACTCTAAAATATTGTAAACATTTTAAAGTTTAGCTGGATAAATACTAATTTGCAGCTGTCAATTGACAATCTTCATAAAGTTTTAAATTAAAAATTAAATAAAATGATTTTCAAAAAGGTTTTAAAGCTGCTACAGACCTTTGGAGTGCCCATAAAGACTTTTGTTCAGATTCATGAAAACTACAATTTAATCAAGAATTTAATAGAAAATTTAGCCAATTTGACCGAAACTGCATTTCCTATCCTTTTGTGCAGGGTTCGTTGCTTAAGAATTTAATTCGAGCGAAATTCAAGCATAGCAACCTGACAGTTTTTGTCTGCGCCGATAATTTTTAATAATCGGTTTTGGATGTTGGTTAAAGGAGTAGAGACATTGATGTAAGCTCCACCCCAGACCTCAATACCTTAAAAAGCTATATTTTGAAATAATGCATAATATATCATCAAGATATTTTTGTTCACATAAAATGACATTTTTTTAAGTAAAAATAGTAGATAACGAGTTTTTTTATAATAGAAGTTATGTGATGATCCACTTAAGATGGGGGTCAAAAATAATGCCTAAATATTTTACTTGTTCAACTCTATTTATTATCAATGTAAATTTCCACGTTATTTGGGACACTGCTAGTATAAGATCCAAAAGCCATGAAAACTGTTTTATTTATGCTTAAAAATAAATAGGTTTTTTTAAGATATTCAGACATTTTTATTTTAGCAGTAATTCAGTATATCTGCATATAAATTATTTTTTTGAATGTATTCAAAATCCAATAATATAATTATGGTTTTTGTACACTTGCAAATTATGTGAATTTTTTTTTCTAATAATTAAATTTTCATAAATTTTTAAGTAAAATTCAAAGTCTATTTTTGCCGAATGCGGAGGTTTACGGGTCCGAGGAACTACGCCCTCGCCTTCGACATAATAAATCTTTTATAACAAGTTTAGTAAGATATTTTACGTATAAACAAAAAAGACGTCCATAACAGAAAATTTTTTTTGTTAGCCTTGCTATTTGAAAATAATTTTCTAGGTATAAATATCCTTATATTTATATAAACTATATATTCAAAATTAGAATTTTTAAAAATTACATAATCAAAATGAAACTGCTACCAGTCTCATGCGTATTTTATGAAAAACTGTACCAATAATTATATTGAATAAATAAATAAAAAATGAGCAAATAAATAATTAGTAAAACAAGATTTAATTAAATTAAAAATATTATGCAAATATTTATATTAATTACATGGCTAATTTATTATGTATTTTGAATTTAAAAAAAAAAATAATTTTAAGTAGCCATTTAATTATATAAGATTAATAAAGTTATGAAAATAAATATTTATAAATTTAATATTTTTGCATTAAAGTATTAAACTTAATATTTTCAATGTAGAAAAACGTAAAATTTTATTTGAATTTTTGCAAATACTAAGGGAGTCAAAATTAATTAAAAATATAATAAAAAAAATTCTAAACCGTAAAAAATATTTTTATAATTTTCAATAATCTCATTTATTTTTCATGCTTTTGTGGCTAATAAATACATTTCCTTGATTTTATTAATATTTTCCATAAAAAATTACATACAAAAAATACTGTTGTTTTTAAGTGTTGCATGGTTAATATTACATGTGGTTTCGAATAATTTACTTTTTTTTACATTTTAATTATAGACATTTGATACTTAATTTTTTTCTGGTATTACAGTGGGTTACCTCAACAAAATTAAAATATTTTATACGAATTCCCAAAAATTCGTTCTTGAACTTGACTGAATATTTTTTATATTCAATTTATAAAAAATAAAATCTTGAACTTGAAATAAAACCAACAAAAAAATCCTTCAATTTATCAGCATCTTTTAAAAACCTTGCAGGTAAAAAACTGAATCTTTTTTAATATAAAAAAGTCAGACAGTTATTTGGCCATGATCTTGGCCGATTATTCACAAACATTGAAGATTCGGTTAATGACCGATTTTTTGTATAATATTTTTTTGCGCTCTGTAATAAAATTTGCATATTCGATTTTTTTCTTCTTTGTTAAGATTCTTTTTTTTGCACACATTTTTTTCAAACAGGAAACGAAATTCCAAAAAATAGTTTCTCATATTTTAAATAATTAATTAATAACATTAATTATATGTTTAACCAGTTTTTTTTCGAGTGATAAATTTTAAAGTAAATACGCACTTAAATTTTGGACACACAGAAACTCGCAGAATAGTTTTTTACGTACACAATTAAAAATAAATGTGTGAAGATATCTTACTTTCCAAAATTAAAAAAAAAATACAAAATTTCACTTTTATAGTGACGGAATTTATAAGCAAAAAATATTTTATATAAAAAGTCTCTCTCTCATGAAAAAAGGTTCATCAACCTTGTTTATAAATTCGTGTTTTATTTAAATAAAAAATCTGTATTTTTTCATGTACGAAGAATATTGAAATTTATTATAACCCGCAGAATTCTCGAATATCATCAATTACAATTTTATTTATAAGAGTCGAAGGAAAATCTAAAATATATTTATTTATATTTCGTAATTTTTTAGTTTTTTATTGCATTTTTGTACTGTTAAAGAATTATGGAATAAATTTATTGGGGTATATTGTAATATATTATTTATTTTATAAAACGCTCGATCAATTAAAAAAATTTTTTTAAATACCGTGTTATGCAGAGTAGTTGACCAAGTGGTCTGTTCTGAAATCATTTTTCGTCTCATGGTTATGGGGAAACTCGTATTTCCCAATGATCATATTTAATAAAAATGCCCCAGATCACAGTTCACCGTTTGGGTTTGGAAAAAAATTTAATAAGTGATCTTTAACTGGGGTGATTTTGGTACTATTAACTTCTTGTTATTAATTTAATGGCATATTTTTTATATAAACGAAAAATTTAGTGCTAAATTTTCTGCTTTCTATAGTTGTAATTTACGGAGGGTCTGGCAAATGATAGATGTGATAGGCAAATAGGTACTAACGTAATCATTAAAATCACTCACGCTGGTAATCATCTTAGGGTCAAAAATTTTACTATTTCATTTTTCACCAACTATTTTATTTTTATAAAAATTGATTTTAAGAGCCCTAATTCGCTACTTCCTTTACTTCAATAATTACTGCATAAATCAAATGACCAAATCTTGATAATACCATCCAATACTTTACATAACACGGTATATAACAAAATAAATAACAAACCGTTAGATCACTGTATACCGTGCGCGTGAGCCAATTAAATACCCCTAATATCTATGGATGAGCATGAAGTATGTCTGAGTGTAATATTATAGAGGTAAAAAATATATAAAACAATCGAACTAACTCTTAGTGTTACATATTGCAAAGTTTTTTTTTTTTTTTTTTAATTTTATATTATAAAATGAGAATGCAGAGAGTGAAAGGATTTTTATAAAGTCAGTGAATTTTATGCTGTTTCTGTTATATGCATGAATATAATGCATACTTTTATAAAATAAATTTCAAGATATGTATACCTACTCCAAGAAATTTCAAACGCTTGAAAGAATTTTAGTTAATGTAAAATTGTAACGGAATTATTGTTTTTTTATAAAGTATCAAAATTTATTAAGATTTTTGAATTTTTGTTTAAAATCATAGAAATTACATGCACGGTGGAGCTTCTTTGGTTGAATATTCAACAAAAAACTGCAAAATTCAACCAATTAGTTGAATATTCAACCAAAACAGTTCTACCGTGCACTTACTAAGTCATTTTGCATTTTATCAAACATTTCTTCAAAAATTTATCATGGAATATAGAAAAACATAACCTTAAATATTTAATTTATTGGTTATTAATTTTTATATATTTTTTTAAAAGTGTGAATAATAACTTAATTACGAGGCATTACTTATAGAACGTAAAAAATCATACTCAAAATTGTTTACGTAATCTTTGACTGACTTAAAAATACTAATGTAAATTAAGAGAGAGCGCATATAAAAAAAAACCATAAATGTTTCATTTAATTTATCATGAAAATTTTAAAAAAGCATATAAACCGTAAAGTTTCAAAAAAAATTCAAAAATTGATGCATAATTGGCGAATTAAAGCGCGGTAATAAATCAAAGAAATTTTTTTTATTTAAATATTTTGATTAGAATAAAGTAAATAAAAGATGACAGAGAAATATTAGGATTCGCAAAAAAAGGATCAAACGAGATATTCATGCACAAAAGATCATCAGTTATTTTTATTAATAAAGAGACAAAAATTAATTTCTTAGAAACTCTCCGCATAAATTATTAATTCGCACGTTCAAATCTTCATTTTTTTTGCGTCGCGGTGTTAAAAATCTCAAGCGGATGTAAGATTAATCGTTAATTTATAAAGAATTTTTTTTGTAACTCAAAAAAAAAAAATAATAAATTAGAAAAAAAAATTTTTTTTTGTTTACATAATAGCTTTTTTTTTTACAATTATTGCATTTAACGAAATTTATTGTGATTAAAATTGATAAAAAATTTTTTTGTTTAAATCCTGTTTTTTTAACGATGATTTAGTATAATTCTTGGTAATATGTTTTTTTGTTCAGTCATTCGATAGGCAAAAATTGTATTGTTTGAAAATGATCATTTTTAAAAATAGATGAATATGTCTATAAATTTTAAATTCTTATAACGATTTTTTGCGCCAAAAAATAGGTATTGATATATTGTGCCGACAAAACAATAAATAAAAATTTTTTTGTGTTGTTAGTGAGTAAGATGCTTTTAACAAATATTTTCTCATTAATTATTTATAAATTTTTTATTTTTTTATTAACAAATAAAACTATAATTTACTAAATTAATTATTTATAATGTTATCTTGAAATGAAGATTTGGCCACAATGAACATTTTAATACCTACGTATTCGCACTTTGGATGACCAGATTTGGTCTAGTATAGGTTTTTTGGATCGCTCATCCAGGGCTTCACCCTTGAATTAGTAATATTCTTATAACTTTTTTTATTTTTCGTTGAATTTTTTTTTTCTTTTTTTTGAAAAATAGCTATATTTAAACAATGGACAAAATATTGGTTCAGCGAGAGAGTGCAGACAGCATGGAAAAGTCGAACCTTCAATTTTGCCCCGTGTTTTAAAACACATATTGTGAAAAATCATTTTTGCAGCAAAAATAGGGAATAAAATCTTGATAAGGGTCGATTTCATGGAGCATATTCTTACTAGATTCTAGGGGCACTAGAGTAGAAATAATTAATTATGACTCAAAATTTATTAAAATTCTAGTAGATAGGTTATGTTCATTTGGCGCACGTTTTTGGCGGGGGTGGAGAGTCTCGGTGGGGGTAAATAAACAAAAGTCTCACGTGCAATAGCATATGGTCACACATGCATGGCCCGACCAAGGCCTCCTTATACTATGGGCCTGACTTGCAAATTGATTATTACCGTGACTCTCCACTCCCACCCAAAACGTGCGCCAAATGAACATAGCCTATCTACTGATTCTCCTCTAATAGGATCCATAAAATCAAATAAAATTGCTTCTGAGCAAAATTTTAATTAATATTTAGTGATAATTACTAGAGTTCAATCTATTAAACTCTAAAGTCCCCAGAATTTAGTGAGAATATGATCCATGAGGGTAGATTTCATGGAGCGTATTTTTACTAGATTCTAGGGGCACTAGAGTAAAATAATTAATTATGACTCCAAATTTAGTAAAATTCTTCTTGAACAGGATCCATAAAATTGCCTTCGAGCAAAATTTTAATTAATATTTATTGATAATAACTAGAGTTCAATCTATTCAACTCTAGAGTCCTCAGAATCTAGTAAAAATGTGATCCATGAAATCCTAAAAATTTTGTTAATATAGTTTAATTTTTTTTAAATAGCCAAGCTATCAAGTTCCAAAGTGATTTCAAAATCAAGAATGAAAGTATTTAACGTTTCTTAAAAAATCAAATAATTATTTCATATATTTTAAAAATCATTTAAAATTAACTAAAATTCAAATTTCCATAATAATTTCACATTTCACAAAACGTCTGCATTACCCTCCGAGCGTCATTATTATTAAGACACACGTTACATGACGGTAACATAATAATGGAATATTAAATTATATCGTCACGATTATTAAACTCAATTAAATAATAATAATAATAAAATTTTCTTTTTTTTTAAATATTTATTTATAATATTAAAGGTATTTTTTTATTTTTTAAAAAGAAGGTCAAAAGACTTAAGGTGTTGGTGATTGGTCATTGTCTTACAAATCGTCCTTGTAAATATTATTATGAGTTATATTATATGGTACACACCTTTTTTTAAAATACAGAAAATATAAAAAAAAAAATAGTTGTAACTTTTGCTTAAGGCTGTTATATAATAATATAATTTTCTTGTATTTTCTAAGAAAATAAATGAAATACATTATGAGAGAATAATATGATTTTTTAAATATATTCAGTTTAAATTAATGATGATTGAAAAATTATTTAAAATACCTTTATTATCTTATTAAAACTAAATTATATTTTATTTATATTATTTAGTAATTTTAAATTATTTATTTTCAGATAGAAATAGAAGATTCTTAGAGAAAATGTCAAAAGTTTAATTACAATGATCTCCAATTGGTCAATCCTTCTCAGCACACTTGCCCTAGGTAAGTTTATTGTAAAAATATATTAATTTAGGTTAGTTTTTAAAAGTGGATAATTAAATAATAAATACCAAAAAAATTTTAGCTAATTTGATAATCTGAAATCAAAGTTTTGTGATTTACTGTTTACTTACTGCATACACAGTGCTATAACCTAACCTCAAAAAATACATATCTCAACATTACTCTTGTTGATTTTTAAAATTAATGTCTTTCACTTTACTAAACTATAAATAATATAATACGAATGCATATAAACATTAAAAATATTATTTGATAACATTAAATACTTGTATAAACTTGATGTGACTGCATTACAGTAAATTGGAGATTATATTATATTTGCACGTGTTAACCGGTTCACGTGCGCAAGCAAGCGAAAAATTGGCGGGAAAATCTTAAATATCACTAATATTAATAGGAAGTTAAAAGTAATAATAAATAAAATATTCTATATTATACCTTTCACGTGTATTAATCATAAAACAAGCAATATTTATTAAATATTATGCATATATTATTATTAAGTACTTTTCTTTTCATTTTGTAGGCGTTTACTCTCGAATGTCAGAATAGTCTAGTTATCATATTTTATCAATAATTTTCATAAATTATCGTATACATTATTTACATGTAAAGTTTATGAGGTAAACAACAGTCAAGGACTTTTTATCTTATAAAATTATATATTTTTTTTATAATGAATGTGAAAGTATGGATATTGCTAATTAATATTGTTTATTAAAATGAAAACAAGTAATTAAGTCAAATTGGTACCCGAAGATATAAAAAATTTCGGAATTTTTGAAAATTTAGCTAATAATTACTAGTACTGATCTTGTAACCCGCTAATAATTGGCATTATTTTGAGGAAAATAGTTCCACTTTCTTCGAGCGATGTTAGAATTAATTACTGAAGAAATGAATATAATGGCGAGGGCTAACCTGTCCAAAAGAGCTTTTATCTAGGAGGCTTCAATGAGGAGATCATCTTTCTCATTGGAGCCTTCAAGTAATTGCACAGGAAAGAATTAACTGGGGCATAAAAGACGCACCACCAAGTCAATTTGTACACTCCCTCGGGAAAAGAGACTTTTTAGGGCTAAAAAAGATTAAATTCCTGTATTTAAAGGCTATTAATATTTACAATTTATTATTAAATCGTTTACACAGGAAATATTATTCAGGTCGAAAATCGCTATGTTGAACTAAATTCACTTCTAATAGAAGTGGGGTATTGCGCTCATTTCATAAAACTTAAAAAATATGATTAAATATTGGAATACACGCAACATTTGAAATCCGTGTGAAAAACTTACACATAATAAATTTCCTTTTATTTAAATATTTTGAATAATAGTTTTTGTAATAAGTAAAATTACGCAAAAAATAAAATATAATAAATAATTTTTAATTTAAAAAATTTTAGTGGCAAGGTGCTCGGCTCAAGTATACACAGCAGCAGTTGAGCCATCTTTAACATTAGAGGGTACAATAGAACCGATACAACAATCATCATCAAATAATAACAATAATGACGATTTCATAACACAAACTGTTTATGGTTTTTTGGATTTTACAACAACTTTAGCTAACACTGTTATGGTTTTCAGTCCACAAAGTGCACCTCCAGGTATAAAAATATAAATCTTTTATATGTCAATTTAAATACATAAATTTATTTTTTAAATTCTCTTGCATTATAATATTAAGTTGTTGAAAATTTAATAGTCTTTAAACGTCAAAAATAAATAAAGTTGTATATTTGAAATAAGAGTAATTATTGAGATTTTTATAGTACAGGAAGGAATCGTGATTTATTAGATTGCGAGAGTATCTGGATGTATAAAGGATATTTATAACTTTGAAAAATAGACTTAGTTTTTCTAAATTTATTATAATGTCGTCATTTTTATGTTACGAGTTTATTTTGTAATAATTTAACAAATGTAACTAGGCTATTTACTGGGTTATAAATAATTATCATTCGTTTTCTATGGTTTTTATTTAAATTAACTTCAAGCAGTATTAATTGAAATATGTCCAAAACCTTTTTTTAATTTTAAAAATTTATGATAATTATCATAATATTTCATCCATACGAAAAAAAATTGATTTATAAATTTTCAGGCAATATATTTTTACATTTTTTGGGTTATTTTATAAAAATCAGTCAAATTTTTTAAATATTACTTTTTACAAGGGTAATTAATTTCAGATGAGAAGTAATTAATGGTTGGTAGATGGATTCTTTCGAATTGGCTAGTTTTTGATACAATTTTTCATTGTCAAAATATGAATCCAAATTTGTCCCAATTATACCAAAATTACGTTTGGCTATTTTTTACTTTCCTTTTTTTTTGTAAACAGACTACACGGTTAGGTTGGTTTGCACGATATTTCAAGCTAGTCAAACTGCAATTGGTCTGAAATCTGAATATTTTATTAACAACCAAAATTATTCTAAAATTTTTATGTTTTAAGCAAAGTAACCATATATCTTTGCATGTGTCTAGACAAAATTAACTAGAATCACCCATATAGAATATTCTATGAAAAGCTAATTTTTTGCAAAAATACCAAAAATTTATTCAATTGGAATTAAAATACTAAAAAAAAATTCAATTCAATAAATCTTTCAAAAAAAATAAAATAAACGTTTTGAATAAATTTCAATAAAATTATAAAAAAATAGAAATTTTATAGAATTTTAATACAAAAAAATTCAAATTAAATAAAAACCAGTATTAATTTAGTAAAAAAAAAAAAAAGTAGTTTTTAATACAAAAACTTGATTGCCATATAATCACAGGATCATTTAAAAGAATGAAAACTATTTTATAATTAAGTTATAAAATGAAAGATTTTTAGAATTTATTAACGTAATACTGAAAGTACGTATAGTAATTAAATCAATTTTTCCATACCATTAATTGTAAAATTATTATTTATTAACTTTATTTTTGATAAAATAATTTTTTATTACAGTTTAGATAAATTTATGGTGATTGGTATTAATTTGTTTAATTAGTAATAAATAAAGTTTATTATGGCGTGATTTTTAAATTTTATTTTTTTTAAATTGAAGGAAGAATTAATTTTTTGTTAAATTACCTGTCAGTTTTGAAGCTTTGTGAATTTATTTACAGTCAACTTTTACGATTAAAGAATTTTAAAGATTTTTGTTACCTAAGCATTTATTTCCTTGGACATGTTTTAGTCACCAGAAGTAAATGATGTTACATGAACAATCGGTCATTTGAACACATAATTTAAAAAAAATTGAAATTTTCTTATATAACCAAATTCACTCTTGTGGATTCTGTAAGGTCGAAATTGAATAATCAGGATTCTTAGATTGAAGTTAAACATTGACTGTAGGTTTTGTTCAATTTCTTTTCTACTTTTATTAATTGAAACTCCACCATTCAATAAAATTTTAAAGATTGAAACTGATTTTAACTTCTTTTTGACTAAATTTTACCTTCCACCTTCAAAAATCAAATATATTTTTGGTAGGGTCTAAAATTTAGAAAATCATTTTCATTTTAAAAAGCCAATTTTAATTTTGAATAGTAAAATTTCGTCAAGGATCTCTGCTTTTAATTAACTTGTAAATCCAACTTATTCCTTGGTCCAAAAAATCAGTTTATTCTCTAAACATCCCATTTCGCGCTCAAAAGTAACATTAAAATTTGAACCCTGATCATTTTTTCAGAAATTGAACCATAGACTCTTAAAAAATGGTATATCAAAATAACTTTACCCTCAAAAATTAATCAATTCATTAAAAACAGAAAATACACATTTCTCAAAATATGTAACCAAAGCACTATCAATACACTTACAACCCATAAAATAATATTTTATTACAATTTAATACACATAATTAAAAATAAATATAAAATTATATTGAGACATTATATTGTTTTAATTAAAAATAAAAAAAAATCCTATATGGCTTTAAAAAAAAAATTTATAGGCTTGAATGCATTTAATGTGCTTAAAATTTGTAACACGATTTTTTTAAAAAATAATATTTCAAAATTGCAACAACAACAAAAATTTTTTATATAAAATAAAGGATGTGAATTTATTGAAGGTCACAATTTTAACAAGTTTAAAAATTATACCATAAAAAGTCATTATTATTTTGAAAACTAGATACGTTTTCTTTATTATTGTACTATATTTTTTAAAAAGTAAGTCAATTTTTTTTTTTAGTTAACTTTTAATTTCGTAAATTTATTGACTTTGTTTTTTTTTTTTACATAACTTTTTTTTATTTTATTTAATTACGCCATTATTTTAAAATTCACATGATGCTTTTGTAAAATCTGATATTATTGAAATTTTTTTTTTTTTTGGTTTTGAGGAGAAAAAAAAATTGAACTACTTTGAAAATAAAATTTTATTTTAAAATTATGTAATTTAGGTTGTTTTTACATGGTAATAAACGATCGAGATAATAAACGTGATTTGTATGGAAATACGATTTTTTACAAGTCATCAAAAAGTCGTTTTGTATAATTTATGTTTTAATTTTATTTTAAAAGTGTTTAATGATTGATAGCATCGAATTTTCACAGGTTTAAATCAGAGTTTTCCGGATGAAATAAAAATTTCTAATTTCTTTTTAGACGGGTGTAAATTTATTTGCTTAGAATTTAAAAAAATAAAAATCATGTCATATCTGAAAAACTGATAAAAGAATCGAATCAATTTGAATTTTGGAAAAATATAATTTTATTTTTTTATTTTTAAAGATTCTTTATATTAATAATGTTTTAGTTACTAATTAGTTTAAATAATTTAAATATATTTTATATTACTTCTTTTAGCCTATAAAAGCTCTATCTGGGCCTAGATTCTGCATTTATATCATCTATCACATATCAAGCGATAGTTACAATAAATGTTTGCTCACTCGTGAAAAACATTAAAAAAAGTACTAACTTTTAATAAAATATTGACTTTAATAACCAAACTGTATCGCAAAAAGTACTATCGTTTCTTGTGAGAATATCGTTTTGGATGGTATGGCTGCTTATCACCATTCTTATCACTGTGATATTAATGCTGAATCAGACCCCTGGCTATATAAAAGTTGGTTTAAATAATAAAAAAAAAAGTCTCATTACATTTATATTACTGCAAACTCATTTCACTTGCGAGAAAAATTTTTATGCAAAATTGTTCTTATAATTTCTTCAACTACATAAAAATAAAAATTCTGAATCAGGCTCAAAATTCAAATATGAAAAATTTTTGAAATATTTCTTTTACACCCTTGCTAGAAGAACAACTATCCTAATTAAAAAAATTATAAAAAAATTGAACCTTAAAAATATTTGCTAAAAAATGTTGTAAACTTTTTTCCTTCATTTCTCATAACAACAATAGTAATAGTTAAAAAACATTCACTTCTACCTTCACCTATAATAACCAACTCGATTATTACATACATAATACCCAACAATTATAATGAAGATGAAAAACTTTGTTAAAAAAAAAAATTTTTTTTTTTCATTATAATTTTTAATTTTTTCAAGGAAATAAATAAATATATATATAAAGTTATAATTGTTATTTATATAAAAAATAAACAAGAATTTTTATATTTTTTTAATTTATGCCAGGATATTTATAAATGGCCATATTTTTTTTTTTTTTATATTATCTAATGTTCATAAAGCTTTCTTTTTCTTCACGCGACTTTTAATTGCATAACTAGAGATAGTCCAATTGCATCAGTATGGTATGAATATATAGAAAAAAAATATTATATATAGAAAGAAAAGATTCAATTTCGCCATTTTTAGTACAATAATGTGGAATAAAATAACATTTAATTTCACTTTTATAAAGGCTTAAGTTGAATACCCATTGCAGAAGAAAACTTATTTAAAAAATTTTTACATGACATTCTAAACAATTTTGAGTAAGGACTAGATTGAAAAATTATAAATTTGCATTTTTATTAGTCTGGTGGTTATTTTAAAAAGTAACTGGGTGAAATAAGGAGCCAATTATCAAAAAAATAAGTTTCCCAAAGTTATAGCTCATTTAATGAATTTCAAGTATTTTATTTTCCATGGGACCTAAAATTCGGTCAATTAGGGCCCATGTAATTTATTACAATAAAAATGAGCTAAAAATTTTAGAATCTTTTTTTTTTGGTAAATGGTGTCTAATTTTACCTGATGACCGGAAATCCATTGCAAGGAAAACTAAAACTTTAGATTTGATTACAATAATTTATATTTCAACACCGTTTGAGAGAAAAAAATGATTCCTGATGAATAATAAAGTAAGGTAGAAGAAATGGTTTTTGTTAACGTAAAGAAAATTTAAATTAAAACTGTGGATATTTTAAAACATTATACAAATGTATGGCTAAAATGATTTTAAATATTTTTAAGAATTAAGGTAATTATTAATTAAAAAACCGACCCTGTTAATTTCTTAAGGTCCAACCCCCTAAAAAACCAGAATTCTTGCTACCAAGCATATCAAAGAAACGCATCAATATTCCTGTGGCCAGATGATATGATTCATTAAAAAATAGTTTTTTTTAGACTTTTTAGACCCACATTTCAAAAGATTCAAATTCAAATAACGAGGGTGACCAGGACTGAATACACTGTCAAAAACTCCTCCTCTGCCCTAACCAGATTCAAAAATGAAATATATCACAATTTTGAAAAATTTATTCAATTTATCTACATTTTTTTAAACGTATAAATAATGTAAGATAAGCCATATAAAAAGACAGGAAAATTTAAATAAAAAAAATGGAAGTAATACAGGTTTAAAATATTTTTTTTGTTCAATCAATAAAAAATCTAAAATAAAATTGCACTAAAAAAACCCGTCTCTTTCCCAATATTTAAAATTGATTATTTTTAAAATTACTTCAAAATTTGTCAACTCTTGTTTATTTAACAAAAAACATGAATTTAATTTCATTAAAAGTATTATTTTTATTTTAATTAAGATATACCGGATTGAGTACATACTCGAACTGTCAAAAAAATTACAAAATGTTTGTTATGTAAAAAAAATTTTTTTTAGCAGGTATACGAGTTGTATTAACATAATAAAAGAATAATTTTTATTTTAAAATCTCAATTATCATCACTTAAAGAAATGATAATAAAAGGCTTTTAACGATAAAATAATACTTCTTATTAAAAAGTGAAACCAGTAAAGAATTTTTTTGATTTTTCAGAAGGTAACCGTGAAGCTAAATCAAATCCAATATCATCAACTATTGAAACAAAACCAAAAGAATTAGATAATAGTAACAAAAGTATAAAACCAAGTTCTATAATAAATAAAAATGGTGACACTAAAAAAGGAAAAATTATTGTCAATTCGATAATTGAACAAAATGTTGTCAGTCATGTTGATGATAGTTCTGAGGTAAGATTTTTTAAATATTTTATCTTTAATTTTCTGAGGACATGGTTTCTCTAAATCTATTTTTTATGTATGAAAATTTATTAAAAATAAACAAATTCTGTTAAAAAATCTTTTCTCTTTTTTATTGCTCAATATTTTGATATGTGTTATCTGTAAATTTCTTTCACTTCTTGTTCTTTTACAGCAATTAAATAAAAATTTAATTTCACTTTTATTGTTGTTTATATTATACACTTTAAAATTTGATACTGTAAATACGTTGGTAAAAAATTTTAAATTTAATGTTTTTTTTTTGGACAAATTAACTTTTTCTGGGGCGTTAAGTTTTAGTAATCAAACAAGACGTTAATTAAATTAAAATATTTTGATCTTTATTCTTTACTAGAAGGACTATTTTGATAGCCTAAAATAATAAGTTTTAGGGCATGAAAGTATTGTATAAGAGTTTAAAGATTTATCATCCTTTTTTGGGTTGTTACTCAATAACTAAAGAAGGGTACCTCAGAAATTGAAAGAGATGGGGGGATATTAAATGGGACTTCAAATAATCCGGGTTTGAGGACTTGATTTTACAAAGTACTTTATAGGAAACTAGAGATTTTGAAATAAATAAGTAGTCAGTAAACAAAAACATGTTCCATGTAAGTTGTTTTTGTGTACATATTATATACAAATCAGTTTTAAGTATTTAGATACACTGAGAAAACTAACATAAATATTACTTTACATTCTAGTAAAAATTACTGTATTTTACTAGTTATCGGAAACCCTGGTTAAGTTTATTGTAATATTTATTATTTAAATACAGTAAAAATTGCTTGAACTTCAAAGATTTAAAACTAATATAAATTATGCCCCCAATAGAAGTTTGCATGCAATTTGGGCCATTTTTTACTTTTCTGGACCCGGGCACGTAAGATACTATACTGGAACATGTTTAAAGTGAAGGGGTAACTCAAGAAATTGAAAATTAGGGGAGGGGGGGTCAAATGAGACTCCCTAAGGGAGCATTCAGACGAGAAAAAAATGTTAACCACCACCTCCAAAATTTACTCCCACTTTTTATTATTTAACATGCAAGAATGGAACGAGAGGGGGTAAATATTGAAGGTGGGGGTTATAAATTTTTCCTCGTCTGAATAGTCCCTTAGAATAATATTAATTTAATTGTTTTAAATGCTTGAAATTAATTAAATAAGATTTTTAAATAAAAGTTAATAGTTTTAAATCGGAGGTAATTCGCAATTATCCGCTTACTTTGGTTAAAACCAAACTACGTTTGGAAAAAAGCAAGTGATATTTCTTGGTGCAATACTTATAGGGTAGATTTACCAGTGAATGACCGATGAATCAAGAACATTATTATAGTAAACATGGTCCATGCATTTAGGTTGTGTCTACACAAACCGGTTATAAGTTTTTCTTGTCAGCGATCAGAAAGCACTTCTTTCTCGAAAAAACTGTGTTTTTCATTACTGACAAAGAAAAATCGTAGAGAGACTTGTCCTAAAAAAAGAATGCCCCAAATCGGAAGCTGATTTTCGTGGAATAAGGCCATTCTTCACTATTCGGTTGCGGCGCTTGAATTTTGCTAGAATTGCTTGAAAATTCAAGCAAAAATTATGCATAACTAAGCAAAATATGTTAATTTGTCAAAAAAAAACTTAATGTAAATAAACACAAAATAGCACATACTATAAATATTGCAATAACGAAGCATGAAATTAATGTACAAAAAGATTTCTTCAGGCTCTTTCAGGGCTATCTTAATTATCTGTTATCAATATTTTTAACAAGCACTCTTTTAAACAGCATAGCTTTAACAAGAAACCTATGTTTTGAAATAAAAAAAAAAAGATGCACTTTGACCTTAAAGTAATTGTTAAGATATCCAAAAATGGTAATACTAACCGGTTATTGTTTAAAACTAAAAATAAAGTAAAATTCTTCGAGTATGAGTCAAAAAAAAATTTCTACATGGGAACTGAATATTTGTTTGTTTTTTAATTAAAAAATACATAAAAAGTATGTTTTATTTTGGGGACAACATAATATATAATTATTATACATTAGGATGTTAAAACATTATTGGCAACACTAAGAGACGACGTGCCCGGCCTGAAGAATAACTTGGCCGAGCCCGAGTATGATTTCCTGTCAAGACAACCGACGGAAATTATTGACGAGACTTACAAGGTATATATTTTATATAATATTATTATCAATTTTTAATATTTTTTTTTTTCAATTTTATTTTTTTAAGGTGGTACCAATTTTTTATACTTAATTGTAAGAAAATAGTTATTACAAAATTTATAATTATTTATTATGAAATTCTTTTCATTATTACAAAAAAATTTTTTTCCTTATAGTATTTTCATATTTCAAAAAAATAAAAATTTTACTTTTAAAATATTGTGCCAATAAATTTCGCTATAAAAATATTTTTTAAATTCCATGCAATTAATATTAATTTTTAAATTCCTTATTTTAATTTTGGCAATATTGTGATCAACGTAAAGTTAAAAATTTATTATTCGAATTTGGTTGCAAAATTTTTTACAGTGTATTTTCCATTATTTTATAAGATTGTCAGCAAATTAGTTATATCAGCGTAATATTTAGCCTAAAAAGGTTTAAAAATTAATCTGTCCACTTTTACTGGTCAGCCATGGAAACAATCAATGCTAATACCTAAATTGTATTCCCTAGTTGCATAATATGCTACTTTATTTACTCAATTTTGTATTATTCCCACGTTTCGTACGTACAATCACTTTTCTCATCCATATACTAAAGGTCATTCATGATTTTTTAATTTAAAAATACATCTATACTATTATACAGCAGTAATAATAATAACAATAATAATAATAATAGTTTGATTACGCATTTATTTATTTATTACAGTAAGTTCAATAACTTAACACCAGTAAATGTAATAGCAATAAATAATTAAATATTTTAATAAATAACTACATGGGTTGTTCTGAGGTAAATCTTTGAATTAAAATATTGAAAAATCTTGCTATGCTTGACTTCATCAGTACTTGAGCTAATTTTGAGTGAATACAGATACCTAAACTGTTTCTGAAATATAGTGCTTTCTATAAATTAAGGGAGCATTCAGACGAGAAAAAAATTTTAACCACCACCTCCAAAATTTACTCCCACTTTTTATTACTTGGCATGCAAGAGTAGGACGAGAGGGGGTAAATATCGAAGGTGGGGGTTAGTTATTTTTTCTTGTCTGAATGCTCCCTAAATACTCAATAAAATCACTTATTATCTATTTAACCGTATAATGGAATAAAGTCAATAAATGTTAAGAGATTTAGCTAAAAAATGCATGTACTTTTTCTAGTAAAATACTTATAGTCGCTAAAAGTTAGACATTATAATTAAAAGTGAATATTTAGAATGTACGCCATCATTAACGTTTTTCTGAAATTTTGAGTAAAAACTAATAAATCCTTTTCTACTTGCTGAAACATAACCAAACATCAACATAACCTATAAAACAATTCAAAAAATTTACTAAAGAACAACCAATAAATAAACATGCGCAATAATAACTGTAAATACACTTACTATAATATCCACCCGCACAAATTAATTACAATACAATTTATCAAGGTGACGACCTCGTTATAGGTTATGATCCTTTCTCGATCACTCTCATTCAATTTACTTTTTCTTACGGATTAACTATAATCTTCTAATCGTATTTTTTTCTATTAGAATTATATATTACACATAATTTATTGCATGTTTTATTTACTTGTACATAACCTATATTATTTTTATTATTATTATTATTATAACATTTTTCCAATAAGGGATTAGCTATAATGACCATATAAAAAGCATCTAAATTATCTATATTCTTTAATTTTCTCTGTATTATATACTGTAGATAATAATAAATAAAATACACACTAATTATTGGCTAATAATTACTCTACAATGTTGCTTGTACATAAATTTTAATAACCGTTTTTTTCATATATATTTACATTATAATTATCAATGAATAATTAATATATTATAATTAAAAAATATTATTTATTAAAGGTTATTAACTTGAAACCAAGTGCGGATAAACATAATAATAAACCAGCGCCAACTCAGCAACAAATACGGGATAAACCTACAGGTTGGGTTAAAAAGCTTGGTGGTACAATTGTTAAAGATGGATTAACTACTGTGCATGAAACTAATGTCATTGGTACTTATATTAATGGAAAATATGCTCAAGTTTTACAAAGTTCATCAAAAGTACTTAAATCTAATCAAGATCATGCTGAAAAGATTAAACCATCTGGAAGTCAAAGGATTCTTAAAACTATTGGACCACAGCATTCTAAATTGAAGCAACTTCAAGAACAAGCAGCTTCTAATAGTAACAATGAAGAACAAAGTAATGACACTCTCACAGGTTAGTTTTTAAATCACAATCGATTTTCCTTAAGTTGGAATTACTGTCTCTGATTCTTGCTGGATTCCCGTTCTTGAAATCCCTAAATCAAACTCTGAGTAATTCTGCAGCCATATCATGCTGAGATTGGATAATTAATGTGAACATTCCTGCAATTGTATTACGGTTTCCCTTCGGATGCCAGTATGCGAGTGATCGGGTGGGCCATTCCTAATTTTTCCGGACTCCAATTGTAACATGCAACATCGAACATTTTTTACCCTGCCTCCAAAGAAATTTTTTCATTTTTTTTTTATGAGACACTTTGTAAGGAGACATTTTTTCCGTTCCTAATACAAGTATCTACTAATACACTAAAATATTTGGAAAAATTTTTTAGTGTATTGTCACTAAAATTGAAAAACTTGAAGGAATTCACTAAAACCCATTTTTAACAAGTTATTGAAGAGTCGCAGAAGTTGGTCCAAACTACTTTTTTCCGCAGGTACCACTAAAATTAATAAAAATTTCAATACTTTTAGCCCATTACAATTATTACTGATTTAAAAAAAAATCGCTAATATTATTAAAGTATATTTACGGCTCGCGTACAGAAAAGTAAAAAATTGCACATAAATTAACTTGTTGGTAAAGTGCGATTTGGGAAATTATTAATTTATGGACAAGGGCCACATAAAATTTGTATGTGTCATTGGCGAGGAAACATATCGGAAATACGTGTTTTCTGGCCACTGACCAGAAAAAGTTTTTAGCTGATCAGGCTTTTTGAACTTATTCTCAATTTGCGGTATTACAAACCTGAAAATTATTTACATTATCCAAAATTCACTTTAATTTAAAGGTTTGAAACTGCAAATTTTAGGTTGATCTTACTAATAAATTATAGTTTATAATAAAAATTTTTACTTTCGCTGATGTTAGAAGTTAAATCTGAGTTAAATGTAATAAAAAAGTTGCTAATATTTTTCCACAAACTTTAATACCATACGGCGCAACAATTTAATCTCGAAGGGTCGCAGAAATCAGCCCGAGCTATATTCTTTTCCTAAATTACAACTAAAAAAAGTACTCTCAGCTAATTTTATTACGTAGGTCAAATCTTTGATTTTTGGCAGCCATTTTTGTGTTTTTAGCCTACTTTGGTAAATCAACACAAAATATTTTTATTTTTTCTGCAAAATACTTATTTATTAATCGGGGGAAAATGGCGAAATCAAAATTTAAAAGTCGTAATTTTACATTTTTTAATAAAAATTCATTTTTTTAAATTTTATCAAAAAAAAGCAAAATTTCGCCATTTTCATACGGATTTGAGTAAAAGTTACATGCCTTTGTAAAATTTCCTGAGAAATTCGAATTTTCGATCAGAGATTCATTTTGACACATGACTTGACAGGATATCGGATTTTTTTTTTGGAAGGTGAAACTAGGCTACAAAACAAGAAATTTAAACTTCTGTAGAAGAAAATTGAATGTGCACATTTTTTTATTGAATCTAAAAGCCGTACCGATGAAAAGTGTAATAACTCACGCGTGTGCAGTCAAAATCAAATTTTTTTCCTCGGAATCGAATTTCGCCGGAAACCGCCTGTAAACAGTTAAAAGGAATATACGAGCCCGTGTCCAGGAAAGTAAAGAATCTCGGCTTCGCTTCGGAGGGTAATTTACGTGCGATTTGGGTAATTCTTTACTTATGGACAAGGGTCGTATACGATTTTTTGCGCAGCGGCAGGGAATTACATGCTTTCTGGTCGCTGACAAGAAAAATATTTTTAACCAACAAAATTAAGTATTTGACAGCAGAAATATGAGTATGTTGAGTCAATTTACCAAAGTAGTCCAAAAGTATAAAAATGGTTGCCAATCATCAAGGATTTGACCTAAAAAGTTAAAAATGGCTGAGAGCATTTTTTTTTAATTGTAATTGCGGAAAAAAATAGTTTAGACCGACTTCTGCGAGTTTTCAGTTCAACTTGGGTGCCCAATTAGAGCGGATTCTATCGATAACTTGTTAAAATTTTTTAAAAATCTAAAGATATCACCAATTAATTAAAAAAAAAAAAATCAGATTCATTCGTATACCTTTTTGTACTACACCTACATAACATATCAAACCAATTAATAAAAATTTATTGTTCATATGAACAGCGCGTATTTTTAAAAAAACAAAGTACAAATTAACCATTTTTAGTCTCAATTTTCTTTTATTAATTTTTTTTATATTTATTAAATTGTGCCATATAAAACTATAAAAAAAATTCAATTTATTATTATTATTTCTTATAAGTACAATTTACAAATATGTAATATTTATTATTATTATTACACAATATAAAATTTTATACTTATAAACACAAACAGCCACTAATGACATAATTATTAGTGACATATATAAAATTTAAACATTATTTTCTTTTATTGAAAGTGTTATTACACTATGACTATAATAATATAATTTTTTTTAAAAACACGTAATGTGTAGGTGTGGACTGGAATAAATCTATAAAATTTTATTATCAGTTTATGACTTTTACGTTATCTTTTTACATTTACATTTTTTAAATACTTTGGAATACCATTAATGTATGGGGTAATAGGGTTTGATACCAGGAAATATTAAGGGGGTTCTGAGATAATGTAAGTTTTTTGACCAAAGAGGGGATTAGTCGGTAGCCAATCGACTCTGAAATATTTAAGAAATCTATTTCCTAACCGGATGTGCATTAAATTTTTAAATGAAATAATTTAATAGGTTATTTAAAATTACTTATTTTATTTTTGCAATAATTTTTTTAATTCATTTTTTAAGGTCCAGGTGGTAGGCCAATTCGTAGAGGATCAGCAAATCAAGTACGCCCAAAATATCGTACCAACAAAGTTGTTGAAGAAGCTGAAAGTAACACTGAAAGTGTTCGTGTAACAGCCAAAAATCGAACATCGGCTTCGAGACCCAGTTACAAGTAAAATTCATTTTTTTTTAAATTTTGACCAAATTGAAGTTTTTATTATCTAATAATTTATCTATAGAAACCGTGCTACAACGCCAGCACCATCAGTAGAAACAACAACCAAACGAAGAACTGGTTTCCGTCCAACAAGTTCATCATCAACACCAGTAAAATCATACAAAAATTCAAAAACAGAATCAACGCCCATAATAAGTAACCCATTAGCAAAATCAAAATTACCAAGAACCCAAGGCAGATGGTCATACAAAACTACTCCAAGACCAAGAGTACAAATAAGAAAACAAAACGAAGATGAACCTAAACAACAACAACAAGTACAGCAGTTACCACCAACATTTAGTCAAGAACAAAGTATTGGACAATCAAGTAACGAAGAAAATTCACAACAACAAGCCCAAAGAAAAGAAATAATAGTTGATGGTGAATTAGATGAAAGTGAATCTGAAGATAATCTAAATATTAGCATTCAACAAGATTTACAAAATGAATCACAAAGCCCTAAACCATTACCAATGGAAACACTTAATGTTGAAATATCAACTGCTGCTGATTTAAATGATATTTATTTTGAAATAGCAACAATTAAATCTCCTTATGAATTTCAGGTATATTAAATTAAAATATCTTTGTCAAAAAAAAAACTAATTAAACATTTTTTAAAATATTACAAAATTTATCTGCCAATTAAATTTTATAAATGCATGCAAAATTTAATATATTGAAGTAATATTTTCATTATCGAGCAAAAAAATATGTACATAAATGATCTATTACGGGTAGGTACAAGAAAATTGCAGCTTCTATTATGCATGTAAGTTAGATTAGAAAGTCTTTTTTGCTGAATAAAAAAATATGTAAATGTTTTTTTATATATCTTCAACTATATAAATAAAAAAATTATATATATCATGGCAAAGACATAAATAAAACGACCTTTTTTTACTATTTTTTTTCTCTACTGTTGCTGCTGTTTCAATCCTTGAATCCAATCATTGGATTATTTCTATGTGTATCAGCTACGTGATCGCTAATTTTTTATTTAATAATGTAACTTTCAAATACCAGTTTTTTTAAATAATCATCTTAAGTAAATGATCAGATTGTATTCAATAAAGTACTAATCTTTGTAAAATAATTCAACTTCCGAGGCATTGTTCCGCCTGGAGAATTTTTCTACAAGGTTTTTTTGATAAGAAATTTATAAAATAAAATGATGATAAAATACAATACGAATAAATTTTTATTTTTTATTTACAGGTTGGAAATTCTCATAAAACAAGATACATAACAGTAACATCGACGTTTAAAAAATCATTTGCTACAGTAGATCCATCTAGCTCGATATCGCCAACAGAGCCATTGACAGAGAATATTTTAGCTAATACTGGTGCTGCTTATGAAAGTTCTCTTCCATTAGATTCATCGATAGCAACATTACCTCCCATAGTTTTAGAACCAAGTCAAGAAACACCACCATTAGAAACAATAACTGAAACATTTTCAACAACACAAACTCTTTTAAAAACTTATCTTTTGCCAGTTATCACAAATGATAACAGCACAACTAGATTAACATTAGTACAAACATATAATATAGCTAGGATAGTAACAGCGACAAAAACTTTACCACCATCAGAAATTTATCAATTTATACCTAGCAAAACTTTAAATGAATTTAATACTAAATTGGATGAAGCTGGAAGTGAACTTCATTTGGAATTAGATTTTGGTGATGATGAAAATGACGATGACGATATACCTAAGAGGATTATTGCTCCTAGTTCAGATTTAGACTCTGATTTAAATGGATTTAAATCACTTAGTCCTACTAGTAGATTGAAAAATGAACAATCATCTAGTATTGTTACTGAACCACCAATTACGCCAGAGCAAGCTCAACAATTGGCACTTTTGAAACTTTTCGGACAAGGACAACCACAGGTAAGATTTCAATTTTTAATTAATTAAGATTTTTTTAACTAGAAAAATAATTAACTTTGAAATGATTTTTAGGTAATCACAACATCAAGGCCAGTGGTCCTCATCGAAACATTATTCGAATCCCATGTAATTCCTATCATCAGCGCAGGAAACACAATAATGTCGACACTTTCCCGACCAATTGGAACTGTTCCAAGAACGTCCTATGAATATGGTACATCTACAATAGCACCAATTCTCCCAGTACCACCATCGATACCTCAAGTTCCATTATTCCCTCAAGCACAACCTCAATTCACTGTTACAAGCGCACCCATCGTTCAACAAACAATAGCAACAGTATCAGACTCTAAAGTTTTAAAATTAACTTTTGGTGCTAAAACAGCTTATACCACACTTTATTCAACCAGAGTTGTACCTACCGAATTAACTACTTATGTTACATCCACTATTGCACTTCAACCATCTGTTGCTGCATTCCCTGGATATTTCCCACCACCTGTAGGTTATCCTGGTTATCCATATCTTGGTTAAATATTTATTTTTTTGTAAATTGAATTTGTAAATTAAAAAAAAAAATTAAGAATTGGCTAAAAAACATCTTCAAAAAGATGTAGATGTACAGATAAATACTCTTAAAAACGCAATTAAAGATTATGTAAATTATATATATTTGTAGGATTAAAATTTTAAAATTAAGTTATATTTTTATTTGGAATATCAATTAAAATAGACAATAAGAAATTTTTATAAAATAATCAAATAATTTGAAAATAAATACTTTATTATTAGGCGGATAATTATGTCAAAAATTGGTCAGGATTGGACAAAAAAGAAAGCTTAGTAATTTTATTAAATTTTAATAAATAATATCTTCAGTTTTTATTATTTTTCTTATTTATATGTAAAATAAAATTTAAATTAATTATTAATATAAAAAAAATTTTTTGCTCTCTTTGTTTTAAGTACTTGTATTAGCTCATTGTTTTGAAGTCTAAATTATTCTAACAAATTTACAATTTTATACCCAGCAAGTATCAGCAAAATAATTTGTTAAATTCAAAACAAAATCTCAAAATCTCAATTTAAATTAGAAATTTTGGTTTTTTCAATAAAAGTTGAATGCTGGAAGAGTTAGAACTGTATTTTCAATACAATACTTAATTAATTTATCCTTAAAATATAGTGAATATTAAAAATTGATCATTTTATTATGTAAATGATCATTTTAAAAATAAAATACATATTGAGATTTTTATACTTAAAAAATAGAAATTATCATGACTTAATAATTATTTAAATTGGCTTTATATTTATAAACTATTTTATTTATGTATTTAATAATTAATATTTAAAATATTTAAGATTTAAAAAAAAAAAAAGATATTTTTTTAAAAAGAAAATTTTTATCAAATTAAGGTATATCAACTATTTTTTATATACTTTTCAAGAAAAAAATTATTTCAAAATATTGTAAATAATATTATTTATATTTTTTATATCATTTTTTTTGGTTTTTTATTATCGATATTATAGTTTTGTAAATAAAAGAATAAATTAAAACTATTAAAAATTATTTTTTATTTACTATACCTACACTGTTAAAAATACCCGATGGTAAATTTACGAAATAATCGTAAAATTACGATTTTGTCGTAAATTTACTAAAAAAATCGTAAATTTACCATTTAAATCGTAATTTTACGATCGATCGTAAATTTACGATTTTTTTGTAATTTTACGATTTTGAAATCGTAAATTTACGACAAATTCGTAATATTACCACCAAATCGTAATTTTACGATTTTTATGGTAAATTTACGATTTTGCATTTGTAAATTTACGACTGCTAGATTTGAGTATTTATAAGCCTAAAAACAACATTTCCGAAACTAAGGGGTAAGTACAAGTTTACCTTATTTTTTCGTTCCTAAACTCATATACGAGTAAAAACTAATTTTGGCATAAAATTTTTATATTAACACTAAAATATCTAAATGGCATTAGAGAAGGTATTCTCATCTCAAAAGTTATTTTAAAGCCGTAAAAACTTTGTTTAGGAATTTCAAATTTTGTATACAAGCCACAATTGAAATGAACTAAAAAAAAATTTTAATATTAAATAAATTTTTTAATATCTAACATTTTTACGTACATAAATATTAACAATTGTTTAACAAAAAAATTAGAATTCTTTTGTTTGATTTCTAAGTTAAAAAAATCTAAGGCAAAAGAGGAAAAAGTTAATAAATTCAAATAAAAATTTTCGGAGCTTAAAAAAGAAGGGAAAATAAAAATCACTTGGCTCTCTTTTACCTTAAATTTTGAAAATTTTAATCTGAGACAAATATACTTATAAATTGAATAGTCTTAATGATTAAATTTTGCACAATATCCAGATTATACATGAAAAAAACAAAAAAATTAACCTTTGGGTAGAAAAATCAAAATTTTTTCAAAAGCGTTGATATAAAGTTTTGAATTAAATATGTAGGTTTTCCTGAAATGTTTATTTCAAATATAAAGATTATGTAATTACAAAGTATAATAGTAACGGAATCCCAATAACGTAAAGGGTACCTACAATAAAAAATGAGAATACACTCATATGTGAGAATAAAAATAATATGAAAAATCATATTTGAAAAAGAACTTTTCTGAAATTTTAAAATTAATATCTAACTTTTATGAGAAATTGTTTTTTACTATAAATTCCACCCCTTGATGAAGTTTAATGATTTTTTTTATGGTCATATTTGAAATAAGCAACGTGAGAAGCCCAGGATACAGTTTTTCAAGTAAATATAAAACCTTTTATAAAAATTGATTTTTCACCCCTTTTTACCCTAATTTTTCACCCCTAGATGAAATTTTATGATTTTTTTGAGTTCATATTTGAAATCAGCAATCTCAAAAACCCCTAGATATAAATTTAGAGCTAATAATATAAAGAAGTTTCAGAATTATAATAAAGTGGTACGTTTTGGCCGCGCCGGCGGTAATCGATTAACAAGGGGAATTCAATACATTTGGAACACTAAATTACACCAAATGGTTATGAACGAGTTTATTATGTTGAAAAAACATGCCGACTACCCTCGGTTAATTCCAATGGGCGTTCTGGGCCTAGAAACGCAGGGCTCATTGTTATAAAATAGGGTTTTTTGGTTATTTTCAATATAACGCTACAACTTCCCATGTTAACCAAAACATTTTTGGTTGGTTTTATTCTTTTGGTATAAAAATCACCTTTCATACGCCATAAATCAAAATTTTTTATCACTAATTCTTTCATCACTATAGCCAATTAACCAAATAGTCATTTTTTGCTAAAAACAACTAATTTTTAAAATGCTGCCAAATTTGTAATTTCTGACGTAAATGGGTTATATAGTTCTGAAAAAATTTGTACAAGCTTCAAATTTCCAAAACTTCTTTATTTTCCAAAAATTTTTTATTCGTCTCATTTCCTTGATTCGTTTTTGAGAAATGGCTCTTCAAAGTTAACATTTAGTATAGGCCTGGAGCATGGTTTTATTTGCGATTTTTTTTAAAAGTATGTCCATGGAATTTTTCGACGGTATATATAGTTTTTGGGGTCGCTGATTCCAAATCCGAAGTCCGTTTTGACCTAACCTGGTCCAATTTCGCGTAATTGCACATTTTAGGTCATTTTTAATGTTTTTTTGCCATTTTTTGTTAAAATTTTTAATATATTACCATTTTTCTCACACTACACTAATGTTTTTTGGGTTTCTATACCTAATTATCATATATTATAGTATATCTACTCATACAAAAAAAAATGGTAGCCCATAATAGGGATTCTTAGGCTATTTTTCACGCTTTTTGGGCTAATTTTAGCTATTTTTATGAAATAATACCAATTTTTATCTACAGCTTCTGTTTTTTGAGTATTTTAAGGTAGTTAAATACAAATATTATTTTTAATTTATCTAAAAACGCCGCAGTAGCCCATAAATAGGCACTTATAGCTGTTTTTAACGCTTTTGGGGTAATTTAAGCTATTTTTATGAAATAATACCAAATTTTTTCTACAGCTTGTGGCTTTCGGGTCACTAAATGCAAATAATACATTTTTTTTTAACAAATAATGTTCAGTGGCCCATAATAGACGATTCACGGGTATTCTCATTCTTTTAATGGTATATTATAACACGTTACTTTTTTTAAACGAGTAGTGTTATGAATTTATAATTTTATAATTATAATTTTATAATTACAAAAAAAGGACAAAACATTTGCAAGTATTAAAACTATTTTTTTTTAAATTCTGAAAAATTAATCCAAAACTGCCTATTGTGGGCTAGTAGTCCGTTTTTTGTAATTATAAAATTATAAATTTATAACACTACTCGTTTAAAAAAAGTAACGTATTATAAAATACCATTAAAAAGATGAGAATACCCGTGAATCGCCTATTATGGGCCACTGTACATTATTTATTAAAAAAAAATGTATTATTTGCATTTAGTGACCCGAAAGCCACAAGCTGTAGAAAAAATTTGGTATTATTTCATAAAAATAGCTTAAATTACCCCAAAAGCGTTAAAAACAGCTATAAGTGCCTATTTATGGGCTACTGCGGCGTTTTTAGATAAATTAAAAATAATATTTGTATTTAACTACCTTAAAATACTCAAAAAACAGAAGCTGTAGATAAAAATTGGTATTATTTCATAAAAATAGCTAAAATTAGCCCAAAAAGCGTGAAAAATAGCCTAAGAATCCCTATTATGGGCTACCATTTTTTTTTGTATGAGTAGATATACTATAATATATGATAATTAGGTATAGAAACCCAAAAAACATTAGTGTAGTGTGAGAAAAATGGTAATATATTAAAAATTTTAACAAAAAATGGCAAAAAAACATTAAAAATGACCTAAAATGTGCAATTACGCGAAATTGGACCAGGTTAGGTCAAAACGGACTTCGGATTTGGAATCAGCGACCCCAAAAACTATATATACCGTCGAAAAATTCCATGGACATACTTTAAAAAAAAATCGCAAATAAAACCATGCTCCAGGCCTATACTAATTAAAAATGAGCTTTTTTAAAAAATCGTAAAATTGGGACAGTGACTTCAAATTATCATATCTAGTTAACAAATAATTAAAAAGGGTAAAATAAAGAAGGTTTGGAAATTTGAAGCTTGTACAAATTTTTTGAGACCTAAAAAACCCATTTTTGTCAAAAATTACAAATTTGGCAGCAATTTAAAATTGGTCATTTTTATAGCCAAAAATGACCGTTTGGTTAATTGGCTATAGTGATGAAAGAATTAGTGATATTAATTTGGTTAACTTGTGAGATTTTGGCGTTTTGTTGAAAATTTCCAAAAAGAAACCCTATTTTATAACATTGAGCCCTGCGTTTCTAGGCCCAGAAGGCCCATTGGAATGAACGGAGGGTAGTCAGCATGTTTTTTCAACATAATAAACTTATCCATAAAAATTTGGTGTAATTTGGTTTTCCGAATGTATTGAACTCCCCTTGTAAAATATTTTACAAATATAAAGCATATTTTTAGTAATTTTTATTTTCTCTCCTTTTTTAAGCTCCGAAAATTTTTATTTGAATTTAATTAACTTTTTCCTCTTTTGCCTTAGATTTTTTTAACTTAGAAATCAAACAAAAGAATTCTAATTTTTTTGTTAAACAATTGTTAATATTTATGTACGTAAAAAATGTTAGATATTAAAAAATTTATTTAATATTAAAATTTTTTTTTAGTTCATTTCAATTGTGGCTTGTATACAAAATTTGAAATTCCTAAACAAAGTTTTTACGGCTTTAAAATAACTTTTGAGATGAGAATACCTTCTCTAATGCCATTTAGATATTTTAGTGTTAATATAAAAATTTTATGCCAAAATTAGTTTTTACTCGTATATGAGTTTAGGAACGAAAAAATAAGGTAAACTTGAACTTACCCCTTAGTTTCGGAAATGTTGTTTTTAGGCTTATAAATACTCAAATCTAGCAGTCGTAAATTTACAAATGCAAAATCGTAAATTTACCATAAAAATCGTAAAATTACGATTTAAATGGTAAATTTACGATTTTTTAGTAAATTTACGACAAAATCGTAATTTTACGATTATTTCGTAAATTTACCATCGGGTATTTTTAACAGTGTATATTAATTATAAATAACTATTTATATATAGTTTATTTTATCCCTTAAGATTTTAGATTAAAATTACAAGGGGTGGGTGGTGACAACATTTTGGGAACCCTGTATGCTTCTCTAACTTAAAAAATTAGGTCTTCATTTGATAATGCTTGTGAAATATCACCAGTTACAATATTTTCAGATGATAGTACTTTCATAGAATTAAATGAGGTATTACACCAAAAAAAAAAATATTGCAGTTTCTTTAATTTCGAGAAAAAAATTTTGAAAAAATTCGGTATCATATCCAAAAAATTACTACAAACGAACTTTCCAAAACTAGTACTCTCATAGAAATTAATTAGGTACTACGTCTAAAAATAAAAAAAATTTGGTGTTTTTTGTATTTTTTTGTGAAAAAATGTTGGGAACAAAATTTTCAAAAAATTAATTATATAATTCGAGATATCGAGTAAAAATCATAGGTACTTTCGAATATAAGTACTTTCATGAAAATAAATGAGGTATGAGAATGGCTACATGAGAAACTCAGTCAGAGGGCGAATTGTAGTGGGTTTGCGGGAATTTATAAACTTGTAATTCTGTTTTATATAAATAATTTTTAATTTTCAAATTTTATGCTCGGGTTAAATATAACAATTCAATATGAACACGTAAAAGCAAATTAAAAAAAAAAAATTAGTTTGAGATTTTTTTTATAAAAAAATTTTTGAAAAAAAAATTAGGTCTTAATTCTATAATGTTTGTGAAATATCACCAGTTACATACATGCATACACACACACACACACAGACTTTTTTTAAAAACCGGTTTTTTAGCTTCCTGAGGTCTCAAAACGTGCTTATATGCCAAAAAATCAAAAAGCAAAATTTTACCCATCACAATGGTTCCTCAAAAATGTCTATAATTTATCAAACATAAAATGAACGAACTGAGCTGAAGTTGGACTGAAACATCGCAAAAACTAACTCAAATTATTTTTTCCCGAAAATACAACAAAAAACAAGTATACTTTCAGCCAATTTTAACTTTCTTGGCCAAACCCTGGATTTTTTTGTTTTTAGCTTACTTTGGGAAGATATAGTATAAAGACCGGAAAAATACTCCATTTTAGAAATAACCATTTAACTTTTAACACAAGATTTGGCCACAATTTTTTTGACATCGTTTTTCTTTGACACGAAATATAATAAAATTATAATCAAGGTTTGACACAAAATATTTTTTTTACTATATGTTTTTTAACTCGCTGATCACGAAAATCGGGGTCTTTTCCGGGAGGTATTTTCGGAACACCTTTAAATTTGCAAAAACTACCCCCAAAAAGGGGTTTTTTTTATATATTAGCAAACTGAGTTTCTAGATTTAGTCAAGGATTGGTCTGAGAGGGTTTTTTGGGTCGCTTTGAAGATCAATTTGAGGCAATTTTTGATGAATAATTAATATTTCACCCTTAAATTAGCAAAAATTATTTGTAAAAGGGGGTGTTTTTGCTATTTTTGCACTTTGAGCGACCAAATGAGGTCCTGAAGGGTTTTTTGAGTCGCTGATCAAGAATTTGGGGGAATTTTTTATGAATAATTAATATTTTATTAATTAATATCAGCAAAAACAACCTCTAAAAGGAGTGCAATTGCAATTTTTGCACTTTGAACGGGGTTGTTTTTGCTAATTCAAGGATGAATTATTAATTATTCATAAAAAATTCCCCCAAATTCTTGATCAGCGACCCAAAAAACCCCTAAGGACTTAATTTGGTCGTTGAAAGTGCAAAAATAGCAAAAACATCCTTTTTAAGGGTTAAGGGTTGCTTTTACTAATTTGAGGGTGAAATATTAATAACTCATAAAAAATTATCTCAAGTTCTTTATCAGCGACCCAAGAAACGCTCTTAGACCAATTCTTGGCTAAATTTAGAAACTCAGTTTGCTAATATATCAAAAAAAAAAACCTTTTTGGGGGTAGTTTTTGCTAATTAAAGGGTGTTCCGAAAATACCTCCCGGAAAAGGCCCCGATTTTTGTGATCAGTGACCCAAAAAACATATAGTAGAGCAAATCTCATGTTGGCCAGTGAAAAAATTTATAACCGGTTTGTGTAACTACACAACCAACGAGCATGGAACATGTTCACTCATAACGGTAATAAATCCAGAAACCGAAATTACAATAAATCCTGAAATATAAATTATGCTAAGTCCATAAACTTAAAGTATTTTAAAGTTTTTGTTGTTATCAAGGCCTGACTCCTACTTCAAATTATTCTAAGTCCCTAAATCGAAAATATTCTAAGTCTATTTCACCCCCCCCCCCTAAAAACGTCACTTTTTCAACCCCCCCCTAAAAGAGTCAATTTTGGACCCCCCCCCCTAAAAGCGTCAATTTTTGACCCCCCCCCTGCCGAGCCAAACTTTTTCAAATACCCCATCCAATGAACATGTTCCATGTTAATACACCCTAAACCGCGATTTGACTGGAGTAAAATACACAATTACAAATACAAAATTAAACACGGTCTCTTACGGTAGGTAAGGTCAGGGTAAGGTATTGGTTCAATTTCATACTTTAATTACAGGTGGAACCTCTGAAAACCACGACCCTGGCTGATTTCCGATGAAACCTATGGGAATCTCTTCAGATAGCCCTAAAGAACAGAATGGACTTCAAATAAACTTGGGCTTTTGAAAATTGGGTGAAATTACCCCCAATCCCCCCCCCCTTAAGTCCTAAAAATTTAAATTGATATTTTTTCGTAAATTTAACGGCCCCTAGTAGGTTTTTTGGGTCACTGAACACGAATATGATGTCGGTTTTTACCGAAAATGATTCAGCTGCCCACAATAGGCAACTTTAGGTTAAAATTTCGGTATTTTTAGAATAGATACTTTTTTTTGTAATTTTAACGATTCCTAGTAGGTTTTTTGGGTCACTGAACACGAATATGATATCGGGTTTTACGGAAAATGATTCAGCTGCCCACAATAGGCAACTTTAGGTTAATTTTTCGGTATTTTTAGAATAGATACTTTTTTTTGTAATTTTAACGATTCCTAGTAGGTTTTTTGGGTCACTGAACACGAATATGATATCGGGTTTTACGGAAAATGATTCAGCTGCCCACAATAGGCAACTTTAGGTTAATTTTTGGGTATTTTTAAAGAGATCTTTTTTTTTGTAATTTTAATGACCCCTAGTAGGTTTTTTGGGTCACGGAACACGAATGATATTGGGTTTTACGAAAAATGATTCAGCTGCCCACAATAGGCAACTTCAGGCGTTTTCTTTCATTTTCACGACCCTTAGGTTTTTTTGGTCGCGAAATCCTAATTTCATGCAGAAAATTATATTTAAGGGTTGCAACACCCTGATTTTAAAGAAAGCGTTAAAAAATGTTAGTTTTCCTTTAATCCAGAAGAATGGGGCTGGACAAAAAAAGGAAATATACTACAACCTGTAAAAATGACGCAACCATTTGCCCCACAAAATGTTTTAAATGTCATTGTTTGCGGCTGCAAAAAAGGCTGCGGCAAACAATGTGGCTGTAGAAGAAGTGGCTTAAAATGTTCACCGAGCTGTATCAATTGTTACGGCAGCAACTGCACCAACATTGTTGCAACCGCAGATGAAAGTGACGAAGATGAAGCGGCTGAAGAAGATGGCCAATTTCATATAATTTCTGACGAGTCTGAAGAAGATGATGAAGATTGTTAAATAAATTATTATTTAAAAAAATTAAATTTTATACATCTTACTCACGCAAAAATTATGTAAATAAAATTTTTTCTGAAAATATTTTTTACATTTATTAAAGGAAAGTAAAACTTATGCTCATTAAATCTTTAAAAATGAAAACTATATCGAGGGCTCCTATGAAAAACTGGCTATGTTGTTTTTTTTCTAAGGAAGGAGCCGACATAATATACGTTTTATACATAGTAAGATATCGGGGTCTTCGTTTGTGAAAAAAACAACATAGCCAGTTTTTCATAGGACCCCTCGATATTAACACTTCCCAACAAATATTTCAATAAATATAAGTATTTTATTTTCTCTTAAAAATATGAGTTATTATTAATATTAAAAATATTATATAAAAATACCCAAAAATTAACCTGAAGTTGCCTATTGTGGCCAACTTATTCATTTTCCGTGAAACCCGATATCATATTCGTGTTCAGTGACCCAAGAAACCTACTTGGGGTCGTTAAAATTACAAAAAAAAGGATCTATTTAAAAATACCCAAAAATTAACCTAAAGTTGCCTATTGTGGGCAGCTGAATCATTTTCCGTAAAACCCGATATCATATTCGTGTTCAGTGACCCAAAAAACCTACTAGGAATCGTTAAAATTACAAAAAAAAGGATCTATTCTAAAAATACCGAAAAATTAACCTAAAGTTGCCTATTGTGGGCAGCTGAATCATTTTCGGTAAAAACCGACATCATATTCGTGTTCAGTGACCCAAAAAACCTACTAGGGGTCGTTAAATTTACGAAAAAAGATCAATTTAAATTTTAGGACTTAAGGGGGAATTGGGGGTAATTTCACCCAAATTTCAAAAGCCCAACTTTATTTGAAGTCCATTCTGTTCTTTAGGGCTATCTGAAGAGATTCCCATAGGTTTCATCGTAAGTCAGCCAGGGTCGTGGTTTTAATTTTTGAATTACGGAATAGACCCGACTATATTAAATTCCGCACTTATTTACGCAAATACATCCGACTAAAAGACCCACATCAAAGGATTCTTGAGACTTTCTTCTAAAAAACTGTGTACGTCATTATTTTGACATTCATTGGCCAGAGTGTCGTTAATTATTGAATAATTTAATATAAAAATTAGAAATAACTTACATTAAATGTTTCTTAGTACTCGCATGTTGTAAAAAAGTTTATTTTTTCCGAATGCAAAGGTTTACGAGCCCAACAATTATGTTAAGGTCTTAAGAGCGGTAGAATTAAAATGCAAAAAAAAAGCTGAAACTTGGAGAAAGTAAAGTAAATATAATTTAATTTTACACGTATTTTTTTTTTTTATAATTGACGAAAAGTTTTTGAGAAAATAAATAAATAAAAAATAAATTAACACAGGCTCTTATGGGGAATTTCAAAAAATGAAAAAAAAGCATTTAAAATACAAAACTTGGATATTTTTTTTAATGAGTTGATAAATAATGTCCTAATAAATAAAAAGAGACCTTAAAGTTTACAATCGACCGTCATTTTTTATGGTTTTACTTTAAAAAATGTATAAAAAGTTAACCGTTTTTTCTGCTATTGAGGTAGAGTCATTAATTATATTTTTTTATTTATTTATTTTCTTTATAAATAATTAAATAATATTTTTTAAATAATAAATAATTTAGTTAATGCCAAAATTAAGTTAATAAAATTCATTTTTAAGCTTTGAATAGTAATAATTAAGTATTATTGAAAACATTTTTTTATTTTTTTAAAGTTGCAATCCGTATTTTTTTACATGAGTAAGACAAGGATGCCGATAGGCAAAATCCTAACGCTCTTAAGACCTTAAGTTAGATATTTTATATAATATAAAAATAAAACGAAGGCAAAAAAGACATGTCAAAAGATAGTGTTTTTTTTGCCCTAGATATATAAATTTCTTTTCATTATACTCTGCAAAAAAGATCTACTTTCTTACTTTTGGACGATCTTTTTTTCGCTTTTAATGAAAAAACTATGTGTTGAACACGGGAAAAAATGTAGGAAATTTTACTTTCAATACTGTCTGCACTGAAATCTCGTTCGCTACGCTCACTCGTGCATACAACTGCAATGAAAGCCAAATCCTATTTTTTTCCCTTGTTGAACAAATAGATATTTATTTTTTGTTTTTTGCGAGGTTTTTTGGCTGTTAACTTAAAATGCTTATTTAATTTTTTCTTTTGCCTAAAAACGAAAAGCTTTGAAAGAATTTTTTTTTTTTTTTAAGTGTTTTTATTAATTACATTAAAGATCAAAAATATGTATTTTTAAACTTTTATCTTAAAAATGAGTTTCTTAGAGATATAGTTGGTAATTATACATTGTTTTTGCAGTAGCGAAATCATGAATAATGGTGCGTATAAGTTTGATTTCAAAGTGTGAAATATTAAATTTTTTCAATTTAGGTATGTGCTTATAAGCATTATGTGCTTATTTCACACTTTGAAATCAAACTTATATTGTTATGAATTTGATACATGCATATAAGTACTTGACCAATTTCAATTTATTAACAAAAAAAAACTAAAAATATACAAGCCCAGAGTTCGAACCTGGCATCTATAGTTAACTATAGAACATTAAAATTATTATATTCTGTACGATTCCACAAAAAATTTTATAAAACTTCATTATTTAGGAACTAGAAGTATCCAGTAAAAGTTAACTTATTTGCTTGACCATAACTGATTCAAGAGTTGAAATAAAAAATTAGAAAAAATAATTTTTTTTTTTATATAGTACATTTTTTTATTTTGACTTTTGAGACAGTTCCTATAAGAAGTTGTTTTTCAATGTAGGTAGATACTAACTAAACTTTATCTTTATCAGCTTTTTTTGGATTTTTCTGATTTTTTCATTATAACTCTGAATGGGCTAAATCTGAATTTACCAAATCTTTTAAAAGTATATAATGCTTCTTATTTTTTAGAGTTTGGCAAATTTGAATTTTCCTCCTTTCTACGAGTTCTTTTACACTTTATATCTTTACAGACTTCGAACTGTTAATAGTGCGGTAACCCCAGCTTCCGAATTTCCCTCCCGAATGGATTTTGCAATCCAGACAAATATAATTATATTTATTTCAGAATGGTTAAAAAGAAAAAATTATATCTTCATCTACACATTTAACATCTAAATTTTGTACTGCTTAATAAACTTCATCAAATGGTGTTCAATATTAATTTTGTAACATAAATAATAATAATTTATATTGTTTAATAGAGATTAAAAATTTTCGAACTTATTTTTTTAATCTGCGATTTGCCGAACTCAAATATATACGCACCTTTTTGATGACTCAATCACTATTTTGCAGCTGTCATGTTAAAAGTAATAAATAAATATAATTGTGCAGAGCTGAGGCAAGGTGGCAGATTTTACAAAGAATGATGCATATATATGTGTAAGCAGGCAGTAATTGTAATTTACGTTCATTCATAACTGCAGGTTAATGTAATTTGGCACCCCAAATATGTTGGTTTACTCAGGGTGTACCGTACCAAGGGTTTAACGCGGGTATACCGTACCCGGTTTAACCTTATGAAAACTGATATAAGTTATAATAAACTGATCACAGTTGAAAAATTCTGAATTTTTTAACTTTCAGATAATTTTTCTGCTATTTGTCTCGTTATTTGTCTTAATATTATACTGAGTTTATGGACACAAAAAAAATCTTTTAATATGCATAAAATTTATAATAAAATTGCGTTGATCAAATAAAAATTTATTTTAATTTCACTTACTTAACTTTTTTCTATTCACAAATTGCAATATTTTTTTCTATTCACAAAGTACAAGACAGTATAGCTTCTGATTTCCGAGGCACGTAAACTGATGATAATAATATACAGATAATATAATATAGTGTTGTGCTGTGCTGTGTTTGTTTGTATTTACCTTATTGCTCTTTTTAATCTTTTTTATAATACACTTGTATGAATAAAGCAATGTAAAGCAATGGAATGATACACTTTGAATTTTGATTATTTTTTTTTTTTTAGTTTTTTTCATTAAAAAATAGTTTTTATTTTTAAAAACATAAATCCTTTATTTATGATTTTGCAATTATAACCTCAAAAATTTTACACTGTAAGAAAATAAATATATTTACTACAAACTTTTGAACTCCTTTTCTAAGTGACATAAAAACAAAACTTTACTCACATAAATTTAAATAAACTTTTTAAAAAATAAATTTTTAAGTATTCAATGACGGAAAGTGGGAAACAAAAAATTATAAGAAAATGTATGTTGAAACAAAAACGAGCACAACAAAGACTGTTAAGAGATTTAAATATCGAATACTCCGAGGACCCAACCAAGGTAAAATTATTATATTTTGAAAATAAAACATTTTCTAAAATTTTTTTTTAATCAATTTTTAATATCTATGTACAATTAGTATGTAGCTGTATGCAATGCTGGTCTAGTCACTGGTCTTTCCAGAGAAAATTTAGAAGAGATAATTAAAACTATAACTTTAGATTTTAATTTAATAATGCCTTCAGGAAAATCATATTCATTCATTGAGTTTGATTCGGTGGAAACAGCCGACAGATTTTACAGTATTATTCATGGGCATAGAGAAGTTCCTGGACAAGATAACTATTTTTGTCTATTGTATATTAAATCTTGTAGGTATCTCATCTATAATTCATATTTTTTTTAACAAGATTTTAATCATTTAATTTTTATTAATAGTGCCTGCCTCGCAAGATAATACAGATATGAATGAAATTCCTGATGGTTTGAGACTGATTGAAAACTTCATTACTCTGGAACAAGAAAACTTACTATTAGAAAGTGTTGACTGGGATAATGAATGTAATTTATATATATGCTTAATACTTTTGTGCAACAAAAAAATTTTGCTTATAATTAAAAATCAACAAAATTTTTGTTTTCTAGCTTGTGTAGAATCAGAATTAAAACACAGAAAAGTCAAGCATTTTGGATATGAATTTCGATATGATAATAATAAAGTAGATCTTGACAAACCTATTGCTCCTATACCTGAAGCCTATAATTTTTTACAACAATTATTTGAAAAACATGACTGTGGGCAATTTAAATATGATCAATTAACAATCAACAAATATCTTCCTGGCCAAGGTCAGCATTTAAGAAATTTTACATTTTACAATACTTATAATATTGCAGATTTTTAATAGATTATATTTTTTAGGAATACCTCCACATGTTGATACTCACAGTGTTTTTGAAAATACAATATTATCACTTTCTCTTGGTTCATCATGTGTCATGGATTTTAAACGTGGTGACAAAAAATTTTCTCTATATTTACCATCAAGATCACTTTTAATTTTATCAAAACAAGCTCGCTATGGCTGGTCCCATGGCATTTGTCCTCGCACTAACGATGATTATAAAACTGAAAATGGACTTACTACAAAACCTCGTGGAGTAAGAGTATCATTCACTTTTAGAAAAGTAAGAAGCGGTGATTGTGAATGCACTGACTTTGAATACTGTGATAGTAATAAAAATATTTCAAAATGTGCATCGCATAGTTCTATCAATAGTTCCATAGCATCAAAACTTGAATTGTCCTATGTTCATGCTGTTAGTAAAATTTTTAATTCTATTGTTTTCTCAAAATATAATTATACAATTTCATTTTAGGTTTATGATGAAATTTCTGAACACTTTCATGAAACCAGACATAAGCCGTGGCCTAATGTTATAAAGTTTATTGACACATTACAGACTGGTAGTATACTTTTGGATGTTGGGTGTGGAAATGGAAAATACTTATCTGGTCACCCACATTTATTTAAAGTATGTAATAAAAAAAAAATAAAAATTTAAACTAAATTTGTGAGTGATGTTTTTCAATTATTTTTAATTTATAGATTGGATGTGACAGAAATGCAGGTTTATTAGAAATTTGTCAAGAAAAGGGATTTCAAACACTGCTTTCAGACTGTCTATATTTACCTTATAAATTAAATAGTGTAGATGCTATATTATGTATAGCAGTAATACACCATTTATCAACTGAAGAGAGGAGAAAACAAGCCATACTTGAAATCATTAGAGTTCTTAGAGTAGGTGGTAAAGCTTTAATATACGTTTGGGCAAAAGAGCAAAATAAAGACTCAGTGAATTCAGCTTACTTAAAATTAAATTGTAGTAAAAATAAGAAAAATACAAAAAATGATGAAACTCCAATGCAACTAGTCAACAATGAAGTATACCTTCCAATTCATGAAAATCGAACAGAATTTAAACATAGCGATGTACTTGTACCTTGGAAACATAAAGGTGGTAAACAGTATATGCGTTATTACCATGTTTTTGAATGCGGTGAATTAGAAAATCTATGCAGTGATATTCCGTTTTCAAAAATTGATAATTTGTACTATGATCAAGGGAATTGGTGCATAGTACTGCAAAAAGTATAAACATTATCTAATTAAGAATGATATAATATATGCTAAATAAAAGTTGTATGAAATAATACGATAAAATTTTGTTGAGAAAGTTTATTTATTCCTAAGAGATATACAAAACAAACATTTTTTTGATAACTATATTTCCTAAAGCAACTGAGGAAACTGTCATGTTATTATTATTATTTTTTCAATCATCAATGAATTTAATTTTTCTCGATCAGTACTTATCACTTTCTAACCAGCTAAATTAAAAAAAAAATTCTGTTTATCTTATGCAAATCAGTAATAAAATATAACATTTTTTCATATTTTACAATAAATTATTATGTTTTTTTTTTATCTCCTATAATTTTAGAAAAATTAAAAGAAATTTAATGGAGATAAAACTATGCTGAGCCACAATGGCAATCGCAATATCAGTAAAAATAAAAGTTAATGCAACAATGCTTTCAGCACATATTTAGTTAAATTTGATCATTCTGGCACATTAGAGATATTGAAATACGATTAATTAAAGATTTTCTGTACATATTAAGTCCCAGGAATGTTAATATTACAAGAAAGCACATACTAATAATTTATCGTTATACAGCCTGCTGTATACCAGAATGATTGATTGCGTTTAATAAATACTTTTAAAAATACACTACCTTATTTTTTAAGAAAAAATAATATTACAAATATTATTTTTATTAAATTTTTGCATTCAAGCAAGTAAAGTGTTAAAAAAAAAACATTCGATTTTAATTTTTAAGAAATATCATTTTATTTGACAAAATGAATATATAAGAAGGGGATATAATGATTGTAAAGTCTACAATTCTTACAATAACTTGTACCTATACATTAATATGTCAGTCAAATTGAAAATTTTTTAAAATATACAATTATAAAATGTCTTGACGACAGTATAAAAAAGAAAAAATGTAATATTTATAAAAATAAGTGAACTGTTTTTTTTTTAAATTTATTTAAAAAAAAAACAAAATTTTAGAAACGTTTACTTAAAATCCCCATTCCAACGTTTAGCTTATTTTAATTTTTTTTTTGATATACAGTTAATTAGTGGAATATAACAATAATTTATTTTGGTTGTACGCACAACAGCCATCTTTTTAAAAAAAATTTTTTAATCTTGTTATTTCTATTCCCTCTTTTCCTCACATCTCTGTGCAATTATATTATTAATTTACTATTAAGAATTATATGTCTTTGCTCCTCCACTATAGAGCCATAATAAATTTTTGAAAAAAAAAAAATTTAATAGAAGCCTCATTAGAGTCTACTTTTATAAATAAGAACTCTCACTTGTGAAAAATTATAAGGCTCAATCACGTACATTATACTCGTTTTAGGAGTTTGCTCAGAGCTTTTATTAATTATAAAAAGAAAAAATAAAAGTTGCTTTGTATGCTCTGAGTTATTTGCAATTGAGATCCAATCGTTTACATATATATAATTTGACATACATTACACAGGTACAGCGAGGGTTTGCAATATTTGCATCCTCTCTCTATCTCATTTACATAAATGAAATTAAAAAAGAAAAAAATTATAATTATTAAATATTTTTTTTAAAAAATCCACTATTTCCCCATCTTATTCAATGGTTCATTCAGTCAATCTAAATCTGTACAAAAATTGAGTAACTACACAAAAAAAGTGTTAATTTTTAAATATTATTCAAAATTCACATTATTATACGCTGGCACTGAATGAACTGACCTGATAACGCTTTTTAAGAACATTCAAATAAAATGTCTTTCAGTGCGATAAGTGTCTTTCATTCGGTAAAATATACAAGCTAAATCAATATTTAATTAAATTATATAATAATCATTATAATTACTTTGTTTTTTTTTTTTTGAAATTTTTTGTTTTTATTATTTTAACACAGAGTGGACACAAAAGTTAAAGCAAGATGATTGAAACCCTGCGCCTTCCACCCGAGACAGAAAATTTGGGCATTTATCATCCTATTTATTTTTTCCTCTACCCTATGCTACTTTACATTTTTGTATTTTTACTTCTATCAATATTTTAAAATATAAGTTCTCACTCATACAAAAAGTCACACTTTTTTCACAAAATTACCGTTTCACTCACACAGCCATACAAATTTTTCATTTTAAAATAATTATCAATAATAGCAGTTGTATTTTCTTTACTTTTAATTAATGAATATTTTAGGGATTTGAGGGATTTGGTGGTTAATTGTTTATATTTTCTTTTTTTCCTAAGTTTTGTGTAAGTACGCTCACGCTAAGGTCAATGATATTTACAATAGGTGAGGTTATGCATCGGGATCAAGGACACGGGGTGATAGATGAGATTTTCTGTATTCTTCCATTTTTTTAAATATAAAGTTTTACGTGCGTTCGCTAGTTTTTTATTTAATAATCTCCAGGCTATTCGTCTTCCTCTTCCCATTCTTCTTCGCTTTCATTCTTTTTAATAGCTACTGCAGGTGCAACAACTCCTGGGCCATCCTTCATTTTCTTTTTGTATGCAGTGTTTTCCTGTAATTCAAAAATAATTTATAAGCAAAAAAATAATATTTTTATTTAATGCCAAAATATATTAAAATAAACATACTCTTTCATATCGAGCTTTGTCTTTCTCAGCCATAGCCTCATACTTGGATTTCAATTCAGGTCCAACATCAGACCATCTTTTTCCTAATTCTTTAGCAATATCACCAACTCCATATTCAGGGTTAATCATCTTAACCTTAGCACGTTCATCGTTACAGAACCAGAAGAATGCTGACCTGATATACAAAATAATGTTATTAAAATAATGAATAATCAGATATTAGCAAAAAAAAAAAAAAGGATTTTTTTTTTCTTACAATGATCTTTTTGGTGCATTAGGATCTTTAATGTGTTTGCGTTTCTTTCCTCGACCAACTTTTTCACCTTTTGGTGGAATATAATTTTGCATTTCAGCATCGTATCTCTTCTTGTCTTTTTCTGCCATTTCGTGGAAACGTTTCTTTTCTTTGTCGGACATAGTCTACGAAAAACATAATTTCGGTAATTTTAAAATAATAAAATATTTACAAAAAAAAAAACTATAAAAAGGGGGGAAATAAAGTTTCAAGTATTGATCCAGGGATGACTTTGTGCACCCCTTACTATTTCCTTTTCACTTTAATTTTTTAACAGAATATCAATTTTCATTTTTTACAGGAAATGATTCCATATGAAAAATAAAATACACATGTTAAAAGTTCTTAATTAACATGACTAAGGCTCTAAAATTTAACTCAGTTTTTTTAATTTTAAAAAATTTATTTTTTTATTTTCCTTTTTTTTTCATAAAATTTTTAAAATACTAGATATTTTTTAAAATACTTTAATTAAAAAAAAAAAATAAAAATAATGATCATAAAAAATTTAATTAAAAAAAAATAATAATAATAAAAAATAATGATAATTATAAAACGTGTAGGAAATATTATGCATGTAAAAAGGGGAGGCGATTCTTTCTATATAATATGAAGGCGATACGGTCGAAGGGCGGTGAGCTGCTGTGCGTATATATTTGCGAACCTAGTATGTGTGTGTATACGTATATATAATATAACGAACAAAATGAAGAATAACAACGCGCGATGAAGAAGAAGTGTAGAGAGAACAAAAATAATAATAATAAAAAAAGGAAGAGTAAAAGAGAAGCGCGCGCATGGGGTTGGTCGATAGCCGAGTCTTCTCGTTCGTTTTATACGAGCAGCAATGTTCAGCTTTTTGCATATAAAATATGAGAATGTGTGTGTATTTGTACGTTGCCCCTATGCAAAAATATAAAATTAAAAAAAATAATATGACATAACCTAATAAAAAATCATTTTAAATAGTATTTTCTTCTATTTTTTTTCTTAAATTCATCTTATCTACAAAAATTTATTAAAAAACAAAACAAAAAAAATAAAATTCATGGAATTTTCATTAGCTTAACTCCGATATTAATTAACGATTTATGTTTTACGTTCCAATTTATAAATTCCAACATGCTGCCTCGCCGGGGTTTGTGTGTAATGTTGTGTATGTATACACATTTAACATAAAAATACAACGAAAGATCGAGAAAAGAGAAAGTAATAAACGAGATATAAACCCGCTGCGAGTTTCTCATGTATTTACACATACACAAATTCGTAGGTTATACGCCAGGCCACGACTCCGATTTTTTGTTAAATAATATGAAAATGTAAAAAAAAATGTATTTTACTTATTGTTTTAGAATTAAAATATTCAAATTAATTAAAATGAATATCAAAATTATTAAAAAAAAAAATAAGGAACTTTCTTTTTTCAAAATAATGAATCAACTTTAAATTAATAATTAAAAACGTATTATTTTTTAAAATTTATTATTGCCGGAAGTCGCGGGAAGTCACGCAGTTAATTTATCGTTATCAGGCCGATCCACGCAAATAGATCGTTCCCCTCGCGAGAGGGGAAACTAAAATAAATATAAACATTTCGTTTATGATAAAAAAAGTTTAAATAATTTTTGGAGCTATTTAAGTTTTAGAGTCCAAATGGTAAAAATGATAAATTTTTTTAAAACATAGTCTATTTACTAAAAAAAAATATAAATAGCAATGTATTTTTGTTATAAGTGTAAGGGGCAATTTTTAAAATAAAATAAAAATATCTAAAAATAATTTACCTTCCACCTAAGTGCACACTTTTTGGAAAATTCTTGGAAGACAATGTTTTCTTCGGGATGCTTTTTCTTGTGCTCTTGACGGCATATTTGCACGAAAAATGCATATGCGGTCATTCTACCCCTAGGTTTCGTCTGTTTCGCCGCCCTTTTATCCTGTTGTACAATGACATTATTTTGTTGTAAATTATTTTGTTGATGTATTTGTTGCATCTGATGCTGTAAACAAAAATCGGGAAAGAAAAAATAAAGCAACCTATCGTTTATTAACATTTCTTTTCATATATTCATATTGTATAATAGTCTGCCAAATATTTTAAAAATATCAGTGGAAAATTATTCTTTTTCCATTATAGGGTACAAAAAAATAAAAAAATAATGATAATAAGAGGAGAACAGGTAAACTTATGATACATAAATCTTTGTTCGAGATCGTGAAAAAAAATATTATACGTTAAAAAAAATTCTTTCTTGGAATTTTAACGATGCGTTCAGGTAGCAAAACCGAAAACCCGGAAAAGGTTTCACGCTGCGTATACTTTTTTTTTGGAATTTTACAATAAGTTTGAAAGAGAAAGATGTATAAAATAAATATACAGAAAAAAAGGAGGGACTTTTTTAACGTCCCTGGATGTAATTTTCGGTAATTTAGAAGTTTGGAGAGCGCGAGTATATTCCAAGTATAGCAGCAGAGGCAACGAAGGAGAATAAAAATAAAAATGGCCGTTACGCGCTTAAATAAACTCAGCCTTTCTCTAAAATAAATATGAAAAAATTATGATTTTACTTATTGCAAAAACAAACTTTTTTTTAGCCAAAAAGCTGAATCTCATGCATTCATTTTTTTTCACTGACATGTACTTTGAAGACGAGCACCACGTGCTAAAACCCTATACAATGGCGTCCGCAATATAAATAATACGCTTTTCTTTCTTTTTCTCTCTCATTCTCATACATTATTTAATAGACAATAAAAAAAAAGTAAATAAATAAAATCAAAACTTTTAAAAATGTATTTAAACCTGTGTCATGACTTGCGGTGTGGCGGTTTGTGTTTGAATTGATTGAATATGCTGCTGCCCTTGTTGTATTTGTTGTTGTTGATGTATATTATTTTGTTGTTGAGCTGCGGATGCAGCAGCCGCATCCATAACACCTCCAGGACTATACCACCATTGTACTCCAGCATTTGATGTTGGAACGCCGGTTCTATAGTCGTAACCTGGTTTCATACATGAACCTACTGCTGGACCAGAACTCGTAACTACACTACCTTGAGTACCCGTAGTCGCCGGGTTTTGAAAACTCGAGGCCATTTTATATGAGAATAATTGTTGGGTTGCAGCAACGGCTGTACTCCTAACAATCTCTTGTTGTTGTTGTTGAGTTAATTGATGTTGTTGATTTAATAAATGTTGCTGTAAAGCTTGTTGCTGAGCTTCTTGTTGTTGTTGCTGGTGTTGTTGTTGTTGTTGCTGCTGCTGCTGTTGTTGTTGTTGCTGCTGTTGTTGTTGTTGTTGCTGGGCTTGTTGTTGCTGTTGCTGGGCTTGTTGTTGCTGTTGCCACCAAGTTTGATCCTCGCGGGTTCCTTGGTTCGCCGTGGCCCAGCCTCCGACGATGCGGTGGTGCTGCTCCGACATATCCTAGGGGAGCACGGCACCACCACTTTTAATTATTTAATTTTCTATTAAATTATCTTACGCTAGAGCACTGTAAAATGTTCTCTTGATAGTTTTTCTCTATATCGTTTTTAATTTTCCTCACTCTTTCTCGTTATTCTTAAGAGGATGCGCCTGCGCGCCTCCTGGCGGCTCTGCACCGCGTCCGGGAATAAATCTTGACGAGGACGCTGGTTAACCAATTCTTTTTTTTAAATATAAATTAACAATTACTTATTCCAATTGTTCTCCAAAATATAAAGCGTAAATAAAACACTGTTGTCAAGAAAAACGTTCCTTTTAACTCCAAAGAAATTCCTTCACGAATAATTTTACGCGCACACGCGGCGGCGGCTATACTAACTCTCAATTAATTTCTTTCCACTCTTTTACGACGTGATTTTTCACTGAGTACACGAAAATTTTCCACGAACTAACGTAACAATTTAACAACAATCTCAGTACGTCACAGAGAAACTTTAATGTAAAATTATAAAATTATAAGTTGAACCGAAAAAACACAAAAAATAAAAAAAAAATAAAAAGTTATTTTTATTTTCTATATTTTATGCGTGTATACATGTATTGTATATAAAATTCACTGTCCTTTTTAAGAGTAATACAGAAAAAAGCCTATCCTCTCACGATACGTATTATCGTGTGCGGCCCTTTTGGATATTACAATAGAGAGAAAATATTTTCAATCGTGCGCACACAAATATACACTTTTACTTTGAACGCACAGACTGGTACATTCAAAATCTATACATATATACGAATTTGTATATTTGTATGTGTTAAATTTTGTATATATATATACATATATATACCGTTCGCGCTCTCTTCTCTCGTTTTCGTATAGAATATGTACGCTCTATACAATATCTTGCGTGTATATATTATATTTCTCTTTGCTTTATAGAACGTGGGACGCGCACGCCGTCCGTCCTGCTCTCTCCCGTCGGCACTGTTCAGTTAGAACCAGCAGCAGCTCAGTTACCCCCACCACAAACCTCCCTTTTTACATTAAAAATCCACTCCACAATATTTGTACCATGTTCTACGGTTCGTAAATTTTGAATCATCGAAAAGAAGGGGATAACCAGCTCATCGGCGGTCTAAGTTTAAAATGTGAATGTGTGCGCGCGCAATTTTTTAACCCTCCTTGCTATTTTTTATTACTATGTTGCCAAGTTTAAAATGACAGGTGATGCAACAAAGAAAGAATATTATGATAATTAAAGAATTTGGCAACAATGGAAGGGAACTTTAAAGATTCTTGTTGCCCCTCTCATAAGCTACCCTTGAAACTCGAGGTCATTAAGAAGGGGAAAATAATGTGGAAAGAGAACAGCGCACTACTAAATTTTGCGAGAAACCACCATTTTCTATTTCCCGCGCTTTCTGCGCGCGCGATTTTTTTTTTTTACTTGCTTGTTTCTATTTTTTTTTTCTTCATGTATTAGTGCATATAACGATGTTAGTTGCTTGGGATCTCCAATGCTTGTATACATATACACGATACCTCTACATATATAAAAAATAACGAGGTTTTCTCAAGAATGATTGGGGGGAAGGAGAATATTTGAGAGTAGATAGAAAAAGACAGAGTAATTAATTTTTGTTTCGGAGTTTTAGCGGGATTTTTATAAAATATTCATTTTTTAAAACTTAAATCATATGATTTTACTATTGAGGTACTTTAGATTTGTAGTAATTTAATAATTGAATATGTAACTTATTAGTCTTATAAATTATGTAACTTAGGAATAAATATAATAAAAATAAGATTTCTTGACAAAAAATATTTAATTTACAATTTAAAAAAAATTTTTTTTTAAATTAAAAAAAATTTTTGAAAATATTTTTTTAAATATTTTTTTGACACAGAAATATGGAATTATTCTCTTAAAAGAAAAAGAAAGACAGTAAAATAACCGGTTCCACGGGTCAATAAGGCACGTATAAGGGGGAGAGAGAAAGACAGGCACCATAAAAACAAAGATGGAAGTATACATAAAACTTGTACATCAGCCCACATTCCCAGGCTTTATAGCTTGACTTTTTTTTCTGTCTTTTTCTCTCTTTTGGACGCCTGTTAAACGAATGTATCCAAAGCACGCTTACATGTTAACTCACACATACAGTCAAAAAGAAATTAAATTATGCATGTGAGTGTATGTAAAATTCTTTTAGGACAAACCACGTTATCAAGAAGGGTACAGGAAACATAATTTTAAAAAAAGATTTTTTTTTTTGAATTTTATTAAAATTAAAAATTATATGATTCAAAATTTTTCTTGACAAATTTCAAATTATTTTTTTACGACTTTGATTCATCAAATAAAAAAAATAATAAAATTTTATATTTTTTTTAATTTTCTACACGATAGAAAGAAAAAAAAAACGCACGGCAACCCCTATTGCTAAAATTCACCCTCTTTTTTTACCCATATCTCCCTCTTCATCTGTCTCTCCGGGTTTTGCCGAGCCATGTGGTGTAACAGCTCACCAATATACGCATATTTCATGTATTTTAGCCATAAAATCTCCCTCTTGCTCTTTTTTTTTTTTTTTTAATTTTTTATAAAACGAAAATTTTGATTTTTCTATGTATTGTAATTTACAAACACATACATACACACACATACAAATGCAAAAAAAATACATAATAATATATTAAATGCTTATGGCGGTCGAGCCAGCGCCCGAAGCTGGAGCGAGAGAACAAGTTCTTCCAAGCGAGAAAAACGTATGCGGGAAAGTGAACGGAATATTTGTGAAAAATACACACACGTATACACAAATTTTTAATTTCAAAAAATATGATTTTAAAAATACTTTAAATTACAAAAGAAAAAAAACTCGTAAAATAACAGGACCCAATTTGAAAAAAAAAAAGTAATTTAGTTTTTTATAAGTAAATAATTAATGACCATTGTTATTTACTTGAAAATAGGGTGAGGGGTTGTAAAATAATACCTTGAGTAATTAGATTTTAAAATGTTTTTTTTTTTTAATTTTATTTTTTCGAAGGGTAAAAAGTATTGAATTTTGCAAACAAGAAAAAAAATTGCAAAGTCTGCACGCAGGTTGAACAAAATTTATTTTTTTTGCGAAAAATTAATTATTACTAAATTAAACAATAATAAAATTACGCTAAAAAAATTTTACTAAATAAAAACGAGAGATTTATCAAAAAATTTATTTAATGATAAAATTAAACCATCAAACGTGAAATGACCGTCGCATGGTCATAATGCAAAACTATTTTACCCTTTTGGTAAAACGAGCGTATATTTTAAAATTCGCAAAGAACAAAGAAAACGTAATTCGAGTTAGTTTTTAGTCAGTTCATATTTAATTTTAAAGATAAAATTGCACTTTTTATGTAATTATAAGCATTTTATATTTTATTTTAAAATATTCTTTGGCAGTCATTTTTATACAATATGAAAGAAAAAAGAAATGTTTAAAAAATAGGTACCATTTTCTCGATTTTTGAATTCAGCTTCAGATTTTCTAAATTATTGTTAATAAATATTTTTAAATCTAAATATTTGTATTTATAAAAAAAATATCTTAATTTTTCTTTCAAACAGTAATTACTGATTATTATTATAATTATTTTATTACAAGATAATAATTTAATTGTTTAGAAAATATATCTTTTTTATTCAAGTTCAAATTATTAACGTCAATGAATTTTTATTTACACGATTAAAACTACTGTTTATAAAAACTGATTTTTAAACACTAATATTTTAAAGAAAAATTCAAATAATTTTAATTATAAACAATTAATAATTTAAATTTTTAAATACCTCCATGTTGATTATAGATGTGAGTTTTAACGGCTATGTAAAATGCCGGGAAATTTTGAAAATTTTTAGATTAAGTATCTGAGCACCTTCTGTAACATAAAAAACAGTAAAATTTAATTAGTAAATCATTCAAATGCATGATTGTATAATTTTTGAATAAATAAATAAATTTTCAGTAAAACCCAAAAAAAAAATTCCAAGAAAAAAATTATAATCTTATTAGAATTACCATTAGCAGAAAATATTTAATGAGAAAGAAAAACAAGTATTTATGAATTATAAAAACACAGTAGGTAAATATTAAAATCCCTTAATTTTTAAAAGTCTCATTGTATTTCTTAAAATTTTAAATAAACATAAATATTCAAAATAATCACTTGTAAACAGTAATCTTGAATTTAAATCGTAAATTCTTGTTAAAAACCGATTTAAATGAGAATAGAATATTTTTACTTAAAAAATTATTTGTTTTTTAAAAAAATACAAAAAATATCCAGCTACTATACGTTTAAGCATCGACCATTTTATACTATAGGTACACAATGCTAATTCTGGTTTCCCGCCTTTTTTATAGTATAAAACGCCATTCTATCGAATCTTTTATGCATATTCATAAATTCAAGAGGGATTTTTTTAAAAAATCACCTTTTGTTTTATTTTTATTTCAATTTTCATTTAAATTTTAAAATTAATTATTTTTTAAAACTCGTTTTTACTTATGAATATAATTTTTTTTTGAATAATTTCCAATTTAGTAAAATTTTTAATTTAAAAAACTAACTTTTTATTCAAAAAATTTATTAAAAATAAAATATTTATACTTTTTAGTGTAAAATGTACAAGCCAACAATTCAATGGTTACTTTGCTTGATGGAGCATTATAATAAGCCACATACATATAAAAAGGCTTAAAACCCGCGTCAGCACAACAACGTCCGGTTTATTTTATATGAAAGCCAGTAAAATGGCAAGCCGCAAAATTTCTGTAAATAAATGCTTTTTTTCGTAAAAGAGAATAAAAAAAAAATTTTTTGTTATTTTTTTTCTCTTTGAGACATGTCATACATTTTTTTTTTATTGAAAAAAATATAAAGAAAAAAAATAAAATGAATTCTTTAGACTGTAGCGCCAACTTTACAAATATATTTTTACTTGAAATGAAATAACCCAATGGCGCGCATGTATGTTAAATAAAATATTTATTAAAATAAAAATAGATAAAAATCTATGTTAATAAATAAAATAAATAAAAAAAAAAATAACAAAAATTCATAAATTTTATTTTTTTGGAAAGTAGTTAACTGTACATTGATATTTATTTACTATAAAATTTAAAATATTTTGAATGGAATGGTGCGCGCGCAACCAAACGTGCAACATACAACAAGAAAGCGTTATCAACGTGATGACTTATAGGAAGACAAATTTTTAACATAAAAAAATTAAACATATTTCATATAATAAATATAGTATCCCTAGGAAAATTAAAAAAAAAATTTCTTAATAAATTAAATAAAATTTTTTCATAAAAATACAAAGCAAACATCAATTTTAAGTTATTTAAAATTCTTTTATAAATTTCGGAGTCGTATATAAATACACATAAAGAATGAACGTACATATAAAATGGCGCTAAAAGTAAAAATCTACTGTCTCTCTCATTCAACAAGAGTTTAATAAGATGGTTAGCAGACGAGAAATCGTTTTTTAGCCAGTGCGCGCGCGTTTCTTATTATTTTTTAGGTTAGAATCGTTAAAGAATTTATTATTTTTCTAACAATAAAAGAATCTTCATAAATTAACTTTATTGTTTAAACAAAAATTTAGTTTTTAAAAAATTACCTTTAACCTTTTTCCTTCGAATAAATTCGTTAAATGCGTCCTAGCACTTGATAAAAACCGTGTAATAAATTAAAGGAAATTTAAAATAATATAAAATAATAGAATTTTAATAATATATTAATTTCTTTTTTAGAGGAATAAAACTTTTAGACACACATAACAAATACGGTCGAAACACACACTGCAAGAGAAAAAATTTGTACGATTGCGCGCGTCTGTAAATACACTTGTTCACGTATACATATTATTACACACAAGCACAGAAAATGTATATAATATTATATATCTTTTTGGAAATACTCCCAGATAACGTTACGTATAATGGCAGCTATATATATGTGTGTGTATGTTTATTATAATATAAAAGTAAATACACATAGTTATAATATCTTAGAAAAATTATAATGTAAACGGTACTTTAAGATAGTATTAGTAAAATATCTGAAAAACAATATAATTTTATACATAATATATATATACATATTTTTTTTATATTATTATGATCAGAATATGAGAAAGAAAAAAATAGAAAAGACGCGCATACATATATTCAAAGAGGTTAAGCTCTTTGTATATTATGTACTTATGTGTCTATATTAGCCTGGGCATTATTTTTAATTAATTGTTTATTTTAATTATTGTCAGCCAAAAAAGATACTCTTTTATTTAAAAAAAAAAACACAGAAAAATTTCTAATTGCTGCTGCCATTTACAAGGTTTCTAACTGAGAAAATCTTACTTGGTTCCAAATGACTCCGAAATTTTTCTTCCAAGTAATTAAAATTTTTTAATTAATTAACTGATGATAGTAACATTTAAGACAAGTATCTGATTTATCTAATAACTAAAATAAATTTATGGTTTCACAGCTTTGAATAAAAAACTTTTTAAAAAAGGAGTCATACCAATAATATTGTTTACCACTTATTTCAAACTAATTTATAAACCAATGCAATTTTGTAATTTATAAAATCTTCTAAAAAATAGTTAAAAATTTATAATTATATAAGCCAGAAACTTCTTAAAAATCCAAATAATAAAATTTCGGAGTCAATATTTTTGATTTATAATTACTTTAAAAAATGTAAACAATACAGATGGCGCCACCATCCAATGCGACTTTATAACAACAAGTCTAATATACATAATATACACCTTGTAATATATAAAAAAAACGTATTTTTTTATATATTATATGAACATATTATAATATAAATATAAAAATATATATATATATATTCACCCTACTCTTTTCTTTACTTCTTTTCCTTTCGGGATTTTTACTGAATTGTAATATAAATAATATCTATATCTCACTTTACTTTACTTTCATATATTAATACCATATGGAATTGACTTGAAAGAAAAATTAAGGTAGAAAAAGATAAAAATAATAAGTTTTTTTTTACTGTATGCTCATCTACGTATGTATATGTAAATAAATAAATTATATACTGCATTTATAATATTGTATATTTTAAATAAAATTCTATATTATTAATAGTGTATGTACTTGCGTAGTATAAATAACGATAAATATTTATTTTAATGCAAGATTTTTTTTTTAAATGAATCAATTTTCATTAATATAATTGATATTATATAAAATCTTTTTTTTTAAATGTATGAGTAATTTTCATTCGATATATTTCTATCAATGTTATTTTAATGTCGTATACATTGACGACATTTTTAAATATTAAATAAAAACAATAAAATTGATGTTTAATATTAAAAATATGACTTAAACTCTGGTTTATTTTTTGAATATTATTATTTGAATTAAAAAATAATCGATAATATTATGTTTATTCGAAGAAAAATGATAATTTATTTAATCACTTATGAGAAACATGCATTAAAATATTTAAAATATTCAGGCGGGTGATACTAGAGGGAGACTCTGTACACGTCAAAAATTGAAAATATTTTTGTTTTTAATAGAAAAATCTCTAGTTCAATTAATTTTTGGCTATTAAATTTAATGTAAAATTTAATTTTTTATTTATAATCAATAATATTTTGTTTTAAAATTACTAAAATACTTTTAAAAACAAATACAAGCGCAACAATTTCATACACACATACACACACACACACTTTGATATTAAAAGTACGATCAGAAGTGAGACAAAAACATTAACTATATACAGAAAGATCGTACAACAGCAGCCATTTGTATATGTATTTATATATTCTCGATGACGATTATATCGACGTTACATTCAATTGTAAATTTTAACACAATTTTTTTTTTTTTTATATACAAATAAATTAAATATTAGCACAATAAAATATAATCACAAATCATAATCTTACCAATAAAATTTTATTTTCTTGATTCTTAAAAGTTTGTTCAAAAATAACAAATAAAAACAAACTAAAAAAAAAAAAATGAAAAAAAAACTGAAAAATTTAACACAGGAAGAAACTTTATTTCAAGTTCCTTTCTGATTGGATTTGTCGTCTCGACTGGAGACAGCTATAACACTGTATAGGCAGGTTCGTCTTTGGACATGTATTATACTACTCGTTCGCGAAAAGCTAAGACACGAAGGGGGCATATAAATATATATACGTATAATACTCTTTTTTTCCTTCTCGTCCCTCATATATAGAAGTTATATATACATTTATATATATTATTATACAAAGTATATATATATATAAATGTACTCATGTGCTCTTTCGATCTTGTTGTCTCATATATATACGAATTCAATACTCGTAAATATATATAAATGCGCGGCAATATATATGTATATTGTATACATATTCGTTATATATATATATATATATATTATTCATAAAATATATATAAATATATGGATACGGTCCACATATGCATAGATAAATACATTATAGAGAGGCCTAGAGGGTAGCTTGTAAATAGGCCTTCAAAAAATTATTTTTTAATATATATTTACATAAAATAAAGATTACGAATAATATATTACATCGTTTAAATATCACGTCAAAAAGAAATTATTTAAAAATTTAATTATTTTAATGTAAGGAAAAAGAAAATCAATGAAATAAATAAAAGCTTACCTCAAAATGGTGAATAACTGACAATTGATGTATATTATTTTGTTTATATTTTTTTATTTTTCTGTATAAAATGTTATAGGACGGTTGCAGTAATACTACTGTTTTTCTTCTCTTCTGTATATATACTCGTCACCGCACGTCTTCGTATGTGTCAGGGATAAAGGATTCCAAATACACACAGCACAATATAATATACACAGTTTGCCGCTCTTCTCTCGAATTCTATGTATTTATATATAATGTATATATATATATATATATTATTATTATATTTGTAAAAGCATATACATGTAATATAAAGCATATAATATGGGTATATAAATATATAATAGTTTTGAAAGAGAGACCCCACGCTATTTAGTATTGCAGTATATGGGAGTTAGCAGTTTTGTTGTAATGGGGAAGTTTATTTCATTTTCATTGGTTTATTCAAGATAAGCCGCAAAAACTTGTCCAATCAAAATTTAAAACTTTAACGTTTTTCGACTTTAGAGCGCACGTATACATATATATAACAGTGATTTTTCCCCACTATTAAAATATACACTCCACTTTTTAACAGAAATGTATTATGTTGTAACATTAGCGGGAAATACATGAATACGTTGAAAAATTTTGAAATTAAAACTACTTTTTTTTTTTACCACAAAATTTTTTTTAGGTATAAAGTATTTTTTTTTGATATTTAATTATTTTTGAACAAATTTTATTAATTATGTAAAATGATTTTAGAAAGCATTTTCCTTGAATAGCTGTAGTATGTCTAGAAACACTTTAAAGTTCGTTAAAAGCTTCATATATTATGAGAGCGTTCAAAATTTGAATAATGCATGCAACAGCAGTTTTATGTGCACATAGGTATATTTTCTTGCATAGGTATAGATGGCACTTGAAGTTTCAAAACAAATTAAGCAGATGCATCAAATTAAATGATATTATGTTGAAGTATACATAAGCATTTCAAATAAGAAATTTATTATTAATAGTTTGCATCCAGCATTTTTTATATATACTAAAATTAGGGGTGTGCAACCGCGTTCGAATTTTCGGGTCGGGTCGGTTTTCGGGTATATGTGAAAATCTTCCGTAGGTAGAGTTTTGAATCGGAAGTTTCTCTGACTTCACGATTCTTATTAAAAATTTTTCGTTTACACTTAAGACTTAAAAAAGAGGAGAAATATTAAAAAATTAACTATTGCAATTAACCAAAGGGTAATTCCATGGATAAACAGTACAAAATGATATGCGAGGTCTCAAAAATAGAAAATTTGGTTTTTTTTCGATAAAACAACTTAAAAATAGATGATTCCCCGAATTTGAAGGTTTTCTATAAATTTTGAAGGGAGCTATGCTGATTTAAAGTTTTTTGGTCAAATTTCTCTCCTCAGCCACCATTTTTGAAAGTCCCGTAAAAAAGCTCTAAAACACGTTAAAAAAAGAAAAAAAAGTAGGTTTTCGATGTCAAATTTGATGAAAAATTCGAATTTTCAGTCAGATTTTTCCTACTCTATGTCTATTCGCGGGAAAATTCAAATTTGTGTTAAACTTTAAGTGAAAATAACTTTAGTTTCCCGCTAAAAAAAATTTTTTTTCTTAAAATTTTCCAAAATTGCATAATGCATATATTTTACTGAAAAAAATTTCCCGAGAGTAATTTTTGTTTTAAGCGAGTAATACCGGTTTTTGATTTTTTCAATTTTGACTTGTTACTTATTTTGCTGATTTCCCGCTAAGTCACGTGACCAAATGAAAATCTGACCAAAAATTTGAATTCTGCGGGAAATTTTACAAAGGTAAAGTAATTTTGGTATCCTTTGAATCAAATTTCATCAAAAATGGTGGCTGAGGAGAGAAATTTGACCAAAAAACTTGAAATCAGCATAGCTCCCTTCAAAATTTATAGAAAACCTTCAAATTCGGGGAATCATCTATTTTTAAGTTGTTTTATCGAAAAAAAACCAAATTTCCTATTTTTGAGACCTCGCAAATCATTTTGGGCTTTTTATCCATGGAATTACCCCAAACAATTGGCACTATGGTTCCTCATTAGCAATAACAAAATGTTTTTAATGGTTCTATTTTACCTAACAAAGTATAATGTCATAAGAAAAACTAAGAATGATCTTTTCCTTTTATTGTCAATTTAACTCATGGAAAAAATTAGATTTTTAAATCAAAAAAAGATTTTACATATCTAGGGCAAAAAAAGACTATTTTCTCTCCTAGGGAGACGGCTTTTTTGCCCATTATATGTAAAACTATTGTTTAGAACACGGGACAAAATATGGGATTCGACTTTTGCAAAGCCAAAACCAATATTTTATCCCTTATTTAATAAATAGCTATTTCTACGTCAGCACATAATCTTCTTTTATGATAATTATGTCTGTTAGATAGTTTTTGATGTAGTTGAATTTCTAAAATTAGCACTTTCATAGAAAAAAATTAGGTCCAAAAAAAATAAAAAATTTATTGCTTCTTGTATTTTTTGATGGCAAAAGTTTTAGGAAAAAAAGTTTTAAAGAAATTAATTACCCAATTGAAAATATCAAGCAAGAATGATGTTTCTAAACTAATACTTTCATAGAAAAAAATGATGTATACTACATCCAAAAGAAAAAAATTTTCAAAAAATTAAGTATCAGATTGGAGATATTGAGTGAAAACAATAATTCTAGGTATTAGTAGTTTCATAGAAATAAATTAGATACTGCGTCCAAAAAGAAAAAAAAAATTGTTATTTTTTATTATATTTTTTGGTGACAAAAATTTTCAAAAAATTACGTATCAGATCGTAAATCTTACTCGGCAAAAATTGACTGTAAACGATATTTCTAAAACTAGTACTCACACCGAAAAAAATTAGATACTACGTCAAAAAAAAAAATTTGGTATTTTTTTTATTTTTTGGTTACTAAAATTTCGAGAAAAAAATTTTCAAAAAATTAATTATATAGATTCAAGATATTGAGTAAAACCGATACTATTAGGTATTAGTACTTTCATGGAAAAAAATGAGGTATTACTTCCAAATTAAAAAAAAAAAGTATATCGAGATTTTTTGGTAAAAAAAATTAGAAACACAAATTAAATATCACCGGTTACAGTCATACACTAGTAACATAACATACATACATACAAACACCCAGACTTTTTTTAAAAACTGGTTTATTAGCTTTCTGAGGTCTGAAAACGTGCTTATATGCCAAAAAATTAGAAATCAAAATTTAATCTAAAACAATATTAAAATTACGCTGACTGCATTAACAAATTTTTTTTTGGAATCTAAAGTACGCTAATCAAATTTAGAAATTTTACTAAAAAAAAAAAAATCCGTCTGTTGCAAGCGGATTTTTAAAATTTTTTTTATGAATATTTTAAATTAATAAGATTTAGTGGCAAATTTTGCTTCCAAATATAATTTTTTCCAACCATTGTCTTGCTTGCGTTATAGGCAAAAATCTGATTTCGTAATAACTTTTGGAGATATTTTTGTAAATATAAATCGAAAATAAATTTTAAATGTTGAAATATCTGTTTTGTTTAAAGTTATATTCACAGCATTAGTCAAGATTTTACTGGATTTTATTATTATTTACACAATATTGAAGGCACAAATAAACATCCTTTAGGTTGATACGTTCATCAACGATTGTGAACTTACGACCATTTGGAGGTGTCGAGTGTAATCGATTTTCCAAAATTTCTATGCATTCCAAAATACTTTAACGCAGCCAGTGAAAAATTCAATTTGTCTGTAAAGAATAAAAGTTCTCCATGAAACAGGGGCTTACATCAGGTCTAAATTGTAAACGAACGTATATTGAAATTTTTAAAGAAGCCTGGGAACAGGTGAGTAAAATAAATTAGATTTATTACCTGAAATTAGCTCTTTTTAATCATTTTCTAAAAATACCCTGCCAACTAGCTGGCACTAAGGTTCCTCAAACAATGAGCTTAATACATTAATATGCCACTGTTATCACCGATTACAACCCTGCAATCATATACGTACATTTCTCTCTTAATTCCATATTAGTTGTTTATACTTGTTAAATATCACCGGTTACAATATTTTCAGATATTAGTACTGTCATGGAATTAAATGAGGTATTACATTAAAAAAAAAAAAATATTACAGTTTTTTTAATTGTTTTGTTTTTTTCAATTATGAGAAAAAAATTTTTTTAAAATTCGGTATCAAATCCAAAAAATTACTATAAACAAACTTTCTAAAACTATTACTTTCATAGAAATAAATGAGGTATAACGTCCAAAAAAAAAATATATATATTTGGTATTTTTTGTATTTTTTTGTGACGAAAATTTTGTGAAAAAAATGTTCAAAAAATTAATTATCAGATTCGAGATATCAAGTAAAATCCATACTTTAAAATATAAGTACTTTCATGGAAATAAATGAGGTGTTACATCCAAATCGAGATCCAAATTTAAAAAAAAAAATAGTACCTCGAGCTTTTTTGGTGAAAAAATGGGTCTTAATTCCATAATGTTTGTGAAATATCACCAGTTACATACATACACACACACACACACACACACACATATATAAAGACTTTTTAAAAAAACCGGTTTTTTAGCTTCCTTAGGTCTCAAAACGTGTTTATATGCCAAAAAATCAAAAACCAAAATTTGACCCATCACAATTGTTCCTCATTGAGGAACGAAAACATCAATAATTTATTTTCTTTTTTATTGAACAGCAATTCAGAAATATCCCAATTTTCCCAAAAATAAGAGTTTCGGGAATATTTCCCGTGAAAACTGAAAATCAAATTAGATTTTTGATTTCGTAATAGGTAAAGCCTGAAAATGGAAAATTATAAAAATTCAACGAGTTACTTAACTTGTTAGGGTACCAATTTTCAGAGGACCAATTTTTAAAAGTTTCGCAGTTTTTAAACAAAAATTTCCTGAATAATATTTACGAGAGTTACTTTGTCCTCAGGAATTCTATGAAACCACCAATTTTTTCATAAGAAGTTTTCTTTAGCGATAAAATCTGTTGTTTTCTAATTTTACTAGTTTTTTCCAATATATATTTTGCATTAGTAGCTAATTTGAGCCTAAGGGATTTGAAATATTAAAAATTTTCTGTATTAAATAGTCAGGGAAAAACTGTTACACGGAAAATCTTTAATGAACGACAACTAACTCATTTTTCATCGAAAAACAACAAATTTTACTATTTTCATGAATATTTTTTAATTTTTTAATATTTCAAAATCTTTAGGGTTAAATTAGCTACTAATGCAAATATATCAGTGACAGAATTTAGATCTGTTATATGTTAAATATCAAAAATAGCACATACGAATTCTGGAACTTAAAATTATCATGCATTTACCTCAATATTCAAAACAATAATTGATTGCAAATCTTTGAGTTTTGAGGAAAAATATACCTTAAGATCTAATCAGAGATTAAATTCAAAAAATTTTCCAAATATAAAAATTTAGTCGTCAACCTAATTTTGTGTTACAGAATTCTCAAATCGGGGACTTATCTCCCCAAAAAATCGTAGTGAAACAAAGTAAGAATTTTACTCCAGTCAAAATATGGGGGGGGGGGGTTGTATTTTCACTGGCGAACACGAGATTTATTCTACTGTAGGTTTTTTGGGTCGCTGAACACGAAAATCGAGGTCATATTGTAAAGAAATGGGGGTTCACCCTTTAATTTGCAAAAACTATAACCCCAAAAAGGATTTTCTTTTTACATACTCGCACTTTGAGACCTCAGATTTGCACCATACGGATTTTTTGGGTCACTGATCAAAAATTTCGACTTCTTTTTTATAAATAATCAATATTTCACCCCTAAAATAGCTAAAACTACCCCTAAGAGGGTTGTTTTTGCTATATTCGCACTTTGAGAATCCAGGATATGCCCATATAGGTTTTTTGGCTCACTAATCAAGAATTTCGACTTCTTTTTCATAAATAATAAATATTTCACCCTTAAAATAACTAAAACTACCCTTAAAAGGGGTGTTTTTTTTATTTTCGCACTTTGAACGTCCAGGATATGCTCATATAGGTTTTTTGGGTCGCTATTCAAGAATTTCGATTCCTTTTTTCTGCCGAAATATTGATTATTTCTGAATAAGAAGTCGAAATTCTTGATTAGTGACCCAAAGAACCTTATGGGTATATCCTGGATGCCAAAAGTATGAAAAAATCAAAAACACCCCCTATTCGGGGGTAGTTTTCACCAATTGAGGAGTAAAATTTTAATTATTTATGAAAATGAAGTCAACATTCTTGATTAGCGACCCAAAAAACCTATATGGGCATACCCTGAATGCTAAAAGTACGAAAATAGAAAAAACACCTCTTTTAGGGGTAGTTTCAGCTATTTTAAGGGTGAAATATTGATTATTTATGAAAAAGAAGTCGAAATTCTTGATCAGCGACCCAAAAAAATCCGAGTGGTGCAAATCTGAGCGCTCAATGTGCGAATATGTAAAAAATGAACCCTTTTTGGGGGTAGTTTTAGCAAATTTAAGGGTGAAGCCCCCATTTCTTTACGAAACGATCCCGATTTTCGTATTCAGCGACTCAAAAAACCAATAGTAGAGTTAATCTCGTGTTCGAACCAAATCCGTATTTTAACTGGAGTATTTAAATAAATTTAGAGCTTTGACGTAATATTCAATATGTTTCAAAAAGTTTGTAATATGTTTCATCGGGCCAAAGAGCCCAAAAAACCTGATATAAATGGAATATTTAAGTTAGTTATAAAATTTTTGCGTTTTAGATATTTTGGCTTTATTCGCATAAAACTATTTGAATTAGTTAAAATTCCTTATAAACCAAGTTTTCTAATAAAAAATTTGCTGATGAAATAGGGAAACTGGATTTTGTTGACAATTTTTATTTTGCCCAAAATCCAAAGGGGTTTATATTGAAAAATGTGTCAGATTTTTTTTTCTTCAAATTTTTCGTCGTTTTGTACTGAAAAAAGGTCTGAAATAGTGAAAAACTTAAATCAATATGTACAATTTTTTTGATCGCTGGATGGCAATTGTTTTTTAGGTATCGACCAATCAGATGATAAGTAAAGTATTAATTTTGGCCAGCAAAATACAGCTTTAAATTTTATTTAAATTAAAAAAGAAAATTGCTAATTTAATCAGCATAGAATGAAAAATGTGCCTTTGCTTTTTCTAGATCCAAACAAATTTTCCTTCTCAGTTAAAAATTAAAGAAAAGTTGCAGTATGCTTTCTTACCAAAAAAATGAGTGAAGCAGACGACATTAGGGTTGCAATTTTTTTATTTTATTTTTTGTAGAGAAGGAAAATTTTTTCGGATCTAGGAAAAGCTCAGGCAAATTTTTCATTTTATGTAAATTAATTTGGCAATTTTTTTTTAATTTAATTAAAAATTAAATCCGTATTTTGCTGTTCAAGCGCTTGACTTGAGAAAAAATCGGTATGATGGCGCAGCAAAAACATAATTTGTTGCGCTAACTCGGTGGAAAAAAAGACAAAAGAACTGTTTTTCTATACATAGTTTCTTATATTCTTTGGTATATCCCCGTATGAAAGCCAATCATAAACTAGTACAATAACAAGTAAGAGAGAGACAAATTATCTAGTTATAAATATGATTGGTTACATAAAACTAGCTGATCTGAAACGCATTGTATATATTTTATCCTTATTTTAACTACTTGAATCATGCTAATATCTTTCTTTATCTTTCAGTGTTTATTCCTGCAATATGTTAGAAAAAGACAGTAAAATAATGGCTACTCGATTCTGATATCACCCCTCCATACATTATTAACAACACTTACAAAGTTTATCGTCAATTCGTCTTTCGAAAAAAAAAATGACGATTTATAGTAAGTGTGTTCTTAGTTAGCATATAACATAAAAAAAATTTTTTACGATTTCCCGGTCCCATCCTTGACCTGAAAGAAGAAATTCAGTACGAATTTTGTAATAAAAAATAATCCGATATTGTGAATAAAAGTTCTGCAGAAAAATATGGAGTGCATTTAAACGAATAAAGTTTCACCTACATTTTAATGCACGCCGGTTAAAACTTTCAACTTTGAATCCTGGCGTCTTAAAAAGCATCATCTTCGAGAAAAATGTTTATAGATTTTAGGTAGTTCGCGTTAAAACAATTAAAACTTATTTTGTTATTTTTCAAGTGTGTTTTTAAAAAGATTTGTATTTAAAAGACTGTGAAAAAAGTTTTTGAGGAAAAATGAATGGGTTTAGCACTGGTGAAGAAGACTCCAGGGGAGCATCTGATCAAATTTGTTGTCTAGTTGATGAAGGGGAAAGATGCTCTCGACCTGCTGGAAATGCTTCATATAGTAAAAGAATTCAAAAAACTGTTACTCAGAGAAGGCTGAAGCTACATCTTGATCAGATGGTATTTTTTGTTATTTTAATTTTTTTTTTACACATTCTTACCAAAAAAGATTTTTCAATTTCTTATTTCTTTTTTAGGCAAGGCATATCTACATTTGCGATTATCACAAACAAGTAATACAAAGTGCAAGGACAAAACAGCAGCAACAAAGAAGGCGAAAAGAATCAGAGGAAGACTCTGGAGAAACAGATAATGATTTACCAGAAGTTGATTTGTATCAGCTACAGGTCGGTACACTAAGAAGATACAAACGTCACTACAGGCTTACCACCAGACCAGGTTTAAATAAGGCACAGCTAGCAGATGTAAGTTTTAATTATAAATTTTTCTAACAATGTTTAGCTCACATAATCTAACCTTTTTTTTATTTCTAGATACTTATGAAACACTTCAAGACAATTCCAATTGTTGAAAAGGAGGCTTTAAGTTTTTTCTTTTATACTGTTAAAACTAATGCAAATAAGTTAGATCAAAAAAATGGATTAAATAATGATACTTTGTAGCTTTATTAATTAGTAACTAATGTGAATATTATATATACTTAAGTAACAATGTACAAAATGTTTCTAATTGGCTTTTGCAATTAAGAGTAAATTCATATGTAATATAATATATAAATATATTTATAAAAGTTTTTTATGTAAGTTAAATATCTATAAGATTTTAATTTAAATAATTTACAAAAAATTCAGATCTGCTACCCTTAAATTCGTTTAAGGGGCCAAGGGTCACGTGTTGAATATAGGGAATCATAGCAATTTTTTTGCGCCATTGGTTCTCAGGAACCAGGCATCCAAGGCAGTAGTAGTTGAGCTTATTGGAAAGTTAAAAATCATTACATTTACGTGATTATAAATATTTTTTAAAATTTACAGTGCAAAATAAATTTGTATTATTAAAACTATTTTTTTTTGTTATAAATATTCATTTTGTTACAAAAACAAAAACATTTGATTGTAAACAGAACCATTCAAACAAAAAATGATTTGTAAAATCAAAAATTTTAAGCAAATGATTTAAGGAATATTTGTAATCACGCAAGTCTACGGAATTCTAGCTTTAAAACAAGCCTTCCTACTAATACCATCGATATCTGGTTCCTTAGAACCAATGGCGCAAAAAAGTCGCTATGATTCCCTATATTCAAAACGTACCCTTTGGCTTCTTAAAATACTAAAATAAGGCTTGATTGTGATGTTTTAATCAATTAGATTGATATAATTATCTTAAAAATATTTATATGTAAAATATTCTGAATAGATTTTAATAAAACTTGGTATTTAATTTTTAACTTTTGTTGAAAAAGATCAGAGTTACTGAAAATAATATAGCTTTAGTAAAATTAATATAAACATATATTTAAAAAAAATATGTTACAATAATAATTAACAAAATATAGCTTATAACAAATCATTTTTTGATAAAACTGTTGTTGCCTCTTCTTCGCTGTCACTTAGTTCTGTAAGATAAAAAGAAACTTGAATATAACTTACTATTATAATTAAGAATAGATTATTTATTAAATTTTGAAAAAATTAATTAATAGCGAAATTAAGCAAAGGAAAAGGTTAATGTCAGTTCAAATGTATAGATGAATAAACATTTAGCAGAAAAATGAATAATAAAAATAATTTCCAGATTTAGAATGCACTGATGTAAGAAAACTTTTTCATTAATAATGGGTATATTGAAATTCAATAAAAAAATGTACAGTTCATTTAAAAAAAAAAAAAAAACAGGGTAGATTTAATCAATTTGCAAAATGTTTGTATCTATTAATTTGTATTAACATTGCCTAAATTAAAAAGATTATAGTTTGATCTCAAATCTTCCAACAACTACTGACAAATTTATAAATATTACAAGGTATTGAGTGAAAATTTTGAGACCATTAATTAATAATCTTATTTCTTTTGTACATATAGAGTATTATTAATTATTTAATAAAATAAACTATCTTTAAAGATACAAAAAAAATTGTATAAAATTTAATATTTACCAATATTATCAAGAACTTTTTTCTTTGATTTTTCTTCAACAAATTCTACATCATTTTCATCAAATTCATGACCTGCGAGACTGTCCTCATCTGAAGAGTACCAGGTATTACGACCACCTTTTCCATATTCATCAGCCTAAAAGTTAAAAATTAAAATTTTAAAAATCTTTAAATTAGCCAAAAAACAAAAAATTTTATACCTTTGTGGTCAGAAGCTCAGCTGTTCCCTCCCCGATATTTACAATTTTTGAATTTTCGTCATCTATTTCCATGTCATCTGTATTAAAATATTAAAATGATTAATTCATCCAATTATCAATTTCAAATTCAGCTACTTACCTTCATTAATATCTTCATGTTTGTGTTTCCATGTTGATAATTTTATATTTATGCGTTCACTTATCATTGATGTAAGTTTGTCAGATGTTATACAGTGTTGTATAGTATTACTCTTTGGAATTTGTTTGTTGTATCTATGAAATAAAGTGAAATTAATTTCATAAAAATTTTAAATATTTAATAAATGTTACTTTGCATCTACATCTTCTTTCACTGCATCTTTTATTTGTTTTATAAGTTTTGCTGCGTGATCTGCAGCAAAATTTGATACAGTACCCACTACATCAGCTACTGTAGAAGTATATGAAATATAGTCAAAATATAAACTGCATATTTCTCTGTATGAATTTAAACTTAAAGTTAAAACAGCAGAACCAACTCTTTCTTCAATATACGTGGGGTCCACCACTGTTTTTCCACTAAAATTAAAAAAAAGTAGAACTGTCAATAAAATTTTTTGTTTAACAAATTGTATGAAATTGAATTAAAGTTACTTTTCAAATGTAATAAATGATATACAAATTGGGTGATGATAAAGTGTGAGCGGAAGAGGATCCTTTTCTGTGAATGGATGAATAATTATTTCTTCTCCTGTTGAAGTAACATCTGGTCTGTGAAAATGCATAAGTGCACTAAGAGCTGCAATAGATGCACAGTCTAAAAGGTTACCATCATGATTGACAATAGTTATATCAACTCTGAGATTCCAAACCTAAATAAATAATAATTTAAATATAACTGAGATAATCTTATATTACAACAAATAGAAAAGTAATATAACAGTATTTTATGCCCAGATTAGTTTTTAAAAAAGAAGTTTCTTGATTTTAATTAAATTAAAATTATGTTTTAGAAATTTAAGTTTCATTTTGAATGAAATAGAAGCTTTTAAAAGAATACAATTAAATTTAAAATTTTTGAATACATGCAAATAAAATAGTAAGTATCAATTTATCTGAAATAGTAACTATTTTATCTCCTGTTCAAACTTTGTAACTTGTAAAAAAATTAAAAATAAATTTATATTTTATATATAGAATAGTAAAAAAATTCAAATGATATGAAAAAACAATTAAAAAATAAGATAATTACTTTTTTTTCTGCTACTATACATAAGGCTTCTAAATCTAAACATCTGGAATCTTTAAGACACTTTTCAAGTTGACGATTAATTATAGCAGTTTCTTCTTGTTGTTTATTACTTTCAAAATGTTGAGCAGCTATCGAACTTAGTTCAACATTAATATGAAGCATTCCTTCATTTGGTCTGGATGTTCTTGGCTGCTGAATATCACATGAAACATTTGCTATGACTCTAAAATTGAAATAAACAAATTATGAGTTCATGTCATTTTAAAAATACAAAATTTGTGTTACTTTGTTTGTCCTAGAGATACAATGCAACAACCCCAACTGTTTCCAAAGTTAATTTGTACTTTACGAGACTCCAAAGTAGATCTTCCATCTAACCGCTATAGAGTGAAAATTTTAAAATTCAAATTATTTACACTAGTTAATATTTAGCAAGTGTAGGCTTACTTAATTTTTATTTAATATGTACTTTAGATTAAAGTAATTTAGTTTATGCTTACCCTATCGTTTAAAATAGCCTTGTTAACAAAAGCTTTTTCACAATTAGATACGTAAATTTCTTTCATATTTATTAATTTTATTATTTATTTAATTGTTTTAAAAGGTTATAACCATTGTTATAACTTGCACATTTGTACTTTTAAATTATAAACAAATCAACTAAAAGAAAACACGTGATTAAAATGATAAAACCATAAATGTTAAAAAAAACTTTGAAGAGGAACTATATGAAAGAAAACAACGAAAGTTTTTTAAAACAAGTCAGTAGCGTCATCTATCATTAATAAGTCAAGCAAAATTTTATTCAAATAATAAAAAATTAAAAAATAAAAATTTTTTTATGAATTTTTTTATTTTTTCATTAATTAAATATAGAAGAAATTTATAATTGTTATTTTGTTTTTAAAATAAATATTTAATAATTATTGAAGAGTAATTTTACAAGATTGCATCAGGTAAATTACAAAGACAAAAGTAATTATAAATATTATGTTTCAGTTGGTTAAAAATTAAAAAAATGAAAATTATTAAAATTTTCTAAAATTATGGAAATGTTTTAAATATTTGACCAAATGAAAATATTAAAATTATAAATTAGTTTTTTTTTTTGAAGTTCGTAGACCGGAAACGGCGTTGTAATCTCTTCTCGCCGTTGGTTTCATCAGAAATTTTTTTCTGTCTAGCAGAAGAAGCGTGTGTTGACTGATTCAATAAATTGGCAAAGAAAAAAAATATCAAATAAAAAAATGTCAGATTTATTTAGTTCAAGTTACGATAATGTACCTAAAGATTCTGCAGGAATGGATAATGAATTACAAGAATTTATAATGGTTGAAAAACAAAAAGCTCAGTTTAATGCACAGGTAAACTTTATGTAAATCTAACCTTGAAATTCCAAATTTTTCATTGTAATCTAATTATTCTAATTTTCAAAAAATTTTGTTTGTATCATTATTTTTTTAAAAATTCCTAATTTAATTTAGATCCATGAATTCAGTGATGTTTGTTGGGATAAATGCATTGATAAGCCAAGCACCAAATTGGATAGCAGAACAGAAACATGCTTACAAAATTGTGTAAATAGATTTATTGATGTATCTTTGTTAATAACTAACAGATTTGCACAATTAGTACAAAAATCTGCTTCGTAAATATAAAAAATTTGTAATTTAATAGCTTAATTAAATTTATTATGTCATTAATATTAACTTGTGTTATGTATTTTGTTGTAAATATTACATTTATATAAAAAAATAAATAAAAGACTGCAACCAAAACTAATTAATATTAAAATATTAAAGAACATCTTGGTTTACTATCGTATATACAATTTTATATTGTAAATTTTGTAATAAAAAATATGCAAAAATAAAAATTAATGAAAGTTAAGATAAAAGAAAATATGTAGGTACTTAATTTAGTTTGAAATCTTACTTTTTCTTTATTTTTCAATTCAAAGACTTGTAAAATAAAAAAATAATATAGTACTGATAATTAAAAAATTTTTATTGTAATTAAAAATAACAAAAGAAACAAAAATACTTTTAATTACTTGCAAATTAAGAGATAGATAAGAGCATAAAAGTATATCATTAAGAATTTGATTAAATTCAATAAAAAAGAAAAAAACATTTTAAAAAATATCGGCAACCTCGCAAAAAAGGCGTTGAAGCGACAGGAAAACATTATAATTTAAAAGGTTTTTTATTTGGCAACATTGTAAAATGAAATAGACGTAAATGTTCATTTTATTCTCATATTTTATAACGTGAAGAGTAAAAGAAAAAGATATATAAATTCGTGTTTGGGACGCAGTTCTTTGCGTCTTCGCGAAACTCCAAAATTTCATTTGGAGATTAATTTTTTTATAATTTTTTACAATATTTTTTTAAAATTAATCATATTTAATAGGTACGAGGTGCGGTATAAAATTAAAAGTGCTTCTTAAATTTTTTTCGACTCTTGAAGAAGTGTACGAAAATGAAGGAGCATCTCGTGCCTTATCAACAATTGAAGATAATGTAAACTAAAAACAAAAGTAGATATAAAACACGAGAAATCTGAAAAGAAAAAATATTTGAAAATTTTCTAAAATTAATGTTATCAAGGAGTGAAAAAATTCAATATGTTTTAGATCTCCATTTTGGCATATTTTTATAGCTGCGCGCGCCCTCAAAAGTTTTTGACTCCGTTTTCACGATTCGCCATCGGCATAGGCCTACAACAGCACAGTCTTGCAATAACCCATGAGATCGCGTCGTCTATGTATAGTAACAAAATCATGGGATTTAAATATTTAGTTTTTTAATTTTTGATTATATTCATTTTTCATCGGTTTGATATAATTTATAGAAAACTGATAACGAGGTGTTTTTAATTCTGAAAAAAATTATTAAAATTCTCTATTGCGCATTAAGTAACTCCGAAAACTCGTGACCTAAATATTATCTCTCTCTTATATGTTTTAGTTTGAAAAATAAAAATCGGGGGAGTTAGCTCGGAGCTTAGAACAGCTGTTGTTTGGTGTTTTAGTATAGGTATATTTGTTTTGTATTATAACTATACATTGAAAGAGCGGGAAGATGTCTGTCGAAGGGAAACGCTCTCCCTCGGCTCGTTTTATTCCGGCGAGAAGAACATGCGCGCGTTTCTTGGCGGCTTCATCGGCACAACATTTCTCAGGGCCGTAAATATACATTTTTAGTAACCTTTTTTTATTTATTTTTTTTTTTAACAATTTTTTTTTTCGATCGTGCAATATTTTATTTTTTATTGTTTTTCGCATTGTCGCAAAGACAAATATATAAGTATAGAGTCTAAAATTTGTCCAATTAAAATTTCACGAAAAAAATTAAATGATAAAAATATTTTGATAATATTGTTATTAATGTTTGTGCATATATTTTTTTAACAATAATGATTATTCTACCGGTATAAATAATTTAATTGAATTCTCGTGTTTATATTTACTAACATTTGTGAAAAACTTGACTCTCTACTATTTGTTTTGAATTATAATATCTACCTACGTTATTTTTAAGATTAAATACCTACTACTACATTTTCATTGTTTAATTATTATGAAAACTATTAATAAAGTGCAAAAATATTATGTCAAGTGTTATTAAAAAATAAAAATTATTATTATCTTTAATGTGGAACTTTTTTAAATTTTATGATAATGTTTGTATAAGTTTAAGAAATTATATTTATTGTTAATTACTAAAATGTAATTTATTTTTTGCATTTATATGCAAAATTTAATAGAATTTTTATTTAAAAAAAATAAAGTTTTAAAACAATTTTTAGAAAAATTTGTATTCTTCTATTTATTTTATTATACCTTTAATTAATGTTTTATCAAATTATTATAATTTAGATTTATAAGTTAATTTTAAGCAGTAATTTATGTTTAATCATTTTCTTTTATCGATATTACTGATATTAAATATTGAATAATTAATTTTAAAATATGCAGAATGTTTATTTATAAAATACTTGTCTAGAAATAATGTAAGACAGTGAAATATTTGTAAAAAAACACTTAATTAAATTTTAGTATTTTGTGATATTTAAAAATTTAGATTCAACTGTAAATTCACTAATTATTCACATATTTTTACTTATTTTTTTTAGTATTTTTACTTTTTAAATAATAAATAAAGAAATATTTATTTGTAAAATTTGAAAAACTTATTTTGGAGTCAGCTAAAAAAATTTTTGAGTCAGATTATAAAATTTTTTTAAGTATTAAGCAAAAAAATTCACTAATTAAAAATAAAATGGTAAGTAAAAGAAAGAAGAACTACTTAAAAAAATTTTTTTTGCAGAAAATAGAATGCAAAATAAAACATATGTATTTTAAAGTTTCAAATATGCACATCTGCAAAAACAATATTAATAATAATAATGGCAACAACAACAATGACAAAATATAAATATAATCTGATATAATATGTAAATATAAAAAATTTTTGGTCACTAGATGGCATAATTGTGCTTCTCCAATTGTGAAAGGCATCTTGCATATATATAAATTTTTATTTTAAATATTTTGTACGAAATTCCATTTTATTATACTATACACCTTTTTGGAGTAACCGAGTAAGATAAAAATATTATTTTGTTTGGGTTAGAAAGAGAAAACTTAAAACACTATAGTAGCTTCGTTATTCCGCTAGAGGGGTGAAGGGAGTACAAAGTAAAATCGCATCGAAACCAGCGCCCCTCGCGTAGATAATAATAATAATAATAGTGTGTTTTCATAACATAAATGTATATACACATGTAAAGCCGGCAAGAAATTTCAATGTACGTCCCTGGCCGTTGCTGCCCCCACTATTAAATTTTATCCATCCCGCTATACGACCAGTCAGTTCCTTGTTTGCCATACAGAAAATCCAATAGTTTGCCTTGTATCCCTCGCGCTAGTGCAAGTATGACTGTTGCCGTTGATTTTTCATCATCCTCATCATCCTCGTTATTGTTATCCTCCTCGTCGTCCAGAACGTTTTTAAAGTCATATTATAATTTAAATAAATATTTAAAAAGTAAGTGTTTATTAAAAAATAGTTCGAGTAAGAAAAAAATCGTTAAAAACAGTGATATCCAAGCACGCCCTGGAGAAGACAAGAAAATTTTTGCTAAAGAGCCGCATTTGTCAAGAATACAATAATAATAAGAAAGAAAATATAATCAATTATGAGTAGAAACGACCAGATGATCACCAGGCCTTTGATGCCGTGCAGCAAAGTGTCCACGTCGTCGTGAACTCATAACCTGCTGAGGAAGAAGAAAAAACCGCGAGGAAAAATAAGACAAAAGGAAAAAGAAATCTTTTCGTCTTTTTTTATTTTTAATTTTATTTTCGTTTTATACTTATTTTCGTTAAGCATCGTCTTCTACGAGAAGTGAATTAAGAGAACCAAAGAAATAAATACACACACAAACGCACATTCGTTCTTAGAGAAAATTGTGATTATAAAGCGTCGTGTGTGCCGAAGCATCCGGGAGAACTCAAAAAAGAAAAAAAAAAAAAAATTGTTCGTTATTGTGTTTTAAGTTTATTCAAACGAACTAGAAGAAATTCAGCTGCTCCCGAGGAGGAGCCTCGTGGAGTCAGCATAGGGACAAAAAAGTTTCGTTCTATAATCACGAGACAAAAAGGAACACCAAATAAATACAAGGTAAGTTTATTTTATTATCGCACAAGATACTCATTGAGTTTTTAATTCATTTTATTTTTCTCGTAAATTACTACCACGCGTCTATTTTATTATACTATACCCAGCAATAGGATCATTTTGTATACATACATTTAAATACATTTTCAAAGCAGAACTTTTCGAATTCCATATAGTTTTTAAGAACGTGTAAAAGAGCTAAATTAAAAAAATAAATAATAGTGCAAAAATAACATAACACGTATACACACAAAAATATTATAAAAGTGCGCGACACAGGTGTGCGTGTATCTGTGTGTGTTTGCGAAAAAAATAGTTAAGACGCGTAATATTTATAAAAATTTAACTGATAAAATAACTTTGTTCATATAATTTTTTCTTACGATAAAAGAAAAAATTTGAAATTTCAGAAGCGTGCCCATAACCCTTTGAAGAAAAAAAAATACACAAACACACGCACATCTGTATTTATGATGCATTCATATGAATTTAGATGTGTATGTACATAAATATATATACAGGTTTGGACTCTCGCGCGGCTGTTCTGTGTCTTTTGGCCGAGTCTCTCGCGACGCCACCGCCGCGAAAAAAGACGACTGTATATGTAATTTTCTCTCTTTACAAATACATGTAAAATGCATGCATATATTTGTGTGTTACCGATGTGGGTCTGCTGGTTGCCTCCTTTATAATGTGTTACAAAAAGACGACGTTTTAACTTCGTTATACACATGCTATTGAAAACAAGAAAGAAAGTGGCCCACAATTATTAATAATGAATATAAATAAAAAAATTAATTTTTGCAAAATAAAATACTTCTTTTTATTTTATGTTTAGCTTAGAAAAACTATTTGAAAAAGATTGTTTTTTTTTTTTAAGTTTTGCATTAATTGAAAATAAGGGTAAATAAGTACAAAACACTAAAAAGTCATTGTCCAGGATGTAGTGAAGAGGTACTCCAGTGTGTGATGTGAGGAATCGAACTTTGGAGCGCGCCAACCGCTAAGTTATTTATTTCGTACAAGAACATTATGTGTATGCGTACGACGACGTATGCACGAGCACTTGTCTCTCCTTCTCTCCTCCCCCTTCTTTCTATCAATCGCGGACTCCCTTTTCCCCTCTGTTATTCTTTTTTTTTTGCTTTGGCGCATTTGCACATGTATAAACTTACACATATTCAACTCCTTTTATTGTAAATATGGATATGTTATATGGTTACATAAAATATATTTTTACATATGTGTATGAACTGGTATGAAATAATGTTACTCGCAAACTATAGCTGCTGCTACGGTTCTTTCCCATTATATTTATTTATATAAACATGTATACATATAGCGGGCGACCTCCCTAGGATTCTTAGGAAAAATCGCGTGAAAAATTTATAAAAATTATGTTGCGTAATTTTTGTATACTTATGTTTTAAAAATGTTTTTTATCTATCATAAGCAATGAATTTTTCATTCAATAAGTAATAAGACAAAAAAATTTCTTGATTAAATTCTAATACCATAAAATATCAATTTTTATAGATGCATAAAAATTTCCCGCTTTTCTCTCTTTATATTTATCTCATTACAAATTTTCTTGCATCGCAACGGCAACGACGCTTTACTTATTCCTTTTTGATACTTGTTTTCTTCAAAGCATAAACTCATAACATTTCTTTAATTTTTATATTTAGGTTAGGTTTTTAAATCCTTTAAAATTCATAAGATTGGTGTATATTTTTAAAATTATAAAATTTTAATTATTAATATTGTATTATCAATAATGTATAAAAAGTTACGTATAACACTCCTTGCATCGCTCGCCTTTTAATAGTTTTCGCGTCTTTCGACAAAATCACTCTCTAAATCCATATGAGTGTGACACACATACACTAAACATAAAATTGTGTGAAGAAAGCTCATGCGCTATCGCGTCCCCCATATGAAACAATGATAAAATTTCTCGTCTGCTTGAAAGAAGAATGCGCAAATCTCCTCTCTTTTTGACTCCAAAATGTAACATGTTTGTTCTAAAACAAAAAATTATGTAAAATCATAAATGTAATTGATATTTTATTAAATTTCTAAAATACTTTTAAAAATTTTCTGCTTCCATGTCTGTTTTTGAAATTCAAAAATATTTGAATAAACAAATGTTTAATAAAGTAAAAAGTTGGTTAATAAGAAAGGTTTATCACAATAAATTTTTATTTTAATTAAAAAGTAGCTCAAGATTAATTTTTAATTATAATTTTTTTTTCTTAGCATTTCCAATGTAAATTGCGATGAAACGTCTTCGTGGGGTGGAAGAATCCACACCTCCATTATCATCCCAATTGAAACAACAACATTCTTCATCTTCCACAACAGCAGCAACTGGTATTATTGGTGTTGCTGGTGGAGGAAGTGGTGCAATCATAAACGTAAGTGGCAATAGTAGTAATATTGACTATCACCCAGGAACTGGTCTAGTTTCTGCACAACCAGTTGTAACAAAAGCAATGCCAGGTAGCATTCAGTTTGGTAATGCTCAGCAGTATCCAGGTGCTATAGTCGTACCTACTCAAGTCACATCTTCAATAAATAAAGGTTCTATTGGAAATTTATCAAGTACTGGTAGTAACGTATCATGTGCTTCAAATAATAGTATATCCACTTCGTGTCATATTGTGGGTGTAGGTAACTCTGGAAGTCAAAATATGGCTCCCCAACCCACAGTGGTGAGCACGCCAGCTCAACCACACCCCCAACAAACAACTACTATTAGGCACAAGGTGGTGCAAGCTCCAACTCCTCCTGTAGCTGCCCTGAGTGGTACTGGTAGTACCAGTAGTTCGTCTCAACAATTTCAAAGATTAAAAGTAGAGGATGCTTTGTCTTATCTTGATCAAGTTAAATATAAATTTAATGATCAACCTCAGGTGTATAATGATTTCCTTGATATTATGAAGGAATTCAAATCACAGAGTATTGATACTCCTGGTGTGATTACCAGAGTAAGTCACCTTTTCAAAGGTCACCCAGAATTAATAGTTGGCTTCAACACATTCTTACCGCCAGGTTATAAAATAGAAGTTCAAGCTAACGAGCAAGGTTATGCTTTTCAAGTATCAGTTAGTATGCCAAGTCCCACATCAACCCATACTCATACTTTATCACAACATCATTGTACAGTTAATGTTGGTTCACCTCCCATTGCAAGTCCTCCAAGTCAACCTCCTAAAACGCAGCCCATTGTACAGATAATGCAAGGGTGAATATTATTAATTTATTAATTAAATACTTCCATTTATTATATACTAATACTTCTGATTCTTACAGTTCTGGAAACATACATCATTCTCTATCTAATAATATTACAAATAATAATATGCCAATTCATGGATCATCGCCTGCGTTACCAGTTCAGTCATTCAATAATTCTCATGTTAGTGCTGCTCAAGTTCAAGCTGTTAGCCAAGCTATAAGTCAAGCACAAGATGGTATTCCAAATAGCGGCCAAACACAGCAAAACCAACCTGTTGAATTTAATCATGCTATTAATTACGTTAATAAGATTAAGAATCGTTTTCAAGGTCAGCCAGATAAGTACAAAAGATTTTTAGAAATTTTGCATACATACCAAAAAGAACAAAGAGGTTTAAAAGAATCAAGTCATCTAGGTAATGTTGGTTTATCGGTTTCTGCTTCAGGAAAGCAATTAACAGAGGCCGAAGTTTATAGTCAAGTAGCAAAACTATTTGAGAATCAAGAAGATCTGCTTCAGGAGTTTGGTCAATTCTTACCCGATGCTACAAATCAACAAAGTGCATTGGTAAGTTATAAATAACTTTTTTTTTATTAATTAAGATTAATCATGATAAATTAAAATTCCCATTTGTTTTAGTCGGCTATGTTCCAGAGTAATAAAGTAGGTGCAATTAATGATCATGCAGCAATTGTTAAAAAACCATTAGGGCTTAAAACATCATACAATAACGCAGTTCAAATACCAAGAGATCATAGAGATGCCATAGGAGCTGTTATTGATCGCGAAAATCGGGATCAGAGAGATAGAGATAGAGAAAGAAGTGGAATTAGAGAAATAAATGCTAGCCAAAAATTTGGACATACTGTTGGTCAACTTAAAAGGAGTCCTTCATTTCCAACTGCATTAGCTACTAGCAATTCGCATTTATCGCATGGTCCGCCTCCACCTAAAAAGCATAAAATTACTTCAGCTAGAGATGTTTCAATTGCTGAAGTTGGCAAACATGGCACCCTCAACGATTATGCTTTCTTTGATAAGGTAAAATATTTATTTATTTAAAAAATTTTATTTAATTAAATTTATTTATTTTTTTTAAAAGGTAAGAAAAGCACTTCGGTCTCAGGATGTTTATGAAAATTTCCTTCGTTGTTTGGTGCTATTTAATCAGGAGATAATTTCAAAGACTGAATTACTGTTGTTAGTAACTCCATTCCTAGGCCGTTTTCCAGAACTTCTACGATGGTTTAAAGATTTTTTAGGGCATTTACCAGAATCAACTGCAAATGCAAATAACCAAAGTAATAATATAAGTATAGAAGCATTGCCAAACAATGTTGTTAGAGGACATCAAGAACGTCCTCAAGGTGATCTAGCAATGGAAATTGATTATTCGACGTGTAAAAGATTGGGTGCATCTTATTGTGCTCTACCAAAGTCTTACATCCAGCCAAAATGTTCTGGTAGAACTCAGTTATGTAAAGAAGTATTGAATGATACATGGGTATCGTTCCCAACTTGGTCAGAAGACAGTACTTTTGTAACTTCAAGAAAAACACAGTTTGAAGAATTCATCTATCGATGTGAAGATGAACGTTTTGAACTAGATGGTGTTATAGAAACTAATGCAGCTACAATAAGAGTCTTAGAAGGAGTACATAAAAAAATGGGACGCATGTCACAAGAAGAATTACAAAGATTCAAACTTGATGATTGTTTGGGAGGTTGCTCACCGACCATACATCAAAGAGCATTGAGAAGGATATATGGCGAAAAAGCCACTGATATTATGGATGGACTTAAAAAAAATCCAATGGTGGCTGTACCTGTTGTATTAAGAAGACTGAAAACAAAAGAAGAAGAATGGAGAGAAGCTCAAAAAGGCTTTAATAAAATTTGGAGAGAGCAAAATGAAAAGTATTATCTAAAATCATTAGATCATCAAGGTATTAATTTTAAACAAAATGATCTTAAGGCACTTAGATCTAAGAGTTTATTTAATGAAATTGAAATTTTATACGATGAGGTGAGTAAACTAAAATTTGATAAGCATAAGAATAATTTTAATATCAAATAATTAATTAATAATCTAACCCACAGAGACATGAACAGGTTGACGATTCGGGTGATAATACGAGTTCCAGTGGTCCACATTTAATTTTACCTTATAAGGATAAGTCAGTGTTAGATGATGCGGCTAATCTTCTTATTCATCATGTTAAAAGACAAACAGCAATCCACAAAGAAGATAAACAAAAAATAAAGCAATTATTAAAACATTTTATACCCGATCTTTTCTTCCACCCACGGCAAGATCTTAGTGACGATGAGCAAGATGAAGAAAGTTTGTACCTTAATTTTATAAATCTTTAAATTTTCAATTACTAAATTTTTATATTTTTATATTTCATTGCAGATGACAAAGACGATGCCAGCGTTGTTTCAAATGGCGGCATAAATCCTCCTTCATCTAACTCTTTGCCATTAAATCCTAGTACTCAAAATAATAGTCAAAGTAAGAATTCAGATTCTCCAGTTCCATCTGTAACCGTAAAAACAGAGCCAGATATAAAAGTACCTTTACACGCCTTGTCGACTGATCCTGATGAATGCTATTCGCTGTTTATGGCTAGTAATAATTGGTATTTGTTCTTAAGGTTACATCAAATATTATGCGAAAGGTTAATTAAAATGTATGAAAAAGCAAATATACTTGCTGAAGAAGAATCTCGTTTCAAACAACAAAGGAAGGAAAGTACAGCAGTAGCCTTAAGGCTAAAACCAAAAAGTAAGTTAAAATTCTAAAATCCGTTATTTTTTATTTTAAAATAGATTTTAAATAATAAAATTTTTTCTTATTAGATGATATAGAAGTAGAAGAATATTATCCGGCATTTTTAGATATGGTTAAAAACGTATTAGATGGAAATATGGAGGGTCACGCATACGAAGATACGCTACGTGAAATGTTCGGTATTCATGCATATATTGCTTTTACGTTAGACAAAGTAGTTACATATGCTGTTAGACAGGTAAATAACAAGCAAAATAATTATTTGTTAATTAAATCTCTTAAAATATGTTAAAATATAATTATCTTTATTTTCAGCTTCAACATTTAGTGTCAGACTCCATATGTCAACAGTGCACTGAGTTATTTCAAAAAGAACATAAACAATCTAAAGAAAATTGCGGAGCAGGAGGAGCTTGTTCTACTGCATACGTAAGAGTTGCTGCTGAAGCAGCGTATCAGAGAAAAGCTGAGAAAGTTATGTCAGAAGAAAATTGTTTTAAAATATACATTGTAAGTCAAAAACATTACTTTCTCTGCTAATGGACAATAATCCCTATATTCCAATTTTGAGAAGCTGGCATTATTACCCTTAGTAGAGTAAAAACATTTTGAAACTCTTGTTAGAAATATTTATTATACTCGGCGCTACGAAATATTTATAAATATTGCTCACATCAGCCAAAATAAACTTTTCTAACACTTGTTTAAGAATGTATTATTAAATTTTAAAAAATAAAAAAACTGAATTTTAAATTTATTTTAGTACAAGAAAGATTGTAAAATGACAATAGAATTATTGGACACTGAGAGTGATGACAATGCTGACAGTAATAGTAATAGTAGAGGAGAGAGGGAGAGGGAGAGAGAAACAGTAGTAGCAACAGAAAAATGGTCAACTTATGTTGAAAGATTTTCAACTCCACCGACAACAACGGCAAGTTCAACAGCTGCAACACCAGGATTGGCTCAAGCAAGCGAAGAATCAAGTTCAAAAGATTTACCGCCAACAAATTCTGACAGCGAACCGTCTTGTAGTAGTAATAATCATCCTGTGAGTTCAGACCAAGCTGCTAAGGGGGGTAGGGGGAGAAAACGAAAGAACACTGACATTAACAAGAAGGTATAGGATAAAAACCCTTTTGTCGCGAACAAAAATTTTGTACTTTTTTCTTGTACATACTTTTAGATATTAATTTCCTTTTTTAAAAAAGTTATATATACACATATATTATTTATTTATATATGTATATAAATAATTGTTTTAGCAAAAATCATCTTATCAAATTACTACCCAAAGTATTTTTTTTTTTTAATTTTTTTTAAAATAAAGTAATATGAATTTATTACGAAGTTGTTTGAAAAAAAAAAAGAAATGGGTTAGTAATTGTAAATTTGTTGTCCATGATTTAGCAATAATTGTACAGTCTGTCCATTAATTAAGTCCACTCATCATTATCTATAAAAGTCATTTCTGAAAATCATTTTTTCTATCTCACTTTTTTCATAAAAAAAAAACAATCATTTTCTTTAAGTACGAAATTTCTTCCATTAAAAAAATTATTTATTATAAAAACACTAGTTAATTATTATGCATAAATATAAAAGAAAATAAAAAACCATTGAATGGTTTTTACATTTCTTTGTAATTTTTTTTTTATTTAATGTTTAAAGATATATATATTTTAACAAATTTAATTTTTGTTGAAATTATGTGAAAAAAAAACGTGATATTTAATTACCTTATTAATTTATAAGCGGTTTTAAATTTCTATTTATAAAAATTTAAAAAAGAACATATCGTATTTTTGTTCTCTCTCTAAAGAAAAAAAAAAGTAAAAATTAGAAATAAAATTTCTTTTTGCATTTAATAATGAAAGTTTAAGGAGTTTGTTAAATGAATAATATAATAGTTTTGATAAAGAGAATTTAATATCTAATTTATGAAAACGAAGTTTATTTTATTAAAAATTCATAACTGAAATTTAAGAATCTGTTATTACTTTTTTATCAGAATATAAAAAAAACTTCTTGAATTCGTTTATGGGAATGCTTGGTTTCAAAAAGTTTTTTTTTACAACTCAATAAATTAGTAATTCAAGGATCCTACAATTTCGGCTATTTCTAAATTTTTGCCAAAAATTCTAAAATTCTCTGAAACTTTCCGGTAAAATAAATTGAAACGTCTGTGTAAATAAAAATCGGTTTGTTTAAATATCCCTGTTGTTTGAAAGGACAGTGATATATAAAAAGATTCCTAGTAATTATAATAATAATAATTATATCAGTATAATCTAATACACTCGTTATATAGGAAAATAAAAATAAATTGTTTATGAGATTTGTCATAACAATTTCAATTGTTTCAGTAAGCTCTCGCATCATATAAATTAACATTCGTAGAAATTTCAAAATTTTCTAAACCTTAATTTATAATGCAAGAGCCTTTTTAAAATTAAGCATGGTTTCTTATACAAACTGTGCGAATAATAATCTGCCATACAAATGGAAAATAAACTTTTCTATCTGTGAGGTTTACTGTGAGTGTAAACTAATAGATTATTTTTTTTCCTTATATAATTCATTGTAAATATTTAAACAAAATTTGTAAATAAGAGATTTTTTATACTAAAAAAACATAGCCTAGATGTAGTACTTTTAAACATGTTACTATTTTTTTTTTTTTTGTAAATATAAAATTACTTTCTGCGCGTTTCTTATTATTATTACCAAAGTTGGAAATTAAGTTAAAAATAAAGTGCAATTATAAGTATTGCTATTATTATTATTATTTAAATATCAAAATTTTTAATATATATCTATAGTAACATGAAAAAAAAGTATTTTTTAAATGTTTTAAAGAAAAATGTTAATATAATTACTTTCTAATCGGCATATTTTTCAATTAAATGAGAGAGGTAGAATGTGAAAAAAACGTTTTTTTATCTCAAAAAAAAAATGCATTTTTTTCAAAATAATTTGTTCAGAGCAACAAAAAAATGAATAATTTCATCCCTTTAACTTATGTACATGTAAATAATTTATAAATACATGTATTTAAAAAATTTAGATATAAAAAAATAAATTTATATTTTGTATCTTTAACGTTGTGTATATGAACGTGAATATTGAATATTATTTAATTCTAAATGGCAACAATTATATTGTATAGAAAGAATTACAGAGATATACTGAAATATATGAATGATGCTTTTAAAAACAATATTAAATCTTGTCGTTACATCATTTTTCAGCACCACTTACTTTTTTTTTAATATCTTAATTTTATGTTTTTTTTTTATTATTTGTTGCTATTTTTTTCACAGCATATACGAAGAATAAACAAAGAAATTAGCGTTTTTTTAGTTCTCCTCTTTCAGTTTTTTAAAATTAACATCTTTTTTTTTTTTTTAATTTTCCTTTTCATTTATATCATCATCATGGATCAAAGTAACATTTCAACATTTATTTTTACTTATACAATTATTGCAATTTTTTCCTAATTTTCCTTTTAAAAAATTTTTTTTTTTCTCACTAAAAATAAATAGGTAAGAAAAATAAATTATTCCATCAGCCATTTAATCCACAAGTTCATATCCGAATTCGATATAAAGTTATGTACGAATAAAAATAATTTTTTTAGATTGATGCTACTAACTGGAGTTCCTTAGAGAAAGTGTTAGCAGGTCGTAAACGTGTTTATCTTTATCGCAACGTTCGTCGATATAGAAAACATGCAGCTAGAAGAATGAGAAACTTTTCACCCGAACCATCAAAATTAGACAAGTATGTACAATTTTTCAATATTTCTCCTTGAGTAGTATTTAATTTCATTTGTATTTAGACCTTTGGATGAGAAAAAAGAATTTCAAGAAGTTTCTGATGTTCCTGAAAACTCTGATCTAGTTACATCTGATGAGATGCAATGTACCTTTAACGTAAATAAATATCGCGTTGTTTATGTAGTCAATCAGGAGACTATGTTGTACAATAAAGGCTCCTTTACAAGAGCAAAACAGGTACTTTTTGTTTGTTAAAAATAAATGAAACTCATTAAATTAAAAAAAAAACTATAAACTTTTAGAGTCATCCAGTAGTTACCAGAACAATGCACACAAATTTTCAAAAATGGCAATCAAAATGGATATCAAAAAATTTAGTAGATTCTCAACATAGAACTTGTCAAGATTGGTTGATGGGCCGCTGTGAAAATTTAATTCCACATAAAACTTGTACTGTTTCTAATAATGATTTAAATGTCACACCTTACAGACAATATAATAGGTATCGTGTAGAACATTTGCAGGCTGATCGTAATAATGAACAGCCTAGAAGTTCAGAATAATTGTGAAACATTGTGTATAGACAAATAATCCTTTAATACAATTATATATAAATATTATATAAATAAAAGCACATTTTATTAAAAAGAGGAAAAAAATTGTACATTTTACTTTAAAAAAGTCCTCTTTTATTTGGTTTTTAAATTAAAAAAAAAAATTTTTATTGTAAATATACAAGAAAATCTCAGAAAATATGCTGTGAAATAATTATGTGAGTGTTTTATTTTATAAGAGATTTATATATATTGTGTTGTGATTTAAGATTTTTTTTTTACTACATACTTGAGAGAACTGGTTTAATAAAATGAAAAACAAACGTTGTTTGTTACTTGGTGCTTGTGTTAAAAAAAGTATTCATTATAAATATTAATTAAAATTCTTGTTAAAAAATTGATTACCACTTTGTAATCGTTGTATAAAGCACCGTGAAAGATTCATTTATCAACCCCTTGTTAAATAATATAATGACTCGATAAAATTGTTTATATTAAATTTTTATACAATTAATAATTTTTAAGGTTATTTCTTGCTTTGTTTATATTTACTTATAAAGTTTATTTTATAAGCATTTTTTTTCAATTCTTATTTTACTTACTGAAATTTTTAAGTATTAGAATGTAAGAAAATTCTTAAGTTAATTGAGATTGCAAGCTTAACTTGAATAAGTTTTACGTTAAGATTGCTTTTGTTTTTTTTTTTTTATTAATCTCAGTAAATTTTAAGTAAAAGCGATGTATGAAATAAAAATGGAATGTCAAGTTTTTAACGAATGATTGTAAAAAATAGTCTTGTGATTTTATTTAAAATAAAATGGGCAAGAATCAATTTAATTTTGTAAATTTACTTTGAATGCTTAAAATTTTGAAATATATTAATTTATATTTTGCACAAGTGTATAAAATAAAAAAAAGATTATTGTATCTATTTTTGAGTTTAATTAAGTTACAAGATTCATTGAATTTTTGACTTTAATGAATCACGCTTAATTAAATCTTACAAAATAGAAATGATAATTTTTGGTATATATTGTACCTAAAATAATACATGTAAATAAATTATTATATAAACATATCTGTAAACTATATTTGTCATTAAAAAAAGAGAATGAAAAAAAAAAAAAAACATTTGAATTTCACAAATTTTTTTATTTTGACTCATTTTTAATAAAATATAATACTCAGAAACTCATATTCAATCAATGAAAATGTTTTTAAGTACCTAATTTTTTTTTTTGTTGAAAAATTTTATCGTTCTATATACATATATACATACAATAATTAATTTTATTATTTCAACTACTAGAATTATTGTAGGATTGTCGGCCTGCCATTTCGAGGAGATATCGATCTGGATGATCTAACCACTCAGAAGTGCTTAATTTTACTGTTCTTTGTTTTTCAGCTTCTTTAACTTGCCATTTTTTTATTTCCAATTGTACTTCCCTATTAAATAATTAATTATTCAATGTAAATAGAAAAAAAATAAAAAATTAAATACCTTGATTTAGTATCTCCGCAACCCCAAACTTCGATAGTCGAAATTTTATAAGGCACTCCAGCAAAATTAACAGAATTAAAAGATTGATCAATAATAACGCAAGGGTTTTTTGGATCGCTTCCAGCTCTTAAACCTTGAGGATAACCTCTAATACTTGTGTTTAAGTACAATAGTTTTGGACCTTTTTCTACTACTTTGTAAAATGGAAGAATTTCAATAACTACAGAATCTTGGTTTCCCCAATATAAATGAGACTCTTTCCATTCATTTGGTGAGCAAATGCAGTATGCAGGTGACTGTTCTTGATTTTCAGTTACGCCTGTTATAAATATTAATGTAGGCCCCTTATAACTTAATACATGATGCAAAAAACGATTAGCTCCGGCTCCATGTTGATCACTGTGATACAATAATGTCCAATGACGAGGACAAGTGTTACCTGACATTTTCATTATCAAAGCTTGCATGCCTTCGGTTTTTGATTCTTCATTCTACAAACACATAATTTATTTTAACTTAATGAAACTTAAAAGAAGCAATTGATATAATTACTTGAATATAACAATCTGGTAACGTAATAGATAACAACCAAACAAGACTGCTTGCTAATGTTGATTCTGAAAAATCTGGAGTATCAGGTTGATCCAAAACTGGTGTAGATGGTTCCATGTGAGGTCTAGTTTCCTCGTTTGACATCAAACTTTTACCACTTCTATATGCTGTTGTTAATATGTGTACAACATATCTATGTAAACCTTGAGCAATTCGAGGGCAATTTTGACTTAACCAGTTACTTACAAAACTTATTGACAAAGAATCTTTTCCATGGAACTAATTCATTAAAAGAAATTGAATATTTTGACTTAGAACTGACATAAAAATGCTAACTTACACAAGCAGTAATGACAGCATTAATTGAGCGTAACAGATAAGGACAGGAAGGAGAACCAGAACTGTTTCTTGCTAAACGATAAGACACTAATAATAAGTCCGTTAGACCACTTTGTGTAATATCAACTTGGTCTTTAGTATCTGAAAACATTTTGACATAATTTTCTAAAATTGTTTGATCATTCATAATTCCAAGAAACTTTTCAGTTTGATGTTTAAACACCGAACAACTAAGATAAGGTGTAGTAGTTTTAGCCATACAATGTAAATGAATAAATAATTTATCTGCTAGTTCCGGATAGTTAGGAAATAAGTACTTTCTAAAAACTGTTGGAGTAACTCCATGAATTGACTCTTCTTTTTGTGCTAAATCAGTAAGTATCTGAATAATAATAAAACTAATAAATATTATAATAAAAAGTGGAAAAAATATTCAATAAAAATACCTTTGCCAGTTTATCAAGAGGTTGGAATTGGCTGTGTACATTATTTTGAATATCTGTACCGGATGGACTCCTAGACATATCTGATGATTGATTCTGATCTTTAGAATGTTTATTATCTGTTTTCTGCTTCCCATTGCCTTTTTTTGAGGAGTTGTTGCCCATCTTTACAGTCTGAAAATGAAAGTTTTTTTTTTTATTCACAAATATAATACAAATATTACACATAGAGGTTAGAAACATACTTGATTTTTATAAATATAAAACGAAGGACAACTGGAGGAAACTAATTATTATAATTTACATCTTTTAAAATTGTTGATAATTTTCGATAAATATTTTATCCAAAGCTCCATTTGTTTAAAAAAAAAATATTTTAAAATAACTTATCTGTCTAAAATTTTCTACTTTAGAAAAGCACGTTGCGCTTCATAATACTTATTTTCCACATAAAACTAAATTTTTTTATGTTTTTTATCTCATAATATCGTCATATACGTTTTTTTTTTAGGAAACATATTTTTTTATTTTATATTTCTTTCTCTCCACTAGTTTCTGGCACTGCAAGTCATATTATAAATGTGTTATTCTGTTATTCTATTTGATTTTGATCTTTTTAAAATTAAATTACAGAAAAAAAATTTGATAAGTTTAATAAAAGTTTTCCTTTCTGCATTTTTTGTAAAAAAATAAAATATAAATATTATTATTATTATTATCTGTATTTTAAATACCTATAATATATATATGCTTATAATTAAAAAATTTTGCGTTTCGAGAGCGGATTATTGTTATCAAATATTAATTTTAGATTTATATGCTGGTAAATTTTTTTGCATTTAATTAAGTTTCCCTATAAAAAAATTGTAAAACATTGGTAATACTTTTCCTTTTTTTTTGTAAAAATAAAACAATGAAGTATACTATAAACAAAACAAATGTATACATGTTCGCGGTGTGTGGCAGGCGTGGTTTATTGAATCATGTGACAAGTGACACATCATTCACAAAAATGATGAAAGCTACTACTACTCCAAAAAAGAGCGCCTCGATCGAATTAAAAAACCCCCTTCACCTTCTGAAAAAACAAGACATCCATTATATTATCATATATACCGCGAATATTTATGCATAATAATAATTTAGTTTGGGGTTAAAAGTTTTAATTTTTGCTCTGCTAATCTTCGATTTTCATAATTTATTTTCATAAATTATTTTTGATTTAATACCATAAGTTAATAAGCATTTTTTATTAGTTTACGTCGTATAGTTGAGATAAGATCAAATCCAGCGTCTCTCAAAATCTACTTCCAGAATCCAGATCCAGACACTATAAAAAACACCCATAAAATAAGTGCCTGAATCAAAACATTATTTCTTTTTTTTCAGATAAGATATTCATGCAAATAGTGTATTTGAACCATTTAAAATTGAAAATAACCTATCTAAATAGAAAAGGAAGCTGATACAAAGTGACAAGTAAATTAATTTTTCTGTTATTCTTATTTTACTAATTACCTAAAAATCTTTTACCTATAATTATGTATTATTCATTTCAAATTTCTTTTAGACAGTTTATTTGCAACAGGAAAATTATTTTACAAAAGGAGAAAAATAACATTTTACTATGAATTCATACAAAATATCAGTAAGTGTTATTATTATAATAGAAAACCAACAGGTTTGAAAAACTTTATTGATTTAATTTTTCTTTTTTAGCAGCTAATAATAAATAATATATTAAAATAATGGGACCTACTGTAAAAGATTCTCCTCCAAGTAGTCCTCAACTTGAAAATATTGGTGGTGTGGCAGTTGGTAAGAGAAAGAGGAAAAGTAATGACAGTTCGTCATCGCATACACAACATATATTACAACAATCAGCAAATATGATGCCAAAACAAAATATGCATGCAAATGAAGAGAAAGACATTAAAGTTTTTCAAAACAATGTAAGTGCTCCTCATATGTTGGGTAATCAGTTAAATCCATCTTCAACAATGGCCCAAAAAATGTCAGATACTCTCTCACAAGAATTAGAAGCCCATTCAATTTTTACCGAGTCAGGTAACACATCTTCAAATTTGATAGGTCCACCACTAGTTAATAGAGCTGTAAGTGCTGATAAATCAGCAACCAGTACACCAAATCCGACAAATAGTTTCTCAACAATTTTTTCAACTAATAATGGAGGTCAAAATAGTATGTTGGGAAATGGAGCAATTCCGCAAACTTTAGATCAATTATTAGAAAGGCAATGGGAACAAGGAAGTCAATTTCTCATGGAGCAAGCACAGCATTTTGATATTGCTTCGTTATTGTCCTGCTTACATCAATTAAGAGCTGAAAATTTAAGATTAGAAGATCATGTTAACAGTCTTCTTCAACGCAGAGATCATTTGCTTGCAGTCAATGCTCGATTAGCTATTCCGTTAACTTCAGTCTCAAATACTCATAACACAAACACTGTACATGCAAATATAAACTCACAATTAAATATTCCAAATTCAGAAATGCAAAGTACAGCATCTAATATTTCAAAAACTCCACGTGACTCACGTGTTAATACTAATTATATGATGCACACTAGTACTAGCGGTCATTCATCAGTTGTGACTGATAATAAGCCAAACATTCAAAATAATGTTTCCACAGAGCCATTATTACGACAACAGTATTCTCAGAGACCTACATCAAATCCATCTCAACAAAATTCTAATATTCGATATTAAAAATAATATTTGATTTATTAAATAAATTAAGTAATTATTGTATTTTTCTCACCTATTGTAAGATTAAGCTATATTATATAATTATGAATGTAATAAAAAGACAAATTTTAAAATCAAAAAATTTATATTTAATATATTTATTTATTTACAATTCTTATACAATACACAGTCTTTAAATTTAAGCATAAACTTTTGATGGTTCAGTTCCAAAATATCTATCACCAAAATTTCCGATTCCTGGAAGAACATAAAAATTTTCATCAATATCAGCATCTACAGCTGAGGTAGCCATTTTTACATTTGGAAAAGCATATGCTATGGTATGAACGCCTGATTGTGCCATTAATAAAGATACAAGTAAAATATTACTTTCATCAACATCATGATCTAATAGTACTCTTATAGCCATCATAGCTGCAGCACCTGTAGCAACAGTTGCATCCATAAGAATGACCCTGTAGTCTTTTATGTCTTTAGGTAACCTCAAGTAGTATAGTTCTGGTTCTCCTGTTTGTAAATTTGTTTGAATCAGAATTTTACCTATCCTAATATCTTTGCAAACGTCTCTTACAGCTTGTTCCATTGTTTCACCAGCTCTTAAAATTGAAACTCCGCAAATTTTGTCAGTGGTTCTTCGCTTCCCATGATACAAACCACCTTGTGGAGTTTCTACTGTAATTTCCTTAAATGGTAAAAGTGATAAAGCATATTCTATAACTAAACGTATCAGTCGTTTTGAGTAAAATATAAATTCATCTCTATGTGTTTTTGCATTACGAATAAAAGTATGCAATCCTTTGATTTGAGGGGTATCTGGAAGTAAATATAACGACGAAGGAGTAGGCTGACCAACAGATGAATGTGCAAGTTTTTCTCTTAGCTTAAAACCTCTTAATAAAAGTTGAGTATGGACATGCTGAACTATAAGTTCAATTGCAACTTCGTTCTCCCCTCCTCGTGGTACTATTATATCTGCATGAACCATTGATGGTGCTATATAATAATAAAATGATGGCTTTACCATTGTACTATACTGTTTTAAGACTCCTTCCAATTCTCTGCCTCTCTGAGAAATGTCTCTTTTAAGACGTCTTGCAAGTCTTACATCTGCATCAGTATCCACAAATACTTTCATGTCACACATTTTTAATACATCAGGATTATAAAAAGTCAAAATTCCTTCAAATATTATAACATTAGCACCATACATTGTTTTAGTCCTATTTTCTCTGCTATGTGTCACAAAATTGTAGATTGGAACTTCAACTTTTTTTCCTTCCTTAAGGCGTATTAAAGTATTTAAAAGTAATTCAAAATCAAAGGCATCAGGATGATCAAAATTATACTCATTTCGAGCAGCCATTTCATGTTGTTTTTCATTTAATACTTTATAAAATGAATCCATACTTAACAATGTAACCCAAGGTACATCAAGTGATTCAATTATTTTAGTGGCCACTGTTGTTTTCCCTGAAGCACTTCCACCACATATTCCAATGATAAAAGGTTCAACTTGCTGACCAGCACAATCATACCAAGGAGGTCTGCCAGCTGTGTAAATTGTTCTTGTTTTACTTTGAATGATGGATTCAGCTGCTGTTTTTTTATTTGATTGAGACATACTTGTTGTTCTTTGCCTTCTAGAACGAGGAGATTTTTGTGAATTGCGAGAAAGAGGTCTTGGAGAAACTGGAGTTGGGGTACCCATTTCATTTCGTATATCTTCTGTTATCTCGTCTGATAATATTTCCTTATCTTCCACATAAGGTTCACAATCTTCACTGTCTGAACTAGCAGAACTTGGTGGATCATAATGATGAATTTTTGCTGCCATTTAAATACTACAATAGGATTAATTCCGTTCCCTAAATTTAAATTAAAATAAAAAAATATAATTACTTGATATGCTTGTTGGTATTAAGCTTGTTAATGTTTAAAAATAGCAATCCTATATACATGAATGTCAAGATTAAGATTGCAATTTTTTATACAATATAATGCATTCAAAAGTAAAATTGAAATTTATAAATATGAATTTCTATTTTTATTTATTTTGTAACAAAATTGCAACTATTGTAAAATGTAAATCATATGTAGATTTCTGAAATTCTACAAGTATACTTAAGTTTACGAAAAAAAAAATTTATTCAAATTTTAAATAAAAATTATATTTAAATAATAAATTATAAGAATTATTCATGATTGTTAAATAATAAAATTTTGCTTACCTGCTTTACTATTTTTACTTAATATATTTCAATAATAAACTATATAATTTTTGTAAATAGAAAACTCTATTTACAGTAAAATATAAAATTATTAAAAATACATTATTTATTTTATTCTTTGAGATCAAATATTGCACTTCAGGTACTTAACAACATCAACGCACCGCGAAAAAAGAGACCACAAAAAATACAATAGAGAATTAATATTTTTAAAGGTCAAACTTGCAGAAATATATATATGCGCTAGAAAAGAAAAAGAAAATAGTGCGCTTGAAAAAAAGATAAAATAATAAGCGCGGGTCTTTCAAAAATATTTGAGTCTAGGTATATTATACATTATTATTATGCATTTTTTTGCATTAAAAGTAGAAAATGAAATTTTATTTATGATAGCATAAGCAAATTCAATGAATTAAGAAATATTTAAAGATTATTTAAGAAATTATATACTTTTTATTGATTTAACTTTTAATAAAGCATTTTATAATAGTATTTTGGATTTCTATCATTATTTAAGTAAAAGTAGGCATACAATTTTTAATTTTCACGAAAAAAAAATTTTCAAAATTAAAAAACATTAGTAATCAGAACAGAGTATAGCGTCATGAATTGCGCAGAATACGTTGAATTATTTTCAATGGTGGTGGGTTTTATACACACCGAAAGGAGGCCATATTGTACAGTTAAATTATAAAGAAAGGATGTAAAATATATATATGCATTAGAAGTAAATTAACTCTTATTTATTAAAAATTGGAGTGATTTTTAAAATTTTATTTTACTTTTTTAATCATCAATGAAGCCTTGTTATTGAAAATATTTTGAATTTAATGAGTGTTTTATAAACCGGTACGTGTAACTCCGTTATCATCATCAATAATAAAAAATCGTCATCATCGACGTTGCTATTTCCTTCACAAAATATATAAGCTAATTTTATTTTATTATCTTTTTAAAAAGAAAAAAAATAGGTTTTGTGTCTTGTGTGTGTATAATATATCTCAACTCCCACCAAATCTTTTTTGCTGTCGCACTCTCGCGGATATAGCAAAAAAAGACATAATAAGCGAGAGTCGGTGCATCATCCATCCAAGAAGAAGAGGAATCAAGTTCCTATACATATACATATAATATACAGAAGAGAAATTTATTTGTCATTTTGTTTTGTGAAGTAAATTTTTAAAAAATGGGTAATCGAGACGATGAATATGATTATCTTTTTAAAGGTATAATATTAAATTTTATTTGCTAATTTTTTTACCTAAATATTTGCGTTATAATATACAACCTAACCAAAAGAAATCTTAACATTGAATTTTCTTAATAAAGAAATAATAGATAACATTTTTAATCGCGTCTGTGTGTTTTATTTATATTATTTGTTCTTACAGCGGTTAACTCAGTTTAGATTGTTTAAATACTCTAAAAATGTCTGTATTTTTTTTCGTTGTTAATTAAAAATTGCCACGATAATGATTAAAAAATTTTCAAAATAAAAAAATTGTCTTTCCAGGGTCATGAACTTTAATTCCGCACTCATTCCTCCTCTTTCTCTGCATCTTACAAAATGCAAAAAAAAAACGCCTCCAATAATTATACACGGGTGATTATTGATGATGTCACCGTTTTATATTTCAATAGATTTTTACTTTATATATTTTTTGTATAAATAAATTATTTTTGATGAGTTTTTACATTCATGCAAATTGTATACGATTTTTTTCAATTCAAAATTTGTTTATAATCCTGTATCAATTGCCAAATATAAATATGTCTATTTAAGTTACACATTTTTTAAAGTTTATGAGTCACTATTTTTCTTTGTTAAATTTAAAAGTTATAATTAATTAATAAATACTGATTATTTTTAGTGGTTCTCATTGGAGATTCTGGTGTTGGAAAAAGTAATCTATTGTCAAGATTTACAAGAAATGAATTTCACCTTGAATCTAAATCAACAATAGGAGTTGAGTTTGCCACACGTAGTATACAAGTCGATGGTAAGACTATTAAAGCTCAAATTTGGGATACAGCTGGTCAAGAACGTTATCGTGCCATTACATCAGCGTAAGTCAATTGATATAAAATTAGTTACAAATATAAACTGACTTTTAAAAAACTTAAATAGGTATTATCGAGGTGCCGTTGGTGCATTATTAGTTTATGATATAGCAAAACATTTAACATATGAAAATGTAGAAAGATGGTTAAGAGAATTGCGTGATCATGCTGATCAAAATATTGTTATTATGCTGGTTGGTAATAAATCAGATTTGAGGCATTTACGAGCTGTACCTACCGATGAAGCTAAAACTTTTGCTGAGAAAAATGGTCTTTCTTTTATTGAAACTTCAGCTTTGGATTCAACTAATGTTGAAACAGCATTTCAAAACATTTTAACAGGTATTTTCAAACTTGACAATGTAAATATCAATGAAATTTAAATGGTAAAAAAATTTTCAGAAATATACAGAATCGTGTCTCAGAAACAAATAAGAGATCCTCCTGAGGGAGATACTATTAGACCACAGAATGTTGAACCTATTGATGTAAAACCTACTATGAGTTCTGAAGGAATGCGAAAACAATGCTGCCAGTGACGTGGTTTTTGTTATTTATAAGTGATTTGCTTTATGAGTGCGTACCTAAATATGATTTACTTTTGTATTTTTTAAAAGAAAAAAATATTAATTATATATTAAATGTACAGATGCAGAATTTAAAAGAGAAAGAGAGAAAAAGAGAGAGAAAGTAAAGGAAAGAAGAAAATGGGTGGCCATTAATTGAGGCATAAACCAAGACTATAAATTCATGTGTTATTTTAAAATGTAAATTAAGTTATTATTATGGCTCCCATTTTCAATGAATGCAAAAATATATACACACAAATATGTATGTATATATTTATGTATACTCAAATACAAATATTACACAATAAAAATACATTTTAACACTTTTTCAAGTTGCCGATACTTTTCAATAATTTCTTCTTTATTTAGTCTAAAACTTTTATAAAAGCTTCAATTTTTAGTTTTGCTTACCTAATGCTTGATTATTTGGTTATGTTATTTGTACATTAAAAATATTAAGATTAAAATTATTGTTATAGTGAAATACCAACATGCACACTTTATTTTTTTAAGAAATATAATACAATTTATAGTTACAGTGAGTAACCAAAATATATTGTTATTCAAAAGGAAAAAATATAAATATACACACTTTATTTGTAATTTATTTATACATATAAACACACGCAAATAAACAAAAAACAAAATTAATGTGATCTTATAACTGAAAATAATGTAAAGTATTTGTGAAAAAAAAATAGTTACATCTTTGAAGCTATTTATAGTTAATGGTAATAAATGGAGCATTGAAAGTTCTTTGTTAATAAAATTAAAAATGTAAAAGACTATTTAAAGATTATTAGAAAAATAATTCTTGGATCTTTACTTGTATTATATCTCTTGTTTATTAAAAATTTATATATTAGAAAGCGGTATAAAACTTTGAAGTAAAGACTTTATATTTTTTAAATCAAAAATTTTAAGTTTATTAACTTATTTTTTATTATCCATAATGACTTGATACATATATTTTTTCTTAAAATTTCTTATTTTTTAAGCAAATTGGTCATTTTTATTAAATAAAAAATAATTCATTTTAAAAAATATACAATATGCCTAACTCATTTTTTAAAGCTACATCAATTACTTTTAAGGAATTATATAGTCATTTTTTTAATTTTTACTTTATTAATATCCATATTATGTTTTTTAATTGATAAAGTCTGAAGGCCTGATTTATCCCATGTTATAGACGCGTACTTTTTTTTGTATACACAAGAAATAACCAGGACTGAAACTTCTGAGTATTACGATCCATGGTTACAATTTATAATCTGTAAAAAAATTGACACTTATTTGACTATTTTGGTAGTCAAATCGAGGACAGTTTTTTATACAGTTTACCTGCAATCTGGGGCCTTCTTTTTTGGCTCCTATGGACAAAACGAAATTTTTCTTTCTCAGTGGGGAGAAAACGCTTTTTTGAAAAATAAACTATTATTTAAATATTTCAATCTGAAGATTTTTTTTTTAAAACATCACTGGTAAAAAATAAAATTGTACCAAAAAATGTCAAATGAACAAAACCTAGTCAGAAAGTTCAAAACAGTTAAAAAGCATTCAAAAAAATTCAAAATAAATAAAAAGAAAGAAAGAAAACCAAAAGTATCAATCTCGAGATTTTTTCGCACCCTTTAAAATTTTTTTGACTGCTTACTTCTTAAAAGTATATTTTTTAATTGTTTTACATAATTCTTTACTTTTTTACTTCCAAAATAAAGTTGGAGACGCCAAGTTGGCCAAATTTTTAAAATTTTAGATCTTTTATTCACCCACCCTAAATTTTGAATTTTCGAATAAAGATGCTTTAATTTCTGTGTAAACTTAGAACTGTTTTTTCTTTTATGTCTCAGAACTTATTGACATTGTTGATAAACTCAGAACTGATTTTAAAATTGTATGTGCCATCCTTATTTGCCTAATTAAATATTTAATATGTGCTATTTCTTAGTAATTTTTATCAATATCTTATTCTAAATGTATTGTAAGATCTGTAACATCAAAGAAAAAATATTTAAGGAATTTCATTCAAATATACAAGTTAGATTTTGTAAATCTGACTGACTTCATCTGTCATTACTCAAAGCTTAAGTATAAGTAGGAGTTAATTTTTCAAGCGAATTACAATTCTATAATAGGTAAATCAGACCTTTAGATTTAATTGGTTAAAAATATCTAATAAGAAAAAAATAAATTTTTATTTTTTTATTAACAGTAAAATTTATATTTTCTGCATCTATTTTGTAATAAAAGTATATAAATATACTTTATTGTAGTATATACGATGGGTTAAAAATGAATTTAAAACTAAAATAAAATTTAAACATTTTTCCACTAGCCCCTTGAAAATTATTGTTAAAATGTTCAAAATGCTTTGTATGTTAAAAAAAATTACACGTTAGTAAGGTATGCTTTGAGAAAATTGTTTGAGATTTATATAATATAATCTTTTCTGTACATTGGGAAAGGAAATAGTAGTAACTAATTTGAGAAAATAAATATTATAAAATAAAACAACAAATGATTTTTTTATCTTATATTATCTTGAATTTATATAAGTTGTTAAAGAATCAATGAGAATATTAAAAGATTTTGTCATTGCTGTTCAAAATTTAAGGTCGTTGGTTTTTAAATTTAAAGTTGATTTTATTTGGAGCTAGGATATTTAAAAAAATGGATAAAATTAAACAGAATTAGTATATCCATATCAAAAATTTATTTATCTTAATTTCTAGTACTTAAAAAATATTTAGTTAACTTAATTAATAATTTTTTATTAACAAATACACTTATAAATAACCCATACAAAATTTAAGAAGTTGGTAAACTTGAAGCTGGTTCTAATCGAACAGTATTCCTTATAATATTTTGAGAATTCTTTTGCCTCCAGTCTAACCATTTAACTAAATCTTGGCTTAAAGATGGGTCGTTAATATCTGTTTTTGATTCTAAATGTTGATAATATGCATCTCGCAAGAGCCTAAATGTTTGCACACTTCTGTAAGGCAATTGAGTTACAGGATCAAAATATTTTGCAGGAAGCCTAAACATTAAATAGATTTTTTTATTATTTACAATTTTCAAAAAGTTAAACAAAATTTATTTCAATTAAATAGCAATACACATTTTTTTTCTATTTCATTGAAATTTGAAAGTTACATACATTTATTATTTCTTTAGTCTCAAAAGATAATTCAAAGGTAAAGTATTTACATAAAAGATATTAAAATAAAAGAACGAAGATTACTCTGCCCAAAAGGTAATGTTTTATATTTTTTAAATAATGTTTAATGAATTACGCTTTTAAACTAATTGTAAATTAAAAAGAAAAAATATTGTACCTTGTTATAGCACACAAAGATTTTAATGTTGGCCTTAGCGTTGGTTTTTTTTTGAAAGCGTTATTGAATAATTGCTCATTTTCAAAAGTTACAAAAGTTCTTTCATAAAAACCATTTGTTTCGACACACTCAACATTTTTCTCAGAACTGATTTTATTTTCTTCAGACTGAACCCTAGATAAAATTTTTTTTTTATAAGTGAAACATTTATATAGCAAAAATAAAAGATTTTACTTTTCATGTGAAGTTTCAGTTTTATCTAAATCTTCTTCTGCAACATTGGCTTTTTCAGTATCTGTATTTTTATCTTCTGTGCTTGAACTTGTTAAAACCATTACTGGCATTGATAAAGATTGATACCTTATCATTGGTCCTGTATTTGTTTTTCTAACAGTTCTTATATTCTTTTTTTCATTTTCCAGTCTTTGATATTTTTCTATAATTTTAAATGAAATATGAGAAATCCAGTAATTAAAAAATTTTAAAAACGTTTTTACCTAAAGATTTTAAGTTAATGATTTCAGTATCTCGAGCTTCTTCTAAAAGTTCTTCTTGCGTAGGCTTATAATCATCTCGCTGAATTTTAACTTTTTTTCTTTGTCCTTCTTTTCTCTCTTTTAATCTTTTTAAAGTAGCCGCTGATTTAGCAGCTGTTGATCTTCTAATTGATTTTCTTTCTATCAACGCAAAAATTAATTTTTATTAATTAAAAAATCCAATAGACAATAATAATTATTAACAATACCTATGTTTTCTAAATTTCTTATGCTCTTTTCCAATTTGATTTTATTTCTTTTTACAATTGATTTTTTTGGTGACGATTTAACTACCGCAGGTTTTGGTTCTTTATAAGCTTTTGTTTGAACTCCCTTTTTTCTCTTTTTTTCTTCAGCTTCATGATCTGATACTGGTTCATCATTTTCATCAATACTGAAATCTGAATCAACTTCATCTTCGACTTCTGCTTCTTGTCTGAAGAAAAAAAAAAATAAAAATTTGTTTGTCCTAAAGTTTTTTTCTTAAAAAATTCTTACTTGTAATCAAAATCTTGTTCAGTTTCTTCAAAACCTCCATATGTAGTTTTATAAAAATCATCTTCTTCTTCCTCATTTAAGAGTCTTGCCATTTTATTACCAGCATTAGCACGCCTTTCTCTAGTAGATGCCATTTTTACTTTGTTTTTACAACAATATAAATGAAAAATCTGATAAACTAAAAAATCACATTGTTTTGTTTACTATTGAATGTGTGCAAAATTTTGCAATTTGTACATTTTAATTTTTTGAAAATAACTTTTGTTATATACATACCTTCTTATTTTATTTTAATTTATTAGTGTTTTAAGCTGATTATTTTTGCAAAAAATTGTTTAAAATGAATTTTTATACATAAGAAATATTATAATTTTATTTTATTTTTTTATAATAACAAAATTATAACCAATAAATTAGTGGACACAATCATATCAACAACTATTATTCAGTCTTTGAGACCAAAAAACAAGTAAGTAAAAATATTTCAATTAAACTTTTAATGTTATGGAAAAATTACGAAACTAGTTTTTTTTATGTTACTTATTAATATTTTAAAATGAAAAATCTGAAAAATTGAGTTGAGTAAAATTTTGGTAAATAAACATTTTTTAATAATTTCCGAAACTAACGGGGGTGTCGCTTTTGTAAACATAAAGAATAAAGAAAGACAGCATTATAAGAAAAAACATTATATTACAAGGTGATTTAAAAAAAGTTTTTAAATTCTGGATGTTGGACTTGTTTGCCCTTTTACATTTCATTTTGAAACACCGTGAAAACACTCTCACGGCAAATCATGCAATAAAAGAAAATTTTATGGTGGGGTGGGAGCGACAGTGGCGATTTGGCGAAGGCGGTGGTGTGGGAAATCTATGTGGGAGAGGTTAGGACTGCCTCGATTTCTTGAGAAGAGTGATTTCAGTCTTGTCGTTGTTGAGTGTGGCGTAGCTTCGTTTTTTCTCTTGACAAATAATACCTTATTAATACAATAAATTATGCTTATAAATAATTGTGTTTCTACGATACAATAATATATTCTCATATTTTATTAAGTGTTATTAGAGTAATAAATTTTTTTTTATTTAAATTATATACAAGTGTATTATAAAGTATCAAATGAGAACTATAAAAAAAAGAACTCATCGAACATCGATATAATATAATAGCTCGTGCGCGTTTTTCGTTATTCGTGCTCGTCATCGGGATATACGAGTTAAAACATATACACGTATAATATAAACGTATAGATAAAAATTTGCACACATAAAAAAAGTTGATAAATTTTTTGTAAAATCAAGTGTCAAATTTTTTTTTTTCAACTGTGCTATACGATTTTTTATTGTGCACAAAAGTGTTAAACTTGGGTGCTTTACGCAGAGGAAATAACTAAAAAACGAAATATTGAAGAAACTTACACCACCAATTCTCAAGTTCTCAAAATCGACTAATAAAAAAAAATAAGCGTTATAAAATTCTCAACACATGAAAAATTTATTTTAAAAATTCACAAAATTATGTGGATTAATAAAATTCAGAGATTGCAATCGGTCGCAGTTAGTCAAGTCAGCTGACATATTAAATTCTGCTACACTATAGCAGTAACATTTGGTAAGTTAAAAAAAAAAAAAAATGAGATTAAAAAAAAAAATTATTATTTTCCGGGAAAATTTGTTTAAAAAATACAAGTAATATACACATGACTACGCATTTTCTCGAGAGCTTAAATATACATATATACATAAAAGAGAACAGTGATAACACGGGTGTGATAGTAATTATATTACGCTTTGCGTGAGAGTGCGTGAAAAGGTGGGAGAGAGTATTTTCTATGTGTGTGTATATGTTCTGACGAAGCTTGTTTGATTTCTCTCCCTACCAATTGAAGCTTGCTCATGTTCTTGTATTCTTCCTATTTAGACATTTTTATAAGGCAAAACCTAAAATTTAAAGCTATAAACAAAATTTTATTATTAAATCTTGTACAAAAGAATTCACATTAAATAAATAAAAAGCACAAACATTTGTGAATAATACATCTTCAGCCATATTATAAATTAACAGTTGAGTTAATGTTTAATGATGATAATGAGGTTTTTCAGCCTCGTCCTCTTTTTTTAGAATTTTATAAAAACATACTATGAGTGGGATAGGAAGAAAGTTAAGAAGCTTGTTTATTGTTACTATACTTTTTTTTTGTATATTTTTTGACTAATCAAAAAAAAAATGGAGTTGTTTCGTATTCGAGTGGGATTTACCTTGAATGAGAAAGGAAAAATTAGAATTACTCAAATTATAATGAAATCATATTCTGTAGCAATAATTAAATTTCATTAGTTTACTGCAAAAAATAATTCAAACAAATTATTTTAATGTTTAAATAAAAAAAAGTGGGTACTTAAGTGAGTAAGTCTTAAAGATATTGCATAAGACTATATTAATTAAATTAACATAATTTAAAAAAGATGATAAAAATTCAGACAGTACTATACCTATTTTTAGGTATATTATAGTACTTTTGTTATCTTAAAGACTCTTAAAGCTAAAAAACAAATATTAGATTTGAATTTCGATAAAAAAAATAAAGATTAAATTCTAATACTTGTATTTCTAGGTATATCATTGTTTAAATTATTGATATAGAATTATTTTTCAGTGTTAGTTTTTATACCTTTTTTTAATAAGGCGTGCTTTATTTATTTTTTTTCTTTTGTTATTCAAATTTGAAAAATAAACTTGGGAAATAATTTTAGATTATAAGGTCTCGTATAATGTAAGGTAATGACCCCAAATATCGATACGTATGAAAGCGTCTAATATCGTCATCCCTTCGTTACAGTGGCGCGCCGTACGTGGTCGGATTTGCAACTATATTTGCCATTTTGATGGTAAATTTGGAGCTGTTTCCTAATTTTATACGAGGTTCAAACTGTAGAAAAGAAATCAAAATTAAATACTTGGAGGAAAATTCACTCCGAAACCTGTAATTTTCCCTCGGTTTTTTAATACTTTCAATTAAATTTTCCTAACCTATACGATAATTAGGATATACTTAGCTTTAGAAAAAAAAGTAATTTTCATTTATATTTGAAGAAAAACAGAAAAAACAAGATGCTTATACCGCTATATTTTCATTATAATACCTACACCGGTGAGGTAAAAGCTTGTTCGAAAGTTAAGTCCAAGCAGGCATAGAATATACTGGGCCGTGGCGCGAAAGTAAAAACGTGAAAAACCAAGGATACTACAATTATACTTGTATTTTATTTTTCTATAGCTAAAATACTTTACAGCCTCTTTCCTTTTTTCTTTTTAGTTTAAAAATAATTTTTTAAAATTTTTATTAAATAGTACTTTTTTCCAAGAAAATTTATTTTTTTTCTTATCTTTTAGGCGATAAGGTTAGATGATAAATATAGAAGGATTTAGTAAAAAGATAAAAAAAATAAAATTTTTTTCTATTAAAGTTTACAGTTACTAAAGTGAAATTTAAGCTTACACAAGGCGACGTCTTATATGCACTTTTATTATTTTCATTATTTATTATTATTATTTTAGTTTTCAAGCTTCTTTATCACGTCAAAAAGTATCTTGAGTTACTTTTTATTGTTATGAGAATACAAAAAAAAATTTTCTTTATTAAATTAGATGAAAATTAAAATTTAAAAAATTTACTGAATTTCTTTTGTTTGGAAAATAAATAAAATTTACCAGAAATCCTTGATAAATCTCATGGATAGAATTTGAAATTTATAAAATCTATATAAATTTATTTTTTAAATTAGAAAAATCCATGACAAAACGTTTGTTGTTAAGAGAATAATAAATCAACGCCATGAGATGAACTTCAAACTTCTTGTGTGTGTGTGTTTTTAACATTAAATAATAACAAAAATAACCTTGACATTTTTCAAAGCCCTTGAAAAAAATTTAAAAAATTATAAACCACCGTCGATTTTTAACGTTATTTTAACATAATTATAATATTTTTTCTCAACAATAATTACAATTACAGTAATAATAAATAACAATCAAAACAAAGCATCATTTTTTCTTTGGAATATAAAATTTATTGTAAACAGTAGAAAATAACATAACCTCCAATATTCTTAGTACACACGCACAATTAAATTTATTTATTTAGCCTCGTTATTATTATTTTTCAAAGTGTATTTTTTTAAAATTAATTATAACGAATTTATTTATTTATTTTTTTAAATAAATCATATAAAATCTTCTTAATATTTGCCACACCTTACGAAAACTACTTTCTTCTTTTATTATTATTCAGTCGATGATGTTGTTGATGATGAGAGAGTTATTTTTTCTCGAGTAATAAGAAACGTGTATTTTATGATTTATAGGTTAGGTTTTCAACATAGTTTTCCCTTTTTAATTTAATGTATCATTTGAGTATTTACTTTTTCATGAGACTTTTTTTAAAATAAAATTAAGGAAAATAAAAATCTTAAATTATTATAACTGTAAATAACGTGCAGAAAAATATTATAAAATACTTGAGATTAATTTAAATAAAATAGGAAAAATAGGTATAATCTTCAGTTAACTTAAATATTTCTCAAATTTTTTCATGCACTTACTGATACACTCTTATTAAATGTCAGTATTGATGAAATGTTTATTAATTGTTATTTTTTTAAACAAATTTCTGATAAGATAATTAAATATTTAATATAAGTTTATGTAACACGAGTAAACTTTTTTAATTCATGGTGTAAAACTAAAGTGCAAGGTCGCGGTTTGAAAAAATTTGTTTTTATTAAATTTCGGGGAAAAATAGTGTTTTGATACATTTTTCTAAAAATAATAAATTTTACTAGAACTCCACCTCCTGTAACAGCTGAAAAACTTGCAAACTCATCCTCAATTAATACTCATTTAGTGAAATATAAAATTTTGAGGTTAAGTTTACTTCACACTCCCCTCAAATTTTTAAAAACTGTGTTATCTACACGATATAGGTACGTGATGCATTAAATCAGTAAAAATTAATGATTCTTCACACCATTTTTTTAAAATTTTAATAATCCTTGAATTTAAATAATTTAAAACGCGTGTACATTTTAAACGTTATAGATTATTTATAAATTCATATAAGTACCTATTATACCTCAACCTACACAGATTAAAGTATAATTTCAATAAAAATAAAGAGTTTTATGATTTTTTGTTCTCTGAGTCAGTGAATTTTATTATTTTGTGACATCATTATTTAATAAGCTTATCTTTTGTTTAAAAAATATCGAAATATCATCCGGAATGCATTACAGTGCTAAATAATTATTTTGAGGTTATGTTCAAAATCTTAACAAAATGTGATTATATTTTTCAATTAAAACAAAGATTTATTGAATAAACGTATTGATATTTTATAAAATGATGAAATATTCCTCAAATATTAACAAATAATACTTAAAATAATCTTCTCTTTCTTTTTACACCATATTCTTTCTTGAAAAGATCTTCCTCGCAGCATGAATTTGCAATCAGAATATACGTATAATCATTAAAATATATATACCTATATTATCTCAAGCATAATAATAATAATAATAATAATAACAATAATAAGTATCTTCTCAACAAAGCCTAGAAATTTTTCATTCATTTTTTAATACTCCTCCCTCGCGTCACATTTATTATTATAACAAATCCCTACAAAATGTATACATGACCATCCCTCTATTTTCTCTCTCCCCCCTCTCTTTTTATATTACTGTCATATTAAATAATATAATTTAAACATGCGCAAAATAGAAAAGACAGTCGAACGATGCACGTGTGCACCTATATGTAGCAATAAAATAATAACAATAATTGAGAACGCGTAGCCTCGTTGTTACGTCGACGTCGTGTGTGCCCATATAAATTATTATTATTATTTATTTTTTTCTTTTTCTTATTTAAATCTAACCTTCAAATTTATCTATATTACTATCATTATTTACTGTACTTTTCAACACTGCAGCTTCTCAACTTTTCTTATTTATTATTATTAACTTTGATTTCTCACCTACTGAGAGTGTGAAAATTCAAATATAGTTCGTGTGTACTATACATTTTGATTCTGATGCTTCTTAGAAATGGAAATAGAACGCTCTTTTAAGTGACATGCTCTCATAACTTTTCTTTTTTCGGGTTGTACTTAACTTTTTTTTTAAAAGTATATTTTAAAGTTTCTAAAATTCAAGTAAATATAATTTTTAAAATATATTGCTTATTATTATTATTTAATTTAATAATTAATTAAAATTTATCATTAAATTTTTTAGTCGTCAGTACATTACCTTGTACTCTTCTACACGAGTTCTAGGAAAATTTTTTAAATTTTGATGGCTAGGTCGATGGTTTATAAACATAACCTATAAATCGAAAAATAATATAATAAAAAATGTTTAATTTTATAACCTGAAACAATCCTTTCTTGATTCCGTTGTCAAGGTCGTAAATTCCTGGCATGCCGTTTTCAAGGCTAGTTATTAAGCTTCATCTTTAATCTAAGATGCGCGCGCAATTGGGTGCAGCAGCTTCCAAAATAAAAAAAGTATATAATAAATTTTATTATAATTCTAAGAAATAGTAAAATACGAAAAATTATTGTGATTTTGGGGTTACTCCATTAAATTTTTAAACAAGATTAAATATGATTATTTGAACTACTTGCGCGCTTTATTTTTTTGTTATTTTTGAATTATTACCAAAATTTAATTTAACGTATTTAAACGTTATATATTTATTATTATTTAATAATCTTGTATAATATATGGGTGCGTCCATAAAAGAGTTAGATAATTTTTTTGATACATAAAAGCATAAAAGTTTTTAATTTGTTCTAAATAATGTAATAAAAGTAAACAATGAACCTTTTTAATTAATAAATATTAATTTAAAAAAAAATTCTTATGCATAATATTTAGGTTAGAAACGCGTAAACATTTAATTATGATTGATTTAAACAATGATAATTAAATAATTATATTTAATAATATGAAATATACAGAAAATTTATTTTTTAATAAATTACCTATTCATTTAAACATTGTAATTAAAAGTACTATTATTTTAAAAATAAGTAGGATTTCTTTTAAGATAATGGATTATTGTGTTTATGAGTGAGAAAGATGTTTCTAAAGAATTGTTTTTTTATAATAATTTTTCTAATTCATTACTTTGAAAAGTTTCAACATGGCTATTTACAGTTGCTACTCTTTGATCTCTTCGTGTTTTGGACATTAGCTGTCCCTATTATTTTGGTCTTTTAATCTTCAAAAGCTAACTTTTTTCTATTGTGCTTATCTTTTTAATTTTATTATTAGCTTTGTTTTCTCGTTCTCTTATGTTTGTTTCAATTCCAATTTTCTAATGTGATCACGTTTCTTTTTGTTTTGCTAGTTTCTCATTTTCTTCGATTTACCTGAATAGAGTTTGGGTCAAATTTTAATTATATTTTTCAACTTTTTAGATAACGTTTGGTCTTCTATTAGCAGAAATTTAATTTCTAGGCTTTTAATTTCACTGGCTAAAGACCTGCCCTACTTTATAATTATTCAAAATTTTGATTTTTTGGTGATGATGATGTAATTGGAGAACAGCATTAAAATCACATTAATGAGTAATTCTACTTAAAAATTTTAAATAAAGTATTTTTAGTTTGATAAGGCGCGAGGAAGACACGCGAAACGTCACATGTAACAAATTGTAGCTTTTCTTCGTTTATTTGCCCGCTTGGTCGAAATATTCTCCTTCATACTTATCTAATTAAAACTGTAGAAAATTGCTAAATCAATTAGATTCATGTATCATAACCTTTTAATTGTAATTAAATTTTTTTGCATCAGAAATATAAATACATCAGGAACGAGCCTGTGATTTCGCTCATAACTATAGATTGTAATTTAGCGTCCCAAATGTTTTGGTCTCCATTGTGAGTGCATGGCTTGTTGTACATTTTTTTTAATATCAATTTCTTAGTTTTTGTGGGTTTAAGGCTACACTCAGCGACTATTGGTATTGTGGCAGCACCAATAGTCGCTGAGTGTATATAACACTTCCTTAGGTTATGTGGTTGTTTGGTGGGTGTATATTAAGACTTGGGTGTAGTTTTTATTTTTAAAAACCACTTCCTAAGGTTATTTGGGTGTGAGGCTGGCGGTGTATTTTTTTTAAAATACCATTTCCTTAATCTACATAGGTTTAAGTATTGTGTTATGTGTATTATTTTTTTACTTTGAAAAAATATTAACATTCAAAAAAATTTGTATTAATTGGTGGGGGCCAATAGGCGGACGCCTCAAGCGCCTAATGGATAGTTCGGCATTGGATTTCAGTTTAGGTTATCTTGAAATAGTGATTATCACATCAAATTATTATTATTAATTGTTGGATAGGAATGCTGTGAATAAATTTACTGCTTATTCCCCCGAAATCCCTATATATAAATTAAAAAATTTGAATATTTGTTAGAATATTTGTATCTTTTTCTTTTAATTTAAATTAGGTTAAAAAGTAATTATATACGTAACAATAGATTAATGTTATCATTGTTTCACTAATGTTCATTTGTTTAATAAAAAATTAGCTGAATTTAAATTCCAATATTATTCAAATTAATTCATATACACAAAACCGTTTAATAATTTTTAAACCGATTATTATTAAAATATAAATGAATTCCGGAAATTATCGAAAAGAAAAAAAAGAAATAAATAAAACGTGATAATATACCTAATTTGTAATTTACACGGAACCAAAAAATAATATCCGGAAACCCCATAATTATCAAAGTCGATTAGAAAAATATATGCGCGCGTCAGCAAAAATTATTCAAAAATACACGACGCCAACGATGAATAATATGACGGTTAACCTAAAACATTTATAGTTTCTTCCGTATTAAATGTGAATAATCGATGACGACAGAGAAATCACGTTATCTTATTTTTTTAAAAATAAAAATTTTGTTATTTACTTATCAGTACTTTTTCTAAATTAATCTAATTGATAATTTTATTTTTAAAATGTAAGCATGAAAAATTTTGAGGTTATGTATTGAATAGGAAATAAAGACAAACAAAATTTTGAGGTTATATCTTGTACAAAAATAAAATGTGGGTAATTTGTTAATTGATTAATTAATAACAAAGGATCTTTTAGAAATGAAGAATTCTTTTGTTCGAAATAACAACTTGTGCACGCATAAAATTGAATACACAACATAAAGAAATAATTGTTTTTCGTTGCTAAAACGTAACATTAAAGATAATATTTTGTCGTGAATCAATTATAAAAATTAAATCGAAAAATAATATGATTCATTATCGTTATTAAACATGAACTTGTTTGTAGTATTTTACCTACTTTTATTAAATGACTAATTTTTCTTACATAAATTTATAAATTTCAAACGCAATAACTGTTTATATTGAGAAAGAAATTTTTTTTTTATCTGTAAATTACTTTTTTTAGATAATCGTAAATAATAATTACAAAAGAAAAAATTTTCACTTAAATTTTCATAATATTTCGCTTTCCTTTATAAAGTGAAATTGTTAGTATATGTGTTAATATAAACAAAAGAATCAAAGCGTGCCAAGTAAATTTCTAAGAAAAATTTTTTTTTAACAATAAAATTAAAATAATGTATAACTGTTAATGCTTGTATGTTTAAAAAAAATGTATAAAAAATAAAAGTTCGTCTGGTCTGGCAGATTTTTTTTAATATACAGACGCAGGCATCAGGCACAATAATAATAATAAAGGAGGTTTAAAACTAAGTTTCTTGGTGCGCGCCATTTTCATCCTCGCACATCTAGAAGGTCGAGGTCGTTGACAGCAGCCTGGTATTATAAGTCGTTGATGTATAAACGAAGAGAAATACTCAAATATATATTTTTTTTTCGTTTGTTGTTCTCCCAATCAAATAGTCAGTATTATTTTGAAAAGATACACTAAAGAGTTTAATGAACTTTTTAGAAATTACAAAAATTATTTTTGAGGTTATAGAACTTAGAATTTGGTGTTATTGGTATTTTTGCTTTTTCGTAGAATTAACAAAACTATTTATTAACAATAAGGCTTTCAATTTTTCTTGTAATACCAATAACGGCATTAAATTTTTAAATTTCAATCGAAAGTTAAATAATAGAGAAATTTGAGATAATAATGCATAAAAGTAAAAACTAAACACGACTGAACATTCATAAAAGAATATCATTTTGCGATTTTAACTCACAAATATATTCACTTTAATTCACCTGCAGTTTTTTTTCTGCCTCTTATATTTTTATCGTCAAACCAGAGTTGTATGGAAGTCGTTGACCGGAAAGCGCGTATATAACACACAATACATGAATACCTTGCCTTTATTTTTATTAATAAAAACAATATCTCCGCTGGATTTTCAAAATTTTTTTATTCACTTCGGATATTCGATATTTTAAATTAAGATTATTTTACGATCTTACTTCGCCTTCTGACGCATTTGAATTTTTTTTTTGAAGATTAAGTAACTTTATGCCGAAGTGAAGAACTTTATTACAGTTTGTGGCGTAAAATTTAAATTCCAGAATTTATGGCTTTTTGTGCTTTTTTTTTGAAATATTAGTGCCAAATCCTAGAGAGGAAATTCTTAAATTATTGTTTTGCCGGTACTTAAATCACCATGATTAAGCTTTTTTTTGACATCTTAATAAAAGAAAAAAAAACGCAATTTTTTTAAATACCTAATATTTCAAATTTTAAGCGTTTTGTCTGAAAAAAAAAAATTTAATTGAATGACGCATTTTCTTTATGTCATTATAAAAAGAAAAGCAAGTCACGTCTTCATTAAAATGACAAGAGATTAATAAAATAAAAAATTTTCAATTAAGTAATTTGTATAAATCAAACGTAACTTTAGAAAAAATTTAATTTTCTAATTTTACCCGAACTGAGAATAAAAAATTTGTAATCGGTGCACTGATTTTAATTTTTGAAGCCAATAAACTTTTTTAATTATTTTGGCAAAGTTAATAATTTTTTTTTGTTTAAACATAAATTAAATTACAATCAGATGATAATTTGCTTGTGCGAAAGAAAAGAAAAATGTAAAAAAGCTATTAACCTTCTGGCTTTCAACGAAAAAAAAAAAAAAAAAATTTATCTTTTTTTTTATTTTTTTCGTCATTGCAGAAATAAAAAACTCAATGTTTTTGCTGAAAAGTGCGTTTAACTTTATCAATTTCGAATTAATCTAACGGAGTGCAACGTGCAGTCCGACCTCGAGCATGATGTCAAAAAAAGAAAATTGTGGTGGCGCTTTGTCTACTTTATTTCCCCTCCTCCTTCCTTTCTTCTTCTGCTCTCCTAATATTATTTTTTTTTCCTTTTGATTGCTCGATTCACGTGTCGTGTTAATAAGCGCACACACGCGCAATTATTATTATTATATTTTATATGAATTTAATGCATTTGCGATTCTTTGGCTAGGCCAGACCTTTTTGTATTTTTCTTTTCTTATTTATATTTATAATACGAAGACCGCGAAATATGCCTGAGAATAATAGTAATAATAATAATAATTTGATGATGAAATCACGCAGTAATCTTTTTTGTATATTTCACGTGTTGCGGTAATGATAAATAAAATTTTGTAGGTTATGTGTTAATATTATGAACATGTGATGATAATACAAGATTAAATGAATATAATTTATTTTTTGGTATGATAAATGTGTACGATTGATTAGTACGTGCTTTTATAGATGTATAAAACTTGATTAAAATTATTATTTTAAAAATTTGTTTTTATTTAAAAAATGGCAGTTTTGACGTCACAGAGGGCGCCAAAATTTTATACAATGCGCAGTGCGCTTATAAATCAAAATGTGTTGTTTAGAAAAATTTAAATTGTTTGTTAAAATAACAACTTAAATATTGAACAGTGATTAATCTCTTAGTTTATAAGTTCTTATCTCGGCTTTTATTATTAAATAATATTACTCTGCGTGAATTTTAATATACACGTGTCACAATTAAATACCACCTTTGTTGTGATTATAACCTTAAAAATTTTCACTAGCTAAGATTAATCGTTTAATGAGAATACTTTTTTATCCATGTTTACCGTATGTAATTACTTAATGCAAATATATTTTTCATTTTCAAGGCAATGAATAATTGGTATTTCACTTGAGCCAGAAAATTTATATCTATTTGCAAATTCAAATTTTCAGCAAGAACTTTTGTTTGATTTAATTTCTTAATAATTTATGTAAATGATTTTCTTTTGTTATTAATGATAAGTAACAAAAGAAGTTTAATAATTTCAATAATTTATCTCCAAGATGAGCACAGCAATGACGAAATAACCGCCATTGTTATAATAGCTGAAATCGCGCCAAAATGAAATTGGCGCTAGTGCTGCCAATAAAAGAAATTATGGCTTCCATATAACAAGAACCTAATACGAACTAATTTTTTAGTAACAATTATTAAATTTATTACATGTTGCCAACTTTTAAAAAATGAATGATTATAAGGTTAATGATCGTCTAATTACTTATTTCATTGTTTTTAAAATAATGAAAATTTAAATTTCATTAGCAAATAATACAATTATGTAAAAAATCATTTAATAACTTTTTCTTAATATTTTATTTGAAATTTTTTTGGTAGGTACTTAAAACAGTAATCAAGTGAATATACAAAAATTAATTGTCATTGAAAACTTAAACAATTAAAACACTTTAATTGAAAGTTATATTTGCATTAATTATAATATGAAATTTAAAAATAATATAAAAATTTTTTAACTTTTACTGATTTATTTTTTAAATGACATTTTTTTTTTCTTGAAATTTTATAATTAATTATTATTTTTTGATTTTATATGCAAATTGATAAAATTAATAAATTAATTAAGTAGGTATAACACTATGATTTATTTAATTTTTATTTAACTTGACATAATTTGTAATGTATTACATTTTATAATGAAAATAAAAAGTTTTAATTAAATACAATTTAATTTAAAAATATTAAGGTATAGAGCTATAGGCATGAAACCTGAGGGTCATGGGTTCGATTCCCACTAAAGAGGTTTTTTTTCAAATTTTTTTCTGACTTTTTTTAAGTCAAAAATATCAAATTTAACACAATCCGTTTTTAAAAAATTAATTTATTAAAATAATTTCTGTCATTCTGGTACGTTATAATAAAAAAAGGGGGAGATTATTTTAAAGCTTCCACGTATAACAGAGAAAGAAGATAGCGTTGTTTGAATATAATTAATTTGTTCAGTATTAGTCGCTTTTATTATAATCCATCATTAATAAAAAATATAATTTCAGTTTTTATGGTATTTTCAGTCCAAATAAGACTTTTTTACCTGGATTTTACTTTTTAAAAAAATATTTGATATTTTTAGTATAAAAATATGAAGTTAATTTAAAGTTTTTTGCATTCCTGGATGCAAGTTAACCAATGCACTCGCCAATATATTAAAAAATCACTAAAACCGCCGTTGCCATTTCCTCAGAATTAAATAAAGCTCCCCACTCAGCTTTGTATTAGTTTGTTTAATTTCTTATTAATAATCATGTTTCTTATTATGAGTGAAAAGTTCGATCATTTGAATCCATGATTGGAAACTATAACATTGATTTTAACAACAAGATCACCCCATCAACAGTGTACATAACCTTCAAATGGGACCAGAAAACTTTGACCTCTTAATATGCAGCTGTTTAGGATAGGGTTAGAAACTATAACGTGCTAAATAATAATTTATGTAGGTGTTCATGCAGTAAATTTACTAGACAGTAAAAATTTAATTGAGGTTATAATACTTGCTCATTTCTTCAAATTCATTTCGGGATTCGCCCAACTTTGCTATTCATGGTACTGTTTTGTTGCATTTTGTTGAGATATTATTTACTAAAAATAAAATATTTTAAAAATTTATATTATTCCGAGTATTATTCATAAATTTTTTTGCGCAAATAGAAATTTTAAGACGTAATAATAGTTTAAAGTATGCAAATTTTGTTTTTTTTACAAAAAAAAATTAATATTCTCTATACTAAAAAAAAAATGCTCACCCATTTAAAAATCCGGTTTTTTTTTAATTTATCAAAAAAAATTCTCAAAAATGAGTCTAGGAGTGTCAGTATACGTTTAAACTTTGTTCGCCAGACTAAATTTGCAATAAAAAAAAATTTAATATTCCGTTATAAATGTGTGTTCATGTGTATAGATTTTTTATACTTAAACTTACAAAAATAAAATGTAAAGAAGGAAATTTTTTTATTTTTTTTTTTATTTTCGCAACGGTGGCGGTGTGTTATTGGTAAACGCTTATTAGTGTGCGTGACAAGTGGAGCGCGGAGTTGTGTTGTAAACGCAATATTTCTGATAATTAATATTTCTATATAATATATTATTGTGTATTTCGTCTTTTTTTGTTGCTTTTATTGTATTTTAAAAGCGTGATATTGTTAACACAATAACTTTATTTTTTACACCATTTTTTTGCATACATTTTGAGGCTATTTTTGTTTTGATAATTTGTGCAGTATGAAACATTACTAGTTTGTGATAAAAACAATTGTATAAGCAAATTATTTCTTATTTATACATGACTGAAAGTCAAAAGTTGTAATCTATTTGAATAAAGAAATTTTTCGGGATAATATTTTGCTCTACTAGCGCCATTAAGAGCGCCATTTTTTCCGGCGCCATACTTGGCTTTTTCATTTTTTACTAAAAAAATTAATGAATTAATAAATGCATAATTTGATCAGAAAGAAACTTTCAAAATAATCGTTCAAAATAGTTTGTATTTAAATTTTAAGAATTCAACGAATTCAGTTAAACGCATTAAAAATTTGAATTTAAAAAAAGAAAAGTATACTTTTTATTTTTACGGTACTCTAATTTTATTTACTTCATTAAAATAAATAATTTTGAATCTTGATTGAAAGCTCGATTTAAAGTATAATTAAAATTCGTCTATTTCTTTCAGATACAAAAAGTTTTAAAGGTTCTGTAAAGCTAAAAATTTTGAAGCCTATTTAAATAACTTGGTAAATAATAAAAAAAAGAAAAATTTTTTATTGAAAAATTAAATTAGTAAAATTAAATTTTGATTAATACTTACAAAAGATTTTAAATTAAAGAAACAGTAAAATGCAAGACAAGTTCGAAAACGTTTAATCAAATAGTTTGGCATACTAGTAAGGAAATAATAAATAAGATTAAATATTAGGGACTAAAATATAATTTATAATATAAAATTTTTTCAAAGTCATGTTTATCATCAAAAATTTACTTCCGATTAATTTTTTTTGCATTTTCATTTCTGTTTAATTTTACTTTCTTTCTGCGCATGCATACCTATTTTTTAAAAATTTAATTCTAAATAATTATGTAGAAAAATATAATTTATTTTTAAAAAAATTGAAAAATTATGCAGCATAAATTTTTTGTCTCATTTTTTAAATCTTTTTTGAGAAAAAAAAAAAAACGTTTTTCTAACAATAGTTTGGCAAATAATTCACACGCGGTACAGTCGCGTGACTTGCGGAAGCGTTATAATAATTATTTATGAATTATTAAATATAAAACTTGTATTTTCACGTAGATTTGTACAGAATATTTTTAATAAATGATAAATTTTCACTTTCTTTTACTAGTAAATGAGAAAATTTATGCTAGTTAATCAAAGATTTAAGTCTTAATATAGACAGTATATGATTTGCAGTTTTTGAGGTTATGAATCCTTATATAGAAATATAAATCTTTCGTTTTGAGTTTCTCGCGCAAATTTAAATTTTAATATTTAAAATCACAATCACAATGAAATTGGCACTTAAATTTTTGCAATACCTATTTTGGGATACATGGAGGTGAGCATGTTTTTTGTTCATTAGCATTGATATAATCAAAAATATTGAGCAGAATTTTTAAAGAGTCTGTAAAATATTCAATTGTGCTTACTTTACAGTTTTAATCTCTATTTTACATTCTCGTTTAAATGACTGAAAAGCTCATTTAAAAGGCATAAAACACAATTTCAAATTATTTTGACGACTTGAAAACAAAAAGCGTTTATTCCCTGTTGCATTTTAGGCCCATATGAAGGCCTAACCTCATTTAGCAGGGTATTAACACAAAATTTGATTTTTCATTAGAAATTCGAGTCATCAAGGTTATAATATTATTAAATACACGCTCAAAAAAATTTATTTTTTTAATGGATTAAAAAAAATATGATAAAAAAAAGATTATTTAGTCTACGAAACTTTCATACACCACTGTATTTAAATCATAAAAAAATAATTAATCTTTTAGTGATTATTTTATCGTTTTTTCATAACTTAATTACTTATACAGTAAATAATTATTTGACGCGTTAAAATTTATTAATTAATTTTTGACCAATTAAAATTTATACCTACCGGTGACCGATTTAGAGTAATTCGAAGGGTGAAATTTTTGTACTTTTTAAATTGAAAAGTATAAAGGCTGAATTAAATTTTTTTTAAATAGAATATTTTTCAAATAAGAAACGACATATGGCTGAAAATGAGTCTATATTTAGAACGAAAAAGAGAAACCTTTTAAAAAACAGTATAAAATAAAAGACCTCTTTAATATCACGGCTATTAATTCTTAATAAATAATAATTCTTAATATAGACATTCTATAATAAAAATATAAAGCAAGTTTTAAAATAGAAAAATAATAAGAATTACTGTATTGCATAACATGCTAATTATTCTCAGAAATTTCTTAAGAATACAGAGCCATACTAATTCTTTTAGATCACCGCGTATGTTCCGAGAATATTCACCTCTGTTCTTAGAAAATTTTTCATATTTAGTCATTTAGGGAGCTTTCATACGAGACAAAATTTCTAAATCCAGCTTTAAAATAATCAAAATTTGAAGTTTTCATCGTGTGAATGCCCCTTTAAAAATGAATTATTAGTCCCGCAGACTTTGTTAAACCGGAGTCCATCAGGTACGAAAAAATATTGACACCATATTCTCACAAATTGAAACTTTACACCCTCGTTATATAAAACATACACATGCTGTTTACTTAATTAATACAATTTTTTGAATTATTTTATTAAAACCATTTAAATAACGAAAAAAAAACACACACACACACCATGTGCATTAAACATATAAATTATAATATTAAAGTAGAAATTTTATAAAGGGGAAGAAATCTTGCATTTACATAATAATAATAAAATATATCGAACGTTCGCGTGGTGTAGGTATAAAACACGCAGTTACATATCGCTCTTTAAAATACATAACACGCTTTTTTTGTTGTAAAATGCATAAAAAATATAAATTTTATTATAATTGTTTATGTGTCTGTATTTTGTATTATATAAAACAGATAATGCAGTAAATTTATTAATTGTTTATTTGAGTAAATTTAAAAAAAATTAAAATAAATTTTATTAATATCAATTTATAGGGGAGTGGTTGTATGATTTCGTAACTTTATGGTTATACTTGGGGTTAAGGATCTAACAACAGTTGGGGACAGTCAAAGGAGAGGGATGACAAGTACAATGACTCGACGTTATATATATTTTAACTCCTTCGATGCTCTTTAAAGATAATTATAATAAAGAAGCGAAAGAGAGACACTCGAGTATTAAAGAAAATATAAGGAAATGTGTGTGTGTATGTATGTATTGTAAAATTTTCATTTTTCACTTGTTGATCTTCTTTGCAATGCTGCCAAAAAATATATATTTTGTTTATAAATATAATGGGGGTTATTTAATTTTTATATGTTGCCTTATACTTATTTTTTAATTAACCAAATCCATATTAAGAGATTTTTGTAAGCTTCAGAGAGAGATAGGCTTATGTCTTTTCTACACTAACACGTAATTATGTTTTATGATAATTGTCTTTGTTAGATATTTTGTAGTGTAGCTGGGATATTCAAAATTAAAGTTATTACAAAATGGCGCCACTAGTAGTATTAGTAAATATTTTAAACAAAAATTAAACAATAAAATGTCATTAAATGGCGATTAAATGGTATTTTAATTATAGATTAAGTTATTTATTATAAAAATTATACACAATTTATGTAACTAATAAGTTTTTAATGGGTTATAATCATTTTAAGTATGTAATTTTGAGGTTATGTTTTTAGTACGGACAAAAAATATCCAAGAATCATGATTATCATAAAACATGATTACGTGTTAGTGTAGAGAGGGCCTTACAATAACGTGTCTCAAGTGTACTATATTAGGGTCGTTTTTTATAATATAAGAGCTTTCTATTTATAGGTATATTTTTTTTTGAATTGTATATTGAAATAGGATTGACAACTTTATTATACACACACACACACATACAAGTTTTAAAATTTTTACTTTAGTTTTTCAGATATTTTAAAGATCTTTCCTGGAAATACCCTCGTTATTATGTAGTATTGATTTTTTGTTGTAACTATTGCTGGGAATTAAGAATCTCAAAATTATTTCAGTAGTGCAATATCAATAACACCAAATTTCCGGGTCTGCCATATTAAATTTTCGAATGTATAATCTAAGACAAAATGTAAATAAATTACCTACATTTCTTTAAATTCTCGATTAAAAAAAAAATACCACGCTAACCTCTCCTTTCTTTTTCATACATTATAATGCCATATATATAGGCGTCGCTCGTTTTGCTACAGTGAGTAATAAACGATTCTCGATATAATTCCCTAGGGGTCGATAACCTACCCCAAAAATCGTATACATATAATATATTATACCGTCCATATCGTTTCAAAGCTCTCACGCAAATAATAAGTTTTAAAAATCCAGATGTTTATCATCCGCTTTCTCGAAAGAACTCTCACCACCGAGCCAAGAGACTGCCTTTTTTAATACCGTAAGAAATCTTCCTTGTTTTTTTCTTTCTTTTCTTTATTTTTAATGTTCTTCCTATACCTATACTCTTTCCACTTTTTTTTCATTCTTTCAATCGAGCACCTGTCCCCTTATTTTTAAAACATATAAAAGAATAATACTTTTTAGTGGGGAGTAGACTTTGAACACCCCCTTAAAACATATTGTATCATCCACGAGAACAAAGCTTCCTAGTGAAGCTCGCCAAACACATAACCATGAACAATCATCCAACCCCTCTATTTTTTTTTATTACAATAAAAACATAACAAAAAATAATATATTATTTTATTATGCTCTCAGTAGTTATGTACAGGGACTTCCCACACTACAAAAAAATACATAAAGCTGCGCGCTCATACCATTACAGTAAAATTTTATATTAAAACAAAGCTTGATGTTTTGTACATCACGTTACGTCGTCCGGTCGTAGTTGTTTCGTTCGTCGAACATTGATAGTTGAGACACGAAGCTGTAAAGATCTATACAAGCTTGGAAAGGCAGTAGAAATTTTCAAGCTACGCGAGGACGGCGGAGGTCGAGGAGGTGGTGAAAGAGCGAGAGATAGAACAGGCAGGCCAAGTCAGGGGATTATTGTGAAGATCGCGCGCGCGCACTCTGTGATTGTACAGAAAGCAATATTGTGTGCAATAGTGACGCCTTTCAATTTTGAACCCATCTTTATTTGAGTTGAAAAAATTTTTTATTTTAAATTTTACAAAAGAAAATTATTAAAATTATCAAAGAAAAAAATTTTGCAAATAAACTATATTAGACTTGTGCATGCTTGTTCAACAATAATCTTTCTCTCTCGCTCAACTCAACTCTACCCATGTCATTTATTACTGCGCCGCCTCAAACGTCGTTGTTGCGACACGATTGCGCGCTCTGGAAAGTGAGTGTGTTTGTTAATTCTTTTTGTTTTATAATTTTTGATAATTTTAACTATATTAAAACTAATTATAGAAAAAATAAAGATAGTAGAAAGTAAAATTTGCATAGGTAGATTAGTTATTAATTTGCGTTTTCATGTTACTAAAGTGTGTGAACTCGAGGACGCCGTCGAGGCTGTGTTCGAGGACGTGCTGCAACCGAGACATTTGATGGCAATAGGAAACATCGTTCTTATCTTTGTCCGTTACATTAAATTTTTTTTACATTAAACGCGCTGTTGGTCTTTTATTTGCTTAAGATTTCTTTATAATCTTCCTCAAGAACAACTTATTATTATGTGTGCGTAAGCGTCTTTTATGTATATGACGTGTAATTGGGTTCTTTTTTTGTATTCTTTGTTACTTTTTTTCCATTTTGTTTCTAATTATATTATGTGATTTTTGTTGCAGAGAAAAATCAAATAGTATCCATCAAAGAAGATAAAGAAATTAAAAATTCTTCAGGACTTGATAAGTATACTACTCTTGAAGAGCCAATCAATTATTAACTCACAGATTTAAATTAAACAAGAATATAGAATAAATTTCAAGTTTAAAATTATCTCACAATAAAAGATTAAATTAAATAGAATAATTATGGAGCGTGAATCTAATCCGATGCAAGCTCTATGTCGTAGCGGTTGTGGTTTTTATGGATCACCTGCCACAGATGGTTTGTGTTCTCTTTGTTTCAAGGAAAACTTAAAAAAGAAACAACAGCCTCCAGTCACAACACCATCTGTACCAGTTTCACAAACAGCAACTGTCAATGCTGGAACATTGCAAAATGCTTTTGTCACTCCTGCCACACAGGGATCAACTGCCCAGCCAATTATTCCCTCTGTAAATCAACCAACGACAGACTTAGCCAGTTCAAAAGAAGTAAGTCTATTAACATTTCTTTATTAACAGTTACATTATCAACAACTATATATATATATTTTATAATAGATTAATAGAGACGATCAAGAAGAACTAGGAGCTAGCACAGCAGAGGGTTCAGTAAGCAGTGGAGATGTTGATGACTGTTTTGACTCAAAAGAGACTGACAAAGATTTCAAGAAAAAGAAAAATCGTTGTGGTCTTTGTCGCAAGAAAGTTGGTTTAACTGGTATGTATTGTTCAGCAGTAATAAATGTTACCAAATGATAGTATAACAAATATGGATGTATTTTATTCTCAGGTTTTGAATGCAGATGTGGTGGTCTTTTCTGCTCGGTACATCGATACAGTGATAAACACGACTGCAAGTTTGACTACAGGGAAATGGGAGCTCAAGAAATTCGGCGTAATAATCCAGTTGTAGTTGGTGAAAAAGTGCAAAAAATTTGAACAATCTAGTGCGTAGTCATTGGGAAAATGGTTATATGACTATCAATTAAATACAAATAATAAAAAAATTATATATATATATATAAACATGCATCAACTAAAAAGATAAATAAATTATCTGGCAGCTGATGTTTTCTCATTGATAGAGGAACAAAAATAAAACAAATAAACTATATATATGTGTGTTAGAAAATGGAGAGAATGCTTACTGTATATGAGAGTTTAAAAAAAAAAAAATGAGCGAATGTGAAAAAATTAAAAAATTTGTAAAATGAATGATGACACTGCTAAAGGAACCAGATAATTCAGGTATATATTGTTAATTAAAATTAAATTTCATCGGATATCTGGCATATACAGTAAATAAAGATAAAAAAAATAGACAAATTTTATTTCTGGTTTGCCAGTGCCATTGCCAGATTGTCACCTATAGATAAAAACACAAATTTTTTGCCAGCTTATATATATTTATATATATATATATATTACATAGTAATAATTTAATAATTAAAATAATTTTATCAATTTAACTATATTATGATTTATTATAATTGTTTATCATATATCTTTAAAAAAATTTAATTACTTACATATATATAGAGAAAGTGGAAGAAAAAAAGTCGAAAGTATGTTTTTATTGTGTACAGTTTTTTGGAGTAAATTTTCTGGTGCAAATAATAATCAAGTACTAAAAAAGTAAGAAATATTTTTATTAAAATAAAAAAATGCGTATTTAAAAAAAGTAAAAAAAAAATTAATATAAGTGATGATTGTTTTCTTGTTTTCTCTAAAAAATAGTGTAATTATAGTGTCGATGCTTAATTAAGAGAATGATAAAATAAATCGATTTAATAAAAATATAGTAAATGGTAGCAAATGTATATAGGATGTTTGAAAAATTTTAAATGGGTGATGATCACTAAAACAATTAGTCTAATGAATATTTAAAAGTATGTTAGCTGATTTTATTCAATATAATTAATAGATAAATGCCGTGGAATACTTTAAAACTGGCAGTAGAGTGTGTTTACGTCTTTAATCTCACAAAAATTAAATAACAATTTTCAAAAATTATTTCTTTGCTGCTAAAAAAGTGTCCGATAATAAATAATATTTTAGTAAAAGAAGATGGCGTTCCTCGTTCTCTCCGAGTTTTGTTTTTTTTTGCTGATTGGTGCGTGTAATTATCATTTTTTTATTTTGAAAAGAGTAAGCACATTATTATTATTATCATTATTATTATTATTATTATTATATAAAAACTATTAATATTATATATTATATATATTACGTGTTTACTGCGAAAAACATGAGTAGACTCGAAACCGAGTATAAGAGTTCTTTTCATTTATATATATTTAATTTCTCTTATCTATATTCATTTTTCAAGCTTGTTTTATTTTCATTTTTTGTGAATTATTATATTTGTGGTCATTTTATTATACATAAAGAAAATATATAAATTGCTAATGTGTGAGATATATTTTGGTGCTGCGTTGCAGCCCATTATGCAATTATAGATGCGTATATGTATATCGAATTAAATAGAAAAAATTAAAAATCTAGGCCGGGTATTAAGGCATGAAAATAAAGTACTAAGCAAAAAGACCCAATATCTATATATCTAAATTCTAAGAAGCAAGTTTATTGTTTTGTGACTTAGAAATTAGCGCCAGATGGACTTTTTGTTAACAATCTGCTTTTAATGAAAAAGTAAAGTAATTTATTTTCATTTTTGGGCAAAAAATCATTATTATATTTGTTTCTTAAAAGCCTGATAATTAACCGGACACTGGGTTGCTTGTTATTATGTTTAATAGAATGTGCCGAAAGTTGAGAAAGATGAATCGTCATATAAATTAAACTTAAAACAACCATGTTTAATATATGATAAGAACGGATAAAATTAAAATTAATTTTAAAAAAAGTTAATAAATATGAGGACAAAGTGTTTTTTTAAATACATTGCTGCTTTTTTATAAAAAAAATTTTATTTCGCTCTTTATATCTAATTATTTTTGTTTTTCTCTATAAGCGATTCATTTATCTTCACTAAAAAATCATCGTTATTAAATATATTATATAATTTTAGTATAAAAAAAAAAGTAAATAAAAAATGAAAAAAAATTGTATGCAATTTTAATAACGAATATTTAATTTGAAATAGTTATCGACTAATATTGTTTTTAATTCTTTTTTACATATATTAGAATTTGTTAAAAAGCGAGCTTTATCAGTTATCAAAAAAATTATTCTTGCCTTAACATTTTTTAGGCAGTAGTTAAATATTTAAATTATATGCTCGCACATATTTAAAAATTGTTATTTTATTTAAAAAAAAGGTGATATTGTTTTTATTTTTGAAAAAATTTTTTTATTGTTAGTTGATTACTTTTTCAAAATAAATAATCGATATGATAAATAGCTTATATTCGATATATAATTAGTATATTATAATGTGTACTGTAATTATAAAAAAAAATTTAATATGCAATTGTTTTTTTTTTTATTTTTAATGTAGAGCGCACGACAGACCAAGTCTTCCTGTAAATAAACTCTGAACTGCTAAAAATTATAAAATTTTCTTTTTTTTATTTTTCCTTATTTTTACTAATCTTCTATACTAACATAAAAATGTGTGATTCAACCTGCCATTTATGGAGCTAAAACATCATTTATTTGAAAGTTCAAGGCATTTTATGGGAAGTACTTTTAATCTGTCTTAATTTGTCAAAAACTACTGCTTTATTATTTTTTCAACAATAATAGTCAAAAAAAAAAAGGAGGTTAGAGATAAAACAAAATGTGAGAAAAAAAAATTAAAAACTACACACAGATGAAAAAAAAACAGTAAAAATATCGAGTAAAAAAAGGTTGCCTTTTAGGCCTTTATCCTATTTTAAAGATAGAATATTTTTCTAACTTATATATTTGCAATATTAAAAGTAAATAATCTTGCCTAGCAAGAAATATAAAGTGTGAATAAAAAGAATAAATGTTATCATATTTGAATGGCTGTTTTAAAAAAAGTATAAGCTTCAATGTGTAAATGCGTTTGGTGATAAGAAAATAAAAAAAAAGTATATATAAATACAATTATAAATATATATTATACACATGTAACTTGAAAATGAAAAAATTTACCATAAATATATGTAAAAAAATATTAAATTGCATTGAAGCACCAACAAAAAAAAATGTTTCAAAATATATTTGGTTGTCAAATGTTCACAAAACAGGATGCTTGTAAATTAGTATATGTGTAAGCTAACTATACTAAAAATAATAATCATCTTTACTAATAAATTTCAATCGATATTAATATTTATTATTATATCTTGGTTCAAATTTATAGATTGACGTAAAAAAAAATTTTTAATTCAAGTTTTTTGTCTTATAAACTTTGACTACATAAGAAAAATACAAGTTATATTAATGAAAAAAAAATTAATAAGCTCAAATTAATCTCTTTTTTCTTTCTTGACTCTCAATGATACCCTTTTAATTTATGTTGTTATGTAAGGTAAGTAATAAATTTGATAAAAAAAATTATTTTTTTACTTTTTATTGTAATATCTTTCTACATCCACGTAAATTTCATTTTTTTAAGACTAAGAATTTTATTATCTAGAAATATACGCAAATGCAAAGAGCAAAATTTTTTAAATTATTTAACAATATTTTTTTTTATATATTTAATGATAAATATTCAATAAAAGCAGATACATCACAATTGTTTTAACTTGTATCATTTTAAAGTTTTTTTTAAAGCTCATTTTTTCAACAAACAACTTTAATAAGTAAGCGTACTATTTATATATTGTAAATCTTTCACATGGCAGTTAACTTATTTAAAAAACTAATAACTACATAACAGACTTGAATTTATGATTATTTATTGCATCGAAGAATATTTTGTTGCGTTTGACTAGAACTAGCAGTGAGATACTTTTGAAGAGTTTTCATTTCTTGAAAAGCAGGTTCTGGAACTCTGCTTGAATTAATTAAAGGTGGTGAAGATGCTGGTGTTAAAATTCCAAGATTATTAACAGATTCACTTTCACATGTATCTGATTGAACTGTGCATTCTTGTTTCATGTAACCATGATCTTGAATGGCTGGTACCTTTGGAATCTTTGGCATTTTTAGTAAATTTGTTGTTATTATTGGATTATTTGGTTTTTTTACAAGTGTACTTGAATCAAGTTCATGAGTTTTTGGATTTTTATTTGGCAAAACAACTTTGATTTGATGAACTGAACCATTATGCCGAATTGCTGTATGGTTCTTCAAACCATAAGGAGTCTTGTAACTTTTTCCACAAGGACATTTAAATGCTTTCCGAAATCTTAAATGACAAAGTTTATGTGTAAAATTTGATTCCCATAACAGCTAATTTTAATACCTACTTAATATCATTTTTGTGTCCATTTTTTGAATGGTATTTGATTCCATTGACATTCTTGTAACGTTTTTTGCAACCTGGTATCGGGCAAGCAAAAGGTTTGTCATCCCTATTACTTTGGCTTAATATATTTTGATTATTGTTCCTAAAATAATACTTTTGTAGTTAAAAGATAAAAAATAAGCTTAAAACTTTTATGTTATTTAATTTATTATACATATCTTAAAATACACTGTAATTTTATAAATATTAAGACACCAATTATATAAAGTAAATATAAATAAATGAGTTATCATACCTATTATTATATCGATAGACAAGGTCCATAGAGCAGTCCTCGTTTGTGGACCAAGAGTCGTTGCTGTCCTCGTTAGCATCGCTTAGGAAGTCCTCGCACTCCTCAGCTTCACTTCCTATAATGTGCTTAATGTAACGTGTTGTTACTTGCTTGAGAGGGTGGAAGTACACAATATAAATTATCTCCTTCTATTTTACTTTTTATCCTCATTGAACGAGCTTTACCTGTTGGTGTAGCATTTTTTATTCTTGTAGCTAAAGTGTTTGAATTTGGCCTAACATGCTGATGGTGCTGTGTTGGTTTGATGTTTTCTCTACGGGCTGCGTCTGTTAAGAATCTCAGGACATAGCTTAACGGGATAGATGGTGGCTGCTGCTGCTCTGTTTTTTCCACTACATGGGGATCATAATCTAAAAACAAAAATTATTTTTAAGAAATTTAGTTTTATTAAATATTGATCTTTAGAAAATTGCAAAATATTTTACTAAAAATGAATCATGACATTAATGAATAATTCATGACAATATGTTATCAAAAAACCTTATTTGGTTAAATTATGTAATGAAAAAAAAAAACAAGAAATCTCGTGATATAAATAAAGTAACTGCAGAGAAACTCCTCTTTTAAAATTTTTTACAATTATTTTTACCTAATTAGGGAATGTTAGAGTCTGTAAATTAAAGTTCAAAATTACGAAAAATATATTAATTAATTAAAGTAAGTTATTAAAAATAGCTGTCATTCTATAAATAATTTGTAAAATAAAAAAAAAAGTATGTTGCAAATCTGATGATCCGTTATTCTGAAAATGACCCAGATAACCTCGATCGTTTAATTTCATGATATTTTAATTTTACTAAATATTTATTCTTAAAAATATTTCTTACCAATATGTGTTTCTTCAATATGTTGTATCAAATGCTCGAGACTTTTAAAAGTTAATCCGCAAGAATTAAATTTGCAAATATTTAACATGAACACGGCCATAGCAGAAAACTGACGTACGACTAAATACAAACCAAATGTTATACGGGTTACTAATCTTGCAACTTAATACGAGAAAGATAGAAAAGTACTTTGAACTATTGTGTAAAAGAGAAAGACTTTATAAAAAATAATTATAAAGAATATGGAATTCATGTGCTAATCTCGATATCAGAACAAATGACTAATTATGAATCATCCATTGAAAAATTATATAATTATTTTCATTAAAAAATAAAGAAACAAAAAAATGCAGATAAATAATTGACGATTATTATAGTAACAAATTTCGTGTGGTTTTTAGGTCGTAAAGACAGGACCGCAGGAGGCCACACTTTGGCCTCCTCTGAGCTGAAAGCTCCGAGAGGACTGGTTTATTGCACCAAAGATTTTGCAGATATTGCATTTATGCTTATACACATACAGAGCCCATTATACATATATCTAATTTCGGCTGGTCGTTCTCCCTAAGTCCCCAGGTCAATAAATATAGGTTTGGTTGGGTCTGCGCAGAAGAAATTTCTTAAGCAGTCGATATTACTAACACAAATAAAAATAATAATACACACATAACACACATTCATACACGTGTAAAAAAAAGAGCTCTAGAATTTTTTTAGTTTGCCACGCACTCTGCAATCCAACATTCCAAAGGCCGGTGCCATTTTTTTCGGTAAAGCCTCTTCGCCAGTTTTCATATATTTTTTTGGTAAGTATTTGTTAATTTTTAAATTATTTAGTATTATAGTATTATTTAAAAATTAAAATATAAAAATTGAAAAATTGTGAAAAAATAAAAATTTTTGGGTTATAATTACTATCGAAGAATTGGAGTTATAGGAAACTCCAGGTTTGTCTTTAACCTCGTGACTATTGATACGAGAATATAATATTAGGAGAATACATAACATAATTTATCATTGCCAAAATTAAATTATTTTTTAATTCATACTTAAGTGCAAAGAAAAAAATTAGTGTGAGTGTTAAAAAAAAAAGGTTTGTCAAGTTTTGAGTTTTATGTTTTATCTCTAAAAATTAAGTAATCGATAAAATGAGAGGTTAACAGCCTGTTTTAAAATCGGTTTAGTATAAGGTTTTAAATATATCAAAATCCTTTAAATAATTAAAAAGCAATTCGTGACATGTTGAAGATTTAATTTAGTCTTCAATTTTTTTTGTAAAAGATATGATGGATGATTTATTTATACATGAAGTGTGTTATTTATAAGTCATTAGTTACATGCATCTTCCATTTTTCTTTTTCAAGTCGTGTTAAATAATTTGTTTGATTAAAAATAAAAAATATTTTTAAAGAGTTGCTCAAAAGTTGCTATAGAAATATTTAAATTTGATAAATGCTAAGAAATGTAAATATTTATTTTTAAGTATAAGTCTAGATACAAACCATATAAATTGATAACACATTTTGATTTCATAATATAAGTAAAAATTGATTTTCAGGTTAATTAAATTATTTAATTTTATTCATTCAATAACCAAAGTTATGTTCTTAAATTTTAGTGTTATTAATAAATTATGGCTTACTTAATTTTAATTTCTTCTAAATATTAGCAACTCGGAGGGATCTCAAAAGATATAATAAAAGATTCTTCACATAAACTTCAAAAATGAAATATGCTTTACTTTCTTATACTGTATAAAAATGTTTAAATGTGCAATATTATTTCATAAATTTCTGAAGTATAAAATATTTACAAATTTTTGTATTTATCACACTTAATCTATCTGAATGATCTAGTCCTTGATAAGTAATTGTTCTAAAAAAGTATCAATGCAGTTCATTTAAACTTGTTTTCTAAAAAAAGAAAAAATTTTGAATGTCTTTTAATTTTTCATTGAATTGTAAGTAATTAAGTAAAATTAATAAGTACGTAATCATTTAAATTAGTTTATCATAATGTTTTTAGGCTACCAAATGTCAAATAAGATGTAGCATTTATAAAATAATGCTTTTAATAGCATGAAAGTTCCATAATTTTAAATATTTTATATGGTTCCTTTTAGAAATTCACAAGTCGCCAACAATTTCTTAAGTTACTTGTGCGCTTTGCATATGAAATTGTAAAAATTTGAATTTTTATTTGAACTGTATTATTATTTATCAATTTTTATTTTCACAATTACATTGTCAGGTTACTCTGCTTGAATTTTTAAATTAATTATTTTAATTGCTTAAAAGTTGTAGCAAAATTTAAACAGCAACATGACAGTTACTGGACGTACTTAAATATTTAAAAAAAAAAAAAAATTTCGATTGATCCTTACACAATATAATTAAATTTTTTTTTTATGTTTGTTTGATTACATAAATAGGTACTTGTAATAAATTATAAAAATTCTAAAAAAATATTTAAAAATTTTATATATTCCCGCCTCAATTATCTGGGTACCCTTGTCATATTCTGACAAAGATAGCATTATAGTAAATGTATATTAGAAAAACAAGGATAGAAAAAAATTTTTGAAAGAGGAAAAAATTGATCTTGCGCGCTCGGCATCCGCTGACGATTCTTCCGAAGCGCGGCCATTTTCTCTCTTCTCTTGCGGCAGTCGTGGGTACTGTACTACACATCGCCGGGGAATATTCGTGATTGTATATTTCGTGTAAGTAAAAAAATAAAATACTGCCTAGTTTTTCTATAAAATAAGTTTTAATTGTTAAATAATTATTGCCAAATAGTTCCGTTAATTTTTTATTTAATCTTTTTAATATATTTTAAATACCGGAACATCTAAATACTATGAAAATATATGTTCGGCGAGTGTGCGCCCGAACTTTAGTTACGTAACCCATCTCTTTAGTAGAGTACGTCCCTCTGAGAATCAAAAGGTATATCCTCTCCCCTCGCACACTTCTTTGCACTTCATTTAGAGAAGAAAGACTTGTGTAACGGTCTCGTCAGACCCAAAGATTTTTGTATTAAAATTATCAACATTTAATTATCCGGTTTTTATTAACCATTTTATTTTTGCAGATCAGAAATATTAGATAAAAAAAAAACGACAATGTTCGCTTGCAGCAGATTTATCGCTCCGGCCGTCAGGTCCAGTGTAAGTATTAATATATTTTTAACTTACCTTTTGGTATTTTGGAAAACATTTAAATCATTATGTAATTTATATTAATTTCTTACATTTACATAATTTTTTTTTTAATTATCAGCTTGTTTCCGGCACAAAGGCCTACATCAGACCTATTAGCAGTGGAGTAGTGAGTCAAAGTCAGACACTCCAAAACCAAAACCAGAACACACCAGTTAGCTTGGTTAGTAAAATTTTCATTTTTCATTAATGATTGGCTCTCCATTGCATAACTATTTCTTTTTGAAGTTATGTAAGAATTTTTAAGAAGGCCAAGGTTAATTGATAACTAATGAAAACAAAGTTGAAAAAAATTTTCATTTTCAAATTGTTTTATCTGTTTAGTCGCCGTTTGTACGTAGTATCCAAACATCAGCAATCTCACGTGACATTGACTCAGCAGCCAAATTTATTGGTGCTGGAGCTGCGACTGTTGGTGTCGCTGGATCTGGTATGTAATATAGATTGGTGTTGAATTAAAATTTATTATCCTGTGTGATTTTTTTTTGTTTGTTATCCATATAACCATTAACTGTTAAAAAAATAATTGATTTTTTAAAGATTATGCAACCATTACATAACCTTTATAAATATCCTAAACTAATTTCACTGTTTATTTTTTCTACAGAGAAAATTTACTTCACCATTTTTTTAAATATCCTATCCATCATTCATTTATTTTATAGGTATTGGAGTAGGTATCACGTTTGGATGTTTGATTATTGGTTATGCACGAAATCCTTCCTTGAAGCAGCAGCAATTTGCTTATGCTATCCTTGGCTTTGCTTTATCCGAAGCTATGGGTTTATTTTGCTTGATGATGGCGTTCCTTATATTATTTGCTTTTTAATTTAATGCAAAACATTTAAACCTTGATTTTTCCTTAAATATCCTTCCATGCACAAAGATCAAGTATTTATAAGAGTTTTTAATTTTAATTAACTTGTTTTCAGTCTTATTATTATACAATTATTAACAATTTTTTAAAAATATTTAGGTGCTGGTATTGGATCAGTCTTTGGATCGCTCATCATAGGTTATGCCAGAAACCCATCACTCAAACAACAATTGTTTTCATACGCCATTTTGGGCTTTGCCCTTTCTGAGGCTATGGGTCTGTTCTGTCTTATGATGGCTTTCCTGCTCCTCTTCGCCTTCTAAGTTAAAAAAGTCTTCGTTTAAGAAAAAAAAAAAATAAAAAAAAAACCTATAGTTTTAGTGCGTCACTGCCAAAATAGCATCTTTATCATCTGAGATAGCTGTTTACGGTATGCGGTTGGGTTTCATGATAATATTATGAGGGCCAGTAATTTGCTATAAATTTAAGGTATAGCTTTTCAAACATTATTAATTAGATGTATTTTGGGGCCGTACACAAAAATTTTAAACAACTTTAAATTATCTCAAAGTATGTCATTATTAATAAATTTGTTAAGAAGCTTCTTTTATTTTATAGCCTTTAACTTTTCCTCGATAATTATCATGAACTATACCGTTTCGGTGTAGCGTATCTCTCATTGTTATAAATTAATTAAATTTACAGTCTAAATGAATTGAGTAATATTAAATAAGGGGTTACCAAAATAAAACTAAAATGTAATTATCAAGGTTAAAAACCTTATAATATTACATAAAACTGTCATAATTTTATACGCACGCACGTACATTATTTACCGCCCTTGTATTGTTAATAATGCGATTTATATTGTAAGCAAAAAAAAAATTTTTCAAACATTTCTTATTTTATTTCTTTCTTTTTTTTTGTTATTACCCATTGTACTTTTTATTATTATTCATTGTTGTGCTGTTGCGTACGCACGTTGTTAAGGTAAGCTCTTGGCGAGGAAACTGTACAGTGATATTTAAATAAAAACATCTTTGTCGTGAAAATGATTTTTGTATAATTTATTTCCTTGAACATTTTCTGATAACTATTAACCAAAGCTTTAGTTGTTTGATTACCATTTTACTTTACAGTTTTATGAAGTTTTATTTTTGATTAATTTTTTGGATTTATCATAATTATTAAAATCAGTTAATAAAAAAAAAATAAAAAGTTATGTTTACTAATTTATTCTTTTTAATAAAATTTTGTTATCCTCATATGAAATTTAAATTGTTTTAATGAATTTTGGTTAAAATAAAAAAGGCACTATTTATAAAATTTTTAATTTATTCTTAACAAACAAAATTTTACAAATATAAGTAATTTCAAAATAAATACTTTCTTATTTTTAATACTAATGAAGAATAAAGGATATAATATTTAGCAATACATCTTAAAAATTTAGAGTCTTTTAAAAATGCTATTTAAAATTAGAATTAATACTAACTTAAATAAAGTTGTAATTACAAAATCTTATAAGTATTAGAGTCAAAATAGGTTTTTAAATAAAAAATTCATCTGTTAATAATTTCTAGATAAATTATGGTAAAAAAAGCTCGAATTTTTGAATTAAACAATTCTTAAATTACTTACGACTAGAATCAAGTAATAATTTCACAAATATGGAAAACTTGATTCAAGGATACTTTAATTTAAAGTATTCTAAGTATTCTTATTGTGCTGGTAGATAATTTTTATAATTTACAGGAATATCTACACACAACAAAAAATTATAAAAAATAATGCCAGTTTTATATTCATTGCTCAGCAAAAATCGATAGTAAACTACTGGATATGAATACAATCAATTAAAAGTCTAAACTGATAAAAAGAAGAGTTATAAATTATTATTTTTTTTATAATTCTTATGTTGTCTGATGATGATTAGTATTCAAAACTGGTTCACCAATGGTATTTGATGGTAATAAATTTAATTGTTCAAGATAATTTTCTCTTTCTTTTAAGCATGACCATGATTTTTCCTGCTCTTTTTTAGAAAATGGAATCTTTCTTTGTTTTGAAGAAAGTAATTTTTCATACTGTTCCACTATTTCATTGTCAATAGTTGCTATTTTTCGTTTTATAGCTTGTCTTTTACTTTCTTCTTGTGCAAGATGCAATAATCTTTTTAATTGTGTTACATTATGATTAGAAAGTGATGCTAATTCTTGTTGACATCTTTTTATTTCAGTTAATATTTCATCATCGTCTGGATTTTTTTTTTGAGGATCAGGATCTATTAATCCTTGCTCAACTAATTCTTTACGCATTCTCATTTCTAAATTCATAGAATTCTGAATAGACAAATCTCTCAAAACTGGCGAATCGCCGTCTCTGAACAATTTTGTATCTGCATTATTATTACCCACATGTATTTTTTTTTCAAGTAATGCAGATACTAGTCTCTGAGTTAAAGGGCCGGCGATACCTTTTAAAAAATAAATTATTGTTGAAAGATTTTTAATTTAAATAGCCAAAAAATAAAATTTATATATTTACCATTATTTTTTCTTTCAACTTTAGGTAGAGAAAGATCAGATTTACTTTTCTTTTTATCTTTATTAGGATTTCCAGCTTCTTCTTCTTGTAATAAATCATTATTAGCCCAAACGAGACTATAATGACGACCTAATGGAGGTATTTTTTTGAACTCTCCTATATCTCCATGATTAGCTATAAGCTCTTCCAATAACTTTATGTCATCAGGCATAATATCAGCACAGTAAGGATCTATAGATGCCCAAAATTTATTTAAAGTATCATTCTTAGGTAATAATAATTTAGCACTATCTTTTGATGATTCTACTCTAACATTTTCATGTGGATTAGGAACAACTGAATTTGAAGAACTTCCAGCAGCTCGTTGTTTAAGTAATTTTGTTGGGAGAGGAGATTGTGATTTAAAATTAAATTCTTTTGGTTTAAGTTTATCATCTCTCCATTTTTTGTCTATTACGGATAAACCTTTTCCAGTTTTAGCTCTTTTATCCCGACGCTCTTCTGCAGAAGAAAAATTAGCAATTTCTTCTTGCAGTATTCTATTACGCACAACAACTGAAGAAAGTAATATTTCTAATTCTAATTGAAGAATATCTAAATCTTCGGAATTAATACCATCTTCTGGATTTCTTTGAAGTATACTTGTGTATCTAGGCAGTACTTTGCTATTATCAATTACTTTTAGTACTGGAAGAGTAGTCATCATTTCTGAACCTTCCGAACTTGTATCAGAATTAGCAGATTGTACTAATTTGCCACTTTCTCGAACTGATTTAACTGCAGCTTTTTTAGAGTTTTGTTTACCTTTTCCAGACATTTTTCTAGTAATATATATTTACCTAAACAAAATTATAAAGTGTAAATTTGATTTTTAAAAAATTATTGAAAAATTAGATCAACTTATTTTGTACCTTAATTAAATAAAAAAAAAAGTATTGGTATAATCCAGGACTGTCAGTAAAAGTTAATGCTTTATTTTAATTGTATTTTTTGTACAGGAAAATAAATAATCAATCAATTAATTAAAAAATTAAAAAACTCTATTGCTGTTTAAAACTGGGGTTAGGTTTTACGGTAAAGTTAGGTACATATGATGTGGAAAACACCACTAGCGCCACGCATCAATAACTTAAAACTAGAACTATAATCATTTTGATTATAATTTATATTGAAACATTGAAGTATATAAAAACTCCAAAAATTTGTCTGCAAAAAGTAGCACAGTATTAAATTAATGTTAAATAAAAGAATTTTCAAATAAAAAATAAAAATTTTCATTAAAAAAATATTGAATTAAATATCCAAAGAAATTTAGAAAATAACTATTAAATAATTTAATAATGACAGAAAGTATAATAAGCAAGGGAATGAATTTTTTAACACTTTATAATGTGATATCATCTCAAGAAAAAAATTTAGAAGATATAATTAAATTTTATTATTCAAATGAATCTCGTAAAGATATTATAATTGATTATGCTTTACAAGAAAATCAAACAGATTTTGTAAAATGGTTGATTGACAAAGAAGGAGAGCAACAAACAATTCATATTAATTTTCTAATTATTGAATCTATTAATTTAGCTGTTCGAACAGGAGATGTAGAAATTGTACAAAAATTATCAAATATGTAAGCTTTGAATTTATTGCATGATTAAATGAATATTTTTAAAAATATTAAAATCAAATATTACTTTAGACCCAGGTTTAATTTAGATTTTATTGTATCAGAAAAATATGAAAATAGATTTTGTACACTGCAACGCCCAGTAGATGATTCAATAATTTATAAAAATGTTACTAGTAGCGATAGACAAAAAGTATTGGAATTACTAACAGAGATGGGAATACCCACAGATTTTCCTAGCAGATACAATAACGAAACGTGGCTTCATTTGTCTGTAAGAGATAATCAAATTGAATTAGTGAATCTTCTGCTTGAAAAAGGAGCTGATCCAAATTTTCAAAACATGAAAGGTAAAAGTCCACTTCACATTGCTTGTGAAAATGGATTTGAAGAAATTGTTGAAATTCTTATAAAAAAAGGGGCTGATATGTACTTATCAGATAGGAAATTCAATGTTCCTGTTATTTTAGCAATAAAAAATAATTTTATCAGAATAGTGCAAATTTTTCTAAAACTAGGGTAAATATTAAATTTAATAATCCTTTTAAACAACTTTTAAATATTCCTTATTTTTCATCCAGGTACTCGGTTGATTTTAAAAACGATCTAGGAATAACTGCTTTGTCATTAGCTTGTGAAGAACAAAAGGATGATATTGTAAAACTTTTAATTGATTACAAAGCAAATGTCAATATTTGTGATAAGAGAAACAGATCGCCATTACATTTTGTAAATGCTAGCTTAAGATATTCTTCTAAGGCTCCGACAGATTATTCATATATCATAGCTAAATATTTATTAGAAAATAAAGCAGATGTTAATAAAAGTGACAACGAAAAACTTAAACCGATTCATATTGCTGTTGAGACAAAAGATTTAAAACTTACAAAATTATTATTAGAGTACAAAGCTGATGTTAATGTCAAAAACATTTGTGTCAAAAATACGCCCTTGCATTTATTGATTAAAAAATGTGAAAAAATTGATAAGGTAGGAATGGAAATCATCGAGTTACTTATTGATAATGGAGCACAAATAGATGCCAAGAACAAAAATCTTCAAACTCCTTTGCACTGTGCTTGTTTAATAGGTAATACTGAAATTGTAAATTATTTAATACAAAGAGGAGCAAAAATTGATGAACTGTGTATTTATGATCCTGGTAAAAATTTTCGCGATGATGATGATCAAGAAAAACCAATTTTTTCTGCATTAGATCTAGCGGTCATCCAAGGAAATTGTGAAATAATAAAGATTCTTTTAAAAAAAGTAAATAAAAATTTAGCAGATAGAGCAATTTACTGTGCAGTATTAAATCATGACTATTATGTAACAAAATTATTGCTAGATTGTGGTATTTCAACTAATGGTATCTATTTGCAAAATATGTCGATATTACATAAAGCTATGACATTAACCGATTCATATTTATCAGAAAGATTTTTGAATTTCCCAAGTGAATATTTAGCCGAAGGAATAATTTATTTATTATTAATTTATGGTATTGATGTGAATACTAAAAATGATTTTAATCAATCACCTCTTCTTTTTGCTTACTCAAAAAGTTCAAAACATTGTAAGATCCTATTAAAATATTTGATTTTGTTAAAACTGCAAGGCAAAAATTCAAATACAGAAGAACTAGAAATGATTAACGAAGCAAGTTTTATAAATGATTGTGAAATTGAATTGAGCAAAATGAAAAATGACATAATTTGTGATAACATCAGCGTATTTTCAGTTTTAAATAAAAGCATAAATTCTTTATCAGAATACTTAAGGAACAAAAATATGTTTGAAAATTTTAATATAGAAAAAATTAAAACAGATTATCCAATTTATTGTAATATTATCAAACAGAAATTTGACTTAGCATTAAGTAGAAGGAAACATCTTGATTTGGGATATCCTGCTATGACTTGTTTATATGAAAATATCATCACTGAGTTACAAATTTTATGCATTCCTGACATCGTTACTGAAAAAATTTTAAAATATTTAAATATTAATGATTTGGACTGTTTATCAAAAATTTGTTGCAAATAAAATAACTTTTAAATCTATCTTTTAATTACTAATTTTTTTACCTGGTTCAATATTTAAAAAAATGAGATTTTTGAGCTATGATTATGAAATTGGGGGATATCCTGCTATATATAACTTATTTATTGTTTATATGAAAATATGATCACCGAGTTACAAATTTTATGCATTACTGATCACGTCTTGATATTGTTATTAAAAAAATTCTTAAGTTCAAAATTTTAAAAAATGAGAAATTTTTTGGGCTATGATTAAAATAAAAACTTATTAAATTTAAAAAAAAGTAGGTATTTTAAATTATTTTAAATAAAAGCGAGAGAATCGCGGGTAAGTTATCAATGTCGTTAAATTAATTTTCGACCTTATCAACAGTTTTTATTTTGTATACCTTATAAAAATAAAAATGATTCATAATTACCCTGATAATTACATTACGTTATTATAATAATTTGTGATAAATAAAACAAATATAAATATAGCAGTATTTTAAAGTATACACACCTTAAAAAATACAAATTTAAAGAAATTCTTTTTAAGTGAGATATTTTGTTTCCTAAACAATAATTCAGTAAAATCTTGTGATATGTATGAGTGAATGATACTAAATATATTTTTGAAAACTTATTTTATTTTTTTTCACTGCATATATTATATATTTAATACTCAAAACTTAAAGGTAATTATATTTTTATTTATTCTAACCTAATGTTTTTATTAATTTATTATTCATAATAGAATTTTAAATACCTGTAATTATGGATTGGTTATTTGGAAAACGAGTTACTCCAGAGGAGATGTTGAGAAAAAATCAGCGAGCATTAAATAAAGCAATGAGAGATTTAGATAGGGAAAGAGCTCGAATGGAACAACAAGAAAAGAAAATAATTGCTGATATTAAGAAAATGGCAAAAGATGGTCAAATGGTATAAAATTAAAAGTTTTATTTAAATTAATTAAATTTTTAATGTCAATTATTTAATAGGATGCTGTAAAAATTATGGCTAAAGATTTAGTAAGAACCAGACGATATGTTAAAAAGTTTATGCTCATGAAAGCAAATATTCAGGCTGTGTCTTTGAAAATACAGACTTTAAAATCGCAAAACACTATGGGACAAGCAATGAAAGGAGTCACAAAAGCAATGCAAAATATGAATAGGTAATTAAATATAATATTTTTTTGAATTGAGGATAATTAACAAAAAATTTAATAATTCTAGACAACTCAATTTACCACAAATTCAGAAAATTCTTCAAGAGTTTGAAAAACAATCTGAAATTATGGATATGAAAGAAGAAATAATGAATGACGCGATAGACGATGCAATGGAAGATGAAGGAGATGAGGAAGAAAGGTATTTGAATTAAATATTACTTAAAAAAGAATTTTAAATATTTTGTAATAACATTATTACTATATTTTTTTAGTGATACAATTGTCTCACAAGTCTTGGATGAACTTGGTTTACAACTTAATGACCAACTTTCAAATCTACCTCAAGCTGCGGGCTCAATTACTGTTCCTGGTTCAAAACAACCAGTTGCTGCAGCTGCTGGAGCCAATGATAATGGAAGTAATTTGTCAGACGCTGATGCAGATTTGCAAGCTAGATTGGAAAACTTACGCCGAGAATAATGTATATAATACTTGAAAATTAAGTTATTTGAATATTGAAGGCTAATTAACCGTATAATTGTAAACAGATTTCACTGTGATTGTGAAAGAGCATGTTGAATGTGATAAAATTTTATACATAAGTTTTTAAAACTTCAAATAAACATTTTGAAGTAAAAATTTAAAATAGATAAATATTTAAAGTAAATCTTAGGAAAAATTAAAGTTTGTTTTATATTTAAATATAAAAACTAAATAAAAATTTTACTTAAGGCTTTACAATTTGTATTTTTATAAAAGACTTTTATGCTAGTTTTGTAAAAAACTAAAGTATTTCAAAATATTTTTTCAATAAAGTCTAAAAAATAGAAAAAAAATTTGTTTATACCCATTTAATGTTACTAAAATTTTTTAATGACAATTGTATAAAAAATATTTTTTCTAATATATAGAATACATAAAATGTAAAAAAAGATGTAATTTTAATATTGAGAATATAGTTTATTGTAAATCTAGAACTTAAAAATTATAAAATGTTAAAGAAAAAAAAATAAAATAGGTATGTTATGAACATAATAAAAAATTGTTAATTTTTATTTTGAAAAAATAATTTTAAAGATATTCTTATTGATTGTCCTTTTATTTTTACTAGTGTAATGTGCCCTAGTTTTTTTTTTTTAATCAGTTCAAAGAATCTAAAAAAAGTGACATATTCACCTATTACGCATGAAATATTTTTATCTATCAGATAATTTTACAGTAATTTAAGCCGTAAAATTAGTCATTTAAAATTTTTTATTTAAAATTTAGAAACTACATCAGCATTTTGCCGCTTTTTCTCGTAGCCTCCGTGGCGCAATGGCTAGCGCGTTTGGCTGTTAACCAAAAGGTTGGTGGTTCGAGCCCACCCGGGGGCGATTTTTTTTTTTTTTAAATTTTAATTTCTCATAAATTATTTATTATAATAATTTAAAAAAAAATATTTTTAATCAATTTTTTTTTAGTTAATTTTATATAAATTAATTTACATAAATGAAGATAAAAGAAAAAAATTTATTTCAAGAATTTTATGATAAAAAAAAAAGAAAAGAAAATTAAATTATAATAAATGTCAGCGTAAAAATTTTGATTACAATATTTAAAGATTTTATTACTCCAGTAAAATTTATTTAATGTCTACCTAATTGGGTAAAATATGACATAAATAAATTTTAAAAAAGTAGGAGGAGAGCTAAAGATAGCAATATAAAAATTTTTTTTAGTACACACTTATAAATAAAGTAACTTCTTTATTTATTTGACAGTAAAAGGTATAATTATTACAGATACAAAAATTGTACAAAATTATTATATTCAATTTAAAACGTATAATTTTCTTAATTTTATTAATTTTGTAATAATTATTTTTTATCTTATTTTTGTACTAATTATTTTACAGTTATTTATTTGAGGAATAATCAATAAATATTTTACTTTTTTTGCATGGAAGATAATATAATTTTTTGATGCAATTTTTTGGGGTTTTCTTGGAATTAATTAAAAGTGGTTGTATTCTTCTCTTAATAAATGTATTTTTTGATTAAAAGACCAAATAAATAGAAATCTTTGATGGGTTTCTGGAGATCTTATATAAATAAAAGACAGAAAATTAAAAAACTTTTCTAGTTAATTTTTCAATAAATTTAGTTTTTTATTTTAAATAGTTGAAGACTTTTTTCTGCAATAAAATTTATTAATTTTTGCTTTCTATTTTGTAAAAAAAGTCAAAAAATTCTTAAATCTATTTGTATTGTACCCAAATTGAAATTATTCTAATTCTCATTCCCCTCCCCTCGATATCCGGACCTTCTAGGGTACCCCAGCCCATAAAAATACGTCCCATGTAAAAAAATGATATAATTCGATAACCAATACAAAAAAACCTCAAGTACTAAATTTTCAAATAAAATAAAACATCTTAAAATCTAATTGACAAGTTTCTTATACATAGGTATCTCGTTTAGAATACTTTGCCCTAAAGGCAAACAGTATAAACCTTAGATCGCCAATTATCTTTATATATAAAAAAAAGCAGAAGAAAAAAAATTATCTATGTTTATAGATGGACATTTATGATCTTTGTTCTTTTCTATTATCCCGTGTATTGTTACGTACTAGAAAAATTTGATTTATTCCCTACCTATAAAATTTTTCTCTGCTTTATAATAAATTTTCTTTGTTAAATATTTAATTTTTAAAAAATTTTATTTTCTATATAAAATATTAATATATTTTTAATCCTCCTACACGGAAAAAAAAGTGATGGGTGACAAGTTTATAAACAATTATGTATGTGCCTTCTTGTCATAAACTTAAAAGCTTCTATAGTTCTATAAATATTATATTTACCTATACACGTTTTAAAAGATTATGATAAGAGAAATTGCATATATACTTAAAGTTTCTGTCTTATAATGCATCGACGTAATATGTTAAAGTGCAAATTCGCGTTTTTATATGGGAATAAAAAAATTTTCTATATGCTTTAAGCATATTAAAATCATTTTGAACAACAAATTTTATAATCTTTATTGCATTGCACTTTTCTTGGAAATGTGTTATATAAATAGGTTCTTTCTAAAAAAAATGTATTTTTAAATTAATTACGCTAATGTAGTGCAATTTACTACACGGTAATACTGCTTTGGTTGAAAATTCAACTATTAAGTAAAATTTATTTAATTCGAATATGTATTGCATGGTTAAAGGTCGAAATTAAAAATTTTTTAGAGCTATATTGGTTATTGATAAGCTATTCAGAACAATACATGGAAACATTTTTTTTTTGGAGTCATTTTATGTGGCTTAAGTCACCTGAAGAAAAGCAGAAAAGTATATCTTAAAAATTATATACTCTCCAAATATACAATCTTAGGCGAGCGTAATTATTACTGATGGGTTTGCTTGAACATTCAACAGGGCCGTCTTTACCTCTCGTGCCGCCTAACGCAGAAATGTTGCCGCCTATGGAAGGCGAGAGAAAATATATAAAAAAATCAAATTTAAAAAAATTTTTTAATTAAAAAAATATAATTTACTTTATTTCTAATTTTTTTTATGTTTAAGATAAATTAAAATTTCTATTATGTACAGGAAAAATGAATATACATTGTTCACTTTACAAGAGGAGACCGGAACCTTCGGGTCACCAAATTACAATCTATAGTTATGGATGACTGTAATATGTTGAAAAAACACCTAAGATACCCTCCGTTTATTCCAACGCGCCTTTTGGGCTTAGAAACGCAGGGATCGATATTATAAAATAGGTTTTTTTCGAAATCTTCCATATAACCCTGTAACCTTGCAAATTAACCAAAATACTTCCGGTTGTTCTTATTTTTTTCGTATAAGTACCATCTTCTAATTCCCGTCAACCGCAATGCTCTATATCAAATATTATCTCATTGCTATAGTCATAGGTCTCAAAAGTTTTGTATACAAGTTCCAGATATTAGTTCATAAAAATAGCTAAAATTAGCCCAAAAAGCGTGAAAAATAGCCTAAGAATCCCTATTATGGGCTACCTTTTATTTTTTGTATGAGTAGATATGATAATTAGGTATAGAGACCCAAAAAACATTAGTGTAGTGTGAGAAAAATGGTAATAAATTAAAAATTTTAAAAAAAATAGCAAAAAAACGTTAAAAATGACCTAAAATGGGTAATTACGCAAAATTGGACCACGTTAGGTCAAAACGGACTTCGGATTTGGAATCGGCGACCCCAAAAACTAAAATTACCGTCAAAAAATTCCATTGATATGCTTTCAAAAATCTGAGGGTTATACGGAAGATTTCGAAAAAACCCTAATTTATAACATTGAGCCCTGCCACGGTGACCTGGAAGCGTTTTATTATACGATCAAAATGACAAAAAAAACTGTATGGTGGGGTGTTTTCTACACTAAAAAATGTCTACGAATTTCCTATCCGGGCCTTCTATCCAACTACTTTAAGCATTTGCTGTCAATATTTTCACTAAATCCAACGAGAAACTTATTTTTTTTACTTATGTTGTCGAGTTCTGCAGGCGCCTTAGGAATCCTGGATACTTTGAAAAAAAACCAGTCTTATAAAAAAATTCAAATCATCATTATTCAAAATATGAAAATATTGATAGCAAACACTTAGAGTAGCTGGATAGAAGGTCTGGATAGAAAATTCGTAGACATTTTTTAGTGTAGAAAAGACCCCTATACATACAGTTTTTTTTTGTCATTTTGATCGCATAATAAAACGGTTCCAGGTCACCGTGCTGCGTTTCTAAGCTCAGAAGGCGCGTTGGAATAAACGGAGGGTATCTTGGGTGTTTTTTCAGCATATTAAAGTCATCTATAACTATAGATTGTAATTTGGCGACCCAAAGGTTCCGGTCTCCCCCTTTTAGTCTAAAAATAAATTTAAATAAGGTTCATATTATCATATGCTTAAAAAAGAATATAATTAAACATTTATTGATAAAAGTATGCAAAATCTACTAACCCTAGAAAATAAAATTATTACTTATTACTCATACTATTGCTTTTATTAAACAGTTTGCATGGACCACAAAAAATTGAATATACCTGCTTTTTGTTTTGATGTATTTTAAATAGAAGAAACAGATTATACATACAAAACCTAAGATTTTAAATAATTTTTTTAATTAATTTTAAGCTTAAATAATAATTTTACTTAATTAATTAAATAATAAAATTTTTACATAAAGTGTCGCCTATTAAAAAGCTGCCGCTCAACGCCGTGGCGTAGTTTGGCGTTACTGTAAAGACGGCCCTGACATTCAAACGAAATGCTTTAGGTGCAAGGAATTTCAAAAAATCCACGCCAAGAGTCCTTAGCGTGCAGTATTCAAATTGAATCAATTTTATTTAATATTTTACTTATTGGTTGGATTTTTTTTTCTGAACAAATTATTTTGATGAAAATTTGATTCCTTATTTTTTGACATATAAGTACGTTTTGAGATCTCAGGAAGCTAAAAAACTGGTTTTTAAAAAAAATTCTGTGTGTATGTTTTTTTGCAAAAATTTTTTTATCAAAAAATCTCAAACTATTTTTTTTAAATTTAATTTGAATTTAATACCTAATTTTTTTCTACGGAAAGTGCTCATATATAGAATTATCGTTTTTACTCAATATCTTGAATCTGATAATTAATTTTTTGAAAATTTTTGTCACAACATTTTTTCTACCAAAAAATACAAAAAAATTTTTTTTTAATTTGTCCTGGAATATACTATACCTGGATTATATACTATTTTTTACATAAAGAGCTGAAAACTGAGGAAAAAAATTTTCAAATAAACTTGGTGACTCGATAGATGCTTTGGTGAAAAAAATCTACTTGTGTCCAAAGTGTAACAAGTGCCGAGTTAGAGTGTACAGTTTTTACTAACATTTTATAAAAAAATCAACTTAAAATAATACGAACTTTACCATCACGATTTTTCTGTCACAAATAAACTTAACTTAAACGTATACTCAAACATACCTAATGGTACAGTTTAGTACCTCATAATTGTAAAAAAATGGTGAAAAGTTCAAATAAAAGCAATTTACGTAAAAGAAATACATTAATCAAGAAGAAGATAAGAACGACTAGAATATCTAATTACGAATTTTATGGCTGACACGAGGGTAAAAGTTAACAAGTATTTCAAACTACAAACAATGAAAAGGATAAATCTAAATCCTTTATTTTTCTTAGTTTTATAAAATTAGGACAAATTAGGGCATTGAAAGTTTTCTATTATTTTTTTTTTTTGATACATAAACGTGAGAACAAGGACGATAATATGGTAATAGATTTTTTTTTGTGTACATAGGAAATCTTTTAAGGAAATGCATTAAATTAAAAATATATAAAAAGAGCAGTTTATATAGTAAAAATGTAATTGAAAAATGAAATTTATCGAAATTTTATGTAAGTATCGTGGAGATAATTTTATCGATTTATAAATAATACAATTTTTTAACGGTTTTTTTTTAGCAGGGGAAGACAGTTTATAATTTTAGTATTGGGTTGAAAATTAGTGAAAAGTTTTAGTTTTGATCTATTATACTAATACTATAAAAGTACACTGAGAAAAATATGTTATTAATTTAATAGATTCTGTAATTTAAATAGACAGAAGAATGAAATATTCAATTGATTCAATAGAAATGTTATTTGACAGATTTTTCTCAGTGTAATTGTGGACATATCCACGATAAAATAAGTGATTTCAAAATTATAGTCAAATGAGGTTTTTGTGAAATTAAAAATACTGTAATCGATTTTTTTCAATATTTTTGAGCGAAGAAACTCATACTTTGGGACCTTTTTTGCAAAAGCAGATAGAATTTTTTCGAACATCATTTTTGGGTTTTTATTTCATAATATGTCAAGACTTTTAAATGCGGTCGAATTCCCCTAAAAAGTTGTCGAAAAACCGTCGAATATATTTTCATTGAAAGTGGCTATGTTAATAACCGTCGATTTTGTATCAATCAACTATCATTCATCACCGAAAATCAGCCTTAAAAAATTTAAGCACCAAAAATTTAGTATGAAATTGAGTCTAAAATTCTTTGAGTAAATAAATTGTCATCTTTTTTATTCTTTCTAAAATTCAATCCAATTTTTTTTTTAAATTTTATGTTACGGTTTTTCGCATTAACTAAATTTTCACAGCAATCTGAATTATGCAATATTTGTGGTAATTCTCGAAACAGTTATTTGTAACCCAAAAGCCAAAATTTTGCTCCATAATATCAAAAAGTTTATTATCTAAAGCAAGAAAAAAGACATTTCCAAAGCATTTTGATGAAAAATACTATACAATGCATATTCTCATTAAAACCACACGTGTAAAAAAAATAACATTAAAAAAAAAAATAATCATACAGCTCAATTACCAAGTAAGCACTCGTGTTAAATAACTATAATTAAACCCACTTTCATCTACATAAATAAACACAAAAACTTAATAAAAAAAAAAACAATTAGTAAGATATAATACAAGGTAAATAAAATAAAAATTAAATTGTAAAACGTTTTGTTTAATCTTAACTTAAAAAAGTGAAAAAAAATATAGTAAAAAATAAAAAACACAAAGAAATACAGATTTGCGTAAGTATATTATCTCTCTGACAACTTAACAAACTCCTCCGCTTATCCTTGAAAAAAAAAGTTTAAGAGAAAAATTACAAATCTTTTGTGTGTATGAGCACATATTATTACAAATAAAATTGTCAAAACTAACATATTTAGTGCAATCAGTAAGAAAAGTGACAAAAGAAAAATAATTTTTTTTTACATTAAAAAAATATTTCGAAATGAGAAAAAAAATTTGTAGAATAAAATTATTATTACATCTCGTACCTTTGGAAATAACTCTTGGTAAATTTTTATCAAGAAACATCCGAGTATCTGAATTTAAAAAAAAAAGATAAAAAAAAAATAATTATTTATATAATACACAAGTTCCGACAATAACAATAATATCTATACACGTTTTGCGACATTTCTTGAATCTCTCCATCTGTTATTATCCTCATTTTCTTTTTTATATTTATTACATTATCCTTATTTTCTGTTTGCGATCTGTTATATGGAATAAAAAAAAGAGTATAAAATCCGCGAGATCCCACGTGTAGTGCGCGACGTCGGCGCCTCCCTTCTACTTTACTGTCTATATAGTAAGATTTTAACAAAAAAAAGTCAGAAAAATTTATTAAATATATAAGTTTACTTTATATATTGGCAATTATCAAATTTTTTGCTGATACGAGCTTTCGGTATTTATAATTTAATCCAAGAATAAGAAAATTTTGAGTTTTGCCTTTTTAAACTTTATAAGTTTTTCTTCATCACAAAATTATTGTAATAAAGTGATTCTCGCAAGAGAAATGACTTCTCGAATCTATATATAAAATATGAGTTTCAGAAAATTGTATTTTAGAAGATTGAATTTAATATTTTCAGCTTTTTCGCACGCAAATTACCATCCGAGGCAAAGCCTGGGTAGGGCCAGCGGCCAGAAAATGCCTATTACGTACGATCTGGGACATTCTTTACTTTTGCGGTCTAGGATAAAAATATACTACTTTTTAAAGCTAGTATATTACGATCCCATGATCCGAAAAATAAAGAATGTTTCAAATCATAAAAATAGTATTTTTCGACCCATGACCAGAATAATAAAGAATGGTCAAGGGTCGTATACCATTTTTCTGCATCAGCTGCGAAGCCACTGCTCAGAAAAATTATTATCTAAGGCAAAATTTATAGCCGGGTGGGTCGTATAATATACTGCTATTTTTTTTCTACATAAAATTTTTGAGGGAAAACATAAAAAAATCTTCTTAAAAATTTTTTTTAATATTCTTAATGAAAATTCGACCCCGGTTTTTGAATCCCAAGAAAAAAGTCACTTATTTTGTATGGTAATCTTGGACATTTCTGCAACATCGCACCAATTAAAGAAAGTAAAATTTGCATAAAAATAGAATAATTATACAAATTTTTTTATTTTACAATAATTTTCTTAATTTACGAATATTTATTGTTTTTTACTTTCTTTTCTTTGTACAGCGTTACAAAAACGTAACAAATTTCCCAAAAAATCGGGTTAATAGTAAAATTTCCTAAAAAATCCGACCGCCGTAACAAAATTTGAATTTGGTGACAGAAAAAGACTAAAAATGAAATGATTTTCTTTAAAAACTAATGACAGATTTGACTTTAAAAAGGAAATTTTACCTACTTCTATTTTTAAAAATTATTTTTAATCTCCATTTAAAGCGTATATCAAAAAATTAAAATAGAAAAATTAGCCCAGATTTTTCTCAAAAGTCTGAATTCAAAAACCCGCTGTCGTTTCGAAAACTTTTTATCTAAAATCTTAATAATTATTGAACCCAGTCAAATTGGTTTTTTCATAATGCCGGAACTTTATCTTTCTTTTAGGTCATTTCACCACAAAAAATTCAAAATTTATAATGTACAATCATAACTTTGGAGTCTATACAGGTTGGAGAAAAAGGGTTTGGCAGCAAATTAGTTAAATATCCATCTTTGTAATTTCGAGTATTATTGCATGTTTAATAATTGAAAAAAAAAATGTAATTAAAGTAACAATATTTTCCAGCTTCATGATTCAGATGATCTAGTAGCGATAGAAATTTAAAATTAAAATTTTTCTAAATTGATTCCCAGCATACCGAAAGCGAATTCCGTATAATATTACATAAAATTAATCTATTTAGCATAAAATTAATATTTCAAGTATTTTTTGCAAGGTGATACTTAAATATTAGAACCAAAGTTAGCTATTTTATATAAATATAAGTGTACAGACACGCAATCTGCCATAAAATAATCTGTAAAAAATCTGACAACTATCAATATAAAAAGTGTTCGTGTGGCGACAGTGGTGCCACAATAATAAAAGTTTGCAAGTATCGTAAACATGCGCGAAAAATAATAGCCGGCGGAATTCACATAAAGTTTACTCTCTCTTACTCTTTCTTTCTTTATTTGTAAGCAGTCAGCGCTTTTTAGCATAAGCACATTGGAAATTAAGATTCAGTTACTCGTTGACGTTCGACGAATGTATATCGATATATGCGTATCGATTTATTTTTTTAATTAATATCGAGAATTTGTATTTTTGAATATCTAATGTTTTAAAATTTCATAAGTAAAACAAAAAATATTTTTTTTTTTAAAAAAAGTTGGTAAAAAAAAATTTTTTTTCTTTGAATTTTTTAGTGCATTGACACGATATATATGTCATATATGTGTATTTTTAAATGTCGTTTAATTTCTAAAATAACGTATGACAGTTAATTTTGACTAAAAAGTGACGCTTGAATTATTTAAAGTTATTTGTGCAAAAATTATTTTAATATTTTTTTTATATTAAAATGAGATTATTATTTTTTTGAAATTTAAGTGAATTTTAAATAATCTTGTCAACTGTAATTAATATTTGAAAATTATTTTTATTGTGTGAATTACAAGTAAACAAAAATATTGAGAAGTGAAAAATTTTAAAAACAATTTTAGATTCAAAACAATTATTTGAATAAAAAACTGTGCTTTTTTTATGTGTCAAATTTTGATTAAAAAATCAAAAATTGTTTTTTACATTTGTGTGTTTTTTGTAATTTAAAAAATTGTGATTTTGATTTTTCAATAAAAAATCATTTTTAAACATTATTAGAATGACCAAAATGTGGGGATCTGATAAAGACGACGATACTTGATAAAATTTTTTTGTTTAAAAATCAGTTTTTATGTGACATTTAAAAAAAAAACATAATTTTGAAAAAAAAAAGAAAAATAAAAATACAATAACTGCGAATGACAAATATTAACAGAATCAGGGTGGTCGTCCTCGGCGGCCCCAAAGTTGGAAAATCAGGTAAGTGCGATAAAAATTTTTTCCAGTGTATCATTTTATTAAGGAAGTTCAACTATTATTATTATTATTATTATTAAATTAATTACATCATAAAACACAAAAAAAATTTTTTTTTAGAAATCTTAAATTTCTAAGAATACAAAAAATAATTTTTTAAAAGAGCAATGATTTCATTAATATTTGTAAATACGAATATCACATGCAAAAAAATTTTATTGTGAAATACAAACCTTGTAAAGAAGAATTAAATATTTTAAAGAATTTCTATTATTAAAAAAAATTAATTCTTTTGTCAGAAATCAAAAAAAATTTTTTAAATTAATTTCATAGTAAATTAAAATATGTATTCATAAAAAAAAGTCTTAAATTATTAAAATTACACTCTCGATTAATAACCCTTGGCAATTATGTTTAATATAATTGAATAAGGTAATTTATATATAATATCGTGAGAGATTTATAAAATATTATATTAAAAATATCGTATAATAATAATTTACTTGTAAGATACACATTTTTGAAGAAAATATTTTTTTTTTATAGTTAGAAACTTGTTTATAAATAAATTTTTTTAATTATTTATAGTATAAACAAAGTGTTTTTGTATATTAGACTGGGTGTTGTTTAAGAAAAAATTGGTTGTTAAGTTTCTGGGTGGTAGATTGTTGATATTATTGATTTTAAGGGGATCATTTTAGTGGTTTTAAGGTGGCTCTTCCCGAAATTTTTAGTTGTAGATTATGCAAAAATTTTTTAAGCTGTGATATGTTGTAATTTTATAACTTCATTAGAATATTTATCCGAATATTCAATAGTACCATTGGGTTATTTTATTGATCAAATTTCAACGAAATTAAGTCAGTTGATTTGCCATTGTAGTAACAGAATTTTTTATTTACATTATTTAGCATTCTGTATCGTTGAAATGCGATTGTTTTTCTGTGGCTTAGTGCAATATTATGATTCATAGCTTTGAATAAAACCTAAAATCTCTAACAAAATATACATATATTATAGAATCTGAGAGAAATCTGATCAGATTCAGTAGATACATCGGGAAATACCGTAAATAGTTCATATCTTGTTCAAATTTTTCATTAAATCCTCAGCCAATATCTTGTCTTTATATAGTATATAGAAGTCATTTCATATGCGAGAAAAATTTTAATTACTAAATTGTCTTGAAATTGCAAGATGCAAAAAAAATAGATGTTTTTTGTCGTAAAATTGAAAACTGTATTTACAGAAGTCGTTTTACCACAAAGGGATAAAAATTTTTCTCGCAAGTAAAATGATCTCTAAAGCTTATAATTTATAGGAAGCACTATTCGAATTTTAAGTTTACGAATTTCGGTAAAAGCGTCAAAAATTGCATCGTCCCTGAATTCTCCTAAAATAAGGGAATAAATTTACATTAATATTATCCAGTTTTTACTAAAAGCTTGCAGAATTCGAATACCATATTACTTACCTATAAAACTCACATACTCTCTAAAACTCAATTTTATTATTTATTGGACAGAATTGAAGCTAAATATAAAATTTCATTGTTTAAATAAACGACGATTAAAAAACACACTCACATAAAAAAATATTTAAGAAATAATAATCCTTGCCTTACATTGCTATCTTAAATATTAAGTCTAACTAAAAAGTATCTTATTTTGCTGATTTTACATTAAAAAAAAAAAATTGTGTGTAGGTTCAGCACTAAAAAAAAGAACTTTAACAAAGTAAAAAAAAAAAAAGTACAATAAATAAATTGATAAATTTTTTTTTTTATTTCAACTGCATAAAAAATAATTTAATATACATAAAATTTTGTTGATTCCAAGGCCTTTAAAAATAAATAATCTAACTGCTTTACATATAACAACATGCATATATAACTACAATGTTTACTTTTATCAAAAATCTCGTTATTAAAATTCAAGACTCAAAAAAAAAAAATCTCAATATAAATTATTTTTTTATTAATTAATTAATTACCCCTGTAAAAATACGTTATTTTATTAAGTAAAAAAAAAATTGTCTAATGCAAAAAATCAATAAATAAATAAAAAAGAGATATAAAAAGTGAAAGGGTTTTTCACAGCTTGCATGTTTTTATCAGTAAAGAAATATAAATAAAAAATATAACCCTTTTTTTATGCACCAAAGTTTTAATACACAAGAAAAACTTTTAATTTATTCTTTACGCGTTTAAATGTTTGTAAGTTTTTTTATCTTAAAACACATGTAGTTACTTGTTGTTAAAAAAAATAAATGTTTAAATAAATAAGTATATTAAATGAAAAATAAAAATTTTTTTTTTAGTTTTTCATTAAAAAAAAAAAGGATTTTTATGTTTTTTGACCAAGTTGTTTGAAGGTTTTTGTAATCAGTTTTACTGATTTTTAGTATGCAGAGTGGTTGTACGAAATCATTAAAAGAGGCGGAAATAAAATATATTTTTTTTTAATTTACTTTTTTTTTTGTTTCGCGTAATTTTAATTGGGTGTATTTTTTTTTTAAAGATTATTTATGCACACATTCTTAAAAATAAATAATTGAAAAGTAAAAGTTAAATGGCTTGGTTTCAGAAAATTTTTATTTCTTGTAAGGTTAAATTTTTCATTTTTTAGTTTTTAGTACGGTTACCTGGATTGGGCATCTAAATTCCTAATAAATATTTGCTGATAAATTATATGCTAATGAGGGAGTAAAACTGAAGTATTTGCTGTAGAATTAATACCAGAGGATTCAAATTCTTACGAGCCACCCTGGTGAAAAATTGAGCAAAATATTTTAGCCTAAATCTGTATGCTAACAAAAAAGCTTGCAAAAATCATGTTATCAATAAAGAGTAAATCCCAAATTTAGACTAACTAACAACAAAAGTGAAATCTTCAGATTCCTAATTAAAATTAAAAATCAACATAATTGAAATTTTAAAAATTTAATAAATAAAAGTAGAAAATAATAAAATATCTAAATATATTTAAATGTCAAACAGATTCTGCTTGTTTAAAAAATTATAACGACTTTCTATAGTAGCAGATTCCTAAACTGTAAAACAGAGTTTACAAAAATAGATCAAATTTTATTTTTAAATTTTCTTTTAAAATAATAAGAAGACTTTGTAATTTATACAATTTTATTATGCAAAATATATTTTATTGAATAAATTGAATTATGTACATTTTTTATGTATATATGGGTTAATCTATGGTAATTGCATGCTGATGAGTCTAAAAATCAAATTTCAAATGTTTTGGCCAATTTGGAAAGTTTTCAGCTTTTAAAATTAAAACAGGCACATTTTTAGGATTATTTTAAGAGTTTAAATGGTGCCTAAAAATATTTTTAGGGAGGCTGAGTCTCCTAATTTAACCTGTATTAACTGCTCTGTTTATTGTGTGCTGTCTTACTTTTATTTACTGCTTAAAACTTTTATTACAGATTTTCCCATTTTCTTATGTAGTACAATTTTTCAAAAGTACACAAATGCCAAAATTTACATAAAGAATCATTTAAAAATAAAAAACTAAACTAAACTCGAAAATTAAATAAAAATCCTTAGCATAAAAATACTTATTTGTCTCCCCACACAAAATCTACAAAATATGCATGACTTTTGTAAGCAAACAATTTCCAATTTATAACATAATTATCATAAATTTACTTGTCCACACAAAGATGTTTTGATCTTCAAAAACTTTTACTTTTACTTTTTAAAACGAACATTATTAGAATATTTTTTGTTTTTTTTTACAAGTAATTTTTACCTTAATAAAAAATAATTTAGACATTATTATTATAAAAATTTAAGTAATTTCCTATATATTACAATTTATTTTATAACATCAAAAAACTTATTAAATTAAATCATAAATTTCTCTTTAAGAATTATTCATGACTTTTTTTTTTAAATTTTACTGTAATTTAGTTTAATGCATAAAAAATATGTAAAAATTGTTTTTTTTATAAGTTCAATAACTTTGATGTTGTGTGTACCTTTTTTCATGCATTAATTTTTTGTAGTGTGTGTATATGGGGTAGTCTAAGACTAATTTAAGAATAAATATCAACTTTTGGGTGTTTATTTTTGAGTCCTGACGACAAAAATAAATTCTTTAAGATACACTTGGCTTATGGTGCGTTTTTATCGAAAATCAGCTGACTTTGTAGTTTTAAAGTATTTAATTTTAACTTTTTATTTAATATACTTGTAAGCCACTATCCTACTTTTGTGCAATCTTGCTACTTTTTTTAAAAAATTACAAGATTTACAGAAATTAGGACTGTGTTCGAGTATTTAAAGAAAAAAAAGTAAGTCGCTAACTCAGAACTATGAGGTTGCTATGAGGGTAGGAAGATTGTTGCTAGCTGAGAAAATAGTTTTGATACTTTTAAAGATTTTATGGAAGTGGGATTATTTACTGTAAAAAGCTCGCACATTGAGCTTGCAAGTAGTTTGAAAAAACAAACTTTGAAAATAAGTGAAGAATTTAAAAAATTAATTAAATTAATAAAAAATATCTGGACCAACCCATATAACCAAATTACACAAATTTAATTTTTATGGATATTTTAAACATTACGTAAATTATTCAACATTATTGCATATTATATTTTTTAAATGTGTACCAATGAACTTGTTAAAAAAAAATTCTGGTTACAAGTTCATTCGTCTTTTTCTTTTTTATAATTTTTATTCTCTTGTCCTGCTGAGAAAAGTAAATACTTAAAATAATAAAAAAGGAAATATCAAGTGAACTGTAATACGATCTTGTACGTTAAATATGCATAGTTTTAAATTTTTTCTTGTGCAATTATTGCATTATAATTGACGAATGTAAATTATTTTTTTTTTTTGAAATTAGTCTAAAATTTTCTTATTTATTTATTTATTGTTTGTGAAAATTACAAAATTTAAATAAACATTTTGATTTAATTTCTGTTGTTAATTTCTGATTTTTACCCAGTAAACACAAGATCCCATCAAAAGACAACAGTGGTCCTTAATTATTATCAATACTGGCCCTTAACTCATTTTAAACTTTGATTGATGAGAGACTGACGTTACACTTTCTTTACTTTCATAAATTTATATACTTTTACTTAAATCAAATAATCTGTCATTTTATCCAGTATCGAGGCTAAGTACTCAAAATGTTTTCCACATAATTTGATTCTATAATAAAAATTCGTCAATTTGATAGCGCCATTAAAAAATTTCTTGATATTGACGTACTGCCAAAATTAAATTCTATGTCAATGACAATGTCGTTAATTGACCTACGGCGTGAATATTTCCTTAACATTGTCTGTCAGTTTGATCTCCTTGAATTTTGTTATCGTTGCTTAAAATATGTTAGGCAATATATACTTCAAATTAGATCCCCAAACTTGTAAAAAATCTGAAAAATGCATAAATTAATTAATAAAAAATTATTGATAACAAAACCAATAAGAAATAATTACATAATTTTTCAATTTAAAATCATAAAAAGGTCTTCCGTAGCATTAAATCGATACGTAAGATTCAATAAAGAGTAAAAATGAAAATAAATACTAAAAAACGTGATTTGAATAAAAATTATTAAAAAATTGAACCTACGCCTTAAAAAGATACACGTAACAGAAGCCTATATACAGCATTAATTATATATTTTAACGTCATGACTCTTTGTAATTTTTATTCAAAATAAAAATAAATTTTTTTTACCTTATCTTTTACAATAAAAAAATAAAAGGAAAAACATTAATTTCATGATGGTTTATAAGAGACGTAGTACATGTAAGATAAAATCGAATCGATAAATAAATAATAGGTCGAGATCAACGTTTTGGTAATGATTGACGAGAGTAAATATAAAGTTAGTGAAAGTCTGAGAAAGTGCAAAAAGATGTTTAATAAAAAAAATAAACAACAAAACTGAATTTTTTTTTTTTTTTTTTTTGGCGGGGTAAAAAAAATTTTTCAATTCGTATGATATAATAAATTTCTTATGTATGTCAAAAATAAATCATATTTTTATTCTATTAAAAAAATTGTAATATCGATTTTAAAAATCTAAGATTATGTAATGTCAAAATGTATATGAAGAATTTTTATCAAATTATATAAGTAATAAACTGTCAACGATTCTCAAAGCTTCTCTGTAGGTCTTTTCTTCGTTTCTTTTTTTTTAATTCTTACATATATAGCAATGAAATTATACACTGACTATTTTTTGTTTTTTTTTTTAATGCATTTTTCATATTTTATTGGAATTGACATGTATTAGTCTTTGGAATGGAAGGATTGGAGTCAGTTGGTTTTGTAGGGGAATTTGGGGCGAGTTAGGGGTGCAGTGGTTTAATTTATATAAGAAATCTTTTGTTTTTGTTTTAAGAAAACTAAAAGCTAAGTGGTTTATAATTTTTTTGGTAAAAATTATTTTTGACTGTTTTTGGAGTAGAAGAAACTATTTCTTTGTGGGTGTTGCGATTAGGAAGTAAGTGCTTTTTGATTTCTTATAAGAAAAAATTTTTGCAGTTACATCATTTTATTTGATTTTTTTTTAGCCTTCATTGGTTCTAATCCCGTAAAATTATTGCCAACCAAAAATTATCAAAAATTTTATGAAAAAAGTTAAAAAAATTTTTCAATAAAATCTTAAGCAACTGCATACCAAAAAGTCTCATTTTCCCCTACGCCTAAAAAAAATAATAACAAGTGAGTAATGCATGTAGTGGTAAATAAAAAAAGATGTTTAAATTACATTAATTACTCGTTATTAATCAGTTCAATGAAGCGATTAACAATTAAAAAGAAAAATGAAAAATAACATTTTTATTGCAATTTATAATCGTATTTGATTTTTGATGCTAATGTAGATGTTTTATGATTTTTTAAGTAGGCAAAAGTATTTTTTATTATTTTATTGTTCTTTTTTTTATTATTCAATGCACTGTAAAAATTTTTTATTGTGAAATCACAAAAAATGTAATGGAAATAAATTTCATGAACAAAAGTTTTGTAAAATTGACAAAACAATAGATTTGTAAAATCACAAACATCACTTTGTATTTTCACAAAAGTAATTGTGTGATTTTAATATACAAAATTTTTGTAAAATTACATTTTAAAAATATATTTAAAAAATTTTTTTTTTTATTTTTTATCTTAATTATTTTTATACTTAGAATTTCTATAATTTTTAATCACATATATATTTTTTTTTTTTTTTTATATTTAGATTTTGAGTAAACATACTGTAGGTATATAATATTATGATTAAATTTTATTTTATTAATTTTTTTAATATTTTTTATTTGCCACGACCGGTATGCGAACCCGAGACCGCTGCTTATCAGCTTCACGACTTACCACCATGCTAAAGAAGAGTTGGCAATATATATTTTTAAAATATGGGTTTGATACTTCTTTTGATTTATCATGTTTTTTTTCGTAAATTTTAATATTATTTTTAAGCATTTGATTTTTATAAACTAAAAACAATCTAATTATTATTTAAAAATTAAAAAAATAAAATAATTACCTCTTGCTAATTAAAATTCATTTATCACGAAAAATGAATGCGATTTCGCCTCGGTAGTTAATTTACGTGAATTTGAGCCATTTTTTATTTTTGGTCCAGGTTCTTATTATACTTAAGAGTTCTATTGCATTGATAGCCCATTTTTCATAGTAAAATTATGGAAAAAATATCATATTTATATATCAACCATTACTGGGCATAAATTTTTTTTATTAACTTTAAAATTTTGATTTTGAAAGAACTAAGAGCGGAAATTTGATTTCTCATCTCTTTTTTAATTTGAGTATCGGGCTTGTAAGTTTACAAAATCTTTTAGGGAATCACAAAGAAATTTTATTTTTCAATAACGTTTGTGATTTTGCAAGCGCTTTGTATTTTTACAAAACAAATTTTTTTAAAATCACAAAAAATTTTGTAAGTTCACAAAATCTATAGGAAATCACAAAAAAATTGTATTTTTCAATAACATTTGTGATTTTACAAGCGCTTTGTAATTTTACAAAACTTATACTATGTAAATTTTTTTAAAATCACAAAAAATTTTTACAGTGTGGATATTTGTAAAGAAATATTTACACTTTATTTGATTCTTAAGAAAATATTTTTTTTTCCAAATCTAAAAATAGTTAATTACGATTTTTAATTTTTAGTTTATTGAAAAATTGTGTAATCAAACAGAATTATTATAGAGCGAAGGACTGACTTTAGATACAGAAAATTTTTAAGGTATCAGGTTACACATAGGGCATGAATTTTCGCCTTATTATACCTAATTTTAACAACAGTTAGTGAAATATATTTAATTATCTTTGTTAAATTCATATTTTTATCCTTGTTTAATTTGTGGTTTTAAGATGAAATAAGTTTATAGGGAGGGTTTTCCTTGAAAATCTGAAAATCAAGGGGGGTTAAATGTGTCTGATTCAAGGGGGGGAATTCAAATAGGACTTAGAATAATTTCAATTATGAGATTAGAATAATTCAGGTTTAGGGACTTGGAGCAATTTTGATTTCGGGAACTAGAATAATACGTATTTAGGGAATCAGAATAGTATATGGGTTTAGAATCTTAACATCTATAGTAAAGGTGATAATTACAAATTATAAAAATAGCAAATTGTATTGTTATTTTTTGTGTCTATGCTCAGCTTTAAGTAAACACGTTCCATGCAATTTGGTTCTGTTTGCACCAACCGGTTATAATTTTTTTCATTAAAAACTAAAAAAACAGGGTAGAAAACAGATAATTATTTAAGTTTATATAACGAAAAAAAATTTTCCCCACAAGGGATGCCAAATTTATAAAAACGAACGATTATAAACATATAAATAATTAATTTAAATAAAACAAATTTTAATTATAAAAATTTCTCTACAGCTCACATAAATTTATTATTTATGATAATTTAATTAAGATCCGATAGTTTAAAAATTTAAATATTGTATATATTTAATTAAATAAAATTAATTATTAAACATAATATTATGAAATAAAATGAAACTCTTTTTAGATAATTATGCAGATGTTATGTATTTGTAAAAGTAAAAGTTATTTATGCGAGAATTATTTAAAAATTACTTTATTGTGTTTTTAAACCTTTTAATTTTGATTTAAAATGATTATTTCTGTTTCTTTATTAGGGTATGTAACCACATTTGGTACAAAAATAAACATTTCTAGCAAAACTTGAATTCGTCAATTATTGCACTGTAAAAAGTAACTTTCTTAGATTTACCAAAAAAAATAGAATTTTTTCGAAAAATTAGTGAATTTAAAAAAAAATTTGTGAATATTCTATAAAAATCGTAAATTTACTAAGTTTAGTACATTATCGAAAAATTCGAGAATTCCCCATTTTTTTTTGTGATTTTACGACAAAAGTTGAAAATTTACAACTATTTTGCGGAAATTTACAACTATTTTTTGTAAATTTTCGAAAAAAAATTGTAAATTATCAAATTTTCTTGCGAATTCACAAAAAAAAATCGAGAATACTCGAATTTTTTTTGTTAAGATACTAAATTTAGTAAATATACGATTTTTTTCTAATAATTACAAATTTTTTTGAAAATTTACTAATTTTTCGAAAATGTTATAATTTTTTTGTTAATATAAAAAGTTACTTTTTACAGTGTGATTAATTAAAAACCATCAAAAAATTATTGATAAAAAAATATTCTAGGTCTTGCATTTTCTTTGCACAACAAGAACAAAAACATTTAATAATTTGATTGACTTTTATACGTGCGTGTGTACTGCATAACATAATCAAAAACACAATACTAAAAATCTAAAATAAAGTTAAATGCATAATAAATACATCATTTAAGTTTTATAGTGACATTAAAAACCAGGTTTCTATACACTAGATCTATTTTTTTTTATTTAAATAAAACACTGATCTCGTCAAAAACCATTCATTGTTCTTTTTGTTAAATAAAAAAAAATGAATTTTCTTTATCCTGAATTTTGTAATAAATTTTTTTAGTATCCTGTATTTATTTAAATGTTATAATAATAAATGAAAAGTCGTATTATTTTTTCATGTTTAAGATATTTATAAAAGATATTTAATTTTTTTAGTTACTGTGTATGTGTAATTATCAATGACGTTTTAATGTTATTATTGTAATTTATGGGTATTTTATAATACTTCATTTTTTTAATTTAATACCTTTTTTATGGCGATTACAATAAATTATTGTTATTTATCAATATTAAATTAACTAATTATCTATTTTTTAAATTTTAATTTTTTTTATTTATGAGGTTTCGAAATTTTTATTTCAATATTTTTTTTCAAGTTTGTTAATTAATTTGAATTTTTAGCTAATCATGGTTATATTGAAAATTTTTTATTTTTTGATAAATTTATGTTAAAAGCCAAAATTAGGTTACCCGTAACCCATAAAAAAAACTTGATACATTTTCTGAACATTTAGTGGTGTGAATTGGATATCAGATAATTACGGTTAATGTTTTTCAGTAGTAATGCAGGTACAAATATTTTTTATATATAGAGTGACTGTACCAATTAGTGCTATCCAGAAAATACGCGTTTTTGGACCATTTTCAAGAAATAGTATACTACGACCTATGGCCAGAAAAATAAAGAATGGCTCAAATCGCACGTAAATTACTTTTCGAGGCGAAGTTGATGATAGCAAACTGCGATTTGGGGCATTCTTTATTTATAGCCAAAGGTCGCATACGATTTTTCTGCGTCAGTGGATAGAAATCACGATTTCCAGGAAATCTTACTTTCATGGCCACTGTCAAGAAAAATTGTTTTCTCATGCAGTCAGATAAAATAAATATAAAAAGGAAGAAAAAAAAATTATATAAATGTAAAACCCTTCGCACAAAAAAACAGTACAACCTTTGTGGTCACAAAGTAACTTACCTAGTATTCGCGCGAAATTTTCAAATATAATTAAATTTTTCTTATACAAAGTACAAAATGATAAATGTTTTAATAGCAAAAAAGTTTTTACTTAAATAAACATTTATAATTTTAAATGAAAATTTTCAAACATTAATTTTCTTTAAAATAGAAGTAGAAATTTCTTAATTAACTTTTCAAGAACTGACTATACGTAAAAGATAATTATTCACGTTTTATATACTCAACGTTAATTCGACACTTTTTTATTTAATAAATTTAATTTTAAATAAACAAAAATTAAAGAAAAGGTATAAGAAAATATAGACATTAAACTTAATTATACCTGTCGACATTCATGATATTCCTAACCTCTTCAATGTATATGAACTTGAGTAAGCAGAAAATTTTTAGGTTATGTCAAGTAAAACAAACAAATAAAAATTAAATTCTGTGTAATTTTAATAAATACAATCATAAAGTTAAATTTTAACGGTTCTTTCATCAACGTATTAAACTGTAATGTAGCTTTTAATTTTAAAATCACTAAAAAATCCAAGTATTTAAGTTTAATCAGTGTTCTTAAGACCAGGTGTACTTGTTACAACTATTTTTCCTTATTCTGTACTTACATATGTTTAGCAAAGATAGTTTTATTTTCTACCCACACATATGTAAAAATATTATTTAATTAAAAAAGATTATTTCTATACACTGATAAAATCTTTAGGTTAAATCAATAAATTTTAATAAAAGTGAAAGAAAAAACTAATTTGCAAACAAAAGTAGGTACTTATAATTTGTATTTTATTAAAATTTATTAATTTGATTTTATTGATTAAAATTACTGTTTAATTAAATTATTTGTATGCCATATATGTTTTCTTATATCAAGTGATTTATAGACACAGAATAGATTTTATAAAATATACTCTCATTGTATTATTGTAACTTTTTTTATTGAGAAATCATAAATTTTTTTATATCAATTTTTCTTTTTCTTTTATGAGGATTGTTAGTTCATTTTTTCAAACCTATGATTAAACATAACCTATACACCTGATGCTGTGTGTATCAAGCTTAAGAATCTTGTTGAAAAATATATAAAAAGGAAGTGCTTAAAAAATATAAATTGTACTTTTTATAAGATAAAAATTACAGGGTAAAATAAAAAATGAAACTTTTTTTTTTACATCTTCTTATATACTTACACTTGTTAAAAGTCTGCCGACAGAAGGTGGTACAATTTTTTTTTTTTTAATTATATTATCTGTTATATACTTATAAATATAGGTGAGAATGTATCCTTTATTTTCGCCTCCGGCGTGTAAATTTTTACGCATCAGTTTAACTATTTGCTACACGAAGTTTAAGAATTTTTTTTTTAGTATTTATGTTTTTTAACAAAAGAAATAATTTTATTATTATTATTTTTAGTGCTTTTTTTTATTTTACTCTAATTTTTACTAAAATATACTTTTGAGATACTAAAAAATAAAAAGGATTAGTATGTGTAATAACTGGTTAGGTTATTTTTTTAAAATTTTTGTTTATTTCAAAATTAGAATTACTTGAGAAAATTTTAGCAAAAAGGAATATGAAAAAATAGATATCTTTAATAAAAAAAGGTGTGTCTTTTTTATATATGTGAATGTAAAAATCAAGAAAATTCTATTGTCTTATAGTTCTGTTTGTCTCAATTTGATAGACATATAAATTTTACATAATATTTTGTAAATGGTGTAATAAATGTGTTAAACTTAATCTGATACATTATTGATTTAATAATTTTGAATTTCAATATTTTTTCATTCAAAAGAAACAATGATATGATTTCATGAAAATTTATTTCTATAATTTTTTTCTATTTATTCATTCAATGTCTTATGTCCACATAGACAAAGGTTATTTGGAGTAAATTTTTAAATAACACAGCTGCACAAAAAAAAAAGTTCTGATCCTGTAACTAGACCTACCTACAGGGAAGTTTTTCGATGTCCTAAAACCGAATCTGAAGTCATAATTCAGCCTACACCCTCAGAATTTTGCCCCAGCTACCCCCAGGCACCCTCTAAACCGTCCCAAAAAACAAATATTTTACTATGTCCAAAAGTTAAAAATAATAGTACCTTATTTATGCTTATTTACGTATTTTGATGTTCTAAAAACCAATTTCAAGTCAGAATTTACCTATCACCCTTAGTTTTTGCTTAATATCTTGGGCACTCAAATAAGCAGTGGATTGATTAATCTTTATAACGTCTTTGTCATTCATATCTTCAAAGCCTTCTCCTCTGATTTCTCTATGCAATCGTAACAGACCCTTTACACACTCTTCAAAGGTAGTCTCTTCTATAGTATAGACAACAGCATCAGGAAGTAATTTTGACCAGCATGTGTTCAAGGTTGAGCTTTTGATTTCATTCCATGATTTATCAACGTATCCGATGGCATCTAAAATATTGAATTTTGGAATTATTGGAATTTTTTTGTGAATCATATTTTACATCCATATTATTAATATATCTTGCATTTTTTTTAAGTTTTCTATTACCAAAATAATTTACTTAAAATCATTTAAATCTACAACAGATTAAATTTAAAAATTACCATCTCTACTAATTTTACAAAATTTAGCAATTAGTCCTAACTTTGATGCACTTTGTTTAATTTTTCCTTTATTACTTCGAATGGAACGAATGGTAGACTCGTTAACCACGAATCTTCTAGCTATTGTGGCTATTTTTTCATTATTTTCTAATAGTTGAATTACCTTCATTTTTTGTGCTAAATTCATCACATTTTTTGTTCGTTCAGCTTTTTTTAGAGGTGATTTATTTTTTGGAGCCATGATTTTAATTAAATAAAATTTAATTTTAAAAAAATCTAAAGATTTCTAAAAAATTTTAATTATTTTGAATAAAATAGAATAAAAAATGAAATAAATTTTTTTATGTAAATAAATAAAGACAATATGCCGAAAAATTTTTAAATTCAAATTAATATTCACAAATTTGAATAAAAATACAGCTGAAAATAGTGAATATGCGAATCCGCGAATACGAAAGCTCGCGAATACTGGGGTTTTCCTGCATACACATTCTGCGATGTCAATCTTCTTAATACGAAAGAGTTAGAAGCAAATAAGTCCATTCCCGCTTGAGGATTGGGTCAAGAAATAATTTATATCCCCATGCCTTCTAGTTATCTAAGGTGGTATATCTCCTATTAGTCTCTTTTGATCTATTTACTCTCCGAGTAATTTGTCCAGCGATTTTGCTATTCTTTTAAAATGCTCTGGCGCGAGGAAACCTTAGCGTAGTCAATGCATTTACCCTCTTTATTCAAATAGATGTAGCATTTGGTCCACATGTATTCTTTAACAACCTGCTTAACTTGTTAGTGAGTCTGGAAGCTTTTTCACCGCTGCTCAGTATCTACTTTACATCCAGCAGTAGGCCCAGGTACTTTAGGTGTTCTTTTGTTCCGACCCTGTTCTCCCCAAAATATATTGTGATTATGGTCTGGATATGTTTAATGTAAACACGCCAATCTCTGTTTTCGCCGCCACTAGCTGTAAGCTATGGTGCTTTATCCAATATTTTATGCCTTGCATTGCCTGATTCAGATTATCCTCGGCAATTTCGACGTTTTTTGCCATGATAACTATGGCCTTGATATCCACAGTAAAAATGTGCTCGCGTACAACCAAAAATACATACTCTATATTTTTAAATGCACTTAATGTTGAATATTTTGTGCAGGTTATGCAGGTTAAGTCTTCAAATATGTATAGTCTTCAAATTCGAATTGCGGAAAAAATCATTTTTTTAAAATTGTGCCTTCTTCTTATTAAATCTTTTTAAAATTTCTGTCACATTAGATCCGGCTTCATTCGACAAGCAAAAAACTTTTATAATTTTGTGCGTTTTGGTTTGCATACGTGCGAAATGAACATAATTTAATCATAACAAGCGGAAGGAAAAAAAATATTTTTTCATAAGTAAATTAATTCCTTTTTTTTTGTAAAATAAATTTATAAATAAATACCACAAACTTATGTATAAATTAAAAAAAAAAAAAAAAAAAAATTGCAGTATCGACATATTATTAAAGAAAATTTGTTACGCGTTATGATATACATAGCATTTGTAATGCGGTCACTCATATTTCACACTTGCCGATGCACGCAATTCAATTTTTTATAATATTTTATTAAATTATTTTTTTAAAGTATGTATAAGAGAAATCAATTTCAGCACTTATTTATACAGCAATACATTTATTATATAGGTAAAAATATAAATTATTGTAAATTCATACACATACATGTATACTGTATATGTGTGTGACATTATGTAGGCAATATTTGTTGTAATTTAAAACTTAAATAATTTATGTGCAATTTTACTGATATTGATATTACATTAGAATGAAAAATTATATCTAATAAATTTTGAATTTTTAAATAAAGTATATATAGGTAAGAGGTATTAATTACAATTTTCAGAAATTTATAAAAATTCTAACCTGTTTAAAATATTCTTTGTTTACAAATTTAAAAAATTCTTTTCCCATGCATCTTATACACATATATAGAGCATTAAATCTTGTCCCTTTTATCCCTAGAAATTCATCCAATACTTCGATAATTTTTTGTCCCTTAAGGTATGCTTTTAAATTCCAAAGTACTATATGGTTCTTTAACTTTTTTTGAGGTTAGTTTTGATAAAAATTAAATGAACTTTAAATCGTAAAGAAAAATTTGTTGTTGTTGATTATATAACAATATATTATGAATATTTATGTGTTAAAAAAAGTATATTTCATAATTTTATAAATACGTATTTTATTTATTAATTTATTTCCAAAGCATAAATTTTAAAAAGGAAAAAAAAGTAAAATAAAAAATGATTTTGATTTATGAACATTTTTCAAACAAGAGGAAGTTGATGTTCAAAAAGTTGAAAAATAAAAAACCGTTAGTAATTATTGTTCATTCGTGTATGTTAGGTTTGTGTTAAATTTTTTTTTTTATTTTTAATTTTATTATTATTACGTTATGTAGGTATATCCTTTTGTTGTGTCCAAGTTTATTATTATATTTAAACAAGGGAAGCCGTTAGGTTAATCAAGACTTTATATTTAAAAAAAGATAAAAAGAATATATTTTTTATATATATTATAACATACATGCACTTGTTAAATCACTATCGATATAATTATTTTTATTTATTTTATGACAGGTTATAAAATTCAGGTCGATATTTTTATAACCTTTAAATTGTTGCCGTATAAACATTTTTTCATTCTTTGCTTTGTTGGTTTTAATGATAATTTTTTTAAAAGTTTTGTCGTGTAAGTTTCCTTACAATGCTAAATTTTAGTTTTTATATTAAGCGAATAGCTTGTTAATGTAAAGTTTGTCATTTAATAATTTTGTTAAATTGTTTTCTAAAAATTAAGCACGCTCTGGCGGTTGAATTTTTGAATAAAAGATGTACAGTCTCAGTATTCTAATGCTGTGGACCATTTAATAGGTTATCATAAAAAATTTAGATATATATTCGAAGAAATTGTGAAATTTAACACGATCACTAATGGGAAATACACTGTATCATGAGGTTGCATTAAATTTCAGTATTTTTGGCGCAAATCTCTTTACATTTTGTAGATAAATGACTAAAAGATCCATTGATCTCTTCAAACAAGTTTCTAAAAAAATTTTTTTTTTATTCGGAAATTCAATGACCAGAGCGTCTTAAACCTATTAGCTTCTCTTAGTTATTAAACATAATGGATATTTGGATAAGAAAATACTTTATTATAAAATGAATATTTAACTACATGATCATACACACTGAATGAGTGCTACTTAAAGACTAAAGACGGTATACAATATTTGGAGATGATTCCTCTCCCACGATACATAGACAAAACTAGTCCCGACATGATTATATTATAAACGGAAGAACATCTGTTTTCTATCAGAGCATTCTTACATTAATTAACATAGGATACATAAACATTCCCATAAAAAACTTCACAGCGTGGTTTTTCTATTTCTAACAGCTCCAGAATGGTCAAAACCTACTACTTTGTATCTAGCACCTTTAATTTGTATAGAATTTTGAATCTACTAATAATCGTTTTAGGCATCAATTTTATAATTAATTTAATTTTTAGTAACTTTCAGAGAATATTAAAGATAAATAATAAACAACAAAAAACAAACAATTTCAGACCTATTCGGCGAACAAACCGGGTCACTTTGATGAAAAAGCTTATTATTCAAAAAGTAATTTGTTATTTTCTACTCAAAATAAAAACCGGGAGTTTTTTAGGTTAGAAAATTAAAAATTATCATAATAAAAATCATAGTATTTAATCTTAGGGTTAAAAACCCAGTAAAAATATAATATTCCTACTAAATTGAATATTTTACTCTTTTCAACCCCTGTTTTATATAGTTTTTACTCCTTAGATTTCCCTGCTATATTTCCAACTGCTCTTGCTCAGACTCCATGTAAATTACAATCGTATACGCTATGCCTTAGATTATCAAACTGGGATATGTGGCATTTGTGGCTAATTCTATATTTTTACATATATATAATAATACATTTTTTACAAAAATGCTAAAGTGAAAAGACAATTTGATGCAAATAATATTTACACTTAATATTAAGGTAATATAGTCAATAAGCATTTATAATCCATTAATTTATAAACAGCTTCTTATTTAAAATTTCACTCATTGTAAGAGTTCGTTCTTATCAAAAGGATATATGTTATATGAAAAGATGATCCATGTGGATATTAGGTAATATAGAAATTCTATAAATATAAAAATACCTAAGATAAATGAAGTTGAATGAATATATTTAAAAATATATATATTTCCTTTGAATAGATTGTTTATATAATACAGGAACTTCTTTACAAAATGCAGTAACCATGTTTTACAAACTTATCATACTTTGTCATAATACAAGCATTCTTTTCATGGTTTAATCTTAAGATAAGAAACAATAGAAACAAACAAATAATAAACTTTACTCTATGGTTGTACTTTAACGTTCAAATAATATACTAATTCTGATAAAAATTACACGCAGAAATTGGAAAAAATGAAATTTCTATGGTTTTTTTTAAGGACTATGATTATTGAAAGCAAGATTTATAGTTATTATTTAGAATTATTTTAAAATAAAGTTCAGAAATTTATTATTTTCAAGCATTTGCGTTTAAAATATGTCATATATGTCATATCATGCTCCTAAATTTGCAGAACATAGTTAAAATATTAAACTTTAAGCTTCTAGCGTCTAAACATATTCTATATCCTTTTTTTAAATTACGAGTGCTAATAAAACATTTTAATAAATACCAAAATTAAGGTGTAGATCAAAATTATTCATTAAATAGTAATATCCGGCTCGAAGGACCACAATGTTTAAGCTGTTTTATTACTTCAGACGAAGAGCCTCGACGAGTTAAGGTGAATTTTTTAGTTACCAAACCTAACTGCAAATGGACAATATTATAGTAGGTAACATTTGGTATTCTCCTGTCTCTTTTCAGCTTCTTCATAAATTTACCTTTCTTTTAAGAATATCCGCATTACTTTATTGATTTTCATTCCCAAATATTCAATTTTTAAAATTTTCAAAGTGATTTTGATTTTTGAAAATCTTGAAAAATAGTTTAACGTACATTCTGAAAGTAACCTATTGATATTAAACTTATATCCTTGATTTAGATTAGCCCACATGATATAACAAAAATATTTTATGTGTTAAAAAAAAAATAATAATGATGGGATTCACAGTATACTTGTGTATTACGTAAGCATAATAAACAAAAAAAAGAAAACAAATTTAAAAAATGAATTTAGTCTTATTAATAAAAGAAAAAAATCAATACTTGTTAAGAGTCCCAAAAAAAAATGTAATTGTATTTTTTCCATTATGTTTTTTCGGTCAACAAAAAAAAGGTATATTACACATATTAAAAAAAGTTAATTATGAAAAACAAAAGTAAAAAGAAATTTATTAAAAATGAATCAGCCGTTTATATTATTTTCTCATTCCAAAAAAAAAACACAAGATGAAAAAAAAAATATTCATGAGTAGTGCTTCCTACATACCAAATTAAGAGAGTTAACTCTTTTCTTATACCATACATGAATAACGACACACGAGCCAATAATAATAATGATAATAATAATAAAAGAAATTCTTTGAGGTAGTCTTAAAAAAGTAATAAAAAAAAAATTTATTCATTTTTTTTTAAATCTGTTTTAGCTGTAGTAGTGAGATACTTGACACGCCGATACATTGGTGAATACAGTTCGACAAGTGGTAAGTTTTCTTTTCTTTTTTTTTAAGATTAAATATCTTATTATCATTAAATGAGACAAGAGCTTTTAAATTTTGTGAAATGATAATTTTATTTTTTTTATGCGACTTGAAAAATTATTGTTATGTATGATTTCATTAGTATTTTCAAAAAAATTAAATTAACGACTTTTAAAATTACTTTTTGTTTATTTCTTTATTAATATTGTCATTTTTTTGCACTTACAACAAAAGATAATTTTTTTTTGTGTGGATTGTCATGTAATTTTTTAATAAGTGAAAAAAAATGTTGTTTTAGACCTTGGATAATTTTATAAGAATAAGACATTATTTTTAGTTTTTATGGCTATTTAAGAAATTTTAATGATGCAATTTTTTTTATCAACAATTTATTAATGCTGGTAATTTTAAAATTAAATTATAAAAACATTATAACATATATTAGTATTTTTAGTGGTTTGCTAATTTTAATAGCTGTTTGTTCTTGAAGCAAATAATTGCTAAAAAACAGATTTAGTTTAAAAATTTTATAGCGTAATTTATTTGATATAAATTATCAAAAGAAAAAAAAATTATAAACTTATGAAACTATTCTTTTTTTGAATGAGAGGTTCCACGATGAACTAAAGAGCCATGAAAATTGGCCCCTTCTATTTTGTACAAAAGTAAAGCTAAAAATAAGTCCTCTTGCTCAGTATTGGCTTTCTGGGTCCAGTTCTCGGTTTGGCAGCCATTTTCTTGTTTTTTTATTTTTTTTTTTTTGTAAATTAACTCAACAACTTTCTTATTATTGCTGCAAAATGCTTATTTTATACGGAATGCCCATAAAATTTGACTGAAAATTCCTCAAGAAATTTTATGTAAGCACCTAAATTTTGGTAACTTTTGGAAGGTTTGAATAAAAATGGCGAAAATTTTGTTTTTAAATAATTTGATATTTCATGCTCTAAGTTAAAATTGTGAATTATGATTTTCTTGCGCATACGCAGCCCAAATTAACTTAGGAACCCAGAATCGAATAGAATGTCTTACATAATATGTAACTAAAAGAAAAATATTTTCAATGTAAAAAGAATTTGACAGCAATAACAAAAAGAATTTTAGTAAATTTACAAACAAAAAAAAGTTAAAACTGGATGAGCAGACTTATTTTTAGAAATTCTTAATTTGATTGACGTAATCTCAGTTACTTCTTGTTTATATATAAACATGCTAATAAATGATCTATCTGTCTCCATATTTACTGATAAGGGCGCTTGTTTGGTTTAATCCTTTAATAGGTCCAGGCGCCATCAGTATAATCGGTGTCATTTCTTCAAAGTCACTTTATAAGGTTACAGCTTAAAAAATCGCATGTATTTTAAGTATACATGGTTCCAAATGTCCAAAATCCTTAAAATTATGATAAAAAATGAGGGCAAAAATGTGAACAAGAAGGTTACATGTATTAATAAGTAAATTTTAGATTTCAATCCTGTTTAAAATATATTTTAAATGTGAATTTTAAATAACTGTATATGAATGTAACTAAATATTTTTTTATGCATCATTGTTCCGACAATACTTATTTATAAAGTATCTGAATTATTAAAATGATTGTTTGAGTTCATCCTTGTGGACTTTATATAATTTGACTCGTTAAAAATATTTTTAAAGGTTTTGGCACAGATTTTGTCTTAACTTTTTTTATCAGAAGTTAATAATTAATTAAATAAACGATAATCAATTTCACAGTTCAAGAAAGATTTAGTACAAGTATAAATACACAATATTCGATTCCAATACCTTAGAACACTTTGAAATCACTTGTTGTTATTTCTAAGTTTTTTTCGAGATATTGTAAAAGAACTTGTATCCTTTTCAAACTTGCTGAGGCAATTTCACCATCCTCGACATAAATTACAAGAATTAACTGCTATTATTGTTATTTTTATTACTGTTATTGCTTACAAATACACAAGGATCTACTTCTGTAGATTGCAAGTTAAAAGATTTTAGACATATTACGAATTTTTGGTTTAAACATCTGGCTGATTGCTTCAGGTTGTAAAGGCTTTTCTTTAATTAACAAACTTTACTTGAATCTGTTACAAAATCTTCTGGTTGGCGCATATAAATAGTCTTTTTCAGCTCTTCATTTAAGAAAGCTGTTTTTACGTCGAACTGTTTCATTTTCATTTTTTTTTAGGCATCTATGGCCAAGAAAGCTCTGATTGAGTCGAATCTTGCCACAGGGCAAAAATTTTCTTGATAGCTAATACCTTTCCTTTGCTGATAACCTTTTACACATAATCTTGCCTTACATTTTTTTATTTTGCCATCCGACCCGGTAGTAGGCCCTACTTTACGCTTATTTTCAATCGCCAAATTTTGAGGTGGTTTTGCAAATTTCCATGTGTTGTTTTTCTTCAGTGCCTGTATTTCTTCTTTTGCAGCCATACCCCATTCTATTGAATTTTCACTATTCATTGCTTCTTTGTAAGTTGATGGCTCATGACACTGCGTGTAAAAGGCGTTTTCCGTTTCACGTTCAGCAAAGTACGCATATTAACAATTTCTTTTTCATTTTCATCATCGTTAAATGCTAATTTTTGCATATCACTATCGTAAAATTTTGGTGTTTTACTATTTCTTCTTGGGTATCTTCTATTTTGCGAGGAATTTTCAGGATGATTTATTTTGATATTGTCTGCGTTTTCTTCAAGATTTTCCTCATTTTCTTCAAGATTATATTCAAGATTTTCCTCATTTTCTTCAATTTTTTCTTTATTTTCTTCAATTTCTTCAATTATTTCATTATTGCAACTTCTTTTGTGCGAAATTCGAAAATACAATAATTTTCTTCTTCTATCTTTTGTAAAGACTGTTGCTCAAATTCATATTTGAAACATACATCTCTTCGTTTTTTTAATTTTCGTTTTTCAAGATTTCCTATATAATAAGTCTATACGTTTTTGACTCTTCATTGTACCAACGAAAAATCCTATTTTTTGTAGGATCAAGCTTTTTTCTTTTTCTATTTTGGCACATAACTGTATACTTCTGACCTAAAAACATTAAAATATTAGAAGATTAGTATTTATAGACTTATGCTATCTGTGTATATATGTAAAAATTGTACTGAAGTTAAGAATTGAAACATCAATAAAACCTTAAGAAAATTTTTGTAGTCCCCTTAAAATCTTTTAAATTTAAATTTGGTTATAGTGAAATATTATTATTTTTCTAGTCATAAAATTGAACCCCCTCTATAAAAACTAAAAATATAATAAAAATATGAATATATAATTTACTCATGCATACAAAAAGCGTCTAATATAAAAAAAGTCGAGAAAAAAGTTTTTCACGCACTTAGATATATATGCCATTTATAAAGATATAGGGTTATGAGTGTAAAATATATAATAAATATAAGTTGAGAGTGAAAAGTGAGAAATCGGTATCACTTTTATTATGTCTTAAAAGATTGATATGATATTCGTAGCTTTAGGCAAATTGCATATATGGTAATATATCGTATAGTATAAGGATTAATGTCTAAGTGCATTTTATACTACTGTACTATAAATAATTTGTCGGCGCGTATAGAGGAAAAAAAAAGTAAAAAAAATAAATTGTGGCTTAATTTTATTGCGTTTATAATGACTATACAGGATTACACTTTTTTACTTACACTTGTACAAAGGTGTATATATAAGTGAAAGATACGATGACTTTAATAATATAATAGTCTAAAATGAGTTTGAGAGCTTACGCTTGTATAAAAAATAGCTATCAAGATTGCATTACTTTTTTTTTAGTTTAAAAAAAGACAATTGTAAAAATTTTTATTAAAAAATTAATTTAATAAATTTTCACACACATACAGAGTTATCATGAATTTTTCTTTTAACTTGTCATCGTTGACTCCCGTTAAATTAGCGATTCACTTTATTATACCATATTCTTAACAGTTGAATCGTGCCAATCCTAAAGCGATAAAATATAAATTTTTCTTTTTTTTCTTTTATTATTACAAAAAATAAAATAAATAAATAAATAACAACTTCAACGCTCATGGCGCCCAACAAATGATTTTCTTCGTTCTCGCGAGTAACGCGAACCCGTCTGGTATTACATCTTGTAATAAAATATTCAATTCACTCTACGGGAGATCTTACAACCATGTTTTTTATGATCGACTGTACATATAAAATACATAAGTAAATTTTTTATTTTTTTATTTTGTGAACTACCCCTTTTTTTATGAAATAGTAATTGTTATCATATTATTAAGATTTAATGATTTTTTAAACACTTTCTTTTTATATTCTCAAACTTTTGAAATAATAATCAATCATTTTAATATGGTTAGATCCTTAGTATAAAAAATTTGTTTATTTTTATTTGATCAACTTTTGATTGGTTTTTTTCAGGCATGGCTTAGATTCTTAAATAATAAAATTTGGTATTTGTAAGCATTAAAATTCTTTTTTTCATTTCTGACATCTAAAAAATTTAGGCAATAACATTTTCTGATTAATATCAGCTTAAATCGATAAAATATGCTCATAATCCTTATTTTAAGGACGCACTTCCCAAAAATTTCCACATAATGAGGTGTATAGTTTTTTCTCAGGAATTCAATGGTAAGGCTTATTTAGTTGGTTATCGTGGAAAATTTAAAGAAATTTAAATTCATATATTCAAATTTTAACATGGGCTCTTATGGTAGGTGGGGTTAGTTCAGTTTTATACTTTGATAACATGGAGAAGTGATCTATATCCGTCTGATACTGTAATACCATGTAGTCTCTATAAAAACCCATAATGAATTCCTGAGAATTTTACAAATAAAAGTGTTTATCTCTGTATACGGAAATTGTCTGGGAAGAGCGACGTTATCGGCTACGTGAAAATTTTCTTCTTCTTCTCAAAATTACTAGGAACATCCCATATACAATTTTTCTAGGATACAGAATATAAATTTTAGATCTTCCTATGCAGTATGATTTAAAGGATTTAACTCGACTGTACAGTATAAATAAATATTAAACCCTTTTATGAACACATACACTTTTAAATAAATATTTATAAATTCTATTTTATATATTTATGAGTTAAGTGATGATTTTTAATGGTGTATATATAGGAAACTTGAGAAATTTATTTTATATGCGACAATGTAATAAATTTATCAGTTGAACAAATTTTTTTATTTTTGATTTAATGCATTTTAAAAAAATTGATAAATTTTTTAATTTAGTGATTTTTGGCGATTAAAAATATTTTTAATTTTTGTAAATCTTTTTTTTAATTAAATATACGTCGTTAGTTTGTATTTTTATTATGATTGTAAAATCGTGAGATTCAATCTTATGAGGTAAAGGGATAATCAGGGGCAAAAACGTTTAATACCAATTGGAACATAATCGGATATGCTTCTTTTTCATAAAAAATTTATTTTAATAAGTACTTTTAGTTATTTCTTGTTTATTTGGTAAAATTTGTTGTCTTATAATTACTACACACACGAATACAGAAATTGAGGGGGGGAACCTAATAATAATAATAATAGTTGAGGTTTAAATTTCTATAATTATTAAAAACGAAATCAAGAAAATAATATGCCATAAGATTCTTTTTTGCTAATGAAAGGGCAAAGATAGAATTTTATTGCATTGAATCTTAACTGGGCAAATCAATCATGTATCAATAAATTCTAATTCAATCAATTCGAACTAGCATTTAAGAATATATTATTACAATATTATACTCGAAATCTCAAAAAATTGAAAAAAGGAAGTACCAAATCTTCTATAAATCCTGATTCAGTTGAAGCACATAAAATAATTAAAATATCTAAAATAAAAATTATTAATTATTTCTTGAATTAGCATAAATTACAGAAGTAATGACACAATATTTAGTCTTGTATATATCCACATGCATAATTTTAATTTTTTTTACTTTAAACATGATATAAAGATATTAAAACTTGATTTTAAAAGTGTATTTACACGAGATTTTTTTTTATAAAATATTATAATTTATTATTTATTCAATATATATATGATAAACGTTATCTTTGGTATATATGCTTTGGTTAACTAACGTGTAATTCAATGTCAGTAAAAAGCTTGAATGATGGGGTTTTATTATGTTTATTTGTAATTATGTATTTTTAAAAAAGCTGTAGTTATAGACTTGTTATTCAATTGGGAGTTTGAATTAAGGATGCTCTAGGCATTGAATTTTTAGATAAAGAAATATGCAGTTTTTTAAGGAAAAGTCTTGGGAATCCCATAGTTCGGTTGTTTTCAAGGTTTTCTTAGTCTGTCTTAGTTCTTTCCAACACTTGTGGGAAATAATTGATATCAAGGTATCATGAAAGAATCTTACCTATCATAGAAGACCAAAATTTAGCATTTTTGTACGCAATTATCTCTAAATTTTGCACTATAACCGAATAAAAGACCCACAATATTAGATCCCTGTTTCTCTAAAAAAATAAATTATTTACATTAGTTTTAATATGACTCAAGCTGACCAATTTGAGATTTTCATCCCCAAAAATAAAAATGTGAAATTCTAAGTAAACTTGTTTTTTGAAAAAAGGATAAAAATTTTTGCAATGCATACTTACATTTTAACATGGGACATGTTCATAGGAAGGGAGTACTATGAAAATTTCCATTAGCGTGCAAAAAAGTGAAAAATATACATTTTTTTATCTTTTATCAATAATTTTGATGAATTACGCCTTCTCTTTTATCAAGTAATAATTATTATTATTACACACTGGAATTAAAAAAAAAAAATTTATAAAAATTAACATCTTCAATTACTCACTGGCATACACACATATAAAAGATTAATCAATCATTTAATTGATGAAAATTACATTTTGAAACACCTTGCACATATACAGTGTTAATATCAGCTTCTCTCAACAGCCAGATAAAAATAAATTTTTTTTAATAAGAAAAAATAAAAAAAAAAAAAAAAAAAAATTCAAATAAATGATATAAATAAGAAGAATCGAAGAACACGCTTAGTGTCAAGTTAATCGTCGCTTCGATTAAAATCGAGACTTCTCTTTCATGGAGAGAATCAAGAAAGGCACTTGCTCAGAAAAGAAGTTTAAAAAAAGAAAAAAAAAAGAACGAAAAGGGAATTATCCTTTTTACCTTGCAAAGCATCTTGCATTCTCGGAAGACCGGTAGCTTCTTGACACACGAACATGAATATACGTGTATATGTGCGTGGAAAATAAATCCAGTTTTGATGTTCTTCGGCCCCCGCGGGTTGAATTGATCAAGTGAATATTTTTCTATGTTCGATGATCAAGTTGATCGTATAGATGAGAGACGTGCCTAGACAAGATAAGGCGAGACGACACAAACTTTTACTAATTAAAGGAAATGAGATGATAAAAGAGCCAAGTGTGCTTTTAAGGCAATATGTTTTAAGTTTACAGGTGTCTTTTAACATTCTTTTACTTTTTAACATGGAAAAACGAGTTAGGTTATGTTATATGAGTTTTAGGTTAGCTTTGATTATTTTGTTTATGCCACTGGTTTCTCGTTTATAGTTATTTTCGCATAATATTAACGTGGGGTGCGTTTTATGTGATTGACGTTTAGCTTACGTGTGTATGTGGTTATAAGTATTAAAGTCCTTTTTTTTTTCTTTAAGATATTATTTTATATTATAGGTTATTTTACATATAAATAGTTTATATTACAGTAATAAATATTTAAGAATTTTATGTTTAATTAAAAATTTTCTTATTTTTCTGTTTTAATTAATAATTATAACTGTTTTGTTGCTGGAATTTATATATTATATTTTAATTATTGGCAACGGGAAAAAATGGGGCTAGTTGGTTAACTTTTACTTTCTAGGTTAGAAAATTTATATTGTGATAGCTTAAGATTATTAAGTCCTCGATATTAGGTAAGACTTATGGGCAGAATGTAAATTTAAAAAAAAGTTAATAAAGCTTAGTTAGTTTTTAAGCTCGTGAAAATAAAAAAATTTTATTTTTTTAGTTAGCCAGTTTTGATTAATTAACGCTATATTTCTAAAAATAACCAAGAAAATACAATTTTTTTGAAAAATATTGCTCATTAAGACAAATTTCGGTATACCTCTAAGCTTTTTGGGATCGCTGACGATAAAATTAGATTTTTCAAATTTAAAATGTCGGACTCTAAATCCCGCATTGCTAAGTTTTTAACCTCAAAATCAGTAATTTAAGCCATTTCAAATATTTTAAATTATGATTACAAGCTGTATTTGATGAAGTCAAAAAATCTTATTTTATAATCTTAATTAAAGACTTCAAAACTATAATTCGTCTTTAAAATGCTTGATATTGCTTAAAATTACCCACTTCGAGGCTAAAAACTTAAAAATATGGGATTTAGAGTCCGCCATTTTGAAATTAAAAAATCTGATTTCAGAATCGCCATCAGTGACACCAAAAACCGATAAGATTTACCAAAATTTAATCACCAATATTTTTCAAAAAATTGTATTTTTTTAGTTGTTTTGGGCGATTTAGCGCTAATTACTCAAAACTGGCCATCGGGAAATAGATGAAACCTTTAAAATCGTTTTTAGCTACCAAAAATACGTATGATTAACTGGGTTGGGTCCTATTACAGCATGTAAAATTTTTGGGTGCATTGCTGGCGTCTCGACTAGTTTAAAAGTAGTCCCATTAATGTAAATTTTAACGATATTTCTGGTAACTGCAAACCTTTAAATTACTTAAGCACAATTAAAATTCATGGAAAATGTTTACTACAATTAAATGCTGGGTACAATGTGAGGTATCGTTACGATCCATGGTTTGGTAACCAGATCTGATAATTTTATAATTCCTAATTATTACCATTAATAGACTTTATTTTGAATTTTTGCACCTGGATTATTCTAAGTTCCTAAGTCAAAATTATTCCAAGGCAATTTAATTCTCTCCTTTTAATCGGACACTTTTGCTCGGTCTCCCTCAAATCAAACACAGTTGTTTCTCCCTATTGATTTCGAGATTTACTAAATACTTTTCCCTACAAACATGTTCCATTTTAAATTTAATTAATTTAATTCACAATAGAAATTATGTTTAAACATTGCAATATAATTGCCCATATAAATATAATTACCAGAAAAAGTTCAAAAAATTGATTTTGTTGTTATTTATTGTTTATGCATATGTTTGGATATATGCATAATGAAGAACACGTACTTTGGGGTCAGCAAGATTTATTTTCATGAGGCTTAATCTGGACCATTTCGCACTGACATGCTTTTGTAATACAACTCGCGTTTTCCTCTAAATTCACTCATCAGAGGATCCTCATTCTCTTTATATTTTGAAAATGGTAGAAACACCTTTCGTCCAATGGCTGAAGTTATTCCAATGGAACTGTTTCTCTAAGCGAGTAGTAATTCTTTACATTAAATTATTCATAAAAAATTAATTAAGTATTAAAAATCAAAACATTTATAGAAATACTTAATGCTAGCAATAAAATGAGTTATCAAGATAAAACAAAAAGTAAAAAACATAAAAGAATTCAATAATTTATATTTCAATAAAAAAAGACATAAAAGTGTGAATTTGACAAAATACGTGAGGTTCTAAAGATTCAGCTATTGATAAAAACGTATAACATAATTTTAAATTTTATTAACATGTAATAACATATAAAATATTTCTTCTTTATTTGATATTTAATATTTTTTTTTATATACAGAAGAATAAATTTTGATAAAGATATAAATTTCATCTTGATTTTTTTGGGGTTACATGCCTTTTTTATTTTGACAGTTTTTATTTGTTTTAAAAAATAATGTGAATATATTTTTTTGGTAATTTGATACCTTAAGAAATTTTAAAAAATTAATTCAAATTAAAATTTTTTTACAGGTGTTAAATAACAAATTTTTATTAAAAATTTACACATATATATAAAAACTTCCATTTTTAACAAAAATATCAGCATATCAGTGTAAAGTAAATAATAATCAATAAAATAAGGTGGAGCTTAATATTTTTGTTCAGCCTATTTCACACCTGTTGCTTCTGTACTGTAGTCAATTAAATCCAGTGTTTTTTGCACATGCGTAATATTTATTTTTTAATTATATAATCTTAATTAATAAATTCAAAAATTTTTTTTAAACGTGTAATTAAATTATTATATGATAAACTTCCTGTTTTAAATATATTTTTAACGATCTAATTAATTTGTTTATTCGCTTAAATAAAGCATAATATCAACGTAATTTTTAATTTATACTGTGTGGAGTACAGTATTCGATCAAGTTAATATTTTTCGTTAATTTTCACTTGTTCTTTTAATTTTTATAGGGTTTTAGGTTCAATTTTTTGCAAAAATCAAAGCCAACTGAGTAGTCTAAATTGATAAATTGACTAATTTGACATTAGTTTTTAATTTCTACTTCATCATTGCCCTAAAAACTTAAAAGATTAGAGACGAAATTTGTTTCATTATAGTGTAATAGAATTAAATATAATTAACTACAATTGAAACAGCTAAAAATACTGAAATTCTGAAGGAAGTATGTCTTTCCTACCTTGAAAATTAAAAAAAATAAAAGTTACTTAAGTTAATCTTGTTTAAAATGTGGTGATAAAAAAATATCTCGATAAATATTGTGTCCTTACAAATCTCTATGTTAATTAGTATGACGAATCCTTAAAATTCCCCAAAAATTTCGTTAAGTGTTTGCAAATACTTAAAAATTTAATTGAATTTGCTCATTTTGTAAATAACGTTAAAAAGTTTGGTAATTCTCTTATTTTTTACAAAAATTTCTATGATTATTATTTTTACAAATTTGACTTAAAAAAAACTTCCAAAACCCAATTTATTAAAATGTAAATTTTTCTCGTTAATGGCTAGAAAGTACATATTTCCTGACTGGCAAGGATACGATTTTTTGGCACTGACAAAGAAAAATTTTATTAGACCCATTTAAAAAAAAAATGCCTCAGGTTTTTCTTGGATGGTAATGAACATACAATTTAGGCCAGCCGTACTTTTTAATTAAATTATGAAATTTTCGTAATTTTTTAGTTATTTTGCTGGCTTTTTTCGAGCTTCCGTTTTTATCCTAACTCAAAATATTCTAAAAAAACGTGGGAAAAAATTCAGATTTGCTTTTAAATTAACAAATTAATATAATCACACTTTGGATAAAAACAGTACAACTAAAAAATTATTTTTACATCGTTAAATGATTCTTTATTAGTATTGACAGTTTGAAAAAAAAACACAAAATTTAAATGTCAATAAAAATTATATGAATGAATGAATTTTTTTTTACAAAAATAAGGAAGCTAAAAAGTTAATTAATTAAACCGTCAATAAAATAAATATAACGTGAATTTAATACTAATTTTGACGAATAAAAAAAAAAAATAAAAAAAAATAATTCTTAAAAAATAACTGCATTTATTATTATTTATTAAATTATTTTATGTATGTGTTTGTACCGTAATAAAGCATTTATTCATAATAATTTGAGGTCATTGTATTGTGTGTATTTTGCACGTAACTTTTTAAAAAAAAATATTTTAAGTAAAAAATATGTTTTATGGATTTATAATATATATGACTTGTATAATTTTTTAATAAATTTATTACCTTTTTTGGGCTTTAGTTTTACATAGTATTTCAAATAAAAGCAAAGTTTAGAGGTAAAACTGCTCTCCAAAAAAGAAATTTATTTCTCTTCATTACACCAAAATTCAAGCTTTTCCTCAAAAAAAAAGAAAATTTAAATACCCAAGAAAATAAATCCAAGGAATGTCCATACCCGACTAATAAAATAATTATTTTTTATATAAAAAAACCTGTTTATTTTATAATAAATTTAATATAATGAAAATAAAATTAATATCTTTTTGAATTACATTCGTATGAAATTTTTTTTTACTAATAAAATAAGTTATCATTTAAATTACAAAAAAAAAAATGTTATCTGAGTTATCTTAATAATAATTTATTTAAGTATATGAAAGAAAAGTAAAAATAAATATAAAAAATTATAGTAAGGTAGTTAAATTACTATATCATCAATAAATAATCTAATATAATAATCTTCTATTAAAGTATTATTAAGTGGCAATATCTTGTCAATAATAAATATATTAAATCTTTATTTCATCTCTTTCTTGTGATCAAAATATCTTCTATATGGAGCATTTTTTTTAATATTTTGAATTTTTAGGTCTGATGGTAAATGGTGAAATTTACCAAATTCAGATAAATTTTTATTGTTAAAAGTTGTTTATTTTCTTTCAAATCTTTGTTCATTGTGCATTTTTTTAAAATAAATTCATTATTTTTATTGAAATTATTAGGTTTTTTAGTGATCGAAAATTATATCAAGTTATGGTGTGTAAAAAAAATTATTTGGACCAATTTTGAAACATTTATAGGTAGTTACGTTTTTTTATAGAACTTATTTAAAATAGTTAATTAGGGATAGGAGCATAAATTTAAAAAATCAAAAAATAAAATAGTGGCAGAATATTTTCAATTTTTTTAAAAATCTTTCTTGAAAATGTCCCCAAAAAAATTGTATACTTTTTCCAAAAATTTTTTAAGGTAACATTTAACTTCTCAAAAAAAATTAAAATCTACCAAACAAACACGAAACCCTCCATATACATTAACTAACAATCTTGATTTTAATATTAATAATTTTTCATGACAATCGTTTAATTAAAATAAACTTGAATCTCCATACGTAAGAGAGTAAAATAATATAACAAAATAAAGAGACATAGCCGAGCGAGGTAATTACTTCATTTATGGCGCCAATAAATGAATTTAAAATTTTTAAAAATAAACCTGTTCGATTAATAAACGTAAAATGTCATATAATATATAATTCGTGTAATTTAACTAAACTATAATGACAAGTAATTAAATATATAAATGTTGTTTAATTATGTACGTGTCTAATTTACTCTAAGGATCCTTTAATTAAATTTACATGAAAAACTTATAACTTCCTTTTTATTATAAAAAACTAAACGTTTATTATATGAAAGTTTTTAAATTTCAATAATTATGTACTTGATGGGGGTATTCGGTACATGAGAGGGTCCGTGTCAACTGAAAATAATGTAATTTTTTCATTATGTTTCCTTCTCAGCATTTTATTACTAATTAGAAAAAGGTTACCAAACAAAATGATTTGTTAAAACAGACTTCTAGAAAATTGAATTAGTTGAATAATTTGGTATTAAATTTGTTTACCTAATCTATAGACTGAATTCTCGTGGAAAATCTCATATATATTCATTTTGTTAATTTAAATAATTTAAAAAATAAAAAACTAACTCTAAAACCAATTCTATAATCAATTTATTAAGATAGTATAAAAGTTATTAAATTTCTACACACTTATATTATGAAAGAAAAAGTCAATAAAATTTTTTTTAATATTTGATACTTTTCCAATGTCTAATATCTAATTTATTGTAAATTGATACAATATTTTATAATAAATAATTTTTTTTTTTACTTTCAATTATTTTATTTAAATTTTAGTATCTTATTTATTATAGTTTTAATACTTAATAAGTTTATTACGAGTAAGTCTGTGAGTCTGTGTTTATTATTTTAGATTTTCAATACACAAAGCATCAATTTCAAATAAATAAATATTATCTTTTGAGATAAAGGTCAATGACAAGATATTTTATTTCATTTTTTTTTATGTAACGAAATTGTATATTTTTTTATAAGTTCGATGAACTAAATCTTGATAATTTAATGTGTAATATTTAATTTAATGAAAATTGAAGGGTTTTAGTAATAAAGTTGTAGTATTTTTTCTTTTAAATTTTTTGATTCATTCAATGTCAAGAACAATTAAATTATAAAAATTACGAAAAAAGGAAATAGTTCTACTTCTAAATTTTAGGATACTTAGGTTACTTCAAAATATATCTCTTGTTCCCCATCAGTCTCTTAACGTATCAGACTGGGCTCTCTAACAGCTAGAACTGGCAACTTCAATTATATCACCTGAATTTTTAGATTATTTTTCAAATAAGATTTTCTGTCACTTTGTTCGATGTACACTGAAAATCTTTAAAGGTTTATAGAATCTTGTTTTTAATCTTAATTTACTATGATATTTTCAAGGGATACAGCCATAAATTTGAGAATTCTACTGCACGAAATTAGGTTTGCGACTAAATGTTGTATTTATACTCAAAAATTTTTTTAATACGGCGTTATAAAAATGATATAAACAAAAATAAAAGATTATTTAAGGCAATTGGCATTGGTTTTAAAGCTCTGCTTCCCGGAAGTCGGGTTTAAGACCAACGAACAGTTAGTAACGTTACGACTTAATACAATTGGTCATCAAACGAAAACGATTTTTGTATTTCCGGTTTGACTTGTGTTTTTTAACCGAAATATCGGGACCCTACCGAAAAACTGAAGTTTTTTTGGATTTTCGGATTTCCAGCAAGAGAATTTTTGATTGGGGTCAAGTGGACATAGAATAATTTCGATGTAGGGGCTTAGAATAATTTGAGTTTAGAAACTTAGAATTATTTTTATTACAATAATTTCGATAATGGAGTATAGAAGAATAACGATTTTAGGATAAAATATAAATTTAAACATGTTCCATGTTCGTTGGTTGTGAGTTCACAGTTATAGGTTTTTTAATTATGATTTTTAAAATGGTAAAAATTTCTACTGAAATAGTACTAAGACAATAGCTTTAAGTCGATGGTGGGGGAAGGAACCCGACTTAATTTAACTCTTTCCTGAGAAATCTCCCTAAATCGTTTTCTGTGTGACTTACATTAGTATGCGTGTATGGAGTAGTACTACAGCTATGTAGTAACGTTTAAAATTATTTTTATTCATTAAATATAAAAATATTAGTTATTTACAAATGATTTATCAAGTATTTTATTTTAAATAAATTAATATATTAAATAAATAAAGCAAAATAAACTGCGTAAAGCGTGTATCACGTGACTTGTGGTGGGGGCAATTCCTCAGGAAAGAGTTAAAAGCCCTTAGCACTCCATTAGCTACAGTCTCAACCTTGGTCTCAACTGATGCATCCTGGTCCCGGTTTACTAGGTGTTTTGATTTATATGTTAAATGATAGTAGTACTCTTCGTATTCAGTTCCTAAATTGGCATGGTCCCGAGGTTCTTTTAACCTCGAAGGTTTAAATAACGTATTCCTGCAACTTTAGATTTTTAAGTTTTCAAAAGTGCAAAATCAGAAGGCAGGATTCTTCTTTCAGGTTCTACCTCCAGGTGTTTTGGGCACTGCTCTACCTTCTCTTTAATTATAGTATCCACGACACGCCTAATGGTGCCTACAGTGAAATGTCCTTCACAATAGCCGTGCTTTTTCTCGGAGAGATCTCCACCATCCTCGATTTTCTTCCTTAATCTAGACTAAAGCATGCTCTCCATCACCTTGCCAATGGTATTTAGCATACACAGTGGTCTGTAAGATGAATTTCTTTTCTTTAAGAGCTCAAGGCGAGCCTGTTTACACTCCCTCAGGAATATTTTTGCCACCAAGCAGGCATTAAACATGCTTAAAAGGATACTAGGGATAACATTCACCGCCCGTTTGAGCACCTCCATTGTTATTCCGTCTGGGCCTAGTGCTTTTATTATTATTTATGGTTTTAATAGCCTTGATTATCTCAACCTCGCGGAACAGCAGCACTTCCTACTTGAGTATTTCCGGCATGGAGGCTTCACAAGCTCCTCGCAATAATGAGGTCACTTTCTTAACTAAGATTTCGGCCTCACGAGGAGTTGCGGGTCATTTGTCATGCGTGGATGAATGACGACTCAATGCAAAGATATTCTTCGAATTTATCCTCGTTGGTCTTTGGGACATTCCCACCTAAAGGTCGCCTTTTATACGGATATCGTTGCATTGCATTACCGAAAGGTAATGTAGCTTTGATTACTTCCTGTGAAATGTTCCATCACCTTCCAGTTACCGATCCTCAGGGATGCACTGTTGTAGTTATTCCATATCTAAGGACCTAGCATTAAAATTTCCGCGAAGTATTACATTGCCAGAGACCCTGCGGATTGTTTCCTCTATACAAGACAGCTTTGCAGCTGAAAACCCCTTCTAAATCGTTTGGGGAGAGTAATTTATATAAGTTATCTTTCTGCAGATGGGCCAAACGTGGCAATTTCTTTTCCTTTGTCGAGTCAGGGACGCTTGGAGCCATATCGCACAAACACCAGCGTCACTGGAAAACTAGAACTGCTTGTTCATATTGTAAGATTGCTCGCTTAGTAAGAGGATACTTGGATCTATTTCACGGACAACCTGTTGTAACAATTGACCAGCTAGTTTGGCTGTATTCCCTTGGAAAAACTAGATCATTTTCGATGACACTTTTTTCTTGATACAACCAGAGCCTCCCGGTAGCAGGAGCAGTTTCCATCTCCGATGAAGTACTCAACAGAGCACTTGTCAGCCCTATCCTTGCCACTCGTCCATCCGGTGACAGTCTGTACTGCATTTAAGACAGACTTTTTTTTCTGTCTGGACCCTTGCAGGCTTATTGATTATGCCCGTAGCCCAAATATTTAAAACAGCGCCTTGCGTCTGCACGGAACCGCACTCTATTCAGAGTCCAGTCAATTTGGATTTTTCCTTTTTTTGCAAGGCGTAGAGCATCCGTTTACAGCGGTTGAATGACCGCCATTTGGCCTGTTTTTTTAGTTTACTTGATATATATTTTCCTCTTTACACAGCCAACATATTTACTAGGTCATAATATTAAGAATTCACCGTAAATATAAATTTTTCGAGCTAGCAAAAAACAATAACATATTCCTTGTTTGTTATCTATCATCCGGCAGATAACTGGCATAAAACAAATTAATTTCATAATTTATCTTTGTAAAACAGTAAAATATATTTTATAGCTAGAAAAAAATAATGACAATATTAAGATTATTCCTCTAAAATTAATTATAATGGAAACAAAATATATATCATAAAATTTTAAATAATAATTCTAAAGTTATAAATTAAAAATAAAAAATTTATGCATACATAAATTAAAAGTTATCCTGACGTATAATAATAAAAATACAGATGCATATATAGGAGAATGCAACTCATCTTTCGTTCGTGATAAACTTAGATCTATCCAGATGCACGTTCTATTCTATAATATATTTATATATATCAAAAAATAACAATATTTATATGAAAGAAAATAAATATAGATTTTTTTTTGTTACAGATTTCCTTTACCGACATAGCGTAACCATCGATAACGTAAATACAGAGGTTGAAATATTGGACACTTCAAGATGCGAAGTAAGTTTTTTATAAAATATCTCATAATATAACAATAAAAAATGCCATTGGCATGATGAGTATATTAGATTTCCGTCACATTATGTATACGGAAGAGAAAAGTATTATTTTTTATAAAAAATTATATTTATTTATATCGGATGGGTCATGGGTTATATTATACATATTATTATTATCGATTACATTACATCAGATATTTTCAGGCTTAAATATTTTGCTCATTCACGATTATAACCTAAAGGTATAAAGATTGACAGAGTATGTATAATATGAAAGTTATTAGCAGCATTGTTATTATTATTGTTCGACATAACCTATAACATAACCTTTTTAATACAAATTGTTTCAAATTCTTATGCACATTAAAGAAATCTTCTCTTATTATTTTTCATTTTTAATAATAAGGGAAGTGAATATTTCTCGAGGGCTAGAAATATTTTTTTTTAATGAAAAAAAATAAAGGTTAATAATATTTCATAAAACAAATACACGCTATTCTAAAAACCTAACCACAAAAAGGGGCTAGATTTTTATAGTATTTTAAAATTTTTATTTACACAAGTCTGGTTTTCATTAAAACCGCATTTTTCTTTTGTATTTTATGCGTGTGAAAATAAATTATATTCGCGTCTTATCTACCTGAGATAAATCATGAAATAGGAAATTAGTACTTTTTGTGGTTTTTCTCAGTTTTTAAATTATATACTCATAACTATTTATAATACTAAAGAGAAATAAACACTCGAAATTACAATATTTTGACTTTATTTTGCATAAACAATTTTGTAACATAACCTAAAAAAAAGAAAAGAAATGAAAAAATCTGTTAATTATTGAAACCATTATTATACCACACACTTGTATTTACATAACACTTCACATTAATTAACTTTTTTATGCAACTGTGTGCAAAACTGTTTTTTTTTTTTTTAATTTAGTCATCTTTCAAAATAAATTTATTTATTGTAAAATATCCAAGCGGAAATTTCCTACACTGTTGACTACAGCAGACAGCCTTCTGTATATTTTACATTATATCAGCTCCAACACCTCTTTATATTGATTCAAATAAGTATTAATTTTTAAACATAACGAATATGTCAAATATGTTAACCAAATATGTAAAAAGACTTCCTTTAAAAAAAAATTGTCTCCTTTCATCTGAGTTTATTCAATACAATCTTATTAAAAGAAGTGCAAATAAAAAAAGAACTTTAAGGAAATTTCCATACAGGTTATGTGCATTTAGCTTTTATTTTTATGCACAATAGCACCGTCTATATAGATATATAATAATAATATTTACAAGCTTTTGAAGTCTGAGTTAAGTAAGAAAAGAAAAAATAAAACGTCAGTATACATATTTACTTTCTTATTAAGCCACAGCAGTTGGTTTTACAGGTGAAAAATAATAATAATAATAATTTATCATTTTAAAATTATTAAATGGGATGTGTTTATTTATCTTATTCTAATCGAATTTTTAAAAAATTTCATTTTTTAGTTTTGAGGTTATGTTGAATACTAGTTTATTATAATAAATAACTTTTTAATTTATTTTTTTTTTTGTATTTTTTAGGACAATGAGAAAGTTTTTTTAAATTTTTTTAAAGTTTGTAACAGTTTTGTCAAATTTCTTATTATGATAAATCTTCATAAACTTATTTTTCGTTTCGCGCGCATATAAAATTTATGATAAATTCATTTTATTATTTGATTTTTTGAATAATATGTCATATTGTCACTTTTCATTTATTTCCTGTAAAAGTCATTTCTCATAAAACATCAAATTTTTTAAAAATTTTATTTAATAAAGTGTATACGTACAGAATGTAAGTATAACCTTAAATGAAACAGAAATGTTTGCGGTTAAAAAAGAAACCATTAATGATTCGGCAGGTATATAGCAAAAAAGATAGCGTAGGAAAAAAAAGTTGCATGTAATGGGCGTCCTGAGGTATAACATATTTTTAAAGGAATTTGAAAATATTCCAGATGTCTTCACGATTGCAGTGAAATTTTCGAAAGCTAACCTTGACAAAGACACAATTTATAAAATCAAATATAAAATTATACTAACATTCAAAGTATTAAATAAAATTTAATTTATTATGAGGCATTGCTAATATTCAACGAGGCAAAATATTATTTAAACCTACAGATTGGCAATTATCCTATTGAAGATACAACTTAATTTTTATAGATTTCTTTTGCTTCATGTAAATATTTTAAAACATAGATATTTCTTTCACATACACCCTGTTTCAGAAACACGTTTAATCCCTTACAGGTCGATAGAATTTTTCATTAAGAATTAAGGTGAAGACATAAAGTAATTTGCATCCAATGTAAAATTAAAATTCAAAAAAAATATAAATATAAATAAAAAATAAAAAAAAAATTTCTCCGGCGTTTTAGATTTAAAAAAATTTTCCATTAAGTTATTTCTTGACAAAGCACGCAAAGACCCTCATTAAATAATACGAAAAGTGTCCTCTAAAATTAAAATTCAAAAAAAATTAAATATAAATATAAAATAAAAAAAAAATTAAAAAATTAAAATCATGCTAAGAACTCGTTCACTAGGTCTGCCACCACCAATCAATGTTCCACCGGCAAATCCAGCAGACTTTATGGTAAATTTAAAACAGTTGTACGATAGGTTAACAAACAGATATTTCAAAAAAATTACGTAGTGGGATAAGTTTTTTGTGCATTTTTTGCTGGTGGGGCCAAGTTTTTTCTTCAATGCGCATGCGGAAAATGACACTACCTCGGATGCAAATACTATAATAATGCAAATACTCTATATCTTATTTTACCGGAAACGGTATAAATGCACGCAATAGGAATTATTAGGTTATGTTTTGTTAGTTTTTAAGATTTTTATTAGGTACTAATGTTATTTTGAGTGTTGATTGGATGGCTGTAAACTAATATGGGTCCCGTTTCATCTAAAATGGCTCAATCCTGCAATAAGAAAGTTAAGGTAATATTTGCAGTTTTTTAGACACTTCTTATTTCTTTCAACTGAGCCATTTTAAGTGCAAACGGATGTAAGATTCGTATTCCTGATAAATACCCGCTGTAAAAATTTTCATAGATCTGCAAAATATGTGTTAAATCGACCAATGAATTACAAATAACCTCGCAGAATATTAACGTTTAGAATGGCAGTTGACAAATAATACATTCGCTATTGCATTTTCTAATATTTTTAAAAAATTGAGGTAAAATAGAAAACTAACATAATATACGTAATATTACGTTTAATACTACTGATTAGGCTAAAATGTTTACTAGGGAAAGCAGATGCTTGAAAGAAATAAGTAGTATTGGTTGGTTACATTGAGAAAATTTTCCAATTGAAACTATTCGCCTAAGGCAAGTGGAAATGATTTTCTGTGTAGGGTACACGCAAAGTATCGTAAATTTATGAATTCTGAGAATATGGAATGTGCAGATTTTGGATGGTTGCACGTTAACAAGATAAAACCATTAAAAATAATCTGCAAACCAACATTTTTTACATATTTTAAATCCGAAAATTTCGTGTTCATAGAAGTTTTTTTATAAGCAGGCTTTTATCGAGCGTCAAATAATTTTTCTAAAAATTCTGCACTCTAATGAAGATTCATAGTATCACTTAAGAAGCTTAAATTTTTTAAAACGCGGTTCCGGTTTTCATGCTTAATTTCAAACATTGCCAATTATTAAAAGTCAAGTTTAAAAATAACCAAATTTGACTTAAAAAGCTAAAACATTTATCTTCATACATCATAATACACCACCTTAAGTACAACTTCAAAGTACATAATAAAATCAAATTAATAGATTTAATTTTTTGTTAAAATTACATAAGATTCTTTAAATAACAAAAATGTTTTTTTTTTTACAATAAACCTCCCATGATATAAAACAATTTTTTTTCTCATTTCAAGTACTCAATATAAAAAAAAAGTCTTGTTTTTCTTCACATATAGTTAATATAAATGAATTCCTGAGATACTTTATAATACTCTAACATACATACACACACAGAATTTTATTTTTTTTTTTGCTGAAGGCGTTATATATATAAAGAATCTTAGATTTTATAAATCATATAATTTCACCTCTTAGGGCCATATAAGAAAAAAATGTATTTTTTTTGTTCTTTAAAAAAAAGTTTTTTATTGTCATTTTACATTTTTTCACTCTTACTCTTAAATATTACATAAAGAAAAATTGCGTTTTTAAAAATGGGGGTGAGATTTAACTCGGTCGATGATATATATCTTGAATTTCTATATATTTTATTTTGTTTATTATAAAACATTTTTAAGTGTGTCTATATCTGTGTGTGTGTGAAATATATATAAAAAAACCAGTTGTAAAACGAGATAGTATTATAAGAAATCTTTTTGCCAAAGAGGAAGATAATTTTACGCTAACATGTAATGTACTTTTTGAAAAAAAAAAAGGGAATGAAAGCAAGTGCACGAATATTATTATGTATGATTATTATTATTGTGGTAAATTGGGAACCATTGTTACGGTATTATTTTTCATTTATTTTAATGTATTTTTAGGTTATTATAAAAAGATGAATAAGTTTTTTATAAAAAGTTCATCATACTTTTTAAAGGTTACATTTTTCGTATTTTTAATTTGTAAACTTGACCTTTTGATGTCAAATTAAAAAGATTGTTGACTTTAAAATTCTTTTTAATTCGCGTGGGATGTTGGGAAATGTTTTATTTATTTCGTCGGATTTCCGATCTGTGTGGTTAAATGTCATTGAAAATTTTTTCTGAGAACTTAGTTTTTGTGAACTCTGCTGAGTCATTTGGCCAAACCATGCTTCTCCTCCTAATATTAGGACCAATTTCATCAACAAATACTATTTTTACAATGATTAATTAAATTCTTTAGAAGCAACTCTGAACTTGACTTCTAATATTAACTTGTAAAATCGCAAAATAACTATTTATAAATATTTATTTATTAGCACGCGAATGAAAACTAAATAAATCTTTAATATCTTTTAAAATTATCTAAGAAAATAAAATATTTCAGTATAAGTAAACAATTTATTAAGTCAAAAATAAATAAATTAATAAAGACTTTAATAAAAATAGCGGAATTATATTTTATAAATATCATTAATTATATGAAAGATATATTTAAAGTTTATTTTTGTTTTAGTTATTAAATAATTTAAATTTTATTAAGATTGATGTATTTGATAAATTTTTAATTTCAAGTTATGTCAATAAATTATTAGCTAAGTTATTATTACGTTTATTTAATAAAATTTCAAATTGAATAATAAATAAGTCTTGTTTTTGCTTTCAATTTTAGTATGTATGGTGGATTCCATTTTTAAGTAGTTTTAAGTAGGTTTTATAATATTTTTTGGATTTAAATGATATTTGGTTTACAGATCTACTATTTTAAGAGATTTCTAGAATTTAATGACAGTTGTCATTTACGCTAATCTTTAATTCCTTGTTACATTTAAACCTGGGGCTGGATGCTAAAGTTGTTGTATGGTCTATAGCAGGTGTATACAAATTAAATATAGTCCTATACATACTTGTTCAACTATCTGTATAGAAAAATATAGCTCATATTGGTGTTGTATAGTATTTGAACACAGAATGTAATACAGATACCATTTGCTTTGGCTTATGTCGTATACGCGTTTTTTATTTATCGTATACAAATAATATATAGGTTAAGTATATAGGGCATTAATAATATTATAAAAATTAAGTATTAGGTTTAAGCTATAGACCATACAACGACTTTAGCATCCAGCCCCTGAAAACAATAGCAATCTTAAAATTTAACAGAATCAGCTAAAACTTGATTCAATATTAAGAGCAATTTTTAGGTTTTTAAAAGCAAAAAGGACATACCTATACAACAATCAAAAAATAAAATTGAAATCTTTTAAAATGCTGTATAATTTTTCATAAATAATATAAAAATAGTTTTAAACATACATAATATTCTAGTAATTTATAAATATTAAATATAACAAATTATTTTAGATCTTGTAACGTAGCTCTTACTTATATATTCTCGCAAATGCATTTCACTTGCGAGAGAAATTTCTTGACCATATAAAGTAATATCCATTATCCTCCATTTCGTCGACAGTTTATTAGCCAATAAAATTGCTTTTTCTATGTAACTTGCTGGTTTTAACCTATAAATTTTCATAGTGAACATTAATATTTGATATTTTTTTAATAACCTAATGAGAAATTTTAATGCAAACGAGCACACGAATGCAGGTATAATATTCACTTAATAATTTTTATTAGATAGAACCAAGTTTTTTTTTGCAGCAAATGAAATTGTCTTTTGACATTTCATTTAAATAATTTCTAATGGATTCTATCAAGCCATCTATAAATTAAAAATTTGAAAAAATTTTTGATGGAATTTACCATATAATAATTAATTTTGTTATATATATTCAATTAAAATTCTTTAAAAAAAATAATAATTTTATTTTTTTTTTGTGTAAAAATTATAATTAAAAATCAAGGTTATTAAATTAAAAAAGAAAAGTTAATAACAATCTTTTATTTTTAATATTTGAATGAGACATTTGGAATTTTTGTTATCTCTAAATAACAAAATTATATTTATAAATTTTATATTTAAAGAAATTGTCAGTTTGGCGCCTGTGTGTATAATTATAACGGTATTAATAAAAGAAAAAAAGGAAAAAAAAGGCTATGGAGTATTCTATATTGGACACGAGCCAAAAAAAAATTATAATTTTATTATTAAATTTTACTTTAATTTTATATGTTTGCCATACACTAAGAATATTAAAAATAATATCTTTATCACACCAATTAAAATATTTTTTTATTTAAAATTTATTCATATTATTTAAATGTAACAATTTTAACGAATTTTAATACTTTTTATTGATAATAGCTGATCTAACTTAAGATATTTAGACAAAGAAAAGCTTTATTTAGTTTATTAAGAGCTGAATCATTAAAAAATATTTTTCATTGCTTATGTATTTTATACACGAAAATTTTTCTTGTCAGAACTAAACCTTAGAAAAAAGTTTAAAATTTTATAAAATATTTAAAAATCAAATAGAATTTTTTATTTTTCAATACTTTTATTTAAATTACTTTAAATTATTATCTCGTATAAAACTTTTTCTTGTTATATTTTTGCATGTAACAATGTAGCACATGTAAAAGATCCAGAAAAAAACACATACAAATTTTGGTGCCGAAGCCCGGGAATTTCGTTAAACTCCTAATTGTACATAAAAGTCGCTCTATTTCGTAACATTTATCCTAAACTCAAAGAACTTAAATTTATTACACGACAGTTCTGTAATTATTACACATGTTACAAACTAAAATCTTATTTTCCAAATAATCATTTCTCTTAAAAAACATAAAATCTGATAAGTGCAAATATAAATTAACATTTTCTTTAAATTTTATTGTACCTTCGTTAAAGTGTATTATATAATTTATAAACAATTGTTAAATTTATTATTCGAAAAATACCTACATAACCTAAAAAAATGAAACTTGTTTTAAAAACTTTTCCTTTCAATAAAAAAAAAATACATTATTTTTTTGTTTTATTTTTTATTTTATAAGATCAAAATAATATAAATCACTTTATAATATGTATATAAAACATTTTGGCTTATTTTCTCTTTGCAAAAATTTAAATTTATATATAAATACTCTTTTATTTATTTATTTTATTTTTAACACTTTCTTCAATTGATCTGGAATGAAAAATTTTGGGCCTCTGAGAATTTATTACAAAAAATTGTTTATTGATTCATTGTTACTTGGTGAAATTAAGTGTCAGTTAATGCATGGGCTCTTTTGAAGGTAGGACATAGTTTTGAAGTTAGAACATTTAAATTTATTCAAAACTGTAAGAATAATTTTCACAAAAAAAAATTAAAAAACAATTTTTTTACATAAATTAAAAAAAAAACTCATTAATTAATTAAAAAAAAAAGGAATTTAATATAAATACCAAACTTTTACATAACATGTACATATTTATAATTAAAAAACAAAAAAAAAGGTATACTTTCATCTTTCTTACACCCAAAAAAAGGGTACATAAATTCTTAAATACCGGATGTTATAGTGCAAAACCCTAATATAAAACAAGAAGCAACGTAATAAATGTTTTTTTTTTTTTGACTCTCTCTGGCTGTATAATTTTTTTTAGCAAAACTGGTTCTTCTTTCTTATTATATTCTTTTTATTTATTCATTTTACTTTTTTTTGGTACCTTTCTCATAAGAAGACTTAACCTCCAAAAAAAAAAAGAATTAAATCCTTTTTTTAAAACTATAGTCATCGTTCTCTACTCATTTATTAGTAATTACAACTTTTGTAATATTAAATTATTATTTTTTAATTCCTCATTTTTTGTACACTCAAAATCTACCGACACCTTAAGCTATAATAAACCTCTTACACCTGTCTCATTTAGACTAAAAATCATGAGAGCAAAAAAAATTTTTTTATCAGAGAGAAAAGATTTTTTCATTATTTCTTTTTTGGAAGGGTTCATGTATCCTTAAAAAAAATGTTTGGGTTGTATCTCTCGAGTGATCTGATTTAGTATTATTACGTATATATTAACGGTTGTTATGTAACATTTTTACTTTACAGTTATTTATAATAACACACACACACTTATAAAAAATATATAAATTATTATTATTATTGTTAATTATTTATTTAAAAATTTTCTATGTATCCTAATATATCTAATTATATAAAATTTATATAATAACTATTATGCACCACCTGTGGATTTAAGTAAAAAAATATCGATGAGTCAGATATTAAATGGTAATATTAACAACTGCATAAACTTTATTTTTGTTATAATTAAATAGAAATATTTATTAGGTATTTTTTGTTTATTTATTGTAAATAATTTATATGAATGATTCTGTGATAAATGGACTGAAAAATATTGTTAATAATGATCTGTAACTATGTAGCTAAATGAGTTGGTATGTAAAAATAAATTTTTAGCAGATGTAAAATTTGGTTTTTTACGAAAATTGAATAGCCTGTACTATGAATCAGAAAATTTATTGCGTATTGAAAAATCTGATTTTGATCTCATAAAAATTATTTTGGCAATGTAGAGTTGAGGACTTAGAAAAATTTAAATGTAGAGACAAATACGAATTTAAAAAGTATTTTAGCAATCCAGGATGTTTGTAATAGATGAAGTCTCAATATAAACATGTTTCATGCAAGTTGATTATATTCATATATGTATTCCTGCTACATGTATGCAGTATAACTAAATATGAACTTTTTATTTGTTAAATTAAAAAAGAATATTAGCTCAATCAATGTGTTCTAAATATTGCATTAATTTTTGATGAAACTGTATAAATTTATATATATAGGTAATATAGACTGACAAAAAATATTTCTCACAAGAGAAATGACTTTTCATGTCTATATAAGTAGAAGCAGCGATTCGTGTATTATTCTATATTAAAAATTTGTATACTCTATAATTAACTTAAATTGAAAAAAAATGAGATTCTTTATAATAAACTTCTGCGAATAACACCAAGTACAACCGTAGTAGCCGTTTGTAAAATTCCTCTATTTTATATCAGTACTATATTCTTTTTAGGCTATGAAGGTTATGAAAAATAAAATTTACTTTAGAAAAAAGATGTTTTTCTATAGTAAGAAATGTTGCTCCTTCATTTCATGAGGTCAAAATTTTAAAATTTTTTAATGGAAATGAAGTAATAGACTCTTAAAATTGACTAACTTATGGAATAGAAATTGACCAATATTATCATTTTATTTTGAAAAATGGGACTATATGATTTATGAAATTGAAGAGAAAGTTGCCCCTAAATGTTTTTAAGCTGGATATTTCTAAGATGGGGGACAACAAAGAGATTTTTGATATCAAAAGTAAAAGAAGTCTGCAAATTAAAATTTTTTCAAATCTGCTACTACACTCAGCGACTATTGGTATTGTGGCAGCACCAATAGTCGCCGAGTGTACTTTATTTAAATAAAAAGTATATCTTGCATGATAAGTAGCAAGTATAAATTCAATATATTATCAATATTTCCAAAAGTCAATTATATATAGATATTATTAAATTAAATTAAAAAATATATAAATTCATATAAAAATTTTTCTATCAAGTTGTATTATTAATTTTATGTATAGGTAAAAATTCTTCGAGATTGTTATTATATACCTTAAGAAAATCAATTCACTTGCGAGAAAAAATTCTTGAAAAATTTTATGATTATGAAGAATCTCATATTTGTCATAAAATTTTAAAATTTTCAAACTATATTAATTAAAAATACTTTCCCTAAAAAGTATTTTAGGGAAAAAAATTATTATAGACTTAGAATATGTAAATTGACCTAGAATTCTTGTGATTACGATTTATTAACGTAAACCGTTGTAAAATACATAAAATTCTGAAAATATAAAATCAAAGAAAACGAAACTTTATTAATATTACATAACATAATCTCCTAAAATGTGTGTATTTTCTTAAAATAATATAAAGTGTAAATTTTATGAAGTCTTAAAAAATTACATATTACATAAAAATAAAAAAAATTTGTAAAAAATAATCATTTATAATCATGTTATTTAATATCAATATTGTCATATTATTTGTTTCAATTTAAAAAAAAAACCATTAAATTATGTAAAAAAATGAACATTAAGTAGCACATTTATTTTTATTTAAAATGTACAAAAAAGAAGGTATTATTTTATTAAGTTAATTATATTTTATCAATAATTTTTGTATTTAATAATTATAATTTTCAGTGTACTAAACTGCTCAAAATACAGTAAAAAAAAATCAGAAGTTATTTTTAAAATCTTCTTATTACGTTAAGTAAAATTTAGTAAAATTTCATTCCGTTATTTTATTTTAATAATTTGGATTAATATTAAGAAAATGTTGCTACTTTCTATATGACGTAATTTTGGTTGTAAGTTTTGGGGATTTGAAATTTATTTAGTTAGTAACAAATTTAGTACTTTTATTTTATTAAAAATGTTCAGTGTCAATAAGTCTGATTAAATTTTTTCTCGAAAGTGAAATGACTTTGCGATACTATAAATATATGGTATGCTTTTTAAAGTATAAATCTACAAACACATTATCAATATTTCTGTTTTAAGAATAAAAATTTAAATTACTTATTTTTAGTTACCAAGTTTTCAAAATTTTGATTGGCCTATATCGGCACCTATAATTTTTTATTGCTTTATTAGAAAAGTAAATGCTGAAAATTTGAATATAACGACAGTTAAATTATTTTCCTCAAAAATTAAATTTACAAATATTGAATAAAAAACCGCAACAGTTCAGTGGCATCTCTCGCGTTAAAAAATTCGCATAAATTCTTCAGGTTATAAAAAATAAAAAAAAGTTAATAAATATAAGACGTCCTGATTTATTAGGCAGGATATCGCAGCTTGTTATTCGATATTTAAATGTACAACAAGCTCACCCACCTGACTTTATTAATATATAATTTTATTATTTAAAAAATTTATAATTTATGTAATTTTACAAAGTTTTTACCGTAATATTAAACTTATGTCATTATTATTTTTATTATAAAAAGCGAATAAAAAAAAATCAAGAATATTTTGAAATTTTTTTATCAATATATTTTTTTCAAGGTTAAGGTAATATTTATTTACAATGCAGAGTAACTATAAGTATAGAAAATTTATATTAAAATTTTGATAAGAGAAATAAAAAAACTTGTTTTTTTTTCTTCATTTATTTATTCACTTATGATAATAACAATAATAATAAAAACAAAAGAGTTAATGCTTTCAATTTCTTTAAAATGAAGATTTTTATCATTTTCGCTGTAGTAAAATGTATATATGAGCTGATATTTTCAATGTTTACTACGTTTTATAGCTTGTTTTATAGGCAAATTTTACTTCACTTTACAAAACACTTTCTTCATTTGCCGACAGCAAATACTGTTTTTTGTCTAGTTTTACTGGGGTGACACAGTATTTTTTATCGAATCATCAAAAATAAGTACAGTCCCACTCGGGGTTATAATATCTTGTATTTGCTAAAACAAATTTTTTAAGTCCTCTTAAGGGGGGGGGGGGGCGAGCAATGCGAGTACGATTATAGACTATTCATTTAAAATTTCTCGTGCAAGCTTTATTCAGTCAAGGCACCAGAAAATTCACCTAAAAATTTTGAACGGAGTAAGATGACTCCAATTTAGTGGATTTTGTATTTTTTCAGTAATTAAAAACAATTTTGAAGGTCATCCAATCATCATCATCCAATTAGCGACTGCCAGTTTTGAGTAATGAACGCTATATCTTTTAAAATTAGCAAAAAATTTGCAAAAAATATAAATTTTTGAAAAATATTGCCAAATTTTGAAATACTTCTTCAGTTTTCGGTATCACTGATCACAATTCTGTAATCAAGTTTTTAAAATTCAAAATGGTGGACTCAATATGACAGACTTCTAACCTAAAAATTGGCAATTTCAGTTATTTTAAGCTTTTTAAAGCTGATTCAAGCATTTTGAGATGATTCTTTGATCAGATTTTTGATCTGTCTTTAACTTACGTAAAATTGCTTGAAATGACTTAAATTACCGATTTGAGGCTAGAAAAACAGCATTTTAAGTCCGCTGCGCCATTTTGAATTTAAAAACTTGATTTCAGCATACTGATTCCGAAAACCTGAGTGATGGACCAAAATTTTGCTTAATTATCAATATTCCTTAATATTTTTGTAATTACCCAAAATTTTAAAGCCATTTAAAATATTTGGATTCATTTGAAGTTACTGGCACCTTGACTACTGTTAAAAATATTAGCCCATATAGACACAGGTACATTGAATTTCAACATAACCTAAAAAAACTCGTGACAATAATATAATTATATGTAAATATATTTAAGATTTTTGAAAATTAGTCATGTAACACAGCGTACAGTAGCAGTTGTACAGTATTTTAAATAAAATTTATTATTCAGTTTTTGCGTGACTTACAATTATGCGTTTTTTTTAAATAATATGATAAAATAAACTTTTATTTTTTCTTTTATTTATTTTAATTAAAAAGCATGCTTAAACATTAAATTATGCACTTAATTTATAATAAATATCGAATTACGTAAGATTTTTCTTTTAATTTGTCATTATGATACTTTGTTTAAGAGCAAAATACATAAACAATGATTTAAGTATGACCCCAAAATTTTTTAGCTTATCAATTATTTCAAGGTTACTCATAAGTAATGCGTTTTATCATTAGGGTGACAAATTTTTTTATCGTTACAATTATATTATTCTATACGAATGATATAATGATTAATTCATGACTCTGGCTTCCAGAAACGATGATTAATTTTCAATTTTGCTAATTTAACAGTTTTCATTAAAATTACGTGTACTTAGATAATTCAGTATTTTGATTATTTATTCTGTGAAAAAATTTTTTAATTTAGTTATTTATTGGGACAAACGTAAATTTAAGGTTATGAAAAACGAGAAATTTGATATCGATTACATTATGAATGCGGAAGATGTCAAAATAAATATCAAAATACATTGTAAAAAGATATAATAAAATTTTACGTGTTTTTTTTTGTATTGTTTTTAATCAAGCGTTAAAAAAATTGTATTTAGGTTAATGTAAATTTTGATTTTTGATTTTTTTAGGTATTATAAGTAGAGCAGACATTTTTTAATTTATTTAATTTGTACAGATTTAAGTTGGTTAATAATGTTGGTTGTGATTTTTATGGGGGTTTTTATTAGTTTTACAGAAAATACTTCAAATTATTGGAATGTCTTCAAAATTATATTAATTAAATTAACCTAATATCGCATTACACAAAAAAGCTTATTATTCGAAAATGAATGATTAATAACGCTTTTCGGGCTGATTACGTGACAATTCTTTAAGTATGGGGTACCCGAGGACAGTCCCCATCTAATACATGTTATTTTTCCTATCACGTGACCAGTCCAAAAAGCCTTATTTTTATTTAAAACTTATACCTGGGTGATTCTAAATTCATAATAAAATTCTTACCCTTTTATGAGACGTGTTTTAGTTGAAAACTGTTTTAGATAAAACAGTTCTATATTTTCTGTTACGTTGATTTTTAATTAATTTTCGTGCCAGGGCTAATGATTTAACAAAAAATTGCATTAGTATCTGCTCAACTATATTTGATGCACTTTACCCATATATTGCATAAGAAAAAATTTTAAAATTTATAGAAATTAAAAAATACAAAAGTACATTTTACATAAAAAATATTCAATTAAAAGCTATAAAATCATGCATTAAAAAATATCGACTCTTAATTTTATCAATTTAACTTTTAAATAAAAATTACGCACTTATAAACTTTACTTAATTATATTGTATTTAAAATAAATAAAAAAAAAAACAATGAACATAAAAATAATCATTTAAGTAGTGTAAGTAGTGATTATAACCTAAAAGTACTTTTAATAAAATCTTATAAATATTTATTGGCCAACATGCATTTTTATAGTTTATTATCATATCAGAAGCAACTATTTTATAAATCAGAAAAATTCTTTTTTTAAAAATATTCAATGATCTTTTATGTATTTTCAAGGTACTTTTCTTTTTTAATGGTTGAAGTAAAATATTAACTGTTTTAAGTGCGATATACTGTAAGTTTATATATTATTATGTAGGTTTATGTACTTGGTTTTATTTTTTTTTTATTAAAAGAAAAAGTTTATTTTAAAAGACATTGTCGAGAATATATACATAAAGCACTTTAATATTATCTTATTGGACTCATCGATTTATAGGACATTTATAAAGAAAAAATTTACTTGCTGAGATATCAGAAAGATTTTAATGTGACTTTTTTTGAGCAGTTATTGGAAAATATTTATGTAGTTTTTAAAAGCTCTTTAGAAATCATTTAATAATTTTATTATTTTTGAGTATTTTAAGGGTCATTTTAACAACTTGCACATGCAGCTCCGGAACTGCATTTTTTGTTTTCAATTTTTTTGATTCTGGTTTATATTGCTATGCTTAAATTTTTCCTTATTGCTAATAAATTTAAGCACTTTTTTTAAATTTGTAAACAGCTTGATTAATTTTTTAAGCGAAATTCAAGCAGAAATTTTTCTTTTTTTTTTAAATTCGTTAAGTTATGGAATTTAAGTGGTGTAACCTGATAGTGAAAATTACTGTATTTTTGGTAATTAGCAAATAAGATATGTTCTGTGGAAAAGTTTGAATTAATCAATCCTGTTTTATTAAATAAAATAAGCGAGTTGATTCGACCTATTTCATAAAAACCTTTGACCCAATAATATCATGACAGGAAATCTAAAGATAACAGCAAGTACACCAACAATGCTAAATTTAAATATTAGTACGTATCAATAATATATTTTATTAATTGATTAGTTGTCATTTCATTTTTAATAATTTCAAGGATTTTTCATTTTTTTTTCTCGCTAAAAAAATATCATTTTATCAGATTATGTTGACATGAAAAAAAGTAAATATAGATGTCAAAATATTGTGAAACAAATGTCGATACATTCAATTAAATATTTTTAAATAAATAATACTTTATTTCTTTTGTCATTTATGTACCTATATTTTTTTTAATTTTATTTTTAAATGTTTGAAGTCTTAAAAAGATAAATTTTGAGATTCGTGCATTTGTATATGGGTGGATCTAAAGAAAATTAACTGGTTGAGTTATTAGTATTTATTTTTGGTTTTGTCACAATTTACGTTTAATTATCACTTTTTTCCAAGTTACAGCTCAAAAATTAAATTTTTGTTCAGAGCTTTAAGATCTACTGTAGGGGAATAATTGAGTTTCGTAAACTAAAAATTTCAGGGTATCAAAATAAAAATTTTTGAACTTTACTATAGAAAATAAAAAGTGCTACCGACAAAAAAAAAATTATTTCCAGTATGACTTAAATCAAAATATTAACCTTATTTGTTTTTGATAAATAAAACCCTAAAAAATCAAATTTAAGCTTTAGAAAATTAAAAACTAATTAATAAAAAATTCAACCATATTATTGTAGATCTGCCCATATACATAAAAAATGATATTATCATAAAAAATATTTATTTAAAAAGAAGTTTATTAATTTAAAACGTATTGACAGTACAATGAAATAAATAAAAAAATATTTGTTATACCTTTCTTGACATAGACTAAGTGAATATTTGTACACTTTGAGAGATTAATTTTTCATAAATTTATATTTGATAAAAACATAGGAAGACACACAAAAAAAAAATCATCAAGGAGTGACATTCGACCTTGAATAATAAAAAAGTTAATTGATTTTTGAAATAAATACAGATATGATGGCCAACAACAGTGAAATATAATTAATATACTTTTTGACTTTCTTTTATAAATCAATAATCTTTTTTATGTAACATTATTTTGTCATATTATTAAAGTAATCAGAGATAAAAATTATGATATATTATAGAAAACTTTTACTTTCTTTGAAAAATTATCTTATAAAGGAAGTAGAACACGTATTGTCTGTATTAAGTTTCTTGTCATTTTTTATCGATAAGTGCTCTATAGCTACATCATCTTTTATTTATTGTGTGTCTTTAGAAAGAAAATTATGCAAACTAGTCTATTAAATTAATGGTTTTAGCAATTTAAATCAATTATGGCTTTTTAGAAATATAGACATTTTATTTGTAAGGAAAGAAAATATTTGAAAAAAATCTCTAGGCCATAGAACGTCTAATAAATTAATTAGAAAAATATAAAAATATAACGGAAATCCCAAAAGTTAAAAATAACTCCCATAAATATTTGTTGACATATAATTTAATAAACATCTACGTAATCACGTCAAAATTTTCATTAATAATAAATCTTAAATAAAATTTATTGACACATTTGATATATAAAATCAAGAAATTAAAAAAAAAAAATTAATAATATTATAATCTTTCCGTCATTTATACAAAATTTTTTTTATTACATAAAAATTTTATAATTTTTAACCCAATAGAAAAAATAAATGTCGAATCATTAATAATAAAAAAAAATTATGAAATTATGTATTTTTATCAAGGAAGAGACAGAAAAAATCATTTTTAATATGTGAGAGTTTGATTATTTAAATAAATAAATAGTAGTGAAAGATAAAACTTACATCTTTGCTGCATAATAATAAATTTTCTCAAAAACGAGTCAATGAACTATCAAATTTAGTCACCTGCAGATTCAATTTCGGAAGTGCGCACAAGTAGTTATTTTATCAGTTATTTATACGCATAAAAAGCCAATGTCCGGATGAAATGACCGGAATTAAATTTATATTTATTTACAAAGGTACTTTTTAGATAAATTTTATTCAGAGGTTTAGTTTAACGTAATTTAATAGTTAAACGCATAATATTATTAAGTTACAGAAGCGGTGTATCAATTACGCCTCTTTTTTTTTTTGAATAAAAATTTGAAAGTATAAATAAATATTTTAACATTAATGTGTGCATAATATTACTGAAAATTATGATAGTTATGTTAATAATAGTTTATTATGCAACTAGTGTCTAAAGCTATTGTGGTTTTACTAAATTTGAGTAGCAGGTATTATGGGATTCGTGGTGAGTTTATTTGTGCAATAACGCTTTTATAATTATGATTAAAGAAATTAGAGTTATGAAATTTATAGATCGAATTCGAAAAATATTTATTTGGGGCTTGTTACGCGAATATTTGTTGGAATGTGGCCTATAAATTTTGTTTATCAAAATTTTTTAGTAAAAAACTTAGAATTTGACAAAATTCTTGACAAAATTTCACAGAAAGCTGTTTTTTTTTAAGTGCGAAATTTAGTTTTTGCGCTTTTACACTATTGATACTATTTTTTAAAATTTACCATGAAAATAATTCCCTTAGAACTTAGCATAAACACGGGGGGCTATAGAGTAAGAAAATGAACGAGACAAAGTTATGTGGTGGAATAAGTTCCTTCTTCTTGCATAGCACTCTTGATGGAATTAAACAAAACTTACGAAAATTCATGAAGAAAATTTGGTCTTGTTAGCGGCTAGAAAGCACGCATTTCCTGGCCATGGCACGATGTGAAAATACGCGTTTTCTTACCACTGACATAGAAAAATTATGTTTTGCCCTCGACAGTAAACAAAGGATGTCCCAGACACAGTTTGCTATTTACATTCATTATTTTTGTGGCCTAAGATAAAAATATACTTTTAATTCATTGCAAACAATGCTCCAGGGGTGAAAATTTTGTGTTTCACTACGCCGTGCAAGCTGCAGAGACGAAGACTGGTTCTGCAAACGCCGTAAATGTGCATCGCAAATCGCAGCCACAAAGCAATGCGCACAACATGATTTTTCGCCTCTGCGCATTGCGTTGCGGCTACGCTTGGGGTTGCGACCCCCATTTACGGCGTTTGTAGAATCAGCCGAAAAATCGTGTTACGCGCATTGTTTTGCGACTGCGCTTACAGTTGCAACCCCCATTTACGTCGTTTGTAGAATCAGCCTATGAGTTGAGTTGCAGGTGGTAAAACAGTTTAAGGTTAAAAACGTTAAAAATAAGAAAATAATTTGAAAAACAGAAATTTGGCTCTGGAACTTAATTTTTTGTTGTTACCCATTTCCAATATAAGTGTTTTTAACATAAAAATGTTTTTTTTTGCGGTTATGTTAAAAACTTTTTTACCCCTTTTTTAGTGAGAGGGGCGCACTTCTAAACTCTATACGGCGCGGCGATTTATGCTTTATGTATTAAGCTTTAAACAGTTGAATATTTATTAAAATTTAATAATTTCTCGCTTTATGTGTTTAAAAGCGTGGGTAAACGGTGGTAAATGGTTACTTGCCCTTGTGCGACCCTTGTGTTTAGTTATTACTAATTGCATAATGAAACTATGATTTATTCTTAACCCACCTGCTAGTTGATATCTACTACATGACAAAAAATCTGATCCCATAATCTAAAATGACAATAACAAAACCCATAACATCTATAAATTTAGAAAAATGTTTAAAAACATAAGCATAATAAAAATTCTTATTTCAATCATACCTTTATAGTAAAACTTATAGAGAACGATGATCTTTACAAGTTTCTCATAAAATGCCCTTGTGTGATATGCGACCTGTAGAATTTTTCTTTGTACATTTACTATAAATCCAATGATGTAGATCGCGTGCCTTAGAGTCGAGGCCAATGACTTGCAAGGACGTATATATAAAACCCTTCGATAGATTTTTTTAAAAATATATATATTTTTACATTTAAATTTATGTCATATAAATTCACATATTGTCCAACATGTCGTTGTTTATAAAAAAATTTTTTTTTATTAAAGAAAATGTTTTTTTTTTTTTTTTTTTTGAATGGATATTTGATATATAGGATATTTTATTATATTTATATACTATAAAAAATATGAGAGGACACAATGTATATGGGATGGTCAAAATAAAACAGCTAAGGGAAATTTTAGTTTGGCTCATATGTTAGTTTTATATATCAAGAGTGAGTGGTTTTGACCTGATTTTTATTCAAATCTTACTGTAATGAGCCTCTGGCAAGAATTAGGAGCAAAATTTGCAGATTTGTACCAAAAAATTAATTTAAACATTTTTGAGGCCGAAACAAAAACTAATTATGAAGTTACAAAAAAATTTTTAAATATTTAGCCTTAAATGCCATATTATGATAAATTTTTGACAGGGTTTTTGGCTTCAGTTACATTGGATTCACTTGACACATAAAAGGAATTAAAATTATCAAATACCATATTTATCTTCAAATTTCCATTGATTTTATTTGGACCTGTCCATATACATGTTAAAAAAATGTATTGAAAAATAAAATATACATTATTTAAATAAAAAATTTTTGATTTTATATAATGATATTGAAATTTATGTATAGAAAGAATTTTTCATGCACGATTGTATTTCTGTAAATAAATTTAATTATTTTATTGCGTTAATAAAGAAATTTAAAATTTATAGAAATATTATTATTTCCGTCGTAATTTTTTTTTAATTTATGAACTTTTCAATTTAATTTTGTAAAAAAAAGATTGAAAAATTTTATTCAAGCAGATAATTTTTCATCGTTAGGACCAAAATGTCTGGAGATAGCTAAAGTTGATAAATTTTAGGTTAGGGTTGCACAATCTTTTAAGTAAAGCGGAATTTATGTGGTTTTGATAACAGTTTTTGAATAAATGGCTTTAAAAAGGTTTTTTGGAGACTTATAAAAACTTTTGGATAATAAATTAAAAAATTCAATTTTAATATGAGAGGTCCATTAGCAAAATAGTATATAAAGCAATGAGGACACGAAAAATTTGATATTAGCAAACTGAGGGCCTTGGAAAGTTGAGTATATAATTTTTTCACTTGTTTATGTGTACAGCAAGTGCAGAATATTTCATACAAGAATAGTAAATTAACTGTATGAAAGATTCAAAAATAAAAGTATCCAAAACCCTGCTAATTTAGCATTATGTAAATTTTAAGCATAAAAATAGTTAAATTTTCAAAATCAAAGTATTTATAAAACAAGCAGTCCTCTAATTTAGCTAAAAGATCAAAATTTCAATTCCCAATAATAAAATTGGCCAAATTTTCTGTAGATATAATAACTCGGTCAATCATACACATAAAAAGAAATTTAACCAGTCAAATTACGTATAAATGATACGATTATGTATACAAGGAACAATTACCTTAATTGGTACCATTGCACTTGAAATATAACTGTAAAATTGATGAAATGCACAAAAATTCATCATTTTACATATTTTAAAGAAAGTAATTATTGTTATACTTGGTGTTAAAACTGAAAAATAAATAATTTTTTTATTTAGGTCAAATTTCAATTTTAAATATTTCAAACTAAAAATTTCTTATATCCATTTAGTAAGAATCAATTTTCCATGAATATCATGTGCTTTTTTTTTATTGAAATTTCTTTTTACACGTAAAATAAAAGCAAAATGAGTACGAAAATCCATATAAGTGAATTTTAATAACAATTTTTGCTCTTTTTTTGCATATGAATTGTTTTTTTTTTTTTAAATAAAAAATTAAATTAAAACAAGTTAAACTTTTTTGTAATGCAATAAAAGTAAAAAAAAAGCGTAGGAGCTCCAAAAAAAAAGTACAAAACAACAGTTAATCCTTTTTTAATGAAAATACCTTATACCCATTTTAGGGTAAAATTACCTATTATCGTTGTTTTTATTTTAAAACTATAAAAATTTTTTTATTATTTTTTAAACTGAATAATAAAAAAAAAAAGTAAATTTTTAAAGTGCAAAAAAAATGGGCCAGACAACGAACGTGTGTCGGTTTTATAAATAAATATCCAAGGCGCGTGGTAATATGCAAATGAGATAATTTTTTATTATTATAAACTCTCGAATCGGTTCGCAACTCAAAACGGTATTTTTTTTTAAAGGAAGAAAAAGATAAATAATTAATTATTTATTTTGACAAAAAAAAAATTACAAATACGATAAATTTTATTTTTTATTTTAATTGAATTTTAAATGATTTATGATTTTTTGGATTTTATAAGATTTTTGTGATTATGCAATAATATTATTTAATGAGTTTACGGGTTTAAGAATATATTAGTCCAGTACTGATTTTGGAAATTTTTATGCTTCAGGAGCGAAAAATATGAGATAAAAAGTATAAAAACTATGTCATTGTTTTAGTAGATATTGAGCCCGATTCTGTCAATATTAGGGGTAAATTTACAGCTCATATGGAAATGATATGAAGAAGATCGAATAGAGATACTTCCCCTTACCCCCAAATTGACTGAGGCAATTTCTGGAAGCTCCCTAATAAAGCATCTTTTAAAACTTTTTAGGTCAAAACGAACTTTAATGAATGAATTTCAAGTGACAGCCTAATATATAAATAAACGTTTGTGTATATTTACACTTTAGTCTGTCTCTTAAAAAAAAATTTATATTATTTTTTAATGTTTGGCATAAAAATTTTGTCCATTTCCAAAAATACAGTCCACAAACGATCCCAACAAAAACATAGGCTTTTATCAAATTCGTTTTCAATTAATTTTCAAATGTTGTTTTATTTGCATTAAACATTTTTTTTCAAAACAATTAACTATTAACACAAACTCTTCGATCAATAAAAGACGCAAAAAAAATATTCTCAGTAAATTATAATACACACGAAACTCAAAAACCGCCTATATTTCACACACATTCGCCTAAACGTCCCAGTTAATAATTAATAAAATACAAAACGCAAGAGAATATTATCATTAAAACGGTAAAAATTATAAATTAAGCGTTAATTTATGCTTACAACTTCTAATTACAGTTTAATAAATAAATAAATGCTCATAAACTATCGAATAAGTATTAAAATTAAAAACGCCCCCACAACGTAATAATTTTATTCCTCTCTCTCTATAAAAGACGTACAAAATGATATTAATTTTCTATAAAAATAATTTAAATTGTCTATTAAACTAATAATATAGAAAATTTTCAGTTTGTAATCATTACGTATCATAATTTTTAAAGAATTATATTCTGATGATTTGTATGTGTGTGTGTGTGAAGAAAAAAAATATTATTTATGTTTTTATACACACCGACAAAAGGTTATGCAATTAAATAAACCACAAAAATTATTATTATGCATCACTTCCTGGTTTTTAATAATTTTTTTTACAAGTATTAATGAGTTTTTGATAAAATTTAAGCTCTAGTAATTTTAATGTCTAAGCTTTTTGAACGAATTTATAATCTGGTGAAAGATACTTTTTTTATGTTTCTCTTTGAAATTAGATATTTGAAATTTAGTACTACTGTTTTGATACTGTATAGGTTTGTCGAAATAGTACAATTATGTAATTGAAAATTTTTTTTAAACAAAAGATATTTACTGACAGGTTAGTGAATAAAATTCAAACACAGTAACCTGTCTTATATGCATGTTGAATAATCTTTTATTAAGATGTTAAGTAAATTCATAAAAATTTGCGTATTAAAATTTTTATTCCTGCATATATTTAAAAGATTAAAACCTCAGATATATAATGTAAAAAAATAATTTTTTTAAAAATCCATTTGTAAATTACATGTGTTTTATTTGTTTAAATTATGCATTTATTACAAAAAATTATTATTACTTTTTGAAATAAAGATATAATTTATCAAATAAAACATTGAAATTTTGATTACTGCAGTTATTATTTGTGCAAGGACAATTTTTATATATTTGTGTGGTTTTTAATAGGTTTGCATGGTATTCGGATTTTTGGATATTAGGAAAAATATTTGATGAGTATTTTTTTATTTTTAACAATTTTCAATTGGCTGAGGGCTGCAACTGATTTTTGAATTTTTGAAATTTAACGAGTTTAACCGCCCCCCCCCCCTTTTGTTTTGTCTTATTACTGACCTAAAATGCTAAAATATTTAATAATATTAAAAAAGGTTTATTTCGGCTCGGCTTTAGTAATTAAGTATTAACAATAATTATATTGTATATTTTCATGTTCCATATTGACCAAGGTAAAATCAAATTAATTGAATTTAAGATTCTGAAAAGAACGAATTAAATAGTTTTAAAATTTAGGTTAAGTTCTACAAACCCCCATAACCTCAAACTTTGGACTACTGCGCAATGCGCAGGAACTGATTTTGAATACTTGAATTGCGTATTAGACAAAAATTGTATTCTGCAAATTTAAAATTTGTCAAGCTAATAAACTAATTTTCTTTATTTCAGGAAAACGGTTGTTTATACTCACACATAAGATGGGGAGATGCATTTGTCATAGTATACAGCGTAACATGTAAACGAAGTTTTCAAGAAGCTAGAGGATTATTAAAACAATTAGCAGACGTTCGTTTACCATCATATTTCACAGTTCTTTTACTTGGCAACAAACGAGATCTCGATCATTCACGGTAAGTATTTTTTATCAAAATTAACATACATAACCTATCTCAATATAATGTAACATAACCTATAAAGATTACAAAGTAGCAAATATATAAATAATATGCACTACTAACACATTTTGACATATTTCATGAACTTTGCGGTTCTCTCTGTATCCTCTAATCGTGTTGGTATATTACAAAGAAGAGTACTCTTGATAATCAAAAGTTACTTATAAAAACCGGTTTTTTTACTTTAATATATGTTCACTTCTTCGTTATAATTCAAGCGAAACACGATCGAAATCTTTTGTATGAATCCTTGTTTACCTCCTTCTAGATTCGTGAATTTTTTTTTGTTAGAATTCACTGAGTTATTTTCGAAATTTTTTTTCAAATGATGACCAAAAGTTTCTTCCTCCAATGTAGGTATAGAAAAGAAATTTACTGATTCTTAGAATTCGAATAACGAAAGACAGACGAAAAAATTATGAAGAAAGAAATTCTTTACTTCTAAAAAAAATTGAATTCGCAACAGGTGGATTTTTAAAGTAGCATTTAAAAAAAAAAAATTATTTATTCGTGATTCAATAATAAAGAATATGAATTTATACTACTTTATCACTATAAATGTTAATTTATTTAACTGTAATAATAATAATATCAAAGAGAAAGTATATGAAACAAAAATATAAAAAAGTACTGTTTAATATCAAATATGAATCTGTTATTTTTTATTTATCTTATTATCTAAATAAATAATGATAATATTAATCTTTTAATAAAATTAAATTTCACGATTAGATATTTTTTAGATTAATTTATTAAATTAATTTTTTATGACGTTTTAGAAATGTTTGGGTTGTGTGAATTTTTTAACTAAAAATGAAATGATCGATTTTTTCTGTTTTGGTTTTTTTTTGGTTTTTAATTTTTTTGGTAAACTATTTTTAAGTTATGTAGTTATGAATCTAAGTATTTTTTAAGTGAGGTGATGATAAGATTGCTGTATTTGATCTTTATTTAAATTTTGAACAGTTAAGTCCTGTTTTCATTAGATTAATTTTTGTATTAAATACCTCATAGTTTTTGTTGTTATCTACACTGTAAAATGTAACTTTCTTAGATTCACCAAAAATTTTTTCGAAAATAATCGTAAATTTACTAAATTTAGTATATTAACAACAAATTCGAGAATTCTCAATTTTTTTTGCGAATTTACAAAAAAATTTGTAAATTAGCAAATATTTTTTGTAAATTTTCGAAAAAAAATTGTAAATTATCAATTTTTCTCGTGAGTTTACAAAAAAAAATCGAAAATACTCAAATTTTTAGTAAATATACTAAAGTTAGTATATTTACGATTTTTTTCGAAAAATTACTAATTTTTTGAAAATATTCTATTTTTTTTGTGAATCTAAGAAAGTTACTTCAGTGTAGATTGAGCTTATTTTTCAATCGGAACCCTGTTCTAACTTAAAAAACTGAGGGACCTTGTTTGTAATTTTTTCATTTTGGATAAATTACACCTTTAATTCCATTTTGTAATCTTTTTTACACTTAATCTAGAACTCTAGATAAATTGACTAAAATTCAATAAAAATTCTAGGCTGCATAAAGCTTTTTTGTATTCTTTTCAAAGTAGACTAGGTTTCATTTCAAAACAAGGAATAAATTTGATTACAGGATTTAGAAAAAAATATCTAAAAATGAATTTTTCCATATCTAAAAAAATGGATTATTTATGGACATACATTAAAATAAATATAATTATGTAATAAATTAAAAAATTAAAAATAATCATATTGCATATATAAAAGTTAATATAAATACATTTTTATAAATGAAATTAAAAACTATTTATAAGAAGCTTAAAAAAACGTTTTTTTAGTAAAAGTATATATTTTAAAGCATATAAATATTAAAAATAAATTCAGATTAATTAAATATTTATTAATATATTTTTGTACAATAATTAACAATAAAATTCTAATTTATTTTATTTATACCCATATAGAAAAAATAATTTTCCATATTTATATACTTTTTCTATGTAAAACTTTCACTAAAAATAAATTTTTAACATAAAATTTAAATTTTTAATGCAATCAGAGGATATTTAAATATTACAAATAAGGGGAGATCAATATCTTTGGGAAACTAAATTATGGTAATGGGTTAGTTGGATACTTTGAAAATACATCCCTGACACTCTTTAATTATTCCAATGGGGATCCTAAGCTTAGAAACAGGGCTTAATGTTATTAGCTGCAAATTCATTAGTTAACTAAAACACTTCTGGTTGGACTCTTACTTGTTGTGTAAATTTCACCTTTTAAGTAGTTGCCAACAAGTAAAAATGAGTTTTGTAGGTCTCAAAAATTTTTTACAAGCTTTATTTTTTGAAAATTTAAAGCTTATACAAAATTTTTGAGACTATTAAAACCTATTTTTATCAAAAATTTTAATTTCGGCAACAATTTAAAAATTTGTCATTTTGGAGCGAAAATGGGCATTCGGTTTATTAACTATAACATCATTGCGTTTTAGCTAACAAAAAATTAAATCAATTCGAAATGTTTTGGTCAACTTGCGAGGTTGTAGTGTTTTATTGAAAATTACCTGAAAAACCTTATTTAATAATATCGACTCCTTTGTTCGTAAGCCCAGAAGACCCATTTTAATAAACTGAGGGTACGGAGGCATTCTCAACCCATTAAGTCATCCATAACTATAGACTGTACTTTAGTTTCCCATAGGTAGTGGTCTAGCCTTGTAAATAACGGTGTATTTAAATTTTTTATCATGTGTGTAGCTTGTTGAAAATGTTTAGCCATATGTAATTTGAAAGTATATACAGTAACTTGCATAGTAGTTTTTTAATCTATGATATGAATGAAAATTATACATAGGTGCTAAGATTTTTACCGCATTATAATATAGTGGTTAATAAAACCTCAATATATCTTATTTAATAAAAAATAAAATTATGCTTTACGTTAATGGAAAGTCGCTCTCGATTATTTTATTTTATATTAATTTTTAATTTTTGTTATATTCATGAACAAAGTGGGTAATAGATAAAATTTTGTTGTAACATGAACAGCATTTGTCGAAATATAGGTGGGAAAGAAAAAAAATTTTTTCATTATGCGCTGCAAAAAAGATCTACTTTCTTACTTTCGGGCGATCTTTTTTTCGCTTTTAATTAAAAACTATGTGTTGAGCAAGGGAAAAAATGTAGGAAATTTTACTTTCAATGCTGTCTGCACTCGTTCGCTACGCTCACTCGTGCATACAACTGCATTGAAAGCCGAATCCTATTTTTTTCTCTTGTTGAACAAATAGATATTTTTCTTATTTATAAACTTTTGTCACTTTTATAATAATGAATTATTTTTGTGCCATTATAATCACAAAAACAACCAAACAAGCATCAGAATTTTGTCTAGCGTGTACGTTTTTGGGATACATCTTAACATACGCTGTCAATAAAAGTACATAAATAAAAATCCCACATTATTCTTTAATTGTTATATATAGTGTACTTATAAATAGCGAAATGCAGTTTAAGACTTCAAGGTATATAGAATAGTAACTCGAATAATAATTATAGTATTCTAGTATCAGAATTTTAATATAGTATACAAGACGATTAAAAATAATTACGTTAGCTCTTTTATACACTCAGCAATTCATTTCACTTGCGAGAAAAAAAATCAAAATTTCTAATTTTTTTCTTAAAACTTATTTACTGTAAGGAAAATTTACAATTAGTTATTTATTGGTTCCTCTTTCTTGCTAAGGGTAAAAAAAAAAATCGTATTCGAATCTAGTTCATCAAAAAAGAATGTTTTTTAGATAAATTAATCAATTTACACGCGACCTGGGCCATCCTTTTTTTTAGGACACAAAGTCGTAATATAATTTAGAAGGCTAGAATTTTCCACATGGTATAATAATAAAATTTGACATAAAAAATTCATCAAATTAAATACAAACAATAATTTTACACAAAGTTAAATTTCACAATAATCTAGGTCTCAACCAGCTTAGCATTTTCAATAAAATAAAAATAAAATCTATAAAAACTCTTACAAAAATATTTCATGCGCTTAAATAAAAATTACAATAAATAAGTATATTTATAATGCTCGATTGGTTTCTCATTAAAAAACGTTTTTTTTTTGCTCAGCAGGGTGCAAAAATCACCAAGTATAAATACACAAGACCCGCCATTAATCAGCTACATATATACACACGCGTAATAATAACTGTAAATACTATCTTTCGTCGCGATAAAGTAGTTTGTTAGCATTTTATTTCTTTTGATAGTACGTTTGTGTGTATAAATGTTTGATAAAAAGAAAATTCTAAGAAAAACTACATGAAAATTTATTCAAGCGTTAAATTTTTGGCTTTCTCTCTGATTCTAAAATATATTTTTTATTTACGGAAGATGAGACTTTCTCTAATTTTATATTTTTTTAACGTCCTTGAGCTTTAAATGAAAATAAATTTTATAATTTTCCGATTGAGATTAAAATCTTTTCAATTAAATTAGTTATTTATATTTTTGAGAATTACATTTCTTATTCTACATACTCGTGAACGTTTGACCCTGAAACTATAAAAAATAAGTTCATGATAATCATATTTCATTTTTTTTAAGATGACTATCAAAAATGTTGAGTTGCAAAAATCATTTTTTTTTTGTATGCGGAAGAGTTTTTTAAGGTCATAAGAATAATATGAAGATGATTTTAAATTTAAGGCGAAATTTATTTAAGCTATTGTCTGACTAGATCCGTAGTTAAACTACTGATTTTTTTTCTTCAAATTAATCTATAAAACATAATTTACTGCGTTTACAAACTCACACATAAATTTCATTTAAAAAAACGTTTTTTTTCAGTCGTTTGACACATTAAAATGTTACAAAGTATAATTTATGAGGTAACTAAAATTTACACTTTAAATCGATTCTAAACAAATTTTAATAAGTCGCTTATTATAAGTAAAATTGCGCAAAAATAAATTTGTAATAGTTTAGTCGTATTTTTGTAAAATATTCATAAATCTTGTAGAATTTTTTTTTAGGGGCGTATACAATAATAAATAAATTAAAAAATATTTAATTAGTTTTGTATATGCACACGTTGAATTATTTATTTGCCTAACTTGGTTGTTAAGTGAAGCTTAGAGTTAATGTGAAATCGTGGTTTTATTTATTTTATTTATTGTTTTGTTGGGAATTACTGGGAACTACTGGGGAAAAATGAAAAATTTTCTGTAAAAAATTGTTTTTAATTTTTAAAAATAGTATAAAATTATTAAATAAGTTCCCTAATGCATCATTTCTTAACCCCAAATGCACATACTGTGATCAATTCTGACCCATAAATTTGCTAAACACTTATAAAATTCTTTCCAATTATTTATAACACGAATTCAATGCACCTTCAGTTTCTTAAGAGTCTAATTACAATTTTAATTCTATTTTTAAACTCTTATAATTACCTGCAGTATTTAAAGATTAAAAATTTAATCTTAAACTATAAATTTAAATTTAATAAATGTTATTTAAAACATTAAAATAAACACCTTAAAAAAATATTTTTATTATTTTTGTCTTTTTCATTTCAAACCAATATAAGGTATTACAATCTTTTTAAATTGCTTCTTCATGTCGTTTTATAGTACAAGATGCATACTTTTAATAAATGAATTTTTCTTTTAAGTACCTAATGGTATAACATAATAAAACTTTTATTTAGATTACAAACACATTTAAAGAGGAATAATATGTCTTTAGGTAGAATAAAATTTTAATTTTATTTAACAAATAAATTTTTATTTTATTATTTACATACTTTTAATACTGCGTTAAGTTATAAATACTTATAAGCTGTTGACATTTCTAATTATATTTTATTATGCTATAAAATATTTTTAATTTTACTGTTTACGTTATGTGAAGGAAAAAATATCAGTTTAACTGTGGTGGATAACTGTAGAAATCTGAGAAATTCTTTTTCATCATTTTTAAAATTTAATGGTTTTCAATACCTAAATAGTAACTGTCGTTCGAGTTGTCGTTGAACATCTCAATATCCATATTTTGCTCATTATTTTAGCTATTTGGCTTAGGTTTTTGGTTAAGGGTTTCTCTAACCTCGGCCCTTGCATAAGGATAGGAAATTTTTAGAATTTTTGTTTGAATGACAGGGGCTAGAATATAAATTTCCCTCTCCTATTCCAACATTTTAAACAAAATATGTATACTTAATTAGGATTTTCGTTCATAAAAGGTTAGGGGGAGGTAACTATAATTTTTAAATAATTAATGGAAACCTAATTCATGATAGCTATAATTTTGGACTATTTATAAAATAATGGTGAAAATTCTTCTTTTTGGGTAGTCTGTTCAGTTAGGTAATTTATGTGTATTTGCTAAAAGAATTCCAAGATTTAAGGTATCAATAGGAATGATAGAGAGCATTAGTGATAATTAACGACATTATGTAATTATTTATATTACATTAAATACATAAATTACAATTTTAATTTTTAAATCCATCGTATGTTATTAAACTATGTTTAAAAATTCATCGTATTTTATCGAACTATTTTTAACTTTAGTTATTTATATAGATTTATATTTTACTATTTAAACACTTTAAAAATATTGCTCCATTAAGCCATTGACCTGTTTTTAATTTCAATACATAGACAAAAATTTTACAATTATAGAATATAATCTTGCACATTTAATTTATCTGATATATAACTTACCTAATTAATTTTAATTTTAATCTAATTGTCTCGTACGAAAATTTAATTGATCATACAAAATCATATCTTTAAATTAAAAGGAAGATAAAATATTTGAATTTTTATGTAGATTTTTTAATATCTTGAGAAAGAAATTGCAATTTAATTTCATTTGAATATTTTCTCATTCATATATTTTAACATACACATATCAAGTGTTTGCCCGCATTATTTTGGTTTTTAGCCAAACCAGAATATAAATTATTAAATTGAAATGCGTATCGAACTTATTTGAATTTTATGTTTCTTTAAAAAAAAAATTCTTTTAATGAAAAGAAATTTTTGAATTTAAGGTGGCTCACGGAGTTTATGAAAAACGAATAATATGAAGCAAAATTTACTGGAGATGAAGATAATTAAAAAACAAACCCATTGATCCCAAAAAATACTCAGGTTCCCGATCAATTAAGAAAGAAATAAGTAACTGAAAAACACCGCGTTCTTATGGGAGTTGATATTGTTTTACTTCGTACTAATTCAAAAACGAATCTTTTTAGATAAAATTGTACACACGTGTTATTTAACAAAAATAGAAACTTTTCCAAGAAAAAAATACAATAGTTGCCGATCAAATTATAAACACATAATTTTAGTCGCGGGCCCCATTCAATAAAATATTTTGTATTTTAAAAATTTTGTTTACACCGCACTCATTATATAAGAAAATGCATAATTATTAATAATAACTTCTAAATATTCACATATCTACAAAATAAATAATAAAATTTAATGAATTAGTTATGCCCCCCTCTGATGTCACCCTAAAATATACGGACCTAATACCGTGCGCCACCTTAAATATCATTTACGCCAGCTGAAAAATTATACATGTCTTGATTATTATACAGAAGCGATGTGATACATGCGTGACATTAATTGAATCAAACTGTAATTTTACATTTTTATTTATAAGAAAGATAGAGATATCAGAATTTTTAATTTTATCCTGATCATATTTTTTGATGCATGTTTAGTACTTTAGAAAATACTTGAAGTATGTTCATTGAGTTTATGCATTTCAGTACCAGTTAGTACTAAGTTAACGTCTTTATTAGGTTCGAAATTAATAAGCTTTTCTCACGTATAAAAATTTTTTATTAACTTTCATATTTTACGAATTTTTTTGTAAATATTTTATGAGCTAAAAATTAAAAATTCAAAATTTTTGATTGGTTTCAGCGAGGTTTGTGTGGATGAAGGTCAGCAACTATCTCTAGCACACGGTTGTCAGTTCTACGAAGTAAGTGCAGCAGAAAGTCCTGCAGGAGCAGCATTAGCTTTTCAAGCACTTTTGAGAGAAGCTCGATCCGTCCAGTTACTCAGAGCATTACCTATTCGACGTAAATTAGGAGTACATTCAGTTTCACGAGTATTAGGCACAATTTTTGGAAAAAATAATACTAAGGATCGTAAAAAAAGACCTTCCTTAAGCATCTGACGCATTCTATGCGCACTCCTCCTTCTCAATATAAGTAATGATGAACCAAAAAAAAGTCCTGATGTCGTTGTACTTAGTAGCAGAGTTTATGCTAATCGTTGAAAAAACGTTTTTTCTGTTAAAAATAAAATAAAAGTTATTATATGATTATAATTTATAATTGTGGATGAGCCACATTAAAAAAATGCATCGAATAAATTATTCGGTTGTTTGAATTCAATTTCTAATTGAGTTAGAAAAAAAATTAAAAAAAAAAAAAAAAAAAACAACTGGAATAAGAAAATTTAGAGAGGTGTGAGTGACGCTCTAATTTTATACACATTTTGCTTTTTGTGAATATAGAATAGATTGTATATATTCGACTGGGAGTTACTTAAAAAGTTTTTCTTAAAATATAAATCCGAAAAAGGGTCTAATGGGTCTAAAAATTCAAACCACAGTAAATTGGTTGCAGCGTTTAAAAGCAATTTTCTAGCCTAAAATAAATTTTGTAAATAAAAAAAAAATATAAAAAATGTAAATATTAATTAAGATAAATTTAAGTAATAAGAAATCCTTTTATTTTCTCAAAAAAAAAATTCTTTCTTCATTAAAAAATATGATTACTATCAAAATTTTATCAACTATTTTAATTAATAGTTATAAAATTTTATAAAATTATAAATATAAATAAATACATATATTTTATTTATATATAAAATATGTGAATATTTATTTAATTATCGATATAAATTGAAAATAATTAAGTTATAAAAATATTTTTTTAATGAAGTAAAAAATAAAATTGAGAAAAATATGTCACCTGACTTAAAGTACATAATTAAAAATAAATAAATTTTTTTTTTATCTTAAATATTCTAGTTTTAAACAAAATTTACATATCAGAAGAAAAAAAAATATCGTTAGATTAAAATAGCTAACATAGTATTATTATTATTATTATAAAACTATAATCCGGCACGAGTGCAATTTATAACATAAAAGAGTCTTGGCACGTTTAATAATATAATATTAAGTCAGTTATTTTGCATTCCAAATGAAAATAAAATTTCTTGTAAATACGAAAATAATTTTTTTTTCAATCTTAATGTATTTATAATTTGCTATTACAGAAACTGAATCTATTCTGTGGCCTTGACAATAATAAATAAAGACAGTTAAATTAGCATGAACGTAAATGTGTTTCTATGAAGTGTATTTTGTATTTAAATTTTGATGGATTAGAAATTTTTTTTTTTAAATTAATTTATAATCAATTATTTAAACTAAGAAATTAATATTTTTATTTTTTTTTTAATAATTAGATTTTTTATTCTTTAAATAAAGTTATTTATGTTCAAGATACACCCACATACACATACTTACATGTACTGTACGCTGAAGCAAATTTATGTATAAAGAAATTCATGTCAACAGATATCAGTTTATTTTGTTATTTTTCACAAAGATTTTAGAATTATTTTATTAATCAAAATCCTAGGCAAGTTATGAGTTTTAATTATGATTCACTTTGCGCTTAGGTTATTTAAAAATTAATGTAATAAAATTGACCCTTTGTTTTAGTCCACGTATTTAATGTTTGTTCATATACAAGCACTAATAGGAATTTTTAGTTGCGAGATAAATTTTAACAAAATATTCTACTAGCTCGAATGCCTTAATTTACTTTTCTCATAGAAGAAGTTACATACTAAAAATTGGAATTGTAATCAAAATCATTTATTCGATAGAATACGTGGGAAATTAAATTTTTGTAAATTCCGCCTTTAAATTTATTATAAATGCAGAACATTCGGACCTTATTAATATTAAATAAGGTCAAAGAATTAAAAAAAAAGTATAAGAAACTTTAAAGTTAAAGGTGTGTAAATTAATTATGTCTGAAAATAATCAGATTTTTATATTTTTCAAAATTATTATTATATGTTATTTGGTTGTGAATATACGTTACACTTGGTTATATTTATAGTGTTTCAAAGTCATTTCACTTTCGAGAAAAGTTTAAAACAATGTATTATCTTATACTTTAAGAAGTAATAACTCTTTGTGCCAAAAAATTATTTAATTACGTTGACATGGAATTCTTCGTATAAAATACAATAATATATTATTTTTTAAAAGAATAATATATCAAAATATATCATCATGAAATAAAAATCTTTTCTTTTTTCTAATGAAAACCTGCGTAATTTAATTACGTCATTTTCGGACGTAAATATAAATTTTTTTGTTGTTTTGAAATATTTAGGTATACATTTTATTTCATTCATAAAACAAAAAACTTATTGTTAAAAAATATTTTTTTGTTTTATAAATACTTTCTATTATTTATAAAAATTCATTTGCGATAATTGTGCTTAATTTTATTACTACGTATTTAAACAATAAAATTGTAAAATATTATGCGAAGAGTTAATAATATTTTAGATAGAATTTTGCTTAAAACATTTCCACTTTCAGGGCTTTAAAAAAATTTTGTGTCTAAATATTAGTTTACTTTCTGCATTGTAAATTTAAAAAAAATGTAAATTTATGTAAATAATAAAAAATTGTAAATTAACCCTTTACTTCAAAAAGAACATATTTCAAAACATTATTTTTTTTTAAATTCAGTAATTTATTAATGCATCAATATTAAATATAATCCAGTAAAATAACGGAGAGGGGGTTGTTTTAGGTAACCAACATGAGAAAAGGTTTGCAAAGGGTTTTTCATGTTGTTGAATACAAAAATCAAGGTTTCGCATTTGTATAACACCCTTAAATTATCAAAAATCACCCCTTATTAAGGGTGAATTTGCAATATTCACTAAGTGTAATGGGATTGAGCCTATAAAATTACGACAAATAAACTGAATAATAATAATAATAAAATAAGTTTTTGGAGCTACTAATTACGAAATTAAAGGTTTCATGCATGAAAAATGAGTCTAGAACTTTTAAATTATGAAAAACTACCCATTTATTGGGATGATTTTTCAATATTCGCAAATATTAACAAATTTTTGTCAATAGTATGTTTTTGGGTCGCTGATTTCGAATTTTGGAGTTCTTAATGTGAAAAATTTGTTGCAACCACTTAATTTAGCAAAAAACGACCCTTTATAGGGGTTAATTTCAATATCCTTTTAAGAATTTTTGACACGCAAGACCTAAACAACGTATTGGAGGCAAAGTTTTGTTATGATTTGCAAATACAGAAAAGTCACCCATATAAGGAGTGATTTTCTTGATTTAAGGGTGGTGACATACTTTTTTGGGCTAAATTTTATTACAGTTTGTGAATATTATAAAACTACCCTTAATGAGTGACAATTTTCGCTAATTTAAAGGTATTAGACAAATTTCGCTTGAACGAAATTTTGATTTTTGGAATCAGTAACCAGAAAAACCTTTAAAACCTTTTTTCAAAAAAGGTGAATAAAGCCAAAAACAACTGCAAAACCGTGATTTTACCGGAGTAATAATACTCAATTTCGGACAATCAATAAAGAACTCAAGGGTTAATAACTATTATATTTCTATAAATACTTTAAATAAAATTCTAACGATCTATTGTACTATATTTTAAGAGTTGAAAAAAAATGTTTAATTAATCATTTTTTTAGGCATTTTTAGTATTACATTCCATATATATAAAAAAAAACATTTGTAAATATAAATCAATTCTTTTGTAAATAAATTCATTTATTATTTTATTATAAAAATTGTAAGTTTGAATTAATTTTTTGTATACTATAATAATTGATATTATAAATATATATGTATTTTTAAGTGCTAGTCAGCCTATATAATATAATATTTTTAGTAATGAAAAATTGTATAAGAAAAATAAATTTTATTTTGCTCTTTAAAATTTTAATTTATTTTTTTGCACTCATTGTTTACCACATAACCAATTTTTATGATTATTTACAGTTTTTAATATTGAAATTAATAAATCAAGTTCTAGAATTTTTGAAATCACTAAAGCTCTGAGTTGTTATTAAAAGTGTATCTGTACCAATCCTTACAAATATTATTTCTTGAATTATAATCAATGAATTCTAATTAATTTATACTAATGCATACCTTTTTTCGCTGAGCATGTCAACCTTCGCTGAGCATGTCAGGTTACCTTTCTAAACTATGTTATTGGCATTTTAAAAATACATGATAATGTTCAAGTAAAAAAATAAATAAGAACAATTTATCGTACCCCTATATGTTATTAACTCCGCCTCTTTGACTTTGCTTGACCAATTCGAAAAGAAACAAACTAATTTTCTTTGAATAAAGGTATACGTCTTTTCTTTACATTATACCCTATTATTCTACCCTAGCTTATAAGCTTTTCCATAAATTACACCCACATAATACAAATTACCAATAAATAAAAAGAAAATCATTATCTAAGTAGAAATGGAAGTTAAAACTACTTTTATAATATAATTTCAATATTTACCCATCTTTGAATTGTCCAATTAAGTGTGACATTATACTACTATACCGAAAGTTAAAATTTTTTTTATATTTTATAGTAATAATACTCCAATCAAAATACGAGTTTGGTTGTATTATTACTGGCAACTATAAGATTTGGTCTAGTATAGGTTTTCTGGGTCGCTGATCATGAAAGAAAGGCGAGAATCCACATTTAATCCATACAGGTTTTTTGGGTCACTGATCAAGAATTTTGAGAATGTTTTTATGAATAATTAATATTACGTTCTAAAATTAACAGAAATTACCCCTAAAAGGTCTATTTTAGCTATTGTCGCATTTAAGATTAATTTAAGACTATTAATTAATCATAGAACAATCTAAGAAATTCTTGATCAACGACCCAAATAACCTATATGGACTAAATCTGGACGCCCAAAGTGCGGTAATAGCATAAATACCCCATTTTGCAAGGTTAATGGTGTTTTGCATGTTTCTTTACAAAATGACCCCTAATATATTCATGATCAGTGACTCAAATAACCTATACTAGATCAAATCTGGTGGTTGCCAGTAATAATACAAACTCCCTCCTCGTATTTTTACTGAAGTATAAATCAAAATAGCTTTTATTTCACACTAATTTGAGTATTTGCAATTTCAAAATCTAAAAAACTTGCTTAAGCTGAAATAAATTCTGAATAAAATAATAAAGGAGGCAATATTTGATTTTCTAAAATTAATTAATTATTACCCTAAATTGAGGATTTAAACTACCTTAAAAATTAAGGAAATTAATATTTATATTCATAGTTAATTTGAAACGAATTGTTTTTGATTTAATGTTAATATGCGTTGACCATTAAATAAGTATTATATGATTTTCATTATGCAAGGAAAAGTAACAAAGAAAAGAATCCCTTAAAATATAAAGAAAGTAAAATTATAGGGCAGAAGTATTGGTTTTAGAAACTCTGTAGTCTCTTTTTCTCAACTTATCATTTTTTTATTAAATAACCCAGGTAAAAAGATTAAGCTTACCGTCAGCTTAATTTTGGGTAAGTTTACTGTAAGCTTACCGAAGTAAGCTAAATTAAACTAACAAAGCTTGATAATAAAAATTTTTTTTTTGAAAAATAGGTTAAATTAATACATTTTTTTAGGTTAAGTAAGCTTACGAGTAAGCTTAATCTTTTTAAGTGGGAAATTAAATGGTTAAAGTACGAGTAAAGGATTAAAAATGACAAAAGTAACGTCTGTACTTACATGAGTTTTTTTTTCTTTTTTTTATTAATATTCATATAGTAAACCTATTTTGGAATTTATTTAAGGACTAACTTAAAAATAACTCAAGTCGATATAAAAATTATTTTTTTAATAATGTCAAAAAATTATATTAAAAATGTAGAACATACAAGAGATTTTATGGGCCAAGGTATTTCACCATAATTATATTGACGAATGCATAAATATCAAAAGAAATACATTTGTTTATTTAACCTATAAGAAAACTGTGTTGATATCTAGGGCAAATATCAAGTTTAAAGCTTTACATATAATATTTTTCATCTATACAGTTCTTATAGTAAATCTTTGATTGAAAAGGATATTATTATTATTGTTACTCGAAGAAAAAAAAAATTTTTTTGAAATGAAAAATAAGGTCGTGATTATAAATTTTCTATTTGAAAAAAAAAATTTTATGTGTCATAAATTTTGATATCTAGTTTTCAATAGATTAATTTAATAGAATGACTTTATTATTATTTAAGCTCATAAGATTCTTATATTCTTACTACTAATACAAAAAATGTGTTATAAATCTTTGAATTTTTTAAAATAAAATTTTCTCTTTTTATAATATCAAAAAACAATAAAATTTTTGTTTTTTTTTTTAATAAATAAATAATTTTTTTTTATAAAATATAAAGTAAAAGTTATTTTCTTATACGAAAATATAAATATTTACAAAAATATAAATGTACAGTACATTAAAATTCAATAAAATAAAATAATCTTTATAACAACAATGTAAAGATAAAAAATACCTTTGGAATTCCAAAAAGAAAGAATATATTTACTGTTCTTGAATTAATAATACAAATTTTCATTTTTTATCTTCTTCTTCTTCTTCTTTTTCAGTAGTACATAAATTTTATTTTTTTTTACATTTTCAATTGCTGATGTCACTTTTTATTTAAAAACATAGAAAAAATTAATATTAACATAATTTTTTTAAATGTCGCGCCAAATACAATGACATTGCTTTTTATTTTATATAAATAAAAGTATTTTAACATAGCATATGTTTATAAGGCGCCAATTACATTTTTTAAAAAAGAAAATATTTACAGCATTTTGTCTTAAATTTACATTCAAAAGAGAAGAAAAATTAATAAGATTTTCGACCTTCTAAGATTTGTAAGCAAAAGATTTTAACGAAAAAATAGTGATTATGTACATTTTATTATTATTTTTAAGAGATCAACTCTTCAAAAGAGTCATTTGGACTATTTTTATTTTATAGGAAATGTAATACGTTTAATACTACTTAAGAATTGTAAAAATATTTGATCTTTTATGTGTCAGTAACTAATTACGTTTTTCGTTTTGGTTCCTCATAGAGGAACCATTGTGTTAGGTCAAATTTTGTTTTCTGATTTTTTGGCATATAAGCACGTTTTGGGACCCCAGGAAGCTAAAAAATCGGTTTTTAAAAAAAGTCTGTGTGTGTGTGTGTGTGTGTGTGCGCGTGTGTGTACGTACGTACGAATGTAATCGTTGATATTTCACAAACATTATGGAATTAAGACCTAATTTTTTTTTCAAAAATTTTTTCACCAAAAAAGCTCGAGGTACTTTTTTTTTTTTTAATTTGGATGTAATACCTCATTTATTTCCACGAAAGTATTTATATTTGAAAGTATGGTTTTCACATGATATCTCGAATCGGATACTTAATTTTCTAAAAATTTTTTTCCTAAAATTTTTTTCACAAAAAAATACAAAAAATACCGATTTTTTTTTTCTTTTTGGACGTAGTACCTAACTTATACTAGTTTTAAGAACCTTGTTTATAGTAACTTTTTGGATCTGATACTTAATTTTTTCAAAATTTTTTTTATCAAAATTAAAAAAAAAGAAAAATAAAAAAAACTTGTAACGATGCTCTTTACGTTTTCTTATTAATATACTATTTCTAATAATGTTTAGGTTCTATGGACATCTATAGATATTAATGCGTTACTAGAATATTCTTATCTGTATAATGTATTCTAAAATAAGATAGGAAGCCGTCAAGTCAGTCTTTTGTAAGCTACCTACGGGAGCACATAACTCCGGTCTGTATGTTAAATACAGAACCGTTAATTGATAATAAATATGATCTTAAAATAAATTTAATGTGGTGATCATTTCTTAACCTATTGATGGGATTTTGGACCAAACCCCGTCACAACTGGCGATCCTGGACCAACTATACAATAATACGATCATAGAATCAAGGTTATTGTATGCTGAATGAAATCTGGAGAGTACACGTATATAAATTATACATATTCTATAATAAATTTATAATTGAATATTAGGTGCTGAATGACACGTCAGACCAATATTTATTAAGAAAATAATAAATTTATAATAATAACAAAAATAAATCAATAAAGTCAAAATATTTTATTATTGAATAATATATTAATTATTTCAAGAAATTGTTTAAATGAAATAAAAATTAATGTTTCAAGATAAGTTCAGTAACATTAATTAAAAATATTAGTATTTCAAAATTTTACAGGAAAAGTAAAAAACTATATAATCTATATAACGTATTAAGTTAAATTTCTTTATAAAAATACATAAAATTTATTAAAATAAAAATTACAGTAAAACATATTATTCATATGTTTAATGCATATATACTTACATAAATTATATAAAAATTTAAAAGTTTTAAATATAAAAAGAGATAAAGATACTAATAGACAATCCTTATCAATTTTAAACTAGATAAAATTTCAACAAGATTAAAAATCAAGATAAAAACATAATTTTGGATACGTAAACTATTGATTAAAAATAATTATGTATATGGGTAATTCCCTAAAATAAAAACAAAAAATTAGTCACAAAAAAGTGTATGGTTAGAAAATTATACATGGGTTATTCCCTATATAAAAAATTTAGAATTTTCTTGTGAGTGAGACTGAGTTTCACGAAACTAGTTTTCACATTAAAAATTTGGAGAATCCAGTTTTGGAAATCTTTATTATTTAAGAAGTTAAGTGTTAGTAGTAAGCAGATTTTTAATTAACCTTTTAGGCGAATGAAAGATATTTTAAAGGAGGAGGAGTAGCTCTCGTTAAAATGATACAATAATCATAAAATACTGATTAATTAAAATATGACATCTAAATGTTGGATATGCACAAAACAAAGTAGATTATATTAATATGCTTTATTTATTAAAACAAAAAATAAAAATAACGCTTTAAATACTCGAAGACAAAATAATACAAATAAACTATAATTTATAAGAAATTTTAGTTGAGATTTTTTTGAGAATAATACTAATAAAACATTGTAAAAATACATTCAATATTTATCAGCAGAAAATAATATAAATAAGTATTCAATAATTAAATTAGTTAAGAAATAAGAAAAGTTTTAATTTTTGCTAAATGAAATGAAAAAATGAAATAAAAAAGAACTTTCAGTTATCAAACTTTAATCAATATTAAATTATTATAAATTTAAAAATTAAAAACATTAATATTAGTAAATTAAAGTATAAAAACAAATCATTAGACGCATAAGTTTTGCAAAAATATTTAAATAATTTTGGATATCTCTAATTTTTAAATCAGTCGTACATAAAATGCTTATAATTACATATCTTAATAATCATAATTACAATTAAATTAAAATTCACATTTGCGACAGGTATAAATAGTATTCATAATACAATACATATATTCTTAAAATATAATTTTAAAGAATATCTGAATTGATGATTTGATAGTAAAAAATAACTTACTCATAAAATTATGTGTATAATTATGTAGTCGTTTAACAGATAAATCAAGTCTATTATTAAGCAATTAGTAATAGCTTAGTTCAGAATAATTATTACTTATATACTCATAATTAAATATTTAATTGGAATTACAAAAACAGCTTTTTGAAGAATAAATTAATCATTAATAGGACTTTTATTTTTAATCTTAGATTTACAATTTAACTTTACAATTAAATCCTTATACCTAATTTTTCAAAGAGTGGAGAGTAGATATCCTTACTTTTAACTCATAATAGATACCTTTGCATTTAATTAACTATGGAGTTAAAGAATTTAATAGTAAATCATTATAAGCAATATATAGCTTTACAAAATTGTGAAGTTGAAAATTATGGTAAAGATAAGCTGCATCAACTTAAATCGAAACATGAATTAGAAAGATTTGAAATTAATAATTTAATTAAAGATGACGAAAATGCAATTCATATTGTAACAGAAACTATATTTAATTTTGAACAAGAAAGAAATATTTTCAAGGTAAAAAATTTATATCCAGCAAAAGAATTGATAAGAACCATTAAAACATTCAAGGGTAAAGATGATTGTGGATTAGAACACTTTATCAAATCTATTGAATGGGCAAGAACTCACTGCAACCAGTCAGATTTATTGCTTCGTATTATAATAGCTGAAAAAATTCAAAAAGATGCAGAACTAGCAATTAGATTCGAACATATTGATTCATATGAAAAACTTTTTGATACATTGCGTAAAAATTTAAAATACAATACTTCAATTGATATTTGCAAACACAATTTATACACAATTTATCAGAATAACACTACAGTAGATAATTATAACAATAGATTTTTTAAATGTTTCCAAGAATTACGATACGCAACTCAAGCAAATTACAATAACTCAGAATACCAAGAACTAGCTTTAGATATTATGGAAAAAGAAGCTACTGAAAAATATATTAGTAATTTGGACTATAATATTGCTTACATTCTCAAACCAAGCAAGCCTAATAATCTAGCTTATGCATTTAAAGAGGCTTTAGAAATTGAGCTTTTTATTCTTCAGAATAACCAAGCTCATCTTAATATAGAACAACATCAAATCAATGTTTTTACAGCAAAAGGCAACCATTTTATAAATAAGACCAATGTATCAAAAAACAATATCCAAAATACTCAGGCTTGTAATCCTAGTAAGGATGTGAGAAAATCAAGACAAGAAGTTCAAAGTCTTTGCGCAATATCCAGCGCTAATACAAGACAATCAGAAATTTCTGTAAAGAATGAAATACAAACTGTTCACCCTAATCTAGCAAATCATGCACCGAAAGGAAATATGAAAATAAGGAATAATAAGTATGTTAATTCTCATGATGATGCAATACCGAAAAATGATCCGAAAGCTCCAATTTCAAAATCCTTAAATACACTAAAAACAAAAAAACTGAAAACGTACGATCTATCAATCGATGAAACCGGATCTAAAAGTAAAAATATACATTTGAAAAATACTCAAAACAAAAAAGAACTTTGTTCAGAATTAGACACACAAGAAACACACTATATTAAACAGTCAAGCAAAAAAGAAATATATTCAAATAGCATACCCGATTCAAAGAGTAAGATTATAAAATCAGCATGTAATCAGAATGTAAACAGAATGCACGATTCAGCTGAAAAAAGTAACCATCATAGATTAGATACAAAAGAAATAACTGATTTGAGTAACTATAAACAAGAAAGATCAAATGAAACCTTAAAGGGTGGAGAAATTGAATATGAGAAATCCGTAACCTCAAATGTAAATAATATCAAACACTCTCATTATTTCACTGACAGCTTGAACGAAATAAAACTATTAAACAAAATTACTGACTTGAAAGCTGTTATAAATAAGGTAACATTAAATGAAGAAAAGCAAGAAGCAAAAGTAAACAGCTTAAATGCTAACAGTTTGCAAATAACTATTAAACAAAATAAAACAGTAAATCTCGATAAAGCATTACTAACAAATAATAAATTCAACAAAAATAGGAATTCCATGTTGTATTATAAAATTAATTATAAACATTTAACCAAACAAGAAAGTAATCAAAAGAAATCTAAAAATAGTAAATCAAAAATAACAGTCTTTAATTTTGGAAATTTGCGAAAAATTAGAGTTAACTTACACAGAATGAAATTTGTAAAAAGAGCCAAACAATACAATATATATAAAATGAATATTAATCTACTAGATAAATTGAAAAATGTAATAGGAATTCAGCAAAGCATAAAATACAATAATATAATAAACCTTAGGAAATCAGTAATGAAATATTTAGGTAAATCAAAACTTACTAATAATATAGTCACTTTCAATAATCGAATGTCTTCAAAAACATTTAGAAATGTATTTAAAAATTGCAATAACAACCTAATACAAACAGAAAAATCAAATAAATTAATATTAGATTCTAGGTCGCATATTGATAACACTGAATTTCATCAAGTCAATAGTCTAAAAGCAATGTATGAAAAAAGATTTCATATTCAATGGCTAATTGATAAAAACAAAGAACAAAGATTTTCTTCACATTCTCTTAAGTCAAAGATTTTTAGAAATAGTGAATTTAATACAAGAAATGTATAGCGTTTTATTCATGCATAGTATATTCATAATAAACTTAATTACTATCCGGTAAATTGAATTAATTATAACTTATACAATTTTTCTTTAAATTCAATAAATAATAGAATTTGAATAATATATACCTTGAGAGCAAATTTATCAATAAGTTAACTACTGATTCTCGTATTAGATCAGTATATAGTATTTGATCATTAATTTTCTTTATAAATATAAAATATTTAATTTAGTTTATCACAGAAATTGAAATTTTAAGTAAAATAAAATGATAATAAAATGTAATTGTTTTGATAATAAGAAATAGCCATGATCAAGTGATTGTTAGAGAAAATTAAAAGAAGTTAGAGAAAGTTAATAGAGTTTCATAAATTAAACAAATCTGCTTTACTTTAGCAAAGTATAGTTTTCATAAAGCATATTATAAAATTAAAGTATAATAATTTACGGTCAAATTCTGAAGTTAAGAATTAACAAAAAATGTGTATTTAAAATTCAAAATCATCATATTACAAATCTTAATTAAAGTTTCAATTATCAATTATATTTTAATTATATCCTTTTTAAAATGTTGTAAAGTATAAAATTTCAAAACAATAATTTTATACCCTTCAATATATTTATTTATTTAACAATATTTAGTGCAGTTATTAACGATGAAGTTTTTAAAATACTACACGCATTTTCGATAATACGAAATACATTTATAGAGTTAAGGTTTAAGCAGATTGTAGCTAAACCTTTTAAATTAAATAATGTTTATAGAAGTAATAAATAATAGCTAACAAACTAAATTATTTATGGTTAATAAATTCTAAAAATTCCGTACAAATATTGTTCTAAAGAAACTAACAACTTTCAATTAAATACAGTAAATAATTTAAGAAATAAAAAGTGATAAGTGAACATTTTTTCAAAGAAGGGAGAGTGTTGTACACATAAGCTCATGTACACTAATAACAACCTAAATCACACTATTAGCTAAGTTAATAATAAAATAGTCAAATATCTCTTTGTAATAGAAGCATTTTAATTAGCCTGATAATCATCAAAAAATATTTTTCAAAATTATAGTAAATTATAAATCAATTACTCCAGCTTTATATAAATAAAACTTAAACTAGAAACGAATTAGTTTTTTAGAGATATACCAAACTATTCCATTTTCAAAAACTATGGTGATAAAAATAATAGCAAAGAAATGTTTAAATTAATGTTATGCCTAAATAATAATTACACATTATTCATGTAAATTGACATAATAACATTCGTAAAAATAATATTGCAAATTTTATTCTATTCTAATCACTAAAATTATATTAGTGATACGCTCATTTTAAAGAATCGTTGTAATTTTATGTATACAAAACCATTACTTATGATAACTAAATAGTTAATACAATCTGTAAAAGTTTATATTTTAAAAATGAAAATTCAGTGGCCATTGTAAGAAAATATTACACACTAGTTACAAAAACAATATAAAATTTATGAAATCAAAATCCCAGTATATTTGTCAGAGATTAGTCAAACAATTTTTTGTTCTAAGGAAAACAGCATTTTTATATAAAATAAAATTAGAAAACTATAAGAAACATTATACTCATACAAATATATTAATATCTAATAAAATGTAAAATAAAAATTACAAAAGAACTAATCATTCTTTTGCTCAATAAAAGTAAATAATTAAAATTTTGATATTACTGAATTTCATACTGCAATAATACAGCAAAACTTACTTAATAACGCTGTAAAATATTAGATTAGACAATTTTAATTAAAATCATAAAAATAAATCTATAATATTCAAAATTAGATACCAAATAATAAGAAATGAGATTGTTTTTACATGTTTTAATTTCATAAATTGTTAGTATTAGACTTTAAATTAGGTATTAGACTTTAAAATATAGAATGTATTCAATATTATAACTTACAGAATAATTTTTATGAATAATTATCCTAATAACTGATATTGAATTTTGTTGGAAATGTATAATAATGAAAGTGTAATTAAAGTTTTAGTTTATTAATTTAAGTATGTATTAAGAATCCAATTAGAAAGATAGTTTGAATCGAATCTTGGACTAAATAATAAACAGATGTACAATTAAAATCTTAAATTTTGTAATAATCGAAAGAATATATTATTAGCTTGGTCAACGCTGGTTAATTATACTTTTGGTTAATAAAATAATAAACTCAAATTATAATATTAAAATAACATAACTTAACTGACTACGAAATGTTAAAAATACTGAATTCTGTCAATTTGTCATACAACATAATAATAGAAATAATACTTTAAAATTGCGATTTTTCAGGAGTAAAATCACTTTAAGCCCAGGAGTGTAACGATGCTCTTTACGTTTTCTTATTAATATACTATTTCTAATAATGTTTAGGTTCTATGGACATCTATAGATATTAATGCGTTACTAGAATATTCTTATCTGTATAATGTATTCTAAAATAAGATAGGAAGCCGTCAAGTCAGTCTTTTGTAAGCTACCTACGGGAGCACATAACTCCGGTCTGTATGTTAAATACAGAACCGTTAATTGATAATAAATATGATCTTAAAATAAATTTAATGTGGTGATCATTTCTTAACCTATTGATGGGATTTTGGACCAAACCCCGTCACAAACTGCAATATTATTTTTTTTTTTTAGTGTAATACCTCATTTAATTCTATGAAAGTACTAATATCTGAAAATATTGTAACTAGTGATATTTCAAAACCATTATCGAATTAAGACCTAATTTTTTTTTCAAACATTTTTTTATCAAAAAATTTCAAACTCCTTTTTTTTTTTTTAATTTGGATTTAATACCTCATTTATTTCCACGAAAGTACTTATATTTGAAAGTATGGTTTTCACATGATATCTCGAATCGGATACTTAATTTTCTGAAAATATTTTTCCTAAAATTTTTTTCACAAAAAAATACAAAAAACACCAATTTTTTTTTTCTTTTTGGACGTAGTACCTAATTTATTTCTATGAGAGTACTAGTCTTAGAAAGTTGGTTTATTTTTTGGATCTGATACCGAATTTTTTCAAAATTTTTTTCTCAAATTTAAAAAAACAAAAAAAATAAAATAACTGCAATATTTTTTTTTTTGTTTGGGTGTAATACTTCATTTAGTTCCATGAAAGTACTTATATTTGAAAATATGGTTTTTACTCGATATCTCGAATCTGATAATTAATTTTTTTTAAATTTGTTCTAAAATTTTTGATCAATAAAAAAAACGTTTAAAAGTTAATAGAATTGTATGTATGATTGCATACTTGTAATCGGTGATATCTGTGGCATAATTAAGTATTAAGCTCATTGTTTGAGGAACCTAAGTGCCAGCTAGTTGGCAGGGTATTTTATTTCTATCTGATCTATTAGCTCTGGAAAATTTGAGTGTTAAAAACTTCATCCCTCTAAATATTGATAAATGTAAAGTTTTACGTATAACTAGATTTAAATGCTTGCTTGTATTAAACTATTATTTAGATAAAATTGACATCGAAGGTATTTTTTTTTTTTTTTTGTCAAGGGAATCTTGTGAATGTTACATCAGCCATGGAGTGTTTGCGGGCCCTAAAGACCAAGACAATTTCCATGACCGCCCAGTTGCACAAAGTGTACAACTGGGAGACCACGGGCGAACGCGGTCGCCGGCTACGCCCCAGATTCTTACTGGATAAACACACTATAAACCCCCCTGCGCTTGTTTGCCCCAAACCGGAACTCCCTTTTCAGGTATAACTTCAGTTTGGGACGCGCAGCCTAGGCAACTGGCCGCTGCCTTCTCCCAGACTAGTGACAGGAGAGCTATCTACGATAGAAAGCCCTCCTCCTTTTTCTTCAACAAAGTGGCCCTCACGGACTCTGCTACTTTGTTTCAATTTTCAGGACTCCTAGCATTTCCGGGACCACCGTCTCTGGCCTCCAAATCGGGAAGGGTGGGCGCCCTTCCGAGTAGCGCACACATCCAAAGAATGTGTGCTCCATTGTATCCTTCACGCTTGGGCAGTGCAAGCACTCCTCTGTTGCCACCTTATGCCAATGTTTCAACATGACACGGAAATAACCGTGTCCAGTTAGAAATTGGGTAAGGTAATAGTCCACCTCCCCATGCTGTCGCCCAGTCCATGCCTGCAGATCTGAGATCAGAGTACGCGTCCACCTGGCTATTTGTTCATTCTTCCATCGATCCTGCCAAGCGCTCATAGAGCTGAAGCGGGCGCGAGTGGATGCCACTTCGCGGTCCTCTACACTATCGTAAATGTATTTCCGCTCCAACGCTAGCAGGTCGATGGGTATGACCGATGCTACTACCTGGATCGCCTCAAGGGATACCGTATGGTACGCGCAGGCGATCCTCGAAGGTATTAATTCATTTAAAGCTTAAGGTATTATATTTTATAGTAACTTTAATTTTGAGCTACATATAAATTACGCAGCTTGAATGGCTAAATAATCCCTTTCTTGGATTAGAAAGACGAGACACATTTAATAGTTTTAGCAGCATACCAGCTTCAAAAGTTCTTAAAAAATGTGTTATTTAAATATTCAATTGTATAGACTTTATGTAAAAATCTACCATATGTATTGGTCCTCTGGACTGTTTACTTGAAATAAATAAATAAATATTTAATTATATACATATACATATTAATTTATAGGATGAAGAGTAAGATTTTTGACTGTTTTAAGACCCAAAAACTCATATTTTTTCATGTTTATTACTTACATGAAAATTTAATTTTGGCATCCCTTGTAGTAAATTAAAAAATAAATTAGTTTGAGGAAAGTTCAGACTTGAACCTTCATTTTTTGTATTCATTATTTTTAGCCAAATAAAAGTATTATGTATAATTACTACCCAAAATATATAGTAATTCACATTAAAGGATTGTAACAAACTATTATAAAAGTAAATTAAAAAAAAAACTTTTTGTAGGCATCTTTGGTAGAATTTAGAGAAATTTTATATTATAACAAAACAATAACCAGACTTTGATATGTGCGATGCTTTTTTTTTTAAATCAGAATAAAATTTTTAAATCTGGGTAGGGATTCGCGAAAGTAATTGGATCTTCTTCGTTTCCCCCCTCCCCTTCAAATATTCAAATAGCTAAAATTTTGCTGGAAATTACTTAAAAACACTTAAAATGAAGTTAACACTAAGTTTTTGGTGCGAAAAACGCAAAAAAAAAACTTAAAGTAAAAAAATTTTTAATAATTTTGAAAATTTGTAAAAAAATTTAAGGATTGAGCTTATCCTAGGGGTAGGTGCGAGTACAGCATTTGGGGGTAGGTTTTAATTGTTTTTTTTTGTTGGGGGCTTCGCCCCCTCGACCCCCAGAATTTTGCTTATTCTAGAGGAAAATGCTAGTACAGCATCTGGGGGTAGGTTTCAATTGCTTTTTCCTTTGTTGGGGGCTTCGCCAAAAATGGGTATGCAAGAAACGTAGCTGTCGTGTAGAAAGGGGATTAATAATACGTGGTTTGAAGGTATGTATTTTTTATGTTTTATATTTTAATATTTTTTTAATCTTATTATAATTATAGATAATTTTTTGTGTTTTAGACTCAAAATTATCATTAGAAACTGCAATATTTTTTATATACGCATGGTCCTAGGACTATGCGAGTATGAAGTTTTGTGATAAAGAATTTTTGATGAGTCAAGAATCCATATGCGATTGGAACAACTATCTCCGCGAAGTTTGTGTGGATAATCTTTTGAAAAATAGTAAGAAAATTGGTGGCCCAAATTTAACTGTAGAAATTGATGAGTCTTTGTACTCAAAAAGAAAATATAATTATGGTAGGGTGTTGCCCCAACAATGGGTTTTCGGAGGTTAATATAAAATACAATATAAAATATAAACTAATAAAATATAAAAATAATATAAAATATAAACTAATTTAAAATATATAAACTAATTTAAAATAACCGGTTTGTGTAAACACAACCTAAATGCATGGAACATGTTTACTTCCAAATGAGGACTAGATATAATACAAATGTTACTCAACATTACAATACAATTTTCTATTGTTGTAATTTGTAATTATTACCTTACTAGTTGTTAAGATTCTAAACCCAAACTATTTTGATTCCCTAAACCTGAATTATTATAAGTCCCTGAACCTGAATTATTCCAAGTCCCTAGATCGATATTATTCTAAGTCCATAAACCTGTATTATCCTAAGTCCTTAAGCCCAGATTTTTCAAAGTCTTTTAATAGTATTTTATTTATTTATATATACTTACCTAATTATTCTAAGTCTTATTTGACCCCCCCCCCCTTAAAAAGGACAAATTTGACCCCCCCCCCCCTTAAATAGGACAAATTTGACCCCCCCCCCCTTAAAAAGGACAAATTTGACCCCCCCCCCTTAAATAGGACAAATTTGACCCCCCCCCCCTTAAAAGGACAAATTTGACCCCCCCCCCCCTTAATTTTCAAGTTCTGAAGTACCCCCTCCCTATAAACATGTTCCATGTTAATATATTTAGGGATTTGCCGAGATTCTAAAGAGGTTTTCATACATGCAGTTCCTGATAGAACAAAGGAAACTTTATTGAGTTGCATTGAAGCGTGCATTGGACCTGGGAGCACTATCATGTCTGACAAATGGGCAGCTTACCAAGGGATACCTAACATAGCAGGTATTACATAATTTTTTAATTTTACTTTTTTTAGTTACTCATACCATTTTTTGTATATTTAGGTATGAATTTTGAACACTACACAGTTAATCACAGTGAAAATTTTGTTGATCCTGTTACTGGTTCACACACCCAAACAATTGAAAGTTTATGGTCGAAAATGAAGCAAAGAACAAAAAAGGAGTTCGGCACACATAGAAGCATGATTGATTCGTACTTGTGTGAATTTTTATGGCGACAAAAGTATAAAAATTCTAATCTATTTTTGCAAATATTGGAGGACTTACAATCATTTTATCCATTGAATAAAAAATAATTGTATTATGTTTAAGCTTATATTATGATTCAAAAAAAAAGGTCAAAAAAAAAATAAATAAAAAAAACAATTTTTTTTTCAATTAAAAAAGTTTTTCCCACCTAAAAACATTTATTTTTAACTAATTTAGTCGTTTAGAAGAATTTTCTAGTGAAAAAATAGCGATTTAGTGGGGGTGGGAGGGGGGGGGGGCGAAGAAGCACCATGTAATTTTTTTCAACACACGAGATTAGTGCAACTGAGCAAAAAAGGGGGTGAAATAGCGCAGGTCATCATCTCTCATTTCATTTGCTGTTTACTTATAAATACAAAAATAGAAATAAGGAATAAATAACAATTAAACATATTCTGTCGTTACATTATTTTGATTATAATTTCTAAGTTTTGCAGTTGTGTCTAATTACATACAATTGCTCTTTTGTCCCTTCGCGTACGTAAAATACATAAAGAACTCTAAAAATAAAAAAAAATTATTGTATAAAAATAAAATTTTAACTTTGCTGCAGTTATTATATTGATCAAATGAATTTAATAATTCAAAAAGTAATGCATTATTTTTTTAACTTTGCAATAATTTTTATTATACAAAACTTATACTTCTTTTTAATAATTATATTAAAATAAGTTCCTAGAATTATGGTTTTTTTATAATTATATATGTATTTAGAAGAGGGTGCACACAAAAAATTTGCATATTTATATAAATTAAATTTAATTTTTTCAAGAAAACAATTTTTTTTTAGTAGAATTATAAAAAACTATATGGAATTGACTAATGAGTTTTAATTATATATTGTTATACTTACACTGTAGGATTAATTTATTGATTTTTCAAGTAAACTAGATAAAAAAAGAGAAAAAAACTTAATTTGAATAATCATAGTGATCAAGTTGCCTGAACAGAATTTATTTGGGTTATGTTTTACAAGATTTTTCTGGATACGAATATGATTTTCGTTTTCACCTGAATTTTCCCAAATTATAATTAAAATAACATGAATTGTTTAAATACAATTGATCATAGTATATTTTCTTTATTTTGCGTTCAAATTAGATACATTTAATACTCGCGTCCATTTATTTTATTAACAACAAATTCGCATTTTATAATCAACCTAAATTTTTAATATGTAGTATAGTATTTATTTGTTCGAACGGTTTAGTGCATCGCAGAAGAGCTTCCTGAATTACGAAGATTTCTATGAGCACAATTTCGTGACACAGGAGGCCATTCAAAATTCACGAAAGAGCAAGAAGAAGTTTGTTATTGCATGCTTTTACCAATGCTTTTCCATCCATCCCCCATGACTCAATTCACAAGGCCCTTATGTACACAGACTTCTGGACAAATATAGATGGATTATAAAATCACTGTTCACAACTTAACCACACAAGTAAGAACTACCGCGGGTACGCTGATCCAATTTGTATAATTTCGAGAGTTGTTGGCAAAAAAAGGATGAAACTACCTCAGGGAGTTAGTATAAAGGTCGTGTTTTCTCTCCCAAATAGGGGCAGAGGAAGCCTACTTCCAATAGACAACATAGTCAAGATAACCGTCACAGTCACATTTAAAATTTTAACCTGCAAAGATGCGAGTAAATTGGGCATATTCAGTCAGAGAGGCTGAAAGAATGAAAAAAAGCAGCTTCTGAGGTTGATTGCGCAAGATTCCTGTTGGACAGCCTAGATGATGACATGTTGGTAGAAACACTAGCGGATTCATTTTGATCCAGGTTGAGAAATGGTGCCCGTCGGCAAATTACTCGACTTGGATTAAAATGACACTGGAGTGCACAGATTATTTATTGATTGCAAAGTAATCATAGGAGACAGGACAGAAGTTGTACTCCGGCAGTCTAAATCACAGGTTATACGTAGGATGAGAGCAGCTCTTAACGGTCATTATTTAAAATCAATGCTAGATAAAAAAGAACAGGGTAAGGTTTTTGAAGTAACCAGCAAGTTTAAGTTTTTGAATCACTATTTGCGGTCTGGAAACTTTACTCAATTGTTTATACCACTTAATGCGGCTAGAAACTGAGAAAAGCAAGATGACGAACGTTGTCGTAGGTGTGGCCACCCGCTAGAAACCTTACCCCATGTGATCAGGTGCTGTAGGGTATAAACTCGAACCCGATCTAAAGGCGTTATGGAAATCCCTTTTTTTAAATACTTTTTGCTATTTTTGCATTGAGTTGTTTCCTTTTTTCTCTTGCAATGACAGCATTGACTAGATTCTGTTAAAATTTATATTTTTAAGACAACAAAATGAGTGAAGATTCTTAATCAGTTCAGAAGAAGAATAATTTATATATTGACATTACCAAAATTATATATTATTATCTAACTAATGTTTTTAAAATAATTTTTTGTATAATATAGCATTTAAAATTTTATTTAAAACTATAATTAAAAGCTTACTTATTGTAATAGTTTAAAGCATCTAAAAAATTGATAAAACTAAAAATAAAGTTTTTATGTACACGTGTCTTTTTTATTATAATTATTAAAAATAATTACAGAAAATAATGCGCATGTTAAAAAGATCAATAATATTAGACTAACGATGTCTTTACATATGACAATATATTTATAAATTTCCATTATTATTTTTTATTTAATATATGACATTTAATAACATAATATTAAAGCGAATCAGAGGGGATGATATATTGAGTTCCAAAAATTTAGCTCCTAATAGTTGAAAGTAATCCATACATCTAAAGAAATAAGTTGAACAGAAAATAATTGTATTTAATTATTACGGAAACAATGAATTATAAAATTTGAATGACATAAAAAAATAAATAGGAATTCGTGATACCTCCTGTTGCTTATATAAAAGATCACGTTTATTACAATATTTTTTTTATAAATAATATTCGTGATTGATGATTTTTTTACTTGTAAAATTAGAAAAAAAATTAAAATTACATTACAAATTTAAAATTTTACTTATTAAAACAATGGCAAAAATTTTTCAATAATTTTGCTGAAAAATAAATTTCTTGTTACATAAATATAATATATCCTTATTATTCTCATGTAAATAAAACAAGAAAGGCATTTTATAAAACTATAGTATATTATTCGCCCTAATTTCTTTAATACCCTTTTATTTATATAATGTTTATTACAAGTAATAATTGTAAACGTTTACGCTCATGCCAGCCGTAAATCAGTAATTAGATATCCTATAGTCTCCTTTATCGTCTTTTCGATTAGCATATTAGCGTTTTATTTTATTTAACTGATTATAGAACGGTAAATTTTTTTTTTTATAAGCGCAATTTTATAGGTTTTGAAATGCGTTACATTTAGTATTATTTATTAATATAAAAAAAAATTATATTATAATTGGGTAAGTAATATTGCTCTTATTGGACAAATTATGACTGTTTATCTACTCAAGGTTCGATATTAAGATCTGATTTATGGAACATCTCTTATGATGGTATCCTAAGACTGAAGTTACCGGATGACTATTTCATGATAGGTTACGCCGATGACATTGCCTTCATAATCGTCGCGAGAAACGTGCAACAGGCGCAAAACAGCTTAAGTGTCTACATGCTGCAAACAAACTTATAGATGGAAGAGCGTGGATTAAGTCTAGCAGCAGCGAAGACAGAAGTCGTGATGTTCACAAGGAAGCGAATAAGTACTATTATCCCGATGCGAATCGAAATCTTCAATGAAACTAAAAGATTCGTAAAATATCTGGGTATTACTTTGGATACAAAGCTCACGTACTGGGAGCATATCTCTCAAAGAGTCAGGCACCACTACACTAGCCCTAAGTAGGCTAATGGCAAATTTTAACGTCCCTAAGGCTAGTAAGTGGAAGTTACTAATGTCCGTAATCCATGCGTAATGTATGGAGCAGAAATCTGGGCGAAGGCGCTAGAAACAGCCGTTTATGCAAAAGGCATAGAAAGAGTACAAAGGCAAGGCGCCCTAAGAGTTGCCAGCGCATACAAGACTGTCTCCGATGCGACAGTTCTTGTGACAGCTGGAATTATTCCAATTCATCTCCTCACCAAATACGCTGACGTCGACCTTATTAAAGAGGGTGTTAGAAGGGATGTGATGCGGGAGCGGCAGGCACGCTGGCAAAACCGCGAAGACAGCAGATGAACTAAGCGTCTCATAAAAGAGGTTGCGCCTTCGATTGAAAGAGAACACGGGGAAGTAAATTACTACTTGATCCAGTTCCTCTGTGAACATGGGCTTTTTCAGTCCTATCTCTTCAGGGTGAACAAGGTTGGAAGCCCTGAATGTGTGTTCTGACCTTGTGAACGTGAGGATGCGTATCACACGTTTTTTCACTGCAATCGCTAGGTGACAAAAAGGAGGGTATTGGAGGTGGAAATAGTCGACATTACGCCTGACAACATCGTTTCAAGAATGCTTCAAAATGAAGAAAGATGGAGCGCTGTCGCAAGGTTCGAGGAGGATATTCTGCAAGCTAAGAAGATACTGACGATAACCTAACTAAGAGTCGAGATGGGCGGCTCTTGGGCACGGCACCAAAGGCGGGCGTACAAAGATATTTTTATTTATATTTATTTAACTATATATATATTTATTTATTTATCTTTTTCGACGACTAGATGGAAGTGACAGCATGCAGGAGGGTCTAATATTTATTTTATTTTAATTTTATTCTTATAACTTTAAGATTAATTGTTTCAGCTTATATTTTTCATTTTTTGCTGCTTAGGCCAATTTTATTTTGAAACAGAGACATTGAAGTTTTTCAAATGGAAGAAAAAATGAAGGGTTCCTCAATAAGTAAGGATACATGACCTTAAGTCAATGCGAAGTAATGTGATAAACGGTTCCGGGCTTACTTGTATAAGGTATGAAGGAAGTGGAGTTTTAGTGGGTATGTCACGGTATTGTTGAGTCCCACATAACTGTCAGTTCGGATGCTGAACAGTATGCGTAAAATGCATTTCTCCACTTCTTACGCAAAAAAAAAAAAAAAAATTACTCCTTATCTGATCCTAAATAGCACACTGTAAGTAATTCATGTAAATATACAAAAAAGTTAGTTAATTTTAGAAAAAATATGTTCGAGAATGGGGGGATCAGAATTTCAACAATGTAAACATTATATGTGTTACGCCCGAAACGAGGTAACGGCCGGTTCCGCGGAATTAGACAGTAAATCGGCCGGTTCCACGGAATGGGACATCAAACCGGCCGGTTCCACGGAACGGGGCATCAAATTAAATAAATTAACACATTGAAAATAAGAAAATTTTCTAAGAAAAAAAATTTTTTAAATTTATTTTACATTTAAAATATTTTTCAATGATACTGATTAATTATAAGATAAAAAATTTGTTTGACTTATCAAATTTTATTCATGATTTCATTAAACCGGCTAGTGACTGCCCCATTCCGCGGAACCGGCTGTTACCTCGTTTCGGGCGTAACATATATACTATGGAAATTCGAGATTTTCAAAATAAATTTACAACCTGTTAGGAAAATATGATATCTATAACCATTATTCAGTTTAAAAAATTCTCAAATCTGTTTTTGGTTGTCCATCAATATTTTCCTTTGACAACTAAACGAAATTCTCAAATTAAAAAAAATTGAATGGAATGTACTTCTATCAAAATATTCAAAACTTAGCATCACTAATAAAAATTTTTCGTATTTAAAAAAAGATATAAGGTACTAGTTCTTTTCATAGGAATCATAATAATATAACGCAATCGAAATGCCAATTGCATAAAGTCTACAGAAGTATAATTTCTCAATTTTAACGATACCAGAGCGTAAAAAAATTTAATTTAATTAAAGTTGAGACTTTTTTATTTTACTTAAGTGTAACGTTTCGTTCCTACACTACTAACCTCATCAGACTGTGATACCATGTGTCTGCAAAATCTATTTTTCTTGTCAGTACGAAGAAAGTACGTATTTCTCGTTACTTTCGATGTAAAATCGTGTATTACCTTTCACGGCTAGCTTGAAAGATCAGATTATGAAAAGGTCGGGCACTTGGGATTTTATAGCAAAAAATGAATGTTCAACCTATAAGGAAATAATCCTTTTTTGGGTTGAAATGTTAAATTTATATTTTGGCGAGTTATTTGATAAAACGTGTCTCTCGGGGGAGCTGAAAATGAGCAAAAATTTTACCTGCTCGGATCGTGCTGAAATTTTCAGGAAATGTTGCTTTTTTGGTGCCCAGAAACATGTTGAAACCCGTTTTTGAAAATCAGTCATCCTCTTCGAGATATTTATCAATATGTCTCCCATTTAAAATACATAAGAAAAGCCATTTTGTAGCGGTTTTTCTGATTTTGCTTCACAATTTTAGTTTGACTAAGCACGAAACCAACAAGAAAAGTTTTTTTTAAGATTAATACACATTTCTGCTTCATTATATAGAGGATTGGTCTTTGGCCAACGTGTCGAAACGCCTCTATGTTTGAAAAATCGCGTTTAAAATTGAAAAAATAACGTTTTTTAAAAATTGCGTTTATTAAATTATTTATATATATATATATAATGTATATAAATTATATGTTTAGTTTATGTATAATATGTATATATGTATATATGTGTGTATACATAAGTATATATATTATACATATATAAATAATTTAATATACGCAATTTTTAAAAAACGTTTTTTTTTCAATTTTAAACGCGATTTTCCAGACATAGAGGCGTTTCGCCACATTTCTGTTTCATTATAGAGAGGAGGCATATTGATAAATATCTCGAAGAGGATGACTGATTTTCAAAAACGGGTTTCAAAGTGTTTCTGGGGACCAAAAAACTGGGGACCAACCTTTCCTGAAAATTTCAGCACGATCCGAGCAGGTAAAATTTTTGCTCATTTTCAGCTCCCCCGAGAGACACGTTTTATCAAATAACTCGTCAAAATATAAATTTAACATTTAAACCCAAAAAAGGATTATTTCCTTATAGGTTGAACATTCATTTTTTGCTATAAAATCCCAAGTGCCCGACCTTTTCTAAATCTGATCTTTCAAGCTAGCCATGCTTTGTTTGCAATAAAATAATAACCCAAATTGCAATTTACGTGTAATTTTTGATATTTTATACTTTTCTGGATACTGGCTCGTAATATGCTACTTCGTTCTTAGATTAACAAACAGCAAGCCTGGCCAGTCCTATTTTCCTTACAACCAATTATTTGACATAATTTACAAATTCATTATTTTCAATAAAAGTTTAACTCAACATAAAACTTAAATACATAGGAATTACATTAAATTCCATTAAATTCTATTAGGGGAGATTAAATTTGATAAATATCTGTATAAAAGAAAATATTATAATAATTTTCATATTTATTATTATTTTTATGTTTATTTATATTATATTGTACTTACACATTTATACTTTCACTAACATAACGTTAAGAGAGAAAAACACTTGTAATAAAAAATGATTACATCCGGTAAATTGGTTATTATAATGTAAACATTTGTCTTTTCTTGTGATAGTAGTAGTATATTTGCACGTATGCTTTCACCTAAAAAATATCTAATACATCACTTTTAATACAATTATTATATGTTATCTCTTTTGTTATGTTTTTAGTAATAAAAGGATTATATTAAATTGTGTTTAATAAAATTAAATTGATATACTAATCTCTTTTATTAAATTTTCTTATCTTTTTGGTATTTCATATCTCGTAGCTTTGGTTAAATACTTATATGTGGCCATTTAGATATAAAATTTTTGGAATTAAAGACAGTGTGAGTTTAGCCTTTTGTGAATGGTTTTTAGATTTCTCACTTTTTTAACTAAATTTAGACTCAGTGTATATCTTTCTTAATACATTTTAAATTTTGGATTTAGCAAGTGGACGAATATCGGTAATCTTTTGGTAGGTAGTTTTCTGTGAAATCAACAAGCAGAAGAAAAAAAACTTTTCCTGCAGGCAGCGATGCTAAAAAGTTTAATCATTCCAACTGACTTTTTATGTAACATTATAATTCCAGATAGTTTAATTAGATTATTATTATTCAATTTATTCACAATAGCAAAATACAGTACACTCTTGTAGATAGGCCTAGCTTAAAACCTAAAACCATTTTTGCTTAATTTAAAGTTACTGACATCTTTCTAAGAATATTCAATTTTTGTGCAATGATGATTGAATCTCAAGCTAAATTTAGAAAGAAACACCCAACTTTTAAATAAATTTCATAATCAATTACAATATATTTAAAAAATATCAGTTTTAGTACGTTCTTCTAAAATTGATTTTTAAACCTACAGGCTATATTTATTCATGGCATAGAAATTGCGAAGGTGACAATTTAGTAGAATTACCTTTTATTATTTTATATAAAATGTTCGATAATATAATGTTACCATGTATTATATAGAACAATGTAACGGAAAATCAATGATCGTATTTATAACATATCAGTTTTTAAATTGTAAAAAAATATATACAGAAAAACGTGCAATAAAATTATAAGCTAGATGTATTATATTTATGTCATTTATATTTACGTAATTTATCGTGATTTTTTAAATATGAGAAATTAAATAATAAATTTTTTTTTCTTCAAATTTTAGTTTAACTTTTGAGGAGAAGGCCTGGTAGTCTGCAGTTTTTTCATGTTGATTTTTTTATATGGAGGAATGAAAGTAAATAAATGAAATTTGGCATAGTAAATATTTATTGGCTAAAATTTTTTAGAGAAAAATTTATTATTATAGAAAAATAAATTTTCAAAATGGTGGAGCTATAGCTGTTTCTAGCACTTACAATAATTCTTAGACCCTACGATACCAATCCAAATTATCAGGACCAGCCCATATATACATAAATTCCTATATTTTATTTTTCATTTTCAATAGCATAATAAGTGACATGTATTTAAAAAAAAATAATGAATGAATATATAATTGAATTCAAAAGTACAGATTAGCATATTTTCTTATTCACACGTAATAATATGTAACAATTACTGATTTGACCTAGAAAACTTTTATTTCATTATTTTGATTTTGCACTGAATTATCTATTCAATGTTGTTTTTTTGTGTTTGTACAATAAAAAATTTCCCTTTTTAAAATGCTAAAATTTATCGTTTTGCCTTGCTTTCTTCATTTCCAAATTTTTTAACAAATTGAACTTTTTGTAATTTTTATTCAGTCATCAATCGTTATTACTTAAAAATTATTCAATAAGGAACAATTTTTGACGTTACATAAAAGGTTTTGAAAATTTTTCTATGCAAAAAAAAATTATTTAAAATGATTAATATTTGCATTTCTGACAGTGTAAATTCGTACGTCAAAAGTATTAAAATAAGGTTTTTTTAAAATATGATACTGTAATCTACAAAGGGTAATTTTGTATTTATAAATGTACATTTTTTTTCGTGTTATTATTGTTAAAATATTTGATAAATTATATCATGTAAATACAAAATAATTACTACCTGTAAATTAAGAAAGTTACACGTGATAATTAATTATGACACAAAATTTTTTTTTTTTTTTGAAGAAATGATAAATGATTGTTATTTTTTATCTGAAGTAAATTTTGATAGGTAAATTTTACTCTGAAGTTAACAAAATCGTTAATAAATATTTCTTTTTAATTCTGTAATAATTTTCATTGATAATGAAACAAAATTATCGTAACAATCGAGTATCTTATTTTCTTCGTGTTTAATAATTTTTGATGATTTTTCATGTTGTTTATTTAGATTTTTTTTAATTTTTAGCATTTTTTCCTTTGAATTTTTTATTTCTGAATAAATACAATCAATTAATTTTGAAGCTGTTAAATTCAAACATTTTTTAGGAATTATTTCTACTGCATCAATGGTATCCTAAAAGTAAAAATTTAAATAAAATATGATCATAATAGGTAATCAAAATGTAACTTACGTTGATAATTTTATCTAATTTTTGAATTTCTATTTTAGCCGCAAGGGAAAATTGTAAATAACATTTTTCTAAATTTTCAATTGCCTTAGTTTTTGAATCTTTTATAAATTTTTTGGCATCTTCGAAATTAGCTTCATTTTGAATTAATTTATTTTTTAATTTCTGAAAAAAATTTTTTTGTAATTTTTTCATTTAGTGTTTCATAAAATCAATACGAGTTTCATCAAATTTTTAAACTTTTGAAATATATCGAGATGATACCAAGTTCTAAATTATTCAAAAATTACTCGAAATTTGCTTAATTTAAGACCTTCGAAGTATCAAACAAAGATTAATCAGAAAATCCATAAATACAATTCAAAAATTTTAAATGGGTGAAACCGGTTATATCTCATTGAATATTATTTTTGGTTATTAAAAATGATTTCACAATATTCCGTTTTTAACTTTTGAGTAATTAAGAAGGCTCGTAAATTAGTGTTTAAATATCAAAAATTATGCATCATTTATAACCCTAAGGAACTGATTTATACCTTACCGGTGTTAAAAAAACAACGTAGTAAAGGCTCACACAGAAACTCATGGGCACGAGCAAAAAAGCATACGAGCACGAGCAATGTCGAACAAAGTGGGATTAATATTTTTAATTTCTCCTCTTTAGCCCCTCCATTCTAACTCCCACTATATACTACTTTTGCTCGTGCTCGTGTGCTTTTTGCTCGTGCCCATGAGTTTGTGTGTGAGCCTTAAAGAAACCAAATTATTGTATAACCGAAAAGATTTTATACATTTTTAAAAATACGCGCGTTTAGAATAAAATTTTAATTAACTACGAAAATTAAGTAATTGTAACAATATAAGATATCAACTTAATATAAATACTTACAAGTTTATTATTATCTTCTATTTTATCTATTTTATTATTAATATTATCCAATTTTTCTAATTCCATTTTTTTAAATTTAATTTTCAAATTATGAAAATCAAATTTAAGTTGTTCTAAATTTCCTGTCAACGAATAAATATCATTTTTTAAATTTTTAATATCAATCAACTCTGTTGCTTTAATATCCTAAATAAAAAAATTTTGTAAATAATATAAATAAATATAATTTCAAATAAAAATAAAAATACTTACAGTATTAAAATATAAAATTATAGTAATGATAGTCAGAAAAGTATACTTCATTTTTTAAAATTCACTTTATAAGAAATTTATTGAATTAACTGCTTATATCTAACTTATTTTAATTACGTTTAAAGAATATTATTTGTTTTACACAAGCATACCCTAGTAAAAAAAATAAGATCAACAGAATTTTTGAAATTTGGTGGTTTTATGGGCAGATTCTGAAAAAAATTTATGGGCCAGGTTTTTCTGTCACCGAATGAAAATCCTGACATAATCGGATTCCTTGAAAAATTTTACGTAAGTTTCTTTTTTTAAGAAAATTATAGATTTAAAAACATTGATATGATAAAACAAAAATTAATTCTGAATTATATTCTTTTATTTGTACAATACTTTAGAATTATCTAAAATTTACCGAAAAAAGCGACTTTAGTATGATTTTCCAAAGATCCCTGATCCGAGTAAATCTGATACATTTATGATACTTTTTTTTTACTAGGGTATAATATTACATCAGTTTTTCAATAAAAATTATCAAATAGATAAAATAATTTCGATAGGTAAATATAGAGAACGGAGTATGTGCTCTATTTCACGTAAACAAAATTTAATTTAAATACTATAAGTAGACCTCAATGAAAATATTATTTCAGATTAAATTTGCATCTAAAATTTTGAGAGTGATAGAAAGAAGTATTTATCGGGGATTTGTTTTAAAGTTTTAGAAAAAAAATGATATAAGTATCACTTTTTTTTTTCATAATTTTTTAATAAGAAATTTTAAATTTAGAACTTGTTATTAATTCCTTATCTGTAAAAATTGACTCCATCTAAAGTATCGTAATAAAATAAATTTTTTAATAAATTCTTCAAGTTGCTAAAAAAAAGTAAAAGAAATTCATTTTTATTTAAAAATTTTTATTTTTTAATTGTTATTATGCTTATTTTTCATTATGTGATCATTTTCTTCAACGACTAAATTTCTTGAAGTTGATTTTTTGGATTATTTTTAATATTAGCTAGAATTTCATTTGATTTTGAGATTGCCTCTTCGAAACAAACTTTTGCCTTCGCATCAGCATTTTTTAAATTGTTAGATGATATTTTTTCTTGCTTTATAAGATTTTCTTTCATGGCTGGCATTTGGCTTAACAATTTTTCACTTTCTGTGCTTAACAAGTTTAAATTTGTTAATGATTTACGAGGAATAATTTCCAAATTTGTAGTTGAAACCTTTTTCGAATACAGGATTAAAATTATATATAAGATAAAATAAACCCTGTAAAACACGGGTCTCTTAAAGAGTCTCTCAAAGAGATGATAGGTTTCACAAAAATGCCGCAAAAATCGAAAATCAGAATGATATAAAAAAAAACCTTCTCGGGCTGGTTATGACGATTCTGAGGTCATATTTTTAATTATCTGATCATTAAAAATCTGACCTCAGGATCATGATCATTGACCCCGGTTTTTTACATATCACTTTAGTGCAGATTTTCTTCTAATATTCCGGAATACTCTTTTATTGTTTCTGAGAAAAACCGCAATAAAGAATCAGATCCAATTACCTGCCGAAAAAGATTCTGAGTAAATTTGTTCTCTAAAATATCTCTCCCCCATTCTCAGATTTTTGCGGCATTTTTGTGAAACTTATCGCCTCGTCAAGCATCCCGTGAAAACATTTGAAAACTCAAAATTTGGGTAAATTTTTGTTTTTACTTACATTTATTACTTCATCTAAAACTTCAGATTCTGTTTTCGTTATTTTTTCAAGATTTTTGTAGCATATTCCAAGATTATTCTTTAAACTATCAATCAGGTCATAAATTATTTTTTCAGTATTTAGAATATTATATTCGAGAGTCTCATTTTTATTTAACTCTTTAAATTTTATGATCTTAAAATAATATAAGTAAATCAATTTCTTTTGATATTTAAATTATGCATAATATTAAAATTGAAATCAAAAAGGAATTTAACCAAATATATTTTTTTTTAAATTATAAAAACTTAACGTTTTCTATTTTACCATCAAAACCCTATTTTTTTGAATAGCTCTTAAAAGTTCTTCAAAAAAGCATTAATTCAATGCCTTTGAAAAAAAAGTATTTAAATTTTCTTTTATACTCACAGCCTTAATTTTTTGTTTTAATCTATTGGCCTTATTATCAAAATTTGCTAACGAATCCATTTCACTAGTAAGATAACTCATTCTAAGTTCATGAGATACTTTTTTAAGATTTTCCAGATTTCCAATAAGGGTAATCATATTATTTCTAGAATTTTTTAGTTCAGTTATTATTGAAGCATTTAATTCCTAGGTGCAAAAAAATCAATTAATTTATTTAAGGTAAAAGTATTAAAAAATGAATTTAAATAAAATTATACTTACTAAGTAGCAAAAAATTGAAAGTAATAAAAAAGTAAAAATATAAATCCTCATGATAAAATCCCAAATAATTTTACTTTATTTTTCTTTTTAAAATGTACTTGCCTATACTAATTTTTTTCGGAATAATTTTGCTTATAATAATAATATAACAAAAGAAGCATGCATCACGATCGCGATAGTTTTAGAAAATAAAAATTTTTATTTGTTTTTGAATATATAAAAAATGCACGAGTAATAAAAATATTACTTAAATGTGAATTTTTATTTATTCTAATAAATGAAAAAAATTTTCTAAATATAAAAATAAAAATTAAGTGCTTAAAAATAAAAAATAAAAAATGGCCCAGATTGCATAGGTGAAGTCCAGGATTGTTAATATCCCACACATTCTAGCCTCTAACAAGAAAAATCAAATTATGCGATTTTAACTTATAAATATATTTGTAACTTTGAAAAGCTAGTGGTAAAAATAAGATTTTGAACATTTGTAGAATCCAAAATTTCTCTAATTTCACAGTATCTCAATCAGCCTACGCCTTTGGAAATATTATGTTTGAAAGCCAATGACGCTTTTCAGTTTAAAAATAACAAATTTTTGGCTTCGAGGAAATTTTTCCCTAGTTGAATATTATAGAAAAGACGAAAAGTCTTGATAGATTTCAAATTTTTTCTGATTTACTATAGCTGGGAAAAAATCGGAGTTTCGCGCTTAGCGTCACAATTCAAATTTTTCGATTTACCGCTAGTGGATTTCCGTTTTTTAGAAAAAAATTTCGTTTGCAGAAATGCAAGTTCATTTCGTTATTGCAAAGTTTAAATTACCTTTAGTTACATAAAAAAAAATAGATTTTTCAAACTTTGTGACAAATAACACACAGCCGTTTCTTGAACTTATTAAAGCAGTACGATAAATCAGTTTCACTTCTTAGCTTGATATCGTGTTATACGAGGCTTGAGTGCTGCAAAATACGTAAGTTATAAATGGTATCGAAAAAAATTTTGTTAGATAATCCTACATTATCAAGCTACTTACAAAATTTTATTAATAAAAATACTTTGAAAATAATTAAATTGACTAATTATTTTATTTGAAAAAAAAACTGTATAATTTAGTCATTAAATTCAAATGAATTGACTACAATTTTATAATAAACGTCAAGCGGTAAAATATAACATCGTAATTTCAGTTGTAATCTGCAATTATATTTATTTACTTTTTTTTTGTAAAATTGTAAAGATTTTGCGTGTTTTCAAGATAAGCAAGCACGCGACTGTAATATGTGTGGTCTGTATTGAAAAACATTGAATTTTCTTTGTCTGTAGATAAATAAATATAATTTTTTTTCTAGGCTTATTTTTAATAATAACAGCAGTTACATTTTACAAATAAATGTAGCTAAAAATGAAAATATAATTTTTTAATGATTTAATTCCCTTAGGCTAGCAAACAGAAATCCACTGTCTTCGGATCTTCAAATTACTCCAGGTTTTTAGGCTGATATACATCTCTGTATAATAGGGCCCTATAGGTTAAGAAATAAAAAAATCCCACATTGTAATCTTTTTTAGGCTGACTTTTAATTAAAATCTATCTACTTTACTATCTTATATTTTCACCCACTAATTTCTGTTTCAGTTTAATTTTTTTGTGAAAAGGTCTACTACCAAGTTTTGTTAATCGCGTCTTTTTATCTTCAATTGCTTCTAAATGATTGTCCATAAATCGAGTACCAATTTTGGGCCCAAAATAAATTTTTAAATTGTTGCCAAGATTATAATTTTTTAATAATCGAAAAAAAAGTTCTTACCAACGTAATTTACTTGCAGCTTGAACCGTTCTTTATTTTTCTGGCCATGGGTCGTAACATACTATTAAGTACTTGAATTCTAAATAGAAATTTTATGCAAAAATAATTTAAAATTATTCATAATCCATCATTTTTATTAGAATTATTAAATTTTTAAAAAAAGTATATAAATAAAAAATCTTTGACATTTTATGACATTATCTTTAATAATCTTATTTGTATATCTTTGATTACTTCAAAGACTTTATATGCGTACAACTAAATCCCAATAAAAAATTATTGCAAATCTTGTTATTTTATATTCGAAAAAAATAATTGAATGACTTTATTCTAAACTTGTTTTTTTATTTTCATATCATTTTTATAGATCTTTTGAAATAATAACTTTTTACAGATCTTTCTTTGTAATCTTGATTTTAATCGATTTAAATCTTATTAATTATTCATTGAGCTATCATAATACATTAGTATCTACTGATATGACGTTTTATCTATCAATTAATCAAAGTACTTATATAATGCTTTGCCACTGATTTTTTAAAATTAAAGGTATATTTTTATAAATTAAATAAAAATAATATTCAGATTTGCGATTTTATTTATTGAATTTATTAAATAATCACGTTTTATGCATCAGTTGTTTTCCGTTAATTCTTACAGGTATCACCGAGTGAAATATCCGAGCTTGATACAAATATTGTTTCAACAAACGGTAATCAAGACAGGTGTACAAAAATTTTAGAATGAGATTTTAAATTAGAGCCTTATTTAATTGAATTTACAATAATACGAGGTTAAATTTCTCCTTGAAAAAAATTATCATTTTATTATCAATTATTTTTTAGAAAATTTATTGAGTATTATTATTTTTGGTTTATTAAGAATTATTTTTGTTGATGAACCAAAAAATATAAATGTTTTTAAAAAAAAGTATTCAAAAACTAAATATTCGCAGAAAATGAAAAAAAAAATCAGCCTCTAAAACAATTAATTTGATTACTTAGTTTGCTTTAATAACAATATTCTGGAACAACTTTTTTAGCCGTATCAATTAAGGTCTACTTTAACAGAAAAAGGAATAAATTATCTAAATAGAGCTTGCACACTTTCACTAGCGTATCTAAGACTCTTAAATAGCAGAACTTTCCTATAGCTTTCCGATACCTTGATTAAAAAAAAACAATTAATCTAAAGTATCCTCAAAAACAATAAATTTATTATACTCTACGTCTCTCTTAATAAATTACCGCCCTTATTACATAACCCAGAATTACTAACATTTAAAATTTAATATATCATAAATAATAAATAATAATTAAATAAAAGAAAATTACAATTATTATTTATTTATCTTTTACTAAAAAAGCTCTTATGTAAAAAAAAAATAATAACTTAAAAAATAATTTAAATGTATAATAAATATAATTAATAATGAGATTTCCTTATATAAAAAGTCAAAATATGTGCGTTAATTTGAAATTAAAAAAAAAACTAAAAGAAATTTAAGTATTAACTCCACCTTTACATTTGTAATAAAGTAATTTAACTTTTACTTTCTCCATAACGTCATTAATAATTCAGAACAATATTATCTACAGTTCCATATAATATATCTCATCAGTACATATTTTACTACTGATGAAGAAAAAGATAAACTGCTGTAATCTTTATTCTTTGTTAAAGAAAACATTTTATACTAACTTTTGTTTTTATTTCTTTACTGTCTGCAATATTCTCTATTTTTTTTATTTATTTTTTATTTTACAACACCCATTATAATGTAGAGTAAAACTACTCCCTCTGGGGGGTGCAACTTTTTAACTATGTGTATGTGTAAAAAAAATAAAAAGATACATGTCTCATGTATATATGGGATACCACTTTTTCTTTGGAATGTGTGATGAAAAAGACTGGTATCGTGTAATATATAACAAAGACAGATTACACGTACGCAAATGACTTTTAGTTGATTGCTCTTTTATATGCATCAACTACATATTAGCTAGGACATTATTTTTTTTTAAATTAAAAACCATTTATTTGAAAAACCATTTTTAAACCATTGGGTATTCCAGGAGGCTTACAGCTGCTTGTGCTTGAAAAGCATATGCTCATTAACATTTGGTTGCTAAGAATTTTCATTTAATAAAATAATAAGTTGTTTAGTCACTGCAGTCTGGCCTTAAATGTATTGCTTAATGTACAGGTATATAAGATTACAGTAGTCTAGATATGGAGGAACTAAGGCCTGTACCAGTCTAGTGCATAGCCGAATGAATATAAGTTTATGGAGCATCTGGTTGGCTTTTTCCTTGAGGATCCAAAAGTGCTCGTACCAAAGAAAACAGTTTTAGCTTTCTCATGATTGAGTCGAAGTGATACACTTCAGCCAGTTCAGAGACTTTTTAAGCTATAACTGAGAGCATTTCAGCGGCATCAAACATGCTTTCTGGAGACATTTGGAAGAAAATTTCAGCGTAAAAAAATGGGCTTATATATAAGTGAAATATATAAAAAGCCTCGGTAGCTCTGTGGTTAGGGCGTTGGACTTCGGACCTGAAGGTTCGCGGTTCGATTCCCGGCTATATCAACATCAAGTTTTTTTCTTTGCGAAAAATTCTTAACGTTCTTCTACCGTGGGTTCTAGGATTGAGGCATCCACCTAATGTTAAAAAAAAAAAAATTAACATTATCTGGATAACGCGGTCCAAAGTGCTTCCAGGGCACTATAAGCCGGCGTGGGGTTCGGGAGAGGTCGCGTACCTCCTGGACCATAGGTTCAAAGCTCATACCAGCTACACTGACACTCAAACAATTATACAATAACACTTCACTAACAATTGTCAAAAGGCGCTTTCACATCCTCAACCCATTAAAATAGATAAATAGAAAAATTAAAATAGTGCAGGGTGTGATGGCATGGGCAGTTGTTGGTGACCTCTGTCACAACATCCGTATGGAAGTTTAAGATGGAGGTTAAACAAATACCAATACCAATATAAGTGAAATATATATCAAAGTGAGAGCATGTATGGCTCTGGAGCAGCCCTTGTGCCTGGTAACCCAAGGGTCCCAGGTTAAATTTCATTGCCACCGATAATAATTTCAAGATTTTTTTTCTGAAAAGATTATATTCTTGAAATAATTTCCATCAAGATCTAGGCTGTATTTTATAGCATAGTGTAAAAAAAATGAACTGTGAGGAAAAACACAGCAGACTTGATATTCAGATGTGCCCATAGGAAAGAATTACACGGATTTCGAGTAAAAGCAGTCGGATCTGACTCAGTTTACGTGTGGAATACGATTCTCGTGTTTTATCCAGATGAGATACGAAGTATATGAGTATATCCTATATAAACAATAGTATAGTGTGAGTGATCTATGTGTGAGTACGCGTGGCGAGAATATTCGTGGTAATTTTGGATACTTTTATTTTATATCTTACATACACGAGTATAATCGACACCCGTGCACGCACATACGATTCAATAAAATATAGCGTCCATCAAAAATAATTAAGGCCCACGAGGCTAATCAAAATATTTCTTTTATTTCTTATAATGGCCAATCTAGTTTTAAGTTTTTGTAAATAATTATAAAATATTAATATTTTTTTTATTATTAAATTCATTTCTATTTTTATCAATTAAACAAGACTCATTATTGACTTAGCTCCCCTCTTCCCCCCATTTCCTAATCATATTATTATATAATACATAATCTTGGAGCGTCGCCGGCACTTACACAGCAACAGTAACAGCAGCGCCACACCGGTGAAGAACCATATGAATGTAATTGTCGACGATGAAATAAAATCATAATACATTTGTATGTCTTACGCACAGGCGAAAGACCATACAAATGTACAGTAACGTAAATATTTTTATGAATTACTATTTGCTTTTTCTTTTTTTATATTTAATTATTCTTAAAATCTTTCATTATAAAAGAAATAAAATGCATGGATTATTAGAATTTTTTAATGATACTAATTTACTAAATGTCCCAGCATCAGTATCAACATTTTTAGGAAGCAATAATTTTAAATATTCCATTACACAAATGCTTAGCGCAGAAGAAAATTGTATTATTTATGGTGATTATGTTTATCTTGGAATAGAAGCTTGCTTAAGACGGTTAGAAACACCAGGACAAAAGTATTTATTAGAAGCTGATGGTTTTTTGAAATTGCAAGTTAATATTTATAGTGCTCCGTTGACTCAGGGAATAAAAATTTGTATCCGATCTCTTGCAGGATTCATAATCATCCAATATTTCTTGTTTTTCCTGTTGCAATATATTGTGGAGCGAAAAAACCAGCAGATCTTAACAGTTTTTTTAAGGATTTTGTAGATGATTATAAGAATCTTGCAAAAGAGGGATTACAATTTTTTGGCTATCACTACAAGATTAAGTAAAAATGTTTTATCTGTGATTCCCCGGCGAGGTCTGAGTACAAAGGTGTTAAGAACCATGGTAGTTTCTTTGCTTGTGAACGGTGTTTCATAAGAGGATTAACCTACAGAAATAGAACTGTGTATCCGTACAAGAATTGCAAATAAATAAAGAGCATCATAATATGCAATCTGCTCTCTTACCTTTAGAGCCTGATGTAGGTATGATATATCATTTTGTTTTAGATTTTATGCACCTTGGCTGTCAAGGCCTTATGAAAAAGTTATTGAATTACTGGGTTTCTGGAGCAGGTGCAAATTCTGATAAATGTAGAAAAAAAAATAAAGCTATCACTAGCAGCGAAAAAAGAAGCAGGCAGAAGATTAGCCTTTATACACAACTTAATAAGTAGCGATTTTCAAAGAAAAACAAAAAATCTTACATACATTGGACAAATAAAAGCAACCGAGCCTAGATTAATATTATTATAAATTGGGTGTTTAATATTTAAAGGTTTATTAGATGATGATGTATTTTAACATTTTTTGCTTTTACATGCGTCTATGAAGGTTCTATGCTGTCCAAGTTTATCTCAAAAATATTTCAATACAGCAAAATTTTATCTACAAAAGGTATTCGATGGTTTTATTTTATTTATGATTTAGAATCTGCGATTTTAAATGTTCACAACATACTACATTTAGTAGATGATGTTGAAAATATGAAAACTAATTTAATGGAAATCTCTGCTTTCCCTTTCGAAAGCTTATTAGGGAGGTTGAAAGATTTATGTCTCTTTTCCTGTCAAATCACACCAGCAAATATGCAGGTGACTTGGAGAGAAAGAAGGTTTTCAGCAAATTGATTTACAAAACTCTAAAGAAATAGAAGTTTTAATGGAAAATAATAAAGTAATGATAATGCTTAAGTATAAAAGTTTAAAATTAAAAATAACAGCTCCAGACAATGCAACTTTATTGAAAATTAATAAAATTTTTATGATAAAAAAAATTATTAAACAAGGTGAGTTTCAATTTGCTAGGACAGTACTGGGAAAAATCAGGTCCAATTTATACAAAGCCTATAGACTTAACCTTTTTTAATATGTTTTAATTGAAAGAAGCTAAGTGTGACACTGAAAATTTAATACCAGTATCTTTAGTATCAAAAAAAGTATTAATTTCGCAGAATCATCTCCTACCAAAAATTTTAGTGTACCTTTACTACATTGAAACTGTATTTTATATTAATAAAAAAGAAACATAATTTTTTTTTTAATCTTTAATTTCTTACTATAAAGTAATGGGCTTGTATGAAATAAAGTTAAATTTAACAATAAAATATGTATTTATTCCTTATTCATTATAATGACTATAATATCAACCTTTTAAAACTTTATATTAAACTATTCTAAAAAAATTTTTTATTTTTTAATACTGATTTTTACTTATTTTTATTCTTTGTACTCTCTTTTTTTTTTGTACTTATCTTTGATATATTTTCAAATAAAAACCTAACATTATTGCTGTTGGGTGTTCGTTGAATCTGTTAACGCTTTTCTTTTTTTAGTTCTGCCATCCCAATCAGAAGCTTTGCTTAAAGATTCACCAATGAGCGATGACATAAGGTCATAATCGTAGTTTTTTTAATTTCTTTATATTTAGCTATTAATAGATATATTAAACTAGTTCCTGTAGTAGTTCTTTTTAAAGTTACTTTATTTTCAGCTTTTTGCGCCATAAGTACTTGTTCCACAGCAAATCTTTTTGTAAATAGCATTATCAAGCATTTTGAAGCAGTTACTTTAACGCTATTACTCTCTTGGAAATGTTTTTCAAAACATTCTTGTAGATTGTGTATCACTGCAACATTGTCCTTTAATTTTTTTTCGAAGTTTTTAAATAATTCTATGTCATCAAATGGAAATGTAACTTTATATTTAATATTTAATGGCAAGGCATTCTTGCATCCAATTTGATTTTGAATTTCGCAAACCCCCTGCAAGGTTTTATCTACTTTTGTTTGCAAGCTATCAATGGATGCCTCGCGTTCCTTAAGCTTAGTTCTTACGGGCGCCAGTCAAAACTCAGAACTGCTGTTTAGCAGAATCAGCACCAGGCAGAATTTTGAAATAAAGAAAGAAGTTTTCAACATAAAATACACCTAATTATTTTTAAAATTAATATTACAATATTCATTTTTTTCTTAATATTTGTTATTCTTTAAAAAAATTGATCTAAAAGGTACAGATAATGCTAAACAGCAGTTCTGAGTTTTGACTGGCGCACGTTCTTACTGTATCACATAAATTTTGAACATCGATCAAAATTTTATTTTGAAATTCTATGAACAATTTTTCAATAAGTGTGGCGATTGAATTTGTTGAATTACTCGTATCTGTGAGATCTGGAACAGGTTGAGGAACTAGTACCGGATTTTCTGTATTGTTGATTACTGTATTTTGAGCTTGTTTTACAAGCTGTGCATTTAATTCATTAGTCTTCATATTAGTTAACTGAATAGGAATTAGTCCCAAACTTTGTATATTTAATTGTTGAATACGAATTAAAAATGTCCCTGTAAATTGTATTGATGTTTATTGTTTTATTAAATCAGATGACATAATTTTTATTATAAAAAATTTGATTTATTTTACCTTCAACAAGGGCTACAACATCAAAACATTCCCACTCTAATTCTGGTGGACTATAGGAGTGTATCTTATGCTCTAAAATTTGTAGAAGAACCTGGTCAAACTGAGGAATTGGGTACTTAACTTGGTACACGCCTAGAATAGCAGTTTCAAAAAGCCATGATTTTGGCACAACTTCGGAATATTTTCTTTGAGTGTGCAAAAATTGTATAAACACATAAATATTATCACCCATTGTTATTTTTATTTCATTGAAATTTGAATCAAATTTTATTTTATTCTTCTTAAACGAATATTTTATTGTTATAATTTATAATCCAATCGTGTAATAAACTCCAGGCCAAAAATAAATTTATAATAATTTTTGCTCATAATATATCCTGTATTTATTTTATTTCTGCAATGTTTATAAACTTATAAATGCACACACATGAACGAATATAGCACCACCACGCGTTCTTATTTCAACAAATTTTTTGTCGATCCTTTCTCGAATTCCGAGCGAAGTCCTACCATATATGCTCGAAATTTGCTCGTATGCTCAATGTTAAATTTCCTCGGATCGAGTGCGATCCGAGTAGTAAATTCCCTACGGGTGGATTCTGACGCATCTGGTCCCGCATCAAAACACAAACTATCCAAGTAGCAAAAGAAATTAGACCTCCAGAACTTGAATCTAAGCGTGGTAATTTGCGTAACGAATCTACTAATTTTTTCAAAATTGCTATACTGCAAGTCCAAAGCATCTGAGATTTCTTGAGCACTTTGAGTTGTAAGCATAAGATCCCTTACTGCCTCGCGAGCATCTTCCCTTAAACAATCGCACAAATGCATTACATTTTTACTATCATTGTAACCCACAAGTATGGTAGATTTTGAAAAGGCTCTTTTAAAACGGGATAAATGTGTAAAAATAGCATGATAAAAATGCGTGACATTAAGAGAACCGGATTCGTCAAGCTCAAGACGTTCACGTTCTATTCCTGTCAAACGCAGCTTCAGCTGGCTGGCTTCGATGCCCAGATCAAGCCGAAGTTTTCTGCAAGCGCGTTCAACGTCGTCGACATTATCACCGTCCCTTTGACGTGAATGGATCAAAGACTCTGGAGGTAACAAACCCTCATTACAAGGACCATTCGGAACACCATTCTCAAGAACCGGTATAACTGGGGAAGCTACACCAGCCCTGGGTGGCGAATTATCACGCTGATCGATCAGCGGTGAGGGCAGGAATCCCGTAGCATTCAAATCATCCATTCGATTTTTATTCGCTCTCTCATCGTGCTCTACTTCCACGCGATCTCTTGCAGTCGCGCGAGTCGATATACATTGGTGGGTTTTAGAGGGTAACTAGGGTAGCTGGGACAAAAACTAAGGGTGATAGGTAAATTCTGACTTGAAATTCGTTTTTAGAACATCAAAATAGGTAACTAAGGTAAATTTATTTTTAACTTTTGTAAAAAATATAATATTTACCCTCTGGGGCAGTTTAGAGGGTGGCTAGGGGTAGCTGGGGCAAAATCTGAGGGTGTAGGCTAAATTCTGATTTCAGATTCGGTTTTAGGACATTGAAAAAGTTACCTGTTGGTAGGTCTAGTTACAGGATCAGAACTTTTTTTTTTGTGCAGCTGTGTTATATGAGTTCTCAAACCGTTGAAATATACAAATTAAAAATAAAAAAAAATAAAAAAACTGCAATACAAAACAATATATATAAGCGTACATAATATATCTCAAAATAAAATATATATCAAATATATGGGCTCTTATGTGGAAAATTGATGCTCCTATCTTTCATCAGAAATAAAATAAATACAGCTGCGATGAATAAAATTTTACACTTACATTTTATACTGCACAAAAAATTGAAACACGTTTAAATCGGTTTATATCAATCAAAGCGTAGAGGTTGGTATTTACCCTTTTAGATTAATCATTTCCTTTCCGAATTTGATTCTATTATTAGCTGTAAAGGAGGAAAATTTTAAATATTTTTTATTACTAATAATAAGAAAACTGTAAAAAACCATTAGGAGGGATGATTTTAAATTAAGGGATATTACCCTTAGTCATTTTAATTACTTGAAAGAAGAATTTTCATTAAAAGATAGATTTATTGAGATAGATTTCCGTAAGTGTATTTGTTAGTATGAATGTTTGGTTTTAGCGACGTACCTTAGGTCCAGGAGGTACGCTACCTCTCGCAAATCCGCGTCTCTTTAAGTTCCTTTCAAACACTTCGAACTGCCTTATCTTCATAATGCTTGGTTTTACGCCTCAATTTAACATTATACGAATGCCTCAGTCCTAAAAAAATGATTGTTTTTTTTTCTCATCAGCGAGATTTGAACTTTATTCCTTCAGACAGAGAACAAGCTAACTGACACTTGAGCTATATCACAACTCCTTATAAACTATAAGTATAATGTAGTCCAATTCATAATATATACGAGTTATAAGCTCTAATTGTGTGCACAAGATTATATGGTTGAATACACAAACGTTTTTTAATTACTTATATAGAATCATATGAACCAATCCAATGAGAACATGTTTTTATATTCCATTCGTAAGTATATAAGTATTTTTTTATAAACGTTTCTAATTATATTATGAGGGTACCTAGTATTTAAAAAAATCAATATCATTATTTATGAATTTAATGTTTTTTATACAGTGGAACTTGTATAATTCGAACTTATAAGTCGAAAACTTCGATAAGTCGAAAAATCATAGGACAGATTCCATTTAACTTGCTTAATTCAAATAAGTTTAGATATATTGTATTATTCGAGAAAAAAAATTTTGTACTTTGTATTTTATTTTTTATAGTATATTTAAAGTTTAAATAATTTAATATATTTAATTTTTATTTAAACTTTTATAATTTGAAAAATTTTGATTTATAAAAAGTTGCATAAATCAAAAAATTTTATAATTTGAAAAGAGAGCCTGGAATTTCGAATTATATAAGTTCCACTGTATTTTACAAAAACTTTTGAGCAGAATTTTTTTTCTTTCTTAAAAATTTTTTTTTATTACGTTTCAGATTATTTGCAATAATTTGAGCAAGAAAAAAAGCAGATTTTTTTTCGGTGTAAGAAGCATCATTCAATTGGGTATCAACTCTTGTATTTGGTACAGAGGTATAATTAAGGATATCGATAATTAATTAATATGAATAACAGATAATTGTGTAAAAAAACCATTTCAGGTTACAATCCAGGCTAAGCAGAGTCAGACTATTAGGATACATATATAAAATCAATAATTCAAATAATAACTCAAAAAATGAGTAAATTATAATGCAAAAGCAAAGAAAAAGAACACACGCGTAGTGTATTACAAAAATAAAATGACGACAAATTACATTTCTTTCTTAAATTTTTTACCTCCTTTTATATGCAGTTGGTATAACTTTATGAAGATACATGTAAGTACGAAGTACATTCAAAATATTGCCTAATTAACTTTCGAATGTACTTTTTTTTTCTATAACCATATGTAAGTCTTTTTTTTTAATCTTATATTTCTGTTTTGCAATTGGTACATAAATACGTATTAAACAGTCTTTTGTTGTTTTTTTTTAAGTCCCTATTGGAAAGTGTTAAAAAAAAAGCTTTCTACTTTATTTTTATTTTATTTATTTTTTAAAATTTAAGATGTAAGATTTAATTAAATAATATTTTTAACTTAAGAAAAAAAAAATTTGTTTTATTTTATTTTATTTTTTTAATGAAAACTACATTTTTAAAAGTAACTTCCTTAGATTAACAAAAAAAATAGAATCGAAAAATTAGTAAATTAGTAAATTTAAAAAAAAAAAGGATTCTCGATTTTTTTTGTGTATTTACGAGTAAATTAAAAACTATTTTTTATAAATTTAGAACTCTATTTTGTAAATTTTCGAACAAAAATTGTAAATTATCAATTTTTTTTTGCGAATTTATCCTCGAAATTTTCGTTAGTATACTATACTTACTTTAGTAAATTTACGATTTTTATCGAAAATTTATAAATTTTTTTGAAAATTTTTTAATTTTTCGATAATATTCTATTTTTTTTTGTCAATCTAAGTGAGTTACTTTTTACAGTGTAATTAAAATTATAAAAGCTTTTTTAAAACCTTAAACTATTTAAAAAATTTTTTGTGTGCAAATTTTAGGGTATAAAATCCTAAAAAAGTTCATTTGTTAAACGTTTCGTTTATTTATTCAATGATAAATCCTCTGAGGTTTAAAATTATATTAAAAATACTGTACAAACGTCAATCTAAAATTTGTAACCAATACCAGAATTTGAAACTAAGAAAATGAGAAAATTACTGCGCAAACTTTTTATATTATTACATAATTCATGTATGGTAAGAATACTATGGTCCATAGACTTTCATTCTTTGCAGGTCAATTCGATTTTAATCTTTAAATATTGAATTCGACGAAAGAATCATTTGCAAAGGGTATTATGTACAATTGAGGGTCTTATATGATTATGTATGTAACAAAACTTTCTTCTCTCATTATACAAAACCACCATTTATATTGAACAATTTTTAAAATTTTATTTCAATACTTATTTAAGTATAGGTAGTTTATATTTTCTTTAAAATAATTTTTAAGTTTTTTAAGAAAGTTCAGAAATTTGCTGATATATATGTAATTGACATGAATATTCTTCAATTATACACTATTTTAAACGGTATTTTACCAGCGAAAATGGAAAATTATTGATTCAAATTTATTGATCCCCAAATAAAAAACTTGCAATCGGTTTGTGAACTCGCAACCGACGAACACGAAACATGTTTATATTTATATTTTTAATTTTGATACCTTTATAATTTTAAGTCTTTAAGCAAACAAAAAATAGCATTAAGCTCCTAAAATCCTTATTATTCTATTTAAACCCCCTTATCAAAATTATTTTAAGTCCTTGAATCAAAATTATTCCAAGTCCCTAAACTTAAATTATTCTAATTCCCTAAATAGAAATAATTCTAAGCTCCTAAACCCGGATTATTCTACTCCCAAAATCGAAAATATTCTAAGTCCCTAAGCCAAATTTATTATAATTCCTTTTAAGTTCTTTTTAAATTAAATAAAAAGTAATATATTAATGTTAATTATTAGAAAAAAAATAAAACAAGGACAATTTATGTAATTAAAGAATTAGTATACTTTATTTACTTATTCTAAGGACATAGAAAAATATTAAAAACGTTATTTCACTCAATATATAAAAAAATGAAACGTAATCAATAATGTAGGTACAAATATTTAAATTATTTTTAACCCATGATTATTTAAATTAAATCGATTTTTAATTATTTGAATTTACTTTTGATGGGAAGAATTTCTTTTATTATAAAGAATAAATAAAAATATTTTTTTCATTAGTCATAAAATATTAATTAATATAGATTACGTACGTAGGTGAATAATCCTAAATGTATTTCAAAATTTTGAGGGGTGAATTTAATTTTGTTTCTTATAAATTCATTTCAACTAAAATTACAAGAATTGAAAGATTTAAAACTTTGTTTATTGATAATTATTCATATTTTGTCGACAAATTAAAGAAACTGCATTAAATTCAAAGTTATAGTTTACATAGGCGATTCTTTCTTTTAGTTTTTTATTCCCATTAGTCTCTTTAACTCAGTAAATTCAAAGTAAGCATTTTAGGCACTGATCGGCGGCAGGTTAACATGTAAAAATCAGAAAAATCGTAATAAAATTAGATTTACGGTAAATTTTTTGACTTTTTTTTTCTTACCTTAAACCTACTTTTATTTCAAATTTTCTGTTGTTTAAAGTTCGCCATTCAGCTCCTAAAATAGGCACATTAGTACTTTTTTTAAATCGGCGTGACACATTACTCAAAAACGGCTAATCCAATCTGCCTGAAACTTTTTTTGCAACATTATATACCTATTTTGCTCTAGATGAACCTACGCGTTGTAAAATATTTTAAGTTTAAGGCGCACCTTTTGGCCTATTTTAAAGTCTTGAGATTTTTATTAACTTTTCGTATGAAAAACTTTATTTTACTTAATATCAAATTTTGTTGTGTGTCTTAAAATATTAAACATAGAATAAGAATAATTAATTGCCTGTAATAAAAAATATTCTTTATTAATTATTAAAAAAAGTTTTTTAGGTGGCTTAGGTTCGAAAATTTTCTTATCTGCAAACATTACTTTTGTTCACAAGTGCCTAAATTTATCTCAAAATGATTTCAATGTAAAATAAGAAAGTATAAAACAATTTAAACATTTTGATGCAAAATTTTTCAATACAAGTCACCTTAACCCATATCCGCCGGTGCGACCAATCAACAGTAGCTTTGTTTTTTGCTTTTGAAAAAGTCTAAAAGATAATTTCAGAAAGACATACTCTTTGATATTTTGAGGTCAAGTTTCGAATATTCTTGGCCAGTATTTAAATATGTTACTGCAGGCGCGCACACAGAAAGTTGCGCTGGGATAGGCTAATAATGATAAACTTTTTAAAATATATGAAAAAAACTTATGACCGGTTTGTGTAACTACACAACCAACGAGCATGGAACATGTTCACTAATAACTAACACTGATAATAAAGTACCTATTCTGTTCAATATTTATATCCAAGTATTTCTGCACTAAAGTTCTTTAGAGACTTCTGCACCAATGGTCCCTAAGTACTTCTGCACCAAAGGTCTTTAGGGACTTCTGCACCATAGGTCCCTAGGTACTTCTGAACCAATGCTCCCTAGGTACTTCTGCACCAAAGGTCTTTAGAGACTTCTGCACCCTAGGTACTTCTGCACCAAAGGTCTTTAGGGACTTCTGCACCATTGGTCCCTAGGTACTTCTACACCAATGCTTCCTAAGTACTTCTGCACCAAAGGTCTTTAGGTACTTCTGCACCAAAGGTCTTTAGGTACTTCTGCACCAAAGGTCTTTAGGGACTTCTGCACCAATGCTCCCTAAGTACTTTTGCACTAAAGATCTTTAGGGACTTCTGCACCATAGGTCCCTAGGTACTTCTACACCAATGCTTCCTAAGTACTTCTGCACCAAAGGTCTTTAGAGACTTCTGCACCCTAGGTACTTCTGCACCAAAGGTCTTTAGGGACTTCTGCACCAAAGGCCTTTAGGGACTTCTGCACCAATGCTCCCTAAGTACTTCTGCACCAAAGGTCTTTAGGGACTTCTGCACCAATGCTCCCTAAGTACTTCTGCACCAAAGGTCTTTAGGGACTTCTGCACCAATGCTCCCTAAGTACTCCCTAAGTACTTCTGCACCAAAGGTCTTTAGGGACTTCTGCACCATAGGTCCCTAGGTACTTCTACACAAATGCTTCCTAAGTACTTCTGCACAAAAGGTTTTTAGGTACTTCTGCACCAAAGGTCTTTAGGTACTTCTGCACCAAAGGTCTTTAGGGACTTCTGCACCAATGCTCCCTAAGTACTTCTGCACCAAAGGTCTTTAGGGACTTCTGCACCATAGGTCCCTAGGTACTTCTGCACCAATGCTCCCTAGGTACTTCTGCACCAAAGGTCTTTAGGGACTTCTGCACCATAGGTCCCTAGGTACTTCTACACCAATGCTTCCTAAGTACTTCTGCACCAAAGGTCTTTAGAGACTTCTGCACCCTAGGTACTTCTGCACCAAAGGTCTTTAGGGACTTCTGCACCAATGCTCCCTAAGTACTTCTGCACCAAAGGTCTTTAGGGACTTCTGCACCAAAGGTCTTTAGGTACTTCTGCACCAAAGGTCTTTAGGGACTTCTGCACCCATGCTCCCTAAGTACTTCTGCACCAAAGGTCTTTAGGGACTTCTGCACCAATGCTCCCTAAGTACTTCTGCACCAAAGGTCTTTAGGGACTTCTGCACCATAGGTCCCTAGGTACTTCTGAACCAATGCTCCCTAGGTACTTCTGCACCAAAGGTCTTTAGAGACTTCTGCACCCTAGGTACTTCTGCACCAAAGGTCTTTAGGGACTTCTGCACCATAGGTCCCTAGGTACTTCTACACCAATGCTTCCTAAGTACTTCTGCACCAAAGGTCTTTAGGGACTTCTGCACCAATGCTCCCTAAGTACTTTTGCACCAAAGGTCTTTAGGGACTTCTGCACCATAGGTCCCTAGGTACTTCTACACAAATGCTTCCTAAGTACTTCTGCACCAAAGGTTTTTAGGTACTTCTGCACCAAAGGTCTTTAGGTACTTCTGCACCAAAGGTCTTTAGGGACTTCTGCACCAATGCTCCCTAAGTACTTCTGCACCAAAGGTCTTTAGGGACTTCTGCACCAAAGGTCTTTAGGTACTTCTGCACCAAAGGTCTTTAGGGACTTCTGCACCAATGCTCCCTAAGTACTTCTGCACCAAAGGTCTTTAGGGACTTCTGCACCAATGCTCCCTAAGTACTTCTGCACCAAAGGTCTTTAGGGACTTCTGCACCATAGGTCCCTAGGTACTTCTGAACCAATGCTCCCTAGGTACTTCTGCACCAAAGGTCTTTAGAGACTTCTGCACCCTAGGTACTTCTGCACCAAAGGTCTTTAGGGACTTCTGCACCATAGGTCCCTAGGTACTTCTACACCAATGCTTCCTAAGTACTTCTGCACCAAAGGTCTTTAGGGACTTCTGCACCAATGCTCCCTAAGTACTTTTGCACCAAAGGTCTTTAGGGACTTCTGCACCATAGGTCCCTAGGTACTTCTACACAAATGCTTCCTAAGTACTTCTGCACCAAAGGTTTTTAGGTACTTCTGCACCAAAGGTCTTTAGGTACTTCTGCACCAAAAGTCTTTAGGTACTTCTGCACCAAAGGTCTTTAGGGACTTCTGCACCAATGCTCCCTAAGTACTTTTGCACCAAAGGTCTTTAGGGACTTCTGCACCATAGGTCCCTAGGTACTTCTACACCAATGCTTCCTAAGTACTTCTGCACCAAAGGTCTTTAGAGACTTCTGCACCCTAGGTACTTCTGCACCAAAGGTCTTTAGGGACTTCTGCACCATAGGTCCCTAGGTACTTCTACACAAATGCTTCCTAAGTACTTCTGCACCAAAGGTTTTTAGGTACTTCTGCACCAAAGGTCTTTAGGTACTTCTGCACCAAAGGTCTTTAGCGACTTCTGCACCAATGCTCCCTAAGTACTTCTGCACCAAAGGTCTTTAGGGACTTCTGCACCATAGGTCCCTAGGTACTTCTGCACCAATGCTCCCTAAGTACTTCTGCACCAAAGGTCCCTAAATCGAAAATATTCTAAGTCCCATTTGACCCCCCCCCCTTAAAAAGGACAAATTTGACCCCCCCCCCCCCTTAATTTTCCAGTTTTGAAGTATCCCCTCCCTATAAACATGTTCCATGTTAAAAATTAAAATATTTGTGATAAAGATGCCTTGAAAGGGTAGGCTACAGCCTAAGTAGCCTATAGCGTGTGTGCGCGCCTGTTACTGTAACGCGAAAAACCAAGCGACTGTGAATGATTCACAATGGTAGATAAAGTCTATTCAAAAATTTAATATACAAACGTTTAGGAAAAATTGAAAATCCAATTTAGCAACAAAACCAGAAAATATTTCAATTGGTTTACTAACTGCTATAATTAAATGAATAATTAAAATTTTTGATTTTTTTGGTAGCAGATACCATTGGGATCCAGAAATTTGATGATTTAATCTGGAACTCTTAAATATTATCAAACATTAAAATTTTAGTTAATTATTTAATGCTTTAATTTAATAACTATAATCTCTGATAATACTTACAGTACTTAGAACCATATTTCCATGCCAACAGAAGAAAAACAATTGAAATAGATTCGTTCCTAAAAATCCTATTGCTTCATGAGCTACTTCTTTCTTTTTATAATATTGAGTTATTGTAAATATTGATGTTACGTTTAATAAAACACTTAGATACAATTGCAAAATAACAACTTTTCGAAATATTTTTTCTGTCATGCGAATGAATCTAAAAAAATAGACAAAATTCAATGTTTTATTGGTACTCAATTTTTAGTAATTAAATTTAATTACCTTAATAAATCTAAATGCATTTTAATGCATTCAATAATATCGCTTTGTTTATTTTCAATATTTTTGTCAGTGATTTTCATTCTATGTTTTTTAATTAATTTTTTTTTTTTCAAAAATATTGATTTGTAACGATGAATAAATAATTGAAATTGTAAATTTATATTTTGTAATAAAGTAAAAATTAAAGAGTCATTTGTTATCATAATTAAGACTGATGTAAGTGAATAAAATATTTGTAAATTGTAAAAAATAATAAAACACGTTAAATTTTTTTTTTTACAAATTAGCAATGGATTTAAAGCTAAATTTTTTTCATTCCAGAAATCAAATGCTGATATTATTGTAACGATAAAACAGCCACTAATCAAAGTTTTTGTGAATAAATAAGTAAATTTTCTATAAATAAATTAAAAAATTAAAATTAAAATATTTAAAATAAATAAAATATATTAATACTTACCTGGAAAATTTTCTTGTTTCTTCAATTATTTTATTTTCTTTAAAATTACGTGGTTTATTCCAATTTTTATCGCAGCACATGTCAATTATTTCTAAAATATTTTTTTTATTCATTATTACAATCAATTGCTTGTATAAACTGAGAATTTGAAATACAATTAAATGGAAATTAACAGATAAAATAGAATAGTTGTTATCATTTATTAGAATTAAAATTAATTCAATACTCAAAAATATTAAATTATTTGAAAACAGTAAAATTGAATATAAATTAAATAATTTATTTTTTATCAATGATTTTGATTCTCTTTTAACTAGCCCAGATAATCTTAATAAAAATATAGTTAAAGGAAAAACATCATATTCAATTTTCCCTATTTCATAATTTGATAAATCCATAATTATACTTTTCCAGGAATATCTTGGAGGTAACTACTTTTATTTTATTCACGTTATTGTTTTACGTATTTAATTAATTTTTTTAATAGTTCTTATGCAACTATAAAATGTAATTATTGTATGCTTACAAGTCAAGCCGATCAATATTTATTAATATGCTTTGTGCAAATTATAACCGGTTTGTGTAAACACAACCTAAATGCATGGAACATGTTTACTTCCAGCTGAGGACAAGGTATAATACAAATGTTACTCAACATTACAATACAATTTTCTAATTTTATAATTTGTAATAATCACCTTACTAATTGTTAAGATTCTAAACCCAAACTATTTTGATTCCCTAAACCTGAATTATTCTAAGTCCCTTAATCGATATTATTCCAAATCCCTAAATCTGAATGAATCTAAGTCCCTAAATCTATATTATTCTAAGTCCATAAACCTGTATTATCCTGAGTCCTTAAGCCCAGATTTTTCAAAGTCTCCTAATTATTCTAAGTCTTATTTGACCCCCCCCCTTAAATAGGACAAATTTGACCCCCCCCCCCTTAATTTTCAAGTTCTGAAGTACCCCTCCCTATAAACATGTTCCATGTTAATAATTATAAGCCCCAAAACCCGGATTATTCTAAGTCCCAAAATCGAAAATATTCTAAAGTCAAATTTATTATAATTCTTTTTAAATTCCATTCCCCCAAAAAATTCATGAATTATAAACACTATATCTTTTTTTGATTTCAGTACCTATATTATAAATTATAGATTAATTATAAATTAAAGAATTTTTCTTGAGAACGCCATGATGGGGAAGGAAAAAGTATAAAATAAAATTAATAATATAACCTTTTTCTCTCATATGACCTGTGTCCTCATAATCCTTCATGAATTCAACATATAACGTACGTAGGATTGTATCAGCAGGAAAGCGCTTTTCCATTCTTAAAAGCATCTTTTTAGCAATAGAATAAGAGACAGAAAATTTAATATTTTCAGAAACGCCATATATCTACCTTCTGAGTTTCTGGAATCAGATCTAACAAAGTGATCTTCGTACCCTTGCTCATCCGGATTCAGCAATTTTGAGGGCTGATCGAAAATTTCCTCTTGTTTCCAAAAACTCTCTATATTGCTAGTAGATTCGGTGTCTGAAATCACCGATAAACAAGAAGTAGACCCAGTGCCTGAGATGATCCAGCCTAATTTAGAATTCATGGTTATCGGACCAGTCAGAGCACATCTTCTAATATCTCCCTCAATAAAAGAGGCGTGGATAGAGGTACCAAGTAAAATTTCAATTTGACCTCTTTTGCTAAAATTCGGATCAGGTAACAATAAACCAGAAATATGATCTAAATCCTTAGATCCTTTACTGGCTGTTGGTGAGTACGAAGAGACCTTTGAGATAACATAAGCCATTACTTCAATCGGAAAATCCGAAGAAAGATGAGGTTTGATGTGAGGTTTAACCAATTTTCTGCAAGTACATTTTTTTATACCACCTATACCTAATAATGGCATTCTAAGAGGTATGAAATTTAATTTCAATCTTCTGGAAAGTGATTCGTAGATAAAGAATGCTTGCGACCCTTGATCAATAAGAGCCCTTGTGAGGAATTCAAAACCACCCTCTTTTATAACTTTAACGAATAATACTTAACAGGTTTTTTACATAAATTTATAGAAAGGTTACAATTAGAATATGCTGTTACAATACTAGATGAACTTGAGTCTTTATTTTTACTTGTAGATCCCAAATCAGTTTTAGAATCTTTTGCTTTACTTTTAATTAGTTTTTCATTATGTAAGGTATTATGATGTTTGCCTTTGCAAATATTACAACGTTTTTTAGAAAGACATTTAAAAAAGCCATGATTGCCAAGACAATTAGTACATTTTTTTAACTGCTTTATGCAATCATATCTTTTTTCAATCGATACTTTTTTATAATCATTGCAATTAAAAATCAAATGCTCACTCTTGAACAGAGATTATTCTAGTTTAGAAGATTTAATTTGATAATGAAATACTTTTGCATGATTTGTTTAATTTAAATTTGAATTTTTGAAGGTATTATAAATATTATTATTATTTGACTTTTCATTTAAGTTTATCTTAGAGCTATTTTCTTCTATGGATTCTGGAATCCTGATTTGGGAATCTACAAAAGAAATCAATTGATAAAACGTTACCGGATCTGAAGCTTTTACTACTATTGCAGCATTTCCAACTGTCTGGTACGTTAACGATAAATTATTAAAATAGTTTTCTCAATGTTTTTTCATTTCATTGTCTAGCATGGAAACTGCATGAAAAACAAGCCAATCGTCCCATTTCTCGACAGGTCTTTTCAATACTTTAGGAGCTGACAAAGGAGTATTTACACTAACTAAAATTCTTTTTAACTCAGTTGAACTGGATTTTGTCATAGGCTTTATTGAAAATAACGAAGACACATGAGAATATTCTCATACTTATCTACCAACTTTATCCAGATGATAACAACATTTTCAGAAGGTATCATATATGACTTGACGAGGTTAGGAACATTAAGTTTATCAATTACCGAAGACTGAAAGATGCTTCGAAACGACTCCTAATCCCTATATTCACCGTCAAATTCAGGTAAGTTAATTCGTGGTAGCCTTTCTCTATCTTCATTATTTGTTATTTATAAATTGAAAACATGATTATCAATAACTTTTGAGTGAAGAGAAGAATGAGGGTGAGAATCTAAGTAAAGTTAGAAGAGAAATTTTTTAAGTAATAGGTTTCAGTAACATCAAAGAGAGAATCCTTAAAGTAAGGTTGCTCTGCTACTAGTGTATCATAATCAGATTGATCATATAATAGAGCATCTTGTGATTCAAATTTAGTCCAATTATTCTTTAATGTCTCCATCCTGGCTTTACTAGATGACACACTAATATTATCACCTTCATCTTCAAAGTGAATATAAGCTTTTTTAATTCTTGTAATTAATTTAGTTTGTTGCAAAATAATGAAAGCCATAGTCTGGGACTAACTCCAAAGGGGAGTATTGCAATGAACAGATCTGCAATCTGACAGTACTAGTTTTTACAAAATGAAATTATAATTAAGTGTAATTAATATACCAAGTTAACATTAAATGAGCATGCACAAAAAGAAAGAAAGAAATTGCAAATATCCTATCCGTTACAACAAAATTAATATATATTTTTTTTAAATTAATATCTAATTTCCAAATATTGTATAAAAATTAAATAATAGTAGCTTAAAAAAGACATAAAAGAGCACTATTTGTTTTTAAATAAACGCCAGTTTCTTTACAACCGTTGTACAAGACAAATGTTTAATTCACTGCTAGGTAAACTTACTATCGAGTTTCATATCAAAGGATCTCAGTATTTTTGGAGGCTTCTACGAGCAGGAACTTCTACGAGCAGAAACAAACAAAGAGGATATGTACTGGAATAAAGACTTATATTATTAATAATAAGATAACATTTAAGGATTATGAAAATTGGCTGTTTAACAAACAAATTATTTTAAGTAAACAAAATTTTAAACGATCTAAGTATACTTTAAGAGAAAAAAACTTGTATTAAACCATGCGGATGAAAAAAGATATATTTGTAACAATAATGTAGACAACCTTGCATGGGGTCATATGGATGATTGAGTGACAAAATATGCAAACTTTTTTTTTAAAAAAAACTTACTTTGTTTATTTATCCCACTATTATAAGAATCATTAAATCCTTTCCATTTCACAAACAATTTTTTACCCCTTCTCTTTATTATTTTTTTTTTTGAAAAATTGATGGAATTAAGGAAATTTTTCAGAGTAGGTGTAGACAATAATAACACATAGGATGGTAAACAATTGAAGAATAATTTTTTAATATTATTTCTATCTATAGCTAAAAATAATAATACAGATAAAACTAAAAAATAAGCATAATTTTAAATGTTTATAATTCAAAAATAAAAAAAAACTTTACATCTAATTCGTGAATCCTGTAGCATTTATTCCAAGATTACTTGTAAAAATGTTTTTGTTTGCTTTTTTTCATGTTTAATAAAAATAAGCACCTATTTTTTTAAACTCGAATAATTTGAAAATAAAATTAATACTTTGAATAATCCTAATCAATCTTTTGCCGAACTCGAATGTATATGAGAGATTACCTAAAAATTACTCGAAAGAACATTTAAAACATTAAATAGCAAAATCCGTTTTAACTATTAGACATTGACAGACTGTTATTGTAGGACGGTAAATTTTAATTTATCATTAATTCAATTTTCGGTCAAGCAGTATTCTCGAATTTTAGGACAAATCAATTGCATGGTTTAATTTCCTTTATTTTGTCGTATTTCTTAAAACATTAAAAGACGAATAAGAAAATTTTAGTATCTGAAATAAAATAAGTAAATTTGTATTAAATGCTGTATATTATCAAAGAATATATACGATTTAAGTATATATTCTTTGATATTACTATCTTATATTGTATGTAAAGATTTCTATTATACTATAAAGTAGCTAAGATATAAAGTTTTGATGAAAATTTATGAATTGTAATGAAGGATATAAAATATAAATTTAACACTAAAGTTAAATACTTACTGCAACAAATAGATGAAGGGACAAGCAAGCCGTAAATCCATCGCTGATTTTTATTGGCTTTAAGGATCGCCTCATTATTAGTAACAATTTTTTTCTTGAAGCAATTGACAAATTATACCATCTTGATTGATAAAGATTTATGCTAAAATTTTCACTCTGTAAAGAAAAGAAAATTAAATTATTTTTTAAATTACATACATAATCATTTTTCTGATTTTTATTTTCAATAAATCGAATTATTTATATTCCCTTTTTAACATGGAACATGTTCATAGGAAGGGATACCCGGAAAAGTCCCTTACGACAGCGGTGGGGATCAAATTGACTTAGAATACTTTTATAGACTTAGGATAATTTGAATTTAGGGACTTATTATAATTTTGGTTCTAGGACTTATAATAATTAGAAAATTTCCATGACCGCCCAGTTGTACACAGTAGAACCAGGAGACATGGCCGGCGAACATGAACGCCGACTTTGTGTCAGATTCTTGTTGACTAAACACACTTTAAACCCCCTATTCTTTAAATCCCAAACTGGGACTCCCTTTTCAGGTATAACTTTGGTTTGAAAAGCTCAGCCTAGGCATCTGGTTACTGCCTTCTCCCTACCTAGGGATGAGAGAGTTCTCAACGATGAAAAAATTTCCTCCTTTTTCGTCAATAGGGTGGCCCGGACGTACTTTACTACTGTGTCCCAACTTTCAGAACTCTTCAGCACACCCAAAAAATGTGTGCTCTACGTCAAACTCACCCAAATAGTACAGGCACTGTTTTGATTCCACCTTATGACAAGTTTTTAACATGTCACGGAAGTATCCGTGACCTGTCAGAAACAGGGTGAGGTAAAAGTCCACCACCCTGTGTTGGAGTCCTATCCAGGCCTCTATATCTGGGATTAGTCTGTGCCTCCACCGGCCCGCTTTGTCGCTATCCCATTGTCACTGCCATTGATTCATGGCATTGGAGCGAGTGAAAGCGCTGGTAATCGTCAGTGCCGCCTGCCTTGTGACGGGGTCACTTTTTATATAAAAATTATCAAAAATTATAATTTTAATTATATTTATTATATAATATTAAAAAGAGAGAGATTAGGAGAAAAAGGGTAAAGAGAGAGATCGAGAGGTGAAGAAAGGCGCGTGTACACGAAGAACATCCGGCATCTTCGGGCCAGGTGGCCGAAAGGATGCCGGCCGCCATTGCATAGTCTGCGCTCGTACGGAACGGACTGTGCGTACGGTGCTCATCGTAATTATATTTAGATTAATAAATAAGTTATTTAAAATATTGTTAATAAAATATATAAGTGGTGACGCTTCATAATTTACTAATAATTAGACTGTGGTTAGCGAATTAATTCACTATTCTATTAATTTGTGTTACACCTCGTGCGCGCACGCTATATTATACCGACGCCATTACGTGTTCGGTGAAATACACACACGAACTATGTATAACAGTGAACCTTAATGTTTTCACATAAATTACATGCGAATAGTTTCATGATTCGGCAATTGTTGCTATTAGAACTGTGTTGTGACAAAATAATTTATAAGTTATAATTATTCAATAATATATGTGTGTGTGAATCTAAGTGATTATCATTATATAATTATTAATACGGTCATAGACTTCAATTTTACGTTTTTGGACTGATTAAGACTATTAGTATCTAATCTGGCAAATTGCATATACAATTATATGCACACATACTTATTATAATACATAATAATTCGTTGCATGCATTTTGTCGTCGATTCTAAGAAGCCAGTAAGAAGGAAAGATATATAGCAAGAAGATGAACCAACACCAACGTGCGTTGCCCATACTTCTCTCTCGCTCTCTCTCACGTAGTACTTATGTAAGTCTTTTGTATTATATAAATTTATGTTATAATTAGTATTGGGCAGATTTTTAGGCAATTTGTATATACTTTATATCGCGGAAAGACGACCCAAGTTGTCTCATGTAATTTTTATATACGGGCAAATTAAATGGATAAATACGGGTTTCTAATTAGTTAATTCGATATTTTTGGCAATTTTTATTATTGATAGTCTTGTTAAATAAATTTTTGTCAGAATTTATTTCATGGAAACCCCTACCATCACAGCCTTTAGGGATTATAAGTTAAAACTATATATTATATGTCAACATTTTCCACGATCTTTGGTTGTGTGAATATATTTATTATAATTTTATTTTTAATAAGTGTAATACGAAATCTTTGGTACATTCAAAAACTGTCTTCAATATACAATACTTACTTGAAATGTAATTTCATTTCCAAAGTAACAAAAGATTGATAATTGTACAATAACGCAACTTATGTAAAACATTATTATTGCCAAATCAAAAAGATTTTCATAAGTTTTAGAAATTTGAAATAGACTGATACATATCATAATGTAACTTGACGCAAATTGTAATGATATGAATTTTCGGTAGATATCATTCAGCTTATTCGAGAACCTTTGACAGAAATTTAAATATTGAACATATTGTAATTTAGAAAACTTTTACTGAAAATGAAAATAATTTACTCATATATAAGTTGATGCTGTTCAATAAAGTTTTTGAAGAAATCGTTTTCATTATTGAAAATTTTTTGCTTACATTCATTATTTATTTTATCTTCTTCTATTTCAATGCAAAATTTCTCGAATCTTTTTATTATTACATTTAATTGAGAGCAACTTTTTGTTAACAAACTATTAAATAAGCAATCGAAATTAATAATAGCACCAGTACCATACAGAAAACCAAAACCTTCATAAATAACATTTAGCCAATAAATATAACCATTAGTGTCAAAAGGTAACCAAATTTTGAATGGTAGGTTTTCTGTACTTTTAAGCAAAGGAAGTACTGTGACTGCTAATGCAGATATGCCTCCTTGTATATTAAATATTAATATTAGAGTTCTGAAATTCAAAAAATTTATAAATTTAGAAGTATTCATTATGAAATTGAATATCCAAGTCACCTTAATTAGAATAAGCTATTTTTTTTCTTTGTTTTTTATCTGTCTTGAGAGTGACTTCGTACTTATAATATTTGTCAAATATTATTTGAAAATAACATCTGACAAATTTAACACCTGATGATAAAATTTAAAGTTCTGAAACGCATAGTGTAAAATATTACAAGTACGAAGTCACTATTAAGACGGAGAAAATACAAAGGTAAAATTTAATATTTTAATTTTTTAGCTTATTCATTAGATAAAACTTAATTTGAGACTAAAATAATTGTTTCTATCGCGATTCAAAGAAAAGTACTTATTAAAAATTAATTTTAGTCAAAATATAAATATTTCAAGTCTGCTTGACTGGTGCATGAAATTAAAAATCAACTGACAATCATTGCTATCGTTAATTTAAATTAAAATAATGCTTATTATGAAATGATTAGTTTATTTTTACTTAATTAATCAATGACCCTGGACAAATTATCATAAATAGTTACAGAAAAATCCACCCCTTTTTGGCAACTTCACTCATTTTTTGCAGAAGGAAACTTAAGCAAAATTTTTTCCTTAATTATTAAAAAATAAAATGTAATGAGGTTTTCTTTTTTTTTTTAAATTTTTGGTTATTACTTATTAGTTACCCATTTATACCCCCTGGGGTGTGGTCAAAAAATTATGATGAGTCATTTCATATGAGAAGTCATACGGTTGCCAGATTGAATCATCCGATTTGGCTCAGTTTTTGCACACTTTTTTAAAAAAGGGAAAAAAATCTTATTTTGTAATTTAAATTTAATATTCAATTGTAAATTAGTATTTAATTAGAAATTATAGAGTGCAGAATTTTTTCTAGCAAAATCTATAATAAGTAAAATATCTACCAATTTTTGAATTTTATAATTAAAAATTGAAAAGTTCCAGAAATATACAAACCTGTTATTTAAATAGTATTTTTTTTCAATATTAGATTCTTCAAAACTTTCCGATGTACAAAATTTGTTAATCGATAGATTAATTAATTCCATGATTTTTGTTTTTTTGCATAATAAATAATTTAATTTAAAGCACACTGTAAGTATAGCAAAATTTAAAAAGAATAATTCATTAAACTCTTCTAAATTTTTGGCCTTTATTAAAGCAACTGTAAAAGCTAGTAATAATAAGTGCTCGAGTAAATATGCTATCATCGAATAAGTTTTGTACAAATATTTCCAAATTTTTGGTAGATTATTTGGTTCCCAAAGTCCATAGATAGATAAGAAGCTGAGAGAAGTACTTAACAGATCCATCTTGAATTAATAATTCTGTATTCTTACTTATTATTTTGTTAGTATTCATAAATGTTAGTATTTGAATACAATAATTACTTTGAATTAACCCACTTGAATATTTTTACACAAACTACTTTTTTATTCTAATGATAATGGTTTTTATAAAGTAAATGTAAAAATAAATTATCAAATAATGTGGAAAAACGGAATGTAAAATTAGCATTGATTATTTACATCAAAAGGTTATATTTAAAAATAAATAAATAAATAATAAATAATTAATACCCCTGAACTTTAATTAACTATAACCGTCAATGTTAAATATCAGCCAATCCTGACTGAATTAAATCAATGGGGCTAAAATTTAGCGAGGAGTGGGGTAAATTAAGGACCCCTGCTTGAAGCTAAAGAAAAACTTAGAACCGTGTAAACGTTCAAGGGCTAAATTTTCTATTTTTAATTAATATTAAAAATTTTAAAATTAATTATACTTCTGTAGGTAAATGATTTACTATGCACAAAGCGTAAATATAAAATAAAAATAACTATAAAATAAGGTTTATAGGAAATTCGATCAATAGAAATCAAAATGCTGTTTTATTTTTTTTTAAATGGCGTTTCGTCAAACAATGTCGACTTTATTTGAAAAATGAATTTGTAAAAGGCGCCAAAATTAAAATTTTAAATAAACCTTAAAATCCCAAACTAGTCAAATTTACTAAATTTTTAACAAATTATTGATTAAAAAAATAATATTATATTTTAATTTCATTTTAATGATAAAAAAATTAATCAAAAAAGTAAAAAAATAAATAATTGCCAAAATCTTAAAATAATTGGACTTGTGAATATAACTGAAACGTTTTTGCTTATTCTATTCTTCAAGTTTGGTATTTTCAAAGTTTTAAAACATATATACACTCTAAAAAGTAACTTTCTTAGATTTACAAAAAAAATAGAATTTTTTCAAAAAATTAGTGAATTTTCAAAAAAATTTGTAAATATTCGATAAACATCGTAAATTTACTAAATTTAGTATTTTATCGAAAAATTCGAGAATCCTCGATTTTTTTTTGTGATTTTACGAAAAAAGTTGTAAATTCACAACTATTTTTTGGATATTTACAACTATTTTTTGTACATTTTCGAAAAAAAATTGTAAATTATCAATTTTTCTTGCCAATTCACAAAAAAAAATCGAGAATACTCGAATTTTTTGTTAATATACTAAATTTAGTAAATATACGATTTTTATCGAATATTTACAAATTTTTTCGAAAATGTTTTAATTTTTTTGTTAATATAAGAAAGTTACTTTTTACAGTGTATATATAGTATAATATATACGTCGCGTCGGTTTAAAAAATAAAGTATAATAAAAAGTAATAAGTTAACAACACGTAAATTACAAAATAATAATGGAAAGAAATATGATAAAATTACGCACGAAAATATTTGCTGCATTCGCACATAAAGCAAGTTTTCAAAAGAGTGTAAAGAAAGACAGTTAAAATGCTGTATGCGTATTTACAATAATTCGAAACCCTTATCTTCGTTTTGACATGGAATATTATGTTATTTATATAATTTTCAACAAAATTACATTTAATTTCTTTCTTTATCTACTGGACAGTACATATCATATGCTTTGTCCGTTTGAAAATTCTTCAGAAAGACATCATTGTAATAAGCAATCAAAGATTTTTTTAAAATTTATAGTACGATTAATACGGTTTAAAAGTTTAAATAGAAAAAAGCTACCAAGATTCACCGATTCGTCGAAAAATTTCTTAAAGGTGCCAAGAGGCAAAATCTTAGGTCTATTGACTCTTGATTTCTTTCAGTTTTATTTTTTTGCCTTACCCAAGAGCATTTCTTATCAGGCGCCGATCGAAAGAATCTTACTCGCGCGAACTTATTCTTTTTGTATCCTCTTTGTTTTAGTTTGATTCATCGTTTCTTCTTTATGTATATATATATGTATTTTTTTGTTGTTTTTTTTTTGTTTATAAGTTTGTGCTAGTAAAAAATACTACGTTTTTTTTATTACTTTTCTTGCAGACTGCTGTTTCCATTTTTTCTTTAAAAAACATACTGTTTCTTATCATTTGCGAGAATAATGGATACTTTCAATAACAGTTTTGTGCTAAAAATATTTTCATAAATTAAATGAGTTCTTAAGATTATGTAAATAATATTTTAACAGAAAAGTAGATAATAAAGTGTTATTTAATAAGCGAACATAACAGTCGGCTCTTATGTTAGTTTCATAATTTTTTTTCTCACTTTTTCTGACAGCTTTAAAATTTGGTGGCTGAACAACTTAGATTCCGGTAAGAAAATTTCCAAGGATTTTTGCGAATGAACAGAACCATTAATTTGGGTATCTCTAATACTAAACTCAGTCATAGGTGTTCTACACGGAAAATTTTTTCTGAATTAAGTCAGATATTGGTCATTTATTAAAATTAATAAAAAATTGTTTGAAAATTAAAATTGATTGCTTTCCTACTGTTTTCTGAAATGATTTTATGACTAAATTTAAAAATTTTATTTAGTTGGTAAGATTATTTATTTTTTTGTTGAGATTCTTGTTTTACATAAGGATAGATTACAAATAATAAGCGTGTAATATAATTATCTTATAAAAAGCTCATGCATATTAAATGAAAATTAAATTTTCCACAGTCTACACAGTTTTTCACTTATGCATATTATACTCTAAAGTATAATACCCTTGTAAGAAGGATTATATATTCTTGTTTCTTTGGTCCTTATATCTTGTATCTTGTATGCGTTATTTTTTTTCCAAGGTCATTTCAACTATAGATAAACATAACTATATCGAATTGGTTACAATTTTACTTATATTACATACACATATATACATATAGATTTGAGAGCTGTCAAATATTTGAGTTAATACTCTTGGATAACATTATATACACATATTTATATGGTCTTGTTATTTATAATTATTAAAATTCTTGGGGAATAAGAAAATGTTAACTTAAAATTATACAAAAATAAATTTCATTAGACTTTTCTGAGGTGACATTCAAACAAGAATGGTACTTTGGGGTGAAAGATTTTAACTACATGAAGTAAGATTTTAATTTTATTGAAAAAATAATTTTGATTTTGCATAACTTAATGTCATTGTTACATAGATCTAGAAAAAAATTTCTGGTATTGTATAAAATTAAAAAGCATACACATATATTTTTCTTTATAAAACTTCAAAATACATCATGAATGAAAATTAGATACGCGGTATGTATCTTTGTGGAAACATACCTTCAAACCGATTACATTGTAATAAATACAATGTGTCTTTTATGCATATATTATTTATGAGAATCTTTATCAACCTGCAAATATATTATACACAGTTAAGTTGCTACGCTTGACATTTAAAGAAGTTTGCTTGAATTTCTTTAAATTTAAGTATTGTACCTACATAAGATGAGTTTTGGACACTCATGCGCAGTTATATTCTCCTTCTGCGTGAATTCAGGAATAGCCTCGTCATCTTCTCCTATGTCATTTGCCTCCTCCCTCTACAGGTGTGTAGGGAAAAGTCCATCAACTATATGCCTAACATTCTCTCCATTTATAACGCCACTTTCAGACAGAGCACCAATCCTCTTGGTGACTATATTTGGGTCGTTATCCACCTCGTTGAGCAAAGCTAAGTCGTATGTTCTCTTGCTTCTTCTTACAGCGATTCTCAGGCTTTCCTTGATCTGCTTGTGTTCTGTCATGTACTCAGCAGCGTCTATTCTGGTTCTTGCGTGAATGGCTCTCCTTCTCGTTATTCGCACTCTTGAGTGGAGATATTTCTGAATTCCACCAGTAGGCTGGTGGTCTTCCTTCACGGATGTGTCTTTTGGGCATAGCTTTGTTACATTCTTTTTCCAACAACGTCATAAAATCCTTTAATATATTCTTTGCGTTGTCAAGGTTTCCTGGTTTACTTGCTTTCCGCAGGATATTTATCTACTCTCTTCTAAGTGTATTAAACAATACTTTGTGGTTTAACCGCTTGATGTTCCATCTTCAACATTTCTGTGCTTCGTCACTTCATTTCCAACAATTATTATAATAAAATAGTAATAAAAATAAATTCTTATAATTTTATATTTGTCAAAATATAATAATATGGTAAACATTTTTAGTTTATTGCTGTTTAAAATTTGGAATAATAAAACAAATTGATAAATGCACCAATTTAGGCAAGATTATTGTTAACTGTTTTTTTTATTTATTGCAGCATATTAAACTTTTGTGGCAGCGAAAAATACATAATAAGTTTGGTTTGAAACACGAACGCTTATTTGTTTGGCAATAATTTTTAGCTAGCTTCCACTTGCACTTCTTGAACCATTACCCACCTAACAAACACTGCTTTGTAGCAGCTTCACGAAAAGTTAATACATTTTTTTGGAACTCCGTTTACTTTAATAACTGCAATATCCCATAATTATATTTCTGTACAACCGCCCTTTGATCTTTTCATCTTTGGTTCCTATTTGATATACTCCATTTTGGAAATCTATAATTATATCCTTTATATTACATAAATTTAATGGTCCACGATTTAGAGGAGGAACTCACAGATGATATTGTCTTCAGTTTTAAGGGGTGGAAAATTTTTATCGGGAAAATTAATCATTTTTTCTGCTTGAAATTTTGTCGTTTGAAACAATTATTGCGAATTTTTGTTGAAGGCTGCTGTCTGTTAAATAATTGACATATACATTCAGAAGATATTTATCTGGAGATAATACAAATAATTTGCTTTTATGATTCACTCTTCTCAATTTTAGCTATATTATACTCTTCCAAAACTGCTTCTAAATCATCTTCAGTTTCAATCGATTTTAAAATTTCGTAGAGTAAATGGATAGTTTTTAATCCACATTTGATAGTTCCTAACACAGCCTCGTAAGGAGCTTGATTAATGATTTGGTGTAATAAAATACAAATATTTTTTCGACTCCTCATAAAACTTAACATGGAAAATTAAAAAAACCCGTCCCTCTTGTCAATGGTCAAAAGACTTTTGCGTCCACCTTATCGTCAAGTATCCCTTTTACTGGCGGCGCCAGAAATGCTGTTTCTCAACTTTCACGTTAAATTACTTAAAGTTAATGCAAACTCTAGGTGACTCAACCCGCTTTCTCACTTCTAAAGTTTGGCTTTTATACTACGAATATTTTACCTTAAAATCCTCTGCATAAGCCTGTCATCTAACTGCTCATCCATTTCCCTTTGCTCCTCAGGAGACAGACAAAATGGATTTTAATATACTGGCGCAATATCTTTCAATGCCACCTTCAATTTTATGGGCGTTTTCTCCACCCCCGTGGGTTAATATTCCAATATTAATATTTATTTATTTATTTATTATCCATATTACAGATGCGTTACATATAATTATAAAGTACAAGCATAAAATATTCATACACTTAAAATACAAAATATATAAAACATCTCATAATCCCCAGAGTCAGATCAAGTCTGTCTGTACGGGGATGGAGGTTAGTTAATGTGTTAAACTATTAATTAAATGTACAAATTCAAGAAATTTTTAATAACTATATAACAATCTTTTTATAATTTTTTTAATATAATTTTTATAATTAGATAAAAATTTTTTTTTCATTTATTTAACTTAGAATACTGAATGTTTAGTCAGAGTGATAAATATATATAAAATTTTAGTATTTACATAAATACAGTTAAGATAACAGGTACATATTTTTTTTTTTATTTTTTGTATCTATATTATATAAACTAGTCTAAGAACTCACATACATTATGTAAAAAGTCTAAAAGTTTATTCTTTAGAGCTTTAGTGGTAGAGAAATTCAGTTTTTTAGCACTCATAGGTAACGAATTGTATAGTTTCAATGATACTATATAAGGACTTTTTTGAAAAATACTTTTGTGTATAGGTGGTAATTTTAGTCGCCCAGTTCTGTCACTATGCGAGGAGTTTGAAAATAAGTAAGACAAATCTGGGTAATAATACGTTAATGAAAAAAGTTTGAATAATTGCTTTATGTTAAGAAATTGTGTGTTATTAATATTAATGATTTTGATAATCCTGTTTTGAAAGGTCTGCAAAATCCTTAGAGCATTGTCATACGCACATCCCCACGTGGAGATGGCATACGAGGCAATTCCAAGGAATAATGAATAATAAATAATTTTAAGAATTTTTTTATGAACATGTTTAAGTTTATAAAAAACGAATAACAGGTATTTAACCCGTTTTATTACATAATGAATTTGTATATCCCAGCGCATATGCTGATCAAAATGAATTCCCAAGTACTTGCAAGAGGATACTCTTGCCAGTTTATGGCTTGCTATTTCAATGGAAAAATTATTGTCCGGTAAACTATTGCTGTAAATACCAAAAGTAATAAACATTGATTTATTCAAATTCAGAGTGAGTTTATTTTTGATGAACCAAAGATTAATCAATTGAAGTGAGTCTCTCATTGCATTGTTCGCCGCTGCCCAGTTTTTTTCTACAGAGAAGACTGCAGTATCATCCGCATACGAGAATACATGAGGAACAAGAGTAAGCAAGTCATTAATATAGATAAGAAACAGATAGGGTCCTAAAATGGAACCCTGCGGAACTCCGACATTAATGACCTCATACTCACTTCTCGTATCCCCAAGTTTAACCGCATGTTGACGATCCAGCAGATAGTTTTTAAATAGATTAAGAGGGGTACCCCTGACTCCATATCTCTCTAATTTTTTTAATAGGATTTGGTGATTTACTGTATCAAATGCCTTTGACAGGTCTAGGAAAGTCCCAACCACAGCATTACCCTCATTTAACCCTGTATAGATCAGATCGGATACTGTATGCAGTGCTTGTTTCGTTCCGATACCTGTCAAAAAGCCAAATTGATTTTCAGATATTATATTATTTTTTTTAAAAAAAGAATGTAATCTAGTAAATATCACTTTTTCAAAAATTTTCGCAATGTTTGCAATTAACGAAATAGGTCTGTAATTGGACATGTTGTCTTTTTCACCAGCTTTGTAAATAGGAATAATATCAGCTTTTTTAAGGTAATAATTTAATATTAAAAGTAATAATTTGTTAATATTCCCCAATATGTTAATACTCCACCAACTTTTTAAAATTCTCTTTATACCCATCTGGCATATCAACATCTTCAGTCTCCTTCACCTCCTCTAAAAGCAAAATATATTCATCTGCAACTAATGGTTCCGCTGTAGCTTCATTTTTTTTCCAAAATTACCTTCACTTTATCCAATGGCGGGTCACCTAGTAATATTTTCGATGGAATAGCTGATTGAAATACCACCTTATAATCAAGCGTATGTTCAATGTTATCCTGTCTCGAGCAAGTAGTCACGACTCCTTGCGACCTAAAGTAACCCCTTCCAGCTCCCTTTAACAACGTTTGATCCGTAGCTAACTTCGAAACATTTTGACGTCCTTCATCATAACTTTATAGTCTGCTTCTCTATCAATACGACTTTCGACTCCTTCCGCAAATTACCCTTTTGACCGTACTATGGTTTTATAGACCTTGTACAACCAGTAAGCTAACCCTGCCTCCCTTGGTTACCAAGTAATGTAGTCTTTTTTTTGTTTAGGCAAGCTGGTGAAATATGTCTAAACTTTATTCAGTTATAATAATTGAGACCTTTATTCTTACCAGATACCTTATGGCTAAAACTTACACAATTAAAATACTGAAGCTAATTTCTCTTCTGGTCCTTTCTGTTTTGCCCTTTAGACTGTCCTCCCACGGGTTTGTTAGCTTTAAAATTATTATTATTACTATTACTTCCTGTAGCAGTCAGCAATCCCGCTAAAAGATCAAGCTTTTCGAGCAAATCCGTATGTTTGTGCAAAATATGAAGCCAATCACATTGGTTCATTATTAGTAATAAACTCCCCGAATAATGTATTTTAAAAGATCACGTTCCTCCATAGCAGCTTGTCGCCCTAACACCTGAAAGCAATTCCAAGTACTAAACTCCGAGCTAGGACATATACAGAAAAATTCATTTAATATCTTGATAAAGCAGATAAAATTTTTTTCGAATTCTTGTCAAATTCTCGATAAAAAAAAGTTTACATTAATTTGCTTATTAATTTTTTAGGGGAGAGGTACTGAAAAAATTTTTAAATCGGAAGGGGCTATTCTTTAATAACAAAAAATTATGCAAAAAATTTTTAGTACAAAATTATGTACTAAAATTCTATCTGTTAAAATTTAATTTGAAGGGGTATTAAACTAAAAGTAGTTATTTTATTTTATGTATAGCATTTTAAAAATATCAACTAGTTTCCAAATTTGCTAATCACTTTACTTTCGGAATTTTTTAAAATTTTATATATTAACGCAATACTATAAAAATAAATTACAAAAAATTAATGGTACTTATGATACTTGAATTAATTATATACTCAATTTTTCTATGAGTAAAATTAAGAATAATAGTCGTTATATATACTTCTGAAATATTATATTGTTTACTTCCACATATTACATTATGCTTCAGGGTTAATAAATAACATCTTTTTACGCTTTCACAATAAACTTTGGTGATTTACCATAAAAATCTTACAAGTTACATATAAGTATACAAAGCAATGTTATTATGTGAGATGACTCATGTTTTTTTATTTTTTAATAAGGCGTATCCGGAAATGTCAATTTTTCATAAAATCATCATTATATTGCCAAGAGCAAGTGTTATAAGGATTTTAAAGGATATATTTTTAAGACAATATCATTACGTGACTTACACGTAAGCTTTAAAGTAAAATTAATATTTTCTTAATATTTATTTCACTTTTATGCCAATTTTTTATAATGGAACATGTTTGTATTTTGATTTAAATATTTTTTCATGTAATTAAGAACTGAAAGTTCATTTATATTTAAAATATGGTGTACCTCTCAATGTGGCCCACTCGACAATGTGTATGTGGAAAAATTAAATGACAAAGCCCTTGCAATAAACAACCAATATTTCTCTTATCCCCGAAATGGTGCACTTGCACCTATCCCTAAATTACACTAGACTGTCCTGGGGAGAATTTAAGAAAGGGAAAAAAGCCTGGTAATCATTGTTAAACCAAAAGAAAAAAAATTAAGTTTATTTTATTTTTTTTAATTTGAGTAATTATGCATTATCATTTATGAACTATTTAAAAAAAACAATAAAAAAGCTCATAACTACTATCATATAATTTTATAAAAGTTTTATAGAAAAAAACAAGGTGCATTATATTCTTGTTCTTAAAAACTCTTCTTTAAATTTTTAATTACATTGTCTATTTATATTATATAATGCATAAAAGAGGGTTTTTAAAAAAAGGGACGTTTATATGACATTAAATGAACTTATAGTATAAAATAATTACAGAAAATTTAATAGTAACAATGCATGGGCATAAAATTATTCTAAGAAAGAAATTAAATTTAATTATATTATAGTTTTTATTTTAAAAAATTGAGGGTAACGAAATATAAAAAATTATTTTTATAATTCTTCTAATTACATATTAAGTTGGTATATGCAATAATTCTACGAATGCATTTATTTAATTGTATTTATTGATCATTTGAACATTTTGTGGTAATCTAATAAAAGTTTTGTAATTATACTTTTTAATTATTTTCTATGGTAGAAAAAATGCACTTATTTTTTTTTTGATAATTTTGTAGTAAGCTCAGCTTGTTTATTTATTGAATAGGGGACATTACTAACTTTGAAATAGTCAAAAATTTTAGTCTTATAAATATTAGTCTTTAAATATTTTAGATTTATAAATAATAATAATTAATGCCAATTAACTTTTTTATAATTTTGGGGAAACGTTTGTTGAAGCCACATAATTATTTATAAATTCAATTATTTTAATTAAAACAAAAGAAAACAAAACTTTTTCTACTGATTTATTGAGTAACGAGCATTTCCCCAGAATATAAAATGTATAAAAATATTTCTTTATTGATTTACTTATTATCTTATGCTTGTTTATAAGTTAAATACCTATATACATTTTACATAGTTATATATATTTTATTAATAAATATTTAATAAAATAAGCTTTCAACCAATGAAATTCTAGTTAAAAACAAGTTAGTCGTTAAATAACGCCTTTTTTATGCAAAGAACCTATGAAAAACCAATATTTGTTATGTTTTTCCACTTAATTCTACAGTATGATCATTTTTATTAGAAAATAAAACATATTTCATTGGGTAGAAAGATGATATTAGAAACAGAAATAAAAAATTGCAATTCGTTACATCGTATAATAATTAAATGATTTTTTCTACGCCCTTCTATGTTTCTATCATATTATTAAGAATATAGAGAAATCTAAACTTTATTATGAATAAATATATAAGATTTTATTCAAATGTTTGCTTTTTAAAAAGTCAGTGTGGTTATATAAGTTTGTTTTTAAATAAAGTTAATTTCATAAATAACATAATGTTTGTTGAAATAAATGTTAATTTAATAATTAATTTAAATTGCATTGGTTATCTGTTATTTAGAAAATTAATAAATATTAATAAAATAAAAATGTTTGTTTTAGTAAATTATTTTAAATAAATTTATGTATGGTTTGATATTTGTAAAGTGTGAGTTGTATGGTTATATTCACTAATTTTTACTTTTCTGGACTTTATCCTCTCTTTTATACAGTGGATCCTACCGCAAATTTTTTTTCTCTTCACAGTCCTTAGAAAACATTTTGGAGAATCTGATTAGGAGTCAAAACTTATGTTGGAAAAACGCAGTCACAAGAAAATTAAAATATGTTTTGACTCTTATAACGTTAATATATCAGCTGCTAAAAGGCTGATCTTATTAATGTAAGTCATAAATTACTTGTTTTCTTAATTGTCACCAAATCGTATAACTAAATTAAAATTTGAATTAAATTAGGTTTAATAATTTAGGTATTATTCAAAGGACTTTTGTGAAAATAACAAAAATTTAAAATTAAACGATAGATAACTTAAAATTTTTTTACTATGAATTCTATTTAATTAAACAATTATATTTTTAATTTCAAATTATGTAGATTTCAAATTTTTCCATTTTCATAGAAATAATTTGAAGGACATACCTAAATTATCAGATTTTTGTAAAATTTTTCGGGGAATTCCAATTTTAGTAAGATTTTAATTTTATCACGTTATTTGGCGGCAAATTCAAAATTTATGCTTGAAAAATAATTTGTTAGCTATTTTTATTTTTTGATCTAGTAGCTTCAAACTAAAAAATTCCAAAAAATGGTGAAACAATTTTCTTTGGTAAGATCTGCAGTTTAGAGAAAAAAAAAAGAGAAAAAATTAATAAACAAAGAAATAGTAAGGCCGCAGTAAAAAAGCAAGAGTGAGGTCTAGAAGGCTAAAAATTACAAAAAATTATTTTCTTTGTAAAGATTTAAAAAAAAATATTTTGAGCCTGATTCGAAGACCATACAACTCGTTAACTCTTCATAAATATCAAACCAATTTGATTGTTTTTAAAAAATAAAAATATTATTTTTTTTATAGTTACATGGATTTCATAATAAAATTAATATTAAAATTTCAAGAATATTTTGTGTTTATTGATAAAATAAATGTTATTTTACAATTTTATCATATTTTATTTCATGGACATTATGAAATTTTACTGTCATTCCTCATTAAATATATTTTATCATTTATTCAAAAAATACTTTTAATGTACCTTGTTAATAAAGATAATGAAGATGGAATTTTTGCTGGGTAAGTTATTAGTAGTTATTATCATTATTGTTACAAGATATGATTTAAAACTCGATTATTAGTGCCGGAATGGAAGCTTACGGAAATACAACGAAAAAATTAAGATTTGCAATAGGTAGATGGATAAAAATAGATTCCTGAAAGTAGAATGTCTTTTCCAAATTGCTGTTATTTTTGACCTAGCACCCTTCTATGTACCCGAAAAATAGAATTAAAAAGGGGTATAATAGGAATTTTGAGAAAACGACAGATAAGAGACTGTTAATGCAAGAAATAATAATAAAAAATTTAAAAAAATCCTTTTTGGGTTTAAAATTAATATTTTGTATGCAAAAATTAGACTACATACCTTATGGGGTAGGATCTCAGCCCTTCTTTGATAAATAGAGGTGGTCTTTTAAAAACTTTGAAAATAAATTTTCCATAAAAAATATTAATTTTACTTTTAAAAAATATATTTTATGAACTTTTTTTTAAACCCCTTTACCCCCTTTTTTGTCAGATTTATAGAAGGGTTGTAGCTAAAAACTAAATTACTGTCAGTTTTGGAAAAATGATATTTGAGATTGATTTTCAGCCTATCTGTAAAAAATCTTAATTTTTTTGTTGAATCTTTCACTTTGCCACTAATAAGTTAAAAATGAGTAGCACAAATCAAAACATGATATTTTAAAATTTCATAAGTCATGTTTATATGTCAGGATATCTTGCACCTAAAACGACTTTAAAAATTTAGTATATCTAAACGATAATAAAAAAACACGAACTCTCTTATTCGAATAAATATAATCGTATCAAAACAAGTTCCCTACTATTGGAATACCAACTTATACCATATAGTAATTGATCACTTTATTATATTGAAAAAAACATTTCAGGTACCCTCTGTTTTTTGAGCTTAAGTCTACCAAACCATATGTTAAACATATTCTAATTACTTCTAGTTGGTCTAATATTTTTTAAATGCCATAATTCAAGTCTTTTATATTATTTTGAAGTTCTGCATATTTGTTTAAAAAATCTAAAAAAGAAACCAAGTTTAATGATTTACCCGCTTTTACTTTTATTCTTACCAAATAGTTGAAATTGATTATAAATGTTTTGATTATCAAAAAAAAAAAATTTTTTTAATACTAAGATTAAAATAATTTGAAATAATTATAATTATGCATATTTTTTTAGGACATCTTGGACTCAAAATATTCAGAAGTAGAAGCTTATAGACGGCGTATACCAAAGCACTCTATCGTACTGATAATCAAGACTTAAAAAAAAAATTTTAATTAACGTACAAAATTACAATTTATAAACATTTTTTTATCTTATAGTATTTACAATTAATAGAGACTGATACATTTTTATGTAATTTATACAACTAAATAAAGAAGAAATAAAAAATATATTTATTTATTCATTTATTTATATTAGCGGGCATGATTGCCCTTAAAGTGGTTCTATTCACTACTGGGTGTTTTTTGCGCAGCATATTTGTAACTGAAATATTTTAACCATATATTTATTTATAATAATTTTTTAATGAAAGAATCAATGCTTTTCTGTATTTGGTACAAGAATATAAAAAATAATTAAAAATTAAATTTTATTATTTAAATAATTAGGTTCAGGAGTTATATAAGAAATTGACTGAGTTGACAGAAGTCACGGACATAAATAATTATGATTTGTTGGGTCGTAATATAAAGGTACTAGTAAGCGGTAATTTAAACAAGCTTCAATCTGTTTAAGAAGGGAATAAAATTCTTCAAAAGTATGTGTAGAATCACCAATTACTCTATGCAGAAGATGATTTACTGACTTTACAGCAAATTTTCGTGATCCCCCAAAATAAGGTGAGCCCGGAGAATTTAATTACCAGTTAGTACCTTCATTGGCTAATTTTCCGAAAAGTTCTTGCATATAGTCTGACGAGGTCATATACAATTCCTCAAGAGCTTTATCTGCACCGATACAAGTGGTACCTTGACCACTATATAATTCAGTGAATAGACCACGTGTTGAGGTAAATCTGCAAAATGCAGCAATAAAGTCACCGTTTGAATAACCCGTGACTAATTCTAAATGTATGGCCTTAATACTCATATATTATATAAAAACAGAAATATAGGCTTCGTAAGTTTTTGCCCTATCACCTATGTATCTAAGTATTTTTTAGGCCCCGCGTAATTGACGCCGGTTAAACGAAAGGGTTTATCCGTTTTTTGAACTTTTGATGATGGAAAAATTTCCATTTTTTGAGCTGATCTAGTAACGGTAACGGATACTTTTTATAATCCAATTTTACTAAGTCAGGTAATAAATTAACAACTGTACGAATTAAATCATTAACTGAAATTTTATTTGAATAGTATTGTTTTCGTCTACTCTATAACATATAGTGATGAAATGCGGAATTTACTTATATAAATTCAAAAATTCTATTTATTCAAAAAAAATTTATTTTTAACTTATTTAAACATATTCAAAATACTTAATTTTCAAATATAAAGTTAAATTTTATTTAAAAAAAAAAAATAATAATAAATAAAATTAATGAACAAAAATTTTATGAATAAAAATATCTTTTTTTTCAATTATTTTAAAAGAAACGGTTTATTTTACTCAGCTTTTCAGCAGTTGATTCTTCACCTTAACCTCACTTCTTGTCTTTTTTTTTATAATGGATTTAAATTTTTAAGAGAAATAATGATTATTTCTATTTATAAATAATATAAATATTTAAAAATAAAGCTTTATAAAATTAATATTTAATTATTAAGATCTAAAGAAAAAAAAAAATTATTTACTTTTATACTATTGACAAATCAACCGTTACCAACGAGAATCTTTTTTAGAATGATTACATTAGTAAATTTTTTATTAATTTTTTTTTTTAAACAATAAAAGAACAACGATCTGAAATTGGCACATAAGAATAACTTTTTATTTTTAAATTTAAATTTCTGTATCACCCGACTTCTGCAAAAAAAAATTTCTTTCAATAATTAATTATTCCCAAATTAAATCAATGATTCATGCTCCTGTAACCTATTGCCGACCACAGTGTTCGCAGGATTCCTTCTTTTCTCCAAACGAAGAATGCAAACATGTAAATAGATCGATGATTACCCGGTTTAAACAGCAGTCACAATGAAACCCTCGTCTAGAAAATGTATTAATGGAATAAAAAAAAATCGAAAGAAGCCTCCTGCTAGAAAATTGGAATCAACAGAATAGTTTATCTATATATTTAAGTTCGTAACAAGTATTTATAGTCATATGATCAGTTTCTTCACAGTCTTGCATAAAAACTACGTACACATAACGAAAACTGAATGCTTATATAAAACACTTTTCCCTTTTGAATAACATATTTTTGAATATGCTATAATATGCTTATAATAATTGGAAATAAATAAAAATATTTAGATAAACCCATTTTAACATCTTAATAATAAAAAATTATATTAGCTAGTAATACAAAAATAGAAATAAAAGAAGGATCTAAATAAAACCGTCTAGTCAGAAAGTAACAAATATATTATTGAGTTGAAGAGTTTTTCACACGTCAAACTGTCAGTTATAATATGCATATATAATTGAACATCAACCCAACTATTTTTTTTCTCTATACCTAGTACCCATAACTATACACCTTTTGAAAAATTCCGCTTCTTTTCGTTATAATCTTAAAAGAAATAAATACGTATAGAAAAATTTAAAGCTCCGTAAAACTAACTAAAAAAACTTATATAGCTATCAATCATTTACACGTTGCTGAAAATATCCTGCGGTGCGTTTACTAAGTTATCCTGTTGAAAATAATAGAAAAAAAGGTATTAAAATTGTAGGAATATTTGAGTGTTTTATCCACAATATGAAAATATTAGATAAAATAATTTTCAGCTTTATGGTAAATTTTAAAGTGTATGTAATCTGTAAAGATTATGAATGCATGCAAGTGTAATGTTGTCCTTTTATTTTATTTTTATTGTGCTTTTATACAACTTAATGGGAAGTATACAATTATACATACTTACTTTTATCATAATCATCCTTTTAAATTAATAATAAAAATAATAATAATTGCACCAGTATAAAAACACATGAAAAACATATGAATTGATTATAGAGGTCTTGAATTCTATTCTAATAAATGTTTTTTCTACTTTACGGATTCCATATCAGCTGAGCTCAAGTGGGACTAAAGAGTCGCAGAAATTGATCCAAATTACATTTTTTCCCGAATGTAAATACAAATAAGTCCTATCACCAACTTTCAGCTTTCTAGATCAAAATCTTGACTTTTGGAATCCATTTTGGCTTATATTTGTCCTTTTTTGTAAATTATTATGCTGCCAAATGCTTATTTCACATTAAAAAATGTTTACGAAATTTTGGTAAATTTCCCATAGACATTGATTTCATCAAATCTGAGCATGTACGAGAAATTCATTATTTATAAATTTTTCTTTGAATCTTCTGTCTCAAAATAGGCAGATTCAGTTTCCTTTTAATTAAGCTAAAATTTTTTGTTTTAGAATCTATTCATACTTTCTCAAAAAAAATATCCATGAGATAATTTAAGCTCAAAGTTCTAGATATAAAATTTTTTGAACTTTTAAATTTTCCGCCAAATAATGTGATCAATAAAAATATGACTTCAAATTTGGATTCCTCTTGTATTATATAATAATGTAGAATATAATCAAATAATCTTAATGTTTAAAAATAATTGTTATTATTTTTGTATTTTTTACTTCTTGCAAAAATAATATGAATATAATAAACTAATAATGAAATTGCAAATTTATAAACTATATGGGTGAAAATCAAAATATTTTGTATTTTATAAAAAAAAAATTAAAACTTTTAGCTTATATTGCTATAATTATTTTTTAGGATTCTTAGGATTCAAGCTGATTTTCACTTACTATAAGCGGTTCTTTTTTTCTTACTCAAACGATTTTGTAAGTGTAACTGAACTATAACTTTTCTCTTTGTCCCAAAGTTAATTACCTTTTTCCTTATATTTGGTAAAAATAGGTCAAAAACTTAGTTTTAATAAAAAATCTTTAAAAAGTACATACTTTTATTTTAAAATTTTTAAATTATTTTTGTTTTTTTGCAAAATAAAAGAAAAAACTCAAATTTCTTCCAATGTACAAAAACAATGATATTATATTTATTAATTATAAGCAAGTCATCAATTAACATTAAATCACTGAGATTTGTAAATAAAGATTACAAGAGTGGGAATTAATTAGTTTTTATATATAAAGAGAAGATAATTTATAATTCTATTTTAATATACTTCGTAAAATTCAAGTTAGAACAATTGACTACAAAAATGAATATTTTATTAAATTCAATATTTTCTTCAACATTTATTTTTTGGTCTACAACGTTTATTTTTATTATTTATCTTTATTTAAAATTTATCGTATTTAATTATTGGAAAAAACATGATATTCCACACGAAGCACCGATTATTCCATTTGGAAATATTTTACCAAGTATTCTTGGCAAAAAAACTTTAGGTATTTATTTGAAATAATATTTGGTATGTGATTTTAATAATTTATATTTTTTATTAAATATAGGAAATTTGATAGCAGAAAGTTATGAAAAATTTAAAAATAATCGTTATCATGGAATGTACATGTTTAATAAACCATTTTTAATGATTAATGAACCAGATTTAATTCGTCAAATTTTGATCAAAGATTTTAATAAATTTCCTGATCGTGGAATGTACATGAATGAAAAAATTGATCCATTAACAGGACATTTGTTTCTATTGGGTGGTGAAAAATGGCGATACTTAAGAGCAAAGCTTTCACCAACATTTACATCTGGTAAATTGAAGCATATGTTTCCCTTAGTTAAGGAAATCGGAGATAAATTAGTTTCAATAACTGATGAAATGATCGAAAAAGATAATATAGTAGATTTGAAAAATTTACTTGGAAGGTAAAACTAAAAAAATTTTTTTTCTTACTCTATAAATAACTGATTATTATAAATTTTGAAAAAAAGATACACGTCGGATACGATTTCATCTGCAGCATTTGGATTTGATTCTAATAGCTTAGAAAATCCAGATAGTGAATTTAAACGTTACGGGGCTATGATATTTGAAATAGGAGCCATAAAAGCTGCATTAAGTGTCTTTACACCATATATTTATGATTTATTGAAGATACCAATTACACCATCAGATGCTACAAACTTTTTTATCAAAACTTTTAATGATATGGTTAATTACAGAAAATTAAATTCAATAAATCGAAAAGATTTTTTGGATTCATTAATTGAATTAATGAATAAAGGAAAATTAGATGATAATAATGATGCAAAAAAAGGTATAAATAAAATCTTATATCATACTATTTTATCAATTTATTTATTTATTTCCTTTAATTAGATAATAATATAGATAAACTTACAATAAATGAAGCATGTGCACAAGCGTTTGTATTTTTTGTTGCTGGTTATGAAACAAGTTCATCAACAACAACTTATGCATTATATGAATTAGCAATGAATCCAGAAATACAAGAAAAACTTCAAAATGAAATTGATGAAGCTTATTCAAGTACTGATGGTATAACATACGAAAAATTATTAGGTGATATGAAATATCTTCATATGGTTTTTTCTGGTAAGTCAAAAAACTTGCTCATACTTGTAAACGTTGTATAATCAGTTCCACTCAAACTATATTGAAGGGTCGAAGAAATCGGTCCAAACTATTATTTCTTCGAAAGTGCAACTAAAAATAAATACTCTCAATCGCTCTTAGGTCAAATTCTCGATTGTTGGCAGCCATTGTTGAGTTTGTGGCCTATTTTTTATAGAACCAAAATTTACTTATTTTTGCTGCCAAATGCTTATTTTGCTGTGAAAAATAATTTTAAAATTTCGCAATTTTCACACAATCCTTTCAAATTTAGATAAATTTTTATGCCTGTATAAAATTTATTGAGGAATCCAAATTCTCGGTCCGATTTTCATTTGGTCACGTGACTTGGTGGAAAATATAAAAATTTTAAAAGCTAGTAATTTAAAAAATATTTTCTTGACAGTGCATTGGGCAAGAAAGCTTACATACTTATTTCCCGGCCACAGCGCAATTTAAAAATACATGTTTTTTTGCCACTGACTAAGAAAAATTATGTTTTGCCCTTGTCTGTAAAATAAGAATGTCCCAAATCGCCTAAGATAAAAATGTACTATTTTGATCTATAGCTTTCAGATTAGCGAATCCCAGGGACCCGGATTATTTTTTTTGCGGGTGAAAAAGGTTTATAAAACAAGAGATTTAAGCCCAAGTAGAGGAAAATTGAACCTGGAAATTTTTTTTATTTAAGCTAAAAGGTGTAGAAAGATGATGAAAAATAAAAATAAACATGCATACGCAACCAAAACCAAATTTTTGACCCTTAAACAGAATTATGTAGAAAATTTCCTATGAGCACCCAAGGGAAAAATATTTTTTACTCCAAAATAAGGATTTGTCAGAAAAAATAAGTAAATTATGATTCAATTTAAAAACATAGGTCTAAAACACAAAAAATGGCTGCCAAAAATCAAATATTTGATCTAGGAAGTTAAAAGATATTGTGAGCATACTCATCTTATTTATTTATTTTTAATAAAAATTTTATTTATCTCTTTAATAAAATTTTTTACATAAGTAATTAAAATAATTTTTAATTAAACTTGTTTTTAGTAATGAAAATAAATAATAAATGTAATTTAAATAAACGATATTTTCCTTAAAGTAATTTTACATAATTTAATATTAAACAAGGTCATATAGTTATTTTTTCATTTTAGAAACACTAAGAAAATATCCATCAGTACCAGTCTTAAATCGAATTTGTGTAGAAGATTACAAAATACCAGGATCAAATTATCAAATAAATAAAGGAACTTCAATAATAGTAAGTGCAAAAGGATTACATCACGATTCGAATATTTATGAAAACCCAGATAAATTTGACCCAGAAAGATTTACACCTGAAAATATTTCTAAAAGAAATCCATATGTTTATTTACCATTTGGTGATGGACCGAGAATTTGTATTGGTATTTAAAATTTTAATATTAAATTCATATGCCCTAATATTCTTCTATTATTATTATTATTATTTATTGCTTTTAGGAGCTCGTTTTGGTATAATCCAGGTGAAAATGGCTTTAGTATCTTTACTTTCTGAATTCAATTTTTCTGTATGCGAAAAAACACCAATTCCAATAGAATATTCTAATAAAACTTTAGTCCAAGCTCCAAAAAGTGCTGTTTTTATAAAAATAGAAAAGAGGAAAAAGTAAAAAATAAATTAAAAAGATATTTAGTAATTGATAAACCAAACAACTATTTTAAAATAACTACCAGTCTAATATTTATATTTCATCTTTTATTATAGCATAATAACTAAGCATTGTATACTTTAGGCCCATAAAATAAAAACATAAATACTTCCGGCAGTGAGCAGGAACAAAAAAAAAAGGCATTAAATGTCGCACAGAAATAAAATTTGTTAAATATTTTTGCATATGAAATATTACGAAGTAAGTAATTGTTTTCCTGTATTGAATATTTCATTTTTGATATTCATATATGATTAAGTATTTAAGCATGACCAATTACGTTGATATATCACTGGTCAAGTATAAGGTAAACACCTAACTCAGTCATTATATTTTATTTTTCCATACCTTCACTATCTTTGAAGAGTTCTCTTGTTGAATAATCTATTGTTAGGTTATGTACGAAGCAGTAGTTAATGTTTTATACATAAAATAAATATGTTATTATGATTTTTATCATGAAAAAAATTTCTCTTTTCATTTAAAAATTTAATTTAATTTACTTTCGTTAGAATTTTCTTAATTAAAAAAATATTTAAACAATTCATTATATAATTTTTTTTTGAATAATATTTTGTTTGTCACTGAAATTAATTCACGTCATATTTAATTTCATTTATTGTCCGAAGGTATACAGTAGAAATAGAAAGTTCATTTTTTTTTTCAATGATTGTTCTTAATTTCTTTTATCTTGTGCCTATACTACAATTTGTACTTAATACTAGTATATTGAAAAATATAATGAGTGTTTAAAAACAATGTAATTTTTTTTTTTTGTTATATAATTTTGTTATTAAAATATGTAACGGTGATTTTTTGTGTACGTTAAAATTGTTATTGTTTTTGTATCTTTCATTTTTTGTGCTTCTGGGCTTTTAGAAAAACAATATGTAAATTTTATCTTTACTATTAAATTAACGATGTTAAGAATTGTTAATGTTAAAAATAATGTGTAGTTTTGTTAACCAAAAGTTATTTGAAAAAAATTTTTGGTTCAAATATTAATTTTCTACATTTTGCTATCAACGATTTTGGGTCTAAATTGAATTTCCTGACATAAAACTTATAACAGATTTGTGTAAATACAATCTACATACATTTTAAGTTTGGATATTTAATGCATTCGAGTATTTTAGTTTGGATATTTTGTCCCTGAACCCCTATTTGACCCCCCTCCTCCTCTTAAATTGAACACATTAAACCCCCATCCATGATTTTCGGATTCCTAGAGTACCCCTCCCTATAAACATGTTCCATGATACAAGTTTATTTCCGGGATTCAAAATGGAGTCTGTAAATAAAATTTTATTCTTAAGGATCATACTTACGCAAAGAAATTCAATTTAGGCCTAAAGAGACCATTTTGCTTTTAGAGAACAATTTGGGCAAGAAGGGACTGTTTATAACTATTTTTTATCTCGATTGTCCATATTTACCTTCAAAAATTACATCAGCATTTCATTTTAGTCCCAAGGGGTCCAATTTTCCCGCACAGAACAATTTACCATGTGGGATCCATTTTTACACCTAAAGTCAATTTTTACTTCTTTAATCAACCTGTATATGGAAATTTAATTAAGGCCCAAGAGGCCATTTTGCAAGTAGAATGGAATTTTCAAGAATCAGAAATATTTTTATTATGTGGGATTCATTTTTAGTTCCCAAGTTTGTTTTTTCTCATGGAATCAACTGTTACATCAGGAATTATATTCCAGAATTGATCTTGCACTCCAGGGCCAATTTTTCAAGTGCTAATTAAAAAGTTACTGAAGAAAAATATTTTCCGACGATTTTTTTTGTATCCAGTTTTCCAATTTCGTGAATATCTATATGCACTGAATACATACGCGGATCCACTTAAACGTAATTCTGATATTTTTTAAATACATTTTTATTAAAAAAAAAAAAAAAAAAAATATTAATTAAAACTAAATAAAATGTATGTAAATTAAAAACAAGTATTTTTTAAAATTTAACTTTAATTAGCAGTCACAGCTTCATATGTATATAGGCCCAATAGCCCTTGTCAACATAAGTGACGGACGACGCAATTATCGCTTATGGTTAAAACACGTATTATATTGATATAAATATACATTTATTTATTATTTGCAACTGAAATTTTTTTCTTATCTTTATAATATATGGCCTTAAAAAAAAAAGAATAACATCATTACAAATTTAAAAACATTTATTTATTAACACTTGAAAATAATTCATGATTGACATGGTCACTACTGTGTGCATATATAATTTTTTTTAAATTAAATGTTGATACGTAATTGATAAGAATTTTATTTTTTATGTAATTTAAAATTATAAAGAATTATTTCTATCTATTAAATACTTTTTTTTACAGACTATTAGTTTTTTGATTCGATTGTTTCAATATTCCATTTTCTAAATTTCAGTTTATTTGTTTTATTTTTTCAAAATAACTTAAATAATAAATAATCTAGTAAAATCATTAATTGTAATTTAAAACCGAAGGGTGTAAACTAAACGTTAACCCAAAATATCGGTTACCTGATCCGAAAAACCGGATTTTCGGATTTTCAATCAGAAAATTTTTGATTTGGACCGTAACTGCAGTCGTCTTATGAAAATTTTTGGGTCTTACCTGAAACTTGTTCCAATCCATCCTTATATGAATAAAAATGTGAATTTATGAATATTCGAACGTAATCCCTGGGTATCCGCGCATCCCTAGATAAAAGTGTGGAATAAAAAAAGCTCAAAATATGTCAAAAATATTTTGAAACAATATTAAAGCCAATTTCGTCAAGAGTTAAAAATTATTAAGATTAAAGAACAAAAACTACGATTCGTAGCTAAAAAAATAAAAAATAAATAATTTTCTTGAAATTAAGTCCCAAAAAAGACAGTGATAAGAAAATTAAAAATTAATTTTTAAATTACTTAAAATATGCTAATAAACACATAAAAAATTCAACAACAAAGTTCTACATTTCAGTTTTTAGAACTGAATATTTCTATAATATCAACCTCAACCTTAGTAAAAAATAAACGTTAGCTAGATCGTTCATAAAATCCTCTTAAATAGCATTCACCGACACCATGTAATATATTTTTCCCAAAGCTATAATATCCGTATATTAAATAAAAATTTTATAAAAAAATAATAAATAATAATAAAGAATGAAATAATAAAAAACAAGAGTAATGTTACGCGAGTGGCGCCAAACGCAACCCTGAGGCTTTTATAATCTAAAAGGTTATTGTCCTTAATTCCGCGTATATATTAACAAAAAATTCACTTTCATTTAAAACTTACTATCTTCGTTCTTTTACAAATACACTCATACTCATCATTCTTTATACATGTTATTATCATGTTATAAACAACAAATCAAACAGGATTTTTACAATAAAAATAAAAAATTTATTTTTATGAGAATCGAGGTAAAAAAGTAAAAAAATGATGTATAGTTTTCTCTTTCAAATATAATTATTAATTTCAGAACGGTAAACTAACAATTATATGTAGGATATATAGGTTTCTCGTATAATATCGGTCAATTATGTTATAGTTAACTATATAAACGGAAAAACATAATCAGCTTCAAGGGATTTTATCATCGTATCAAAACTTAAACGTATATCATAATTTTTATTTTATTTTCCCTTTTTTTTTAAATCAATGTCTTGTATATCATACATTTTATGAGATGTGTGTATTATTTGTAACAGATAATTTAAAATAATAATTATATCATATATATGATTTTAATTTATATTTTAATGTAGGTATAACAAATTTTAATTATTTTATACTGTAAACGTAAATTATAATCTTATTTTTTATTATTATTTAATAGGAATTCCAAGTAAAAGGTTAATTTTTAGTTTTCACAGAAAATCAGGGTAGAAAATTCAAATATTAAGGACAGCTATTTTTAAGGATACATTCCAATTCTGGAAATTTTATTTTAAATTTCGCGCTCTTATTGAACTGATTAATGGGTGTACGTTTATATTGCGATGTCTGAGTACGGTAATTTTAAATTATAATTAATTTAATTATGGATTGCAGCTTTATTTATTTTTATGTGAAATTTAAAAAAAAAATTAATTTTTTTTGTTAACATAACCACCAATATTAAGCGTGTTAATACTATAATTTGTTTAGGTATTACTCAAGCAGTACCTATAACCAGTGCGGTGTCGATAGAACCCATTTCTGGCCTATATTTATCAGATCCTTATATTTTGTTTAGAATGATATGACACCAATAAAAAAATTTTAATAATGACTGAAAACTTAAATTCAAACTTATTTTGGCCCTACTGTTAACGAAATGCAATAAGTCTGGGAAATTACCTACTCGGCACAATAGGGTTAAAAATACTACCACCCCCATTTTCCGACCCATCAAGCCAAAAAAATAGTTTTATCTTTTTTTTTAATCTTAGCATGTCCCCTGCCTTGTAGGTAATTTGGGTCGCTAAATCCAAATATAGCGTCTGAAATTTGTTTTGATGGTGAAAATAAGGGTGTTACACCTCTCAAAAATTATTTTTGACTCAATATTTGGATTTAGTGACTCAAATTGCCCTCTATGAGACATGCTGAAATTAAAAAAAAGATTAAACTAATTTATTTGGCTTAAAGTGGCGGAAAATGGACTGACTTTTAGCCCTCTTTCACTTTTCCAAGTTTTTTTGTTGTAAACAAAATTTCGGTTTCGTTGTACTTACAAGTATGGCCTTTTTTCACAAACCAGACTCGACTGGGACCTGATTCAGCATTCATATCACAGTGATAAGCAGCCGTGCCATCCACAATAAGTGGTACTGCGCATGCGCAAACAAATGTTTTTAGAAATGGTAGTACTTTTTGCGATGCAGTATGGTTATAAAATTCAATATTTTATTAAAAGTTAGTACTTTTTTTGTTTTTGACGTGATGTGTTATAGATGATATAAATGCAGAATCTAGGCCCTGCTTAGCAATAAGCATTGAGGGGATAAAAGAAGCTTTATTCATTGATAATTATTTTAATGAAAATGATAAATTTTTTTCTTATAAATTGATTCTACTAATAATATATTATCTTTGATCTACATATATAGTCTTGAAAAGTCATTTCATTTGTGAGAAAAATTGTATTACAATATTTTTATAAAATCACACATATCTTGCCATAAAAAAACATTATGTCGAACATAATAGGAAGAAAAAGATGATCTATATTTTTTCACATCTCGTATTTAAGATTTATCTTGCTCAATCCAAGTATAACAATTATAAAGCTTCTTTTGAGGCTTCTTTAAGAACTCTGAGTACGTACTTTAAAAAATTATAATAATATACTTACTTTTTATTTCAAGCTAAGGTATATGAAAATAATTTCTATTTTTCAATGAAAACAAAAATAAATTGCAGTTTGATTTATAAAATTTATATCTTTATTTGAATATATAACAAATAATTAAAAAATAAGAGACGTGAATACTGATAATTTTAAGTAATCTTAAAAAAATATATTTTACAGTTTTATTTTAAAATTCTAATTTTATAATTATAAATTACATTATAATAGAGTCAGTAACAAAATTTTCATAAAATAAATAAAACTTTTTGTTAAATAAATTGTTAAACAAAATAAGTGTGCAAAAGAGCATAATAATTACTTTATTCTATATATTCTATATTTAAATAATTATACCAAAGATAGGCAAAACTGTTAAGCAATTATCTACCAATAAAAAAATTGGCACAATAATCTTCTTGAAATTTCACGTGTCATAGAAAATTTTAGTACAGTAGTTCCTCGACTTACGAACTTTTTGGGACCAAAAATTGGTCCGTAAGTCGAAAAATGAAAAAAAAAAAAGTATTTTGAGGTCGAGTAGTATGTAGATAGCTGATATTATTAAATACTGGCGAAAACTGAATTTAAATGTCTGAAAATGAATGCTTATAGATAAGCTTATTGAAAAAATCCTTTATTTTAAATTAAAAAAAAATTATAAACAATAAAATAAACCTAGAGGAAAATATAAAGCAATGGTATAAAAATTAAAAATTCCAGAAAATGTCAGGATTCTAAATTTTAATAAGCTTACTTATATTAATTATAAACAGTTCATAGAAATTTTTCAAAGATATTATTTCTAATCCCATTTCACACAGATTTTGAACTGTATTTTTATAAAATTCAAAATTTTTCATGTTCTAAAAAAAGTTCGTAAGTCGAGGAACTACTGTATACGAATTCTTTTCAAAATATTTCATACACGGGGTATTTTTAAATGGATCTGTTTTCAAAAAATCTGTGGGGCGGATTTCCGAAAAACTGATTGTCTCAAATTCTTTTTTTTAACTGGTAAAATAAGACTTGCCTTTATTAAGTATTGAAAATTTGAAATTTCATTAGTTTTGAAAAAAGTTAGAAACCATACAATTTCTCGTAATTACGCTTCATGAATTTTTAATCGTTTTGAAAATTCTTTTTTGCCCACCTTTGATTTATACTTAAATGATATATAATACTAACATATTAACAATATAAAATGAAGCATTAGTTAATTGTTTTTAAATAGAAAATTAAATATCACAGTTTTTATTTATACATGGTAATATTTCCTTGATGATACTATCGTGTACTTGCAATTTTTCTCTGGAAAAATTTTATTCTATGCCATTTTCTTTTTCATGTATCTGAAAATATAGAATTTTAAAATTAGTAAAAGTATAATTAAGTATTATTAATCAGAGTTTTTAAGTCAAACTTAATAGTCTAATTCTAAGTGATCTTAGAAATTTGAGGCAAAATAAATCTACAGGAGAGAGGTACTTCAATATTCAGAATAAGGTAAGAATAATTAATATTTTAAATTGGATCGTAAAAACTAAAATCTATAAAATAGATATAGATAAATTGATACTTAAAATAAGAAAAAGGAAGAATTTACTTCTAAAAATTTAGAAAACATTTGAATTTGCAAGAAAATTTTAGGATAGGTAGTCTTCTGTATTAAATTAAGTAAAATATTCTTCTATAAGTTGGAAAAATATGTCTATTAGGTATTGGAGACTAATAATTTCTGAAAGAAGAATCATAAAACATGAATCTTGAAAGGTTCTCAGAAATGATTATTCCAAAAAAGATCTACGGCATCATATTAAATATGCACGGTGGGCTTGAAATAATTTTAAATCGAAGTGCGAGTTACTAAAAATGTTAAAAATGGGATCAACTTGAAATATTTTTCCAAGTTTGATGCCGTAAAAATCAAAATCATCCCTAGAGCCGTTTTTTTTTTCAGGTAAAAAACCGTATTTTTTAGGTTTTTTTCAATTTCACTTTATTTTAAAATTTTGTTCTTATATAATCGTATAAAATACATTCTTTCCTTGCAAAATTTATTTCTGAGGTAAAATATTTCACTATTGGATACTAAAATGTACGTCTAGATAGATAATTTCACTTTGATTGGCTGTGGGTGGCTGAGAGGGTAGCTAAGAAGACAATTTTTAATTTTTTTAATTTAGAATGTTTAAATGCAATATTTACATCTTAGAGACGTTATTTATTCAAGTAATTATCAGTTTGTATTACTTGAGTAACCTAAATAAAAGAATTTTAATGAATATAAGCAGACTTTTTATTTATTTTACTAAAAAATCTTTTTTCAAAAATTATTTTTAAAAAATTTTAAATTTCCCGCTTTTTCAAATCCTCTACATTTTATTTTCATTTTTTACATATATTCATATATTTGAATCATCTTACATAAAAATACAGTTGAATATATATTAATGAGTAGAAAATAAATAAGTAAAATTTGAATAATTGAATCTTTTAAATATGAACTATAATCTGTTTGTGTAAAATAATGTTTCTAAAATACAAAACATCGCGCCATCTAGGTAATAAATATTAAAGCAATATTCAAAAAAAGTATACTATGTGTGCATCTTCGCGACGACTAATATACTTGTAAGTTTATGATTACTTTTTATATTGTTGTGCTCTCTTTCTCTCTTCGCCCTCTAACAATTCTAGGTAAAGTCCTGTATTTAAAATTCGAAGTAAAATACTTTATTAAAACTTAAATAAATTTTGTTAATGTTTTAAAAAAATACTTTGTGTTAATTTATTAAAATTCAGTTTTTATAAATCACGCATAATGGTAAAAATAAGAAAAGATCATGCAAGAACACACGAAGAAAATAGGTATATAATATGTTTAATTTGTCAAAAAAAGAAAAAACATTGTGTGAAAATAACTACTAATTTAAAAGAATCAATTTTAAAAATTTTTAAATATGACGATAATGACGAGCGATTGCCAAAAGTTGTGTGCAATTTATGTAAGACATACATATTTAAAAATAATAGACCTGATTCTAATTCAAAGCCTATAAAGGCACCCGATTATTCAAATTTTAGTAAAAGTCATAATACTAGATCAAATACTGGTAAAATTTGTCAATGTACTTTATGCAAATTAGCTAGAGATACAACGAGGTATAATTTTTCGAAAAAATCAGGTAACGGATTGAAAATGAAAACATCAAAGCTTAAGCAGATCAGAATTTTTCGTTGCCCTGATTGCTTTGCAAAAATAGGTCCAGGTTATAAGCATAGTTGTTCAGAAAAAAGTAGAGTTGAAAATTTAGCAGACTGTGTTAATCAGATGTCGTTGAAACACAAAGAACAGGCAGTGAGTAAATTGATTAAAAATGTATATGAAGAAAAACAAATTGTTCAACCAACCAAAAAATCATTATTATTATCTCAGAAACAAGGTAAAAAACTAACTATTGAAATCGGAAAAAAAATAGTAAAAGAAGATGTACCTATTTCTGCTGTTGATATTTCCAAGACAAGTATTGACTATGGTTTGTCATTAAATCAAGTATGTGGGGTAGCTAAAAATTTGCGTAGTGCAACAAGAAAAAGAAAGCTTTTTGAACCAAATTTAAAATTAAAATTACAAGAGATAAATCATACGCTAGATTCGTTTTTTTCTAAACAAACGTGTAAATTTGAAAAAAATGAACCAAATGGAAGTACTTCTCAAATAACAGGGTGTCTCGTATATTGCAATGATGTTGGATTATTAATAGAGAAAGCTAAAGAGAGTCGTGAAGTTTTTGAGAACCTACATTTGAAGTTCGGAATTGATAGCGGAGGTGTATTTATGAAATTTTGCTTAAGCATTCAAACTCTTGACAGTGAAGTTCAAAAAAAAGGAGTCAATACACGTCAAAAATACAAAGATGGAGTTGCAGCGAAAAAATTCAAAGACTCAGGAGTAAATAAAATATTTTTAATAGGTATATTATTAATAAATAATAAATTTTAAAAAAATGAATGAAATTTTTTGAATAAATCTATTTATATTTTGAATAGGTATAAGTGAAGTAAATGCAGAAAATCATAATAACGTATCGCTAATATGGGATATTCTACAAATGTCTAAATTTAAAGGATCTATGGCAGCTGACTTAAAAATTGCCAACATATTACTTGGCTTAATGTCTCATGCTAGTTCATTTCCTTGTACGTGGTGTACAGAGCATAAAGACTCTTCAAAATTGTGGTAATTACAGAACAATTGATAGTTGTATCGAAAATTTCAATGAATGGAAAAAAGCGGGTTCCGTATTAAAAAATGCAAGATTATTTAAAAACTGCAAAAATAAACCGATTATTTTGGACGATGAGGAGCGAGAAGTTATTGACATTACCCCACCCCCTCAGCTCCATTTATTATTAGGCGTTGTTAATACTTTGTACAAAAAAATGTTAATTAATTTTGAAGATTTAAGTTTGGAATGGGCTAAGAAATGTAATGTTAGTCGTGAAAATTATTATGGCTCATTGTCCTTTGCAGGAAATTCTTGTAAAAAGTTATTAGAAAATGTAGATCTTCTTCGCCAACTTTGCACATCAAGATGCTGTTATCCTTGCATAAAATATGTAAAATGCTATAGCGACTTCAAAAAAGTCGTCGATTCATGCTTTTCCAATCATTTAGAACCTGATTATATTGATTCTATAAATAAGTTTAAAGAAAGCTATTTAGATTTAGGAATCAGTGTAACGCCTAAGGTCCACGCTGTTTTTTTTCATGTAAAAGATTTTTGCGAAAAATATCAAAGCGGGTTAGGATTTTATTCGGAGCAAGCTGTTGAATCAGTACATGCAGATTTTAAAAAAATTTGGAAAAAATATAAAGTAAAAAAAACACATCCAGAATATCCTGAAAGATTACTAAAAGCAGTAACAGAATATAATAGTAAACATCTCTAATAATTTTTTTAAAATCAAATTTAAAAGTTTATTTTTTTTTTTAATAATTAATTAAAATTTATTAATAAAAAATATTTTTATTGAGTTTTATTAATATAATATAATAACAAGTATCTTATGTTTTTTTTAAATTAAATTTGTAAAATTATGTATCTTCTATTTGAAATTTAATTAATTGTTAATATAGTATATAAAGTTGATAAAAATGTGTTTAATAACTAATAATATATATATAAAATAATATCTCAAAGTAATCATGTAAATATATTTTCATAATATAAGTATCAAAAGAGTTATTTATTGAATAATTATTTACTGAATATCCTAAATTCCTTTTAGTTCAATTCTTAACTAAAACCTTTCTGCAATAATTCAAGTGGTATTGTTTGATTGTTGCTTTTATTTAAATAAAAGCTGATAATTTCTTGAATAAATAATGTCTTTAAGATGTAAATATTACATTTAAACATTCTAAATTAAAAAAATTAAAAATTGTCTTCTTAGCTACCCTCTCAGCCACCCACAGCCAATCAAAGTGAAATTATCAATCTAGACGTACATTTTAGTATCTAATAGTGAAATATTTTACCTCAGAGATAAATTTTGCAAGGAAAGAATGGTTTGGTACTGTATTTTATACGATTATATAAGAACAAAATTTTAAAATAAAGTGAAATTGAAAAAAACTTAAAAAATACGGTTTTTTACCTGAAAAAAAAAACGGCTCTAGGGATGATTTTGATTTTTACGGCATCAAACTTGGAAAAATATTTCAAGTTGATCCCATTTTTAACATTTTCAGTAACTCGCACTTCGATTTAAAATTATTTCAAGCCCACCGTGTATGATTAATAGAAAATAAATTTTGAAAATTTGGTACTAGCATTTTTTAAATATTTTATATTAAAGCTACTTTGCAAAATTTTTTCACTTTCCCACAAGAAGCAAGATTATTTATGACATTTAAAATATTAGTGTAATTTACCTTTATACGCTTATTATAATCATTTACAATGATGACTTTTAAAATAATGACTATTTGATAGGTTTTTATTCTGTCAGAAGACTACATTTACTTCCATTGAACTGCAACAATTTCATAATTGTATCTGATATATATAATAATTTCTTATTTACAAACTTCAAAAGCTTAAGCACACCTCTTCTCCTTGAATTTCTCTTCGAGTCAAAGAATCTCATTTTTGCATTAAATTTTTTAAAATTGAGCTTTATCAAGTGTGGTTCATCCATATTTTATAAAAAATATTGGATTTTGACAGAAAATGAGTAGATCCAAAAATAAAATTAATATCTCATCGATTTGCATAAACACTGCTACTGAGGACAGTGACATTAGGACTTCTTACTGGCTCATCCCTGTCACTGTCAAAGAGAAGGAGAGCGCAAAGAATACGTCAAATACTTAGCGAAGGCCTTTTCTTTCTATCTTTGGTGTTATTTTTTCCAAATATTGTGCCCAAAACTTTAGATACTGAATGAACACCTAGTTTTCGACGGATAGGTAATGTTCGGAGCAACTGAACAGAACGAGCTTCTCTTAGGAGTGCTTGAAATGCTAAAGCTGCTCCAGCAGGACTTTCTGCTGCACTGACTTCGTAAAACTGACATCCGTGAGCAAGAGACAATTGTTGACCCTCGTCTACGCAAACCTCTCTAAAACAGAAATATTTTTTTTGTCAAATATTTCACTAAATATGAGGAAAATGTTTGAGTTACATAATAAAGATATTTAAAATAATGTTGAAAGTATTATGTCCATGGGTCATATTTAATAAATAATTCAAAAATTAAATCAAAAAGTATACAAGGAAATTGAATAAAAAAATTAAACAATTATAAATAAATCAGCTTTATAATTCACTTGAAAATTTGATTAAAAAAATATTTAAGCATTTTACGTAAACTGATTTAAACGTGGTGACGTTTAAATTATACATTATTTTCTTACAAAAACTATTTATCGTCCATTTATTTTCTTATAAAATTTCGCAGTAAATAAATGTGATATGGGTATTATAACTCAACGAAACGTATGTATGTGTTTGAGTATATAATAATTATATAAGACAGGGAATAACAAAAAAAATAAACGGTACATGTTGACAGTAACATTTTGTGTCTTGCCCTTAAAGCATGTATAATTTTATTTTATTGTATTTATTTAAACTTTAAGTGTTGTTAAATTTTTAAAAATTGATTCAATTTTTCGCAATAATTGTAAATAAAGATATTTATTAAAGTAAAGCCTGTTGAATATTATGTTACCAAATAATGATAAATAGGTATTACTCGAAGTAAATGAATTTTAATTGGATAGATATTGTATGATAAATGTTATTGAACGTAAAAATTTTATTTACTAAATTATTCAACCCATATATGCATAATCATTTATTATTATTTTTAATTATTAAAATTTATGAGCATTGAATGAATTTAAAAAAAAATTTTTTAATTTATTGAAAGTTTGTTTAGGATTGATTTTATAAAACGTTTTAATAAAAGTGTAAATCCGGTCAAATCATAAATTTTCTTAACGTTCATTTTTCCATGACATTTAAATAAAACTTGTTTTTTCTTTATGTATGTAAGTACACAAACAAAATCAATAGTTTATATATATGAAAAATATTTTGACGTCTAAATAAATTTTTATTTATAAGTCTCTTTAAGATTTATATTAATTTTACGATAAATTTTTGTTACTATAATAAAAATAATTTATAATTTTAGTTCTTTACGCTTTCTTATCACACGTACTGTATAAGTAAATCTTTGTTTTGAATTTGTGGTATTAAATATTTCAGAGCAGAATATCTGAAAATTTGATAAAAGACCCTTTATTTGCTTTAATTAAGGAAAATTATAGCAAATTTGATTAGAACCTTGTGGTACCCAAATAAACTGTACTATATTATTCACCAAATTTACGCCAAAGAAAACTCTCATGAACGCTTTGGAAGTGTACACGTTTACCCGCGCTTTCCGAATACATTTGCATGATAAAAGCGCGGGTAAACGGCGGCATGCGTTTTCTCCGTAACTAAAATCAAAAATTACAATAGTATTTCAAATTTTAAAAGAATCTTAAAAACCCATTGCTTTTTATTTCTTAATTAAGAAAAAGTTATAAAATTAAAAAAAAAAAAATCAGTAGTAAAACTATATTTCTAGTCAGACTTAATTAATATTTTTCTATGAATACAGGAATATATACTTTTCTTCTTGTCGATGAAAAAATATCACGTGTTTTCTAAATTTTGTGTAACCAGGAACTCAGAAAAGACTTATTTTTCGGCCCCTAACAGAAGAGAATTTGTAAAAAACCTTTGGCGATAAAAAAATATGCCTAAATCATATTTTACCATTATTTACACGTAATCTGGGCTATTCTTTATTTTGCTGTCCATGAATCGTATTTTACTATAAATTTTTACAGTTTTTCTGTTGCTGAATTTTCAATATTTCATTTGTTTCATTATAATAATTTCTGTTATAAACTTTATTTTATTTATTAATTTTTTTTTTATACTCATATGACCTTAAAACCTTTTTTAACTTTTACAGCACATTTAGTTCAGAATTGATGCTTCTTTTTTTAAACATTAGTTATACTTTGTAAACTCAGCATTTTTGATTACATCTTTCAAAAATAAGCATGATCATCACGATTATCTATATGTATACGAGCGTTTTTTTTAATTTTTTGCAATATTGTAAAAAAAAATTTTGTTGCTTGTATTTTTTATTTGAGTATTAAGTTGAGTATTGAAATTGGATTGAGTAAAAATGAGTATATGTGTTATGGTCTTGGATAATATGGAACTATTTATTAACTAAAAATAAATTTTTTTAAGAGTAAGATGGACTTGGAGAACGATATTGTTAATTTTGCTCGATGAGTTAAAACTTCAGTTTTACGTCTGAGATTTTAACACGTTCGCTGCGTTTTGATATTCTTGTAGTTTCTAGCTAGGCCCAGACCATAGTTTTTTTATAAATGTCAATTTGCAACGACTTTAAAATAAAATTAAATATGGATATAAAATGTATTTTTGGGCTGATAATGAGTCGAGTACGCCTATTCTCCTTTTCAGTCAAAAATATAAAATAAAATAACTTAAAAAATTCATAGAAAAAAAAGTCAAAAACCACTACAAATTAAAAAAAAATAAAAAAAAGCTCATATATATTTTAAACATTTTCTCTAAGGGCTCACTCATAAGAAAATGTGTTCAATAAAAACTCTTTATGATATTCCTATACAAATATGACCATCTACAAATATATACAGACAAACTCCAATAATTTAATATAAAACGGTAATTCAAAATTACTTTTTATAAAATATTTTTTTACAAAGCCAAAAAAAAAAACTTATCATCCAATCAAAAGTACACACACAGCATTAAATTATACATACGTATATCTAATATAATTTGTATGTTGATTGGTATAAAAAGATAACCGCGATTTCAACTTTACAAATCTCTCAAGGACGCTGCAGGGAGTAAACTAGAGAAAGTCTCATCTTCCGTGTATAGAAAATTTATTATTCTTTATACCTATTTTTTGCTATAAGAATAATAGAAAAATATTTGATAGAGAAAGCTTTAAATTTCATGGCTGAACAAATTTTAATTATTTTTTACATAATTTTATAAATTAGCTATAATATCAACAAAATATTTTTTTTTATCAATATAATTGCATTATAACTGATGTTACGCGTGCGTATCTGATTAATAGTTTTTTTTTTGTATTATACACCCTGCTGAGTTTTAAATAAAAAAAAATTGGTTTTTAATGAGAAACCAATCGAGGTGAATTTTATATATTTATATATAAGTAATTTTATAATTGGAATTGTCAGGATGAATTTTCAGGTATATAATTTTAAGTATATGAAAAAAAAATTGATAATATATTATCATTATCACTTTCAATTTTGGTTTTTTACTGAGAAAACAATGACAAGATGATTCTGTAAAGGAAATTTACGATCGAATATTTTTTTTGTTAACTTCTTTTTTTAGTTATAAATGGACTTTAATTTCACAAATACATTTTTTTTTGTCTTTTAACAACCCGGAACTTAGTTATTTATTGAAAAATACATTATTTTTCACCTTCAGGGAGGTCAGTATTAACAAACTATATACATTTTAAATATATACAATTTTTTTCGAGATTTTTTTATAAACTACGAAAATGGTTTTCTAAATTAAAGGATTTTTGATTAAATTTTTTGAAAATCTTTAAAGTGTCATTTTGTTAGAAATTTTTTGTATTACTAATAACCAATTGACCAATCAAAAAAATCAAAGTGTATTTTGAAGGGCAAAGGTAGACAATATGGGTAGTCTAAAAATTCGAAAATAAAATGGCGTTAATAAGCATGGAAAGTTTTACTCAAATTGCGTATAACTAGAGCTAAAATTAATTATCTGGGAAAAATATAAAGTAAGTTAAAGTCAGAATAATAATATATTAACATGGAACATGTTCATTAAGGTTGTTCACAAAAAAAAAGGGCGCCAAAAATGTTCTTCCTGAAGTATGTTGAAGTTTAGGTGACAAAATGATCCCATACCAATTTTCAGCTCGTTTGAGAACGATTTAGGGGTTGTACAAACCCAGGGTAGCTCTCAAGTGGTTGGCTAATACCCACAATTAGTAGGAACGACAAAAATTTTTTAAAAAATACGTTTCCTATACTTCCTAATATGTTTTCGGTGTCGCTAAACTCGAAAATGAAGTCCTCAGAGTCCGAAAATACCTTAAACACCCTTAAACCCCGAAAAAACCCCTTTTTTTTGCCAAAAGTTTTTGGATTTTGAAGCGAAATTCGTACATATTCGAAACATCTGGATTGTAAATTACAATCGATGACTTAAATATGTTGAAAAAACTTATAACCGGTTTGTGTACACACAACCAAAATGCATGGAACAAGTTTACTTACATTTACATCTGTAATCTTACAGTATAGACACACAAAAAAAAATACAATTTCCTATTTTTATAATTTGTAATTATCACCTTTACTAAATGTTAAGATTCTAAACCCAAAACTATTATGATTTCCTAAACGCGTATTATTCTAGGTCCCTAAATCAAAAAAATTTTCTAAGTCCCTAAACCCAAATTATTCTAAGTCCCAAAATTGAAATTATTCCAAGTCCCATTTGACCCCCCCTTAAATGGGACATATTTGCCCCCCCCTTAAATGGGACAAATTTGACCCCCCCCCTTAAATGGGAAAAATTTGACTACCCCCCTTAAATGGTACAAATTTGACCCCCCCCCCCTTAAATGGGACAAATTTGACTACCCCCCTTAAATGGGACATATTTTACTACCCCCCTTAAATGGGACATATTTGACCCCCCCCCCCCCTTAAATGGGACAAATTTGACTACCCCCCTTAAATGGGACATATTTGACCCCCCCCCCCCTTAATTTTCAAATTCCGAAGTACCCCCTCCCTATAAACATGTTCCATGTTAAAATACCTAAAATTCCTTCCGTTTATTCCAACGCGCCTTCTTGGCCGAGAAACGCAGTGCTCAATTCTATAACAATGTTATAAGATAGGGTTTTTTTGGCAATTTTCCAAATAACGCTGTCATGTTATAATTCTACCAAAATACTACCGTTTGGTCTCATTTTTTTTGTATAAGTTCTACCTTTCAAACGCCGTAAACCGCAATTTTTCATCACCGATTCTCTCATTTTTTTGGTAAAAAAAGGGGTGTTTTCGGTGTTTAAGGGTGTTTAAGGTATTTTCGGACTCTGAGGACCTCATTTTCGAGTTTAACGACACCGAAAACATATTAGGAAGTATAGGAAACGTATTTTTAAAAAAATTTTTGTCGTTCCCGCTAATTATCGGTATTAGCCAACCACTTGAGAGCTACCCTGGGTTTATGCGACCCCTAAATCGTTCTCAAATGAGCTGAAAATTGGTATGAGATCATTTTGTCACCTTAACTTCAACATTCTTCAGAAAGAACATTTTTGGCGCACTTTTTTTTTGTGAACAACCCTAATGTTTATAGAGAGAAGTATTTGAAAAAGTCACCTTTAATCAGGTAGGGGGAGGGGGGGGTAAATGCTTAGAATATTTTCGAGTTAGAGACTTCAAATAATTTGATTTAGAGACTTAAAATACTTTAGGTTTATGGAATTAGAATAATTTCTAATTCCATAAATTTAAAGTATATATTTAGAAAATAAAATCTCCTGAATTTCTAAAAAATAGCTAGTCTTCTTCTTGAATTAAAAGGAAATTTCAGTAGAGTTCGAGGCAGTGTAAATTGGATAACCTCTTAAAATTAAATAAAATAAAAAGTACTAACAAAAGCTAAGCTCAAATTCAAGCCAAGTAATCTCAAAAAATAAAAACAAGGTATGATCAAATTAAAAACCAGAGAAAATATTGATTATTTTGAAGAAAAAAAATATTATAAGACAGCTTTTATAAATTTGACATGGATTAGCCCAAATAACAATACAATAAAATTTTTTATTTGAAATATATTTGAAAACTGCATTTCAACATACAAACATTTATAAACGAGAACGACTTTCCATTCATGCAAAACACACTTAGGCATAATAAATGAGATATTGAGGTCTTTTATAAAAGACTGCTGTGAATAAAATATAATACAAGTGTATGTGTATTGATATTATAATGTGGTAAAATCTTGGCGCCTTGTTCTTTAGTTTCGTATCAATGATAAAACTACAAGTACTACCGTTTATCTATGCCATAAACATGACCGAATAAAATAAAACTACTACAAATCAATGTGATATGTAAACCGTTACCTTTGATGCAATTTTAACATTAAAAAAAACAGGGTTAAATTAGGGCTTAATTACATCTTATAATAAAATTAGCACATAATTAAACTGAGTTTTAGAAAAATTTACAAGCCTGAAAAAATGAAATCGAATCTTTTTTTTGGTAATAATTCGTCAAAAATTATTACTCAAAAAATTATATTTTTTCCTTGTTAAATTTAATTGTTAAAATTTATAACATTGTTATATAAAAAATTATTTATTTTTATTATATAGTGAAAGTAATAACGTAAAAAAATAAATAAATAAAAAAAAGAATTAAAATGTTTAAATATTTAGCCTTATGCACATACAAGAAGGATTTCAAAATAAAGAATAAATCATTTTTTTAAATTAAAATATACATGGATTTATAGATATGCTTGTTAATATTTTAATTTATTTACTTAAATTAAGATATTAAAATAATAATTATTTATTGATATAATAAAACAACTTTTTTAAAGTTTTAAGTACACTGTTAATAGTAACTTTCTTAGATTAACAAAAAAAATAGAATTTTTTCGAAAAATTAGTGAATTTTCAAAAAATTTTGTAAATATTCGATAAAAATCGTAAATTTACTAAATTTAGTATATTATCGAAAAATTCGAGAATTCTCGATATTTTTTTGTGAATTTACGAAAAAAGTTATAAACTCACAACTATTTTTCGGAAATTTTCGAAAAAAAATTGTAAATTATCAATTTTTCTTGCGAATTCACAAAAAAAAAAATCAAGAATACTCGAATTTTTTGTTAAGATACTAAATTTAGTAAATACCACGATTTTTTTCGAATATTTACAAAATTTTTTGAAAATTCACTAATTTTTCGAAAACGTTCTAATTTTTTGTTAATTTTTACAGTGTATAAGAATAAAGTTTTAAAATAATTATTCGTTGTACAGAGTGAAGTTTTATGAAAGGTTTTTGAGAAAACTATTAATCGTATTTTTTTTTCGATATGTTAGTGTCCAATATTTTAGAAATGAAGAAAAATTTTCTATTTTAAACCAAACTGAATTTGAAGCTTAAACTTTCACAAAATCACAATAAAAAAATATTAATATTTACCTTGCATGTTCAAGATCTCGTTTGTTACCAAGTAAAAGTGCAGTAAAATATGACGGTAACCTAATATCAGCTAATTGTTTTAATAATCCTCGAGCTTCTTGAAAGCTTTGTTTACATGTTATACTGTACACAATTACAAATGCATCTCCCCATCGTATGTGTGAGTATAAACAGCCATTTTCCTAAAAATAAAAATTCATTAATGTATTTAATTATTGGTTGAGTGAGTTATTTGACATAATTTTGCACCATTGAAAAGAATTTATTGGGATTTATTCCTAGCTCAATTTCTTTTGAGTATAAAATTTGAAAATTAGACCCTTCATAAAAACAGGGGTAAAAATATTTTTCTTTACATTATTATCATGTTATGTTGGCAGTATTAAAAAAAACCAGTTTTAACCATTTCATTAAATTTTTTACAATTGAAATTAGTTAAGGAGATAATTTTATGAGTCATAAAATGTTATTAATTAAGTTAACAATACTTTTTACTATCTCATTACAGCATTACTTGAAAATAACAAATCTGACTTTATTCATTTCTTAAAAAAAAATTTATTTCCTTTATTATATCTTAAAGTGACCTCGAGAAACAAATTAATCATAAAAAAAAATTTTAAATGGAAATGGAAAGTTATTATATATTTTCTTGCTACTCTAAAGAAAGTGTTTTTAAAAAAAAGTGACTTTTTTGTTGCTATTTAAAATGCTTGGTATTGTGCATTTAAATTAAAAGCAATTATATATAGCTTAATGTTTACGACCTTCGATTTATTCGTTTCGAAGGTGAAGTAGTATTTTTGAAGTATATGTGTTGCAGGCTGAAGTTACAAAAATTTTCCTCCCACGCTACTGAATACAGTAATTTTGCATAATTTACACTGTTTTTTATCTTCCGCAAAATTCAGTAAAGTCACCAAAATTCGCAAAGATTTAATTTTTTAGAATATTTCAACACAATCTCTTACAATCAGCTAGCGATATCTTGCTGAGAGTAAAAAATACTTTTGTACTTTAATTGTATCAACAAAAGAATTTGCAAGAAAAAAACAATAAATTTAAATTTCTTGAATATTAATTTTATTGTCTAAAAGATAAGAGATAAATTTTTTTTGATAAATAGTTTCATAAATATAACCTTACACGCATCTTAAGCTTACTTTAAATTAAAAATAAAGTTAACCTTAAAAAAATTTTTTGGTTGACACATAATTTTTTTCATTTTATAAATTACCACGAAAATTTTTTCAAGGGTAAATACTTACCGATTACGTATCTATAAGGATTTATTTCATTTATCTTAATTTATGAATTTTAAAATATATTTTATTGATAATTTATACCTATATTTCATTTTAGGGAAAATCGAACGAAATGTATAGAATCCTGAAATGGTTTTTGTGTAAATACTATGCAATTGCTTAAGATTCTGAACACGATATATTTAGTGGATTTTTGATAGCAAGATTTCCGAAAATTTTCATTGTTTTTTTTGAAGTTTACTTTTCAAAAAATACACATTAAATTATTATTTTGAATTTTTAAAACAATAATTTTAAGATAATCTCAGAATCTTAATTTTTCAGCTCAAAAAGTCAAAACGATATCGTATATCATACCTAAAAATTCTTTGAAACTTGAAAATTAGGGTATGGGGGGCTTATCAAATTCTTACGCTGTCTCACAAAGGAGAAAGATCAAAGTACATTTTTTGGCAAACAGTAATAAACATCTTACAGAGGGGTACGAAAAACATCTTAAAAATTGTCTTACATAAGTTCTGGACAGCCCCTAAGGATTTTGCAATGAAAATATTAAAGCTGCATCGGCAAAGATAAGAACGCATAAGAAAAATTATATCTCATTTACATATTACCACGTACTTTTGATTTATTTATAACTCGGTGTTTATATGTTATGTCTGGCCTATTTTTACTTTATGACTTATTACTAAAGTATCTTTTTTGCCAATATTTAAAAGAAATTTTATGCATCATTATGATATAATAATGATAATTTTGTTACCTTGAAGAAGGACGAATATTGGGTACAAAGATCATTGACCTTTTCTGTATTGCTAAATTAAGCAAAAATTTTGCATTTATATTTTTTTTTTACCTATCAAAATCACAATTAAAATTATTATTTTCGTATTACCTTTTTTTATTCAACTGCAAATTTAATAAAAAAATAACAGTTTTTATAAAATAGATTAACTGAAAAAAGAAAAAAAATTATAATAATTGTGACCTAAAAACAATAAAAATTGAATTTCAACCTGCGTAAATCCCGTAAGAATAATTACAATTCGAAATAAAAAAATTTACATTATGTCAATTTCGTATAAAATTATTTTCATGTGGTTTTTAAAGATTTCCTAGTACTTTTTCTCTCTTTGATTTTCGTTTAAAAAAAAAAAATTAGTAAATTATGTAAATAAACGACGGAAATAATAATAATAATAATTTATATATATATATATATATATTCATTGTAATAATCATAAAATTAAAGGATTTATTATTTTTGAAAGGATAATTCATAAAAAATTTATTTTTATATTATTTGATTATAAGACTGATTTCTAAACTTATTTATTTATGTACTATATCGAATAAAGAATGCACATTGACATTAAATTATTTGCATGTAATATATATTTTAAAAAATATTATTTTTCAATTTAAAAAAAAAAAAGTAAAAATATTTATGTTTAACAATGATATGTCAGATAATATAAACAATATTTACAATATGTAAAATATATGTAGACAATATACGTCCTTGCCAGTCATTGGCCTCGGTTTAAAGTATGCAATTTTTATAGTACAAAGACATAAGAAAATTCTGCGGGTCGCGCAAGGGCAATAATATAAATAAACTTGAGTAAGTGATAGAGATGATCATCTTCGATTCATATAAATATAATCTTATATGATACATAAGTTTGTACTTTTTTAAAATTGACAAAAATAGCTATTTTTTATACAAAGGGCAAAAGTTTGATTTTTCGAGGAAAGGACGGGAGTTGTTTTACGGAAGTCAGTCCATGAGCTGCAAGTTATGTTATTCACCTTCAACTGGTGGCAGGTATAATACTTAAGTTAAACTTCAATATTAAATAAAATATGCGTGTTCATTTTGATGGTAGTAATTTAATTTCAATTTGGAACGAAAAGAAGAAATTTTATTTTGTACTTAAACTTTTCTCGCAAGTGAAATGACTTTCTATTGCTATAGGAGAAGATAAAAATTATGTACACAAATTATTAGTTTTATTTTAAATATGATTTTTTCGCCATGAAAATGTTGATTAATATAATATTAAATATCTAGGTGAAAATAAGTTTTTAGACACCAATTTTTTAGATGCAGACTCCGAAAACTTAGCCTTAATTTCGAAAAACCAAATTTCTCAATTGATTATGAAAGTTATTTTGACATATTTCAAAAAAAGCTTTTCTAATTGTCTTCAAAATAACAGATATGTTATTAAGATCAATAGATACAAATATTTTGGTCTTAACTCCGAAAACTTTCTCTTAACATAATTTACGGGCATCTATTGGCCTGTTTTTTGAGTTTCTTCTATGAAATTTATGAGATACTAAAATAAAATAAAGATTTTTTTATCAGCACTAAGTATAAGTGTACTGTAGAGCTGTAAATATAGATTTTTTTGGTCGCTAATTCCAAATATTTAGAGATGACCTAAGTCTCATCCCAAAAAGTTAGGTACTGGAGATCAAAACGCGTTTATGTACTAGTTATGTACCACTTTACAGAAAATTAGAAAAGTTTCTTATGGAATGTGCCAAAATAACCTAAATAATAAATACACGTCTTTTTCGTATCTGATCACCAGAAATCTCCCAAGATCAATATTACCAGAAATCTGGTATGGCTGCAAACTTTGAATATTAGACATGCACATTTTGCATAATAATTATTCTTTTTTCTCATTCTTAAAATAATAAAAGAAAGTAATATTTACTTCAAACGTAACAAATAAAAATATTATCTTATCAGATAATTTGATTAATAAAAATCAATTGATATCATATTTATCATATTTCAATTTATATATGACAATATTAAATAAAATTTATTGATTAAAAGAAAGTCAAGATATTATAAATTACTATGACCTGTTACATTGAAATAAATAAACATCCTGAGAGATACAATAAATTGGCAATCGATACTTGTCTTATTGTAAGAATTAAAAAAATCGTTTGGTCATGATTTTTTTTTTAGCGAAAGTATTTCTCTTTTTTTTAATGATGCATCCGGCCTGTAATTCATTCAAGGTCGAATGTCATTCTTTCTTTCTTTATATTTCGATATCTTCCTGGTACAACTTATCAAACAATCACTTTTTTTTTTAGTATTTGTCAGAGTATTTGCATCGAAGAAGAGTGTATTTTACGAATAAAAGAAATGAAATTGATCTCATACATATACGATTGTAATGTCAATAAATTGAGCTCTACATCATTTTAATATCACGAGTTTTAAAATATTTGAGTAAAAAAAATTATTACCTTTGAAATATTCTAACATGTCAAAAAAAATTTTTTTATATGAATTGACATAAATAAAAAGTATCGATGAATTTTTTTTTTTTAAATTTACATGTTTTTTTCATAATATTTTGACATATTGGATTTTATTTTTTGATAAAAATTTCTTGTTTCAGTTATAAAAAGGATTATTCAATTATTTACGGCATTTTATTTTTTGGTAAATTTAAAAAAAAAGTTAGTAATAAATAAAAAAAAAATTTAATTAAAAAATAAATTCATTTAAAAAATTAAGAAAAATAATTTTATTCAATTAAGTTAGTAAATGAACCAGGAAATTAATATTTAATAAGTTTTATTTTAAAGACGCTTCTGCTCATTGTATAACCGTCACGTATTATTTTTTAATTTTGAAAAAGAAAAGACTGAACCGTGAGAGAAGTGTCAACAGGTAAACTCAAGAAAATTTTATAATTATGAATATGTAGGTCAATAAAAAAATTTTCAAAATTATAATAATTTTTTAGGTCAAGAAATTCTAATCAAAATTCTAATCATATAAAAATTTACGCTTCTAAATTTTGAGGATTCGGCTCTATAAAAAAAATTTTACGCACAAAAACATATCGTATGTACACCTGTTTACAAACTGTATGAAATAAGCATCATTAAAATATTAATAGACAAATAAATATCAGTAAGAGTTAATATTTACTGTAAGAATGTTATTTAATGATTTCTAAACACATAATCTATAATTTTTTTGAACTTAAATTTAATTTTATTAGAAAATAACTACTTAAATTTACAGCTAAAAAATAGTTTAATACTATTCACATTAGTTTATTGATATTTACAAAAGATAAATATAAGGGTGCTCATTAAAAATACCACCTACTTAGAATCTATAAATTGAAGTAGTTTCTTGATGAATGAATTTAGCAAAAAATAAATTTTAAATAATTTCTTTAACCATAATCATAATGTAAGAAAACTTATAATAATATTATATGTAAGAGCTTTCCGTTAATCGTTTTTATATTAAAAGGTTATATTTCAGGGAAACTTAGATGCTTATGTATATGAGTCGTTCTATGTAAATTGTGACTATACTTGAATAAGAGGATTAGCAGAATCAGTCTAGGATTTTGCTAACTAATACTGTGCAAGGCTGGAAAGGGCTTATTTTTTGTCAGTGATTACAAACAATCGTGTACGACTCTTGACAAAAAAAAAAAATGTCTCGACTTCGTCACTGAAGGTAATTTATTTGAAAACTGGAATATTCTTTATTTTTTTGGCTGTTTAAAAAAAAGATAATGCGTATAATAGGCATTGAATTACATATAGTAAATATAGTAAATATTTGACATATAGTAAAAACTCCTATATATTAGAGAACAAAAAATTCGCCAAATTTTTTTTCTTCAATGGCACTGATATTTCCCCGAGGAGCTCATGTATTTGCTTTCGACCCTAGGAAAGAAATATAGCAAAGCGAAATCCGGTTTTAATCTCTTAAATCTCATTTAACGAAATAACTACTTTTTATTTTACTAATTGTAAGAAAAGTTATTTTTTACAGATAAATATGTGTGAGAAAACAAATAAAAAATTTAAGGCTAAAAGAATTTTTTTTAAATTTAATAGCTACCAAAGCATCAAGATTTGTATTTGGGCAAGCTAAAAATTGAAAAATAAAATTATAAATTCAGATACTCAGACCTATTTAATGCTTCGTTAGTATGGAATATTTCATATATCATATACCTTAAAGCAATTTTAGTACTTAATCGCGCTTGTGCTATAAATCGATAATTCTATAAGATAATTTTAAAGTGCTTGATACGCGACAATTTCATATAATATAAAATATAAACTTTTTTATTTTAATAAGTATGTATATAAGCTTGTAATATCGCACTTAATACAGTTGATATTTATTTAAGCCATTAAAGGAAAAGCTATTTGATACTGTGGAATAAATTCACTACTAACTATCGTTGAATCTTTCAAGTTTACTGATTTATAAAATGATGATTCGCTTATATAAAAGTAAAAAACAGGTGCTCTTGGCAGTTTGCATCTTTAGAGTGCTTCGTGTTGATTTAATTTTTTAAAAATTTAAGTTTTTTTAAGGAAAAGAGCGTCTTTTAAAAAATGATATGAATCGCTGAATATAGGCGGGACTTATTACCAAAATTTTTGAAATTACCAAACTAGGATAGGTGCTATTGATAAAAAATACTCATTTTTCTTTGAATGTTTCCAGCAATTCTGTAGGGTCGTTGATTTCGTTAGAAGAAATTTTTTTAAGAAACACACGAAATAAACATTTAGAATGTTAATGCTTCTTCTGAAGTCAATGGTCCTGCAATCGACGAAACGTTCAATAAAAAAATAAAACACAGTATTTTTTATCAATAATTTTCTAGTCATTTCAAAAAAATTTCAATGAACCTTTGGCATTACAAAACAACAATACTAATTAAAACTTTTGTGAAAAAAACTTGCCTAAGTGAATACAAAAAATTTTTTAAACAAAGATACAAAACCTACAAAAAAATGATAATTTTCAATTGCTTTTTATCTCTACGAATAAAATGATGTCGCAAAATACAGAAATTTTCACAGTGTATATTTTTTATTCGCATGCATTAAAAGTATATTTTTTCGATCAAACGAACAGATTTTATGAGGCATATTTTATATCCATACTTAAACATTATAATCATTGAATATTTTATATAAATACAATATACTGTGTAACTACTTACTGATTATTTTTATGTACTTTGTTCTTTAACTTTGTCGTATATATAAATACAATATAATTATATTTAAGTATGTGTACGTTAAATTTTCATAAATAATAATTTCAATTTTTAAAATAAATGGCCAAACAAGTATTTTTTTTTTTAAAAATGGATGTCATTTAAGTATATCAAGATAAAAAAAATTTTTATTTTTATATTAATACTTACAAGTACCGCCAATTTTTGAGCAATTATCGTAATAATTGTCAAGTTTATGGTAGCTCCCATAAGATCAATGTTAAAGCTCCGATTTTATTTTCTTGATTACAAAAAAGTTAATGCTATAAGAGGGGTAAAATAAAGTTTATTTAAGTTTTAAAATGTTTAAATTTTAATAATTTTCCTATTTCATTAAGCTCTGTCATCATTTTGTTCGACCATCTAAATACCTTAAGAAGGCGCAATTTATGTTTTTTCCCTAAAACTGGATTTGGTTCCCATTTTTATCTAAAATTGGACAATTTTTAAAATTTTAAAAAGAAACCAAACAATTTTTATAAATTATTTACAAATTTTTGAAACGAAAAAATGTTGAAATTAACGTGTGATGCAAATTATTAAACGTTTTTTGATCTGCTGAGCACGAACCTCTAGTTGATTTTGTTTAAAAAATATCAAATTATTTGTAATTCACAAATTTTTAAATTACTGGCCTAAAATAAAAATGTTACAAGATAAATATTGTTTAAACTCCTAATCTAATGACTTAAAAAATAGAAAATTAGATTTTGACAAATAAAATTGCACCAGAACTTTTTAAAATTTTGAATTTTTTTATCTTTAGCTCTTAAATTATTACGAATTCTGCAAAAATTTGTTAATAATAAAACTAATCTGCCAAATTTAGCGAAACATACACCCCTAGATTCGGTTTCAGGAGATCATAAAACATAAATTCAACCATCCACTCAGGATTTATATGCACGAAAGATGTACCCTGGAGTCTCGACCAGTAAAATATTTTTTTGGCTGCCAAATAATAAAAATTCTTAAAATTCACAAATAAAGGATATACACCAAAATAAAACCAATATATTTTGAATAAAAAATTTATTTTAGAAAGCTTTGAACTTTATAACCCAAAAATAAAAAAAAAACGTAAATAATGTAATTTATCATAATAATTTGTTATTTTATAATATTCAATTTATGTTTTGTCCAATCTCACGTATCTGCATATGTGGGTATAAAAACGTAATAAACTATAAAGAGAGAAATCATAAGATAAATAATAATAATAAAGTTTTTAAAAAAAATAAAACAAAATTTTTTATTTTTACATATAAGCCGATTTATTATTTGCGATTAATAAACAATTTTTAAAGGATATAATACATAAAAGCTCATTACATAAAATACAACAAAATGATAAATTAAAATTAACTTTCACATTATAATATACATAGTACACATACCTCACACCGATATCGTGTATCTTCTTCTTCAAGAAATTTTTCTTTTTTTTTTTTCTTTGCACTGATCGCTTTAATAAACTTTCATCCGGTTAATACGACTAATAAACAATGTAAAAACATTATAAATATTGCATTTAAGAAAAATGGGTTTATCAGTTTTAAAGATTCGTGACTTTCCGGGTCAGTTGAGTAATAATAATAATAAATATTGAGATGGTTCCTTTAAATATTTTAGGAGTTTTGCGTCATTGAAGAATTTTAGGGTTTCATAATTCAAGATTTTTTTTGATCTGCTTTAGAAGTTTCATAAGTCAGTTTTAAAATATTTCTATGCGAAAAAACTTTTATGTAGGAGAAGTTCGTCCCTTTGGGTTATTGAATTTAAACAAAAAAAAAAACATAAATTATAATAACTGCAAAAATATTAACAGATTTGAAGATATTAAATATGAAAAAAGAGAATTTAAAAGTGTAAATAAAAAATTTTATCTAATTTTTTAATCAAATAAAATTGAAATTTTTTTATTAATTTATTTACCTTTTTTTTATTCGTTAAATAAAAATTGATCAGAGGATAATAAGTTTATAAATAAAAGAAATTGATTATTTAAAAGGTAAAACGAATAAATTTATTTGTGACTCATTTTTCAGATTTAGTTACAATACTCTACAGTAACTTAATTGTCAATTTTTGAACATATATAATTCGGAATTTGTTTTTGATCACTTTTTTATAATTTATTTACAAGAACTAAGAACTTATTTATAAAAATTTCACAAGAATTGGAATAAAATTTATCGCTAAATCCGATTTTAACATTAGATATTTAAAATTTCTTCTCTTACGATATCATATTGGAACAACTACTTTGGAGTGCATTTCTTAAACATCTTTCTAGAAATATACTATTTATATTTAAGTTTTCGTGCTTCTTAGAACATTAAAAGAGCTGAATGAAAACTTCAATATCTAAAAAAATGTAAATCATTGTTTAAAGATTCTAATTTAGAAGCAAAAAAGTTATGACTTTTTGATTGATATATTTCTTAAAAAAGGAAGTTTAGGATTGCATGAACTTATGAATAAGCAAGTTCTCTCATCCTTTCCTTCTCTCTCTATTGCTGTTTGAAATAGCGAGTTTTACTCACCTTTAAAAATAACTCAACTGACAAAACTGCTAAGAAGCCGTCAGTGATTATGATTGGTTTAAGTGATCTGGTGATAATAAATAACAGTTTTTTTCTTGAGGTAATCGTTAAATTAAACCAATTTGTTTGGTAGAGACTGAATCCAAAATTTTTACTCTATTAAAAAATATAGTTAATATCAAAATATATTTTTGCAATTTAAAATTATTTACATTCTACTGATTTTAGCAAAAAAATACAAATTTATTGAAAATTAATGAATTAATGTTATAGCCAGGGTAACTTAAGTCAATAATTCTGTGTTTAATAATATATTAATACACAAGAGACAGAACGTAGTTGAAACTGAAATATCTTCCCAGGCTTCTTTCAGGTAATCAATTTTAACATGGAACATGTTCATTGGATGGGGTTTTGAAAAAGTTTGGCTCGGCAGAGGGGGAGGTCAAAAATTGACGTTTTTAGGGGGGAGGTCAAAAATTGACGCTTTTAGAGGGGGGGGGGGGTGAAAAGTGACGTTTTTTAGGGGGGGTGAAAAATTGACGTTTTAAATAGAATATTTTCGATTTAGGGACTTAGAATAATTTGAAGTGGGAGCCCAGATAAAAACAACTTAAAATACTTTAAGTTTATGGACTTAGGATAGTATATATTTCAGGATTTATTATAATTTCGGTTTCTGGATTTATTACTGTTATGAGTGAACATGTTCCATGCTCGTTGGTTGTGTAGTTACACAAACCGGTTATAAATTTTTGTTTCCAATTTCTAATAGAACCCGCAGAACCCGCGTATACGGAGGGAAATACCGCGTATAAGGAGGGATGGGAAAAATAAAGATAACGCGTATGAGCGAAACCCGTGTATATGGAAACCGCGTAAAAGGAGAGACGCCTGTATTCTTTATACTATTTTAGACACGGAATGGTAATAATACTTTTTATAAAATTTAAAAATTTACTTACTGTAATTGAAATTTCATTTCCAACATAACAGTATAATGCTAACTGTATCAAAACGCAAGAAATGTACATAAATACTGTAATTAGTTCAAAAAAATTGTTGTAATTTATAGAAATTTGATACATGCTAACAATCAGCATAACGTAACTAGCACCAAATTGTAAAGATATTAATATTGTAAATGTTTTATTCATTTTACTGGCATACCTTTTAAGAAATCATATAAATTATATTCTAGTAATATTTTATTTATTAATATATTTGTACTCACTTATAAATGATTTGATGTTGTTCAATAAAATGTTCAAAAAAATTGTTTTCTTTAATAAGAGTTTCTGTCTTTTTCATATTATCAAGTTGAGCTTCTGGTAATCCAAGAATGAATTGATCAAACCTTTTTGAGAGTATATCAAACTGTGAGCAAGTTTTTGCCATAAAGCTAACAAATAAGCAATCCAAAGCACCGTTTATTCCGGCAGCATAAGCAAAGCATACAGTTTCGTATATAATAATAATCCAATCAAAATAACTATTAGTTTTAAACGGTACCCAAATCTTTAGTGGAGGCATTCCTTGATTATGAAGAACAGGAATAATTATAAGCGATGGAGCAGTGATAGTTGTTAGAACGATAAATATAAGTGTTAGTATCCTAAAAAGAACATGACGGTATAAAATGTATTAAAATGGGGTGAGATCAAAAAGTCTGTGTAAAAGAATGATTAATTTAAAATTGATAATAAATAGATGAAATTTATTACCTGACTTTCTGTTCATAATTTTCTTTAATATTAGATTCTTTTAAACTTTGTGGCATGGAAAACTTTTTGTCCAGCATATCTGATAATTGAATCATTTTGAATCTGCCATACGATATGTAAATCATTTTGCAACAAGTCAAAAATATTACAGCAATAAAGAAAAATGATTTAAGAAATTCTTCCACGTTTGTTACACTTATTGATGCAACAATAAGTGAAACCAAGAATATATGCATAAATAAATATACAAAACATGAATAAATTTTATGCAAATATTTCCAAAGCTTTGGTAATTCTCCCAAGTTCCAAACTCCGTAAAATTTTAAATAAATAAAGAGCAGCTTTATATTATCCATCTTTTATGATTTTTTTAACTGTAATTTATTTATTGAAAGCCAAATCATCTAAAAAAACCAATAATATTAGCTAAGAAACAGCAGTATTAAAAAAAATTAAAAAAGATATTCAATGAGCCTAATTAATTTACATTGATTTAATAAATATAATATGAAAAAAGCTATTTAAAATATATGTTTATCGTGACAGAGACTTATGTATAGTGAGCTGTATAAAGACTAATGTTCTTGACGTGGACGTAGAATTTGTTTTCTTCTTCGCCCAGTGAGTTGGCGCAGTATTTCGTCGTCAATGTGAGAATCCACCACATAACTCACCCCCACCCTTTAGAATCTTTATCATAAGCTTGTGTGGCTATTGATACAGATTTATTTTGTTGCTGTAAGGATTTGCTCGTGCTTCGAGTTGGTAGTGTGACATCATCTAATCTTGCTGTTTTTCATCTGAAGAAGTAATTTTTGGGATCAAATTCCAAACATGTTTTTTTATACTGGCTGTATTTTACTGGTTATCAGTTACATAGATATTATTATTAATAAGATATTATTATTAACATAGATACTATTATTACATATCATTTCTATAATCTTTTAACATGGTACTTTTCTCGCAAACGCCCCCCACACAGTCGTGTAAAAATTTTGTACTGCTAAAAATACATTTGGCATCCGAACCCTGTTGTATTTTCATTTTGTCATTACTGCCTAACCATGATCGACTGATTCTCTCGATGGCCAGTGAGATTACTACTCAAGGATTCCACTGCAGAAACAGTAGCAATATCACTATTCAACGAATGGATCTGTCATTACGCATCTTTTCTAATCATAAGCACAGATCAAGGGCTTCAATTCAATGTAGAACTCTATAAAGCTCTAAGAATGTTAATCGGCAGCAACTCCATTTAAAGATCAGCATAACACTCTCTAAAAGCTCAAAGAATAACTAATGTGCAAATCAGAGGTACCATGGATACATGCATTACAATCCATTATGCTAGGTCTACAAACAAGCTACGAGGAAGACCTAAAAGCATCTCCAGCAAAAATTACGATACTATGATTAAAATCCCAGGAGAATTTTTCACCTAACAAGATCAAGACCAAACAACTGATCCCAATAAATTTGACGGATGTCAAAGGAAAATCACACAAAAAATCAGACCAGTCCCAGCTTCCAATCACAATAAAACCTCTAAAATATTTCAATATAAAGATTTCAAAACATGCACATATATAAACCTGAGATGTAACACAGTAATAGCTCCACTAGAAATATTCAGAATAATACAATGCCGTCAACGGAATAAGCGATATACTATATACAATTCTGGTAGATGGAGAAAAAAAATGTAATTATTATACGTTTAATTTTAGCACATGTTACAATCGATGAAAATACAACAGGGTTCGGACGTATTTTTAGCAGTGCAAAGTATTTACAGGACTGTGCAGAGGGCGTTTGCGAGAAAAGTACCAAGTTAAAATATTATGTAACTGATAACCAGTAAGATACAGCCAGTATAGAAAAACATTTTTGGCATTTGATCCCAGCAATGACTTCTTCAGATAAAAAACAGCAACATTAGATGATGTCACGCTACCAACTCGAAGCACGAGCAAATCCTTACAGAAACAAAAGAAATCTGTATCATACCCACGCAAGCTAATGATAAAGATTCTAAAGGGTGGGGGTGAGTTATGTGGTGGATTCTCACATTGACGACGAAATACTGCGCCAACTCACTGGGCGAAGAAGATAACAAATTCTATGTCCACGCTAAGAACATTAGTCTTTATACAGCATTCTATACATAAGTCGCTGTCATGATAAACACATATTTTAAATAGCTTTTTTCATCTTATATTAATTAATTTCATGTAAATTAATTAGGTTCATTGAATATCTTTTTTAATTTTTTTTAATACTGCTGTTTCTTAGCTAATATTATTGGTTTTTTTAGATGATTTGGCTTTCAATAAATAAATTACAGTTAAAAAAATCATAAAAGATGGATAATATAAAGCTGCTCTTTATTTATTTAAAATTTTACGGAGTTTGGAACTTGGGAGAATTACCAAAGCTTTGGAAATATTTGCATAAAATTTATTCATGTTTTGTATATTTATTTATGCATATATTCTTGGTATCACTTATTGTTGCATCAATAAGTGTAAAAAATGTGGAAGAATTTCTTAAATCATTTTTCTTTATCGCTGTAATATTTATGACTTGTTGCAAAATGATTTACATATTTTATGGCAGATTTAAAATGACTAAATTATCAGATATGCTGGACAAAAAGTTTTCCATGCCACAAAGTTTAAAAGAATCTAATATTAAAGAAAATTATGAACAGAAAGTCAGGTAATGAATTTTAGCTATTTATTTTATCTTATGGACTATAATTTTATCTTATGGACTCAAAATCATCAGACCCTGTACCTCTTTATCTCTTCGCAAACGCCTTGTCGAATCATTAGTCCTACTCCACCTCGACTACTGCAATGTAGTTTATGCTAATGTTTCTAACAAACTAAATGCACAGCTCCAAAGGCTGTCTATTACATGTATTTGGTACATAAATGGCATTCGTCGTTCTGAAAGCATAACACCATTCAGAAAGAAATTAAATTGGATGTCCAATACAACCCGTGTAGACTACTTCGTATCCTTAATCATGTACAGGATTGTTTGGATGAAAGAACCCCCACTCCTTTCATCGTTGTTTAATCCATTCATTACAGACAGACAAACTCGTGGTCCTAGAAAGGACTTACTTATTCCATCGCCGTCAACTAATTGGGGCCTTAATTCATTTCAAACACACTATGCTCAGTTTTGGAATTCCATCCCTCCTTGCATTCGTGATTTGCCTACGTACTCTCGCTTTAAAAAGAGCATCAAAATTTACTTGCTCAAAAATGACTTCAGGTAGCTGTCGAGCAGCTGGGCGAGTCATCCATTTGACTTTATTAATTTATTTAATTAAATAATTTATCTTACTAGTTTATATTATATTGACTGATATATGGATTGTCCTGATTATGCTTATTGACTTTTATTTACTTTTGAATTTTGTTTACTATTAATATATTGTTAATTTTTCTATTTTTGTATTTTATTTTCTTATTGTATGTTGACACTGTATAATTTTTTGTGATGGCAAATAAAGATATAATAATAATAATAATAATTTTCAATTTTAAATTAATCATTCTTTTACAAATTCTGTTCGATCTCACCACATTTTTATACCTTTTATACCGTCGTAAATGGTTAATTAATTTTAAATGCCATATTATGGATAGACAGATACTATAACCGTCTTTTATTTTTACATTCCACCTTTTCTCAATCACAGAGTCGTGAAAAATTGGTAAAGCATTACATATTATAATGTTCTTTTAGGGTACTTACACTCATATTTATTATACTAACAACTATCACTGCTGCATCGATTATAAATATTCCTGTTCTTCAAAATCATGGAATACCTCCACTAAAGATTTGGGTGCCGTTTAAAACTAATAGTTATTTTGATTGGATTATTATTATATACGAAACTGTATGCTTTGCTTATGCTGCTGGGATAAACAGTGCTTTGGATTGCTTATTTGTTAGCTTTATGGTTAAAACTTGCTCTCAGTTTGATATACTCTCAAAAAGATTTAACCAATTCATTCTTGAAATACAAGAAGCTCAACTTGATAATATGAATAAACCAGAAACTCTTATTAAAGAAAACAATTTTTTTGAACATTTTATTGAACAACATCAAATCATTTATAAGTGAGTTTAAATACGTTAATAAATAAAAGATTACTAGAATATAATTTATTTGATTTCTTAAAAGGTATGCCAGTAAAATGAATAAAACATTTACATTATTAATATCTTTACAATTTGGTGCTAGTTACGTTATGCTGATTGTTAGCATGTATCAAATTTCTATAAATTACAACAATTTTTTTGAACTAATTACAGTATTTATGTACATTTCTTGCGTTTTGTTACAGTTAGCCTTATACTGTTATGTTGGAAATGAAATTTCAATTACAGTAAGTAAAATTTTATAAAAAGTATATTTATCATTCCATGTCTAAAAAAGTATAAAATTATAATTTTTCTGAATACAACAATAATTAATAAATAAATTTTTGACGCCAAAAAATCTTTTAAATTCATTTTGAACACCAAGAGTAACAAATTAAAATAGTACATGGATAAAAGAAATTATGAAGATTTATTTGTGTAAAAAATTTAAGTGTTAAATATTCTCGAATGTTAAAAAAATTTACAATTTATTTTGTATGTAATTTTTTTGTGGCAAAGATACTGGTGGTCATATTATTGGTGTGAATATTCATAACAAAAATTTGTGTGTGAAAAATATTTCTGGTCAAAATATTTTGTGTCTAACCTTGATTATAATTTTTATATTTCGTGTTAAAGCAAAACGAGGTCAAAAAAATTGTGGCGTAAGCTTGTGTCAAAACTTAAATGGTTAATTCTAAAATGAAGTAATTTTCCGGTGGGGTATACTATATCTTCCCACACATTGTACTAGTTTTACATTTATAAGAGCAATGAAAAAATTTCTGTCATTCAATATGAATTGTACAAAATTTTAGAAAAAATTATCTTATTTTTTGGTACTTAAAAAAAGATTTTCATTATACTTTAACACACGTGTGCGTGTGCGTGTGCGTGTGCGTTATTCTAAAATAATTTGTAAACCCAAAGTAGCAATTCATATTTAATGATAGAAATTTGCTAATTGCTGATATCAAATTTTTTTAATTATGTCTGCTAAAATTTTATTTAGATGTTACATATTTTTAAAAATTTTTACCAAACTAGATTTTTTTTATATTTCATATGACTAATTTTTTTTTGTCCCTTTTTTTTTATTTATCCGCAGTGTTGCATCCTGTCCCATCTAGTTTAGAAAGTTGTCTTTTTTGTTCAATATATGTTAAATATTTTTAAGCACTGAATTATTGATTGAAGTTACCCTGGCTATAACATTTATTCATTAATTTTCAATAAAATTTTATTTTTTTGGGTAATTCCATGGATAAATAGCACAAAATGATATGCGAGGTCTCAAAAATAGGAAATTTGTTTTTCTTCTCGATAAAACAACTTAAAAATAGATGATCCGAATTTAAAGATTTTCTATAAATTTTAAAGGGTGCTATGCTGATTTAAAGTTTTTTGGTCAAATTTCTCTCCTCAGGCACCATTTTTGAAATTCCCTTAAAAAAGCTCTAAAAACTTTAATAAAAGAAAAATAAGTAGGTTTTCAATGTAAAATTTGATGAAAAATTCGAATTTTCGGTCAGATTTTTTCTACTTTATGTCAATTCGCGGGAAAATTTAAATTTATGTTAAACTTTAATTGAATATAATTTAAAAGTTTCCCGCTAAAAAAAATTTTTTTCTGAAATTTTTCCGAAATTGCATGTATTTTACTGAAAAAAATTTCCCGAGAGTAATTTTTGTTTTAAGCGAGTAATACCGATTTTCGTTTTTTTAAATTTTGACTTGTTACTTTTTTTGCTGATTTTCCGCTAAGTCACGTGACCAAATGAAAATCTGACCAAAAATTTGAATTCTGCGGGAAATTTTACAAGGGTATAGTTATTTTGGTATCCTTTGAATGATACATTTCAATTTGACAATTTAATTAAAATAAAACAAATTTCCTATTTTTCAGACCTCGCATATAATTTTGTGCAATTTATCCATGGAATTACCCTTTTGCGAAAATTGATAGAAAATTAAAAAAAAATTGCACACTCGTAAATTGCAAAAATATATTTTGATATTACCTTTATTTTCTAATTGAGTAAAAATTTTGGATTTAGTCTCTATCAAATAAATTGGTTTAATTTAACGATTACCTCAAGAAAAAAACTGTTATTTATTATCACCAGATCACTCAAACCAATTATATTAACTGACGGCTTCTTAGCGGTTTTGTCAGTTGAGTTATTTTTAAAGGTGAGTAAAACTTGCTATTTCAAACAGCAAAAAGAGAGAGAAGGAAAGAATGAGAGAATCTACTGATTCATAAGTTTCCTTGTAAATTAGAATTATTAAACAGTGATTTTGATTTTTTTAGATATTAAAGTTTTCATTCAGCTCTTTTAATGTTCTAAGAAGCACGAAAACTTAAATATAAATAGTATATTTCTAGAAAGATGTTTAAAAAATGCACTCGAAAGTAGTTGTTCCAATAGGATTTCGTAAGAGAAGAAATTTTAAATATCTAATGTTAAAATCAAATTTAGGGATAAATTTTATTCCAATTCTTGTCAAGTTTTTATAAATAAGTTCTTTATTCTTGTAAATAAATTATAAAAAAGTGATCAAAAACAAATTCCGAATTATATATGTTCAAAAATTGACAGTTAAGTTACTGTAGAGTGTTGTAAATAAATCTAAAAAACGAGTTACAGATAAATTTATTTGCTTTACCTTTTAAATAATCAATTTCTTTTATTTATAAACTTATTACTCTGATATTTTATTTTATTTAATGAATACACTGAATTAAAAAAAAAGTAAATAAGAAAATTTTCAATTTTTCAAATTTCTATTTCTATCCACCTGATTCAACCTTAATGGTTCGTAATCTGTTTTTATTTTAAAATCTCTAAAGTCCAAATAGTGTTCGAAATGTTTAATTAGTGCAAAAATGGCAAGCAAATCCTGGTCATGAGTGCTATATTCTTGTTCCGTACCAGACAGTTTACGGGGAACCCAATCCAATTTGTTGTAATACGTTGTTGACAAGTTGTTTTAGTACAGCATAAATTACTGTTTTTAAAAAATCAGTGACTAGCATAAAACCTGCTGTTGTTTTTAGATATACTAGGGCAATACTTTGAGTAGATTCAAAATCTTTGGACTCTATATGTCTGCCTTGCTATTGTTGATAGTTGAAATTTCATACTGTGACTTCCTGCTGACTCTACCATATGTAGACAGTGATGTTAGTGGATCGATGAGTTTCTTTTTCTTGAGGTCAATAGACCGTAATGTTCAAGAAACTCGGCGCCCATTATCGCTGTTTTTACATCAGCCATAATAAAGAGCCAAGTGAACTCTCGATAGAGACTTATTTTTTACTTATATTTTGAATTTTCGACCGTATGTGTTGATTACGCTAGAATTTGCAGCCCAAAGCTTTTGTGATTAAATTTTTAAGCGTTGTTTTAAATATGCCATAGGTAGTACAGACACTGCAGAGCCTTAAGATCTTTGTCTAAGTACAATAATGTGTGTTTAGTCTTCTTTCCAAAAATATGAAAGTTTGATGTTTTTAGTTGATGTCGCTTGGCCTTCTGTGGTAGTTTCTTGTTGATTGTCTCCTCTATTATCTTGGCTTCTGCATATTAATAGCGACGAGCGTCCTGCACCCGTTAATCACTGTGAAGAATATAATATATAGTCAAATATATTGAGAGTTTTTGAATTATGTAGTGAAGAGTACTTGAAACATTGTATATATAGTACAATTATTATTATTTGACACCCTGTATATTAAATGTTCTGAAAAACTGGTTCGTTGTGTGTGCGTTGGAGTATAATATATCTGTTTGTATCTTGAAATTCTTTGTATAACACAGTACCTTTGAGGAACCAATTGCAAAATAAGCAACTGAAATCTAGTACAAAAAAATCCATTTCTGTTAGACGATTGAGAAAATTTTCGCATTGGTCTCAGCCCCTTGCCCACTCCCCCTTTCCTGAAGCTTAAAAAACGATAAAAAAAGAATTTTTTTGAGTTAACTTTTTTTAATTACTATAAAATTATATCATTATGGTATTTTAAAAAATAGGACTACCGAGACAAATTGTGAGAAACATTGTTATAACCGTAACCTTTCGACGTATTTAAATGTGCTATTATTAATAAAAAAAAGTTTAAACCGTATAAAAAGTATCCTAAAACATTAAATACTTTTAACCACCTTATTATAAATAATATAATTGTTCTTGTGATATAAAGTAATCCGTTTTACAGATAATTTTATAGATCTAACATCTTCCAACCGTGAAACAGTATTTTTTACATTTTCACCATACTCAACCATCTAAGTAAAACTGTTTCTTGGGCTGTTTTTAATTAATTAAATTAAAACAACGTTTATTTTAATTTATTTATTGATCCTTCTTTTACAACTTTATTTTTAATATAATAATTAGAAAACTAGTTTCAGGAATAAATTCCTATCATCAGGTCTTTATTATATTTGAACTAAATTTATTCAAAACATTTTAATATATTTTTTAAAATTAAAATTGTGTATTTATTGAGCGTGTTCAATTTAAATTAGAAAGATTAATATTACTTGTGCTACGAAAAAGTTAGTTTATTTGGTGTCTACATAAAAAATAAATTTAGGTCGAATCAATAATTTTATTTTCCGACGTGTCTGGCCATATAAAAAGTAACAAATTCTTGGCTGTTAAAAAATAACATAGATAAACGTATTAGAGACTATACGCCTTTTTTCCGATTTAAAATTTTTCAATAATTTTACAAAAAAATTATTTTTTTTTACAATGTCGGTGCTGAATATATACTAATTTTCATTTCCTTTTAAATCATTTTATGTCTTAATAAATTGAATACTGAATAGATAAACCTTATAACCTTTAAAATAAAATTCAAATTTTAGTTATTAATAAAAGAAAAAATTATCATCAATAATTGTAAAATAAGATTAAATATTTACCTTCAAAAAATATTTATGTGATAAAATTACAAAATGATGACACTGTATTATCAGAGGTTTATTTGTGCGTAAAATAAGAAAATTTATTTTGCGAATAGACTTAGCTTTTAAAGTTGTCCAATCCATATTAATAAATGCTTCATTTAAACTTTCATTCTAGAATTAAAATTAAAATTCAATCTTATATTAATAAGAATTCGGATAAACGATAAAGAAAACGCAATTTTACAAAATTTACAAAGTATTTTAGAAGTCATAAAATTTTAGAGCTACCAGAAATTTACATGAAATGTTTTATGTAAATATCTGGATACAAAAAAAAAGAAAATTTCTTAAAGTAGTTATGAAGAAAAAATCAAAGTAGCCTAGGGTAACAGCTATTTCTGAACAGCTTCTAAAAACGTTTAAAGATTCGTAATTTTGGGGAAAAGTATGACAATATTACAATTATAAAAATTGTCAAATTACAAAAATGCATTTTATTTTTATAATTTTCTTATCTAATAAGAATTCTTAATAATTCAAGATAACTTACGCTTGATGTTAAATTCTGTCCAAAGTAGCAATAAAAAAAAATTGTGACAGCAATATGAAACCTACGTTTACAAAATTAGTAGCATAAATATCAAAGTTTTCTAATAGTTTTAGCGATTGAATCATTGCTAATGCCATAATAATTGCAAATACGAAAAATTGAATAAAAATTATATCTTGAAAGGTATTAATTATTTCTTCGACATAGCTAAAATAAAAGGCAGGCATTTATAACATTGTTAACTGAAAAAATTAATTAAAATAGCCTTACTTTGATATATTTTGGTGATGCTGAATTATTTTATTTAAATTTGATTGTTCAACTTCAGAAACTTCTCCTTTGTAACCTTCTATTTGTAACTTCAAAATATTGAATTGTGTAGTTCCGTCAAGCATAAAGCCAAAAATTATAGAATCAACAAGATTCAGGGCAACAGATAAATAAATTGCAGTATAAGAATCCCAAAGATAGTCCAACCAAAAAATTTTATTTCTTAATTCAGATGGATACCATTTTTTAGTTACAAACTGTGGATTATGAAAATTTAGTAAACATGGCATTACAATTACAAAACAAGCTCCTGATATAGAAGTCCAAAAAAACAGTTTATATATAAAGCTGTAAATATTATTTGTTAGTATTTTCATAGCTTCATAATAATTTTAGCAATAAAAAAAAATTACTTTTTTTTCTTTAGGCCATTGTTGTAAACGTGAGTTTCAGTTTCAGAAATTGGTGTAAAATATGCATCTTGTAATAATTTTTCTAAATTTAATATATCCTTTCTCTTGATAAGAATGCAATCAATTTTAAAGCAGATAATCATAACTATAAGTTGGTATATCAATTGTTCCTCAAAATCAGCAAATGTACTGCCCCAAATTAAATAAAATATTTGTAATAAACAGAACAAGTGAACAAGTGTTAGATTAAAAGCAGTATATAAATAATAAATAAACTTATAAAATTTATTATGGGATTCATCAAACGGCATCAACAGACCCAAAACTGTTAATAGCTTAAAAGGTTTTGGTAATCTAAACATGATAATAATTTTTTTTAAATTTTTTAATACGTCATGTTTTTATTAGCACTATTTCAATACTACTGTCATAATTTTAAATAAGACTGTTATTTATATTATATTATTTATATTAAAAAAACTATTATTTATTGTTTATGTAGCGACTATATACTTACATATTAGTATTTAATTATTATAAATTGCGAATGCGCAAGCTTAAGCTAACCAGAGGATAGTAATAATTTATATAGGTTGTTATTAGTTAATAACAGTTTATTACTTTTTTAACTTTTGAAATTCAATAAAAGCTTAAGATAAAGCATTTTTAAAGTATTAAAAGTTTTCGATTCCTTATCATTCGGAACCGATAAATTTAAATAACTTTATTTGGGAATCATGTATAATAAGTTGCGAATGATATAAGAAATTTAAGACTATAGAAAAATAGTTATTTATGAAACAATTGATAGAAAGTTATAATATGCCATATGCTGAGGGTTACAGGGCCCAAGGTGCGAATCCGTTTTTCAGATAATTTTATAGATCTATCATCTTTCAAGTTTCCAACCGTGAAATAGTATTTTTTACATTTTCACCGTATTCAACCATCTAAGTAAAAATGTTTCTTGGGTTATTTTTAATTAATTAAATTAAAACAGCGTTTATTTTAAATTATTTATTGATCCTTTTTTTACAACTTTATTTTCACTATAAAATTAGACGGCTAGTTTCAGGAGTAAATTTCTATGTATTATATTTAAACTAAATTTATTTAAAACATTTTAATATATTTTTTAACATTAAAATTACGTATTGAGCGTGTGCAATTTAAGTTAAAAAGATTATGATTATGTCTACATTATATATGACTCTGTAAAAAATAAATTTAGGACGAATCAATAATTTTATTTTTCACCGTGTCTGGCCATATAAAAAGTAACAAATTCTTGGTTGATAAAAAATAACATAAGCAAGCGTATTAGAGACTAAACGGCTTTTTTCGATTTTAAAATTATTAATATTTTCATAAAAATATTATTTTTTTTTTACAATGTCGGTGCTCACAATATACTTATTTTCACTTCCTTTTAAATCATTTTAGGTCTTAATAAATTGAATACTGAATAGATAAATCTTATAACCTTAAAAAAAATTCAAATTCAACTTATTAACAGAAAAAAAATTTATCATTAATTGTAAAATAAGATTTTTACCTTCAAAAAATATTTATATGATAAAATTACAAAATGATGACACTGTATTATCAGAGGTTTATTTGTGCTTAAAATAAAAATATTTATTTTGCGAATAGACTTAGCTTTTAAAGTTGTCCAATCCATATTAATGAATGCTTCATTTAAACTTTCATTCTAGAATTAAAATTAAAATTCAATCTTATTTTAATAAAAATTTGAATAAACCATAGGAAAAACCTAACTTTACAAAATTTTCAAAATATTTTAGAAATCATAAAATTTTAGAGCTACCATAAGGATTTCAGATTAAATGTTTTAATATCTGGTTACAAGCAAAAGAAAATTTCTTAAAGTAATTATGAAGAAAAAATCAAAGTAGCCAAAATAAAAGATTTTTCTATTTCGGAAAAGAGATTGAAAGCATTTACTTGCCATACTTGGGAACTAGTTTTTAAAATTCAGGAAATACCAACATCTATGCGTAATTCAGAAAATAGAAATATCTTACAAGCTTTAATTATTTTTTTATTTAAAATCAGAACTGCTAATTCAAATCGCTTAATTGCTGTTATATTAGAAATCAAAATTACCATTGTCAATGATTCCATTAAATCGGTAATAAAATGTCTTAAAGAAGTTGAAGTACCTCGAAAATTTGGTTTACCAACCTATACGAGAGATATTTTATTATCTCAAACATCTAAAGTACTAGAATTGCTCTATGAATTTACTAAATTCCTCGTATTAATATTTGATAAGACTTATCTGAAGCATATAAAAGCTCCAATATCATGTATCATATCGAAAAGCATATTCTGGGCAAAAAAAGTTCCATTATGTAAACCATTTACAATAACCGCAACAAATGGATTCATTACGTTGAGTTAGCTGGTCCTTTCAATAGAACCATCAATGATGCACAAATTTTAGTACACTTACTAAAAGATTCTAACGGTATAAGCAGTATTTTAAAACCAGGAGACGTGTTTGTTTTAGATAGATGTTTTAGAGATGCTATAAATCTCTTAGAAGAAAAAGGGTACCGAGTACTAATGCCAGCTATAAAAGGTAAAAAAAAGCAGCTTTTAACTGAAGAATCAAATGCATCTCGATTTGCGACTAAAATTCTAAGGGTAGTAGAAAGCGTACATGGTATTCTTGGTCAAAAATATAATTTTCACTATGTCGCACCGGGTCTAGAGGTCTAAAACCTTTTGTAAACATTGTGTTTTTATGTTAGAAAAAATAATTTGAAATAAAATTTTGGTCAGCCCCCTTCCCAATACTTAATTTTGTAAAATAACTGATTTTTGAAATTTTTGAATTTAATTTTTGGCGGTCTAAAGTAGTCAGAGAGGTCCCAAAAAAATTTTGATGAAAAATATATGCACTGGGACTACCGTGGCAAATTTTCAGGGTTTTTGACAATATCGTTCCAGAGAAAAAAAATAATAACCAAAAGAACAGGTTTTTGGACTGTTTTTCGGCCGTTTTGGTGACGGGGAGGGGTAGATGGACAAACGGAAAACGGTTACCACATTTTTTTACCCCCAAAAACTTAAAACAGTTAGTTTGAAAATCCAAGAACAGGGGCATTTCACTTAACTTGTCCCGACATATCCTTTATATGTATGGGTATTTTGAGTGAGTAATATAATAAATTCGTAAGGGATTTATTTTCCTGTGCACGGTAGAGCTGCTTTGGATGAATATTCAACCAAAAACTGCGAAATTCAACCAATTGATTGAATATTCACCCTACCGTGTGGTCATATGACAATTACAAATATAAAAATTGTTAAACTGCAAAAATACATTTTATTTTTATTACTTTCTTATCTAACTCAAATAAATCTAAATTTCCGAGCATTTTTTCGAATATTTTGTTTGAATTCTTAATAATTTAAGATAACTTACACTTGATGTTAAATTCTGTCCGAAGTAGCAATAAAAATAAAATTGTAACAACAAGAAGACACCTGTGTTTACAAAGTTAATAGCATAAATTTCAAAGTTTTCTAATAATTTTAGCAATTGAATCATTACTAATGACAAGCAAATTGCAAAAACGAAAAATTGAATAAAAATTATATCCTGGAAGGTATTAATTATCGCTTCAACATAGCTGAAATAATCAGCAAATAATTATAAACTTAGTAACTGAAAAAATTAATTAAAATAGCCTTACTTTAATATGCTTTGATGATGCTTAATTATTTTATTTAAAACTAATTGTTCAACTTCAGAAACTGCTCCTTTGTCAATTTTTTTAGTACTTTCTTGCATGAAGTAGCTTGGATAACCTTCTATTCGTAACTTCAAAATATTTAATTGTGTTGTACCGTCAAGCATAAAGCCAAAAATAATAGAATCCATAATATTCATAAAAAGAGTAAAGTAAATTGCAGAATAAGAATCCCAAAGGTAGTCTAACCAAAAAATTTCACCTGTTAATTCAGATGGATACCATTTTTTAACTACAAACTGTGGATTATGAAAATTTAGTAAACATGGCATTATAATTACAAAACAAGCTCCTGATATAGAAGTCCAAAAAAACAGTTTATATATAAAGCTGTAAATATTATTTGTTAGTGTTTTTATAGCTTGATAGTAATTTTAGCAATAAAAAAATATTTACATTTTTTTCTTTAGGCCATTGTTGTAAACGTGATTTTCAGTTTCAGAAATTGGTGTAAACAATGGATCTTGTAATAATTTTTCTAAATTTAATAGATCCTTTTTCTTGGTAAGAATGCAATCAATTTTAAAGCAAATAATCATAATTATAAGTTGGTATATCAATTGTTCCTCAAAATCAGCAAAGCTTTTACTACCCCAAATTAAATGAAATATTTGTAATAAACAGAACAAGTGAACAAGCGTTAGATTAAAAGCAGTATATAAATAATAAATAAACTTATAAAATTTATTATGGGATTCATTGAATGGCATCAACAGACCCAAAACTGTTAATAGCTTAAAAGGTTTTGGTAATTTGAACATAATAAAAATTTTTTTTTATATTTCAATACTTTATGTTTTTCATATCACCTTTTCAATACTATGTCACGATTTTATTTAAGACTGTTGTTTATATTAATAAAACTAATATTTACTATTTAAGTTGTGACTATATACTTATATAGGTATTTAATTATTATAAATGGTGAATGCGCAGGCTCGGAAAACCCATAACATATTTGCTAACTTTTATTTAAAAAATAAAAAAATTGTTCTATATATTTTACAGTTTTCTTTTAAAATAATGAAATTCTTTAAGGTAGTACATTGGATCTAGTACATTGGATAATTTTTTTTGAATTACTTATACCCTTAAAAATCATCTGTTAAAATATTTTAATAAAATTCAAACATTTAAACTATCAAAAACAAATTTTACCGAGCGCGCTTCGTATGTGTAGCACAGAAAAAAAAAACTTTAAACGCGTTTTACTCGAAACTACTTTTTTTCAAATGGCTGCAAGGTGATCTCAGAATTGGCTGGTCCGATTTAAAAAAAAGTTGGTGGGTTTTATTCGTCTAGATATATAACGTAACAATTAACCACTTTTTTATTAAAAAAAATATTTTTTGCTTGCTTTAGAGGATGTTGAAGGGTAAAAAAAAGGCTCTATTTTCGTACTTTTTTTTTAGGTGCTCCCATTCTTTTATTTTATCATATTTTTTTCAAAAAGTGGTTAATTGTCACGTAAGAGACCTCTATAAATGGTACTAATCATGATACTAAATTTTTTGTTGGTTTTTTTTGAATATTAATTATTAATAATTAAGTAAAAAAATTTGTAGTCATTCATTAAAAAACAGCTGAGAAATAAAAAAAATAAAAATCGTTTTTTTTCATTTTACTATCCAATGTACAACCTTAAGGGAAAAATTAAGTTAAGTATGGTAGCTACATTGTAAAAAGCACGAATAAAATTAATATTTATAAGAAAAGTACCTATTTTTAAATTTTTCAAACAATAATTAAGACTTTATTAAATATTTAAATTATATATATTCATAATGCATAAAATATTTTGGAATAATCTCTGATAGTAAAGCTCATAAAAAGTTGCATGCATTTTTTAGTATTTATGTATTTAAACCACGTGACCATTTATGAACACGATATTTTCTTATTAAGTCAAAAGTGCCAACTTAATTAAAAAAAATTTTTCGCTTATGTCTATAATAGTCTATAGAGACACGTAATATTAAAATTATTTGTCATACAAAGTAATAATAAATTTTTTATATTTCCATTTTTGTAGGTCATTAGTGCAGAGATGTCATTATTTAATTATTTTAATTTATAAATAATAAGAAATAATAGTCTTTGCTTAGTATCAAAAAGTCTTTTTTTTAATAATTTTTGTCCTTCTAACGGGTAGTATATACCCATTTAATTTTCACGTGTATGAAAATATTAAAAAAATAAATAAATAAATAAGAATTTACTTTTTATTATCATTATTCTTGACCTTGAAATTTCAAATCATTAAATTGATAAAAAAAAAGGTCTCAACTTTTTATTTTTTTTTATAATTGATAATGACGTAAGAATATTACGGTAAAATTATTATAATATATGCACTTTTAACGTATGAAATTATCTTATATAGTCACGTGGGCGCACTTGTATTTTATATATCAAATTACAAGCTGGTATGCTGTCCAATAAATCAGGATGTTTTGTTTTTTTTTCACATGCTGATGAATTTATATGTATTCCGTAACATAAATAATTACAGCGATGTTCTTTGGTTTTCATGCAAAAATAAAAGTGATTATGAATAATTAGATTGTAGCTTACATTTATTTGAATTTTATAAAATTTATTTTTTTTTTAACATAAAGCCTGCAAGTTTCAATCATAGCGAAATCACTGACGAAATCTTATCAGGCTTGATCTACATAACCGTCAAATCGACTAGGAACCGCAAGCACTGTGCGAAATTTTTTAATGAACGCTGTATCTTGCGAATTGTAGTTGATTTTGCAGTTATCTGTATAAAGTCGGGCCTTTATAAACTGGAGATTATTGAGATACATGACCATGCTAGTATCTTTTCGCCCATGGTGCTTACGTTATTTTTTAACTAAATCTGACAAATTTTTTTATTATGCTAAATTTTTTCAGTTTAACAAAAGTTTTTTATATTTTCCAATTTCCAACTTTTTTTAAAAATTCTAATACTTATGGAAATTTAGGAATTAGGGGTACTTTTAATCGACTTCAAAATTTGATAAACCAAAAAAAATCCCTATTTTAAGATCTGGTACCTGACATGCGAAAACTTTACAAATTCGTAAAATTTTTGGAGGTTTTCCTCTCAAAAAATCTCTACTTTTATTATAATTTTTTAAATTCATTAAGTTATTTTATTTATTTCCCAACTAAAAGGATGAAAAAATGTTAGCATGTCTTAAAAAATGAAAAAATAGTCAATAGCAATAGAAAGTTAAATCTCAAAATTTTCATTTTACGCAGAATTAGAAGAATAAAAAAATCAAGTCATAATATAAAATATTGTTCAATGCGTTCAAATGTGTTACTTATAAATAATATTATCGCAGGTAGAGTACGCTTCTCGTTACAATATTTTGCAAAGAATCTATGAATCTTTCAGTCTAGTTTGGATATACTTGACAGAATGTTTTATTTATATACGAGACTTTAATATTTATGCAGTCATCATTTTCTGAATATTGAATTTTTAAAAAGACCTTACTATAAGTGCAATTATTACAATAATAATAATGAGAAAACAGTATAAATACTGTTTTTGTTCCAATTAATTAAATTAATTTTATGAGTTTATTATAAATAATAAACACGATCTACATTTTTTATTATTTATAACAAACTCATCAAATTAATGCAATTATTACAGTTCTTGACATTTTTAATTTAAGGCTTTGTACTTTTTATATCCTTGAATTGCATATAGAAAAAAAGAAATTTACACGTGCTCTTTTTTTTATATAGCTTTTAATAGTAATTAAAATTAGTCGACATTTAAATATAGAAGGCTTTGTTTAAGAAATTTATCAATACTTTAGCATACAACAAAAGAAGGAATCACAGAAAATAAAATCTCTTATTGGTAATTTATTCTTTATCTCAAATTCGAGTCCATAATAAACTTTTGGAAAAGTCATATATGATCTTTTGCCTATTTTTAAAATAAAGTGATCGATAACAATTTGATTAATTTGAAATCTTGACTCTTAATTTAGCGCTTGTGAAATTAATTAAAACGTCCCTTAAATACAAACTAAACTTGAAGTCTACACTGTAAAAAGTAACTTTCTTATATGAACAAAAAAATTAAAACATTTTCGAAAAATTAGTAAATTTTTGAAAAAATTTGTAAATATTCGAAAAAAATCGTATATTTACTAAATTTAGTATATTAACAAAAAATTCGAGTATTCTCGATTTTATTTTGTGAATTCGCAAGAAAAATTGATAATTTACAATTTTTTTTCAAAAATTTTCAAAACATAGTTGTAAATTTATGAAAAATAGTTGTAATTTTATAACTTTTTTCGTAAATTCACAAAAGAAAATCGAGAATTTTCGAATTTTTCGATAATATACTAAATTTAGTAAATTTACGATTTTTTTCGAATATTTATAAATTTTTTTGAAAATTCACTAATTTTTCGAAAAAATTCTATTTTTGTTGTAAATCTAAGAAAGTTACTTTTTACAGTGTACATTGTCAAAATAATTACAGTAATAATAACTTTTATTCAATCCTTAGAATCTGAAAAAAATTGGTTTCTGTGTGGCCTAAAAATATTTAAACCAGTTTTTGTACAAATGAAAGAGAACTTAAAAATTAAATCACATATTAGGACCTTAACTAACATCCGGCACTTAAAAACTTACTTTTTTAGTTAAATTTTACTTTTTTTATTAAAATTTTATTTCAACAAATTCCTGTTTCTTTTTTCTTCGTATAAAAGAAATGTCGATGAAATTTTTAGATATATTTATTTATACAAATGTAAATAAGAGAATCGAAAATAAAAAACGAAAGTGCCCTATTTGTATATAATTTTAAATTTGTATAACAAATTTACAATAAAATAAAAAGCTTTTAAAAATAAGTAAAAAAAAAATCAGGAACCATTCAATAAAAAGTACAATATTTACGAGTTACGTTTTTTGTTTTGAAATAACATTTTCAAGTGTTAAGATTGAATAATAACAGTAAATATATTTTAAATAAAATAAATTATTTATATATAAATTTTGTAATAAAAAGAATTTTAAAATCTTGTTTTTTTTTTTGTTATATTTAATGATTTTATTTTTTTACAGAAAATAAATTTGTCGGTTAGTTATTTATTTTATTGAAAGTAAGAGTACGTAAATAAATTTTATTTTGGATAAATTACTTTTTTAAGGTAAATACGTTATATTTGGGTCATAAAATTGCTTTATTATTTGAAAATAAGTTAGAATTTGAATTGAAATTAATAATAAAATTTTAATGAAATCGTTGATATTCTGAAATAATGTATGCCTTAATTATTTATTTTGTTCACAGGCCCATAAAATTTTCTAACGAGTTCATACTTTTTGGGATCCTGAACTAAAGTCCTCCAGTTGTCCACAAAGAAAAGAACCTACAAAAATTAAATTAAAACTTCTGGTTATTGGCAACAGGACCATTTTATATTCGTGTTTAATGACCCAATAAATAAAAGTAACAGAAAAAAATCTTAAATCTTGGAAAAAATAATTTAAAAATTCTTATCGTGGGTTCAACTAAACCATCTTCTGTAAAACGGATTTCCCAGGCCTACATTATAAGTTGTAAAAATCCTTGTTTGTACGTTACTTCCTAAAATAATATAATCAATCATAAAATAATAAATTTGTAAGCTATTATTAAAAAATATTTTAAATATATTAATTAATGTATAAAACCATTTTCTTTTAAATTCGAGCCAAAACATAAAAAATTACCAATACTTGATCACTGAAACCTTCGACCTTTAGCATTATTGCAATTTCATTTTCGAATTAATTTTCCTAATAACTCAAAACTTGCAAAAGGCTAAAAAATTCAACTAACAAGTTACCTATAAAAATTAAAAACCATAATGTAAGACAGTACTTTGCACACATTTTGCCTTGAATAAAAAATCAAAGAGAATATAATATAATTAATTTATTTATAAGTTATTTTTAATGAATTAACTAATTATTGTTATTATACTCATATTATAAGCAGTTAATGAATAACAAAACAAAAAAAAATGATTAATGACTAAAAAAATTTTTTTTTAAATTACAACGATTACAAAGATAACAAAATAAGTAAAAATAATAATAATCATAATTATATCCTTGAGCTTCTGTTGAAAATGTTTAGGTTTAATTTAATAAGAAGACATGATATGATACGTCTAATCTTCATAATTATAATCTCATTTTTTCTTAAACATATTCTTCCTTTAAGGCTTTTTTACCTACACGATCTTGTTAGTTGAAAAAAATAATTTTATTGTGTACATCACTGACTTATAATTATTAAATGTAATTTTTGGTATCCAATCTGAAAAATTTTTGTTTCAAAATATGGTAAATAATAATTTTTATTACAGTAAATTAAGGTATCTGACCAAAAATAAATGTTCGAGTTGAACAAAGAGTGGAGAAATTTATTTGACTCATATTTACATCAGAGTTTGGTTTTCTCTACGTCAAAACTATTTACACTGCCAAAAAAGGATGAAAAATATTTTAATTACTGTTTATATGCAAATTTAACAGTATGACAAATAGCTTTCATTAATTTATTTACGATATTAAGAGATTTGTTACGCATGATTCAATAAAATATGTAAATTAAAAAGATCAAGTTCAATACCTAATCTACTAAATGGATAAAACTTAAAACGATTTATGATTCAGTTTAATTTTTTAACATAACCTAAAAAAAATGTAGTTCCTTAAGAGAAAAAAAAATATTTTGAAAGACATTTAAAAATAATACCGTAACAATGGTTCCCATTTCACCATAATCATCATCATATAATTATTATTCTCTTATTCGTGCACTTGCTTTCATCTTGTGTATAAAAATTTACCTTCTTTAAGGTCCACTATCTCATCTTACCAACTGGTTTTTTTCATATTCTCTCACGCAAATAAAATAAAAAGGATATATAATACGATGCATTATAATTTCAAAGATTTGTATCACCAACCGAGTTACATCTGACCCTTTGAGTTTGGTTACTTTTTTTTCTTTTCTTTAACAATATTGTAAATACAGAGAGTAAGAGTGAAAACAGATGACAATAAAACACTTTTATAAAAGGGAAATTCACCTTTACTTTTGTTACCAAAAATGGTTAAATTATATAATTTATATGTAGAACTAATTTACACGTGAAATTTTTTACAGTGTAGATGAAATCAAAACAAATTGACCTACTTTTAAAATTTTTATCATTAAATATTTTGGTTTTATATTACGTTAGGTTGCTTTTTGCTTAAATTTTGCTTAAATTACAAGTAGTTCAAGTCTTAGCAAGTACTTTAAATTTGTAAAAAATCATATTATTTAAAATAAACTTTCTAATCAAAGAACATAATTTTAGTACATATTGCATTTTTAATTAAAGCTCATAAAAAGTATATTCTTAATGATTTTCGTGTCTCAAGCCTTTGTACATATAATAATATTAACTTAGTTCAGATTTTATTTTACCCTTCATTAAATTCCATGCATGTAATTTTATTATGTGTGCTCTAGACGTTTTTTATTTTCAATTTATTCTCATTTTTCTGTGTTACAAAAAGTAAAATAATAAATAGAGAAATTTTTTCACTTATTGTAAAATTTAAAAATTCTATTTCACAAGTTTATACTGCAAATTAATGGTGTTTACTTTGAATTATCAAAGATCGAAATAGGTCGTCTTTCTCAATGTTATTAACCCCAGCAATTCTTTGAAAATTTCATTGTACAGGTAAAATCATTCAGAGAATTTTTTTGGTATTCTTCAAAAAATTCTTTCAAGGCGCTTCAGGTACCTGCCGAATTATTACAGGTTTTTGTATAAGATATTTTTTAGAATTTCTTTTTTCTTAAACTCGATCGTCACGTACACGCAAACATTTATTTTATAAAAAAATTAACGAAAATGTACAGTGGATTGAATTTTTTGCGATTTAAAATTTTGTTAGTTTACTTTGATATAAAATAAAATCAAAAGTGACAATGACAAGGTACAAAGTATGTCCATGCAGTGTACACTGAGTCAATAAAATGAAATTGCTTTTAAAAAGAGGGCATAAATTGAAAAAAAATAAAGGTTTGATACAGCAATCCTTTGAATGGGCCATTAACTTTCTCGTCATTAAAAAAAATATTTATAAGTTAGTTGTTTACCAAATGACATTTAACCTAACCTCAAAATGAAAATAAATTAAAGAACTTGATATTTATTGATGTAATTTACATACTGAGAGACTAATAATAAGGGTTTTCAGGTAGGCTACCTTCCTGAAATTAACTGTTAATCTGAAACTTTTTTGATAAAAACAATAAATTTTATCAAAAAAGTAAGTAACGAATTGGTTTTACTGATGTATACGTTTATTGACAAATTTATTCTTAATTTTTTGGTAAAACCGAAAAAAGTTATTATTTTATTACTTTCAAAAACTTGGCCCATAAATGTTAATAATATCAATGAAATACCTTAAATTAAATATTTATAACTATAAAAACATAAGAACTTAATTGTTCTTATTTTTGTATGTATTATTAAATAGAACAATTGAGTTTAACGCGACCCCTACTTTGATCAAATGCCCAAAGTCGTTTGAAAGTAGGAAAAATTTTACCTCCCCCCTATAATTCCAACTAAAATCTTTTTTAGAAAATCGTTTTCGAATATGGCCAATACTTTGCATAGAATCTGGAAATATTTCAGTGTAATTTGGATATACTTGACATTGAATGTTTTATTTATTCGAGACTCTAATTATGTTCATGCAGTAATTTTCTGATTATTGAATTTTTAAAAAGACCTTACTATAAGTGCAGTTATTACAGTTATTGACATTTTAACATTTAAACTAAATTTAATTCAAGGCCTTGTATAGTTTTTATATCCTTGTTATTTCATAGAAAAAAAGAAATTTACACGTGCTCTTTTTTTATACAGCCTTTAATAGTAATTAAAATTAGTCGACATTTAAATATAGACGGCTTTGTTTAAGAAATTTATCAATACTTTTGCATACAATAAAAGAAGGAATCACAGAAAATAAAACTGTTTATTTATAATCTCTTTATGCTAGGGCTGGCGTGGCACGACCAATACGGTTGTACTACGCTGTTGACAATTTTTTATTTTTAAGCAAGCTTAAGCAAAACCAACCAAATAGAATTTAAAAATTTTTTTCATGCAACAATTTTCTTGGTTTTTTGGTTCAAAACAGGGTGACGAATGAATTTTGATATATTTAAGTATGGTTACATAAACAAAAAATCACGACCTTTCAGATTCTGAAGTCAGAAACTACTTTTTGGCCGTCTAACTATATTTTTTGTGTATATTAAGTAGCTATTTTATAGGGATTCGATTTTAAGAAAATCAAGTTTACTATATTTATCATTAAAAGTTTATTTTTTAATTGCTTAGATTTTTGGATAAATATAAGTTTTTTAAATCTGGAATCAGTTGTTTAAAAAAACAGCAAAGTACACATTGTTACATTTAAATACGACAAGAAAAATGTGCTAATAACTTTCAAATAAAAACTCTTTTAATCCTCACCTAAGGCTGTTCGTGAATAAAGGAAACAAGTATACCGTAAAGTTTTCTGAGGTAATCAATAATATGAGTAAGAATAACCCATCCGATATATTTTACCTACATTAAGTACTTTTCTCTTCCGCATACACAACATGCGACAGAAATCTAAATGCACCTCATAAACTCTTTTTAATGGTACAAAATTACTAAATAAAAATATATTCACATGTAAATTAAAAGTAATCTTACCTCACACCTAGAAGTGTCCAATATTTCAACTTCAGTATTCACATTATCGATAGTAACACTATGTCGGTAAAGGAAATCTGCAAAAAAAAATCAAATTATAAATTTTAAAAATCGTGCATCTGGATATGAATTTTTATGATTAATCACGAATCTAAGAACAGTTGAATTTTATATTAGAAGTCATGTTTAACTATTGTTTGATTTATACATTGTTTTTTCTTTTTGTTTTGTTTTACTACAATAGTCATGTTTTATCTATTTGCATGTTTACAAAAGATTTAAGAGAAGCTTTCGTTTTGGTTTATTATTATTTGTGTATTGTGAAGATTATCAATTTCATTTTTCAGATACGAAATTAGCTGCTACTACTTTTTAACTCGAGTGGATATTTGCATAAAATTAGTTTTCTCTTTATATTATAAAATTCTAAACGCTGCCGCCGACATGGATCATTTGGGCACCCTACATTTGGACACCCTACAATTGGGCATGGTATATGGAGAGGGAGCGTGCAACATTCGGTGCGTGGGAATCTTCTATATCTTTTATATTACTCCAGTCAAAATACGGGGGGGAGGGTTGTATTTTCACTGGCGAACACGAGATTTGCTCTACTATAGGTTTTTTGGGTCGCTGAACACGAAAATCGGGGTCATTTGACAGAGAACTTGGGGCTTCACCCTTAAATTTGCAAAAACTACCCCCAAAAAGGGGTTTTTTTACATATTTGCAATTTGAGCGCTCAGATTGGCACCATACGGGTTTTTTGGGTCGCTGATCAAAATTCGGTTGAAGTGCTAAAATAGCAAAATACCCCCTTGGGGGGGAGGGAATTTAGCCAATTTAGGGGTGAAATAATTATTTGTGAAAAAGGAGTCGAAATTGTTGATTAGCGCCCCAAAAAACCTATATGGATATATCCTGAATGCTCAAAGTGCTAAAATAGCAAAACACCCCCTTGGGGGGGGGGGAGTTATAGCAAATTTAGGGGTGAAATATTAATTATTTATGAAAAATAAATCAAAATTCTTGATCAGCGACCCGAAAAATCCATATGAACATATCCTGGATGGTCAAAGTGCGAAAATAGCAAAAACACCTTGGGGAGGGGGTAGTTTTAGCCAATTTAGGGGTGAAATATTGATTATTTATGAAAAAGGAGTCAAAATTCTTGATCAGCGACCCAAAGAACCCGTATGGTGCCAATCTGAGCGCTCAAATTGCAAATATGTAAAAAAACCCCTTTTTGGGGGTAGTTTTTGCAAATTTAAGGGTGAAGCCCCAATTTCTCTGTCAAATGACCCCGATTTTCGTGTTCAGCGACCCAAAAAACCTATAGTAGAGCAAATCTCGTGTTCGCCAGTGAAAATACAACCAAACCCGTATTTTGACTGGAGTATATAGGAGCTTGTAGACGTAAAGATTTATACGCTCCTTTTCCGCTCTAACTCTGGAATAGGCCTAAAACAATAAATTATGGATAAAATCCGCCTGGTGGTTAAATTATATTTGATTGGGTATCCATTTTGTTATTTTCTTATTTTATGTTTTATACTGTTGTTAAATTAAGCAGATGGTTCTGAAAATAATTTCAACCGAAAGGTGGGCTTCAATCGTATGGTGGCGTAAGTAGATACCTTTTGATGGATTCATAATTAAATTTTTATTGTCAATGACAATGCTGATTCATTTTGTACACGTGAAATAATAAATAATTATTATTCAATCGTGTTCGAAAAACATTATTGTTTCTTATTTTTACGAGTATTTTTTTAAAAATCGTGGAAATTTAATATTTTATGAAGATATAAATTTAAAACGTTATATTTAATTTTCGTTAAAATTAGTTTTTTAGTAATAAATTATATTGCATTTTCATAAGACTTATTTTATTAAAAATATGAATTTCTTAGTTAAAATTGTATTTTTTCTAAATATTATTTATTTAGTGATAAACTTATATGGTAGCTATTAATTTCTGATTAATCTAAATAATTTTGATTTGTAATAAATATCACTAATGATAAAATTAATTTTTTTTTAATAACAATTAATACTTATTTTTGTTAATTCAAGGTATAAAATTAGGTGAATCAATAAATGACGGTAAATTTATTGATAGGCATGCATTTACTTCTGTGTTACAAATGTTAGATCCAGAAAGAAATTATCTCTGCGCATGTACATTAATTACATCAAAACACGTATTAACTCTACGTAATTGTGTAATTCATGGTGGTTTGATAACAATAAGAGATGATCCTTGGATAAATCTGGTTTATTATATTAACATTAATAATGTTCAATATATTAAACTTGTTGAAATAGAAACATTTCAAGACAATTTAGCTATTATCGAAGTAATTAATTTTTTGATTTTAAAAATTTCTGTATAATCAATTAGGAATTATGCTAAGGGGTCAGGAAAATTTGTCTAGAATAATTATTTTCAAAAAAAAAGTACTACCACCTGGTTTAATTTGAGATACTCAAACTCAAAAATGTAATGATAAAAAAAAGTAAATGATAATTTTCTGCGCATTCATAATCCAATTCAACTTTTGGATTCTGGAATCGAAAAATAAAGAAAATTTTGTATCAGTAATTACTTTGAAGAAAAATATTTTCAATAGTTAAATAAATATTTAGGGTTGGATCCTTTAGTATATTTCAGGTACAATTGACGTGGGATTCCTTATTATCATATCTATACTGTTTTAGTAGTAAATACTTTAAAAACATCAAAAATAAAATAGTTTAGTTGTGAAAATTTAGTAAATTTTTAAAATAAATGAATATTTTCAATAAAAACCATTAAGTATTTTTATGAGTTGATAAATATATTTTTGAATTCTCTGAAGGCATAATTTTTTTACTTTTATTGAAACTTTATTTAATTTTTTGCAAATATAAACTGCTTTTCTATATATTCGTCAAAATTGTTTTTAAGACAGTAATAAAAATTATTATAACCAAAATAAATAATTTTTTAGCTAATGGGACCGAAGATTGTAAATTATCCAGCTTTCCAACCAATTCCCATAATTAAACAAACTTCAAATGTCAATGATTTAAGTTTAAGCAATGTTGATGGTTGTATGGTTACTGGTTATTCATGGGTTAATAATGACGATTCAAAAAATTTAAAATTGAATAAAATAAATGCTAAGGTTTCATTTGACAAAAATTTTATTCGTAATGAATCTGAATTGATTCCACATTCAATTTATACGATATCAAATAAAAACCAGACTTATCAAACTAATGAAACTAGAAATAATTTCAGTGATTTTAATAATGTAAGTTTATTAATTTAATTTAATATAATAAAATTAATTAAATAAGTTCATTTTTTTTAGTTTGATAGAGGAGGTCCTTTAGTATACAATAACGTTTTAATTGGTGTAATAACTGGTAAATCATATCGTCGACCAAAAAGATCGGAATTTGAAGCGCATATACATTTATTTACACAAGAAGAAAATTTATTACAGATATTATCACCCAAATATTTTATTAATTTTAAAAATGTAACACGTATTTGTTAAATAAAATTTTGTCTTACAATTAAGATTCACAGCAACAATTTTCATTGTTTTAAATAAATAAAAAAATGTAATAAAAACTGTTTTTTATTAATAAAATTATGTGGTTATTCAGCGAGGTTGTTTATGTCATAATACTTAAAAATATTTTCTATACAAAAAAAATTGGAAGAGGGGTGATTTTTGAGTTAAAATGTCAAATACAGAAATAGTAAAAAGAACCATAATGGTTTTCCATATTATAAACCAAATGATTAGACATAAGGTATATTATTGACCCAAAAAGGTTATTTAAATATTTTCCGATTTTCCAAGATGGCGGACTTAAAAGCATTAACAAAGCAAGTTTCTGCATTACCTGGGGGGTTTTGGAGGTTGAGAAAAACGTTTTCATAGAGAAAAATTTTTATTTTTTTATCCGAAAATATTTTCCGATCTTCCAAGATGGTGGATCAAAAAATATAAAAAACTGAATTTTCTTCATTTTCTGGGGGATTTTTGAAGATGATAGAAACGTTTTTATAGAAAAAAAATTTTTCACCCCAACATATTTTCCAATTTTCCAAGATGGTGGAACAAAAAGCATTAAAAAAAGTAAGTTTCTACATTTAGTGTAGAAAGTTCCCTTTTTTATGTTTCTTGTCTGCCATCTTGGAAATTAGAAAAATTATTTTCATCCATAAAAACGTTTTTCTTAACCTTAAAAACCTAAAAATATTTTAAAAAGTAAAAAGTAATTTAAAAATTATGAATTTCTATTATGTTTTATGGTCCATCTTGGAAAATCGGAAAATATGTTGGGGTAAAAAAACAAAAATTTTCCTCTATAAAAACGTTTCTCTCATCCTCAAAAATCCCCAAGTAATGTAAAAAGCTCATTCTATTATATTATTTGGTCCGCCATCTTGGAAAATCGGAAAATATTTAAATAACCTTTTTGGATCAATAATATACCTTATGGTTAACCATTTGGTTTATCATATGGACAACCATTATGGTTCTTTTTGTGCGAGAAAATAATTTTCGTTTCGGGAATGAAGGTCGATTTTAGCCTATTTTAGATTATTTCCACATTTTTAATACTTATATATATATATATATACATACTAGAGTAAAATTAGTTTTATGAGAATAAAGAAGCCAATTGAATTTAAATTCGCTTGTTTAAAAATTTAAATTTTTAAGAAATTCGTTTGAAAATTCAATAATAATCAATAAAAAATTTAAAATAGGTATAAGCATTTCAGCAAGTCAAAAGCAACAGGTTGGGATTTGAATAAAGGGTGGAGCTTAGATTTTATTCTACCCATATAATATCTGCACACTTGTTGCTTTATTAGATAACTAATATTCCTTTTAAATAAAATTATTTGCTAAAATTTTTTATTAATTTCCTGTGACACGTAATAAAATACATGCGTGAATTGTATCTATTAACTCTATTTTATATTAACGAAAAATTCAATACAAGTTTAATAAATATCTTTTTGATAAGTAGATTTATTTAATTTTAATTTAAAAAAAAAAATATTTATGTATATCAAGTACCATAATACGTCCTGCCGTGATTCATAAATTGAGAAGACGACGAAGAAAATTTTTTTATTTTTTTGTTATGTCAGATTTTATTAAACTTGTTTTAGATTACGATAAAACAAATTATGTGCATGTGTATAGAAAAACGTTTTTTTACAGAAATAAATAAATATTATGACTTTTTTGAAATCGTTTATTAATTTTTGGTCTACTGCAATCTAATCTGGGGTTCATTAGCGCCTGAAACTGGCAGATTAATTGTTATTAACAAATTATTGCCAAATTGACTAAAGCTAAAAATTTCTAAAACTTTAAAAAAGGAGCTAATATATTTTAAGTACTTGAACCTGCCAAATTCAAACTATCTATTTTTGAAGGCATCAGATTAATGGTTTACAAATTTTTTAAGTAAAAAATTGGTGAAATTCATATGTGACTTTTTAATTCGATATGCTGTAATCGAATCTAAAGTTTATTTTAAATTATTAGACTGAGATGAAGTTATTAAATAATTAATCTGATGACTTCAAAACTAGGAAATTCGGGTTTGTTATATCAAATTACATAACATGTTTTCAGTTCTATTTTGAAATGTTGAAAATGCATAGCTTCAGCCCTTAAATTTGCTTAAATTATTTTCAAATTGGTCAGAATGTACACTGCACAGGGTGATTGCAAAGTCTTTATCAGTTTATCGCTCCCTTTTAGTCAAACTTTTTAATGAATCTTTGAGAAACGAAATTTTTCCCTTGGCCTGGAAGAAATCCTTAATTGTTGCTCTTAAAAAGACTTCAATTCCTTCTTCTCCATCTGATTTCAGGCCTATATATTGCATTATTTTGTTTTTTTTCAAAGGTTCTCGAAAACCTGGCTCATGAAATTATTAAATTATGTTTTACTTAAATATAACTGAGGCTATTATATACTTACGACAGCAGCTTGCAATGTCTCCCACTGGGCTCAAAACGTTTCTATGCAGCTTAACCCGAATAAAACTAAGGCTACCTACTTTAGCACTATTTAATAGACCGTTTAGATAAACTCAATCTAAGTATCCCTTTAGAAGGAGATACTATTATCCAATTTGAAAATGAAATAAAAAGTCTTGGTGTAGATTTAGATAGACTTCAAAGTTTAAGTAATACCTGTTTAAGATATATTTAAGGAGTTCGTAGAGACACTCATGTATCTCCTTACAAGGAAAAATTAGGGTGACTAACTAATAACACTCGTATATTATACTTCACCATGATTCATGTATATAAAAAAACGTTCCCAAAGAAACTACTAGGGGTGAGTTATTAACTAAGGAATTATCTCTTCCTGAACTTGAAAATGGAATGGTGATACGTCTTCAAATTCAAAACATTAAAGACTGGAACTCTCTTCCTTTAAACATGAAATTCATCGCCTCCATTAATTCTTTCAATTCTACTATTTATACATATTTAAAAACTTCCAATCACTCATTTAATAACTCGGTATTTTGAATACACTGTTACATACTACGTATAAACACGACAGTTATCTTATTTGTTACTTACGTTACTATTGACCATGATAAAATTATTATCATACTAAACAGGAATTAGTAGATTGATTATCTCACTAATTCTTATAATAACTTATACAATATGCATTTTTATTTATTTATACTGCTTTTACTACTGTTATATAAAATAATTTGCAACTGTGTATATTATATAAATTATTTATTGTAATCCTATAATTCATTTTTAATTTTATTGTTACTAAATAATTAATTTTAGTCATTATATTAACATATAAAAAGATTTTATTGAATGTTGCTTATTATGTATACTGAATTTTTTTGATGACAAATAAACAATTTTCCGCTTTAGGAAAATATAGACCCCTAGATTAGCAGAAAAACAAAAAATATAAAATACCACTCATTCTTACCCATGCAGGACGTATGTCAATGAACGGTGCTCAAAGAGTTTAATTTATTTTAGCATGAATAGTATTTAAAGAGTTTTTATTTATCCTGCGAATTAAATTTACGATTAGCCCAAAAGTCCAAATCTGTTCAGAGTTAATTTTTTAAAAAATTTTGCGATTCCCCTCAATAACTCAATTTTACCCTTAAAAATCTATATTTTTTTCAAAAATTTCACCGTGACCAATTTTCATATCACAGTCTAACAGTGGACTCTTTTAGAAATTTAATTAGTACATATAAATATGAAGTGCTAAAAGAAATTCTGCCCAGCAGGTAATAAAGAACAATTTTTATTGAACCATATTCATATCAAACATTTATTATTAAAATTTTTTCCTTTTTTACCGTTTTTAGTTAATTGTTATTTATTATTATAGTTTCAAAAAATTTTTATTATAAACGTACGGTTTTTTTTTTTAAATTTAATAAAACATTTTTTTTCTCATGATAAGTATCCTTAATTTTTTGGATAGAATGCAATTATTTTATAATAATTTATGATGTATAAAATTTAAAATAATTTTGAAATTAAAAAAAAAAATATATTTTTTATTAAAAAAAAAAAGTGATTCTTAATTGCTTTGATAGTGTAAATTAATGTACAAAAATAAAAAAAAAAAAAATAAAATATATCTTTTGTAAAAAATTAAAAAAAAAAATTATGAATAATAAATATCACACTTGATTTATAAAAATAAGAAATCGCCACGGTGACTGTAATGAATTTTATTGAAGTAAAAATGAAATAAATTATTATTTTCTTTTTTTTTATTATGAAGATAAATTTATTTTATATTCGGTAAGCAATATATTAATTTATGAGGCTTTTTTCTTTGAAGAAAAATTATATAATTTATTAATACTCTTTTGATCACCTGATACACAAAAAAAGGAAATATTTTAAATAAGCATGAATTTTTCAATAAATTAATATAGGTGCAAGGTTGATTGTCTTATAAATAATTTTCCTGAACTTTTTTTTATGATATTTTTTTCTGACCCAATTTAAAAGAATATGATGTTTACCCTTTGGGATTGCAACACCCTGCCTAGGGTACCTGTAATTTTATTACCTATAATAAATGGATATAAATTTTAAAGCACATTTTTGTAATTCTGTTCGTGGGAACTAGCCTTTTGTTATCCCATCTTTTGTACCAATCTGATAAACGTTATTTTCCAGTTAGTTCCAAGGATCCCCGATCTACAGTTGGTACATGGACTGTAAAATTATCACCGACTTCTAGTGGAGGAAATTTTTTGTCTGTGGTATTTATCATTTTATCAGCTGCTATTTTTTGCCTTTTAAAACAATCATTGCGAGAATCATTCAAATTATACTTACACATTTGCAAAATAAATAACAATTTGTGTAAAATAAAATATTTTGGAAAAAATGTTCACGAAATTAATAAATAACATATTTATTTTATATTTGTCCCGCTTGAGAATTTTTACTATAGTAAACTAGAAAAAAAAATTTAATTTCTATAATACGGCGCTTCGTCAGTGTTATAGGCTAAAACACGTATAATAGGCTATAATACTAAAAATTTTAGTATCATAGGCAAGATGTGAATTTAAAGGCTTTATTTTTCTAAAACACGGATAATAGCCTATTATGCTAAAATGTCTATTGTACTGTTTAATTTTCTTCACAATATGAAACCATTTCTGTTCGTGTTCAGTCGTTAGGAACCAATTAATGCCCAAAAAAAAGATTGTTCTTGTCAGCGGTCAGAAAGCACAATTTCCCAGCCGCGGTGTGATTCAAAAATCCATATTTTCTTGCCACTGGCGAAGAAAAATTATTTTTTTCCCTCGGCCGTAAAAAAAGAATGTCCTAGATTGCACGTAAATTGCAATCCGAGGCGAAGCCATTCTTTATTTTTACGGCCTAGGATGAAAATATACTATTTTTTCGTTTAAATGACTCTGTGACCTGTGCATCCGATTCTCGCTGCGCGGCCAAAGAAAATTGGGCTTTTTAACGGTATTCAGGTTTTTGGATATTCTAAAAATATTCAAAAAAATATTCGATACGTATTTTTTTATTTTTAATAAAAATGATTTTTAACGAAGATATAGCGATTTTAAAACGTTAAAAACTGGTAGTGGGGGGTAACGACGCCATATTGCTAAAAACGCTCCATATAACTCTGTATAAATTTCTGACGTCACTTAGCTAATTCAAAAATTAAATCTATTATTTCTCGGGTTAAACTTTGTTTGAATTAAAAATAAAAAAATACGTATCAAATATTTTAAAGCCAGCTACAAAACCAACCAAATAGAATTTTAAAATTTTTTTCATGATAAAACCCAATTATACAGAGATGAAAGAATCACTTACAGATGAGTCAACATACAAGAGATTAGGAAAAGACCCGTTACAAGATTTGCAGAAACATGCTTATCATTTCCTGAGTCGTTACAATGTAATAGATATTTGTTAAACAAGGGATGAAAAGTAGGTTTATGCTTTCCATGCAGTTGTATGCACAAGTGAGCGTAGCGAACGAGTGCAGACAGCATGGATAGTAAGAAATCTACTTTTTATCCCGTGATCTAACACACAATTTTTCATTAAAAGCGTAAGAAAGAACGCTTGCCGTGCAGAAAAACGATTCTTTCTAACGCGTGCACGGAGCCGCTTTTGGTATAGTGGCAGCACCAATAGCGCTGGTATTATTATAAGTACAAGATTGGTATTGTGAGAGTGCCAAGTTGTACTTTTTGAGTAAAGAAATTAAAACCGATTGTCTCATTATTAATGCATTATAATTATTGATAAGCGCGTAAATAGTTCACTGTTTTATAGTTGAAAACAATGTTTTAAAAAATATTATTAATTAAATTATAGTCGGTATAATAAGTTTTAAAAAATAAACATATATTTTTAAATTTAATACTATAGGTTAGGATCGCAGATGTTGGAGACATCAGTAATATAATTTAAAATATTATTACATATTATTATATATTTTCATATTTAAATATTTAAAAATATAAATATTTCATCACATGATAACGATTTTATTCCTTTTTATCAATCCTTATATCTTTATATTTTTCTATCAAAATGCATTTTCAAAATATAACTATATTTTTAGTATATTACTTTTACGTATATAAAATACTAAACATATTATTTTATCTAAAATATTAAAATAATTAATATACAAATAAATTATAAAGCATATATATAATTAAATCTGAATAATTTTATTCGATAAATTGAGCTAACAATTGTTTGGATATTTCGCCTCTGGCTAAATAGTGTGAGGCTCGTCAGTACGTACACTATTTAGCCTTTTCGTAGATACCCATTATTTTTTAATTATTATTTTAATTATTTTAAAACATGTTACTGTAAGTATACAAAATAACAGAGCAAAACATTTTTTCTATCCCCTCTTATTTCACGTAATTCGCCGAGTTGGTAGCGTCACACGAACAACTTTGTTTCTCTGTAATACCAAGTATATTGTACTTGTGAACGTTGGTGCTGCCACTATACCAAAAGCGGCTCCGTGTGTAATGAAAATGCTTATTACTTAACCAAAAAAGTCAACAGGTTTAGTTTAACACAAACTATCTAAAAAAATAAATTAAAGATTACACTCGTAAAGGCTGTTATTATTTCAATTATTATTTTAATGTATATTTTTATTTCTTATTTTTCATAATCTGTATTTTGATTTCTTATATACTCTTGCAAACTCATTTTACTTGCGAGAAAATATCATTTTTAATTACATGCAGTATGAAGAAATACGTCATTAAGTATTTATCAGAAATAAAATTTCTTGTTTTTCAATAAAAGTTTTCACAACACAATTCTAATATTAAATCATTTATATTTATCAATAATAAATATTTTTACATAAAAATTTATTTTTTATATAAATTCTCTCATAACAGCATACTAATAAAACTTAAAATTTTAATTATTTGCTTATAACAAAATTTTTATCAATTTATTTATAATATTAAAATTATGCATGATAATAACACTTATTATTTTTATCTAATATAAAATCTAAGATGTTATAAATAAATTAGCAATAAATCTTATCAATTAAACTTAATTAAATCTTCAATATTAAAATCCCTTTTTAATTCCAATAAATAATATATAAAATTAATATAAATCATTATTCTAATAATAATAATCATTGATGACAATCGTTCAATTTAAATGAATTTAAATGTACTTTAATAGATCCTACATAAAATAATAATAATAATAATTATAAAAATAACATAAACAGACAGCAAGATAATTACTTCATTTATGGCGCCAATGAATAAATTTAAAAAAAAATTTGCAAAAAAATAACTGGTTCAATTAATATTTATGTTAAAAAACTAAATGTAATTGAACTGTACATTAATGACAGGTAATCACGCTCATGCAAAGTCGTTTCCGGTGGTATTTTATTATCATTATTATTGTTGTTAGTTATTGTATTATGTATTGGAAAATATAGATAAATTTTTTTTTGATATTTAGGTAAGAATTAAATAGAATTGACATTATAAAACATTTTTCTACTACAACCTGCAAAAAATTTAATCTTACTTCAAAACAAAAACAGTAATGGAGTGAAATCTTAGAACCACAAAACCACAATTAGGTACCTTGAAGTTCATAATAGCTAAGTAATAATTTTAAAAAATGTGCTATTTCAAAGAGCAGTAAAATATTATCAAACCACGTTCAATACATTAAAATATGAAAAAAAAACTTTACTTGGTCAATACAACCCGCAGGGTTCAAATTACATCAAGACTGGATCTTTTTTTTTGCACTTATTATAATGTGCATGTATATTAAAAATCTATTGATCTTCAAGAATGCAAAATACTTGCAAGCAAAATAGATATTTTCTTAGTGAGTATGAAGAAACCCATTTTTTTTTTCTAGATCCTTTCTGAGATTGCTCTATTTCAATCAAGGTGGCGTTTGACTTATTAAACGTGTTCTTCGATATTTTTTGTTTTTTTGCATAAAGTATATATGGGGGATTTCATGGTAACTTTACTAAAGATTCTCCAGTAATTTTTAACTTTCTATTTCCTAATTCTTTTAGGTCCAGATAGAAAATTTTAGCAGAATTAAATTCTGACCAAAAAAATACAATTGGACCTACTTCCGTGACCCTTTTGTGCAAATTGAGTTCATTTAGCACAGAACTTCGATAGCGTCGATCAAAACATTTTTAAATTAACGTAGGTCCTTTAAAAATGCAGTAACAAATCAGCAAATATCAAGCCTCAAAATAGTAAAAACGAATAACCTATATTATAGACACAACTCGTCAGAAAGAGAGAAATTATAACTGTAAATAAGTAATCTTGTTATGCATAAAATAAATTTTTAATTCCTAATCTAACAACAATTATAAGCATTAAGGAAGCATGTTTGTATTACTTACATAAATATCAGAATATGTATTTTTGATTTATTAAAAAATTTCACTATATATCGGGATCTATGGATATATAATAGCTGAATAATTAGTATATATAGTAGGACTAACGCAAATAAAGATAAAAAAAAATTAAAGAAATCAGGAGCATGTACTGCTGTCAATATAAGTTTTTACCGACATACATATTGACCAAACATAGATAACTTTTACTATAAGCATTAATTTTATACTAAATTATTCAATAATATGTTAATATACGTAATCCAGTTATTACATGCTCACAGATTTACGGTGTTCATTTATATAAATAAAATTTTCGATGAATGTTGCAAAGCGTCTCAAAAATTGGCGATAGTATCATAATAAAATTAATGAGAATTATTTTGAGCCATAAGTATAACAAAAACTTTGTTAAAATCCTCTTAACTTATTGAAAGAATTCTAGAATTCTGATTTTGAGAGACAAACTTGCCGAAAACAAATTTTTTTCAGTGTATTTGATAAATAAATTTAATAAAATATAAAGGAATGGCGTTTTTTTAGTTTTTTTTTTTCAAAAATAAAATTTTCCAAGACCTTTCAAAGTCCCTATTTTTGCAATTCAAGGTGTTCCAAATGTAGCCCATAGTCCAAAAACAGAGGGAAAGAGGATTATTTAAACCCATTTAGGCCAAGCGGGCCTTAATTTGATCTAATTTATGTTCAACCAGATTTTTTTAAAGTACTAATATTTTTAGGGCAGATAAGAAATGTTTTTCATTTCCCTAGACAAAAAAACAATGTTACATTTACAATAAGTTCTTTCTGTACTTAAAAATCTCAAAATGTCTTTAAAAATTAAATTTTTTTTTTGCAATATTTTCCTCAATAACCTTTTGACCTTTCATTATTTTGTCTTTGAACTTACACTTTTTAGCAAACATTTTACATAAATATTATTTCAAGTTTACAAGCACAATAGAGTTATTTTTTGTTCAAAATTTACAATAATACATGCAATTTTTTAAGTGAACAAAAGAAAAAAAAAAAAAAAAAAAAAAAAAATATTTTCCATTTTGAAAAATTTAAGAATAAAAAAAAAAGTAATGAGAAAATAAATATGATAAAGAAATAAAAAAAAATGTAATTTTTAGTAAAAAAAAGAAAGATGTTTCTAAAGACACTAATGAAATGATAAGCAATACATAACAACTTGAATACAAAATTTCAAATTCATAAAGTTTATTAAGAAACTCTTGTCTTGTTAATGATATATATCATCTTTAAATAATAAATAATAACTCTTTAAAATATTTTCATATAATAAACAAAAAAAAAAAAATAACTTACCACTTGTCGAACTGTATTCACCAATGTATCGACGTGTCAAATATCTCACTACTACAGCTGAAACATATTTAAAGAAAAAAAAAACGATAAATATAATTTTTTTTTTTATTTTATTACTTTTTAAGACAGTTTATTTATTATTATTATTATTATTATATTGGCTCGTGTTTAAGCAATGATTTAACTCTCTTAATTTTCGGTTGGGAGCTACTTGCTTGTGAAATTGCTTCTTTTTTTTATCTTTTCAATATGCGAATTTTTAATGATTGATTTATTGGCAAGTTTCTTTTTTATATTTGGTTTTTTATTTTATCGTGATTTCTTTTTTAATTTTTTTAATCTTGTGTTTTTTCTTTTTAGTTTTGGAACTAAACTGATCAGACTCAAACTCCAAAGTAGAGATTCTAAATAGTTTATTAGTTATTTGGAAAATTTTTTAAATTACTAAAGATATCACTAGAAAAGAGCAATCATTTACTACAACTCAATCGCCGCCAATACTTACTTTGCAAAAATTTTTTTCGATTCTTTTTTGCATACATTTTCGACATTTTCTATTAGGTTCAACAATTTTCAGTGAAATTATATTTGCGTTCTTCGAACCAAAAAACTTATTAAGTTTTACTTACTTATTAAAAAAAGTTATTCGTTGACAAATTTCACGATGGCAAAAACTAAAACCTAATAATCGGTTTGTGTAAACAGCATCTAAATGTATGGAACATGTTTATTTACAGCTGAGGGCTAGGTATAATGCAAATCTTACACAGCGTTACAATACAATTTTCTAATTTTATAATTTGTAATTATCACCTTACCAGATGTTAAGATTCTAAACCCAAACTATTTTGATTCCCTAAACGCGTATTATTCTAAGCCCCTAATCCCAGATTTTTCAAAGCTCCTAAATTGAAATTATTCTATGTCTCATTTGACCCCCCCCCCCCTTAAAGCGGACAAATTTGACCCCTTCCCTTAATTTTCAAATTCTGAGGTACCCCTTATAAACATGTTCCATGTTAAAAAAAGGGGTTAACAAAATAATGAAACAAAGATCCAAAGTTGTACACTATTACCCTAATAATTTTTTTTCTCCATAATTTAGGTAATTTTTATTTTTGTGAATTGCAGATATTTAAAGTAAAATATATGAGCTATCATTATAACAGAACCACGAATAAAATAGTATCGAATGTTTATTTAATCTAAAAAAATGAGTCCATGCTAGAACATGAAATAAAATAAATTTAATAATAAATTATTGTAGACATTAACCTTGACTGCATTTTAAATAAAATAATATTTCATCAACAATGGTATGAGTTTAAAATTATATTTATAGTTAATAATTGCAGAAGTATTGAATTTCATGTTATAATTTTATGTACATTAAAAATTTTTTTACAGAGAATATTTTTTAAATGCTTAATATATTTTAATATTTATCAATGTAACTCTAATACATTTTATCGTAAGTGTATTACTCATTATGTTGCCCATACCTATTGTTTCTTATCTAAAATAATCGACTATAAAAAAATCAAGTTTCTATACACTGAACGAATCTAACGTGAATTCATTATTTATGTCCTTTTCTGTTACGCATTATCAGAAAAAGACACAACTTACGTAAATTCACTTTGGGTTCAAAAATGTCAATTCTAGTAAAAAAAATCTGCTTACTATTACGCTGTATTTTTGCATTCTGGCCAATTTTAAAAAATATAAAATTTTATTTTAGGAAGAAGTTAGCATTTAAAATTATACCTTTTTTTCCAAATAAAATCATCATCATCGTAATTAAACTCGCAAATAACGCCTTAAGCAAGCTACAAAAGTAAAATTTTTTAGTAATTTTTGTTGTTGAAGATTACATAAATCATTTAACATTTTACCAGAACATAATCCTTTTCTACACTCTATTATTATGCGTATACCTTTCAATGAGTCATACATAACCTATAATTATAACTTACCCTATTTTGCTACAAGTTTTGCTAATTATATATTACAAATCTCAATAAAAAAAAAAGAGTCAGAACCAATAAATAAGACACAAAAAATCAAAGAAAAATTAATATTTACCTATAAATTAGAAAAAAAAAATAATTTTTGATTTCTTAATAAAAATTATTGATAATCTTACAAGAAAATAATTTATTATATTATTAAGTAAATAAATCATTCAGAGGTTCAAATGGTATTCAATATTATAATGTATGTGTTAATAATATATGAAAATTTTTGTATTTAAATTATATAAATGATAGAAAGTTTTTTAATATTTATCAGATAATTTTTTAAAAATTGTTAATAAAATGTGGAATTAATAACGTGTGTAACTCTATAAATTTTTACTTAATAAATAATTATATTTTCTTTAAATCAATAATGTATTGAAAAAATTTAATGATTTTATCATGATGTTTGATATTTTGAATCTTTTTAATTAAATTATTATTCAACTATAAGGAATAGGTAAATAAATCGTCTTCAATTTTCTGAAAATCTAATACATGCACGTTCTTTGATAAATTTGGACAGTTGTAATAAATTTATATGGGTAATTCCACGTCAATTGTTTTAAGTAAATTTAATTTTATGTATGTTAAAATGTCGGATACCCAACGCGAAAACTCGAATTTTTTTGGATTTTTAGCCAGAGAAATTTTCTAGTAACTCCAAACCTGTGATCTTTTTTCTTAAATTTTTTGTCTTTATTTTTAATGTTGACTCTTTTTAAAGATTAAATTTACTTTATATTTACTAGATATATTTACTATTGACATTGTTGACTAATTTTAATTTTTAATTTTTTTTTTTTTTTTTAAATAAAATTTATTATATATTTATTGTAATAATTTGACAAATGTAAGAACAAGAGTGTACTATATTTTTCTTAGAAAATAAATCAAATAATAATAATAATTTATCCAAAACTTGATCCGCCCATCCCTGTCTGAAAAAAATTCCTAACTTTCTGGTACCCAGCCCAAATAAACCCCCAAGATTGTTTGTTGCTGTGACCTACCCTACTTCTGTAAATGTAACAGAATACCTCATATATATTATTCCACATACTATAAAAGATTGGACTTTTGAAAACTTTGATTGTGCCTATTAATTTATTTTTGTTATTGCTGTTAAAAGAACCGTTAAATTTTCATAATTTTAATTTGTTTATCATTAGAAATTAAAATTTTAAAAAAATATTTTTTCTCAAATTAATTGGAATTATACCAATTCATGATTATTAAGATAACCTAATAATTTTTGTTGAAGTATTAAAATTTTACTTAATAAACTTTTCAAGTTCAGAAGGTTATGCATAGATATTCGTGTAAGGATGTTTATCTTGTCGACACGTGCAATTAATTTTTACGTCTATTTGTTTAAAATCAATTTTACTAAATAAACAAATGTCGAATTAATGTTTAATTTAAGACGTGAATAGTAATACTTTATGTAAGTACTGAAAAGTTAATTAAGAAATTTCTACTTTTATTCGAATAAATCTTACAATATTAAAATTTTATTAAAATATAAATGATCACACGAACGTTTTAAAAATTATAATTAAAATTATTATACATTAATTATTCCCTACAATTTCTATAAGAATCATTTTTAATTAAAGTTTTTAATTATTCTAAATAAGGAAGGAAAGTTGCTAAAGTTTCTTTTTTCGGAAGTATTTAAAAATTAATTTAAACGCATTAGAATTTGATTTGTGAATTCGCAATGAAGTTTCATTTTCATATTTTGACAGTTTTTTTTGTGCAAATATTATTTTTTAGCTCCTGCAAACTTCGTTACTGAAATATATCGTTAATATATACAAAGAATTTTATTATTAAAGATTAAATGTCTGAATTTTTAAAGAAATTTAAATTCAATTTTTGTTGAACTGCATACTTAAAAACTAGAAAAAAAATTTTAAAATTTAAAAAACAGTCATATAAAATCTATTCATCTTCGGAACCAAAAACCAAAGTCTAACTGAAGTAGCTCAAAATCACCCTGAAGAACTCGGATTGAATTCAAAAATTAGGATATAAGACAGTCTGTCCGAATTCTATTCGAATTTTTGTCGCTGATATCAGTTATTTTAAATAAATTTACTTAGCTACCCTTGTAAACGAAAGAATCAATATATTTAAAATTTCTACCACAATACTTCCGAAGAAAATAATGAAATTATAAAATAATATCAGTAAAATAAAAACATTAAAAAGAGAAGAAAATATTTTTTAAAAAGAGAGAGACGCATACGCCTTTTTTACAACAATCAAAAACTATCGATCTTATTGCTTACGGGAAAAAAGAATCTGAGAAAAAAATCTTTTCGTTCATAGGGGCGTGATATTCTGAACTTTCATATTATGATAAACGAGGAATAAAAATATGCATAAATATTTTTAAATGCTTGGAAGATAATGTTCCAGATTTTTTCATTGTAAAAATGACACATTTTTTCTTGTCAAAAAAAAAGTATTCATTCAGCAAAAAAAAATATATAAATCATAAAATAATGATAAATATTACACAGTTCAAGAGAATATCATTAATTTATATCCTATAAAAGAATTTCATTTAATATTATAACATTGTTATTTAACAGAGAATTGAATAAATTTATTACTCTTTTGTTAGGATTACGTACAGAAGTCAAATAATGTAATCAAAAAGTTACTGTACTATTGTTTACTGATTATACCAAGACACGTTATTATTTTTTATTTCGTTTTTAAATTTTATTCTATTCTTTATTTTAGATTATTTATTTTTTTTTTTAACATTTTTTTTTCTTCTATTTTTTATTATTTCAAAACTGGACATGCAACCCTGATATTTTTGAGATACTAAAACTGGTCATTGGAAATGATGATAACGTGGTTTATAAAAGGGTATTTAAATATGTTGTAATAAAGTTCGACCCTTGGTCAAATAAGGGAATGCCCCGAATTGCAGTTTACTATTTACTTGCGATTTGGGCCATTTTTAACTTTTCTTACATGGATCGTAATGTACTAATAAAAACAGGGAAGACATCTGAATTAACCTTTGATCTATAACCAATTTATGTAGAATAAATTTTGAATTTGGGGCAGGCTAAATAAACAATTTAGCAAAGTTTGAAAAAATGGAAAAATTAAATTTCTTATAAATGACTGTAGTTGAAAGACTAAAACAAGCTGCAATTCCATAAAAATCAAAAAAATTTTGATATTTACTGTTTTAAAAAATGTATTATGGAGAAATTTTGGTCGAATACAGCACATGAATATATTAGCAACTATTTTTGGAAAGGATTGAATGTAAAATAATTGGTTTTTTAAAATAAATTCATCGAAATTAGAAAATTTCTACTTTTAATTATATGACCTCCTAGACTTAAAAGTTGAATAATTTAACTAAAATTAAGAACCAAATTCAGAAGAAAAGAGATTCTAAAAAATAAACTTTACTAAATTATTAAAAGAAAAAAATTTAAACAGAAAATCAGATATCTTAATTAATAATAAAAATCAATAAAAAAAAAATTACGTAGTAGTAGAATAATAAATTGCAATATAAAAAACAATATATCATATCTCGTATAACATTAAAACGTCATCGATAATCATACAGACCTCAAAAAACCAGCTTTCACAAATATAAAGACAAATATAATATCTTTATAAAAAAAATCTATTCTGTCAAAAATTTATTTATAAATACACAGTTTAACAAAAATTTATTACAATTCAAGCTGTTATTATTTCAAAAATTTTTTTTTCAGTTAACTTAAAAGAACAATAAAAAGTTTTTAAAAAAATTATTGTTCTTTAAAAACCTGAATTTTCATAACATTTTCTAGAAAATGATGTATTTATGTACTTGATTTTTACGTAATTGATGTTTTGTATCAGAAAATTTTTTTGTTTCTGTAATATCGGTTATGCATGCATGAAAAATCAAAATTTTATGTGTTTTTATTAAAAAGTACTAATACAGGTTTTATATTTTTTATCAATAATTATGATAATAAATTAATTACGTATATTATTAGTGTATATTATACAATTTTGTAAAATTATTATTTAATAATTAATATGGTTATGATATCTGTTAATTTAAATAGAAATATTGAGTATCTAATCTTTTTTAATGTAAAATTAAGTTTATTGAATATGTCTTTTTAATTGAATATAACAACGTATCAAATATTAAAATTTATTTCTATGATAAATTCAAAATACATAAAATTTTATTTTATTAGTTGAAAGTTTTTTTTTTTATTGATATGGTGAAAATGTTTTAGGGACTCTATTCGCTTTTATAATACACAGTAAAGTTGATTTGCTTAAAATTTCAATCAAGATCAAAAATTTTCTGAAAATTTAAAATTTTTAATAAGCAGTTAGGCCAAAAATTAAATATTCTGCTTGATAGCAATTCAAGTAGGCTGCAATCTAAATGGATAAAACTAACTAAACTTTGTACAGAGAAAATTTACATGGAATTTATTTCAGCCCATGTAATTTATATTTATATTTATAAAACTAACTTTTCTATAATTATCTAATTGAACCTAATTTAGGTTAGTAAATCAATTAAGTCCAATTAAATACTACCTAATCTATAACTTACGACTTTAATATTAACCAGTATTGGTCAATACTATTTTTAAAACCATATAAGAGGGCTCCAAAAAATTATTCAAGTGCTTACCCCCTAAAATTCTTAGTAAACATCTCAAACACTGCATACTTATTACATAACCTAAAATATTTCTCTTCATGCAAAAATACTTGTAAATAAAACTATTAAATTATTATCTACATAATATATTTTGTATTTTAATATTAATTAGGTATTTATATTTATAATTTTTTATATCAAAAGAAGGTGATGAAAATTATTATGTATATTGAACATTAAATTATTATTAATTAATAATTAATAATAAAATTTTATCAAGCCAAAGCGTTAGCTTTGGTTTATGGGATTGAGGGGGGGCGGTCACGCGACCCTCCATCGCAAGCAAAAGCTAGCTTTGCTTATATATATCTCTTTTTTTTCTCTCACTCTAAATTCATTGCTTCTAAGTGAGAGGGACATATTTTTACATATAACTCACGATCGTAGAAGGCTGAGATATCGAATTTTGGTTTGACTTACGTTTTTTTATCGAATTTTTGCGATTAATCGAATTTTTGCGATTTATATCGAAGTTTTCATTTCAGTTTTTTGATCCAGTAGTTATAAGTAAAGAAGAGGTATCCTTATAATTTTGAATAAAAATATATCATTACATATAATATATTTAAATTATTATGAATGGGGATTTTTATTCGATTCTGTTATTAGGTAATAATAACGCAAGAGTTAGTATAAAAATATATCGGTACCTAAATTGCTTAAAATATTTAAAATTTTGTATATACAAATGTATTAGGAGAACATGAATAAAAATAGATATTTAAAAAGGGGCCCATACTGTCATAAAATAAAAAAAAAATCACAGCTGCTTATTGTAGAATATATTATAAAACACATCAAGACGTGATACACACACATATATATACATTATACAAGTATATACATTTATCTGATACTTATATTAATTAACATATTATAGAAATTTAGTCTAGTGCTAAGCTACAAAGATAATGTTTTTATTAATATAAAATGGGCGCATAATTTTCTATTAAATTGTAAAAAAAAGTTTATTTATAAATAAAAAATAAATGTAAAAAAAAATTTGTTACTACTTTCAATTGGAAATATTTTTTTTTCCAAAATTTTTGCCACCAAAAAATACGAAATCGGATGTTGTATTTAACTTTTTCTCTGAAAGTATTAATTCTAGGAACTTATCGTTTTTACTTGATTTCTCGGATCTGATACTTGATTAAAAAAATTTTTAATTTTTCTTATTTTTTTGCATAAATAATAAGATTGTGTCACCTTATTTCTCAGATATGACACATGGTAAAAATATTCAACTCATATTGAATATTTGTCATTGCTTGAGGAATCGTAGTGGCCATAATTTGGCAGCGTTTTTTATTCTTTTTTTTTATAGTTTTATTAGTTGCTTCTCATTGTTTTTTTTTAAACCTTGCGACTGTTATGATATCTTTACTTACTTTACCTACTTTTGAAAAAGTATAATATTTTATGGGATTGACACTATATTTTCCTTGCGAATTTTCTGTTATATTTTTTTAAGGATACTTTTTCAAATTAGGCTAAAGAATTTATTGATATCTAGAATTAGCCTGGGATGTCTATTTTTTTTTAATATATTTTTTCAAATAAGTGTAAAGAATTTATTGATATCTTGGATTAGCCTGGGATTCCTAAGATTTTTTTATACATTAGACATCTCAAATTTACATTACACCTTTTGTTGCTTTTTTTCTATCCCTGCCGGGTCTGTAAGCCAATATTTTCAATAAAAAAAATAATTTTTAAGTTTTAGCATTTTGATAATATTCATTATGCAGAATTTAATTATTGCCTTACGGATCCGGCAGGGATAGAAAAAAAGCAACAAAAGGTGTAATGTAAATTTGAGATGTCTAATGTATAAAAAAATCTTAGGAATCCCAGGCTAATCCAAGATATCAATAAATTCTTTACACTTATTTGAAAAAATATATTAAAAAAAAATAGACATCCCAGGCTAATTCTAGATATCAATAAATTCTTTAGCCTAATTTGAAAAAGTATCCTTAAAAAAATATAACAGAAAATTCGCAAGGAAAATATAGTGTCAATCCCATAAAATATTATACTTTTTCAAAAGTAGGTAATATATTATATATGATAAAATAACAAAAATATCGTATAATTTTTCTTGAGTTTTCAAAATCCACAAACTGTATTTTTACTGTCACCTATTTAGTAGAAGAACCTAGTACATAAAATTTTAAAAGTGTGACTTTTCCACGCAATCAATGAATCGGCCTGATTTTTTTTGCAATCGCTTCCAAAGTGTATCCAGAAAAATGGAACCCGAGTGAAAATTAGTGCACGAACCCCCAAGTGGGTCAGAAACCGCCCCTTACTACCCCCAAATGAACATTTTTCAAAAATAAAAAATTAAAGCAACAAACAGTTAGAAAACCGATATTATGCAATTAAATATTGAAAAATATAAAAAAAATAAACAATTAACCCCTTTTCACCCCCTGAAACCCTCTAATTACCCTAAAATACAAATTTTAGCTGGAGACAGAAGTATCCATTAAAATGGTTCAAAAAGGGGATCCAGGGGGTTTTTGAGGTCGCTAAATACGAATTTCATAATAAAATTGGAAAATTCTTTCTAGAAAATTCAAAATGGCGGATTTTCGACAATAAAAAACAAAAAATTAGCATTTGAAAGATTTTAAAAGCATGATACATTCTGTAATGTTTATTAATAAAATATTTTTTGGGTCGCTGATTTCGAATTTTACATGAAAATTTAGAAAAGCTTTGAGGAAAATGCATTATGACGATTTTCCACTTAAAAAATTAAAAAAAATTAATTTGCTTGTGTGAAGCTAATTTCTGGGGGTTTTTTGGGTCGCTGATTACGAATTTCACATAAAAATTCGGAAATGCTTTGAGGAAAATGCAATATGGCAGATTTTCCACTTAATAAATTTAAAAAAATTCCTCAAAGCTTTTCCAAATTTTCATGTAAAATTCGTAATCAGTGACCCGGAAAACCCCCAGAACATAGCTTGACACAAGAAAATTAATTAATTTTTTTAAATTTATTAAGTGGAAAATCTGCCATATTGCATTTTCCTGAAAGCTTCTCTGAATTTTTATTTGAAATTCGTAATCAGCGACCCGGAAAACCCCCAGAAACTAGCTGGACACAAGTATATTAATTTTTTTACATTTATTACGTGGAAAATCCGCCATATTGCATTTTCCTCAAAGCATTTCCGAATTTTTATGTGAAATTCGTAATCAGCGACCCAAAAAACCCCCAGAAATTAGCTTCACACAAGCAAATTAATTTTTTTAAATTTTTTAAGTGGAAAATCGTCATAATGCATTTTCCTCAAAGCTTTTCTAAATTTTCATGTAAAATTCGAAATCAGCGACCCAAAAAATATTTTATTAATAAACATTACAGAATGTATCATGCTTTTAAAATCTTTCAAATGCTAATTTTTTGTTTTTTATTGTCGAAAATCCGCCATTTTGAATTTTCTAGAAAGAATTTTCCAATTTTATTATGAAATTCGTATTTAGCGACCTCAAAAACCCCCTGGATCCCCTTTTTGAACCATTTTAATGGATACTTCTGTCTCCAGCTAAAATTTGTATTTTAGGGTAATTAGAGGGTTTCAGGGGGTGAAAAGGGGTTAATTGTTTATTTTTTTTATATTTTTCAATATTTAATTGCATAATATCGGTTTTCTAACTGTTTGTTGCTTTAATTTTTTATTTTTGAAAAATGTTCATTTGGGGGTAGTAAGGGGCGGTTTCTGACCCACTTGGGGGTTCGTGCACTAATTTTCACTCGGGTTCCATTTTTCTGGATACACTTTGGAAGCGATTGCAAAAAAAATCAGGCCGATTCATTGATTGCGTGGAAAAGTCACACTTTTAAAATTTTATGTACTAGGTTCTTCTACTAATTTGCCTTTGTCTTATGAAAATTTTGAAACCTCGACTTCGAAATCATTCACCAAAGCAATAAAAAAAGCTTTATCGAACTTACCTGCCAATAATTTTGTTAATTGCCCATATATAAATATTTAAAATAAAGTGTAAAAATATTTATTTTGAAATTATTAAATTAACGATTAATAAAACCTATGATTATTATTATTATTATTAAATTAACCTTACGTAACACAATAAAAATATTTTATTTATTTATTACACGTTTTACATTATGCAAATAAATAATTTAAGAAAATATACACATTATTTTGAATATTCTAATATTATTTATAACATATAACTGATTTTAATCTTGTCTATATTTCTCTTGATACCTTTGTGTTAAAATAATTTGTTTTTTGCCTTAAGGACAAATTATATATCAAATGTTTGTAATATGTATTTTCTATTGATTTATTTATTATATGTTTGAATAGTATTTTTAAAATTATAGGTATAATAAGTGTAGTTTTATTGATTTTTGAACACTTGGGGTATCAAGCCAAATGTTTGGGAGATGCTGGAAAATTTTTATACATTTTTTATAGTTTAAATAATTGATGTAAGTGAAATTAAAATATAGGTTTTGATTTTGAAGAAATGAAATTTTTAATTAGTTAGAAAATTTTTATCTACGCATTGGGTTAAAAAAGTTAAGATAGCTGAAAAAGGAAATATACTCCTTTCAATTTATAGATTAGGTACTTATTAGCACTTTTAAAAATTAGTATTTTGATCTAATATTTTAGGACTCTTATTATTTTAGGAAATACAATATCTATTTGTTCAGCAAGGGAAAAGAATAAGATTTAGCTTTCAATGCAGTTGTATGCACGAGTGGGCGTAGCGATGAAAATTTACTACATTTTTTCCCGTGTTCAACACATAGTTTTTCATTAAGAAAGTAGATCTTTTTTGCAGCGTTTAATTAAAACTTTTTTACATATGTAGGGTAAAAAAAGCTTATTTTTTACTCTGTCGGTGATGTAATCTTTGCCTTAGATATGTAAAAATATGTTTTAGACCACGGAGTAAAATACAGTGAGAAGAAACATCCTTTTATAGCAAAAGGATTATAATTTTGAGTTAAAAATTTTGTGGGAAATAGATTTTCTATTTCAGCCAAAAAGATTTCATTTTCTCAGTATATGGAGTTTGACCTTTTCATGCCGTCTTCAAAAATATTGTAGTATCTAATATAATATAATAAAGACCAGGGTAACGTTTTTGAAATAACAAGCAAGTGCAAGTTTTCAAAACCACTATTTGCGATCTGGAAGCTTCACTCGCTTTTGTGACTAGCGCTTTGTTCATCGAGTAAGACTCAATTGTCTACCACTAAATGCGGCCACCCGCAAGAAACTTTGCCCCATGTGATCAGGTTGTCAGGCACTGTGGAGTACACTCAAACACGATCCAAAGACGGCACAAAGCACTAAAAACCCGCGGGACAGTGACAACAAACCGGACTGTACCAAGAGAAGTCGGCGATTTGGACCTACTACGTCCTGACATTTTCATACGTGACGATGTCAAGCGTAAGATAATTATTATCGATGTAACCGTTCGCATTGAGAACCGTATGGTCGCATTCAATGAAGCTAGACAACGTAAAGTTGATCATTACCATCTTCTAGCCGAGAGTCTCAGAGGAAAGGGTTACACGGTTGAGGTTGATACCTTTGTCGTCGGGTCTCTTGGTGATGGGATTGGCGAAACGAGCGGATCATCAGACTCCTCAACATCAACCAGTGTTATGCGCAGATGATGAGGAGCTTGATGTTAAGCGATACGATTCGCTGGTCAAAAGACATATATGTCAAACACGTTTCTGGGGTATGATATCTTTATTTATACACTTTTTTTAATATATTTTTCAAATTCATTTTTAATCTTTTTCAAATATCATTTTCATTCTGCTGTTATGAAACAGCAGAATGCTGTTTATAGGCATAACGCCTATCCAGTCACGTTATAAGGGTCATATGCAGTTATTTATTTATTTACTAAGCAAGAAAATGAAAAATTTTTATAATTCAGATTTATATTGTTTGTTTGACAAATAATTTAATTTTATATTTTTTTATTATATATATAGACATATTTATAATTCAAATTATGTAAAACGCTTTATGTAAATTTAAACTTTTTAGATTAAACAAAAAATGTTTTTCTTCAATATAGAGGGGACTGGAGGTATCGTAATTCCTCCAATATAATGTAAATTTTTACCCTCCCCTAGTGGGTTTTTGAATAAATATTGTTTAATCTAATATAATATCAAGAACAGAAAACAGAAAAATAATCAAACGTATTAAATTCATCCAAACACAAAGTACGAATTCTGGATAAAAATTAGAAAAAGTAAACACCATATACGGACTGCATTTAATTAATAATAACCACGACTACACAGACGACAAAATCAACAATATACACAAAAATTTAAAACCGATAAACTTTTGCAATAAAGGTAAATTTTTGGATACACTAGAAGAATTTGAAATTTTAAAAATACACAAATAAATGCAAATAAATTAATTAATGATAAGTTATAATAAGTTACTAAATAAAAAAAACGTATTATTTGATAAAATAATAAAAAAACATGTTATATAATAAAAAATAAGAAAAAGCAAAAATAAAAAACAAGAAATAAAAAATAAAAAGAAAAATAAAATTTGATCATAAAAAAAGGAAAATTTGAATAGATAAATAACATTTAAAACACAGTAATAGAAATGACTTGAGAAGTTAATTAGACATTGGGATTTATTATAAAGAGAACTGCTTATAGCACATTTTCGATAATAATTGTAAATTTACAAAAGAAAGTAAAAATTTTGGATTATCTCGTACATTTGCTAAACTTAGTAACTGCACGATTTTCATCAAATATTTACAAATGTTTCTAAATATTTATTAATTATTTTGAAAATTAATTATTTGCTGTGCAAATTTACAGGAGTTATTTTTAACAGTGTAATTAAAAATAAGTCTATAGTGAAAAATCGTGAGAAACATTGTTATAATTGTAACGATCAACGTGTTTAAATGTGCTATTATTAATAAAAAAAGGTTTAGCCGTATAAAAAAGTATTCTAAAACATTAAATATTTTTACCCGTGACCTTATTATAAATAATATAAGTGTTTTTATGACATAAAGCAATCGCAGATTATTTTATAGATTTATCATCTTTTAAGTTATCAACCGTGAAATAGTATTTTTTATATTTTCACCGTATTCAACCATCTAAGTAAAATTGTTTCTTAGGTTATTTTTAATTAATTAAATTAAATTAACGTTTATTTTAATTTATTTATTGATCCTTCTTTTACAACTTTATTTTTAATATAATAATTAGATGACTAGTTTCAGGAATAAATTCCTATCATCAGGCCTGTATTATATTTAAACTAAATTTATATAAAACATTTTAATATATTTTTTAACATTAAAATTATGTATTGAGCGTGTTCAATTTAAGTTAAAAAGATTAATATTACTTGTGCCACGAAAAAGTTTATTTGGTGTTTACATAAAAAATAAATTTAGGTCGAATCAATAATTTTATTTTAAGCCGTGCCTGGCCATATAAAAAGTAACAAATTCTTGGTTGATAAAAATTAATATAGACAAGTGTATTAGAGGCTTTATGGCTTTTTTCCGATTTTAAAGTTATTAATATTTGTACAAAAAAATTATTTTTTTTTTACAATGTCGGTGCTGAACATATACTTATTTTCACTTCCTTTTAAATCATTTTAGGTCTTAATAAATTGAATACTGAATAGATAAACCTTATAACCTTAAAATAAAATTCAAATTTAAGTTATTAACAAAAGAAAAAATTATCATAAATAATTGTAAAATAAGATTAAATTTTAACCTTCAAAAAATATTTATGTGATAAAATTACAAAATGATGACACTGTATTATCAGAGGTTTATTTGTGCGTAAAATAAGAAAATTTATTTTGCGAATAGACTTAGTTTTTAAAGTTGTCCAATCCATATTAATAAATGCTTCATTTAAACTTTCATTCTAGAATTAAAATTAAAATTAAATCTTAAATTAATAAGAATTTGTATAAACGCTAGAAAAAACGCAATTTTACAAAATTTTCAAAATATTTTAGAAGTCATAAAATTTTAGAGCTACCATAAGAATTTCAGATTAAATGTTTTATGTAAATATCTGGATATAAAAAACAGAAAATTTCTTAAAGTAATTATGAAGAAAAAATCAAAGTAGCATAGGGTAACGGCTATTTCTGAACGGCTACTACTAAAAACGTTTAAAGACTCGTAAATTGCATTTTTAGCGAAAAGTAAATATTCTTAGTTAATTAATTTAAAATTTTTAGAGCTAACAATTTCTTTATTATTTTTTACGGCAGTTCTTTTAAATTAAGGTATCGTATTGGATTTTAGTCAAAAGTTAGAAATTCGTGATATGTTTATTTGCATAAATTTATATGTATGGGTATATTAAGTGTTGAATATAATAAATTCGTAAGGGATTTTTTTTCATGTGGTCATATGACAATTACAAATATAAGAATTGTCAAATTACAAAAATATATTTTATTTTTACTATTTTATTATCTAATTAAGATAAATCTAAATTTCTGAGCATTTTTTCTAATACTTTGTTTCAATTCTTAATAATTTAAGATAACTTACGCTTGATGTTAAATTCTGTCCAAAGTAGCAATAAAAAAAAAATTGTAATAACAATACGACACCTATGATTATAAAATGAGTAGCATAGATTTCAAAGTTTTCTAATAGTTTTAGCGATTGAATCATTACTAATGCCATAATAATTGCAAATACGAAAAATTGAATAAAAATTATATCCTGGAAGGTATTAATTATCGCCTCGACATAGCTAAAATAAACGGCAGACATTTATAAAATTAGTAACTGAAAAAATTAATTAAAATAGCCTTACTTTGATATACTTTGGTGATGTTGAATTATTTTATTTAAAACTAATTGTTCAACTTCAGAAGCCGCCCCTTTGCTAAATTTTTTAGTACTTTCTTGCATGACGTAGCCTGGATAAACTTCTATTCGTAACTTCAAAATATTCAATTGTGTTGTTCCGTCAAGCATAGACCCAAAAATTATAGAATCAATAAGATTCATAGCAACAGATGCATACATTGCAAAATAAGAATCCCAAAGATAGTTTAACCAAAAAGTTTTTCCTGTTAATTCAGATGGATACCATTTTTTAACTATAAACTGTGGATCATGAAAATTTAGTAATAATGGCATTATAATTACAAAACTACCTGCTGATAGCGGCATCCAAAAAAACAGTTTATATATAAATCTGTAAATATTATTTGTTAGTTTTTTTTATAGCTTGATAGTAATTTTTGCAATAAAAAAATGTTTACTTTTTTTTCTTTATGCCTTTGTTGTAAATTTCATTTTCAGATTCAGAAATTGGTGTAAACAATGGGTCTTGTGATAATTTTTCTAAATGTAATAGATCCTTTTTCTTGATAAGAATGCAATCAATTTTAAAGCAAACAATAATAGACAGAAGCTGGTATATCAATTGTTCCTCAAAATCAACAAAGCTTGTACTGCCCCAAATTAAATAAAATATTTGTAATAAATAGAACATGTGAACAAGCGTTACATTAAAAGCAGTATATAAATAATAAATAAATTTATTAAATTTATGATGGGATTCATCAAATGGCATCCACAGACCCAAAACTGTTAATAGCTTTAAAGATTTTGGTAATCTGAACATGCTAATAATTTTTACTTAATTTTTTAATACTTCATGTTTTTATTAGCACCTTCTCAATACTGTCACGATTTTATTTACGACTGTTATTTATATTAAAAAAACAAATATTTATTATTTAAGTTGCGACTATACAGTTACATATAAGTATTTAATTATTATAAATTGTGAATACGCAGGCTTAAACTAACCAGAGGTTAGTATTAATTCATATAGGTTGTTAGTTAATAATAGTTTATTTCTATTTTAACTTTTGAAATTCAAGAATAGCTTAAGATACTGCATTTTTAAAGTATTAAGTATAAAGTTTTTGATTCCTTGTCACTCGGTATCCAATAAATTTTAATAACTATATTTGGGAATCATTCATAATAAGTTGCAAATAAGTCATTTAAGCCTATAAAAAAATAGTTATTTATGAAACAAGTGATATAGAGTTATAATATGCAAAAGGCTGTGATCGCATTTGGTAAAATATGCATTTATATTACAAGTTTCAATTTACAAAGTGCATTAAAGTTGTCCCACCAGTGCGTAAAAGTAACTTTTACGCACGCTGTTAAATAAAGATTATTTTATTAGCTCTCTTTCTGATTTGAAATTTTTTAAAATTAAATATAACAAAAGTAACGTTTCTACGTAAAAAAAATTTTATTAATTTTTTCTACTTAAAATCTATTTAAGCAATTTTTTTTATTAAAAACTATTGTTTGTTTTTGGGGCAGAAAAAATACTATACTATGAGTCGGTGTCTAGGAAAGTATAAAGAATGGTCTAAATCGCTTGTAAATTATGCGACGATGGCAAACTGAGATTCGGCCAACTCTTTTTTTCAGTAGGAAATTCAGTAGTAAAATAAGACTCATAAGAATTTAGGGGTTTTTATAACTTTACGGTCCATTTTACCCATTTATTGAGTATTTAGAGGGGTTTTATCTCAAAATGAAAATCAGCTATGGATTCAACAGCAAATTTTACTAAAGAAACTCCATCAAAAGCAAAAATAAATGTGTTTTAAAAAATTTTTGTAAGCGCTACACCTATTTACCTTTTGGCGACTTAAAAATATTCCATTTTACCCCCATCACCCCTATATTGAATGCATGAAGAATTTAATCTTTAAAGTGACATTCGGTACCAATTCAGTAGAAAATATAAAATTTATAAACATTTTAGTAGTATTTAAAAATTTTCGGTCCATTTTACCCATTCCACCCCTATTTTTAAGTACAAGGAGGGGTTGTATGTCAAAACAAAAAGTGGATTTTGATTCTGCAGAAAATTTTACTAAAGGAAGTCAAAAAAAACAAAAATAAAAAGAATTTTTTAAGTTTTTGAAAAAACCACCCCTATTGACCAGGTAAGGGTGGAAATAAGATATATAGTCAAAGTTTTATATGCAAAATATAAATTTTGGATCTGAAAAAGCTATTTCATGAACTTTTTATTATTATTTTGTGACATTAAAAGTCTTTTGTCCGTCGTTTTCTCGAAATTCTCGTTTTGCTCCTTTTCACCCTTATTTTTCGGGTATATAGAGGGGTGGTAGGTCAAAACTAACGGCTGATTTGAAAAAAGCATGACATTTTACCTATATGGAACGATTTTTAGCCTTCTATCGATTGATTTTCTTAATATTTTCATTGAGTGTCCGTTTAATTCCGCTTGGGCACTAATGGGTTAACCTAAGGTACGAGCGTTCGATCCCACCTATGGATTTTATATTTAATAAAAATAAAAATAAAATTTGTAAGGAGGGCTGCTAGATCCCAGGAGACTAATGTCGTGGAAAGTACTACGAATCGTTTTCCGTATGTCATGCAAGAGGGAGTTTTTCACCAATGGTTTTTCGCGCCACTGTTAAGCGGAATTGGTTGCATGATTCCTCAAAAATATCGGTCCTGAACCAAGGGAAAGCTATACCCTTAAAAAATGGGGGATAAAGGAATATGTAAATATTTCCTGGTTGTCAGCAAAGTATACCTTCCTACATATATTCCATCCCTTAGAAATTTCCTTCTACTCCTACAGCTTCACCAATGGCAACGACGTTACTGAGTAATGTTCACCGGTTGTAAATAGTTTAATATTGAAAAGTATTGGCGTTGCTACACTTCCCACATGCCTATCCACTTAGAGTTATTTCCAATAAAAGGAAAAAGCGGTATATATCTAAATATATATATCGACTTCCGAGGAGATAAAAAGCAAAATATGCGGTTGATAGCTAAATGTGTAAGTGTTGCTGACCTCCGATATAACTTAATGTTCAGAGAGGTTAATCACAAGTACATACATACATACATACATACCAAAATAAATGGGTTGAATTTAACAAAAAAAAGAAACCTTAAAAATAAAAGGGAAAAGGGCGATCATGAAAATAAGGGCGTATTTCTGTATACAAAAATTTAGCTATATTCTATAAAATAACCTAACTAATCGTCGCGGAGTACATTCGCGTATAAAATGAAACGTCTTCATTTTACCTTCCCGAAGAGATGCTCCTTGACTAGAACCTCCTGGTTAATTGCTACTGCAGACCAAATTTATGTAAACGAGATATTATCTATCGATAAATTCCAATTTTTATCCATAATGGAGTCTTAGCGACTGCGTGCTTTGACCCTGAAATTAACGAAAGATCACACAATTTTTCACTTCACGAAAATTAAGCAAAAAAGCACAAATTCTTTAACTCGCGTGAAGTTAATAATTATCCAAAAATTTAGAAAATTAATTAAATTAATTTTATTTATTTAAAATAGCAAAGAGGTCTATAAAATTTAAGCGTATATTTCTTTTTCGGAAGTCCGCGTTCACGTTCCGACGGAAGCATGCGATTAATTTTGCCGATAATATAGTGTCAAAATAATTAATTTAAATGTTAAATTATTTTAATATAATAAATAAAAATTATTTTTTTTTTAAATGTAACATTCCTGTTACAATTATTAATATCTTTACAATTTGGTGCTAGCTACGTTATGTTGATTGTTAGCATGTATCAAATTTCTATAAATTACAACAATTTTTTTGAACTAACTAGAGTATTTATGTACATTTCTTGCGTTTTGATACAGTTAGCATTACACTGTTATTTTGGAAATGAAATTTCAATTACAGTAAGTACAAAAATAATTGTGAGTCTATACAGACATAATCTTAGGTTACAATATCATATTCAAATGTTTTAAATAACTTTAGTTTATTTATAATACAGACCTGATGATGGGAATTTATTCCTGAAACTATAGTCGTCTAATTATTATACAAAAACAAGTTGTAAAAAGAAGGATCAATAAATAATAAATATATTTTGATTTAATTAATTAAAAATATTATATATTAACTCCCCTTGTTAGTTCCAATCTTAGAATAATCTTAAGCACAAAAATTACAATAACTTATTAAATTTAAATTTATATACCTATAATAATTTCAGGATATGTAATAAATAAATGAATGACACATAAGGTGTCAGAAATTTTGTAATGACATATAAAAATATATGTTATAAGTCAAATTCATACGATCTAATAAATAAAAAAATGGACAAAAAAAAAAGTTCTTCAATTTATTTGTTTTATTATATTTTACCTTCTGTACTTTCTCATACTTTCACTATAAAATTTTCTTTTATTTATTTATATTCCTCGTCAATCATTTTCACAAAAAATTTTTTTTTTTCAAACTGTTTGTAATAAAAAAAAAAAAAGATTTATTTATCGATTTTTGATTTTATCATATCATCAAAAAATATTGATATTTTTGGTGTATTGCATTTACAAAAAATTATCGTTGAGTCATGACATGAAAAATATATAATTAATAATATATAGTAAGTAACTACTGTAAATATAATTTATTTGTTATTTAGATCACGTTTTTTATTTATGAAAGTTTTTTTTTTTATTTCATCAATTTTATTATTACAATTTTCATTATTTTCTTACAATAAAAAAAAAAATTATGTAAGGATGATGAGGTATTAATATTACACTTTTCATTAAATAAATATTATACAGGACTGAATTAAATAATAAATTATGTAATTTTTTAAAACCCAGCTGTAAAAACAATTAATAAAAATAAATAAATGCATTAAAAAATAAGCGTTGCTTACAAAATATATAATTTAACAAATATAGTCAATGAATATAATTAACTTTAGTCTTAATAAGGAATTTTTTGTTTAGTGTCAATTTACTAACCTATAAATATTTTTCTTTTATATATTAGCTTGGGTATGATTTTTTTTAAATTAACTAGATTTTGAGTGATTTGATTTTCAAAGGTGCAGTAGATTCACTGAAAAGGAGGTACCTCAGTAGAAAAATAATGGAGCATTTACAAAATTCATAACTAACTGTTCCAAAAGTATCTGACCCAAATATGATTTTCCTAAAAATGTTCCTTTACTGTTCTATAAAATTACTTTAAGTCCTTTTGACCTCATTTCCTAAAAACGTAATTTTTTGAATCCCTTCCCATATTAGCGATATTCCCCAAGTATCTCCTCGCTATAAACATTTCCCATTTAAGATTCTAGAATTCTCCACCAAAGAACTAATTTCAGTACAGAAAATTTACGTCTAAGCTAATATATTACATTTGTTACAAAAATAAATTAGAACAAGACAACAGTTATTATTAAAAAAACAAAATAATTTACATATTATCAATTATAATGCAATTTAATTGCAAAACAAATTTAAAATATTTTACACTATTTATTTAAACACACACATTGACAAGTTTGTATTTTATTAGTTTTATTCATGATTTATACAATAGTATTTAATTTAAGACAAAGAATATGAGAATTATATGAGAAAAACGAACTTGTAAAAAAAAACACAATTTTTTTTTTACAAGTTCATTGGTGTTGCACTCTGATGCAGTTTATTTTACACAAGAGAATATATATTGGATAATTTACGTAATCTTTTAAAGAAATTTTTTTTATATATATAAATATTTATGGTGTGTTTAAAATGTGATATACTTTTTTTTTTAGAGTTATTTATTACATTTTAAGAGCTTAATAAAAAAATGAAAGTGTTTTATTAATTGATCATTTTTCACTGTTTTTATTCGATTATTTTGGTGTAGTAATTAGTAGTGTATATTTTTGAGGAAATTTTAGCCTTCTAAAATCTTATTAATAAAACCACTAGAATCATTTATTTTTATAATTTTAAAATTTCATAATGAATTTAACGACCCCCCCCCCCCTTACACAGACAATTTATTTTTGCTGATAGGCATATGAAAATGTCAAATGAGAGCTTATGCTTTTTAGGTCACTCTATATGAATATGATATCTGTTTTTACCGAAAAAGTTCCAGTTGTCCAATATAGAAAACTTTGAAAAATAAAAAAATAAAATCTTTTGGGATATTGGACCACTGTGAATAAAAATATACACTTGATGATTTCAAAAACATGCTAAACAAATAAAAATGTTTAAAGAAATACGAAAAATAAGCTAAAGTTGTGGGCAAAATTTTAGTTACAATAAACTTTATTGAAAATTGATGCCAAAATCTAGAAATGAACCTTATGAGCTAAAAAATCACCTCAAAGAAAAAATACTTTGAAACCGATTTGAAGACCCGACCACGCTGGTTTGGATTAATTGAGCCATATTTATTTTCAAGTTTTTACTAATTTTCTGTATGGAAAAATGCTTTTCTGAAATTAAATTTGAAAATTGAAAATTGCAAATTACTTACAAATAAATGAATAATTCAATATTCTTCATTTTTATAAAAAGAATAAAAAAAAAAATTTGTTAGTTCATTTTGTATAGAAAGTCGTTTTAGTTAAAATAAGTTTTTTTTTTCTTTGTCAATGAAAGTAAGTCTATATATGATCTTCTTTTTGTAAAAATAACCATAGAATAAATGAAAAATCCAATTATAATATTAAAAAAGATTTAAATGAAATCAAAGAATAAATAATTTAGTCGTATAATCAAAGCTAAGATGATAGAGAAAGATTGTTAACTATAATTTAATAATAACAAAATTTTCCCTTTTTTATAAATAAATTATCTATTTTTTAACAAGTTATAATGTGCTTGAAGAAAATAAGAGTAATCCTTTTAAAAATCAGAGTTTTAAAAGGATATTTTAAAACATGTGTTTTGAGATAAAAGAAATACTTAAAGAAGAATAATTTAAAAAAAAATAAAGTTTTTTTTTTTTGATTTTTATAAATCTGAAATTCAGATAAATAAGGTAAAAGAAAATCCCTTTACTTTCATGCTGTGTATATACAAAAAATTATTTTTTTATTTAAGAATACTTTATTTTAGTTCTGATTTACCTAAATTTATTTGTATCAAGTTTGCCATAATTAAATTTGCATAATCAAATTCGCCATAATCAAATTTTTCCAGAATATTGGCCTATGTGCCAGTTTGTTCCAAAAAAATTTTTAAGAAGTGACATCCAAATGAGCGCTTAAAATCATTATTTTAGTCTGTCAAAATTAGCCAAAATTAGCTAAAAAAGGGGGCGGAAATATTTGTTTTTTCTCGATTGACGTGTAAATTAATTTTTGGTATTTTTTGGTAAATTTTACCGATAAAAATTTCATTGATACCGGTTTTACGTTGATTAAGAGAAAAGATGAAGAATTCAAAAAAATAATTGGGCTGTAGGGATTCTAATTTTTTGTTTAAACCTACACTAATACCAACTTTATTTGAAAATCTAGCTCTTAGGGCAATTTGCTTATCTTATATCCCGGGATATCTTTAGAGCAAATATAATTAATTATACAAATTTGATTTCCGGTTAATTTGAAAAATTCAAATGGCTAAAAATAAAACCGAAAGTGGGTAAAAATAAAAAAATTTTTTACTTTTGTCCAGGTAAAAAAAAATTTTTCCAATCATATTTATATATAAAAAGTGCGTTGGTTTTGAGATAAATAAGCCATTTTAAACCCCTAAAAATCAAAAATTTGAAAAAAACCGACAGACCTATAAAATAAGCCATTTAGAAAAAAAATTTGAACAAAAAATTTAGTTTAATTGAGTTAAGCTGAACCTGAACATATATACTGAAATGTATATATAATTAAAATTAACTGAAAAATAACGTTTTAATTTAACACCAGATCTCTCAAGCACCATCTCGAGATTCAAAAATTTCTCTTATAAAAAAAATCTTTAATTAATAAAAATGATTTCCTAAATTACTAAAATATTAAAATTTAAAATCTTTTGTAATAGTCTAATGGTTGCCCAGTTGTCCTAAAAATTTTTCAGCACATTTTCAAAACTCTCTGAAATCATTTTTTGAAAAAATTTAACACTAACACCTATTTTCAACTTCTGCACATATAATCAAAAACTGGATTTGAAGGGTTCCTGGGTTGAATTAGGAGATTATTGGGGGTAAAAAAACTAGTTTTTAATTTAATAACATTATTTATTTGAATACATAAAATAATTAATGCTGAATATTTTAAATTTGACTAATTTTTTATTGTTTAATTTGTTTACTCGTATTTTATAAAATAATTTTGTTGCCAGTGTAAATACAATGAACTCTTAGATAAATAAATAAAAATAATTTTATCAAGTAAAATCTAAAGCAAGACATAACAAAATAAGAGAAGTGCTAATGTTATGTGAAGCTTTTATTTTATATCAGCAAAAATTAAATATACATTTTTTTTGCTTCTGTATTTTATCTGATAAAAAATAATTAAAAGAACTTTTCATCTTTTTTAATACTAGTGCCTATATAAAAATGGCTATTTTTTAAAACAACAGACATGGAACATGTTGAACTTTAACAGTCTAGATTAATGTACTAAATTATTTTTAGGTCTCTAAATCAAATTTTTTCTAAGCTCATTTGATCCCCTACTCTAAAAACGTCCATTTTTTATGCCCCCTTGTGTTAGGAGCTTTTTTCAAAATAATATTAATTTATATTTTGCAGGTACAGTTACTTAATATGTGAAAAGTTTACCTGTCATTTTTTTTTTGTTAAAACCTAGTATGTAAATCAGCAAAAAAAATTTTGTTTTCTAGTTAAAAATGTATCCCTTAATCTATAGATTATTGAAAATATTATTATTTTTTCATTACTTTTAGATATAGTCATTGAATTTTAGCAATTGTCAAAGACTTAAAGAAATTATTTAAAATATATTGTAATGTTACCCCAAAATAGTACCATAGAAAAATTGAATCATATATTTCATAGAGAGAAACTCATTCGAGGTAAAACAAAATTTGAATACTAACCAGATTTTCCAACTTTGGAGCCTCCTAGGACAACAACTCTAATTCTATTAACGTTAGTCATTAGTGTAACTATTTTTTAAACTCCTAATTACAAAAAACTTATAATTTTCAAATTTTTGTTTATTTTTTATTTTTTTAAACAAAAATAATTGTTGTAACTTCTCTCACGTTTTTTTTTCTTTCTTAAGATTATTGACTTTTTTCATTAAAAAACTTTTAAACACGTATTTTAAAAAAAAATGTCACTTTTTTATTTATGTGTCTTTGTGTAAATAAATATTTTTTGCGTGTAATTAGTTTTTTTTTGTCTAATTTAATCATGTATAAAATTCTAATTAAATAAATGTAACACTAAATTTTTAATAAAAAACAAATAATTATTTTAGTCACTTAATTTTTCAAAGTCATTAAAAATTAACAAAAGAAATAATTTAAAATTCACAATTACAAAAAAAAAAAAACAACAACAAAAAATCTTGAATTAATTATTATATAATTTTTATAGTAAAACGCAATACAGCGTGTAATAAATAAACTTGTACTCTCGAAGGCCGTCTACAAGTAACTGAACTTTTAGTCCAGCATAAAGTATTTCATATATTAAAAAGCATTTTGTGTTTACTTGCAAAAAAAAAATAAAATAAAATAAGGAAAGAAAAAGAGAGAGTAGATATTGCGAATTTTACCGGCTTTAAAGAATGGCATGGCGCTTGTTTACGATATGCTTAAACTTACACCTGTTTTATTTAATGAAATTATACTGTCGTAAAACAAAAACGCACATTAAACGTGAATATTTGCTATTAAAATTTTATAAATATTTGAAAATTAAATAATTTTATTGTTGTTAAATAATTTACTTAGAATTTTAATAATTACTTGTAATGATTTTTGATTCAGTGACATTATTTAAAAACATGTTCTTATGACAGTCGTTTACTAACATTTAATATCATTTATAAAACACTAGAAAATTACTACGAAAATGATTTAATAATTGCCTTATAATTAATCAAATCAACATTAATAATTGGTTATTTTTCAAGAGCTAGTTCGTTTTTTAGTTAATTGTTTAATTTCAAGTCCAGTAAGAAGCAATTTTTTATCAATAATTTTCTTATTGTTATAGCCGAAAACCAAAAACTTATTTTAGCCCAAAATGACCAATTTTTAAATTGCAAAATTGCAATTTTTAATGAAAATAAGTTTTGTAGTACTCAAAATTTTTCTACAAGTTTTAAGCTTCCGAAAATTCTTTAATCTACCCTTCAGCTTTAACTGTTTCCAAGATATGACTTCACAAAGTTAGGGAAAGCATTTAGAATATTTTTAAGAACCTTAAATTGGGACCCTAACTTTTTACTATATTTTGCAAATAAATAATTAAAAAGGGGAAAAATAAAAAATTTTTGAAAATTTGAGCCTTACCAAACGCATTTTTATCGAAAATTTCAATTTTGGCAACAATTTAAAAATTGGTCATTTTGAGCCAAAGATGGGCATTAGGTTTATTGCAGAATTATGGATGAAAAATTTCGGGTTACAGGGCTTGGAAAATGAGGCTTGCACAAAAAAATTAGTCCGACCGGAAGTTAAAGTAATTTGGTCAATCAGCAAGATGGTAACATTATTTGGAAAATAGAAACTTTATTTCTAGGCCCTGAAATGCTAATGGAATGAGCATAGGGTACATACGTTTTTTAACATAACAAACTAATCCACAACTTTGGCGTTAAAAATTTAGTGGTATCTCCTCGTGAGATTTACTATTTTGAATGAATGCATTATAAATATTTATAACATGATATTTAAAAAAAAATTAATATAGATATTTCATGCTTACTGATTGAATAATAAATCTAAAAAAACATATCAGCTTAAATTTCAAATCAATATAATATTTTAATAAATTTCATTTACTTGGCTTCTTTTTAATTTCTAATATCGCACCAATAAACTAATTCTTAGTAGGTTACCTTATAAACTTAAGTTTTAAAAAAAATTCACTGTAATTAATACGATGAAAAGTGTGTCTTGTTACACGAGGAAGCATATGATTTTAATAGTGGTTTTTCAATATAATGCTTACCTTTATTAATCAAAAAGACTTATGTGTGGCTTTCCACAAGATTATTATTTCTCACTTATTTTTGTTATATAATTACGACATACATTTATAACATCTATATTTTTAGAAATTAATTAGATTGAAATTTTATCTAATATTGTAACTGTGTAAATATAAAATTAATAATTAACTTTATTCAATTTTCAATTCTGTACAATCTATGTGTGTTACAAGTGTTATCTGTGATAGCCTGTAATTAATTTTACAGTTTAAACTTTCGTATACTAATAAAGTTTTTATTTTATTTTTATACTTTAATTTATCTAATTATTTGACTCTTTTGCCTAGAAATTCATTATTTATTTACTAATTATTAAGTTAGTCCTGGTAAAAATTTGGGGATTCATTAGGACCACACTATATTTACTAATATTTCTTTTAGCCTTCAATTTTTTTCTGCTTTAAAAAAAATACAAACTCATAACTGACACAATAAAAATTTTTAAAAATAATTTTTTATATATTCAAACATTTGTATCAAAATATGAATAATGAAAAAGATAAATGTCTTTAAAACACTTAAAATATATTTTTACACATGTTAAACGTACATAAAATCATGTTGGTTATACTCATAACATCATGTTACACCGATACGCAGTAGGAAAAATAATATTTAAATTTCTCTTACATAGAGAGAAAGTTTTGAGCACATATACCTTTTATTATGAAAACAAAGCACTCTGTTTTCTGCCAAAAATATTTATGATTAATTATAGTACTATATATTCAAAATTAATTTTTTTTTTTCTTCAAAGTAATTTAGTCTGTAATTATTTTTAAAAAATTATTATCAATGATTTTAAAAAGAAAATTAAGATGTTCAGATTATTAAAAATGATAGATCAGTTTAATAATGTCCTTAAGCTATACACTGTCAAATTCAGGATATTTTTCATGATAATTTTCAACAACAAAAAAAGGATACGAGTATAAAAATTTTATACTTTTTACAATACTTCACTGTAATTCGATCATTAAATGCACGCGTTGCCTACTTATAAGAATATATATTCATCTTTACTAAGAATATTTATTTTATATATGGGAAAGTCTAATTTAAAATAATTGATTTTCTTTTATTTTATTCTGTAATTTGTTTTAGTCTAAACTATTTTAAAAAATTATTACTGTTTTGGGTGTACATAACCATTGGTTACACATAGCCCAATTTATAGCTCTTCAAGGGGGTGATTTACTTGATTTTATTGCAAATAAAAATACAGATAACGCATAAGCAAACGTTTGAACAATATATAAAATCTGGTTGTTCCTTTTTTATTATGAGTCGATCAGTGGTGCTAATTCGTTTAGCCATAGAAAGAATAAAAACGCCAACCACCGCATTATAATATTAAATTCTGATTAACCTCTTTAGATAATCTTTAGAAATTATTTTACTCACGAGATAAAAAATTTATTAGAAGTAAAATGTCAACACAGTTTTCTATTTTATAAATTATATTACACTGTGCTTTTTCAAGACAATTTAATGATAGTGTTGGAAAGCTTTCAGATTTATTTTTGTTCTTTTGTTATACATTATGTGTACCCTGAAAAGGGCCGTTGGGTCTTTTAAAGATAATTTGATGCTTGGCCACAGCCACACGCTTTGCTTATATAATAAAATCTTACGCTCACAGCAAATTGAAGCACCCAAAAGATACAAACATACTTTCATACACAAAAATATAAAGAAAATTAAAACTCATAATTCAAAACGATAACACTTTTTGCTCAGATGACGTCTACTGGCCAGGAATTTCCAGATCCACCTCTTCGTGCCTAAGAGCTCAGAAAATGCACCAAGCGAAACACCAATAGTAACTTACGAGTTGCTATCCTAATCCTAAAACGTATCCAGTAAAAGGCGTCAAAACTAGCAACGTGCGTAGTGGCTGAAGTTACGACAGCAAATGCTGCTTTGGCTTAGAATCGTGGTTATACGTATAGGCTTTTGTTGATTTCGGCTTCGTTTAGTAAGTAATGAAATAATAAAGAAGTACGCGGTGTGGAAAGGGAGAAAAACTTATTATATGTGAGAAGAAAAAATATATGTAAAGGGACACCGTCAAGAAGCAAAAAACTCCACCATGATAGGAACAAGGTAAAACTTGGGTACTAGGAGCTACATTACAAAAGAAGTGACTTGGGTACTACGAGCTGCAACACAAAGGAAACGACTTGGGTTTTTTAATGCATAAATGAAACAGATAGCTAATATTTTTTAATAGTTAAAAATATGCCTAGTGACACATTGAAGCTAAAATTAGTTTAATCTATTTAAGCTAGAACTACCCATATACACATATTTGTTTCATAATTACAGTTAATACATAATTGTATTTGTGTATTTATTTACTTTTGATGCACAAATAGTAGTTTTTCACAAACACACACACATACACATAAACTATATGTATTTGAGTTATAATACACACGCGACCATAATACGTGTGGTCCATTTTTATGTATTAGTGCATGTATAGTAGTTTTTTTATTCGTGATCATTTTTACAAAAAAAGGGAAAATACTGAATTTTCTTAGTCTAGACAACTCAATATTTTTCTAGGTAGAAAAATATTATTATATTGTACATGCACTTCATGTATTAATATCTACGCATTAAATATTTTTAATAACTATAATTATTATTATAATTCTATAAAAATAAATTATAATTTTGTTTTAACGTTTTAATTAACTTTATTATATTTTATATTCAAAATTTATTTTTATCGTTATGTACGAATTAATCGATTCTTTTTATTTCTTTTATATTTTACTAATCTGTTGACACGTCCTTATTTTGAGAATTTATTTTGCTTCAACTGTTTTCACCATACCTTTTTGAAGTTTTACAAGACTTTTTCAGGTTAATATTTAACCCATTTAATATTTCAGGCGAATAATCTTTCTTTTAAACAATCTTATTGTTTTATCAATTCTGAGGAATTATTTTTGCCTATTCGCTGTTAAACAGCAAATGTATTTTACCTTCTTTAATGAGCCATTTTTTTCAGCCTTCTCTATATGGTATTTTCTAGAATATTTTTACGTATCCTTTTATTTTTATCAGATCCTGCCCAATTTCGACCAAAGTAACTTAAAAAATTGTAGTGCAAACAACTAATCATGCAGTATTCGAATTAAATCAATTTTTTTTAATGTTTTAGTTTTTAGTTAAATTTTCAACTAAATTGATTGAAACTTCACCAAAGCTGCGTTACAGAGCCTATATTATTTTAGTCAAATTTTAGCAAAAAAATCATGGTAACTATTTTTTTAATTGTAATTTTCCTCATGAGGGCTAAAATAGTTTTTGATATTTGATCAAAATAGAAAAAAAGTTTGACAGCAATTTCATAATGTAAATGTAAATGTAAATAGTCTTTTATTTGTTCAATACAAAATCTGATACATACAATGGCATATAGTGTGACAGATATAACAGTTTTGGTTACAGCATATAAATTAAATAACAATTTTAAATCAATAACAAAGTTAGCAGTGTCACGGTAACAACATGCAGCAATTATTAAATAGATATTTTTGTAAAACTATTTGTTTTTACCAAATCATTTGCATAAGATAAAATATATCACAGTCAATTTACAACTAAGTAGAGCTGAAGCTAAAATACAACAAGTAACTAATAATTAGCAATATCAATACATTTCAATCTTGACAAATCTGACTCTTGTTTTAAAAGACCTAATCATCATATGTATGATTAGAGTTTCTCTGATTCTCAAATAGGCCTGTTTTGAAAGAATTCAGTTTTAATTGATCATTTTTGGGATTTTTAGGAAGCGCCGAACAACTGGTGGTATTTTCTGGTAAACCTGGTTGTAACTCACGTACAATTCATATTTTTCAGTCATTAGTGGTCGGATGTGGTTCCGGTTAATTTTGTTCCTTTCTATACGACCCGGGAATGTTGTTCGTGTAATTTTTACCTTTTTTCTGAGCCATTAGTCAATTTCCGTGTCTATTACGTTAGCACGCCGCAACTGGGTGTTAAGCTGGTCGTACACCTTTCCATACTTTTTCCAAATTTGGGCTTCCCGATTCTTCTTAATTCTTTCTTCTTCCTTGAGTTTTCTTATCTTAGCTTTTTCTTCAGCTGCACTCCGACTGGTTGTGGTTATTGATATTTCTTGATTGCCTCTAGGGCTTCTTAGCGACTTATTAGCGTTTATAACAAGAGGGTATTCTTCTGATATTTGGAGGTTTCTTGACTCTACTCTCATTAGCCTTTAATCTTGGCTGTTTTTATTTGTCAAAACAGTGAAAATAAATTCTTTTGGCAACCTGGCCGGGTGTATCTGAGATCTCAGCTCAGGCGATAATTTTAATACTGCTGGTTGTTGACTGCTTAGTTGCTTGTCTACTGATGTTTCGCTTCTTTGAGCTATACTGGAGGTTTTGTCTTCTGCTACTTCATTAATCACTACTGTCGAAGCTGTATGCGATATTAAGCTTGGTTTTACAGTCAGCATAACCATAATGCACCATTAGTCCTCTTCATTCTTATACTGCCTGGTCCCTACTTCGTATTTGAAATTATCACCCCAGCTCTCTTCTACTTGAATACGTCATGCATGTTAACTTTCTTGTGTCATTTTTGTCTGCAACACAGAAAAAAAAATTTTCCTTTTCTTACATTTACGTTTCGACTATTATTTTGAATTTACTTATAACTATATTTACTTTACTTATATCTATTAATTTTTTTTGCAATATTTTATATACTGCGATTTTGGTCGCGCATTTTTACTGACGCACGCGATAAATTCCGACCCGATATAAGCGGACTCACGAAGCTGGTTGTACGAGACTTACCCTTTATCCCCACCAGGGATGCCAGTTTATATTAGAGTTAATATAATTAATAATGTGATTCTTACATTGTTTTAAATAAAAATACAAAGTTCATTTTACATTTATAAGGGTTTTCATATTATCCACTGCTGCAAACTTTACACCTTCAAAATTTCCACCTGTAACTAAAACAATATTAAAAAACAAAAAGATTCTCATGAAAATTCAATTTATTTTATTTTAAATCGTTTATATTAAAAACTCATAATTCAATTAAATAACATACAATGCAAGAAAACTAAAATTATTTAATTTCAATGATATAATACAAGAAAATTGCATAATAATTTAAATATTTGATATACCTTAAGGAAATATATCAATCAAAAAACCGTTAATATATAAATAATAAACAAATTTTCATTCTAAAAACAATAATAATACCTATTATAGGAATAAATATTATTTAATTAACTTATCATTCAAAAACAACAAATTTTTTTTAAGTACAATTCTTATTTAATTAATTTCCCATAGAATAACAAATTATTTTGCTTAGGTATGTTGTAAAAAATTATTGTATCGTCAAAAAATATTTGACATAGACACTTTTATTTAATATACTTACACATACGTAAATATAAAAACATAATTTTCAGTTAATTAACCATGCATTGAAAATATATTTTTTTTAAATTTCTTCTATTTTTATATAACATAGCAGAATTTACATTATATGTACTCATAATATATATCTTTTTAACGTGGGTGTTTCAACAAAATACCCGGGAGACATCGAAAAATATTACATACATACATGAGAATACTATAAGATACCGCTATATTTTTAACATTATTTTGCTTCGGGAGTAAAAGATATAAAACATGAACTCTTTGGAAAAAATTAAAAGACTCATTGTACTTTTTTTTTCTTCAAAATACCGATAATGATTTTTTATATTAAGTTCCTTTTTTTCTTATACTTTCTTCGTTCTTGTAAATTTTATGTGCATTGCATTTTTTAAATAACTTATTGTAATCACTCTCTTTTTTTAAAATTTTTTACGGAAACTTGTATAAGTGTATTCAACTACATGAGGTAAAAATATAAATCCTATTTACAAAATTATTCTTTAATTCTCAGGAGCTAGATTACCCTTCGCCTTGTCATGAATAAATTGTATTTTACCCTCGAAATCCATTCCAGAGTTCTATTCTATAACTTTTAGCATTTAATTAATAAAAAAAAATTACATTTTAATAATCTAATACTCAAATTTATTAGAGCACATCATTTGTTCACTGTTAGATAAATTTACTTGAAATATGCCTGAAGCCCTTGAAATTTTGAACAAATTTTGAACACAGGAACCTGAAATCTTTACAAAATTGTTAATAATTAATCCAATAATACTTTTATAAAAATATGATTTATAAATATAGTTATTGGACAAAAAGTCCAAGCCGAAAAATCCTGAACATGTTTTTCAATGATTTGATAATAGAATCAAGTGCGCAAAATTTTCGATAAGAACGTGCTCACTAGTAGAAACCTAGTATAAAGATTTTTCCGTTGATCAGAAAGTTTTAATAAAGAATTTTCCGCTAATCAGAAACCTTTCATTAAAAATTTTCCGAGCACCAGAAACCTTTCATAAAGAATTTTCCGCTAATCACAAACCTTTCATTAAAAATTTTCCGCTGATCAGAAACCTTTCATAAAGAATTTTCTGCCGACCAGAGACCTTTTTAAAAGAATTTTCCGCTAATCAAAAACCTTTTATAAAGAATTTTTCTTATCAGCGGCCAGAAAGCACGTATTTCCCGGCCGCTGCGCGACCGGAAAAGACGCGTTTTCTCGCCACTGACGAAGAAAAATCGTATACGACCCTGTCCATAAATAAAGAATGGCCCAAATCGGAGTTTACCAACCTCGGCTTCGCCTCGGAAGGTAATTTACGTGCGATTAGAGCCATTCTTTACTATTCTGGACACGGGCTCGTAATATACTATTCCGCTAATCAGAAAAAAATTTTAAAAGAACTTTCCGCTGATAAGAAATCATTTATCAAGAAATGATTACGACTTAAAAAGCAAATGGTTGGGCCAATCCTTGGAAAGATTGTTAGTTCTTAACCTTTTTTGCCTTATGGAATCATAAACGTTCCATATTTGAGGTGGATATCGGAGATGCACTGCTCTTCTTCAACTGAACTAATTTATTGGGAAATAGTATATTTTTGGCTCGCATCCAGAAAAATAAGAAATGGCCCAAATCGCTTGTATATTTGCATGATAAACTGTGATTTTGGGCATTCTTTTTTTCTGTGGCGAATATGAATAACGTACATGTACTATGTATAAGCATAGGACATTTATCGTTCTTCCTATACACCACAAAATTATGGACAAGTACCGTATAATATTTTTCTGCGGCTGTGGCGAGAAATTTCAATTTTCTTGGCTACGCAGCGGCCAGGAAATCGTACTTTCGTGGCCACTGTCCAGAAAAATAAATTTTGAGAAAAAAAAATTGGAGAATATTTCTTATTGGGAAAAAGAATTATTAGAAGAAAAGGTAATGGGAAAATAAACTCTTTGTGAAAATTGGAGTGGAAAATTTTTTTTGAAACTTTTGTCCCTGTACCAGTTTTTTGTCCATTTTGCTTGTGATATTTTTTGCCTGCCTATATCTGAAGGGCAAAAAATTCTTTTTGAACTTTTTAACTTTAGAGTTTTTTCTGGGAAATTTCGTTCAGGACATTTTTGTTTAGACAATTTGCCACAAACTCATTTATTTTTCAGTATTTTATTTTTTACTTTTAACTAAAAAGCCAAAAGTGAAATTATAATTTTAAGAAAATTTAAAGAATAAGTATGTAAATAACAAGGAAAGGACGGCAATTATCATTCAAAATTTATTTATAATATCGAAAATAGAATCAGTTCCAAATTACCAAGTTTCTACAACATTAAGTGTGACTCTTATATAAGTCTTAATGTCAACATGCTTAATGCTGGTAGATAGAATTTTATGTGTTTGTATTTGTCAAGAAAATATTGAAATTAAATATAAATTTTTATTTTAAGGCCTTTGCCCTTTATGAAAATCCTTTTCAGACAAATTAAGATTCTCCGTGTAACAATCATCCCTCGCTTAAGTTCTAAAAGAGTAAACTTTTATTTAAATTTGCAGTCTCTTCAGTTACCTATATACCTTACTCTCTCCTTGCAAGACAATTATTTTTAACTAAAAATAAAGTATAAATTTAGCAGCTTTAAAATAAAGACATACGGAAGTGTAGGTGTCTTTAAATAGATGCAATCGAGATTAATTATATTAGTTTATGGTTACTGAATTCTAATTAATTCGTAAAAAAGAGCAGAGACTTGATATTTTACGTGAAAAATTGTTCTAAATCTTATTAGTATACTCTTTTGAAAATTAATTAACATGTTATTCTATTTTTAGATGGAAACAATACTTTTATGTTTAATTATCTAAGAATGACCCATATATACATAATGGAAATCTAGAAAAGGTCATTTACTTTTATGTAATCTGTCCTCAGTATAATGTTATTATACGTGACCAATCTTCTTTTTTATTAAATTCCAAGGTGACAGGATATGTAGGGGAGAATAAGGTAATTTTGCTGACAAAATAAACTGATGCTCAGAGCTATAAATATTTATCTGAACAGGTTGAAAACGTTCTTTAATTAATCTTGATTCAGCCAAAATTTTTGTTCTTTAGAAAAATGTTAAAAAATGGTAAAAAAAATAGTTTATAATTTTAGTTTTTAAAAAAATGACTCAATGTCCTCCAGTCTCCCCTATACATAAAATATTTTCTTTTTCCTTACGCATTATTAATATAAATTTTAACACGACTTAAAAAGATAAAATTTGCAACCCTTTTCTCTTCTACTAGAAAAAAAAAACTAGTTTTCTCCATATACGAAGATTATAAGTAAAAAATAAAAAGTGTAAGTAATAAAAGCAAAAGTTAATAAAGTATAAAAAAAAAGGGAAAATGAAAGATTAAATAATATATTATGGGCTATAGATAATATTGTTTTTTGAAATATTAATGACTTTTTGAAATATTAATGCATACCGGAAAATAAAAAAGTAAAAGTTACAAAAAAATATATTAAAATATTTTGTTATTTTATAAATTTATTACTTCATATTTTATTTATTGAATAATATTTAATTAAATTCATAAAAATCTACTTTTTTTTTATTACCACTGTTAAATTTATGATTTATTTTTTTTTTGAAATTAATTTTTTAAAAAATCCGGTGTATTTTATAATTTATAAATTTGATGAGTGATTTAATCGTCGTAAATTACAGTAAAAAATAAAAAAAATTTTTAATCTTATTTTAATATATCTTGATAATTCAATGAATAATTAATGTGTGTATTATATATCGATAAATATCAAGATTTTAATAAGATTACGTTTGATTTAATAAAAAATTTTTTTTTTAAGGCTTTATATAGCTATATTTAAATTATATCATGCAAATCATGTTAATTCTAAAAAAAAATATTTTTAATTCATGTTATAGCGTACCACAAAAAAAACAGAGTACAGCGTGTAAAAATAGATTTTAAATTGTAAGATATTTTATGAAAAAAATTTGATTTTTTTTTGCAAAAATTCTGCAAACATAAAATAGTAAGATAGTTGTTCAGGATTTTTTCGAAATACAGTGGTCAGAAATCAAGTATTTTACGTCTGCTGTTGGTGTTTTTTTTTTGCTTCACAATGTTCTCAAATTTGAGAACCAAAAAGTTTTATATTCTCAAATTTGGTACCAAAAAAATGTTTTTCTGGCTTTGATCATTTCTTTAACGAAAAAATGTCTAATTTGAGTAAGATCAAATTTTCTTTTGTCTATGAACCAGATAACCACTATTATCATATTTAATTCTGTCTTCACTTAAATAAAATTTAATTAAAGTAAGTAAAATTTTTCTTATCTTTTTTTGAACATTTAATTTTATTTTTAGATATAAAAATCGAATTTTTTATTACATTCATGCATGCAGACTAACAAAGATACAGTAAGAGAAGCAAATGATTGCCCAATTAACTTTCGCATGTGTTTTTTTTTTTAGGAAAGTTGCTGTATTTGTTACCCTTTTTTTTATACACTTAAATATTCACAGAAGATTGTTAATCGTTATACTCTGTTGCAACTGTTTATAAACACGTATGTATTAAAAAACTTCCTTATTTTTTGTTTATTTAACATTTTTTTTTTTAGTACCTTTTAGAAAGTGTTAAAAGAGTATATTAATTAAGGATCCTTCGAGATATATTTATTTATTTTCATATTTAAATTGTAGTTTAACAGAAGAACACTTAACTAACCTTTTTCAGCACGATCACACTATGTTTATAAATAAATAATATATCTTATAAGTTTGTCAAGTCAAAAATTGGGAGAATTCAAAAACTGTCTAAGTTGTGGAGAAATTTTTCCTCTCTATAACACATACCTGTCATTCTGAGGTTTCTTTTTAGAGGTTTGTTCTGGAATTTATATGCGCTTTGTTTCAATTTCAAGAACTAAAAAATCTCTGAATGAAACTTAAATCTACCTGGATCTGTTAGCGATTCACTAGTTGTTTAATACTCACAAAAAATTGTTTTTAGATATTGAAAACTTAAGGAAAAATGATTAATAATGAACTATAATTTCTTTTTTTTCGTACAAAGAAATCACGGGGGTAATTGACAGTCAAAGACCAAACAAAATTTTTTTTATTGTATCAAATACCCTTTATTATTAACATGGAACATGTTTATAGGGAGGGGGTACTTCAAAACTGGAAAATTAAGGGGGGGGGGTCAAATTTGTCCTTTTTAAGGGGGGGGTCAAATATGTCCTTTTTAAGGGGGGGGGTCAAATTTGTCCTTTTTAAGGGGGGGGGTCAAATTTGTCCTTTTTAAGGGGGGGGGGGGTCAAATGGGACTTAGAATATTTTCGATTTAGGGACCTTTGGTGCAGAAGTACTTAGGGAGCATTGGTGCAGAAGTACCTAGGGACCTATGGTGCAGAAGCCCCTAAAGACCTTTGGTACAGAAGTACTTAGGGAGCATTGGTGCAGGAGTCCCTAAAGACCTTTGGTGCAGAAGTACCTAGGGACCTATGGTGCGGAAGTCTCTAAAGACCTTTGGTGCAGAAGTACTTAGGAAGCATTGGTGTAGAAGTACCTAGGGACCTATGGTGCAGAAGTCCCTAAAGACCTTTGGTGCAGAAGTACTTAGGGAGCATTGGTGCAGAAGTCCCTAAAGACCTTTAGCGCAGAAGTACCTAAAGACCTTTGGTGCAGAAGTACCTAAAAACCTTTGGTGCAGAAGTACTTAGGAAGCATTTGTGTAGAAGTACCTAGGGACCTATGGTGCAGAAGTCCCTAAAGACCTTTGGTGCAGAAGTACCTAGGGTGCAGAAGTCTCTAAAGACCTTTGGTGCAGAAGTACTTAGGAAGCATTGGTGTAGAAGTACCTAGGGACCTATGGTGCAGAAGTCCCTAAAGACCTTTGGTGCAGAAGTACCTAAAGACCTTTGGTGCAGAAGTACCTAAAAACCTTTGGTTCAGAAGTACTTAGGAAGCATTTGTGTAGAAGTACCTAGGGACCTATGGTGCAGAAGTCCCTAAAGACCTTTGGTGCAGAAGTACCTAGGGTGCAGAAGTCTCTAAAGACCTTTGGTGCAGAAGTACTTAGGAAGCATTGGTGTAGAAGTACCTAGGGACCTATGGTGCAGAAGTCCCTAAAGACCTTTGGTGCAGAAGTACTTAAGGAGCATAGGTGCAGAAGTCCCTAAAGACCTTTGGTGCAGAAGTCCCTAAAGACCTTTGGTGCAGAAGTACCTAGGGTGCAGAAGTCTCTAAAGACCTTTGGTGCAGAAGTACTTAGGAAGCATTGGTGTAGAAGTACCTAGGGACCTATGGTGCAGAAGTCCCTAAAGACCTTTGGTGCAGAAGTACTTAGGGAGCATTGGTGCAGAAGTCCCTAAAGACCTTTGGTGCAGAAGTACCTAAAGACCTTTGGTGCAGAAGTACCTAAAGACCTTTGGTGCAGAAGTACCTAAAAACCTTTGGTGCAGAAGTACTTAGGAAGCATTGGTGTAGAAGTACCTAGGGACCTATGGTGCAGAAGTCCCTAAAGACCTTTGGTGCAGAAGTACCTAGGGTGCAGAAGTCTCTAGGGAGCATTGGTTCAGAAGTACCTAGGGACTTATGGTGCAGAAGTCCCTAAAGACCTTTGGTGCAGAAGTACTTAGGGACCATTGGTGCAGAATTCTCTAAAGAACTTTAGTGCAGAAATACTTGGATATAAATATTGATATTATGAACAGAATAGATACTTTATTATCAGTGTTAGTTATTAGTGAACATGTTCCATGCTCGTTGGTTGTGTAGTTACACAAACCGGTCATAAGTTTTTTATCTTATGTCTTATTTAATTTAAGTATTGAGTTATTGATTTTTAAATGTAATATTTCTTAATAAATAAATGACGTTTTACTGCAGAAAAAAATTAAAGATAGAATCCAGTAAAATAGATGTTATTTTTTATATATAAAGGTGTTAAATTATCAAGAAATATCACAGATGTTATATGTGAATATGTACGTATGAGTAATGAGGTTATAATTACATCGTCAATCATTTATAGTGACAAGGAATTCTTTTTTAAATAACTTATACGTACGTAAATTTAAATTGTAAAGTACTACTGTTAAATAAAAAGTAAACAAAATTACTTGATTTTATTGAATGTGTAACCCCCGGATAATCTGGCCTAACGCACTACATAAAAATATTCCCACCAATTTGCTAAATCCGAAACTTCTCATTGAAATTTCCTGACATTTAGCACACTTACACAATTTGAATTATAAAGCAACCCCAAAAATTTTTAAGAGATAAGCATGGTTTTGTGTTTTCTTTATTTTGAATATTTTAATATCTTTTGAGACAAATTATTTCAACTATTCGAATTTTCTGAATATACCAATTTAAAGAAGTATAAAAAACCCAATTATATCAGTGTATAATTATTAATAATTATTATAAATTAGAGTGGAACTTTTTTAAGACAATCCACGTCCTTTAATATTGCTTTAATTTTTAGATACTAAGGACTCGCCAAGGTTTAGAAAGTATTATCCTCTTTATAAAAATTTAAAATCCAAAAATGTAATTTCAAAAAATGTAAGATTTTAGCAATAAAGATATAATTATCTGTATTGTTATGTAAAGATAAATAATTACCTTTTTTAAATGTTTATTATTAAAAAATTAGGTATTACCTAAAAAAAAAAATTATTATATTTATAATTTTTTGATAGAATAAGTTTTTTGACAATAATTTTCACTTTGGGAGTTCTGATTAAAAAAATTGAGTAATAATCAAGTCGTTTGATGTGTAAAATTTTCCGAAGAATCCGAAATTTTCGTCACGTGATTTGTGGAGGGCAAAAAATAATTTTTTATGAAGCTATTCAAATGCGTGTAACTTTTTTATCCCCGTTTTTTACTACCAGAAGATTATTCAACATATGGAGTATCAAAAAACAAACCTCTAGACCAACTTTGAGGTTATAAGGTATGCGGTATTTGAGATATTTAGATTTTCGTCAAATTATTATTTTAGGGTCAAAAGTTGGAAATATAGTCATGCAGAGGCAAAATTTTGATAAACTAATGTCAAATTTTAATATGAACTTTGTCCAGAAACTGTTTTTAATACTCTTGTAACTGGTTTTGTAAACAGATTTCTAAAAACATTCATTAAAAGATAAAAAATTACCAAGAAACGTATTTTGCATCTAAATTAGTCAGATTTGCAACTAGAGGGCTAAAAATTTGCAAGAGTTCCTACTAAGTATACATAAAAAATTATGTATACATAATAATGCTAAAATTTAGCCAAATCGGAGGATTCGATCTAGCAACTTTATGACTTCTTATATGTTATGATTTCTCAAAGAAATGACAGTAACTGTCCAATTTTCTCTTAAATCATTAATTTCTTAATTGTTTAAAATTACAACAAAAATTTATATTAATTATTATTTTATTAAACAATGAATTGTAAACAACAAACAACTTGCGAGGTCTTTGAAAGTGAAGGTTTTTTTTTACATAAAAAAGTACAACATACCTACAAGATTGCCTTAGACTTGACCAGTGATATATCAATGTAATTAGTTATACTCACAGTATATTTAATCATAACTTCTGAAAGAATTTAATTTATAATAAAAAAAACAATTACACATACAAACAACATTATATATTATGACATATTAAAAATATTTTTAATTAATAATGAAAAAAGAAAAAATAATAATTATATAATAAATTTAATATTACAAAAATTTCTTTAATATATTTTCTATTATCTATTTTCTTATTGTATACCGGAAATATATAATAATATTTTATTTTATTAACTGTAATACAATAGAAAATTTTTTAAATAATAAAATATATTATGTTGTTTTGCTAGCAATTTTACTTCATTATAACAAACAAGTCAATTTTTTAACTATCTAGACTTGAAGATAACTTTAAATAATTATTGACAGTTTCTCAAAACAATTATTTTTAATCACAGTAAATTATAATGAAAACCAGAATTTTTTGAAAACACTGATTTTTAACATATTTTCATATAACTGTACTATTTGTCACTCAGAAAAACTATATTTTATACATGGGCGTCAAAAGAATGTCCCATATACCTCAGTAATTTACGTGTGGTCTTGGACACTCTCAAGAAAATTTACAATTTTAATTTATTTAAGATTAGACTGACCTGAGAGTTAGATTTTATTCTTTTAGAATATCTCTGATTATTTAGATGATGAAAATTTTTTGCGCATAGTTAACAGTATAGACTAAATCCTGTCTGGCAGCAGTAGTTAATCAAATGATAATTGTATTTAAAATAAGAAATATCTTGCTTAGACGAAAAAATATCCATAGGTAAAAATAAAAATTTCACTGAATCATCTATTTCTGTTTCTAACACTTTTTATTGCAAAACATAAATTTAAATTTAATTGTACAAATTTTATTAACACATAAATGACATTTCTAGAACATAAATAATCGTAACCAATAAAATTGAAGATATCAAAAGATTTTTTAGATATTATTTTTTAATTATTTTTATTGAAACACATAATAAAAATAATGAATATACATATATTTTAAGTTTTTATATACTAGTGCAATACATTTATAGGTAAGTGTCTGATGGTTAATTTTATAGTTTTATTTCACTGCCTTTGATAAATTTAATGACACTCGAGCATACTTTAGAATTTCAATAGTGTTAACACGATGATAATAAACTATATTTATATATTATATGCAAAAACATTTAATTTTATTATACACATCTAGGGTTTTTTATATTTAAAAAATAGTAGAAAATTTTAAACGAGAAGGGAGTTGCCTATTAATATTTGAAAATTGTTCCGGCGGAGGATTACCCTGAAGGAAATTACTCAGAGAAGAAATCATTACGGAAAGAATTATTATGCGAAGAAATTTATACCTAAAAAGGGAAGACTAAAAATTTTAAACTCAATATATGTGAAACAGAGTTTTGGGGAAAAGCAAGTAGAAGGAAAGACGTTGTAAAAATTGTGGGTCACTGAGTTGGGACTTGTAATTTAGTAAAAGCTGTAGGAATGTTGAAAAGCGTAATACTAAATTGAGTTATGTAAAAGTGTTTGAAATTCCTCAATCTCTTTGTAACATAATTGATGAAACACGTGTAATTGAGAAAAAAAAGCTTGATAAAAAATAGCGATTAAATATAAATATCTAAGAAAAACAGAGCGTCTGGGGGACCCCCAACCTAGCGGATGCCTTCTAGGGGCGTTGAGTAAGAAAATGGAGGATTAGTTGTTTTTGGGGAAGTGGCTCTTAATTTATTTTCAGCATGGACAGAAGCAGAAATTCTCGGAAAACAGTCGTATATTATAAAATTTCAAGGAGGGGTGAATGCCCAAGAAAAATCTTTATATTTCTAGGAACTGCGGGAGGAGGGGGGGGGGGGTTTCTGGTAAAAATCTATATTTCTCAGAATCGTGAGTAGGGGAGGGGGAGATCTGGGGAAAAATCTTTATTTCTATCTAGGAATCAGGAGTGGAGGGAGGTAAATTTCTTGTAAAAGTCTAATACCCTAAATTATTCTCAAATATTAGTTTTGTTGTGTTGTTATTTATTATATTATACAATATTCTTCTCAAACACAAGTCTTACATAACCAAAAGAAGTGGAATATGATGATAAAACGACACTTAAGGCCTTACACCCACATAACTTAAGGAAATGGTCTATAACAAAAAAACAATACGTAATACATTACATCAACATAACCTAAGGTAGTTGATTATAATACAAAAACGATACCTCGTGCCTAACAAAAAATAATGTTAATTTTAGTTCCAAAAACCTTAAATTTAAAGAATTTTTCTATTTCATTAGGCTCTGTAATCATTTTTGAATAAATTCAAAATACCTCAAAAATCAGCAGCATTGCCTTAAATTATAAATAATAAGTTTACAATATTATTGTAAATTTAGAATATTTTGAGACATACAGCATAATTTTTCATCCAATAGTAAAGTTTCTTCCGATAAAAGTTCTTAAATAATTATACCACATTTTTTCTGCAGACACGATTTCTATTCGAGTTTGTAAAGATTATCTTTTCTGCATCCATAAAAAAAAGAATATCATAAAATATTAAATTTAAAATTTTAATCAATTACAATATTTAAAAGGCTTTAAAGTTTTATTAATTTTTGATTTTCCTTTTTTATATTTTTTATAAGTATAATAGTTTTTATTTGATTTATTAATTCTTATAATTCTTGTTTTGCTATTGTAATATTTGTATGGATATTTTTTTTTTATTACAAAATTTAAGTAATAAATTTCTATGAAAAAAATAATTGTTGCAATTAAACAACCCATTAATAAGACAATAAATACAGGCACAAGTTTCTGTAAATGAATATTATTAGAATTTGCTTGAGGTTTTATTAATCTATTTTCAATAAAATTTTTAATCCAAAAATTAATTAATCCAGTATCTCGTAATATTGTAATAAATTTATTAATTTTTTTAATTTTTGGTAAATTGCGTATCGCAGCTATTGATGTAATGGATGTATGAACATTTTCAGGTAAAACATAAAACGTAGTGTATGCATGAAAATTAATTATTGAATACGGTAGCTGCCTAAGCATTGCAATATTTGAGATGTTACCTTCAGCCATTGAACGTAAAGTTTTAAAATATAAATTAAAATCGTAGTACTTAACATTATCTCGAAAATAATAATCAATTTCATCATATTTGATACTTGGATCAGTGGAATTGTATATGTAAGCATCGTACTTGGATACTATCAAATTTAAATCTGATTTGCTTAATTCTTCAGAAGTATCAAATTTTGTATATGAAGAAATTACCAAATCACTAAATAAAGATGAAATGTAATATTGACTCAAAATATAACCAACTAAAGCCCAAGTTATGAAAAATATACGATGAGATATCTTTATTGGCTGTCGAGGCAGAGCAATACCAATCAATAAGCCAAATAATCCCATTACTCCTTGAACTTCAATTTTAAATAAAACAATCAGAAAAGATGAAGTAATAAACAAAGTTATTAAAATTATCCAAACTTCATAATTCAATGGTGCTAGTAAATCTTTCAATGATACTTCAGATGTTATTGATACAAGCCAGTTAATTGAAGTGATCTTAAATAATAATTCAATGTTAAAAAATTAATTTAATTGATTTTTAAATATTAAAACTTACGTCATACAGTGTTAGATAGTCTACGTGTTCTGAAGGCCCTTCATCAAAGCCACATAAGATAAATTGAAAATCATTTTTTAATTTTGCTGACACGACTGGAATAACATCTTTTTCATCCAGCAGGCGTATTAAATTATACTTTATTTGAAAGTTGAAATGCTGTGCTATGGTGTCCAAAATTATTACAGAAGTTCCTTTAACGCCCTTATCACTATCAGTTAATTGCGAATAAAAAAATGTATCAATAAATCCAGATTCCATAATACAATTTTCAAATTCTAATTCACGAAAGATTTCTTCACTCAAATTATAATAATAATTTTGTGAAATACAAGGAGACCCTATAATTATTGGCCCCTCAGGAGCACAAAATTCTCTAGATCTAAACTTGATTGATTTAGATAACCAAAACTTATTTATTATAAGTCCACTTATTACAACATTGTGAATTTTTTTTTTCCATAAAACCTGTCAAATATGAGGCATCTGCCAAGAAACTTTCTTGATTCAAATATTGTTTGGTAAGAATGACAAAGTACAGTAAACAGGTTCTTGAGCAAAGATATAATAATTCCGTTGATTTGTAAGACTCTAAAGCACTTGCTTTATCAATCAATAAAATCGAATATGAACTTGTAGAATATAAAGATTTCGATTTAAGATTTTCTGATACCGAATATAAAGATAAATTAGACTCCATTAAACTTTGAATGATAAAATTGTTTGCTGGTGAGGAAAAGCGAGATACACTTGTAAAAAGTGGTATTGGTTGAGTCTTGGTCAAAGAGTAACTCAGAAAATCAGACAAACATGAAATACCAACATTCAGATTTCCGATATTAGAATTTGAAAAATTGTTATAAAGTATAGAACTATTCATGGTATCACAATTAATAATTACTAAATATATTAATGTCAAATTAAAAGACAACTTAATAATTGATAAATACTTCATTTTTTTTTTTGAATTATTAAACAGGATTAAAATATATATTTTTTTGCTTGTACTTTATCCTGGTTCAAAAACAGTAATAAATGTTTTTAGCTTGTCACTCAATCTATAAATAAAAATATTTAAAAAAATATTTTTTTTTGTTTTTGTGTATAAAATTATTTATTTTTGCAATTGAAAAAATTGATTTTCTTATTTTGACATTTGCATGTTTTAAAGTCATTTAATTTTAAAATAATAAATATGTTATTTTTAATATTTTTTTAAATAATTAATAAAGCAAATATTTTTTGTGAGTAATTTTTATTCAAGGTATTTCTGGCTTAATATTGATAAAATTGCACGATTGTATCTTCGAAAGATAAAAACAATATTCAAAAAATTTTTATAAATTTGTAATATAGCCTTTATTTTTTAAAAATATTATCTTAAAATTAATTACTCTCTTTCAAATTCTGCCAAAATTAAAAAAAAATAAACATAATCATAAATTTAGTAGCTGCTTAATTGATGATGCTGCTTCGAACAAACATTCAAGCTGTTCCTAAAAAATTAAATGATTATTAATATTTACTAAATAATAATTAAATTATGGATTATTATTGGTCCTACATTCAATATAAATTTTTGATGTGTAGAATAGGTTGTGGATTTTTGAACGATCACGATTTTTTAAGCAGATCCAAGTGTCACCTATGGGCTCTTTTGTTTCTTCAGTTTTTGCATGGTACTTGCAGATTTGGAAACTGAATGCTTAAGTAAATTAGATTTTAAATCAATAATTTTTTACCGTTATGTAGATGATATTTTTACTATCATTCCAAAAGATAAAATCAGTGAGATGCTTAAAAAATTCAACAATTACCACCCACGGCTCCAGTTTACTTATGAACAAGAAGTTAACAATTCCATAAACTTCTTAGATGTCATGATAACAAAAAAGAATGGAAAGCTCATTTATAATTGGTTTAGAAAACCAACGTGCTCAGGTTGCTATCTAAATTTCAACTCTGGCCACACAAAATACCAAAAAATTGGAATGATTTATAGCCTAATTGACAAAGCTATTTTGTTATCAGATGCCACATTCCACCAAGAGAATATACATATTGCTAAAAGTTTTTTAACCCATTAGCGCCTAAACGACCATCCAGGGACAGTTGAATATTTTTATATGAAAAAGTGAATATTTTGAGCTAAAAACGTCACCTAGTAGGTTTTTTTGGTCGCTCTTTTCATTTTTGAGGTCCATTTTCACCTACAACCCCTAGGTAAGGAGGTATCAACCCCTAAAGTAGGGCAAAATTTACAAAATCTTTTGACATCTTTATTTACGTGATAAAAAATTTACTAGACATTAAAATTGATTTTTTCAGTTTTAAAAAAGATAAAAAATGAAAATATAAGTATTTACAGAGAACTTACCTTATCGGGGGGTGAATACGGAGGGTTGAGGGGGTGGATTTTACAAGCATTTGAAATTTAAAAATTTTGGGCTGGAAACATCACCTAGTAGGTTTTTTGGGTCGCTCTTTTCATTCTTGAGGTCCATTTTCACCTACAACCCGTAGGTAAGGAGGTATCAACCCCTAAAATAGGGTAAAATTTACAAAATCTTTTGACATCTTTATTTACGTGATATTTCAAAAGATTTTGTAAATTTTACCCTATTTTAGGGGTTGATACCTCCTTACCTAGGGGTTGTAGGTGAAAATGGACCTTAAAAATGAAAAGAGCGACCCAAAAAACCTACTAGGTGATGTTTCCAGCCCAAAATTTTTAAATTTCAAATACTTGTAAAATCCACCCCCTCAACCCTCCGTATTCACCCCCCAGATAAGGTAAGTTTTCTGTAAATACTAATAATTTTATTTTTTAACTTTTTTAAAGTAGAAAAAATCAATTTCAATGCCTAGTAAGTTTTTTATCACGCAAATAAAGATTTCAAACGATTTTGTAAATTTTACCCTACTTTAGGGGTTGATACCTCCTTACCTAGGGGTTGTAGGTGAAAATGGACCTCAAAAATGAAAAGAGCGACAAAAAAAACCTACTAGGTGACGTTTTTAGCTCAAAATATTTACTTTTTCATATAAAAATATTCAACTGTCCCTAGATGGTCGTTTAGGCGCTAATGGGTTAACAAAAAATAGTTACCCAATGAAATTTGTAGATTAATATGTTAAAAAAATACTTGATTATTTAAAGTACAGAAAGCAAAATACAGATATTGAAAAAGGCAACATCTTGGACATAGAAAAAAACATCATGCTAAAAAAACAAAAGTATGTATTCTTTTTGTACCGGGTTTCTAACATAGTATATAAAAAAGGCTAAGAAAATACAACATCATCAGCATTCCAAAAATTCCAAACAACTTAAATCATATTGTTATCAAAGCTAAATATAGGGTCCATAAGAATGACCACACAAAGGTTGTTTATAAAATTGACTGCCAGGATTGCAATCCATCATATGTGGGTCAGACAAAGAGACAAGGTATTGTGAGATTATCAGAACACAAAAGTGACATTGATAGATTGATTGAAAAGCAAAAAATTTTAAATCAAGGTAGCAATCACAATATGAAAACAACATCCAAGTCAAAAAATAAAAATTTAAATCACAACCTCGTTGAAATTGAAAAGCTCTTAAAAGTAAATGATGATGACCCCAGTCATAGTAAAACATTATAAAAAAACTGGGCAAAATTTTAAATGGGATGAATTTAAAATATTAGACCATGAACCGCACTTTCTAAACAGGAATGTTTCTGAAATGTTACATATTAATATCCAAGAGCATCCCATAAACAAAAATGAGGATTCACAAAGTCTTTTTAAACCTTATTTGTATTGTTTACACAATATGAAGAAATAAAAATTACATCCAGTTTGTATTTATAAAATGTTTATTTTACAACCAATAGATGACGATCTAATGCTTATTACTACAATGCAATATTATTTAAATTCAATTTTTACTTATATCAAGAGATGACGCCACATATACCAAAATACTGATTATTTACATTATTTTAATAGTTCAAAAAAATTTTATACGTTACAATGTGCAATTATTATCATTTATTTATAAAAAAATGTATTTATTTAAATCAATATTGTTATTTAGTTATAAGAAAACAGAAATCGTGACACATTTTATGGAAATATTATATTTTTTGTTGACGTGGTTTCCAAGAAATGGGACCAATATAAATTTATAAATTTAAATCTTTGTAAGTTAACCATTTATATTGTAAAAATGTTTATATTTTTTATATTTTATTATAAATCATACGATTCTATTATTATAGAACTGAAGATGGAGTGATTACTCCGAAACGTCTTTAAAAAACTAAAATCGTATTCATTTTTATTTACAAATATTATCAAGTGTTAAAAATAATAATTATGAAAATTTTATTATTCTTCATTAAATGTACCTTTTTTTTATTTTCCACAATACTGATAAGCAACGTGTTGATTTTTTTAGTATCTAACTTTTACCCTAAATAATGAGTTTCCTATTAATTTTATAGTAAGTTTGAAATCAAATTCTAATAATAGAGACTTTTTAACACAGGGATAGATTTTTATAAAAATAAATTTTGGATTTTAGATTAAATTAGAGAACACGTAGATAGGCTCTTGGGCGTTAAATGTTTAATTCAATAAAATAATAAAAATTAAATAATACAATAAAACAAATAATAAAAATCGCAAAGAATTATAAAAAAGTTAAGGCTTTTTTATTTCAGGTACGATCTCATATTTATTGAGTATTTTCTTTTTAATAACGTTGACGGGATCCACACCCTCGTAATTTGAAAACTATTAATTATTTATTATCAATGTAAGCATGTAGAGGCATCGGAATGACCTGGGGACCGAATTCCTCCATAAATTGGACAATTTAAAGACTTATTTGTTTTTTAACCTAATAAACTTTTAAGGCACGATTTCATTTATGTATTGCATACATAGGGTGATAGTGCCTAATCATCTATGTATTGCATACTTAGGGTGATCGTGCCTAAAAAATAAATTTTAATTAATTTAGTTATTATAGGTCATTAACCATATTTTGGATGTATTAAATTCAAAACCAATTCATTTGTCACCATTTTTATCATTTTTTCATAATTTTTTTAAATAACTTAAATCAGTTTTTAGGACATTCTCTGCAAGGACTTGATGAAATCACTTGAAATTAAAAATTCTGCAACTCGATCTGATTTCAAAACATAATTTAGGAACTTTTCCGTTTTTTGACCTGACAAACTTATAAGGCACGATTTCATCTATGTATTGCATACATAGGGTGATCGTGCCTAAAAATATAAGTAACTTGTGTTATATTGCATTTCTATGATATTTCGACGATGCAAAGTTTATGCAAAAGCTATGAAATTTATTGCGCAGTTGACATTTGGAAGGTTTTTCACCTCTGTGAAGCGAAAATACAAAAATAAACATGCTTTTAAAAATACCGGATTGGTCCCAAAAACTACAGGTTCCATCAACTCGATAAAAGAAACCCAGTTTTAAAAAAAGAAAGCAATCCCGTGGATCGTTATTGAGATATCGTGCCCTCAAGGTGTCGAACTTTGCATCCATTAAGGTAGAGCTTCGCTCTATAACCAGATATATATATTATTAATCAAGATCACATATAAACCAAGAATTACATATAAATTAACCAACATTAGAAAATGATCCAAATAATGAATTCACAAAGGAAGGTTACATAGCTTGTGCATTCCCGCATTTATTTTGAGGAATAGCAGATTTTTCACAAATTAGAGAAATACAAGTTACTTTAGATCAATATTTCAAACATCTTATGAAATATAAAGATAAAGTTTTCGCACAAGATCCAAGATTCAGATTTTTTTGTTTGAATAACGTTATGCGTCATGGAATGTTACAAAAAGCATGAATTTACGTGAACAAATCGAAATTACAAGAATGCACTATAGAACAATTAAAAAACAAATTAGAAAAGGATAAAAACTTCTGGTAACATATTATGGTTTATTCTTCTAAAATACGATCTATCAACAGTTATTGGTATCAACGGTGTGACGAAATTATTACCATGGTTAAACAGTTGAAAAAACCAACAATATTCTTTACACTTAGTGCTGCAGATGATCAATGGAATGATTTATATAAAATATTATGTCCAAATGAGGATCCAAATACTATAATTGACAAAAGAAGAAATAATTGACGAAATGTCATTAAAAGGTTTACGAACTTTATACCAAATAGAATCACGGTGTAGAGAAATTTTTGCTGATGAAATTGATGAACCATTTGGTCGATTAATAATCTACTCATTCGGCGATTATAACCAATTAACATCCACAGGAGATAAAGCAATATTTAGTACAAAAAAACATACTGACAAAATGCAATGACAGGAAAAACTTGATTTTAATGAGATTCAGAAATACTTCTGTTTAAAAAATACACACCGACAAGAAGGTAATCAAACGCAATACTCTAAATTGTTGGATGAAATTGCAAACGCAGAATTGTCCCAGGAAAATTATGAAGCATTACATAACAGACGGAAAACCATAATACCAAAAAATGAATTAGGTTTATTTGAAAATGCGATACACTTATACCCGAAATGAACAGAAGTAGATGCACATAACGAAAAATATTTAAAAAACGCAGGAAACGCAGTAGGTACAAATGTACCCAATGTAGCCATGAGTTGTTCGGATGAAAAAGCTTCAGGATTACAAAATATCCTATATTTATCTAAAAATTATCGTGTAATGTTAAGGGCAAACTTATGGCCTGCTGGAGGTTTAATAAATGGTACTTTAGGTCATGTCAGGGAAATAATTTATTCTGACAATGATTCACCGCCGCAATTACCAGAAGCAATCATGGTAGAATTTGAAAATTACCGAGGACCATATTTATATAAAAATTTGTTTCCGATAATTCCACTAACCCGAACATGGACGCATAATAAAATACAATGCAGCAGAACACAAATTCCGCTTATATGTTATCTTAATACACAAGTTGCAAGGAAAGACTATTCATAAAATGTTTGTCCATATAGGAAACAGTGAAAAACAATTAGGCATAACTTACGTAGGATTAAGTAGAGCTAAATCAATTAACCATTTAATTTTAAAATTTAAAACATATTAATTAAATTTAAAACATAATTCTCTCATTTATTGTAATAATTTCTAAATATAAATGTGCTTAAAAAATTTCTAAAAACTTATGAAATACATTAAATTCAAACAATAAAAAAACATAAACTAAGCATGAATCAAATTTTCTATTTATCTATTTTCATATGATGTTCTATGCAATTCATTTTCTTTTATTTTAGCTATCAGTTTTTATATTTTTTGGGTTATGGCTCTATTAATTTTATCTACACTCATATTCACTTGCATACCTTCCTTGCCTTGAACCCATATGGCAAATGCTACAAAATATTTATTTAATTATAATAGCAATTAAAAAAAAAAACTTATTTATATAAACTTAGTACTAACTAGTTATAACTCTAAAAGCGTACTGGTGAAGACCAACAATCGGTTGATTGATAGGATGTTTAGCGTGTCTTGATGGTTGCCCTGTTCTTGTACACGCTTTAAAAATACCAGCTATCAAACGAGTAGTAACTTTACCAGCATCAGGAGCACCAAGTGCATATCTTACGTTTGTTACTTTGCAGTAAACTCAGTTACCTAATTCTACACTCTGCATGTAGATTAAAAAAGACCATTAAGAAAAAAATTACATTTAAATTGTCCATTTTCAACAAATTAATTTGTACCTTATCTAATTTACCAAGTAACTGACTATCGTCTACGCTTTGACGAGCACATTCATGGAAATGAAAATCTTCAAAGTTTAGATCTAAAATTGGTTCTCTGTAAACTGAAAATAAAAGTGAAAAAGCATTATAAGGCCGTTTATGTGATCATTAATGTTAATTTTTAAAATAATTTTAGTTTACTTTTTCTTCTTTTATTATTTCTAGATCTGTTTGTTTTTGTTTGTCTTTTTATTCTTCCACTAACAAAAACTGCACTGCCTTCACTTTCATAATCAACTGATTCAGCATCCTCATCTTCATCAGGGTCATTATCGATAATCATTTGTTCTGTAGGTATTAATGTTAAATTTTAGTTCTAAAACCCTTAAATTTTTATAATTTTTCTATTTCATTAGGCTCTGCCATCATTTTTAAATAAATTCAAGATACCTTAATAATCAAGAGCATCACCTTAATTATAACTAATGAGTTTAAAATATTGTAAATATTTGAATATTTAAAGACACATAATTTTTCATCAGATTGAAAATTTTGCGATGAATTTTTCAAATAAAATCTCTTAAATAATTTTATTAAATTTTTTCTGCAAACACGTATTATATTGCCATTTATAAAAAGAATCTTTTCTACATCAAAAAAAAAAAACAATTTTATAAAATATTAAATTCAAAAAGTTAATCAAGGACAATACTTAATAGGCTTTAAAGTTTTATTAATTTTAGATTTTCCATTTTTATTTTTTTTATAAGTAAAATATTTTTTATTTGATTTATTAATTCTTATAATTCTTCTTTGGCTATTGCAATATTTGTATGGGTATTTTTTTTTAATTACAAAATAAAAGTAATAAATTTCTATGAAAAAAATAATTATTGCAATTAAATACCCAACGAATAAGACAATAAAAACAGGCACAAGTTCTCGCAAATGAATATTCTTATTAGATTTTGCTTTAGGTTTTGGATATCTGTTTTCCATAAAATTTTTATTCCAAAAATTAATTAATCCAGTATCTCGTAATTTTGTAATTAATTTATTAATGTTTTTAATATTTGGTAAATTGCGTATCGAAGCTATTGACGTAATGGATGTATGAACATTTTCAGGTAAAACATAAAATGTAGTGTATGCTTCATAATTAATTATTGAATATGCTTGCTGTCTAAGTATTGCAATATTTGATATGTTACCTTCAACCATTGAACGTAAGGTTTTATAATATAAATTAAAATCGTAGTACTTAACATTATCGCGAAAATAGTAATCAATTTTATTATTTTCGATACTTGGATCGGTTGAATTGTATATGTAAGCATCGTACTTTGATACTATCAAATTTAAACCTGATTTAATTAATTGTTCAACGTTTTCAATTTTTTTATGTGAAGAAATGACCAAATCACTAAATAAAGATGAAATGTAATATTGACTCAAAATATAACCAACTAAAGCCCAAGTTATGAAAAATATACGATGAGATATCCTTATTGGCTGCCGAGCCAGAGTAATACCAATCAATAAGCCAAATAATCCCACTACTCCTTGAACTTCAATTTTAAATAAAACAATCAGAAGCAATGAAGTAATGAACAAAGTTATTAAAATTATCCAAACTTCATAATTCAATGGTGTTAGTAAATCTTTCAATGATACTTCAGATGTTATTGATACAAGCCAGTTAATTGAAGTGATCTTAAATAATAATTCAATGTTAAAAAATTAATTTAATTGATTTTTAAATATTAAAACTTACGTCATACAGTGTTAGATAGTCTACGTGTTCTGAAGGCCCTTCATCAAAGCCACATAAGTTAAATTGAAAATCATTTTTTAATTTTGCTGACACGACTGGAATAACATCTTTTTCATTCGCCAAGGGTATTAAACTATACTTTATCTGAAAATTGAAATGTTGCGCTACGGTGTCCAAAATTATTACAGAAGTTCCTTCAACACCCTTATCACTATTAGTTGATTGTGAATAATAAGTCGTATCAATAAATCCAGATTTCATAATACAATTTTCAAATTCTAATTCACTAAAGATTTCTTTTTTCAAATTATAATAATAATTTTGTGAAATACAGGGTGACCCTATAATCATCGGCTCATCAGGAGTACAAAATTCATTGGATCTAAACTTGATTGATTTAGCTAACCAAAATTCCTTTTTTATAAGTCCACTTATTACAACATTGTGAATTTTTCTTTTCCATAAAACCTGTACCAAATATGAAGCATCTGCCAAGAAACTTTCTTGATTCAAATATTGTTTGGTAAGAATTACAAAGAACAGTAAGCAGTTTCTCGAGCAAAGATATAATAATTCCGTTGATTTGTAAGACTCCAAAGCACTTGCTTTATCAATCAATAAAATCGAATATGAACTTGTAGAATATAAAGATTTCGATTTAAGATTTTCTGATACCGAATATAAAGATAAATTAGACTCCATTAAACTTTGCATGATTAAATTATTTGCTGGTGAAGAAAAGCGAGAAACGCTTGTAAGAAGTGATATTGGTTTGGTCTGGGGCAAAGAGTAACTCAGAAAATCAGACAAACATGAAATACCAACATTCAGATTTCCGATATTAGAATTTGAAAAATTGTTATTAAGTATAGAACTATTCATGGTATCACAATTAATAATTAATAAATATATTAATGTCAAATTAAAATACAACTTAATAATTGATAAATACTTCATTTTTTTTTTTTGAATTATTAAACAGGATTAAAATGTATTTTTTATTGCTTGTACTTTATCCTGGTTCAAAAACAGTAATAAATGTTTTTAGCTTGTCACTCAATCTATAAATAAAAATATTTAAAAAAATATTTTTTTTCGTTTTCGTGTATAAAATTATTTATTTTTGCAATTGAAAAAATTGATTTTCTCATTTTTACATTTGCATGTTTTAAAGTCATTTAATTTTAAAATAATAAATATGTTATTTTTAATATTTTTTTAAATAATTATAAAGCAAATATTTTTTGTGTGTAATTTTTATTCAAGGTATTTCTGGCTTAATATTGATAAAATTGCACGATTGTATCTTCGAACGATAAAAACAATATTCAAAAATTTTTTATAAATTTGTAATAAAGCCTTTATTTTTTTAAAATTTTATCTTAAAATTAAATTCACTATTTCAAATTGTGCCAAAATTTAAAAAAAATAAACATAATCATAAATTTAGTAGCTGATTAAATGATGATGCTGCTTCGAACAAACATTCAAGCTGTTCCTAAAAAATTAAATGATTATTCATATTTACTAAATAATAATTAAATTATGGATTATTATTGGTCCTACATTCAATATAAATTTTTGATATGTAGAATAGGTTGTGGATTTTTGAACGATCATAGATTAAAAAATTATTAGAATTGCAAAATTTTTATATAGCTGAACTTTCTTTATCACGAAGATATTTTATGATATCCTCTTTCGCAAGAGGTTGAACGTTGGAAGATTTTTTCTTATTTTCAATATTATTCATTAACACATTTTGTTTTAAACAATGATATCGTATCTGTAATTTTAATTTGTTGGTTAAATCTTTACCAATGTTGGAGTTACCGTATACTATGCTACCTATAATCTCACTTCGATCCTCAAAAGAGAATGCCGAAGTAGACCAAAGAGGACCCCAATTCCGTACATAATGTACTAGGTAACAATTTTGATGGGCATTATAACTGTATTGTCTATTTCCATAAAATTGCCAAATTTCGGAATAAAATTTTTTCAAACAAGTGTCTGCCAAATCTAAGTTCTGTTCTTTTACTTTATCTTTATTTAGTAAAAATACCCCAACAACTAATATCAGCCAGTACTGAAAATATTTTTTTGAAGCAAATGATTCTAAAAAATTAGTACTGAGTAGTAAAAAAGACAATCCTACCATTCATAAGCTTTAAAATCTGGAAATTCCGAAATTTTTCATGGCAGTCGATGAAACGCAGACGGCACTTTAATTTCTAATATAACTTTATCAAGGTCACCTAATTTATTTTTTAAACTATACTCTGCTGTAGCTGATGATGTAAATATTAAAGTAGTGAACTGGCGAACGACTCCCAAAAAAATAGAATGCATTTATTTTCATAACACATACTCACTGGTATTAATATCAGGTAAATTATCAAGAACAGTTTTACCTTTTATAGTTATAAGAACAAAAATTAAGTTGAAGCCCCCTTTTTTTCTAAATTTTTGGGACTATAAATATTTTTTTCATAAAATAGGAAAAATATAGAAAGAAATTTATAACCGGTTTGATTGTACACACAACCAACGAGCATGGGACATTTTCACTAATAACAGACCTGGTTGTAATTTGGAACTGCCTAGTATGTACATTAGAGTGTGTCTTAATTTTTTTTTTTTCGATATTTTTTGGCTCCCCCCATTTTTTTCGAGTATTTTGGTCTTAAAAAACCCCCAGCTCCAAGGATTTTGATTTTCAATTTTTTTAACCCGTGCCACCGAGCACTTGAAGTTTTCCATTTAAATAACATGGGAATTTTGAGTTTTCCGCTATACAAATTTTTACAATAGCCAAATTTACTGAAAACATACATTTGTATGTTGTAAATACATGCAAACAGACCTGCATTCATTCCAAAGGGAATTTTGGGGCTAGAAATGCAAATTTACATGTTGGCTCAATCTTATAAAATAGAGTTTTTCGGTTATTTTCAATAAATCGCTGCAACCTCAAAAATTAACCAAAACACTTCTGGTTATTCTACTTTTCTTGGTGTAAGTGTCACCTTTCAAACGACGTAAACCGTGTATATTTATCACTGATTCTCTCACCGCTATATCAAATTAACTATTGGTAATTTTTGACCCGAAAGGCCCAATTTTTAAATTTGTTTAAATTGCTGCCAAAATTGTAATTTTCAACAAAATTGATTTCTATAGGCTTTAAAAGTTTTCTGCAAGCTTCAAGTTTGCAAAAATTTTTTACTCGTCTCTTTTCTTTAAGTAGTTTTTAAGATATTGTTTTTCAAAGATAATGATAAAAATTGATTTTTTTTTAAACCCTGAAATTGGGACTATGACTTTAAAGTATCATCTCTGGTTAATAATTTATTGAAAAGCAGAGTAAAAAATTTTTGTAAATTTGAAGCTTGTAGATAATTTTTTAGACCTATAAAGCTCAATTTCGTCAAAAATTACATTTTTGACAGCAGTTTAAAAAGATTCAAAAATTGGTTATTTTTAGTCGAAAATTACCAGTAGGTTAATTGACTATAGCGCTGAGAGAATCAGTGATAAAAAAAAAGAAGTTTACGGCATTTGAAAGTTGACATTTACACCCAAAAAAATTAGACTAACCCGAAGTATTTTGGTTCATTTTTGAGGTTGTAGCATTATATCTACAATTACCAAAAAACCCTGTTTTATAAGATTGAGCCAACATGTAAATTTGCGTTTCTAGCCCCAAAATACTCTTTGGAATTAATGCAGGGCCTTTACACGTCTTTACAACAAATAAAAGTATGTCTTCAGTAAAAATTAGCTTTTTAAAACACTTTTTGGATTTTGTAAAAATTTGTATAGCTAAAAACCCGAAATTCCCATGTTATTTAAATGGGAAAATTCAAGTGCTCGGTGGCAAGGGTTAAAAAATCGAAAATCAACATCCTTGGAGCTGGGGGTTTTTTATGACCTAAATATTCGAAAAAAATGGGGAGAGCCAAAAAATATCGAAAAAAAAAAATAAGACACACTCTAATGTACATACACGGTCTTTGAGTGCTGGACGTGGTATTTTCGAAGTCAAATGACAAATAAAAAATTATGGGTTTGAATTAGTATACACTAATACTATAATTCGTAGTATAAGTTAAGGCGAAATACGGAGATCTCTCATTCATACTAACCTATGAATTTAATTTTGTCATATGACTTTGAAAATACCACGTCCAGCACTCAAAGACCGTGTATATCTCTCTATATTATAAAATTACTAGCAAGAGTTGGCTCTACCCCCCCTCCTGTATTGCATTTTATTCTGTTTCTGTTGCTTAAGAAAATCATGTTTCACTGCAAATTTATAATTATTAAAACACATTTAGAGTTTTCAGAGGAGCCTAGTTCTGTCCCGAGTAAAGTTATAATTATTAATTACAGAAACATATTTAAAAAGGTATTGGAGAGGCTGTCTAATCCCGAAGATAATTTATTTCTTATGGAATCGACGTGTTTCTCCCGCACGAACAGAATCTAGCATTTTAGTATTAGTATCTCGTGTACTATTTTGGTACTATAGACTTAGAGACTTCAAGACCTATTATGAATCATGTTAGTCGGCTAGTAATTTCATAATTTAAACTTCGTTTTATTAACTGGATATGCAATTTTTTTAGTATTTTTTAGTCTATAGGATTTAAGGCCTCATAATAAAAATTATCAAATAATTTTCAGAGGGGCCTCTTTATAGTCCTAATAGTTTTTAGCGTAAACAATATAAATTGCAAATAATTTTAAATAAACAATCATGCATTTGACTCCTGGATATGCAAAATCTAGGTTTTCAGAGGGCCTTAATTTTTTGTTAATGATAAACTCGATTAACTAATTTGTAAAAAAATTAATTTATAATACAACAATCATGTTTTTGTTTTCCGAATCGTAAAGAATCTATAAATTTTCTTGAATTTTTCTCTAGTTTTATTATTTTTACTGCAAATTACCAAAACTTTTTTTTGAAAAAATTTTCTAATTCAAAAAAAATTTTACAAATTGAGATGAAGCTGAAGTTGGTGTCTGAAAATAAAGTTCTCAATCGCGCCGTATCACAACTCGGTTCAGAATGGTCTTTAAAAAAAACACCATAAAGTACATGAGTTATTGCATAAATTGAACTACAATCAATGAAAAATATTAAAAATTAAAAAAGTTATGAAGTTAAATAGAAAAAGTGTGACTTTTCAAAACTTTTACTTATTATTAATTCAAGCCAAGCCTAAAGTTATAAGAATCCCCGTTTCACAGCTCTAATTTTCTTTTGAAGTGGGGAAGGGCCGGACTCAATAAGTATAATTATAAAAAAGTAGGTGTACTTACATATAATAAAATTTCAGTAAGCTATAAGCAAAAATAAATTTTTATTTTTATATAAAATATTAATTTAATACAAAATAATTTAATAAAATAAATAAAACTAATAACACAGAAACATAATAAATAAACTAACACAGTCAAACTTGACGGAGTAAAGATTTAATCAGAAAGCTTTATTTTAACTATTAAATCTATGATTTTTTTAAATTTATAAAGAAAAATAAATTTTTTATATGTATTTCAACATAAGTAAGAAAAACAGACTTATCAATAATAAAATTGCACTTTTTTCTGTACAAATATTAATAAGAAATATTATATTTTAAATCAAAAATTTAAAACACAGTAACATAACATTTATCTAATTGTAAGTTTTTATTGATAAATATTAATTAATAAACTTAAAATTCTTCTTTCTTACTAAATTTATTTTTAAAAAATAATAAAACTAATTTGCAATATTTAATTATATTTAAGTTTTTATTGGAAAAAATTCTCTCATTTATTGTAATAATTTCTAAATATAAATGTGCTTAAAAAATTTTTATAAACTTTAAAATTATGAAATACAATAAATTTAAACAATGAAAAAATAATTCTTATATTTTTGATCTTAAAATGAAAAAAAACATAAATTAAGCATGAATCAAATTTTCTATTTATCTATTTTCATATGATGTTCCATACAATTCATTTTCTTTTATTTTAGCTATCAGTTTTTATATTTTTTGGGTTATGGCTCTATTAATTTTATCTACACTCATATTCACTTGCATACCTTCCTTGCCTTGAACCCATATGGCAAATGCTACAAAATATTTATTTAATTATAATAGTAATTAAAAAAAAAAACTTATTTATATAAACTTAGTACTAACTAGTTATAACTCTAAAAGCGTACTGGTGAAGATCAACAATCGGTTGATTGATAGGATGTTTAGCGTGTCTTGATGGTTGCCCTTTTCTTGTACACGCTTTAAAAATACCAGCTATCAAACGAGTAGTAACTTTACCAGCATCAGGAGCACCAAGTGCATATCTTACGTTTGTTACTTTGCAGTAAACTCAGTTACCTAATTCTACACTCTGCATGTAGATTAAAAAAGACCATTAAGAAAAAAATTACATTTAAATTGTCCATTTTCAACAAATTAATTTGTACTTTATCTAATTTGCCAACTGACTTTCGTCTACGCTTTGACGAGCACATTCATGGAAATGAAAATCTTCAAAGTTTAGATCAAAAATTGGTTCTCTGTAAACTGAAAATAAAAGTGAAAAAGCATTATAAGGCCGTTTATGTGATCATTAATGTTAATTTTTAAAATAATTTTAGTTTACTTTTTCTTCTTTTATTATTTCTAGATCTGTTTGTTTTTGTTTGTCTTTTTATTCTTCCACTAACAAAAACTGCACTGCCTTCACTTTCATAATCAACTGATTCAGCATCCTCATCTTCATCAGGGTCATTATCGATAATCATTTGTTCTGTAGGTATTAATGTTAAATTTTAGTTCTAAAACCCTTAAATTTTTATAATTTTTCTATTTCATTAGGCTCTGCCATCATTTTTAAATAAATTCAAGATACCTTAATAATCAAGAGCATCACCTTAATTATAACTAATGAGTTTAAAATATTGTAAATATTTGAATATTTAAAGACACATAATTTTTCATCAGATTGAAAATTTTCCGATGAATTTTTCAAATAAAATCTCTTAAATAATTTTATTAAATTTTTTCTGCAAACACGTATTATATTGCCATTTATAAAAAGAATCTTTTCTACATCAAAAAAAAAAACAATTTCATAAAATATTAAATTCAAAAATTTAATCAAGGACAATACTTAATAGGCTTTAAAGTTTTATTAATTTTAGATTTTCCATTTTTATTTTTTTTATAAGTAAAATATTTTTTATTTGATTTATTCATTCTTATAATTCTTCTTTGGCTATTGCAATATTTGTATGGATATTTTTTTTTAATTACAAAATAAAAGTAATAAATTTCAATGAAAAAAATAATTGTTCCAATTAAATACCCCATGAATAAGACAATAAATACAGGCACAAGTTCCTGTAAATGAATATTTTTATTAGATTTTGCTTTAGGTTTGGGATATCTATTATCCATAAAATTTTTAATCCAAAAATTAATTAATCCAGTATCTCGTAATTTTGTAATTAATTTATTAATGTTTTTAATATTTGGTAAATTGCGTATCGAAGCTATTGTCGTAATGGATGTATGAACATTTTCAGGTAAAACATAAAATGTAGTGTATGCTTCATAATTAATTATTGAATATGCTTGCTGTCTAAGTATTGCAATATTTGATATGTTACCTTCAACCATTGAACGTAAGGTTTTATAATATAAATTAAAATCGTAGTACTTAACATTATCGCGAAAATAGTAATCAATTTTATTATTTTCGATACTTGGATCGGTTGAATTGTATATGTAAGCATCGTACTTTGATACTATCAAATTTAAACCTGATTTAATTAATTGTTCAACGTTTTCAATTTTTTTATGTGAAGAAATGACCAAATCACTAAATAAAGATGAAATGTAATATTGACTCAAAATATAACCAACTAAAGCCCAAGTTATGAAAAATATACGATGAGATATCCTTATTGGCTGCCGAGCCAGAGTAATACCAATCAATAAGCCAAATAATCCCACTACTCCTTGAACTTCAATTTTAAATAAAACAATCAGAAATGATGAAGTAATGAACAAAGTTATTAAAATTATCCAAACTTCATAATTCAATGGTGTTAGTAAATCTTTCAATGTTACTTCAGATGTTATTGATACAAGCCAGTTAATTGAAGTTATCTTAAATAATAATTCAATGTTAAAAAATTAATTTAATTGATTTTCAAATATTAAAACTTACATCATACAGTGTTAGATAGTCTACGTGTTCTGAAGGCCCTTCATCAAAGCCACATAAGACAAATTGAAAATCATTTTTTAATTTTGCTGACACGACTGGAATAACATCTTTTTCGTTCGCCAAGGGTATTAAACTATACTTTATCTGAAAATTGAAATGTTGCGCTACGGTGTCCAAAATTATTACAGAAGTTCCTTCAACACCCTTATCACTATTAGTTGATTGTGAATAATAAGTCGTATCAATAAATCCAGATTTCATAATACAATTTTCAAATTCTAATTCACTAAAGATTTCTTTTTTCAAATTATAATAATAATTTTGTGAAATACAGGGTGACCCTATAATCATCGGCTCATCAGGAGTACAAAATTCATTGGATCTAAACTTGATTGATTTAGCTAACCAAAATTCCTTTTTTATAAGTCCACTAATTACAACATTGTGAATTTTTCTTTTCCATAAAACCTGTACCAAATATGAAGCATCTGCCAAGAAACTTTTTTGATTCAAATATTGTTTGGTAAGAATTACAAAGAAGAGTAAGCAGTTTCTCGAGCAAAGATATAATAATTCCGTTGATTTGTAAGACTCCAAAGCACTTGCTTTATCAATCAATAAAATCGAATATGAACTTGTAGAATATAAAGACTTTGATTTAAGATTTTCTGATACCGAATATAAAGATAAATTAGAATCCATTAAACTTTGTATGATAAAATTGTTTGCTGGTGAGGAAAAGCGTGATACACTTGTAAAAAGTGATATTGGTTGAGTCTTGGTCAAAGAGTAACTCAGAAAATCAGACAAACATGAAATACCAACATTCAGATTTCCGATATTAGAATTTGAAAAATTGTTATAAAGTATAGAACTATTCATGGTATCACAATTAATAATTAATAAATATATTAATGTCAAATCAAAAGACAACTTAATAATTGATAAATACTTCATTTTTTTTTTTTTTGAATTATTAAACAGGATTAAAATATATTTTTTATTGCTTGTACTTTATCCTGGCTCAAAAATAGTAATAAATTTTTTTAGCTTGTCACTCAATCTATAAATAAAAATATTTAAAAAAATATTTTTTTTTGTTTTCGTGTATAAAATTATTTATTTTTGCAATTGAAAAAATTGATTTTCTTATTTTGACATTTGCATGTTTTAAAGTCATTTAATTTTAAAATAATAATTATGTTATTTTTAATATTTTTTTAAATAATTATAAAGCAAATATTTTTTGTGTGTAATTTTTATTCAAGGTATTTCTGGCTTAATATTGATAAAATTGCACGATTGTATCTTCGAAAGATAAAAACAATATTCAAAAAATTTTTATAAATTTGTAATAAAGCCTTTAGTTTTTAAAAATATTATCTTAAAATTAAATTCACTATTTTAAATTGTGCCAAAATTTAAAAAAAATAAAAATAATCATAAATTTAGTAGCTGATTAAATGATGATGCTGCTTCGAACAAACATTCAAGCTGTTCCTAAAAAATTAAATGAATATTAATATTTACTAAATAATAATTAAATTATGGATTATTATTGGTCCTACATTCAATATAAATTTTTGATATGTAGAATAGGTTGTGGATTTTTAAACGATCATAGATTAAAAAATTATTAGAATTGCAAAATTTTTATATAGCTGATCTTTCTTTATCACGAAGATATTTTATGATATCCTCTTTCCCAAGAGGTTGAACGTTGGAAGATTTTTTCTTATTTTCAATATTATTCATTAACACATTTTGTTTTAAACAATGATATTGTATCTGTAATTTTAATTTGTTGGTTAAATCTTTACCAATGTTGGAGTTACCGTATACCATGCTACCTATAATCTCACTTCGATCCTCAAAAGAGAATGCCGAAGTAGACCAAAGAGGACCCCAATTCCGTACATAATGTACTAGGTGACTATTTTGATGGGCATTATAACTGTCTTGTCTATTTCCATAAAATTGCCAAATTTCGGAATAAAATTTTTTCAAACAAGTGTCTGCCAAATCTAAGTTCTGTTCTTTTACTTTATCTTTATTTAGTAAAAATACCCCAACAACTAATATCAATATAATACTTTAATTTATGAAAATTTTAACGAAATTTTAAGAATTTTAAATAATATTTTAATTATTAAAAAAAAAAGTTTATATAGGTTACCTTAACTAAAATAGGTTATTTTTTCAAATTCATTAGAAACTTATATAGAAATTAAAAAATAATTATTTTGAGCAGTAGAATATAAATAAAAATAGTATTAACCGTTAAAAATTAAAGCCTTATTTTGTTGGCGAAAATTAATACTTTAATAGTATTATACCGTCAATGACGGGTAGAGCGAAGCTGACCATATTAGGCAAAAGTTGAAGTATTATTTTAATTTTGGGGTATGAATGGTGAGGAGTATAAAGCTTTGATCGTATCGAGTTCAATATCAATGTGTAAATAAGTCCCTAGAGATTTCTGCACCAAAGACCCCTAAATTGAAAATATTCTAAATCCATTTAAGCCCCCCCCCTGCCGAGCCGGACTTTTTCAGATACCCCATCCAATGAACATGTTCCGTGTTAAAAATAAACAGTTTTAGGCTTTTTCCGAGTTTCGCAGTTAACAAGGGTAGTTCAATATACTTGGAAAAGAAAGTTTTTATGGATCACTTATTGATCAGTTTTACTCTCCGTTTATGCCAATGGGCCTGTTAGGCCTAGGAATATAGGGCTTAATGTTATGGAATAGAGTATTTTTGTAATTTTTACTAGAACGCTGCATCTAGCAAGTTAATCAAAACAATTTTAGTTAGTCTGACTTTTTTGGCGTATTTGTCACCTTTCGAGTCCAGTAAACCGCAGTTATTCATCACTAATTGTCTTAATGTTATCGTCCATAAATCAAAGGCACATTTCCAGCCTTCGATTGAAAATAATTTTAAAAAGACCAATTTTTTAAACTGTTGCTAAAATTGAAATTTTTGATGAAAAAAGGGTTCTAGATCTCAAAAATTTTTTATCTTTACTCATTTGATTTACTTTGCATTGATTTGCTTTTTAAATATGGCTCTAGAAACGTAGATATTAAAATTCAGATTTTTTTAAAAAACCTAAAATTAGGACTTTAATTTATCATACCTCGCAAAAAATGCAATTTCTTAGAAATAATTGAAAAGGAACAAGTAAAAAATGGTTGAAAACTTGGAGTTTATACAAAATTTTTGAAACTTATAAAACATTTTACACAATTGTGTATCTATGTTTCTAAGTAACTATTATTATAGTAGTAACTGTTACTAGTTACTTAGTAACTTACTGCCTATAAACATGTTCCATGTTAAAACAAAAATTTTTAACCGATAGATATTGACGTTTGTCTAACAAATAACGGATTAATTAGCTAAAAAAGAGAAAAATACCCCCAGTCTACCCTCATAAAGCTCTCATCCCAAAAAAACCCTAATTATAGAACTTTGTTTAGAAGCTCTTTAGTGCATCGGAACTATTTTTAAATCTTACCCGTTAGGGTCCTGCAGTTGCTGATTACAAATTTAATCAGAAAATTGGAAAAATCTCAAAAGAAAATCCAATATTGCATATTTTTTACTTTTCGTGGAACAAAATTCTTTGAACAAAACTTGGGACTAAATTATACGATTCTCATGAATAGGAGTTTTGTATTTTCACTAATAACAAAATTTATATGGAAGCTTTGAAAATCCTAAAAGAAAATCCAAGAATATAAAAAAATATTGAAAATGTTTCGTCATGTTAAAATTTGAAATTTTTGGGTCATAAAAGCCTGACTTCCCAGATCTGGGCAGCTTAGATCAAAATTCTGCTTGGCTCATATTGAAAATCATTCAATTCTAGGGGGAGGCATTGTGGGAAATTTTTCGCTAAACCTTTTCAATAAAGAGTTAAAGCTGATTGTTTATAAATAAAAGTTTAAAATGCTCTAAAACGTATAAACAATTAGCTATAATTCATTACTGAATGGCTTTAGGGAAAAATTTGCTATAATACCTATCCCTATAATTGAAAGATCTTTATTATGAGCCAAGCAGAATTTTGATCTAAGTTGTCCAGATATGGAAATTCAGGCTTTTATGACCCAAAAATATTAAAAATTTAACATAACGTATTTTTTTAAAGAAATAAACATTTTCCTTCTTTTTTTATTTTTGTACCTAATACTGAAATGCATTAAAATCTTTTATTAAAAAATACATATTATAAACAAATATATGGTTAAAAAATCTCACATTTCAAAATGTGCTGTGAGAAAACACCAGTGTCGGAGAGAGCGCCCGAAACGATCTTGAGTATAATTTACACTATAGAAGCTAAATTAAAACAATATTAACATGGAAAATGTTTATGGGGAGGGGGTACCTAAAAACTTGAAAATTAAGGGGGGGGGGGTCAAATGAGACTTAAAATAATTTCAATTTAGGAACTTTGAAAAATCTGGGCTTAGGGACCTAGAATAATATCGATTTAGGGACATGGAATAATTCAGTTATATAGACTTGGAATAATTTTGATTTAGGGATTTGGAATAATTCGGATTTAAGGACTTGGGATAATTTTGACTTAGGGTCCTAGAATTTACGCGTTTTGGGAATCAGAATAGTTTAGAATCTTAACATCTAGTAAGGTGATAATTACATATTATAAATTTAGAAAATTGTATTGTAACGTTGCGTAACATTTGAATTATACCTAGCCCTCTGCTGGAAGTAAAGATGTTCCATGTATTTAGGTTGTGTTTACACAAACCGGTTAAAAGTTTTTTTTTCAATAATAGCTACTTATATTAATAATAGTTACTTAGAAACATAAATACACAATTGTTTTATAATGTTTTATAAGTTTTAATAATTTTGTATAAACTCCAAGTTTTCAACAATTCTTTACTTGTTCCTTTTTAATTATTTCTAAAAGATTGCATTTTTTTTTTTTTTTTTTTTTGCTAGATATGATAAAGTCCTAATTTTAGGTTTTTTAAAAAAATTTGAATTTTAATATCTATGTTTCTATACCTAGAGACATATTTAAAAAACAACTTAAGTAAATCAAATGAGTAAAGATAAAAAATTTTTGAGATCTAGAACCCTTTTTTCATCAAAAATTTCAATTTTAGCAACAGTTTAAAAAATTGGTCTTTTTAAAATTATTTTCAATCGAAGGCTGGAAATGTGCCTTTGATTTATGGACGATAACATTAAGAGAATTAGTGATGAATAACTGCGGTTTACTGGACTCGAAAGTTGACAGATACGCCAAAAAAGTCACACTAACTAAAATTGTTTTGATTAACTTGCTAGATGCAGCGTTCTAGTAAAAATTACAAAAATACTCTATTTCATAACATTGAGCCCTATATTCCTAGGCCTAACAGGCCCATTGGCATAAACGGAGAGTAAAACTGATCAATCAGTGATCCATAAAAACTTTCTCTTCTATGTATATTGAACTACCCTTGTTAACTGCGAAACTCGGAAAAAGCCTAAAACAGTTTTTTTTTTAACACGGAACATGTTCATTGGATGGGGTATCTGAAAAAGTCCGGCTCGGCAGGGGTTGGCTGAAATGGATTTAGAATATTTTCAATTTAGGGGCCTTTGGTGCAGAAGTCCCTACGGAACTCTTGTTATGCGACCTTTGGTGTAGAAGTCCCTATGGAACTTTGGTGCATACGTCCCTAGGAACCTTTGGCGCAGAAGTCCCTAGAGAGCTTTGGTGCAGTAGTCCCTACAGGACTCTTCTTATGGAACCTTTGGTGTCAAAGTCCCTGTGGACCTTTGGTGCAGAAGCCCCTAGGGATACTTTTCGTTAGTTGAGTTGTTACACAAATCGGTTATAAATTTTTTCAATAATGTATCTTAACAATGTGTTTAGGAACAAATTAAAATTTTCAAGTTGATTCGTATTATTTAAACTAAGAGAAAGGAAAGTGAATTTGAGATGTGGGTAACTATTATTAATAGATTTTTACGTCTTATTTACACATTGATATTGCACTTGATCAAATCCAGGGTTGGGAATACTGGACGCGTATCATATCCGTATATATGGAATTGATAAATATGAATTTTGATTTTTTGCCGTATATACGGTTTATTTAATATGGAATCATATGAAAAATACCGTATATACGGTTCTAAAAATGCACGAATCAGTATTTTCAAAACCGTACATACGGATAAATTTGTACGGGACCCGTATTTTGTAAACCTTATATACGGTTCTCAAAATTTTTCAACCGTATATACGAAAATTTTTAAGACCTGTAAAGCTCAATTTCGTCAAAAATTACATTTTTGACAGCAGTTTAAAAAAATTCAAAAATTGGTTATTTTTAGTCGAAAATTACCAGTAGGTTAATTGACTATAGCGCTGAGGGAATCAGTGATAAAAAAAAGCAGTTGACGGCATTTGAAAGGTGACATTTACTCCCAAAAAAATTCGACTAACCAGAAGTATTTTGGTTCATTTTTGAGGTTGTAGCGTTATATCTACATTTACCAAAAAACCCTGTTTTATAAGCTTAGGTCAACATGTAAATTTGCGTTTCTAGCCCCAAAATACCCTTTGGAATAAATGCAGGGCCTTTTTATGTCTTTACAACACATAAAAGTATGTTTTCAGTAAAAATTAGCTTTTTGAAACGCTTTTTGGATTTTGTAAAAATTTGTATAGCTAAAAACCCAAAATTCCCATGTTATTTAAATGGGAAACTTCAAGTGCTCGGTGGCACGGGTTAAAAAAATCGAAAATCAACATCCTTGGAGCTGGGGGTTTTTTATGACCTAAATATTCGAAAAAAATGGGGGGAGCCAAAAAATATCGAAAAAAAAAATTAGACACTCTAATGTACATATATCTCTCTATATTATAAAATTACTAGCAAGAGTTGGCTCTACCCCCCCCCCTGTATTGCATTTTATTCTGTTTCTGTTGCTTAAGAAAATCATGTTTCACTGCAAATTTATAATTATTCAAACACATTTAGAGTTTTCAGAGGAGCCTAGTTCTGTCCCCAGTAGAGTTATAATTATTAATTACAGAAACATATTTAAAAAGGTATTGGAGAGGCTGTCTAATCTCGAAGATAATTTATTTCTTATGGAATCGACGTCTTTCTCCCGCACGAACAGAATCTAGCATTTTAGTATTAGTATCTCGTGTACTATTTTGGTACTATAGACTTAGAGACTTCAAGACCTATTATGAATCATGTTAGTCGGCTAGTAATTTCATAATTTAAACTTCGTTTTATTAACTGGATATGCAATTTTTTTAGTATTTTTTAGTCTATAGGATTTAAGGCCTCATAATAAAAATTATCAAATAATTTTCAGAGGGGCCTCTTTATAGTCCTAATAGTTTTTAGCGTAAACAATATAAATTGCAAATAATTTTAAATAAACAATCATGCGTTTGACTCCTGGATATGCAAAATCTAGGTTTTCAGAGGGCCTTAATTTTTTGTTAATGATAAACTCGATTAAGGTAGGGTCCCACTTCACGAAAAATTTGCTTTCCAAAATTTTTTTTGTGTTATTTGCACGGTGCAGCAGTAAAAAAGTATGAAATTCGATGTAAAAAAGAAAAAAAGAATCGCGAAATTTGTGGCAATTTGAATTCCTTGGGAGCCCATACAGGGTGGAGCTTAAATTTGACTTAGCAAACTTGGGTGTAGAAACCCAGAAGTTTTTACAGGGTGGAGAATGTTATTTTTAGGCATTAAAAATAAATATCCGTGATAATACGAAGTCTTTGCTTGGCACTTTTCCGCGGGCCTCTGGCCTTCCTGTGCTTTTTGACAGCCTTGCCACAGGCTTTGCCACGCGCAATCTTGCTTTACGAGACTTATTCTTAACTTTTGAATTTTGCTCCTTTACCACGTCGAGTACTTATATTTTTCGTTTAAGGAACGTGGCCCTGAAAAGGGCCGATTGGTAAAATCCTCCCTTGCCACGTCTTATAATTTTTACATAGTAAACTTTGTAACGTATTTGTCGCGCGCGCTGCAATCAGTGAACGAACTCGAAGCCAGCGAAGGCCTATAAATATAACCGCGAATCTAGCCAAAGCAGCATTTGCTGTCCTGACTTCAACCTTCACGCACGCGGCTACTTTGACACTTTCGCTATGCTGTGGATAAGATTGCTTGCTGGTTTGATTGTTGCTGATGTGCTTGGTGCACTTGGAGGAGTCCATGGATTTCGGACGTTGAATCCTCATTGAAGCAGCTCGTAAGCTGTGATTGATTGAATCGCTTGGTGCAATTTTCCGAGCTCGTAGGCTTGAAGAGGTGGACATTTATAAGCCTGGCCAGGAGAAGTCACCTGAGCACTAGGTGCTCGCATGTTTGTAAGTTTTTGATTTCTCTTTTGTATGTTTGTGTATGTATGTGTATTTGTGGCCTTGGTGATTGAATTTGTTGTATGTCTGTGATTTATTGATTTGGAACGTTTGGCTGAAGCCACGCATCAAATGCAAGAAAAAAAAACCACCGGCCCTTTTTAGGGCCACCTATTACGTACAACAAAGAACAAATAATACAGAAAGCTTCTACTGAAATTAACACATTTATTGTAATAATTTCTAAATATAAATGTGCTTAAAAAATTTTTATAAACTTTAAAATTATGAAATACAATAAATTTAAACAATGAAAAAATAATTCTTATATTTTTGATCCTAAAATGAAAAAAAAACATAAATTAAGCATGAATCAAATTTTCTATTTATCTTTTCATATGATGTTCCATACAATTCATTTTCTTTTATTTTAGCTATCAGTTTTTATATTTTTTGGGTTATGGCTCTATTAATTTTATCTACACTCATATTCACTTGCATACCTTCCTTGCCTTGAACCCATATGGAAAATGCTACAAAATATTTATTTAATTATAATAGTAATTAAAAAAAAAAACTTATTTATATAAACTTAGTACTAACTAGTTATAACTTTAAAAGCGTACTGATGAAGACCAACAATCGGTTGATTGATAGGATGTTTAGTGTGTCTTGGTGGTTGCCCTGTTTTTGTACACGCTTTGATTGCTTCTAATTTAAAAATACCAGGTATCAAAAGAGTAGCAACTTTACCAGCATCAGGAGCACCAAGTGCATATCTTACGTTTTTTACTTTGCAGTAAACTCAGTTACTTAATTCTACACTCTGCATGTAGATTAAAAAAGACCATTAAGAAAAAAATTACATTTAAATTGTCCATTTTCAACAAATTAATTTGTACTTTATCTAATTTACCAAATAACTGACTTTCGTCTACGCTTTGACGAGTACATTCATGGAAATGAAAATTTTCAAAGTTTAGATCTAAAATTGGTTCTCTGTAAACTGAAAATAAAAGTGAAAAAGCAATATAAGGCCGTTTATGTGATCATTAATGTTAATTTTTAAAATAATTTTAGTTTACTTTTTCTTTTTTTATTATTTCTAGATCTGTTTGTTTTTGTTTGTCTTTTTATTCTTCCACTAACAAAAACTGCACTGCCTTCACTTTCATAATCAACTGATTCAGCATCCTCATCTTCATCAGGGTCATTATCGATAATCATTTGTTCTGTAGGTGTTAAATTTTCTTTGGTACCCATTTCATCGTTATCAGTACTATATGATAATGTAACAAGCCTTAAGTTTGCCTGGTCTTTACTTAATCGAGAAGGTCGCTTTGGCATAACTAATTCTGGATCTGACACTTTCGGCTTTTTTTTTGTTTTACTATTTTTTGTTATATATTTTTATACTTACTAGAGATATCAAATATTATAACATCGCATTGGACATCTTGAAAACAAAAAAAGATTTTGTCTTTTTTTTTTAATTTAATTTGTCTCCAGCCACTTGAGCTGAAGTTATTTTTGAATATTGTTTACCGTCATTCTACGATACGTTTTCAACTGTTTGATATTGTATTTCACTCATTATTTAATATAAATTAAAACATTGATTAAATATTTATTTTATATAATTTATAAATAAATTCTTAACCATTTATTTTGTTTATTTTTGTTAGTAAACAGTAACAAAAATTGAATAATACGTTAGTAAATGATTCGTGAAGTTGCGGTGCGTGCATGGTGCGTGGCAGTGTTCATCTCTACCGATTCTATACCGTCGATGAAGAAAATATACACATAAAAAATAATCAAACTATAGAAATATCTGGTGTTATTATAATAAAAATAATTTATTGAGATAAAAATATAGCCCTTTTTCTAAAAATAAATAAACAATTTATTATAAAATTTTAATTACTTAACATTCAAAAAAATTTTCAAAAATTTTTTTTTTATATAAAAAAATCACCGTGTATTATTCTGCGTGGACTATCGACTTAAAAACCACCTAAATTTAAAATTAATGTAAATAACAATATGTATATTATATATGTATATTTAATGATGGTATTCAATGTTAAAATATAAATAATTTTGTGTATAGGTATTAAACATTTTATTTAAAAGAAAAGTATAATAGAATTTATTACTATCAAGATTCAATAAAATAATGATTATTTGTTAACATTGTTGAGTTATGCTAAAAAAAATATACTCAATTTAATAAAAAAAATTTAATTTGTCAAAAGCGCCTTACTAATGCATTTACAATAAAAATTTTCATTTATGCTTCAGAATTCTAAGTTTAAAAAAAAAATAGAGATCTCAGGAGAATTCGTCGGGAAGGCCTTACAACCACATAATCTTCTAAAATAAAAAAACAACACGTAATGCATAATATCTCACGGCTAGCTTGAAAGATCAGATTATGAAAAAGTCGGGCACTTGGGATTTTATATCGAAAAATGAATGTTCAACCTATAAGGAAATAATCCTTTTTTGCGTTTAAATGTTCAATTTATATTTTGGCGAGTTATTTGATAAAACGTGTCTCTCGGGGGAGCTGAAAATGAGCAAAAATTTTCCCAGCTCGGATCGGGCTGAAATTTTCAGGAAAGGTTGCTTTTTTGGTCCCCAGAAACATGTTGAAACCCGTTTATGAAAATCAGTCATCCTCTTCGAGATATTTATCAATATGTCTCCCATTTAAAATACATAGGAAAAGCCATTTTGTAGCGGTTTTTCTGATTTTGCTTCACAATTTTAGTTTGACTAAGCACAAAACCAATGAGAAAAGTTTTTTTTAACATTTATTTTATATATATTATATACATATAAATAATTTAATACACGGAATTTTTAAAAAACGTTATTTTTTCAATTTTAAACGCGATTTTTCAGACATAGAGGCGTTTTGCCACGTTGGCCAAAGACCAATCCTCTATATAATGAAGCAGGCATGTGTATTAATGTTAAAAAAAATTTGTCTCATTGGTTTCGTGCTTAGTCAAACTAAAATTGTGAAGCAAAATCAGAAAAACAGCTACAAAATGGCTTTTTCCATGTATTTTAAATGGGAGACATATTGATAAATATCTCGAAGAGGATGACTGATTTTCAAAAACTGGTTTCAACATATTTCTGGGGACCAAAAAGGCAATCTTTCCTGAAAATTTCAGCCTGATCCGAGCAGGGAAAATTTTTGCTCTTTTTCAGCTCCCTCGAGAGACACGTTTTATCAAATAACTCGCCAATATATAAATTTAACATTCAAACCCAAAAAAGGATTATTTTCTTATAGGTTGAACATTCATTTTTCGCTATAAAATCCCAAGTGCCCGACCTTTTCATAATCTGATCTTTCAAGCTAGCCGTGATATCTACATAACCTTATAGTAGATTATAATACAAAAATGACACGTCGAGCCTAACAAATAATAATGTTAATTTTAATTTAAAAAACCTTAAATTTAAAAAATTTTAATAGGCTCTGCCATTATTTTTGAATAAATCCAAGATACCTTCATATCAACAGCATCACCTTAAATTATAAATAATAAGTTCAAAATATTATTGTAAATTTAGAATTGTTTGAGACGCAAAATTTATCATCCGATAGTAAAGTATCCAATTATTTTTACAAATAAAGTTTCTTAAATAATTTGATCAGATATTTTTCATTCCCATTTATAAAAATTATTTGTTCTACATAAAAAAAAACAATGTCATATAATAATAAATTCAAAAAGTTAATCAATGACAATATTTAATTGGCTTTAAAGTTTTATTAATTTTTGATTTTCCTTTTTTATTTTTTTTACCAGTAAAAGATTTTTTATTTGATTTAATTATTCTTATAATTCTGCTTTTGCTTTTGTAATATTTGTATGGATATTTTTTTTTAATTACAAAATAAAAGTAATAAAATTCTATGAAAAAAATAATTGTTGCAATTAAATACCCCATGAATAAAACAATAAGTACAGGCACAAGTTCCCGTAATCGAATATTTTTATAAGATTTTGCTTGAGGTTTTGGATATCTATTATTCATAAAATTTTTAATCCAAAAATTAATTAATCCAGTATCTCGTAATTTTGTAATAAATTTATTAATGTTTTTAATATTTGGTAAATTGCGTATCGAAGCTATTGACGTAATGGATGTATGAACATTTTCAGGTAAAACATAAAACGTAGTATATACATTATAATTAATTATTGAATAAACTTGCTGCCTAAGTATTGCAATATTTGAAATGTTACCTTCAACCATTGAAATTAAGGTTTTATAATATAAATTAAAATCGTAGTACTTAACATTATCTCGAAAATAATAATCAATTTCATCGTATTCGATACTTGGATCAGTTGAGTTGTATATGTAAGCATCATACTTGGATACTATCAAATTTAAACCTGATTTGCTTAATTGTTCAGAATTATCAAATTTTATATACGAAGAAATTACCAAATCTCTAAATAAAGATGAAATGTAATATTGACTCAAAATATAACCAACTAAAGCCCAAGTTATGAAAAATATACGATGAGATATTCTTATTGGCTGCCGTGCCAGAGCAATGCCAATCAATAAGCCAAATAATCCCAGTACTCCTTGAACTTCAATTTTAAAGAAAACAATCAGAAAAGATGAAGTAATGAACAAAGTTATTAAAATTATCCAAACTTCATAATTCAATGGTGTTAACAAATCTTTCAATGATACTCCAGACGTTATTGATACAAGCCAATTAATTGATGTGATCTTAAATAATAATTCAATATTACAAAAATGATTTATTGATTTTAAAATATTTAAACTTACGTCATATTGTGTTAGATAGTCCACGTGTTCTGAAGGTCCTTCATCAAAGCCACATAAGATAAATTGAAAATCATTTTTTAATTTTGCTGACACAACTGGAATAACAACTTTTTCATCTGGTAAAGGTATTAACTTATACTTAATCTGAAAATTGAAATGCTGTGCTATGGTGTCTAAGATTATTACAGAAGTTCCTTCAACGCCCTTATCAGTTTCAGTTGATTGCGAAAAATAAGTCGTATCAATAAATCCAGATTTCATAATACAATTTTCAAATTCTAATTCACGAAAGATTTCTTCACTCAAATTATAATAATAATTTTGTAAAATACAAGGAGACCCTATAATCATCGGCTCATCAGGAGTACAATATTCATTAGATCTAAACTTGATTGATTTAGCTAACCAAAATTCCTTTTTTATAAGTCCACTTATTACAACATTGTGAATTTTTCTTTTCCATAAAACCTGTACCAAATATGAAGCATCTGCCAAGAAACTTTCTTGATTCAAATATTGTTTGGTAAGAATTACAAAGAACAGTAAGCAGTTTCTCGAGCAAAGATATAATAATTCCGTTGATTTGTAATACTCCAAATTACTTGCTTTATCAATCAATAAAATCGAATATGAACTTGTAGAATATAAAGACTTCGATTTAAGGTTTCCTGATACCGAATATAAAGATAAATTAGACTCCATTAAACTTTGTATGATTAAATTATTTGCTGGCGAAGAAAAGCGAGAAACGCTAGTAAGAAGTGATATTGGTTTGGTCTGGGGCAAAGAGTTACTCAGAAAATCAGATAAACATGAAATACCAACATTCAGATTTCCGAAATTAGAATTTGAAAAATTGTTATAAAATATAGAACTATTCATGGTATCACAATTAATAATTAATAAATATATTAATGTCAAATTAAAATACAACTTAATAATTAACAAATACTTCATTTTTTTTTTTGAATTATTAAACAGGATTAAAATATATTTTTTATTGCTTGTACTTTATCCTGGTTCAAAAACAGTAATAAAAGTTTTTAGCTTGCCACTCAATCTATAAATAAAAATATTTAAAAAAATATTTTTTTTGTTTTCGTGTATAAAATTATTTATTTTTGCAATTGAAAAAATTGATTTTCTCGTTTTGACATTTGCATGCTTTAAAGTCTTTTAATTTTAAAATAAAAAATATGTTATTTTTAATATTTATTTAAATAATTAAAAAAACTTATTTTTTCGTGTAATTTTTGATCAGGGTATTGCATGATTGAATATTCAAAGGATAAAAACAATATTTTTCAAACTAAGAATATTTTTGATTCAGTTGTAATTCTTAATATTTTTTCAAACACATTTAAAAAAATTTTTTTTTAATTTATGAAAAAGCCTTTATTTTTTAAAAATATTATTTTCATAAAATTTTATATATGATGCATAAAACTAATAACAAAATAAATAAAGTTTTACAGATGCGTGTTATATAAAAATATGATCTTAAAACTAATTTTTCTCTTTCACATTGTTACAAAATTTAAATAAAAAATACAGAATCATAAATTTAGTAGCTGATTAAATGATAATGCTGCTTCGTACAAATATTTAAGCTATTCCTAAAAAATTAAATGGATTATCAATATTTACTAAATAATTAAGTAATTAATTAATTTACTGGTTTACTAATAAACTGATGTCTGTATCTTCTTATGGTAAGAATAGCCCAAGGAACGACACATTCTTGGTAGATTTTCATTCTTTTAAATATTAAATATGCAGTTAGCCATAAACCACATAATTTTATTCCATCTCTAAAAAATAATAATCAATATAAATAATAAATTAAATATCATAAAAATCTTAACGTTGATCTTTACCAGCACACGATTACAATAGGAGCGTCTTTTTTTCTTGGCATTTTGTTAAAATTGTAACAAAGTTTTGTTAATTCCTTTACTGATGGTAATTCAGTGTCAGGACTATTATTATAAGACATTATTTTGACTATTTTTTCGTTTACCTTTGAAATAAATTTAATAAATTTAAAAAAATATTTTACAAATTTTCTAAATTAATCATTACTCTGAACTATTAATAATTCTAACACTCACTAAAATACAAGGACGTTTCAACTTTAGTATTTCTTATTGGATTTATTTTTAAATACGTAGTAACATTTCCACATTTCAAATTATGAGGTATTTATTCACAATAAGTCTAAAATTAATCAAAATAATAATAATAATTACAATAAATATTCATTTTTATAAAAATTAAATAAATTTTATGATTTTAATTATTATTATTATTATTATTATTCAATTTATTCACAATAGCAAAATACAGTACACTCTTGTTTACATTCATATTTAGTACATATATATATATATAATAAAATTTTTATATAATAAATTTTTATTTATTTTTAAAAATTAGTCAACAAGTATAAATATAAATTTTTAAAAATTAGTCAACAAGTATAAATATAAGTTATGTATAATTAAATCAGGTATATCTAGTAAATTTGAACAAATATAAATTTATAAGTAATAGTGATAATAGTATTAGTTAGTACATAGTTATGTAAATATGATTATATATGTCTTTGGTATATATTTGTCTTAATACTTGCAGATTCTTCAAGTATTGGTAATTCTAAACAATAACAAATTCAATATTAAATTCTGATATTATTCTCCAAAAATCAATTAAAGTTTTTGGTAATGGTAATTGTGTCGTTATAAAATTTTCATTATTTAGTAAATTTTTAATATTTGTTCCAGCAATGTAATCACGGTCGTCATCTAATATCCATAATTTTTTCAAATATAATATGTTTATACCATCTTAAATTATAACAATTTTAATTATTTATATGATTATTAACATTATTTGGATTAAATTTACCAGCATATTCTGGAAATATATGAAAATGTACTATTATCCTAATCACGTTCAATAATCCTAATTAAAATTTATCACTATTTAAAATAAAATTTTAAAATTTATAAATCATAATAACTACAAACCAATGATAATCAATTTCAAAACTTTTTTTCATTCTCATGATATTATGTATCAATAAAAAATTTATTACATTTAATACAAGTATCAATCGAATGTAAATTTTCAATTAGTGTCAAATGTAAAAATAGATATTGATCATTCGTATCCACCATATTCATTCTATCGTCTTGTATCATTTTTAAATCGTTATAAATATCAATAACCATTTCTGATACTGCTCTATTGATACAAATGTCTAATAATATTAACATTCCTGTTCTACCAACTCCGTTGTTACAATGAACGACAATTGGTGGTTGACCAATTTTTCTTGGAATTGGAATATATTCGTGATATTTTTTAATGTAATTCTATAATGAAATTGGATTTAATGAATTATCGTTTTCTGACCATGCTGTGTATTGAAGATGGTGTACCTAAAATAAATATTTATTAAATTTGCTGTTTGAATCGGAAATTTTAAGAATGTGATTATTTTACTGTTTGTTTATCGGTGAATACTATCGTTATGACTTATTTCAAATTTTCTTCATAAATAATCAATATCAAATGTTTCTTCTGTTATATCCACTGTTATTCAACAATAATTTTTGATATCCCTACTTTTTTAGGCCGTTAACCTTCTTGGTTTATCTAAAAGCAATTAAAAATTCATAAAAATATATTTTACACATCTGGATGTATCAATAAATAAATTACTTTTCCATTATCATATGTGAACAATTCATCATAAAAATAAAAATAACATTTTCTTGCCAAATCTTATTCCAAAAATCATTAACTGTACTTTCCTTTGGATTTTGTCTTTCAATATAAAATTTTTTTCTCCGTCGTATCCGATGTCTCCATATGGCGAAAAGGGGTATCGGGACTTGAGGGGGGGAAAGTTTCTTGTAAAAGTCAAAAACTATAAATATTTCTCAAATATTAGTTTTTTTATGATTTTATTTATTATATTATATAATATTATTTTTAAGCATAAGTCTTACATAACCTAAAAAAGTGGAATATGATAATTAAACGAGGCGTAAGGCCTTATACCCACATAACATAAGGAAATAGTCTAAAATAAGAAACAACACGTAAAGCATTAGATCCACATAACCTAATTAGATATTAGATTATAATACAAATATGATACGTCCAGCCTAACAAATAGAAAGTTAATTATATTTCTAAGTCCCTTAAATTTTAATAATTGTTCTATATCATTAGGCTCTGCCATCATTTTTGAATAAATTAAAGATACCTTAATAAATTAGGCGCATTACCTTAAATTACAAATAATAAGTTTAAAATATTTTTGTAAATTCAGAATCTTTTGAGACGCATAATTCGATTATTTTTTCCAATAAAATTTCTTAAATAATTTTATAAGATTTTTTTTATTCCCGTTTATAAAATTTATTTTTTATAAATAAAAAAAAAACCAATGACATGAAATATTAAATTCAAAAAGATAATCAATGACAATATTTAATTGGCCTTAAAGTTTTATTAATTTTTGATTTTCCTTTTTTATTTTTTTTTAAAGTAAAATATTTTTTATTTAATCTATTAATTTTTATAATTCTTCTTTGGTTATTGTAATATTTGTATGGAGATTTTTTTTTAATTACAAAATTAAAGTAATAAATTTCTATGAAAAAAATAATTATTGCAATTAAATACCCAACGAATAAGACAATAAAAACAGGCACAAGTTCTCGCAAATGAATATTTTTATTAGATTTTGCTTTAGGTTTTGGATATCTGTTTTCCATAAAATTTTTAATCCAAAATTTAATTAATCCAGTATCTTGTAATTTTGTAATAAATTTATTAATGTTAAATTGCGTATCGAAGCTATTGATGTAATGGATGTATGAATATTTTCAGGTAAAACATAAAACGTAGGGTATGCATCATAATTAATTATTGAATACGCTTTCTGTCTAAGTAATGCAGTATTTGATATGTTACCTTCAGCAATTGAAAGTATGGTTTTATAATATAATTTAAAATCGTAGTACTTAACATTATCACGAAAATAATAATCAATTTCATTATATTCGATACTTGGATCAGTTGAATTGTATATGTAAGCATCGTACTTGGATACTATCAAATTTAAACCTGATTTGCTTAATTCTTCAGAATTATCAAATTTTATATATGAAGAAGTAACTAAATAACTAAATAAAGATGAAGTGTAATATTGACTTATAATATAACCAACTAAAGCCCAAGTTATGAAAAATAAACGATGAGATATCCTTATTGGCTGCCGTGCCAGAGCAATACCAATCAATAAGCCAAATAATCCAAGTACTCCTTGAACTTTAATTTTGAAGAAAACAATCAGAAAAGATGAAATAATGAACAAAGTTATTAAAATTATCCAAACTTCACAATTCAATGGTGTTAACAAATCTTTCAATGATACTTCAGATGTTATTGATATAAGCCAATTAATTGAAGTGATCTTAAATAAAAATTCAATGTTACAAAAATACTTTGTTGATTTTTAAATATTAAAACGTACGTCATATGGTGTTAGATAGTCCACGTGTTCTGAAGGCCCTTCATTAAAGCCACATAATATAAATTGAAAATCATTTTTTAATTTTGCTGACACAACTGGAATAACAACTTTTTCATCTGGTAAAGGTATTAACTTATACTTAATCTGAAAATTGAAATGCTGTGCTATGGTGTCCAAGATTATTACAGAAGTTCCTTCAACGCCCTTATCAGTTTCAGTTGATTGCGAAAAATAAGTCGTATCAATAAATCCAGATTTCATAATACAATTTTCAAATTCTAATTCACTAAAGATTTCTTTACTTAAATTATAATAATAATTTTGTGAAATACAAAGAGACCCTATAATTATTGGCCCCTCAGGAGCACAAAATTCATTTGATCTAAACTTGATTGATTTAGCTAACCAAAATTCCTTTTTTATAAGTCCACTTATTACAACATTGTGAATTTTTCTTTTTCATAAAACCTGTACCAAATATGAAGCATCTGCCAAGAAACTTTCTTGATTCAAATATTGTTTGGTAAGAATTACAAAGAACAGTAAGCAGTTTCTCGAGCAAAGATATAATAATTCCGTTGATTTGTAATACTCCAAATTATTTGCTTTATCAATCAATAAAATCGCATATGAACTTGTAGAATATAAATAATTTGATTTAAACTTTTCAGATACTGAATAAAAAGATAAATTAGACTCCATTAAACTTTGAATTATTAAATTATTTGCTAGTGAAGAAAAGCGAGAAACACTTGTAAAAAGTGATATTGATTGAGTCTGGGGCAAAGAGTAACTTAAAAAATGGGAGAAACATGAAATACCAATATTCAGATTTCCGATATTAGAATTTGAAAAATTGTTATAAAGTTTTGAATTATTCTTGGTATCACAATTAAAAATTAATAAATTTATTAATGTTAAATTAAAATACAACTTAATAATTAATAAACACTTCATTTTTTTTTTTTTTTTTTTTTGAATTATTAAACAGTTTTAAAATATGTTTTTTATTGCTATTTACTTTATTCTGTTTCAAAAACAGTAATAAAAGTTTTTAGCTTATCACTCAATGTATAAATAAAAATTTTAATAAAAATATTTTTTTTGTATTCATGATAATAAAAATATTTATTTTTGCAATTGAAAAAATGGATTTTCTTATTTTGATATTTGCATGTTTCAGTCATTTAATTTAAAAAAAAAAATTATGTTATTTTTAATATTTATTTTTAATATTTATTTAAATAATTAATAAAGTAAATATTTTTTTGTATAATTTTTTTTAAAGTTATTTCTGGGCTAATATTGATAATATGGCATGATTACATCTTTCAAAAATAAAAACAATATTTTTCAAACTAAGAGTATTTTGAATCCAGATGTAATTCTTAATATTTTTTCATGCAAATTTAAAACAATTTATAACTACTGATGTTGGCTTTTTCGCCCATATTTTTGGAATATGCGAGTGTTGAAATATTCCTCAACAATCGCATATTTAAAACAATTTTATTTTTAACTTATGATAAAGCCTTTATTTTTTAAAAATGTTATTTTAATAAATTTGTATATATGATGCATAAAACTAATAGCATGATAAATAAAGCTTTATACAAATAAGCGTTTATAATAATATGATCTATAAACTAATTTTTCTCTTTTACGCTGTACCAAAATTTAAAAAAATAAATACATAATCAGTAATTTAGCAGCTGATTAAATGATAATGCTGCTTCGTACAAATATTCAAGCTGTTCCTAAAAAATTAAAAGGATTATCATTATTTACTATCTTACAAAATGATAATTAATTCATTTACTGGTTTGTTAATAAATTGATGCCTGTATCTTCTTATGGTACGAATAGCCCAAGGAACGTCACATTCATTGTATATTTTCATTCTTTTAAATATTAAATATGCAGTTAGCCATAAACCGCATAATTTTATTCCATCTCTAAAAAATAATAATCAATATAAATAATAAATTAAATAACATACACATACAGCACAAAACGTTTCTAAAACGTTTCTAGAACGTTTTAAAGTGCAAACAGAAACGTTTATAGAACGTTTTCAAAACGTTTTAGAAACGTTATTTAGGTCCGCTTTTTCTTGGAAGCTAATCGTTTTAGAATCGATCCAGAAAAAAAAATGAGAAAAAAAACTTAGAAAAAAAATTAAATGTAAACAAAATGATTTTACATGGAAACGTTTTTAAAACGTTTCTGAAACTTTTAGCTTCCAAGAAAAAGTGGACCTAAATAACGTTTCTAAAACGTTTTGAAAAACGTTCTATAAACGTTTCTGTTTGCATTTTAGTTTACATTAGAAACGTTCTAGAAACGTTTCAGAAACATTTTGTGCTGTATGTGTGGAAACTTAACGTTGATCTTTACCTGCACACGATTACAATAGGAGCGTCGTTTTTTCTTGGCATTTTGTTAAAATTGTAACAAAGTTTTGTTAATTCCTTTACTGATGGTAATTCAGTGTCAGGACTATTTTTATAAGAAATTATTTTGACTATTTTTTCGTTTTCCTTTGAAATATATTTAATAAATTTAAAAAAAATATTTTTTACAACAAATTTTCTAAATTAATCATACCTCTGAGCTATCAATAATTCTAACACTCTCACTAAAATACAAGGACGTATCAACTTTAGTATTTCTTATTGGATTTATTTTTAAATACGTACTACCATTTCCAAATTCCAAATTATCAGGTATTAATTCACAATAAGTCTAAAATTAATGAAAATAATAATAATAATAATAAATATTCAGTTTTATAAAAAATAAATAAATTTTATGATATTAATACTTGCAGAATCTTCAAGTATTGGTAGTTCTAAAACAATAACAAATTCAATATTAAATTCTGATAACATTCTCCAAAAATCAATTAAAGTTTTTGGTAATGGTAATTGTGTCGTTATAAAATTTTCGTTATTTATTAAATTTTTAATATTTGTTCCAGCAATGTAATCACTGTCGTCATCGGATATCCATAATTTTTTTAAATATAATCTGTTTATACCATCTTAAATTATAAAAAATTTAATTATTTATATGATTATTAACATTAATTGGATTAATAAAATCATCTTACCAGCATATTCTGGAAATCTATGTTTAGCATGATTACGATTTGACAACGATTTTTTTAACGATGATGTAATATTTAATGATTCTATCCACCAATCACGTTCAATAATCCTGATTAAAATTTATCATTATTTAAAATAAAATTTTTAATTTATGAATCATTATAATTACAAACCAATGATAATCAATTTCAAAACATTTTTTCATTCTCATGATATTGTCAATAAAAAATTCGTTACATTTAATACAAGTATCAATTGAATGTAAATATTCAATTAGTGTCAAATGTATAAGTAGATATTGATCATTCGTATCAACCATATTCATTCTATCTTCTCGTATCATTTTTAAATCTTTATAAATATCAATAGCCATTTCTGATACTGCTCTATTGATACAAATGTCTAATAATATTAACATTCCTGTTCTACCAGCTCCGTTATTACAATGAACGACAATTGGTGGTTGACCTATTTTTCTTGGGATTGGAATATATTCGTGATATTTTTTAATGTAATTGAATAATGAAATTGGATTTAATGGATTATCGTTTTCTGACCATGCTGTGTATTGAAGATGGTGTACCTACAATAAATATTTATTAAATTTGATGTTTGATCAAAAATTTTAAGAATGTGATTGTTTTACTGTTCGTTTATCAGTGAATTCGTTATGACTTATTTCAAATGTTCTTGATACATAATCAATATAAAATATTTCTTCAATTATATCCACTGTTATACAACCATAATTTTTAGATTTCCCAGCTTTTTTAGGCCAATATCTTTCTTGGTTTATCTAAAAACAATTAACAATTCATAAAAATATATTTTACTCATCTGAATGTAACAATAAATAAATTACTTTTCCATTATCATAATTTGAACCATTCATCATAAAGACAAAACTAACATTTTCTTGCCAAATCATGTTCCAAAAATCATTAACTGTATTTTCCTTTGGATTTTGTGTTGCAATATAAAATTTTTTTTCTCCGTTGTATCCCTTTAATTTTAAGATTTTTTATTTTTATTTGTATTATATTAATTTATTATTATTTGATCTTTTTGCTTACACTGATGTAACTAGCATTTATGTAATCAGAATATGGATCAGCTGATGTGTTTTTTAATACAACACGATTTTCATCATCTGTTTAAAAAAATATTTTAATGGAACAGTATGTACTTTAGAACTTTATGGGCAAAAAATATTATATTAAAAAAAAAAGAATAGTTTCCATAAATTCTTGTTATCGCTTTCTTTGTCATACAGTAAAATAAACAAATTTTGTCTTTGGAGTTTAAATAATTTTAGAGCTTTCAAAGCTTTTTACTGTTATAAAATTAAAATAAATCTGTTAGGTACTCACATGGATAAATGTTGTTGCACCTATTTTTGGATTTCAATTCTTCTTTTAAACCGTATTCATATAATTTTTTATTATTTACTTTAGGTATTAGCTTCAAAAAATTAATAAATTATCAGTATAACTCTGAACAGACGTAATAAAATAATCCAAAATATTTACCATTAACTGAGATATCAAACTACCATCATTTAACGATTGCTTAACGTAATCATAAAAATCTTGTACATTAATTGTCTTAAAAAAATTATTTAGCAATAATAAATTGTCGAATTTTTTATTATTTATTTCTGATTCAACTAATTTTTCAAATTCTTGTTTATTACTGTTATTGTTTTTCGTTGAATTATTTATTTTTAATTCATTTGTCAATTGAATATTTTCGTTGTTATTATCGTTTTTGTAAAGTTTTTGTATGTAACTATTTAATCTGAAAAAATACAAATTTTAGAAACCCCTATCCTATATCGACACCTAACGGTAGCAGCTAAAAATATTTTTATAATAAACGTACCTTTTCCTAAATATAATGAATGTTAAGGCAATTAACATAACACTTAATAACAATATTGGTGATATCCATGTGGCATAATAATTAATTAATTTAATATTCTTTTCTATTATGAATATTTTTTCTGTTTTCATTTTGTTTAACAGTAAGAAATCATTTTCTGTTTCATTGGTATTATTAATTTTGTTAACTAATAGTAATAAATGAATGATATAAGTTTCATTTGAGCACAGTACGTTATTTTTTATGTTGTTGGATGATTTAGCATCACCAATTTGGAAATATGTTGGATAATTCTTTGGATCCTGAACAGAAAAAATGAAAATATTAATTTAACGTTCATATAATTTAATATTCGTCAGTACCTTAAACAAAGCTGCAACCCATGCATTTTTAAAGCTAAGATTTAAAAATTTTTCAATGGGTAAAACGTCGTTAGTTTCATTCTCGATGTCACAATGTTTATCACCTTCAACGATAACAAACAAAATACTTTTTTTATGATTAAATTTAATTTTCGGTATTTGAATCGTTATAGTCAAATCATCGTTATTGATAACTGGTGATAAATCATTGGTTAAAAATTTCGAATATTCTGAAATATTTAAATCGACTGTTTCAAAATTAACTAATTTTTTAGTATCGCCATAAATTTTATTTTCAGTAACTGCTGTAACATAAATATTATATTTTGTCATTGGTAGTAAATCAATGATCTTTGAGTAATATTTTTGATATGAATTATTTTTTATGGGATAATAATCAATTATATCCTCGATTTTGTCTAATAATTCAGTTTCTATTGGTATTATTTGGATTTCAAATTCCTTTAGTAAACCACCACTTTTCCATGGATGCTCCCATGTTATGTTTATCTTATTTAAGTCGTTTACTTCACATTTTATAGACTGAGGTGCGTCTGGATCTGAAAATTTATTTGTTAATTAGATAAGAAATTTTATAAAATGCCTAGGCTTTTATTTCTTACTGATTTCCTTCAACGAATTCGGAATTCTCGATGGCTCCCCTGGCACTAAAACTCCTAAATTAAATGCTATTACCTATAATAAAATTCAATATAATTTAAAATAGTTTTAGTAAAAACTAAATAAAAAAATATAATTTACTTGAATTTCATCAAAGTAATTTGATGGTTGCTTAAATTTAGCACAGTAGTAATTCTCATACAAATGACAATAATTATCAGCAGATAATTTTAAAAGATTGACACAATTATCGTCAGTACATAAATTAACATCAAAATACTCTAATTGGCCATTTAATGGTAAATAAGATTTTTTCCATCTAATTGTAGTTAAATTATTAATATAATCGTATTCAATTAATTCTAAATCATCAACTTTTGGTGGCTCTCTTGGTGGTATTTTAAATATCAAACTTATATATTGCGACGTATTTTCAAATGAACTTAAATTTCTTAACGCATGTAAATGTATTTGATAAATTTCAGAGCCAATAAATTTTGTTTTTAATAATGGAAAATAATAATTTATAGTTTCATTTTTTAAATAAATAATATTTTCATTTAATTTTCTAATAAATAATTTTGACCCTAATATTTTTCCTGTTATTTTTTTACAATCTTTTGGTGGATCCCATTTTAATATTGCTGCTTGGGTTTCTGTTGATTCATTCAGTATACGTAAATTATTAAAATTTTCAGTTGGTATTTCTGAAATTATTAAATCAAAATATTAGTATCATAAAATATACGAATGAAAATTTTATTTATTACCAATTGAATTTGTTGCGAATATTAAATATTTAATATTTCCTTGTTTTCTCGATGTTGATGCAAATATCGTAATGTTGTACTTTGTATAAGGTTTTAATTCATTGAAATCTTTTTCAATACTTTTATCTGTGTTATTTCCATTGATATAATAAACTGTTTTTAAATTATTTAAGTATGTCATATTGAAATCAGTACAACCAATTGATTCAATTTCCTAGAATATTTTTTATTGATTTAAAAATAAAAAAATTGAGTAAAAGTTTATGTAAAATTATTTACTCGATTATTTGTACCTGAATAACAATTGTATAATTTGTAATAATTCCATTTTTCATATCTGGTTCATCCCATCTAACTTTGACACCATCAGTCGTAACATTCAAAATTTCAAAATTTTTCACTTCATCCGGTGCTAAGAAAAATTTTAATTTATTTATAAAATCCAAAAATTAAAAACCAAAATTAATTTACCTCCTTCGAGTGTAACAAATATTTTTTTGAAAAACGTTGTATTATCTTTTGAAACGATTAATTTATATTGCGTAAATGGCGCAATATTATTGAAAATTATTTTATACTGTTTTGGCTTAATATCTTTGATGATGATATTTTTATTTAAGTCGTACAATTTAATGTTATACCATGATGATGGACATGAATCATTTAAATTGTTGTCAATTAAATTTTTTAATATTATTGTTGTTTCATTAAAATTTAAATCAAAGTTTAATTTTCCTGATGCTAAAAATTGAATAAAAATTTGAATTAGAAATTAATTTAATATTTGTTGGTTTTAATTTATTACCTGCACACGGTGTTGTAAATAACTTTTCTTTGCTTAAAAATTTTCTTTTGTTGTCACCAATAATTAAAATACAGTAAACGTAATATGATTTTCCAGCTTTCAGATTGTTAAAATATGTTTCGATGCTTATTGTATTTACTTTAACGTTTATTATTTCACTGTAATTTGTGTTGTTTGTTGACTTAAATAAATTTAAAAATTATTTAATTATTAAATATTTTTATTAAGAAATAATATTTTCAAAGTACCTCGTTTTCATAAACGACGAATATAAATTGAGTTGAAATTATTTTATACTCTTTTTTCATGTCTAAATAAATTTTGGCTGTTGTTGAATTAATGAATTCAATATTTGGTACCATTGGTTCACCGATACCAATTTTGCAAAATGGTTTTAAATAGTATTTGTCTAATGATTCATCACAACCTAGATTACATTGACCATTTGTGTAACTGCAGTTATTTGAGGCACAATAACCACAATTTTCGTTACAACCAAAGCCGTAAAATGACGATGGACAATCTGTAAAAACAAATTTGAGCTTAGGGATTTTTAGAAATTGTAAATTATAAGCAAAGGAAAATTTTACATTCACTGCAAGTTGATGATTTAAAACCTTCAGCACAAAAGCATTGATTTTTTTCACATATTTTCATTTTTCTACAACCTAGTTTGCCAAAAAATTTTGAGCAACTCAAAGTACATAATTTACCAATTTTACCTTCTGGGCATAACTGTCGAGTTTCTAAAAATTAAAATTTAATTGATCAAATTTTGATGAGAAATCTTTAAATGACAAAATTGTATACCAGATAAATTAGAAAATTCAGTAAACTCGTGAAACGGACTACTCAAAGATGATTGTCCATTATTTGATATTTTCTGACAAGTCGTATTTTGCCAAAAATGCCCAATTTTATCATCATAATCTTCATACAATCTAATAGTAGCAACTTTGTAACCACCTAAACTGACATAAAATTTTTTTTAAATTTTACAAAAATTTTCAATTAAAATTAAAAAATTAACCTTTATAACATCTACGAATACTCGAAATGGCCCAAAAACGATCTTGAATATTTTTATTATTCAACAATAAAGTTGTAATTTTAATTTTTAATGGTAACTTAACGCCATTAAGATTTTTACTTATTTTAATAATTTCCCAATTATTTAAATGAAAATTATTTGTTAATTTACCACTTCTTGTTGCTATTGGTTTTGTTTGATTATTTGAATCAATTAAATCAATAGTTATCAAACAATGTTTACATAAACTTATTGACAATTCTAAACACAATTCGTTATCATTTTCTGGGTAGTACGTTAATGGACTTATTAATTTCGATTGGGTTTTTGTCGTTGCTAAATATTGATCTACGAAATAATTGAGTTTTATTTAATCGAATTATTTTGTTGTTGATTATTTTATAGAATCTTACAATTATGAACTTTAACCAATGATGGTGTTGTACTGTTGATTCCAATTATGGCTTTGTCAATTATTTGTTCCTTATCAAAAGTGACGTTAATTAATTCTTGATTCACGTAATATATTGATAATTCGGCATTATTTTTCCATTTAATAACAAAAGTCTTCCATTCTTTGTCAGTCAATATCCCATTCTATAGAAAAAAGATTGAAAATTTAATAAAATAATTTTGCATAATCCAAAAATGCAAATAAACTTACCGAATAGTTAGTAACGTAATCAGTGCAATACAATTCATCATTAGATTCTTTAATCAAGCATAATTTGACTTTACACAAAAAATCTTGACCAAAATTAATAATCCATATTAAATGCTCGTTGTTGCTTTTTAATTCTGAGTTAGTTAAATGAATGCCAATATTTATTAAACCGTTACTTCTGATTGATAAAATGATATTGTTAAAACTATCGATATTTGTTATAGTTTGATATTTATTGTTAATTTTGTGAATTTTGTATTCTAAAAAAATTAAAATTTGAAATTTGATTATTTAATTAAATTGTTAATTTCTTTTACCATCCCAATAACTATTGAACAAAGGAGACATCGGTGAATTTAAATTATCATTGTGTGTCCAATTTATGTACTCCCAATCTAACTCACAATTACTAAAGTGACCAAGCTTGCAATTAAAGTCATCTTTGCTAACGTCAATTTTCGTATCATTTAATAGTACTGTAAGCAAAATGAGCATAAGATTATTAAGTTACAAAAGAGATGATTTCATTCATCATTGTAAATTTTTTATGAATCAAAGTATAGAAAAAAATTATTTTTATGATTTTGTTTATATAAACACAAATTATTAAAATAAAATTTTATTTAAAGTAATTTAGTCATTTATTAAAATCAGCACAAAAAAAAATTTTTTTTAGAAAACTAATTCAAAAACTTACAAAATGTACTTCCTGTATTCTGTTTGGATAAATTATTTAAATCGTCATTATTGTAATTAATATAATTCCAAACCAATGCTGAATTAGTTTCATTAGTAACACAAAAAACGTCTTTAAATTTTATTTTACTTAATCCTTGCTGTAAATGATTTTCAGTACCAGAAAGTACAAAAAATTCACAATAAACAAAATCAATGAGAATAAAAGTCGTTAACAATAATTTAAACATTTTGCTTAAAAAAACCAAAAAAACTTATTTCACATTTTTTCAAATGTCTTTATAGTTGAACTAAACATTAAACTAAAAAAAATTCTCTTATTGATCAAAATAGAAGGGAAACGGACATCCTCAAACACTGTGCTAATACTCTCTGACATTTCTCTCTTGTTATTGATAAGAGGCAATCATTATACTTAAATAATAATACAGAAAATGTCATAGTAGAGAGAATGAAGCAAACTAAAAATGATAACATATGCGGGGGTAACAGAATAATATGTGATTATAATAAATAATAAACGAAGAAGATATAGTTTATATTTTAAATTTACTCTCTTTGATATTATACAGCCGATTATTATGGTATATAAACATATTTATATCGCTTTAATTTTTTATATTATTTTATTTATCAAACTCTTGAAAATACTATAATTTTTAGTATTATATTAGTTTTATGCGGTTGTTGATATTTAATTTTTTATAATTTTTATATTATTTTTAACAAAAGGGACAGTTGCCAAACTAAGAACATGGAATATGTTAGTTTAATTAAATTGTGTATGAAACAATTTTAATTAGTATCCTCTATGTCACTAAACCCAAACTATTCTTATCTCATTTGAGATCAAAAAGATTTTAAAAGTATATCGTGCAATACTATTTAACTTTAAAATTTCGAAATTTTTACACAAATCTAATGAAAAGTACTAAAATCTTGATTCCTATGTAATTATTCCGGAATTCAGATTTTCATTTGTCCGCGTAAATTAATAGAAGCTGATTATGTTAAATTTTCGCACTTTTTCCCTAAAGTTTGTATTTATATGAACTAGGTAACTTTTAAGATACGTTGTTTTCAAATTTTTAGGTCCCGACCCTGAAGAACTAAACCACCTACCGAAAAAAAATTATTTTTTGATCGGTTTTGAAAGTTATTTTGATAAGTTTCATAATTTTTGATATCGCTGAATATAAATTTTTTGGTCCGAAAAGATTTTCAAAATCGACCGAAAAATACGGTTTTTTGGTATTAGGGCTAACTTTTTGGGATGTAATTAAAAATTTGGAACCAGTGCGACCCCGAAAAACTAAACTCAGTCATTTTTATGAGATATAAGTAAGTACCTTATGAAATACGTGTAAAATTGTAATAAATGGACAAATTGATATCCATGAATAGTAATAATAAAACAAATTTTTTATTGATCGCGACAAAATAATCTTAAACAGTGACCTCAAAAACACAAGACGTGTCATTTTAAGAACAGACAAATTTCTTTTTAAATATGTCAAAATAAGCTTTAAAACTGACAAAAAAATCCGGTTTTGTGGTATTAGGGCTAAGTTTTAGGAATTCAGACCTAAAAATTTGAGATTAGTTGATCGAAAAACTTACTTTGAACGTATAAGCGACCTTATAAAAAGTGTATATACGCATCTAAAATATACGAAAATAGCTGAAAATTTGGAATTTCAAAAAATTGCGAATTTGAGAATTATAATTTTTTGATCTGAATCGTCAGATTAGTTTATCGTACGATTCTTTTTCGGTAAAATATTTGATACCATTTATTAAGTTGAAAAAGGGGTCATTTTATGACTATTTCTGTTTTAATTATAATACCCGAATTTAGTGCCCTAAATCAGAAGGCCTCAATAAAGAATTTATTTTTGACAAAACGTCAATTATGATATAACGAAATAAACATATCTATAACTAAAAAATTTCAAACAACACATAAAGCAAACCATTGTATTAAAATTTCAATATTTTAAAAGCAACATAAAAATATTTCAAAAAGTCTTTAAACCTATAAATATTTTTACTATTTTTTATGTCTCTATATATATTTTCTACACGCTAGTTATAACTTTGAAAATAAATATATTCCCTTACCATAAAAAAAAAATATGAAAACAAATTCATCTAGTCGAATTTTTCACATGTCAAACTGTCAGTTATTATAATCATATATATATTCTCTCTTATATATATACATGCATACACTTACCCTTTTTATAAAAAATATTTTTCTCTCTTTTCTTTATCTATATATAATATTAAGTCATCCTTTGAAATATTCCGCACTCTTCTATACAACTATAAAAACTATAGAGTACTTAAAAAAAAATAAATAAAAAAAGCTCTGTTTTATAACGAAGATAAAGTTAGGTATACGTACATATATACCCATCAATCATTTACGCATGCTGAAAATATCCTGTGGTGCGTTTTACCAAGTTATCACCTTGGATGTTTTATATGGGCAAAAATACAAATGTGGTATTAACATCATTTTAAATAAAATAGATTTTTAATTCAATTTACTAAATGAAATTTTTTTAGGATTTACCATGAATTTAGTTTATATATAACTGTTAACTATTAAAATACATAACCACACTGATTATAAACATCTAGATAAGCTGATTAAGAAAATATATGATAACGCCTAGTTAATTATAAAGTAAAATGGAAGAGAGAGAAATTTTATCAGGTGATTAAGAAAGTATTTAATTTCTTTATTTTTGAACAAATATTAAAAATTAAAAGATAAAATTTACTTAACATGAAATAAGTTAAATTTTGTGCCATGTATATAAAATTTGTAGAGAAAACCCTCATCTTACACTATGACTTAACATCATATCATAATGAATGAAAATTTTATAGTACTTGCATGAAGTTCTTTCTTAAGAAATGTAATAATGAAAATGTTTGTGTTTATTATTCTTTTAATGAATATCATCTTAATGCTTCTTTTATTATTATTTTTATTATGTTTTATGACTTTATAATCATATTTACATTTTTTTTAAATTAAAATTCTTGTCAATAAAAGTAAACTTACAAATCTTTACAATTTTCTTTTTTTCTTTCAATCAATTTTAAGTCTTACTCTAATTATTCGTTTATATTTACAAAAAAGTTTTTTAAACTATAAATACTTAAAAATTCACTATTTTACATTACAGAGTTTTCAATTTTGGATTATCGAAACACTTTGGCTCTTTTGATGGGGCGAATTTTCGGCTTCAATATTTAGGAGTTGTTAAGTAAATTCTGGAATTATTTTTTTGGTAAATTGCAACTAATTTCAACTGATATCAGCTGGTAATCGAAAATACAAGCAAAATTTTTATTATAACTTAAAATTATCAAATAAATAAATAAATTTCTTAAGAATTTTTATTCACTATCATATATCTATGGTTCAGCTCCATGTAATTTCATAATATATGATTGTATTTTTTTCACTTCATCGTTATCTTGCGAAATTAATAATACATCTATACACCCCTTAAAATAATCGCTCGTAAAACAATTTTTTCTAAAAAAAAAAATTATTAATTTTAAAATAGGCATTTTTGAATAAAAAATATTTTCTTATACCTGCAGAGTGTATATATTATTGGTTCACGGAATAAATTGTAACAATCCTCACAAATTCTATCAAGATACGCGTATTGACTTCTATCATAAATACCTTTACACTGAATTTCAAATACTGAACTTTTTACTATTGGCAATAAAAAATAAAATGAAACAGTTAGGATTAATATTTTTTTAAACATTTTTCTTCTTCGATTTTTAATAAAATTTATGAAATAAAAATATTCTGAAACTATTCATTCATATATATATTAATATTTTATCTTTATATTTCATTTATCTAATATACAAAGTAAATTAATTTTGATGATAAAACATGTTTATTCTTAGAATTTGTACGTTTTAAAAAAAATTAATTACGTAGGAGATTTAAGATTACTCCAAAGAAATTATCCCCACCACATGTCATGTAAAACACGCTTACGAAGTTTATTTTATTTTATTTATTTAATATATTTATTTATTTAACCGATTACCGCTGGCGCGGGCGCAGCCAAAACGTGCCACTTTTTTATAATTCTGTAACTTCTGATGAAAATTATGAAGCGTATAAAAACTTTAAAAATAAATTATATGATAAGATTTCAGAGGAGAAAATTAAGTTTTATTCAGAAAAAGTAAGCCCAAATAAGTTAAACCTTATCAATCTGATAAACCAAAACGTGATCCTCATTTTGATCAACATTTGAAAGGAACTAAATCACTTGGGCCTTACCAAATCCTCTATTAAAGAAAAATTAATCTATACCCCTAATCAATTAAAAAATTTTTTTATCACCCTTTAAAATACCACTTCTTCTGTCCCACTTTCCCCAGCTTCAAATAATTTAAATAGGATAAATTCATATTTTAAATTTAAGAGAAATAAATTGGACGACCTAAATTGGACTTTCAAGCAGTTTTCAACTAAATCTATGGGCCCAGATGAACTTTCATTAAAAGTTTTGAAGTTTTGTCTTCCTGCCCTAACTAATGTCTTCTTGGCCCTTTTCAATAAGTCATTAATATTCAATAAGTTTCCTACAGCTTGGAAACATAGTAACATTTTTCCTACAGCTAAGGTCCCAAACCCAAGTTCCCTCAGAGACTACAGATAAGTATCTCTGCTCTGTATTATAACGAGTTAGGTTTGCTGCCGTTATTTTAATTAAAAATATCCAAGTTAAAATCCGATAAATTAATTTAAGAATTTTAATTTTTTGACACCTCTGAAATATAAACAAATCCTTTATCCAATTCAAATAGTTCAAGAATGATAATTTTATAGCTAGGATATTAGGATCACACGTGCACATATCGACGGTCCCTAGGAATAACGTCGTTATTCGCCGAGAGTAGCAAAGACTCCCACATCTCGTATACTTTATACTCCATACTTTATACATTGAAATGTCAGCGTCTCTGCTATTCTCGGCGAATAACGACGTTATTCCTAGGGACCGTCGATATATAACACACAATTATTACTATAAATAAACTAAAAATTATATTTTAAAGAAATAATTACTGTATTTATGGTCTTTCAATTATATTTTACAATATTCTTTAACATTAACTTGGGTCCAGTTGGCTATTTTTAAACAAGGAATCTCTAATATAATAAATTTTTACAATATTAATGTTAAAATTGGATCCAGTATTAATCAAACAAGAAATCACTTTACAAAATATAATTGATTTTATCTCTCTCACTCATACACGGTGTACACCAAAATATACGAACTTCTATTATAATTATTTCACTCTTATTTTGTTAAATTACTTATGAAATTCTAAAGATTTATAAACTTATTAATTTAATTTATTCTTTTTAAAAAACATTAATTTGATAATTGTATCAAGGCACACAGATACAACATTAAACAATTATGTCACAAAGCACGTGCACGCTTTTCTGTCAAATCTTGAGTTCAATAAGACTTTACCTCTAATATATTATTTTATTAGTTGCGATAATATTTTATTACATAATAAAAAATCAGTATACTCGGATCCGATGCAATCGTCAAACTCAAAACTTATAAGTAAAAATCAAAAATTTACCGTCCGGGATATTTTGCAAGTCAGATCGCACAAAAGTAAACTACTTATCAAATTAAAATAAGACCCCACGCGAACGTGGATCCTTCGGAACTTGCTCTTCGATCCTTTCCAAAAATCATCGGAGCCTCAATGCCCCACTCCTAAATTCCGTTACCCTTTTTTTATTATTGCGCGACAAGATGTTCGCGCTTGTCATTTATTGATTATAATTTTATGAATTTAAGGGGTCCTTACAGTATAATTTCAAAAATTTTTAAGGAAATCTTTTGTAGGCAAATTTCTGATTATTTAAATTAACATAATTTATTAGACAGCTACCAGTCGGGATTCCAAAAACTACATAGCACTCAAACTATCTTGACAAATCTAACAGATGATATTTGCCGCGGCTATCACTCTGATCTCAGTACAATTCTAGTTTTAATTGACCTGTCAAAAGTTTTTGACAGAGTTTCTCATGAAATTTTCCTACGGAAACTTACCTTATTTGGTTTTTCCGAATAAGTTGGTTTACTGCGTATCTCTCTGATAGAACACAATCAGTGATTTACGAAGACAAGATATCAGCTGTAAAAAAAGTCATTAGTGGGGTCCCACAGGGATCCGTATTGGGCCCTCTTCTTCTTCTTTTCTTAATTTAATTGAATGACCTAGGTACTAAAAATTCAAAAAGGCTACTTTTTGCTGATGACTTACAAATATATATACAGGTCCCCTATAAGGATTTTTAACCTTGGAATCTCTTTACTGCAAAATGATACAAAGAAAGCCTGGTCAGACTTAAACAATTTTGTTATAAACAAAAAAAAACCAATGTAATATTATTTGGTAAGAAGGTAGCTGACTTTTACAATGAAAACAACTTTTTCTATTATGGAGGTAAAAATATTACTCTCTCTAAATCTGTGAAAAATCTTGATTAACTTTTTGATTCGGATATGAAATGGAATTCTCAAATAAACCATGTTGTAAAAATTGTAAATTATACCTTATATAGGCTTAGACATTTCGAAAATCGAGTCTCAAAAAATATCCGTAAACAACTAGTTTCTGCCTTAATTTTACCCATATTAGATAACTGTATGTTTCCTATAGGAAATCTTCCAGGTTACCAGTATGCAATGCTTCAAAAACTACAAAACGTGGTGGTTCGTTATGTCAGTGATATAAAATACCCATTGCAAACCTCTCCCTCTAGGATCACTTTAGATTGGCAGAATATTAAGCTTAGAGCCAAATATCTCTGTGCTTCCCACATTTACAATGTTCTGCAAAATGGTAAACCCGACTATTTAAAGTCGAAAATAAATATTTACAAACCTGCCCGTGACCTTCGTCCAAAAAACAGGCTCCACTTATCTGTTGTTACCACAAAAAAACCCCACTACAGTAATTTTTCACTCATTTACATGGTTTCTCACTGGAATGTTACTGAAAATATTTGGTTTTCTTCATCCATATATTCTTTTAAAGAAAACTAATATAAATTTTTATTGGAGATCGCCCTACATGATTCAATTTTAGTGTTTAAATTCTTAAATCTAAAAATTTTTTAAATTTTATTTAAGTTTCTTATTTTTCCAATTTTTTAAATCATATAAATTTTTTCACTTCATGTGCAATGTAATTTAATGAAATTCACTATGTATCTCTTTTCTTTTTATAATATTTATACAATAAATAAATGAATAAAGAAAAAAAAAACTTCTTTGTATTATTATTAGCTCTAAAGGCTATGCCCGGATCTATATAGTGAATCGGCCCACGAAAGATATTTGATAACTAATTGCATTAGGTCAAAGTACACCTAAAAAAAATAGAATCCTGAAGTTTTCAGACCACCAGATGCCTTCAGCTCTGATTGGCAGCCTATTAATGACAAAAAAAAAGTAAATTTTTAGCGACTTTTTAGTCGTCTTTCTGATGCTCCCGTGGTAAAACGATTCTGTCAAAATGATCTTGCGACCTCTCATTCAAAAGGTTACACGACATACTTTCAGATAAAATTACTTTTGAAAGTGATTTTAGTGCATTTTTTTGATTGGTAGACCGTAAACCGTCCAAAATAAATTTTTTTTCTTCTTAAATTTCAACTTTGGCAGCAATTCAAAAAAAATTAAGAGATATGCCCATTCTATTTTTTTTTTTAACTAATGAAAAATAAAACAAGTTGCGTCCATCCGCGCTCAAAAGTATTTGGGGCAACATGGTCAAATACTTAAAAAACTGAAATAACTTTTGTTTTTAATTTTGCGATTTTTCGAAAAAGGACCCCGCACAAATGAATAGGAAATGGCCGTTTGATCATATTAGGTGAATCTTTTGTATGTTTTAGATTTTATTATCCTGAAAAAAAGTCTCCAGTGTCACAAAGCTCGAAAGTCTCAACTTTGGTTGCTACGGAGCTTGAAAGCTCCATAGCTGTATTACATAGGCACACAAAAAAAAATCATGTACCAGAGACGGTAGACCCCCTGGTATGGGGGTTTTTGGTGGTGCTAAAACCGAATATGGCCATAGAAATACAATAAAACTAGCCAATTTTCCCCCAGTGCCTCCATTCATACCCCCCCCCCCAAACGGGTAAAAATATTTTTATTACGAAAATTAAAAATTAATATGAATTCTTATATTTTTTGGGACGGTGAAACCAAAAATAAATATAAAAAATGTTTTCTACCAAAGTTTGGCCTTGTAAACCACCCCAGTGGCCCCATGCACTCTCCAAAACGACATACAAAAAGTTTTATTACAAAAACTAAAACTCAATGTGTATTGTAATGTTTTTTGAGGCGCTGATACCAAAGATGAATATAAAAAATGTGTTTAATCAATGCTTGGTCCTCTAGGCCAACCCAGTGCCCCCATTCACCCTCCCCCCCAAACGAGTTAAAAATATTTTTATTAGGAACATTAAAACTCAAGGTGTATTCTTATTGTTTTTGTAAACTGAAACGTTTGAGGGGGGGGGGGGGGGTTAATGTGGGCACTGGGGTCCTGTAAAGGGCCAAGCATTAGTTAAAAACATTTTTTATATTCATCTTTGGTTTCACCGTTCCAAAAAATATAAGGATTCATATTAAGTTTTAATTTTTGTAATAAAAATATTTATACCCGTTTGAGGGGGTGAAATAATGGGGGCACTGGAGTCGTCTACAAGGCCAAACGTTGGTGAAAAACATTTTTTGTATACATTTTTGGTATAAGGATTTCAAAAAACATGAGTATATAGTTGAATTTTTATTTTTCGAAAAAAAAATTTTTCCACTCCTTTGGGAGCTTATGGAAGCGCTTATGGAAGCGCTGGGAACAAATTGTCTAGTTTTATTGCATTTCGATGCCCATATTCGGTTTTTGCACAATCAAAAACCCCCATACCAGGGGGTCTACCCTCTGGTACATGATTTTTTTTTGTGCGTGTGTACTAGTGCTATGGAGATTTCAAGCTCCGTAGCAGCCAAAGTTGAGACTTAGAAGCTTTGTGTCCATGGAGACTTTTTTTCAGGATAATAAAATCTAAAACATACAAAAAATTTACCTAATTTGATCGAACGGCGATTTTCTATTAATTTGTGCGGGTCCTTTTTCGAAAAATCGCAAAATTAAAAACAAAAGTTATTTCAGTTTTTTAAGTATTTGACCATGTTGCCCTAAATATTTTCGAGCGCGGATGGCTGCAAATAAAAATTTGTTTTATTTTTCATTAGTTAAAAAAAAAAATAGAATGGGCATATCTCTTAATTTTTTTTAAATCGCTGCCAAAGTTGAAATTTAAGAAGAAAAAAATTTTATTTTTGACGGTTTATGGTCTACCAATCAAAAGGATGCACTAAAATCACTTTCAAAAGTAATTTTATCTGAAAGTATATCATCTAACCTTTTGAATGCGAGGTCGCAAGATCATTTTGACAGAATCGTTTTACCACGGGAGCATCAGAAAGACGACTAAAAATTCGCTAAAAATTTACTTTTTTTTTTGTCATTAATAGGCTGCCAATCAGAGCTGAAGGCATCTGGTGGTCTGAAAACTTCAGGATCCTATTTTTTTTAGGTGTACTTTGACCTAATACAATTAGTTTTTAAATATCTTTCGTGGGCCGATTCACTATATAGATCCGGACATAGCCTTTAAATCTGGGGGTTTTTGAGATTGCTGATTTCAAATGTGAACTCAAAATAATCATAAAATTTCATCTATGGGTGGAAAATTAGGGTAACAAGAGGTGAAAAATCAATTTTCATAAAAGGCTTTATTCTTCCTGGAAAAACTACATCGGGGAGTTTTTCACGTTGCTGATTTCAAATATGACTATAAAAAAATCATAAAAACCCGTCAAGAGGTGGAAAATTATGGTAAAAAAATCAATTTCTCATAAAAGTTAGATATTAATTTTCAAATTTCAGGAAAGTATTTTTTTAAATATGATTTTTCATAATATTTTTATTCTCACATATGAGTGTAATTTTATTTTTTATTACAGGTACCCTTTATACGTAATTAAGATTCCGTTACTGTTATACTTTGTAATTACATAATTTTTATATTTGAAATAAATAATTCAGACAAACCTACATATTTATTTCAAAACTTTAGATCAACCCGACGAATTTTCGAAATATCTCTTGTGATCTCCGCTGATCTTTTTATATCTCCGGAGATCACTTTTGATTTCTGGAGATCTCCGGAGATCTCCAGAAATCAGAAGTGATCGCAAATTTCAGGTGATTTCTTTAGTTCTCTGGAGATCTCCGGAGATCTCCGGAAATCACTTTTGATCTCTGGAGATTACTGGAGATTAAAATAGATCTAAAGTAATCTCCAGAGATCACTGAGGTAAAAAAAAAAGTTAGAAAAATTTAGAAAGAAAATTTAGAATCATTATGCAAAGTGGTAAAACGATAAACTTGATTGTTTTACCTTAGTTTTTGACTTTATTTAAATTTAAAAAATGATACTATTAGTTATTTTACTAAAACCTGATGCAAAAATCAAAAAGTACAGCAATAAGTTTACTAATTTTTATAATAAATATAATTATTGGAATCGTCTCAATAAGAAATACAATTAGGTAAATAAATAAAAAATATTAGTTATTTGATCATTAATAATTTTAATAAATATTTATAATTTTAATTACAATATATTAATATTAGTCAACATAGTCAACAATTTCTATAAACAAATAATTATAATTCATTTTTATAATAAAAATAATTATTAGCATGTAAGGTACTTTATAATCTATTTATAAAATAAAAAAATATAGTATATTTTTATCCTAGGCCGCAAAAATAAAGAATGGCCCAGATCGCACGTAAATTGCAATTCGAGGCGAAGCCGAGGTTGGCAAACTGCGATTTGGGACATTCTTCTTTTACGGCCGAGGCCAAAACATAATTTTTCTTCGTCAGTGGCTAGAAAACACGTATTTTCGAAACGCGCTGCGGCCGGGAAATACGTGCTTTCTGGTCACTGACAAGAAAAATAATTTTTTACTTATCTAGCTAATTTTTTATAATTAAGTTTATTACCACGAAAAGTACTTTTTCATCTAATTGTAAAATAAAAAAATAAATAATTGTTTACTAATCTGGCTTAATCTTAAAAATTATTAATAGTATTCTTCAAGTCTCAATTACCAGAAAAAGTAGAATATTACATTATAAAAGTAAAAAATATTACTTATATTCGTAAGTTCTGTTATTTTTCTCTGCATTTATAATTAAATTTTTCAATTTATTTACTTTTATAGTTATACCCTTAGCTATAGAATCAGATGCTTGAATTTCCCAATCCTTTTTCTGTTGAACAAATTTTGAAAATTCTGAAAAAAAAATATAATCAAATAAAAATATTGGTTGAAAGTAATTAAAAAAATTTGTTTAAAAAAATATTTGAAAAAATGAAAATTTTAAATTTATACAAATAACTTTTAATAAACATGAAACTTATAAATTTTAAATAAATAGGATATGTTTTATCGATAAAATTTTTTTACCTATTATAACTTGCAAAGCTAGTGGATTCATGGGAGTTGTTTTTGCTTCTACTACATATTTTACCAGTGAAGATACTACCACAGTTGGAGGAAATAATGAAAATAAAACATCTAATTGCTGTTGAAAATTATATTTGCATAGAGCCTCATAGTTATAATGTTATAATGTAATGTGTGTAATTTTTTCTGGTAATTGAGACTTGAAGAATACTATTAATAATTTTTAAGATTAAGCCAGATTAGTAAACAATTATTTATTTTTTTATTTTACAATTAGATGAAAAAGTACTTTTCGTGGTAATAAACTTAATTATAAAAAATTAGCTAGATAAGTAAAAAATTATTTTTCTTGTCAGTGACCAGAAAGCACGTATTTCCCGGCCGCAGCGCGTTTCGAAAATACGTGTTTTCTAGCCACTGACGAAGAAAAATTATGTTTTGGCCTCGGCCGTAAAAGAAGAATGTCCCAAATCGCAGTTTGCCAACCTCGGCTTCGCCTCGAATTGCAATTTACGTGCGATCTGGGCCATTCTTTATTTTTGCGGCCTAGGATAAAAATATACTATATTTTTTTATTTTATAAATAGATTATAAAGTACCTTACATGCTAATAATTATTTTTATTATAAAAATGAATTATAATTATTTGTTTATAGAAATTGTTGACTATGTTGACTAATATTAATATATTGTAATTAAAATTATAAATATTTATTAAAATTATTAATGATCAAATAACTAATATTTTTTATTTATTTACCTAATTGTATTTCTTATTGAGACGATTCCAATAATTATATTTATTATAAAAATTAGTAAACTTATTGCTGTACTTTTTGATTTTTGCATCAGGTTTTAGTAAAATAACTAATAGTATCATTATTTAAATTTAAATAAAGTCAAAAACTAAGGTAAAACAATCAAGTTTATCGTTTTACAACTTTGCATAATGATTCTAAATTTTCTTTCTAAATTTTTCTAACTTTTTTTTTTACCTCAGTGATCTCTGGAGATTACTTTAGATCTATTTTAATCTCCAGTAATCTCCAGAGATCAAAAGTGATTTCCGGAGATCTCCGGAGATCTCCAGAGAACTAAAGAAATCACCTGAAATTTGCGATCACTTCTGATTTCTGGAGATCTCCGGAGATCTCCAGAAATCAAAAGTGATCTCCGGAGATATAAAAAGATCAGCGGAGATCACAAGAGATATTTCGAAAATTCGTCGGGAATGCTTTTGAAAAATTTGGATTTTTCTACCTAAAGGTTAATTTTTTTTTATGTTCAAACTTGATCAGTAACCAAAAAATCCTTCGAACTTTTTTGTTGTTATCAAATTAAAGTTATCTCAAAACTAAAATCTTTCACCTCTTCCAACCCCTTAGTAAATAAGATTTTATACCCCAAGGCTAATATTTTTCATTTTTTATGTTCAAATTTTAGATCAGCAACCAAAACAAGCCTTAGTTTATTTGGTTATCAAATTATCCAAACACAACCTTTCACCCAATACAATCCTTAGATTTTACAATTTTATACCCTAGATTAAATTTTATGAATTTTCAAAGGTTATATTTGAAATCAGCAACGTCCAAAACCCCCTGATAGAGTTTTCCAAATGAAAATAAGGCCTTTTATAAAAATTGATTTTTCACCCCTTTTACCTTAAATTTCCACCCCTAAATGAAGTTATATGAAATTTTATCGTCATACAGGAATCCTCCGCTATTTGCGGTTAATGCGTTCCACGAAAGTACCGCGAATACTGAAATCGCGAATACCGGGACCTTAGTCTTATGGGAATTAGGGGGTTACGTTCCAAGAGAAAAATTAGACACAATTTTTACGAATATATTTTATTTTTTTTACAAAAAATTTTCCTTAATTTTTAAAATAATCTGTAACTTTTGTCTGTTTTGCATAGCGTTTCATATCTTATAGTAACTCTTCATAAGTTTAAACTGCCTTTTCGCAGTCATGCCTAAATTTTAGACTCCTAGTCATGATTGGATCGTTGTTAAGGGCTTCCTCAATGACGTAATTCATAAGCAGGATGATTTTCGTGACCGATGGTAATTTAAAAGACGGTTCTTCATTTTCTTTATTGATTTCTTCTTCATCGTCTTGAGCCTTTGTTACAATTTCGTCGAGTTCTGCTGCCGATAGCGCATGATTTTTATCTTGCTCAGTAACATCTTCAAACCCATCTCCTCCTATTTCTACTCCTAAACGAAGTAAGCTTTGTATGCACTCTTCGATAGTTTCCTGTGAGTCAGTTTGCGTAGCCTTAATTGCGTCTAGCAATAGTTTTGAGCAAAATTTATTTAATGAAGAGTCCTTAATTTCTTCCCATGCTTCTTTAACAAATCCAATGGAATCAAAAATTGAAAAATTCTTCCAAAATTTTTGCAAGGTTATTCTTGAATTCAAATTTTGACAAGAATTGTTAATAGCTTTTACCATAGACTTCATGACTCTTTTTAAATAAGACTTTTAAATGTAGCTATTATACTATAATTATTTAAAAAATATAAATTTAATCAAATATGTAAATATATTTTTTTTTTTTAATAGAATTTTAAGAAATTAAAAAAATTTTTTTTTTTAATTTATAAAAATAAAACCGCGAATTAGCGAGTTTTTATCCGCGAATAATGAACGATGGTATTAATTCAAAAACCGCGAATCTGCGAGATCGCGAATACCGAGGGATTCCTGTATTTGAAATCAGCAACCTCGAAATTTTTCGATATAGGTTTTCCAATAAGAATAATGACTTATAAAAAGATTAAAGAATCCCTTTTATAAAAATCGATGGAGATCTGAAGTTGCTTCTATTTCGCCTTTTTATTCGCCTTCTGATTGGCCGAATTAAAATCGATTATTCGATTATATTCAAATTTATTATAAAAATTGAAATTCATTATCAATATTGTATAAAATAAATTTATAATGATAAGAAAATATACATTTGATTTAAATTGATTCTAAACATTTAAAGATTAATTAATAAACTAATGATTATTAAAAAATTATGTTTATATGAAAAATTTAAATAAATAAAGATAATGGTTATGTTATATAGTTTATTTATAAACAAAAATATACAAAAAATGTATCTGGAAAAAAAGAGGTTAAAAGCAAAACTTGTATTATTTATAAAATTAATAAGGACTTATATCTTAGACTTATAAGTTTATATGCGAAGAAAAAAAATAAAATTAAGATTTAATAATTATACAGATATTTTTTAAGGAACCGAACAATTAATACGTTTAGAATAAGAAGAAATAATATTATAAATAATCTCAAAATCTTGAAGCAATTAACGTGGTTGTTTAGATATTATGAATAGTATATTTACGACTTGAGTCCAGAAAAGTAAAGAATGGCCCAAATCGCACGTAAACCGCGATTTGGGTCATTTCTTATTTATGGACAAGGCTCGTATAACATTTTTCTGTATCTGTGGCGAGAAATCACGTCTTTGCCGGACGCGTAGCTTTCTCGACGCAGACCAGAAAATATTATTAAGGGAGGAATAGTATATTTACGGCTGGTGTCCAGAAAAGTAAAGAATGGCCCAAATCGCACGTATATTACCTTCCGAGGCGAAGCCGAGGATGGTAAACTGTGATTTGGGTTATTCTTTATTTATGGATAAGTGCCAAATAAAATTTGTCTGTGACAGTAGCGAGAAATTTCGATTTCCTTGGCCTAGAAAATCGTACTTTCGTGGCTACTGTACAGAAATTTAAATTATCAAATTCGTTACTGAATATTTCGGAGCCCAATTAAAAATACATACAGCCATATGGGTATTTTTACCATTTTTGGCCTATGCCGCTGTAAACATGTTAATTGGACTCTGAAATTATTTTAACTCTAATTCAAACGCATCGAATTGGTTTAAAAATGCTTTTAAAATAGAACATGTTTATAGACAGGGGGGGGAGGTACTATAAGAATATCATTGGGGGGGGGGAGGGGGCTCAAATGAATTTAGAATAATTTCGATTTAGGGACTAAGAATAATTCAGATTTTGGAACTTGATAGAATAATGTTGATTTAGGGACCTAGAATAATCAGGATTTTAGGAGCTTAAATTTACATGAGTGTCAATCATTATACTAAAATACTATTTATTTAATGGTTACGAAATACTAGCGGTGATTTAAAGTATAAATTTAAACATGTTCCATGTTTTTTGTTTGTGATTTCACAAACCGGTTTTATACTTAAAGTATTGTGATTTATAATAAACATAAACTACCCTATGGAATGTCCAAAATGGAATTCTCGCATATAAGTAATTTTTAGTGAAACTTTACTAAAGGCAAGGTGAATTTCTGGGATTTTCAAAAAACTAATTCCGTTGGGTTTAGTACGTAAAAATATGGTTCCATGCAAACTTTTACTTCTAGATTGAAAGCTTTCAAACTGGCAGCTGTTTTTTAATTTTAAAATTTTTTCGTATTTGCTAGAAAAATTTGAGCTAATTTTGTGATTTTAATTTTTCTACGCTCTAAATAAAACTATAAAAAATAATTTTCATGAATAATGAATATGTAAAATTTCCAACTGAATTCGATTCTGACGAAGTACTGAATAACTCAAAAAACGAATTTTCATAACTATCCATTTCCCAAAATATTCCGGATTTTCGGTTAGGTGACAAGAAAATCCGGAAAATGTAAAATTTTGGAAAATAGAAAGTTATGAACATTCGTTTTTTGAGTTTTTCAATACTTTAAAGTCAAATTTTCCCCAAAAACTGGGTAACAACAAAAATTTTATGAACAATTAGAAGAAAAAATAACCCTTTTTGTGAAAACTTTATAATTTTAAATTTCTATTGAGACATTCATAGAAATTCAACTCCAAATATTAATAGATTAATAATATAATTAGATACTAATAGATCCTGCAAATGAAGACTAATTAAGCAGGGTCACCATGGATTTAAAGTAAAAATATTTGATAAAAATAAAAATAATAGTATTTTTTATCAGCATAACTATCAATTTTATTTTAATCCGAGAGTAAAGTTTTTAGCATAATATGGACATAATTTATGGACATCTGATTAATGTTAGAACATCATTTTTTTATCAATTTTTTCTGCTTTTCTTCATAAAATCGTCATCTATGCCCTTTACAAGCCCGTAGGAAGTAAAAATTAGCCATACCTTTTTTTTAAGTTCATAAAAAGTATAAAAATAAGGTTTATAAGTAAAATAATTATAGTTTTCAAATTTTAAATCAGTATATTATTGCAATGGTTACTTTTATGCCTTTTTATTTTAATTAATTTACAAACTTATCAGTGGTTTACAGATGTAATAATTAAACATTAAAAATGATAGGCTTTTGATAAGAAAAATTGAATTTTAGTTATTAGACAATATTTTGTTAACATTTTATTAAAAAGAATGACAGTATTTTTGATGAGCTCCATTGACTTTGAATGCTGACAAAAAAGTTTTAAGATATACTTTCAAGCAATATTCTGTAATCTGGAAATGTTTTTTAAGCTATTTTTTAAAAATTATTGCAAAAAAAAATGAAAAGAACGTTTGCCCCTATAACTTTTTTTTAAAAATTAATGTGTAAAAATGTTTTGGAAATTTATAATCCATTATATAAAGATCGATGGAGATCTGAAGTTGCTTCTATTCAACTTTTTATTCGCCTTCTGATTGGCTGAATTATAATCGATTATTCGATTATATTTAAATTTATTCTAAAAATTGGGATTCATTATCAATATAATTATTGTATAAAATAAAAATATACTATAATAAGAAAATATTTATCATAATTTAAAATGATTCTTAACATTTAAAGATTAATTAATAAACTAATGATTATTAAAAAATGTTGTTTATATGAAAAATTTAAGTAAATAAAATTAATGGTTATGCGAGTGGTTATGTTATTTTATAGTTTGTTTGTAAATTAAAATATACAAGAAATGTACGTGCAATAAAAAGAGGTTAAAAGCAAAATTTGTAATATTTATAAAATCAATTAGGCTTAGGAATATATAGGTGAAGAAAAAAAGTAAAATTAATATTTAAAAATTATAGGTATTTTTTAAAAAACCAAATAATTTATACTTTTGTAGTAAAAGAAATAATATTTAAAAAATGTCAAAATCTTGAAGCAATTAATGTGGTTGTTTTGATATTATTAAATATTAGGAAAGGTCTCAATCCATCCACAAAACCAAAAAAATAACCTTAAATCCACGCTCAAAAAAGTCTACAAATTTTGCAATATTATCCTCCAAAATTATTTAGAAACTCACTTTAGGTATTCCAGTATTCAGTGCAGTAAAAAAAAAAATAAAAAATTTAATTCAAATATAAAAATAAAATTTCTTTTGTGGATGAAGAAATTAAATTAGCAAATTCGTTACGGAAGATTTTGAAGCCGTATTAGAAATACATAGAGCTATATGGGTCAAAATGGCTTATGCCGCTGCAAACATGTTAATTGGTTATTGACTCTGAAATTATTTTAACTCCAATTTAAACGCATCAGATTGGTTCAAAAATTCTATTAACGTGGAACATGTTTATTAGGGTGTTTCTTACTTCTCAAATTGACCGTAGAGGAAAATACTGGCCCGAATATGATACTTTAGGTAATAAAACTATTTTCTAAATAAAAAATTTTTACCTATAGGTTAATGCAGTGTACCGATTTGCAAATGAAAATAGGTAAAAATCAGAAAAAAGGTTTTAAAAATGTTTTAGAAAGCTTTTAGAAACCTTGATAAAAACTTGTTACTATTAAAATGTTCTAAAAACTTGTTAGTACCAAAATATCTAAAAAAAACTGTAAATTATAACATATCTTATGATATTTGAACTTAATTTAAAATGTACAGTCGTCTACAGAGCTAATATCCACGACAATTACAAATTGACAATTTTATTCATTGATTTCTTGAAAAAATGAATATTTCTTATTTACGTGAAGAGGCAATCGAAAAATAGCTTTTGTAACTGGTACCTAAGAATAACCTACGGAAGCCGCATAGTATCATGGAGAATTAGAGAGAGGGTGGGTAAATAGTCGAGAGCCTTATTGAGAGACTCGTTGGGCGAGTTGTAATACATTAGAAAATGAACTTTCTACGTTACCTTCTCACTTTCTACGTAAGGTTTTTGAGGTCAAGGAAAATGAATTTCAAAGAAAAAATTTTCAATTTTTCACCCTAAAATATTTTCCGATTTTTCAAAATTGTGGACATAAAAAAATATTAAAATGAACATTCTACTTTATCGCGTTTTTGAGGTCGAGACAAACGAATTTAAGGGAGACAATTTTCAATTTTTCATCCAGAAATATTTTCCGATTTTTCAAGATGGCGGACTTAGAAAAATATGAAACTGAAAATTGTACGTTACTGATGGGTTTTTGAAGTTGAAGAAACGAATTTTAAAAGGAAAATTTTCCGCCATCTTGAAAACTCAGAAAATATTTTAGGTTGAAAAATTGAAAATTTTCCCTCTAAAATTCGTTTTAATATTTTTTATGACCGCCATCTTGAAAAATTGGAAAATATTTTAGGGTGAAAAATTGAAAATTTTCCTTCTAAAATTCGTTTTTCTCGACCTCAAAAACCCCGCGATAAAGTATGAAAGAATGTTCATTTTAATATTTTTTATGCCTGCCATTTTGAAAAATCGGAAAATATTTTAGGGTGAAAAATTGAAAATTTTCTCTTTGAAATTCATTTTCCTTGACCTCAAAAATCTTCCGGTAACGTATAGAAAGTTCATTTTCTAATGTATTACAACTCGCCCAACAAATCTCTCAACAAGTCTCTCGACTATTTACCCACCCTCTAATTCTCCATGATACTATGTGGCTTCCGTAATAACCTCTTATTTTATAATTTACAGTTGCTTTTAGACGTTTTGTTACTAACAAGCCTTTAGAACATTTTAGCAGTAAACAGATTGTAGCAAGATTTCTAAAAGTTTTCTAAAAAATTTTTAAAACCTTTTTCCTAATTTTTACCAATTTTTATTTGCAAATTGGCACACTACATTAAACTGTACGTAAAAATTTTTTTTTTTGAGATTAGTTTTATGACCTGAAGAATCATAGTTGGGCCAGTATTTTTCTCTACTGTCAGTTTTGGAAATAAGAAATATCCTAATGTTTATAGACGGGGGGGGGGGGGCGTACCTCCAGCATATAATTTTGGGGGGGGGGGGCTCAAATGGACTTAGAATAATCCGGGTTTAGGTACTTAGAGTAAATCAGGTTTAGGAACTTTAGGGACTTGGAATAAGTTCGATAAAGGGTTCTCGAATAATAAGGATTTTAGAAGCTTAACATGAGTGCCAATCATTAGCCTAGAATGCCCTAGAGTATATTAATAGATAATTATTGCATTTTAAAGGTAAAAATATTTGAGAGTAATAAAAATATTAGTATTTTTTATCAGTATAACCATAAATTTTATTTTAATCCCTGTGTAAAGTTTTTACCATAATATGGCAATCCGATTGATGTTTGATCATCATTTTTTTATCAACTTTTTTTGCTTTTCTACATAAAATCATCATCTATGCCCCTTACAAGCCCGTAGCAAGTGAAAAATGGCCATAACTTTTTTTTAAAAAATGAGGTTTATCAGTAAAATAATTATCAGTTTTCAAATTTTAAATCAGTATATTATTGTAATTTATTTTTATTAATTCACTTTTATTTCTTTTTATTTAAATTAATTTACAAACTTATCAATGGTTTACAGATGTAATAATTAAACCCTAAAAATGATAGGCTTTTTATAAGAAAAATTGAATTGTATTGTGCAATATTTTGTTAACATTTTATTTAAAATAATATCAGTATTTTTTTATGAGCTTCATTGGCTTTGAATACGAAAAAAAAGTTTTAAAATATACTTTCAAGCACTGTTGTGTCTTTTGGAAATGATTAAATGAAACTAAGGTTTTGCTCTATTCACTCCCGTTACTCAAAAATATTTTTTTATGAGCATTTTTGGTCTTGAATACTGAAAAAAAAGTTTTAAGATATACTTTCAAGCACTGTTCTGTATTCTGGGAATGATTTTGGAGCTATTATTTAAAAAATGTTTGAAATAAATTTGAATAATTGTTTTATTTTAATAATTTAAAAATTAAAAAATATAAACCTTAATTTTTTTATTTTTTATGGCCTACTCTTTGTGTTTTAAAATTTTTCATAGGGATTAAATTAATTTTATAACGAAATTGTAAAAAAAGTAATTATTCTGCGCGCGCAGAGCGCGCGGCTATTCTAGTACAAATTAAAATCCTATTTTTATTTAAAATAATAAATTTTTGTATTAAATAAATTTAAATGATTATTTTATTTTAATTTAAAAATTAAAAAATATAAAGTATAAAATATAAACCTTGATTTTTTTATTTTTTATGGTCTTTAACAAATTGTGGGTTTTTGACGTTTGCTATTATAGCATAATACGCTTTGGAGGAGCATAAATCATAATTTTATACAATAAGAACAAGAAATCATTTTTTTTAAATGATCATCTAGCGTCAACTAGATGGCCATAATAGGGCTATAATTGGTGGCCAGATTTTGTCCCATCACCATAAAATATGGCCATAATATGGTAAAAAATTTTCATAGGGATTTAATTAATTTTATAACAAAATTATTAAAAAAAAGGTCTTATTCTGCGCGCGCAGAGCGCGCGGCTATTCTAGTTTTTATAAAAATTGATTTTTCACCCCTTTTCACCCCAATTTTCTTCACCTAGATGAAAATTTATGATTTTTTTAAGTTCATATTTGAAATCAGCATCCTTGAAAACCCCCAGATATTAATTTTGAGCTAATAATACTAAGAAGTTTCAGAATTATAATAAAGTGGCACGTTTTAGCCGCAAAATAGGGTAAAAAAGGCATGTTTTGGATGTTTCTACCCTTTGTACATCTTTTCTGAAGGGTTGTACACCAAAAATGACCATAAAACTGAATAGCCAATAAGATTTTGGACCAAAAACCATTTTTTCTTATTTTTTATAAAAATTTAACCTGAAAAAACTCAATTTGCACGCTTTGGCCGCGCCGGCGGAATAAAATACTTGAAAAATAAGTTGTAAAATATAATTAATAACCATTAGAAAAAAAATCATTTTACTGCATAGATGTGATAATATCGTTACACGCCAAGTTTGTTTGTAAAAATATTTGAAGTGACATTTATGAGAATTTTCACTAATTTATACTATTCTTTGGAGCGGTTTCTACTCTGATTAATAGTAATTTTTAAACTAAAGCTATTAAATGTTACAGTTAAAGTTAGAAATGGTCTTTGAAATCTAATCTTTGACTCTTTATAACAATTTGTACAAGTGCTGTTAAATATTTAGTTTTATTTATCAAAGTACCTTATTTATTTTCTTATTCATTCATTTTCCCTTATCGTTACTATTTAATTCTATTATTAAATAAACATATGATTCGTAGTAATATAAATAAAATTATTTTAATTATGTATTTAAATACTGGGTTATTACGTTGGTAATTATTTAAATTATTTGTGGGTTATCTAACTACGTAGTAAAATACATTATACAGCAACAGTAAACAACAACAATATTCTATCACTTTTATCAATGAGGCATTCTCAGTTACCCTAAGCTGAGCTGATGATTCAAATTTTTTACTGTATCTGTCCAATACGTATTTTCAATAATCTATATGTTACCGCTAAAGTACTGAATTCCGTTATTATATATAAAACCTAGGTAATATATATAATAACGAGTGCTGGTAGGTAAAATATTAAACTAAAACTGAATTTAATATATTACCTAGGTTTTATATATAATATCGTTCTATTTAATATATTAACTAAGTGGCACCCGTTAATATATTAAATTCAGTTTTAGTTTAATATTTTACCTACCAGCACTCGTTATTATATATATTACCTAGGTTAATTTATAGAAAAAAAATTTAAGATTTATTTTAAGGAGAAATTATAGGCTTTCAAACCAATCCAAAATAAATTAATTTCTTTTTGTTTGATATTTTTGTATTGCCTTTTTAATTCTTTTATCATTCGATCACGACCACCATGGTCGATATTTATATGGGCTTCATACAATTTGTCAAAAAGATCTTCTACTGAACAATAATATTTTATGTCAGGATTCTTGTCAGAAAGAGGAAGTATTAATTTTTCTACTCCATTTGAACTTAAAACATCATAATGTTGTAACAAATAATAATCAGAAGGCTGTTTCTTATAATCGCTATTTTTACATTCTTTAACTTTATTGATTATTTCTTCAGTTTTACTTTTTGAAAAATAATACGTATTTTTTGAATTTTTATCAATTAAATTATCAAGCTTTTCGTAAAATCTTTCTTTGAAAATTATATTTTTATCAACGTCCATAGCACTCATTATTTTTGTAATATTATAACTCAAAATTTTCAAATATGTATTACTTTTATAAAAACAAACAATAATAAATACTTGAAAAATTCATCTATTCAATAAATTAGCGGGTAATAAACTCGAGTTTAATATATTACCTAACGCTGTCTCGATATTATATATAAAACCTAGGTAATATATTAAATTGAGTTTTATTTAATAAATTAACGTATCAGTTTTGGAGTTTTTCGTTAATATATATATTACCTAGGTATTATATATAATAACATTTTCAGTACTTTAGCGGTAACATATACATTAAAATTCTTCGTTTTTCCGAATTTGAATTAGTATTCAAAATTTTTTATAAAATGGGTGATTTTATTAATTTATTTTTAGGTTTTTCAATAGTTATTTTAAATTGTGTTATTTTTTTTTTAATCCCATTGTTTAATTTATGCAAAATTATTGAATTAGCCTCCCCATACGCGAGATTTTCGACTGTTCTACTATGCTTGCAATGTAGTATAAAGATTCAAATTTGGATTCAGCTTTATATTTCCCAAACGAAAACGACGATTTTCTTAAAATTTGATATTTAAGCATATTATAATACAATACCCTATAAAAATTTTATCAATTAACTTTTTCCTGAGGAATCTCTATATATGTGTATTACGTTAGTATTCATGTATCGACAGTACCTCAGCTATGCAGTAACATTTCAAACAGAGCTGGGCGAGCACGGCATTTTGGGCACGGAAAACTAACATCTGTATATACGGCGAAGCAGTATAATGATCCGTGCACAGTCTGTCCATACTTTGTTTTTAAAAGTATACGGATCAGTTGGTAGTATGTTAAGGCTGAGTCTACGTAAGCGTTTGTATACGAATTCGCATGCAAATATTTGCATCGTGCCAACCTATGCTTATTTTAATAATACTTTTGCTGCTCCCTCTAGTGCGATAATTAAAGCGCGAAAATTGAAAATTTAAATAAATCTAAAAACCTAAATGGTTAAAATTATTAAATTTTTAAAAAATTTATTTAAAAATAAGCTTTAAATAAATTAAAATGGTTTTATAAACAATAATATTTTAAAAATTAAACTATTTAACAAGTTTATTACCTTTCGTTTTATTTAAAATTTGAATTTTCGCGCCATTTATCGCGGACTATAATTATTTTTTTTCTCTGCATAGGTTGGCACGATGCAAATATTTGCATGCGAATTCGTATACAAACGCTTACGTAGATTGCGCCTAAAGTTTAACGGACCCGTATGCATATAAGACCTGGGTATTTTCATAATGCCCACGGACCCGTATGCGTATAGGATAGGGTATAATTCATAATGCCCACAGGTCAGTATACGTATGAGACCTAGGTATTTTCATAATGCTGACGGGTCCTTGAACATTATGAAAATACGCAGGTCCTTAATGCATACGGGTCCGTATGCGTATAGGACTTGGGTATTTTCATACTGTGTACGGATCCGTGGGCATTATGAAAACACCCAAGTCTCATACACATACGGACCCGTGGGCATTATGAAAATACCCTCTTCTATACGCATACGGACCCGTCGGCATGATGAAAATACCCTCTTCCATACGCATACGGGTCCGTGGGCATTATGAAATTACCCAAGTCCTATATGCGTACGGGCCCGTATGAGAAAAATATGGAGCCGTATATTCTTGTGCCGTACAAATAGGTGATTTTCGGGTGATTTTGTACTGATTTTTGTCGTACGGTTTTTCATACGGCAAAATCCAATACGATGGCCGTATAAAATAGTCCATTAATACGGCATATTTTGTACGGTTCCTATATTGGATTTTGCCATACGGATTTTCATACGGCAAAAGTCAATACGGGACCCGTATAAAATAGTCCATTAATACGGCATATTCTGTACGGCTCCCGTATTGACTTTTCCCGTATGGATTTTCATACGGCTGAAGTATATACGGAATCCGTTTGAAATTTGCCGTATTAATTGGCTAATTTATACGGCTACCGTATGCAGTTTGCCGTATATACGGCTGATTACATCTAGTACCCGTTTACCGTATGCCGCACTGAGAAAAACGTTTCTTTGATTCAATACTAGGTATATATCATTAATTTGATAAACTGATTTCATTGAAATGTAGCAATGAAATATTTCATTAATTTAATGACATATATTATTAAAATTATTTTAATGAAATATAACTTTAGTTTAATGACTTATTATTTTTTTTTTAAAGAAAATAAAATATTAAGTTTTTTAACCATGTGAGTCAGTTATTTTTTTACTTAATATTTTAAACGCTGTTTTTATCGACTGAAGTTACGATGACCGCATATGTGTATTATTTAGTTTTTAATTTGTATCCACCGTGTATTCGCCTATTATTGTTTCGCTATATTATATATTATTCGCACGCGCGCTTCGTATATCATGTAATAAAATTTTGATCCTTATATAGTAAAGGAAAGTCAATTTTATGACTTGCGAGAGTGATATTCTTAGAGCGACATCTGCTTATAACAATTATATCAAAATTTTAAAGTAAATAATTAAATTTAAATAATTGAATATCATTTTTTTAATTAGTTTTAATATTTTACAAATTTTGTTTAAAAAAAGAAATTAGTAAAAAAGTATAGGTGAATATAAAATTTGTGAAAAAAAAATATATAATTAAATAAAAAAATTACAAACAGTTAATTTTTTTTAATAATTAATTTATTTATTTTTTTATGTATCAAAGATTAAATTAAATGGAAAGAAAATCATATCAACATTCTAAATCTATGAATGACAAGATGCATATAATAAAAACAAAAAAATTCTTTTTTTTATTAATTAAATTCTTTACAAAAATTATAAAAAGCAACTACGTAATTTCTCTCAAAACAATAAGGCAGTATCCAGAATTGGACTTTCTCAAAACTATTTTTTTTTTTAGTCAATGTTTAAAATTATATCTGAAATATTTAAATTCTCTATCACTACTAGGAAAAAAAAATTAACAGTTGCATCTTTCCCAGTTAGCGGTAGCAAAGAACTGGTTTTAATATACTATCTGAGATAGTGAAAAACTGAACTAACAAAAATTAGAAAACCATTCTTGGTTCCTATTCTTCTATTCAATGATTATAACTAATTCTGATAATTTCAATATTCTATCTCTTTTGGTAGAAAAAATATTCATATCATTATGTATATAGCATTCAAGTTAACGATGCCGAAGGACTATATAGTCTTTACAGACACTATCTGAGATAGTGAAAAACTAAACTAATAAAAACCAGAAAACCATTCTTGGTTCTTCTTCTTCTACTCAATGATTGGAACTGCTTCTGATAATTCCAATATTCTATCTCTTTTGGGAGAAAAAATATTCATCATTTTATATAGCATTTAAGTTGATATAAAATTATGAATATTTTTTCCAGCCATCAAGTTGATATTAAATTATGGATATTTTTTCTCCCAAAAGAGATAGAATATTGAAATTATCAAAAGTAGTTCTAATTATTGAGTAGAAGAAAAGGAACCAAGAATGGTTTTCTGATTCTTATTAGTTTAATTTTTTAGTATCCAATAGTTTCTTAAAAAACTAGTCCTTCGGTATCGTAAACTTAAATGCTATATAAAATTATGGAGATTTTTTCTCCCAAAAGAGATAGAATATTGAAATTATCAAAAGTTCTAATCATTGAGTAGAAGAAAAGGAACCAAGAATGGTTTTCTATATTTTATTAGTTTATTTTTTCACTGTCTCAGATAGTGTCTATAAAAACAGTTCTTTGCTACCGCTAACTGGGAAAGATGCAACTGTGAATTTTTTTTCCTTGCAGTAATAGAGAATTAAAATATTTCAGATATATCTAAGGATTGACTAAAAAAGAAAAAAAAGAAAAATAGTTCATAGTTTTTTACAATTTAAGATCAAGTCTTATAAAACCAGTCCTTTGGTATCGTTAACTTGCTATATGAAATGATGAATATTTTTTCTCCCAAAAGAGATTCAGAAACAGCAGCGTTTCCACCATTATATATTAACATTTTTTTTTTTAAATTAAAACTTCATTTTCTTTAATTATTGGCATACTCAAAACAGCATAAACTCTGTTATTAAAGTATACCGTGGCGCTGTCTCTCTCAGTGAATTCTGAGTTGCGCAGTACAGTCTAAAATTACTGAATTTAAAATATTATTAATTTAATGAAATATTTCATTGATTCAATAACTATACTATTAATTTAATAGAATATTTCATTGCTATATTTCAATGAAATCAAACCTATTAAACTAATGGAATATTTGTCTCAGTGCGTATATACGGATAACAGCGTGTCCCAGTATCCCAGCTCTGATTTCAAATGATTTTTTTTCTTATATTTATGACTGATTTGTATTTTATTTTAAATAAATTAATATATCAAATAAATAATACAAAATAAACTTCGTAAAGCGTTTTTCAAGTGACATGTGATGTAAGCAATTTCTCTGGAATAACCTTTAATAGAATTAACTCCTACGTAATTTATTTTATTTTTAAACATTCAACTTTTAAGAATAAACATGTTTTATCATCAAAATTAATTTACTTTGTATATTAGATAAATGAAATTCAAAGATAAAATATTAATATATATATGAATGAATAGTTTCAGAATATTACTATTTCATAATTTTTATTAAAAATATAAAAAAATCGAAGAAGAAAAATGTTTAAAAAAATATTAATTATAACTGTTTCATTTTATTTTTTATTGCCAATAGTAAAAAGTGAATTCCCTAATCTTCAGTGTAAAGGTATTTATGATAAAAGCATGTTCGCGTATCTCGATAGAATTTGTGACGATTGTTACAATTTATTCCGTAAACCACAGTTACATCAACTTTGCAGGTATATAAGAAGATGTTTTTAATTTAAAAATACTTATTTTAAATTTCATAATTTTTTTTAGAAAAAATTGTTTTACGAGTGATTATTTTAAGGGGTGTATAGATGTATTATTAATTTCGCAAGATAACGATGAACTGGTAAAAATACAAACATATATTAAGCATTTACATGGAGCTGAACCAGATATATGATAGTGAATAAAAATTCTTAAGAAATTTATTTATTTATTTGGTAATTTTAAGTTATATTAAAAAATTTGTTTGGATTTTTGAATAACAGCTGAAATTAGTTGCAATTTACCATAAAAATAAGATTTCCAGAATTTAACTCGCTTAACAACTCCTGAATATTGACACCTTACAAGGCCAAAAATTTGCTCTATCAAAAGAGTCCATGTGTTTCGATAATCAAAAATTTAAAACTCTGTAATGTAAGATAGTGAATTTTAAAGTATTTTAATTAGTATAAAAAATTTATAGTTTAAAAATTATTTTTGTAAATATAAACAAATATTTATCTTATTAAAAAATTGATTAGAAGTGAAAAAGAAAATTGTAAAGATTTGTAAGTTTACTTTTATTGACAAAAATTTTAATTTTAAAAAAATGTAAATATGATTATAAAGTCATAAAACATAATAAAAATAATAATAAAATAAGATGATATTCATTAAAAGAATAATAAACACAAACATTTTCATTATTATATTTCTTGAGAAAGAACTTCATGCAAGTACTATAAAATTTTCATTCATTATGATATGATGTTAAGTCATAGTGTAAGATGAGGGTTTTCTCTACAAATTTTATATACATGGCACAAAATTTAACTTATTTCATGTTAAATAAATTTTATCTTTTAATTTTTAATATTTGTTCAAAAATAAAGAAATTAAACACCTTCTTAGTTATTCAATTAAATTTTCTATTTTCTATTTCTCTTTGGAATTCACTGAGCGTTATTTTATGTAAATTGTTTCATTATCAGCTTATATAGATGTACATTAGAGTGTGTCTTATTTTTTTTTTTTTTGATATTTTTTGGCTCCCCCCATTTTTTTCGAATATTTTGGTCATAAAAAACCCCCAGCTCCAAGGATTTTGATTTTCGATTTTTTTAACCCGTGCCACCGAGCACTTGAAGTTTCCCATTTAAGTAACATAGGAATTTTGAGTTTTTAGCTATACAAATTTTTACAAGAGCCGAAAAGCGTTTAAAAAAGCTAATTTTTACTGAAAACATACTTTTGTATGTTGTAAATACATGCAAATAGCCCTGCATTCATTCCAAAGGGAATTTTGGGGCTAGAAACGCAAATTTACATGTTGGCTCAATCTTATAAAATAGGGTTTTTCGGTAATTTTCAATAAAACGCTGCAACCTCAAAAATTAACCAAAACACTTCTGTTTACTCTACTTTTCTTGGTGTAAGTATCACCTTTCAAACGACGTAAAGCGTGTATATTTATCACTGATTCTCTCACCGCTATATTCAATTTACCTATTGGTAATTTTTGACCCGAAAGGCCCAATTTTTAAATTTGTGTAAATTGCTGCCAAAATTGTAATTTTCGACGAAATTGAGTTTTATAGGCCTTAAAAGTTTTCTGCAAGCTTCAAGTTTCCAAAAATTTTTTACTCGTCTCTTTTCTTTAAATAGTTTTTAAGATATCGTTTTTCAAAGATAATGATAAAAATTTATTTTTTTTTTAAACCCTAAAATTGGGACTATGACTTTAACGTATCATCTCTGGTTAATAATTTATTGAAAAGCAGTGAGTAAAAATTTTTGGAAATTTGAAGCTTGTAGAAAATTTTTAAGATCTATAAAGCTCAATTTCGTCAAAAATTACATTTTTGACAGCAGTTTAAAAAAATTCAAAAATTGGTTATTTTTAGTCGAAAATTACCAGTAGGTTAATTGCCCATAGCGCTGAGAGAATCAGTGATAAAAAAACGCAGTTAAAAAAAATAAGACACACTCTAATGTACATAATCAGGTGTGATTTACGTGGTTATTTATTATAAACTAAATTTATAGTAAATCCCTAGGTAAATCCTGGAAAAAGTTTAACTTCGTAATTAATGAATAATTTAGTAAATTTTAAAAAAATACCATATTTGTATTTTTACCCATATAAAACATCTAAGTTGATAACTTGGTAAAACGCACCACAGGATATTTTCAGCATGCGTAAATTCTTTGGCGAAAAAACATTACTGCTAAAAACTGACTATTAAAAATCTACAGAACCCGTGTAGGTGGATCCATTTTCTTGCATTTATAATAGGCAGGCAGCCCATAAGAATTTGGGTGACTTTTTTGAAACCTTTCGGATGGCTTAAAATGCACTATTTACCACCGAGATAACGAAATTCTAGACTTTTGGCCAAGGCTCCATTGTACGAACAAAAAACCTGCTGGTTTCGAAAAGTCACCATTTTCGGCACCGTGAATACAGTGGAGTCACTATTTGCCAATACCTACGAAACTGGTTTCTCCATAAAATTTATTCCATCAAATTAAATGACGTACATATTCTGTTAAAAAAAAAAGTAAAAATTTATTACACACGTAATATAATTCAATAAAACTCCAATTATGTAAATCGAAAGTTAAAACTTTTATTTTAATGCAAAATAATTGATTATAAATTTTTAATAAAAAAAATACATATAAAGTAGCTTTAATTATGATTTATTTGTATAAACATTTCTCATAAAAAAGAAAAAAAAAAAAGTAAGTAAACCAAGTCAATTTTATTTTATTTCCAAGAATTTTGCCAAAAAATATATTGTATTACAAAGGGAAATCGAAATTACAGAATATTTCAATGTATATATTTTTTAGTTATTATTTGTAATTATTAAGGATGTACCTCATCGATTAGTATTAAGTAAATTCATGTGTCATTATCAGAAATCGGGTTAAACTTTTCTTTTCATCATAAAATTATGTTCAGTCTTTAATCGAAAAAAAATATAACTTACTTTGATGAATTTAATAATTTTATGAACATTTTTTTTTTCTTTATTTCGTTGAATTATATAGGATTAAATAAAAAAAAGTGATAATCTTATGGTTTTTTTTTTTTATTATTAAATATAAATATACAGTGCAGATGTACAAGAAAATATGAAATTAAAAAAGATTATATCAATTATGTTCACGATTTTATACGTTTATTTTGTATCAGGCGTATCAAATTTTTTTTTTTTTTTGAGCGTAAGGAATTATAAAAAGTGTTATATTTTAATAAAAATTAATTTTAAATATAGGTCAAATTTCAATTATTTATTTATTTTTAGAGTTTTAATAAATTAGGTTCAAACTATTAGGAACTTGCTTTATAGAGTCGGCCTAAAGTTCCGTCAAATGGCTAGGTTTTCTGATTTTTTTCCGTTACTTAAGTAATTTAATATATGCTACAAAAATTTTCTTGGTTGTATTGAAATTTTTCACAAAATTATAATTTTTACCGTCTTTTGGACAATTGAAAGCTCACGCACAGAAATTAAAGAAATTTCTTATTTACAAATAGTATATTACGACCCATGGCCAGAAAAATAAAGAATGGCCCAGGGTCGTATACGATTTTTCTGCATCAGTGCAGCGGCCGGGAAATACGTGCTTTCTGGCCGCTTACCAGAAAAATTTATTTTCTTGTTAGTGTCCAGAAAGTGCGTGTTTTCTGGCCGCTGCGCTATTCGAAAAAACGCATTTTCTCGACACTGAGCAAGAAAAATTATGTTTTGTCCTTGGCCACAAAAAAAGGATGCCCCAAATCGCAGTTTACCATCCTCGGCTTCGCCTCGGACGATAATTTACGTGCGATTTGGGCCATTCTTTACTTTTGTGGCCATGGGTAAAAATATACTATTTATCTTTAAACTAAATTTTTAATTTAATCTATATGTCTTAATTACGTAATTTAAATACATATGGAGAAAAAACAGATAGCCAGTGTAGTGGTCAAAAATATTTATAAAAAAATGTGCCTCCTAGTACTTACTCTTCTTGAAAGATTACTTAAATTAATAATTAAACAATTGCTATATGATTTTGTAATGTGTTTTGTGATCCCTGTTTTAAAAATGTGAATTAAGATTTTCTTTATTCCAATAAGAATAAGCAATCGCTATAGCTGGTGTTTGATGATTGGTACCTATATCTGCCCAATAATCTTCTGGCGTTAATATTTAACTTAATCATATATGAAAGTGACGGAGATTTTTAGAGTAGGTTAGCCAAACCCGATTTACTTACTGAACCAGCTTCTTGAGTCACAATAGTATCAGAGTAAAAAGTAATCTTATCCAACAAGATGTGACCTTGTTTAAAATAAATATTTGCTGACGTAAGTGGAGCTAATTTGCTATAATCCTGGGTGTGGTTCTTAAGCACAAGATCGTAAGGGTTTTTTCCTCCAAAATAACCGTAATGGTAACTGTGCATTTCTTCACATGCACCACTAATATTAAATTGTATACCGCAAACTCTTGTTATGTCTGGAGTATTATAGCTATGTAAATCCACAAGATTTAATTGATATAAATTTGGGTGAACAGGATTTATAGTAGACATCAAATTTTTGACTATCTTGTCAACATAATTGTAACCGTAGAACTGACCCGCTATTAGTACGGGGAAACTAATTTTAATGAATAATCGATCGGTTCTCAATGGATTGGTACATAATATTTTGTTGTAAAATTTTTTCTGTGTCTAAATAAACTAGATAATTGCTAACAATTATAGACTGTGCGAAGCATAACAACCCACTAAATTTATTCCTAAATACAGACGATTTTTATTATGTGAAGTATTATTAATTGGGTATATTAGGTAAAGTAAATAATCAAACTCATTTTGTTATAAACAATAAATATTTAATGTACAAAATATTGTATGTGTACATTTACAGTATTAGCGTGTTTATTTACATAATAGTAATTAATTAAATGTATATTCAAAGTAATAACTATAATTAATTTTTGATTATATATGATTTGTTTTTGAAAAATATTTTAATCGATATTTTATTCTTTAATTGCTTTATTAATTTTGTTTAATGATTGCATGAAAGCTTGTTTCACTTTAAAAGATGTTGAAAGTCGTATTGAGTCAAAACGATATTTGTTGTAACCTTTTATTAAAATTATATCATTAATTGATTTAACTCGACTCAAACCGACGTATGTAATTCCCAATTGTCTTTCCGTGTCTCCTATGTGTAAGAAAATTTTATCTAACGTCTGCCCTTGAGACTTGTGGATGGTTAGAGCATATGACAACATTACTGGAAATTGCGTGCGACTGCATAAAATATTATTATGTTTCCAAGTTCTTTCCACGGGAATAATTGGGAAATAATTTTTATACAAAAATGGTCCTTTGTAATTGTCAAATTCAACCATTAATACTTGAGGTAATTGTGTTGATGATTCATTATCACCTGCTACCAATAAATTTGTACGTAACATTATTCTACAGTCTTTTGACAAGTATAATATATTCTGTAATCCTGTTGCTTTTTCGTCCAAGCAACGCATGGCAATATTGGGTGTGTTTATTGAAACTATGCGTGCAACTGGATGTCCCGTAATTTTCAAAAAGGTTTCATTATGTGTTTTAACTTGTGCACACGTTGGATATAAATAAATTGCGTTTTTAAAATTGTTTAATTCTTCTTTGGGGATAACGGTTTCTCTTCGGTTATATAATAAATTATAAGGAGAGAGGGTATGGGCGCGAAAGCGCATAGTCACGTTATAAAATAGCTCCGTGAAAAATAGTTATTATTTACAGAAAAAGTTTAAAAAATACCAGAAAAATCGGTCATAAGTGTCAAAATAAAACTTATTAAATAAATGAAAATAAAAGAAAAACTCCAGCATAAAAATTAAATCAAGATTAAAAGAAAGAAAAAAGTTGAGAAAAAGTTAGGTTAGAAATGTGGCTTGTATAGATCAAATATAGCATTTATAACAAAAGAGTTTAAAATATACAAACAATTGAAATAATAATAGGTAATGAAAACAGTAATAAAAATAGTCTTGATGAAAATGCCGTTTTTTGCTTAAAATATATTGAATAGTGAAGAAAAAAAAAATAGGGAGAAATCCCAAAAATTTATTTTGAATAGTAAAGGGGAAAATGGCAATTTACATTAAGAAGAAATGAAAACAGAGTAAGTAACTTATAAATTTCTCATCACATCATTTACAATGAAAAGAAGTGAATTTGTAAGCGAACAGCAATTTAAAACAGTAAATGACAACAATATAAACAGATATATCATGAAAACAGCACTAGCGATTGCAAAAAGGCTGTCACATCCTCAACCCATTAAAATAGAAAAAGGAATTTCGGTTTAATAGGAATTCCTTGAGAAAAAATTAAAATAGATAGTGCAGTGATGTGCCAGCATATGTAATTGTTAGTGATTTTTGTCAACAGATATTGAAAACAGAAAAATTAAAAAAGCAAAGAAATTCAAAATAATAGAAAATTGAAGAAAATACAAGAAATAGATCTGAAGAATTTTTTCTAATTTTAAGTTCATATATAATTTTACTAAAATCAAAACATGTTCTTTAAATAATTTTTATGTATATACTTTAAATTTTGTATTAACTTATTTCAATCTTGTAACAATTATGTATATAATTTGACAAGAATAAAATTACTACTATTACTAATAAATTATAATTTTGTTGAGACAGTTCTGCATTTGCTATTTCATCTAGCAATTGTGAGTAAGGGGTATGATTACCCTTTTGTCTGTGTGCGTTTTGGAGACAATAATACTTTTGGAATTGTTTAAAAATTATTCTTCCTTGTGTTTGTAAATTGTCTGTTAGTTTTTTATCACTAAATACTGCTGTGTCTCCAACCGGTGTCAACTGATTGTAATCTCCAAGTAAGTAAATTATGATTCCGCCAGAAGGTTCGTCAATTTCATTAGCATGTATTTCTCGACATCGTGATTCTATCTGAAATAACGTTCTTAAACCGATCCAAGACATTTCATCTATTATTAAAAATTTCAAATCTATCAAATCCGTTTGAAATTTTTTTGCATTTTGATTTTCTAATTAAGAAAATAACTTGTAATTTAAAGGTAATCGTAGCAAATAATGTAATGTTAGTCCATCTATGTTAACTGATGCCATACCTGTTGATGCCGCTACTTTAACCGAATCTTCTCCGAAAATTGATTTAATCCTCTTAACCATTTCTTTGATTATTGTGCTTTTACCAGAATCAGCTTTGCCTTGTATTATAACTCTTTTTATACTATTTGCTGTCATAGTACCGTTTTGTATACTGGTTATTTGAGTATCTAAGATTCTGTATTTTGTTTATATATTTTCTTTTCTTGTTGAGGTTTGTAGGTATTCAGAAAAGTATGCATTTCTAATTCAGTTGGTTTGTTTTCAATAGGCATATTCCAGTTCAAACATAAATCTATCGCCCTTTTTCCTAAGTCTCTTTCTAAATTGTCATTTTGGAATCCTGATAGAAACTCAAATGCATTTTTTATGTTATCATCATTTATTTCTTCTGGAATGTCATCATTCTCAGTGAATTCGTTTAAATCTTATGTTTTCATTGTTATTTATATTTAATGTTTCGTAAATTTGCTTCCATTTATTTATATTTTCATATGATTGAAGAATATCATTATAATCATTTTTAAATGGTATGTTTAAAATACATTGTTGTTTATAAAATTTTTCATCTTCAATTTCATTATTAGTTATTTTAAATTTCGGAAAAATTCTAACAATGTTTTCTTTCCGTCGTTTTGTAAATATGTTCTTGACAATTGTATAATTTTTAGTGAAATTTAATAACGTTAAGTTATTTAGTTCTTTTGGTCTGATCTTATATTTTTCTATTAAATTACAAGATTTTGTATCAATATTTTCATCATTTGATTCATTTGTCTGAAATCAAAAAATTATTTATATATTGATTAATAGTCTGTTAAAAAGTGCGTAAAATTGTCTCTCGTTTTACGAATTATTTGGAATCGAAAATTCTTTCGCAAATCGAAAAAATAAAAAAAAAATTCTAGTTGAGTTGTATGTACATTATTGATATTATAAGTAAAATTAAATATTATAGTACTAATTGAATTTAAATTTATAAAAATGAATACTTATAGATAAGTTTGTTATAAAAATCCATTGTATTGAATTAAAATAAAAATAAAAAATAATTTTAAAAAAAATTAAGCCTAGAGTAAAAATATAAAGTCATATATGGCTAAATTTAAATGTAGTGAGTGCGATTTGTATGGTCGTGTCTTCAAAACTGCCCCAAAGTGTTTTTTTTCTGAAAGTACTACCAAAAATAAGTTACCAGCCCAATTTTTAGCCTCCCAGAGCAAAATCTCGATTTTTGGAAGCTATTTTAGTATTTTTGACTGTTGTAAAAAATGTAAGAAAAATGAGTCATAATTTTTCTTATTATTGCTGTAAAAAACTCACATTAGTATGAAATATTTTTTCTTTTGAGGTCCGGATAGGAAATTTCCCTGGCTATCCGATTCTGGGGTCAAAAATTTTTTTTAAGTAACGCATGCGCGAGGAATCGCTAAGATAGGCTGTTTTTTTCAAAAGTCGATTTCTTAAATGCCTATTAGTGAAAAATCTTCTAACCATGTTTAAAATTTTTCTTAAACTTTATATTTTTTGGCAAAAAAAAAATTTCGATGGGAGACTGCTTTTTGGTAGCTCTAGATAAAAAAATAGCAGCTTTCAAAAGATCCTTTTTTACAAATTTCAAATTTCCCGTCAAGTCACGTGAGCAATTAAAAATCTGACCAAAAATTTGGATTCCGCGGGAAATTTTACATAAGGATATATCTTTTCATGTTTTTAAGAGCGTTTATGTTAAAGCAGCAAAATTTTAAATTGAAAGATTATAATATATCATTTTTTAATGAATTTTTTTATTTTTAAATTATACAAATTATTCAAAATTAATCAGAAAATTCTTTATTATTTCATTGTTTATCGCTGTTTTAACATAAACGCTCTTAAAAACATGAAAAGATATATCCTTTAAATTTTTCATGCTAATGTGAGTTTTTTACAGCAGTAATAAAAAAAATTATGACTCATTTTTCTTATATTTTTTACGACAGTTAAAAATATTTTGGGGCAGTTGTGAAAACCCGACCATACAAATCGCACTCACTATATTTAAATTTATCCATATAGAAAAGTAAAGATTTATAAGTTTAATTGATTTTAATAAATTTTCTTATTAAATTTAAACAAATAATATTAATTTTAAAAAATATTATTTTTCATTTCATTTCATACATACATTAGTTGAGATTAAGAATAAGTTGTATAGTATAAATAGCTTTGTCTTATTGAAAATATTATTTAAAATAAATAAAAAAGAAGAGATTATAAAAAAATTTTATGTTCTAAATTCAAGTTTTTAACTTTGAAGTTACATGAGTCGATGATTTGTAAATCGTTAAATTACTGTGTTATTTTTAGGCATTAAAAATAAATATCCGTGACAAAGCGCAGTCTTTGCTTGGCGCTTTACCGCGGGCCTCTAGCCTTTCTATGCCTTTTTGACAGCCTTGCCACGGGCTTGCCGCGCGCAGTCTTGCTTTGCGAGGCTTATTCTAAACTTTGACTTTTGCTCCTTTGCCACGTCGAGTACTTATATTTTTTCGTTTAAGGAACGTGGCCCTGAAAAGGGCCGATTGGTAAAATCCTCCCTTGCCACGTCTCATAATTGTTGCGCGCGCTCCAATCAGTGAACGAGCTCGAAGTCAGCGAAGGCCTATAAGTATAACCGCGAATCTGGCCAATGCAGCATTTGCTGTCCTGACTTCAGCCTTCACGCACGCGGCTACCTTGACACCTTCGCTATGCTGTGGATGAGATTGTTTGCTGGTTTGATTGTTGCTGATGTGCTTGGTGCACTTGGAGGAGTCCATGGCTTTCGGACATTAAATCCTCATTGAAGCAGCTCGTAAGCTGTAATTGTTTGAATCGCTTGGTGCAATTTTCCGAGCTCGTAGGCTTGAAGAGGTGGACATTGATATTCCTGGCCAGGAGAAGTCACCTGAGCACGAGGTGCTCGCATGTTTGTAAGTTTTTGTTTCTCTTTTGTATGTTTGTGTATGATTGTGTATTTGTGACCTTAGTGATTGAATTTGTTGTATGCTTGTGAATTGTTGGGTGTAAAACGTGTGGCTGGGGCCACGCATCAAATGCTAAAAAACCCACCGGCCCTTTTCAGGGCCACCTATTAAGTAAAAAATAAGAACAATAATTCAGAAAGCTTCAACTGAAATTAACATACTGTATATAAGTTATTTAAATTAATTAAAATGAATTTATTATGTCTAAATTTAAAATATAATTATAAGAGTTACAGTTCCATCAAATAAGTATTGTTTAACTACGTAGGTTCATTTTATTTTAAAGATGTTTAAATAATTAGTAAAATTGTTATTTATATTATTGGTAAGGAATTATATATTCACCTTTATTTGAATCCAATCGTCATCTTGAATTACTAAATTGACGTAACTCCGTGAACTGTGAGATAGAGGCCAACTCATTAACAAATGTACTACTTCTTGAGCACTGTAGTATCTTTCATGTAATGTAGAAATGAATAATTTTTGAATTGCTGATTTTGCTAACAGTAAATCTGACATGGATGCACAAATATCCTGTAAACACTGTTGTAAATCATTTGAGATTTTTTCACTTTTGGATTCATATTTAGCAATATAATAATAAATAGATTCTTCTGATGCAATCGGCGAAAAATCAGTATTTGCCCTCCAAATAGATGTTATGATTGGATTCTATCTTTGTATGAGTGGATCATTACGTTTAGGATGATATCATAAATATCCGTCTGAATCATCAATAATGCTTTCTTTTCTTTCTTGTTGAGGGAAATTAAAACGGCATGTTAAAATTGTGCTTTTATATTTGTATCTCATACAGTGTTTATCATGCATCGTATGACGTTGTAATCTATTTAATAAATAAATTAAATCCAGATTATTTGTTGGAATGTCAGAAAAATTTTGACGTGCAGGATGATTAATTCCTACATCATGTTTAGGATTTATTGCAAAACAAAAATCATCCAAGTAACGGCAAAGTTTTTCTCTTTCTTCTAGTGTTAGAATTTTATTATTAAATAATGGCGAGTTTGATAACCATAAAATTCCATGAATATGTGGTGATCCTCTAAATTGCCATTCCCAACGATACCAGAAGCCGGATACTTCAAATAATGGTTTTATTACATATTTCATAAAATTATTAACTCTTTCTTTGAAAAAATAGCTGACAATTAATGGATTTTCTTGAATTAATTTTTTACGTTGTTGATCATCAATAGTATTTGGATCTGTATCGGGACATAATTAATTATTAATTATGGACACACTTAATTACAAACACCATAATAAAGCACGACGCTAGCGGTCTCTAATAGTAAACTTTCGGAATTATATAGACTTTTCATTATTTTATAATTCATAAAATTAAAAAGAATATGATATTTTGTTATTTGATATTTTGTATGATATATATAATATGATAATTTGATATTTTCTACCGAATATTTGTTTTTCTTGCCCTAAAAAACCCCTATGTAAAGTTAAAAGTTCATTTTTTCAATTTTCTTGGACCGCTATTTTGGAAAATCGGAAAATTTTTTAGGTTAAAAACTGGATATTTTCTGTCAAATATTCGTTTTTTTTGTCCTAAAAAAATCCTTAGTAAAGTTAAAATGGTATTTTAGTTTATTTTTCAAGTTTTTTGATCCGCCGTCTTGGAAAATCGGGAAATATTTATGGTTGAAAAATTGGATAATTTCTACTGAATATTTGTTTTTCTTGATCTAAAAAATCCCCTTGTAAAGTTAAAAGTTCATTTTTTCAAATTTATCGGGCCGCCATCTTGGAAAATTGGAAAATATACTTGTGTGGAAAATGAAAAATTTTACCCCTAGGGCATCTGCTTCTATCTCGATTAATTATTTTCATATTAAAAGTCCTTATTTTATCATGTTTTATGTTTTATGTTCGATATTTTGTGTTTTTAACGTCCTTGTAATGTCAAAAATTCATTTTTTTGAGTTTTTCGGTTCGTTATATTGACAAAACGGAAAATTTTTTAGGTCAAAAAATTTTATATTTTCCACCTAATATTTGTTTTTCTTGCCCTAAAAAACCCTCTTGTAAAGTTAAAAGTTCATTTTTTCAAATTTATCGGGTCGCCATTTTGGAAAATCGGAAAATATATTTGTGTGGAAATTGAAAAATTATACCTCCAGGGTATTCTCTTCTACCTAGAATGACTATTTTCATCTTAAAAGTCCTTATTTTATCATGTTTTATGTCAAAAATTCATTTTTTCATGTTTTTTGGTCCGCCATCTTGGAAAATCGGAAAATTTTTTAGGTAAAAAAATGAATATTTTCCACCGAATATTCTTTTTTTTGCCCTAAAAAACCGCCTTGTAAAGTTAAAAGTTCATTTTTTCAAGTTTTTTGGTCCGCTATCTTGGAAAATCGGGAAATATTTAGGGTTGAAAAATTGGATATTTTCCAGCGAATATTTGTTTTTCTTGCCCTAAAAAACCCCCTTGTAAAATTAAAAGTTCATTTTTTTAAATTTATCGGGCCGCCATCTTGGAAAATCGGAAAATATATTTGTGCGGAAAATGAAAAATTATACCTCCAGGGTATCCGCTACAACCTGGAATGATTATTTTCATCCTGAAAGTGCTTATTTTATCAGGTTTTATGTATTATAATCGACATTTTGTGTTTTTAACGCTGTTATTCCCGTAAATTGATAATAATTTCGGTACTATATTTTCGATTTGGCTCAAAATCAATACAGTTCATGTTGGTCTTATATCTAACTTCTATATAAATTTTGAACCTAATCGGAGATCACTGTGACCTTAACGAGTGCGCACAAGTGAGACATTTTGTCGCGGGTATAGACTGTGCTTCGCACAGTCTAATTAAATTCTTATGTTTACGTCTCCAAATGTCAATATTTTTTAAAGTTTTATAAAAATATATTTTGTAATCTTCTTCCATATCGGTCATGTATAGAATAGATGATTTGTATAGTTTTCTAATTTTTCTAATTTTTTAAGGAGTCTTTCCAAAGTGGTTATATTCCACATATATGGAAACACTCCTTTCTTAAAGCAATACATAAAGATGGTGATATGGCAAACATTGAAAATTATAGGGTGGTAGCCAAACCTTGTATAATTTTTAAATTGGATGACATTTTCTATGTTAATCTTTACAATGTCATTTCCCCCTCTTTATATTCTGAACAATCTGGTTATAGAAAAGGCCATTCAATAATTAATAATATGTTTAAGTTTGCTAATGAAACAGCTGAAACTTTAGATAAAGGTTTTCAAATGGATTCAGTGTATCTAGACTACTCTAAAGCATTTGACAAAGTTCATATAGATCTTATGGTCAGAAAATTAGACCATGTAGGAATTAGAGATAAAGCCTTAACCTGGATTAAATCCTATTTATTTGGAAGAAATCTAGCAGTATCTTTAAAAGGTTCTTATTCAAACTGGTTTGATTGTACATCAGGAGTTACTCAAGGTTCACACTCTGGTCCTCTTTTATTCTTAATATTTATCAATGATCTACCTGACCGTATCCAGTATTCCACCCTTGAACTTTTCGCCGATGAAAGCCGTCTCAGAAAAACTATAACATCACCCATTGACAGTATACTACTTCAAAGTGATATAAACAATCATTTCCAATGGTCCATTGGTTTAAATGGTTTAAATTTTAACATAAAAAATCACAGATTATTAGTTTTACTAAAAGAAAAGAATTTACATTTCACTATCTATTAAATGGCATGTAGTAGTAGTAGTAATTTTATTCTTGTCAAATTATATACATAATTGTTACAAGATTGAAATAAGTTAATACAAAATTTAAAGTATAAACATAAAAATTATTTAAAGAACATGTTTTGATTTTAAAGTAAAATTATATATGAACTTAAAATTAGAAAAAATTCTTCAGATCTATTTCTTGTATTTTCTTCAATTTTCTATTATTTTGAATTTCTTTACATTTTTAATTTTTCTGATTTAAATATCTTTAATTTATATCAATATCTTTAATTACATACTATCGATCAAAAAAAGATGTGGATCTCTCGTATTTTTGAAATATTTTCCAGAAAAATGGTCCCAGAATGTTCGGGTGAAAAAAAATCTGTCGGCAAATTATCCTTCAATCTCTGTAAAAAATTGTATGATTGTAACTTTATTAGGAGGGGAGGGACAGCAATAAATGCATCAAAAAAGTAAGAAAAAATTTTTTTTTATTTTTTATGCCGTTTTTAAACGTTTAATTGGTGCATTAAAAATTATTTTAAATTAACCAAATTTTAACTGCAGGTTCTTTAACCCTTTAACTTCAGGGGAGCGTTGGAATTTTCAAAAAATATTAACAAATAAATTTTAACATGGAACATGTTCATTGGATGGGGTATTTGAAAAAGTCTGGCTTGGCAGGGGGGGGTGAAAAATTGACGTTTTTAGGGGGGGGGGTCAAATGGACTTAGAATATTTTCGATTCAGGGACTTTTGGTGCAGAAGTACCTAGGGACCTATGGTGCAGAAGTCCCTAAAGACCTTTGGTGCTGAAGTACCTAGGAACCTTTGGTGCAGAAGTACCTAGGGAGCATTGGTGCAGAAGTATCTAGGGACCTTTGGTGCTGAAGTACCTAGGAACCTTTGGTGCAGAAGTCCCTAAAGACCTTTGGTGCAGAAGTACCTAGGGAGCATTGGTGCAGAAGTACCTAGGGACCTATGGTGCAGAAGTCCCTAACGACCTTTGGTGCAGAAGTACGTAGGAATTTTTGGTGCAGAAGTCCCTAAAGGCCTTTGGTGCAGAAGTACCTAAGGACCACTGGTGCAGAATTTTTAAAGAATTTATTGTAAAAATTAATAAAAAATAAATTCATATTATTTAAAAATCTATAATAATTTGAAAATTTAATTAATTTTATTCACTTTGATGTCTAAGCAGCATGATTTCTATAATAAAAGTCTAAATATAAATATTTGCATATAAATATTTATATTATGAACACAATTGAAACTTTATTATCCGTGTTATAAGTAAACATGTTCCATGCTCGTTGGATGTAAACACAAACCGGTTATAAATTTTTTTATAACAATTTAAGCTAAAATCGCTTCTGCTTATCGTAGAAACGTAATTCTTTTTTTAAATGACAGGTAATCATGCCTGGATTACAATTTTAGAATTTGGTCAACGTCAGAATATTGGTTTGATAACAGTATCCAAAAAACGAGTGAATTTTTATGAATAGAATGCTAATAAATAAGCCCCTTTGTTCATTAATAACCTGATGAATAAAAAAGTTTATCACCTAAGCACCCGTAGATATCCTTGAGTTTTTTTACAAATTAGGGTAAGCGTAACAGATATGGAACCTGTAATATCGTCAGGAAAAACCGAGGGAAAACTTCTATTTAAGCAAGATTTAAGGCATATACATGCCCTTTTCAGAGTTTTCTTGTCTAATTAAGGTTTTAATTTATATTATAAATGCGTTTGTCTTGATCATAATAAATATTCAATAATGCCTACTCTTACCTTGTTTCTTTAAAAAATATTGGCAGGTGTTTAGGTCATAAACTTTTTTATTCATCAGGTTATTAATGAACAATGGGGCTTATTTATTAGCATTCTATTCATAAAAATTCACTCGTTTTTTGGATACTGTTATCAAACCAATATTCTGACGTTGACCAAATTCTAAAATTGTAATCCAGGCATGATTACCTGTCATTTAAAAAAAGAATTACGTTTCTACGATAAGCAGAAGCGATTTTAGCTTAAATTGTTATAAAAAATTTATTTGTTAATATTTTTTGAAAATTCCAACGCTCCCCTGAAGTTAAAGGGTTAAAGAACCTGCAGTTAAAATTTGGTTAATTTAAAATAATTTTTAATGCACCAATTAAACATTTAAAAACGGCATAAAAAATAAAAAAAAATTTTTTCTTACTTTTTTGATGCATTTATTGCTGTCCCTCCCCTCCTAATAAATTTACAATCATACAATTTTTTACAGAGATTGAAGGATAATTTGCCGACAGATTTTTTTTCACCCGAACATTCTGGGACCATTTTTCTGGAAAATATTTCAAAAATACGAGAGGTCCACATCTTTTTTTGATCGATAGTATGCTGGCACATCACTGCACTATCTATTTTAATTTTTTCTCAAGGAATTCCTATTAAACCGAAATTCCTTTTTCTATTTTAATGGGTTGAGGATGTGACAGCCTTTTTGCAATCGCTAGTGCTGTTTTCATGATAATATATCTGTAGATCCTGCTGTAGATATATTGTTATCATTTACTGTTTTAAATTGCTGTTCGCTTACAAATTCACTTCTTTTCATTGTAAATGATGTGATGAGAAATTTATAAGTTACTTACTCTGTTTTCATTTCTTCTTAATGTAAATTGCCATTTTCCCCTTTACTATTCAAAATAAATTTTTGGGATTTCTCCCTATTTTTTTTTTCTTCACTATTCAATATATTTTAAGCAAAAAACGGCATTTTCATCAAGACTATTTTTATTACTGTTTTCATTACCTATTATTATTTCAATTGTTTGTATATTTTAAACTCTTTTGTTATAAATGCTATATTTGATCTATACAAGCCACATTTCTAACCTAACTTTTTCTCAACTTTTTTCTTTCTTTTAATCTTGATTTAATTTTTATGCTGGAGTTTTTCTTTTATTTTCATTTATTTAATAAGTTTTATTTTGACACTTATGACCGATTTTTCTGGTATTTTTTAAACTTTTTCTGTAAATAATAACTATTTTTCACGGAGCTAACTATATTATATAATATACTAACAAATATAAATTCTCATTTCGTACTCGTAAATATAATTTAAGAAATCCTAGGCCTTTAGAACAATAAAAAGCAAAATCAAATTTTTTATTTATTAGGCTTAATAGAGAATGGAATACTTCAACTGACACACTAAATTTCAAAAATATTGAAGAACTTGATTTAAGTGACTTTAAAAAATTTATTCATTCTAATATAATGAAGAAATATGAATAAAAATAATCTCTTCTGAAAATTCTAACAAAATTTTTTAAAAAAATTCTTAATATATTAAAATTACGATTTTTAAATAACATGCTTATGCTTTCTGATGTTATGATTTTGAAGCAATATTGAATCGTATTAATAACTGTGAGATACGCTAGACTTAAATTTTGATGTTACTATATTTATAATAATAATATTAAGATAACTATTTTATAATAATTATAGAAGATATTAATTAACAATGTATTCATTTTGTTATTCGATTACTGTAAAATATTGACGTTATAAAACTTTATTGTTTATACTAAAATTTGTAAAAAAGGGCTATTTAAGCCGTTAAGTTTATGTAAAACAAATTGCATAAATAAAGAAATTATATATTCATAATTATTTTATTATTAAAATATTTATATATTTATTTATATATATTTATATATTTTTTAAAATTGAGCTAGTTTTTTATTATAATTTATTAAAAAATTGTATTTGAAAATAACAGATAATTTTATTGAATATCAAATTTTTGGTTCAGCTCCATGTAATTGCATAATATATGTTTGTATTTTTTTCAGTTCTTCCTTATCTTCCGAAAGTAATAATGCATCAATACACCCCTTAAATTCACAGCTCGTAAAACAATTTTTTCTAAAAAAAAAATTTATTCAAAATTCGTAGCGTTAAATAAAAAAAAAATATTTTCTTATATACCTGCATGTTTCATGTAACTCTGCTCGACGAAATAAATTGTAACAATCATCGCAAATTCTATCAAGATAAGCGAACATACTTCTATCATAAATACCTTTACACTCTAAGTTACTGATAAAACTAGTTATTGGAAATATGATAAGCAGTAAACTATATAATAAAAAAAAAATTTTTTTTATTAAAATTATATGCATTTTTATTTTATCCTTTTTTGTACATAAAATATTTAATTTATAATGTATTACTATAACGATCTAATATTTGATACTAGTTAAGTAAGATATTATAATATTATAATATATTTATTATCTAAAACATACAAGTTTAAATAAAAAAAATTTCGTAATAAAATTTTATAATTTTATTCAAATATTTAATCAACTGCTCAACTAGTTTTAACTCTTTTTTTATGGTTTGTTTCCATTATTTTTTGTTTTTTGTTATTTTTGAAAGGTGAGGGTCGAAATTAGCAAAAATAAAATATGGAATATGTTTCTCAGGTTAAACAATGCTAATTACGACAATTTGAAGCATTTTTAGTTATTCTTATCTTCAAAAAACTGCAAACTTAAAATACCATTATAAACAATCAATCAAATAAAATATTTCTTTTCTTGGGTGAGTTTAATGATTAGATATGTTAATTAATATTTGATTATAGCGATAAGATACACTTTTTTCACTTTTTAATATGTCGCAATAAAAAACTTTATTGATAAATTTACGTCATCAATCGAATACACAGTAAAAAAATGTACTCAGTATTATTACAATTTAATACTTTACTAAACTTTTAGTATTATTACTACGAAATATTCAAATTTCTAGTAGTAGAAAATTACTATTTTTGCAGAAATAATATTAAATATAGTAGTAAAAATACTAAACCGTAGTAATATTGCCTTCATTTTTTTTTCTCTGTCAAATAAAATTTATTAAATTATTGGTTTTGGTCTTAGTCTTATTTATTTTGGCAATATAAATATTACAAAAAATATTTCACTGACTTAATTTTACTTATCAAAAAAAATTTATAAAAAAGATGTAATCGTCCATCTTTTTCTTATTTCAAGCTGAAATTCGGTGAATTGCATAAATTAGAAATAAAATCAAAAGTCGCTTGAATTTTAAATATTAATATGAACACGGCCATGCTGCTTTACTTTTAATAATTTATTTGTTTCTTGAATTTTCAAGCACTTGAAAAAATTCAAGAAATTTCAAGCAATTCTAGCAACTGCTTGGATTTTCAAGCAAAGTAGCCTGGCCGTGAATTTTAATTATTTTATTTATTAAAAATATAATTATTTAATTTACATATTATATTAATGAGCTTTTATAAAAAAAGTAGAAAATTATTAGAATTACTTATGCATAAAAACGCGGATTATGAAAAATACAAAGGGTGACTTATGAATATTAAAAAAAAGGGAGAGAGCATAGAAAAATCTCAAGTTCGAATTTCCGTACAGGGTGCATTATTATTTTAATTAATATTTAACTGGACTATATACTTTGATTTAATAATAAATTTAATTTAAAATCTAATTTAACGAGCACACAAAGCGCATTTAAATTGATGTCTTCTTAGAACTATCTTGCGAAGCTTCTCGCAGTTGATATTCAGTAACTTGACTTCTTGTCAAGATAAACGAAATTAGCTTCGGTGTATCAAAAAACTCGATGATGCACCAAAATATTTAATACAAAGAGAAATTTATTTATAATTTCTCTTTCACAAAGCAGAAAAAAAACATCATTAAACAAATTGTTATTTACAATGGTTATATTTCCAATTTCCAATGGCCATAATAGTGAAATCGTAAATAAACTCATCAAGAAACAACAGAGAGCAAGCGATGGCTCAGTGGACTTTGGGCTTCCAAGCGGAGGACCGAGGTTCGATCCCCGGCAGATACCTCTGATTTTTTTTTTCTGAGGAAAATTAAATTATGTGTTTATATCGCTTGCGAGTGGTTAGGATGCCACGTTAAAAGGAGATCCAGTCGAGGGAGAGGCGAAATCCTGAGACTATAGGTTAACACGCATTACACGCACACTAACACTCACACACGTCACAAACACTTTACACTGACATTACACTGGTGGACGGATTCAAAGGCGATGTTCTCTATAACATTCGCCACGACTCTTTCCACCCATATCACCTGCGACACCGAGGGTACTAGTGTTTACCATAGCTAGGAATTAACCCCATAACGGAATATGTTGCATATACATCCATATAGCTACCAATAGTTCATGGCGTGGACCTCTCTATACGGGTCTCAAAGGGTTCATGTATGCTTCCAGCATGAACCTGGGTGTGAACCGGTGGAGTGGGGACTACTTGAGGGTAGTGGATGTGAAAAATTAACACCAATCCAAAAACAGCTTCCTGTCTACACGGGACCGAGCCTTCGTAGGATACCGGTGGGTTGGGTGCTGTTTGAGGAAAGGTGGAGAGAGATCTGCTTGCAGAGTCGCGCTGGGGGCTTTTAAGTTAAGTCGGGTGCGCTGAAGGTTACCTTCTATCTCTCAAAAAGGCTTAAAAAAAAAAAAAAAAAAAAAAAAACAACAGGACAAGAAAAAACGTTCAAATTTATCAAAAAATAATGCAAAAATATATATCTGTATAATATGGTAATTTTACGGCACCAATTTCAACTGAAATATTAAAAAAAATAAATATAAATATTGCGTTCCGAAAACTGAAAACAAGTTCCAAAAAATACTATATAAAACAAAAAGAACCGAATTAGAGTCCAAAAGTGGAAATATAAAATTGAATGTAGTGATTATGGTTGCACATATATAGGACAAACAAGGTGCTCATTTGCCAAAAAATTTAATGAATATAGTACCTGGAACAAATAAAAAATCATCACAACAAATTATGCAAAACACCTTGATTCCACAAAAAATAATGGTTCAAAATTAAATGAAAATTTAAACGCACTACATCTATGTAAAAAACCCTATAGAACATAAAAAGGCTATAGTGTTTGGTCTGGTTGACAAATGCATAAAATTATATGATTCACAATTTCACAATGACAATTTAAATTTAATAAGAATAATGTTTTTGACAGCTAATGATTACCCAGACAGTTTTATTGATATTCAAATTAAGAAAAGACTAAAATTGCTTAAAGGTATATTTAATAATACTAGTAAAAAAATGTTTTGATTGTAATAAAACAAGAATGGTAATACCGTTTTATAAATATGTTACACCTGCAATTAATAAGTTCGCCAAAGAATTAAATTTTATACCTATAAATAAAATTAATAATAGATTTACTGATATGATAAGGTTAGGTACAGATGAAGTTTCGTCCAAATAAAGGCAAGGTGCAATATATAAAATAAATTGTATTGATTGTGATGTTTGTTACATTGAGGAAAGTGGTAGACAATTACAGACTAAATTAGATGAACATAGTTGTGATATAAAAAATAAAAATTTTAAAAATGCTTTAGAAAAACATACTAGTCTTACAAGTCATAATTTTAATTTAAGTAATGTTGAAGTTTTGAATTATGAAACACATAAATATTAAAGAAATTTTAATGAAAAGTTAAACGTTCAATATTATAACAAAAATACAATAAATAAGATAGAAGATACGTCAAATTTAAAAGTAGCATATAAAAATTCAATTATGTTAATGCGTCAAAAAAAGTTTTAAATATTACCGGGAAAAATGATTTTATCGACATGAGGTTCTGGATATATTCATAAACGAAAAATTAAAAAAAATTTTTTATCATCAAGTTGGTGGTAATGATAGAAAAATTTAAATAGTGTTCATAAATGGTCACGTGTTTTAAAAAAATATAATAAAAAAATATGCCAAAGCAGAAGCATGTATTGATATTATATGCTTCGTAAATATATATAAAAAAATAAATATTGTTTCTTATCCCAAAATACATTATGGTCAACCCGAAACCCAATTCACCTTTATCTATCATTAGAAAAATTTATTATATTCTTACAGTTTTCATTTAAAATAAGTTATTGGTTCCTCAAAGAGGAACCATTGTGTTAGGTCAAAATTTGATTTTCTATTTTTTGGCATATAAGCACGTTTTGGGACCCCAGGAAGCTAAAAAACCTGTTTTTAAAAAAAGTCTGTATGTGTGTGTGTGTGTGTGTGTGTGTGAGTGTGTGTGTGTGTGTGTGTGTGTACGTATGTATGTAATCGGTGATATTTCACAAGTATTATGGAATTAAGACCTAATTTTTTTTTCAAAAATTTTTTCACCAAAAAAGCTCGAGGTACTTTTTTTTTTTTTTGATTTGGATGTAATACCTCATTTATTTCCATGAAAGTACTTATATTTGAAATTATGGTTTTTACATGATATCTCGAATCGGATACTTAATTTTCTAAAAATTTTTTTTCTAAAATTTTTTTCACAAAAAAATACAAAAAATACAAATTTTTTTTTTCTTTTTGGACGTAGTACCTAATTTATTTCCATGGAAGTACTAGTTTTAAGAACCTTGTTTATTGTTATTTTTTGGATCTGATACTGAATTTTTTCAAAATTCTTTTTGTCAAAATTAAAAAAATAGAAAAATAAAAAAAAATGCAATATTTTTTTTTTTTTTGGGTGTAATACCTCATTTAATTCTATGAAAGTACTAATATCTGAAAATATTGTAACTAGTGATATTTCAAAACCATTATCGAATTAAGACATAATTTTTTTTCAAAAATTTTTTCACCAAAAAAGCTCGAGGTACTTTTTTTTTTTTTTTGATTTGGATGTAATACCTCATTTATTTCCATGAAAGTACTTATATTTGAAAGTATGGTTTTTACATGATATCTCGAATCGGATACTTAATTTTCTGAAAATTTTTTTTCTAAAATTTTTTTCACAAAAAAATACAAAAAATACGAAACTTTTTTTTCTTTTTGGACGTAGTACCTAATTTATTTCCATGGAAGTACTTGTTTTAAGAACCTCGTTTACAGTAATTTTTTGGAACTGATACTGAATTTTTTCAAAATCTTTTTTCTCAAAATTAAAAAAAAAGAAAAATAAAAAAAACTGCAATATTTTTTTTTTTTTTTGGTGTAACACCTCATTTAATTCTATGAAAGTACTAATATTTTAAAATATTGTAACCAGTGATATTTCATAACAACTATCGAATGAATACCTAACTTTTTTTTCCAAAAAATTTGTTTATTAAAAAAAATCTCAAAATACTTTTTTTTTTTTAATTTGGATGTAATACCTCATTCATTTTCATGAAATTACTTATATTTGAAATTATGATTTTTACTCGATATCTTGAATCTGATAATTAATTTTTTGAAAATTTTTTTCTCCAAAATCTTCGTCACAAAAAAATACATAAAACACCAAATTTATTTTTCGTTTTGGGCACATCTAATTTATTTTAACGAGAGTACAAATTTTATAAATTTAGTTTATAGTAATTTTTTGTATCCGATCACAATTTTTTTTTTTATTTTCATATAAATTATAACACACAAGAAAGAATGGAAATCTTGCCTCTTTTTGACTTCCTCGGATTATTTTGTTCGTTGCTATGTTTATTTATGTATGCAGCTTAATGAAATTATAAACAATAATAAAAAGCCTAAAAATATTAAATGGTTATGTTTGCATTTTAAAATTAAGATTTAAAAGTTATATTGGCATTTTTTAAAGAATCAAACAATTTATAGAATTAAATAATTTATTATTTTGTGATTAATAGAAATAATATAAATAATGTTAAAATCTTGAAATGCAAGAAGTACACTGAGAAAATAAATTATAAGGAATTATTATGGTAAAAACTCCTATCTTTTTATAATAATTGAGCGAATATTTGTAATTTTAGCATCGTTACCAACCATTTCTTTGACAAAACAAAAAAATCATGTTACCCAATATTTTAATTAAGAGATATATTCTAATAAAATAAAATTTTATAAAAAAAAATAAAATTAGCTTTTTTTACATTTGTTTCTTTTTAATTATGCAAAAATGATTTAAAATCCATTAACGCCGGCGCGACCAATCCATGGACGCTAGAATTTTCATTTTAATAACAAAATGATCTTAATAATCTACTTTACCGGCTACTAAAAACGAAAAATGTATGTATAATTGCATGGTTGTAATCAATAATATTTGTTGTAAATTAATATTACAGCCCATTGTTTGAGGAACCTCAGTGCCAGCTAGTTGGCAGGGTATTTTTTTGGGTAACGGGAATATTTAGGTTAAGTGATAGCCATACAAATCATTCATTGCATATAGTTAAAAGCATAAATAAAAATATTATTTGAACGATCAAATTTAGAACCTTAAATTATTAATAAAGATATAATTAAATTGTTTATTTATTAATAATTTACAAAGCCTAAAAATATAGAATTAAATGTAGGAAAATATGGGAAAGATGCATGCATATTTTTTAGTATCTGTTTTCAAACCACGTGACTATTTATGAACACTATTTAAATTTTACCATCATTACCACCGACTTGATGATAAAAAAATTTTTTAAATTTTTCGTTTATGAATATATCCTCTATGTTATGTTATATTTTTGTTTACATTGAGAATTTTAAATTTACAGTCTGCTAGAAACCATGCGAGATTAAAAATGGTAAAATTTTACATCATAAATAAATATTTTATTTAAATTATAATAATATGAATGAAAGTTTAATATAATGATTCACAAAATAGAAGCAGATTAAGAATTGACATATGTAATAAATCTACATGTTATTTGTATTATAATAAGATAAAAAATTGACAAAAATTTTTATGCATATGTTATAAAAATTTGTTATTTTTTATTAAAATATTTTATTATCAAGAGGGTAGTAATTAGACTACCGAAATTATCACTATAATAAAATAGTTATGAAAAAAATTTACTGGTTCCTTATTGACTGTTAAAATTAACCTAAAATTTAGGCTGCGTCTATTTACCCAGAAATTCTGGATAGATAACCTTGAAATTTCAGAAACTTTTTTTCAAAGATTTCACACATAATAATTAAATTTTTTTAAAAATTACATTTAAATCTTATAAAGTACTAAAAAAATAGTTAATTTTTCAAAAAAAAATTTTAATATTCAGTGCAGAGTGCAGAAAAGCAAACAAAACAAACCTCAAGTTGAGGTTCAAAATATTTTTTTTTTGTAAATGCGTGACTGAATTTTACGTAAAAAATTTCTGGGTAAATAGACTTTGCGTAAAATTTATTTAATAAAAAAATTTTAAAGGAACAAAATAATAATTTAAAATTTATGTAACAAAGTGACAGTGTCATATTTCACCCTTAAATTAGCTAAAACTACCTTCCAAAAGAGGTGTTTTCGCACTTTTTGCGACCAGATTAGGTCCACAGGGGTTAATACTAAACCACTAGTCTTATGCACTTACATAACCTAATTTTTCACAGTTTTACATATAAATAAAAGTTTTTGTCAGACTGCTGCGATTAAATTTTGATTGCATTGCTAAATTTGTATCATCATTATTTTTGTACGGCTTATTAAATCATAAACTTTTATGATGATTCGTATATTTAAATTTTTAATTTTATTAATATTTTCTTGAATTTTAAATCAATTCAAGCAAAGTTCAAGCGCAGCAGCCTTACAATGTTCTTAAAATTGAACTAGTTTTTTATTATAATTTATTAAAATATTGCAATCAAATTTCTGGTTCAGCTCCATGTAATTGCTTAATATATGTTTGTATTTTTACCAGTTCATCGTTATCCGTCGAAAGTAATAATACATCTATACACCCCTTAAAATAATCGCTCGTAAAACAATATTTTCTAAAAAAAAAATTATTAAATTTAAAATAGGTATTTTTGAATATAAAACATTTTCTTATATACCTGCAGAGTTGATGTAACTGTGGTTCACGGAATAAATTGTAACAATCATCACAAATTAAATCAAGATATGCGTACATACTTCTATCATAAATACCTTTACACTCTAGGTGACTGATAAAACTAGTTATTGGAAATAAGATAAGCAATAAACTATATAATAAAATAATAATTTTTTTTATTAAAATTATATGCATTTTTATTTTACACTTTTTTGTACATAAAATGTTTAATTTACAATGTATTACTGTAATGATCTAATATTTGATACTAGTTAAGTAAGATATTATAATATTATTATATATTTATTATCTAAAACATACAAGTTTCGATGAAAAAAATTTTGTAATAAGTTTCTTGTAATTTATTCAAATATTTAATCAACTGCTCAACTAGTTTTAACTCTTTTTTTATGGTTTGTTTCCATTATTTTTTGTTTTTTGTTATTTTTGAAAGGTGAGGGTCGAAATTAGCAAAAATAAAATATGGAATATGTTTCTCAGGTTAAACCATGCCAATTACGACAATTTGAAGTATTTTTACTCATTTTAATCTTCAAAAAGCTCCAAACTTTAGATACCATTGTAAGTAGAGGCGTGCGGATACCCAAATTTTCGGGTATCTGACCCGAGGAGAAGTAGTAAAAAATAGCTAATACAATTAAAAAAATAATGAATTACAATGAGTTATTAGCTGAGATTAACGAAAAATTTTGAAAATGATTTTTATGGAATCGTAAACCCAGGACAATTTCTGGGTAACCGCACACCCCTAATTATATAAACAACCGATCAATTAGAATATTTCTTATCTCTTGGAAGTGTTTGATGACTCGCGATATAAACGATATTAGGATGTAACAGGTCATAATAAAAAAAAAAATGAAAATGTTGAATAAAAGCAATCTTTATAATCATATGGAACAATATGCAAAGGTAAAACTTTTAAAAAATTTCATATAATATGGCTAAAAAGAGTAAGATTTTGTTTTTGAAGATATTTAAATTAAATAATTCTACAGTGAAAATAAATATGATTAAATATTCTTAAAATAATTTATTTACTTTACATACTGAGTGAGATCACTAGCACACATAAAAAATTTACAGGTCCCGACTAAAGCTTTCGAAATCTATTTTGAACAGAAAAGTTGGTTTTAACAGTTTAATATATTAAAAATATTTTTTATCAAGAAAATCTTTTATGAAATTTTCATTTTTCATCATCCATTCTATATTTTGCCTTGCTTTACTAACTGAATTTTTAATAAAATATTCCGGTATATTTGTATTGTTATAAATAAATAATAGCTAAAAAAAATAGTATTTAGTATAAAAAATTTACAATTTTATTAACCTTATTATATAATATTACTCACTTTATCCAATTGGTTTTTCGTTTTTATTCTTTCAGATAAATAATCAAGATAAATTCTTATAAACAGTGATCTTTTACTAAAAAAAAAAAAAAACGAATAATAAATTTAAAATAAATATTAATTTTGATAAATATTTACATTTTATGAAAGTAGATTAAATTATCAGAAATAAAATCCAATAATTCATCAGCATTGATATCACTTTTTAATATACTTTCAAGAATAATAACTGAATTAAATAACGAAGTATTAGCTGGTATTAATGAAAGGTTTAAAAAATTTAAAATTAAATCGTTATTTAAAGAGCAATCTGAGTAGGAAAATAATTCAGTATTATCATTATTATTTTTAAAAAAAATTGTTAAATATTTGTTTTTCATATTTTTCCATTCTTCAAAATTAACGTTTAATAAACCATTGCAAAAAATTGTTTTTAAATCTTCAATTGAATACCTGAAAAAATTAGTAAATTTTATATTATTAAAATCAAAAAGCAATTTTTTCAAATATGAAGTAATCTCAGAATTCTTTATAGGGTTTTGCAGACAGGCACGTATCCAGAAAATTTTTTCGGGAGGTGCCGAAAAATTTTGGAGGGGGATAGATAATAATATTAAAATTGATGATTTTAATTTCTTAAGTATTAATCAAAATTTAATTGTTTCTTATTTTAAATTTTCAAAAAAACTTTATTTTGGAGAGCATGGCGTCCTTCCCCCCCCCCCCTCTGGATACGTACTTTTTTAAATATGTAATAAATAGTTTTTATGCCAGAATATGGAAAGCTTAAGACAATAATTTCTAATTTAAAATAAATTCTGATAATACTTCAAATATAAAAAAAAATATTTATTTTTATAGATAATAATTTATCGTACGTGATATTGTGGTTCAGAATAAACATTAATTTTTCATACATTTTATCTCTGCACTCTTTATGACCAAATTTACAAAAATAATCAATAGCTTTATTTCTGTATAATTTATCTAGATGAATGTCTGAACTTTTTTCTTCGAAGCCAAATTTTTCAATGAAATTTTTTGCTGTGTAATTCAAAATATGATTCTGAAAAATAATTTTAAAATTATATTAACATGAAACATGTTTATTGGATGGGGTATTTGAAAAAGTCTGGTTTGGCAGGGGGGGGGGTGAAATGAACTTAGAATATTTTCGATTTAGGGACTTAGAATAATTTGAAGTGGGAGTCAGCGCCTGATCAGGCCCTGATAACAATAACAACTTAGAATACTTTAAGTTTATGGACTTAGGATAGTATATCTATTTCAGGATTTATTGTAATTTCGGTTTTTGGATTTATTACTGTTATGAGTAAACATGTTCCATGCATATTGGTTGTGTAGTCACACAAGCCAGTTATAAAAATTTTGGTGTAAAATTCTATACCTTAAATTTATCATAAAACTCAGTGTGAATTAATTTATCTCTTAACCATTCTAAAACTTCGTACGCTGGATACCAAGCAATGTGATTAGTTTCAAAAGCTAAATAATCTGTTAAATTTAGCAAAATATTTAAATTTATTACTTCTTCTTTGGTTAGTGTGAATGCATCATTTATCAATTGTGCTCGGTTGAGAACATGAATATTTGTGTAATTTGATGAGTTCAAATAATTTATTATTAATTGCCAATTTTTTTCATCATAATTGACACGATAGTAGCCTAAAAGTATAAAATTTAGCTTTAATTAACTGTGTTCATTGAAAATCGAAGAACCTAAAGAAGGAATTATAACCTGTTTGCTGAATGTTTAAAATTATCCATTCGGATGAATCGCATTCAACATCCAATTGTATTTCAGGCAATTTTGGTGTCAACCATATTAAAGGAATCGTTTGTTCAAAAGATAAATTTCTATTCGTCGCATAATTAATCGGTATATACCATTTATAATTACTATCAAATTTATCTCCATTTTTATCAATAAAATTTAAAAATAATTCTTGGTAAATACTTAATGTACTGTTATCGTAGTTTCTTTTGACATTAACTATTGGATATCCTTTTTGATTAATCCAAGTATTCATAATTAATGATAAATTTAATTTTTTTTCACTTATTCCAATTATTTCATCATCATAATTTTTAAATAGATCATTTGAATTAACATTAGAATACTTACTATTAAAAAATATATTATATTAGCTTAGTAATTACTGAAAAATATTTGAGGTATTCCACCCCAATTGAATCAAATTCAACTGAAGGGTCGAAAAAATGGATATTTTTTTCAAAAGCGCAACTAAATAAATACTATCAATCAGTTTTAATTTTCTGGGTCAAATCCTTGATTTTTGGCATCCATTTTTGTGATTTTGGCCTACTTTAGTAAACTCAATATATTCTTATCTTGCTGAGAATTTGATTCTGAGGTTTAAAATTGAGAAATTACGTTTTTTTCTTAACACAGCTTAATTAGGTTTAAAAAAATCTTTTGGGATCTACTAATCTGTAAACTCTAGATCAAAAAATGATATTTTTTAAATTGCTATTTTTTCAAATTTTTAATATCTTGCTAAATCACGGGACCTAATGAAAATTTATTTAGGCAATAAAAATAGGTTGTAAAAGAAGAAATAGAAGAAAATTGATCCTGCAAATTTTTTTATTTAAGCTGAAAGTTGTAATGATGAAAAACCAAATTTCTATTATTTGAGTCAAGTTACCTAAGTAGACCAAAAATCCAAAAATAGCTGCAAAAAATTAAAATTTCACTTAGATAGCTAAAATTGGCTGAGAGTACTCATATTTAGCTGTACTTTCGGAAAAAAATAGTTTCGAAAAGAAAAATTATCTAATCCATTAAGTAAAAATATTTAAAAAAATTTTTTAGTGTATCATATTTAAAATAGATAAACTAAATAAACAAAAAAAATTAATAACCTATATACTTACTTAGAATTTAAATAATTTTGAATAAATATTTGAAATTTTTTATCTGTTAAAAAATGTTGCATCATTCTTATTACTGCCGCGCCTAATAAAATAATTTACTTTTTTTTAAATAATACGTAAAATTTGTACAATAATTTGACCATCATTTTTTTTGTAGCCAATAATTGGGGAACATAAAATATTTTTTTTTAAATGTATAGAAAATATTTAAACATCAAATTTTGACCATAAATTGAGTCTCATTTAATTTAAACGTAATGAAATGTCGTCATAACATACACTGTAAAAAGTAACTTCCTTAGATTACCAAAAAATGTAGAATGTCTTCAAAATTTAGTATATTATCGACAAATTTGAGAGTTTTCGATTTTTTTTGTGAATTTACGAAAAAAGTTGTAAATTTATAACTATATTTCGTATATTTACAACTTTTTTTTTTGTAAATTTTTGAAAAAAATCTGTAAATTATCAATTTTTCTTGAGAATTCACCAAAAAAAATTGAGGATCCTCGAATTTTTTGTTAATATACCAAAAAGTTTACGATTTTTTTTTTTGAATATTTACAAATTTTTTCGAAAATTTACTAATTTTTCGAAAACGTTGTAATTTTTTTGTTAGTATAAGAAAGTTAGTTTTTACAGTGTATTATGGTATCTCTTATCGAGTAATGGTTTCGACTTTGGCCTCCAGTACGTTTTCTGGGTCACAGATCTCGAATTTCAGGGTATTAGTCAAGGCGCCAGCAATCATAAATGCATCCAAAAATTTTAAGTGGTTCTGTATCGATCCCACCAAGTGATGCTTATGTACTTTTGGTCGTTAAAAATGATTTTGAAGTTTCCATTCGTTTTCCGTTGGCCAATTTTGCGTAATTGCCCAAAATAGGACAAAATTTTGCAAACTTATAAAACATTGTTTATTAAGCTTAAATTCGGTATCCTTATAAGGTTTTCGGGGTCACTTACCACAATTCTGAAACCGGAATTTAAAAATTCAAAATGGCGGTCTTAAAATGGCTGATTCCTATAATCTCAAAATTATTAATTAATTGATAAGTGACTTCAAGCATTCAAAGTTGTTTAACTAGTTTTCGGGGTCATTGGTCACGATTCCAATATTAGATTTTTAAGGTTCAAAGTAACAGTACCTTAACCTCAAAATCAGTAGTTTAAGTTATTTGAAGCATTTTTTTCATGATATATTTTTATTAGAATGTATGCAATTGAGAAATTTTTTTATTAATAAACAATTTTATTTCAAGCAACTCTTGAAATAAAATAAAAATTATAACTTTGAAAAATATTATATATATATTCATGAGAACCCTGGTATGTACCAAGATTTTACAGAATTTTTACGTATTTTCTTTTAACAATACATTTCTGGCATCTGCATTTCAGAATCGTGATCAGTGACTTCGGAAACTAATTAAATAACTTTAAAATCCTTGAAATCACTTAAAATATCAATTTTGAGGTTAGGAGTCGGCCATTTTAAGCCCACTATTTTGGATTTTGAAATTCCGGTTCCAGAATCGTGATCAGCGACCCTGAAAACCTTATAGTAGTAGTAGTATTTATTTCTTGCTTATAATTTACATAAATTGTTACAAGAAAGTATAATTAGTACAAAAAATTTAAATTAGTACAAAATACAAAGTCTTTTACAATAGAATTTCTATTATTTATAATGGTTACAAGATTGAAATAAGTTGTTAATACAAAATTTAAAGTATAAATATAAAAATTATTTAAAGAACATGTTTTGATTTTAAAGTAAAAAATGTATGATTTTAAATTTAGATAAAAATTCTTCAATGTTTTCTTCTATTTTCTATTATTTTGAATTTCTTTGCTTTTTTTAATTTTTCTGTTTTCAATATCTGTTGACAAAGATCACTAACAATTACATATGCTGGCACATCACTGCACTATTTTAATTTATTTCTCAAAGAATTCCTTCCTTTTTCTATCTTAATGGGTTGAAGATGTGACAGCCTTTTTGCTACTGCTTGTGCTGTTTTCATGATATGTATCTGTTTGTATTGCTGTGTATTTACTATTTTAAATTGCTGTTCGCTTACAAATTCACTTCTTTTCATTGTAAATGTGTGATGAGAAATTTATAAGTTACTTACTCTTTTTTCATTTCTTCCTATATATGAAAATTGCCATTTTCCCCTTTACTATTATAAATTATCTGGATTTCTCCCTATTATTATTATTATTTTTTTTTTTTTTTACTATTCAATATATGAATATATAAAAAATATATTTTAAGCAAAAAACGGCATTTTCATCAGGACTATTTTTATTACTGTTTTTATTACTTATTATTATATAAAATGTTAGTATATTTTAAACTCTTGTTTTAAATACTATACTTGATCTACACAAGCAGTGCAACATTTCTAACCTAACTTTTTTTCAATTTTTTTCTTTCTTTTAATCTTGATTGAATTTTAATGCTGGAGTTTTTCTTTTATTATCATTTATTTAGTAAGTTTTATTTTGACACTTTTGACCGATTTTTTTGGTATTTTTTAACTTTTTCTGTAAATAATAACTATTTTTACACGGAGCTATTTTATAACGTGACTAAGCGCTTTCGCGCCCATACCCCTCCTCTGAAAACCTTATATGTGTACCGGAATTAGGCTTAACACGCTATTTTTTTATTATAAGATCGCAACATTTTGACCTATTTTAGGAAATTACGCAAAACTAGCAATCTGAAAATGGATGAAAGCTTCAAAATCGTTTTTAGCGACAAAAAAAACATAGGAATCACTTGGTTGGATCCACAAGGTAATCTGTGGTTGGATCCATACAGCTCAACTTAAAATTTTTGAATGCATTTAACATTGCTGGTGCCTTGACTATACAGCGGATAAGTAACTCTCAAAACGTGCGAATCTTGAAAAATCATTCCGAAAAAGGAGCGTTTTTTGTTAATTTAAGGGGGCTAGACAAATTTTTTAAATTAAGAGCCCGAAAATTTCGAGATTTACTGTGACAAAATTTTAATATGATTTACGAATATTGAAAAATCACCCCCAATAAGGAGTGTTTTATACCAATTAAAAGGTGCTCGAATTTTTTATACATGAGACACTTACATACGTAATAAGCAATTATTTTGAGAAAGCAAATGCTACAGCCGCCCGCCGCCGAGTTCTGATGAAAAATCAGCCGTGTATTATCAATTTCAAAACAATAAATTGTTAAAATATATTCTTTTTAACTTTTCTTTGGATTGGTTTTTTGGTAAATGTTCAAAAATGAGTTATTGAAATTCGACCTCTACACGGCAACCGGATTTTTATTTTCTGTAGTACTTTGTTGGCTATAATAAAAAATTGTAGTCAAATTATATTGTAAAATGTATTTTAAATGAATTGTCATAATTAAGTAAGAGTTTATTAAAATTAATACTATTTTTATTTAAATTAACCTTTATGATATGTTAAAAAATGAAAGTTATTATCGATGTCAGTAAAATCAGAAACATCATTATTTAATGGATTTGAATATCTGAGATCTTCAAAATAAAACGCAGATGATTGGATATCTTTAATAACAAATTGTTCAAGAAAATGCCAATCTTTTTCAATCTATAAAATATAAATTATTAAATTTTCAAAAAAAAAATTTTTTAACATTTATAATGAGTAATTGAGTTTTAATACTTTATCAATAATGTAATAAGAAAAAAATGTTGCAAAACCTTCATTTAACCAAACGTATTTCCAAGATTTAGGAGTGACTAAATTACCAAACCATTGATGTGATAATTCATGAGCTATAATTTTTTTAACTTGCTGTTTGTTATGTGACGAATTTAATGTTTCGTCATATGCAATAAATTTTTCTCTAAAATGCATTTTTATTTCTGTATATCAAATTATCATTTGTCATAATTAGTAGCTTTTTGTCATAAATATCAAAATTTTAATAAAAAAAAACGAAATTTAGGTGCTAACATTTGAAATTTTGCTTGAACAGTTTAGTTAAATTTTCAAGCACAAATTCAATCTTGATTCTGTAATTTTGGATTTTCATGACAAAATGACTTGAATAATATCATCAAAATAAATAACTAACTTGTAAAGAATGAATCCTAAATTTTCAGTTGCCGAAACTTCATCAACTAAAGCAGCTTGTTGCATAAATGGCAATAAAAATTTAACCCCTATATAATTTTCCAATTCCTTTAATATCACTTCTGTTTGTTCAAGTGCATAATTTAAATTATCAATAACACTGGATCTTGCAAAAAGAGTAATATTTTGATATTTATTTGTTATATTTGAAAAATCTGATAAAACGATACTTATTAAATACGTTGGTATAAGTGGAGTTACTTGAAATACTGTTTGGATGATACTTTCATTTAAATAAAATTTATCATCAATTGGCATATTTGATATTGGAAAATATTTTTTATCGTGATTTATTATTATTTTAAAGGTACTTTTGTAAATTGGCTCGTCAAAACATGGAAATGCTTGACGTGCGTAGTATGGTTGGAAATGAGTTGCAGCTATCCATCTAATAAATAAAATTTTAATTTGGTTTTATAATTTTGAGAATAAATTTTAAAAACTTACTTGGAATGACCAGTTTCGTTGATATAAGAACTTCGATAAAAACCACGAAAATTATGATGAATTAATGTGCCTTGATAAATAATTTCTAATTTATATTTAATATCAGAATCTAAATTATTTTTTAATGGAATCGTCATTAAATTATTGTAAGTATCGTATTTTAAGTTACTTAATTCAATATTTTCTATAAAATTACTGTCGTTAAACAGTGAAACTTGACTAATACTCAAATAATTAACATGAATTATTATTTCATTTATTGATTCTAACACATTAAAAAATATGCTAGAATTTCCAGCGAATGTGAAATTTTGATCTAAATCAGGAGCCAATGTTATAACGTAATGATTAGGTTTGATATTTCCTGGTAAATAAAAATTTGGATTAACAAATTTTTTATAATACGATATTGAACCTGGTATTAACACAAAAACGTTAAAATAAATAATAACTAAAATTTTACAACTAAACATTTTTCAAAACTTAAAAATTTTCTTTATTTGTAAAATAACAAACTTGCAGTTTTAATGAACAGAATTTAACTAAAGGTTGTGTGTTGCTTTATTAATTATTATTTTATATCTCATCATAATAAAAATAAAATTACAAGGATAAATCCAATAATTATTTATTCATTCAAATAAACAGGTAATATAAAATCTATAAAATTATAAAAATAGAGTATTGATAACTATTTAACTTATACTATGTTTTTTATTTTAATTTACATCATTTAATTCTGGTGTTTAGTTTTTTATGGTTATGAAGATTTGGTTTATTCAAAAGTAAATGAGGTAGTAGTTCAAACGGGTTTCTTAATTATGGCGTATGTTTTTGCACAGTCAATAAATAAATATACGGTTTTTGGTCTATGCGTAAAACAATTCTTAGACTCAGACTATGTGAGGGAGTCCATAATAGGAATTAAATTAGACATGGGGAAAGTTTAGGCTGTTTGGTTTAATAGTACATTACGATCCGCATGGCCAGAAAAAAAAGAGTAGCTCAAATTACACTTAAGAATGATAAACTGTGATTAGGGGCATTATTTTTTATGGCCAAGGGTCGTTTATACGACTTTTCTGTGTCAGCAGCGAGAAAAAGCGTTAACGAAAATCCAACTTTCGTTGCCACTGTCCAGAAAAAATATTTTTCTCAAAATCATTTTTAATTTTATGACTATTTTTTTCACTGCCCAAAATTGGCAAGCGATTGCTTTAAAGCTAAAATTTTTTTAGAACTATTTTAAAATTGTCACAAAATTGTAATGTGATAAATAAGATTTTATGGGAAATCGGTTAATTAGCAAAAATTAAAAGTAAAAAATTCACTATTCTGTCATGTTTCAGGGCAGAAAATTGACATTTTTAAATCAAACTTGCTTAATTAACCCATTAGCGCCGGCGCGACCAATTGACAGTCGCTTGGTTTTTGGCTTCAAAATAGGGTAAAAAATGATTTTTTATGTCTTTAAAGATGGACATATAAGCAAAAATACATGATCTCTTAGATTTTGAAGTCATATTTCTGAAGTCAAAATTATTGGCCAGTATTTAATTAAATATGGCTGCTATGTAAGGAGAAAAACCAAACGCATATGATTTTTTTTTTTAGTTTGTAAAAATATAACTATTTTTTATATGTTAGGTATAATCCCCGTAGAATCTAATTTTGTGGTTCAAAATTTATAAATAAATTGCTTATTACAAAATTGCTCGTTACAAAATTTTATTACAAAATACAATTTTCAAATTTTTCTAAAAGATATGTTTCAAAAGTCTTCTATTTGAGCTTAAAATTTTTTCTAACTGTCGTATTTTTTTTCGAAAAAATATACTTCTAAAGTGAAAACAATAATGAGCTTTAAAGAATACTGGGTGCTTTTAAGTATACCTAATTCAAAAAAGTGAAAATAAATTATTTCTTAATAAAGGACAATATATTTTAAAGATTTTTTTAAGCCAAAGAACCAATTCAGATTAAATAATGTCGAAGAAATTTTAATAGGCACCTTAATATACCGAGGGTGACCCTCGTTCAAAAAACACTATTCCTTTGTTTTCTATTCAAAATGAAATGTGTAAGTCAGTAAGTCACAAATAAAATAAATGAAACCGAATGAAACAATGTCCTTTGTCAAATATAGATCTCCACAAAATCATTCATTTGGCTCCATCTATCGTTTAAATCATCAATTTTTAAAATATTTGCAAGATCAGCTGATAAATAGTAATAATCGCCCACGTAAAAAAATATGGGAACTACTGTGCCTGCTTTTTGTCACTCCCATTCAGAATTTCAATTTCATTAAATTACCGCTAGTCTCGCTTGTACATGCATTTTTCATACAACTTTGTTTTTCTATGTATTATAAATTCATATTCTAATAAATACATATATAGTATCTAAGTACACATAATCATATATAGATGTATTTATACAAATAAGTGCAATAAAGTACAATATATATTGTTTTTGTAATAGAAAAAAAAGGAAAAAAGATGAACCAAGCCCCAGTTTCGTGTATTCCGACAGCCGGAAAAATGTCGAAAATAAAGAAAGTTATCGATGATGCTCGTGAAATTAAAAATCCAGAATTGGATTTATCAGATAAAAGTATTAATAGCTTTGAAGAAGTGCCTGGAATACGTAAGTATTAAAATTTTTGTTTTGTTTTTCTTGAAATTTATGGGATAAAAAAAATAAGAAAAAAAACAATAACTCTCAGACCAGTTTTTTTAAAGATTGCCAAATTAGGTAGCTTGCATTCGAGGACAGTAACGGATGATGTTATTACTAGAGCCCCATAAAATTATTATTATTATATTTTGTGTGGGTGGATAAATTTAAAATAATTAAAAAATAATATTCTGTAATTTTTTAAAATTAAATTAAATAAAAAAATTTTTTTCAATTTTTTTTTAGCTACATCCCTACAAATACTGGCCTAATAAACAATAACAAAGCAGCATGATTTTTTTTTATATATAATTATTTTTTACAAAATTTTAAAAATTAATTTTTTTACCCTAAATTTTTTATATTTATTTTCAGTTAATATGCTCTACATGACAAGACTCACATTAAGTCACAATAAACTTCAAGGTAAATTATTCAAAAAAATTGATCACAATATTAAATATAATTATTTTGCAAGCAATAATTTAATTTTAATTTTTTTTTAGCTGTACCTCCTGGCTTAGCAAATCTAGTCAATTTAGAAATATTAAATTTATTTAACAATCACATTACTGAGCTTCCAGTATCAATATCACAATTGCCAAAGTTAAGAATTTTAAATATTGGGTAAGTTTGAAGTGCTTTGCGACGCTTTTTCTTAGGCGAAAATAAATTTTCTTGCAAAAAATTATTAAGACTTAATTTTTGGAATATCTTTTGAATAATTGTAGATTGAGAAAAAATATATACCTATTATTTTATAAATTTTTAACTGAGGAGGTTTGAACTATATAAGTAAAGCTTTTGTCAATTCAAAACATTTTTTTTCAGTAAAAATATCACTAATCAGTCACTATCACTTTATGTGTAAAATTTATAATGCATCATTTTTTAGCACGCTAATTGCGTGGCATGGTTCACAATTACCCTTCATCTCATGTATTTCAACTTTGGCTTTAAAATCTGCCAACCGTTTGATTAATAATATTTTTTGCAAAATTTTAATAATTTTTTGGATTTCACGAATTTTCTTATAAAATTAAAAAGTATACTGATATTTTTTTTAATTTTTAAATATTTTTCTAACAGAATGAATCGTTTGAATGCGCTTCCTCGTGGTTTTGGAGCTTTTCCAGTCATAGAAGTATTAGATCTTACCTATAATAATCTTAGCGAAGTTAACTTACCTGGAAATTTTTTCATGATGGGTAAAATTAAATTTTTATTAAATTTTAAATAAAAAAAAATTTTACTCAATTTAATTCAACTTTTTTGTAATAGAAACATTAAGAGCTTTATACTTGGCTGACAATGATTTTGAATATTTACCAGAGCAAATTGGAGAGCTCAAAAATTTACAAATCGTAAGTAATTTTGATATACCTAATTTTGTTTAAATTTTAAAATCATTTAATTATATTTTTAAAAAGTTATCAACATTCAAATTCACAACCAGAAAAATAATATTAAATTTAAATAAATTTTTATTTTTTATAACAAAGTTCATTTTACAATAATAACATCAATTTGAATTGTTTAGTTGGTGCTGCGAGAAAATGATTTAATTGAATTACCAAAGGAAATCGGAAAATTGTCTAGACTTCGAGAATTGCATATACAAGGCAATAGACTAACAGTTTTACCACCTGAAATTGGTAATTAATTTGTTAAAAAAATTAAATAATTTGTATTGAGAAAAAAAATAATTAATCATTTTTTTGCAATAGGAAATCTGGATTTAGCAAGCAATAAAGCAGTATTTCGAATGGAATATAACCCGTGGGTTACTCCTATTGGAGATCAACTTCAAGTTGGAATTTCTCACGTTATTGATTATATCAAATCTGAAACGTACAAATAGTAAGTTTAAATAAATTAATAATTGGATACATTTGGATCTGTAAAACACCCTTTAACTTGATTTCGATTTGTTCTCGGAAAACACCCTTTAAACCATCTTCAACCACGGGGGTGGGGATCATTCCCACCAGAACATTAATTTTGTAAATTTTTTGTATAAATTTTACAGTGACATATTTTTTGGGAATTTGCCCCCCCCCCCTCCAATCTGGATCTATCTCTATCTCGATCCGGAAGACAGTTAAGGGTTTTTTTCGCTATGTTTACAAGTTACGATTCCTGATCAAAATAAGATCATTTTCATCTTATTTATTTATTTTTTTTCATCAATTTTATGAAATAAAATTAATTTTTCACTTTATACAATAGAAAAAATTTACTTTTCAGTGTTTACAATAGACATCTAGCAGCTAGAGGACCACCTCCACCATCAGAAAATGACAAAAGTAAAAAAATTTCTAGGGCTCGTTAAAAAAATAAAATAGTATCAAAAATATTTCAAAACTTAAAAATAACATAATAGAATTGACTAATAAAACTTTAAATATACTGCCTTAAAGGAGATAGTGTGCCTTATATAAAAAAACTTGTATTTAAAAAATTCCCTAATACTTTTACAAAAAATAATAAAATACTTCGAGTAAATTTTTCCACAAGTAAATTTTAAAAAATATAGATACTTAATGCAAATAATTAACATATAGTTTTTACAAGAGTATTGACAAAGTTTTTCAAGAATTGTTGAAAACTTACTATAATAAAAATAGATGAGTGCAATGACATAATTTTAATTTATTTTTTCAAATAATATAGTATTAATTTCATAGAAAATGTATCGATTAAAATTAATTTTTATATTTTTGCTAACAAAAATTAATTTTTATGTGTATGTAAATTATTTAATGTATTGTTAAATAGATTATTAAGAATTATTTCTTTTACTGAAGATATGTATGTATGATTGACAAGATTATTAATGTTTAAAAAAAATAAATATTTTATTTATTTAAATGCTGTTATTTATACAATAAAATTCTTTAAAATATTAAATTTAATTAGTTATTCACAATTATTTTATTTACATTTGAAAAACAATTTAAATTCATAAAAATAATTTTCTATTTAATTTTTTTATGTACACAAATTTTTTTGCTGTTTTTTATAATAATTCATTTTATAAAAATTTATAAGCTTAAACATTTTTGGCTAATATAGATACCAAAAATAAAGCAGTTTGTTTATTTATTTACAAAATTAAAGAAAAATCTTAATCATCTTCGTTATCTTCATCATCAGTGTAATCACATTCTTCGATAAGTTTGGTTAATTCCATATCATGATCCATTGTTTCATTTTCGGATAAATGGCATTCACCTTCCATGAATTTTGCAAACCTGAAAAAGTTTAAATATTTTTTAATTTATCAATTTTCAATATCATCTAATTAAATTTACCTTATAGGATCTTTTAATTTTAAAACAGTTTTCCATGGTTTGCAATCAGGACTTGAACAATATTCCTTTAATCCGCCTAATGCTTTCTTGGTTTCAATAATTCCTTCTTTACGAAATTCATCTTCTGTAAGTAACTTGCGTTGAGCAGGAAATATATCATTCCTATTGTAATGCAGGTGAAATTCAAAAAATACAAGTAAAAAAAATAATAAAAATAGTCTCAAAGATATTATTAAAATATAAATAATCTTTTATTTAAAAAAAAATACAAAAGCCAACAAAACAAAATACAATTTTTTTTTTTTTTTGATTTGTAAATATTTTTTGTGTATATAAAAAATAATTCATTTAATTAATACTAATAAATAAAAGAAAAAAAAGTTGTAAAATAATTGATTGAAAAGCAAAAAACATAAAAATGGTAAATATAAATAAATTAAATTAATTTATTTTAAATCAGCATGTAATCCAGACTCACCAATATTTTCTACCTTTACGAATAAATATCACAGGAAAATTATAAAGAACGACTAGTATTAGACATATAGCCAATGATGCTTCTCTTAGATAGCTACTATAATAAACAACTAACAAACTAGTGATCTGTAAAAATAAAAAAATTTGAGTAATTTTAAAAATATATGAATTTAAAGAATGCCTTACTTGTAAAATCCACTGGATAATATTTTTTGTTCTAGTATTAGTAATTGGACCAAATCGATAGCAAACAATAAAACTAATAAAAGATGTTCCTAGTATATAATACGTTACATAATCTGTGTATTGCATTGCTATCACTTGAGCATTTTCCCACATCATTTGTGCAAGGTAAAAACTCATCGCATAACCACTAGCTACCATTATGTACATAAATTTCCCCTGAAATTAAATAGAATAAATTAAAGCATTGTATTATCAAATTTTTTATATTAAAACTTCAATTTTTAACTTACACTTGGAAGAATTTTTCCAAATAAATAAATTAAAATTAAAATTGAAAGCGTTACTCCAATAGTAACTCCACTAATATAATAAAAAAGAGTATTACGACTTAATTTTTGAGCATTCCAGAAAAAAAAAATTCCTAAAGCCATGAATGCTAATTTCCAAGTATCCACACCTATAAGAATTGAAGGAATTATATTAGTAAATATACAGCAATAAAAAATTGTATTGCTAAAATTACATACTATTATGCGACAGTTGCATTCTATACTCATATTGGTTTTTATTTTTTTGCATATAAACTCCTATACAACTGTCTTCGAATGGATTTAATTGAAAATTTTTATTTTTTTTTATACCAAACATACTAAATCTCCAATATTTTTGGTTTTCATCATGTTTTTCAGCAACTTCAATAGGAGTCGTACCTTCATAAATTTCATAAGTATCTAAATTAGTTTTTAATTGCATCTAAAAATAAAAATTCAATATTTAAAAGATCTTCAAGTTACAATGCATAAAAATAATTTTAAACTCACTGTCACCGTTTTCCAAATATGTATAATATATTTTGATTTTGCATTATGACAGAATATTTGTAATCCTGGCTTATCATTGTCAATCCAATCTCCAAAATCCATGTAATGTACTAAAATTTGATAAATTTATGAATGCACTGCTTTATTTTTAATAATGTAAGCTTTTCAAATTTTAGTATATTAATAAACTTTAAATTCATTTTAAGAAATAAAAAACTCTTAAAAAATAAACATATTTAAAAAATATGAAAATTTAGTAAAAAAAATATTTTAAGGTTACATTTAATCATATTACCGGCTTTATCTTCTTTATAAATTGCTTCAATTTTCCAAATGTAACATAAAAATATGAAAATAATTAATGTAACTTTTGTAAACTTTCTCATTTTTTGCCGAAAAAAACTTGTAAATATTTAATTTATAATTTTAAATCATGAGTAAAGTTTATTTATAAATAAAAATAAACAAAGTCACTGAACGCGCGAAAGATTTCGTAGTTTATGCGCTTTTTTGGAATTTGAATAATGAATATGAATACCGATAATCTAAGATTCTATATTACCAACAAATAATGCATCAATATATTTTTTTAAATTAAATTTTTTTTAAAGCAATTACAAGTAAAAGTTGGTCTCTTATTTTTTACAAATTACTTATTTACACAATTTTTTATTTATTCTTTAGTTTAATTTTAGATTTAAAGAGTTTTATTTTAAAAGCTCCGTTTTAATTTATTCGGACGTGAAATTTGAAATTTGCTCAAGAGATGTCGCTAATAATCCAAAAAATAAGGGGAAAATCTTGAATTTTCGGAAAGGAGCAAAGGACTCCGCTCCGATAATCAAATTATTTCAAAATTAAATAAAATTTAGCAATCAGGGTAGAAATAACTTTTTTTTGCATTACTGCAGGTAATATGAATAGAAAACTAACATAATAACATTGAATAAAATTTTTGAAATGAATTTGTAAAAGGAAATAATAAGTTTTATAAGTAAAATTGACCAAATTCCAATTTTTTTTTTTAATTTATGATTTTGTTTATGAAACTAAATGCCTCTATATTTGGTGCCACCTCTATTCAGATTTTTACCCATCCTTAAAACTGCAGCAAGGTAAAAAAAAATTTTACAAACATTATTATATTAAATTTTTACAAACACATGTAAAACTCAGGTAAAAAAACTTAAAACCGGAGCTAAGGAGAAGGGAAAAGAATAAAGAAAGGCAGAAGAGAATTTTAACACTCCTCTTAATGTATAATAAACTCTTGTACTATCGGTTTAAAAAATAAGTGAACTGGCTGTCCAGTCCGCACGGACTTATTACAAAAGATTCTTCAAGGTTTAATTTGGAAAACAATAAGATATGATTGGAAACAGCGGGGGTGCCAGTTCACTTATTTTTTAAACCGACAGTATACCTCTTCTGGGCCCCCACAAATCCACGATCATCGTCGCGCAGCAGAACAGACACATTTTACAATACATGAATGTACACATATACATTCATAATATTGCAAAAATGATCTTTCTCTCTTTCTAATATAAAAACACATACATATCACATGTACGTAGAAGCCAGGGGCACGTCCACGAGCGCCGCGATCGCCATTTTAACGTGTGCGTTGTTTAGCTGAACTTCGTAGCTGGGGCTGTCCGCGGCCTGGAAAGCGCGGAATTCCGTCGTGTTTCCGAGTTTATCTCATTTTAATCATCAGTGAGGCCGCGAGCTCTCGAACTCTTCGTTTATTAAATGCAAAAAATGTTAATTTAAGCATACATAAGTTGAATATGTATTATCATTAAAGTGAATTTTATTTTTGTAAAATAAACTTCAAGGTGTATGTTCGAAATATAGAATATATTACAAAAAAAAACAAAGAGTTTGAGAAGAAATTTTCGTTCGGTAGTGCTGGTGTATAATATTATAGTATACATATTTATAAATAAAAAAAAAGGAGTCCGTCTGTATCCAGAGACTGCGCGTGTCCCAGGAGATGATGTATTGCGGGAGTGCACAGCTGCGGCTCTATCAGTAACTAAAAATTTCAATGCAAGTGTGTTTTTTGTGAGTGTATTGTAATAAAAAAGGAGTGTTTTTGTATATAAAAAGGAGTCGCAGTCTACGTAGACGACGCGACTAAATAAGGGACGAATTGACTGGCGCGCAAGATCATAACTCCAATTTTCGAATTATAAAGAAAAAGATTAAAAGCAACAAAAAAAAAATAAATAAATAAAAAAAAAAATGAAGATATTGCCATTAGCAAAGTCAGATTTACCATCAAATAAATTTATATTCACAACTTTAAAATTGCAATCCTGAGCTACTAAGTTAATCTCTCCTTCTCTGATTTTATTTTTTTTTTTTCTTTCAAAAGATTTTTTTTCTTTTTTCTTCTTGTTATTTATCCTTTCTGTGTATCTTCCTTACTTCCCCTCCAAAATCTTTCTTTTTACTCCTCCCCCGCCTGCTCCCCTCTCATAGTTTTTGTGATTGTAAGGTAGCTCTCTCGCGAGCACCAGGATAAGAAAAAAAAAATAATAATAAAATAAAAAAACCTCATCGAAGCAGCAACTTCACATACATAAATATATTATCTATGTATGCTACACATACATAAAAAGTGCATATAGTAAACATTACAAAAAAAGGGAGCAAGTGCTATACAGTTTAGTTATTATTATTTTTTTAATTTTTTATAAATTTTAAGTGTTCATATATACCAATACAATTGCATTTTTTAAAAAATTAAATGCAATTAAAAAAAAGAAAAAGTGAAATTTTATTATTTTTTTTTAACGTATGAAGAAATATTAATAACAAAATGTTAAGGAGTGCGTAGTTCCTAACCTAAATATAATTAAAAGAAATAAATACGTGAAAAAATTATGTTAAAATAATAACAAAAAATAACAAGAAGATAAGCAAAAAATAAAATTAACATTAATAAAATAAAAAATATTTGTATTATTTGAATATAAATAATAAAATTATTGAAAAATAAAATAAAATGGGCTCAAGAAATATACAAACAGATAAGGTAAGATATTTATAGGTTATAAATAAATAAAATAAATAATTAATTACATAATAATAATAATAAAAATTAGTGTAGAATTCAGTGTCAATTTTGTTATTACTTCTTGACCCAGTTAAAGGGCTTGCAGTACATATTATAATATAGTACACACAAGCTACCCTTGAAATTAAGTGGGGGATAGAAATATGTTATTTTCAACAATGTATAATTTGTGCTATGCAGTTTTTTTTCCTTCATTATTATTATAATAATGTTGTCAATAAAATATTGATAATGTGTTTCCTTCTTTTATGTAATTTACTCTTTAGAGTGTATATTAAAAAAATATATTTTTATATTTATTTAAATAAATTAAGTAAAAAATAATAATAATAAAAGGTCCGTTGAATATTTAAATCTAGGTCATCAGCTGTTTGATGCTTTTGTATTTAAATTGTAGATATGTACACTACAAATAATGCTCTTTATTTTTTTTAAACAAAGATAGACTTCTGATTCTCTGTGTATAATATGAAAAAAAAAGTAATTTAATAATGTATAATATAGAATCTATAATGTTTATAATAACTATTGTTTCTGTTTTTATTATTTTTTGTTTTAACGTCAGCTTAGGAAATTAGGCTAATGTTATTATTATTATTATTGTTATTGTTATTAATAATTTAGATGAGTTTATTAAGTTTTTGTTTGAAAAAAAAAGATATTTTTAGTTTAAAATATTATATATATTATTTGATTAATATTCGATTAACCCCCTTTTTTAAATAATAATTCGTATTTGATATTTTGAAATTTTATTTTATTAAAATTATTCTCGCAAGTGAAATGTCCTCGCAATAGTATAAATATAAGTATGATTTTCAGAAATTGTATCTGATTTTTTAAATATAATCATTCGAAATAAAAAGTCTAATTGCCTATCTATTTCAGTATATATTAAACTAAATTATGTTATTTGAATCATCCATTAATTTTATAATTATTGGGCGTGATTAGTAAGGCTGGCGCCTAGACTAAATAAGTTGCCCACTGTTTTATAAAATAAATCTTGTTATATTGTTTTTGATGAACGACCAGAACTGGGCTAACATTTTTTTCTTTAATTTGGTAAATTTCGTGGCTTTTCATGATTTTCATGATTTATCTCGAGATTTATTAAAAAAAAAAAAATTCTTGATATAAGCTCCTGTGCAGATGAAAAAGTAACTTTAGTTTGTATTTAGGCTCATATATTTTTGTCTAACTGGAAACTAGTCGAATTAAGTTGGGTTTATTTGTTAAGATAATATGGATGTTCTGAGTTAATTTTTAACAAAGTTTAGTGTCGCAAATCCTATTAGATATTTCAATGGGCGCCAGTTAAAACTCAGAACTGCTGTTTAGCAGAATCAGCACCAGGTAGAATTTCGAAATGAAGAAAGTAGTTTTCAATATAAAATACACACCTATTTATTTTTAAAATTAATATTACAATATTCAGTTTTTTCTTAGTATTTGTTATTCTTTAAAAAAATTGATCTAAAAGGTAACGATAATGCTAAACAGCAGTCCTGAGTTTTGACTGGCGCCCATTTCAATAAACTCCATATCATCTAAAATTAATAGAAAACAAATTTCAGCCTTTAATTACTAATTAAAAATCCAACTTAAAATCTAATTATTTTTATAATATTATTATATTTATTTACTATTTTTCTTTCTCATTACAAATCGTAATAAAAAAATAATGCCTCTTTTAATATTTTTTTCAAGGCATATGCCACCTGCTGTTCTTTTTTTATATTTTTCTATTACATTAAAAAAAAAACCTTCTATTTTATAAATGTTTTTCAAACTTTTAATTTAAAAATACTGTTGCACCCATTTTAATGAATTTTTCCTTTAATAAAATTTCTATTATGCACACAAATTCAAACCAATAAATTTGCAATTTATTAAAATTAAATTTTTTTGTTTTTTAATTAAATACAAAACTTTAGACTCATTTGTTTTTCTTAATTACTTTAATTAAATTAAAAGAAAAAGAAAAAAATTTTTAACTAACAACTTTAATCGTTCAAATTGAAATTGACACTGGTTTTAACGGCGAGGTAATAACATAACCTTGTATAAAAAATAATTTTTTTTTTAAGGTTATGTTTGTTAATAAAAAAAATAAATTCTTTATTAAAATATTTTACTTTTTTTAAACTAAAAAATTTTCTTTCATTAAAAAAAAATAAATTAAAACTAATTAAATTAGTAATAATTGAAGAAAGAAATGTAAAAATTTTAGTTTAATTTGTGAAAATTTAATCTTTTTTAGAAAATTTCCGGAATTTTTTAAAGAGTTAGTTGTTGGTGACCTCGTAAATATATAAAACCGCGATTGACTTGATGCAAAGGCCGGATGACTGCTAATTTTATTTTAAGAAAATCCGTATATTTTTCATACTAACGTGTGTGTGTGCGTTGATAATATTATTAAAGTTTTTTTTTACATGAATGCGGAATCGACCTTAAAATAATAATTATTAAAAAATTAGACATCGCTTTTATTATGGCTAAATTAAGTAAAGTTTTTAATTGACGTTTTAATTGTAATTTATATTTTTTTTAATGAAATGCAAGGTTTTTATTTTCAGGTTTAAAAAATTAAATTTTAAAAATGTGAATGAACTTTTAAAAGTATTAAGAAAGAAATTATGACAATTTTTAGTAGTTTTTTAATCTTAAAAAATAATGAAAAATTAACGGTTTTTAATTTAAATAATTACACTCGTACGTAATTTACTTGATGTGTAAAAATATAATTATCGCTAATAATATTTTCTAACTTTCTTTTTTTTACGTAATTTTTATTTTTTTTTTCTCGCCATATTTGAAGTTTTATTGAATTTTTAAAAAAAATTTAAGTTATCCTAATATTTATATAACATCTTTACTATTTTTGCCTTCGATATTTGGTTTATTGCCATATTACTCTAGTTTTTATGTGTAAGTAGCAAATATGCGTTTATTTGATGAATTTTTAAATATTTTTTTAACAGTTTCCTATAAAAATTATTGTTTTATGAATTTTTACTGTAAATAACAGTACGTAGATGAGGAACTGTATTTATGGACCGTTTTTTGTCTTCAGAATGATATTTGGTTCGAAAAAATCACGTTAGGTTCAAAAAGACGGAGAAAAAGATAGATGATAAAATAAGATTTTTTACAAATTTTATACTACAATCAAACTACAAAAAAGTCAGAAATTTTAGTAACCGAACACTTCTTAATTTAAACTATATTGGGAAAGTTTGATGAAATTACTCGTGAAATTATAAAGTCGAATTTGGCAAATTTTTAAAAATTAATTATAAATTATTAAACAAAACAGTAATTGAAATAAAATCATTATATATAATTGATTTGTTCATTTAGAGAATCATTGAATCTCATCTTTAATAAAATTAAAGAATTGAATTTTGGTATTAAAAAATTTTTTTTGTAAAAGTATCTTGGACTAGCCCATATACTACATTAAAAAAAATTGAAAAAGAAATTGAAAGGTCGTATAAAGGAGAGCAATAAATTAAAAAAAAAAATGTTCAGTTAAATGTGTTTTTGGCCTTTAAATAAAAGTCGCGAAATCTTTAGTTTTAAATACTTATTAAATACTTAAATACCGATTATCTACATTAGTACTTGAAGATACTAAAATTTTTTTGCAAACTTGAAATTCAATTTACTGACCTATGTAAAGGATTTTAAAGGTCATAATTTATACTTTTTTATTAGCAAAATTTTAACTTTTTATTTCCTTGAAATATTTTAATACCTAGTTACCGCATTTTTAATGAATTAATTATTTTAAGGGGGGATATTTGTGTGTGTGTGTGTGTGTGTGTGTGTAAAGAAATTAAAAAAGTTATTTTATTGTTTCATTGTTATTATTTAATTGATTTATTTATTACATAATTACTGAGTGAAAATTTTGAAATTTTATTTTTAAATTTCTTTTCCTTTTATTTTTAAAATCTTCAAGGATTCTTTGTATAAAACGACAATAATTAATTGAGATATTTTTTATATAATAAGTTATTTTTTTTTTTTTGGCAAAAATATTTTTTTATCTTGTGCATATAATTTCAAGGATAAAAATACTTCATTATCATATTTAGCAAAGAAATATAAAGTAAATAAAATTTTTTAATTGTGCGTGTAATATAATTTTTTTGTTGTTATCTTGAAAATTTCACTAATTAAAATTGCCATGAAATTGACTTATTTATATTTTTGCAATTTTTGTTTTTTAATCAATTAGAGCTGGCGTGGACAAAACGCTCGACAAAAAGTGTTACTTAGCAGTTTAGATTTTCATAAAATTTTTAATATATTGGTTATTTAAGGTCACGTTTAAGCTCTAAAAATTTTTATCAGTATTTTAGTTTTCTAGTCAATTTTAATTTTAAGTTCTTTAGAAAATAAGGATTGCCAAAGCGCAAGAAAAAGCGCTAATTTCGAGGCTAATTTGATAAGAAAAGCTTATTGTTCAAAAATTAATTGTTTTTTATGAAAATGGGGTTTTTGAGATTACTAAATTCAAAAATTAACACATAAAAGAATAGTATTTTATCTAAGATTTAACGCTTGCTCGAACGCTTGATATTTATTTTCCTGGATATTTTTCGAAGGATTGTAAGCTAAAATTGGCTATAAAATAGAAATACTTAGTTTTTAGCTCTAAACAGTCTAAAACGATTGTTAGATTTACAATTTAAAGAAAATCAAAGCATTTTATTCGCCCTGGTGACAACGGGTTTTAAAATTGAATGTTACCCTCCACGTGTACATTGTTATGATTTTGATTTGAGACTTTTAAGACCCCTTTAAATGTTCCGATTCGCCTAAACTCTTCTAAGATATTTTGTTCGAGGCTTCAAAATAATATTCCCGTAGGTTTTGTGCCAAAATGTTTAAAGTAAATGCCCGACAATAAATGTTCAAAAACAGGAATTTTCGAAAATCCCCGAGGATGATATCGACACGTTAAATAACAAGATTTCTTCGAGATTTCTTTTGTTTGCAAAATGAATTACTTTAACTTCATTTTGTTACCACATTAAAAGGCTGATTTAATATTATCCAAATAAGTCGTAGACGTAATTATTTGCTGCATCATTTGTACTTGGAAAAAAAATTATCATCCAGACATAACTTATTAAAATTAACAGTAAAAATTTAGATTATTTAATTACTTTCTCATATAATTAAAAATTAAAATATAAAAAAATAATTAAAATTATCTTATCTCTTATTAAAGCAATATCATAAATTTTTTTTCGTCTAAAAAATTTTTTTAACAAATAAAAAAAAAATTTATTTTATAATTAGTTTATTTTTAATTATTGCATAAATTAATATAATTAAATTCAAATAAATATAAATTCGTCCTTGTAAATTTATTATTATTCTTATTCAAATTTAACCTTTGAAAAATAATGAAAATTTAATAAAACTCAAGAGCCATGGTATAATTTTTTTTAGACTTAATTAATAATCAACAAATTTTTTGCTGAAAAAATAAACGGAAGAGAGAGAGAGAGAAAGTTAGTTTTTAAAATTAAAGGAAGAGGAATATAAAATTTCAAAAAAGCAAGTATTGCATTGTTAGTAAATTAACTATAAAAGTGTGAAATCCTGGAGAACCGTCTATGATTTGGCAATATTTTCATAAATGAATAGTTTGCTAATTACGTGATATTACACAAGATTTTATTTTAGAAATTTTTTATGATTTCTTTAAATATTTATTTTTTATTCAAGTTTTATGGTTTATCAAATAAAAGATTTTTTTTTTTGACCATACTGAAAGGAACGACGGTTGTTAACCTTTCAAAAATTAAAATCGTGTATTTCTCATTTTTGAGATCATTATCTCTCACTTTTATAAAAATCAAGTATGTAATCAATATAATAGAAATATGAGATTTTTTTTTTAAACAGCTGTTCTGTTTTGATAAAACTGGATATTTTATTTGAGCTAAAAATAAAATTTTATACAGCTTCTGTTTATTGTAACAATTTTACTGGATTTTTTTTGTTGAAATAAATATTGTGCGGTTATTAGGCTTAATTCTCACGCCCATTTGGTCATTAAATTTAATATTTTTTTCATTTTTTTTAAAATCATTCGACTAAAATTAATATTTTTTTTTTATGTAATACTTGAATATCAAGTTTTTTTTTTCTTTGGGAAGGTAGAATTTAGTTTGAGAGGTTTATTGACACGCTGTGTAATTGTTTAAATATTTAAGCGATTTTAGAAATATTTTTGTTCGATATGGAAGCTTGCTAGTTAAGCTAGTTATTCGATTAAAATGATTTTTATGGAGGCGAATAAGTTTTTGGAATTATTCAGTTTTGGTAAACGGGATTATTTTGATACTTGTTGCTGGAAAATTTACACAATCGCTGAATATTTAAAGCTGCATTAATTTCAACGGGTTTCCAAGTCCAAGAGACCAAATGCGCAAAGTTAAAAATGTTTGGTCCCCAAAATTTTAAATACATATAGTTAATAAAATTTTGAAGATTCAAAGTCACCAAACGAGGTTACTCTGACACAATTGATTCCAGTTTATTACCATAAAGGCTCGCATAAAGGCTTAAAAAAGAAATCCTAACCAAAACCCGAAAAATCACTCGCATTTCTACCAGTGAACTACTTCCCTTTAAGATACGATCAAAGCAAGAAAATTACCTGCATTAATTTTTCAAAATCTAATGACCCATAAATTCACCTCTACTCGTTTTTCTATAAACTATTCACAAAGCGTAGTACAATTTTCCTCTTTATACTCAAGCAAAGTGAATAAAAGATTAATTATTTAAAAAAAAAAAAATTTCTAAATCGTGTTAGCAAATTTTATTTTTTCTTTACATTTTTTTAATACTTACTCGTTTTTTTTTATAATAAAATAAGAAAGTTTTAGTGCTTAATTAATTTTCATTTTCATTCAAGTAAAAAAAAATTCTTTCTCTTTTAACTAACTTTTATTTTGTTTTTGAAAAAAAAAAAAACTTTTTAATTACAAAACTTTAAAACAAATGTATAAATTTTTATTTAGATGTTGAAGATTTATTTTTTTTTATTTGTATTTGTTGTTTAGTTTTTTTTTTTTCAAGTATTGAGATAATTACTTATAACATTGATTTAATTTTTTAAATAAAGTTTTGATTGGTGGATTAAGATGTGTGAAATTTTATTTCTGTTTTAATGGACGACTCGAAAATAAGTCAGGAGTTTACTTTTTATATTTTCAGGACCTGCAGATCGCTCACTCCCTCACTTTTTTCTCACTTTTAATACCCAAAACTTATTTTTCCTCGCTTTTGTGCAAAAAATTTAATACCAAAAAAAAATAAAAATTTTTGTTGAGTATCAAAGAGGTATCAAACATATAGTTTGTCCACGCGGGCGTAAAATACAAGCTTAAAATTATTTCTCAAATTTCAGTAAATTCTGCAATCTTACTAAAATTTTACGCCCTTAATGCTTGGGTCATGGATTTTATGATATTTCTTGTCTTATATTAATTTATTAATAAATATTTTTCAGCAACAGGATTTTCAACGAGCAAAACTTTAGTTGAATTTCTGTTGTCAATATTTTTAAAAAATAGCTCAAAAATCATTCCCAGAATGCAGAAAAGTTCTTGAAAAGTGAAATAATAGACTTTTAATCAGTTGAAATTCAAAGAGCAGTTAGGTTTTACAGAAAAATCAAGTAAAAATGAATTTCCGAATTCAATTTCTGTATCAAGCAATTTGTCGTAAAATAACCCAATACTTTAGCACTCGAGTTAGCACCCCAAAATTCTACACTCGATTTGACCCGAATTAAATTGAGCCACACTAATACAGTCACATATTTTTATTGGCCTAGAGAAAAATTACATCGAGTGATTCATAGCATTTATCTTCATGTTCTACCTTTTGTAGTAATAAATTTTTGGTGTTCAATTTATTTCATTACAACAAACGTGTCTAATATTATTTATTACAATCAGAATTAAACTATACCTACTTTGAAAAAAAATTATTAATGCATGAAATGAATCATTATTTTTATTTATTATTTATTCAATGCAGTCAAATTGATTTACCAAAAAATCAATACCAATTAAATTTTCTTACTTTTATATTTTTTTTTGAATTTCAATCTAAAAAAATTAAATTAAAAAAAAAATATTTTAAAAATACAGTTTTGACAAGTAAAAAAAAAAACTAGCATTAATTTTTTTACAGTATTACTAATCTTCCATGTCTAAAAAATTAATCTTCTGACGATCTTTTGTAAAAAAAAAGGCCTTTGACACCCTCATATATACCGACAATTGCACATATGTCCATAATAATAATAAACACACATACACACACACATACAGAAATAAAAAAAATCTTTCATCTTATTATATTCTTCTCTCTGCTCCTACACAACAGAAATTCATATAAAATATTAGTTCGGCAGATGTTCTATTCTTTAAATATAATTTCCTCACTGCGACACTTCTTTTTTTAAATGACTTAACAAAAGGGGAGGTCAACCATATTTTTATGAGTGAAAATTCCCACGCTGAATTTTCTATATCAGATAAAAAAAAAACCAATTTTTATCATTTTTTTATGGCTTAGATACACTGAGAGAAAAAAATATAGATGAGGGTAACAGGTTACAAAAAGTCTGTTATAGAGACTTTGCACTTAGCGTTATACGCGCAAAGAAAATGTATATCTCGGTCAATCTGGTTAAGCAATTAAACACGTACGCGTTATATCATATTGCCAGGTAAAAACTTTTTTTATAAAGTATTAAATTTTTTTTCTTCTGCTTCCTACTATAACCACCTCTCGAACCACCTTTTGTCTTTTAGTTATACTTTATTTACTTTTTTATGTGTTACGGGGCTTCGTGTCAATCGATTTTTTAGTATGTGCTGCAGATTTTATTTTTATTAATATTATCATTATTATGCACGTTGTTATTGTTCTTATTATATGGGTACTTAAAGTAGTGTTTAATTTTTATTTTAGGCTTTTTGCCAATATTTGAAAATTTTCTTTTTTTAAATTTATTGTTATTTTTATTATGATTTTATTGAAAAAAATTTTTTAATGGTTTTATTTTACAAAATTTTACATGCGTTATCGAAGCTTTGAGAGGATGGAAATGTAAAATAATGAAAATTTAAAGCTTACATATTATAATTTTTCCTTTTAAAGGTGGTTTAGACGTGAGGTCAAACGTTATTAATACGTATATAAGCTTACATAATATTAAAATCGATACCCAAGACGGGAAAAGCGAGAAAAAAGGCATAATTTTAATTTTTGTTCGTAACTATACTATTTTATTTATGAAAAATGTGAGAAAAAGGTATGAGAATTTTTTTGAATCGAATAACGCGAATACGATTAAAGATCCATACTGATTATCAAAGAATGAAAATTTGAAATACTTATTTCGTAAAGTTGACAGGGTAAAGAAATTGTAACGGAATAAAAATTTGGGCAAAATGATTATTTTTTCAAAAACTGACAAGGGGAAGGGGTGAAAATTTAACCAAAAACCATCAGAAATCAGAATTTGTTAAAAACTAAACTAAAATAATATAGTATTTAAAAAAAAAATATTTATTTTCCAAAAAATCCCTTCTCTTCTACACTTCTTACAAGCATTCCGAATAGAATTGAGTTTTTCTTGTCAGCAGAAAGATAGCACGTATTTCCCGGCAAAGACATGTTTTCTCGCCCCTGATACAAAAAAATATTAAGATAATTTTCCTCGTTTCAAAAAGTCTATCGGTCTTTATTGAAATCAAAATTAATACATCGGAAATTTTAGTGCCTTAATAGTACATAAGTTTTTTTACGTTTGCTAACTTGGGCCTAGATTCTGCATTCATATCATCTATCACATATCATGCGATAGTTACAATAAATGTTTACTCACTCGTGAAAAACAAAAAAAGTACTAACTTTTAATAAAATATTGACTTTAATAACCAAACTGTATAGCAAAAAGTACTACCATTTCTAAAAATATTTTTTTGCGCATGCGCAGTGCCATATATTGTATATGATAATATGGTTGCTTATCACTATGATTTAAATTTCGGATCTGGTCCTGTAGGCGGTTTTAACACGTATTTAATCATATATTTTATATTTTTTCGATTAATTTTCATTTTGGACACATAAATGTTAAATTTGAGCTAAGGCACATTCATAATCATCCGGTAAACTCTTTGCGGTCGTTCGCTAGAGTTCCGCAAGTCAGTGGTGTCAACGTGACATAAAATAAATACACATGTTTATTTTAATTTATCATTTAGTTTCGGTTGATGCCACTACCTTACGGACCTCTAGCGGACGACTGCAAGAAAATACCGGATGATTGTAGAATGTGCCTAAATTTCTATGACAAAAATTTGAACAAGTCGTGAACAAATAACAGATTTTTTCTAAAAAGCGAGCTAAAAAGATAATCCGAATAATGCTAGGACTCTTTATATAAGCTTGAAAAGTCTTTTCACTTGTGAGAAAATATCAATTCAAAATTTTTGTAAAACGCTACGTAAAAAAATTTAAATTTTTAATAGCCAAATGAAAATCAAAAATTTTAACAAATGTAAAAAAAAATATTAATTAAAAAGTTGATAATAAAAAATTATAAAATTCATAAACATAATTAGTTTTTTTTTTAAATTAAACTTAGAGTTTTATTAGATTTTCTAGTATTTTGCAAAATCTCACTCATTGAAATTCAAAACACTCGTCAAAACACTATAAAGACTCAAAAGGCTTTAATCTTAAAAAGTTAATGGAACTGTATTAGACTATAATCTAGTAATTCCATAGGTTTATTATTACACCAAGTTAAATACGTGCAAAACAAAGTTTAAAAATAAAAAATCTGTAAAACATATAATTTTAATTACTTTTCACTGATATAAAACTAGATTTTTCACGAAATTTAAATTAATAAATCTAAGATTATCTAAAACACAATAAAAATATAAAAAGACAGAAATTTAAAACTAGAACAATAAGAATAAAATTTATAGCAATAAATGCATTAAAACTAGTGGTGATGACACATGATGTTATTAAATTAGGTTAAAAAAATTCAGTTATCATATTAAAATCAATAATATATCAATAACGTGATCATCATCAATTTTGATCAACAATAAAATATTTTATTTAATGCTTTGATTATGTGAGTCATGGAGTGAATCTGTATTGAATATTTTAATATTCTTATCATTTATAATATTGAGGCTTACAGTTTTTCTTATTGGAATTACACTGTAACTTGAGCTGATTTTTTGTTTTAATGTTCAAGTAACACTATTTGACAGTGTATTTTTTTACAACCTGATTTTTATTTAGACATCAGCAACATTCACCAAATTTTTACATTTTTGGCGCTAGTGTACGAAATATGGCTGCTACAAAGTATAAATACAAACTTTCTAGCAGCCATATTTGCACGTTTAAGTATAAGGGATATTAACTCTTACTTTAACCACGCGTGGCGTCTAAAGTTTTGCTTTTCTCTTTAGCGGGAATTTGAAGTTCTAAAAGTCCAATCCGTGTATCTAGATTTTTTTAAATGAAATATCAGTTCCCAAAATATCTCTGCTCTGTATTTTTAAAGTTTTTATTACTATAAATAGCAAATATTAAATAAACTTCTAGTTATTTTTAAATATGACGTTTCGTTTTTATCGCCAATCTCATCAGACATTATCAATTTTTTTTCTAAATACAGAGTCAAACTTTATAAACGTAAGCGCATTAGAGAAATTTTACTTTAAAAAATATAAAAGTAAACTATTAAACCTTTCACTCGAGAAAAATTCAGTAGAAGCTTCCTACAAAACTATGATTTGGTTCAAAATCGATTGTAAAAATGAAAAAAATATTAAATTCTACCTTTTTGGTACTCACTAAAAATCCTTGTATCGAAGTAAACGTCCAGACAACCATATAAAGAAATCCATAAAATAAATAAAAAATACAGATTTTTAATAAATTAAACCTTTTTTTCCTCCAGACTTTTATAATACATTGTTAAATTCTTTATAAGCTTTTGTATAAACATAAAATGTTTTTTTTTTTAAAAAACCCAGCCACAATCGATGTTTCGCCATACATTATATTGTATAGAAATAATATAAGCTTTAATCGAAGAGGGGAACATTACATCCAAGAGTAATAAAAAAAAGTGTGTATATATTTGTGAAAAATATCCATAGATTTAAACAAGTTGCGGCGAAATACAAAAAAAAAGTGAAATGGAAAGTCGTATTTTTGTAAGATGGGTGTGTTCGTATATAATACACTTGGTACATACATGCATGGCATGCATATATAAAAATTTTCTGTCACGGTGTAAGTACGTATAATAACAAGGGGGAGATATGCCGATCTTATTCTTCATCATCATCATCATCATTATCATCATCAGAAAAAAAAATTTTTTTCTTTCTTTTTCTTTTATATATTTCTTTCTCTATTTATTGTGTTTAAAAAAGGTTACCGCACGAATTCAAGGCTCCTCTTGTGCTTATAAATTACTTATATCCTTATGAAAATAAAAAAGTAAATTAGGAATAATATCTTAACCGTATTATTTACTTAATTAGAAGTAAATGATATTCAATTAGTATGGGTAAAAAGGTAAAGACATGCAAGCGTTTCGGAAAAATTATAGATTTTTTTTTTTATTTTTGGGTCATTAAATTTTATGTTTTTTTATGTGAAAATTTGGAAATTTTGAGTAGCTCCGAGTTTTGAGGAACCCGCGGTTATAGAACCCCAAAAAGAACTTTGCTTGGAACTTAAGTTAGGTCAACTAATTTTGGTAACACTCTAGTATGGCAATTTGAAAATTTTGGTAAAAATACAATTTTATCAGTCCTTTTTCGGTCCTGTGTGCACTGCATTAAAACATTAAAATTTCCAGGTCGTATCTATCGACCACAGTATCAACCTCTCCAATCCTGATAAAAAAGGTTAAAAAAACTATAATAATAATTTTATTTTCTTTATAATATCCGTGTAACTTAAAAAATAAATATTCTCTTGTGTAAAATGTGCAAGTATAACCGTAAACTTTTAAAATCCCGTTATTTTATTTGCTATTATTTTTAGAAATATAATAACAACAACAAGAAACCTAACAAAAAAAATGTATCTAACTTTTATATAGTAATAAATAATTATTGGTTAAATATTTATTTTTTACAATTTTTAGAAAAAAATCGATGAAATTGTTACTAGAAAATACTCTAATTATAGTATGAAATTCAACTGGATGCAATTTTTAAAAATAATTTTTCTTGTGAAATTTTTAAATATACGTTTGGTATTGAAAAAATGAAGATAAGATAAAAAGAAAGTGAAATAAATAATAAAAATCCTCGTAAAAATCTAATAAAAATAATAAAAATTTTTCGCGAGAGATTATTTTAAATGAGACGATCAACATCATTTTTATTACTTTTTTTTTCCTGTTTTTCTTTTTCTCTTCTTTCTCCCTACCTTTTTTTTTTTTCTTTAAAAATCATGTTTCTTATAGGGTATCAGATTGACCCATCTTGGAAAACGTATTTTTCATTCTATAAGTGATGCGATAAACACACACATTTTACTAACACATGTTTAAGGCTTTTTCATAAGTCTTGCAAATGTTGTTTTACAGAGGTTTGGAGATGAACGAGGGGATGAAGGTTCAATATCTTTCTTTTGAAAATTTTGGCCTTTAATGCTTAGTTTTTCTCACTTTTTTCCTTTGAGTTTAGTAGTTTGCATATTTGGAGATTTTTTTAAGGAGAATCGGCATTTTGGTTTTTTCAAGGGGCGGTCCACTTGGTATACAGTAACTGTGCGCCAAGTGTGCAAATCATTTTGGCAGCGCTGCTAAAGTTTAAAATTAATTAAATTGTTGGTGACCAATTTGTTTCGTAAAAAAAACCACCCCCGCACCTTCCTTTTAATCTTATAAGCCTTTTGTAGGTCTTCCAAAAGAAACAAATATTTGTAATATCAAGTGTAATATATATTAGCCTTATGAGATTAAAAAGAGGGTGTATGGTGGTTTCTTTTACAAGCAATATTGGTCTCCAACAATTTAATTAATTTTAAATATTAGCAGCGCTGCCAAAATGATTCATAGACTTCTGGGCGCTAAGTGCACCGCCCCTTGGGTTTCTGGGCATGGGTTAGTCGTAATTTAATGTTTTGATAATCTTAGTTTTTAGGTTATTTTAAACAGTATTTTGTTGAAAAGATACTCCTAAAATATTTAGTCAATATAAACGTATATTTAAATTCTTTAAAATGACAAGAAATAGAAACATTACTTCTCCAAAGGAAAAAAACAGAAAATTTTATTAATATTTTTAGATCGTTCAATGCTTTAATTGGGTGCATAAAAAATAATTTTGATGAAATTTAATTTTCCCAAGAAAACTTTTTCATACCAGAGTGGATCTAATTGTTTCTTAAACTAAAGAATAATTTAGCATTCCATTTTTTAATTAAATAAAAAATTATTACGTAACTTTCTCAAAAAGTGTAAAAATTATTTAATTTATTCAAACTAAATGGCGCCGGCGCAATACTCTTAATTACAATAATGCATTTATTCTTAGTATAATAAATATTAAAAAATTTAATAAAAATGTTAACTTGTTTAATTTATCAAGAAAAATTAAATTTAAGTATAAATTATCTCTGAAGCTAAAAACAGTTGTTAAAACTAATAAAATAAATGATAGCCAACATCCATAATGGTATCAGATCCATTAAAATAAATTATATCATATCCGGGTGTCAATGTTCGTCCAGATAATACATGTTTTATTATTTCAGTTTTAAAATTTTGTTATTATTCAGAAATATTTTATTTATTTATTTTTCGAATTCAAAATATATAATTTTGCATTTGAATGCAAAAAATAAATTTATTTTAAATGCTCTTTTTATGCATTAAATGTATTTTCCTTTTCACGTGATAATGTTCAAGGTTTTTAGAAAATAGTATATTCATCACGTTTGTCGGAAATATTGTCGAATCTGCAAATCATTAAAACAGACGCAATAGATGAAGATTTTCAAAAAAATAAGTAAACATTTTTTGTAATTCAGACGTATCGCGGAAGTAACCTGGAATCTAAGACTGAAATTGGTAAAATGGATTTACGACGTGGCCATGATCCCTAGGCTCACATACGGGCTAGTAGTATGGTAGCACGCGCCATTTAATGACAAATATATAGATTATGACTATACAGACACATCTAAATATTTTGACAATATAAGCAAGCAACACAAGGTAGGCGCAGCATTTATACATGCGAATGCACAAAAAGAAATTAGCTATCAAGTTAATAAAGATGCTAGCATATTTGATGCAGAAGCAGCCAGTATTTACCAATCTCTTTATATATATGGGAAAACACTATCAAAAAACATCTCACCTATAATACTGGACATAAAACAAAAAATACGTCTGCTCAGTGAGCAAAATTATAAAATTATATTAGCATATGTTCCAGCACACAAAGTTTATAAACACAACGAACAAGTTAGCAAAATTTCCAAATCTGCTCATCAACAACAGCAACGAGAACTGCAAATATATGTTGACAAATCCACCATCCTAGCTGAAATCTTCAACAAGTATTATGAGGAATGGCATGAACACCTAGAAAAACGGCAAGACACTAAAGCATGAAAAAATTATATCAACGACACAACTTGTATATTAAAATCCATTAATGTGGACATAACCAAGTTTTAGAGTAGAAAAGACACCTTCCTTTATTTAAAAATAATAACAGGATATTATATGGATCCTGTTTTTTACACAAAATTAAACAGGAAGAAAGTCCAATTTGCATATGTAGTAAAAGCTTGGCCACTATTGAACACATAATTTTTGGCTGCAACTCGTTACAAGAACATAGAAATAGAGTTTTTCAAGAATTTGATAATTTACACACAGACGATAAGATAAAGCTAAGACATATATTATCAACCAGGGAATAACTTTTCATCAAGACCATTCTAGATTATATACATAAAATTGAACACAATTTTTAAAAACATAAGAAATGACAACATTGCATTATTGACAACATGGCATACTAAAAACAAAACGGGCTTAATAGCGCTCATGCACAGTAGAAAGCCAGGAAGGAAGCTTCCGAACAAAAAAAAAGCGAGAACCGCAGCCAGACTACGGGTTCTAGGTAAATGGATTCCTGGTCAGGGCAGGCACGCTGAAAAAGCGAAACTATCCTGCATGGAATTACTGAACAAAGGCCTAGACAGAACTGATTCATCTTTGAAAAAAGGTTCTTCATTAGAATAATCAGCAGGGAAGAATGGGTGGATGGCACTCATTCGAAGCTTTTATACTGAAGAAATTGGATGGGAACACTGGCTCGGTAACGTGGAGCAGTAAGGAAAGAGTTGTTATCGGCTCTGCAGGACCCCAAGCCTCGGGGTTTCAATCAGATTTACTGGCTATAAAGATGTGCACGGAGAAGATGCTTCATTAGGGGACAGAGGGAAAGATAATCAGCATATGCTCCGATAGTATGGCTGCTCTCAACATTCTGGACTCAGTACTTGTTCACTCGAAGCTGGTACGCTAAGGCAAAACTTCTTTAAGCACTCTAGATAATCAGAACAATATACCAGGTAACGAGAAAGTCGAATTACTCCTCAGATTACTCGCTAAAAAAGCAATTAAGATAGCAGTCTCAACTACAATTGTCGGAACCTCTTGGTGCAGCTATCTCTGATTGGAGGGGTAGGGAAAACGCAATGGAATGGGAGACAGGCTGTCTAAAGGGGCCCATAGGGGATTAATCTAATTACTATAACTGAAATATATATTTTTTTATTTTGAAGCTTCCCCAATTGTAGCCTTAACTTAATTAATACCGTAATAAAATACTTATAAAAATGTACTATAAAATTTACTATAAATGTAAAATAAAACCGACTTAACCTGTATTTTAATCTGTATTATAACTTTGATATTTAAAAAAAAAGCTATATTATCCGTTCTAGTTGTTTGTTCATGATCATCCAAAATAGGAATTCCTTTGTGACACGCAAAGTACATTAAACACCCACGAGTAATTATATAAGTTATCATTAGTTTATGAATGATTGTCCTTATTTTGCTTTGTTAACTATTATATTAACAACAAAAGTTTATAAAGTATGCGTTTAATGATAATAATAAATTTTGATAACCATATTTAAAAATTTTATATAATTATTTTACAAAAATAGCTTTTATTATTAAAATAGCAGGAAACCATTGATTTAAATTTTATTATTAACGAATTGAATTAAGAGATAAATTTATATGTGAGATAAGAAATTGTATTAATTATTTATTAGTCTACATTAATTTTAATTGTGTATTAATTCTTGGATTTTAATTTTTTAATTTTTTATCTTTCAATCTGGTGATTAATATTTGTGTTGTTTAAAATTAAGCTAATATTTAATTTCTTATTTTAAAATTTAATTTTAATAAAGATTTTTTGTATTTTTGTCTCGAAATTTTTATTTTAAGAAAAAGTTTCATGCATCTAAGAAATCTCAAGAGTAAAAAGACACACATGTAAAATATCGATTCAAATATTTAACTTCAATATAGAATTTCAAAAAATTTCTCCAAGGAAATCAGGCAAATAAATATAGTAATCATTCGAATTGGAAGAGTAAAAATTCAAAATCAAAATTTATTAATTTTAATGTCATAAAGTAACAAGAATAATAAATATATAAAAATGGCGAGCGAAAAGTCTCTTCTTACTGGGTGTAACTGGATTTTCGCGGTTATTTGCTTAGTTTTAATATATTCTGAGTATTTTTAATCATTTACAAACTAAACAAAAAGCGAGATTAAGTAAATATTGTTACGAATGGATTTAAAAACCAGTCTATTTATGTTTTGTTCACTGTAAGATTGTGAATCCAAGTTTCATTTATTCAAGTTATTTATCAGTATTCAGGCGAAAAAAATTAGGACTATTCAGATCTCAGTCAAACGAATATCGGTCAATACGATTTTATTGTAAAAAAAATTTGAATTACGTTGAAAGCATTGTTTTTTTGATAAAACAACTAAAACAGAATGCAGATTCATGCAGAAAAATTATTTTTTTTTAAGTTTCTAATATTTTATCATTATTATGACGTGATTCTTTATATACATTTGTATAAATGTGTATGTGTGTATAATATTTTTATAAGCAAAAGTTTGCCCCAATGACCTGGTTTTGAATGTCGTTGGGCGCTGTCGATCCCTAAAAGCTTAAAGTCAAGGTAAAATGTTTTCAGACACGTGTTGGACGCAAGCGCGTCTAATTTTTTTTTCCTTTTTTCTTCTGACTTTTTTACTAATATTATTCTATTAATTTATTTTTTTTTCCTTTTATGTATCAAATTGAAAATTGAATGTAATTTTATTCCTACTATCTCCTTAAGATTTAATAAAATAGTATTCATGGATTATTTTTCCGCATCTTCGATTCCTCTGTAAATTAAACATGAAAATACATAAAGGCTTTCACGCATCTGCATTTGTCAGAGTTCAAATTTTTTGGATATTTACAGTAAATAGGAAAAAATGTTTTAGGAAAAATTTTTTTTAAAATGTTGAATCTAATAGATACTGGTTTCAAATCATTACTGGTACACCGTCCCAAAACACACACACACAAAAATAAAAATTTTCAAATATTTGATATTATTTTAAAAAAAATATTCTATTTCTATAGATGTATACATGTATACATGTAATTTTATATATATTTCAGATAATATACATTATATTGATCGAAAACATTATCCAGAATATCATTTTAATATATATGACATATTTAAATATGTCAGTAGGATTTAACATATTTTTTCAATACCCGACCCAATATTTCAAAAAATGTAACATTAATTTTTTTAAATTTCATTTTTTTTACATTTTAAAATCAATTAATTACTTTTATGTATCAAAATTTTCTAAAATTAGGTCAATGCACCATATATATTTTTTAATCTCATTTTATCTTGTACAATAATCAATACAATATAGTGAGATAGAGATAAATTCATTAAAATATATAGAAAACTGGATTAAACTTTTTTCTTTTTTCAATGCAAAATGAATTTACAATTTTTTCGATACTAATAAAAGAAGATAAAAAAATAAAATCAAATTTAATTACACAAAGCGTACGTTTTTTAATTGCTTTATCTAGTTAAAGAAAATTATATTAATAGTCCAGATAATGAAATTAAGTAATTAAATAATGAAGAAAATTAGTTTTGTAATTTTAAGCATGAAATATTTTTAAAAAATGTCATAAATTACAGTTAAATTATGTTGGTGAGAGTATGAAACTAGAAAATTATTAATTTATAGTACACAGAAGTATTTAAATTTGAAAATGAACATAAAAAGATAAATATGTGTCTCATAGGGGCTATCGGATGTCCATAAATTGCTTTTTTAAACTACATTTTTGTCCCCTGGCTCGTAAATAACTAATTATCATTTGAAATAACCTAGTTTTTGGGGTTTGCAAGAATGTAATTTTCGTAGTCAACTAAAAAAATTCAGATTTTATCTCCCTAAATATCTAATTTATTGAATATTTAATATGAGTTTTTTTGGTGATCAATCATTTGGCTATTTTTGTCTCCCACTTTTTATGGTGGTTGTGTCATTTGCAAACAAAATAATTAAAGATAGTTAGTATTAAGCGCCATGTCATCTAGTTATCTCTGATAATCATACTTCTTTTATTTCAGCCCTGAATTTAGCTTGAAATAAGATATTAATTGTCAAAAAATTATTAGGGGGGGGATATTTTCGATTTAGGGACTTAGAATAATTTGAAATGAGAGTCAGGGCCTGATCAGAATAACTAGTACTTGGAATACTATATTTAGGGACTATAAGTTAAAACTATTTTAAGTCAGCTCGTTGGATGTATTAATGAAGTAATGATTTTAATAAGATGCTATTGACGCATTCTTGGGTATTTTTCAGTTTTTTTTTATAGAAAAAGCAAAAATGATAACCAGGTTAGAAAATAGTTCGTTTCTCGCCCTCTCAGATATATAAAAATTGTTTTAAAAAAACAGAAAATTTTTAGATGTGCTTCTAAGCACGTACAAAAATATTTATGCGCAGAAATAATTTTATTTACACTGCGCAGCATATATGCATTAATATGAACAGAAATAATTTTACATGTTTATCTTATTATTTTATGAAAAATACAACAAGATAATTCTAAAAGAAGATGAAATAAAGGATCTAATTACGTATTTTTAAAAAATATTAATAAAACAATTATTATCACAAATGCATAAAATGCAAAATAACGCATTGATTAGAGTAAATAAAAAATGAAAGTCACGTTGATTTTGTCATTTTTTAAACTTGCATAAAGATTTTTTTTTGTTTTATTTACAAGACACGTGAATTTATAACGTGAGGATAATTAAAAATATTTTTCACTTCAATTGTCGTTACATTAAATAAATATTTATTTATCATTAATTAAAATTTTGATAAAAAATTTTTTTCATTGTCATGATAATTAAATTTTTTTTAAAATAAAATTTCGTTTTCACTTTTAATTCAATTTGAATAAATATTTAAAATTTTATCACGATTTTAATAAGAATAAAATAAATTAATACTTAATTAAAGTTAAAGAAATGGCTTTTTTTTATATAATATAATTCAAAAAATTTAGTGCACTTGTTTCATGTAAATACAGTAATAAAATAGCCATAAAAAATAAAGAAAGAACGAGATAATAAAAGTTATAGTAAGTTTGAATAATAAAATCGAAAAAAATAAAAAAGCTTGTGTATTTAAAAGTATACTACCTTGGTGTTTTTTAAAAAGCCAGCTGGTAAACCGTCTGTTTTATTACACTCAAGGCATACATACACTTTATTCCCGCTATAAATATAATATTTTGCATTTCATTGTACTTTTGAGCGTTTATATGAATGAAATTTTTAATTTTTAGTTTCTTTGTGAATTTACTCCATGTAGGGAGGGAACTCAGATGTTTCTGTAATAAGGTGAAAATTGCTTGAGAGCTTAAAATTGCAGGTTGTCTTTGAGAACTTGTAATATTGGTATTATGAGAAAAATGTAAAAAAGGATCGACACGACTGTAGTGTTTGTTTGTGATTTGTGGAGGTAGGTCGAAAAATCCGCATATTTAAGGTTCATGGTCTAATTTTTTGCAAATTGGGGTAAAGTTTAATTAAAGAGGGGGTGAAATGATATAATCATTTAAAGGGAAGATAATTTTTTTCATGTTGTTATTCTTAGCTTATATTTATAATATATGATGAAATTAGACGACGATGCCCATGGGCCTTTGATCATGTAGTAGAAACAGTTAAATATTTATATTTCCTAACATTGATTTCACATTTAATGGTAAATTTATCAACAAATTTTTGACTCTCCCATGGATTCGTCTATGTGTACCCCCTATTTGCTGATTTAGTTATGGACTCGCTAGAAACAAAATGTTTAGCTAAATTAGATTTTTCACCTTTTTTTATTATAGATATGTCGATGATATCCAACTCTGCATTCCCAAAAATACAGTAAATTTATTATACTTCACAAATATTTAACAGTTTTGATGATAATCTAAAATTTAAACATGAAGTTGAATTCAACACTCGATGCAACAATGGTATCAACTTTCCAGACATAAAATTAATAAGGGATCAAAATAATAAAATTATTACTAATTATGGTATCTTAAACAACTTTTTCGGATCGAATACTAAATTTTAAATCAAACCATCCCACACATTCCCAGTGGAGAAAAAAATTAATCACTGAAAATACGCATATACACCAACGGGAGAAACCGCTAAATAAAAAAAGTGATCTAAATAAATTACATACATCATATTATGCTCGTTTTAAACTTACATGATCGATAATTAAATTGTTGAAATTATAGCATTTAATAATTTTGTAAAACATTGTTAAATTTATCAATCATGTAACAACATTGTCTGGTTTTAACGAGGGTTTTAAACTTAAAAAAGGTCACTGATTGACGAAACGTCACAAATTAATAAATTTTTATTATTTATAATTTGCTCAATAGAATTAATTATACATTATAGTTTTAAATATTATTTTACATATTAAAGAAACGTCCTAATTAAAGTATAAAATCAGAACAGCAATAAAATTTTTTTAATATCGTATAATAAAAAAATATTTTTACCCATATAAATAAACAGAAAATGAATATGTATCTGAATCAAAATTTAAAATGAACGTACATTCGAAAATATTTATTATTACACCCTTGCGTAAATAATTGGAAGTTATTATTTTTTATTTTATGTATGCATGTTTTAAAAATTTTGTAATAAAAATATCGAACATAGGTACTTAGTTTATTTATTGAAGTGTATAATTTAGTTATATTACAGTTGCACTAATATATTTATGAAACAAGATTTAAAATTTTAATTTTTTAGCAATATTCTCAATATGTATTGATCCATAAAAACCGTTTTTTTTTCTTTTCATTTTTTATATTCAGTGAAATAAATTACATTTTTTAAGGAAGAGAAGAGGGGGTACACTTGCTGAGGTGTTTTGTTTGTTTTCCTTGTTTAAAATCATATACCCCGTTACTGTTTTAATTAAATTAATAAATTAACGATATTTAGCCCAAAGAAGCAGAACCATTTTTTTAAATATTGCTAATTGGCCCAAATTTTGGCATACCCATAAGGTTTTTCGGAACGCCTGAGGCAAGCATATTTTGAGGCTAGAAATCCTAATAAGTCTACCACATTGAATTTTAAAATACTGATTAAAAAATCGTACTCAAAATCTTTATCAGTGACTCTCAAAACATTGCAGGATAAAAATTAACAAATTTAAGTTTATCTGCAATATTTTTTAAAAATTAATCTACTTATCGCAAATTAAATAAAATTATTAAAACCCTTTTAGTTATCAAAATTATTTAGGATCTATCGACATGAGTATCCATTTTACTGCATTAAATTTTTTTTTTTAGATGTAATTTAACATTTTTGATGCTTTGACTCCAATTACACTGCCACTTTGCTCTGTTTTAATTTTATTAATTCCAGCAAAAAAAACCTTTCAGTCTATTTTTATCAAAAATTAATTTCCTTCTTCCTAAAAATATATCAATTTCCAAAAATAATTTTGGTATAAAATGAGCCACTTTTATTTTTTAAATTTAATAATTTTTCCTGCAAAATTTAATTGCATTTATTCATACTGACTTTAAAAAAAAAAAAAATTATATTAATTTTATTATTTTCCTGTTGAATATAAAAAAAAGGTAAAAAAAACAAAACAAATCTTAATTCGTATTTCAGTTCCTTGTAGCAGTTTGTTGCATAAGAGATTAATAGTATAATATTTGATACAACAAAAAATTCCTATTTTTTTTATGTCTGCTAATTTATTAATAAATAAATATTGGTCATACTGTTCCGTATCATTTTTTTTTGTTTAAATAGAGCGCAACAAAAAATAATTATTTAAAAAAAAAAATCAATAACTAATAATTAATTACACAAATAAGAACAAAAATTTTTATGTAATATTCAACTAATTAATAAATATAAAAATTTTAATTCATAAAATTAAAAATAAAAAGTGTTTAAATTTTAATAATATCAACGAGTAATAAATTTTAATAGGTTTATATTCCATTAAAGAGTTTATGGACATAAAATGACCAGTCGGAGTTTATGTTCTAATAATTTAATGATATTTTACTACTAGTAACTACGAATAATTGCATTCAATCAATTTATGATACGTTAACCCTTTCTTCGTGTGTTTGTAGAAGTTGTATCGATTTATGTTTACTTACTTTAATTAAAATTTCTTTTCTATTTAATTTTTCCTTTTAGCTAATTGTTTTTATCTTATATTTATTTATATTTAGATTCTATTTAGGTTCTAAATTCTTAATGTGAATAAATGTGAATCTAAAATTATATTTTTTAAAAGCTATTTATATATGCTGTATTTAGAAATTTAATTTTAACGGAAAATGACTTTTTAGTTTAAAAATAGCCAAGAATAGCCGAAATAATTATCTGTTTCTGATAGCTTGTACACTGGAAAAATTTTGGTTTTCCCAAAGAAAAATTTCTCGGCTGCGAAGGACATAAAAACTTCATATACAAAATGTTCCAGTTAAATCACGGTTTTGGGGTTGTCGAGGGGGTTGTTTTTCGGCACCAAAATGAGAAAAGGTCTGATAAAAGTTTTTCGGGTCGTTTATTCAAAAAACTTAGATTTTGTTCGTGCAATAATTATCTAACGCCCGATAACGCCCCTAAATTGGCAAAATCTCTTTTTAATTGTATTTTTGCAATACTTACAAACCGTAATGAGATTTAGTTCATTACATAAATTTATAATATGAACTGAGTTCGACTGAGCGAGCAAATGAGTAAATTCAGATGTTTTAAGTAATTTTAAAATTGCCAAAAATATTTTACAAACTGTATACTGTTGACCTTTGCATTGTATAACTGATTACATTGAAACAAACAAACGGCTATAAGAAAATTTTAATTAACAGATTAAAATTGATAAAAATCATCCTTTTGTAATGAAAATCATATTTGCAGACATTTAAAACAAAAGTGATGAATGAAAACAAGATTTCAAGTATGTCAGCATTTTTTATATTCATTCTATAAAACAATAGAAATAATTACAAGTATCATATTATGCGAAAGCCAAAAAAAAATTTTAAGCTAAAAAATGTCATTTTTTTTTAAATATCCGACACATTTGAAAAAAATTTAAGCCATTGTTAATAACACATAAATAAGCTCCTTAAATAAAAAATTCATAAAATTTAGGTTACGTACGTTCAAAACAGTGAATACGAATTTCACGTATTGTAAAAAATCAGAATCTGTAAAGCGTTGAATATTTCCTTGTAGATACAGTTTTAACATCTTGTCTCGCATCTTGTTTAAGTAATCTTATACTTAAGTTAATTAATTTTATCGTATTATTTTCAGTACAAGTATTACATTTAATTGTATTTACTTTCATTAATAAAATTAATTTTCGTGTCTTCTTTATTAATAAATTTTGTTGTTTTTAAACAATTATATCTTTCAGTATATATGTTTCAATCTTGATTTCGATATTGATTAATTTACTGAAATTTATTCTTGTATACTAACGTGATAACATAATATTCCATAAAGTAACTCTGATTAAATTGATGATGCTACTAAAGTATTTGTCATGATAAGAGTCAAATTTTTAGATATGTTTATTGCAAGATTCATTTTTCAAAATATAATGTTTTTAATTTTTTGGAGCACCTTTTATTTTATATTCAGATAATTGCTAGTCGAGAATTGGTTAGTACAATAACTAAAAGTGTAACAATAAATCGATGAAATATTGTTTATGGATAATCAATAATAAAATTGTTAATATACATGTTTTATTGCGTTTATAGAAATAAAAATTTTATCACTCGACGATAAAACTGTAAAAGAGGAAAAATAATTAAAATAACAAAGTTGTTTAATCAAGTTTAATGAACCCAGTACACTGTGTTTACTTTTTTATTGCTTAGAAAAATCTTTGGGAATACATTTGTCTGTAGAAAAAATTTTCAGAAACTATTCAGTCATTTAGTCAGAATAATTGGCTATCGTGTAACCATCTAATAAATCCTGTGAAAGGTCATAAGTTGAAAAATGATATGACTGTTTAATCATTTTGTATGCATAAACTTATTTGAGATAATTGCTCATTAAAACGGGAAAATTCAATTTTATACATATTGGTTAGTAATTTGGCATGTGTTCGGTGCATATTTTATTAGAAAAAACTGGTTTTTTAAATTAAATTAGTTTTTTTCTATTAGTATAACAAATTTTGTTGTTAATTATAACAATTGTTAACTTTCGTTAGAATGAATATTAATTTTTTGTCGGTTCTTTGCTCGGTTCTTTGTTTCTTTAATCTGCATTGTCTTTTCAAAATTTTATTTGTATTCAAAACTTTTGTGATGGTGTTATACTTTCATTTTTATTTGTTTACTCAATTCGATGAGTCGGTGATGATTTGTTTAAGTACATTCGTAATGACCTATTTAATCATCAATTGTTTTATTTTCGTCATAAAAAAAACTAATCAATTATTGTTTGTAAAAAAATGAAATCATGGCCTCAATTTTGAAACATTGTTTTATTAATTTATGACAGCGATTCAGTAACTAGCAATCAAATAGCTCTAGACTTTAGAAAATTTACCCTTTTATTAGACATTTGCAAAAAATTATTTAAAATTTCAAAAATATTAATAATAAAAGAATATTAAAAAAAAAAAAAATTGAAACTTCTACACATTCTTCAAACTTATTATTAAAAATTTTTTTATATTTTCTACAAGATAGGATTTTCAGTTGATCAACTCAGACTTTTTTAATAAACTAAAAAAAAAAAAAAAAATGAAAAAGAAACCTTGTACAGCCAATAAAGAAAAAAAAACCTTATTTCTCTTCATCATCTTCTTTTTTACGCCTGGAGGACATGAAAAGAAAAGAAAAAAAAAATATCACATAAGTGCAACATGTATATATTTATAAACTGAATATATGAGAAAGTCCAAGCAACCGGAAGAACCGGAAGACAATGACACTCTGCTGTAATAATACGAGGATACTCGATCTTTTATATACCCGCATGTATTTTTTTTTATATGTTGATATACTTAAAAACAATTTTAATAAATAAACTAACAAATAATAAAAAAATTGCTATAGTAATTTATCTCTTGTTATAAAATAAAAAAAAATATATATAGAATAATCAGAGCTGTTATTAGTCATCCAGGTATATAATAAGAACATGAAATAAAAAAAAATCAAAACTAACTACATCGCTGTAATATCTAATACCGCTAACCGAATTAAACATTGTTTTATTGTGACATTGTTACTCTTTTTTTATTTATTTATGTATACCTATAATTTTTTTTTTATTTCTCTCGCGACTTGTCACGTGAGACATAACGCTTATTAGTGCAGAAAAAGAGACGCGACTTATTTTTTTTTTAAATTGAATTATAAGAGAAGAAAAAATATAATAAAAGATTTATTTTTATTATTACTTTTATTTCATTGAGTCAGAGATTATAACAGTTAATAATTTATTAATTTTTTTTTTCTTTTTTCAAAGCTTTGAATTTCAATAATATTATATATTTTAAAAAAAATGTATGAATATAGATAAACTGTTGTCTGGCATTGAATAATTTGATAATATTATAAACATTGTAATGCGGTAGTTTTTTTAGTCTCGAGAATCGAAAAATCGTTTTTCTGACATTGAGACATGCTAGCCTTGCTATTTTTATGTACATGCAAGATATTATTATTATTATTATTATTCAGGTGTATTTAAATTACTTTATACTACACTGTATAATTTTAAATTTTTTATTTTTTTTACTGTGTATTGGAAAAGTTTAAATACAAATTTTCTTGTATTTTTTGAGGAAAAAGTATTTTTATTAAATTTTATGAGAAAATTTATTATCTTAAGTTAGTTAAGATTTTTTTATTTCTTGGCATACATTTAATTTTATGGCAGTAATTTTAATAGAAAAAACAAATTTACAGAAATGATCAAAAAATTGCAAGCAAAATAATAGAAAACGTCGAATTTATAAAACTGATTCTCGCAAGTAAAAATCTTCAGTGAGAGTATAAAAATAATAAAGATTAATAAAGGAAATCCAACTAGAAACAGGCGCCTCACCTCAAGAAGCTATAGCAAACAAAAAAGATCACTTAAATTACAAAAGTACTTGAGTTGATATCCCACAAACACGAATCTGTAGTTTTAACTAAATATACCAATCAATAAAAGAAAGTAACACAATGAAATTATCAAAGTCGAGAATATTATAATTATCAATAGAAAGAAATGTTGATAAATAACAAATTTTCAGATAAAGGTATTTTTGATTCGACTGCCTTATATAATAGAAGAAAGTCATTTCTCTTTCGAGAAAAAAGATATTTATTAGCCACCATAAATATTTTAATATCTAGTTTTGATATTCAATTTTCGTTTTTAATTTTTACTTCCCCCTACATAGCGTATGCGATCACTAGCATAGCAACAAAAAAGTTAACTAAAACATAATAGTTAAGTAAAATAAGCGAATCATAAAAGTCATTAAACTAACAACGTCTACAGCTACTAAATAATAATCTGTAATATTAACTAAATATACAAATAAACCGCAGGCAAAGTAACTTAAGCAAAATAATCAGAGTCGATAATATTATATATATAATAGGATACATGATAAACATTTATTATAAATAACAGATATTCAAATAAATATATATGTGAGTCGGCTGTCTTATATAATACCAGAAAGTCATTTCTCTTTCGAGAAAAAAGACATTTATAAACCACCGTTAATGTTTTAATATTTAATTTTCATCGAATTTAAATCAAATTAATCAGTTTTGTAACTATAAAGACTAGTACTAATGAATTCATTATAAAGTACATAAAAAGTTTAAAATTTTAAAACGAAAATATTTCAATACAATTTTATTATTCAATAATAAAACAATTTACTTTTCCAGTTTATGTATCAAGTAATAATTATTTTCTCTTTTTTTTATTAAATACTGGTTTTAAATACTGTTACTATTAAAATAAGTTTTAATGACAACATTAAACTTACATAATAATCTTTCTATAAACCTAAATATGTGATAATTATTTAATTTTTATCGTTAAACTATAAAATTAAATTTCTCTTTATTAACTCAGATTTAAAACTTATTTGACAATAAAATTATTTTTACTCTTAATGGTTTAGTTTGATTTTATTAATAATTTATTGAGTTATAAAAATAACTTTTAACTCCAGATATAAATTTTTTGTTTTTGGCTTTTTTATCAAATACATAGATTATTTTTTTAAAACAGGAGTTTTTTTTAAGTTGCATGTTTAAAAATAATTTTTTTAGTCGTTTTTTTATGAATTAATTGCAAAAAATATATAATCTTAGTCATTTTGTATTTTTATATAATATTTTTTGTACAAAAAAAAAATATATTTTTTTGAAAAGATAAAAATAATTTTTTTTAAAAACAAATTAAATAAAAAATTAATTAGATCCAAAGCATGTGTTTATGATTAACAAAAAAATTTATTGGTAATTTACGTTAAAAAACGTTACTATAATAATATTGAAAGAAAACGAAAAATTAAGAAATACAATAAATATAAATTTTTGACACAATAATAAATAGGTTTACCTTATGTGCTATTAAAAAAATACCTAAAACGTATAATAAAAATTTCTATCGAGACATAGATAAACTATATTTAAAATGATGACTTATAATATCTTCTTTTTTTTTATTCTGAATAAAAACAACCTTCATAAAATTCTGGTCAAAAATATATTAATGAGTTTCTGGAAATTTGCAACCTTTTTTTTTAGTCAGAATAAATTTGTAATATATCAGTATCAATCTATTATAAATTTTTTACACACTACTTAAATTGATGTTATTTTTGATGATTCAGATAATTCTGTTTTTTTTTAAATAGTAATAATCTTTCGACACAAAAAAAAATAAAAATAAATGATTATTATGTGGTTTCTTTTATTATCATTATTTATGTTAATAAATTAAAATTTATTTCCTTGATTCTTTTGTTGTATACGTAAATAAGACTTCTTTTTCAATTATTTATTATGATTTTTTTTTTTATTATCTATGTATCTAATTATTTATTCATTTAATTAATACTTTGTATGTATATTAAATTTTTTAATTATGTGTTAATAATTATTGAGGAAAATTATTTGAATATTTTTAATTATTTATTAATATTTTATTAATGCATTACACATTTTATTTAAATATTGCAATTATTCAATTTCAATATGCACTTAATCCTCAAGATGTCAAGACAAAAACATTCCATGCATTTTAATAGAATACGTTGAAGCTAGAATTGAATTGAGCTTGAATCAACAAAAAAAAAGTGCAAATCCCACTTCATATTCAATACTAATAATTATAAAATTAATACCAATGAAAACTAAATTCAAATTGCTTATGAAACAAATTTCGAAAACTTATTTATATAGTATTAGGAACGCATTTCTCTTGCGAGAAATTTTACTAAACTAAATTCTAACTCTAAAATAAATCTTAATTAAAATAATCAAGTACAAAAGTAATTTTAACTAACAATATACAATTTTAACTTTCAAAAAAAAATAATTTAATGATAATAAGCATATTATTTAAATTATACTAAAAAAAATAAGTATAAGTAAACCGCAGAAATATAGAATTTTCTAAAGTAGGTATATACCGTGACCTCATTTATTACTATTATATTAGATATTAACTTACATAAAAAAAAAGTAATAAGGTAAAGGTCAATTGACTCGATATACGCCCATTATGTTGTATTATAAAATCGAATAAAGATTTAATATTAATAAAAATGATGATTTTTTAAAAATTATTAATATAGATTATGTAAGATGAAATATTAATTTTTTTAAAATCATCGGTTTTTCGTAATAAATTCTATAAATAGTAATAAAATAAGTTTTATTTTTATTATTGAAGTGTGTTTTAATTATGTAAGAGGATTTTAATATTAATTATTATTCGATGATTTTTTATGATTGCAATTTGTGACACGAGAAGAGAAGTTACGTTGTTTGGATACCCTTGAGACTTTTTGTCGTCTTAGGATTATTGTTATAGAGTAATTTGTGCATTATTTTGTTGTAGAAAGTAGAGTGTTTCAGAGTCCAGTTTTTGTCTCAAAATTAGGTCGAGCGCCCCAGTTCTTTCATATATTATAAAGAAAAAATAGCATTCTTGAAATTTTAAATAATGCTTTTTGAATTTGATTAAATTTTTTATAAAAATAATTTTTAGAAGCTAATAAAGGATTTTTTTCAAGATCAAGGGTACTCTTTGTTGCATATTTTTCGAAAAAAGAACGGTATTTTTGGATTTTGTATTTTTTGGGGTTGGCTTTTTATGTACTAAAATTTGAATCTATCGTTAAACTTTTGACTGTTATTATTCATACAATTAAAGACTTATGAAAATCAGTGGAATATTTTCAATGCTTCTGCAAAATATTATTCGAATCTTAATCCAAATTGGCAAGGTCAGAAGGTCGATATGTCTAGCTTTTCAGTCTATTTTGGCTCAGAAAATTTAAAAATTACTTTAAAAAAATTTAAGTATAAAAATATTTTGACATTTAAATAAAAATTATAGTTCTGTATGATGAGAAAAAGAAATAAAAATCTAATAAATTACACGTTATTTAAAATTACAGTAAATAAAAAATAAAAATGTTCTTTAATTCCTAATTTTCTTTATCTAAAAAGTGAATTTTTATCTTTATCACATAGTTTAACCCAGCAAAAAGAAACTCCGATACGATAATATTGTAAATTCAATACAAAATCATTTTAGCAGAAGAGACATTTTAAAAATCGAATTTCGAACAAAAAAAAAGAACATAAAAATGAATTCTCCCATTTTTAAACGGCGCCAGTCAGCTTCCATATCTTTTATATGCTACTCTCACTTTGGTTTTTAGTGCTTATCACAGATTATATACTCTCTTTCTTTTTTATGTATTTAAGAAGAGAATTTAAGTATATAAACTCCAAAAATGCCTTTTTTTTCTCTTATCGAATTTTACATGGATTGGAATTTAGCTCAAATAGGCATAATTTATTATCAAAGTGGTTTTATTAATAATTAAATGTTCTACTCTTGTGAAACAACTTTGGAATTTATTTATTAATTCTCGTGCACCTAAAAAAAATCGTTAATTTAAAATCGAAAGAACTCATTAAAAAAACAATTAAATTTCAATTATAATCACGTACGAACAATTCCGATAAAACACGATAAGTCATCTCTTTGTATGTGCTGCCAATTTTATTGAAAAATTAATTTTTTGCTGATTTAAGCACATAATATCATATCAAAACGAACATTTTTTACTCGATTTTTTATTTAATAAAAAAAAAAACAAAAGAGTGATGATTGCACATATCTTTTTTATTATACACACACACATGTACAGAAAGGAGTTTTTTTTTTAAATTTCAGCAAAGTATGTAAATATAAAACGATAAATAAATAAATGAAAAATCAATTGCTGATAAATAACAAATTTGACCTATATTTAACAAAAATTTTTTTTCTCATGTTAGTGTTCTTCTGATAAATATAAAATTTAATAAATAATTTATTTAATTATCATTGAAATATTATAGAAAAATTAATAAATTTTAATTTACGTGCGTAAAAATATGCACGAATATTTTTTTTTAAATATAAATTCTAACCTTGAACTTTATTTATATGAGAATTAGAGTTTGAATATGAACGACAACGACGCCTTGAATTGTCGTTAATAAAATATAATATGATGATAAATGTCGTGTGAAAAAAAGTAGAAAATAATGCGTGTCTATATTAAAAATAATTAATTAAAAAAAAAAAGCAGACTAAAAAAATTAATTAAAATATCAACGAATTTATCATAATTTATTAATCATATCTTTTTTTTTCTGTTTTTTAACTCATGAAAATAATGTTTTAATTATTTTATTTCAAAATAATAAAAAAATAAAATGCGATAACACGAGTTTGATGACTTCATGCATATTTTACTTATTGATAATAATAATGAGTTTATTTATAAATGTTTATCTATTTAAGTAAACAAAACTTTTAATTTATAATTGTTTTTACAACGTTTCTAACGTTTTTTTCAGTTATTAAGATTGGTATTTATGTTAATTTGATTTAATTTGATACAGGCCTGTATTTATAGTAATTCAATGTCATTCTGCTTTCGAGAAAAAAATATATAACGTCTGGTGGATTTTTAATGAACTAATAATTTTTATTATGTTTATCTTAATAATTTCATCATTTAAATTAATTAAAGATCAAACATTTTTAATTAGTATTATTTTTTATCTCAATTATTTAATCATTTTAATAATTAAAATGTCTGTTTATTGCTTAAAATCTTGTTATGAAAATAATTTATTCAATTAATTTGAATTTTTATTATGCAATTTTGTAATAATTGTATTTTATAGACTGCGAAGATTATAGTCTAGAAGTCGTATATTTTAGGTGAAAGGCTACTTTAAGTTTTCCGGTACGCTGATTTCAAATTTTTGGGTCTCCAACCCCGCAAATTCAAGCCTGATTCCGAAAAATCGTAATTTTTTGTGATTTTTAAGTTTTTTTGGACAAAAATATTCAGTGACCTCAAAAATACTTATTTATGAAACAAGTTCAGACAAATTGAAAACCTATCGCAAGCAAAACAACAACGTTTTCAATCGTACTCGCAATACACAATTTTTTGATTCCCTGGGCTTAAAACAAATTTTCGTAGCAGTAAGTAAAAGTGAGTTTTCAGCAAAAATGTGAATAAAAAATAAAATAAAATAAATTGAAATCCTGTTCATAAAAAGTTAATTAGTAAATAATAATATAGTAAATAAGTAAATTATAAATTAATTCAAAGGCAATTATTGTTATTTAACCTATAAATATCTTAAACTTGAAAACAAACTTTATGGAATAAAATTAAGATTTTATCTTGGATTTTAATTCTTGTATCAAAACTGCAGAGTTATTCAAAAGTAATTAAGATGATTAATAATGTCTAAAGTTGTAGACAGTTTAGTTTTTTTGACAATTAAAATGGAAATTTAAATAAAAGTTTTTAGTTATTTTTGATTTAGTAACTTTCATTTTTTCATTTAATATATAAAATTTGGAGAAAAAAATTACTAACAAACATTTTATCTTTTAATATAATCTGTTTCTAAGTAATCCCAATTTAACGTTACACGAATAAATCATTAAATGGAAAATTCCAATCAATATCCAAACACCAGAAATCTAGATAAATTTCAAAACTAATTTTCTCACTGTTTATTTGTTGAAAAACACAAAGAAAGAAGTAAGTTAAGTTATTTAACTTGAATATTATAACTTTAAAGTACACAGAAACTAGAAAAGCTTGAATTTTGAAGATAAAACTGAAATGCAAGCTTAAATAATAAAATAGCAGTCTGTTATTGACAAGCAAATAAACTACTTAACTTGCATTTATTATTACTTTTTTTTCAAAATCACACATTCTAGTTCAAATGTTAGTTTAGCTGCGGATATTAAACTTTCAAGAACAGTATTTTACCGATAATGTACTTATTTTTTGAAGTTAAATTAAAGTGGAGGTTAAAGTAACAATCTTTATAAAATTGATTAAATATTATTGAAAAAAACTCGTTGATTCAAAATGCATTTTATGTTAAAGATTTTAAGTAAATATTTCAAGTCTTACATCAATGTCAATGTAAGCATAAATTGTGTGTCTGTGATCCTATTTTCTGCAGATGTTTTGTCAATGTTTGGAGGAAAGTTTTCAGATATATCACTTGATCTTGTTAGGGGAAAGCAGAGAAAACTAAGAATGTAAATTATAACCTATTGTTCTTCTCATTATTGTTTTATTATTCACCCTTTTAAGATCCTTAAATTAATTAATTACGTTATGACTGTTAGCTTCACATTTTCAAAAAAAATTTCGCCTGTTTCAGTTTCTACCAGGAATTTAGTTTCCTTGTGTTAAAATTCATTAATCATTAACAGTTTTTATTTGCAAACGTTTGCAAGCTCAAATTTTATTGCTATTGAAATTGAATACTTTTAATGAAATTTGAAATAATATTTCCTGGAATTATACAATTTATACGAGATTTATAATAAAATCGTGATATTTGTCAAAAGGAAATATTTTAATAATTAAAATTTGTAATTAATTTTATTTCGAATAAATGAAAATTGTAATTATTTTCAATCGTTATTTAATATTTCAAAAATTGACACTGAAAAATATAAAAATTTAATTTTAATTAAAATATATTTAACAAATATTTTTCTTTAATTTACAGATAAACTTACGACTGATACTCGTTAGTGGCAAAACAAAAGAGTTCCTATTTAGTTCGAGTGATTCTGCTGGGGACGTCGCTCACCATGTGTTCGAAAATTGGCCCGAAGGTAAAAAAAACTTTAATTTATATTACATAAAAACTACTATCACTACTTTTATTTTTAATGAAAATGTCAATTATTTATTATGACATAATAATAATAATATGATATTTACCTACTTATATGAAATAAAATTTGTACGTGTACTTGCATACATATTACATATCGATTTTGTGCTTTCGATAAAATACATAGGTACATAAGGTGTGCTATACTCAAAGTTATAGTAGTAGCGCAAAAAAATTAAATTGGTTTTAGTTTAATGTATAGGCTTTGTTGAAAGTTTTAAATATTATTTATTGGATACAGGATGGAGCGCGAAGGGTAATAAAAAAATATATGATTTTTATTTTTAAATTAATTTATGATAAAAATATTCAGTTTTTTTACGATTAATAGTTTTACATAAAAAGAAGTATTCATAATTAATTTTGGGTAATGTGTATTTTCGTTCATTACGGGGTGTAATTTGGACGCTTGGGGCAAAATTTTGTATACAGTCGTAGTACCTCTCAATAACGACCACCATTTGACTGGTCATAAGTGGTCGCTATGAGGAGGTGGTCTCTATTTAGAGGTTTCGGGTGGGGGTAAAAAAAAATTTTCCTCACATTTTTTGCAGATTTGGAACAAAATTTTTTTTTTGTACATATTTTTTAACTTACAGGTTGGAAAAAATAAAGATCAATTAAGGCTGGAATAAATCCATCAATTAACATTGCTTTGCTTTACTTATTTTAAGTGCAAATTTTTTTTCGTACTCTTCTTTTTACACAGCTGAATATTTGCAATTTTTTTACATCGTCCTCTGTTTTGTAAAAATTTTGCAATTGTGTAATTAATACTAAAGCTTTCTTAAAATTTTTTGTTGATCATCATTTTCATCTTCATAATCTGATGAATCGTCGTCTGCTTCAACTGGTGAGATCCTATTTGCTATTATAGCTATAAAATCTAATCCTAAAACTACGGTAACTCACAAAGGAAGCGTCGAAACACGATTCTCCCCTCCTACGCTATACTTTAATATGTACAAACAAAAAATTGTGAGAAAAGGTGATCTTTATTGTCCGAAATAAGTGGTCACGGTCGTTATAGAGAGTGGTCTCTATTGAGAGGTTATTTTATATGTAAAATTATAGGAATTTGAAACAGACTGACCAAAAACGGTCTTTTTATGGAGTTGGTCGCTAGAGGGAGGGGTCGCTATAGGAGGTTCGACTGTAATTTCAAGTTAATGCAGGGTAATTTTGATTTTGTTGAAAAAACATCTTTCAAATGTTTAACCAGACTTTAATAATGAAAGGAATTGAGACTACCATCTTAAATATATGAGAATCTAGCATGAATCTAGGTGTAAAAATGCTTCAACCATCGAAAATACCAAAACGCGACTATCTCTATGACGTCTATGATAGTCAGTAGTACTAATCTATGACTCACTGTCTATAAAACTGTCGCGAAAATGTCAGTTCTAAGGCTTACCGCCTTCTTCCTTTGTCACGTATAATAAACAAAAAGAATCTTAACTTTCAAAAACCAAGTCATATAACACTGGTATCTCGGTTATCAAGATTGAAATCTAAGAAAAAAAATCCAAACGACTTTTATCACTTTAATAGGATTTCCGGATATCAAGTATGGCTGCCGTACGAGTTCAACAAACTTAACTCTGCTGTAGCCAGAGTTGTAGTTCCTTCACGATGATCAGCTGTAAAGAGCTGCTGTCGTCCAGAACTACTTAATAAAACCTGAAGATCAATTTATTACCTGCGATGTTTCAAACTTTTTTTAAGTAATAGAGACTCTCAGTGCCTTTAAATCTTGATTCACAATTGGTTTTTCACAGGGCTCTTAAACATAATGCAAAAAAACTGTGCAAAAATTACATGAAGACATAATTTAAAGTCTTTTCTTGAATCTTCTCGAGTCTTCTTGTCATTCCGAAATAAAATAAACTGTAAAAATATATGCTTTTTTCTCCAATTTCAGAAACTTGTCCTTTATTTCTGCTAATTTTCAAAATTTCTTAATTTACGAAAATTTTTCAGCCTCAAATAAAACAATCCCATACTATTTCCTGGTTAATTATAATAACTGTGACCTAATTTGAAAAATTTTATTTCCTGATACGTTAAATCAATTAAAAACTAAAAATAAAAATTTTCATTTATTATTTACAGTAAGAAATCACTTTTATTAACTTCTAAGAATAAAAATAAAATAAAATAAATTTAGAAATCTAATAAAAAAAACCTTTGTTTTTTCTTTGTTTTATTTCTTTTTTTTCCTTGCAATTAAAAAATATAAAGCAACAAAAAAAAAAACTGAAATCATCCGTAATGACATACCAAATATGTAATTTAATTATTTACAAAATAAATAAAATTTGTATTTTTTTTTAAAGATTGGGCGGAAGAGGCGGTATCAAAAGCGGAAATCCTTCGACTAATATATCAAGGCCGTTTTTTACATAGTAATGTATCACTTGGTGCACTTGGATTACCACATGGAAAAACAACGGTGATGCATTTAGTACCACGAGAAAATCTTCCGGAGCCTAATTCTCAAGGTTTGTATTTTTCTTACATATTATAATTAAAGGATATATTTTTAATAACATTGAACGTGAGAGATTATCTAATTTATATTGAAGGCTTTAACACGCATATTAATTTTCTGCTGTAGGTGGTTTTTTAATATTAATCATTCGTCTTTGAAATGACAAATTTTCCATTACGCCATTTTTTAAATACGCAGTTTATAGTTTTTTTTAAATTTGTAATTTTAGTTATCAATATTTTATCACTTAACGCGTTTATTGTATTTATGAAAAAAATGAAAATTTATTGAGTTACGTTTGAAATTTTGATGAATTATCGTGTCTGCTGAAGCTTTTATAATAATCTTTAATTACAAACTGAGTATGCAGTTTTGGTTTGGTTCAGTTAATCTAAAATCTTGAATCTATTTTCAGTTCGAATTTCATGGTCAATATATGTCAATCCGTGTGAATCTTTTGAACAATAGCGAAAATTAAAATTATGTAAGCTACACTGAAAAAAATCTAATTGAGTTGCGGAATTTTATATTTTTTTGTTTAAACGATCGCTGATTGAAACTAGGCAACAAACTTTAGGTTTTATTTCATTTGGGACCGTTTGAACGGGATAAAAATTCTCTGACCAATGGAATAGAGGGCTTGCATGGGTAAAAATTAAAAAAAAACTTAGTCACGTATTTTTTTATTTTTTGAAATTACGAAAATTAACGGAGTCATAAAGGTTTCAAAAATCAGTGGTTCGTCAGAGATCTGACGTCACAATGTATTTATATACGCTAAGCGTGACGTTATCACTTTTTTAATTTTAATAGTTTTGAAAAACAAAAAAATTCTAGTCTAATATTTTTTTATCTATGGTTTCAAATTATGAAAAAAAATCATTACAATTCCAACCCATTCAAGCCCCCTAAATTCTAGTATATCGACAAGTGGATTTTTTTAATTGATAAATGATTTTTGGGTTAATTTAAAATTAGATTTAAAGTAATAAGAGTTTTTTAAACAAATTAAAGATTTTAAAATTTTATTTAAATTGTCGATAAATTGGTTAACTTAACCAGCAGCATTTTAATTCATATTCATTTATTTTGTACAATCCATGGCCTAAAAATAAAGAATAACCGAATTTCACATAAGTTTTAATTGTTTTTTTCGACAACTAAAAAAAAACGTATTTTTTTGCCATTAACCAGCAAATAAAATTTTAATTAGTTAATACGAATTCGAAATAAATACAAAATTATTGATTACAAAAAGATATAAAATTTACCAATCGATGAAAATTATGCTAAATAGAAGCTGCAAATTCACCTTCAGGGCCTTTAATTTTGCATATCAACTTTGTAGTAGTCGAAAATTGTATTAAAAAAATGTATTTAAATAATCAGAATTTCGTTTCTGAGAGGTCAAACATGAATAATAACTAGAAGATTCTATGGCAATCAACTAAATTTTAAAATAACTTTAGGCGAATAGCAAAGCTATTAATAATTTTCTTATTACATATTGATTTAATTTGCAATATTTATTATTTTACTTCTTCTTTATAAAAATATTATATTATTTATATTCAGGTATTTCACCCAGCGGGGAATTCATGCATGTCCAGAATATTAATAATAATAACAGCTTATCTTCTTAAAAAAAAAATTGCAAAAATAATATGAAATTTCAAGTTGTATAATAAAATAGAAAAATTAAAATAAAAATCTGTAAAATTATCTGTAACGAAATAAAAAAAATTTTTAAACACATTTTTTTTCATTATTTTAATTAAATAATTTTTTTCTGTTTTTTAGATCAAAGACAAAAAAGCAAAGGAGGTGGCACCAGCTGTTGTTCAGCATCTTGTAGTATACTTTAAAAATTAATAGAAAACAATAATAAGCTGAAAAATAAAGTTACAATCAACGAGGAACTGGTTGAGCTGAAAAAAATTAATCCAATAAATGTTAAATTAAAATAGAAATTAATTGAAAATTAGTTTTTTTTATTTAATTTTTTAATTTATTGGAACCCATTTTTTTTTAAATTAATTTTTTAATTTATAGATAAAGAAAAACCGGTGAAGTTTTAATTTTTTTACTTCTTGTAAAGAAGAAAATTTTTAAATTATTTATAATGGACATGAATTTAATTACAAAGAAATTTATTTTTCTTTTTAAGTATGACTAGAAAAAATCGTATAGACAAAAAAAAGTACTATGTTTGTGTTCAAAAAAATTAATTTCATTTTTTTTTTCTTTTTTCTTTTTTTTGTAAGTAATAAAAAAAAAATACAAAAAAATATTTTACAAAAATAATAAAAATATATATTTTTTCATATAATATAAAATTTTTGATTTTATAAATAAATAAAATAAAAATACTGTAAAAAATACACACACACATACACAAAATTATTTTTCTTTGTTTTAGCCACATACACTCAGTAATGAAGAAAAAAAATGTATATTTGATATAAATAAAGATAATCAAATTTTTTTAAATTAATTTTTTAAGTTGTGTATAAATAAATAAATAAAATTATTAATGTTATTTAGAAAAAAATGAAGAAAAAAATTCAATTTTATTGTAATGTTTTAATAAAGTAAAATAATAAAAAAGTAACAATCAATTTATTATTAAATAAATAATCTTGACAAATAAAAGATTTATATGTGAAAAATATCTCTCTTTAAAAAGAAAAAAATAAAAAATGATCAAAAAAATTAAAAAAAAAAAAAAAAAAAAATTAATTGTTTAATAAAAAATATATGCAGTTTTGCAGATGAGTATATATGCGATAAATGATTTACAAAAAATGAAAAACAGATTATTTTTAATTGTATATTTGTATAGGAAAAGAAAAATTTTTTTTAAATGTCTCTCTGTACAACACTTGAATTATTTATTTTTATTGATTTTTTTGTAAATTATTTGAGAAAAAAAAATGTTGTAAGCTTAACAAATCAATAATAAACTAGCTTATAGTAAACTACCAGTATTGCAAATGTTTTTAAAAAAAATAGAGAGAAATTTAAAAAAAAGGCTAAATAATAATCTGTTTTTTTTGTTTTTGGATTAAAAAAATAAAAGTTTCATGTAAAATTTTTATAAAAAATTGAAGATTAAAAATGTATGTCTTAATGATGTTGAATTAAAAATTGTATTATAATAAATGATGTTACAATTGTATTATAAGTGTATGATATTAAAAATGTTACTATTACGATAAGTTTTTGTTAGGGAGAAAATGGTTAAAAGAGAAGTAAAATGGAGATTAAATAATTTATAATTTTTTAAAATATCTTTCATTATTAAAAAGTTTAGTAAAAATTATTGCCTTATTCGATACACCGTTATAAAATTATTAAGCGAGTATTGGTAGATGGAATATTAGTATTGGTTATTCAGAACAGTGATTAATTCTGTCCAATGATTTATTACGGTGTTAAATGTATGATAATTATGATAGTTTATTAAGACTTTTTAATGTATAAAATTGTGTTCAAACATTAAAGCAAACATACATTTCTTTTTTCAATTCGTTATAATTGTTATGCATGAAACTTTTATTATTGATAAAATCATAATAAAGAAATATTAATGTAGTTCTCTTTTTTAAAAAATAATAAGATTATCGCATACATGTAAAACACAGCAAAATGTGTAAAGATAGATGTAATAACAATAACCGAGCATTAAAATAAATATTTGTATATTTAAAATCCATCGGTGCAAATATGTGAGATCGAATAATGTTGTTCGTTAAATATACCTTTTTTTTTCATTTATTTTAATGAAATTTTTATTATAAAAAAAAGGCTCTCTCTCTTCGGACTGCCATTAAATAATAAATAATGACACTAATTATATGCACCGTTCTTAATTTTATTCGTTCTGTAAATATAGAAAATTATTAAAATTACTAAAAAATAATAAAATATTTTAGAAAAAAAAACAAAATTTTGCTTCAATAAATAAATATAAAAATATGAAAAATAATAAAAAAAATTTTTATGTTTGTTACATTACATTATTTTGAGAAAAAAAAAAGAGGGTCAAATTGTTAATGTGAACATGAAATTATAAAGCTCTTTATAAACAAATTTTATGATATATATATTCATCTTTTTGAAAAAAAAAATGCTGCGCTTTAAATAGAGAAGATATAAAATATCGAATAAATAAAAAAATTGTATAAATATAATAATAATATTAAACTTTAAAATAATAATAAAATTAAAAAAGAATAATTAAACAAAAAAAAAAATTTTTAATTTTTATTTTATTTAATCATATTTTAATAAACACAAAAAATATAGTTAAAAAATAATTAGTTTAAAAAAAAATAAATAAATAAACTATTTAAAATTGTAAACTATTATAAATATATAAATAATATTCGTATAATATATTTTTTTTAAAAAAAAAGCATAAATATAAATATATAAACTTTAAAAATAATAATATTAAAATATTCTTTTTTTAATTTTATTAATTATATGTATAAAAAAAAAAAAAATCTAATTATTTATGTGACTAAATTTAAAAACAAATTTTTTTTTTTTAATATTTTAAGTTTCTTTCATTTTGTATAAATTTAATTATATATATAATGATATATAAAATATTTATAGGCTTACGTTATATATATAAATATATATAAACCTCATTTGTAAATATTAGAACGTATTTTTGTCGTATATGTAAAATCAACGAGGATTTTAAGATATAAAAAAAATGGCTTAGTTCTTAGCGAATAAATAAAGTTGAGAACATAATGGGACATATTAAAAAATTATGACTCTTTATTTCATACTTTTACCTTACCTTTTGCATGCATATGTTTGCTGATAAATTTTTGAAGATTCACAAGTATATATTATAAGAAAGATTTTTATTTTGTCTTAAAAAAATTGAATTACTCCAGATTTATTAAATTTACGGGTCCCTTTAACATGTTTTGAATAAAACCGAATTTGGAAGGTTCTCGCACTCAAAAAAAAAACATTTTTGGCCCAGTTTTTGTGAGTAATTTAAGATCAGAAAGAAAAAATTCGGCTGGGCACTTTTTGCGTAAATGCATTTTAAAATAATGCGAATGAATGTTTTTGAGTTTTCTTTCCATAATATTTCAGGAAATATAAAACTTAAAATAACTTTAATTTGTACCCAAATTTCCTCGGCAACTCAAATTCGCTACTATTTTTTAAAAAATTTAAATTTTCGGGAAAATGACTAAAAATCAAGAAAAATGTGTAAAATATCAAAAAGTCTTTTAATTACTGTTTTCAACACTCAAATTTCGCTGCCTTTTTAAATATGACATTTTTTATTATTTTTGAAATTTGAGATTTTGCAAATTTTTCTTGATTTTTAGTAATTTTCGCGAAAATTGAAATTTTCTAAAAAATAATAGCGAATGAGTTGCCGAGGAGATTTGGGTTGTAAAAATAGTACTTGAAAGTTATTTTAATTTTTATACTTCCTGAGATATTAACAGCCCGGCCACACTATGACTTGAAATTGAAATTAAAAATGAAATTGAAAAATAATCGGTGGAAGGGGAAGCCGCGCTTTTTAAAATTTATTTATTTATTTATTAAAAATCAATTAAAATTAACAATTTATTATTTATTTACGTGTTTATAAGTCAATTAACTAATAAAAGATGAATATTTCATTTAATACCTTATTTTTATTGATTTTTATCAAATAAATAAATAAATTTTAAAAAGCGTGGCTTCCCCTTCCACCGATTATTTTTCAATTTCATTTTTAATTTCAATTTCAAGTCATAGTGTGGCCGGGCTGTAAGGAAAGAAAACTCAAAAACGGTCGTTCGCAATATTTATTCAAAACGCATTTACCCAGGCAAATTTTTTCTTTCTGGTTTTAAATTACTCACAAATACTAGGCCAAAAATATTCAAGTATAAAAAATAATGCAAATTCTTTCTTGTTGAGATTTTTCAACTCTAAATTAATTTCGTCCTTTTTTGGCAAACAAAAATTATTTTTTGTAAAACGTCATGTCAAAATATACAAAACAAAAACAAGTACTAAACCCCTGAGCATTAAAAATTTAATTAAACCAAAAATTTAGAATTTTCTCAATTTTTGCTACAACTTTTTTTTAATTTGCTCACTCTTGGTTTTTTTGCTATTTCGAAAATATGAGCCCTCAATTATTACTTTTACTAGCCTAATTGAAGGTTTTATGCCAACTTTTTAGGTTTAATTTTATTTCTATTGGTTTTCTAGGTTTTGCTTACCAAAATATATATAATATTAATTTTTCTTTACCTATTTTTTAATTTAGTGATAAATTTTAGTTACGATAAAATTACCGACATCAAATATTTCATATGGTAATTCGATGGTAATTATAAATATTTTAATAACCGGTAGATGTCACGTTATTACAATTCATTTTCTTGAAGCGCGAAATTTAAATATAATCAGTTTAAAATTTAATTTCTTGCTAAAAAATGATAAAATATATATTTCTAATAATTATTTGATATAGTTGTCTCTGTTATTTTTTATTTACAAACTATTTTATATATTTTTAATATAATATCAGGTCTTGGTGAAACGTGTGTGAAACTGAACTAAAAGCAATTAAAGCAAGGTAAAAGTCAGATTCTAAAAAATCATTCATTAATTTCTATTAAACAAATATTTGGATTGGATTTTGATTCTTTCAAAAATGAACCTTTGTTTTGATCCTCAGATGCTGAAAACCCGATGCTTATGCGGAGTCTGTATATGAGCAATTATTTTAAAATTGATACTTAATTCGAGCCTGGAATCGTAAATTTTTTTTTTGAGGGCACATCGATATGACCCCTGTTTTCAGATAGTTTGAACCTTCAGAAAACCGAAAAAAATCGTGAACAAGAAATCGGTGATAGGTGCCAAAAAGATTTTTTCACTTTTATGTCAAAAAACGTGTTTTTCGTATCTGAGCTACCCTAAATTTTTAAAATAACTTTTTAGGTAAAAAAACTTTTGTAAAATAGATAAAAAAATCTGATTGTCAAGGAAAAACCACTCCAGAAGAAAAAAAAACTTATCTTTTTACGATGAAATTTAGCCAAGTTATCGTACATTTAAGATTTTGCCCAAATTCGTCTTAAAAAAGATTGAAATTTTATTGAAAAAAGCCTGTTTCTGAACCTTAAACATGCATTATTCGCTTGATTTTCATCGTAAAATAATAATTTTTTTTTTAAAATCGATTAATTTTTTCCTGGCAATTCATTTCTCTAAGAAAAAAATTATTTTTATTGACAAAATTTTAATTTTTAGATCAAAAACTGTGTTAAGTAAATCTTGCTACTTACAGTTTTCAAAGGCTTTTGACCTAAAAATTGAAATTTGGTCAATAAAAATGATTTTTTTTCTTAAAGAATTGAATTGCCAGGAAAAAATTAATCGATTTTAAAAAAAAAATTATTATTTTACGATGAAAATCAAGCGAGTAATGCATGTTTAAAGTTCAGAAACAGGCTTTTTTCAATAAAATTTCAATCTTTTTTAAGACGAATTTGAGCAAAATCTTAAATTGACGATAACTTAGCTAAATTTCATCGTAAAAAGATAAGTTTTTTTTTCTTCTGGAGTGGTTTTTCCCTGGCAATCAGATTTTCTTATCTATTTTAAAAAAGTTTTTTTACCTAAAAAGTTATTTTAAAAAATTTAGGGTAGCTCAGATACGAAAAACACGTTTTTTGACATAAAAGTGAAAAAATCTTTTTGGCACCTATCGCCGATTTCTTGTTCACGATTTTTTTCGGTTTTCTGAAGGTTCAAACTATCTGAAAACACGGGTCATATCGATGTGCCCTCAAAAAAAAAATTTACGATTCCAGGCTCGAGTTAAGTATCAATTTTAAAATAATTGCTCATATATCACAAATTTGGTGATTGATAAAAAATGATTTCTTGGAATTGTATGCATACAATGAATTCCATATATTTTTTTTGTGAAATCCTTGTTTTTAAAAAAGAACTTTTCTTATTTTATTTTGACATATTTAGTACAATGTACATAGATTTTTTCCAAGGTAGCTCTAGTTTCATAAAACTCGCTTTTTCTTGAATTCTGGGATTTACCACCTAAATTTTATCATTTTTTAGCAAGAAATTAATGTTTGAACTAATTATATTTAAAATTCGCGCTTCAAGAAAATGAATTGTTATAACGTGATATCTACCGGTTTTTAAAATATTTATAAGAGCTAAATTACCATGCGAGTTACCATTTAAAATACATTTATCGTAACTAGAATTTGTTACTAGTAATATTTAAAAACAATTTATTATTATTAACTATAATTAAATAAAGCAAAATTAATAATAAATTTTGGTAAAGCAATAGAAATAAAATCAAACCCAAAAAGCTGGCATATAACCTTACATTTGGCTAGTTTAATTAAACTTCTGGGGATACCGCGGTATTGAAATAACGCAACATGCCCTTTTAATTAAATCTTGTATTTTTAAATAATTGTTTTAAAAAAATTATTAAATAATTTTTTAGAAATAAATTTTGTATTTTCAATAACAAAAAATCTTGATTAGGTATTATAAAATTTTATTTATAAAAAATGAAATATAAAAATAGAAATAACAATCATTTATTTTGATTTGATATCGATAGTTTTGGTACAGCTTTCGTTAATGGATCAGCTATCATCTCTGCTGAAGGAGTGTAATGTACAGTTTTCGGTAAAGTTACATGTTTAATATACCATGCTCTAGATTCAATCGCTTGAATAGTTTTTTCATCTAAAGTATCACTAAACTTATTGTAATGTTTAAAGAACAGATCTAATAAACGGTCACGATAATCTTTGGGAGTAATAAGCACCTCCTTACTCAAAGTTAAATTACCCATTTTCATCCATTTTGATTCAAAATAATTCCAATTATCAACGATCCATAAAACCACTGATAGTACTGCATTCCTAATCGAGCCTCTAATTTCTTCAAATTTCAATGGATTATTGTTAAAAACATCCATTAAATTGAATTTAGGTTTCAAAACATTCCGATAATATTTCTGCTCATCTGCATTAATAGGTAATAATCTATGAGATAGAGATGGGTTACGTACAAAGAAATTACGTAGCTCTGAAGGTACATTATCAGGAGACGGTCCCATCTTAGGAATAAATAAATGACATTCATCATTCACTAATGTATGTAATAAATAATCAACCAATGAAATTTGCACATCCGTCATTAATATCACAGTTTGAAATACATCCATAAAATGAGATTTGAACGCATCTCGAAAATCCAAAATTGCATTTTGCTTCTTCAATAAATCAGATCCAATAATTTGTTCCCGAACTAAGAGGATCGAATCCTCGCATAATTTGCCAGACATTGACAACATACTAATTCGAACTTATTTTTATAAACAAAAAATTTTTAACTATTTTTGCAATTCACTGTATCCGTAAATTAAACTGTACATCCAACAATGTAAAGGCCCAAGTGCTTTCAGTAAAAACGTTGTAATAATATTATAGAATGTTCGTGCCGTTTTCAAAGAAGGGGGAAAGTTTCTTACTGCGTATATTATTATTCTCATAATATATATAATATTTTAGAATATTTTTTATTTATCTGACTTTTTTATTATTTATTTATAAATAAAATAAAATAGAAATATTTATCTACTTTGGATTTAGGTAGCTTGAACCAGGATGACCTTCATCCTGGCATGAACTACCATCTAGCTAAAATACAGAGTTAATGTTAGTAATTTAATCGTTACTAGAATTTGTCACTAGCAGTTTTTACAACAATTTATTTACTGTAATTAAATAAAGCAAAATTAATGTTAAATTTTGGCAAAGCAAAATCTAGTAAACCATTAGAAATAAAATTAAACCCAGAAAGTTGACTTCCATTTAGCTAGTAAACGTTATGATTGAGGGCTCATAGAAGTCACTTTTTATTTTTGAAATAGCAAAAATTACACCAAGGGTGAGCAAATTAAAAAAAAGTTTTAGCAAAATTGAGCGAATTCTAAACTTTTGAATGAGCCTTCGTGCATTAAAATTGGTTTAATTAAATTTTTATAACACTCAGCTAGGGACACCGCGGTTATCCACCGCGATAACTTCATTATTTAGTATCATCTTTCATTTTCGCAGGGACCTTTTTTTCAAATTCATTTAATTCTGTCGATAAGGAAAATTTTAAATTTATTATAGGTTCTTACCATTTATTGGTTAGTCTGCCAAATAAAACTTATTTTTAATTTGCGCCCTTTTTTAAAATAGCCTAGTCGCCTAAGAAAAAATAAACATTATTTGATATAAACTTTTGTTACTTTGGGATTCTGTCCAAGGTTTATGACCACATTGGCAAATTCTTTACGAGGGTACCATTGCAAAACTAAATCTGAAAGCTATTATCTAAACGAATCTATCCAATTGATAGTTTTTCCTATAAATCTTTTCCACTAAGAATTCGAAAATTTTCTAATATAGATATAGAGCTTCGCTCTATATAAAAAACAATAAAATTAAAAATTTTAAAAACAATAAAAATAAAATACAAGCCTTTTTTCTTAATTTTAAAAATTTTAGTTGAAAAATAAAATTACAAAAATACTGTCATCAACAATAAAATTTTTATTTCATAGTCTTCACTGTAAAATTATGTTTCTGAACAGTCACATAAAAAATCAAACAACGAAATTTTCCAGAGTACTTTAAGCAGTTACATTGGCAAATGCTAATAAACCTGCCAAAATTTCTTCCCCAGTAGGAATGATATTTGATGGATCTAATAAGAAACCTTTTTTTTCTTTTTCTTCTTCAGTTGCAATTAATGAGGTACCCGTGTCTCTCAATTCTATGGTGAAACAAAATGGCACACGTAAAGTCTTCTTTATCCAGTCCATAGAAGTACCTCGCTTTGATCCTATTAAATTTATTTTTTGTTATTAACTTCTCATAAAACTTTAAATAGATGTAAAAATAAAAAAATATTTTAAGTTTATATCGTCCATATAGTAAATATTAAAAATCAAAATAAATAATTAAGGTCAGAAATTTGAACATGTTGAAAAATGACCTTAGAAATCCTTTAAAATATTTTTCTCCTGAAATATAATATATAATACTGCTCTTCACCAAACGGCATATAATTTGGTGCTGATGCAGCCGAGAAATAAAAAATAGGGCAAAATATCAATAAAAGCACCCATGGGGTTTCAAATTTTTTAGCATAATTAAACTTATTTTCTTTAAATAAAGTTATTAATATTTGTACACTTTATTATCATAAAAGCAAATATTATTTCACGTCTTTTAATATATGCAATCTTATTGTTTTTACATTGACACTTATGTAAGTTACTCTCTCAAATAAAGAACTTCAGTAATTTTTTCAGTGCAAATCACTACTAATATTAAAAGAGTTTTATAAAGCTTTTCATGCTGCTTGTTTTAAATTGAACACTAAATTATTGACTAAAAAATGTTACCTCTGATTATTTCTATTATTTTAAAATTATTCATTTTTGCGACATCATTAGAAAAACAAGAAATACGCAAAGAAATATTGGATGAAATTGTGAAAAATCGTTTTGGTCCAAATGTAAAAATAATTTCAGCAGAAACAAGTGAATTATATAATCGTACTCTTGGTTATATGTCAAAACAAAATTTTTTAACAATAACTGTAAGGGATAAATCAGGAAACAAAAATCAAGATACGTTTTTTTTAAAAACTCTTCCACCTGAAATTACAGTGTCAACAAAAGATATCAAGAAAAGGTTTTTAATTGAAAGTAAATTTTACTCTAAAGATAACCCTTTATTTTCAACTGAAATTCGAATGGAACCTTGGTGTGCTAAATCCTACGCAGTGCATAAGGATATTATTGTTCTGGAAAATTTAGAAGAGAACAAATTTAAAGCAAAAGAAGTTGATTTAAGTTTTTTAGAATTAGCCATAGCTATAAAAACTGTTGCTCGATTTCATGCATCATCGATGATCGCCGAATCAAATACAAACACGTCAATAAAAAATTTGTATCCAAATTTTGTTCGTGAAATATTATTTTCTTCCGAAGTCTTCAATACACCAATGATGAAAACAATATTTGGCGTAATTGAAGCAATAACAAGTGAATTTAATTACAATCCACAATTGGTTAAAATGTCTTTAGATTTAGCATCAGAAAAAATCAAACCAAATAATAAAGAAATAAATGTTTTATGTCATCGTGATTTGCAGTTCCGAAATTTAATGTTTAATGATAATGGTGACTGTCGACTTGTTGATTATCAATTAATAACTTATAATAGCTTCGGAGTAGACCTTGCGGAATTCAATTACCTAAATTTAGACAGAGATATTCGTAAAGAAAAAGAAACGGATTTAATTAAAATTTATTACGCTGAACTTAATAAATCATTAACAGAAAATAAGATTCAAAATAAATTAATTAATTTGAATGAAATTATCCACGCTTATGAAAATAAAAAAATTTTTGGAATTTTAAAACAAGCAATTTATATTCCATGGTATTTTATACTTGATAACAAATGTTCTGAATATTTTTCTACCAGTAGTGTTTACAATGATTTCAATGAAAGTATTGCAATTTTATTGCATGAGTGTATAAATAATGATAAAATTTATAAGGAAAGAATGTATAATATTGTTGAAGATTTAATTGAATACATGCTAAAAGTAAATGAATTGTAAAAAAATAAAATTAAGATATCTCTTAAAATATACTTTAGTTTACTTAATTTCCTTAACAATTTAGCAAGAGATCTTTCATAATTTTAGACTTGGAATACCTTTAAATAATTAATTTAACTTTTACCCCATTTTTGAAGAGGTTATTGAAAAACTCCCTTTTTTATTTTTTTTAATTAAAAATTCCTTGGTTAAATTTTTCAGGAAATCGCTTGCTTATAATCCAAAATCCATTTCAAATTTTAGGTTGCAAGCAAAGCTTGAAATTTAAATATCCGAAAAATTGGGATTTTAAAATTCCATTATTAAAGTTATCAGGTTAATAAAAATTACTCGCTCATAAGCTGTTGAGTAGCCAAAAAAATATATGGATTTTACTTTCTGAGAAAAAATTTATTTGACTATGATCCAAAGGACCTGTACTCTTCGAATAAATTAGCTTTGAGTTTTGTCGAACGTTATTCGAGGCGGTAGTAGCTGGGATTTAAATTATATAAAAGCTAAAAATCGGTACAATTGCGAGGTTATAAAAATTTCCTAAAATAATTAATTGATTAAAAAATAAACGCACAATTTTCATTTAAATTTCAGAAAATATTTATAAACACAATTATATCGATTTTAATTTTTAGCTTTCAAATAAGCACCATACTACCACTTTGGATGACTGGTTTCTTATAGAACCAATAGCGCGAAAAAAAATCGCTAGATTTTCTATGTTCAAGACGTAACCTTTGGCCCATTAATACAGCGGTTATAATTGAGTTCCCTAACCTAATAAATCGCCTGCAACTCCAACTTCATAATTTTTAGAATGTTTTTTTTTTATGGCTTTGGACATCTTGTTTGCCATTTCTGTCTAAAATAAGAAAAATGAAAAATAAAAATACCTACAAATCAATAGTTAAAAAAAATGTTCATTAAAATTCTTACTGCTTCTTTATGGTTATCTTGAAGTGAACTACTGTGGCTGTAAGGTATAAGGATATACTGTCCGTAATTATGAAATGTAATTGATAAATGAATTTTATTTTTAAATTGGAGTAAAAAATTTGATAAAATTTTTGTTTCCATTTCAGAAAATGGATTTGATCCTGGATAATCTTCATCGCACCATGATTTATCCCTGATGGAATTACCTAAAACAAATATTAATTAGAGTAAAAATTTTAAAACGGTGAGTTTGTATGATTACGAGTATGATTAACAAAAATAGATAATTTTCATAATGCGTAAAGAAAATGAAAATTATAAATTTACCCAAAAGTGTTAAAGATTTTAAATCAAGTTTAAATACAAATAACCTAAAGATGTGTTTTGCAAGAGTTATAAAGCTTTTAGCTGATTTTAAAATATTCTTCAACAAAGCTTCATTATAAAAAACTTAAAACCGGTTTAGGAACTCACAGCCAACAAACATGGAACATTTTTAAATTTATATTTTTATTAATAATTGTATTTTTTCGCTCATTTGTATATTTAAATCTGAATAATTTATTCGATAAATTGAGCTAACAATTGTTTGGATATTTCGCCTCTGACTAAATAGTGTGAGGCTCGTCAGTACGTACACTATTTAGCCTTTTCGTAGATACCCATTAATAATAATTGTTGTATAAAACAAAAACCAAAAAAATTTTTTTTAAAATAATACTATCGTGATTTCATCGAAGTAATTTCTCACATTTTTTACTTAATTTATTATTTTAAAAAAATTTTTTTGGTTTTTGTTTTATACAAAAATTATTATTAATGGGTATCTACGAAAAGGCTAATTAGTGCACGTACTGACGAGCCTCACTCTATTTACCCAGAGGCGAAATATCCAAACAATTGTTAGCTCAATTCATCGAATAAATTATTCAGATTTATATTTTTAATCTTGAAGCCTTTTTAATTTTATAAGTCCTTAAGCCAAAAATAAATAATTTTAAGCTCCTAAAATCCTTATCATTCTATAACCATTTTTCGAAATTATTCTAAGTCCATTTGACCCCCCTCCCAAATATGGCACATTTGACCCCATTCCCAAAATGAAATGCTTAAATAATTTTGAATATCAATAAAAAAATTTTTAAATACTAACTGTGCCATTCATAATTCCAATTTCTGTTCAAATCAACGCCTTTACATTTTTTAAAAATGGATTCTTTATTTATCAATGAATATGATCTTGATTTTCTCCACATGCGGTGCTAGAAAATTTTTTTTTTTTTTAAATTGTCAAGATAGATTTTATATATATGAATTAAATAAATAATTGATTACCTTTTTGCTCTGCCCTCTGTCAGGCTTATGAGAGTAAGCATAACCATCTGGATTAACAACTGGGAATATGTACCATTCATACTTACTTGCTAATGCATTATAATTATTATCAGTAACTAAGGCATTGATTAAAAATGTAACTGTTGCTGGTGATATCCATTCTCTAGCATGAATTCCACCTTCTAAATAAACAATCGGCTTGGTTTCATTGTCAATATTTATTTTAATACCTTTTATTTTTCTTTTTTCGAATGTACTCGATAAATTTATGATAGACAAAATATTTGTATATTCTTTAGCTAAAGAATCTAACCAATTATAAATATTATCCAATGTTTGGTATTGTAGCCAGTTGAAATTTACAGAGCGTCCTGTTCTAGATTTTTTTTTATTGGACAATGATTTTTCAAAATTTTTAATATATGTAGTGTAATTAAAATTATTTTCTTTCATTAACTCTTGAAAGCTTAATTGACTTTCTGGCGATACCAGCAGATCAACTGGTCGGTTCAAATGAGAAACATCTCTCCAAAATTTATACTATTATATTGAATAAAAAATCAATTCAAATGCAAAAACATTAAAAAAAAAATTATATTGAAATTAAAATCTGGTAGAAAAGGACTCAGGTTACTCTGCTTGAATTATGCTTGAATATTTAAGCAAATTTTTCGGAATTCACAAAATCAAGCAAAATTTAAGCACAGCAACCTGACAACCCAATTTGCGCGAGAAGGAAAACCATTTTTATATTTTAAATTAAAAATATAACTTACATTTTCCGGTTGTGATTCTAAGTTATAAAGAATTTCTAATTTTTCATTACTGTCTGGAAAAATTCTGTAAACCGAATAAATGTTAGAATAATTATTTTCTGCAAAGACCGAAGATAAAAACAAAATAATAATTTGGAACATTTTTTTTTCTTTGTTACGTGATTTAAATTTTTAAAATGAGAATATTTTAATTATGTTTAGACTTATTTATACATTATGTATTCAAATATTTTTCGTCGTGTAGTTTTAATATTTTTACTAGAATAACCGCGCAGAATAATGACTTTTTTTATATAATATTTTTATTACTCTCAAAATTTTCACCTTCAAAATGCAATAATCTATTTTACCCCTTTTACGTTAATTTATTTATGTTTTTGATTCCCGAAGGAAAGTTTTCATTATTTGTTTTGTTTTTAATACTTCTATAATAGATAATATTTTTTCCAGCTATTTCAATTTTTACTTAAAAGACTTTTTTTAATTAAGCATTACCAGCATCTTAAGAATCGAATAAAATTGAAAAAAATCTAATTTGAAGATTTTCAAAATTTACCTGCTCTAAATCCATGCTGACCCTGTTTAATTATAGTTTTCATTAGCGGGATCTCTTAATATCTGTTTGGGGTTGAATTTCTATTAAATTTAAAAAGTGTTCATGCCAAAATATTCTAAATTTAATATAGACAGTGAAAAAACTTTCTTCTGCTCCCAAAAGAATTTTCAAAACCCATAATAATAAAAAATAAATAAAAACTAAATGGCGCGCATCTAGTACTCTTTTAAACCAATCGTGATGATATTAAAATTTCATTTAATTTTAAAAATTTTCATTTTATTTTTTTTAACTTTATTTTCGTGAAATGTAAATAAAAATATGCAAATTATCGGAGTAAAATGTGCAGTTAATAAAATGTAATATCCCGATATTTTGAAATTCGTGAAAAATTTTATCTTGAATAATTTTATTGTTTTATTTTTAATATTTTCGTGTTAAACTTTTTTTATAACTTAAGAAATCCATAAAAACTTTTGAAAAAACTCTTTTAACCCAATCGTGAGGATATTACTTAAAATTTAGTTTTTTTTTTTTTATTTAAATTTATTTTTAAATTTTATTTTCATGAAATGTAAATAAAAATAAACAAATTATCGGAGAAAATGTGCAGTTAATAAAATTTAATATTCTCAATATTTTGAAATTCGTGAAAAATTTTATCTTGAATTAGGTATAAGCTTATTTTATTTTATTTTACTTTTTTTTAAGATATTAGTTAAAACATTTGAAATGCTAAAAAATCGAAGAGTCCGAGCTACTAGAGTAAAGTTGGCCGGGACAAAAATTAAAAATTAATTTTTTTTAATGAAACCTATGTCAAATAATTGCTCTTTAATTGCTCCCAAATGCTCTCATAATTATTTTAATTGCTCCCCAATTATTTTTTTTTAAATTAATAAATAAATAATGGGTCTGCACAGGCTTTAAAAACGTTTTGGGCATAAAGTATCCCATCCACATTAATAAATCATAGCTCTAAAAATTGCTCCTGCATTAACTTAAATTGCTCTCTAAAAATTAATAAATAATTTTTTTAATTTGTTATTAAAAAATAAAAAATAAATATTTTTATTTTTGTCGGTAATTTTGACTACATGCGCATGCGTTAATTCAAAATATCATACTCCCACAGTATCTATATACTTTTTTATCCTCGGCACATCTACATATAAAAAATCTAGTATTATTTTTGGTCATATATTTGTCATAGTTACGACTGTTTTTGCGCGAAAATTAAAGTTATGTTTTTTTAAAATAATTTAAGTTTATAAAGCTCAATCATTGAAAAAAAATCAAAAATCTTTTTAAGGTGAAAATGGGCTTTGGAAATAATACCTTACTTATTGAAGAATAAAATCGAATCTCTTATTCAAAATTTGATTTCTGGAAAAAAGTCATAAGATAACTAAATATTTGTTGCTGGATTATTAATAGACTTTAAGTGTACATGACGATTTGTTTTTGTTTAATAGAATTAATTAGGCCCTGAAATGAAAAAAAAAAATTCAAAGGTACATCGATTTGGCCCATGTTTTGAGAGGCACTTTGAATTTTCGCAAAACTGAAAAAAATCGTGAACAAGAAATAAATTGGCAACAGGTGCCAAAAAGATTTCCCCATTTTTTTTTTTTTTCAAAAAGCGCGTTTTTCATATTTGAGCAACCCAAAGTTTCGAACAAAATTTTTTTTACTTCTTATTGCACAACATTTTAGAAAAATTTTTCAAAAATATAGGTATTGGATCCTAAATTCGAGTAAAAGGGTTATTTACAAAATTAGTACTTCTATATATAAAATAATTAGGTACTCCGTCCACAAAGAAAAAAAATTTGGTGTTTTTTTTATTTTTGATGGCGAAAATTTTGAGAAAAAAATTTTCGAAAAATTAGCTATCAGATCCAAGATATATCGAGTAAAAAGGATATTTCTAAAATTATTACATTTAGAGAAAAAATTAGGTATTCCATCCCGCTTTAAAAAAGAAATTAGATTTTTTAATGAAAAATGTTTTTAAAAAAAATTAGGTCTTAATACCACAATGAATCGGAAATATCACAGGTTACATTCATAAATTTATACATAAATTCATATATTAAATCAAGAATAAAATATTCTCGAGTCGTATTTTAGGTAAAAATGAATTCTGAGGATTCAATTGTATACCGGGCATTAAAAACAATCTCACCTGGTGCACATTGTCACTGAAGGAAAAAATAAGCCTCTTAGGGTGAAAATGTACTTTAAAGGTTCAAAACAGATCTAGAAGTGCTAATTTGGCCCCAATTTTAACTCCCAGAGTCCATATCCTTATATAATTCCATAAAGATTATTTTCTTCTTATTTCAAGCATATATACGAGTTATTCTTGTCTTAAATAGATTTGTTTTAGACACAACCAGATATTAGTCTAAGTAGTTAGTTCTTCAATTAAGAAGAACATTTTTCTCAAGGCCTATACAAAGTTTTCAGCAGCAAATCGAATTGCTGATTTTCTTTATCAAATATGTCGATAAAAAATTTTTTTTTAATTTTTAAATTTATCCAAAAATTATACAGTACTTCAAAAAAAAGTTGGCTCATATGCTAAAATTTTCAAAAAACTATTAGCTATAAAATATAAAATTTTAAACAATTATTGATGAAACCTTGAAATTTTTGGAATAATTTAAACAGCATGACACATATATTTTATGATAGATAATAATATTTTAGTGGGCCTAGATTATGCAAATATATCCAAGTCATGTAAAATTTTAATCGATATTGCTGTATCTCTTCATCAAATATTAATTAAAAAAGGATAGCATATGAAAAAAGAATGATATAATTATAGAATAATTTTTTATCAAAAAGAATTATTTTTTAAAGCTTATCTGGTTTGTTTTAAAACTTTTTCTAAGAAGCTATATAATTTAATTTGTATATGTATAAATATAACTATATTTATAGCTATTTTTTAAAGTAAATTCAATACACATATAAGTATTATATCATATATTATTAAATGTACATTTATAGATACTTGATTATATAAACAAAGGGGAAAAAGGCTCTATTTGTATGTGTATTCTATAAAAATTAACATATGCGACATTCCGGAAGTAATAAATAAAAATGAACAAAAAAGTGACCTGCGAAATTAAAAAAATTTTTAATAATGAAATAAATGTATGAAGGTTTTTGCTTCATTAAAAATTGTTGCTTCTTTTAATTTTTAAAGTAATTTTCAGCGCCCTAATGCCTAAAAATGCCTAAATTTTTCAAAATCAATGTATTTTTTGTAAAAAATTATTACTAAAGGTAATTTTATAATTGTTATTCTTCCAAAAAAATTTGAAACAATCTGTATCTTTTTATACGTACCTCAGTAGTTTATGTTTTTTAATCTAATCAAATTTTATTTAAAATTAAAAATTAAAAAAAGTACTTCTTAAGGGTATATTTTTAAACCCTTTGCTGTAACACTAATTAGAATATTACCAAGGATTTAAAAATATAACATTAAAAAGAAGCATATTATGCAAATTTCTGATATTATGAGAAAATTTAAACTATTCTAAATAAAATAATAATACTTTAAAAAAACTGGTCTACATTTGATAAAATATTCTTTTGAAAGGAAATACTACTTTATTTGAATTTATTTCAATTTAGAGATGGTGTTCAGACATTTTTACTTACAAAATTACTTACAAAAATTGTAATATATGACGCATTTTATTTTTTTATTACTACTTAACTTGGCCCTGGAATCACAAAAAAAAATTTTGAAGCCACATTGATTTCACCCGTGTATTCAGATAGCTAAAACTTTTAGAAAACTGAAAAAATCGTTAAGAAGAAATTGGCGATAGGTGTCAAAAACATTTTTCCACTTATATGTCAAAAGCCACGATTTTTCTTACTGATCGACCCAAAATATTCTAAATAACTTTTTTGTAAAAAAAAATAGATTCGAATTTCCATGGAAAAAAATTTTCTATTAAAACATTTACCATCAAAAAATCTCAAACTAATTTTTTTTTTTAAGCGGGATGGAATACCTAATTTTTTCTCTTAAAGTAATAATTTTAGAATTATCGTTTTTACTCAATATATCTTGGATCTAATACCTAATTTTTTGAAAATTTTTTTCTTAAAATTTTTGCCACCAAAAAACAAAAAAAACACCAAAATTTTTTTCTTTGTGGACGGAGTACCTAATTATTTTATATAGAAGTACTAATTTTGTAAATAACCCTTTTACTCGAATTTAGGATCCAATACCTATATTTTTGAAAAATTTTTCTAAAATGTTGTGCAATAAGAAGTAAAAAAAATAAGTACATTTTTTTTCTTTTTGGACGTAGGACCTAATTTTTTTCTATAGAGGTACTAGTCTTAAGAAAATCATTTTTACTCGTTTTGTGATAGGTTAAATTCTGATTTTTGATTTTTTGGCATATAAGCACGTTTTGGGACCTCAGGAAGCTAGAAAACCGGTTTTTAAAAAAAGTAAGTGTGTGCGTGTGTGTTTGTGTGTGTTTTTGTGTGTGTGTGTGTGTGTGTGTGTGTGAAAAAAATCAAAAAATCAAAAAATCTGAAACTACTTTGTTTTTTTTAAGTTGGATGTAATACCTAATTTATTTCCATGAAAGTACTTATATTTGAAAGTACGATTTTTACTCAAATTGTCGAATCTGATAATTAATTTTTTGAAAATTTTTTCCCAAAATTTTCGTCACAAAAAAATACAAAAAGCACCAATTTTTTTTTCTTTTTGGACGTAGTACCTAATTTATTTCTATAAGAGTACTACTTTTATAAAGTTCATTTATAGTAATTTTTTGGATCTGATACCGAATTTTTTCAAAATTTTTTTCTCAAAATTAAAAAAACTACAATATTTTTTTTTTGTTTGGGTGTAATACTTCATTTAATTCCATGAAAGTATTTATATTTAAAAATATTGTAACCGATGATATTTCACAACCATCATTAGGACCTAATTTTTTTTTCAAAAATATTTTCATTAAAAAATCTTAAACTACTTTTTTTTTTTATTTGGAGGTAATACCTCATTTATTTCCATGAAAGTACTTATATGTATTTGAAAGTATGATTTTTACTCGATATCTCGAATCTGATATTTAATTTTCTGAAAATATTTTTCCTAAAATTTTTTTCGCCAAAAATACAAAAAACGTTAATTTTTTTTTCTTTTTGGAGGTAGTACCTAATTTATTTCTATGAGAGTACTAGTTTTAGACAGCTCGTTTATAGTAATTTTTTGGATCTGATACCGAATTTTTCCAAAATTTTTTTTAAAAATTAAAAAAACAAAAAAATTAAAAAACTTGCAATATTTTTTTTTTCTGGTGTAATACTTCATTTAGTTCCATGAAAGTACTTATATTTGATAATATGGTTTTTACTCGATATCTCGAATCTGATTATTAACTTTTTGAAAATTAGTTAAAATACTTTTAAGTTAATAGAAATGTATGTATGATTGCATGCTTGTAATCGGTGATATCTGTGGCATATTGAAATATTAAGCTCATTGTTTGAGGAACCTTAGTGCCAGCTAGTTGTCAGGGTATTTTTTTTATCCAACACCAAATGTTTTGAAAATTTTTTACAAGAAAAATAGAAAAAACATCATCATTATTTTTCTTTTTGGATATAATAACTGGACATTTTCAATGGAAAACCCTATTAGTTTTTTTTTCTTTTTAAACGTAGTATCTAATTTTTTTATATGGAAGTACTAGCTTTAGATATAGCATTTTAAATCGATTTCTTTCGATTATTCGGATCTGATTATAGCTAAACTTTTTAAAATTTTTGTTCGAAACTTTGGGTTGCTCAAACATGAAAAACGCGCTTTTTGAAAAAAAAAAATGGGGAAATCTTTTTGACACCTGTCGCCAATTTATTCCTTGTTCACGATTTTTTTCAGTTTTGCGAAAATTCAAAGTGCCTCTTAAAACATGGGCCAAATCGATGTACCTTTGAATTTTTTTTTTTTCATTTCAGGGCCTAATTAATTCTATTAAACAAAAACAAATCGTCATGTACACTTAAAGTCTATTAATAATCCAGCAACAAATATTTAGTTATCTTATGACTTTTTTCCAGAAATCAAATTTTGAATAAGAGATTCGATTTTATTCTTCAATAAGTAAGGTATTATTTCCAAAGCCCATTTTCACCTTAAAAAGATTTTTGATTTTTTTTAAATGATTGAGCTTTATAAACTTAAATTATTTTAAAAAAACATAACTTTAATTTTCGCGCAAAAACAGTCGTAACTATGACAAATATATGACCAAAAATAATACTAGATTTTTTATATGTAGATGTGCCGAGGATAAAAAAGTATATAGATACTGTGGGAGTATGATATTTTGAATTAACGCATGCGCATGTAGTTAAAATTACCGACAAAAATCAAAATATTTATTTTTTATTTTTTAATAACAAATTAAAAAAATTATTTATTAATTTTTAGAGAGCAATTTAAGTTAATGCAGGAGCAATTTTTAGAGCTATGATTTATTAATGTGGATGGGATACTTTATGCCCAAAACGTTTTTAAAGCCTGTGCAGACCTATTATTTATTTATTAATTTAAAAAAAAATAATTGGGGAGCAATTAAAATAATTATGAGAGCATTTGGGAGCAATTAAAGAGCAATTATTTGACATAGGTTTCATTAAAAAAAATTAATTTTTAATTTTTGTCCCGGCCAACTTTACTCTAGTGTCCGAGCTTTATAAAGCTTTGCTAAAATTATTTGCGAATTTCAATTTTACCGACTTCACAGCAAAAATTTAATACTGCAATTATGAAATAGGTGGAGCAATGATACCAATTTCAACGTTTGTCACTTAATTATTAAAGTTTTTGAACATTTTAAATAATAATGTTGAAAATGGTCCTTTTTGATAAAAATGGTTCTCTGGATAAAATTTAATTTATTATAGGATAAGAAATCGATAACTGCACTTTTCATAGAATGAAAATAATATAGAAAGGTATCTTGAAAACAAGTTTAAGCCTCTGCGAGTAATTTCGAATCAAAATTGGAATCCTTAAAGTTGATCTGTGAGTCAAAAAGGCTTTTCACAAGAGGCAGCCTACTTAGCCAAATGTGCGCCAAGTATGCGCTGGGTGTGCGCCAAGTGTGTGAATCATTTTGGAAGCATTGCTATTGTTTAAAATTAATTATATTGTTGGAGACCAATATTGCTTACAAAAAAAAACCACCCTGCACCTTTTTTTTAATCTCATAAGGCTAATATTACAAATTTTTGATTATTTTGGAAGACCTACAAAAGGTTTATAAAATAAACAGGAGGGCGCGGGGGTTGTTTTTTTTTATAAAAAATATTGGTCCCCAACTATTTAATTAACTATATTGATTGATTTCAATCCAAATTTTTCTAATTTTGCAAAGGATCCTTTTTGAATATTTTATGTGCGAATTTCTAAACCAAGAGGGTCTCAATAAAAGGTTTCAACTGTCATTAGTCTAAAATATTCTTCTTTGTAAGTACAAAACTAGAAAAATTATTTATTCGAAAGTAGTGTTTTTGGCTTCCCAGATAATTTTCTCGATTCTCAGAATTTTTAATTTTCGTATTTATTTTCGCAAGATTTCGTGATTTTGAAAAAAAAAAAAGAAAATTTTGTTATTTTGAAAACAATTAAGAAATTATAAAATTTGCTTGTATGTAAATAAACTAAAATCGATTACTAATCAGAATAATGCTTTTCTCCAGAATAAATCAAACAATCAATTAAATATGTTCTAATGTATTTAAAGTAATTTAGGTTTGTTGATGCAAGACCTTTTATTTGACAAATTAATAGTTTCCGCAAATCAGGGATTGTATAGGTGATTAGTTTTAGACTCATTACTTAAAGTGCATATTTTTAGATTCTTGAAAATAATCAATAGAAAGTAATTTCTGAAAAGTAACATTTATAGCTTCTATAAAGCTAGTCAATCGAAAAATTGAAAAACTTATTTTGCTGTATGAAATTTTAAACAAAATATTAATTTTATCGAACAAAATTTTTTCTGATGCATTGATGAGCATAATCGCATTTTATGCATGCGCAAAACAACTGTGTTTAATCTGATAGTGTGAAAATCGTTTTTTTTTTAATAAGTTCAGTTATATGTGTATATATTTAGACTTTGGCACTGATTGATGACAGTTATAGCTATAACGTACGACACATTAATCAATATTGTCGATAAATCAATTAGTACAATCTAATATCGTAAATTGACGGCTACAAACGGATATATTCATTTATTAACATATACAATTTTAAATTTATTTTATTTTATATCATTTTTTTTTTTTTTTTTTTTTTTTTTTTTAATCAATCAAAATAAAAAATATATGGAAAAAAATTCCGCAAGGATTTAAAATGGTATTAAAAAAAAATTTGATGTTCCAAATTCAGCGGAAATTAAATAGAAAGCAAATGAGTTCAGATTTTTTTTTTAGACTTCTTTGCTTGAATTTTAATATTCAAATAAATTCTTGGACTTTTTAGAAAATTTGAGCAAAGTTCAGGCAGAAAAACTGACAGTGTAACTAACCAACAACGTCAAACATTTTGGTTCCTCAAAAAGGAACCTTTTGATAGGTAAAATTTCGATTTTTGATTTTTTGGCATAAATAAGCACGTTTTGAGACCCTAGGAAGCTATAAAACCGATTTTTAAAAACAGTCTGTATGTGTGTGTGTGTGTATGTATGTAATTGCTGATATTTCACAAACATTACGGAGTTAAGAACTAATTTTTTTTTCAAAAATTTTTTTATCAAAAATGCTCGAGGTACTTTTTTTTTTTTAATTTGGATGTAATACCTCATTTATTTCCACGAAAGTACTTATATTTGAAATTACGATTTTTACACGATATCTCGAATCTGATGCTTAATTTTTTGAAAATTTTTTTCCCAAAATTTTTTTCATGAAAAAATACAAAAAACACCAATTTTTTTTTTCTTTTTGGACCTAGTACCTAATTTATTTCTATGAGAGTACTAGTTTTAGAAAGTTCGTTTATAGTAATTTTTTGGATCTGATACCGAATTTTTTCAAAAATTTTTTCTCAAAATTAAAAAAACAAAAAAATTAAAAAACCTGCAATATTTTATTTTTTTTTTGGGTGTAATACCTCATATAATTCCATGAAAGTACTAATATCTGAAAATATTGTAACCGGTGATATTTCACAACTATTATGGAATTAAGAGAGAAATGTATGTATGATTTCATGGTTGTAATCGGTGATATCAGTGGCATATTAATGTATTAAGCTCATTGTTTGAGGAACCTTAGTGCCAGCTAGTTGGCAGGGTATTTTTTTATTGTAAGGTCCATTGATAATTGCATTTTTAACACGCTTCTTTGAATCTGAGAGTTTTAAAGAGACTGAAGTTCAAAATCGGAACATACAAGTACACTGCTGTAAGGGTGACCCGCTCAAATTTTAAAGAATTTACATGAATGTTCAAGCAATTTTAAAAAATATATCTTAATGTAGGTGTTATTTAGTAAAATAAAGGATACGGAATTCTTAGTTTGGCTAGTGAGATATAAAAAACAAATCTTTGAACCAAATTAAATAATTTTTGTACATTCCAAACAGAAACGATGAAAAAAATTGCAATTGCTTCCAACATATTTTAAAACCTACACAGATAACCTTTAAAACCAAATTAACCTATTATGGCTCAATCGTACATAACTGGACTTTTGATTAAATTGTTATAAAATCTTTATTTTTTATTTTATAAAGTTTTCTAGGGTTCAAAATGGTTGCTTTTTCTAAATTTAACAATTTTTGTTACATGCAAGCTCTTCAAAAGGGGTAAAAATGGGTTTAAACATGAATTGAATTCATTCTAGACTTTTACCAAAAAAACTTTCTAACTTATTTTTTTAATCACTTTGATACCATTTTTGATATCTCCGACCCTAACCTTTTAAAGGGTTTACTACCATTTCTAACCCCAGAAAATTTTTAGAATAAAATGAATGTTTTTTATAACAGTTTAGATATCAAAATTCCAGCTATGTGCAATTTGTCCAAAATAGGTTAAAGTATTTTCTCCCATATATTAAATAATTAATTTCAAATTTAAAAAAGGTCATGAATTCATGTACTAAAATATAAAAAAAATCCAAATAAAAAGTTTATAAATTTATTTATTTATTGTTTATTACATGAACATAAAGCATCAAATTTTTATATAATCTAAAATAAATTGTATACATTTACAAAAGTTTTTAAAATCGATTGGCACAATGCCTTTTTTTTATTGAAAAGAACAAAAAAAAAAAATAAAACTTTATGTAACACACTTTTACGATTGATGAAAATTGACCAAAATATTATGTAATAATAAAATAACATTTAAACTTAGATTTTCATATTTTATAGACTTTTTAAAAAGTACAACTTTTTTTTCTCGATAAACGTTTTTGGATTGAATTCAAATAATAAAATAAAGAAAATTTTAGCTTTTTTTTCACGAATTTAAAAAAATTTTTGGCAATACCTACAGGTGCTATTATCAAAATCATCAGCCCTAAAAAATCCGAATTGTCCAAAAATTAGATTATCATTAATTTAAAAGTCAATTATTATTTCCTGTAATTCACCTTTAAATATAAATTGGGACATTTAAATAAACATCGTCCATAAAAATACAACTACACAGCCCCACACACACACAGAGGTGCAAACATACTATACTAATGACCAATTTCCCTTGCCAAGGAAATTGTTTCCGTCTTAAAACACGAAAGCAATATAAATGTTGTTTTATTTAAATCAGGCACTATTTTAAAAAACCAATATTAAAAATAAATAAAAATTTAATAACTTATTTTTTCTAATTGCAGAATCAAATAATAAATCTTATAAAAAATTTTTTAACTTAATATGAAGTGTATTTTAAAAAAACTCATGCTTAAGTTTCATTAAGAAACTTGACGCTTTTCAAGTAGTTTTATACTACACTAGCGTGTTGAATAGCCATATTACATTTACTTATGCATATATGAACATGAAATTAAGGTAATAACATTGTTCAGTACTCGTGGGGAAAAAAAATAAATAAATTTTTTTTATTAAAATTATATTGTACTTTAATTTATATTAGAATAAATTTTTTTTTTAAGAATAAATTAAATAACCAAAATGTTGGATGCTCTTTAATTAAGTATAAGAGCAGTTTCTAACATACAATTAATTTTGTATGCGGTTTTAGTTTAAGCAAAGTAATTTTGGTTATTTTATAGTCTTGTGTTGTATGTACTACTATATACACGTATACATAAATGAGAATAAGGGCGTATTTGAAAATAGTCATGAATTTACTATTTTAATGTATTTAAAGGTCCTCCCTATTCTAGTCTCTTATTTAGGTTTAATGCTTTTTTAAGAATATATTTTAACTTTTTAGCAAAAAATTTTACTTAATGATTTTTTCAAAGCATTGCAGAGGTATTCCAGGCCACTTCAGCAAAAGTTTCCAGGTTATATCTTGGATCGGGCAGTAGCATTTTTTTTTGCAATTATTTACTCAAGATGCGTCATTTCACCATTTTTCAGAAAACTATAAGCCTAGGGCGATTGAAAAAAAAAGATATTTTTGAGCTAAATTTTTGGTTAACCGTTCTTCTTTATTATCTCATATCTTCTAAAAACGTTCAAAAATTACAAGGAAAGAGGTACTTTAGTAAAATTTAATTCGTATAGTTAAAGCTATGATTATCAGGACAAACTGGGACTTTTCTGTATCGGTTACACTCTGTCTAAAAATTTAACAAGGGTACACCGTCTCACTTGAGGCGCCAAATTATAACCAATACTTATGAATGAGTTTATTGTCTTGAAAAAACATTCTTGAAGCCCATGGTATTTTCCAATAAATCTCCTATGCTTAGAATTAGAGGACGCCATGTTATAAGATATGTAATCCTGAGAGAGTTTCTGTGCTAACTTTCAAATAACGCTGACGCCTTGCTAATTGATCAAAACACTTCTGGTTGGTGTTATTTGATTTATTTAAGAGAAATTTTATATCACCAATTTTTTAAAGTAAACTAAGAGCCGATTTTTGGCCCAAAAACTCAACTTATAAATTGCTGTTAAAACCGAAATTTTAAATTAAAATGGTTTTTTTTAAGTCTTAACAATTTTGTACAAGCTGCATGTTTATAAAAATTCTTTATTCAAACCCTTTCAATTACATATTTGTATTATGTTGATTTAAAGTCAGAGTATCAATTGAGCGTTTATTTTTTCAATTTAAATTTTCATCCCTGTCTATGTAGAGCTGAGTCTCGGAAATTACTAATTTCAAGGGGACGAAACAATTTTTGGAAACTTGAAACTTGTAAAAAATTAATAAAACCCATTTTTATCCAAAATCCCGCGTAGTTTTAGATTATCTGACACAAATATGAGCCAAACAATTTGCCATATATGGGATAATGTAATTCCCATATATGAGAAAATGTATTTCCCAAACATTGCCAATGATTATTGGCCAAATATGGGCAGAATTTTTTAAACTTGTTTTTAAAAATCTACTTTTAATTTTTTCTAACATTTATTTGTATTTCAATAATTTAATGAAGTTAAATAAAATAAAAAATTTTCTGTTTTAAAGAAACGTATTTATTTGATCGGCCTATTATTTTTTTACAATACAAAAAGTTAACACTTTAATAAAAAGTAAAAAATACAAACATAAATAAGCGGGTTCGGTAGTGCAGATGTAACGTTTGGTAGCGCAGAGGTAACACGTTCTTGCTTTGTAATATAGCATTATATTATGAAGTGGGTTCGCCACTGATGTGGAGCAATGATACTTTTATTTCTAAATAAAAATTTAATAAAATTAAATATTTATTAATAAAAATTAAATATTTATTATAAGAAGGGAGAGTAGAGCTGGCTGCCGGTCCAAAGGAGACAGATGAAATAGAAAGTGCTATTTACTGTCTCTGTATTTCATGCATAGAGGGCGTTTTTTCAAGGTTTTTCGCGCCTCTTTTAAAGCGTAGAGTCGTAGAAATACAACTCTGCTCTTTAAAGACGGAATTGTCAGCATGGCTCCTATCAAAAAGTCGGACCTTGAACCGCAATTGGCCTTCCCAAATCCTAAGGAGGTTAAAGATAATTGAGTTTGAGAAACGGTTGTTAAAGTTCCACCAACCCTATATATTCCTTCTAATCCTACAGTTTCACTAACAATTTATCCACATACATCTTCAAACCAAAAATTATTTCCATTAAAGGAAAAAGCGGTATATATCGACTTGCGAGGAAATAAAAGCAAAAAATGCGATTTGGACTGCTTGTGAAAATTGTTGGTGAGCTCCGACATAACGTAAGGTTCAAAGAGGTTAAACATAAGCCCATACATACAAACATAAATTGTGCTGTAAATTTTAAGTAAAAAAATACTAAATTTTCTTTTTGACTGTCAGAATATTCAAACATCAGATTGAATTGCCTCTCGACCAATGGAACCTGTAACATAAATAAGTGCAATTTTTTCGTTACTTTACTTTTAAGAAACCAAAATTAATGAAAATTATAAATTTTAAATATTAATTGCTCTAGAAACAATCGAAAGTACCCAAACAAAGAGTTTGACTAATATGGATCTAAATTTATCGTGCTTGGATCTAGAGCCTGGATTATATTAGAAGCCAAGGTTTATTCCGCGAGGTTACTTTTTTGCTTACAATACTTTTTGCCTATATAGGCGTAGAACGTGTGCAGAAAATTCTTTACGCGCGAGTTTTACGCTCGGGAGGGCAAAAAGTCATTTTATTTGTAATTTTATTTTTTTAACAATGTTATCATTCTCAACTTCCAGTTATCAAATGTTAGTCCTGACAAAAAGAAGTATACTATATTCTTCCACGCTGTACGCCAACCTTACATTATTATTTATTTTTAATACATAAAAAAAACTTTTTACAAATAATCTTTTTCGCGTATTAAATTGGGCCCATAACCTTCCTATCATTATTTATACAAAACTTATGTGTAAACCATCAAATCATAAATTACTTTTCAATAAAAAATAATTCGCTTAAAATTTTCGAAAACTCCCAAAAAGGAAAACATAAAAAAATGATTTACGAATCGATTGGCACCGTTTTAAATACTTTTTTGTAGACTTATTTGTAAAATTTTTCTTTGGAAAATTTGATCTTGCTTGTTTTTATTTTTTCAAATAAAAATTTTTGCATATGAATCTGTAAAATAATACATCAAATCTACTATTGTATTTATAAACCATTTTATAATGTTTTCCTTTTTTTATAATTTTGATTATCGGCGGTAATTCGGAGAAAAATGCAATTTTCTGCAGCAAAACGATGAAAGTCGGTAATGGGATCTGACTTGTCCTTAACTCCTCGCGATTTACTCTTCTCCTTCAGGCTTCATTAAAATATTTAATGTTACAAAATAACAAAGACATTTTAATTCATTTACTCGATACGATAAATTTAGGTAAAAAAAAATTATTTTTTTCATATTAATAAAACATGCATTACTACATCAGATATAAATAAAATTTCTAATCCATTATTAGGTCTGTTCTTTTTTTCCCAAAAAAGTTAACTTGGAGCAAAAATGGAGTAAAACTATAAACAGAACGCGCGTTCTTTCATGGCGGTAATTCAAAAAGGAAAACGTTTTTTTGGGATAAAATTCTTTTACTAAAAATTAAATGTCAAAACATGCTTAATATAGCTTTTTATCGATAGCAGTAAATAATCTATTATTTAAAATAAAAAAAATTAATAAAAATTTAAATAAAATACAATCTAACCTACAAAATGTTTGAAATAAGCGCGCTTTTTTTTTCTCTATTTAACTCCTGTTTTATTTACTTTTTCGTGAAAAAAAGAACAGACCTATTATATCCGATATTAAACATTCTCTGTGATAACATACAATTTAAATTTTTAATCAATACATTTTATAAAATAAATTAAAATAAAAAAAAATTACATAAATATTCCAATAAATAATTTTTATGTAATGCAATAATTTGCATTATAAAAGTAAATTATTATGACAATTTGATATTTAAATATTTTGTGATTTCGTGCGACTTTTCTAATTAAGAAACAGCGTATTTAACTAAGCTAGACGCCGGGAACACAGAAAAAGTATGAACAAGCGGGAGTACGTCACTCTCGTCTGGGCCGCTGAACAGTAAACAGCTATTGTCAGAAAGTGCTCTCTAAGAGAGGGAGAGAGCAAGGGCTCTCCCCTCAGTGTAATATAGTGTGTGTTTATGCACCAGGAAGTATGGCTTCAAGTGCAGCTCAAATGATTAGAAGCTCCAGCCAAACCAGAAAGTTAATAGTTAGTAACCAGTACCAGTAACCAGGCCAAGTAACAAGAAGTCCAGGAAAGAAGATTTCAGCCAGGCCTGACCAGAAAGAAAAGTTTCAAGAAAAGGTACCTCGCGTTATTAAAATTCCGTTCTATTCCGTTATTTATTTTTATTTATTAAAATTATTTTCACGCGGTTACGCGTATGTGTGAGTGAAATCTATTTGTATGAGTGTGTGATAAACTATCTATGTGCGAGTGCGCGTGGCAAGAATAGTCGTGGTAATTTTGGATACTTTTATTATATATCTTACATACACGAGTATAATCGACACCCGTGCGCGCACATACAATTCAATAAAATATGGCGTCCATCAAAATAATTCAGGCCCACGAGGCTAATCTAAATATTTCTTTTATTTTTTATAATGGCCAAATCTAGTCTTAAGTTTTGTAAATAATTATAAAATTCCAATTACTTTTCATTAAAATCATTTATTATTCTTATTAATCGTAAGACTTATTATTGACTTAGCTTCTTCTCCTTCCCCCCTTTTCAGAAATAAACGAACATAAATTGTGTAACCGGCATGACGGAGCGCCAGGTAAATTACATAAGAGTAAGTGAAAGAATAAGTAAGTCTGGTTTATATTTTGATAAAAGCTCACTAAATTTTTATATTCTAGTTATTTAATAATAATAACAGGTAAAGTTTATAATTTTGATAAAAGCTTACTAAATTTTTATATTCTGATTATTTAATAATAATAACAGGTAAAGTAATTGCACAATATAAATTCTTTCGAAGTTAATTAATCGGTGAAATTATATAAAAGAAATCCTTATGAATGTGCGGTGTGTGCTATAGTAGAGAAAAGCCTGTTAAATGTTAGGCTAGTTAACTTTTATTTTAAAGTCTTTTAGAGCCTTTTTTTTATTAATTTAATAGCAATATTGCCATTATTAACTGGCATCCTTTGTGGGATTCAAAATATACTAAATTTTTAATTTGTTTCTTATTTATTAACATTAACATTAACAATACACTCCACGTGAACCACGCACGCGTATATATTATTTAATCAAATAAAAATGTAAAAATTGATTAATGGACATGTCATTACTCTTTAAACTTTACGGGGGTTGGCGCTCGGAGAGCCAATTTTAGTGTATTATATATGTAATATATATGTTATACACAACCCCTGAAATATTTTAGCTTAAACGGCTAATTAAAAAAATAAATTTGTTTCCATGGTTCATTTTTCTAATAAGTAATTAAGAAATTAATTATCATTGACCTCAAAATCAAATTAAATTATTAAACAATCGTTTGTAATTGTTTTTGTGTAATTTTAAACTTGTAAAAATATTCATTATCGAACATTAAAAAAGAAATTTTATAATAGTGCAATTTGCTTTTGAAGTAAATGACAAATAATTTCTTAGTGAATTAGCAAAATTAGCAAATTTGTTTTTGTAATTAGCCACTTTAAGCTAAATTACTTCGGGAATTGTGCATAACATATACATGCATTTTTATTTTCTTTTATCATTAACTTGTAATTATTTATAATTATTTATAAGTGTTTTATAATTTTTGAATATTAAATTTATTATTTCTATTATTATATTTTGTTGGTATGCATTTTTTTCATGCAATAAGTAGTCTAACTTTACTTTAAAGAATTTCATAATAGTAAAAAAATATATATTTTTTAAAGTGCTAGTTTTTATGGTGGAAAAATTTTCATTATATAATTTCAATTTTAAGATATGAATTTAATTTAAAATAAATGAAAAACAACATTTTTTGAATTATTCAAAACAAGGTCTAAGATATTAAAATATTATATTATCATCAAGTTTAATGTCATAAACTGGGTTTGTAAACTCTTTTACATAAAACTATAAAAAATTCATATTTTTGCATCATTTATGACAAAAGAATTATCAAAAAAACATGAAATCAATCATTTTTCTGTAAAACAGAATTCTGGCAAACGGAACTCCGCTGGCGACAAGCGGGAAAATTAACTTGTGGCTAGCAGATTTTTCTTTTTAGTGTAACTGATATTTTTTTTTATTTTTTTTTTTTATTATTAACTCCTACTAGGGATATACGCCCGAAGGCTTTGAACCTTAATTTACTTAAATATATATTTTTTATGTATAACCTTTGTTAAAGACTTTTTATGGTGGTATCTTGCCTTCCACCCAGATCCTGTTTTCTTCAGAATATTCTATTTTTCTTTTAAATATTCTGATGAAAACAGAATCCTATCTTCAGAGTGGTGAAGAATTTGAAATCTGTACATATTTACGAAAGTATTTTCGTACTACAAATAACGTCTATATACAGTTATCAAATTGTTAATGACTCGAGATTCAAACCTGTGACGTTTAAGAAAGTATCTCTACGTAAATATAAGTCGCAGGGCTAAGCGAAATTAAAATTTTTTTTGAATAATATTTTTTATTATCGTTTTCAAAAAAGTTACTAAATAGCCTGGGTAATATTATAAAATATCTAATATTCTACTAGTAATTTTGTTGAAAATTATTGTTTAAGGAGTTATGATTGTAAATAGAAAATTTGAGTAAATATCCACATTACCGATGCTATTTTTTTTTTATAACTTGCAGTTAAAAATAAAATTAGTCCAAAAAATATTAAAAAATGTGTTTATTATGTAATATTATTGCAAAAAAATTTTTTTAACTTTATAAATAATGAAAAAACATTGTTATTTTAGGTTATGGTACTTGCTAAATCTTAGTTATTACTGAATAATTAATGTTTGAATGTGCTAACTTAGATAAAATAAATTGGAAATATAATTTTTGACAATTCATTTATAATATTACTTTAGTTTCATCTCCCTGTGTCATCGATATCGTACTTTTTGTAAGCTTCAAATATGAATTTCCATAAGAACAATGTTAAAATGCCTATTTTAAATTGGCGATACAAAAAAAATTAATGTGGTAAAAAAGGTAAACCCAAGTTCAATTCAACTTTTAAAATGTTTAACTTTAATAATAATTTTCCAGTTTCATTCAGTTCTGTCATCATTTTTATTTACAATCATAACTTCTTAAAATCGTTTTTATAAAGTTACTAAGCGGCCTTGGTGATTTTATTCTACAAAATCGTAAAATTTTATAAAATCATTAGTCATTTTATAAAGTCACTGGTTTCACCAAAGTGACTGCGACACATATATAAGTATAATATATATTTATATTTAATTTTTCTTCGCGTTTTTTTCACAATATTTTTCACAATTTCAGCAAACGTTAGAAACTATGTTAGGTTAGCTAAATTTTTTCTAATATAATCTTACACTATTCAGGACATTAACAACTAGATTAACAAGGGAAGCAAGCCTGTTTGGGAAGCAAGTTTGCTTCTAACGTTTAGGATAAGTTATGGTAGTTGCTAAAACATTTTTTATACCCTCAATTCACCTGAATTGATTTCCTAGGCCTAAATATTCATGGGTCCATACTATAACATAAGGTTATAATAATAATGTTGCTGTCGAATAACATAACAAAATACCTTTCCGTTTAACTGATTTTTTTCATCTAGAGGTCTTCTTCTAGTCAACTTAAAATGTGCACTTTTATCGTTGTTTCTTCTTCATGATAGCCAATAAACTAAATGCTTATTTTAATTTTTGGAAACTTGGAGCTCGTACAAAATTTGTTAGACCAAATCTATAAAGGTTTTGCTTGTCAAAAATTATACTTTAGGCATTAATTTAAAAATTGGTCATTTTTAACTGAAAATGAGCATTTAGCTTATTGGCTATGACCAAGAGCCAATTTAAAAAATGAGCACGTTCTTGGGTTCGATATTTGACGATATTATTCGAAATTATTAAAGAGATCAACAGAAAGGTTTTTGGTTAAGTTAACACACTGAAAAAAATATTATTTTAATAAACTATTTAGTTGAAATATAGCAATGAAATATTCTATTGAATTAATAAAATAATCCTATTCATTCAATAAAATTGTAATTGGTTTAGTAAAATTATTAGTAGGAAATTAAGCTAAAATTTCTGGAAATCCAAAGCTTTAAAATCAAATACCATTTTGGAATCTTATAGCCTAAAATTTTAAAAATTGGTATGGTTTCATGTTTTCAAAGGACCCCGCACAAAAGGATAGAAAATGGCCGTTCGGTCAAATTGGCTGAATTTTGGATATGTTATAGATTTCATCATTTTGAACAAAAGTCTCAGTGGGCACAAAGCTCATAAGCCCCAACTTTTCTGCTACGGAGCTTGAAAGCTCCAAAGCTCCATCATAACAAAATTGCTTAAAAACCTTTTTTCTTTTATTATTAAAGTATATCTTTATGTTTTTGAAGTCGCTGATTTTGAATCTGATGGCATATTGACGAAATTGTCAATTGAAAGCTGTCAATTAGCTGTCAAAACTGTAAATCACCATGTAAAACTTTATAGATTAGCTGGTATTTATGTTTTTGAGGTCACAGGTTACGAGTTTGATATCAGATTGAAAAGATTGTTAATTGACAACTGTCAACTAGCTGTCAAAACTCTAAAACACCGTAGAAAACGTTATATATTAGCCGAGATTTATGTTTTTGAGGTGACCGATTTCGAATATGATATCAGATTGACAAGATCTGCCACAAATGCATATATTTTACACTAAAACACGAATACGATTACATACACATGCAACCAAAACCACTAAAATACAAAAACGCTCACACACAAACACGCACAAACGCAGATATGCACACAGGAATCAGTATCCGTCACGTCTACGTCATTGGTCCTGGGTAAGCTAAGAACGGATTATTATGACTAAAATAGTTATTTGACTTTAATGGGCAATTTAAACTGACAGCGATCAACTGTCAACTGTGCCTAGTATGAAATAATATAATACTTAACTATTAGTGACATCAGAAACATAAGATCTTTAAAAATCTATTGTTATATTATTTTTTTTGGGTATTTGAAAGTTAATTGTTAGCTGCTAACTATCAGTAAGGTTAATTTGACATCAATTTTGAAATTAGCGATCTCAAAAACATAAATCTCGTCTAACCTATAAAGTTTTCTAAGATATTTTATAGTTTTGACAGCTAATTGACAGTTGTCAATTAACAATCTTGTCACTCTGATATCAAATTCGAAATCGGTAACCTGAAAAACATAAATACCAGCTAATCTATAAAGTCTTACATGGTGATTTACAGTTTTGACAGCTAATTGACAGCTTTCAATTGACAATCTTGTCAATCTGATTTCTAATTCGTAATAAGCAACCACAAAACTATAAAGATATACTTTAAAAATAAAAGAAAAAAGGTTTTTAAGCAGTTTTGTTATGATGGAGCTTTGGAGCTTTCAAGCTCCGTGGCAGCAAAAGTTGGGACTTTTGAGCTTTGTGCCCATTGAGACTTTTGTTTAGAATGATGAAATTTATAACATATCCAAAATTCAGCCAATTTTACCGAACGGCCATTTCCTATCCTTTTGTACGGGGTCCTTTAGATATTTTCTAATTTTCAATTTCAAGAAAATTCTGGTTTATAATATTTTACAATTTATTGCAGTACAGATTCAAAGACACTATTTAGATTTTAATAATGCAGCCAGTACTTTTTTTCTTTTTAACAAACATTTACTTATCGTTTGGACTAAGGATTCTGGGTATATTTCCTTTTAATGGCAAAAGCCACTCTGTGATAGAAATAGAAGTAATGAAAGGTCTTGCAGAAAAAGGCCACCAAGTTGATGTTTACAGTCATTATCCACTACAAAAGTTACATCCAAATTATACCGATTATAGTCTTGTTGGTTCAGCACCATGGTATAAAATGACTTATGATATAATAATGGCTCAGCGATCATTCAGTATGCCAGAGTTAGTTAGATTAGTAGGAAATCCAGTTTGTGAATTAATGGATCTTGAAATTTTTCAAAATTTAATAAAGAATCCTCCAAAATATGACCTAATAATTACCGAAGTATAATCTTATTTAATATTAATGCATCGCTTTTATAATTGGTAACAATTTAAAATGATTTTTAGGTGTTTGTTTCAAATTGTTATTTAGCTTGGGGCCGACATTTAAAAATACCGATGATAGGAATAGTCTGTAATTCATTAATGTTCGATTGGGTTAATGGATACGTTGGGAGCCCTGTAAATTATGCAACAGATACAACAATGTTTGCTGAAAATATTCATCCAATGACATTTTTTGAAAGAGTCGATAATTTTTTTCAAATTAATTCAATAATACTATCAGCTTATTATAATCTTTTTGGACAAAATACTTATGTCAAAAAATACTTTGGTTCGAATTATCCAAACGTTTTTGATCTACAGAAGGATTTGTCATTAATTTTGTTGAATTATAATTCTGCTATTTTTGGAGTAAAAACTATTGCACCTTCGATAATTCCAATTGCTGGTGTTCACATTCAAGACAATAATGAGGAATTACCCATGGTACAAGTTGAAATATTATTTCATTGATGTATTTAATAACTACACTGTAAAAATTCTTGTTCGAGTAATTACTATCAGGGTAGTAAATTTAGAAATAGTAAATGAAAATTACAGATAGTAAACTTACTACCGAGATAGTAATTACCCGGACAAGAATTTTTACAGTGTACTTAAAATTTTTTAAAATATTCTACTTATGATTAGGTTGTACAAAAATGGTTGGATGAATCTGTTGATGGGTGCGTCTATTTTGCATTTGGTTCCATGGCTCTAATTGAAACTTTTCCTAAGCATATAATTGAAGCATTTTACGCGTCTTTTAAAAAAATAGCACCAATCCGAGTGTTAATGAAAATTGAAAACGTTAAAGATTTGCCACCAGGAATACCGGATAACGTTATGACGCAAAAATGGTTTAATCAGGTTAAAGTTTTACGTAGGATCTGAAAAACTTATGTTTATAAATGATGAACTATAATTTTTAAATTTTAATTTCTTATTAATTGTTTTTTATAGAGCATAAAAATATAAAAGTATTCTTGACGCACGGCGGAACTTTGGGAACTCAAGAAGCTATTTACTATGAAGTACCATTAATTGGTATTCCCTTATTCGGCGATCATTATTTTAATGTTAATAATTATGTTAAAAAGAAAATCGCAGTAAAAGTTGACTTAGAGAAAATAACTGGAGAATCCTTGTCTCAGGCATTTGACGAAATCTTAAATAATAAAATTTATAGGTAAGCATAATCACAAAAAAAGATGACTAAATTAGCTAATTAAAAAATTTTTAATTTCTTAACAGAGAAAATGTGAAATTAGTATCAAATCAATTTAAGGATGTTCCAATGAGACCAATTGATACAGCAACTTATTGGATAGAGTACATTTCTCGTCATGGAAGAGATGTTCTAAGGTCACCTGTCGTTGACTTACCTTGGTGGCAAGCTAACCTTTTAGATATCTATTGTTTTATTATAATTATAATTTTATTTGTTATTTATTTTCTTAAATTATTGATAAGTTTTTTTATAAACTTGTTTTTTATCAAAAAAGCTGATAATATAAAAAAAAATAATTAAAACGTAGGTAAATATTTCTTTTGGAATTAAAAAAATATATTTATAAACATAATTATAAATTTTATAAATAAAAGTAATTTTAATATCGATTGAGTATACCTATAAATTTTTTTTTGTCGCGTGAAAACGACCTTAAAATAGCAAGTTTTTTTATCATCTATAGTTCATTATTTAAATATATCGTATTTTGTATTAGAATTATCAACATTAATAATAATACATTTTTAAATACTTACTAACTATATATTGTAAAAAAGAACCTCTGTAATTTAACAAACAAATGGTTTGCGTGCGAAAAATTAGTAAATTTTTAATAAAAATTGTAAATTTTTAATAAAAATTGTAAATTTTTGAAAAAGTCTAAAATTTATATATCTTTTTTGAAAACTCACCAAAAAAAATGTTATTTAACAATTTTTCGTCGCAAAATTGCAAAAAATAGTTGTAGATTAACAAAATAATTCTAATATATAAATAAAAATGATTGTAAAAAAACAAATGATTGTTAATTTCAATAAAATTTCGTTTTCAATTTTTCTATAAATATTATAGAAAAATTTTTTCGAAAATTTACCAATTATTTCATAATATATTTATGGTATCTATTAATTTAGAGAAGTTAGTTTTAGGAGTTTGATGCATATTAAATTTAATTTTGAAAGTTTTGTATATGTTATGAGCAAAGCGTAGAACCTTGATGGATTCTGTATTTGATCCCATTATTTTTTTTTAGATTATGTATAATGTGATACTGAAAGCTGAAAACGATAAACTAAAAGCGCAAGTGAAATCGCAAAAAAAATTTTAGTGTAGACAACTCATTTCTCATATTAACCTAACATGAGTGATTTTTATTCTGCTCTAAATGAAAATTAAATGCAGAGTATGAGAAATGAGTTGGCCATAGAATTATATAATTATATAATTATATTAATAATCGATTAATAATCTATATATAATTCTATGGAGTTGGCTAAACTGAAATTTTTTTTGCGATTTCATTTGGGCTTGCTGTTTATGTAGCATTTTTGCGGTTATGTAGATTAGGCCTAAATGGTTAGCAAATTTTTTTTCCAGCCTTGATTTCTTCAAAAAATAATCAGAAAAAAGAAAAATTTTGTTAGATACTTAGAAATAGTTTCTAATTGCAGAGTCAAATAATAAATCTTAGAACAAATTTTAAAGTTAATATAAAGTGTATTTTAAAAAAAATCATTCTTAAGTTTCATTGAGAAACTTGACGCTTTTCAAGTAGCTTTATACTACACTGGTGTGTTGAATAACCATATTACATTTACTTATGCATACACACTAAAAAAAGTATTGGCAGAATGTCCATATTTTCGAACTTAACTTTTCGTCAAAATTAATATATACTATATGTCTATGAAAAAGTTACATTTTGTACAGAGTGCGAGTTGTACAAAACGTTCATAAAATCTGGGTGAAATGCCCATTTTTTTCGAACGCAACGTTAAACTCGCTTTATATACATCCCGCCTAGAAAATATGAACTGTGAAAGTATATCTATTGTGTATAAAATGCATGCCATATTGTTTAAAATCCACTTATTTATGTGCACTCATACAATGACATAAGTTATATTCCTATATATTTGATACCGGTATGACTTACTATCTCTCTTTAATTTTTAAAATACATACACACTTATAGAATAAATGAATGTTAAGAGATGGTTAAGAGGGGGGTGAAGAAACTGTGTGAATGTTCATTAATCATGGGCTGAGCGCATATTTCATGAAATTAACAAAACGTTCAAAAAATCTGGGCGTTTCACCCATTTTTCTCGAACGATTTAAACATTCATCGACCTGGGCATAACGTTAAGAATTTTTGAACACATGCTCCGTAAAAAGAGGACATTTAGTCGTTCACGCTTTTATTGGCGTACCTTCCATAAAATATGGATATTCTGCTTGTACTTTTTTTAGTGTGTATATGAACATGAAATTAAGGTAATAATATTGTTCAATATACGTGGAAAAAAAAAATAAATTTTTTTAATTAAAATTATATTGTAGTTTAATTTATAATAGAACAAATTTATTTTGAAGAATAAATTAAATAACTCAAATGTCGGATGCTCTTTAATTAAGCATAAGAGCAGTTTCTAACATACAATTAATTTTGTATGCGGTTTTAGTTTAAGCAAAGTAATTTTTGTTATTTTATAGTCTTGTGTTGTATGTACTACTGTACTACTATGTACTATATCGCAGGCTTCTTATGTCGGTCACCCACTCCATACTCTTGTATGGTGCAGAAATATGGGCCGACTGCATATAGAAGGTCACTTATGCGTCTAAGCTTACGAGCGTCCAGAGGCAAGGAACCCTGCGAATCTTTTGTTCCTATCACACAGTGTCTTTGGAGGCAGCTATAGTCATTGCCGGGGTAATCCCGATAGATCTGCTGGCTCTCGAGAGACAGTATATCTATCTGAACAAAGAGAGGGAAAACATTGACCGCGCAAAGGATAATTCGCGACAGATCATCCTAAACAAGTGGCAGGACCGTTGGACCAACTACTTGTAAAGCAAATAGACCAAGAGGTTGATAGGAGAGATATCATCTTGGATAACTAGAGGGCACGGGACATTAATTATTTTTTTACTCTATTCTTAAGCGGACATGTGCTTTTTTGCTCCTACCTCATTGGGATCCAGAAGATGAATAGCGCTGAATGTATATACTCTCCTTGCAAACAAGACACGCCAGAGCACACATTCTTCGAATGCGACAGATGGGCTGTTAAAAAGTTTCAATTAGGAACTAACATTGGCCAAATCACACCTGAGAATGTGGTTGGCCTGATGCTTCGAAATGAAGAAGTATGGTCCGAAATAAGCCAGTATGTGGAGTACATACTCCACACCAAAAAATCTGAAGTCCAAGGTATAGGCTAATATTGAGACGTATTGCGGTTATCCGGATGACTGCAGGTGCTGCATTAACATACAATCATTTCTGAATTTACTCTTGATACCGCAATGAAACGTAGATGGTAGGATAATATCTATTTATTTTTATCTATCTATTTATTTATTTATCTATTTATTTATTTATTAACCTTCTCTTTTGACGATATTGGGAAATGACGTATATTTTTTAGCTAACATATATTTTATTGAAGATGACAGGACATAAAGGTAGAATTTTAATCAGATGGAATGACGGAGTCCTTAACCAGACTGGCGAGTCACTGGATGCAAGTCAAAAGATGGAGTTCACGAATAGAACTAAATGGCCTCGAACATGTCCTGAAGTAGTGTGAAAACGGTCACGGTATAGGCTCGTATAAAGCAGGAAGGGAGTGGAGTTTTAGTGGATAAAGGCAAGGTAAACCGAGTCGCACATTACTGTCAGTTCAAATGCTGAACAGTATGCGTAATGCATTTCCCCTCCTTTCTACGCAAAAAAAAATGTACTACTATACTAAAATTTTATAGACTAATTTTAATGTCTTTAAACGTCCTCCCTAATCTAGTCTCTTATTTAGGTTAAATGCTTTTTTAAGAATATATTTTAACTTTTTAGCAAAAAATTTTACTTCACGGTTTTATTCAAAGCATTGTAGAGGTAGTCCAGGCCACTGCAACAAAAGTTTCCAGGTCGGGTTATGGGTTAGGCTGTAGCATTTTTTTTTTTCAATTATCTACGTCATTTTTCCATTTTTTAGAAAACTAAGCACAGGGCGATTGCAAAAAAAAGGTATTTTTGAGCTCAATTTTTAGTTACCCGTTCTTCTTTATTATCTCATATCTTCTAAAAACGTTCAAAAATTACAAGGAAAGAGGGACTTTAGTAAAATTTAATTCATGATAGTAAGAATTAAAGCTATGATTATCAGGACAAACTGGGAGTTTTTTATATCGGTTGCACTCTGTCTAAAAAAATAACTTGAGGCACCAAATTATAACCAATACTTATGAATGAGTTTATTGTCTTGAAAAAACATTTCTGAAGCCCGCGGTATTTTCCAATAAATCTCCTAGGCTTAGAACTACAGGACTACATGTTATAAGATATAATATACTCCTGAGAGAGTTTTTGAGCTAACTTTCAAATAACGCTAACACATTCTATTTAGTAGAAGGCACGCTTCTGAAGCACTATGGACTAACCAGTATTAAAATATTAGTGTCATAACATAGCTAAATTCTTTGCAAAAGGAAGTCGTTGGCATATTTTAGCTAACCAAGGACTTGATCCTGGAAAACTTCAGACAAGACAAGGTATGGTAGGTCACGAAAAAACCAAAAAACCATCTTCATATAGTCAAGCTGATTACCAGGGCCCGGTTAATCCAGCTATACTCTACTGAAGAAAGACAAGAATCCCAATTTTAGAAACTTCAAGCTATCAGCCATACATTGTCAAAATTTCGAATTACGATGGTCTTGGCTATCATAAGCCTAACGGGGACAAGTTCTCTAACAACCTCGGAAAAGAAGATGAGGCCATGTGAGGTAGACAAGCTACAGAAGATTCAACAGAACAAGAAAGCTGATAACACAAATATTACGAATAGCGAAGACAGATACAAAAGACTTTATAATTTTAAAGAAAAATAGGTTCCCCCATAAGACCATAACCAATAAAAAGTATAGTAGCATATCCTTGCACCATATTAACAAAGTTAATCTGGCTTAGGGGTAGGATATAATGCGGTACGCATTACCCCTCTCCCCTCAATTTTCATAATAAATTATTTTATGTTATATTTTAAATAATCGCGCCAGAAAATAGATAAAGTAGGTCGCTTTACAGTTTACACTGATAGCGCCACTAGTTTCAAAAAAGAGAATTTCTCTTTCTTCTTGGATTAGCGCTCGTCCGGACCAGAGCAACAGAAACTTACAGATGTATTTTATAATAGTTTTTCAATTTATTTAAACAATTGTTATTTATAATTATCATATAAACAGTTAGCTAGTCATTTGTATACGTAAGATCAAGCTAGTTATTTCGTATTATCCAGAAATAGTGAAAATTAGCCATGTGTATAAGGCTTAATAACACGAGGTTGGTGTAAGCAAATCCTTGCAAGGTAAAAGTTTATTGTTATCGAATTATTATCAATATGTGATCACAAGCGTCGTAATAATATATTTATATTCATATTAAAATTATTAATTGTTATTCTTTATTAGAATCACGCGTTTAATTTTTTAGATTAAATAAAATAGTTTTGGAAAGCCATCGCAGGCTATATTTAACACACGAAATAATTGTATTAGTATGTTTGTATGTGTGTGCAATATAGTGACGTCACGTAGCATAAAATTAAATATTATACAAGAAAAAGTTATGGCACGGTAAGCCACGTTATTTATACCATGGCAGACTGCAGCTGCCCACAGTATTGTAATAATTTTATAATCATCACCTAGTTTATCTTTTTCAATAAAATTTATATATTTTTATATTACAAATTAGTTAAATAATTCTATTTATTTATATTTACCTAAGCTTAAAGTTAACCTTTTCCCATAATTTATATTACAATGTTTACTTATTTATTTATATCATTTATTTCATTATAGTTTGTTAATTACAACGCTGAGAAAATTATAGTGATAAAAAATTGCGTTTTAAGAGTTTTGAAAATGAAATTTAAAAAAAAATAAGACTAATTAGAAGTGTTTTGTTTTGATTAGTAAGGCAACCGACAGCGTTTTATGGAATAGATTGTAGCTTGGTGCCTGAAGTGCGGTGGTCTCCCTTGTAGGCTTATAAAGTATATTAAATATATAATTAAAATAATTGGGATTAAAAGAATGTATATTAAAATTACTACTTTAACTACCAATGAAAAAACCAATTAAAAGGTTTGTCAAATTAAATGCCAATTTTTGTATGCTTAGAGGAAAATAACTCTGAGCTGATGCTGCGAATAATAAAATAAAGCTGAGACTAATTATATTATGTATGTGCATATATTAAGTTGATATAAAATGTAATTTCTTCATTACCACTTGCAAATAAAATAGTCAAGCTAGTCAAATCAATTATAAATTGTTTATCCGTGATAAAATTTAAAGAAAATTAATACTTTCATTCAGTTAAAGTTGATTAAAATTTTACCAAAAACGAATTTTAAAACATAATTCAAATTATTTTTAGTCATAATTACATTGTCAAACATAGATAATTATGCATTCATATTTGTCCAATTAATTAAATTTTAAAATATTTCTTGAATTTCTAAAAATACAATTGCAAAATTTTATACTTTCAAGGTCAGTATAAAGATTCTTATTTTTTATTAATAATTAGGTAGGAAATATAAAGTAAACAAAAAGAAAATTAAAGTAAGTTCAATGACCAGCACTCACTGAATTGAGTAACGCGTTGCATTAAGAGTGTGCAATATGTATATAAAAAAAAAGCAAGTTAAATGCAAATGCTCACGTTTATTAAAGTGCATACTGTCGATAAAATTTGTATTTTTTTTAAATAGCATATTATATATATTAGAGTGGACCTAAAATTAGAGTTTTGAGAAAAACTTTGCTCCCCGGGTTTTTTTGTGAAGTTTTGGTCATAAAAAGTCCCCAGCTCCAAGGATTTTGATTTTGCTTTGCAAAAACACGTGCCTGTAAGCACCTCAATTTTCCCATTTAAATAACATGGGAATTTTGACTTTTCAGCTTCCTAATTTTTTAACGTGCTGAAAAAATTTTTTTAAACACTACCAAACAAATAGAAAATTATGTTTAGACATATAAAAACTGATAAAAAAATCAAATCAATTTAAGGATGTTCCAATGAGACCAATTGATACAGCAACTTATTGGATAGAGTACATTTCTCGTCATGGAAGAGATGTTCTAGGATCACCTGTTATTGATTTACCTTGGTGGCAAGCTCACCTTTTAGATATCTATTGGTTTATTATAATTATAAGTTTATTTGTTATTTATTTTCTTAAATTATTGTTAAGTTTTTTATAAACTTTTTTTTTATCAAAAGAGTTGATAATTTAAAAAAAAATAATTAAAATGTAGGTTTATTTTGAGGAAAATTTTGAGGACAATTTGTTGGAAAAGTTAATAATGCTATTTTTTAAAATATAATATAACAGTAGATATAAGATGCTTTTATATGGACTCAAAATTTTCCGTACGCTATTTTAGAAATTTGAAAATTTTTTCGCATGGAGAAAATATAAGTTCTATACATTAAATAAATGAAAATGTAGCGGTTTTTAGTCAAATTAAAGCGTTTTGTAACATAATAATCAAAGCTTTTACGAAACTTTTTTTTTATAATTTTGGCCAACATTGACCCGCTGTACTGACTTTCCAGAAGTCTAAATCAAAAATCTGACCTCGGATTCTGAAAAAGCAACTTTTTTTATTTAAGGGACCATCATTTTATTTTGAATTTCTAGTATATAATATATTTTTTGAAGCGGTTTGCAAATTGTCACGTAAAAGCGGCCTTCGAACTTAATAGGTTAAAATAGCCAGTTCTTTTATCATTTCTAGTTAATTATTTATAGATATCGTATTTGGTATTAGAATTATAAAAATTAATAATAATAAATTTGTTAAATACTTACTAACTATGTATATACTAGAGTGGACCAAAAATTGTACTTTTAAGAAAAATTTTTCTCCACGGGTGTTTTCGTAATCTTTTGGTTATAAAAAGTCCTCAGCTCCAAGTATTTGCTTTTTGTTTTTCAAATCTCTTGGCTCTAAGGACCTCAATTGTCCTATTTAAATAACATGTGAATTTTCAATATTTAGCTTTTTGAAAAATATTTTGAAAATTATATAACAAATGATATTTAATCTCAAGTATCAAAAAAAATATTTTAAAGCGGTTTTACCGGTAATAACCGTAAATTTACTGGTAATATGTAAATTAAATTCAGCATTCTTTTACGTTTATTACTGGTAAAATCGCTTTAAAAATATTTTTTTAGCTATTGGAGATTGAATAATGTTTTTTATAAATTTAAATACTACTTTCTATATATTAGCATTTTTTTAAAATATTTTGCAAGCTTTGTTAAAAATTAGAAAGTTGAATAGCAAAAATTACTATTTTATTTAAATGGGGAAATTGAGGTGCTTACAGACACGTATTTTTGAAAAACAAAAGCAAAATCCTTGGATCTTAGGACTTTTTATGACCATAAGTTTATGAAAACACTCGTGGAGCAAAGTTTTTCTTAACACTCCAATTTTAGGTCCAAACTATACACTCTAGAAAATAACCCCTGTAAATTATCAAAAAAATAGTTTCTGTAAAAAAATTAGTATACTTTTGATAAATTGTATTTTAAAAATTGTAAATTTCAGAAAAAATATTTAATTTATAATGTTGCCACAGCTTTAAATATTTTAAAATATTGAAAACCCTCACCTTTTGATTTCAATAAATAGCATAGTGTGAAATGTGTAAAACCACAAAAAAACGAAATGATGTAGTGCATACCTTCATGTGATTCTGTATTAATTGGCTCCATTACATCACTGGATATTAACTGTGGCGCACTATTGGCTCTATTTCTCGTATTATTATGTGAAAGTTTTGTTTGCCATTTCACCATCCATTACTTTCCAGTCACCGATCTTGCTGGACGCTCCTTATGTTGCTAAGGTTATATCGGGGATAAAGGAACCCCCCCTCGGACTTAGATAGGTCCGACTATTGCCTCACATCCGAGTAATTTGGGGAGAGATAGCAACTTATATATGTTGTCTCCCCACAAGTTGTCCAAACGTGGCAATTGCCTCTCCCTTGTCGGGACGCTTGACCTCTGACTCGGAGCCATATGGCACAAACATTGGTCTTATCAGACAGCCAGTCCTGTCAGTTGTACTTGTAAAGTTGCTCTGTTAATAAAAGAATACTTATATCCTTTTCGCGAATAATCTGTTGCAACAGTTCACCAGCAAGTTCACCAGCCGTATTCATGTTCCCCTGGAGGACCTGAATAATTTCCGACAACAGCTGCTTCTCGCCACAACCAGAGCCTCGCGGTAACTGGGGCAGTAATTTGGAGCACTTATCCTTTCTAGATTTGCAGAGGAAGTATTTGGGCTTTTATCTTCTGCTATTGTTATAACCTAATTGTTTTTAATAATCAAGCTTTTACATAAGGTAGGAAGGGAGTGGAGTTTTAGTGGGTATAGGCAAATTAGTTCGAATGCTGATCAGTATGCGTAATGCGTTTCTCCACTTCCTACGCAAAAAAAAAAAAAAAAAAAAAAAAAAAATAAACAAGCTTTTAAATTTTTTAAATAAAACTGCATATCCTCTTATTTTAAATTTTTTTATAGAAAGAAGATTATTTTCTAATCCAGGCACCTAACACAGTATGACTGATAGCAAGATGCTCTGATGCCCCTGAACCAATACACCACCTACTGCCATTATTAATATTATTATCAGTACACTCATCATCTAAAGCTTCATGTCTGCAGTCGATTTGATTTCCGAGGAGGTACCCCTGTCTTTAACATTTGGAAATTCTGAAGTTTTCTGACCAAAATTATGATAATTAATAAAAATAAATTTTTCTCTCTCTTTAAAATACCAGTTTATATTATTTTAATAAGCAATTTAAAAATTTCATATGATTACTGTAAAAAAATAGTAATATCAAAAAAGTCAAAAACTATATTTTCGCATAAGCTTCTTGAGTTGAAAACGCTGCTGATAAATTAGTCGCAAACTCTTCCTTACTAACACTTGCTCGTTTTGTTTCTTCATCAATTAACTATATTTTCACAACACTTAAAGTTAAATTTTCAGCATTCACCGTTACAATAAACACTGTCGTTTTCTGCTACCGTTGCATCGGTTTCTCCCAATTCCTAAACAAATTTATCAAGTGTAAGAAAATGATTTATCCATGTATCTTTTTGTGCATCGAATTTTAACAGTAAAAGTTATTTTCTGTACAATAACTGATTAGTTATACACTAGGGTGATTCAAAAAAAAAAGTGCTTGAAATTAGCTCTTCATGGAGTATGTTATTGTACACATGATAACAAGATACCATGGCGAATTTGAGCCCATTTGGTGACGTTTTAGAGGTCGCGCAAGTCTCTAGAAGCTTTTTCAAAAATGAAAAACGAGGGCAGCTCACAGTGGATTCACAAAAATTTTTTAAAAGGCTTTAAATATCCTTAGGGATACGTTTTTTTGGTTGCTGGTTTCAAAAATCATAGTCCCAGAACATAAAAATGTGTTAAAAACTCCTAAATTGGCGAAAAACACCCTTTTTTAGGGTAATTTTCCCAATTTTTCGCTAAACATTGATAAAAAACCAATGGAAAACTGTTATCTTTGTAAGTTTTTTAAAAATGTGATTTACTGATTGCATATTATATGCAAATAAAGTATTTTCTTCCCGTTTAACCCTTACATTAAGGTTTCAATTAGCCCAAAATAAGGGTTGAACTACCCCAAATATCACAAAAAAATAGTATAATTTGTTAAATTTGATGCTTAACAAAGTTACTGCTTATATTTGATGTAAGATATGATTATTTTACAAAAAAAAAAGCAAAATATACAACCCCTAGAAATGAAAACCACCACCTTATTTTATTTCAACCCTTATTTTATTTCTTTAATAAATTAACATTAAATTTAAGGGTTGAAATGAAATAAGGGGGTGGTTATCATTCCTATGGGTTGTATATTTTGCTTTTTTTTTGTAAAATAATCATATCTTACATCAAATATAAGCAGTAACTTTGTTAAACATCAAATTTAACAAATTATACTATTTTTTTGTGATATTTGGGGTAGTTCAACCCTTATTTTGGGCTAATTGAAACCTTAATGTAAGGGTTAAACGGGAAGAAAATACTTTATTTGCATATAATATGCAATCAGTAAATCACATTTTTAAAAAACTTACAAAGATAACAGTTTTCCATTGGTTTTTTATCAATGTTTAGCGAAAAATTGGGAAAATTACCCTAAAAAAAGGGTGTTTTTCGCCAATTTAGGGGTTTTTAACACATTTTTATGTTCTGGGACTATGATTTTTGAAACTAGCAACCAAAAAAACGTATCCCTAAGGATATTTAAAGCCTTTTAAAAAATTTTTGTGAATCCACTGTGAGCCGCCCTCGTTTTTCATTTTTGAAAAAGCTTCTAGAGACTTACGCGACCTCTAAAACGTCACCAAATGGGCTCAAATTTGCCATGGTATCTTGTTATCATGTGTACAATAACATACTCCATGAAGAGCTAATTTCAAGCACATTTTTTTTTTTGAATGACCCTATTATACACGCGTAAATTAGTTATACACGTGTAAAATTATTCAGTATCGAATATTAAAAAACAAATTTTATAATAGCGTAATTTGACTTTGAAGTAAATGACAATTAAATTCTTAGTGAAGGTTGGGGGTCAGTTTTCCCAATCCATTTTTTCCAATGATTTTTTTTCCCAAAGTCCAGTTTTCCCAAGCAAATTTTTTTTTCCCAAAGTCCTTTTTTCCAAAAATAATTTTTTTTTAAAATTATTTTTTATTTTCAAATTTTTTAAAAATACATATAAAAATACCCTGCCAACTAGCTGGCACTAATGTTCCTCAAACAATGATCTTAATACATTAATATGCCACTGATATCACCGATTACAAGCATGCAATCATACATACTATTAACTTTTAAATAAATTTTTTTATTGATCAAAAATTTTTGAACTAATTTTCAAAAAATTACTATAAACGAACTTTCTAAAACTAGAACTCTCATAGAAATAAATTAGGTGCTACGTCCAAAAAGAAAAAAAAATAGGTGTTTTTTGTATTTTTTTGAGAAAAAAATTTTAGAAAAAAAATTTCAAAAAATTAATTATCAGATTCGAGATATCGAGTAAAAATCATACTTTCAAATATAAGTACTTTCATGGAAATAAATGAGGTATTACCACCAAATAAAAAAAAAAAAGTATTTTAAGATTTTTTAATGAAAATATTTTTGAAAAAAAAATTAGGTCCTAATTCCATAATGGTTGTGAAATATCACCGGTTACAATATTTTTAGATATTAGTACTTTAATGGAATTAAATGAGGTGTTATACTAAAAAAAAAAAAATATTGTAGTTTTTTTAATGTTTTTGTTTTTTTAATTTTGAGAAAAAAATTTGAAAAAATTCGGTATCAGATCCAAAAAATTACTATAAAAGAACTTTATAAAACTAGTACTCTCATATAAATAAATTAGGTACTACGTCCAAAAAGAAAAAAAAAATTGGTGTTTTTTGTATTTTTTTGTGACGAAAATTTTGGGAAAAAAATGTTCAAAAAATTAATTATCAGATTCGACATATCGAGGAAAAATCGTTCTTTCAAATATAAGTACTTTCATGGAAATAAATGAGGTATTTCATCCAAATTAAAAAAAAAGAAAGTAGTTTGAGATTTTTGGATGAAAAAATTTTTGAAAAAAAAATTAGGTCTTAATTCCATAGTGGTTGTGAAATTTCACCGGTTACAATATTTTTAGATATTAGTACTTTAATGGAATTAAATGAGGTGTTATACTAAAAAAAAAAAAAATATTGTAGTTTTTTTAATGTTTTTGTTTTTTTAATTTTGAGAAAAAAATTTGAAAAAATTCGGTATCAGATCCAAAAAATTACTATAAAAGAACTTTATAAAACTAGTACTCTCATATAAATAAATTAGGTACTACGTCCAAAAAGAAAAAAAAAAATTGGTGTTTTTTGTATTTTTTTGTGACGAAAATTTTGGGAAAAAAATTTTCAAAAAATTAATTATCAGATTCGACATATCGAGGAAAAATCGTTCTTTCAAATATAAGTACTTTCATGGAAATAAATGAGGTATTACATCCAAATTAAAAAAAAAAAGTAGTTTGAGATTTTTGGATGAAAAAATTTTTGAAAAAAAAATTAGGTCTTAATTCCATAATGATTGTGAAATTTCACCGGTTACACACACACACACACACACATACATACTTTTTTTAAAAACCGGTTTTTTAGCTTCCTGAGGTCCCAAAACGTGCTTATATGCCAAAAAATCAAAAATCAAAATTTGACCTATCACAATGGTTCCTCATTGAGGAACCAAAACATATGAATAAATAGCTTGCAAAGGCAATATAATGATACGGATGACAATTAGCAAAATTAGCAAGTTTAATTTGTGTAATTAGCCACTTTAAGCTAAATTATTTCGGGAATTGTGCATAACATATACATGCATAATTATTTTTTTTATCATTAACTTGCAATTATTTATAAGTATTTTATAAATTTAGAATATCAAAGTTATTTTTTTTTATTATTATATTTTGTTGGTATGCATTTTTTTCATGCAATAAGTAGTCTTACTTTACATTGAAGAATTTCTTAATAGTAAAAAAATATATGTTTTTTAAAGTGCTAGTTTTTATGGTGAAAAAATTTTCATTATATAATTTCAATTTTAAGATATGAATTTAATTTAAAATAAATGAAAAACAACATTTTTTGAATTATTCAAAACAAGATCTAAGATATTAAAATATTATATTATCATCAAGTTTAATGTCATAAACTGGGTTTGTAAACTCTTACATAAAAATATAAAAAATTGATATTTTTGACTTATTTATGACAAAAACTTGTCAAAAACAAAAATTAAAACATTCATATTTCAGTGATTATTAATTCCTACTTGGAATATACGCCTGAAGGCTTTTGAACCTTAATACACATAAATGTATGTTTTTTATGTATAACCATTGTGAAAGACTTTTTGTGGCGGTGTCTTGCTTTCCACCCGAACCTGTTTTCTTCATAATATTCGAATTTCCTTATAAATATTATGATGAAAACAGCCTTATTTATGACAAAAACTTGTCAAAAAAAAATGAAGTAAATCATTTTTCTGTAAAACGGAATTCGGGCAAACGGAATTCCGCTGGAAAGCGGGTAAATTCGATTGTTGCTAGCAGATTTTTTTTCGGTGTAATTGATATATTTTTTCTTTTTGGTTCCTCAATGAGAAACCATTGTGATGGATCAAAGTACCCCGCACAAAAGTATAGGATTTTGCCTTTCGGTCAAATTGGCTGAATTTTGGATATGTTGCAGATTTAATCATTGTGAACAAAAGTCTCAATGGGCACAAAGCTCAAAAGTCTCAACATTGGCGGCTACGGAGCTTGAAAGCTCCACCATGGCAAGATCGCTTCAAAACCTATTTTCTTTTATTTTTAAAGTATACCTTTATGTTTTTGAGGTCGCTAATTCAAAATCTGATGTCAAATTGACGTTTTTGACAGTTGGCAGCTGTCAACCAGCTGTCAAATTGACAACAGAATACAAAAAAACTTAAAATAATGATTTCACACTATGTTTTCGAGGCTGCTGAGTTCAAATCTTATGTCAAAATGACAAATTTGACAGTTGGCAGCTGTCAACTAGCTGTCAAATTGACAACAGAATACAAAAAAACTTAAAATAATGATTTAACACTATGTTTTCGAGGCTGCTGAGTTCAAATCTAATGTCATAATGACAAAGTAGAAAGTTGGCGGCTGTCAACTAGCTGTCAAATTGACAACAGAATACAAAAAACTTAAAATTTTCACAATATGATTCCGATGCTGATTCCGATTCCGGTTGCTGAGTTCCGAAAACATATTCTGAAATCATTATTTTAAGTTTTTTATAATCTGTTGTCAATTTGACAGCTAGTTGACAGCTACCAACTGTTAAAAATGTCAATTTGACATCAGATTTGGAATTAAAGACTTCAAAAACATAAAGGTATACTTTAAAAATAAAAGAAAATAGGTTTTGAAACGATCTTGCCATGGTGGAGCTTTGGAGCTTTCAAGCTTTGTAGCCGCCAAAGTTGAGACTTTTGAGCTTTGTGCCCATTGAAACTTTTGTTCAGAATGATTAAATCTACAACATATCCAAAATTCAGCCAATTCGACCGAAAAGCAAAATCCTATACTTTAGTGCGGGGTCCTTTTGATTTTTGATTTTTTGGTATATAAGCACATTTTGGGACCTTAGGAAGCTAAAAAATCGGTTTTTAAAAAAAGTCTTAATAACTGTATTTATGTGCGTGCGTGCGTACGTGTGTGTGTGTGTGTGTGTGTGTGTGTGTGTATGTAACCGATGAAATTTCACAACCATTATGGAATTAAGACATAATTTTGTTTTCAAAAATTTTTTATCAAAAAATCTCAAACTTTTTTTTTTTTTTTTAATTTGGATGCAATACCTCATTGATTTCCATGAAAGTACTTATATTTGAAAGTATGATTTTTACTCGATATCTCGAATCTGATAATTAATTTTTTGAAAATTTTTTTCCCAAAATTTTTTCCACAAAAAAATACAAAAATCACCAATTTATTTTTTCTCTTTGGACATAGTACCTAATTTATTTCTATGAAAGTACTAGTTTTAGAAAGTTGTTTTATAGTAATATTTTGGATCTGATACCGAATTTTTTCAAAATTATTTTCTAAAAATTTAAAAAACTGCAATATTTTTTTTTTGTTGGTGTAATACTTCATTTAGTTCCATACTTCATTTAGTTCCATTAAAGTACTTATATTTAAAAATATGGTTTTCACTCGATATCTCGAATCTGATAATTAATTTTTTGAAAATTTTTCCAAAATTTTTGATCAATAAAAAAAACTTTTAAAAGTTAATAGAAATGTATGTATGATTGCATGCTTGTAATCGGTGATATCTGTGGCATATTGAAGTATTAAACTCATTGTTTGAGGAACCTTAGTGCCAGCTAGTTGGCATGGTATTTTTTATTTTTTTTGTATTTTTTTTTATTATTAATTCCTTATAGGGATATACATCCGAAAGCTTTTGAATCTTAATTTATCTAAATACATATTTTTATGTATAACCTTTGTGAAAGACTTTTTATGGTGGTATCTCGCCTTCCACTATTATTTATTCATAATATTCTTTTAAATATTATGAAAGAAACAAAAACCTAGCTTCAGACTGGTGAAGAATTTGAAATCTGTACATATTTACGAAAGTATTTTCATACTACAAATAACGTCTATATACAGTTATAAAATTGTTACTGACTCAAAATTTGAACCTGCGATGTTTATGAAAGTATTCTACTTACATACAAGTCGCGCGGCTTTAATCCACTAGAAACCAGCCAAAGCGAAATTAAAATTTTTTTTTGAATATTATTTTTTATTATTGTTTTCAAAAAAGTTACTAAGCGGCCTTGGCGATTTTATAAAATCACTAATTTTGATTAGAAGTTTTGTTGAATTTCATTTCTTGACATCGTTTTCTACAAAATCGAAAAATTTTATAAAATCGTTAGTAATTTTATAAAGTCACTGGTTTCATCAAAGTAACTGCGACATATATATAAGTATAATATATATTTATATATAATTTTTTTTCGCGTTTTTTTCTTTGCGAATTTTAGAAACTATGTTAGGTTACTTAAATTTTATTCTTAAACTATTCAGGACATTAACAACTACATTAAAAAGGGGAGTTTCAACTGTTTGGAAAGCAGATTTGCTTCTAACGTTTCGGACAAGTTATGGTAATTTAAAAAATATCCCCCATACCTTGAATCAGTGATGGGCATATTCTTAACGCTGCGCTAATCCATAACGCTAAATTTTGACATTTTTATCGATAATTTTTTCGATAAGCGATAAAATATATATCGTTAACGAATTTCTCGATAAGCGCTAATATAATTATCGTTAACGAATTTCGTTTCGATAAGCGCTAATATAATTATCGTTAACGAATTTCGTTTCGATAAGCGCTAATAGAATTATCAATAACGAAAAAAATTTTCGTTAACGATATTATCGTTATTGATTATCGCGTTATCGAGCCTTTTTTTTGTCGATATTTCAAAAAATATGAAAAATTTGAATTAAGGAAACTATTTTCTAATGCTTATAGCACAAAGCAAGGAACCGATAACGTTTTTTTCCCTTCTTTCAGCCTTTTTTGATTTTTCATAAAAGACTGCTGCGGAATAAGGTATGGTTTCCGGCCCCAGCATATTTTTTACATTTTTTTTACTCAATTTGATGATTTACGATAAAAAATAAGATTCCAAGGGTTGGCAACTCCCCTCCCCCTACGTTCCGGGGGAAGTTAAAACGTGTTTTTGACTCCAAAATTAATATCTCCGGACCGAATCATTCGATTCTCGGCAAAAACCGTATATATTTGGAACATCTGGATCGTAAATTACAATGTATAGTTATGGATGACTTAAAGTAGTACCTCAGTGGGGGGAAAGTGAGAGAGAGATTTTCGGACCTCTTTCTTTCTCTCACGAGTTTTGTATAATAAATTCCAAAATGTTTTTTGGGCGCCATTTGTAATGTGGCTATTTCCGGCTTTGCGAAAATAGACACATTACTGTAATTGTCGGATTTTTATCATTTTATAACTTCGTGTTCGCGAGACTTACCAATCTATATAATATAAGCTGAAAAGAGAAAGAGAATAATATACTTTAAAATCGGAAAGCTGAAATAAGAAAAAGAATGTAAATCAAGGTCGCGGGAATTTTCTTGGAAAAGGGGGAGATGCTATTATATTTTATTTAAATAAATTTGACACTTATAATTTTAATTAACACACTATATTATTAACTTTATTCAAAAATATTTATAATCGACTATAAACTAAAAAAATGTCCTTTATCGAAAATTTACTAATAAACTGTCCTTTCTTAAATTATATTATTAAAATAATTTAGTTATCGCGACACACACACTAATCTCGCTTATTTAGGAGTCGGTGACCTACCTTCTTCACCATTATTTTCTTGAACTCCAAAATCGTTATTTTCTGACATCTTAAATTATAATTGATAATTGATCTTCTTTTTATTGTTTTAAATTATGTAATTTTATTGTCACTTCTTTGATCTTATTAAAATTTGATCTACACGATGAAAATAAAATATAACACCTCGTGTTCATAAGAGTTAATATATGTGAATATAAGTATAAACTTGTGCACTTGAAAAAGAGTCTATCGACGTTTTATTATAAATCCTTTTTATCAATTCTGATTCTAAACTTTCTATATTTTTCACGACACTGTAATTTCTTTATCAGTTTAACATTAATCTTATTCAAAACAATCTTTTTAAATATTAATTAAACTGGACGACGACTAGATTAATAAAAATGAAAGCTATCATTCAATAATCAAAATCACGACCTATATAACAGGTAGCTAGTCGTCGAATACTTATGTCGCGTGCCGTCAATCGTCTTCCGGCTTCACTCTCCCCTCTTTCTTCTTAATCTTGACTTGGTCAGGATTTTGTTAATGTGTGCGCGTGTGTCGTGATTTCTATAAAGTATTGAAATTTAAAAATATAATTCGATATTATTATTATTATTTTTGGCGGCTCGTTAGATTTATTTTAAATTTTCATTTTTAATATTTTATGCGTTTGTAACCACGTTACAATTTATGTAAATAAACATCTAGGAGCTCTGATATTTTTTCTACGAGTTTTTATAATAATAAATTATATTTTAACCAAATATTTTCAAAATCTGTTCTGTAAATTTTTTACAATACGTACTTATTAAATTACATGCATATTTCACGTAAGAGATTTTAGAGGCCTCCAAAAAAAAATTTACAAAACAGATTTTGATAATATTTGGTTAAAATATAATTTATTATTATAAAAACTCGTAGAAAAAATTTCAAAGCTCCTAGATGTTTATTTACATAAATATAAACAAAAACATTTTGTAATTTATTATACAAAACTCGTGAGAGAAAGAAAGAGGTCCGAAAATCTCTCTCTCACTTTCCCCCCACTGAGGTACTACCTTAAATATGTTGAAAAAATATCCCAAACTCCTTCCGTTTATTACAACGTGCCTTCTGGACCGAGAAACTCAGGGCTCAATTCTATAACAATGTTATAAGATAGGGTTTTTAGCGAGGTTTTTAGGTAATTTTCCAAATAACACTGTCATATTGCAATTCTACCAAAATACTACTATTTGATCTCATTTTTTTTTTGTTTCAAGTTTTACCTTTAATTCCCCGTAAACCGTAATTTTTTATCACCGATTCTCTCATCGCTATAGTTAGTTAAAAATATGTCCATTTTTCGCCAAAAATGACCAATTTTAAAATTGCTGCTAAAATTGTAATTTTTGATGAAAATAAGTCTTACAGGTCTCAAAAATTTTTTATAAGCTCTAATTTTTGTAAAATTTTTACACATTCCTTTTCTATTATTTGTTTAGCAGTTATGATTCTTTAAAAAAAGAGTCTCAATTGAAGATTTTTTTAAAAACAAATCATATTTTATCACTACCTTCGTCGAAACATCTCGGGAAGGTCTAAAGCAAAATGAACGAGTAAAATATTTTTTGAAACTTGAAACTAGTAAAAAATGTCGGAGACCTATAAGACTTATTTTCACCAAAATTAAAATTTTAGCAGCAATTTTAAAATTGGTTATTTTTGGCGAAAAATGGACATTTGAGTAACTAACCCTAGCGATGAGAAAATCCGTGATAAAAAGTCCTTTGGTAGAGTATTATCGTTTCCTTGTGAAAAAAATATAAGAAAATAATAAAAAAGACCATACAAAAGCTAGTTTTAGATTAAAATCAAATATTAAGATGGTATGATAAAATAAGTATAAAGTTGCCATTTTTCTAACGACATTTTAAAATTTAATATAATTTAGTTATTAAAGAAATATTTTATTAAAGAAAACTTTAAAATTTTCGAAACCCTTCAGGCTTAAATTGGCTACTAATGCAAAATATATAAGATTGGACAAAACCAGTAGAAATAGAAACAAACGATTTTATAGCTAAGAGTAAGGAAAACTCCGGATGAAAAAAATAGCGATTTCATTAAATTTCAGAGGAAAAAATACATAAGTGGCTCTTGTAAATATTATTTAGAAAATTTTTTCTTAAAATCTGTGAAACTTTAAAAAATTTGTCCCTGAAAATTGAAACAATAAAAAACAAAAAAACAGATTTTTTTCCTAAAAAGCGTGGTAAAATGTTAAAATAAATAGCAAATTCGGATTGCACCGGAAAAATTACTATTGTATACGTCTTTAAATCCAGTTTATAACATCATTTGAATCTGATAGAAAAATCCCAAGTCTGAGAATTTTTTAAAAAATCCAATATTTAATATTTGAGTTGCTCTGAGAACTTGAAAATTTGAATTTTTTGGTCCTAAATAAACTTATTTTAGTAAATTATAATTACAAAACAATTGAAAAAATATAAATCCATCATTAAAAATAATTTTAATTTATTTAAAACAATTCAGAAATTGGTTTTTTTCAAATATTGAAAAAATGTGATTTTGAGCCTTCCGACTCAAAAAAAACTATGGGGCAAGCCAAATTTTTTATGTTCCTCGCTTTTTTGTCACTTTATATAATCTGAAATCATGTAAAAAATGTTAAATTAAAAAAAAAAATATTTTTTAATTTACCCCCCAACAACCCTCAAATCGGGGCGGTTCTCCCCGAGAGCATCGTTTTTAATTTCAGGGCAAGCTTTTCCTGCCTCAGGAGACCCTATAGAATCAGAAAATACCAGAGATTTTTAGACGAATTGTAGCGAAACTTTTTTCGTTTTCCAGAATCCAGACCACTGTGCGCAGTAGTCTTTTATGAAAAATCAAAAAAGGCTGAAAATAACGATAATATCGTTAACGAAAATTTTTTTCGTTATCGATAATTCTATTAGCGCTTATCGAAACGAACTTCATTAACGATAATTATATTAGCGCTTATCGAGAAATGAATTCGTTAACGATAAATATTTTATCGCTTATCGAAAAAATTATCGATAAAAATGTCAAAAATTAGCGGTAACGATTCATTAGTAAATAATGAAATTATCGCGCTATGCCCATACTGCCTTTAATTCACCTGAATGAACTTCCTAGGCCTAGATATTCATGTGTCAATACTATGACATAGGATTTTTAACACTTACTTATAAATAAAGTTGCTGTCAAGTAACTTAACCAAATACCTTCTTGTTTAACTGATTTTTTTCATCTAGAGGTCTACTTCTAGTCCACTTAAAATGTGCTCTTTTATCGTTGATTGCTTCTTCATGATAGCCAATTAACTAAATGCTTATTTTAATTTTTGGAAAATTGGAGCTCGTACAAAATTTGTTAGACCAAATCTATAAAGGTTTTGCTTGTCATAAATTATAATTTTGACATTAATTAAAATTTGGTCATTTCCAACTGAAAAAGGGCATTTAGCTTATTCGCTATGATGAAGAGCCAATTTAAAAAATTAACAGGTTATAGGGTTCAAAATTTGACTCTCAGTAAATTAAAAAAGAGATAAATAGAATGGTTTTTGGTTTATTTTATACATTGAAAAAAGTATGTTATTAATTTATTAAATTAATGTAGTTGAAATAGAACAGTGAAATACTCTATTGAATTAATAAAATAATTCTATTCATTCAATAAAATTGTAATTGGTTTACTATAATTAGTAGTAAAAAATTAAGTTCAAATTTTGGGAAATCCAAAGCTTGAAAATAAAATTCCATTTTGGAATCTTATAAACTAAAATTTTAAAAATTAATATGGAATCATGTTTCCAAATTTAGATCTTAATTCACTAAAATTCAATTCAATTGTCTCAGTCGTTTATAATAGTTTACAATTATATTCCAGTACAGATTTAAAGACACTATTTAGATTTTAATAATGCAGCCAGTACTTTTTTTCTTTTTAACAAACGTTTATTTATCGTTTGGACTAAGGATTTTGGGTATATTTCCTTTTAATGGCAAAAGCCACTCTGTGATAGAAATAGAAGTAATGAAAGGTCTTGCACAAAAAGGCCACCAAGTTGATGTTTACAGTCATTATCCATTACAAAAGTTACATCCAAATTATACCGATTACAGTCTTGTTGGTTCAGCACCATGGTATAAAATGACTTATGATATAATAATGGCTCAGCGATCATTCAGTATGCCAGAGTTAGTTAGATTAGTGGGAAATCCAGTTTGTGAATTAATGGATCTTGAAATTTTTCAAAATTTAATAAAGAATCCTCCAAAATATGACCTAATAATTACAGAAGTATACTATTAGTTGATATTAATGTATAAATTTTATAGTTGATAACAATTTAAAATGATTTATAGGTGTTTGTTTCAAACTGCTACTTAGCTTGGGGCCGACATTTAAAAATACCGATGATAGGAATTGTCTGTACTCCATTAATGTTGGATTGGGTTAATGGATACGTTGGGAACCCTGTAAATTCTGCAACAGATACAGCAATGTATGCTGATAATACTCATCCAGTGACATTTTTTGAAAGATTATATAATTTTTTTCAAATTAATTCAATAATACTATCTGCTTATTTTAACCTTTTTGGACAAAACAATTATGTCAAAAAATATTTTGGTTCCAATTACCCAAACGTTTTTGATCTCCAGAAGGATTTGTCTTTAATTTTATTAAATTATAATTCTGCTATTTCTGGAGTAAAAACTTTTGCACCTTTGATAGTTCCAATTGCTGGTGTTCATATTCAAGACAATAATGAGAATCTACCTACGGTACAAAGATGAAATATTATTTCTTTGTACTTATTAACTGCACTTTAAAAATTCTTGTTCGGGTAATTACTATGAGGGTAATAAATTTTTTTATAAGATAGTAAATTTTTAGTCGGATAGTGAATTTAAAAATAGTAGAAGAAAATTCCAGAAAGTAATTAAAATTAATTAAAATTAATTAATTCCATAAAGTAATTACCCGGACAAAAAATTTTACAATGTACTTAAAATTTTTGATAAAAACATTCATCTTATGATTAGCTTGTACAAAAATGGTTGGATGAATCTGTTGATGGGTGCGTCTATTTTACATTTGGTTCCATGGTTCTAATCGAAACTTTTCCTAAGCATATAATTGAAGCATTTTACGCGTCTTTTAAGAAAATAGCACCTATCCGAGTGTTAATGAAAATTGAAAACGTTCAAGATTTACCACCAGGAATACCGGATAACGTTATGACGCAAAAGTGGTTTAATCAAGTTAAAGTTTTACGTAGGTTCATGAAAAACTTAGGTTCATAAATGATAACCTATTATTTTTTAATTTTAATTTCTTACTATTTGTTTTTTTATAGAACATAAAAATATAAAAGTATTCTTGACGCACGGTGGAGTTTTGGGAACTCAAGAAGCCATTTACTATGGAGTACCATTGTTTGGTATTCCCTTATTTGGCGATCAGTATTTTAATATGAATACTTATGTTAAAAAGAAAATCGCAGTGAAAGTTGAACTAGAGAAAATAACTGGAGAATCCTTGACTCAAGCATTTGACGAAATCTTAAATAATAAAATTTATAGGTAAACATAATCACAAAAAATATGACTAAATTATCTAAATAAAAAATTTTTAATTTTTTAACAGAGAAAACGTGAAATTAGTATCAAATCAATTTAAGGATGTTCCAATGAGACCAATTGATACAGCAACTTATTGGATAGAGTACATTTCTCGTCATGGAAGAGATGTTCTAAGGTCACCTGTTATTGATTTACCTTGGTGGCAAGCTCACCTTTTAGATATCTATTGTTTTATTATAATTATAATTTTATTTGTTATTTATTTTCATAAATTCGTGTTAAGTTTTTTTATAAACTTGTTTTTTATCAAAAAAGCTAATAATATAAAAAAAAATAATTAAAACGTAGGTATATTTTTGTTGGAATTAGAAAATTTAATTTATAAATACAATTATAAATTTTATAAATAAAAGTAATTTTAATATCGATTGAGTATACCTATACATTTTTTTGACGCATGAAAAAGATGTTAACCTATTAAGTCCGAAGACCACTTTTATTTGTCGATTTGCAAACCGCTTCAAAAAATATATTATTTACTGGAAATTCAAAATAAGATAATGGTCCTTTAAGTGAAAAGAGTTTCTTTTTAAGAATCCGAGGTCATTTTGATTTTTTTCATTTATTTAATGTTTAGAACTTATATTTTCTCCACGAGAAAAAATTTTCAATTTTCCAAAATAGCGGACGGAAAATTTTGACGCAAATTTTTTGGAAAAAGTTAATAATGCTAAAATTGAAAATAATATACGAGTAAGTGTTAGATGCTTTTATATGGGCTCAAAATTTTCCGTCCACCATGTTTGAAATTTGAAAATTTTTTCTAAATCATTTTTAAAAATAAATGAAAATGTAGCGGAAAATGTAGCGGATTTTAGTAAAATTACAGTGTTTTATAATTTCATAATCAGGGCTTTTGCGAATCTTTTTTTTTATAAGTTTGGCAAAATTGGACGCACTGTACAGACTTTCTAGAAGGCAGCAAAGTTCCTAATTCTGCTCATATTTTAAATGTATTTAATTCTATTATTAACTTTGGAATAACATTTATTTCGCAAAAATATTAATGTAAATCAATAAAACTATTATTATTAGATATTTATTATTTATTGAAGGTTTCGCCTTAAAAATTTACGTATACAGATGCTTTTAAAATAGCTGAAATTTCTAGGTTATTTTTGCAATCCTAAATGGACATATGCTAAAGCACGTTGCGCAAAATTAGGGATTCAAATGCAAGTTTTATTATTGCATTATAATAATTATTAAAATAATTAAAAACTTCATTACGAACGTTTTTTTAAGTCAAAAAAACAAAAATTTGCCTAATATCCTTCTTTCAAAAATATTTATAGCTTAAAATGTAAACCTCAGATACTAGCACAAAACAAGCAAAAATTTAGTTTTTCTTATTCTGAGCCAAAAAATACCTTTTGATTGAAATTTTTTTTCTACATTACTTGCAATTATTAAAATAATAAAGTTTTTTATCATCATGCAAAAACATTTATCATTAACCTGTTAACGCTTGAAATCGACTTTTGCCGTATCTGTACTTTGGCTACGTATCTCGGCGAATTTTTTTCTAATTAACATAAAAATTGGTGTACTACTATTTTTGAGTATGCTCTTTTTGAATCTGCCAAAAAAATTTCGAAAAATTATGTTTTTCATGCAGATTTCCAAGAAATAAAAAAAAAATGACGTTTTTTTTAAAGACTTTTTTTTAAAAAACATGAGTTTTCGACCTGAAAAAATTTTCGTAGATTATTGCAATAGTAAAAAAGAGTGCAATTTTTGTTCAATCTTTTCGTCTACAACCTGCAGAAAAAAAAATTTTACCGTTTTCGGGCAAAAATTTGGTCCCAAAAAAGTGCATTTTTCCAAAAAATGAAAGTTAATCTAGTCAATATACGGGTTTGGTTTTATTGTCACTAGGCCTCTCAAGATTCGGTTTAGTAGGGTTTTTTGGATCGCTGATCACGAATATTGAGGTATTTTTTATAAAAAATCGGGGTTTCACCCTTAAATAAGCAAAAACTACCCCTAAAAAGGGGTATTTTTGTTACATTTTCTCTGGCTGTCATCAAATTTCATCTAGTATGGTTTTTGGATCGCTGTTCACGAATTTTGGGGTCCTTTATTTAAGAAATCGGGGGTTCACCCTTAAATAAGCAAAAAACTATCCCCAAAAAGGGGTATTTTTGCTACTTTTACTCTGACTCTTATCAGATTTGGTCTAGAGTGGTTTTTTGGGTCGCTGATCACAAATATTGAGATAATTTTTATAAAAAATCAGTCCTTACCCTTTAATAAGCAAAAACTACCCCTACAAAAGGGTAGTTTTTATACATTTGCTCTGGCTCTTATCAGATTTGGTCTATAGGGGTTTTTTGGGTCTCTGATCACGAATATTCAGATAATGTTCATAAAAACTTGTAGCGTCACCCTTAAATAAGCAAAAACTACCCCTGAAGGGGTATTATCGCTACATTTGCTCTGGCTTTCATCAGATTCGGTCAAGTATGAGAATTAGAGAATTTTTCACCCATTTTAAATAAATAACAATTATTGATGTGATTCTTTTGACCGAGAGGGCTATTAAATAAAAATATTCAAGATCTTTTTTTATTCAGCGTAACGTTTCGTGTACGAACTGTACACCTTTTCAAACTGAAAAAATTTTTATTATTATGATATAATATTAAACAATAATTTACATTATATTTTATAAAATATTTTTACATACCGACAATGTATAATTATAATAAAATTGACTACATTTTTACTTAAAATTAGTTAAATTATCTTTGGTAGAAAAGAACAACATTGTTCTTAGTCAAAAAACAGATGTAGTATACTGCGTTTAGATAAACAAACACGGTATTGATAAACTCCGTTTTATACTACCATATGTATATATTTTATATGAGTGTAGTATATAGAAGCATGTATGTATATACTCTAACTTATATGATAAATATAAGAGATGAAAAATTGTTAGAGAAGTGTGAAAAAAGAGAAAGAGATAAAAAGTATAGTTATAACTAAAAATTATTAGGGAATTTTCTAGTAACATAATTTATGAAATTTTTATATAGACTATTGAGAAACATGGTATCTTCTTTTTTATTAACTGTATAATTATTGGCTTGAATGTGTAACATCTCTGATATTTTTCTCTTAAATAAGTTAGGTTCATAATTCATAATAGAGACCTTATTAAATTCAGTGTACAGTTCGTACGTTACGCTGAATAAAAAAAGATCTTGAATATTTTTATTTAATACCCCTCTCGGTCAAAAGAATCACATCAATAATTATTGGTCAAGTATGGTTTTTTGGGTCGCTGATCACGAATATTGAGGTATTTTTATGAGAAATCGGAGCTTATACCCGATTATTACTTACCCGATAATTACACCTTTATAAAAAAAAAAAAAAAAAAAAACTAGATGATTCTTGATAAAGGTATACCTTCTCGCGGTAAGAATCGGGCAACAATGATTTTGAAGCGCATCATTGGCTAATGACGTGTAAAAAATCCTACTAGACCGAATCTTATGAGAGCCAGAGCAAATGCCGCGATAATACCACTTCAGGGGTAGTTTTTTCTTATTGAAGGGTAAGGACCGATTTTTTATAAAAATTATCTCAATATTCGTTATCAACGATCCTAAAACCATACTAGATGAAATTTGATGACAGCCAGAGAAAATGTAGCAAAAATACCCCTTTTTAGGGGTAGCCTTTGCTTATTTAAGGGTGAAACCCCGATTTTTCATAACAACTACCTCAATATTCGTGATCAGCGATCCAAAAAACCCTACTAAACCGAATCTTGAGAGGCCTAGTGACATTAAAACCAAACCCGTATATTGACTAGAGTAACTTTCATTTTCTGGAAAAATGCACTTTTTTGGGACCAAATTTTTGCCCGAAAACGGTAAAATTTTTTTTTCTTCAGGTTGTAGACGAAAAGATTGAACAAAAATTGCACTCTTTTTTACTATTGCAATAATCTACGAAAATTTTTTCAGGTCGAAAACTCATGTTTTTTAAAATAAAGTCTTTAAAAAAAACGTCATTTTTTTTTTATTTCTTGGAAATCTGCATGAAAAACATAATTTTTCGAAATTTTTTTGGCAGATTCAAAAAGAGCATACTCAAAAATAGTGGTACACCAATTTTTATGTTAATTAGAAAAAAATTCGCAGAGATACGCGTAGCCAAAGTACAGATAAGGCAAAAGTCGATTTCAGGCGTTAATGGATTAATTAATTTTTAAGGGTCCGGAAATTTAGAAACCGCGCAGAATTACGGGACTCTCGCCTACCGGTAAAATTGCTTTAAAAATATTTTTTTTTCTACTGGTGATTGAATATTTTTTTTTTCTTTTTTTTTTTTCTTGCATCAGCCATGGAGTACCTTAAAGACCTGCAGATTTCCATGACCGCCCAGTTGTAGAAGTACAACCGGGAGATTTTGTCGACGAACCGTAGTTTCGAGATAATCGCGTTTGAAAATTTTTTTTTGTATTATTTCTTAAGTATTTCGCACGTTTAGAGTCTTATAATATCGTTAAATGCCTAAATATTTTAAGAGGGAATTTTTCAATGTACAAAGAGTTGGAAATAAAATTTAAAAAAAATTTTAGTTTTTGAAAAATCCAATTCGATCCCCTACCTTAAATCCCCTGCGCTTGCTTGCACCAAACCGGAACTCCCTTTTCAGGTATAACTTCAGTTTGGAACGCGCAGCCTAGGCAACTGGCAGCTGCCTTCCCCTTTGCCTAGAGACGGGAGAGCTCTCTACGATATAAAGCCCACCTCCTTCTTCTTCAACAAGGTAGCCCTTACGTACTCTACTACTTTGTTCCAATTTTCATAACTCCGTAGCATTTCCGGGACCACTGTCTCTGGCCTCCTAACCGGGAAGGGCGGGCGCCCCTCCGAGTAGCGCACACATCCGAAGAATTTGTGCTCTACGGTATCTATCTCAAATCTCTAAGTACTGCCTTGTTCACCTTGTGCCATTTCCTCAAACATTTCACGGTAGTACCCGTGAACTGTTAAGAACTGGTTGAGATAGAAATCTCCCCATGTTCGCGCCCCATCCAGGCCTTCAGGTTCGGAATCTGTGCGTGCACCTGCCATTTTTGTCACTGTCCCATCGTCTCTGCCATTTGTTCATAGCGTTGGAGCGAGCGCGAATGGAAATCACTTTGCACTCTTCTATGCTTTCGTAGATGGATTTCCGCTCTAATGCTAGCAGTTCAGTAGGAGGAACACCAGCTACCACCTGGATCACCGATAGCGATACCGTGTAGTATTGTGCTGGTGATCCTGAGTGTCGCTTGTCTCTGTACAGAGCAGATAATTTTTGGAATTCTTTAAAAATTCGCAATTGTTACTTATGTTTTTTGGATTCCTGAAATTAAACATAGAAGCTGTTGGTTTTTACTAAAAAGTTGGCAACTTCCGGCTGTTTTTCGAGATTTTCTAATTATTTTATACTGTTGTTTATGTTTTTTGTCTAAGTAAATATGAAAATGATATCTGTTTTTAACAAATTTGGTCTAACGGCCCACAATAAGCAACGTGAGATTATGTTTTATGACTGTATGTAATTTTTTTTATCAATGAACATATCAACCCCTAAATTGAAAATAATTTTAACAATTTTAGATGAAATCTACATTTTCAAAATGATAAGACCAGGTATTCTATAATAAAATTTTTTAATTTTTTTGCTAAAAATTATGCAGCTGAAATAATTAAAAAATATCCGTCAATTTTGACAATAATGGGTTAAGAGTACTGCATGGTAGCTATATTTATAAAATTTAAATTTGTTAATTAAAAAATTTAGAGATTAATTAATAAAAATTTAAAGTATAATATCGAATTTGTCATTCATCAAAGAATTATTTTAAAATTAAATAAATGCAATACTCTTAAATAAAATCATTAGACCAAAACCGAGCTTTTATTACTAATATTATAAACAATAATAAAAAATATAGTTTTTTTAGAAAGAATTTAATTTTTATTTTAATTTAGCAATATCTCTAGTGAAATTATTGAACTTGGGGGGGGGGGGCTTCTAATTTTAACATTTGGTATGGGCCTGCAGGAACTGGCCTAATGTACTTGTAGGATAGTTCGGCTCTGTACCAACTGGATTGCCCATAGCGACACCGTGTGTTATGCGTTGGCAATCCTAAGTGCGACTTGCCTCCGTATAGGGTTAATCTTATGCCTGTACTTTTTGATCCAAATTTCCAATCCGTAAAGCAGAACAGAATTCAACACGGACATCAGGAATCTTCGCTTCCCCGATCTGAAATCGGCCTTTTCACTCGTATTCTGAAATTGTTCCCAAAAGTCAGCTTATTATCAAGCAGAACTCCTAGGTACTTCACCGCTGTTCTGGTTTTGATCAAGTCAGGATTCCCGCCGTCGTCATCGTTTATGTCGAATATGGTGCAAACCCTTCGACAGGTCAGCAGTACGATCTCCGTTTTTGGAATTACGAGCTGGAGCCCGTGCTCGCCAATCCAGAGGTTTATCTGTCTCTTAATTTGATTCAAACTTTGCTGGGCCATTTCGATTTCTCTAACCTTTATGGTTAGGGCCACGTCGTCTGCGTACCCAATAAGGGAGACTCTTTCCGGGAGGTCAACTCATAGCAAGCCGTTATTCCACAGGTCAGGTCCGAGAACTGACCTTTGGGCAATGCTCGCACTATTTTATTTAAATGGGAAAATTGAGGTGCTTACAGGCACGCGTTTTTGAAAAACAGAAGCAAAGTCCTTGAAGTTGGGGACTTTTAATGACCAAAAGTTTACCAAAAAACTCGGGAAGCAAATTTTCTCTTAAAACTCCATTTTTAGGTCCACAGTATACACTGTAAAAAATAACCCCTGTAAATTATCAAAAATATAGTTTCTGTGCGTAAAATTAGTATATTTTGATAAATTTTTTTTTTTAAATTGTAAAGTTTTGAAAAAATCTAAAATTTATAATGTTGCCACAGCTTTAAATATTTTAAAGTATTGAAAACCCTCACCTTTGGATTTCAATAAATAGCTTAGGGTGAAATGTGTAAAATCACAAAAAAACGAAATGATGTAGTGCATACCATCATGTGATTCTGTATTATTTGGACCCATTTCATTTCTGCGCACCAGTTATAGCGCTGTCCTAGCTCTATTGAAATTAGTGAAATTTTTGTTTGTAACGGTGATTATACTTATATAATTTAAATGTCTCAATCTATCACCCAAAAGTTTCAAACTTTCTGAGGCTATAGTAGAGAAAAATTTTGAATCAAAGTTTACAGTATATAAACTTTTATAATTTCGTTCTGCTATTGTTACAACCTTATTGTTTTTAATAATCAAGCCTTTAAATTTTTGAAATAAAAAGTTATATGCTCTTATTCCCAATCTTTTTACAGCCACAAGATCATTTTCTAATCCAGGCACAAATAGCACTTAATTCAATGTTATTGTTAAATAATAATAATAATAATTTATTTCCAATTCAAATAATATATACAATAATGTTACATATTATAGGCCTACAGTAGGTAATAACCTGTAATAAATATTACCGCTTATTACACAGCTTACTTTTAATTTACCTTATATCTTATAGTTCCTGATTTTTAAACAGGTTTTTCTAACCTTTTTAAATTTTCTAACACAGTATGACTGATACCCTATCAAAAATTGTTATATAACATACTGTATAATTTATCATATTATTAATCATATAATTAATCATATAAATAATCATATAATTAATCATATTTAAATTTGATCCCGATTAGGATATATTTAATTATATGATTATTTATATGATTATTTATATGATTAATTATATGATTTTTAAATACCTTAATTTTTTTTTAAAAAAGCAACCCCGGTGCATAAGTTAACGTTAATTTAGGGTAAATTTAAGGTTAATTTAGGGTAGATTTAACGTTAATTTACTGTTAAATTTAACGTTAAAATTATCGCGGAAAATTGGAAAAAAAAATCTTAATAATTATGTATTTTTTAATTTTACTAATCCAATTGTAGTTATTATGGAAAATTCCCTGATGTTTCTAAAATTAAGCATCATTGCTATTTTTGAATCAATTTTCATTAATTTCTTTTCACAACTAAATTTTTTGATCAAATATTCGTTCTAACATTAAATTAAACGTTCAAATTCGGTATTAAATTTAACATTAAAATTTAACGTAAAAAAAAACATCTCAACATAGCAACCAAAGTTTTAGAAACATTTTTGAAATAAGCCTTGAAAATTTTACTAATGTTCGCAGATAAACGTTTCCAAACGACGTTTTATTAATATTTCAAGACGTTTCATCGGCTCCGACTTTTTTCCCTAAAAAATTGCCTTTTGGCGTATTTACAGACATTTGGTGTAAAAAAAATAAAAAAAGTTAGTATTTCCTTCATTTTTTTATTTTATTAACGGATCAATGAAATGGCAAGGTATTTGTTCAAAACAAAAATTTACAATTTATTAACACTTTGATCTTCGATCAATAAACTACAGCTGGTTTATTAACATCATTAAAAATTTCTGTAAATAAAAGAAAATATAAATTTTTTAGCTATTATTCTCTATAAAAGATTAAATCTGAATAAATTGCATTACCTATTTGTTTATTCAATTACATTGAATGATCGTTTTAATTTTTTGAAGATGCAGTCCGGACTTCAAAATCCTGCTATTATTAACTGCAGATGTGAAATTTTCAATTTAAGAGTTTCGATCAGAATTCCATCTTTCGAAAAAAAGTTTTGTACTAAATCTCCAATCAGACTCTCAAAAATATTTAGTTACTTTCCAATCTCTGAGAATCAAAAAAAGTAAAACTATAGTTTTTCACACTGTCAGATTGCTGCGCTTAAATTTTTCTTAAAAATTAAGCAAATTCTTAAAAACCGGTAATTAAAGGGACATTAATTGTAGTAAATGTTTTTTTGAAAATTGAACTTTTTGTATGTGTTATAAAGGGAATAAATATAAATAAATAATGCATAAATCACATCATATACACTGAAAACATTCTTGTCCGGGTAATTACTATCTGGGCAGTAAATTTATATTATCGGGATAGTTACCTATATAGTAATTACCCGAAAAAGAATTTTTACAGTGTATGAATCAAGAATATCAGGTATCTAGCACCAAAAATGAAAAAAAAAAAATTGACTTAAAAAATTGAGGCCATGATTTTCCGGTAGTTTTGACCCTATAGAATGAAAAAAAAAACGTAAACACGGAATCCGCGATTGATGCCAAAAAGATTTTCCCACTTATATGTCAAAAACCATGTTTTTCGTATCAGAGCTACCCTAAATTTTCAAAATGACTTTTTAAGTAAATAAAATTTTTAAAAAATAGATAAAAAAATCTGATTGCCAGGGAGAAACCACTTCAGTAGAAGAAAAAAACTTTTCTTTTTACGATGAAATTTAGACAAGTTATCGTCAATTTAAGATTTTACTTAAATTTGTCTTAAAAAATATATTTAAAAAAGCCTGTTTCTGAATTTAAATATGCATTATTTGCTTATGATTCTTATGGTAAAATATTACTTTTTTTTTTTAATCTTTTACTTTTTCCCTGAGTATTCATTTCTTTAAGAAAAAAATCATTTTTTTTACCACATTTCAATTATTGGGTCAAAAACTGTGTTAAGTAAATTTTTCTATTTTCAGTTTTCAAATTTTTCAAAAATGAAAATGATTTTTTTTCTTAAGGAAATGAATGATAATGATAATTAAAAATATGAACTCAAAATCGTGATTAACTATCCCGTAAACCTTACTGGGGTATCAAAAATATGCTTAGCACCAATTTTTTTCAATAAATTACCTATCTTGCTATTTTTTGCCAGTTTACATTATATAGCGTTCATTACTCAAAACTGGCCATCCAAAAATGTTTGAAACCTTCATAATCGGTTTCAGTGACCCAAAAAACATACGTTTGACTGAGGTGGATCCATTCTCGTTCTGATAAAAATTTATAACCGGTTTGTGTAACTACACAACCAACGAGCATGGAACATGTTTACTTATAACAGTAATAAATCCAAAAACCGAAATTACAATAAATCCTGAAATATATATTATCCTAAGTCCGTAAACTTAAAGTATTCTAAGCTGTTTTTGTTATCAGGGCCTGATCAGGTCCTGACTCCCACTTCAAATTATTCTAAGTCCCTAAATTGAAAATATTCTAAGTCCATTTAACCCCCCCTAGAACGTCACTTTTTCACCCCACCCCCCCCCCCTACTGAGCCAAACTTTTTCAAATACCCCATCCAATGAACATGTTCCATGTTAAAAATTTTTGAATGCATTTAACATTGCTGACGCGTTGACTAATGTAGAACTTCTATCTTTTTTAAAACAAATTTAAGGTTGAATCGGGTGGATAAAAATAGAATTTTTTGGGTAAAAATTTCTGGAGATCGAAACTTATGGAATGTTTAATATTTTTAGCCCTTGATCATGTTATGTGTCCCTAAAAATTTAAAAAATAATTTTGAAAATTTATTGACTACTGACGGAGATATTAGCGCTTGAAATTGCATTAATTGTTGAGGTACTTAATTAATCAAGACTTTTTTATAAATAATCTGATTTTAAAAATCTTTGAATAAAATATTTAGGACATTATTTAGCATCGATTCACTAAAAAAAATTTTGATTTTCTACGTTTTGCCGCGAATAAATTGATTTTTTGAAAAATTTAGGTTAGGCCAAAAATCAAAAAACTTGAAATATATTTCACATTATTGTTAAAAATTGAGATTTTTTTTAGTGAATCGATGCTAAATAATGTCCTAAATATTATATTCAACGATTTTTAAAATTAGATTATTTATAAAAAAGTCTTGATTAATTAAGTACCTCAAAAATTAATTAAATTTCAAGCGCTAATATCTCGGTCTATAATCAATTAATTTTCTAAATTATTTTTTTAATTTTAAGGGACACATAACATGATCAATGGCTAAAAATATTAAACATTCCAGAAGTTTTGATATCCAGAAATTTTTACTCAAAAAATGCTATTTCTATCCACCTGATTCAACCTTAAGTAAAATCTTAAATTGACGATAATTTGGCTAAATTTTATCGTAAAAAGAAAAGTTTTTTTTCTTCTGGAGTGGCTTTTCCCTGGAAATTGGATTGTTTTATCAAACTTTTCAAATTTTATTTATCCAAAAAGTTATTTTCAAAATTTGGGATAGTTCAGATACGAAAAACACGGTTTTTGACATAAAAGTGTCAAAATCTCTTTGGCGTTCATCTCCGATTTCGTGTTCACATTTTTTTTGTATTCTATAGGGTTCCAGAAAAAGTTACCAGAAAATCATGGTGGTAGTCGCGGCCACGTCGATTTTTTTTTTTTTAATTTTGGTGTTCATAAAACGTATTTTTTCGTAGAAATGGAAATATAGAGTTTTTGAGTGGCATCTCTCGGGAATCCAATGATGTGGGTCTTTTAGTCGGTAATTAAATAAAATTTAAAGGTTTTTTTTGCAAAAAATTGCAAAATTTATCACGGGCTCTAGTGTTATATAACGTTTTTTGAGTTTTATACTTTCATAATCACATGCTTTGCTCATAAGAGCCCGTGTTAAATTTCGCATTTTTGTGTACAAATGTCTGAAAATTTTGTTAGATTACCGACTAAAAGATCCACACCATTGGATATCTGAGACTTTTTTCTAAAAAACTGTAAATGAAAAAAAAAAAAATTAAATATTTTATAGTATTAATTTAAATTTAAAATATAGATAAGTTTAAAAGACAATTAATCTGCATCAATTTTAATTAATTAATTTTTTCAAAAAACTCTTAATTAACCCTTAACCATTAGGTTTAAACTCTTACCAATTTTTTTTTGGTTCGGATAAGCCAAACTGGAGATACCCTGCACATCGTTTTTTCTTCTTATTTCTGCCTTATTAAAAAAATTCATTTTTGATTCGAGGTAGTTTTTTTCTTATTCACAGAACCAATATTTTTTGAGAGATCTAGAATATTCTAGATTTGATAGAAAAAGTTTTAAATTTTAATAAAAGTTTGAATCAAGGTTATTAAATAAAACTTACGTTACGATATAATTAATGCTTTATTTAGATCTAAGAGTAAAATACGATTTTAAAATTGATAAAAAAGTAGTTTCACCACAACAGCAATCCATCCTTATCTTTATTCAGAATTCAACAATATTTGATCAATACAACAAATTTTCTTAATCCACTAAAAAAATTTTCCTTGATTGAATCTCTGTAAAAAATTCACAAAAATGTATTTTATTTTTAATATTGAACCAATTAATTTTTAGCTAAATATATATTTTTTGTATACATTTAAATATTTTTTTTACTGATAAAAATGCAATTAACTTTTTGGTTAAGTTTGTTTATATCAAAGTTCAAGTTCATTAGCATGATATGAACTATATGTTCATAAGCGAACTTAACCAAAAACTAAATTTCATTTTTTAATCAGCAAAAAAAATATTTAAATGTACAAAAAATTATATTCAGTTAAATATTTACACGAACTAAATTAAAAATATATATTTTTTTGTGAATTTTTTACAGAGAATCAATCAAGGTAGATTTTTTTAGTGAAATAAGAGAATTTGTTGTATTAATCAAATATTGTTGAATTATAAATAAAGATAAGGATGGACTGCTGTTGTGGTGAAATTACTACTTTTTTATCAATTTCAAAATCTTATTTTACTCTTAGAGCTAAAGCATTAATTATATCGTAACGTAAGTTTTATTCAATAACCTTGATTCAAACTTTAATTAAAATTTTAAACTTTTTACTATCAAATCTAGATCTGTCAAAAAATATTGGTTCTGTGAATAAGAAAAAAACTACCTCGAATCAGAAATGAATTTTTTTAATAAGGCAGAAAAAAGAAGAAAAAACGATGTGCAGGGTATGTCCAGTTTGTCTTATCCGAACCAAAAAAAAAATGGTAAGAGTTTAAACCTAATGGTTAAGGGTTAATTAAGATTTTTTTGAAAAAATTAATTATAAACAAAATAGTGGTTGCGCAAAATTTAAATTCAAAAGAGGTACAGAAATAATAAAATAAAAAATAAAAAAAAGTAAATAAACAATTTTAGTTATAATCTCATTTTTTAAATAATTATTTATCTATATATTTTAAATTTAAATTTATATTATAAAACATTTAATTCTTTATTTTGACATTTACAGTTTTTTAGAAGAAAGTCTCAGATATCCAAAGGTGTGGGTCTTTTAGTCGGTAATCGTACAAAATTTTTAGATATTTGTACACAAAAATGCGAAAAATAACATGGGCTCTTATGAGGAACACATGTATCACGACATCAGATAGATATAGCACATCGCCTGTAAATATTAAAGTATAAAAATGCCTGTTTCTGAACTTTAAACATGCAATACTCGCTTGATTTTGATCATAAAATAATACATTTTAACATGGAACATGTTCATTGGATGGGCTATTTGAAAAGGTTTGGCTCGGAAGGGGGGGGGGGGTTAAATATGGACTTAGAATATTTTCAATTTAGGGACTTAGAATAATTTGAAGTGGGAGTCTGATCAGGCCCTGATAAGAACAAGAACTTAGAATTCTTTAAGTTTATGGACTTAGGACAATTTATATTTCAGGATTTATTGTAATTTCGGTTTTTGGATTTATTACTGTTATGAGTGAACATGTTCCATGCTCGTTGGTTGTGTAGTTACACAAACCGGTTATAAAATTTTTTTTTTTAACCGATTAATTTTCCCCTGGCAATTCAATTCTTTAAGAATAAAAATCATTTTCATCAACCAAATTTCAGTTTTTTGAGGTCGAGAAAAACGAATTTAAGGGAGAAAAATTTCAATTTTTCACCCTGAAATAATTTCCGATTTTTCAAGATAGCGGTCATAAAAATTTTAAAACGAATTTCAGAGGAAAAATTTTCAAATTTTCATCCTAAAATATTTTCCGAGTTTTCAAGATAACGGAAAATTTTCTTTTTAAAATTCGTTTTTTTCAACCTCAAAAACCCATTTTTTTATGTCCGCCATATTGAAAAATCGGAAAATATTTTCGGGTGAAAAATTGAAAATTTTTTCTTTAAAATTCAATTCCTTGACCTCAAAAACCTTCCGGTAACGTACAAAGTTCATTTTCTAATATATATCTAACTCGACCACCAACTCACCCGACAACTCGCCCAACAAGTCTCTCGACTATTTATCCACCCTCTCTCTAATTCTCCCATGATACTATACGGCTTCCGTAATAACTAGCTTGATTTCTATCGTAAAATAATAATTTTTTTTTTAATCAATTAATTTTTCTCTGGCAATTCATTTCCTTAAGAAAAAAAAATCATTTTTATTGACAAATTTTTAATTTTTAGGTCAATAGCCTTTGAAAACTGTAAGTAGCAAAATTTATTTAACACAGATTTTCATTGGTTTTTGACCCAATAGTTGAAATGTGGTAAAAAAAAATGATTTTTTTCTTAAAGAAATGAATACTCAGGGAAAAAGTAAAAGATTAAAAAAAAAAAGTAATATTTTACCATAAGAATCATAAGCAAATAATGCATATTTAAATTCAGAAACAGGCTTTTTTAAATATATTTTTTAAGACAAATTTAAGTAAAATCTTAAATTGACGATAACTTGTCTAAATTTCATCGTAAAAAGAAAAGTTTTTTTCTTCTACTGAAGTGGTTTCTCCCTGGCAATCAGATTTTTTTATCTATTTTTTAAAAATTTTATTTACCTAAAAAGTCATTTTGAAAATTTAGGGTAGCTCTGATACGAAAAACATGGTTTTTGACATATAAGTGGGAAAATCTTTTTGGCATCAATCGCGGATTCCGTGTTTACGTTTTTTTTTTCATTCTATAGGGTCAAAACTACCGGAAAATCATGGCCTCAATTTTTTAAGTCAATTTTTTTTTTTCATTTTTGGTGCTAGATACCTGATATTCTTGATTCATACACTGTAAAAATTCTTTTTCGGGTAATTACTATATAGGTAACTATCCCGATAATATAAATTTACTGCCCAGATAGTAATTACCCGGACAAGAATGTTTTCAGTGTATATGATGTGATTTATGCATTATTTATTTATATTTATTCCCTTTATAACACATACAAAAAGTTCAATTTTCAAAAAAACATTTACTACAATTAATGTCCCTTTAATTACCGGTTTTTAAGAATTTGCTTAATTTTTAAGAAAAATTTAAGCGCAGCAATCTGACAGTGTGAAAAACTATAGTTTTACTTTTTTTGATTCTCAGAGATTGGAAAGTAACTAAATATTTTTGAGAGTCTGATTGGAGATTTAGTACAAAACTTTTTTTCGAAAGATGGAATTCTGATCGAAACTCTTAAATTGAAAATTTCACATCTGCAGTTAATAATAGCAGGATTTTGAAGTCCGGACTGCATCTTCAAAAAATTAAAACGATCATTCAATGTAATTGAATAAACAAATAGGTAATGCAATTTATTCAGATTTAATCTTTTATAGAGAATAATAGCTAAAAAATTTATATTTTCTTTTATTTACAGAAATTTTTAATGATGTTAATAAACCAGCTGTAGTTTATTGATCGAAGATCAAAGTGTTAATAAATTGTAAATTTTTGTTTTGAACAAATACCTTGCCATTTCATTGATCCGTTAATAAAATAAAAAAATGAAGGAAATACTAACTTTTTTTATTTTTTTTACACCAAATGTCTGTAAATACGCCAAAAGGCAATTTTTTAGGGAAAAAAGTCGGAGCCGATGAAACGTCTTGAAATATTAATAAAACGTCGTTTGGAAACGTTTATCTGCGAACATTAGTAAAATTTTCAAGGCTTATTTCAAAAATGTTTCTAAAACTTTGGTTGCTATGTTGAGATGTTTTTTTTTACGTTAAATTTTAATGTTAAATTTAATACCGAATTTGAACGTTTAATTTAATGTTAGAACGAATATTTGATCAAAAAATTTAGTTGTGAAAAGAAATTAATGAAAATTGATTCAAAAATAGCAATGATGCTTAATTTTAGAAACATCAGGGAATTTTCCATAATAACTACAATTGGATTAGTAAAATTAAAAAATACATAATTATTAAGATTTTTTTTTCCAATTTTCCGCGATAATTTTAACGTTAAATTTAACAGTAAATTAACGTTAAATCTACCCTAAATTAACCTTAAATTTACCCTAAATTAACGTTAACTTATGCACCGGGGTTGCTTTTTTAAAAAAAAATTAAGGTATTTAAAAATCATATAATTAATCATATAAATAATCATATAAATAATCATATAATTAAATATATCCTAATCGGGATCAAATTTAAATATGATTAATTATATGATTATTTATATGATTAATTATATGATTAATAATATGATAAATTATACAGTATGTTATATAACAATTTTTGATAGGGTAGCAAGATTCTCTAATGCCACTGAACCAATAAACCACCTACTGCCATTATTATTATTATTATCAGTACGCTTATCATCTAATGCTTCACGTCTGCAATCGTGATATTTGAAAATTTTGACATTTTCTGACCAAAATTATGACAACTAATAAAAATACATCCTTCTTTCTCTCTACAATACGAGATTATGTTATTTTAATAAGCAATTTATATATTTAATACGATTACTGTAAATAAAGAGTAGGGGAGAATCACCATGTATGGCGCGGCTTATTTGTAAGCCATAAAAATAAAAAAAAAATCGCTTTACAGATATATAAATAAATTAAAAAGATTCTGTAAAGGCTAAAAAAATATAATATTCATAAAATTTCCCAATTAAAAAATTTTATTTCACTTTTAGAATTAAAAAAAGATGACCTTTGGCAACCACGATTTTAGCAGTTGTGTTCTTAATTAGTGCGCAACGGTTCACAGTATGACGCGGCCCCTTCAAAAGTACATAACCTTATTTTTTTTTTAATAATTAAGGAAACCAGGTAATTTAAAAGGAACAAATAGCACAATTTATTTTTTAAGTAAATTTTAATATATTTAATTACAAAAAATAGGTATTTTACCTATATTATTTATTTTTTCATAAAATTTTATATTATATATTTATAGGTAATCAGTATTTATTAAAAATGTATTTTTGTTTTACAAATAAAATACAATTTTGTATCTAAAACTAATAATAATCTTTCTTATAGACCATAAACTTAAGTTAAAAATAAAATTAAATAATAAGTAATTCTAATGAGATCATTATAATTTTTAAATCGAGTTACTTTATTTGAGAATATATAAAGGTATCTACTCTTCATTTTGAATAAAAATGTTCTTTGTTAGGTCAAGGTTTTCAAATTTTTCTGATAAATTTGGAAAATCAGCAGCTTCTAAAAGAAGTTTCATTTTTTTTTATGGTACTTTTTCTTTTTGGACTTCATTTCTTTTTTTTTTCTTTTAATTTTGCCTCCTTTTTTTTCATTTCTAATTCTTGTTTTTCTTTTTTTATCTTTTTTTTCAGCTTCTTATGCAAGCTTTTCTCTAAGCTTTTCTTCTTTCAGTTTTCTTTTTTCCTCAGGTTTTTTCAATTTTTCTTGTTTTTCTATCTCTTGTTTTAAATTTTTTTGCTGAATTTTTTCCTGCTTTAAATTTTTTTTTGTGATTGCTTCTTTTTCTTTTTCAAGCTGTGATATTCTTTATTTTGTCACTTCATTTCTTTTTGGACTCGAAGTTAAAATTTCAGAACTTTGTTTCATTATACTTTCAATTTTTTTCGATTCTTTTTTAAATGAAAAATTTGGGATATACTAATCTAATAATGATGAAAAATTTTCTTTTGGAGAAGGCAATATTTCTCGTTTCAGAGATAAATCTAAAGGTTCTGTAAAATTTTTATAAGAGTAAATATAATTTTAAATGAAAATATTTTATCAAATTAAATTTAACTATTAAAAAGTTTTATTTATTTGAATTATATTTAATATAAAAAAATGAAATAATTGTTACCATCTTGCATTTTGACATTGGATGTTTCTTTTATAGAACTGGTTGACCTAGCGTTTTGAGAAATTAATGTACATTTATTTGATGCATTGCCTGCTTTATTTGATTTAATATTATTTTCTTGAATAGGATTTTCTTTCAATATATTATCTACAAATTTTAAAAATTAAATCATTATTATTTTTACTTATTTAAAATATTTTACTCATAAAATTTATGGTAATCTACCTTTAAGAGCAGGATGCATAACTGAAACTACGTGTTTCGAAATTTCTAAAAATAATAAATCATTTATCCAACCATTGGAACTAATTTTAACAATCGATCCTTCTGGTGCACCATTTGCTAGCGTTGCATCCATACGTTTCCTAGGAAATATAAACATTGGTGGTATGAAGACACCAGTAGCACCAACGCAACAAACTACTGTCACAGTTTTTCCACGTTCACCAGATGTTGGTGCTCCATGTTGTTTTAATCCTTTAGTAGCTATCACATTTGTAGGCCTATGGACAGTAGTGATTCCTGTTTCATCAATGTTTATAATTCTTGAGCCACTGAATTTATGTTTTGCCATCATTGAAGCTACAATATCGAAAAACTTCTCTATCTCTTCTTTACAAAAACCTTGAATACGGTTTAAGCTTGTGGCTTCTGGTTTACGAACACTTAAATCGCTATTCCTTTTTAAATACAAATCAAACCATTTTCTTCCAGCTATTGCTTTATCTTTATTGAAATTATGCTTTAATCTCATTTTTTCAGTAATCTGAAAAGCAACTTTTCTAAACATTTTAGGAGTCAAACCATTATATGTGGAAGCTACTTCTTTCAATCTTTCAGTAATCTATGCTTCTTGTTCCTTTGAAAATACTGTTCTTCTACCAAGCTGAGGAGGTAAAACCTTTGCTTCACCAGCTTTTAACCTTCTTCTTAAAGTGCTTTCTGGAATACAATATTTCAAGCCTGCTGATTGAATAGAATTCCCATCTTTTATATCATTTAGTGCAGCAGCTAACTGCTTATAAGTCCACTTTCCTCTTACTTTAATTTGCGATGAAAACATCCTAATAATGTATTTAAATAAAATGTATAAAATATGCATCCTTAAATAAATTTTAAAAATAAATTTAAAAAAAATGAATACCAGATTATTTAATGTTTTAGCTTACCTGAAAATCTTGATTGTTTTTTTGTGCAACTAAACATTAACTTAAATTAAATAAATTATAATTCAATTATAATTTTTTTGAAAAACGCGAATTTTTATACTTTTAATATATTTATTTTACTACTGACATGTAGGATAATTATTATAAAAAAAATAATTGTATTAAAGAAAATCTCAACGAAAGGCACATTGTTTTACTAGCTAGTTAAGGTTAGGTATTGCTAATATCGGGCGCGCACTGCTGCAAACATCATCTGCGCCATACTGAGAACGGTGGTAGCTTTTTGAAATTGTTTAAATTTAAAAAAAAAATTGTTTATTTATGAATAAAAGTTTTTTGTTTTAACAAATAATAGTATTATTTACAAAAATAAAAAAAAAATTTTTATCAAAGCACGTATGTAAAGGTTTTAGAGCTTATTTATTATGTAACAAAAATAGTAAGAAAATAAGGGCATATTTAAATTGTTAAATAAAAAAAAAAAAAAAAGTTTCAAATAAAATTTTTTAATTTAATATGTTAATAAGTTGTTTCTAATGAAATTACAAAAGAAATCAGAATAAAAAAATGCAATTATTAGTTAATATTAAGACATGACGCATTAGGTACTGCGCCATACAACGGTGCTTTCCTCTAAGCTCAGAAAAGTCAAAAACCATGTTTTTTCACATGCTTCTTGAGTTAGAAACGCTGCCGATAAATCAGTCACAAACTTTTCCTTACTAACACTTGCTTATTTTCTTTCTTCATCAATTAACTGTACTCTCACAAAACTTAAAGTTAAATTTTCAGTACTCACCGTTTCAATGGCAGTTACGACATTATTAAATCTTTTTGAGATACGTTATTTGCATAAATTATCAGTAGAATTCAGGCACTGCTGTTTCCTACTATCGTTGCATCGGTTCTCGCAATTCCCGAATAAGTATATCAAGTGTAAGAAAATGATTTATCCATGTGTCTTTCTGTGCATCGAATTTAAACAGTACAAAATGTTTTCTGTTCGATAATTGATTAGTTATACTTTTACGTTGAAGTATACGTTGAACACACTCCACAGATAAAACAAAGTTTCCAGGTCTTTCACTTATTGTAACTGGCTTGACAATACGCTGTATTGGCAAAAAAATCTACCACCTTAAAATGACAAAATCGGCGCTGATGTACAAAAATGGCGATGACAAGCGGTGTAATGGCGCAGTCAAGCGGTGTATTAGATATAGGGAAAAAATAGTTCTTCAATAAACCACCTGCGACGTTTGGTTATTTTTTTTTGCCAATAAGTTGATAAGAAAACTTTTAATTGCTTTTGGCGTGTTCTTTAAGTTCTTTCGTTTTTGCTTTTTTTGAAGCTGCTGTATCTTCTTCAGCAAAAGTCATTTATTCTTATACGGTACAATTATACCGGGTGGAACAAAATTACCACGGATTTTTACATTGCTATTGTATATCAAAGCAATGTAAATAACCGCGACAATTGCATTCCACCCGGTGTATTTTAAGTAGAAGTTCTACTTTTGTTAACAATGTTTTCATTATCAATTTCCAGTTATCAAATGTTAGTACCGAAAAAAAGAGGTATCCTATATTTTTCCACGTCGTACGCCACCTTTATAATATTAACTTTTTTTAATAAATAAAAAAAACTTTTTACCCAGGTAATTAATCTTTTTGCTTATAAAATTGGGCCCTAATAAAATTTCATTAAACAATGCACAGTTATTAAATATTTATTTATACATTTACGATATAGAAATCTATCATTATTTATACAAAACTCTTATAATAATTATTAGGGATTGTGATTTGGAGGTTAAGGTTAACACATAATAACAACGCATTATATATCCTTCTCTTAGGAGTGAACAGTCCACACTACTTAATTATAGCTAGCACCACATACTTCTCACATATACATACATATATTTAATTACTAATACTATAACAGCCTCCCATAATTAAATAATACTTTTGTTCACTTTATAATTTCATAATTTAAAAATCTTTTATTTACAATAATTTAGTAATAAAAATTTAATTAATATATTTATAATTTGTTTAGAAAAATAAAAATTTAATTTATTTAAAGTTTATGAATTTAAAATTTTAATTATATATATATAGAAAAATAATTTAAGTTATACGTATAAAAATTTATTTAACATATGTTTTATTTCAAACCCATTTCATCGATGAATTTTTTTAGTTTTATTTTTGCTAATGCTTTTGTTAAAGCGTCTGCCAGCATCTCTCTTGATGGACAGAAGTTAAGAATGATTTCACCTAATTCTATGCTCTCCTTGGCATAAGATCTTGTGATGATTATATGCTTGGTACGATGAGTATAACCTTGGTTTGTGCTAAAATCTATAGTTGATGTATTATCACACATAATAGATATGAATGTTGGTAACAGCTCTGATAAGAATCCTCAAAGTCAGACAGATTCTTGAATAGTTGCAGTTAGAGCTTGGAATTCAGCATCACAAGATGACAAAGCCGTTGTTGCTTGACGTTGGCATCTCCAACTTATAGCTGCATTTTGCATCTTAAAAATATATCCAGTAATGGACTTACCATCTGGATCTGATCCGCAACTTGCATCACTATAACCAATTAAGTCCACTTCTTTGTTGCGATGGAAAGTTAATTTTAGGTGTTTAGTACCTTGCAAATACCTAAAGACTTTCTTGACTGCTTCCCAGTGACTGAAACTAAAATTTGTAGTAAACTTACTAAGGGTACTTATCGTATATGCCAGGTCAGGACGAGTTCCCTGCAACAAATACATCAATGTCCCAATGGCTCTCTGATAAGGGATTTTATGCAGTCGTTGGATATCTTCAGGAGTTTTTAAAGTTTCATCATCACCTTGATCTTTTGCTGTTTCTGGATCTATTGGTGTTAGTGTAACGTTGCAGTCTTGCATTTGAAATCTTCTTAGACTTGCCTCAATGTAGTCAGATTGATCTAGACTGAGATTACCCATTTTTCTGTCTCTTGTCACATTTATGCAAAAACATTTCTTAATTTCTCCCAGATCCTTAATTGGGAATTCAGCTAATTTCTCAAATAATAGTTTTAAATGACTACTGGAGTTAGACTTGCATATTAGATCATCCACAAAAACTGCAACATAAACTGTAATACCTCGATTATCATAATAATATACACATGGATCAAAGGTTGACCTTTTGAAGTGAATTTCCAGGAGACGTTGGTTGATCTTTTTATTCCAGGCTAATCCTCCTTGTTTTAAGCCATATATTGCCTTCTTGAGCTTACACACCTTATCCTCGTGGCCTTTGACTTCAAAACCTCTCGGTTGCTCCATGTATACCTCTTCCTCAAGGTCGCCTTGCAAATAAGCACACTCTACATCCATGTGAACAATATCATAGTCATCCTTGACATCTAATGCTAGTAATAATCTAAGAGTTGTGTATCTGACTACAGGTGAGTAGGTGTTTTTAGAATCAAAACCTTGAACTTGATCAAAACCTCTTGCTACATTCCTTGATTTATACTTTATCTTTCCATGTGGTAGAATCTTCCTTTTATACACCCACTTACATGAAACGATATTTATATTTTTTGGCCTATTGCACAACACATATTTTCCATTTTTTATTAAACTATTATGCTCATCTTGCATTGAGCTTATCCATTCATCTGCCTCTTCACAATTAATGGCCTATTCATATGTTTCTGGTTCTTTATATTCTGCCTTTGATGCATAACATACATTATCTTCAATATAGTATGTATCTAATATTTCTTCAACATAACAGGTTATATAATCTTTAAATCTCTCAGGTAATGACTTAGGCCTTGTTGATCTTCTTATAACACTTTCACTTCCCTCTTCTATCTCCATGTCAGCATCATCACAATTAGTATTATTTATCTTCATTTTTACTTTTATCATTACTTAATTCAACTTGACTAACATCATTTTCTCCTTATGTATCATTCAGTCTGACCTTTTATCTTTTGTACTACTTTTTCCTTTTTTATTCATCTTCTTCTTTTTCTTTTCCATTGGCCTTTCATTTTTTAAAACATTTATCTCTTCTTCATTCTGCACATCACCTGCTTCTTCGTCTTCTTTATTTAAGTTATCTGATAGTTCATATACATTACTAAAAATATGATCTATATTCTGCTCATTACTCATTATATTTTCTGTTGTATTTTCTGTATCTCTTTTATTTATACTCCTTTTAATAGTTGGTTTTTCTTGCACTGCATTTTCAAAAAACTTAGCATTTCTGCTTGTTACAAATTCCTTCTCATTGACTAAATAAAAATTATATGCTTTCATATTACTGGAATATCCCATAAAGATTGCATCCTTTGACCTTGCAGCAAATTTCATACCATTTCTATTCTTAAAATGATCCAAAAACTCTAAAATAATTTAAATCAGGTGCTTTGTTGTTCCATAACTCGAATGGTGTTAATTCTTTTATAACATTTATTGGTGTCCTGTTTAGAATATGAGCTGCAGTTGCAACAGCTTCTGCCCAAAATTTAGCTGGAAGGTCTGCTTCAATTAACATAGTTCTTGCCATATCTATTACTGACCTGTTGATACGTTCGCTTCTACCATTTTGTTGTGGGCAATAAGCCACACTATATTGGCATTCTATTCCATTTTTTACCATATAATCCAATAGTCTCTTGTTTACATACTCTCTTCCTTGGTCAGAACGAACAATTTTGAATTTAACTTCATACCTATTTTCTATCCAGTTTCTAAAATCAATAAAAGTATCAGTTACCTGGTATTTATTTTTAAGAAAGAATATGAACAAGTATCTGCTAAAGTCATCTATAAAAGTTAAGAAGTACTTGTATCCCTTTAATGAGCTTTCTTTGATCTGACATAAATCTGTGTGTATAAGTTCCCCTGGTTTACTTGCTCTGCTATTACTTGGACGGTACGGCTGCTCAGTTTGCTTACCCCTGATGCAGGTTTCACATGGTTGGAACTGCTTGTCGCTGAAGTTTACACCAAAAGATTTACCTCTAAGGATATTCATATACTGGAAATTTAAATGCCCCAGTCGACAATGCCATAAATCCAAGTCCTGAGTTAGTAATGCCACAGCAGCTGGTGCGCTATAAATGTCGTTTGATAAATTATTATTATTTGTAGAATATGCAGAATTTATATCTTTTTTATTTAATACATAAATGCCATTTGGCATTAAATTTCCTGTGGCTATAACCTTATTATTACTATTTACAATGTAGCATGTTTTGTCTTTGTGATTAAAATTTACATCAAAACCATCCTTATTTAAGCAACTTACAGACAATAAATTAATTGATAAATTTGGTACACACAAGGCATTCATAAAATTTAATTTAGTAATAATATTGTTTTTATTTGTTTTTATACATACTGAACCTTCTCCAATAATTTTTGTCTTATTTTTATTAGCAACAGTAATGAAAAGAAACATTTTGAAACATTTTTTCATTGTTGCACATGTGTCTGGATGCGTCGCTATCGATGACCCATGGTTCGTCCTCTCCACTTTCTTTTATATACATTGACACAAAACATAAATGCGCGAACGATACATTTACCTCATCATACTGCAACGTGCGATTATTACATATTCTATTATAATCTTCATATAAACTTGAATTTCTGTCTTCTGCTCTAGTGTCGCACATATTTCCCGTGGTTTGGCGGTACTGATCACACTCGCGCTCAAAATGACCAAACTTGTGACATTTATAACATTTCACATTTCTTTTGTTTCTCGCGCCTCGTGCCCCTCTATAATTTCCTCTAAAGTTTTCGCGTGATCTGTTGCCACGGTAACTGCCGCGAAAATTTCGCCCTCTTCTATTAAATGCATAAAAACTTGGCACTTCAATTTCGCTTGACGACATTTGTTCACCCCACTTAACCTCTTGTAATAATTTACTTTTAACACTATCTGACGTAATCGCCTTTTCTCCATTTTCTATAGTCATAATCATAGGCAAATACTCATCCGGAAGTCCAGAAAGCAAAAAGACGGCAACTAATTTATCCGGTAATACTAAATTCAGGCTTCGTAATTTATAACTTGTAGAAATCACCATATTAACATATTTTTCCGTTGATTCAAAATCTTTTAATCTTATCGAGCACAATTTTCTTAATAAACTGACCTTCATAGATAAGCCCTCATGAGCATATGCATCTTTCAACTTGTCCCATGCGGTCTTGGCTTCTCGATTTGCTTCTTTGACATGTACATATGTATTACGATCAATAAATAAAGATATTTTTGTCCAGGCTTTTTCTACCTTTTTTGGATCTGTACATAATTCTTTCCCTGGTGGAGCTTCAATTGTATCCCACAATTCTTCATGCCTAAGATATGCTTCCATTGCAAAACACCAATCATGATAATTCTCCTTCCCCATAAGCTTTTCAATGCCTGGGGTAAAACCTCCTGTTTTACTCATTTTTGATTACTTATATTAAATTTACCACTTTTCTTTTTAATATCACAATAATTTCACAAAAAATTTAATTCACAATACCTCTAAGAATGGCCCATAACCTCTTATAATAATTATTAGGGATTGTGATTTGGAGGTTAAGGTTAACACATAATAACAATCCACACTACTTTATTATAGCTAGCGCCACATACTTCTCACATATACATACATATATTTAATTACTAATACTATAACAAAAACTAATGTATAACGCATACAAATACTCTTAATTTAGTATAATCTAGTTTATTATTATACCATAAGAAAGGTGGCACTTTTCCATTTAAAAGTGCAGTTGGGTAACGACTAATTAAATAAGCGCTGGTTCTAACTGCCTCTGACCAAAAGGTTTGTCAAGATTCGAGTTAAATAAAAGACATCTTGCTATGTTACATATACTCATATTCATATGCTCAGATATTCCGTTGCGTTCTGGTTCATACGGTACCGTCAGTTTATATTAAATTTCATTTTTAAAGGCTATTGCCGGATAAATATAGTGATTTGGCCCCCCTCCCCAATCTCAAAAAAATTATTTGCATCCGAAAAATATTATAAAAACTAACCGATCGCCGTTGGAATTAGCTTCCTAGCCCATATTAGGCGCCCTTAAACCTTAAAAAACCTTAAAAATCGTGTTTTTTGCGTTTTTTTTTTGTTTCTCCGCACTGTGTTGAGCTATTAATCTAAAAGTTGCGTAGAAAAAAAGGGCACAGAGTGTATTTTTAATCTTCATTGGTTTTAGACCTTTAAGACCATTTTAAGACCCCGAAAATTTATTTTTAATTTTCGAAAAATTGGTTTTTTGAGCATAAAAAAAAATAACCAGCGTTAAATTTCTTCAAACTGACCTAAAAAGTTGAAAAAAAGTATATTTTACTGATATCAGTCTTGTCCTAGAGGGGGAGCTCATCTCCACACCTTCAAAACTCAAAAAACGCCTTTTTTTGCCTCTACACGATTAAAATGCAATAGAATTGCAAAAATTCGTTTTGGAACCTCCCTAAATCTTTTTGAGCATCTATTTATACATTTTATCTAAAATATATTTCATTAATTATGGTTTTTAGACCCTTATGACCACTCAAGACCACCTTAAGAGCCCAAAAATTGATTTTACATTTTCGAAAAATCAATTTTTTTGAAATTAAAAAATTATACCTGCCTTTAATTCTTTCAAATTGGACTAAAAAGGCAAAGAAAATTATTTTTTAACGATATCAGTCCTGTCCTGGAGGGGGAGCTCATCCCCACCCCTTGAAAACTCAAAAAACGCGTTTCTTTGCCCCTACACGATTAACCCATTAATTCCTAAGAAGAAACTGCATTTGAAAGAGCTGTAAAACCTATTCCATTTAGAGCATTTGACTCAAATTAGTAAAATAAAACACAAAAAAAATTTCAAAATGGCGGACATTTATAAATGGCGGACTAATATGGTGGTCAGAAAAAATTAAATTTTGATATTTTTTGATAAAAATTTGTGTGAATGGTATTTTTTGGGTGCTAATTACAAATATATAGTTATTTATCGAAAATTTTTAAATGGCGGAACCAATATGGTCGTTGAAAAACTCGATATTTCGAGATTTTTGACGATTTTGAGCCTGAGCAGAAACTGTAAGTTATATAACCATAAAACCGGTTTCATTTAGGGCATCTAAACATGTAATGTGAAAAAATATTTATTTATCTATCTATTTTTCAAAAACTCAAAATGGCGAGACTAAGAAGAAACTGTAAGTTTCTTCTGTGTCCGCTATATTGATCGGCCATTTTGAATTTTAATAAATAATTTTCATTTTTTCATATAACATGTTTAAATGCCCTAAATAAAACCGGTTTTACGCTTATACTATTTACAGTTTCTTCTCAGGCTCAAAATCGTCAAAAATCTCGAAATTTCGCATTTTTCAGTAGCCACATTAGATCCGCCATTTTGAGTTTTTGAAAAATAGATAGACCTTCGTAATGAGCATCCAAAAAATACCCTGTACACAAATTTTGACCAAAAAATAACGAAATTTAGTTTTTCGTGTCCGCCATCTTTATCTACCATTTTGAATTTTTTTCGAAAAAAATTTATATTTTTACATAAAATGTTTAAATGCCCTAACTGAAACCGGTTTTATGGTTATATAACTTACAGTTTCTGCTCAGGCTTAAAATCGTCAAAAATCTCGAAATTTTGAGTTTTGCAACTGCCATATTGGTTCCGCCATTTAAAAATTTTTGATAAATAACTATATATTCGTAATTAGCACCCAAAAAAATACCATTCACACAAATTTTTATCAAAAAATATCAAAATTTAATTTTTTCTGACCACCATATTTGTAATATTTTGGAGGAAATATTTGTGGAAATTGTAGGAAAATTGGTTTGGGTTTATAAATAAATTCACACGTGATTAAAATAATAAAATAATTATTAAAACGTTGAATGTATTATATACAAATAATTAAATGTTAGGTTAGTGGACTGTATAAATATAGTTATTGATAGCTGGCGTTAAAGAAAAATGAATTGATTTGAATTAATTAAATTAAATTTAAGCACTGTTTTTAGTTCTATGATAACTTTATGTTTAATACGCTGGGCGGTGCATGACTAAAATTGTCTTACGAGCGCGACCGCCGACGCGACCACAGAATGAGAGCATGAATCGGTTTTATAGAACCGGTGAAAGTTTAACGTGAGAGAAGGGGCCCTAAAACGGGGGGCCGATAGATCAAATAATTACAATATCACGTAAAACATTATTTACCGCGAATATTCAACATGAAAAAATAGAAAAATATAATTTTATAGCTATTGGCCGCAACAATATTAGTCCGCTATTTATAAATGTCCGCCATTTTGAAATTTTTTTTGTGTTTTATTTTACTAATTTGAGTCTAATGCTCTAAATGGAATAGATTTTACAGCTCTGTCAAATGCAGTTTCTTCTTAGGAATTAATGGGTTAATCGTGTAGGGGCAAAGAAACGCGTTTTTTGAGTTTTCGAGGGGTGGGGATGAGCTCCCCCTTCAGGACAGGACTGATATCGTTAAAAAATAATTTTCTTTGACTTTTTAGTCCAATTTGAAAGAATTAAAGGCAGGTATAATTTTTTAATTTCAAAAAAACTGATTTTTCGAAAATGTAAAATCAATTTTTGGGCTCTTAAGGTGGTCTTGAGTGGTCATAAGGGTCTAAAAACCATAATTAATGAAATATATTTTAGATAAAATGTATAAATAGATGCTCAAAAAGATTTAGGGAGGTTCCAAAACGAATTTTTCCAATTCTATTGCATTTTAATCGTGTAGAGGCAAAAAACGCGTTTTTTGAGTTTTGAAGGTGTGGAGATGAGCTCCCCCTCTAGGACAAGACTGATATCAGTAAAATATACTTTTTTTCAGCTTTTTAGGTCAGTTTGATGAAATTTAACGCTGGTTATTTTTTTTTATGCTCAAAAAACCAATTTTTCGAAAATTAAAAATTAATTTTCGGGGTCTTAAAATGGTCTTAAAGGTCTAAAACCAATGAAGATTGAAAAAACACTCTGTGCCCTTTTTTTCTACGCAACTTTCAGATTAATAGCTCAACACAGTGCGGAGAAACAAAAAAAAACGCAAAAAACACGATTTTTAAGGTTTTTTAAGGTTTAAGGGCGCCTAATATGGGCTAGGAAGCTAATTCCAACGGCGATCGGTTAGTTTTTATAATACTTTTCGGATGCAAATAATTTTTTTGAGATTAGGGAGGGGGGCCAAATCACTATATTTATCCGGCAATAGCCTTTACCAAGATAAATACATGAGATGTAAAAAAAAAAAATTCATTTTTAATTAAATGGTTAGATGCTTTCTGGATATTAAAAATATCTGATGTATTCTAAAAAAAAAATTGATAGATTTCTATCAATTATAAGGTTATAGTTCGTTATGATCGTAACATACATTACATGTATTTATCTTGGTAAATTTAAAAATTTTAAATTACCCGCGAACATTGATAAATTAATTTCTAATTTATCTACAATCACTTAAATAGTTAAATTTCATTTCTTTAAAAAATTCAATCATCTCATATAACAGGTATTTGACTTGTTACAAAGAAATCTACTAACTTTATTATTGTAATGCGATATTGCCACCGCTATATATATTTTAAATATTTAAAATCCTTACCTTTTTATTTCCTCAAATATCAGTAAAGTGTGTAAATTCACAGATAAACAGTATCGAACATTAAAAAAGTAAATTTATAATAGCGTAATTTGACTTTTAAGATAATGACAATTAATTTTTTAATGAATGAGCAAAATTAGAAACTTAATTTGTGTAATTCGCCACTTTAAGCTAAATTGTTTCAGGCACTATGCATAACATACACATGCATTTTTATTTTCTTTTATCATTAACTTGTAATTATTTATAAGTGTTTTATAATTTTTGATTATTAAAGTTATTTTTTCTTTTATTATATTTTGTTGGTATGTATTTTTTTCATTAGTTGTCTAACTTTACTTTAAAGAATTTTATAATAGTAAAAAAAAATTGTTTCTTAAAGTGTTAGTTTTTATGGTGAAAAAATTTTCATTTTATAATTTAAATTTTAAAATATGAATTTAATTTAAAATAAATGAAAATCAGTTTTTGAATTATTCAAAACAAGATCCAAAATATTAAAATATTATATTATCATCAAGTTTAATGTCATAAACTTGGTTTGTAAACTCGTTTACATAAAAATAAAAAAAATTGATATTTTTGCCTTATTTATGACAAAAACTTATGAAAAAAAACATGAAATCAATCATTTTTCTGATTCTTATAAACGGATACTTTACAACTGGATTAAAATTTCTGGCTCTGTTTCCATTCAATGGAAAGAGTCATTCGGCAATGGGAATAGAATTAATGAAATCTCTTGCAGCAAATGGTCATCAGGTTGACGTATATAGCCATTATCCTCTAAAGAATCCAATCCAATCCAATTCTAATTATACTGACTACAGTTTAGTTGGTATAATTCCATGGTTTAATATGACGTATGATATTGCTACTGCTGTTGGATTAATGAATGTTTCAAAAATGGTTTCTCTTGTTAGTTGGAGATCCAGTTTGTGAAATTATGGATAGTGAAATTTTTCAAAATTTAATAAAGAATCCACCAAATTATGGTCTTGTTATAATAGAAGTATGCTTTAAATAAGTTATTTTTTTATTTATTGGTTAATAACAAAAATTATATTTACAGGTGTTTGTAGCAAATTGTTATTTAGCTTGGGGTCGATACTTGAATATACCAATGATTGGTCTTATGACCAGTCCTGTTGTGTTAGATTGGGTCAATTATTACATTGGCAATCTTGTAAACTATGCCACTGACGTATCTATGTTTTTGAAAAAAATTCAACCGATGTCATTTTTTGAAAAAATTGAAACTTTAATTCAAATGATTTTGATAAAATTTTCTGCTTTTTATAGTTTGTATGGGCAAAATAAGTACATTGAAAAATATCTTGGCTTAAAAAATTTAAATGCTTTGGACGCTCAAAAGGATTTATCTTTGATATTAAAAAAAGAAATTAGTAAAAAATAATAGGTGAATATAAAATTTGTGAAAAAAAAAATATAATTAAATAAAAAAATTACAAACAGTTAATTTTTTTTAATAATTAATTAATTTATTTTTTTATGTATCAAAGGTTAAATTAAATGGAAAGAAAATCATATCAACATTCTAAATCTATGAATGACAAGATGCATATCGTCAACTCTCTCTAAGACACACTCTGTATATTAAAGTATACCGTGGCGCCGTCTCTCTCAGTGAATTCCGAGTTGCGCAGTACAGTTTAAAATTACTGAATTTAAAATATTATTAATTTAATGAAATGTTTCATTGATTCAATAACTATACTATTAATTTAATAGAATATTTCATTGCTATATTTCAATGAAATCAAATCTATTAAACTAATGGAATATTTGTCTCAGTGTAGTACGTACAAGTAAGTATTTTATACTACCTATATTATTATTGAAATTAACAATAACAAGTTATTTGTATTTCAAATACTAACTTAGAATACGTTTCGAATATACTAGCTTAATAAATAATAAAGCATTTCTTTTTTGGAATTATTTGTTTCAAATTTTTAATAACACCAATTTTATAAGAACGTATTCCCATATTTAAACAAAACTGTAGACAGCAAAATAATTAATAATGAAACCAATTTAATTTTAAACAGAAATAATATGAAAAGAATATCAAGACAATTTAGAGATGCTCCAATGAAACCAATGGATACAGCGATTTATTGGATAGAATATATTTCAAGGCATGGAAAAGATGCGCTTAAATTACCGATTATTGATTTACCATGGTGGGAAGTTTATTCTTTGGATGTCTACTGTTTTATTATTATTATATTTTTACTAGAAATTTATTTAATCAAAGTGTTTTTGAAATTTATAATTTCTTTTATGAATTTTTCAAAAATAAATAAAATACAAAAATTAGCAAAAAAAATTAAATAACTCAAGTAATCTAAACTTAAAAGCTATTTTACATATTGAAATATATTTATCTTTTTAATTTTAATATTATTGTATTTTATTTATTTATTTATTTAACCAGATAAAATATACATTTATAATACATATAATACATATATCCCTAAGAGATAGGTAAGCCTATCTGTGCTAGGGTTCTGGATATAAATCTATACATAAATAATTCAATTGTATTATAATTTAAATGTAGAGTGATAGAAATTAAGTTATAAAATTTTAAAATTGAAGAATAAAAATTTCTATCAGGAATAACTTTAATAATTGTAGTTAAATTAGTAATTGTAAATAATCACATGTCAAATAAAAACTAAATAACAATTTAATCATATTCATAAGAGTTTATATTTTATATTTTAATTATTTAAGATATACTGTCAATTTTGATTTTAATAATAATAATAGTTCTATATCTGTCACTATTGTTCATTTATTATTCGTTTGTTGAGGAAATGATTTCTAAGTTTATTTTTTCTTATTTTCTTGATGTTCTTTGGTGTTGAAGTTAAATCGTTGATGGATTTTAAGTCATGATTTAATTTATTATACTGTGTTAATGCATTATAGTAACTGCTTTTTTTATAAATTTCCTTCTTTATTTTGGTTATTCTTATACTTTTATTTCTTGTCCGACTGTCAGAATTTTTATAATTACATGAAAGTGTTTCATAGTGATGAATTAATGAATTTAATATGAACATGTCTTTTACATCGAGCACTTTGTCTTTTAATTCAGGTAACTTGGTCATTATTTTGTCTAATAATTTTTGTAATGGGCTTATTTCTTTATTGTAAGCACCACCCCAGGCAGTTATTCCATAGGTCCAGATACTGTGGCAAAAGGCGTAATACATAATATGTTTGATTTTTTTGTCAATATGATTTAGCTTATATAATAGGAATAGAAAATATCTAAGTTTTTTTAGGATATTTTTAATATGTGAGTCCCATTTCAAATTATAGTCTATAGTGGTACCTAGGTATTTGAATTTCTTAACTCTATTAATTTTTATGCCATTGATTTGTAAGTTGAGATCTTCCTTGGGCACACTGTCAGCATAGCTTCCGAAGGTCATATACACAGTTTTGCTGATATTAACAGTTAGTTTATTATCATTAAACCATTGTGTAACCTGATTCAGCCTTGTGTTCATCAGGTTTTTTGTTATATCCCAAGTATTATCAATACTTATTATTGCAGTGTCATCCGCATATGATATGACAAAGTTGTATTTATCAAGTAAGTCGTTGATGTAGAGTACGAATAATATTGGTCCAAGTATGGTACCTTGTGGCACACCAGTTGTTATTGTGCTTGGTTGACTTAAGATATGTTGATACTTCACTCTTTGAATTCTGTTCCTTAGATAATCTTGTAGCAGTTCAAGTATTTTACCTCTAAAGATATACCTATTAACATGGAACATGTTTATAGGGAGGGGGTACTTCAGAACTTGAAAATTAAGGGGGGGGGTCAAATTTGTCCTTTTTAAGGGGGGGGGGTCAAATTTGTCCTATTTAAGGGGGGGGGGGTCAAATTTGTCCTATTTAAGGGGGGGGGGGTCAAATTTGTCCTATTTAAGGGGGGGGGTCAAATTTGTCCTTTTTAAGGGGGGGGGGTCAAATTTGTCCTTTTTAAGGGGGGGGGGGTCAAATTTGTCCTATTTAAGGGGGGGGGTCAAATAAGACTTAGAATAATTAGGTAAGTATATATAAATAAATAAAATACTATTAAAAGACTTTGAAAAATCTGGGCTTAAGGACTTAGAATAATATCGATCTAGGGACTTGGAATAATTCAGGTTCAGGGACTTATAATAATTCAGGTTTAGGGAATCAAAATAGTTTGGGTTTAGAATCTTAACAACTAGTAAGGTAATAATTACAAATTACAATAATAGAAAATTGTATTGTAATGTTGAGTAACATTTGTATTATATCTAGTCCTCATTTGGAAGTAAACATGTTCCATGCATTTAGGTTGTGTTTACACAAACCGGTTATAAGTTTTTTAATTTGTGTAGTAGAATACCGTAGTCTACGGTGTCAAATGCTTTAGATAAATCAATAAAGGACACTATTGCTGCTTTGTTTTCATTTAATCCATTATACAGTGTGTCAGTAAGTTCAGTAAGAGCTTCTTTAGTACCTAACCCTTTAACAAAGCCATATTGCTTGTTTGCTATGATGTTATTTTCTATTATGAAGTCGATAAGCTGTTGTAGATGATTTTTTCAAAAACCTTAGCTAAATTGGAGATCAGAGAGATAGGGCGATAATTGCTAACGTTTTCCCTTTTCCCAGATTTGTAAATAGGAACAATTTAAGATTCTTTCAAGCTTTGAGGCCATGTGTTCTTGTCTATGCAAAGATTTATAATATGAGCAAGAAGATCCGAGATGTAATCAGTTAAAATTTTCAGTACCCTGGCGTTAATACCGTCTACTCCACCTGTCTTGTTAGGTAAATCCTTGATTATTTTTGTGATTTCATCTTTATCAGTGTAGTGTAAGTAGAAGGAATCCAGTCTAAAATCTGGAAGTACTAAGTTGTTGTTATTATTATTATTATTATTATTATTATTATTATTATTACTTATATTTCTTGCTAAGTTTAAGCCTATGTTAGTGAAAAAATCATTAAAAGAATTCGAGATGTCCTGATTATTGGTAAGTTTAATGACATCATTTTTTAAATATGTTATTTTATCACTTTTTTTTCTTTTATTTTTACCAGTTAAGTTGTTTATGAACTCCCACATATTTTTTGAGTTTTCACAAGACTTTTTTGCTTTTTCGTTTTCATGCATTTTTTTGGCAGCTTTAATTACTTTTAATAAGGTCTTGTCATATAATTTATATTGTAACTTTAGTATTTCATTATCGATGCTATCGATGTTGATTTTATATAAATTATAAAGAAATTCTTTATATAAAATTGAATTAAATATACCTGATGTCATCCAGTTTTTCCTAAATATCTGTTTTTTATTAGTTATTTTTGTAGATTCTTGAACATTTATTTTAATTATTTTTATAAACATTTCCATTGCTAAGTTTGGATCCAAACAATTTTTTATTTCTTTCCAATTCACTTTACTAATGCTATTTATAAGCTTTTTGTAATTTATTTGTTTGTGTTTATCAGAATTGGAGTAATTATGTTTTAATTCTATTTCACAATAAATAGGATAATGATCTGGTTGAATACAGGAATAAATAAAAGCTGTGATGGTCGGGGTTTCCATGAAATGAATTTTGACACAAATTTATTTAACAATAACAATAATAAATTTATTAACGAATCATAAAACTAAATATGTACAAAATGCCGTATAACGAGCGCCAGGCAATTTATTCTAAAAATTGCCAAAAATACTAAAATTACTTAAGTTGAAACCCGTATTTATCCATTTAAATTTGCCCGTAAATAAAAGGTCATGAGACAACTCGGGTCGTCTTTCCGCGATATAAATATATACAAAATTGCCTAAAAATCTGCCAAATACTAAATACAGAATAAATCATATAGAAAAATACATAAAAACTTACATATACAAATACTTATACACTTTTTGAGAGAGGTAGAGAGTGAGAGAAGATACGCGCGCTTGATGTTAATGATGATGATGACGTACAACATGGCTGGCTCTTCTTCTTCTTTACCTCTCCTACTTTCTTGCCGGATTCTCGGAATCACAAATAATAAAGATGAATTCCAGTTTTATTATTTATATATATATTTGCCAAATAAACTAATTACACTTATTTATCCTTAAAAATCATTAATAATAATAGCGAATATTATAAGTTCACAAATATGTCAAATATTCACTGTTCATATATAAATGCCACAATTTTGCCTGAGATTTCACTTATTAAATTATTAGCCAAAGATAGTTATTTTTAATTATAGCTAAATAATTAATCAAATTATTTACAGATATAGATTATATAGCGTCTTTACAGAAGTCACGTAATGGCGGACTATTAGTTTTACTATTCTGTAGCGCGCACAATATCTAATAAATAAAATCAAAACTTATTTACTTATCACAAATATAAATTGTTTATACATTATCAGGCACAACAAAATAATTAATACTTAATTTATTAAGCTTAATCACCATTTATGGTGGTACGAGATTTTAGATCACATTGCGACCGGCCTGTGCCGACGCCAAGATGGCAATGCCCGTTGGGATCTCTTTCGTCCACGATGCCCTGGGCCATACGCGCACGCATTTCTTCTCTCTCTCTATCTCTTTCTTTTCTCTCGTTTCTCTCTTTATTTAAAATTTTACATATACAATAATAATAATAATAATGCCTTATATTTTAAATATATTTTATAATAATAATTTGCCTTAAAATAATTTACAAAGTGACGGCCCCCGTCACAAAGCCTCAGTATTTAAGTCTGAATTAGAATATAAATGATCTATGCAAGAACCTAGTGAAATTCTATCTGATCTTTCGTTGGGTCTAGTGATGGACTGTATTAATGGAGTGAAACCATAATCACTAAAATTGTTTAAAAGTTTTTCAGAATCTTCAGAAATCTTTAAAATATCGATGTTGAAATCACCAACAATAAAATGATTTTTAAAACTTTTATTTTTATCAAGGAATATTTTGAAAGTATCAATTAGTTTAGAGGTTTTCAGGTCATGGCATCTATATAAGGCAGAGACTTTCAAGTTGGTTTTATCATCAGTTTGAATGATGGCTGTTAAAATTTTAGATTCTTCATGTTCAAATATTTCAATGGTGTGCTGGATGTTTTTCTTTATGTACATAACTACACCATCCGAGATATTAATTTTACTTTCATTAAAGTAAATCTGATAGTCATCTAACTTGTATAACTCAGGATATTCTAAATACCTTGTTTCTGAACAAACAATTATTGAGGGTTTGTGTTTTAATAAGTTTATGTGTTGTTCAAGTAACTCAAAGTTTTTTTTTAGACTTCTAATATTAAAATGTACTAATATAAAATTTTTGAAATTAATTGCATTATTTAATGATTCTACGGTATCACAGGTTGTTTCAGATTTTATAATCTCATCTTGATTATCATTAATTAGAGGCATTAACCATAAAGAATTTTGGTTTTTGAATTGTTCACAAGATTTTTATAATAAGTACATATTTTATAGTTAGAGGAGCTGTGATTTGTAGAATAATTTGTTTTATATTTTAAGTTTGAATATTTACAGTTTACACATGAATAGTAGTTTGAGGTGCAGTTATTAATATCATGCTTACCTGAGCATTTTGTACAACAGATATCGTTATTGCACTTGTCTGCATTATGTTTATACTGATTACATTTAAAGCATCTATTTATATTTAAGTCTTCAAAAAGAGGACAATGACTCCAGCCTATATATATCTTTTGTTTATTAATTAATATATTGAACGATTCAGGATCACACTCAATAAATGCAGAATAGACGATTTCATTTATTTTTTTAACTTCTTTTATAAATTTTGTATCAATTTGAATGTTTTCATGTGTTAAATGATTTTGTTTTATTATTAAATTATTCAGTTCTTCACAGCTGTATTTTTCCAAAATATTTACAATTTTTATTCTAGGGTTTTTTAATTTTTCGTCAGTAGCAATAATTTGATTATTCAGTCTATGATTTATCAGTTCAAGCATTTTTTTTATCGTCTTCAGAATCATATATTAACTTTACAATTGAGTTATTATTAGTTATTTTTACCTTAATATTGTCTTCTTTAGGATTAATTTTAGATTTAATTAATGATACTATTTGTTCATTACTTAGATTTATATTACCACAGCTTTTTATTATAGTAGAAGGTATATTAATTTTATTTGTTTTTTCACTTTCATTATTATAGTTGTTAGTCTTGTTGTTATGATTGTTACACAATATACTAGAATAGGATATCTTGTTGTTACTATTATTTGATTCAAGATTTTTAATTTTTTCTTGTAGTAATTCATTGTTATTGATAAGTAAGTTATTTTTTTCAATTAGCAAGTTATTTTCTTTTGTTACAGAAGTATGTCTTTCTTGCCAGATATTAATTTTGTCTGTTTCATATTCTAGTGAATGCTCTGTAGAAATATTTTTAGTATTTATAGAATTCAATAGTTGTTCTAAATCTTTTATTTTATCAGATAATAAACTATTGTTTATTTTGAGAGAGCCGTTCAAATCTTTTAATAAATTATTTTCTGTTTATTAACACTCTCTAAATTATTTTTTAAACTGTCACATAATTTATTTTTAGAATCTATTATTTCCTTTAAAGATAATATTTCAATAGTGGTATTAGTATCATTTTTTACACTTAATAACTTTTCATTAGAATCTATTCTTTTTGTTAAATCATTATTAATTTTCTTTAGTTGATTGTTATTTTCTATTAATGTATAGTTGTCATTATTTAATTTTTTAATTTTTTCTTCAGCATAAGCAAGTTCACGTTTTAGTTGAACAATCTCTGTATTGTCATTGTGCTTTTTATGAAGATCATTGATTTCTTCTAACAGTGAATTACTTTGGTTTGCATAGCATTTGCTGTTCAATTTTTCATCTTCTAATTCACTTTTTAATTTAGAGATTTCTTTATTTAATAAAGTGATTTCTTGTTCATAATATTCAGGATCACTTTCCGTCACGCAACAACTTATTAAGTTGCCCACTAAATGATGAGCGGCTTTATTTTTAGTAATACAGGGCTTATGATAACATTTGCCGCATTTAACACATACAAAAGCAGTGGGTTTATTTTTATTTCTTGTACAATTACATGCGTACTGTTGTTGAGTTTGTTCATTTATATCTTCTGTATAAATATACTCTTAAAATTAAATTTACTTTTCACTTTAATTTCAATTGAATTCAATTGTATTTTATAAGTTAACTACAAAAACATGTGTATCAAATTTTTTCATGGCAAATAAAAAACATAAAATTAATTATTTATGTAGCAATCAATGGGGGCAAGCCCCCTGCGAGCTATAGCGCGCCAATCCCCTCATATCATTTTAGGTATAGTTTATAATTAAAAACAATCATAGAAGATGTCAACCGAGAATAAGGAAAATTATCTTACAATTTCTTATTATTTTTTAATCTTAAAAACACGAAACACGTTATTTATGAGAAAAAATTATTTATTTTATTATTTGAATGCAATTACTAATTGCTGTCCCTCGGTGATATATGCACTTGTGTTGATTTTGTTATCATCTGATTATTAAAATAGGAAGCAAAAACTTAAAAAAAATTATTTGTTTATAAGAAAATTAATTACTTAATAATCAACAATTATATTTATACCTTTAAATTACAAAAAAAATATAACCTCGCCTAAGAATTAAATAAAACTTTACTTACTTGCTTTATTACAATACTGATTATGTAAATTATATTTTTAGCATAATATCTTTTAAAGATTTCATTCTTAAAGATGTAATCACAAACTTTTTCCTATTTTTATGTTATTCTTATTTCTGCCTTATTTAGGCTTTTTTTCATATTTTTTCTAAATGAACTCTTCGGATTGGTAAGCAAAAATGTTTACTAAGAATATCGTAAGATAAGGAAAAGTTAGTGCACCTTAATTTCGAACTAAGCCTAACTGGTCTTAAATATTCAAATGAAACATCTTTATACGGAGGATTACTCTGAGAATTCGAACATCAAGGGGGGAGGGGGGTCAAATTTATCCGATTTAAGGGAAGTGATAAAATTTGTTTGATTTACGGTGGGGGGGGGGGGGTTAAACGGAACTTAGGAAATTTCTGGTTTAGGGAATCAGAATAATTTGGGTTGATAATTTTAATATCTAGTAAAAGTGGTAATTACAAATTATAAAAATAGCAAATTGTATTGAAATGTTTCGTAATTTATGTATTATATCCAGTTCTTAGCTATAGTCCCAATGCCGAAAGGGAAAGTATTTTTTACCATAAAATAAGTATTAAGCAGCAAATATAAGCAAATTTTGAGTATTTAACAACAAAAGACCAAAAGTACGAAAATGTCTGCCGAAATTGGAGAATGAAACCAAGAAAGAAACTTAAAAATGAGTAGAAAGACTTGTTGAATTTTCGAAAAAAAATATTTTGGACTGATTTCCGTTATCTCACAGTCCAACTTTAGCGTGGAAGCTTTCATGTAAAAATTGTTTAAAAAAAAAAAAAAAAATTGTGTTTCTCTTGATAAATATTTTCCATAAATTTTAAAAGTTATAAAAACCATATTAAAATACATATAATCTACTATTTTAAATATGCAAAACTGATTTACGTAAAAAATGAACATAAAAATGTTGTGTAAAATTTAGTTGCATATAAATTTTAACAATTTTTATGTTATGCAATTCAATGGTAAATAAATAAGCAATTTGAATTGTGTATAGGCTAAATTCACTTGGGAACAGTTGTTTGACTGGTCTCTGTTATATTACTATTCTAATAAAACGATTTTCCTCTGTTTTACATATTTAAAAATTTGTAATTTTTTTTAAAATAAATAATTAATTAATTAAATTTTTAAAAAAGTTAAAAAGGTATATATTTAAAATATATTTAAAATAAATGCAATTTTATTTATTAATTTGGATTTTTTATTCATGTAGTACTTTGATATAAAACTCATATTTAGCAGTTCGTACTCAAAAAAAAAAATATGTACATGAAATCTGTATTTTGCATGTAAAAATAACTCTACTTTTTAGATAAAAAAAACGTATACTTTTTCGCAACAAAAAAAGTCATAAAGCTTCCAATTTCTCGTTCAATTTTTAAATGCGCATATTGTATTATATTCTCCGGTGAAACTAAATGCACATTTATACGTTTAAAAAAAAAAGGGACAAAAAAAATGAGTGTTATACATCATTTTTCATGAATCTCCGGTTATATTCGTTCGCGAAAGTAAATCTATTTATATATTCCAAGCACAATTTTATATATCCAGAGAGTAACCCCTGAGGACCCTAAGGGCTTCTAAAAACCACCAAGATACCCCAGTGGTATCGTTCTTCGATGTTGGAATATATTGAAGCTTTTGCTCTCTATATATAATTACTAAAGCTCTCAGGGATGACAAGGTGATGCTTTTGGCATCTAGGGAGATAAAAAGTATTAGAAAAAAAAGGGGACACGAATATACATATATTTTTAAATTTATTATTTTTTTTTTCTGGGATATTGAGAGGAAATGATATGTCAAGTAATATTAATATTTTTTATTTTTTACTTTTAAGGAAATTGTGTGATATTGAAATTATTTTAATGCATTTCTATATTTTTTAAGTCGCATTAAAATAATTTGAAAATCTGCATTCCTGATAAAAAAAATTTTTGTCGTAAATGACTCGATGAATTGTTTGATATTGTGTAGGTAAGTTTCTACGATAATTACTATTGAGTGGTTGGTTATGTAGATTTTCATTTGAACCTCTAGTCACGTATTTGTATGGACATATATATTTACTTTCATCATAAAGAGAAAGAGAGAGAGAGAGAGAGGGAGAGATAAGAGAGATAGAGACTATCATTTGTATCTTAATCAGGGTCGAGAGATTCCCTTATAACAAAATGATAATGTTGAATTAGGTCTATGCAGATATTAGCCATATATAGACTGACCAAAATAGTTTAAGTACGTTAGAGATCTTATGCAAGGGATTTGATGATTGTTCAAGTTGAAAATTATTATGTATACTAAACTATAATATCAAATAGATAATGAAAATTCAAAAGCTTTCATGAGTAATATGCTAACGTTAAATGTCTATATTATTTGAATAAATATGGATGAACCTTGTTTTACTGCATTTTGGATAAAGTTCATTTAAATATTCTACTGATGTTTTCATAATTTTATTTATAATATTTATAAATGCACCTTTTTTCATTTAAATAATTATCGATTATTTCAAATTTTAAAAATAATTTTTTTTATATTTTTGGATAATTCAAGAATCTAATGTTTTGAGCTTATAATTATATTTATAGGTTTTTTTAAAGGTTAAGGTGCATCTATAAATGGCTTAATTCGAAATTGAACATTTTTAACACTTCCATACCACTCTGTTATATTTTTCGGCAATTTTTTGCGACTTCCCCCATTCCTTCCTAAAAAATTTGTGGCATTAATAGATGCTAAAAACAAATTTTATGTATCAAATTTTATGTATCTATGCTTATATCGGGGCCTAGTTTAGTTTTGTTGTAATTTTATTTGAAGTCGTGTTTTTGAATAAGTTTATATATAATTTTTTATCAGTTTTAACGCAATTTAATTTAGCCTCGGTATAACCTTACAAGAAAATTTTAATACGATAAAATGTACAGCAAGTTTTCTTATCAATTTTAAAAAATATGTTTAAAAATTTTAAATATTGATAAGAAACCTGAGTTTTTGGGGTATCTACTTACGCGTTAAACATAAAAAATTAGATACATGCTAGAAGAGTGTCCAAAATAGTTATTCCTAAATACTATTGAAATAATAAAAATAAAAATTGTGTGAAAAATAAGCTGATATTAATTTATTGAAAATATACTCATAAAAATTATAGACTTTTATAAATATACATGGAAATATATTATTTGAATTTAAAGTATATACATAATAAATGAAAAGAAAAAAAAAATACAATAAATTTTTCTAAAAGCTAAAAGCGGTTGAATATATACGTGTGGCTGTTAGCCAGCTCGGAAAAGCCGAGAATCAAGTTTCAACCAAGACTCCCTTATATAAATTCCATTTTTTTTTCTTCAAAAACTTTAGTTTACTCACCGTACATTTCTTCCCTTCTTTTCTTATCTATATATATAAATTTTTTGTTTTTCCTCTTTTTTAAACAGGATTCTCGCTTTCTAGTCCTTATACTTCACGCCGTTTTTCTTTAAACTATATATGTAGTCGCGAAGTGCAATGGCTCGGGTGAAGAAAGTTTGAGCAAACGCCAAAGATATTCGCGTGCAAGTGGAAGAAATTTTATTATACATATATATATATATTTATACATATATAAGAATCAGGTAAAGTGTGCTTTTTTGGCATTAAGAGCTACAGACACTTCCAAATGCATTATCTTTTCTTTGAAGAAATGCCTTAAAGTTTTTCATGCCTCTTTTATTACACTAAGATTTTGACTTTTACTTAGTACGTATATAGTGTAACATTAGATGTTTATTTGTCATAAAATGTTTTTTTTCTTCTCAGAGTTCATGTATACCATAAATAAAATATAATTGAAAATGACAATGAATTATACAACGAAAAAAATTTTCTAAAGAATGTATTTCATAACATAATAAAAAACTAAAGTTTAACTTGTTTAATTATTATGATTGTCAAGTTTAATTATAACTTACTTTTTTCAGTTATTTTTCTTACTTAATAGTGTATCTAGGGCGAAAAAGTTTTGGTAGTAGCGTGATTACTAGCATGAGTGCTCGGCGAAGCCGGGCACGAGTGATATGTGTTCACACTAGCATTTGAAGTTTTTCGCCCATGATGGTTACGATATTTTTTGCATACCTAGGCATGCAACGAGTGCAGAAAATTCCGTGAAAAGTTTTAATTATGAGTTTTTCATCCAGGAGTACATAATAGTATATTTACGGCTCGTGTCCAGAAAAGTAAAGAATGGCCCAAATTGCACATAAATTAACTTCCGAGGCGAAGCCGAGGATGGTAAACTGCGATTTGGGGTATTCTTTATTTATGGACAAAGGCCCTATAAAATTTTTCTGCCGCACAGTGGCCAGGAAATCGTACTTTCGTGGCTACTGTCTAGAAAAATTATTTTTGTATAAGAACCAATCAAAGTTAATTAAGCAAAAACGGCGATTTTGGCACGCAGTTTTCGTTTCAGTTTCCCATTAATAATTTGTAAACGGTTCATGTAAATAAATAAAAGAAAATAAAAACGAAATGAAATTTTCAAGATCTTCAAAAACGGGCAGGTCCGTTTTGAATTTTTTCAAACGAATCATTGAAAACAAAAAGTTTGAACATTTTTTCGTTCCAATAAATCCGTTCCACAGATTTTTTGAAAACGGTTCCGTTCAAAAATTTTCCGTTTACGACTACTTTTTGGAACTCAGACGGTTTAGTGTTGAATTTTTTCGTGCCACGGAAACTTTGCAACGATTTTTTGATCAGTTTTATTAAAAAGGATCATAAGAGCATGCCAGTTTGCCCAGCTTTGGTTTCAACCAATACATTAATAATAGTTTAGATTTTGATTGTTTTTTATACTATTTGATAGTTTTTATTAAAAGTAGTTGCTAATCTGAAATATCATCGATTAAACGATTATCTTTATCGAATTTCCAGATAAGCAATGATTTTTCAACCTTATTATGTACACTTAATACTTACTTACTTACACTTAATTTTATAAATAATCAAGTAATTAGGAAAAAATTTTTGGGTTAAAGATTAGTAAGGAGTCAATTTGATGCTTAAAAACAAAGCTTATACGAAAAATAACAGCTATACCTTAAAAAATTTGATTGTGCATAAAATCAAAATATCCTTAATCGTTCAAATACTGGTAGGAGTACCTAATATGAACTTGAAAAAAATTTTGAAAAGTTTGAAAAACAAGAAAGTACATTGGTAACCAGTAGGTATTATCTTTATTTCTTTTTTTTATAAATTAATTTTTATAATGATTATATTTAATCTTGTTAATGCATTCAAACACTGGTAGAGTTACAGTTTTTTGAAATAATTCATCTACTTCTTCATTTGATTTATAAAAATGTAATTTGTTTAATTTTTTTTCGCCTTTCTTTAAAAAATAATTTAAATCATTTAAAATTTCATTTACAAATAAACATTGACAATATCCGGTTAATAAATTTTTAGTGCTGCATTTAATTGAGAAGTCATAGTAATAATTGTAAATTTTTTCAGATATCTGAAAAATAATTAAGAACTTAATGGAAAAAATTTTTTTTTAATTAAAAGTTGTTTAGACTTTCTCTACACTTGGGGTAAATTTTTTACTAGCTACACTGCAATTTTTTGTAGATCCTGTAGCTGGATTCCTATTTCACCCACAAGTATAGAAAGAGGCTTAGAGGGCACAAAATTTTGACTTATTTTCTAAAAGTTGGAAGGAGAAAATTTGTTACTTGTGGTTTTTCTTCAACCAACTCCCTTCTTCTAGATAATGATTTTTTCTTAGTTCAATTTTTGCATGGATTAATATTAATATATGCCACGAAGCGTGAAATTAAGTATAATTAATATGGAGCTTTATATCTAATTTTAGTTTCTTCTTATAAATCACCCAGAAAATTAAAATTTCAGGAATTTTGGAATGACTCAAAATTTTTGCTCTTAAATAAATAAGTTAAAAAAATTTATATTTACAATTTTTGATTTCTCCGCAATCTTCTTAATTTCGCTTTCCTTTTCATTAACGTCATGTATAAATTCATTATATAAAATATCTGTTAATGACGAAATTTGAGTGTGTAAAATGTCCTTACAACCAGCAACGTAAATTGGTAAATTTATAATATTTTTATGAAGATCAGGAATCATCCATGTTGTTAAATTCAAAAGCAGATTCTTTTAATGTAAAAATAGTTAAAATTAAAAATTCTTAGAAAATATATTCTTTATTCTTTAATATTCTTTATTAAGGGACCGGTAAGGTAGAGCAGTTATCGACATTAGTTTTTTTGAAATAATTAATTTTGTTTTTAATATAAAAATTTGAATTTTATTTCATCCACTCCGTAATTAAATTCTGCGTCGAATAAAAAAAAAATTTGTAAATAGCTCAAAATTTACTAGGAAAAAAGTTGGATTTCCCGATTTTAATAAGCAATTTTAGAAAATCCAACTTTTTTCCTAGTAAATTTCGAGCTAATTACAATTTTTTTTTTTTAACCAACGCAAAATGTAATTACGGAGTGGATGAAATAAAATTCAAATTTTTATATTAAGAAAAAAATTAATTATTTCAAAAAAACTAATGTCGGTAACTGCTCTACCTTACCAACCCATTAAATTAAAATCCACGTACCCTAAGCTCTATAAATTCAAATTTCTGGGCAAATATTTTATTATAACTTTCTTGATTCACATATTTTAATTCTTTGTACCATTTACTTATTAACGATTGCAGATAATTGTCAACTGAAGCTTTTTTTTTCAACAAATAATTTTTAGCTTGTCCAATTGAGAATTTACTAAATCCTAATGGCGAACTCTAGAAATTAATAACAAGTTTATCAGAAAAATAATATTTAAATAGTTCATATTTTTTGTTTTAAACTTACACATGGATTATCAGCATTTGAAATTATGATTGCTCCTGAAAAAATTATGACCAAAAATATATTTTTTTTAGTAAACATATTGTAAATATCTTTTAACTAAATAAAAACTGCGTGCACCAATATAGAATACTAGAAACCGTCAAAGACGGGAAGAGCGAAGCTTACCACGTTAGAAAAAATTCTAAGAAATTCCTTTATTTATTTGGGAAGTCTAAATTATTCGGCTTCTACGGTGCTTACCGAGAAAACCCCAAAAATAGGTATTTTAGCATGCTGCCAATGTTTTAAATACATAAAACTTGTATGAATATTAAATATTTATCTTCAAAAAACTTTAAATGGGTACATCAAATATTAAATTTTTAACTTATAAAATAGATATAAATATTACTCAATATCCATATACCACAAAAAAAATTATTTTATGCTTCATCTATAAATAGAGATGTAGGAATCTCAATAAATATATTAGGATGAATATGAGCAATTATTTTAAAAGTGCTACTTAATTTGAGCCTGGAATCGTAATTTTTTTTTTTGAGGGCACATCGATATGACCCGTGTTTTCAGATAGTTTGAACCCTCAGAAAACCGAAAAAAATCGTGAACAAGAAATCGGCGATAGGTGCCAAAAAGATTTTTTCACTTTTATGTCAAAAAACGCGTTTTTCGTATCTGAGCTACCCCAAATTTTTAAAATAACTTTTTAGGTAAATAAAATTTTAAAAAATAGATAAAAAAATCTGATTGCCAGGGAAAAACCACTCCAGAAGAAAAAAAAACTTATCTTTTTACAATGAAATTTAGCCAAGTTATCGTCAATTTAAGATGACACTCAAATTCGGCTTAAAAAAGATTGAAATTTTATTGAAAAAAGCCTGTTTCTGAACTTTAAACTTGATTTTCATCGTAAGATAATAATTTTTTTTTTTAAATCAATTAATTTTTTCCTGGCAATTCATTTCTTTAAGAAAAAAATCATTTTTATTGACCAAATTTTAATTTTTAGATCAAAAACTGTGTTAAGTAAATTTTGCTACTTACAGTTTTCAAAGGCTTTTGACCTAAAAATTTAAATTTGGTCAATAAAAATGATTTTTTTCTTAAAGAAATGAATTGCCAAGGAAAAATACATCGATTCAAAAAAAAAAAATTCTTATTTTACGATGAAAATCAAGCGAGTAATGCATTTTTAAAGTTCAGAAACAGGCTTTTTTCAATAAAATTTCAATCTTTTTTAAGCCGAATTTGAGCAAAATCTTAAATTGACGATAACTTGGCTAAATTTCATCGTAAAAAGATAAGTTTTTTTTCTTCTGGAGTGGTTTTTCCCTGGCAATCAGATTTTTTTATCTATTTTTTAAAATTTTATTTACCTAAAAAGTTATTTTAAAAATTTGGGGTAGCTCAGATACGAAAAACGCGTTTTTTGACATAAAAGTGAAAAAATCTTTTTGGCACCTATCGCCGATTTCTTGTTCACGATTTTTTTCGGTTTTCTGAAGGTTCAAACTATCTGAAACCACGGGTCATATCGATGTGCCCTCAAAAAAAAAAATTACGATTCCAGGCTCAAATTAAGTAGTACTTTTAAAATAATTGCTCATATAGACTTTTCAATTTAATTAATTAATAATTTAATGAATAAAATACATTTTAACGTCTCATATTTACAATAGAACACTAAAAATAAACACAATAGGATAATCAATTATTTCACTCTATAATACTGCACATATGTGCAGAAGCAAAAACACAGTAACAAACATACCTTCCGAAGTACCTAATTGTGCCCAAAAACAAATCAGATCTTCAACACGATGAAGAAAACTTAGATTTAAAAAATAAAAGCAGCAATCTGATTCATCGTAAGGTTTCGATTTTTACATCCTATAAGGTAGAGCTTCTCTCTATAATTATTTTTGTATGTAATAAAATTAAAAAAATTATAAACACGATTTTAGCATTAAAAGCATATCAAATTAATCAGTTTTATTATTAATATGGATGTTTTACAAGGTAATGCTAAAAAATATGTTAAATAATTGCTAGACCTGAAAATTTTTATTTTTTTTTCAAAATGAACCCCTATGATGTTTTTATAAATGCTGTAGCGTTCCGTCTTTGATGGTTTGGACTGAACTTAATTCGAAAATTCTTACCCGGTCCTAAAAGCAGTTCTCTTAGAAAATTTTTACTAGTGAGGTTAATAAATAGGACCTGGTGAATATTATTATTTTACCTCACCCTTTACTTGTGATATTTATCATTACTGAATGTTATTTAAATAGTACAAAGATTCTGTGAGATCTCTGGAGCACCGGGTTCTTTCTCGCGATTAGGAGTGGAGGTCTATTTGCTAATTGGCTAAGATGCAAAATTTTAGGTATGGTCAACGTGTATGTCACTAATCTTGAGCCATTGTCAAGCTCATGCCACTTTACTGTCTTTCCTAAAACAATCTTTCTCACGCTTTAATTCTCACGAGCTAACGTCTGACAATCTCTAATCATCGCTATCTTAGCATTTACTCAAATTAATGTTATTATATTTATTTTATATGTATTCAAATTTTCCCGGTCGCAGATGATACTCCTGTTACAGTAGATTTAAAAATGATTTTATAAGAATGATGAAATACCTGAATTATCTTAAATCATCTTAACATCATATGAAGATCCTTTTTGCTATTTTATATCAATTTAATTATTTTTCGAATATTTTAATTCAAAATTTTTCTTTTTGTAAATGAACAATAATGGCTGTAAAACTTCATTACATATTATGATTATTTTACGTTAACCATTGCAATTATTACCACTTAAAAATTGTCTGGAGTCAAGAAAATGAGGTTGCCATGTTCCGTTGGTTCGGTCCTCCCACCTCGCTCCTGGGAGCTTACAAAATATATCAAATTGTTCCGAAAATCATATTTCACTTAATTTATAACCGCTTTTACTCCTAAAAACAAACTTTTTTAATATTCAAAAATCAGATTTTGTTTTTAAAAAGTATAAAACGAGACACCCAAAATTTTATACAGTGATATTTTTTTGCACTATAAAAACAAAGTTATACCTTTAGATCTGGTCCGATATGGGGAAAAGTTTAAAAAACCTACTTTATCGTTTTTTCGGGTTATTCTGGATGATGTTGTATGGAAAGCTCGATGTACATCACTTTTTCAATAAAAAAAAATTGTACTATTGAACAAAATTGAGCTCCTGAAATTTTTTAAACTTTAAAACACCATTTAGAACAGATTTTTTTTGTAGATCTTTAGTCCATATTTTTGACACTTAAAACTTCAAATTCCCTAATTTTTTTTTCGGTTTTCCTCAATTTCATTGTTTTTTGGTTCCTCAATGAGGAACCATTGTGATAGATCAAATTTCGATTTTTGATTTTTTGGCATATAAGCACGTTTTGAGACCCCAGGAAGCTAAAAAACCGATTTTTAAAAATAGTAGGTATGTATGTATGTATGTGTGTGTGTGTGTGTGTGTGTGTGTGTGTGTGTTTGTGTGTATGTAACCAGTGAAATTTCACAACCATTATGGAATTAAGACCTAATTTTTTTTTCAAAAATTTTTTCATCAAAAAATCTCAAACTACTTTTTTTTTTTTTAATTTGGATGTAATACCTCATTTAGTTCTACGAAAGTACTTATATTTGAAAGTATGGTTTTTACTCTATATCTCGAATCTGATACTTAATTTTTTGAAAATTTTTTTCCCAACATTTTTTCCACGAAAGAATACAAAAAACACCAATTTTTTTTTTCATTTTGGACATAGTACCTAATTTATTTCTATGAAAGTACTAGTTTTAGAAAGTTTGTTTATAGTAACTTTTTGGATCTGATATCGAATTTTTTCAAAATTTTTTTCTCAAAATTAAAAAAACAAAAAAATTAAAAAAACTGCAATATTTTTTTTTTTTTTAGTGTAATACCTCATATAATTCCATGAAAGTACTAATATCTGAAAATATTGTAACCGGTGTTATTTCACAACTATTATGGAATTAAGAGAAAAATGTATGTTTGATTGCATGGGTGTAATCGGTGATATCAGTGGCATATTAAAGTATTCAGCTCATTGTTTGAGGAACCTTAGTGCCAGCTAGTTGGCAGGGTATTTTTAATTGTATTACATAGGAAACATAATATATCTATACATTTTTTAACCAAATAAGTTATAAATTGAATGAAAATTAATCTGATATTTTAAAACGCAATGTTTTTAAATTTTCAAGCAAAAGCTTTTATCCAACACCCGGGAATTGATATTTGAGTTCAGCGTCTTAAAAAACCAACTGGACTTCTTTAGAACAGAAAAATATACACTACAACACATGGCGAGAAAAATAAACAAAGGCCCAAATCGTACGTAAATTACTCCCATACTCGTTGTTTGTTACAAACTGGTTACAAATTTTTATGGTAACATTTAATAATCTTAATAAATTTTCAGCTTTTACATTTTTTATTTCTAGTTTTTAAGACACAAATTTTTTTCGTGTATACAAAGTCTGTATACTATTTTAGGTCACTGCAACATTAATTCTCATAAAAGTAAATAAATTATTTTAAAGTAAATTTTATGAAAAATTATTTATGGTCTATGAACATTAAAAAGTAAATCTTTCTTTGATATACTTATAATATACATAAAATTATATCATTTGATAATAAATATTATATTATCAAGAAAATATAATGAACACTGAAAGAGAATTTTAAATTTGTTTTAGAAAATATAGAAGCATGAAATGGATTCCTTTTTTGAATAAATATTAAATCAAAATAAAAGATTTTTAAAAAAATTTATAATTTTCTAAAAAATGCTTTTACAGCTTATTAAGCAAATACCAAGAAATTTCCCTTTTTCAGCTCTTCGAATGTCTTAATTTTTAATTTTTAACTATTTATATGGCATAGAGCTTAGAAATTTTTTTTTAATTTCCTCAAGAATTAAAACAAAAAAAGCTTTCTATTTGATTGTTTGAAAATTTCAAAGCTGATTTTAAACATGTATTTTGCATGTGTCAAATATCAAGCAAAGCAACCTAACTGCGTATTAGGAAAATTATTTTCAAATGACCAAATTGTATAACAATTCATGTAAAATTATACTTTTTGTTTTCTTTTAAAAATTTACATGTAATATACATGTTAAAATTATTTTCAATAAAATAAAATAATAGATTTTATTTTATTATACTCAAAAAATTACGCAAATACAAATATTTATTTTCTTTGTTTTATGTAAAATGACATAATCTATTTTAATTTTAATTTTTTATTTTTGGATAAATAGAGCTAAAAATTTTTAAATATTTCATTAGAGCTCAAGTATTTTTTAAAAAATTATTAAATTTTCAAATATTAAACTTTTAAATCAATTCAACATGAAAACTTATTTAGCTCTTCTCGTTCTTTCTGCTGCAGTGGTGAGTTTTATTAAATTTAATTAGAAAAAATTTTTTAGAGTTAATTTAAAAATTATTAACGTTAATCATGATTTTTGAAAATCTTTTTATAAAATTATTTATATTAAAAGAATTAGACTAGGCTCTTAAATAATAGTAATTATTTTTATAATTATTGATTGAAAAAATTCTGCTCTAAGAAAATTAGTGAATTTGTAAATAAAAATTAATTTAAATATTTAGGCATACGTGCATTGTGGCGCAATGGAATGCATGCCAAACACAGGTAAATCAAAGTAAAAATATCAATTTGTGAAAATAAATTTAATTAATTATTTTTTGAAATTTTAACAGAGGAACTCATAGCAAGTATACAAACTCTGAACTGTCCGAAATCTCTCAAGTCCCTTTCCTGTTTATTACATTCTGGTGATTTCGTAAGAATAGAACTTTTTTTTAATTCGATTTTTTTTTTAACAATATTTAAATTAAATTTGTCGTTAGATGGATAAGGGTGGAATGAAATTTCCTGATGTAATTTTGAGTCAAATACCAGAAAATGCTAAAGCAATAGTTTTAAACATTTTTAATATGTGCGCTAACAAAGGTAATATTCGTAAATTTTATTTTATTATATATTTTTTTTTATTAATAAAAATTACTAAGTCTGCCTGAGGGTAAATCTTAGGCATCACGTTAGTCTCAAAATTTTTCCATCCCTGATGCTTCATTTACTTTTGCAGGAAAAAATAAGGAGCAAGGCCAAGATTTGTGTGACATAATTCAGTGCTTTATCAAAGTATTGAAACCATTGATTGCTGCTGCTGCAGGAAAATAAGTTAATTACTGTAATGCTTACATTGATAAATAAAAAAATTTGAATTTTCATTAAAAGTAAAAAATATAAATTTTAATTTTTATTTAAACCTTTTATAAAAATAATCCCTATTTAAAAAAAAATAATAATAATAATTATGGTAAGAAAAAGTTTCTCTTGTTGTTCTGACATTGATATTGTTTAAAATGAAAGAAAATTTTAAAAAATATCTAAATTATTCAAAGAAACATTTAGAATGACAAAATCTTGATAATTTACTTGTTATTGCTCAAATTTTTATAATCAAATCCATGAATTATGAAAAATTTTATGTCCACCCTGTAAATATCCAGAAAAAATATACAAGAAATAAGGAAAATAATATTTTTTTCGACATTGATGATATTAAATTTCATTATTTGAATAGATGTGACAAGCAGATAACTTGAAAACATTTTGGTAATGTATTCAAGTTCAGCAAAAATTTGGCAAATTTAATTTTTTTCCAATTGTCCCATAAAACAATTTTGTTTGATTATACCCAAAAAAAATTTTTTGATTAGAATATTTTTCTGTAAAGCTGCTAATTTAATTAAGGTTTTGTGGTTAAATATTGATGCTTAAATTTCCTTTCTATTAAACTTTTTTTCCCTTAAATTTTTGAGTCATAAGTCTATTTTTTTGGAGAAATTCATTTTCTAAATGCTGAAGCTGCATATATATTGGTAACTAAAAATCGAATTTCCCAAATTTCGCGCGAGATTTCCCTTTTGTACCAGATTTTCTGCATTAGCACCTTTTGGGTTTTCATTTTTTTATTTTTGGAATTATTAAAAAAAATAAGTTAAAAAATAAAACAAAATTGATTTTCATGAGAATTTCTGTGCTTTCTTTATTTTTTATTTTTTGAATTGATTTTAAATGCGAATTCAAACTGTAAATCATAAAAAATCTATTATAAAGAAAATTACGTTTTAGGTTTTTACCAAATAAAATTTTTTAAGCAAATTCTACCTTATGAAAGTTTGTTTCCATAAATATTATTTTTATTATCGAATGATAATTCCTATCTTATTTTAAAAATAAAATAAATCTTTGAAAAAAATAATTTTCACAAAATTTTTTGTCCTCAAAGCGACGGTTCTTAGAAATAAGATACCTTATTCGCCGAGAGTATAGCAAGACTCCATCATCTTGTATTATTTATACATTGAAATGTCGGCGTTTTTCTACTCTCTTTTTCTACTCTAAGGTATCTTATTCCAAGGGACCGTCGAAAAATGAAATAATATTTTCTAAAACTGATAACTTTTGGTGGCAGGAATAAACTAGACTTCGATTACAAGATTGATAATATTAATATAGATCGTGTAAAAACAGTAAAAGACTTAGGTATATGTTTTGAGGACTCATTGAGCTTTCAGAGTAATGTTGATTACACGGTAGCTAAAGATTTTACTGTTCGTAAAAGTATTAAGAAATGCTGGCTCTACGTTTGAACCACCTTTCCCAAAATGTCCCTTTGCTTTTAAAACCACAACAATAGGGTTATGTATGAAATATAACAATAATTTTAAACTATTTGATATCTTTGCTGACACCTTTTACAGTATTCTTTAACTAACATGTAAGGTGTTGACTTATAGTTAATGATGTGTAGTAGAGGGTTATATTAATTTGGTTATGTGTTGATCACTGGAATTACTAACTACTGTTGCAAGTGTTAGCCCCTACTATGACATTTCTCTCCTGTAATTAGGTTAGCAACCTTAACAAATTAGAATTATAAGAAGGTTTTTAAAAATTTTTTTAAAGTAAAAATTTTCAAAAATTTGTATCTATCAATAAGATTAAAAGAGCATGAAAAATAACAAATTTCTTAAAACTAGAACTTCCATGAAAAAAATGAGGTATTAAGACCAAAAAGAAAAAAAAACTATTTTTTTTTTCAGTGAAAATTTAAAAAATTCGAATTGCTGTAACATTTTTCTCAGCTTAGACAGAAAAATTAAAAAATGAATCAATTGTTCAAAAGAAAATTGTCCTCCTTGTAGCCATCCCAAAAAAGTACTCACTTGGAAATAACATAAAGTATATTACAGGAAACCTTCGTTATTTACGGTTCCAGTACTCAAATTACCCTGATTCACGGTTTATAGAATGCGACCGACCCATTATTCGCGCGGATTTCCCCCGATATTCGCTAGTTTATTTATTTTTTTTATTTTGAGTTTTCGAAATTTAACTTAATAAAGTTTAAAATTATTGGTTTAAGTAGAGTTTGTAATTATTAAAATGGCTCCAAATAAAATTCCAGTAAAAAAAAATTTTGAAAATAAAAAGGTTAGGACATCAGCGGAGAAATTGGAAATTTTAAATCGCAATCATGGCTAGGGAAATTGGTGGTAAAAGTTTTTAAGACATTCAAAATTCTATAAGTTTTCTATTTGAAGACCTTGAAGAATTAGCAAATTATTCAGAGGAACCTGAAAAAGAAAGGAAACATTTTGAAATCATAATAAAACTGTAGCAGACATTGCGATAAATAAGGATCTAATCATGATCAGAAGTCTAATTTTTTAGCGTGATTTTGAATTGCCAAACCTGGATGTATGTAAGGATATAAGTATGTTTAATGTTTATATGGACTCTTTAAGCTTAGTGATAATGTAACCCCCATTTTCCCATAAGACTAAATTTTTAGTATTCGTGGAACATTTTTGGAACCTAAATAATAACGAGGGATTCATGAATAGAATAACATGCCATTTTATTTTTTTGACTCCAAACAAGTTTTTGTAAATCTAAGATGACGGACCAAAAACTAAAAAAATTAGAAATCAACTATCTACTTAACCAGGGGGTTTTTGGGGTCAATGAAAACGATAAAATAAATAAATAAATAAATAATTAAAAATAAAATTTTAATTTTTTGAGCTCAAAAAAGTTTTTTGATAATCCAAGATGGCGGACCAAGAAATTGAAAAATATAGAAGTTTGTAATTTTACTTATCTGGGATGTTATAAAGGACAGTATAAATAAAAAATTATGAGTCAATTTATGAAAAATGACGCCTATACATTTGAATTTTCAGTTAATTGTGAATTGAAAATTGAAATATTTGGAAATTTAAGCCAATTATTTTTACAGGAAATGTAATAACTTTACAAAGAATTAGAATATAAATCGTTTATGCATAGCATTTTTATATAATAAAATGTAATGATTTTATCATGTTAATCGACAAAAATTTTGCATGTATTTTTTTTTTCTTTTGTTTTAAAATTCAATAATTTTCGAGGAATTTTGATCACGTATTAAAAATAACAGCAATATAAATAAATAGAAGAATATTATTATTTTAAATTATTTGAAAAAAATCATTCAGAAAGTTCTAATCATGAAAACTATTTTATTTTTTGGCTTCTTGCTCGTTCTAACCGTAAGTTTCTTAAATTTATAAAGTTTATGCTAAAAATATTTATTAACTAAATATTATTTTTAATACAGACAACTGTCAATTGTGGTTTGCCCGAATGTCTCCAAATAAGTAAGTTAGATAAAAAATTTCTTACATTGTAAATTTTTATAATATTTTCATTATATTATCAATTATTAAAACAGAGAAAATACAAGAAGGTTTGCATAACAAGGATATGGATAAATTAGCTGATCAACTTGGCTGTTTTTTAAATTTTCTTGGATTGGTAAGTTAAAAATTATTCTTTATAAAAAAAATAAAAAAATAAAAAAATGCAATTTCTCGAGCTTCACTTTTATTTTAGTTAAATAATGGAGAAATGAATTTGACTGAGGATCAATGCAAAGTTATGTTTCATCAAAACACATGTCAATGGCTTTTAGGTAGTTTGTTTAAAAATTGTGCAAGTGCAGGTAAATTTTATAAATTTATTTACTATATTTAAAAATTGAATAATTCATTTTATTTGGACGTGAACATCCGAATAATTCATGATGTATACTGTAGCTAAAAACTCATTTCAATGTTTAAAATATTTTCGTTTAACAATAAGTTACATTAGCAAAATCAAATTCAATAATATTTCAAATTATTCATTATTTTTGCGATTACTATACCTAAATTACGGGATTATTAATAATAAATTTTTATAATTTTTTTAAATATCATTTTTAGGCAAAGGTAAATCAGATGGTGAAGCTGTTAAGTCTTTTATGACATGTTACGCTGATTCAGTTAAGGCTCTTGGAAAATAAAAAAAAAATTAATTCAATTATAAAAAATATTTTTTTGTAGTTATATAATATGAATAAATAAAATACATTTAATTTAATGGGTTCTTAATTTACTTATATTATTTACTAACATAGTTAAAAGACTCCACCCCCTGGTCTGTTCCTGGTGTTCCATAAAAAAAAAGAAATTTCTATTCTGGTAAAGTTATTATATAATCTTGAATTTGTTTTCCAAATGTGCAAGATCTACCCTTTTTTATAATTAGTATTTTCTGCTATTTCCCTAGAAAAGTTATGGTGTGAGCATGACCACCTTGGTACATGTCCGGTATTCATTAAAAAAAATAAAAGATATAATAAAAAAATAGAAGCAAAAGTTGGAGGTGGGGCTCCAACTATCAAACCACCCTATACTTAAGTGTAGTTTTTGCAAATTTAAGAGTGTTCCCTCAATTTCTTATAGAAAATACGCCGAAATTCGTGATCAGCGACCTAAGAAAACTTATAGTAGACCAAATCTGGTAATGGCTGGAATCTAAACAACCCCCCCGTATATTGGAGTATACAGTCTGTTTTAGATCAACAAGATATCCTTTTTGAAAAGCCAATCATAAGCTAGTAAAATAACGCGTAAGAGAGAGACAGATTATCTAGTTATAAACATGATTGGTTATACAGAATCTTGTTGATCTGAAACACATAGTATATCAAAAATAGAATAGGACCAATAACCGATTCTTGGAAAACCCCAGACCTGGTTATGATGAATTCGGTGGGGTTGCCATCAGAATCAATCACTGCTTGCTAACGATAAAGCAAATAATCATGGAACCTTCGAAGAGTATGGTGTGTAAAACCAAGATCATACAACCTTCTAAGTAAAATAGTATGATCAAAAGTGTCAAATAAAAAATGCCTTAGAAAAATTGGTGTAACAAAACCTAATTCAATACCACGACGTATAAGATCAGTAAGATTCAACAAAACAATTGTGTACTAAGATTTTTCCAATTGCCAAAATTGATGAGTGTTGTGAAAACACACCTATATTATTATATTGATTGTAAATAGGCCTTAATAATGTAAAAGAGAAAGAGAGAGTGATAACGCACGTACCCCGCCTTCAGCGGAGCGCGTCTAGCCGTCGTCCAAAACGGTTGTCTTAATAAATGCATATTAACTTTAAGGACGCTTAATTATTTATTTAACACCATCCTAAATCTCCTAAAATCACCATAAAAACCTACGGTTTACTCCAATGAGAATTTAATGAATTATTATTTTATTTTGTTTACTAAAAAATAAAACATTAACTTTTTTTAAATTTTTTTTCTAAAAATTAAAAAAACTACAATATTTTTTTTTTTTATAGTGTAATACCTCATTTAATTCCATTAAAGTACTAATATCTGAAAATATTGTAACCGGTGATATTTCACAACCATTATGGAATTAAGACCTAATTTTTTTTTCAAAAATATATTCATCAAAAAATCTCAAACCATTTTTTCTCATTTATTTCCATCAAAGTACTTATATTTGAAGGTACGATTTTTACTCGATATCTCGAATCTGATAATTAATTTTTTGAAAATTTTTTTCCCAAAATTTTCGTCACAAAAAAATACAAAAAACACCAAATTTTTGTTCTCTTCGGACCTAGTAACTATTTTATTTCTATGAGAGTACTAGTTTTAGAAAGTTCGTTTATAGCAGTTTTTTGGATCTGAAAGCGAATTTTTTCAAAATTATTCCTGTTACATTGTTGTAATTATTTATGTATTTAATTCTGGTGATAAAAGTGCTATGAACTATATGCCAAAGTTATTTTCATTAGATTATCTTCCTTTTTTAATAAAAATAAAATAATTTCTGAAAATCAATTTGGCTTTCTGGCTGGTATAGGAACTAAACAGGCGCTGCATAAAGTTACTTATTTAATCTATAATAGACTAAATGAGAAACAAGCAGTGCTTGGGACGTTCTTAGAACTGTCAAAAGCTTTTGATACGGTTGACCATCATATATTGTTAAAAAAAATGGAAAGATATAGAGTCAGGGGTACGTTATTAAACCTTTTTATAAATTACTTGTTAAATCGTCAGCATGCAGTTAGACTTGGGAATACAAGAAGTGATTATGTCATCACTAATGTTGGAGTACCTCAAGGTTCTATTTTAGGACCTTATTTGTTTCTCATATACATTAATGATTTATTTAGTCTTGTTCCTAGAGTCTTTTCTTATGCTGATGATACAGCAGTCTTCACCGTTGAGAAAAATTGGAACTTGAATAATTCAGCAGTGATGAATTCGTTTGTATTAATTAATAAATGGTTTATAGACAATAAATTAACACTTAATCTAGATAAGTCCTTGTTTAACACTTTTGGTAACTATACAAATAGCTTACCAAAAAATAAGTATTCTACTACAATCTCAGATTATAAGTTAACTAGAGTCTCGGCTTGTAAGTATTTGAGTTTATATTTTGACCAACATATGCGTTGGGATACTCAAAACGAATTACTTACTAAAACGAATTAAATATATACTTTTTATTTTCTAAAAGTTAAGGCACATTAACAATTCTAAAAGTTTAAAAAATAGACTTTCAAAGCCTTTGCGCAATTTGAATCAATTTAATAATTAATTAACGATATGTATAATAATAATTATTAAAAAATATACTTGCAATATATTAATTTGTAATTAGTAAATATATTTTATTTTATCTTAGAGTATTTGAATTCATTATTAATATTATATTTATGTATGTAAAGACTGCTAGTCATTTTAACTATTGTTTTATATAAATACTAAATGTTTAACTTATATTATTATTTTTTAATTACTTTAATTAATTTAATTTAATTGATATTTACCATTTCTCGCATAGTCAAGCTTTGATTTGACTCTTAGGATACGGAAATGTTTTGTTTACTACACATATATTTTACATTTTTTTATGTACAATTTTCTGTATTTTATATTGGTTAACAAATAAATAAATGAATAAATTTTTCCCTTTAAAAATTAAAAAAAACACTATTTTTTTTTTGGACGTTGTACCTAATTTATTTCCATAAAAGTTCTAATAATTAGACTTATTGTTTTTACTCGATATCTCCAATCTGATACTTAATTTTTTGAAAACTTTGTCTCTCAATTGTTTTTCCACCAAAAAATACAAGAAACAATAAAGAATAAATTTTTTATTCTTTATGGACGTAGTACCTAATTTTTTTCTATGGAAGTATTAATTTTAGAAATTCAATATAACTACGCCAGCTACACAAAAATTCAGACATAATTATTATAAAAGAAGATTAAGTACTGGTGTGGAAAAATCTTCTTTTTTATGTAAAAAACCTAATTTTTTCCATGAGATGTTTAACTGACAGTATCAAGGAAAAGATCATTTTTAGTTTTTCTTATTACATTAGACTTTGTTAGGTAAAATTGACCATTCAGAACATTTTGTTATTGCTAATGAGGAACCATAGCGTTTTTTTTTTTCATTACTTTGTTGTTACTAATTTGAAAGATGTTTCGATTAATTTCGTTTAATTTAGTATAATTTAAAAAATAAAAAAAGTTTTGACCCCAGAATCGGATTCTACGAGAAATTTCCTGTCTGGGCCTAAGATAAAAAAACTATTAACGGAAAAAGAAGTTCGTTATCTCTTTCTTTTCGTTCTTTTTTTATAAAAGGCCAAAACACAAAAATGTCTGTGAAAAATCGAGGACTGAACGTCATGAGCTAAAAAATGACGTTAAGGCTTATTTTTAGTAGTACTTTCGGGAAAAAATATTTTGGAATTGATTTGAAGACCTTGCCATTCAGTTTGGTTTAAATTGAGCCATATTTAAAAAAAAAAAAACCTTAAATTTGAATTTTATAAATAAGTACCTTACAAGGAAATAAAAATAAGAAAAAAAATCATGTTTTTTAAATATCAAAAAATAGCATGCAATATTATGTAATGAAAGTAACATACGCCTATATTAACATTTTACAATATTTTTCGTTGAATATTATAAAAAGAACATTTTAAACAATTGATATGTAAAAAAATAAAACATTATTTACATTTTTTCCATTGTTTTCATTATAAAATTTATTGTGTTTTTTTATAAATTGTCAAAAAACACGTGCAAACATATGTTAATATGTAATAATTTAAAAAAAATTATCCTCCAAAAAAATAAATTTCCTATATAAATAAAGTGATATTTATTTAAAATATCATTTAAACTAAATAAATCAGAGAGTCAAGTGTTGAAAGAATCATGAAGAGTATTTTGATTGTTTGCATTTTGTTTGCAATTGCTGTAAGTAAATAAAATTTTAATTGTTAAGCATTAGATTACAATTGAGCTTTTTTTTTTATTCTTTAAATTTTTTTGCTTGTATATAAAAATCTCATTATAAAGAAGCGTATTAATTTGTACTTAATTTTATTAAAGGTTAATGTCAATGGCGCAGGCATGGCAGATTGTGCCAGTAAGTTAAACGATAAAAAACATCTGTTTTTAAAAAATTTTTATAATATATAATTATTAATTTACACAGATGATTTGAAAGATGCTGTAATGAATAGAGATTATAAAAAAGGACTTAGCGCTATTGTTTGCTTGTTAGAAGTTGCTGGAATTGTAAGTTAAGAAAATATTTTTCGATATTTTAATAATAATAAGCTTTAAAATAAAAATAAATTAAATTTTAACAAGTTTCAAGGAATAAAAAATGGACTTTATTGTTGTTTTTTGATAATTTTAGATTATTGTTAGGAAAGCTTCATTCTCGCATTTGGAAGTGTAATAAAATTTGCTCTGCTCAGATATTTTAATATTTATGACGGAGTATACACGTTTACACTCCTAAAGCGTTCATTTTAGTGAAGATTTGTTTGAACCCCTTGAATATTGTTTTATAATTAATTATCTACACTGTAAAAAGTAACTTTCTTAGATTTACAAAAAAAATAGTATTTTTTCGAAAAATTAGTACATTTTCAAAAATTTTTGTAAATATTTGAGAAAAATCGTAAATTTACTAAATTTAGTATATTATCGAAAAATTCGAGAATTTGCGATTTTTTTTGTGAATTTACGAAAAAAGTTGTAAATTCACAACTATTTTTCGGAAATTTACAACTATTTTTTTTAAATTTTCGAAAAAAAATTGTAAATTATCAATTTTTCTTACGAATTCACAAAAAAAAAATCGAGAATACTCGAATTTTTTGTTAATATACTAAATTTAGTAAATATATGATTTTTATCGAATAATTACAAAATTTTTTGAAAATTTACTAATTTTTCGTAAATTTTCTAATTTTTTTTTAATATAAGAAAGTTACTTTTTACAGTGTAGTTTTTACCATTGATATTATTAAATTTTTCTAATCTTATTAAGAAAGGTGTTCAACCTTGATAAAAAAAGTATAAAAAAAAAAATATTTTAAACATTTAATTAGAAATATTACTTATATTTTTAAGTTAAAAGAAGGAGTAGTGAATATGCCAATATCAGCCAGTCAATGCACGAGTTATGGTATGCCAGAAAGTATATGCAATAAGTTTTTCGGTATTATTGATAAATGTGCAAGTGCAGGTAAATTATTAATTTAATATAAATATATTTAATTAAATTGGTAATAACATATTTTTAATTCAGAAAATTACTTTAGTAATGAATTAAATATTTAAACATTAAATAAATTAAAATGACAATAAGTATTTGGGTTAATTTACGTTATGCATATTTGGAATTTTGGGTTTCAATTACTCATTTATCTTCTGGATTAAAATTATTTTTAAAATTTAGTAGAATTACTAAAATAATTATGTTTTTAAGTTCTTAGCTTGTAATTAAACATCATTAGTATATTAATTTTTATCATGTAAAGTCATTTTATAATAAAATAAATTAAATATTTTTTAAGGTAAAGGTAAACCAAACGAAGATGTTCTTATAGCTATTGGTACCTGCGTAGCTTCATCAGTTACAAGCATGGGAAAATAAATATTAAATGAAAAATATAATATTAAATGAAAAATATAATATTATATGAAAAATTATAAATATATTAAATGCTATTTAATAAATTTTGAATTCTTATTTCAAGTTTTATTGTTTTTCCTATTCCAACTACGTTGAAATTTTTAGATTAATTAAATCATTGCTAAATGAAATTGAATTAAAAGTCAGATAAAAATTTGGGCTGTAAAAAAATTATTGGAGCATGTCCAGTATATGAAATGATTATTATTATTTTTCTTTGTCAAAAGGATATTTAGTACTTTATAAGTTCTTAAAATTATTTTTAAAATAAAATTTGCATCATTTTTTCCAATTCCAATTTATTATTTAGTTTTCGGATTTCTCTAATAATTACTTTGCTTAGATCATGTTTAAAACATCTTGGAAAGTCTGAAAATTGACCTTGTAGAAAATTTGGAACAATCAAAAATTCATAAAAATATTTCTTGTGAAATTCATATAAATGAAAACTTTATTTTTCAAACTATTTTAGAATAATATTTTAATTCTCATAAGCAATATTTTTATTAACAATAAAATGGTATTAATGTACATAAAATTGGGAGCACATAATTTTCATTACAAAAATTCTTTTCTCCTACGTAATCCTTATTACAATAAAGCGAGCAGCAATCGTTATGTTCATTGCACTATAATAGAAAAAATACTTTTTTTAAAATAAAAATTTCATAAATAAGCAGTATTAAATATTGTAAAAAAATAGAGGAGGTATTAACACTTTAAGCAAAAAAATTATGAAAAAAATTGTAATTTACCTCATCTCCAACTTCTTTACAAGCAGATTCGGTGCAAGAAATAAAAATTGAAAATACCAATAAAATAAAATAAAATAATTTTTTTGACATTTTTAATTATTTGCAATAAAATGAAACGATTTTATCAGTAGTACATAACGTATCAAAGAATAACTTAAAATAACTATGAAAAAAGTAATTTTAAAAAATATGTTTAGCAGAAATTTCAAGATAAAAACAAATTAATTTATTTCGCTGATAATCACCATATGGTTTGATAAAATTAATAAAATATTTTTTTAAAGTTTTGATACTACATTTAATTAAATTAAAACGGTCGGGGTTTCCAATTGATTAAACAATAAATTTGTTAATTAAAAAAAATTTACTTAAGTATTATTTATGTCAACTTATAAAATAATTTAAAACGAATCTTACTAACCGTTCGTAGCCCCAGTAGGAATAAAAATAAAACAACTGTATGGTATGGGGCCAAGAAAGAAGTAAACTTCAAAAAAACACCTATTCTTGATACAATACAGAATAATTCAATGATTTTAAAATTTTATTAAATTATTTTATAAATGAAATATAATTTTAATTTTATTATTTGAATTAGTGAACTATCAAAAAGTTTTAAATAATAGATTTTATTTGATTTTTTAAATTTATTTTTGATTAAATGAATTAAATAAATTATAGGCGCAATTAAAATTACAGAACTGAATACTTTTTATTTTACCAGTGAAGTATAAAAAATTCCTTTAATTGGTACGACTTGAACTCATTTTAGACACATGTTCTCGATAATATGGAAAACTAATTAAAAAATGAGTATATTTTAGAAGCTGAGATAATAATTTTTATTCCATTATTGAAAAGTTCCGAGGTACTGATGAGATTAGCGTAGAGAATTGTTTTTAACAATTAGAAATTTAAAAATAGAATCAAAATTGTAAGTAATCCATAATAAAATTTTTTAAACCAAACTTTTTAAATTTCTGTTGGATCAAAAATTTTATTGTACATAATTATTTACTTAGATTTCTCAATAAACTGATAAGAGTATAAAGAAGAAAAAAGTGTATATTTGACCCTGTTATATGATAATCTAATGAGAAACTTATATTTATATTTGAAAGTATACAATCTGTACGTATATGTATGTGGTATCGAAGTACTTGTTATCAAAGGCTTTGGAAACATTTTCAATCGTAACTTTAGTAGATATGCAAATATAGTTTGTTCATACACCTTGTGATGCTTGAGGTTTTATCGGTTTCCTTGCAACTTTATATTATATATGAGAAACTTGAACCAATAACACAGTTTCTAATGTTTTCCAGAAATTTTGTTATTGACATATTTTGTTTTTTTATCCTTCTTTTATTTTTATTTTTTTTGGTGAATCGAATAAAGTTTAATATATCAAGTTTATAAATTGATTTTGTTAAAAGTTTATATTTATTGAATATTTGTTTCTACATTTATTTTTTATAAAATTGTCTTGTTGGAAGTTTGATGTTTGATGTAGAAAATTAATAATTTTTTGGGGTAAATTGTATACAATTTTTATTTTTGACCGTGAAAGTTTAAACAATTAAACATTTATGCATAAAAGGTAACTTGAAATTTGAATTCTAAGTGATCTTTTATAAATAAAATATAAATAAAGAAACGTCGAAAAAATAATATTTAACAAGTAGAAAAATAATTTTTGTTTTAACAAACGTAAAAAATTTATTCGCAAATTTTTTTTAGCACAAAGGGAATTCAATGGAGCCCACATGCATTGAAATCTCAAATAAGATGTTATCATAATTTTTGTTTTTTTTTGTACTGATAAATTATTACAAATTTTTTAGTCGTATTTAACAGAAAATTATAACTTCACGCGTTAAATCCAATATTTGTCTTTTTCATCAGATAATTATCACGTATTTTCGTACTGTATGCTTGTTGAATCTACGACATTATATTTTTAGTTTTTTGGTTTACTGATTGCAAAAGCAGTTTAGTTTACAATTGGATTAAAATCGTAAACTTTAAAAAATTTGGAACCGTTGGAGCCATGCATTTGTCTAAAGAAAAAAAAAAAGAAAAAAAGCTAAAAAGTTAAAAATGGACGAAAATTGTCAACAGCAGGAAAACTTATAATTCTTCGGAACCAATCTTTTAGGAATTGCTATTAACATATCAAAAAACAAGCGGTTCAATAATAATATAAAATTTCAGAATCCAAAATATTGAAAAAATACTAAAAGTTTACTTCAAACGGACCATAGCACATTTTTCAAAAAAGCACCAAAAGATTCATCGTCATAACATCGTCGTAACCAAAACATTTACCATTATAAAATTTTGCCAAGACTAATGTGAGCTTGCCCAAGTTAGAATAATGATACCTATCCTATCTATATCTATATCTATATATACATAGATATAGATATGCCGATAGAGAATTTTTTTAGTTTGATAATCACGCCTAGACGACAGTAGCTAGAAAGACGTAGCTAAGCTTTGTATTGCTGATTACTAATTATCTGTCTGATGGGTTCATATGCCCGTAATTTTTATGATTTAGTAAATTTTAGATAATACTTCGGATAAAAAAAGGTTATTTTACAAAATATCGAGTAATCTAAAACAACATATTTTTGGAAAAATAAAGCCGTAGGGGTCCAGGGGGGCACAGCCCCCATGGTGGCTGCCGGGGCGAGCGAAGCGAGCCGGAGGCAGCTAGTTCACTTATATACACTGTAAAAAGTAACTTTCTTAGATTTACAAAAAAAATAGATTTTTTTCGAAAAATTAGTGAATTTTCAAAAAGTTTTGTAAATATTCGATAAAAATTGTTTTACTAAATTTAGTATATTATCGAAAAATCGAGAATTCTCGATTTTTTTTTGTGAATTTACGAAAAAAGTTGTAAATTCTTAACTATTTTTCGGTAATTTACAACTATTTTTTGTAAATTTTCGAAAAAAAATTGTAAATTATCAATTTTTCTTACGAATTCACAAAAAAAATCGAGAATCTTTGAATTTTTTGTTAATATACTAAATTTAGCAGAGTTACGATTTTTATTGAATATTTACAAATTTTTTTGAAAATTTACTAATTTTTCAAAAATGTTCTAATTTTTTTGTTAATATAAGAAAGTTACTTTTTACAGTGTATCTTAGGCCCCAAACGTGTAATTAACTATTGAAATATTGAATTTTTTTAAACGATTTAATCAATAATTAAAATTGAATAAACATAATATTTAGCATGTATAGTAACATTCTCAATAACGTGCGCGTACTGCTGAGTTCACTGTTTTTTTTTTAATTAATTATGTATATTAAATTTTGTAATTTAAATTTTCTCAATTTTAAAAAAAGTATGGATGTTTTATTGAATTTATTAAAAAAATAGTATAATGCTGTGATCAAGTGAAAAATGAAAGAAACCATAGATATAGAAAATGGGCAAACGTAATTTAAAAATTAAAAAAAAAAAAAATCTTAAATATTTTTTTTATTTATATGTGTTTCAGATCTTTAAAAATTATAATATAATATAATATAATATAGTATATCATTATAACAATAACAATAAAATTAAAAAAATTATTCTCACGACTATTACGACAAAACATCAAATTTAAAAATTTTTATCAGTTTCAATATTTAGATTAAAAAAAATTATAATATTTTTATCACTATCAAATAAATTTAAGTAATAGTAGTATTGAAGGTTTCACATCATTAAAAAAACTAAGTTTTTTTTTTTAAATTATAATGAATATTAATAGAAATTCTTTTTTTAAGTTAATTCTGATATTACTTACAGGTAAAAAAATTTTACAATAACTCATATGAACTAAATTTTTAAAACTAGTTTTTTTTATAAATTTCAGTTACTGAATTATGCGAATCAGTTATTGATGGTGAAGCAGTGGATAAAAACAATTATCCTTACGTTGTACAAATAGTAAATGAAAATGGAATTCACGAATGCGGAGGTACACTGATCACACTGCAGCACGTTTTAACGATTCGTGATTGTGCTAAGAGTAATTACGAAATTCGGCTCCATTATGGAATAGCAACTATTTTTCGTTTTAAAATTAAATCAAATAACACTGTTTTTAAAAACTATTTTATGAAACCATATGAAAATGATCTAGCGATTATAAAAGTAATTAATAAAATTTATTGACAACAATTATTAAAAATTAAATAATTGTATTAGCTTCCAGAACGAATCAAGTTGGAAGGGATTAAGCCAGTTGGAATAGTAAATCTATCATTTAAGTATAATAAATGTATTCTTGAAGGATTAGGGTGGACAGGTAGAACACTTGATGAACCAATTTATTTAAGAAAAAAAGAAGTAATGTTGACGGCTGGTAGAGGACATTCTAATAACAAACCTGAATATTTAATAAATTATTCTATGCTTAAAAGTTTTGAAAGAATATTGAACAAAGTGAGTAATGAACCTAATTTTTTTAAATATAATACCAGAAAATAACGCAAATATTTTTATTTTTTAGTATGATAAGGGAGGACCTATAATACATAATGGAATTTTAGTTGGTGTTATTACCAATGCATTTACCGTAACTAAATTGAATGTTTATGAATATTATGTTAAGATTAACAAAATTCATAACATTTTTATAAAAAAAAATGTTAATAACGAAAAATTGATACTTAAAAATTTACATTGTTTAAAATTTCATATCACTGTTTAATTTATTTTCCATGTTACTAGTAAAATTTCTCTTGCATCATCGAGAATATTTGAATATTAAATAATGGAGAGTTCTAAAATTAAATTTAATAATGCACCTATTTAGTCAAAGAGCGTATAGGTAATTTTCAAAAGTATTTTCAAAAGTAACGTATGTATGAAACTCAAGATCGGGTGATGAAATTGGTGCCAAGGTATTTTTTTACTGGAAGTACTAATAAAAATAAACCATCATGCAAGTTTTTAGCCCTTAAGATTCAATTATATATTTGTGGCTTCCATTTTCGGGTTTTGGTTATTTTCAAAAAATAGCAGCTAATTTTTTGAATTTCTTCTTTTTCATCATGAAAAATTATTCCCTATATTAAGATTCAATAGGAAATTTTCCGTAAAACCCGATGCTAAGATCAAACATATTTTTTAACTCTGCACATGCATGAGGAAATAATTTTTTATGCTGAAATACTCGATTCTTAAGAGAAAAAATTCAAAAAATTAGCAACTATTTATTAAAATTACCAAAAAATGGAAATAGTTGGAAAATAGACACGAAAAATCTGGAATTGAACCTTAGGAGCTAAAAACTTGCATGGGAGCTTATTTATATTAGTACATTCAGGATAAAATATTGGACCCAATTTTAAGATCCAACCTTAAGTTTCATTTACGTTATATATATGTTACCGTTTAAGTCCGCTCTCCTGATATAAAGTTACCTTGAACTGATTAAAGTTAGCTTTAGTAAAACGTTTTTGTCAAAGTCCACGAAGAAGATTAAAATGAATAAAAATATAACATTAATGTGTTAAAATGTATGTAATAATATATTAGATTTAAAAAAAATTAAAATAAAATTTTTTTCCCTTAAATTCATTGATATAAAGCTTTTTGTGATATCGTATAATTTAACTTGAATAGGTAAAAATTTCAATGACATATTCGTTGACGTTTTCGGTAGTTTCCGTTACGGATACCTGACCCGGATACTACGAGTACTGTAACATACTATATAAAGTATATATATTTATATATAAATTCTATTGTGAAATTGAATTCGTCCAAATAGAAAACTAAATGATTCGCACATTTTTACTAAAAGTTATTTTTTTTTTATTGCATAAAGGGTTGAAATTAAAAGAAATAAATCTATATGTAATAAAAAGAAAAATTTTTGTTTTTAAAATATTGACATTTATTTCCTAAGTCTGATTATTGATTTATTTGTTTTTCAAATTAACTAGTGCATGATAGAAAATGTTGCAATTATTTTGTTTTCAGGTATTGATGATATTGAATTTGATGAAAAAAGTAATTTTAAATTCAATTTTGTCATTAAGGTGGTTGTTCGGTTAATGATAGCGAACCTAGCAGATTATTTTGTGAAGTTCAAAAAAATCAAAAATAAGTAAAAAAAAAAATAAAAATATTTGTTTATTACGAATTTCAGAAGAAAAATTATGATTATTTTTATTGATGAATACTTAATTTTTTTTATAAAAATTAATAAAAATTAATAAAAACTTAAAATATTAAACTTAAAAACATATGCTGACGCCAAGACATACGAGAATCTAAGGTATTACTAAAGTTGATAACCTCATCCATAAAGGGAACGCAAGCACCACCCGTAGGGAAGAGTTAGGGAAGAGATTTAGATGAAATTCGTTCGATTTTAACTCGGTTTACGAGTAGAAAACGAGAAACTGTGTATATTACATTTTTTACACGTATAAGACTCGGATATAAGCGCTATCCGAGTATATTTTTTAAAATCACTACAAAATTAAATAAAATTAATTTTATATGCTTTTTTATATAAAAAATGATACAACTAATCCTAAATATTTAGTATTTAACATTATAAAGTAAATACGTAATTCATTAGAACAAAATATTACATGATTTATGTGAATATAGTCTGCTGCTGTGAAGAAATATAGCACCGCCATGCATTCTTATTTTTGTTTTTTTCTACAATATATTGTAACGGGGGTAATTTGTTTAAATAAATAATTTTTAATAATATACATACATATTAATTAATTAATATATTTATACTTTAAGAGCGCCTTTTAATAAATATATGTGTGTATAGTTATTTAGTAGTAGTAATAATAATAATAGGGGTGAATTACCTCTGTTATTCGGCTAGCTCGGCACGAGAAACGGCCTCACTCGGCAAGTGGGGGAGTTCTAAGAAATAGGTATTTATGCGGGGAATTATGATTGTATGTGAAAATGCACCTACACTAAATGAAATAAACACTTATTTATTTATTATAAGATTTTTAACTAAAACTTTATTAATAATTTTATATTCTTTTATGATTTTAAATTGCCTCGTAGGCTTTTGAACAAAAATTGAAATATTATAATACGGAATAATAAACCCGCGTGGCGTTACATAAAATATTCCCGATCCGCGCGCATTCACACATACACACACTTTACGATACCGCGCTGATGTAATATCTGCTGCTGGTGTCGTCTACTTGTGGGTGATGTCTTCGTTGCTTCTGCCCAGATGCTGATTTATTATGTAGGCTTGTGAATGCTGGTGCAGGATTAAATCGTCTGCTGCCGGCTATCTCACTTCACACGATCGAGCTTTTATTTAATATTTGAATATTATCGCTATGCAATGTAATGGCGACCGTAGTCGCTAATTTAATATAAATTATTGTTTCACATAAATTAAGGTTTCACTATTAACAATAATTAACTTTTTGTGATTAGTTATTTAATTAATGTGAAAATGGCTCCAAGGCAACACGCGTATCTTTACCAGTATTTTTGGCACTTGGAGGTGCGAAACCGTGAACTGCTCTATGAACATCGCGCGTGACGTCGCGGTCCAGAGCTGAAACCGGAATGCTCGTTTTGCAAAGCGAACGGCGCGGCATGGTCTTCTTTTACAGCGCCGTGCGGCTGATACTATAAATCATTATCAGTCGATATAGAAATCTATGACTTTTATTGATCGGTGCTGCTTTTTATTAATCTTCTATTGGAATATTTTTAAACTAAAAATAATATATTTTAAAATTTGATTGTTGTTAGGCAGAAATATTCTGTCTTGAAGACTTGAGGCGCGCGAATATGCGTGTATGTGTGTTTGCAAATATTAAATAATTTATATTAAATAATTTAATATTTAATATTTGCTTGTAATGAACAAAAATGCCTCGTTACAATATGCTAATAATACTACAGTATATGCTCAAAATTTCCGCGGACGCTTCATGTTAAATTTGATCGGATCGAGTGCGATCCGTGTAGCGTTTCCCTACGGGCACTATCGTTGACAACTATTTTGGAAATATTAAATTTCTTAAGAAAATTAACTGTGGTAGAAGAACCAAAAACAATCGCTTGTGTTTTCTTTATGTTTATAGATAAATTATTTGCATTAGCCCATGCCACTACTTTTATAGCTCGTTCCGAAAGATATGCAATACCTTGTTCGATTTGGTCAGTAGGAACCTGGACATATATCTGAAGATCATCTGCGTATAATAGTCTGAATGTCTTGTCATCACTTAAGCGGTCTTTAAGATCGATAATTGTATCGCGGAAAGTAGATGTTATGCGCTGTAAGATACACGGAGAAAAATATTTTGTATATTTTACAAGGTTAATTTTAGTAAAACGGGGTTAGTTTTAATTACAAAAAAAATTTGTAAATTTTACAAATATGAAGTCAGAATATTGTAATTCTAACAAAAAACATGGTTATATTTACAAAATATTTGAACAGAAAATAACAAAACTTTATAATGTAAACATAACCAGCAATTTTTGTTATTTTTAACAGTTATTTTTCTCCGTGTAAATACGCTGATGCCAACTCAATATGGCTTGAAACTTATCAATAAACACCTTAAATGCAGCGAAGCTAATGCTTTCTTCCGTCAGCCTTATTTTTGACTTGACTGCAGATGTATATTTACATGTTGCTGTAGGCTCGCATTGACTTGTAGCAAATGTGTTCACGTTTAGAATAGCAGAAATTTTATTTACTCAAATAATTTAATTAGTCTAAATTTATATCGCTCTGCTTTTTTAAAATAATGTATTAATATTTTTATGGGTACTTATAAAACAAAATTTGCCGCAGTTTCTTATACAAATGATAAATTAAAAATAAAAAAGTTTTGTGTAAAGTTGAAGAGCAGCTCTTGCAACATTATTATTTTAAAAAATAAAATAAGTGATTGAAATAAATGTTTAATTTTTATTATTAAAACCTTAAAAAGTTTCATTTAAATTATATAATTAATTATCTTAGCTTTTAAATATTTGTAAGAAAATAATTTTGAATGTTTTATCCAGATCTGATCCTATGAACCTGACCTCCTGGAATATTGAAGTTTGTTTTCTAGTTTCTGGAGGTAAAAAATAATTATTTATTACTATTTAAAATTGGATATTTTCCAGCGAATATTTGTTCTTCTTGCCCTAAAAAACCCCCTTGTAAAATTAAAAGTTCATTTTTTCAAATTTATCGGGCCGCCATCTTGGAAAACCGGAAAATATATTTGTGCGGAAAATGAAAAATTATACCTCCAGGGTATCCGCTACAACCTGGAATGATTATTTTCATCCTGAAAGTGCTTATTTTATCATGTTTTATGTCTTATAATCGACATTTTGTGTTTTTAACGCTGTTATTCCCGTAAATTGATAATAATTTCGGTACTATATTTTCGATTTGGTTCAAAATTAATACAGTTCATGTTGGTCTTATATCTAACTTATATATAAATTTTGAACCTAATCGGAGATCACTGTGACCTTAACGAGTGCGCACAAGAACGACATTTTGTCGCGGGTAATGGATAAACAATAATTTCTTAACACAAATATCCATTTTTAAAAAATTTTAAAAATATTTTATAAAATTTTAATGATACCTCCGTTTTGAATAAAAATTTCAGAGAATACGTAAAAATTAGTGCTGAGTTGAATACTATGAAGTGCGATACCAAAATTTTTCGATACTATCGAGATATTTCAATTTTTGATAAAAATTTTAAAAAATGTTATCAAGTTCAAAAATACTAAAAATTAAATATCTCAAAAACTACGATAGCTAATCAGAAAATATAGGGCCTATGTCACCCGCATTTTTTTTTCTTCATTTTGACGCCGGTTTCATGCCAATCGGTTCGGTGGCTCTTGCGTCATTAGGGTACAAACAGACAAACAGACAAACAAACAAATAAATTTTCAAATATATATAGTACTAGCTGCCTCCGGCTCGCTTCGCTCACCTCGGCAACCGCCAAGGGGGCTGCGCCCCCCTGGACCCCTGCAACTTGATTTTTCCAAAGATATGTTGTTTTAGGTTACTCAATATTTTGTATAACAACCTTTTTTTACCCGAATTATTATCTAAAATTTACTGAATCATAAAAATTACGGGCGTTGGAACTCATGCGGATAATTAGTGATCAGAGATACAAAGCTTGATTACCCTTCCCTAGGACCTGCTAGTGGCAGTTGCTTCCCTCAACTAACAATTCTAGGATTCTCCCTGATAATACCTGTACAAGTTTCTTTTAGTTACTCTATTGATTGAGCTACTAAATTAGTAACCGGTAAGAGTTACAAATATATATAATATTATTCCTAAACTTTTATAATTTTTGAAAAATGATTGTAACTTTTGACAGATCGAGCCGATTAGCTTGAAAATTTAGGTGGATACGTAAAAAATATGCCCGAATCGAATAAAATTCTTTTTTATAGTAAAATTTTTCCTCGGTTTTCCGTTTTTTTGGTTTTTTTTGAAAATTTGATAAAAATTTTTTTCTTGGAAATTCAGTTTTTTCAACATAAAAATTTTTTGTTGTTACCAATCGAAATAAAACCTAGCCTATGTTTTGACCCGTAATTTTTGCCATCTTTTGCCGTAAACCCTATATCTGTAGCTTTTATCGTTTTCTAGTTTATCGCGTTCGGACATACACACATACACACATAATTAAAGATTTATATATATATAGGATAGGATAGGATAGGATAGGATAGGATAGGATAGGATAGGATAGGATAGGATAGGATAGGATTAAGATTAAGATTAAGATATAGTAAAAAATTTTAAAAATATTTTATAAAATTTTAAAGATACCTCCGTTTTGAATAAAAATTTCAGAGAATACGTAAAAATTAGTGCCGAATTGAATATTATGAAGTGCGATAGGAAAATTTTTCGATACTATCGAGATATTTCAATTTTTGATAAAAATTTTAAAAAATGTTATCAAGTTCAAAAATACTAAAAATTAAATATCTCAAAAACTACGATAGCTGAGCAGAAAATCTATGGCCTATGTCACCCGCAGACTTTTTTTCTTTATTTTGACACCGGTTTGATGCCAATCGGTTCGGCGGTTCTTGCGTCATTAGGGTACAAACAGACAAACAAACAAACAAATAAATTTTCAAATATATATAGTATTAAGATATCGGTAGTTCTTAGCTATTTTTACCCAAGTCTGAGGTCGATGTCTTGGATTTAAAAAATACTAATTGCACTGTGTTTGGTATGTAAAAATATGGTTACTGGCCAATTTTTAAGGCTCTAGGTGGCTTGGTTGCGATTTGGCAGCTGTTTTTCCAATTTTGATTTTTTTCGAATTCTCAGCCACCCGTTTGCTTTTTATTTTCTGGACGCCCTAAATAAGCCTAAAAAATATTTTCCATACAAAGGTGGGTAGTAAAAATTCCCGCCCAATCCGAATCTGACCATATTTTTTCGGGAAAACCTCAGGAAAAGCCGTAAAATCGGAAAAACTAAAGGAAACTGGAAAATACAAATTTCTCAAAAAGCGTCACTTTTTTTTTTTTTTTTTAATTTTTTTTACATGTGTTTTCCCATACTTTTCATGCTGGTAACCTCCTTTTTTGTCCCATTTGCCTTTTAAGTACTTTTAAAAATCAATTTTAGGCTAAAAAAAATGATTTTAAAAATTGTTCATTTTCTGAATTTTCCAATTTTCTCGCTTTTCCTGATAGAAAATGAAAAATCTGACTTGATTTTCGGATTCCTCAGTAAATTTTACATTGAAAACCTTCTTGGGTAAAATTTTAGAGGCTTTTGTGACGCTGTAAAATAAAGAGAAACAAAGTAACCTGCTAAAATCAAACATAATTAAACATAAATAAATTTTGCTATTTTTTTATTCTGTTTATTGTTTTTAATGATAGCCACAAACAAAATCTTAATAACTGGAATATTTCTACTTGCGGCAAGTGGATTTTGCTTTCAATGTAAGACAATATAATTTCAATCAAAGCAACCTGGCAGTGTAAGCCAAACTCACGAAAAACTCACGAGAAACTCACGAGAAACTCACGAAAAACTCACGAAAAACTCACGAGAAACTCACGAGAAACTCACGAGAATTTCACAAAAAACTCACGAAAAACTCACAAAAAACTCACGAGAAACTCACGAAAAACTCACAAAAAACTCACGAGAAACTCACAAAAAACTCACAAAAAACTCACGAAAATCTCACGAAAAACTCTTGAAATAATTAGAAAAAATTTTGAACTAAAAAATAACTTAGTAAAATTTTTTTTTTCGTGAGTTTTTTGTGAGTTTTAAGTGAGTTTAATGTGAGTTTTTGGTGAGTTTTTGGTTAAAAATTCAGAAAATGAACAATTTTTAAAATTTTACATTGAAAACCTTCTTGGGTAAAATTTTAGAGGCTTTTGTGACGCTGTAAAAAAAAGAGAAACAAAGTAACCTGCTAAAATCAAATATAATATTATAAGAAAATATAGTTTCAATCAAAGCAACCTGGTAGTGTAAGCCAAACTCACGAAAAACTCACGAAAAACTCACGAGAAACTGACGAGAAACTCACGAGAAACTCACGAGAAACTCACGAGAAACTCACGAGAATTTCACAAAAAACTCACGAAAAACTCACAAAAAACTCACGAGAAACTCACGAGAAACTCACGAAAAACTCACAAAAAACTCACGAGAAACTCACAAAAAACTCACAAAAAACTCACGAAAAACTCACGAAAAACTCACGAGAAACTCACGAGAAACTCACGAGAAACTCACGAAAAACTCACGAGAAACTCACGAGAAACTCACGAAAAACTCTTGAAATAATTAGAAAAAATTTTGAAATAAAAAATAACATTTTGTGAGTTTTTGGTGAGTTTTTGGTTAAAAATTCAGAAAATGAACAATTTTTAAAATCATTTTTTTGAGCCTAAAATTGATTTTTAAGTACTTAAAAGGCAAATGTGTCAAAAAAGGAGATTAAAACGGATACCCTGGTGGTATAATTTTTCAATTTCCACACGAATATATTTTCTGATTTTCCAAAATTACGGACCAAAAAACTTGAAAAAATGAACTTTCAACTTTTTAAGGTGGTTTTTTAGGCCAAAAAAACGAATAGTTAATAGAAAATATTCAGTTTTATAGGCTAAAAAATTTTCCGATTTTCCAAGATAGAGAACCAAAAAACTTGAAAAATAAACTTTTTTAAGATGCTACAAGCTTATTTACTAATATTCCATCTGAATTAGTAAAATTGGGCATAGAGAAAAGATATGAACAAATGAGAAAACACACAATCATTCCCATTGATGAATTTTTCAAGGCCATTGATTTTTTAAACGATAACACCTTTTTTCAATTTAATAAAAAATATTACAAACAGTTATATGGCACCCCGATGGGGTCAGCAGTATCATCAGTTTTTTCTGATATCGTTATGTCTGACCTTGAGACACACTGCTTAAGCGTCATTGATTTTAAACCATTATTTTATTATCGCTATGTGGACGATATTATCACTTGCATTCCTAGGGATAAAGTAATGTATTTACTAAACACTTTCAACTCTTATCATCCTAAACTACAGTTTACCCATGAAAATGAGTATGACAATTCCATCAGTTTCTTGGATGTTAAATTAACAAAAAAAGACAACAAAATTTTACATAACTGGTATAGGAAACCTATTTCATCTTTGAGATATGTAAATTTCAGACCTGGACATACAAAACATCAGAAAATAGGTATCATATATTGTCTAATTGATAAAGCAATACTATTATCAAATGAGATTTTTCATAAAGAGAATCTAGCCATTGTTAAGGATATACTACTGAACAATGACTATCCTGAGAGGTTTATTAATTATTATGTTCAGAAAAGGCTAGATACAATAAAATATAGGAAGGAAAATAGTATAGCAAACAATAATGACATTATTGACATTCAAAAAGCTATTAGTATAAAGAAACCAAAATTATGTGTCCCCTTTGTTGATGGTTTCTATGATGACATGAACAAATGCTGCAGGAGACACAATATACTAGCTATACCAAAAATTGTAAATAACTTAAGTGACAACAGCATAATAATAAAAGCTAAGGATAAAATTCCTAAAGAAAAACAAATTGGCGTTGTCTATAAATTAGATTGATCAGAATGTCCAGCTACTTATGTTGGTGAAACCAAAAGAGAAGTGGGCATAAGACTTGGTGAGCATAAAGCACCCATTGATGCATTGATAAAAAAAGAAAAAGAAAAAAACCAAAATGAAACTGATATACCCCGTAAGAGACCACAAAGACGTGTTGTTATTGAAAAACCCCCAAATTATACTGAAAACAATGGTGATCAAGAAAAACAACAAAAAAACACTAGTGATGATAAAGTTGTTTTAACACATTTTAAAAGGACCAGACTTGGCAAAAGTTTAAAATTCTTGATCATGAGTCAAATTACCACAAGAGGAACACTAGTGAAGTTTTATATATCAATATTTATAGGAACACCATAAATGAGCAAGGGGACTCTGAAAAATTGTTTAAACCATATTTGTCTAACATCCATAAAATGAAAAAAAGCTTATGAATATTTGTTGCTATATTGATATTCTACTTTATCATCATTTTGTATTATGATTTTTAATTAACATCCTGAAATGTAGATGTCTACACATATATGTTTTTTGACAAATTTTAAAATTATCAGCTGATTTTCAGACAACAATAACAGCAGAAAAAATCATCATCAATACATACTAAGATTGATTTAACTTTTTGTTTTTTAATTTGTAATTCATTTAATATTTTTGATTATAAAGTGACTTTTTATACAGTATTTTTAATTAAATATATGTATTGATTAGGATTAAGAAAAGATTTTTATCAATGTCAAAATTTTATGATATTTAATTTAACTATTTAACATCATATTGTAAGTTTTTTAATTATTTTTATATTTTTTTAAATTTTATAGTATTTTATCATAATTGTATATTTTAGCCTTGATAAAGACTCCATGTGAGTCGAAAGCTAGGACTTTATCAACATCTCAATAAATTAAATCAAGAACTTGCTCGTAAAGGTTGTTATTATTTCAATTAATTTAAACTTTTTTAACTTTACAAGGGGATTTTCTAGGGCAAAAAAAACGAATATTCGACAGAAAATATCCAGTTTTTTAACCTAAAAAATTTTCCGATTTTCCGATTTAGCGGACTGATTTTCCAAGATAACGGACCAAAAAAATTGAAAAAATGAACTTTTAACTTTACAAAGAGGGTTTTTAGAATAAAAAAAAACGAATATTCAGTGGAAAATATTCAGTTTTTTAACCTAAAAAATTTTCCGATTTTCCAAGATAACAAACCAAAAAACTTAAAAAAATGAACTTTTAACTTTATATAGGGGTTTTTAGGGCAAGAAAAACAAATATTAGGTGGAAAATATCAAATTTTTTGACCTAAAAAATTTTCCGTTTTGTCAATATAACGAAACGAAAAACTCAAAAAATTGAATTTTTGACATTACAAGGGCGTTAAAAACACAAAATATCGAACATAAAACATAAAACTTGATAATTTAAGGACTTTTAATATGAAAATAATCAATCCAGATAGAAGCAGATATCCTGGGGGTAAAATTTTTCATTTTCCACACAAGTATATTTTCCAATTTTCCAAGATGACGGCCCGATAAATTTGAAAAAATGAACTTTTAACTTTACAAGGGGATTTTTTAGATCAAGAAAAAGAAATATTCAGTAGAAAATATTCAATTTTTCAACCATAAATATTTCCCGATTTTGCAAGATGGAGGAACAAAAAACTTGAAAAATAAACTAAAATACCATTTTAACTTTACAAAGGAATTTTTTAGGGCAAAAAAAACGAATATTCGACAGAAAATATCCAGTTTTTTAACCTTAAAAAATTTTCCTATTTTCCAAGATAGCGGACCAAGAAAATTGAAAAAATGAACTTTTAACTTTACATAGGGGTTTTTTAGGGCAAGAAAAACAAATATTCGGTAGAAAATATCAAATTATCATATTATATATATCATACAAAATATCAAATAACAAAATAACATATTCTGTTTAATTTTATGAATTATAAAATAATGAAAAGTCTATATAATTCCGAAAGTTTACTATTAGAGACCGCTAGCGTCGTGCTTTATTATGGTGTTTGTAATTAAGTGTGTCCATAAGTAATAATTAATTATGTCCCGATACAGATCCAAATACTATTGATGATCAACAACGTAAAAAATTAATTCAAGAAAATCCATTAATTGTCAGCTATTTTTTTAAAATGAAAGACAATTGGGAATTACATACGTCGGTTTGAGTCGAGTTAAATCAATTAATGATATAATTTTAATAAAAGGTAACAACAAATATCGTTTTGACTCAATACGACTTTCAACATCTTTTAAAGTGAAACAAGCTTTCATGCAATCATTAAACAAAATTAATAAAGCAATTAAAGAATAAAATATTGATTAAAATATTTTTCAAAAACAAATCATATATAATCAAAAATTAATTAATTAAAGTTATTATTTTGAATATACATATAGCATATAGCAAGAATAAAAGTAAATCATAACAGGATATTCTATACTTAAACAAGGATAATAGATAAAAAATAAATTGCAAATACATTCAATAAATATTTTACAAACATAGGATTCAGTCTAGCAAAAGATATCAATAATTCGAAGCTAAACGTCAAACTAGACCTTCCAGATTTCAATACAAACTATTTCTTTCTTACTCATACCAACAAAAATGAAATTAAAAACTTGATCATTAATCTTCCAAATAAGACAAGAGATGATGTAGATGGTATCACAGCAAAAACATTAAAAATCATCAATGAATATATTTCTGATTCATTAACATATGTAATTAATCTCTGTATTGATAATAGCATTTGGCCAGACTGCCTTAAACAATCTGAAATTGTTCCAATATATAAAGGCGAGGATAAGCATACAGTTGGCAACTATCGCCCAATTTCCCTAATATCAAACTTAATACCAAAATTCTTGAAAAAATAGTTTACAACAGATTAATTAATTTTATTGAAAAAAATAAAATCATATCAGATACTCAATACGGTTTTGTTAGAGGTAAAGGCACTAAAGAGGCACTTACTGAACTTACAGGTAAATTATACTCTGAAATAAATCAGAATAATGCAATTATTACAACTTTTGTTGACCTCAAAAAAGCTTTTGACACAGTAGATCACAAAATCCTAGTAAAAAAACTATATGAGTAATTCTTAGTGAAACTTTACTAATGGAAAGGTAAAAGTCGGGGATTAGAAAAAAACTAATTGGGTTGGGTTTGGTATTCGTTCATAAGATACCATACCACATTTTAAGGTTTTAGGTTCAATTGGTACAAAATGGCTGCTATTTTTCGGTCTTATATGGTTTTTAAAAAAAATCATTTTTAAAAATGACAATTTTCGATTTCATTTTTTCTACCCTCTGAATAAAGCTGAAAAATGGTTTTCTTGACTATGTCTAATGTAAAATTTCCCGTTGAATCCGAATCTGCCACCAGTTTTTTAAAAAAACGCCAAGGAAAACCGGAAAATTGGAAAAACTAAGAAAACTCATTTTTTTTCAAACGCAGATTTTTCATACAGTCGTAATTCGGATTCCTCGAGAAATTTTACTAAAGATCCCCTTTTTTGAAAAGTTTTGGATGTTTCCATAACGCAATAGAAATAAAGAAATATCAATATACTGAATAACTACAAAATACGACAATGTTATAAAACAGGGTTTTTTCGTAATCTTTAATTCAATGCTGCAACCTCGACAGTTAACCAAAATACTTCCAATTGCTCTCATTTTTTTCGTATAAGTGTCACCTTTCGATTTCGGTACACCGCAATTTTTTTTAATTAATTCTCTCACGGCGATAGTCAATAAACCAAACGCCTATTCTTACCCCAAAATGACCAATTTTTAAATTGCTGCCAAAATTCTAATTTTTGATAGAAATGGGTTCTGTAGGCCTTAAAAATTTTCTACAAGCACTAAGTTTCCAAAAAAATTTTACTCGTCTTTTTTCTTTAAATATTTTCTAAGATATCCCCTTTTTAAAGATAAAGATTAAAATTGACTTTTTTTCAAAAACCCTAAAAATAGGACTCTGAATTTAAATTATCATATCAGCGACACAAATAACTATAAAACAACGAGTAAAAATTTTTTGAAAACTTAGTGCTTGTAGACAATTTTCAAGACCTACAGAACCCATTTCTATCAAAAATTAGAATTTTGGCAGCAATTTAAAAATTGGTCATTTTGGGGTAAGAATAGACGTTTGGTTTATTGACTATCGCCGTGAGAGAATTAATTAAAAAAAATCGTGGTGTACGAGAATCAAAAGGTGACACGTATACAAAAAAAATGAGACCAATTGGAAGTATTTTGGTTAACTGTCGAGGTTGCAGCATTGAATTAAAGATTACGAAAAAACCCTATTTTATAACATTGTCGTATTTTGTAGTTATTCAGTATTTTGCTATTTCTTTTATTTCTATAGCGTTATGGAAACATCCAAAACTTTTCAAAAAAGGGGGTCTTTAGTAAAATTTCTCGAGGAATCCGAAAATTTTGTCAAAATTTTCATTTGGTGACAAGGAAATCCGGAAAATTGAAAATGGAAAATTTCGTGAAAATGGAAAATATTGAAATGGATTTTTAAGTACTTAAAAGGCAAATACTCTGAAAAATTTTTTTTAAAGTAATAAGTACATGGGTCAATATTTGTGAAGTGTATACAGTTTGGATTTTCGAGTCTCAGAATGTACTCCAAAGTATGTTTGGTCGAAAGTATATATAAAAAAAATAATTTTCCCCAATTTTTAGCTTTTTAGATACAATCCTCTATTTTTTACAGCGATTTTTGTTTTTTTCAATTTTTTGAAATTTTTAATTTTTGAGAAATTTATGTTCATTAATTTTTCTCGCAAACGCGCACTTTACAATAAAATTTTTTTTCCTTATAGTACCCCATAGGAAATTTCCCGTAGAATTCGATTCTGGGGTCTAAATTTTGTTTTGAACTGCGCATGCGCGAGAAAATTAACTTTCTTGCTTTGCCTTTTCTAGCTTATATGCCTCAGCTGCAGACAGCTCAATTTTCATCCTGTTGGTCTCAAATTGTAGGTTTTTTCATATACTTTTAGCATATGAAATCATTTTTTTGGGTAAATTTATTTTAAAAGCAGTAAAATTTAAAAATAGCGATTTTTAAAAAATCATTTTTCACAAATTTTGAATTTTCCGCCAAGTCACGTGACCAAATGAAAATCTGATTGAAAATTCGGATTTAGCGGAAAATTTTACATAAGGATACCAATTTTCGTCTTATTTCATTAAATAGTTTCTAAGATAACCCATTTTAAAGATAAAGATTACAATTGACTTTTTTTAAAAAACCCTAAAAATGGGACTCTGACTTTAATTACCATATCTGTTAAACAAATAATTATAAAAAGACGAGTAAAAATTTTTTGGAAACTAAGGGCTTATAAAAAATTTTTGAGGCCTATAGAACTCGTTTCTTTTAAAAATTAGAATTTTGGCAGCAATTTCAAAATTGGTCAATTTTGGGTAAGAATAGGGATTTGGTTTATTAACTATGGCCATGAGAGAATTAACAACAAATAAATGTGGTGTACGGTAAATAAATGTTGATACGTATACCGAAAAAATGAGACCAATTGGAAGTATTTTGGTTAGCTGGCGAGGTTGCAGCTTTGTATTAAAGATTATGAAAAAAATCCTATTTTATAACATTGTTGTATTTTGTAGCTATTCTATCTTATTTTCAATTTTCCGAATTTTCTAGTTACCTAATGAAAATTTTGACGAAATTTTCGGATTCCTCGAGAAATTTTACAAAAGACCCCCTTTTTGGAAAAGTTTTGGATGTTTCCGTAACGCTATAGAAATAAAAGAAATAGCAAAATACTAAATAACTACAAAATACCACAATGTTATCAAATAGAACTTTTTTTGTAATCTTTAATACAAAGCTGCAAACTTGCCAGTTAACCAAAATACTTCCAATTGGTCTCATTTTTTTGGTATAAGTGTCACTATTCAGTTGCCGTACACTTTAATTATTTGTCGCTAAATCTCTCATGCCGATAATCAATAAACCAAATCCCTATTCTTACCCAAAAATGACCAATTTTGAAATTGCTGCCAAAATTCTAATTTTTAAAAGAAACAAGTTCTATAGGCCTCAAAAATTTTTTACAAGCCCTTAGTTTCCAAAAAATTTATACTCGTCTTTTTATAATTATTTGATTAACATATATGATAATTAAAGTCAGAGTCCCATTTTTAGGGTTTTTTAAAAAAAGTCAATTTTAATCTTTATCTTTAAAATGGGATATCTTAGAAACTATTTAATGAAACAAGACGAAAATTGGTATCCTTATGTAAAATTTTCCGCTGAATCCGAATTTTTAATCAGATTTTCATTTGGTCACGTGACTTGGCGGAAAATTCAAAATTTGTGAAAAATGATTTTTTAAAAATCGCTATTTTTCAATTTTACTGCTTTTAAAATAAATTTACCCAAAAAAATGATTTCATGTGCTGAAAGTATATGAAAAAACCTACAATTTGAGACCAACAGGATGAAAATTGAGCTGTCTGCAGCTGAGGCATATAAGCTAGAAAAGGTAAAGCAAGAAAGTTAATTTTCTCGCGCATGCGCAGTTCAAAAAATAATTTGGACCCCAGAATCGAATTCTACGGGAAATTTCCTATGGGGTACTATAAGGAAAAAAAATTTTATTGTAAAGTGCACGTTTGCGAGAAAAATTAATGAACATAAATTTCTCAAAAATTAAAAATTTCAAAAAATTGAAAAAAACAAAAATCGCTGTAAAAAATAGAGGATTGGATCTAAAAAGCTAAAAATTGGGGAAAATTATTTTTTTTATATATACTTTCGACCAAACATGCTTTGGAGTACATTTCAAGACCCACCCATGCAAAGTCATATACAGTTCACAAATATTGACCCACATACAAAAACAAAAATTTTAAGACCGGTTAGGAAAAAAAAAAGTTACGACTGTATGAAAAATCTGCGTTTGAAAAAAAATGAGTTTTCTTAGTTTTTCCAATTTTCCGGTTTTCCTTGGCGTTTTTTTGAAAAACTGGTGGCAGATTCGGATTCAGCGGGAAATTTTACATAAGACATAGTCAAGAAAACCATTTTTCAGCTTTATTCAGAGGGTAGAAAAAATGAAATCGAAAATTGTCATTTTTAAAAATGATTTTTTTTTTAAACCATATAAGACCGAAAAATAGCAGCCATTTTGTACCAATTGAACCTAAAACCTTAAAATGTGGTATGGTATCTTATGAACGTATACCAAACCCAACCCAATTAGTTTTTTTCAAATCCCTGACTTTTACCTTTCCATTAGTAAAGTTTCACTAAGAATTACTCATAGATATATATGGTATCAGAGGCAATACACTTGATTTAATGAGAAAATTATCTGCAGAATAGATCTCAAATAGTAAGACTTCAAAATTTTAAGAGTACAGCAAAAATAATAAATATTGGAGTTCCTCAAGGGACAATTTTAGGACCTATATTATTTATATTATACATCAATGACCTATTAACAAATTATAATTTTGTCGTTTCATATGCAGTTGATACTGTAATAGTTAGCACTGCTGATACATGGAAACAAACTGAAAAACTTATGAACTCTAGATTACTATTAATCACTAAATGGTTTAAAAGTAACAAATTAACCATTAACATCAACAAAACATATTATATGACTTTCGTTTGTTATCATGACAGTGTTCCTGAAAAAAATACTATTACAATAAAGATAGATGGAATAAATATTGAAAGAGTATATAATGTCAAATATCTCGGAACTACTTTCGACTACAACTTAAAATGGGACTCACATATCAAGAATATTATAAAAAAGCTGCGATATTTCCTATTTTTATTATACAAATTAAATCACATAGACACAAAAATTAAAAAAATAATGTACTATGCTTTGTGTCATAGTATTTGGACGTATGGCATAACAGCATGGGGTGGTGCCTATAATAAAGAAATCAACCCATTGCAAAATATTTTAAACAGAATACTTAAAAGAATTCCAGAACTAAAAGCAGAAATTCTTGATGGTCAAAAACACCTTTAAATTACATTCACTTTTACACCACTATGACAAATGTTCTCAAGACTACAACAAATCAACTAGTAAAACAAGAAATAAAAGCATAACTATTCCTGATATTAATAAAGATATATTTTAAAAAAGCTCCCACTATATAGCCTTAACAAGTTTCAACATGTTAAATCATGATCTTAAGAATATAAATAATACAACATCTAATAACAGCAATTTAAGAAGAGCAAGAAAATCAAGACTGAAAAAACATATTATATCCTCAAAATAATTATACGCATGAACTTTAAATAAATTAAAATAAAATATCTTGCTTAGTGATAAAGTAAAAAAAAAATTTTGAAAAATAATTATATTTAAATCTTTTAAATTATTTTATATTAATTTGATATTATATTAAATTGTTATTAGTTTTTTATTGACTTAACTTAATTAAATTTTAAATTTATTAATGTTATTATATTATATTTCAAATTGTTGTAATAATTTATTTAATGTATATATTTTTATTCTACACTATTGTAGTATCCAGAATCCTTACACAGATGGGGTTACCCCGTCTCTTAGGAAATTTTTTTGTAATTTTTGTCTGGTAATAAATAAATAAATAAATAAATAAATAAATACATTTAACATTATATTAACGGACAAGATTATCTTCTTTTAAAATTACAGTTCTATGCATCTTTTTTTATGGGAACATGATCATAAAATAAAATCATATCTTCTGGTTGTAGAAAGAGCCTTATTCCCCACATTTTGAAAAAAAACCCAACTAAAATATATTTGATCTTATCAGAAAATATTATAAATATGAGATGGCTTAGTTTAGGAAAACTCGCAGAAAACGTACCGATGGATTCCTTGGGATGAAAATCTTGTAAATGCTTGATCTGAAAAAAATTGCTCCGTTATTTCTTAAGATAGGCGATGCATAGTGATAATATGAGTTTTCATTCTAAAAATTAAATACTCTGTTTGAAATTTCAAGTGAAGTAACCTAACTGTGTATATGTACCATATGAGTGTAATTGTGTCTTAAACATAAAGAAGCCTAAATATAACAAACACAAAAAAAACATCTTTCTACTTTTTTATGATGCAATAAACGTTAGTTAATTTGTCTACACGATGATAGCAATCTATTAAAATATATCAGTCAGTTTTAAATATTACGAGAAAGAACATCGAATAAAATTGTTTTAAATTTTATTATTGAGTGAAGTCAATTTTAAAATAAAAATAGTACTATAAAGTTGATTATAAAATGACTCAAAAAAAAAATTTATTATTAACGTATATTTTAATTTTATTTTCTGGTATAATAATAGTTCGTAATTTATCAAAACAATTTTCTTTTTAAATAATGTCATGTTCTGTATTTTAGTTATTCAATTATGTGAATCAATTGTTGATGGTGAAGCAGTGGATAAAAACAATTATCTTTACGTTGTGCAAATAGTCAATGAAAATGGAATTCACGAATGCGGAGGCACACTGATCACACTGCAGCACGTTTTAACAATTCGTGATTGTGCTAAAATTAATTACGAAATTTGGATCCATTATGGAATAGCAACTATTTTTCGTTTTAAAATTAATTCAGATAACACTGTTTTTAATAATTATTATTTGGGACAACATGAAAATGATCTTGCAGTCGTAAAAGTAATTAATAAAATTTATTTATTGAATTTATTATTATTAAAATTAAATTATTTTAAAAGCTTTCAGAAAAAATCAACTTAAATGCTATTTGGCCAGTGGAAATTATAAATCTATCATTTAATTATAATAAATGCATTCTTAAAGGATTAGGATGGGCAGGTAACACACTTGAGGAACCAATGTATTTACGTAAAACTGAAATTATGTTGGAAAGTGACGGGAGAACTTCTTTAAATACAAAAAGACCTCAAGGATTTAGGGATAATTACTCATTTGCTAAAAGCTTGAGCAGAAAATTTAATGCAGTAAGTATATTTATTAAAATTTTATTAGCGAAACTCCAGTTAGATGTTTTTAACTGGCCTCTGTTCTGTTAAGTTTATTTTATTTCCGTTAGCTAAGCAACTTCATATTTAAAATGATTTAAAATTAACATTATTTTTTTTTAGTACGATAAAGGTGGACCTATAATACATAATGGAATATTAATTGGTGTTATTACCAATGCATTTACCGTAACTGCAGAGAATGTTTATGAATATTATGTTAAAATTGACAGAAATAATCAATATTTTATGAGAAACTCTGTTAAAAATGAAGTTATAATATTTCGAAATATCAAATGTTCAAAATTTAATCATTTTTAATTTAAAAAAAAAAATTTTCTTATCAGTAATAATTTAATGTTTTATTTTTACTGATAATTATTTACTAAATTTAAAAAAAAAACGTGTTAGATATAAAAAATATTTTTTTTATTACTTCCCATGTAGAAATGAAATCCGTAAAACTTACTTGGGGGTCCGAGACTTATCTGCCAAACGGATAATAAACTGATCAGTATGTCACGCTATTTTCATCAGTAACTGATTACGCATGCGCATAAGTGGTTATAAAATTTTTTTATTTTAGTTTTGTTTTTATAAGGTTATGAATTTTGCTTTATAATTAGAAAATAATAAGTATCTTATCAAAGAAAATAAATACTTTTTTATAAAATTTTCAATTTTTCACACTAACGTATTTTCCAAGAAAGGAACTTTCAACATTACCAGGGGATTTTCGAGGTTGAGAAAGGCGTTTATATTGATAAAAATTTTCAATTTTTCACCTTAACGTATTTTCTGATTTTCCAAGATGGCGGAAGGAAAAATATGAAAAAAAAATACATTTCCCGCAGGTTTTGGAGATTGAGAAAAATGTTTTCATGAATAAAAAATTCATTTTTTCATCCCAACATATTTTCCGATTTTCCAAGATAGTGGTAAAAAAAACATGAAAAACGGAAGTTTCTACATTAATTTAAGTATTTGACGTTTTTACGGGATGAAAATTTTCATATTTTCACACCAATATGTTTTCCAATTTCCCAAGATGGCGGAAGAAAAAACATGAAAAAATTAAGTTTTATCTATAATTTTATCTTGGAAAAATATGTTGTAATGAAAAAAAGAAAATTTTCATTAATAAAACCGCTAATCTCAACCTCGAAAACAACCAGGAAATGTAGAAAGCTCCTTTTTTCATGTTTTTCGGTCCGCCATACTGGAAAATCGGAAAATATTTTAGGGGTGAAAAAATGAAAATTTTCAGTCATAAAACCATTTTTCTCCATCTCCAAAACCCCCGGGTATTTTAGAAACTTCTTTTTTTTCATATTTTTCCTTCCGCCATCTTGGAAAATCAGAAAATACGTTAAGGTAAAAAAGTGAAAATCATCATCAATATAAACGTTTTTCTTAACCGCTAAAGACCGCAGATAATGTTGAATTTTGTTTTTGGTTCGCCATCTTGGAAAATTGGAAAATGCGTCCGGGTGAAAAATTGAAAATTTTTATCAATATAAGCGCCTTTCTCAACCTCAAAAATCCCCCGGTAATGTTGAAAGTTCCTTTCTTGGAAAATTTGGAAAATTTGGAAAATACGTTGGTGTAAAAAAGTATTTATTTTCTTTAATAAGATACTAATTATTTTCTAATTATAAAGCAAATTTCATAACCTTATAAAAACAAAACTAAATTAAAAAAATATTATAACCTGCACTTGTGCGAATGCGTAATCAGTTACTGATGAAAAAAAGCGTGACATACTGATCAGTTTATTATCCGTAATACGGATCCGTACGGATTATAAAATTAATATACGGATCCGTCCCGGATTTGAAACTTAGCTTCCTTGACAGCTGGGTTAATTCAGAACTTTTTTTTTGATTCTGTTTAATTTTTAAAATTAAAATATGATTTTATGAGCAAAATTTATAAAAATTTATTTTTAGTTATAAATTTTTTTTTTTTTTTTAAATTAGGTGTATGAAAATTGAAGACATTATTTTTTACAATAATTATTCATATCGCGGACTAAAAAATCCTATTTATTTCTTTCAAGATTTATATAATTTAAGAATAAGTACAGTTTACCCTTTATTTATTGTGCAGAAATTTTTTTATTCGCAATTCAGCCATTGTATATCTTTTTAATTTTTAAAATTATATAATTTTTTACTTTATAATAGTCGACTTTTTTATAATTTAATATACACTGTAAAAAGTAACTTCCTTATTTTAAAAAAAAAATTAGAGCATTTTCGAAAAATTAGTAAATTTTCAAAAAAAATTGTAAATATTCGATAAAAATCGTAAATTTACTAAATTTTGTACATTAACGAAAAATTCGAAAATTCTCGATTTTTTTTTGTGAATTTACGAAAAAAGTTGTAAATTCACAACTATTTTTCGTAAATTAACAAATATTTTTTGTAAATTTTCGAGAAAAAAATGGTAAATTATAAATTTTTCTTGTGAATTCACAAAATACCCTGCCAACTAGCTGGCACTGAGGTTCCTCAAATAATGGGCTGTAATCTTAATTTACAACAAATATTATTGATTACAACCAGGCAATTATACATACATTTTTCGTTTTTGGTAGCTGGTAAAGTAGATTATTAAGATCATTTTGTTATTAAAGTGAAAATTCTAGCGTCCATGGATTGGTCGCACCGGCGTTAATGGATTTTAAATCATTTTTGCATAATTAACAAGAGACAAATGTTAAAAAAGATAATTTTATTTTTTTTTATAAAATTTTATTTTATTAGAATATATAATTCCAATATATAATCCCTTAATAATTAAAATATTGGGTAACATGATTTTTTTGTTTTGTCAAAGAAATGGTTGGTAACGATGCGAAAATTACAAATATTCTCTCAATTATTATAAAAAGATAGGAGTTTTTACCAGAATTTATAATAATTTCTTATAATTTATTTTCTCAGTGTACTTCTTGCATTTGACCAATCTTCCGCAACAACGATAATAATAATAATAATAATAATAATAATATTTTGTAATAAAAAAAATAACCACATTAATTGCTTCAAGATTTTTAAATTGTTTGATTCTTTAAAAAATGCCAATATAACTTTTAAATCTTAATTTTAAAATGCAAACATAACCATTTAATATTTTTAGGCTGTTTATTTTTGTTTATAATTTCATTAAGCTGCATACATAAATAAACATAGCAACGAACAAAATAATCCGAGGAAGTCAAAAAGAGGCAAGATTTCCATCATTCTTTCTTGTGTGTTATAATTTATATCAAAATAAAAAAAAAAAAATTGTGATCGGATACAAAAAATTACTATAAACTAAATTTCTAAAACTTGTACTCTCATTAAAATAAATTAGATATGTCCAAAACGAAAAAAAAATTTGGTGTTTTATGTATTTTTTTGTGACGAAGATTTTGGAGAAAAAAATTTTCAAAAAATTAATTATCAGATTCAAGATATCAAGTAAAAACCATACTTTCAAGTATAAGTACTTTCATGGAAATGAATGAGGTATTACATCCAAATTAAAAAAAAAAAAGTATTTTGAGATTTTTTTAATAAACAAATTTTTGGAAAAAAAAGTTAGGTATTCATTCGATAATTGTTTTGAAATATCAATGGTTACAATATTTTAAAATATTAGTACTTTCATAGAATTAAATGAGGTATTACACCAAAAAAAAAATTAAATATTGCAATTTTTTTTATTTTTCTTTTTTTTTAATTTTGAGAAAAAAATTTTGAAAAAATTCAGTATCAGTTCCAAAAAATTACTGTAAACGAGGTTCTTAAAACTAGTACTTCCATGGAAATAAATTAGGTACTTCGTCCAAAAAGAAAAAAAAAATTGGTATTTTTTGTATTTTTTTGTGAAAAAAATTTTATAAAAAAAATTTTCAGAAAATTAAGTATCAGATTCGAGATATCGAGTAAAAACCACACACAAAAAAATCCTGTATTCCTTGAGCCCGGGCCCCTGTGATGTATACTACCAACGATTATCGTGCAGCTCCTCAATTATTTCCGGGCTGCTGACGCCCAGAAAGATTTAGAAAATAATACCGAGTTAATTCGTGTAAAATGACGGTAATGTTATAAAGTCAAATTATTTTGATTTTTATAATGCGCGCTATTAATTAATATTTTTATATTACACGAATTTAAAATTGATAAAAAGTCTTATTTTATTAAATTTAAAGTACAAAAAGAGCGCGTATAACCTAAAAAAGAAATATAATATATGTACAATATTATATCATATATGTATATATATAATTTATTATAAAGGTAAATTTTATTATATAAAAAATATAAATACAATTTTGAAACGGGTATAGCAATTCAGATAAATTACCATCCTGTAAATTACTATTTAAAAAACATTCAATTTTTCAACAAAAAATCAAAAAATCTGTATTTATCAATTTTAATCAAAGAGGATTTTAATAAGCAATGCTTTAATATATAATTTTGTACCTTAATTTTGGGAATTAAAAAAGATGGATTTCAAGCCTTGATTTTTTAAACAATTTGTCTGAAAGTAAAATTTTATTTATGGTTAGTTTAGGATCATTTAAAAATAATATTTAATCATATGTTGATTGAACAATTTTTTATTGAAAAATAAGTAAAACTACAAGCTTTGAAGTAATTTAAAAAAATAATTAAAAGAATACATCTTAATATTAATAATTTATTAATAATTTAATGTTAATATATTAAATAAAACTTTTATTTGTTCACTTTTTTTATAATTTTATATAACCAATAAATATTATTACAACGTGCGTGCCGGCAAAATACTATGTTTATTTTTTATTACACGGTATATTATACTACCGTGCTCTCGTATGATCATGCGCGTTACCTCTTTAATATTCCGGGCTCAGGCAGCACGGAAATATCGTGCATTTTCCTCACGGTACGAAGGTGCACGAAGTCTGAAATAACATGCAACAAAAGCATTGCAATCTATGGAGCAGCAACCCAGCTTCGGGCTGACGCCGCACGGGATTTTTTTGTGTGCATACTTTCAAATATAAGTACTTTCGTGGAAATAAATGAGGTAATACATCCAAATTAAAAAAAAAAAAAGTACCTCGAGCTTATTTGATAAAAAAATTTTTGAAAAAAAAATTAGGTCTTAATTCCATAATGGTTGTGAAATTTCACCGGTTACATACATACACACACTCACACACACACACACACACACACACACATACAGACTTTTTTTAAAAACCGGTTTTTTAGCTTCCTGGGGTCCCAAAACGTGCTTATATGCCAAAAAATAGAAAATCAAATTTTGACCTAACACAATGGTTCCTCTTGAGGAACCAAAAAGTAGTTTGAGATTTTTTGATGAAAATATTTTTGAAAAAAAAATTACTTAGTAATTAAGAAAAAATTATATAATTTTTGTATTCAGATCACCTGAAGAGGCCAACGGATTTGTTGGTGAAATATTGTGAAATAAAAAACTTGTTACACATCAAAATAATTTGTATTGTTTTATTTATTATAATTTGAAACAATAAAAAATTAAGTTCAGCTCCAATTCTGGTCAATAAAATATTATTTTTACTTTTAATTCCATAATGGTTGTGAAATTTTACCGGTTACACACACACGCACACACACACTCACACACACACACACACACACACACACACACACACACACACACACACATACTTTTTTTAAAAACTGGTTTTTTAGCTTCCTGGGGTCTCAAAACGTGCTTATATACCCAAAAATCGAAATTTGACCTATCACAATGGTTCCTCATTGAGGAACCAAAATAAGAATGAAATAAGCAAGCGTTTGTATTTAAAATTAAGTATCAGATCCAAAAAATTACTATAAACGAGAGGTTCTTAAAACTAGTACTTTCATGGAAATAAATTAGGTACTACGTCCAAAAAAAAAAAAAATTAGTTTTTTTTTGTATTTTTTCATGAAAAAAATTTTGGGACAAAATTTTCAAAAAATTAAGTATCCGATTCAAGATATAGATTAAAAACCATACTTATAAATATAAGTACTTTCGTGGAAATAAATGAGGTATTACATCCAAATTAAAAAAGTACCTCGAGCTTTTTTGGTGAAAAAATTTTTGAAAAAAAAATTAATTCGATAATGGTTTTGAAATATCACTAGTTACAATATTTTCAGATATTAGTACTTTCATAGAATTAAATGAGGTATTACACCAAAAAAAAAAAAAAATATTGCATTTTTTTTTATTTTTCTATTTTTTTCTATTTTTTCTGTCTGACAAAGCTTACCACAATAACAACATCAAGATTGTGAAGGACATCTTAATAGCTAATAAATATCCCATGCATTTTGTCAATAAATTCATTAATAAGAGGTAGAATCTATTAAAGAATTGCAATTATAACATTACTAGGAACAATATTCCAATTAATAATAATTACAGAGACAAAATACTCATCAAAATCCCATTTAGATTTGGATTATATCAAAAAATTAAAGAAATTATTGATGACAACACATTTCATGTTATTCCGCAACTCAACAAGGACATGACAAAAATCATCAGAAAAGGCAAGATTGACAGCATACAAAACAAAACTGGTATTGTATACAAACTAACTTGCAACGACTGTGACAGCATATATATAGGTGAATCCAAAAGATCTCTTTATATGAGACTCGACGAACACCAGAGAGTTAAAACATCAGTTATTGCAACTCATTGCAACCTAAATAGACATACTTTTAATTTTGATAAACCACAGGTGCTCGATGAAGAAGCTACATGGGGTAAACGTAAAGTATCAGAAAGTCTACACATCCAACTTGCCCACCCTACAATAAATAAAAAAGAAGATACTGATAACCTAAACCCATCTTACATCCATACCATCAATACCCTCAATCAACAACTCCCTCTACAATAGTTTCAACAAATTTAACTCAAAAATCATCATTTAAAGTTTCAATATCGTACTTTTTCAATACATTTTCTTGGCACCATAAACTCTAGTTATTTTCATGTTTTTTGTTATGTGTTAAATTATTGTTATAAACATTTTTTTAAACTTTTTATTTAAATTTTTAATAATAAGATTGACTTCTCATTTTATTATCATGTTTATATAAAATTATTATAGGTATTTTTTCATTTTTTATTTTTATGTATCAAATGTATTGATTAATTTTTTTGTATATTTTTTTAGACATTATTGATAAGGCCTATAAACTAAATAGGCGAAACGTCTAATAATAACATCTTTTTTATGACAAACAACTAATTTGTTTCATTTATGCCCAGTATTGGTCAATAAAAACTCAATCCTTTTATAAATATTTGTAAATCATGGGCGATGACAATATTCAAATTGATATTTCTATTTTTTTAATTTTGACAAAAAAAATTTGAAAAAATTAAGTATCAGATCCAAAAAATAACAATAAACAAGGTTCTTAAAACTAGTACTTCCATGGAAATAAATTAGGTACTACGTCCAAAAAGAAAAAAAAAATTAGTATTTTTTGTATTTTTTTGTGAAAAAAATTTTAGAAAAAAATTTTCAGAAAATTAAGTATCCGATTCGAGATATCATGTAAAAACCATACTTTCAAATATAAGTACTTTCATGGAAATAAATTAGGTATTACATCGAAATCAAAAAAAAAAAGTACCTCGAGCTTTTTTGGTGAAAAAATTTTTGAAAAAAAAATTAGGTCTTAATTCCATAATGTTTGTGAAATATCACCGATTACATACATACGTACGTACACACACACACACACATACAGACTTTTTTTAAAAACCGGTTTTTTAGCTTCCTGGGGACCCAAAACGTGCTTATATGCCAAAAAATAGAAAATCAAATTTTGACCTAACACAATGGTTCCTCTTTGAGGAACCAAAAAAATCGAGTTAATGTACAAAATTTAGTAAATTTACGATTTTTATCGAATATTTACAAATTTTTTTGAAAATTTACTAAATTTTCGAAAATGCTCTAATTTTTTTGTTAATATAAGGAAGTTACTTTTTACAGTGTAGTTAATTAATTTGATTAACTTAAAATTTTTGAAAAAATGGCTCTTTTATTATCCGCAAAATTTTGTCTAGAATTAAACGTTTCCAAAATTTTTCGACTCCTATCTTTTTTTAGAACGTAACTATAAAATAATAGACCTATAAAATATATTTAAAAAAAAAAATTAATTTTGACAGCGAATTAAAAATTGTTCTTTTTGAGCCAAGAGTAGGGGAAAAGGGGGAGTGAAAGTAGTTTACTGACCAAACTCAGTGATTTCGTTTACAGGACTTCAAAGGTTTACAGTAAAAAAGAGTATAAATTGTAAATGTGCATTTGCAACTGACAGCGGTATTTAGAAAATAATTTAATAATCTAAATTTATTTAAAAGTAAACTAGTGGTTCTAGGTTCAAAAAGCCTCTTCGTAAAAATGAAGGTGGAAGGATCAAAATTTTTAGTTTTGGGAAGGGATTGCTCCTTAAATATTCGTTCACCCCTTGCACTGCTTTTAGGAATTTGCTTTGAAAAAAAGTGCGTTAAGTAATTAAGTTGATTAAGTCGTAGTACTTTTTTAAGAATTATGGCTGTAAAATATTTTCTTCGTGTGCCAGCCTAGTTTTTTCCTAAAGGGAGTTATACTTTGGAGTCTTTGCGAATCCAAAAGATTTAAGGTATCTCTGAATTACAAAGTCTTTGAAGATGAACTTTCGATTTATTGCCTGCATCAAAATAAACTGTACTACAGTAATCAAGATGTGCATTACCAAAGATTGTACTAATTTCGTACGCAGCGCTTCATTAGTAAAATTTTGTATAAATCTGAGTGTATAAAGTACACGATTAATTTTTTTCTCAATAGATATATGAGGTTCCCATAATAATTTTGGGTTCAATATTACCCCTAAGCTCTTAACCTCATTTACAAAGGGAGACAAAATTTAACAAAATTGATTAATGGTAGGATAATTTTGATTTTTGATTCGATTTATAAGCTTGCTAGAGCCAAAAAAGATGGCTTTAGTTTTGTCCTGATTCAAGCGGAGAAAGGTACTGTCCCAATCAGAAATATTTTGCTATAAGTGACATTGTATAAATAGAATTTGACATTTCTTCAGGAGGGGCCTGGATGTAAGTCTGAAGATCATCAGCATAAAGTAAATGTAGCACACTAGGTGGTAGATGGGATTCATTGATATCGTTGATTTATAAGCAGAAAAACAGCGGCCCTAATACCAATCCCCGAGGGATCCCGAGATTGATGTCAAGAGGTTCAGAGACAGATGATTTAGATGTTACCTGCAGCTGTCAGTTCTGAAGATAGGATTTAATCAATAGTAAGGCCTTGGAAATACCCATTTCCAATAATCTTGGAAAAACCCAGAGTCAATAACTTTTTAAGTAATTTAGTAGGTAGGTGAGATGGTGTCAAGTTCCTTGCTAAAATCAAACTGAAGCAATAAAGAGATGAGTCTATTACTTACACAAAGTCTAATATATCGTCTGTAAGTTTTAGAGAGGTAGTTTCAGCGCTACTGAAGTGTCTAAATCCAGTTTGCAGTGGGTCGAGTATATTTTTTTTACCATCAAGGAAGGCAGTTATTTCATCAAAAGCTAGTTCACAAGCATGGTATTAACACCTAATTTTTTTTTTTTTAATTTTAACAACTTTTTTTGAATTTAATTTGGATGTAATACCTCATTGTCGTGAAAACAAACCTTTAGTGTTATATTATATTATTGTAAATAGGCCATTAAATTGTAAGAAAAAGAGAAAGTGACAAGGCATACCACTGCCTTTAGGTAAAGTGCGTCCAGCAACCATCTAGCATGGTCGCAATGTATTAATAAAAGCAGATTTATTTAAAGTTAATATCGAGGTTAATATCTCTTTATATTTATTATCACCATCCTATTCACCATAAAATACCTGCATTTACTCCATCATAGTAAGCTTATTTTTTTCTATAAAAGTAATTATTACTTTAGACACTAATTACTTCTAGATATTAGATCTAGAAGAATAGTTTTTACTCGATTTCTTGTATCTGATACTTAATTTTTTGAAAATTTTTGCCACCAAAAAATAAAAAAATACCAATTTTTTTTTTCCTTTTGTTCTTAGTACCTCATTTTTTTTTATGAAAGTACCAATATCTAGAAATATCGTCTTTACTTGATATCTCAAGTCGGACTAATTAATTTTTTGAAAATTTTTGTCTTAAAATTTTTATCACCAAAAAACAAAAAACGCCAAATTTATATTTTTTTCAGACGTAGTACCTAATTTATTTCTATGGAAGTACTAGTTTTAAGAATATCTGTATTACTCATTTTCTCGGATCTGATACTTAATTTTTTGAAAATATTTTTCTTTAAATTTTAACATAAGAAAATAAGGTGAATCTATTTTTTTTAGGCGTAGTAACTAATTTTTTCATATGGAATTATTAATTTTAAAAACATCGCTTTCATTCGATTTTTTGGATTTGATACCCAATTTTTGAAAATTTTCTTTCCTCATTTTTTATTTAAAGAAAATAAAAATGAACATCATTAAATTTTTTTCTTTTTGGACATAGCACCTAATTTTGTCTATGGGATTATAAAATGAGAATATCAAGGAAAAGATAATTATTAGTTTCTTTTAGTTATATTATACTTTGTTAGACGAAATAGACCACTAACAATATTTTGTTATTATTTGAGGAGCCGTAGTGCCAATAATTTGGCAGCGTTTTTTTGTACGCGTAAATGAATTCTAAATGAAAGTAGGTTTATATGTTAAACTTTAGTATTTAATTTTTTTTTTTAATAACGTACTGGAAAAAAGTTAATTTTTGCCAATGGAAAGGTTTATCGAGAGTTCTTTAGGCTCGAGGGATGTATCCACGAGGATCCGTAATTGCATTCGAAATGATAAACTTTTTTATAACAAGTTTAAAATAATATTTTACACAAAAAGAGCAAAAAATACGTCCTGTACAGGCTAGAAAGTAGTCCTTTTCTGTCTCCTGTTTTGTAAAAAATATTTCTTTTCATTTAAATTGAATTTAATCAAAAACATAAAAATTTATAAAATAGATTCTACAAGCTGAACATGTAAATCAATTTCTGCATTAAATTTTCATAATAATAATAAAAAAAAAATATTTATGATTTCTACCTGAAAAGAAAAAATTCTACAGCTAAAAAAAAATTACTAAGAAAAATAAGTACATAGAAAACCTATATTTTTTCCCAATAGAAAATATCAATACAAGTAAATTTTTTTTCCACTCTCGAACGTACCAACAATAGCAACAAATCTTTAACATATTGGAATATCTATGTGTTTTTTATTTTCTCAATTTTTTATAATATATAGACACCCAAGAATTTTTCGTTCATTTTTATAATAAAAAAAAAAATTCTCTATCCCACTCTAATTTTTTTTTCTTCTTTTAGCGTATCCTTTTTCTTGCAAAAAAAAAAGTATTAGAAGAATATTTTTATTTATGGTATACAGAATCCGCTTTTATAAATACTAAAAAAAAAGCTTTTGTTTTCTTTTTTTGCTGTTTTAGTTATTAATAATTCGAAACTCTTATATATTTAATACATTAAAAAAATTTTTAGATATCATTTTCCTCGATTAAAAAAGGAAAATTTTATTTTTGTGCATTCTGCTTTTTTTTTAATTAAAATTTGAAGGAAAAAAATGTAGGAAGTTTAATATTTTCTAATTTAATAAGGCTTAAAATTAAAGTATTTTTAGAGGAAAACTAGAAGTGAAAGAAGAGGAAATTATATCAAATAAAATATTTAAGAAATGGGTGAAAATAAATGGTAACTTTAAATAAGCAAGTTTTTTAATTATTGGTAAATTATAACCAGAAAATATTTGAGATGCCTCGATTCATTGTTTTTATTTCTAATCAAGAAAAGCGATATTGTAAGAACAGAAACTTAATATCTTTTATGAAAATATTCAATATTATGCGCAGTTTTAAAATTATTAGGTTAGGAGAGTATTTATTTAGATCAGTAATTTCAATTTTTCAAAAATCTAATTATTAGCAGGTAGTTTTGGTATGGCATTTTCACAACCAATCGGTGCGTATCCGGGGTCTAATGATCAGAAGCTATTAGAATTTATTCTGCAATTAAAAATTTGCACTAAAAATTAACTTGGCTGCATCTACCAGAACTTTGGTTACCTTAGCAGCCTAATACTTAATAGTATATTTTTTTATATTCTCTTAAAAAAAGGTATTTTTTATGAAAAAAAATTATTGTAATAAGGTATACAGGTATACACATAAATTTTATTTTTTATTATTAGATATAATATTTTGAACGTGTTTTCTAGATAAGTTGAATAATATCGATGATTTTTTATGATCGTTTGACAGAAAAATAAAAAAGAAAATTTTGAATTCTAAAAACATAGCAAAGATATAATATCAAGGGATTTGATATTCAAATTTATCTTTATGCATAAAAACTATCTATGTATCTGTGTATTTGTGTAAATGTTATACAAAAGAAAAATAGTAAAAAAATTTTCAAATATCAGCATTAAAATGAATTTTATAAATTTAAAACACGAAAAAATATTGAGAAATCGTTGGATTTTATGCTTATAATCAAATTAGCCATGTATTGATTGCCTACACACCTACACAAAAAATTTGTTATACTGCTGTGCTTGAGTTTTGCTTAAATTGTTTAAATTTGAAAACATTTGCTTGGAGTCAAATTTGCTTAAAAATTTAAGCAATTCAAGCACTGCAATCTAACAGTGTTAACTTTCACAATTAATTTTTTTAGCAGTTAAATAACTTTCTAGAAATCGAAGTAGCCTTAAAACTAACCTAAAAAAAGTTCTATCCCCTCAAAATTATCTCCAACAAAAAAAAACTCAGTAAATTCAATTTTCTTTTGTTACTTTTTAACGAGAAAAATTTTTTGTTTTTAAATATCTAAAAATTATATTATTCAAAGCACGTCAATTTAATAAAAAGAAAAAAAATTTGTTTGATAAAAATATCATTGTTTTGAAAAGAAAAAAAAAGAGAAAAAATGTTTAATTGTTTAAAGTTAATAAAAAGAAGAGAATAAAAATAGGTATTATTCTTTTTATTATAGCTACATTTAAAGTTTAATATTCTTATCTCAAAAAACAGTCCAGTGGTTATTCGCTCGTCAGATGAGCTTTTACAGGCAGTGTAGGACAAATGTCCTATTATATATACAAATATATATATATATAGGTATAGTAAAATATTTCTCATTCAACTGTAGAGAGAGTGTATAACTATAGAAAGAAGAGAAGAAGGATTTGCAACAATGCAAGAAGCCTCTTTTTAGCTGAAAATAGTCAAAGAGAGAAAGAGAATAAGGTAAAATAGTGAATTGAGGCTCTCTTGGGAAATAAGATAATACTTGATAGAAGCTTTGTCTTGATCGAGAAGCTCTAACAAATGCTAGCACAAATTTCCTACGTTCGCTTCAGCTAACGGAATAATGCCAGGTAAAGTGCATCCTGTTATTACGAGAAAGAAACTTCTATTTACGTTTTATATGTATATTTATAAATGTATGAGTCCTTAGAAATATATGTATTAGATGATGAAAGCTTTATCCTCCTCTCTCTCTCTCTCTCTCTCGCTTTTATCAAAGTCAAAATTACAATACACTTATACCCACATACGCTTTTTCGATCGCGCGAGTAGACTAACTGTAGATAAAAGCATGTATTTTTTTAGGAGCAGGTGGAAATCTTTAACTATACCTATATTCATTTTTTTTTATTTCAAATAATAGAGGATAAATGTTAAATGAATATATATAAAATCAATATACGATAGCTTACAAAATTATAACCTTTGTGTAATTTTTTTTCTATCTATTTAATTTGACATAAATACATATTGGACTGGTTCTAATTTTGAATTTTATACTTTGATTTTACAAAATTAGATGTAAGTGACTTCCTAAGACGAAGAGTTATTTTTTATACGTGCAAGATTTACTTGAACATTTTAAGGGCAGTTAAAGATGTTTATTGTGGATAACGTGTGGAAAATTTAAGAAATTTACGTATTTGTAATTTTGTTTTTATTGAATTCTGGGCCTAGATTCTTTATTCATTTCATAGCTTTATAAAGCATGAAAACCCTATTGAAGTCCAATGTTTTTAGGAATAGTAGTATTTTTACAATTTCGAAGAATGCATTAATTAAGCAATAATACTTTAACAGTGCCATAAGGTGTTTTATGATCTTCATTGCACATCTAATTCATGTTTTCAATTATCGTTTTTATCTCGTATCAAACGAAAAGAATAGATAATCAAGGCCCTGTTTATAGTTAACGCATTCGGAAACACCGTTTAATATTTTTTTTCCTAACTTCTTTACTCTTGTCCTCAGTACCGAAAAACATTTTAAAGTCAAAGGAAAAAATTTGATACGTAGAAACCTTACTGCGAATCAATAATTGCTAAGAAATTTGGATTAAATAATAGTAGTGTAAAATATGATATTCATTCACTTACTGAGTTCTATTACACAACAGATATTAATGACCAAAAATTAGAATTACTAAAAGGCAATATTCTTTATTTATTTATTTACATATTTGGAGATAAGTACATTATAATAAATTCTGCATATAACAGTGTAGATTATTACATTCTTATATAGCTTTCAGAACTCATTTCACTTGTGAGAAAAATTTATTTTAAAATTTTTATGAAAATTTTAGTACTTTTGTTTTTATTAAAAATTTGTTTGATTTAGAGTTCATCTGAATTCTTAGTTTGTTATTTGACAAAAATAATACTTTTTTTTTATCAATTTACAAAATTTATGCTCAAAGTTAATGAACTCCTAATTTAGATTTTAAGTTAAAAAAGAAAAGAAAATTTTTGGTTAATAAAGAAGAGTGAAGTAAAAGTACATTTATTTCTTAAAAATGAATCCCACTTACGACTCGATAAAGACCTTTGAATTCTAAATATGTTCCATGCTCGTCAGTTTTGTGTACTCAATAAATTTACTTTCCAAGCTAATATACATAAAAAAGTAAGTATAATTTAAAAAAAAAATTTTTTTTATTCCATTTTAAATATGTGAACTTTATATACATTTTTTTCTTATTCTTCTATGTATGTATAACCATTAGAGAATATCTAGAGATACTAAATATATCCATAAAAAATATGAATTTTCAAGAAAAGAAAAAAAAATCTCATACTGTATAATAGTAAACGTACGTACTATATATTTTTGAGATTTCATATATATATATTTTTTTTCGTATAAAAAAGAGAATATAGTGCATTAAAATGTTGATTAATGGTACTTATATGCATTAGATCGAGCTTTGGTTATCATCCAGACAAGTGATGTATATATAATATATATATTGGAATCCAGATTTTCGTTTTTTGGCACTTGGCCCCTTTATTTGCTAACTCTTAAAGATCAAGAATATATAATCGAGTATTAAACATTTCATGTTTTTACTTGAGTTCGTATTATAATACACGAGTACTATTATTTATTCAGTTGAAATTCATGATAAAAAAATACAATAATTACTTAATAAATTCATTAGGTTCGTGTATATCGCCAATATTAATCACGTAAAAAAAAATAAAATAGTCTATAATACGTTGGTAGGTAACAGCAAACAAAACTAAATATTTAAAATTTGTGTAGAATAAATGTATTAAATATTTATTCGTGTGTACATATTTGACAATTAACACAGAAAACGTCAATTTATTCAGTCAGAGAGACAGTGTAAAATGGTTAATGATTTATAAATAAAGTGAATAAATATTTTTATCTTTCTTAATTCTTACACTATTACTATTAGTATTATTATTATTATCTATCTATCTTTGTCTTGCTCTTTATGTATGTATATAAGTTTTAGAACTTTTGAGAAAACTTTTTTTGGGATAAAAGTTTTTTAGCAGCTAAAAAAGTTTTCTTTATATATATACCAGTAACGAAGGCGCCCCCTTATGCTTAAGTATGAGAAAAAAGGTTCCTTTTCTTATATGTTACTAAAAAGAAAAAAAAGTATAAGTAAGTAAAAAAAAAAAAAGAGCAAGCTTGCAACGATGTCGCTTTATTTTTTTCGTTTAAAATGAAAAAAGATGAGAGAGGAAAAAATGTAATAAGAATTTGCGATCAGTGTGATTATTCTAATAAGGTAAATTTACTATTCTTTTTTTTTTTTTTTTTATTACGTTATAGGAAGAAAAATTGAAAGAAAAATTAAGTGATTACGATAAGTATGGATAAAGAAAGAGGATTTTTTTAAAAATGTTAATTTAATGTAAATTATTATTTTTTTTTTTTATTAATAAAAAATGAAGAAAAATGTAGTGATGTTCATTCATATTTATTCATTATGCACTAGAAAATAATTAGTGCGTAATGGATGTATTTTTAAAATTTTGAAATGAATTGTTCAATTGAATGTTTCGATGATGAGGATACATGTAAAAAAGACTCAGATAAAATTATCTCTTATTATAATTAAATAAATGAAATTTTTATAATTGTTTTTTTTTTTCCATTTTTAAGGTCTATTAGATAAAACATTTTTTCTGATCAACTGCGATTCTGTGGCTTAACTATTTTTGACCCAGCTAAATAGAATTTTTGTAATAGTAGAACCATTTTTTTCTATTCTTACCACCTATGTTAGTTGCCATTATTAAAAAATAAACAAGATTCTCAAAATTACAGTTCATTAATCTTTTCTAAGTATTGACACCAAATAGCCATTAAAGAACCAGGAAAAATGAGCTATAATTTTGGAAATTTTATTTTTATCTTTTTTTATAGGTGGCAACGAAATTCATCTGGTAAATTGAAAATTCAAATAATTTTTTAAATTTAACTGACAGGCATTTACTATTAAAATAAGTTAATTCAAAAATTTTAATTAAAACGCATTAAATATTGCAAATGATTAAGAATTTTCTACTAATTTATTTTAAAAAAATACTAATCTTTCTACAATATAAAATAATTTTCAAAATGATAGGCTCAAAGAAAAATTCCTTTGTTAAAAATTTTATAGTCAGAAAGGCATTTATTAAAATTTATTAAAAATAAATTTTAAGAACTTTTAAAATTGAAAATTGTAATAACATATCAAATTAAGTGTAAATAAATATTTCCTTTCCCAAATAATTGTGATCCAAATATTTAAGAAAATGAAACAATGGCGTATAAACTTAAATTATGAAATATTACAAAATATAATAATAGGGAAATGAAAAGTTTGATGAAAGTTATTTAACTGATAAACTTTTTCTCAAATAATAGCATTGACAAAAGTTGGCTTAAAAAACAGCTATATATATATTTACAAATATATTGATAACAATAAACTCTTTATAAATTGAGGGTTACTTTCTTCTCTTCTCTTATTTTATTTTTTTCTATCCACAAGTATTTTCTCTTTTGACATATCTTTGAATTTTTTGGCTGATGTCCAGTTGATTTATTGAAAGGTATAATGGCTAGACATTGATTTATGGTTTCTATGGAGTATAAAACATAGTTCTTGAACAAAAAATATATTTAAAAAATTTATAGTAAGGAAAAAATTTAATAAATTTAATTAAAGAAAATAGATGATTGTTAATCAATTTGAGCTAAGGTAAAACAGAAATTTATAGAGATAGTCTTCTCCTCGGTCTTCTCAGATGAAATAAACAATTGTTTGTTTTAAAAAATTAATCATTTAATATATGTTTTATATTTATACCTCTCGGTTTAGTCAACTTCTGCCAATAACAAGCAATACTTTCGGTCTTCTTAGGACCTCTTCAGTTTTAAAATTTCCTAAAAAAAATATTCACAAAAAAACAGTATAAATACTGTTTTACGTTCCAAATTAATTAAATTAATTTTGATGAAGTTTATTAAAAATAAACAACGATCTATATGGAACAAATAAACATGATAACTTTTTTCATTATCTTTGTCTGTGTGTCTGAGGACTGAGCCTCTCTTTGTCACACAGAATAATTTTTTTGAAGAAAGTTATATGATGTTAATTTTTAGATGGAAAAAAATTTTTTTTATTAAAAAATGAAAAATCTGAAAGTTCATTACAGCTCTGCAAGAACACAGGGCGGAACTGTTTGTTCATATGTGAAAAGCAGAAAACAGGGTCTCACACTGATGAAGCTCGCCCTGTTTTCTTGCAGAGCTGAAATGAACCGTCTGGCGACATTTTTCCCAATCTTTTTTTCCCAATGACTTTTTCCCAAGGATTTTTTCCCAAAATATTTTTTCCCAAAAACTTTTTTTCCCAAAAAAAAAATTCCCAATGAACCATTAATTTCCAAAAATAATTTTTTTTTTTTTTAAATTTTAATAAATTTTAATAAATTTAACGTTACAAAAATTAATTAATTTAATGTCAATTTTTGATATAATTTAAAATTTTATATGATAACCTATGAATTCTAAATATTCAAGCACATTTCCACTCTCTACATACTCATTATATTTCAAAACAATATTATATGTATTATTTTCTTTTTTTTTATTAAATAACGGAGCATTTCTTTTTATTTTCTGTCCTAAATTCAACTGCCTTATCATATTCTCAGTGTCCTGTTGTTCTTTTTGTAATTCGCCTATGAATGAGTACATTCCTGGATGATTGCGACCTATGACAAGATTAAATCTGCTGTGCCAACCTTCTGCCAAATTGTTTGTTCTTGCTGTTTTTTGTAATACTGACTCATACTGGTTCCATAATGACGGGGGATATCGAGGTTTTACCGCTTTCCTTCTTCCTTGAGCCTTTCTTCCACGCACATAGAAAACCTGCAAATAATTTAATAATTATATAAATTAAACAATAATTATAATTGTAAAAACTTACATCAAAATAGTCAGCTACTGATAAAAATTCCTCTGGAATTTCATCTAATAATAACTCAAAAGTATGAACTACATCTTTTTCTGGAACAAATGCTAACGAACACAATTTTTGAGCGGCATTTTTTATAGTCCTGTCATTATCGTCATTATATGCCACCTGCAACCCTTCACTTTGCCATTCGAATGGAAATAATATAAAAAACCATTCAATGCGAGAAAAGATGTATTTCCATTTTTTACAATTTCAGCCATATCTGTAACGAAAAAATGTAAATAATATTATTTAGTAAACACACGTGTCAAAATAAGCAATTATACAAATAGTAAATAAAATGAAATAACTTCCGATAAATATATACTTACTTAATTATTTGAAAAAAGTGATGATCGGTAGAAAAATAGTTCACTGAATTAAAATAATATATTTTAACAATATAATTAATTTAATTATTTTATTAAATAATTTAATTAGCAATAATAGTTGTCAATAACAAATAATGTGATTCTCTTGATCATTATTTGCGCACAGGTAAGAAAGAATTTATCCCCACGCTCATCCCCACTCTATAAAACTTATAATAAATTATTAAATTTTTATTTTTATTATTATTTTATTACACTTTTATTTTTATTTTTATTTTGGAAATTTTTACTTTGGGAATCTTTACTTTGGAACTTATTTTTTTTGGGAAAAATAATACGTTGGAAAAAAAGGCTTTGGGAAAAATAATAGATTGGGAAAAAATCCCGTTGGGAAAAAAAGATTGGGAAAAATGTGGCCAGATCGAAATGAACTTTCAGATTTTTCATTTTTTAATAAAAAAAATTTTTTTCCATCTAAAAATTAACATCATATAACTTTCTTCAAAAAAATTATTCTGTGTGACAAAGAGAGGCTCAGTCCTCAGACAAACAGACAAAGATAATGAAAAAAGTTATCATGTTTATTTGTTCCATATAGATCGTTGTTTATTTTTAATAAACTTCATCAAAATTAATTCCTAAAAAAAAGTCATAATTTTTGGTTTTCCAATATTTTTTAAAATTAAAAAAATTTTTTCAGCGTAATCGTACTCATAATGAGTCATTTTTACAAAAGAAATTTCCCATTAATAATATTTCTCATTTCTAATTAATAATCCCTGAATATTTTTTGCTCTTAAGTATAGTCATTAAACGCATTAAATTATTCTCGCAAATGAAATGACTTCTAAAGGTTATATAAGTAAGACGATAATTCTTACTAGAATTAGGGATGGGCGATACTGGTCAGGTATCGAGTATCGGTTGTATCGATATTTAGATTTAATATCGATACTGAGCATCGATATTTGAGTCAAAAATATCGATATTTTATAGTATCGATACTCTAATCAAAATCAAAGTTTTTAAAGAATTTTAGCAGAAGACAGAAGCTTTTTTAATGACGAAAACAGATAAGATTGAATTTAAATGTGCTAAATGTTGCAATTATAAGTTTTCACAAATAAATAAAATCATTTTTTTTTTTTAAACAGATTTTTGACCTTTTTGAGAAATATTTATTAACAAAATTTATAAAAATTTTTTCGATACGATACTGCCTGAAAATATCGAAGTATCGAAGTATCGGTTACCAGAAGTATCGAATTAAAATATCGATATTTACGCTTTCTAAATATCGATACTTTCAAGTATCGATAAATATCGCCCATCCCTAACTAGAATACTTCTAATACCATTTTGTGTAACATATTATTCCGATTGTCTTTAAATGTAAAGTTCTTAATAATCCCTTTATAAAAATTAGAAAATGCAAGATTTATAGCCTTAAATTACAAGTTTTGAATCGAGTATAATCTGAATCAATAAAATGGTTTTAGTGAGAGATGTATGGCATTTCCTCTTATCCGTTGTTTGTTATGCTTGTTGTATGATTTTTGTTAATGCTAGTTACTATGTTGCTTTTTTTTAATGATTTTTCATCCTTAGTGTGTGCGAGTTTAAATGTTTATTTTATGTTAATGTGTTTTATGTGCGTTGTTAACCTGTGACCTCAGAGAACAACACAATTTCTCCTATCCCCATGTCTGCTAATAGTGCACATGGTCGCACTCCGGACTGCGTTATCTACATAGTGCCATTTTTTTTTTTATAACATTATGCGGATGCCTCAGTCCTAGAGCAATGATAGAAATAATTTCAGAATTTAATCTTCTCAGAAAAAAACGGAAATTATGTCCGTGTCTATCTTTAAGGCCTCGACAGATGCTGTACCTTATATCGGTACGTTCATAGCTTTTAACCAATAACAGGTGTAAATCCAGTTCCCGGCCAATCAGAAAGCGTATATCATTCGGTACGCGTACTAAATTTCAGTACGCGTACCAAATGATTCACGCTCCCTGATTGGCCGAGAACCTGAACTATACCTCTTATTGGTTACAAGCCATGAACATACCGATAGGAAATTTCCCTGGCTCTCCGATTCCAGGGTCAAAATTTTTTTTTGAGTAGCGCATGCGCGAGGAATCGCTAAGATAGGCTGTTTTTTTTCAAAAGTCTATTTCTCAAATGCCTATCAGTGAAAAATCTTGCAACCAGGCTTAAAATTTTCCTTAAACCTTATATTTTTTGGCTAAAAAAAAATTTCGATGGGACACTGCTTTTTGGGAGCTCTAGATAAAAAAACAGCATCTGTCGAGGCCTTGAACGTTCAGATCGGAAAGTTGACGTGCTACCGACTGAGCAATCAATACTCACTTTAATCTGAGTCAATGTTGATGACATTAACTCTTTTGCGTCCCATACATCTCAGCATTTTAATTAATAAATAAGAATAATAAATAAGAATATACTCAGCATTTATTTAAATTTAATCAGCGAAGTGCGCGGCCTACACTTGGACAAGTTTTTCGGATATAGGCTCATTTGTTTTGATTTTAAATTTTAAAAAAGTTCTTAAGATGTTACATAACTGAAATAAGGACTATCTGAAAGATAATTCAATATTCAAAACTGGCTCACTGAAAAATTACAAAAAATTAACCTGTCTATATCACATAGAGACATAAGATTTGGGAAAATTGAGAAGTTGTAATGAAATTCAGCTTTAACTGCACAAACTCCTATATACTTTTCGATTTAAATGAAAGGGAACTCTAGGATCTATAGTCCAAGGACCATGGCGTTATATATCTGAATTCAAAAGGAAAATAATAAGGGAAGAGGTAGAAAAGTAAAATAATTTTTAGCTTTAAATATTGATATCCACCCAGTGTAGAAAATTCTAAGAAGCATTACAGCCAGAGCCCGAAATAAATTATAAAAAATATCTTTTAAACATTTTTTAAACTTGAGAGGAATTCAAGCAGAGTAAGCTCATAGCTTATATTATACACACAAGACAATTTCACTGCTTAGAAAAGAAATCCTGAGATATTTCTTAATAATTTTTCACTCTTTACGGGGACAGTGGACATATTAAATTATTCTCGCAAATGAAATGATTTCTAAAGTTTATATACGTAAGACGAAAAGTTCTTATTTTATTACTATGATTCCTGTTACACACTTTATCGGTAAATATAATGATTCCTCTCAAATTAGCCCTGTAGGTGTAAAAGTACCCAAATTAGGCTAATTTGAATTTTTTAGTTTCCTTTGCCAGTTTTTAGTAATAAATTTATAAAACTAACTAAATGTATACTAATAGTATATTTTTATCCTAGGCCACAAAAATAGTGAAAGGCCCTGATCGCACGTAAATTGCGATCTGAAGCGAAGGCGAGGATAGAAAACTGCGATCTGGCACATTCTTTTTTTACTGCCGAGGCCAAAACATAATTTTTCTTCGTCAGTAGCTAGAAAACACGTTATTTCAAATCATGCCACGACCGAGAAATGCGTGTTTTCTGGCCCCTGACAAGAAAAAATAGTTTCCAAGGTTGTTTCTATGTAAAATTACCCGCTGAATTCGACTTTTTGGTCACTGTTAGCCTACACTGTCTCAGATGTCCAAAAAATCAAAAACTTGACCACTGATGTGCTAATTTTTATTTTTTTAAAATCCTGTTAGTCAAAAATCTTCTAACTGAAACCAGAAAATTTTGAAAGTGTTTACTTTATAATTAAGCAAAAAGTTATGAGAATAAATGATAATCAAAATTTCTTTTTTTTTTGATTTTAGTCAATAAAAACAAAATTATTTTCTAATTTCAAAAGAGTATCCACGATGTTCAGAAAGGGAAATAATATAGTTTAAAAAAATGATTCAGTGTTCAAAGCTAGTCTGATGAAAAATTATCTTGATAATCTGACTTAGAAGTAATAGGTTGTACTCCTATAAGTTCATTGCAGTTTTTCTACTCGCGGAAAACATAATGTATCAAAAAACAAAATAACTCAGGCAAATATAAGTAGTCCTAATAAATTTGAGCTAAAATTAAACAATAGACTACAGACATTTGCTCTCCAGGATCCATAATAATACCATAGCCCTCTATGTCTGAATTACAAGGAATATAATATGGGGTAACGTTTAGAGAGGATTCTCTACTTAGTGTGTTTTAGTCCATCCAGGGTAGAAAATGCTAATAACAAAAAATATCTAAGAAAAATTTCAAGCGAAACTCAAGCTTGCACTGTAAAAAGTAACTTTCTTATATTAATAAAAAAATTAGAACATTTTCGAAAAATTAGTAAATTTTCAAAAAAATTTGTAAATATTCGAAAAAAATCGTATATTTACTAAATTTAGTATATTAACAAAAAATTCAAGTATTCTCGATTTTTTTTTTGTGAATTCGCAAGAAAAATTGTTAATTTACAATTCTTTTTCGAAAATTTACAAAAAATAGTTATCAATTTCCGAAAAATAGTTGTGAATTTACAACTTTTTTCGTAAAATCACTAAAAAAAATCGAGAATTCTCGAATTTTTCGATAATATACTAAATTTCGTAAATTTACGATTTTTATCGAATATTTACAAAATTTTTTGAAAATTCACTAATTTTTCGAAAAAAATCTATTTTTATTGTAAATCTAAGAAAGTTACTTTTTACAATGTGGTACTTAAAGATTTATGTTGCAAAAAAAATTACCAATAGTAATAAAACTTATTATTTTATAGACTTAAGTAAATAATGCTTTATAAAAATCCAATAAAAACAATAAATAAAGTAATTAAAGTACTATCGAAATTTTACTGTATCGAGAGACAAAATAAAAAAATATTCGCATTAATTATATTAAAATTATTTACGTTTAAGCAAATAAAGAAACTCTATAAAAACTTTTTTTTTACATTTAAGCATCCAATAACTAAAACTCACTAACTGTATGGCTTCTAGAAATGACATTCACTTAAAAACGTAAAAGAAAGAAAATCGTTTCAACAACCTCTTTTTATATAAACAATAGTAAATTGCATCATATCATGTATCTTTTTTTAAAAAAATAAGAGTTTTAGTAGTCGTAGTATATACAGAAAGGGATAAAGACAAATGAATAATAATAATAATAACACACATCCCTCTTTACATTTTCTCATGTTACACTTTTACGCTTCATCAGAAAAAAAAATAAAAATTGACCTTTATTAAATCTTTAAAAAAATATCTAAAAAAAAATATATATGTATGTATAATTTTCCAATAAATGTATATAAAAGGAAAATTCGCGCATGCGCAGTTGGAAAAATGAAAAAAAAAAAAAGAAAATTATTAACGCTTTTAACTCGTGAAACGCGCTCTCCTCGTGGTAAGATGGGGCTTTTGTGACGTCAGTTTACTACCCTTATAGTCAGTGTGCGGAGAGCAATCGCACAGTGAACTCGAATAACTCTCCATATCGATTTTGTATTATTATTATTGTTGTTATTATATTATATTGTATTTAATATATATTTTGAAAATATAGAAAAAAAGGTGTGCTTTTATTAATATTTTCTTTAATTTATATTATTCATTAATTAATAAAAATTTGGTCATAATTTTTTTTTCTTTTTTTTTTTGATTCTGTGCCCGGAAAAAATTTTTTGAACTTGATTTGATTATTAATTTTGGGTAAATTCTTAAAAAATAATTTTAATTTTTGATATAAAGCTTTTTTAGGTTAGTTTTAGCAAAAAAAATTGTTTTATTTATGTTTACCGGTTTAGAAAATCCAACGTTTACAATACACGATGCATAATATAAGTTAAAGAAAAGAAAGAGATAGAGATAGTTTTAAAAGGAACACGAGGTTATTTTCTGTGTGCTTTTTTCCTGTGTTTTTTTTTTTTAAGCGGTGTTTTTTAATTATTCGCGAAAGTGAATTTTGTGATTTTTTAATGTAAAAATTGAAGTAATTTTTTAAAATTTTATTTTATAGTTGAATTCATCATCAAATTATTATCATCAAGATAAAAAAAATGTGCTTGTGTTGATAAATAAAAAAATTTTTTTTAAATTTTTAGTTTGTGTTTTATAAAAAAAATTTTTTTGATTTTTCCTAAGAATTTTTCTAAAAAAAAAGTGATTATATTTTTTAAAGTACTTAAAACATTAAAATAATAAATAAAGTGTCTTATAAAAAAATTATCTAAAAAAGTGTTACAAAAAAAAAAAAAATATTCTACTTTTAAAAAATAAAAATCCACAAGTGCCATCAAAATTTTTTAAGGAATATAAAAATAAATTTTTAAATATAAAAAAGTGTTAAATTAAGGTTTAAAAAAACGTGGGAGTTTTTTGAATTTAAAAAATTGGTTTTATTAAAATCATCAATTTTATCAGGTAAATAAAAAAATGAAAATATTTTTTTTAGGTTATGTGCAATATATTGATTTTTATTATAAAACGTTAATTAATTATTTAAATTGAAAAAAAAGTAAATTTATACTTATAGACTTTTCCTGTGTTAAACTTGTAAGCTATAGGCTGTACAAGTGTTGTATGAAATAAAGGTTTTTGCATAAATTATTATTATTGAGCTGGAGTTTTATTTAATTAAATATAACAGTTTTATTAAAAGTATAGGCTGGGAATTTTTACTGGAAATCTATAGAAAATATATAAAGCTTCATAGAGTTTCTAAAAAATAATATTTTATACTTTCTGTTAGTAAAGAAAATTCGTTAAATTTTGCAATAATTTATTAATATCAATTTTTTTATGCATTTGTAATAAAATTAGATACTTTAAAGAAAAATTAAAAAATCTAAAAATGTGAAGTTTTTTAGTTTTTTGAACGGTCATAATTAACATAAAATTAAGCTAAGAGATGTGTAACTGGATTAGATTGATCATTCATTAGAAAACAAATGTGCTGTACAAAGTAACATATTACTTCTAATTTAGTTTGTTAGATAAGATAACAAAATGTTTATAAAAGCAAAAAACTTCACTTTTAATACTTTTTTATATTTTTCACCAGTTTAAAATGTTTACTTGGAAAATAATTTATTTCTCATTAAAGTAATTCTAAAGTTACTAAAAATTAAGAAAATAACTAGATTTTTAAAATTAAATAAAGTGTAAAAAGTTTAAAATTACATTTATTTGTATGTAAAAAAGTTTGCTTTAATGTAAAGCAGTGTAATCTATAAATATTTAAAATTAGAATTCATTTTGGCCCAGTTTCTGTTTTTGAAGTAAAATTTAATAATAAAGAAAAAAAAAAAAATTTCCCTTTTGGTAGTTAAAGAAAGTTTTTTAACTGGTCTAACAAGCATTTGCAAATATTTGTATGTGTGTATAAAATATCAAAAAAGTTTTTAATTTTTTTGAGGGGTTCACTAAAAATATTTATGTAAATGTCTAATTTTTTTATTTGTGTGCAGGACTTATTATGCAAAAATTATATAAACGTTAAACTTTGAGCAAAATAAATAATATTTTTAATTTCTGCCAAATAATTAAAAGTTTTGAATATTTTGCATATTATTTAAATATTTTTCAAACTGTCCTTATAATTTTAATATTAGTGTAATTACGAGCATTAGGGCCTATTGATGCCTTTTTTTGTAAAGTTTCAAAGTATTTAAATTTTTCTCGCAAGTGAAATGAGATTAGAATGCTATAAATAGATCGTATTTTATAAAAATTTTTTTAAGTAAATTTTCATAAATATTAAACTTTTTAATTAAAGTGGAGACTATCTTATCTGTATTAAATGTTATTGATACAAATAAAATTTTTTATTTTGTCTGCCTTATACTTTTCTTTAATTTTTCAAGTTACTTTGCACTCGTCAAAAAGATCTTGCCCGTAGGGAAATCGCTACTCGGACCCGCTAATATAAGCATCTAAGCAAACATCGAGCATATATGGTATGGTAGTATAAAATTCGGAAACCAAGAAAAAATTTAGTAATTGGCAGTGCTATATTCCTTTGCAGTAGCAGACTATAACTACATTAATTTATATGTAATATGTTAACACATAAATTAAATACTCATTTTATGTAGGTAATATTAAATCTTATATTTAAGCCGCTGCGTGACCGAAAAAGATGTGGTTTCTCGTCACTGATGAAGAAAAATCGTATACGACCCTTGTCCAAAAAATAAAAAATCACCCAAATCGCAGTTTACAAACCTTGGCTTTGCCTCGGACGGTACTTTATGTGCAATTTGGACCATTCTTTACTTTTCTGGACGCGGGTTCGTAATATACTATATTTCTGCGTCAGTGATGTAGTTCTCCACATAGCTACCGAGAAATACATGGTTCCTGGACGATAATCAGAGAACTGCGGTTTGGGGCGTTCCATATTTATGGACAAGGGCCCGGCTGTATAAAATTTTTCTGTAGCAGTAGTAAAAGATTTCGATTTCCTCGGCCGCGCAGCAGCTAGGGAATCGTACTTTCGTGACTACAGTCTAGAAAAAATAGTTATTTGCCAAATGTGACAAGCACCGAGGAACTGTAAATAAATTTGTTATAATAAACGCTTCTAATACAGGGTTAAAAAATATTTTTTATTTATTTTACATGCCTAGAAATGTTACAGTTTTTAAAACAGATAGCAGAAGCTCTAACCTAAAAAATCTGGAATCTAAATTTTTAGTTTTCACCAGAAAGCTATAGATTCAGTTTCATTCTGAAAATTACTTTTTAACATGGGAAAATAAGAAAATTTATAATCCTAAAACTCAAAGTAACTAACTCATTTTGTTAATTAAAAAATAGAAAAATTAAATTTTCTCAAGCAATAATTAATATTAATTTACAATGAAAATAAAATAGATTTTTATAATTCTGTTAATAAATACTTTCTTATTTCTTTGTAAAAAGAAAAAGTTCCAAGAAATAAAAAATATAAACTTTTTTCTTTTCCTTAACACAAAGAAAAAAAAAGAGAAAAAGAAATTAAACTAGTAGTTAAAGAAAATACATATAATAATTTTTCATAAAACATAATTTATACTGTTTTATAAGAAAATAACAAGAACACGACCCTATAAAAATTATTTGTCTTTTTGAATTTTTTTCTTTTTTCAACGTAAAAATGTGTGCTGATTCATCAGTGTTATAAAACTTCTTAAATTCTCCCACTCTATCCTTTTCCTCCTTTTTTTTTACAAACTGTACATTATACTCCGTTCGTTCTGATTAATCTTCTCGGCCGTTTTTTGGACATTTGCCATATACGAATAAAAAAAAAATACAGAAGTACGTACAGTATGTATTAGAAAATTTCATCGTCCGAGAAAATGCTTTCTGCTTAATTGTTCGTTATTTTTTATTTTCTTCTTCATATTTTTTTTTTATTTGTATTGACGATTTTATAGTTAATTTTTTTAATGAAATTTTTTTATTTGAAATATTCAAGTTCAGAAAAAAAAAGGTCAGGTAGGCATTATTTTGTTGCTTGAAGTGCACGTTCGGGCTCGAAAATGAAATAATTACTTCATTTTTTTGTACAATAAAATTAAAATTTTTCTCTGCAGGTCAAGTGTACTTTTGCAAAATACTTGACTGTTTATATGAGCTTTCGTTAAATAATGAAAAATTTGGTAAATCAAGTATTTTTACGAGGGTATTTTACGGGATTTGATGGATTTGATGGATTTGCAAATCCATCAAATCCATTCAAATCCATTCAAATCCATTCAAATCCATTCAAATCCATTCAAATCCACTCAAATCCATAAAAAACTATAAAAAACATTAAAATTCTTTCATACTTCTAAAAATACTTTCAAATCTGATTTAAAATCCGTTTTATAGGCGTTTATGTAAAAGTTCTTACACTTGTACTCAATGTTCTTATCAAATAATTTAATTTAAAAAGGCGTATGATTACAAGCAGTAAATTCTCTTGTTCTCGCGCTCGATCAATCTTACCCAAACCTCGCATCGCCTCGTTCTCAGTAACGATCTGGGTCTCACATATATAGTATTTTTTCTTACAGATATTTATTTATTTTAACTAATTTTATTTGTCAAAAATAGGAGCAAACGTAGATTTCTCGATATACTTATAGAATAATAAGATTTTTATTTTGCAAAAACATTTCTAATTAATTAACAATTATTCTACAACCCACGTCATAAACTAATTTGTAAATTAATTTTAAAAAAAAATTAAAAAATAGGTTCTTTCTTTTTAAAACAGGTTTTAAGATTCTTATTTTATTTAGGGTACTTTTTTGATCCAATTAATAAGTATTTATTTATTTATTTATATTAATGGAAGTTAGTGCAGGCATTACCGATGCACGATTACAATATTATACAATTTTAAATAAAAATGTGAAGCAATAAAATTTGAAAATTTATAATAATAATAAATGCTTAAGTATAATCAAATTAAATATTATAACTTAATACATCTGAGAGCTAAATTATTAGATTTTTTTAACCATTATGTTTTGAATATCAAATCCTTGGGATCAAAAATTTGTGCACACATGAAGCAAATTTTATAATCTAATTTTTTTAGGCCTGTAAAATATTAATTATTTATCGTTGTTTTAGTCTCTAATTGACCTGTATCTACTTAATAAAGTTCTGGTTTATTTAAACAACAGTAATATTTATAAATATAATTCTTTTAATTTTTTATCAATGATAAAGGATTCCGAGGTACTCGGTGTTTCTGCTGAAAAAATCTTCGAAAAAATTAACTAAATAATCAAGGGTCTATCATCAAAAAAAGACACTTCAGAAATAGTATATAATAAAAAAAATCACACGTCAGGCCTTACACTAGCGTAGCCTAAGGAAATAGGCTATAATAAGAAACGACACGTCAAGCTTTACACTAGTGTAACCTAAGCAAGTTGGCTATAATAATTAGCGACTCGTCAAGCCTTACACTAGCGTAACCTAAAGAAGTAGGCTATAATAAAATAACGACACGTCAAGCCTTACAGTAGCGTAACCTAAGAAAGTAGGCTATAATAAGAAACGACACGTCAAGCTTTACACTAGTGTAACCTAAGCAAGTTGGCTATAATAATTAGCGACTTGTCAAGCCTTACACTAGCGTAACCTAAGGAAGTAGGCTATAATAAAATAACGACACGTCAAGCCTTACAGTAGCGTAACCTAAGGAAGTAGGCTATAATAAAATAATGACACGTCAAGCCTTACAGTAGCGTAACCTAAGAAAGTAGGCTATAATAAAAAACAACACGTCAAGCCTTACAGTAACGTAACCTAAAGAAGTAGGCTATAATAAAATAACGACACGTCAAGCCTTACAGTAGCGTAACCTAAGAAAGTAGGCTATAATAAGAAACGACACGTCAAGCTTTACACTAGTGTAACCTAAGCAAGTTGGCTATAATAATTAGCGACTTGTCAAGCCTTACACTAGCGTAACCTAAGGAAGTAGGCTATAATAAGAAACGACACGTCAAGCCTTACAGTAGCGTAACCTAAGAAAGTAGGCTATAATAAAATAACGACACGTCAAGCCTTACAGTAGCGTAACCTAAGGAAGTAGGCTATAATAAAATAATGACACGTCAAGCCTTACAGTAACGTAACCTAAGGAAGTAGGCTATAATAAAATAATGACACGTCAAGCCTTACAGTAGCGTAACCTAAGGAAGTAAGTTATAATAAAATAACGACACGTCAAGCCTTACAGTAGCGTAACCTAAGAAAGTAGGCTATAATAAAAAACAACACGTCAAGCCTTACAGTAACGTAACCTAAAGAAGTAGGCTATAATAAAATAATGACACGTCAAGCCTTACAGTAGCGTAACCTAAGGAAGTAGGTTATAATAAAAAAACGACACGTCAAGCCTTACAGTAGCGTAACCTAAGAAAGTAGGCTATAATAAAATAACGACACGTCAAGCCTTACAGTAGCGTAACCTAAGGAAGTAGGCTATAATAAGAAACGACACGTCAAGCCTTACAGTAGCGTAACCTAAGAAAGTAGGCTATAATAAAATAACGACACGTCAAGCCTTACAGTAGCGTAACCTAAGGAAGTAGGCTATAATAAAATAATGACACGTCAAGCCTTACAGTAACGTAACCTAAGGAAGTAGGCTATAATAAAATAATGACACGTCAAGCCTTACAGTAGCGTAACCTAAGGAAGTAAGTTATAATAAAATAACGACACGTCAAGCCTTACAGTAGCGTAACCTAAGAAAGTAGGCTATAATAAAAAACAACACGTCAAGCCTTACAGTAACGTAACCTAAAGAAGTAGGCTATAATAAAATAATGACACGTCAAGCCTTACAGTAGCGTAACCTAAGGAAGTAGGTTATAATAAAAAAACGACACGTCAAGCCTTACAGTAGCGTAACCTAAGGAAGTAGGCTATAATAAAATAATGACACGTCAAGCCTTACAGTAGCGTAACCTAAGGAAGTAGGCTATAATAAAATAATGACACGTCAAACCTTACAGTAGCGTAACCTAAGGAAGTAGGTTATAATAAAAAAACGACATGTCAAGCCTTACAGTAGCGTAACCTAAGGAAGTAGGCTATAATAAAATAATGACACGTCAAGCCTTACAGTAGCGTAACCTAAGGAAGTAGGCTATAATAAAATAATGACACGTCAAGCCTTACAGTAACGTAACCTAAGGAAGTAGGCTATAATAAAATAATGACACGTCAAGCCTTACAGTAGCGTAACCTAAGGAAGTAGGTTATAATAAAATAACGACACGTCAAGCCTTACAGTAGCGTAACCTAAGGAAATAGGCTATAATAAGAAACGACACGTCAAGCTTTACACTAGTGTAACCTAAGCAAGTTGGCTATAATAATTAGCGACTCGTCAAGCCTTACACTAGCGTAACCTAAGGAAGTAGGCTATAATAAGAAACGACACGTCAAGCCTTACAGTAGCGTAACCTAAGAAAGTAGGCTATAATAAAATAACGACACGTCAAGCCTTACAGTAGCGTAACCTAAGAAAGTAGGCTATAATAAAAAACAACACGTCAAGCCTTACAGTAACGTAACCTAAGGAAGTAGGCTATAATAAAATAACGACACGTCAAGCCTTACAGTAGCGTAACCTAAGGAAGTAGGCTATAATAAAATAATGACACGTCAAGCCTTACAGTAGCGTAACCTAAGGAAGTAGGTTATAATAAAATAATGACACGTCAAGCCTTACAGTAGCGTAACCTAAGAAAGTAGGCTATAATAAAAAACAACGCGTCAAGCCTTACAGTAACGTAACCTAAGGAAGTAGGCTATAATAAAATAATGACACGTCAAGCCTTACACTAACATAACCTAAAGAAAAAGACTATAATAAAAAACCGACACTAAAATTTAATGGAGATGAAGATAATTAAAAAACAAATCCATTGATCCCAAACAATACCCAGGTTCCTGGTTAATTAAGAAAGAAATAAGCAACTCAAAATTTTTAAGGTTAAACACGCGTTCTTATGGGAGTTGATATTGTTTTACTTCGTACTCATTCAATAACGAATCTTTTTAGATAAAATTGTACACACGTGTTATTTAACAAAAGTAAAAACTTTTCCAAGAAAAAAATACAATAGTTGCCGATCAAATTATAAACACATAATTTTAGTCGTGGGCTCCTTTCAATAAAATGTTTTGTAAATAAAAAATTTTGTTTATACCACACTCATTATATAAGAAAATGCATTATTATTAATAATAACTTCTAAATATTCGCATATCCATAAAATAATTAATATAATTTAATTAATTAGTTATACCCCCCTCTGATCACACCCTAAAATCTACGGACCTAAAACCGGGAGCCACCTTAAATATAATTTTCTCTGATAAAAAATAACCTTTGAGTGAAGTGTAAGTCTGATGAAATAAAAAAATAAATCAATCTTTCAGCTCTAGTTGTAATTTCGGGTTTATTTGAATTATTATCGGTTACTTATATTTTTTGGGTCACTAAACACGAATATGATGTTTGTTTTTACTTAAAATGCACCAGTTGCCCACATTAAATATCTTTAGGTAATTGCTACGCATTCATCTTCTATTGTAGGGAATAAGAACAATTTAGGTAAAAACAAATGTCGTATTCGTGTTCAGTAGAGCGTGTTTTAATTTTTTGTTTTCGAGATTTTTTTGCTCTCCCCACATTTGGATATTTTGGTCATTAAACCCCCCATCTTCAAGGATTTTACTCGTACCACCGAGCACTTAAAGTTTCCCATTTAAATAACATGGGAATTTTTACTTTTCAGTTTTCTAATTTTTTAACATGCTTTAAAATTTTTTTAAACACTAGCCAGCAGATAGAAAATGATGTTTAGACGTATAATATTAAAAAATGATCATTTTTATTTATTTTCAAAAATACTTTTGTCCCTTCCTTTTTAAATCAATTTAATAATAAAAATATATAATACAGAAAATATAGTAAATTTAATAACTAGAGTGCAGATATAGTTGGGTATTTAAATTTAATATTAAATTTTGAAAAAGAAAATGTCTGAAATTTACTAAAATTTGTTTGTAGGAAACTCTGGAAATTCAGGAATTTGGTTTGTAAAATTTGGTTGAAACACTAAAAAAGTACTGGAAAATTTAAGAAAAATGGTCTGGAAAGTCAGGGAATTTTAAAACTTCAGTTCCGTGGCCACCCTGACTATACCATTGCATGAGGTTATGTTGGTGTAACTCTTGCGTGTGTGTGCAAATTTTTGTCTCAATCTAATGCTTTCAAAAATTAAAAAAAAAACACCTAAATTTTTATTATTTTTGGACGTAATACCAAATACTTTTCAATGAAAGTAATAATTTTAGAAAACTCGGTTTTAATAGATTTATTGGATCTGATAATTAATGATTTGAAAAATTTTTTATTAATTATTAACGTTTTTGTCATAAAAAAAACTCGAAAAAAACCGAGAAAAAAACTGACCTGATACTTAATTATTTGAAAAGTTTTGTCTCCAAAATTTACGTTGTGTTGGTGTAAGGCTTGACGTGTGTTTTTTATTATAGCCTACTTCCTTAGGTTACGCTACTGTAAGGCTTGACGTGTCGTTATTTTATTATAGCCTACTTCCTTAGCTTACGCTACTGTAAGGCTTGACGTGTCGTTATTTTATTATAGCCTACTTTCTTAGGTTACGCTACTGCAAGGCTTGACGTGTCGTTTCTTATTATAGCCTACTTCCTTAGGTTACGCTAGTGTAAGGCTTGACGAGTCGCTAATTATTATAGCCAACTTGCTTAGGTTACACTAGTGTAAAGCTTGACGTGTCGTTTCTTATTATAGCCTACTTCCTTAGGTTACGCTAGTGTAAGGCTTGACGAGTCGCTAATTATTATAGCCAACTTGCTTAGGTTACACTAGTGTAAAGCTTGACGTGTCGTTTCTTATTATAGCCTACTTTCTTAGGTTACGCTACTGTAAGGCTTGACGTGTCATTATTTTATTATAGCCTACTTCCTTAGGTTACGTTACTGTAAGGCTTGACGTGTCATTATTTTATTATAGCCTACTTCCTTAGGTTACGCTACTGTAAGGCTTGACGTGTCGTTATTTTATTATAGCCTACTTTCTTAGGTTACGCTACTGTAAGGCTTGACGTGTCGTTATTTTATTATAGCCTACTTTCTTAGGTTACGCTACTGTAAGGCTTGACGTGTCGTTTCTTATTATAGCCTACTTCCTTAGGTTACGCTAGTGTAAGGCTTGACGAGTCGCTAATTATTATAGCCAACTTGCTTAGGTTACACTAGTGTAAAGCTTGACGTGTCGTTTCTTATTATAGCCTATTTCCTTAGGCTACGCTAGTGTAAGGCCTGACGTGTGATTTTTTTTATTAAATACTATTTCTGAAGTGTCTTTTTTTGATGATAGACCCTTGATTATTTAGTTAATTTTTTCGAAGATTTTTTCAGCAGAAACACCGAGTACCTCGGAATCCTTTATCATTGATAAAAAATTAAAAGAATTATATTTATAAATATTACTGTTGTTTAAATAAACCAGAACTTTATTAAGTAGATACAGGTCAATTAGAGACTAAAACAACGATAAATAATTAATATTTTACAGGCCTAAAAAAATTAGATTATAAAATTTGCTTCATGTGTGCACAAATTTTTGATCCCAAGGATTTGATTTTCAAAACATAATGGTTAAAAAAATCTAATAATTTAGCTCTCAGATGTATTAAGTTATAATATTTAATTTGATAATACTTAAATATTTATTATTATTATAAATTTTCAAATTTTACTGCTTCACATTTTTATTTAAAATTGTATAATATTGTAATCGTGCATCGGTAATGCCTGCACTAACTTCCATTAAATAAATAAATAAATAAATTTAATTGGATCAAAAAAGTACCCTAAATAAAATAAAAATCTTAAAACCTGTTTTAAAAAGAAAGAACCTATTTTTTAATTTTTTTTTTAAATTAATTTACAAATTAGTTTATGACGTGGGTTGTAGAATAATTGTTAATTGATTAAAAATGTTTTTGCAAAATAAAAATCTTATAATTCTATAAGTATATCGAGAAATCTACGTTTGCTCCTATTTTTGACAAATAAAATTAGTTAAAATAAATAAATAAATTATTTAAATAAATAAAATTAATTATTTAATAAATAATAATAATAATAATAATAATAATAATAATAATAATAATAATCCAAGTCCAAAACTAGCACCGCATACCCTATAAACCCTAAAAACGGCGCGTCCCCCACTTTTCCGCGCGTCGCTTAAAACTCTGGCTGAACTGCCGCGGAACTGTCTAAAACTTTAACGAACTCGCGCATTACAGTTTTTATAAAACTGCCACTGAACTGGCGCGGAACTCTTGCGCAGTCCACTGCTATATACCCCTCGAGGGATTGGTTATTGCCCTCTTAACCCCCCCCCCCCCCCCTACGTACCTTAAGTGTAATAATTCCATGTTATTGCCCCAACTTTACTCGGGACTGCACGTAAAGGGGTTAAGGCAGATAACAGTACTGTAGAATTTTAAGATCCTGATTTTTGTAATCAGCAACCCAAAACACATATATAATGTAAGTTTTAAGAGTCATTCAAGGTTTGTATTTAGATTGTCGCGAATAAGTCCTAGCCCTAACATGGGTAGGTTTTATCCCAGTATGAGCAGATAACAAACTTAGGACTTCGACACCCACATAAGCAACCCAAAAAACATATGTTGGTAATTTGAACCGTTTTGAATGATTATTCAAAGTTTACACTTAGACTATCGCGCAAAAGCCCTAAAAAGGGGGAACTTTTGCCCATTATGAGCATATTACACAGCGATAGGATTTCAGTACCCCGATTTTCGAAATTAGTGACCCAAAAAACATGTAAGACCGTACTTTGAGCGTTTATTCAAATTTTTTTATAATTAGTTTATCATGAAAGTTCTAAAATAGGCAGCTTTTGCCCATTATGGGCATACAATTCAACCTTAGGATTACGGGACCCTGATTTTCGTAATCAGCAGTCAAAAAGTATAGAAGACAGTATTTAGAAAGGTTATTAGAAGGTTATTTAAAGATTTTACTTAGATTTTCGCAAAAAGGCCCTAAAATGGGCAGCTTCTGCCCATTATGGGCATTCCACATAACCTGAGGATTTTGTAACTCTAATTTTCGTAATCAGCTACCAAAAAAATATCAACAATGGTATTTTGAACTGTTATTTTATATTCATGCTCAGATTAATTATCGCACAAAAGCCCTAGCATGGTCAGTTTTTTGACCATTATGGTCGGACAACACAACTTTGGGGCTTTGCAATGCCCGGACTCATGATCAAAAACATAAAACACATACAAAGAATGTAATCTTCATTTATGGAGTGTAAAAAACATATTGCGTTGGACGCTTACTATAATATAATGCGTAATTACAATTTTAAGGTTTTTCCTTGGATTTGAGTAGATTTGCAAATCCCAAATGCATTCAAATGAATTAAAAACCATTCAAATCCATTCAAATCCATTCAAATCCCATTCAAATCCCATCAAATCCCATCAAATCCCATCAAATCCCTTCAAATCCAAGTGGGATTTGCAAATCCACAAATCCTCAAATCCCGTAAAATACCCCCCGTATTTTTACGTTCATTTTCCAGTCCATTTTTTCTTTGCGTGTTCAGCAATTTTTTATCAGACTTAATTTCTCTAATTATTTTGACTTTTTTTAATATTCTGAAAAAAATTACTATTTTTTATTAATTTAATAATTAATAGAACATTATCCAACATTTAAAAAAAAAGTCTCTTAACCCCAAAATAAATAATTTCCCAAAAGATTAAAAAAACTTTTTTTTTTAAAAATAAGAAACAGAAAAAAAAAATAAATAAAATAAAACCGATCAATTTTATTTTATTTTATTTTGTCAAGTGGAACATTACAAATCGTATATATGGCGCCCAACTTGTGGTCAGTTTGAAAATTCCCAAGAGAGAGACTTTCTAGACCACGGTTCTAAATCAGGATTTAATCTCTATAGGGTTGGAAAAAAAGCGAGAGGCCTGAATTACACTTTTTTTTGCTAACAGAAAGATTGATATTCTACGATCTTCTTGCCTTTTTTTGTAACAACTAATTAGCATATGTTAAAAAAAGAAATTTTCTCTCTATGCAAAATGGATGTAGAAGTAAAAAATGTATATTCAAATATACTTTTTTGTAAAAAAAAAAAACACAAAGAAAAAAGTTTGTCGCTCGTCGCGAAAATAAAAAAAATAGTTTGACCCTTTCTAGAACTTTTTTTAATACAAAAAAAATGCAAAAAGGCCGAAGTATAAACGAGAATTTTCACTTCTCTTGGGTGAGAGTCTACTTTTATTCTTGGATAATTGATTTTTCTTTAGTACAAAAAAAAAGGTGGTAGTATTAGAAAGAGAGGGTGGAATTCAATATCGAGAAATTTTTATTTAACAACTGAGTAATGCGCTTTGTCGATTCTTCGAAACTTATATTTTTTTCTTTTTAATATACTTTTATATAGAAAAATGAGAGAAGAAAAAATTAAGTATTTTATTTTACTGGGTTATATCATAAAAAAAATAATAATTTAACGATTATATTCTTTTATATTATTTAATTTTTTATGTAATGATAATTTTTTTTATCCTGTCGTCAATTTTATACTATTTTTTCATTCACTTAAAAAAAAATTGTTTTTTTTTTTATTTTCATGTCGTTAAAATTGATAAAAATAAAAAAAAGTCAAAAATATATATATGAAGAGGATAAAAAAAAATACATGGATGAAAAAAAAACTAAAGAGATTTTTTATTGAAAGCTTTATTTTTTCTATTTTGTTGTAAAATAGAGTTTAACATGAATGTTATCATACTTTTTTTTTTGTTTATTTTTAAAATTATATATGTATAGTAAAATTTTAAAAATAAATGTAAAGTAAAAAGAAATATTTAGTTTTTCTGACTTTTTTTAAATTTAAAATTATTTTGTAAATGAAAATTATTTTAAAATTTTGAAATTTTCGCAACCTAATTTGAATACAGAGAGCTAATTTTCGAATCATCGATTTCATAATTTTAGGGTTGGTTATTACCGATAAAGAAAATAGTCAAAAATGGTTGCATAGAAAATTTCAGTTTGGAAAGAAAAGGTATAATTTAGAAAACTGTATTTTTCTATAGAAGTTTAGACGTCTAAATTGATTTCTTTCCTTATTAATTTGCATTATTTAAAATAGCATAAATGTTTAATTAAAATTTTTATTATTGATAAATTATATTATTAATAAAAATAAACAAAACAAATTCAATCAAAGCTTTTTGAAGAAAATTTTCATTTTTGCTTATCGTTTCTAAAAATTTTTTAAAACCAATAACCTTTTCTCTAAAAAAGATAGTTTTCCTATTGCTGTTCAATTTAGATATAATATACCTTACCTTTTTCTTGGAGGAACGTGTCATTTAAATTGTTAGATAAAATTTCAGTGCCTCTCCTCTTTTTATATTTCTCATAAAATCTACTTTTATAGGATTTTTGCTTGATACTTCTATACCAGGACACCTGGAATTTTTTTTTTAACAATAAGCCGAGCAATAAGCTTCAAATATTCCAAAAATCTTACTTTGTGGATAGAAATTTTTGCAGCATAGTCACGAGAAAATTTCATACTGATTAAATTGAAGACCAAAAATTTTTGTTAGATTACGAGGAGTTTAAGAAATCCATGACTTCTTGAAATTTCAATAATTGGTTTTTTCGGGTTCTGATAATAAACTCGAATTGGATAAACAAACAAATTTCAGGACATTGAACCCGAGAATTTTGGTAAAACTACGATAATTTTTAAAACTGAATTAAAATTTTTAACTACAATAATTAAGATTTCTTTTTGAGCAAACTAATACCAAATTTTTCATAAAAATCTCAACATTCAAAACGATGCACACTAAACAAATAATCCAATATTCAGTAAAAAATGTATATTTTATAAAATAATTTATCAAACCACTCTGAAATGTACATTAAACTCTTTTATAAAATATTTCACATTAAAAAATAAAATCAGTATTTTTTTTTTTTAAAATAAAAATAAAGAAACAGGAAACTATAATATAAAGAAAATATTTTCTTTGTTTGCATAGTTTATTTAGTAGTTATAAAATAAAAAGGAATACATTTCTCATTCTTCTTTTTTTTTTAAATATATACTTTACTCAAAAGAATAATATATACACTTGTATAACTTAAAAAAAATAAAATAACGAATCAAATTCAAGAAACTAATTTTTTCTTTTTTTATAGTTTGATAATACATTTTATATAGGTCAGTCTACGTCAATCACACCAAAATTACTAAAAAAACACAATTTTTCTATTTCACTCTCGCATGGAATATCCCATATAGCGTATAGAATATTTTCTAACGTTTATTCAACGTAAAATACCATTTTATTTATTTAATTTTTTTTATATGATAAAAGTCCCTTCTCTAAAAAATAAAAACGCTGGGTTTAAATTTCTTCGTATCTCCAGAGAAAATGTTCCTAACCTTAAAAAAAAATATTTATTTACATTAAAGTTTTTTATATCAACACTATTATTTATTTTATATATCTAAAAAAAAAAAAAGTATGTTTTTATTATATCGTGTTACAATTTTATAGAACACTCAAGTAGTTCACGTCAAACTTTGGTCAGACATTGTTTTATATATATACTTTTTTGTTATCAAATTATATATATATATATATATATATACACTTTTGGTATAAAAAATGTCTAAAGAAGGTTGTATACAGACTGTTTTTTTTTTTTTTTTTAATGAATGAAAAAAACTAAATATAAACATTTAAGTAGAAAAAAATTTTCGGCTTAAAAAAAAAAACAAGCTTACATTAGTGTCGCAAAATGAGAGGCGAAATATATACACTGTATATTTTTTGCTAAAAAAAAAGCTTTCCTATAGGTAGTATAAAATGTAATGTCTAAAGAAGAAACTTTTTTTAAGCATTCGCCAAATCTTTTATGCACGTGTTTTTTTTTTATGTACATGAATGTGTGTATGTGAAACGTGCACGAGAGACGACGAATTTATCGCACTTTTGAATCGTTCTTTTATGTAATAAATATGGTTTTATGTGTGGGTGTAATTCGTCAAAAGAAAAAAAAAGCTCTGTGTATATTTCCATCTTTTTTTATATCATTCGTAATGGATAATGTAATTACGTTTTCATTCGTATACTAGACGAAAATTTTTAGTTTTTTAAATGGGTATTGGTATATTAGGGTGGATTATCATTTTGTTATTATTTTTAGTTTTTGTATTTACTCAAAATTAGTCAATTATAGGAATTTTCTAATTTATGCTATTTTTGAGATGGAAAGAGCGAATTTATGGTCAGAATTGATTATCAAGTAAAATCGTTTTTAAAATATTTAATTTTTTTAATAACGAACAACCTAATATACATTTGCATAAATTTCATCCTAGGCTTTATTGAAATAAAATTTTTAATTTACATAGTTAATAAGATTTCTCTTTTTTTTTTTTATTAAAAAAAATGTATGAAAATAATTTTGAATATTCATTTATTCGAATGAATAAATTTAAAAAAATAGGATATTTTTGAATGTTCGATTGAAATAATTAATAAAATGCTAATTTATTTAAAAAAATATGCTCGAATTTTATAATAAAATCGATTTTTTCAAAATTTTACGCGAATTTATTGTAAAAAGTTGTTAGAAAAATAAGAAAATAATTCAAGTTCATAGAAATAACAGAGTGAAAAAAAGGGAGAGAGAGAATGCAATAAATCTAAAAAGCGTTATTTAGTCAGCCCTTAACTTGACTTAAATTACATTTAAAATCTTCGAAAATAAGTTAAATAGAATGTTATTTTTATCGAGTAATTAATTTTCTATTAGACAACAGAATTATCTGATATATCGAGTTTTCCAATTTATATCCTTAAAAAACTTGTTCATTAACCCACGAATTTCTAAAAAAAAAACAATAAATTTTGTTAGCCTTAATCAATCTTACAGATTGACCAAACAATCCAACATAAATAAATTTTTCCAATATTTAAATTTTCATAGAAATACAAGGTTATTTTTTAGCATTTATTCAAAGAAAATGACTTGATAAAATAAAATAAAAATTTATAAAAGCTATAATACATTCATCGAGGAAAAAAATAAAATAAAATGAAAAGTGCCTGGTATTCAATAACAAATAATGAAATGCGAATAAGGTCACGATGTACAATGTAATGCTTATTGATTGCTATTATGTGAAATGGGTGTGAGAGCTAGTACGTATTATAAAGTACCAATGAAAGATATGTACATTATTTATATGTATATTAGACCTTCACTTATTTTTTAAGATACTCTTTTTTCCTTTTGCGTACAAGGTTATTAAAGATTTACTTGGTTCCAAAAATGAAGTTCTGTCAAACTTGTACTTCTCTGATGCATAGTAGAGTAATTTTCAATGTATATTGAAAGTGAAAGACACGATGATTTGTGGTTTTAATACTAGCATGTTATAAGAGCTTGATTTTATTACCACGCAATTGTCTAAAATGTCAAATTCGTATTCAGTAAAATTGAAAAATTTGTAGCCAAAAATGTTTACTCTCTAATTTTATGGCAAAACAGGCAAAATGATTCTTATGAAAATAAAACTTGTTTAAAAAAATAAATTTTGTAATTTTTTAATTTTTTGGGCTAAGGTTCGGGCTTAGAGTAGAATATGTCAAGGTTTAGTCAGACACAGTGCACAACATGCGTTAGATCAAATTGATTTTATTTATTTAATATTTTTATTTAATTCTTCTCTTAAAAATAAAAATTATGAAAAGTACTTAAAAATTTTATTTTAAAAATTATTAGAAGATTCAAAATTAACTAAAAATGGCTCAAAATGCTTAAATAAAGGAAAATTTTTAAGTTTTAATTTTTAACTCTAAAGATCCTTGGTGGGGTGGAGGTTTGAAATTTAAACTAGGAAAATATTTTACCCAGCTAATTAAAATATCAAAATTTGAAAGAATTTGAAAACATTGAGGACCCAGTTTTTTAAAAGTTTGAAAGGTAGGCTTATATATATAGCCATGGCTAAAATAAAACTATTTATAAAAAAGGTGAAATAATTGAAAGCAATATTGAAAAAAATTCTCTGATCTCCTGTAGCCACTTGTTTGTTATTTCATATAAATTGGGACAAAACGTAGTTTAATAAATAAAAAATTTTCGCACTCTCGGTTGACCGAGTAACTAAGCCTTTCTCTAAAAAAAAAAAAATAAAATGAAGAATAAAATTTGTCTTTAGAGATTTGCATTTCTTTTTGGCACGAGCGGCGCCGAAGCTTTTATGCGTCTTTATATAAAACTATGTTTATATATATAAATGTAAAAGAGGAAATGTACTTTTGAATGAGGGTCTTATACCCCGAAAAAAAATACGAAGGAGTTAGGCTCCTTGTTCCCATTTTCATGCCAAAAATCTTTAAGGGGTTTAAGGAGTTTAATGTTTTTGAATATCTTTTACTATCTCTTTTTGGCAAACGATATGCTACTTTTTTTTTTTGCTTTTTGTATTTTCTTTCATCACTGCACTATGAGTTTTAAGATTTTCATGGGGTCATAGAATCAGAAGTCTGAATTAACATTTTTTTTTTGTTATGATAATTGCTTAAAAAATTATTCTATAAATACTTAAGAGATTGTAATTTTATTTTATTTTTTTAAAGTCACTTAAAAAGTCGTATTAAACTTGGTACTCATTTATTTATTAAAACTGTAAAATATATTTTTGAATATATGATTTTTCTGGGGAAAAAACATTATTTCAGTAATTTTTTTTAGTACAAGTAAGAATAACAGAAAAAAATTATAAATTTAAAAAAAGAAAATTTGTCAAACTTCAATTCTAAAAAAAAGGATAATTTTATTGTAATACAATCAGTGACCTAAAATTTTATTCTATGTAAATCCAGAATTTATGTGAATTTCCCAGATTTAATAAAAACTCGACAAATCATTTCAAAAACAAAAAAAAATTTAATTTAAAATTATAATTAAGTCGTCTTGCATGAACACACAAAAAAACGAATTAAAATATCAATTAATAATGAAAAAAAATTAACCTCAAAAAAAAAAAACTTTTAATTTTAGATTTCATTCATAGTTTTTTACAAGTTCGTGTGTATTAAATAAAAAAAAAAATTGTGCTAACTCGTATATATAGAATTTTAATTAAACAAAAATTACGTTTCCTGAAAATTTAGTTGTGTGAGTGCATTGTGGTTTTGCATGTTACGTTGATGTACTGAAAATTTTAAAAATTTATTTATGTGTATTATTTTTTTATAATTTGTACATGAATTTTTTTTTTGTGGGTAATTTTGTGGTTTTTTAATTGAATAATATTTTGTTTTCATTTTTTTCAAAAATAATTAGTAATTTATAAAGTTTGGTGGTATGGGTAGAGATTAAAATTTTTTTGGTTAGTTTTAGATTCAGAAATTTGATGAAAGGCGAGGCACATTTTACTGACCTAATTTTAATGAGTAATTCAAATTTTGAAAACAATTTTAGCAGGACTTATTTTTCGATTGCATTTATTCATCTTATTATTTATAGAAATTGAACCCACCAAAGCATCAAATTTATCGAAAAACGAAAATCATTAAATTTTTCCAGACTTTTAAAGTCTTTATATTTTTCCTAATGACATATGTGATCCATTTTTGCTCCAATTATCTTCAATGAAACCCTTTTGAACTTCCCATCTTTATGAATCCACTTGGTGCTCTGTTTCTGCAAATTAAAAATTTAAAATAATCAGAAAGTTGTATTTGAAAATCGAAAACTTAAAAATGCTTAACATGCCTTAAATTTAAAAAAAATCTTATAAATATAAATCAAAAGAATTTGCCTCAGTTTACTTTAATTTCGAAAACTTAAACTGTATATAAAAAGAGAAATAAATTATTAAAACGAAGAAAAAAGTTTAATAAGAATTTTAAGTCAAAAGTTGAATTATTTTCTATTCAACGTAAAATTTGTTGTCTTTGTCATGAGAAAATTTGTTCCTTTTATAATAAAAGCGAGAGAAGAAGAGAGAATCAAGGACAAAGAATTTATTTAAAATAAAGGAATAATTTTTGGTAAATAGATGATACCCAATACATATGTAGGACAAAAGCGTGCTTTGAATAATCGAGCAATCGTGTACAAGTTCATTTATTTCTTTGAGTCACGCTCTGAGAAGTCGAAAAACTAATAAAAGAATATTGTCGAGGGAAATTGAGTAAATTTAAGTACTACCAGCTGATAAACAACGAAATTGACTAATAAAATGGTCAAGTTTAAGCCTTTCAGTGTCTAAACAATAGACGTTCGTTAGTGTCTCTCATAAATAATTTATAGAGAAAGTATAAAAAGTAAAGATATGAGAAAAGGCCTAAAAGTTAAGGTTTATTTTATAGTTATAGAGAGATGAAAATGACGAGAAAGTTTTAGGGATATAGCTTTTGGGTTATATAAGTCTTGTTTTCCGAGCACTGCCTACACTAACTTTCCAATGAAATATGACCAGGGCTTATTTAAATGGATGTTGTATAGTTATAGGAAAGACAAAAGATTTCATTATTTAATAGACGTTTTAACTCTCTCTCTCTCGCCTTCTCTCTCGGTGTATCGCTTTGATAACTTAACTATTAATTTATTTAGTAAACAACTTGTTTCTCTTTATTTTTTAATTTAATTAAGCAAAATTTTGGTTCTTTAGACACAGCTCATATTTTTCAGATTTTACAGACACACTGTTATTCAGCAAGTCAAAAAATTTCAGCACAGATTTTTCTCATTTAATCCAATTTGACCTAACTTTCTTACTAAATTAAAATTCATTAAACCGAAAAAAAAATAAACTCTACGATTTTTTAAAAAATTCTTATTAAATAATTCTCATCTAATCAATCAGTAAAACACGAAGAATTAAAAATTGTCTTTTACATTTTTTACCATACAATTTCATAATGTCCAACGTACTACAAAGTCAATTTAATGAATAATAAAAAATTTTATTAACATTAAGATAAAAAAAGCAGTTATCACGTGGCATAAATCCAAATTGTAAATATGAGTAAATAAATGAAAAAAATCATGCTGCATTTTTTAACGCATTAATCATTTTATTTAATAAATAAAATATTTTTTAAGTACACCAATTAAAAATAAATATTTTTGTACTACTAGCCTAAAAAAGCGTTTTTTAAAGAATTGTTGTAAAAACAGTCCCTCAAAAGTACCATGAGAGTTTTTTTAACCCAAAGGCAATTTAATATTTGATAAAAATAAAAGGAGGAAAAAAAGTTATCTTACAAAATTCTTTTTTTATAAATAAAATATTATTTTTCTCAAAAAAAAAGGAATTTTTTTAAGTGTTTTTACAAACATATTGACATGATATAATTTGAATAAACAAAAGATTATCTTAAGTAAAAAATTATTCAAGTCCTCATCGTTATTTTTTTTTTCAAATTTTTTTTTTTAAGTACTTCTATATATACTCGTTTTTTTTATATATAACAGAGAGAGGACTAATGTATTTGTTCCCATTCAATGCTTTTATGCTTTTAAAAGCTCATATCCCTTGAATTCGTTTGTGTGCCTATATATTGTACTTTTTTACTACTACATGCACGTATACTGAAAAAAATTTTTTTTTTTTCATTGAATTCACTGAAACGGAATATTCAACTGCATCATCTCTTAAGTGTCATAGAAAATATAAAAAATAGTTGTTAGAAAAGTGGCTCTGGTTTACTGAAGAAGAAATTGCATAATATAGAAAAAAATGTTTGTTGGTTCATCAAAATAATATTTTTTAGCTTCTGGCACATATAATACACTTGTTTAATATGTCATATTTATGTATTTATTGGCTCTTTGCCTTTGAGCATATTACACGTTTTATAACAACAATTTTTGCCAATTTTTTTTTTTTAATATTCAAGTTGAAGATGATAATGAAGGATTAAGGGAAATTCGACTTGTTATCTTTGTAAAGTAAGGCTTTTAAAAAGATCTAGAGATAAAAATTGTGTCAAAGGACTATTTTTATATATTTTTTAGGTTAAGTATAGAGAAAAAAATAATAAAATTAAATTACAAAGCTTTTTATATAAAATAAAGAGAAATACCTCAAAATTATCTATCGATTTCGATTGAATAGATTTTGGTTATAGCCATTGAATACACGACCATTAGGTTGCGGTGATTGAAGCCTTGTCTGTATAAAGCTCTTTTCTCTATACTATAAATACTAACGAAACACGTGTAATCAGCACACACACACACACATATTATTTCACGGTTCTTTGTGAAAAGTCTCAGAGAGAAGAGAGAATGATTGATGCGTTAAAATAGTATCTCTTTCTCTCTTTCTACGTATGATAGTTAAATATAGGGACGGTACTTTTGTACCCTCAGGTTATATTATTGAGAGAAATGTTCCAGAATTATTGATGAGCCTTTGATGATATCTTTTACTGTTATATAATTCAGATATTGCTTATAAATATTCTCAAATTTTTTGATTTAACTGAAAATATTTTTTTTTTTTTTTTTTTGACTAATTACTGAATTTTTTTATTGGGTTATTGATTTTTGTTTATTTTCTGTGATTGACATTTTTACAAAGGTAATTTTTAATTAACGAGATGTATTTATAGTTTATCGGAAATTAATTATTTAGATTTATGGATCTTGTTTGGTTTCTGGAGAGTGTTGTTCTATTTGATAATATAGACAAGGAATTCGATTTACCTGTCTATAATTTTTTTTTTTTTGGTTCATTGATTTTAGCTAAAATTTTTTGCCTCTAAAGCTTTATATTTCTCAGATTCTCTGAATTTTTTTTTCAGTTTTCATTTATTATTTATGTTGCATTAGATTTATGTCCAAGGATAGAAAAATGGGCCAGATTGTACATAAAGGTTTTGTCTCGGATGTTAATTTATGTATGGCTGAATAAAAATTAGTTTTTCTAGGGTGAGTTTTCGCAGCTGTTGGAAAATACCGAAAATTACACCCTTTTTTCTGATAAACTTTATTTTTTTTTTTTGTAGAAATTAATAGGAAATTTTTCATAAAATCCAACTACGATGCCATAAAAAATTTTTTTAATTAATTCAAATAGAATTTTCGAATAAATTCTTAGAAATTTGGAAATTCAAACAAAATTCAATCCCAAAACAATCTAGAATATCTGTAGATTTCACAAAATTCAAATTTTTTTCCACTAATTTGGAGACAATTTTCCGATAAGACAGTGTAAATCATTAATTAAAATTTTGCAGAAAATCATAGCTTGACGAATAAATAAAAAATATAAATAAAAAAGCCTAAGTAATTAAATATTAAAACAAATATTGAATTTTTTATTGTACCATTATTATCATTATTATAATCATAGAATTACATAAAATATTAAACTTCCCAAGACAGACAGAGTATTTGAAGTATTAGAAGTTGTTTAAACTTATAACCAAAAGTTATATCATGGGAATAATCTATGTAAACTTTCTATATATCACACGCTACAATATTTACATAAAGTCAAAACAAGACTTGAACTAAATTTCCTTATAAACTGTTTTTTTATATTTTTTTAAAAATTCATAAAATTCATTTACAAATTGGTTAATTGTAATAATTTAGAGGGCAGAATCTTTGTTAATATGAGATTCATCAAATTAAGTCCAATTTTAATCGGTGATTACACAAATGAATGATTTTAGTAATTTATCTACTTCTCCTTCCACGTTATTACCAAATCTAGGATGTTTGGAGGCGGTCAAAAATTAATATTTGAATAAAAAATTTTCTAATTTAAATTTTTTTTCTCTGTATTTAATCTAATAAAAAAGTAAAAAAAAAAAAAAATAAAACGAAGTAGGTACTTTAAAAAAAAAGTTTGTGAAAAGAATTTCCGCAAACACAGCCGGCGAATTATACATTAAAACGTCGAGTCGTCATCATAGAAATTAAAGAAAAAAAACTTTTTTTTTTGAACTCATATATTTTCCATCTTTGTTTTTCGCAAAGTGACGCTAATTAAAAGCCCATAAAGAAAGAAGCACACACTCGTATAAAGAAGAAAGATAAAAGTGAGGTTATGTTGTCACATTAAAATAGCAGTAGAAAAAAAAGAACATACATAAAATGACCATAGTATTTAAAAAACGTGCTTTTAAATGTCAGATGGTCTTAAATTACTTTTTCATGACTTGAAAAATTTTAATTACAAAAAAAAGCCCAAAAAAATATGTTTTATCTCTTTCATACATACACACACACATGTATAATACAAAATTTTCTATATACAATAATAAAGACAGTAGTAGTAGTGTAGGTATAGGCCGAGTTTTAAACTGTATATATAACACACAGAGGGGTTGTATTGATCAAGACGAAGGCGGTACTACTTCTTCGCCTTTATTTCCGTTGTTGCCCCTATTCCTGTACTTCCTTGAGAATATTATATTTCTTTGTATGTGTCGGTGTGTATACACGTAATAGACAATATTATGAAAGAGTAACAGAGAAAGATGATTTCTATGCTTTTGAAATTTCTGTTTAGGCGCGGTTCTTTCCCTGTATCAATTTTTTTTTAATTCATTTTTTTTTTCTTTTAGGCTAAATTTATATGTGAACATTAATTAATTAAAAAATAGGATTTTATTTTAGATTTGTTTAATTAAATTTTTGGAATTATCAGAATGCATAATTAACTCTCTGTGTGTGCTTTTGAGCTTTTGTATTCGAATTGGCAAATAAACGCGTGTGTTTTATTTATTATAGTTTAGGGGAATATTTTTGGTGAAAATTTTTTTTTCTTGTTTGCAAAATTTTGTAGTTCTTAGTTGTAATTTTAACCAAATGGGCACAGAAAGATAATATTTTAAAAATGTGCTTTCAATGGTAAAAATGATAGACAAAAAAATTATATGACACAGTAAAATAATGAATTTAGATAAGCTTGAAAATTCACATTGCATTTGATGCAGGCTCCTGTTAGCAGAGAAAGTTTGATAAACTAATTAAAAAACTGTTAAAATATAGGTTGTATAATATATTTTAATATTTTTATATTCGTAATCAATATGACCTATAAAACTTTGTATAAAGTGATTATAGATTCAATTAATAATTCATAAATATTTAAATTTTTTTTTAAAGAAACTTAGATAATAAATAAAAACAATTTTTTTTAATGGATTTTAATTTACAAAATTATATTTATTTATTATAATTTATTATTTATGAATAATATTTTATTTTTAATTAAACAATTATTTTACTCGAGTTTTCTTACTTTGAGTTAGTTAAGGAATTAAGTATGACTGTCAAGATAAGTCATTATTTTTAATAGTATTGTGAATTATTTATAGATTTTAAATTTAAATTAAATGTTTTTATTCGATATTAAATAGACTTGTTTTGGTTAATTATAATTTTTTTTAAATTTAACAAATTTTTTGGTCTAAAATGTAGGGGAATGCGGTTATTCGAAACATCGGATTTGTGACCCAAAAAAATTGGGATTTTTTTAAACCAGCTTCTGTTGGATTAAGTTTTGAGCAAAGCCCGAAATTATTGAAAAAATGTAGGTTCCGAAAAATCCCTAGCTAAAAATATAAAAAAAATCCGAGTTTTTAGGTCGGGTATCCGAAATTTTAAGACCAAAGAGTTTTAAAAGAGAAAGTTTTATTACCATGTAAAAACCGAATTGCTTTTAAAATATCGGTCAATTTTATGCATGTAGATTCTTTAGTAGCTAAACAATTTAAATTTTAAAGCAAAATTTTTGATTCTTCAATAAGTATAACCAAAAGCATTCTATATCACAATTTTTTTTCCAAAATTTTCGAGTTTCAGCCTGATTCAACCTAAAAATTATCGAAATATCCCTGCTGACCCAATTCCATACGATTAAAAAAACTGCAAAATTTGATCTTTTTCCCGAAATAAATAGATTTGTATTTAAATAAAATCAGTAGATATTTAGCTTTTATGTACAAAATCTAAAATCTAAATCTCTTATCATTTATTATTATGTTATACGAGTTAATCGAAGTGAACAGAATCGAAAATCCTTAAAAGATCTTTTGATAAAGAGAGCGAACGAACGTATTATGTATTATTGAATATTTGAAATCAGATTATATTCATTTTTATTAAGCATTATTATTCGAGTATACTTTAATTCAAAATAAATTCATTAGGAATTAATAGAAATTTAATTGAATTGGTTTTGATGCTCGTTTTGGCTTTAACAATTATTAAAATTAGCATTAGGATTAGAAAATCCAATAAATCAAGTAAAATAAATCAATTTTTTTTCAAATTAATTAAATAAAACATAATAAAAAAAAATTTGATTTATAAATTCAAAAAAACAGAAATAATAAATTATATTTTTTTTTAATAATAAAAAATATATGGCAATAATTTTTATATGCAGACATCAGTTACGAACGAAAAGAGAAAATGTGATTCTAGTTATTTTGACAGGTCGTTATCGATTTTGAAAATAAAAAAAAAATTACTACATGAAGAAGAAGAAGAAAGTAGAGAAAAAAATAAATAAAAAAGAGTCTAAAAATATTGAGATATTGAATTAAATCAAAAGTGACGATAGTAAATACTGTGGTTTTTTTTATGCTATTGTTATTATTAAAATTTACTATTAAATACCGAAAAATTCAGTTCTGTAAAGTGCAAAAATTTATTCACAAGGTAAATATGTTTGAAAAAAAATCTAGATAAATACAGTAAAAGAAAAATATTCAAAGAGCTTTTTTTTAAGTTAAAAGTGCGATATTATTTTTTTTAGACTATGAAAACGTTTACCAAAGTTGGTTATAACACTCCAACGAAAAAAACATTCACTTCTCTCTTGTTAGTTCAAAAAAAAAAAATTATTTTGCTTTGGGCGTTATTACTTTTATGTCTGGGTACTTTTTTAAAGCTTAAAATGTCAAAAAATTACACGAAATTTTATTCTATGGATTTTTAAAAAAACAGTTGTTTACATTTAATAAATTGAAAAAATTTTTGTTTTTTTTAATTTATTTAGAGTGTACATTCGATTATATTTTCGTTGCATATAGAAAATATTTTAAAATCAATAGGTTAGAATACAAAAAAAACAAAGTTTATACGTACTCGAAACTTTCTGTAGAGGACAGTCAAAAAAGTTAAAAAAAATATATAAAAAAAAAACACAATTAACAGCATTGGTCGTTAATTGCAAGAAAGAAAAATTTTTTATTTTTTTACAATACACAGGAAATACTTCAAAGTACGATATATAAACTCTGAGTAAATAAATTCAATCGCACTAAAAAAAAAGTTTTTTTTTTTACCCCCATAGGTCTTTTTTTCTCTCTTGAGAAAAACCGATCGAAACACAACATTTTTTAGGTTATATATTTTTTTTTTGAAATAAATAAAAACAAAAAATGAACCGAGACTTTTGGGAATTTGCGCTAAAGGACACTTGGAATAAATCAAGAGCATTGGCTTTTAAAGGATATTGTAGTTTATTATAATGTTAGCTAAAGTATTTGTGTGTTTAGGTCGATAGAGAATAAATATTTTTACTTTTTTTTGTGTTTAATATGCAAAAATGAAATACTTTTGTTTTTAGAGGGAATATTTATGCTCTTGGATTTTTTTTATTTATTTGTCATTTGGTAATTAAATTTTTAAAAGTATTTTTGTGTTAAATGTTTATGAATTTTTTTATTTTTATTATTAAGTTCGGTTTGACAGTTTGGGTTGTAGTGGTGGAAAGGTGAATTTCATTTTTTTTCTTTTGGGACACTGGGTTATCAAGAAATTAAAATTAAATATTAAGTTTTTTTTTTTATTTCAAAGGACACTTTTGTTTTAAGTAAAATTTTTTAAAATTATTCTGCTTTTTACTTCCAGTTTTGCAAATCTACTTTTTGACTAAATTTCAAGTGTAAAAACATCCCAGTATAAACTAATATAATTAAATTTCACAAAAATTTAAAAAAAAAAATTTTATTACATTTTAATAAAATTCTTTAAAAAATTTATTTCTCAAGTATCTATCAAGTCAAAAGCAAACACAAAAAAGTTTTACAAGAAAAAAAAAAAGTAACTTGTCTCAGATACTCTTCCTTTTTTTTTGTCATACTTTTTAATAAATTTACATAAGAATTTTCTTCATATCACGAATAATAAAAAAAAAAATTCTATATATAAAAAATATTTAATATCTTTTTATTATTAAACAATTTTCGTTAAAAGTTTTTTAATCATATATTCGTGACCTCAATAAATATCTTTGTAAAGTATGTAAACTCTCTCTAAGTTTAATGCTTAAACTATTATAACACAACAAAAAATAAACTACACTGTGTCTAATGTTTGACCAACTTTTAAAAGTAATTAGCCTCAAAAAGCAAATTTTTTTTTATTCTAAATTTACATTCAAATAAAACGCAATTTTTTTTCAAGTCTGAGTACTTTTTTTTAAGATTAGATGTACCTTTGGATGTGAATCGTCTAAGCGTAAAATAGTCTTTTTCTCTTTTATTTGAAATGGAAAAATACAGACTGATGAGTATCTGCATAGTTTTTTTTTTGTTGAATTTTGTTCTACCTTAAAAATGACATTTCAAGATTTACTGCTGCTTTTATTTCTGATCTCCAGTTTAATATGATGCACATATGAGTATCTGAGAATCTTTAATTTTAAAATATTATCATTTAAAACGGTTTTTACTGTAAAATATTTACATTTAGCTTTTTATGTTTGATATAAATTTTATTTTATTGTTTGAGAGGACAATGTGACGATTTCAATACTGATTTATATTGAGAAAATGAGATCTTGTCCATTTTCATCTGATACATTTTATTTAAATTTAAGTCCTGGAGAATAGCCTTCAAAAACCATTTCACTTGCGAATTAAAAAATAAAAAATACCAATTAATTTCCTTGTATCATTTTATAAAAACTTAAGTACCGTAAATTTTTTCAATTAAAAACTTAATCAAAGAAACGTCAAATTGAAAAGAAATGTATCAAAAACTAAAAATTTTTCTGAAGTAACAAAAAAAAAATAATTAACTAAACAAATATTTCCTTTAAGTATATAAATAAAATAATTTTTTTTTTTAAACGATATGCTTGAAAAAGCTTCAATAAAAACCCAAGAGCCAACTTTTTAAAGTACCTTCCACTTGACTCGGTCAAAACTTTACCGTGTATTTATTTATATATTTTCTCAAATAAAAAAAAGAAAAAACTTTATTTATATACGTTAACTTTTAGTTTTATTTTTTTTTATCATTATAAATATGAACATTGTATGTAATCTATAAAAATCCAAAAGGCTAATTCTCAATTTTATTTTTTTTTTGAAAAAAAAGATAAAAAGCTTAATTATATAATACAGAATTCAATTTTTTTTTTATATAAATAAAATCCCGTTTATTCAACGTCCAACAAAGACTGTACTTTCCATATGAATTGAAAAATGAAAGAGAAAACAATGTAAAAGAGTAGGTATATATATAATGTATAACTAAATTTAAACGAGAGACAGAAAGAGAGCTTGCAAGTATGTTTTAATACATATGTGTAAGTTTGGCAACGTTGCTTTTATTTGTTTTCTCTTTTATTGTAGTCTCGTCGTCAGTCACTGGTATTTTAGTTATATAATAAAAGATCACACATTATTGTCTTTTTTTTTTTTATTTTTGAATAAATTTGTATGTTATAAGAGAGATAAATAGATTTTTGGTTTAACTTAAAAATGAGCAAATTTCTGTTTGAATTATGATTAAATGGATTTTCGTATTATTTACACATAAAGTGTCAACTATAAATAGGGATTTTATATGATTTTCAAACAATTGAAATTTTAAATGATGATATGTCTGAGTTAATATAGATTTTTCTACTTAAATAAATTTTTTTATTTTTTCAGTCTATATTTTTGCCTGATGAAAGATTAATTTCTTTTTACTGAAAATAAGATTTTATTTGTAAATATTATGTCTGACCAAATACTGTTTCTATCACTGAAAATTTTTTTTAATTATTACAACATGTTTCTTTTTATTCAAAAGGAGTTAATTGAAAAATATTCTTTAAAAATTTTTATTATAATAAGGATTCTCGAAAAAATTTTAAAGATTACTTTCAAATTTATTTGCATATGTTATGTAATAGCTATTTTTTAAACAAGGGACAAAATTTGGTTTTGGCTTTTCATGCTGTTGTACGCAGGAGTCAGAGCATACAGCATACAAAAGTATTTTGTCCCGTGATTCAAAACATAATTTTCCATATAATAAGCAAAAAAGCTATCTCTCTAGGGTAGAAAATAGGCTTTTTTGCCCTAGATATGTAATAGTATATTTTGCTCTCCCAGGCGTAAAACTTGTCAAAAAATTTTCTGTACTTGTTGTACGCCTAGGTATGCAAAAAATATCGTAAGCACCGCAGTAAAAAAGTTTTAGCGCTAGTGTGAGTTTGAGTTTTACGCCCTTACTTAAAAATGTACTAATTTGTGATGATAAATGCTATTTTTTTATAAGGCAGCTATTTTGTGCTTGAATAATATTAATTGCAGATTGTGATAAGTACTATCTTTATGACTTGTTTAAACATCTGAAGACAAAAAAAGGAAAGCTAGCAATACACAATTTACCCAACAGTAACAATTATAAATATATTAAACAATAGTAGTTTTTTTAAAGACTAAACTTTCTATTAACTTAATTTTATTAAATATAAGAATTATACAAATTTTTAGATTATATTCTTGCTTATATAGTCTCTGAAACTCATTTCATTTGCGAGAATAATTTTAATAGAAAATAGTACTAATACAAAAGCATGGTAAAACATTGAACTTTAACAAGACTTAATATAATTTTCATGTGGATTTTTCAATTCGAAAAGAAATTTAAAATTTGTTTAAATATCGGTCAATTTTTAAAAAATTTTTTAAAAATGGATATTCTCCTGTACTCTATTTTTGAACAAAAAACTAATAAAGCAAAATATTTTTTCTATATCTAAAAAAACTGACATTCTATAACCAAAAAATATTTCAATACAAATATAGCCTTTTTTTTTATATATTTTTGTTTAAAAAAGAAACGTCATCTCATCCTAATGAAAATCTATGACGCGTAAAGACCTCACATCAATCACCAAGGTTCATATGAGTTTCTCGCGTGACCCGGAACTAAATAACTGAAAAAAAAAATAAAGAAGGGGTTGAAATATCCAATGCACATTCATATATTCTATATATAGGTACATTTTAACGAATGAAAAAAAATACACGACTAAAAAATAAATACATATCCTCTTCTCTATACATAATTTGGACAATAAACAAAACAAAATAAAAATTTTTTTTTTTTTTTAAACAATAATAAATAGAATAGTATATAACAACAAGAGTAATAACAAAAATAAAGATTTCTGCCGCCAACGTCAACAAGCACGTATAGGTACAGAGAGAAAAGAGCGAGTATACGAATGAACGACGACGACAGTGACCCCGCGGTGATTATAACTTTAATGGGATACGTTGGCTATGCGGCCAAAACGTATTTTCGCGTTACTTCGAGTTATTTGTTTTGTTCATATATATTTTATTAAAGTATGTGTGTGTAGGTAATGTCACAGTAAATAAATGTCAACGGATTCATGTGCGCTTTCATTTTATATATACAGTCACTTCACTCTTTTTTTAGATGTAATTGTGATATCCGGGTAACGCGCGTATAAATACCTTGTATGTATAATTTTTGTTGTTGCTTTTTTTTTGTTTTTAAAAAAAATACTAAACTGTATTCGAATGTGACACTCGAGAGCATCAACGGGTATTTTGAGGTTTTGTAAAAAAGAGATACGGAATATTTAATTCAATGAGTGTAGACTTTTTGATGAAAAATTTTAGATAAAGTAGCGAGAAATTTAATTTTTAAAATATTTAATTTCAAAAAATATTTATTGAGCTAAATTTTACTTTATTTTATAATTCATTTTTAAAAAAGGGAATTTTTAAATATACCAGGACAAAGCTAGCCTTTGTGAATTCTCATAGTAGGAGATTAGTTCTGAAATTGACAAGTGTCATGTAAATTTTATTTTTTTACCTTTCGTCTATTTTACTATTTTTACCCTTTTACCTTTTTAGAGTACTGAAATTCAGTGTCTATTGCAGTTTAGTCGTACACTGAGGAAATTTTGTTTTAATTTGACAAAGACTTACTTTGCTGTCTTTTTAAAGAAATTTTTATCAGTGTTATTGAATAATATTAAAAATGAGCCAGGGGTAATAAAACAAATTCGAAATTTGAAAAATCAATTTTTGAATAATAAGTTTTTTATCAAAGTGGCACGGTTTCTTCACAAAATAGACCTAAAATCAGGTCTAAAATCTTTAGTTTTTGAATGTCTAACCCTTAATATACATTTTCTGAAGGGTTATAGGTTAAAACTAACTATAAAACTGACATAATGATAAGTTTTTAGTCCTAAACCGATTGTTAGATTCAAACTTCCTTGAAAATTAAAGCTGCTAGATAATGGGATAATGGGATAAAATATTCATTTAAGATCCTTTCCTGAAAAAATATTTTATTCAGAAAGTAAAAATTTACAGTGTCTTATAACTTTGTAAAATAAATTTTTAATTTTTTTGTATAAACACCAAATAAATAACAAAATCTAAATTTCAGGCTCTTTACTACCAAGCAAATTTTTCCTATTTAGACTCACGTAAACAAGCCCAAAAACAAAAATTTCTAATTAAATAAATAAAAAAAAAATATATAAAATTTCAATCAATATAATAAATACTAAACACAAACAAACATAAAATAGATTTTCGTAATAAAAGTGAACACGTCGTTACCAATGCTCATCAGTACGATTTAATACAGACGTTAAGCTTGACATACACACATATACAAATACACATATATATAAAGTAATCCAATTTAATTACCAGGTGCGTGTGTGCTTTTGTAAATATAAACGTTATAATATGTCTAATTGCTTGGCTTCCTCTCTGTCTTTATATTTACGTATAAACATTACTCTTTCTCACTAATACACGAAAACATTTTCGTTAATTGAATTTAATTAATAAAAAGTTTATTTATTTTAACATATGATTATTTAAACGATATTGTTTTAAATAAGGATGGATGAAAAATCAGGGCTTTTTGCCAACAAAATTTAAATACCAAAAGAACTTTTATGCAAACGATCAATTGGTAATTATATAAATTGTCATTTTAATCCTCTAGAAAACTTGGCAATTGTACGAGGTGTTAATCTCTGTTTACTTTTTTTATTAAAATAATTACAAACTACTTTATACTCACGACATGCTATTTTTTTGAGATTAAAATCAACAAAGTTTGCTTTTATAATAATAATTTAACGACAAACTGGGTATTTATCAGTCGCAGTTTTTAAAACAAAAAATAAGAGTGACAGTTCGTCTCTCAAGACAAAAAAAAGATATTAAATTTTTTTTTAGGGGGTTTGTCTGGAGAAGATATAACAGACAATGATAAAGCGAGAAATAAGACAAACGCATAAACGTTAAAATAAATTAGCTGTAAGAAATAAATAGTCCTAAGATAAATTGAAGAGTGGAAGAAAAAATAATCTTTTTGTTATTATTATTTATTAAAAATAAAAGACAGATAAAACCATAATTGTAAAATTACAGTAATTTAACAAGTAAAGTTTTGTCAGTTTTAGTTTGACATTTTGTTTAAAAAGTTTTCTTTTTTTAGCAGTTTAGTTTGATTAATTATATATTAAGGCTAGTTTTCAAACACGAAGAAAATTTTTAACCCCTTATTCAGCTTTTAGAAATACAAGAGTTTATCTTTCTACTTTGTGATTTTAAAGGAAAATTATATCAGAGAGGAAAATTTTCTAAATCTACAAAAGAGAGAAAGTTGTCGATTTTTTGATGGACGAAAAAGTTTTTAAACGTCATGATGATTCAACCTTTTTATTTAAAATTCTTGACACTAGGGTAATTAAGTAAGAGACACTAAATTATTTTAACTCGAATTTTTTTTTATGAATAAACGATGAAATATTTCATATTTAATACGCGATATTTTATCCATATATTTGAAGATTATCGAGTAGACTATATATTTCTGGCAACTACGCCGGATATTAAACTAGAGAAAAAAAATTTTTTGCCTAACTTAAAACGTGTGTGTATATAAAAAAATCCCCTTTATTTTGAGGTTATGTGAACAGTTTATATATCTTTGTATTTTTTAAATATATAACAGAGATTTTGTGGTTTCTTTTACTCACATTGGTTTTATAACCAAAATTTATATCTAGCACCCCCTTTTTTAAACTGGCCAAGGATTAAACTTCTTTTTTTTTTACCCTTGGTTATATATTTTTTTTTTTTAAAGCTGGCAAAAGTCCCTGAATCTTTCTATACATAAAAAGCTTCCCTCGTGTGTGGCTGCACACGAATTTCGATTTATACCTCCGGAATTACTGAATCGGGAATTTAAACACTCGGTTTCTTTTTTTTTTTTTAGTTTATATTTAGATTTTGGTAGATAAAAATTTAAATATCTCTTGTATTATTTTTTTTTTTATTTAATGTTATATTCATTTATTTTTATGTTAAGTGTTTTTGTATGTGTGTTTGTGCGTATGTAAATGTAAAGGAAATAGATTTAAAAATAAGCTTTTTTATAGTAGGGAATTGAAACAAGGATTTTACACTTTTAGTTAATTGTTTTGTAAAAAAGTATTAAAATAATAGTTAAATCTTTTTTTTTTGATACGATTTATATATAATAAGCCTGATTTTTGCAAAAGGGGATATATATGAGGAAATCTATGCAATGTGAGTCTAAGTTGTGATTTCTGGGTTCAAATTAAAATGTTACACTTAAAAAAAAAATAAAAGGTCCAAATTAAATTACACCTACACTGTAAAAAGTAACTTTCTTATATTAACAAAAAAATTAGAACATTCACGAAAAATTAGTAAATTTTCGAAAAAATTTGTAATTATTCGATAAAAATAGTGAGTTTACTAAATTTAGTATATTATCGAAAAATTCGAGTATTCTCGATTTTTTTTTTGTGAATCCGCAAAAAAAATTGATAATTTACAATTTTTTTTCGAAAATTTACAAAAAATAGTTGTAAATTTACGAAAAATAGTTGTAAATTTACAATTTTTTTCGTAAATTCACAAAAAAAAATCGAGAATTCTCGAATTTTTCGATAATGTACTAAATTTAATAAATTTACTATTTTCATCGAATATTTACAAAAATTTTTGAAAATTTACTAATTTTTCGAAAATATTCTATTTTTTTGTTAATCTAAGAAAGTTACTTTTTACAGTGTAATTACTTTAATACCTAATTAAAGTCAAAATTTATTTATTTTCCCTAAAACCAAAAAAAACTAATTTACAAGCCAACAAACTCTCATCATTGAGTTAAACCAATCATTTAAAACAAAATCAAACTAATTTATCACGGAATATCCCATATACAGAAAACAATATAAATTTACACGTGTATCATAGCCAATACTCGTTAACGAATTCAATGACCAAAACATAAAAGATAAGAACGTATCAATAAACTACTCGAAAATACTAAAACAACAAAAGTTTGCTTAAATATCAATTCTACTGAAATATCTTAGTTTATTAACTTGAATGATTTTCAGTTTGTAAATTACTTGAAAAACTTGTATTAATTTAAGAACTCTTGATGTTTACTGTATTTAAAATCGATAGATTTCAGATAATAAACAAGTTTGCTGATACTGATTGTTAAGTATTTTAATTTTTTATTTTTAATTAATTGGTATTGTTAAATTGTTTTCTGTGAAAAATCATATTAAAAATTAGCCCTTTTGGCCACTTGAAAAAAATTGTTAATTATTTTTTTTATGAAAATTGATTCGAAAATTTGTTTCAGTGAATTTCCGCCTAAAGTACCTAAAAATCAATAAAAACATTATTTTCTAGAGTATTAAATATTTAATTTCTTAGAAAAAAAAAAAAATTGTTCAAACTATATTTCACATAAAATATCATAAAAATTCTTATCTTTATACAAATAAATTCAATAATAATAAAAGTTCTTATTTTCTGATTCACTGAAAACGAAAAAAAAAAATTTTTTATCTACAAAATATTAAAAATTATCCAATAAATAAAAAAAAAAAATATTTATAGGTATATATGTGTTAAAATATTTGTGTGTGGTTTTTATTTCTGAAGTATATAACTAAAAGAAAATATTATTGTTTTTTGACAGGTTGGAAATTGAAATTCTTAGAAACAGTTGGTAACTATAAAAAAAATTTCTTACTTGTCGAATACAGTTAGAATTTTCATATATTTTTCTTTTTGCTATGTAAATATATTTTTCATTATTATTATTCATATAAATGGAAAATTAAAAAAATTGAGATTTATTAGTTGAATAAATAAAAATCTTAAAAAGTAATTTTTATCTTAAAGATTTCTCTCACTAAAAATCTTATAAACTGAAAATCAATTTTCTTAACAGAATTTTACCTTTTTTTATTTCAAGGATATCGTAACTTCCTTTACTTAATTTCAAAAAAGATATACAAAAAAATATATATAATTTGATTCTGGAAAAACTTATGGTCTTGGATATAAAGAAGCTCTCTGTAACTTGTTGCTGATTCTCTCTTAATACGTTTCTATGTATTTTTTTACTCACACATATACAGAGAGCAAAGAAATATATTTTATCGATTTTATTATTTAATACTGTATGATTGTAGGAAAGGTCAAAAATATCGATTATTTTTTTCTTCACATTTTTTATTCTTGGTACGAGAAAAAATTAATATAATAATTCAGAAAAAAAGAAAATTGTTTATGGGGGTTCGAGAAGAAAAAAAGTAAAAATGTGGGTAGCAGATGTTTTAAAAGATCACTTATTTTGAATTACTTTTATAGGTAGCAGACACCTGATCTTTTTTCACTTATTTTTTTGGGAATAAATTTTGGCATTTTTTTTTTACTGTAATAAAAAAAAAGCTCTATTGTTTTCACGCTTTAAATATTTACCGAGAAAATTATGAGTTGAGACCCTTTTCGAAGTATTAAAAGTGTTTTTTGGAGAACTAGAGGGATATAAACTTTTTTAAAGCATAATAATTTAGTGAATTTCTTCTTACTTTTTTTACTTTTAACCCCTGATCAGGTTATTTACTGGAATTTCCAATAATTACACGAGGAACTGCAAATAGGCTTATAATTTTTATCAGAGTGCGTAGACGCACTCTGTGTAAAACGTGAAATTCTTAATCATTTTTTGAGTTTGAAAGAACTACACTGTAAAAAGTAACTTTCTTAGATTCACAAAAAAAATAGAATATTTTCAAAAAATTAGTAATTTTTCAAAAAAAATCGTAAATTTACTAAATTTAGTATATTAACTAAAACTTTGAGTATTCCCGATTTTTTTTGTAAATTCACGAGAAAAATTGATAATTTACAATTTTTTTTAAAAATTTACAAAAAATATTTGCTAATTTACAAATTTTTTCGTAAATTCACAAGAAAAAATCGAGAATTCTCGAATTTGTTGTTAATATACTAAATTTAGTAAATTTACGATTATTTTCTTTTTTTTTTTGTGAGGCTAAGAAAGTTACTTTTTACAGTGTATGCTTAAGTATATTAGAGACAGGAAGCATAACTGAAGCATAGTCTCTAAGCCTTCAATATATACTAACCAGTCGATAACACAATATATTCACAACCAAACATCCAAATCCTAAAATGTAATGCACAGGATAAAAAATTAAATTTGATTTCCATCCCTTTTTGTGTAACGTATAATTTAATCTCTCATAAAAATTTATTTTTTAAATACGCTTTTTTTTGTTCCAAAACAATTGAAACTTTTTTTTAGTAATTTCGAAAAACCGAGTTTAAATTTATCAAAATACCACTTGAGTCAACAAGAAAACATAAAATAAATGTAGATAATACTAGAAAATCCAGTAAAATCCTCTAAAATAAAACAATTCATAAAATTAAAAAAAATCTTTTTAATCCTTTATAAAAGTTTGACATAAATTGAAAAGTCTTTTTCGTCATCATCATCATCATCATCGTAATTGTATTTGTAAAATGAAATAAAAAAAAAGAGACATTTTTAAAGTTAGAGTATCCACTTAAGCAATTAATCTGTTCTAAAGTTCTTTAGAAAAGCCTATAGGTTTTTACCACAATATACATAAACATTTCTAACGAAAGTCTATATCTATCTCTCATCCTTTTGTATACAACATTTGCCTGACATGAAACTTGACTCTTCTCCTTGAAAACAAAGCTTTTCTCTCATTCCTATACATTTACATTTATTTATAGAAAATTTATCTCTATATGTATGTGTAAGTATCTACTCGACAATAGAGCAAGCCGGTTTAGGGTTACGAGCTTCTTGACGAGTTGCCAAGTCTCGCGGTTCCTTTGAGAAGTATAAGAGAAAAAAAAATTATACGATTTATGTTTAAAGTAACTATATTTTCTCCATGTGTTAGAGAGAGGTCCTTTTAGGCCGTTTGATCCTAAAGGTTTGAAACCATGCCAATGAACCAAAGGATTACCTACTCTTTTCTTTCTTTATTTTCTCTCTTTACTTTTTTTTTTGGACTCTGAAAGAAAAGTTAGCACCTGCTACTGACTGATCTGTGGCTTGGATCCCTTTTTTCCTAAATGAAAAAATAAAATAAAGTGATTTATCTTTTGTTTAGGTTAAGTAGAATTTCATTCAAGTACTTAATTATTAATTAAAACGATTGTAAACAAGTACGAATTTGTTGTTAAAATTTTTTAAAAGAAACTAAAATATATAGAAAATTTTCTCATGAAATTATTAATATCAAATTATAAAAGTAAAAATTTAAGAAAATTCACCAATTTACCCTAACCTCCCCTAGTACTGTTAAATAAATAAAAAAGAAGCATTAATTACCCTATATCTATAAATAATAAAAATAAAGAGTAATAATTATTTTTTTTCCAACGATGAGAAAAGAATATATTTTTTAACGAGCTTTCTTGAAGACACTCAATAATTTATAGACTCAAACTAAGCTTCGCTTCTTTTATATTTTTTAATCAGGTGTCCGAAATAAAAATGATTCTTTAACTTATTATTATTATTTTATTGGTATTCTCTCGTTTATTTATATAGAATGAAAAAAAGGTTGGTTGTAGAAAAGTCAATGATGCATATTAAAAAAAAAATATTTATTTTTATTATCATAATTAAAAAAAATGGATATTAAGCAGTTCGGTTTTAGCTAAAAAATGAAGATAATTATTGATTTATTTAAATTGATGATTATTCGGTATTGCTGGGTATTGCTAATATCTATATAGATTTTTTTATTAATAATAGTAGCAGTGATGATATAAGTTTCAACCGAAAACATTTTTATCTGGTTTCTGAGGTTTACACAACCAACGAGCATTAGACAAATTAATTATGAATATTGTTTCTCAAGTCTTGTCCCAAAAAGAAATGGAGGGAACGACATAGAAGAAAATCTTGTTCCAAAACATATTATACAACTAGAAATAGAACTTTATTTACTAGTCGATTTTAAATACTCGGTGATTTTTGGAGCCCAAATGCTTTACCAACGATTTTAGCAAAAAAGAATATAATATAATAATGGAATAATAACGGACAGGAATATGACAATTTTAAAATCAAAAACTGACATTATTAATTAATATTATTATTTTATTATGGTTAAAATTGAATAGATAAAATATATAAGTTACAGCATCATATATATATACTCTTGAAAAGTCATTTCACTTGCGAGAATAATCTTAGCAAAAAAATATGATATTATTAGTTTAAGTATTTTTCATTTTTTGCGATTTCGTAAAACGAGTAAACAGATTCCACCGAAAGCATGCAATAAATAAATAAAATAAAGAGTTTAGTTTAAATACCTTTAAAAATTATAACCTTTAGAAAAATGTAAATTTTGAAAAATAAGTAACCCTTTAATATACATACATACAATACCTACTATCTATAACACGAACTTTATTGTCGTGTAAAAATGCATATTTAACTTTGGTATATATCAGCGAAAAAAAAAGAGTAAAAAAGGCTAGTCATATATAAAATATGCATATTTATATGTATATGGGATTATATACGAACTTCAAAGAGAAAATATCGTTTGCAAAAAATGTATATTATGTAAATCTAGTGACGTTAACGTTATGGTTGAAAGTTCTATTTTATATGTTTTTATTTTTTGAATTTTTAGTGTATTTGGGTTTGTGTGTGTGTCTGTATAAAAGAGATGGAATGTCGGATTTAGAATTAAGAGTGTTAACATCGATTTTTTAGGCACGAGTACTTTTTTGATGGGTTAATGTGGTACTTTGCAGTTTTTTTGGGTCTAAGAATCATAATTATATCAAGGGAAAAATGATAATTTTTGGTTGTGTATTCTAAATTTCTGGAAAAAAAGTGTCTACTAAAATTCCAAAAGAAATTTACTATGACATCGAAAATTTACTATCAAATCGATGCAGTTTTATTACCATAGCAACGAATAACCCCTTTTATCTTGAAAGTTGGTAAAATCATAGCAGAAAAAATAAAAAAAGAGGCTGTAGTTTCCATTTTCACGAAAAAAATTTATATTTGCACTTTGTGAGTGAATTTTTTACTGCAAAGGCCCATTCTTTATTTTAAGAGTCTACTTTCACCAAAAATGCCCATTTTACTTCCAACGCTCCTCAGTCGGAAGTTTTAAACAATGAGATATATCATTTTAAAGGATAAAATCTCCCGAATCGAATGGTATAGGACATTTTAGCGATAGCCGTGCAAAATTTTGAAATATTTGTAAAAAAAGTTCCAACATTTTAACACGACTCCTTATGAAAACAAATCCGGAAGTTGCTATTTATTCTGTCAAATCAAATTTTTCCAATCTCTGTGTAGATTAGTTATAAAGTTTAAAGTCCAAGGAATCTATTGCTTACTATCACATATTAGGTAGCCGTGTGTTATTTTGAGCAATTAAACTCCAAAAATTAGTAAACAAGGTTTTAAAGAGAAAGCAGCCATGATAGTACATGGATAGTATACTATACAGGGGCACGCGTTTATTTGTAAATATTATGTATTTATTGATATTATTTATTTAATTTTATTTTAAAAATAAAAAAGCTTATAATTACTTGTAAAGGATAAATCTTATATTTATTTGATAAATAATAAAAGTCATACAATGCTTTAAAATACGGTAAATATAAATTCTAATATCTGTACTCCAAATAATAAATTAAATTTTACACTGAGCGCGCCTTCAGTTGTTTATATACTACGTAAACTTTTTGTTATCGGTAATTAGTAAATAAAGAGAATATTTGTTATTTTTTTAATATTAAATAATTAATAAAATTAAAAAATGATTTTTCATATTCATATTTCACATAAATTTACAATATCAACAAAAATTTTTAATAGCTTCTCCAATGACTAGCGAGTACACTGATGAGCGTCCTTAAAATATTCACAAAACCAAATTACATTACTGAAAATAAATTTTTGAATATGAAATAATTTCATAATTTTCATTAGAATTAAATAATCGTTTAAATTATTTCTCTCTATTAAAAGAACACTTAAAATGAATCATTACATATTAAATTTAAATCTCAATTTAAATATAATAATAATAATACTTAAAACTTTCTATATTAAGAAAATTATCTGCAAGAAAATTGAATTTTCTTATCTTCTTATAATGAAAATCTTTAGAGTAAAGTAATTTTAAATTTTTAATTGATTTTTCTTTTCCTTAAAATATTAAAAGACAAAATATCATAAATAAATCATATTTACATTAAATAAATTAAAAAAATGAATTTATTACTTTTGTATCAAGAAGAGAAAAGAAAAGAGAGAGAGAGAGAGAGAGAGTACTTATGAATATAACCTAATAATTCTTTTACACTTTTCTTTCAACTCTCTGTACATTATAATTTTTATACTACGAAAAGAATTATGTGGTGTTTTTTTAAAAAAAATTTACGACTTTTGTCTTACTAAAAAAAAACATGAAAAATTTTTATTTATACTTTTTTTAAATTAACTTTATTTAATGAAGTACATAAACAAAATAATGTTTCTTGTTGTTCTCTTAATTTGATTGGAGAAATTTTGTAAAGTTTTTTTTTTTCGTAGTTTCTTTTTTAAAGAAAATGAGAATTTGGTGAAAATTAGAAAACTGTCTTGTTTAATTAGTTACTTTTTTTTTTGAAAATTTATTTCTTTTATTTGTAAAACTGTTAATTTAATTAGAAAAGAGAGAAGAAGAAGGTGCATTTTAAAAGACATTATGTTTTATTTTACATAAATTAGATAGTTTTCGCTTTTGTACGAACGCCTTTTGAAATTTTATCAACAAATGGAGATGTGAAGAAGGTCGAGTATGTGCTGCGCGTGTATTAAATTAATTTACATTTATTTAAATAATTTACAGTTAACATGTAATAGTTTTAGGGAAAGAGAGATAGGTTAACATATTTTTTAGTCTGTTTTATGAATATTTTTTATTTTGAGTTAAATGAACTTTTAATTTATTAGACTTTGTATTTTTAGGGTTGGTAAGGATTAGGTTTTTGGTAGTTTAATACATTTTTTATTAATTTTTTACATTAAGCACCATAAATTTTTTTGCTCACTGGATTCAAAGAATAAAATCTTATTATTCACCATTTATTTTTTGGATTCAAAAACTTTGAAAAGATTTTTACAGTGTAGGTATTAAAAAAGTTCAATATGGCTTATTTTTATTAATGCATTTTTTCGGAAACTTTTGAAAAGATCAAACATTTTAAATCATAAAAACTGTATTTTTGGGATTTTTATTTTACTTTTTTGAGTCTAAATTTTATACAAAATTTTAAAAATAAGTAATTAAAGTCACGGTATATTTTTTGATCGGGTAGTAATTAATAATATTAAACAGAAACTTTTTTAATACTGGATATCAATTAAATAAAATGGCGCCATTTTTTTTTCAAAATTATTTAGAAAATTTGCCAAAAATAAAAAGAAAATTTCAAAAAAATAAATTTTAACTTAAACTCCGAAAGTAATAATTTAATTTGGCAATAAATTTCTTAATAAAATAAAAATTAAATGAAACAGAGACTGCCCTAAACTTTTAAATATAATTTAATTAACTAAAAAACTAAGAAAATTTCACTTAATTTTTTTATAAAATAAAAGTAGATCAAAAAAAAATATAATATAATAATAAATAAAAAAAGTAAACGTAAAAGCCATAAAACTAAGCTTTATACGACTTGGACGAAATCCAGTGATCCTTAAATTAACCTAGTGTACAAAGAGAAAAAAAATTTAACTCTCGATTTACAAAACTATATAAAATTGACCTTTTTTCCTTTATGTATCACATATGAGGATGAAAAAATTGAGGTTAACGGTCTTTATTCAAGGTCAATTTTCTATATTCCTTAATAAAACTTTTCTTATAATTAAATAAAAAAAATGTTTGCGTTTTAATGTATTTAGAAGGTAAAAAATAGAAAAAAGGAAGATATGTGTGTTTTACATGCAAATTAAATGTAGTTTAAGTAAAGAATCACGGACACACACGTTTGTGTATACAGAAAATGAGAAATAGAGTAATTTTAAACGTTTATTTTAGTGGTTTTACTTGATTACACTTTATACACATGATAATAAATTTTCATAATTTTCGTATAATTTACAAAAAATAAAAAAATTTGCATATTTTGATAAATGAAAAAAAAAATAAAGGAAATAATCGTTCTGTGTATGAAAATTCATTTATTTTAATAATTAAACGTCTCCACACATACACGTGAACTTTGTGTGTGTGTTAGATTTTTAATTTAGATTATATTATAGTATTTTTTTTTCTAAATAAATAGTATGACATGTATGTCTGACCCAAATGTCATTTATTCTACTTAAAGTATGATAATCAAGTTATGTGCATTTTTTTTCTAATTAAATATTTTTTTTTTTAAAGACAGGAATTTTATTGTTTAAATGTTCAGTTTTTTGACTTTATGCATATTTTGAAAGAATATTTTTTTATGTGTCAAAGTGAGTTTTCTTTTTTGCCTTTGAGAAAGTTAAAAGCAATAATAAAAGTTTTTTATGTACTTTTTCTTTAAATTAAGTCTACAGTTCACTGATTTTTAGTGTACGAATTGAAGTTTTATTTTTAAAGGAAATGAGCCAAGGTTCAAGATGTAAAGTTAGAAAGTTTTAAATTGTGATATGGTTTTAGGACTGATAGTGTGTGCTATTATCGAATAAGTTGAGATGGGATACATTAGGAGAAAAGCATTAAAATTTAAAAGGGAAGTTTTGGAAAATTCTTTCAAAAACATAAATTACGAAATAGACTTAACGTTGAATAATGTCAAAATTTTAGATTAGTGCATGTTTAAAAACCTTCAAAAAAGATATTGCTGGATAGTTAGACCTCTAGGCTATGACAGGGCCCAGAAAACCTAAAAAAACCCAAAAAATATGGTTTTTTAAATTTTTGTTTAAAATAAGAACTTTATGGCATTTATGAAAGTGCGAGTAAACGACGGTAGGAGATTTTGTATTTCCGGGTATTAGAAAGTGGTTCCTTATCCAAGAAGTTTTCTGGAATATTATAAAATATTGTTCCTAATCACACTAAGGCTATAAAAAAACTTAAGGAAGGGATATTTTCTTTTTGCTCAAAAAACAGATTTTCGAAAAATTCAAAACTGTATTTCGGGCTCTTAAAAGGGTCCTAAAGGCCCAAAAAAATTTTGTTGAAAATAATATTTTAAGTTTATCATCTAATGCTGCGAGTATTATTTGTTAATGGGTCGGAGAAATTAAGTTAAGCCTTAAAAAGCTTATTTTTAGACAATTTTTGGAGATTTATTCCAAAATTTTATATTTTAAATATAAAATTAATGAAGATATTATGTTTAAGAAAAAATAGTTAATGTCCCAAATTAATTCAAAAATTTCTATAAAAATGCTGATTAAATTCAAAAAATATTCAGCACCTAACTACCTATAAGAATAAAGTAACATATTTTAAGATAAAAAAAAATGAAAAGAAAATTATTTCATAAATTTATGAAAAAATGTCTAATTTTAGCAGGTTATTTTTTGGTAGCAGGTGTTTTCATACAAGACGTGCCGCTGCTTTTGAACAACTTACTTTACTATCTTGTTAAAAAAGGATAAAAATACTGAGAACATGAGTTTCTTTTTTATATATAAAGTCATTTTTCACGTATGTTAACATTTTCTTTGCCTTGTCTAAATATGAAAAAAAAATTAAGTAAAAGAAAAAAAATAGGGAGAGATTTAAATTAATATATTAGGGCAGAATTTTTTTAAAATAAAATATTTGTTTATGATGAAAAGGTAAAAAAAAAATTCTAGAAGACTTCAAAAAAAATAGATGAGTCGATTTTATGTGGAAATTCAAATGGGTTTATTTAATTAATTTAACCAAAAAAAATTTCTCTTTTTAATTTGAATACTTTAAGCTAAGTTATGGAAATGAATGAAAAAGGAAAAAAACAAAATTACTGAAAATATCTTGACTCTTCTTAAGACATTAGTTCAAAAAAATTAAAGTTTTTAGAATTCAGAATCATTTAAAAATCACATAAAACTCCTCTTTTTTTTAAGTTCTGAAACTGCGAACAAAAAGGAAATAGAAGAAATGTAAAAATTATAGAAGTTGACTAATTTTTTTAATTATATCGATGTTTTAATTTTCTTTTAAAAAAGGAGACTCAAATAAAATTTTCAGAGAAATCCAGAAATCGAGTCAAAACTTTGACGTAAAAGGGATCTTACAAAATCTGGCCAGAAAAGCTTAAAATTCCAAAAATCCAACTGCTTTTATTTTTTCCTAGAAAAGTCAATTTCTTCAAGAATCCTTCATATAAATTTTTTTTTCATTAAAATTTTGTACTTGTAAATTCATGAAAAGTTTTATTTTTTTTTCTGCTAATTAAATTTAGATATAGCAAGTTTTTATTTTTTAAACTTAAATTTGTTAAGAATAGTATAAACTTTTTCATCCTCGGGCATTATAACGTCATTTTCATAAATTTTATTTTTAATTAAGATAAATTCTTTTCTACATATTTTATAATTAATTTAAAAAAAAAATATTTTCTCGTTCTTAAAATCGAGTAGAAAAAAAATGGGGTTTCATATGATTTATTTTGAATACATAAATATCGAATAATTTTTAGGTTATAAATAAGTTAGAAAGAGATAAAATAATAAAAATAAGCTATTAAAATTCTTTCTCACTTTTTTAAATTTGTTAAAAAAGTTCTTTATGCACGTACACTTGCAATTTATGAGCTAAAATATGTTATGGATAAATTTTCTATTTCTGATACAAAATAGTTTACGATGTCCATTTTTTTATTTTTCGTATTAAAATTAGTAAAACAAAAGTCAATAATGAAGAATAATATGATTTCTTAATTAATAATCTCTCTCTTGTAAATTAAACGATTACAATCTCAATTATTGTCATTTCCATATTTTCTCCCTTTTTTTTTGCTATACTTGACAATTTATTTCAAGTATCGGCTTAATAAAATTTTCATTTCTCATTACTTTTATTCTACTCTTTTTATTTTGATTGGTTAATAAAACAGTAGATTGGAATTTCATTTTTTTTTTGGTAATCTGAAAATTAATTTTTTAATAGGTTTCTCTTTGTTTTGTTAAAACAAAAAAAATTTTTTAATTTATTTTTTGGGCTGATGGTATTAATTTTGTTATTTTATGCATTTTTTTTTTTAAATTGAAAGTTGAATTTATTTGAGGGAAATTGGTATAGAAATGAGATGCAGTTTATTTATATAAATGATAATAAAGGATATATTTTAATTAATGTTTAAGATTGAATTTTTCTATGGAAAAAAATAAATTAGGTACATTAAATTTTTTCTTTTTATAACAGAAATTTTAACAATTTGAAGAAAAAATTTTTAAAATAAATTTTCTAAGCTATACATTAATAAAATTCAATAGTTTTAGCTCTTTAGAATTTCAAAAACTGAAGCATAGTAGAGTATTGATGTTCATTTTATTTTTATATTTTTTTCGCGCAAGTGAAATGAATTCTAGAGTATATATAAACACGTATTTCATTTTGCTTAGAACATGCATTCACGTTACAATTTAATTTATCTACTTAATAATATTATATTTTTAGCATTAACTAAAAACTTCTATTCTTTTGTCGGTTTCCTTGACAAGTTTTCATGTGTGTTATATTGTTGATTTTTCATCCAGATGTTGCCTGGTATTTAAAATAGTGTTTGATGAATAATTGTTAGATTGTTAATACTCCGCGTAATATTTTTAAAATAACTTGCAACCGAATTAATATTAGTAGTAACTAATATTAGAGAATACATGGAGGTTTTTATTTATATTTGATTTAAAGTAGCTTATGTTTAAATGAAAATAAAAAATTTTTAAATACTAAAATTTAATTTTTTTAGGGGGATTTATGTCAAAAGAAAGTTAAGAACTTCTTGAGAAGTATAAATACTTGATAAATACAATATATTTATAAATAATAAAAGATACATTGGTGTCTGACACAAAAAAAAAATGATTTTTATTTTAATATTATATATTTGTAAATAAAAAACACTGATAAAAAAACATTCAAATACAAAATTTTTTTAATATTGGTATACACAATAATTAAATTTTACAGGTATTAACTTAAAAATCTCAAAATCAAAGAAAAAAGATATTTTAAAATTTTATGTTTAGCTTATATAGAAAATTAATTGAATATTTGTTTTGTAAAATTTGATTAATTTATTTGTTTGTTGTCTAGGACGGCAGCCAAGACTTGGCGCTCATTGGCTATATACAATTTGCTTATGAGTGAGCTTATGAGCCAAAGATTAATAATTGTAAAAAAATAAATATTCTTAATTTTTTCATTTTAATTATTTTGAGAAAAATGTTTGGAAAACATAAATTATTTCATTTAACATTAATTAATGAATGTGGTAAAATATCTTATAGTTTCAAAAAAGAATTCTTTAGACACATTGCATCTAGTTGATGGCTTAAATCGTCTCTTAAATTTACATTTAATAATAATTAAATTTTAAGTCAATATAATCAAAAATAGGTAAATAAATAAAACAAAATAAAAATTTACGAGAAAATTTACATATTAATTAAAATATTTTTTATAACCCCGTAAAAATTATAACAATTTTTATCTGTAATAAATTATTCAAAAGTAATATACTTAGGTGAACGATTTCTATACATTTTGTTTTAATACTTTTTTTTTCTCGCAAGTAAAATGAAGTTCCGAGTATATATAAAGAGTAGTGTAAATTATAATCATATTCAATATTAAAATCATATTCAATATATTTATTTTTAAATACATTTATATTTAATTATTATTCTGACTTTCTTATTATAATTTTTGACTGTGTTAATACCCCTTCCTTTGCCCCAGAGTTAATTATACACAGAAAGAGGTTTGAACCGCTCAAGTCGGTTCTAGTAGGAACCGAATATTACTCTTACCATCAGAACGGAAAATGTTTATGCCTAGAACCGAGATTCACGGTTCTAAACACTAGTTAAAAATCTTCTCTTAAAAAATTATTATTTTTTTCAAAATCAAAATTAGGTCTGTTGTTTTTTTGGGATAAAATTCTTTTACTATAAATTAAATGTCAAAACATGCTTAATATAGCCTTTTATCATTTAGCAGTAAATAATCTACTATTTAAAATAAAAAAAATTAATAAAAATTTAAATAAAGTACAATCTAACCTACAAAATGTTTGAAATCAGCGCGCATTTTTTTTCTCTGTTTAACTCCAGTTCTATTTTTTTGGGGAAAAAAGAACAGACCTATTATTTACAAATATGTTTTTTAATTTAATGTACGCGATTCATAAAAGAAATATAAAAAATATTCTTTTAACTAATTTTGACTTTGAAAAAAATAATAATTTTTTAAGAGAAGGTTTTTAACTAGTTATTTAGAACCGTGAATCTCGGTTCTAGCATAAATATTTTCAGTTCTTATGGTAAGAGTAATATTCGGTTCCTACTAGAACCGACTTGAGCGGTTCAAACCTCTTTCTGTGTACCTTTTTCCTCATATGTCAAAGAAGTTAACAATGGTGTACCACAAAAAGAAATAATTTGGACAAAGAGAACAGACCTACTTGCCTTGAAAATGAAATTGAAATTCGTAATTAATAGGTCTGTTCTTTTTGTCCCGTAGAAGGAGTTAAAAAGAGAAAATATATGCGCGCTCATTTGAAAAATTTTGTAGGTTAGATTATATTTTATTTAAATTTTTAATAACTTTTTTTCGACCTTGTTGGACCAATAATAAATCTTTTCGATTTATAACTATAAACTCACATTTTGATATGTGGATATAATCTATATCTCTTTGAATTAACGTACCCAGTAGTTTTTTATTCATCAAAACGATTTTTTTATTGAAGCTTTGATTTTAAGTTTAGAAAAAAAGAAAATTATTTATTTTAATTAATAGATTATTTACTGCTATCGATAAAAAACTATATTAAACATGCTTTGACATTTAATTTTTAATAAAAAAATTTTATTCCAAAAAAACGTTTTGCTTTTTGAATTACCGCCATGAAAAAGAACGCGCGTTTTGTTTAATTTTACCCCATCAGTTTTGCTCCAGATTAACTTTTTTGGGACAAAAAGAACAGACCTTTTGGTTTTTTGACTTTTGACCTTTTGACTTTTGATTTTTTCATGTGTATTTAAGATGGCTTAGTAACTTGATTAGCTATGGATAGTACTGTGTATCCATTTTTGGTAATAATTTATTTTTCGGTCAACCAAATAAAAAACTATAATGATTCTATAATTTGAGTTTCCAAATATATATTAATGCTTTTGATTCACTTCTTGTCATCGAAGATCTTTTTAATTTATTACTAACTTTTTTTTGAAAAAAATGAAGCTAATATGAAATATATATATTTTAAAAATATAAAAATAAAAAATATAAAAAAGAAATTTAACTTTTTAATTCACAATAATACATATTTTCTTTTTTAATTTTTAGAAAACAAATTTCTAACCTACTTCAGTTGTGACAGTGCAATCAACGTATAGTCCAGAAAAACACTCTACATGAAAAGCGGACTTTGCCTGGGGTAAGTAATTTTTTTTTCTTTTTTCTTTGTTATTTTATGCATTTTTGTATATAAATATAAATATTTTTAAGAGAGAGAAAGAGAGGGTAGAATAAAACTTTTTTGTAGATTAAACTTTTAGTTTTTACTTTTCTGCATTATAATACAAGAGTGGAAGCAAAATTTTAGTTGTTGAAAAGTAATGTGTTACGCATTTCACACTTATATTTATTAAAAAAATAAAAAAACTGAGTTTTAAAAAATCTCAAGTTACTTTTTTCTGTTTATATATGAGTAATTCTTAGTGTAAGTAAGCTAAGCAATAGTTAAAAGTATAGGATCTTTAAAATATTAATTGGGCTGGATTCTGTATGTAAAAATATGACGCCATGTCAATTTTTAAGGTTCTAGGATTTTCGATTTTAAAATTTGTTTAAATTTTCTACTAAAATACATACCCCCTGTAGATGAAAATTATTTTTTAGATGTATGTATAGTGCATTTATTAAAATCTAAAAATTAGCTAAGATTTTTGCAGCAAATTTAAACAAAATTTAAAATCGAAAAACAGCTGCCATTTCGAAACCTTGAAACCTAGAAACTTAAAAATTAACATCATAATGGAATCATATTTTAGTACACTAAATCCAAGTTTTTTAAAGATCCCAGACTATCGCTTAGGTTACTTACACTAAGAATCACTCATATAAATACAAATTAATTTTTTTAACATATTTAATAGAAAAATTATTATACACTTATATTAAAATTACTTGGGGTAAAAAGGTAACAACATATATATAACATGACAATTTAATCTCTTAACGCCAAAAGCGCACTTGGTGTATAAAAAAAAAATATACGTATAAAAAAAAGGGGGTTGTTACTTTCGTGTGTTAGTAGCCCAAGGGGAAAAATAAGTATGGGTTTCTTTTTCTAAAGAAAATGTATGTGCATAAACATGTGTGTTTTTTTATTCTGTGTCTAAAGGTTAATGTTTTATATAAAAAGACGCGTAAATTGTAATATCTTAAGACTTGAATTTTAACAGGCTTTTTTTTTCTATTAAATTAGCATATTTTTTAATTACTTTTTTTTATTTAAAAATGAATATGTAAGAAAATTATTTTTTGATCTTTTTGGGTAATAGAGCTTTTGTTTTGAATATAAGCCAAAAAATGTTCTTTACTGTTATTATTATTGTGGAATTTATCTATGATTTCTTTAGATTTGGTTGAATTATTGGTTATTTTTATTTATTTAGTTTTAAGTTTTATTTAAAGGTTTGTTTTTGAATTTTTTATTTAGTAATTGAAAGAGAGCTAAATTTAAAATTTTTAATACTTTTTTGGTCAGTTTAATTAAATTATTTAGGCTTTGAGCTTGCACGTAGTTCCTCAAGGTTTAGAATAAACTGGCATTAAGAATATTCACTGTTATTTTTATTTTGGGATATTTTTGATTAACATCTAAATATAATACAGAATAAATTTGATTACTCTACAAAACGAATGCCTGATATTAAATTAATTTTAGAAACAAATCTCTGAAATAATGCAAAAAAATTTCGAAAAATATCTAAAAAAAGGTCTTTTGCTTGAAAAATTCAAAACATAACTTTTTAATTGATAAAGAGTACCTAGAAAACAGGAAATTAATTCCTTATCAGACTAATAACCTGTTAAAATGAGCTTTTAAGTAACTGATAATTAAGTAGATTACTTCTAAAATAAATTAATGAACCCAACAAATAAACAAACCTAACCTAAAAAACCAATAACTAAATTAAACTAAAATATTAAAAAATTTGATAAATCCTTGTCAGACTGAAATTTTCTGAAAAAAAATTGAGCATGCATAAGACCATGGGAGTAATAACGAAACGTAATAAAGTATATTACACTGGAGGCTATAATTCGAGTGAGTAAAAATAATAAATGCTAGATATTAAATACATAACCTATAATATAAAGTTTATTTTATAATTTCTCTCTTCCAACAGGTTTCTAGAGAAGTTTCCCATGTGTATAATAATACAATAACGTTTTGTTGACCGGGACATCCTAAAACTTAGCTATGACAAGAAAACTTTGATTATGTAAAAGATCCAACTAACGCTATTGGGAATTTTCATATTTTAATATTATAAATGCTTAATTTTAGTTTTCAATTTTTTTTTCTTTTCTTTTTTATTACGTATTTTTAGTAATAAATAGTTTAAATTTTATGATCTATCGTTAAATATTCTTATGCAGTCTGCAGTAACACTACGTGCTTTTAAAAACAAAACTATAATATTCATACGATTTAACGAGTATTTTTGAATTCTTTATTTTCTTCGACTTTCATAAATATTATTTACAAATATACGAAATTTCTTATTTTAGAAAATTGAATTTCATACATTTTTTTTTTATTTACTTAAGTGTTTAGTTAAAAGATTGTAAAACTTTTTAATATGATCGTTAAAAAAAAATTAAACGAACATTTTTATTTACGTAAATCTGGTGAAATAAATTTAGGTAATAAAAATTATTTACAAAAAAGCTTTTTATCAACACAATTTTTTCCGTGTACACATTTTTTTAATAAAAAAAAAAGTTTATAATTATATAGGTTTAAAGTATTTGTTTCACGTGTTGCTTATTTTTCGCCACTTAAATTAGCAAAAAAAAAATGAAATAAGCGTGTGATAATAACAATTGGTTAGGAATAAATTTACAAAGTCATACATAATATTAGAAAGTTTGTTCTTTGTGCACGAAAAAAATATATTTCATGCACGAACAAGAAAAAGTTTATGCATGTAGAATTCATATGTATGAATGTAATTTGATTAGATTTTACACTAAGCAAATGTGTGTGTGTTTCGACTCTGTTTCTGATGGTTTTTACTTTGAAAATTTTACTTACCTGATATTAGTATGTAGTTTTCATCTAAAAAGTTTTATTTAATGTTTATGTGTTGTGTGTACGCGGTCTGTATCGTCTCAGAATGCAAAATAGAAAATTATGGAAGTGTTAAATATGCCACTGAAAATGGTACGTTAGTTATGTGTGAAAACAGGCTAGAAAGTAAATATAGCCCGTGTCATTTAGGATTCCATTGAGTTTTTGTTTTCGTCTTGGGATTTCCGATAATTAAAGTAAAAATTTATTTCAATCCTCCAACTAAAAATTAATTCGTTATCTATTATTTTTCCTAAAATCATAAAATTCAGCCAAATAAGCACATTTAAAAAAATCTCCCAATAGCGAATGCACCCAAACGAACAAAACAATTGTAAATTAATGTTTTAAATACAGAAAGACACAGAAATACCGAAAATAATTTATTGTAAAATAACGAAAACAAAAAGAAATTACGTTTGATAAATAAAAAAGCTATAAATATTAAATATTTCGAATATTACAAACGAAAATTTCTGCTCACTGATCAATCATCAAATATAAATTTACAAATGAAAATTTAACGGTTTTCGTGTATTTTATATGTATAAATATTTTACAGTTAAAAAGAAGAGCATTTATGTTATAAATGTAGCGAATATTTTAATTTTATACAAATTTTATTTATTTATCCATTTTATATTTATTCAAAAAAAGATTCGAGCAATATTAAAATTTTCTTACGGCTAACTAAATTTTAATATAGTCTATTTCTATATATTTTTGTATATATTTATAACCTATATATATATTTTTATTTTTAAAAAAATAAATTTTTTCTTTAATTATTATTCACGTATTTGGTTTATATAGCGTGCACGCATAAATAAACAAAAATTTTCTATGATTTTCTGAATATTATTTTATTTATATTATGCGAATTTTTTTAGTTGCATGTATATGGGAGTTTTTATGGAAACTTGGTGATTCAAAATTTAGATTTATTTGAGATCAGAATTAGGAAGTGCACAAAAAAAAATGGGTGATTTTGTTTATAAAAATTGTCGAAAATCCAAATTTTTATTGAAATAAATTATTTGGGAAAACTTAGAGCTTGTTTATGTTTACTAAATATTTATCTATTACAAAAATTCTAGGTTACTAAAATACCTTGTGATTGTGCTTGAACTTGAACTATTTTAAGTCCTGTTTGCCCCCCCCCTCTCTATCACTCTCTATTAACATTTTCTATATTAATAAACACAGATTACCTTAAATAAAGCAAATGTAAAACAAAAAATTAATTAAAGTATTTATAATCTTGAAATAAACATGTAAGTATAATTAGACTTAATTAGTGCCTTGACTAAAGGCGCGTTCCTAGTGAGTACAAGTGACCGGTCGATCGATCAACTGATGTTATCAAAACATTTTTAGATTGGATCTGCTAACAAAATATTTTCTCGTATTTTGAGTCTGGGTCGTGAATTGATCCCCTGGTTGCCCCAGGATGCTGTAGGTCTAAAAAACGGGTCAAAAAAACGATGCAATTTTTAGTACCTTTGATAGCATCAGTTGATAGATCGACCGGTCACTTGTACTCACTATGAACGCACCTTAGAACCAGGACCAGCGTATGATCAGAGATTAATAGGAGAGATTGCCAGGTTCTATCTTCCCTATATGTAACGTCAACGTCGTGTTTTTGCGCGACGGCAGCGGCCCCTAATAGGAGACTTCAGGAAGCATGTCCAGTTTTGATTATTCATTATCTTGCAGTTATTATAATGAAATAAAGATAATATAGAAATTATTTATTAATAATATAATACGTTAGATGTTAAATTGTTATAATTTAACTATAAACAAGCTAAATAAACAATTTTAAAAATAACCAAAAATGTAAGCGAAGACGAGTTTATATGCAGTTTGTTTATTATATTTCAATACTGTCGGTAGCGTAGTCGGTTAATTCGTTGAGAAATTTTTGCTTTCGCGAAGTTCAACGTTCGATTCCAGTTAAATTTTTTTTTTTTTTTTTTTTTTTAATAATTATTGAAATTTTATGGTTAAATTAATTTTTATTTTTATTTTAACTTGCTGAAATTTAATTTATTATGAAATTAAAATTACTTTTTGAAATATAAAATAAAAACAAAATTAATTAATTAATTTCAGCCTTATTTATGTAAATAGATTGATTAAAATATCTTTTCAAATAAATAATAAATTGATCATAAAATAAATTTTTAACATGATTTTAATCATGAAAGGGCTCGAAAAATAAAAATTTAAGTCATTAAATTTTTAGCCTCTTTTAAATTGCAGAATTTGATTATAATAATATAAAAAATAATTGGTTGTTTGATAATAAAACATTATTATAATTAGATTTATATAATTTATTTATTTTTTTTTTTATTTTGAAACTATTTTTAAAAAGGAAACGAAAGAGAAGAGAATTATTGTACTTTAATAAATTAAAATTTTTAATTTATTCACATTAATTTAACAAGAATTTAAAATAGTTAATTTAATAACTCTTTATTACTTATCATCAAATTCTACCATTTTAAAGAGGCTAAAAATTCATAAATTTGTTAGTAATTATTACTAAAATTTTTATTTTTTGAGCACGTATTGTAAAATTGTGTTAAATATTTATTTTATGATCATTTTATTATTTACTTAAAGAGTTTTTTTAACCATTTTTGATTTACAAAAATTCAGGCTGAAATACAATTTTAAAAAAACGATGCCAAATTATTGCCACCCTTGCTAATGCAATGACAAATATTCATATGAGTCGAAAATTTTTATCTTTTTATGACGTATCATTTCTGAGAAATAAAGTTACACCAAGTGTATTAATACTAAAGCTCCGTGCCAAAAATTAGGTATGAGATCCAGAAAATCAAGTATAAACGGTGTTTCTAAAACATTAGTATTCCGCAAAAAAAATAATTAGGTAGTTTTTTACATTTCTGGATGGCAAGTTTTTAGACAAAAATTTTCAAAAAATTAATCATTGTAACCGAGATATCAAGGAAAAACGATACTTCTAGAAATGAAAATTAGGTCATAATCAAATTAGATCTTTTTCGCCCCCTTCCCCCTCTTGTGAAATTGCTAAAATTATGTTGAAAATTGCAAAAAAAACACATTAAATGAAGAAAGCAACAAGTTTTGGAAGGGAAAAATGCAATAAAGAAAAATATTTTAATTCAAAATATTTTAAAAAAAACATTTTTTTTTAATTTTTTTTATAAATTTTTTTACATTTGCAAGTATTTTTATCTTTTTTATCCCCTTCAATCCCCAGAATTTAGCTTACTCTAAGGGTAGGTGCTTGTACAGCATTTGTGGGTTAGTTATGATTACTGAAAAGTTTCTTTTTAGTTTTACTCGAGGTTTACTTAAAAAAATTTTTTTTTTACTTTATTTTGCTTTTTCAATTTTTTTAATAATAATGAAATTAATAATAATATTATTTTTTATACACAACGAGGGTTTAATATTATCAGTACAATAATTAATGTAATAAATATTTAAATATAATTTAAATGTAATTTTTTTTTTTTTTTTTAAGTAAAAAAAAACCTTTTATGTAACCATAACTTACCCGCATATAACCCCAGAGTAAGGTAAATTCTGGAGGTCGAGGGGACAAAGCCCCCATAAAAACAATATAAAAAAAAATATATAAATACTTGCAAATGCAAAAAACTTTATTAAAAAAATAAACATTTATATTCCAAATGTTTTTTCCAACTACATGTTTTAATAGATCAATTTTTAAAACGTGTTTTTGTCATTTTCAATAAAAATTTTAGCGATTTCGTGGGGGGTGTGGGGGGTGTAAGAAACGAAAAAGGTAATTTTTAAAAATCGGTTTTTTAGCTTCCTTTTTTTTTTTTTAATTTGAATATAATACCTCATTTATTTGCATGAATGTACTTATATTTGAAAATATGATTTTTACTCGATATCTCGAATCTGATTTTTTTTCCAAAATCTTTGTCAGAAAAAAATCCAAAAAACACCACATATTTTTTTCCTTTTGGATGTAGTACCTAATTTATTTTTATGAAAGTACTACTTTTAGAAACTTCGTTTATAGTAATATCGTAGATCTGATGCATAATTTTTTCAAAATTTTTTTCTCGACATTAAAAAAACAAAAAAATTAAAAAAACTGCAATTTTTTTTTTTTTTTTGTGTGATGCCGCATTTAATTCCATATGAAATTACTAATATATCTGAAAATATTGTAACCGGTGATATTTCATAACGATTATCGAATTGAGACATAATTTTTTTTTTTTAATTTTTTGAAAAAAATAGATTTAGTTAAATTTAATACATAAATTTTCTTTTAACTTTTAAAAGTTAATAGAAATATATGTATGATTGCATAGTTGTAATCAGTGATATCTGTGGCATATTAAAGTATTAATTAAGCTCATTGTTTGAGGAATCTTAGTGCCAGCTAGGTGGCAGCGTATTTTTGAAAATTTTTGCCACCAAAAAAAAACGCAAATTTTTTTTTTCTTTTTGGACGTAGTACATGAAAGTATTAATATTAGAAACAACTTTTTTCTCGATTTCAGGAATTTGATACTTAATTTTTGAAAATTATTTTCTCAATTTTTTTAGCGTTAAAAAAAAAAACCGTGAAAAAACCGCTAAATTTTTTTTCTTTTGGATCTAATACCGAAGTTCTATTTTCTTATACCTAATTTTTTGAAAATTTTTTTTCGAAAACTGTTTGCACTAGAAAATAAAACAACAATATTTTTATGAAAAATTAAAGAATATTTTATATCTTTTTCGACATATTATGCCTAAATGATTACTCAGGAGTTCTAGTATTATGAATTAAATTTTCATTTATTATTATTTCATTTATTATTCAATTTCACTAATTTTAATTTTTATTTTAAAAATTGTGAAAATTTTTGCCTTAAAGTTTTATCGTTAAAAACTCAAAGAAAGACATTATTTTTGGACCTATAATACCTTTTTAGCATATTAATTCGAGTTTTAATTCAGTGTCGTTTTATTTCCGATTATACAAAAAATTGTAAAAATTTTTGTCTTATTTGATCCGTCCAAAAATAAATTTGTTATATTGCTTGAGGAACCATTGTGTAAATAATTTGGCAGCGTTTTTTTTAATTTTATATTTCAAAAAGTAATTTTAATTTCATAATAAAAAAATTTTTTCAAATTTTTTAATATCATTCAGCAAGTTAAAATAAAAATAAAAATTAATTTAACCATAAATTTCAATAATATATAAAAAAAAAAAAAAAAAAAAAATTCAACTGGAATCGAACGTTGAACCTCGCGAAAGCAAAAATTTCTCAACGAATTAACCGATTACGCTACCGACAATATTGAAATATACTAAACAAACTGCATATAAACTCGTCTTCGCTTACATTTTTGGTTATTTTTAAAATTGATTATTTAGCTTGTTTATAGTTTAATTATAACAATTTAACATCTAACGTATTATATTATTAATAAATAATTGCTATATTATCTTTATTTCATTATAATAACTGCAAGATAATGAATAATCAAAACTGGACATGCTTCCTGAAGTCTCCTATTAGGGGCCGCTGCCGTCGCGCAAAAACACGACGTTGACGTTACATGTAGGGAAGATAGAACCTGGCAATCTCTCCTATTAATCTCTGGTATGATTAGAGATTAACAGGGTATGATTCAAAAATTATAATTAATGCCTTATATTTACAAAAATTTATTTACAACTACGCAGATACACATTTTGAATCGTATTTGAGGGTATAAAGTTTAGAGTAATAAAAAATCTTGAAGCTGAGGCTTATATAATCATTTGAACACATTTCACTTGCGAGAATAAAAATTGCTAAGAAATTTTTATAAAAAACCTTCTACTTATCCTTAATAACAAAAGTTTATATAGGTACTATTTGGTTAACAAGCTTTTTTTTAACTTTATTTTAAAATCACCTAAAAGATCTTTCTAATCAAAAATCTTACTTTTTGCATATAAACGAGCATATAAATTCGATATAAATTAAAACTCGATTAAAGAAAAGTATAAAAAAAATTTGAAACCATCGTATTAAATGTGTATTTGGAATATTTTATTATTATAGGATATTTAATCTTCGAAACAATCATAAAAGAAAGTTATATTTGGTTTTAACTTTTTTTCTCGCAAGTAAAATGCCTTTAAGAGAATATATAAGACATAATCTGACAAACTCAAGCAATTCATTTGTAATGATTATATTATTAAAGCAATTCATAATCTTAAGTAAATAAAACTATATACAAGTCTTTAGCATTTGAAGTTATTCAAAATTTTTTTTATATTTAATTAATTTACTTTGACGAATATAAACTGTTTGCAACTTCTTTTCTTAACAAAGAGAGCTAAATGCATGCATAACTTTATCAAACAAGCACGTATCATACAATACTCCATATACCCAAAAATATAAAAAAAATTAAAATAAATAAATAAATACAAATTTTATATTCTACATTACGTCTAATAAAATATGCAATTTTTAGATTGACGATTCGTATATAAGTTTTATTTATCTTTTAACGAAAAATTCACGTAAAAAAATATTTTTATTATTATTATTTTGATCGCCAGATGGTCTCTCTTTTTAAAAAACATAAAATATACAAAGCAGTGGATAAAAAACAAGTATTTTGTTACGAATTTATTTATTTATTTACATTTTTATATTGTAATTTCATTTATATATATTTTAGTCGTGCTAAAATCGAATTGAACAAGCTTTTAAAATATACACACAGAGAGAGCAGCTACAGAAAAAAACAGTGGGTATAAAATTTATGTAGCGATGGAAATTGGCAATCGGGAATATAGAAAGAGAGAGAGAGTTGAGTTTTTTATATATATAATTTTTTTTATTATTATTTTTCATGTAGAAATACATGTTTATTTATAGTAAATTGAAAGCATATGAAGCTTTTTTTTTGAAAAAAAAAAACTTTATTTACTATCGGTTAAACATTGCTATCGACAAATGTATTAATTTTAATTGAATGTTTGTTGTTTTGTTTTTTTTTAGTTTTTTAAAAAGATTTTATTTATTGTAACTTTTATTTTTTTACGATAATTGTTTTAAAAAGATGAAGCTTTTTTTTTTAATATCAAATTGAATTCTTTTATTTGTGCACTGTTCGATTGGTTTTTTGTATTAAAAGTCTATTGTTGCTTACACAATTTAGTTTTTTTACTTAAAGATCGATCACACACTGATAAATACAATAAGTTTTCAAACTGTGCTACTTTCTTTCATTTATCATTTTTCTTTTAATCTTAAAAAATCTTCTTTTTTTTTTCTTATTTAAACATAAAAAAAAATGAGAGAGAAAAAGAGATTTTTTTTGTGTATACACGTGTTTTAAAGTAAATAATCATTGCTTTTTTTATTTGCTTTTTCTGTATAAAACTTTTAGTAAATTAAAAGAAACTTAAAAAAAAAATAATGAGATTTTTTTTTTTTAATTGAAAAGTTTATTTTTTTTTTGTATTTTTAAATTAAGTTTTTATGTGTAACAGAGGAATTGGAACGTTTGAGAGATACTGAAAATATTTTTAATAGGATTAGTCATAAAAGTAAATATTGAATAATATTGAGGGAAGTTAGATATTACTTGAAAATATAAATTTCAGTTTTTGTTTTTCTGGTAGCCATTTCGCTATTTTTTTGACATTGTAACTCAATTTTTTCTCATGTAAAATATTTTAGTCAGTGATTTTCTAAATGATTCAAAGGACCCAATACTGTAATACAGGTACATTCAATTACATTCTCATCCGGCTCAAAGGACCAAATGTGTGAATCAACTTATAAATTTTTATTTAATTCCTGCTCGAAGGACCAAATTATTATGAAATACAAATTGACTGTAATAAACCTATAAAATACGAAGCAGCCTAATTTTTGATGATTATTCCTCGTATATTAATTAAAATATTCTAGTGCAACCTTTCTTTCTCCTTACTTAAGGAGATCAAAAGGTTTCAAATATTTTTTTAATGAAAAAAGAATTTTTAGTAATGAAAATAATTTATATCTTTTTTTCTTTATCCTAGCAACAATAATAATGATAATAATAATAATCTCAAAGTGTCGTTATAATAATCGGGTATTATTACAGAGCTGGCACAATTTCAAAGTAATAGTATCTCTAAAAAAGAAACCTTCTTGTATACAAAATAGTAAACACAAAAGCTTCTTCTTTAGAAAAAAAGAGGCGCGAAAAAAATATATAAAAGCTTATACCTATTTATTTACATTTAAAAAAAAAGATGGGAAAAATCCCTTTGATGAGTGCCAATACCTTTTTTTCTGTCCTGTTCTTTACAGATATTTTGAGTTAAAAATTTTATTTGATTTATTTTTAATTTTCAAACTGTTATTATTAAAAAAAGCGCGTATGCGCAATAAAGATCGTTAAATAATGCCTCGTGGTTTATTTCATTTATTTTTATATTTACGAAAGAGAGATCAGTCCGGAATTCCACCGGTTTCAATACGAAAGTCTTAGTTAACATTTTTTTCAGTTTTTTTTTGCGCGCTTGTGTGTATGAAAGTGTTCTTACTAAAAAGTAAAAGTGTATAAAGTTTAATAAATTACCATTGATTGTATCATTTTTTTAAAAGTGTAATTGTACCCTTAACCTTGACGATTAAGGAAAAAAAAGGAAAGAAAAAAAAAGTTAATGAAAGAATAGTTTGTAATATATGTGCAAAACTTTTTTAATCGATTTTTTTTTAAAGGTGTTAGTGAAAATATAAAAGAAAAATTTATAATTTTTAACTTTTTTTTTTTTGTGAAGTGAAAAGAATGTTTTTGTGTAAGAATTTTTAATTAAGATTGATGATAGAAGAAAACTCGAGTGATTAATTTTTTTTTGTGGAATTTTAAGAATTTCGGCGGTCTAATTATTGGGTATGTTTTTTTTTTAATAATACAGAAAATTTTTGGAAATTTGGTGGTGTGTTCTATTGATTACAATTATTTTGATGAGTAATTAATTAACAATGATTTTCTGAACAAAATTTTAAATGAATAGAAAATTAACTTTACATAATTAAATTGTTTTGTTGTTCGAAATGATAGTAATCAGTTAATTATTTGAAGTCAATCGTTATCGAATAAAATTGTTTTTGTCTGTTGCAGTGAATTGATAAATAAAAAATTTTTTTTGAATTTAAAAAATAAGGGACTAAAATTATAATTTTTTTGATGATATTTTTGCAAAATTTAAAATAACAAATAGACAATTAACTTACATTAATTAAAAAAATTACGACCCTTTTATAACGCTTCAAAGTCTACACTGTCAAAAATTTATTCATATTGCCTGTCAAAATATTTCGGAATATTTGATAAATTTTTTATATAAATCATTTATATTATCTTTTAATTTAAAAAATGCATTTTTAAATATTATCTCCTAAAAATCACGAAAAAAAAAAGCTTTTAAAAATCAAATTTATTTTATCAGTTAAATTAGAGCTTTTATAAATTTTTATGTGCATAATAAATTAAAAACAATTACGTAAAGCCAAATTAAAAAATTAAATCTTCGTAAATATATAATTAAAAGATATTTCTCTCTCTATCTCTCTCTTGTATTCTCTACGTACATATTTAATAAAGAGAGTATAAGAAGGTCTACATAAAAAAAAAAATTAATCAACAGAAATCTCTGAGCTTTTATAACATAATAATTTTATGACAGTATTAAGAACCTACACATATATTGAAGAGTAAATAAAACCCACACACTTACACGTATATATGAAAAGATGATATCGCTTTGATCGTTAATGAGCAATGGATTATGGACGAAGCACATACACAAGAGCCGTCCCAACCGAATTTAATTAAGGTTCTTCACTGTAGATGGCATTTGAAGAATAGACACACACATTGAAATGGACTTAAAGAGACGAATTCATAAAAGTATATATAACATGGGGAGAGAGCGAACTGAGGGTTACTGATAAAAGCTTGAATATATTCGTGTTATAACCCTTTGAGGACACTATTCCGATTCTCCTGAATCTACCCTAAAGAGTCTTCTTCGCTTTTTAATTATATATACTCTATACTCTCTTTTTACTCTTTATATTATCTATTTTCCGAAAAGATTTAATTGTTAACTGCGATTCTAGTTTTTTACGATGGACATTTTTATTGTGTTTATGTTTTTTACCTTTCCGAGCCTTTCAGATAGGGAAAAAATTCATTGTTTTATTTTTAATTTAGTTTATATCCTAGTTTTTCTCTCATTTCCTGTAATGTATATTATGAATTTTGTTAGGTTATTCTTCGATTCACCTTTTATTTTTTAAATTTATGCTCGTCACTTTTTTGAGCATTTTTAAACATTCTTTACTTGTTTGGTAACGAAATTTTGACTTCTAGGATAAAAATTTGTCTGAGATTTAAGTTACTAATGTATGAAATGATTTATTTTATTTTTCAAATTAAAATCAACTTCAAATTGTTCTTGCATACTAAAAACTATATTCCTTGTTACAATCATAAGGTAAAAATTTATTTGAATTTTAATTTTATAAAATTTATCTCTGTAGGAAAAATTTCGGGTGCAAAAAATTTTAAAACCAGCAGGACTGCGAAGCTAGGCACAAGTTATATGTTTATGCCAATGGAGCTTACGATATCTATACCTGAGCGCACAACAAATGCGAAAAATATCGTTTAGAATTTAACACGCATAATTTTACGCCTAAACGGACCAGAAAGTAATTTAAAAAAAATTTAAACTGTAATTGAATTAAAATTTATTTAAAAATCACCTGAATTCAGAAAAATATTTTTTGCCCTCTTGGACTGATTCAACGCCTAGGTAGACACAAAAATTTATAAGCACCATGGGCAAACAATTTTAGATACTAGCGTGAACACTAAACTCGAGCTTTAAGTTATGAACAGACAGAAATCTATGATAGTAGACATAAAAATGAAACTATATTTACTCTTATAATTAATCATTGAGTTATAAATATTTTAACACAACCAGTTTTTTCGGAAGAATTTTATATCCTGTATAAAATTTTTAATATCAAAGTCTTTTCGAATGAAGTACTTTTACCCTTCATACGACTACTCGATAGTTTATGCCTTAAATTGAATATTTATAACCTAAAAGGCTAACTGCACCCCAAAAATTAGACTCTTGCTTGAAAAGAGGGCGAGATCTATAAAAACAGTAACAACAAATTTTGTAATTCTATTACCCTTCTGGTGCAAGGGATAAATAACCTATGCAAGAGAAATAAAATTCAGAAATATCCCAAAAAATTTCCATCAATCGATATGTAAATCATGAAAAAAGAATAAAATGTCCAATTAAAACTATCCATGCCCGTGAATTCTATTTACCCTCTATGAAACATTAAAATTATAATTCCAAGGTTAGACTCATAATAACATCATGATAATTGACAAGTCAAACACACACACACACACACATAAAGGAAAGATATAGCCATCTTATCTGATACCTAAATTTTCAGTGAACTTTTCAGTATAAATAAAGATCAACGTGCATATACTTTTAAATACATAATTCTAATGTAACGTGTCTTACGTTGCTAAACAAAGTTAACTTAATTTATTTAAAATTTAAAAAATAACAATTTTTGACGTTTAAGATAATTAAGTTTAAAATTTCACGAGGTAAATTTCTTTTAACATTATGTCTCGTATTATAAAATTAATTAATTTAAAAAAAGTTTTAGAAAAGTTAATTTTATAGGTTATGTTAATTTATTACTCTGTTTTTCTCTCTTGTTGCATAAAATATGTATTTTGATTACGTACGTATAAAAGATTAAAATCTATAAACATGTACATTTTTTGATTTTTTTTTGTAAATTGACCTCCATCTTGATCGTCATGCAACGTCTTTTTATAATTATATATTTTTAAAATTTATATATATTGCATACTCATCAGTTTAATAATAAGAATTGAGATAATAAGAAAAGAAAAAAAAAAATCGTAAGAAAATTTTTGCACGTTTTCTAAATAACAAGCGACTTGCTGAAATTGGATTCGTTTTTTTTTTTCTCAAAAAAGTATAAAAGAAAAAGTATTGAATCCTCATAGGATTTTTTTTTTTGCAATACGAATATATTCTTTTTTTTTTACTGTACACGAGATTCTGATTCAACGTGACACAATCCTGTTTTGAAAATAAGGAAAATTCAATAGTTGTGTATTTTTGGGGTGTTTTTTTTTGTTGTTCTATTTAGAAAATAAGTGACAAATGCATATATACTTTTTTTTTTACGAAATTTTCTGATGAGTTTTTTGAAAGTTTTGTGTCTTTTTGTAAATTGTTAGCTTGGGATTAAATGGGAAATGAAAAAATTATATTTGTCCCTTGAAACACATTGGTTTAGAAAATGAGAAAAAAATCTTTAAAAAAAATCAAATAATGAGATAAATAAATGATAAGAAAGAAGTTTGAGGTCGCGTTAGTAAAGACTGAAGAAGATAAATGTTTCTTAAAGAAGAAAACTTGAAGTATTAAATACAAGTAAGAAAAAAAGAGGAGAAAAATTCTTTGCTTTAACTTTTCTGAGATTTATGGACTCAACGACAAATAATTAAGTTGAGGAAAAAAATATATCGGTCATTTGTTGAAGTAAAATTTTGATTGTAAGAAAATCTTATAACTTTTCGAGAAAATCTTACATCAGCTCAATATTCGATTTCCTTGAAAAGAGAGAGATAGAGTGAATATAAGTAAGAGAGTGGTAAGCGATAAGCTGCCTTTACGAAATTATTGACGATATTACGAGTTTTGAAAATTTAAAGAGAACGTTCGTGCCGCCAAGGAAGGCCTTCTCTATAATATATTTGATAAATTCTAGAAGCTTTAAGACGGTACAAAATTACACATACACTTACTCACATGAATACTGACGATCAATATTATGTATGATCGTTTTAATATGTTAATATATGCAAAAAAAAGCATTCTATCTGAACATACTTAAATTTTTTGAACATTTAAAAAATTTATCAAGTTTGTCTCGATCACTGATTTATCGGTTAAAAAAGAGTAAAATAATTTTTTTTTTTCTCTGGGAGTAAAAAAAAAGAAATTTGTATACGAAATGAAGAAGCTTCAAAATGATGTCGTCGACCCTTCTTTCGTATGTGACGTCATCAGGGTATTAAAAAAAAAAGAAAAGTTCGTAGTATATATCACCTTTCGATTTTCTCCGTTGGTACGAAAAAAAAAAAAAGATTTTATATATGTATATGCAAGCACAAACACTCGAGGAGCCATTAAACATTTCCAGTAGAGCGCACCTGACTAGTGAGCTCGCGAGTAATTCTTGAAGCTATTGACGTTATGTATATGTATGTAGAAAATTGATGTGTATGAGTTTAAATTTATATACGTCTCGAGAGGATATAATATTGTGTGTTGTACTCTTTATTATTATTATTGTTATTATTAATGTTTTGCAATTTCTTCTTTTTTTAAGTAATTTTTAAAAAATATTTTTTAAAATCAATAAATTATGATTTTTTTATTTTTTTAAATGATTTATATTGTATTCATTATTTTTAGATCGCAAGCTTCTTTTTAGTGCGAATAAAAGTTTTGCTTGAATTATTAATAAATTAGTTATAGCATGAAATATCAATTTTTTAAAATAGAATAAAAGATTTATCGGATTTTTATAAAAATATAAAATTTTTTTATTATTTTAAGTAAAAGTTTAATTATAGTAATAGAGTATTAAAAAGAAAAAAAATCTATTACCAAAAAAATGAGTAACTGAAATTTTCTAGAAAATTTTTAATGCGAGAATTATTTAGTTTTGTTATTTTATGATAAATATTGGAGATGTTTGGTTTGGAATAAAATAACTATAGACATTTATTTATACAACGGTTTTTAAGAAATCACTCTAAAAATCACCGGAAAATTGAGTAAATCTGTAAAGTATAAATAAGTGTAACATGTCATAAAGGACCCCTTGGTACGCCATTTAACGTATTAACCAAAATAAATCTATCGTATAACTACACTATAAAAAATAATAAAATTTTAAGAAGTTAATATTAACTTCGTACCCATTAAGTACCCGAAAGTGAATAATCCCTTGATTCAAGTTAACGGGGTTAAATCAATGCATCCCAACCTTGAGTCAGCTGACGTATATTTGTTAAAATAGCTGTCTTTTAGACTCAGGTCAACTTAATATTAGGCTGAATCCGGTAACTATGTATTTGACTTACGTATTAGTTATAACTCCCTGAAATTTCTATCATCTCCTCGAATACCTTCGGGATGAAAATGGACCGTACGGGGGAAAACTGATATCCTGGAGGAAAAATTTTTAATTTTTCATCCAAAACAATTTTCCAATTTTCCAAGATGGTGGACCAAAAAACATAAAAATAGAAACTTTCTACATTACCTGGGGGTTTTCGAGGTCGACAAAAACACTTCTATTAATTAAAATTTTAGTTTTTTGCCCCAGCATATTTTTCAATTTTCCAATATGGCGGACCAAAAAACATTTCAGAATAAGCTTTTTACATTGTCAGGGGGTTTTCAAGGTCGAGAAAATCTTTTTTACGAATGAAAATCGGAATTTTTTTGCCCAAGAATATTTTCCAATTTTCCAATATGGCGGACCAAAAAACATTTTAGAATAAGCTTTTTACATTGCCAAGGGGTTTATAGGTCGAGAAAATCGTTTTTATGAAGTTTTTATTTACATGTTTCTTGGTCCGCCATCTTGAATAATTTGGAAAATATGCTGGGACAAAAAAATTAAAATTTTCATTCATAAAAACGTTTTTCTCGACCCCGAAAACCCCTAGGTAATGTAGAAAGTTCTTATTTTGATGTTTTTTGGTCCGCCATCTTGAAAAATTGGAAAATATGCTGGAGCAAAAAAATTAAAATTTTCATTAACAGAAACGTTTTTCTCGACCCCGAAAACCCCCAGGTAATGTAGAAAGTTTCTATTTTTCATGTTTTTTGGTCCGCCATATTGGAAAATTGGAAAATTGTTTAGGATGAAAAATTAAAAATTTCGCTTCCAGGGTATCAGTTTTCCCTCATACGGTACATTTTCATCCCGAAGGTATTCGAGGAGATGACAGAAATTTCAGGGAGTTATAACTCCCTAAATCAGGGAATATATTATATTTACGGGCTTGTACTATATTTTTTTTTATGTCTAAGATAAGCTTGAATTTATTTCAATGTTATATTTGGATATAACAAATTCGAATTAGTTTAAATTAGCCCTATTACATTTTTTGTATCAAGCTAATATTTTGCTGAAAGAAGCTTGCTTTCAATTGAGCAACAAAATTATTCTCAAAATATAATTTCTTAAAATATAATGTTAATTTTTTATTATTTTTTTTATTATTCTTTTTAATTTTTTATTATTCTTTTCTTTAAATTGTATATTAATTATAATTCTTATATAGCCTTTGAAACTCATTTCGCTTGTGAGAATAAATTTACAACAAAATTTTTATGCAAAGTTTTAAGGAATAATCTGGTTCTTGTATATGACGATTTCTTATCAACAAGTGATATAAGATTTGAATTGTTAATAAAAAGTATACAAATAAAATATTTTATAGCGAGCTTAAGGATTGTAATGTAGTTTTTTTATTCGGTTTTCTTAGGTTATGCGGGTGTAGTGCTTGTCGAGCCGTTGTCATATTATAAGACCATATTCTATGCTGGCTTTATTGAAATATTATAGTCTTATGAATTCTTATTACTATCAAAAACAAAATTATTTCAAAATGAAAAAAAAAGAAATTGATACAGAAAGATCTGTAAGCACCTGTATCTGATTATATAAAAAACAACATATATTGTAGGAGACTAACATATTCCAAAATAAAAATAATGTTGCAAGTAAGAATTATAAGTTTAATCAATAATTTATAATCAATTTCATATTTCTTAAGGTATAGTGTTTATTATTAATGTATTTTTCTAACTTTGAATTATTTCGTACTTGGAATGCTTATATAGCCTTAAAAACTCATTTCACTTGCGAGAAGAAATTTAATAAAAAATTTTCTATGCAAATCTTTAAAAAATATCGTAGTTCTGTTTCATGCCTATATTAATTATCTTATTTAAATAATTTAGGTGTCAACAAAAACTTTTTCTGATGGTAGAGTGTCTCGTCTATAAATCGTTGTAACATAGCATCAGTATACGCTATTTCGATCTAATCCTTTTTTCATATGTGTTCAAAAAATTAAATTTTACATTTACTTTTAAAACACGCCATAATTTTAAATAATAGAAAACTAGGTTTCAAATATTTATTAACTTATTTTATCAATTACTACCCTAAAATTAATTAAAACTAATATTTTGAAGTTAAAATAAGACATAAATAAAAAATCATATTTTTCATCAAAAATAAAATACAGTTTACTATTTAAACAAAAGTTGACGAAAGATACAAAAAAAAAGAGAGAGAGAGAGAGAGATAGAAAATTAAAATATAATAAATTTTCACACCAACGAATATAAAATATATAAAAGTAGTATATATGTCGCAGCCCTATAGACGAATCCGCTTTATAGCCTATAAGGCGGCTTATAGACGAATGAGTCTCGAGCGCGGTGCTCGAGCTATAGGGCTAAACCGCGTCAGCTTTATAGGCTATCGGGCGCCTTATAGCCTATAAAGCTGATTCGTTTTAGCCCTATAGCTTGAGCCCCGCGCTCGAGACTCTAACAGTTGTTCAAATAGCCGTAAAATGTTTTAATTCATATTAATTATCAATAAATAATTATTATTATTAATTTTATAAAGATATTTTATATCATATTTAATAATAGCATGATAATTTTTAATATTTATTTTGTGATATATTTTTATTATAATTATTATTTAATAAATTTTATTTACATTTATAGTGAATTGAATACAATTTATAAGTAAATGATAACAAACTTCGTCAACATTATTTTTGATTTATAAAGATAAGAAAATTTGTATTTAAATTTATCGGATGGTCATATACCATTTTTAAATATTATTTTAGTATAGTCATTGGTTCTTAATCGCTAACGTGTATTTCAAATCAAAACGCGTATTTAATCAAAAGTTTTTAAAATGACAGAAAATGGTGAAAATTCAGTTATTGATCAAGTTTCTGAAGATTTTGATTTCGTGGATAAAAATAATTTCTACGAGAAACTTTTTGAATTATACCCTAAGAGAAATAATAAATCGGTTTGGACCAAATCTCAGGAACAATTGGTACTTAATTATCTTAACGAATTTGATGATCCTAATGTTAAAAATAATACTTCTCATTATCATTATAAAGAGAAATATGAAAAAATTGTGGTCAATAATCAAGTGAGTGTTATTTATAAAAGAAATAGTGATAAAGATCCATTTATTCAGATAGTACCACTAGAAGAGTATTATGAATATTTACACAAAGCTCATAAACTTTGCGTGAGGCAGCTGCTAAGCAATCATTATCAGGTGGACAGGGTGTTATGAAGTGCAAATGTAAGCCAGCAGAAAAGCAATGTCAAACAAGAAGATGTGCATGCTTTAGAGCTGAAAGGCTATGCAGTTCAAGATGCCATTCGAGCCTCACGTGCAAAAATAAATAAAAACCAAAAAAATTTTTGACGATAAAATTAATGTAAATTATTTTTTTATGCTATTATTAAATATGATATAAAATATCTTTATAAAATTTTAATATGTAAATAAATGTTACTATTAAATAATAACAAAAATATAAATAATATAAAGAATTAATAATAATAATTATTTATTGATAATTAATATGAATTAAAACATTTTACGGCTATTTGAACAACTGTTAGAGTCTCGAGCGCGGGGCTCAAGCTATAGGGCTAAAACGAATCAGCTTTATAGGCTATAAGGCGCCCGATAGCCTATAAAGCTGACGCGGTTTAGCCCTATAGCTCGAGCACCGCGCTCGAGACTCATTCGTCTATAAGCCGCCTTATAGGCTATAAAGCGGATTCGTCTATAGGGCTGCGACATATATACTCTCATTTGCAAGCCTCGAAGAATAAAAGGGAAAATCCTTTAATAACAAAATCCTCTAATTCCATGAGCTTTTCATAACAACAGTTATATTATAGCATTCAAAACTAAACATATTTTCTCTCTCTCTCTTTCTCTTTTTTTCATAATTCAAAAATATTCAAGTGCAGATTAAACAAAAGATTCGTCATATATAAAACATAGCTTATTGTCGCACGACTTATAAAATTTTTGTCCAGTAAAAAGTATATTCTAGGCTTTATTTCTGCCCCAATTCTCTTTTCCGAAACTTAAGTCTTTCATAAATAAATCAGTGTATATAAAATTTCTCTTTCTCTCTCTCTCACTCTGCCAATAGAATAAATTTTGCGATAATAAAACGTATGTTTATATCTAAAAAAGTTAAAAATATATATAAATTTTAAAAATATTTTACGTTTCCATGATTTTTCTCCCCTCTCTCTCTTTCTCTATATAAATAAATACCTATGGAACTCTGATCTTTTACCGCTCGTGTGTGATGCGGGGGAGTTTTTCGTTGGCTGCATTCAACCGAAAGATGAATCGAAAAGACGTGTGTATTTTGACTTTTTTTTGTATATGCATGTATGTGTGAGATTGATCGTTATTTATAAATAAGAGGAAGTTTTAAATATATACTCTCTGTTATTATTTTCTATTTTTGTAATTTTTTTAGTATGAAAAATTTTTCAGCCATTCGAATAATATCGATGGGTATTTGGAAATTTACATTTAAATTGTATTCGGATGTGGATATGAAGTTACTAACAATAACAACGAAGTTAACAATTTTTTTATCGATGCCAAACATCTGTCATTTTTTTCAAAATAATCATATTCGTAAGCTAATGTTTACTGTTGTAAAAAAAAACTAAACGAGTTAGTAAATGAATTTATCCAAATAAAGAGTACAATTTGATCCTTAACGGAATAAATTGTAAAACAAAAAAACTTCCGATTTTCCTTTTACAAATTTTCTTTCATTCTTTACATAATATAAGTTTACAAAAAAAAAAAACATTTATCATAAGCAGCCTTCAACTTTCTCCCTATTTGCTTCCGTCAACTCTTCAGCTCGCATTATCATCCAAGCAGTAGAAAAGAAATATCAAACTGTTACGTGGCCTAAAGCATATATAACATCATCATCAGTCACACATATTTTTCTTCTTTTTTTTTCCTTATTGTTTATGCTGGTTTTTATTTGCATGTAGGGGAGATCAAGGTGATTTGGGTACGTGGATGGATTTTTAGGTATGATTAAGTTTATGGATTTTTGGTCGAAGAATATTTTGTTACGTTTTTTTAATTTCTTAATTTCTTAAATCGTTCGAAATTTCAAACAAAGTACTAAGACTCAAGATATGTGTCTGATTTTATATCAGATACTTTGTTTTTTACTTTTTGGCTAAAATAACTTATTAATAATCAATAAAACTCTAAATGTATTAAATTTAAACAAATTTCTCGAAACTTAAGCAACCTAGTTATGTAAATTTTCCATGATTAGGGAAACTAAGTCTGTCAGATTTCATCTTAAACTAAAATCGGTACTAAAAATATTAATTAAATTACAATTATTAAATCTTTCTAAACCCAATTTCTGGTAAATATTAGCAACGTATTTACTGAATCTCAATATTAGCCAAATTACCTTGCTTTCCTCTATAACCAACAGATAAAATATTAAATTTTCCATATGCTTCCAAATTAAATTAATTTTTAACCTTGCCTCTCGTTCATTTACTAAACTCCCTAAATTTATACATAACTACCCAGACAAGAGCTTTTAACGAAAAAAAAGACTGTCCAAATGATAACAAAATTTTCTTAGAGTACATACTTTTACTAATTTGATGATCCTTGAAAAAAAAAAATAAATAAACCGAAAAAGATTATTTACTTTTTTTCTACCATTTAGTCTGAAGGGTTTACCAACAACTTTTCAATTTTTTTTCAAAAAGGACATTTTTTTTACTTTATTTGACCTTAATCTCAAGATAAATTTGAAAAAAAATATATTTAATTAAAAAAATATTTATAAAATATAAAGAAGCTTAGAAAACGTCAAAATGGAGCTTAAAAGAAAAAAAAAATGTTTGAAAAAATTCTATTTATCATTAATAAAGATAATAAAATATTTAAAATTGAATAAAATGTCAATAGTTTGAAAAAAAAAACTTTTTTATGTGATCGAAGGAATTTTCTAGAGCATCAGTTGCCAATTACAATTTTCAATTTTATGTAAAAGAAGGGTGAACGAGTGAGTGTGTGAGTGAGATAAAGTATATTATATAACAAAATACAAAATTTATATGTATTATATCGTTAGTTTGAAAACCAATTACAAACTCTTGATTGTCATAACTTTAGTCATTTCGTTATTGGATTAAGGTTAATTACAGTAATCAAACAAGTTTTATTTTCGTATAAAAACGATAATAATAAGAATAATAATTTAATTATTATTTTATGTATTTATTTAAAAAAGTTTAATTAAATTTTTGGTGCATAGGGGAGAACTGGGCAACTTGGGGTTCTTTTTTCAAAAGTTTTTTTGTAAAGCTAAAAAACTTGGTGCAATTTTTCGTAATTTTAAAAGTTTTATTTATTGAATAAAAAGATGATAGTGAATTTTTAGGTTAGAATCGACTCTGTAAAGATTAGTTTTTGGAGTAGTACTTTACCACGGTCCAGGTCTCATAGAGTTTTATTAAGTTTATTTTGCCTGAATCAGTAAAAATTAATTAGTCCTTAATGTAAACATTGAATTATTTCAAATCAAACCTATATTTTAGGCATTCATTTTAAATTCATTCAATTTAAATTATATTTTATACATAGTGAGGACAAAACTGGTCACTTAATTTCCTGACTTCAAATCGTAACTCAAATTCCAATTTCCAATAAAACCTCTTCAAATTTTCTCACACTCCCCTAAAAACCTCATCCATAAATAAATATTCCCTATTATAAAATTACTCACGTCCAAAAAAAAAGTATGTTAAAAATAAAAAAAATGTTTTTATTAAAGCTCATAAAGGATATCCTAGAACAATTTAATAAATAAAAATAGTAAATACAGTCTATAAATATTATCTGATATCATTATGTAAATATGTTTAAAAAAGGAAATATATAAAAAGCATTTAAATTGTTTGAATATAAAATATGAAAATCACCCAATCATTAAAAAAAAAAAAAAGGGGAAAATAAAATGTATATTAGAAAAAAATAGAACATCTGCTATAACATTTTTCCAGAATGACAAGGAATAATAAGAAAGCAGTTACATTGTTGGTAATAGTTGCTGGCACTGAACCAGCCCAAGTATTATCATCCTCATCTTTCTCTCTCACCTCTTCTCTCTGTATTATACAATAGTTTTTTTTTTATTTTTATAGCGTTGTATATAAAGAAAAATAAAATTCAGATTAACCGCCCGCTGCTTCCTTAAGATACCATGTAAAATCAAAAAGGAAATTTGAGGTTAGGTTTTTTTTTTTATGTGAGTTTTTAAAAAATAACTAAAATTTAATTGATGTTTTTTGAATATTTAAAAGCAATGAATTGCAAAGTTGTAGGATATAATTTATAATGAATTTAGAGAGAGAAAGAGAGATAATGGAAATCGTTTTATATATTATTACGCATCTCCCTCGTTTGCTTCCGACAACGTTTTCATCGTTTTCTATCTTTCTCGGTTTAATTCCGGAAGCAAGAATTTGGCAAAATATAGCACATCATCAGTAGAATTAGAGAGAGAGCGAGAGATTACCAAAAAGATGGATGATAGTAATAAAACAAGCGGCTCGCCCCTGACTCGTAATTCGCGACAGTTATAAACGCGATACTTGTCTATGTTCGAAAAGAGCCTTGTAATATCGTTGACTTTAACCATCATTTATGTACGTAGTAAAAAGGATGAGCTTTTATGTACACACAGAAAGCTAGAATTTCTCGAAATTGTTGTTATTATTGTTAAAGAGACAAGGATAATAAATATTCGAGCTGGGACGTAAACACGTGGGGTTAGATTATATACCATGTGATTCTCTCTGGCAGTTTTGTTGTTGGATGGGTTTTAGTTTGATTGAAGAGCTTTAGAGACTTTTTTTTTTCTTTTCAGGCTTTTTTTAGCTGATGGGTATAAAAAAAAACGTCGCAAGTAATGTGATTAAAAAACAGGTGATGTGATACTTTTGACAATAATTTAACTTTCTTGGGTATTTATAGACTAAGTAATAAGTGTAACAGTTTTTTACGAAAAACATTGTAATATCTCACGAGATGCATAAATTATGCATAATTTGTTAAATTTACATAATAAATTATTCATGAAAAAAATGTACACTATATAACTTTAATATTTATATTATTTATGTTAAATTTGCTAAAAAGCTTTTTCAAAATATTATGCAATCATTTTATTTTTTAGTAACTCAATAATTTTAGACTCGAAATGCAAATTAGGATATTAATGGACTGTTTTAAGTCAATTAAAATTTTTTTTGCAGTTGTGAAAATTAAAAATATTTTTATTTTGAAGTTAGAAAAAAAAAAATTTTTTTTTAGAGTTTCTAATATTCTTAAAACAGAAGCCCCAGAAACGCAAACATTTAAAAAATCAATAAACAACTAAAATGCCATAAAAAATAGTAATAAATTAAAAAAAATTTATTATTGCATTATAAAATATTATCATAACACGTTTAGATTGCTGTAATAGAATAATAAAAAATATTTTTTTAAAAAATTCAATAAAAACAATCAACCTTGTGATTATATTGCACTTTACACATTTTTTTATGACTTTATTTTTATGTGTCTTTTTTTTAAACTCAAAATGTAATATTTAATGGAATCTCTTTTTTATGAATAATTTTTAGCCTTTAAGTAAAATAAGGATAAAAAATGTTTAAAAAAACGTATAAAAACTGATAGTAAATTTCTAAATATCGACAGTATTTTGATTTTATTGTTATTAAACGTGTCTCTGAAATAAAATTTTGTTTTTTTCAATAATTAAGGTAAAATTAAAAAATATTTTTCATTACTAACAGTTTCTGTATTTAATGAAAATAAAACTGTTGTGAAAAAAGCAGTTAAAAAATAATTAAGCCTTCTTAAAATGATATTTTAATTAATTTAGTATTTTATTAGAATAATTAAAAATAATTAAAACTTTTTAAAATTAAATTAAATGAATAAACTAATTACTTGGGTAATTACGTTGTTGATGTAAAATAAATTAACAACTTTGTAATCACTTTGTTAAAATAAATTATTGATTGTTAATGAATATTTGATTATTTTTTATGGTGCATTAATAAGGTAAGGGTACGGTTTTTGGCTGGTTAAATTATTTAATATTTGGGTTGTGTAAATAAATGAAAATTTTAACATACTGTGTCAAGAAATAATTTAAAATGTACATATCATATATTCTAAGAAATAAATTAACAGTCTATTAAATTAATTTAAGTCAAATTAGACAGAATAACTTTGCTTTAGCTAATTCTCTTTGCTTGACTGAATTTTTAAATCATACTGACTGTTTTTCTCTTTTTCCCATTCCATTTTTCAAAACAAATAAACTTAACTTTCTTCCAAAAGTCTCAAATTACAATTTAAAACTATTTTTCAAGTATAGACTAAGTTGGTCCAAAAATCGCGTCCTTACCTTATAGACTGAATAATTTTGAATGTGCAAATGAATAAATAATTTTTATTCAAAAACATTTAAATTTAAGCAAAGTTTTAACGAAAAATTTTATTTTTCAGTTTACTCTTAAAAATAAAAATGAAGGGCTCTTTTATTTTCCAATTTTTATTAATTTTTATGGTTATCATTTCTGTTGTCTATTGTGAAAACCAGGCGATTCCTAAATCTGAAGGAAATATGCAAGCTATGAATAATCAGGTATTTTACATGTAGGCTGTCTAGAAAATGTTTTATGAAATCATAAACTTTTTTATTGTATTTTAAAACAAATTAAAAATCCGATTCGACGGTGTTTTTCAAAAGAAAAAATGCAAATACTTTTAATATTAAAAAAAAATGTATAACCGGTTTGTTTAACAACACAACCAACGAGCATGGAACATGTTCACTTACAACACCGATAATAAAGTATCAACGAAAGTATCCCTAGGGACTTCTGCACCAAAGGCCCCTAAATCAAAAATATTTTAAGTCGAATTCACCCCCCCCCCCCCTCCTTCCGAGCCGGACTTTTTCAGATACCTCATGAACATGTTCCATGTTAAAATTTTGATCCTAAATGTATTAAAAATTTTTGTATCGTAATAAAACATTTTCTAAAAGTTTGATTAATTAAAAGCGTAGATTATCTACAAATTTTAATTATACTTTTTCATGTTATCTAGGGCGGATTTCTCGGCAAAGTGAAACCATTTTTTTCCAGTCTCGAACTTCCAACGATACCAAAAGAAAATTTACGTTTTGACGTACTAAAAGATGTAAAAAATTATTTGAACAAAAAAGACGAATAAAAAACACAAAAATTTTTTTTTTAAATTTAAAAATTTCAACCCCGGAGATTTATAAGTGTACGTTTAGCAATTTTACAAGAAAAATTTGCGAAATATCAAAAAAAAAATTGTTGTTCTTTTTATTAAAAATTTTCCAAGAGTTATATTAATTAAAAGCATAAATTATTTACAAAAATTAATCGTATTTTTTCATGTTATCTAGGGTGTCCTTTTTGAGAAGGTTAAACCATTTTTTCCCAGTCTCGATCTTCTAACTATACCAAGAGAAAAATTACATTTCGATACAATAAAAGATTATTCAAACAAAAAGATGATCAAAAAGCACAAAAAATTTTAATTTAATTTTAAAATTTCAATCCCAGAGATTTAAAAGTGTACATTTATCAATTTTACAAGAAAAAGTTGCAAAATACCTAATTAAATATTTTGATGTAATAAAAAATGTAAATAAATGTTTAAACAAAAAGATGAATAAAAAGCAGAAAAAAATTTTTTTTGATTAATTTATTTTAAAAGCTAATAAAAAGAAAATACACAATAGAATTTTCTGTTTAAGAGTATAGAGGACACATAATGCATGTCGGTATACCACGAATAGTTACAACTACAACTTCCGAATTATTCAAGCAAAATCTCGACCTCTTTCACGCTTATTTGCATCCTAACGTCCTGTTTCTTCTTGTTTCTTAGTTTATGAGAGAAATGAAAATCCGGATGAAAATTAATTTACACGTTAGAATGAAAAAACATCCGACACTTTCAGATTAATAAATTTAACTATTTTTTTTTTATCAATGCTGCTTTAATTATAAATTATTTTTTATTCGAGATATTAAATTTATCAACGTCATAAGTGATTATAATTTTATAATTATTTACTTTTGTGCTTTCTTTCTAGTTTTAAATTTTATTTGACTTGTTTAATTACTCGATTTCTATATTTACTTTTAAAATATATATTTTTTTTAAATTTGATAAAAAGTCTAATAAATTTAATAAACTGAAGATTCGTTTTGAAAAAATTGTTTAAAAGTATTTTTGTAGAAAAATTATTATTATAACTCGTAAAGTTAGATCAGTAAATAAATAATTGAAAATGTTACATTTGTGTTGATTTTTTTATGTATAAATTTATAATATAAATTGCAATAATAAAATATATGTATGAAAATTATGGGAAAATTTTTGTTACTTTTTTTTATTCCAGTTACTATTTCAATCAGTTCCCATGTTCTAAAATTAGGTAGGAGTTAAGAAATTCATAAAAATTAGAAAATTTCAATTAAAATATTTATAACTTATACCAAATTAATTTTTTGTACAATACAACTTTGAAGTGAGGTAGGTGTTGTCTAAATAAACAACCCATTAGTACGATGTTTCTCTTACAATATAACTAAAAATTTGCACTTACCAATGCACACGCAACCCTTTAGTTCATGACTACTAACGTAATTTATCAAACGTTTTGTAAATTCGTGTTCGTAAGTATTATATTCTTCGTCAATCTTAGCATTTGGAATAGAATAAATATTTGATAGGACTTAAGTTTGAATGGTTTCTAAAAATGCATCCTTGGATACATTTTTTGGATATTTTGATTTGTTTTAATTCCATTGATTCATGCAGACATAGTTTTTACCAAATTATAACATTGAAGTCGTTTTTAAAATTAAAATTACTAAAATTGTTAGATTAAAATGTTAAATATTCATTTTTGTAAATTGAAAATCGAGTGGAGGCTAAAATATGAATAAAAAGTATTTTTTAAATCCAAACAGTTTATATTCAAAATTTAGTTACCAACTATTTTATCAAATTTTACATTATAAACAGATTTTTAATCAATAAGAAATTTATAAATAATTTTTAGTTACATAAATAATTTAATGATAGTTGAACTAAAAATAAATTTTTTCAACATTTTTTATGATTTAGTTATGATTGTTGATGAACTCATTTTATTTTTATATGCTTATAATTTATTTAAACTTCCAGCTCAAAAAACCCAAAAAATAAAGTAATTAAAATTTATAAAATATTTTTTAACATTTTTTATAATATAAAAAATTCTAAAAATTGTAGTAATCTTTAAATTTTTGCCTAAATTTCGTAGCTTTTATCAGCAAAAATTTTTTAATTACTTTAACTGAAATACAATTGGATTTCAAGATTGGAAACTAAATTTTTTGAGTAATACTGATTGTCTAGGATTAAAGTTTTGATGAATTAAAATTAGCCCACAAAAGAACCAAATTCTAGGATGTTCGTGGTTTTATAATAGTAAAATGGTTCCTGATAAAAACAATTCAAATATTAACATTTGATAACTTGCTCTTAATTATGATGGTCAATCTTTAATTTAATTATTTTAATCTTGATCTCGCTGCTTTAAAGATTCTCATTAAATCAAATGCTATAAGACAGACGATTAAACGTACATTGCAAATTTTTAGTACGAAAACTTGTATTGAAAACATGCTTGTAACAAATTTGATAACACGTGATAAGTAAAAATCTTAGGCTTTTCATTTACGCAGATTAATTTTAAGTAGGAGACAGGTCAATAAAGGACAGTCGAAAAAGTGCATTTTAAAATATTTTTTACAAAATTCTAGAAAATTTTGATTTTATTTATTCACGTGAAAAGGTTCATAAATTTATATCCGTGTTAAATTAGAAGAAAGTTAATTTTAAAATATCTGATAATTAACCTATCAGTCAATTTTTTTTCTTTCTAGTTTTTGATTTAATTTAATTACGTGATTTTTATTGCTGATAATAAAAAATTATAAATTTATCTATTTTTCAAAGAAAATCGATTTTATTATTAACCAGAAAATTAACTTCTTTCTAAAAAACTTGATAAAAAATTTGATAAATATTTTGTATAAAAAGCTTGAGTTTTTAAAAAAACTGTCAATTCGTATTTTAGTCTGATTCTCATTTTACTAAATTTTAAAATTCATCAAACATGAATACTTTACGTTTAAACTTAATAGTTTTGGTAATTTTAGTTATTGAAATTAATTCAATACTGTCAATGACACATTATTATCGAGGTGGCGCCGATATGACAATTAACGTTGTTGCTCAAAACTGTATGAACAAATGGGGTCCAATATCAGAAACTCCTGAAAAGTGTACACAAGGGTGTATGTTAAAAAGTTATTTAGTTGTGAGTAAAAATATTGAATTTTTTAATTACTTAAAATTAAAAATTAATGTTGTTATTGATAGGTTAAAGCAAATGATTTAGAAGACATCGATGTTACGGTTGACGAAGAATATAATCGTTACGCAAATGAATTCTTATGGAATTTAAGAAAATACACAAATAACCAACACTTGAAAATTTGTTTGTTAGCTTGTAAGTATTGCACCTGATGAATTTTTATTGATACATTAAGCGTAATGTTGTACTAATTTATTGTGTTGTTTAGCTGGAGATGACGATTGTAAGCTTCAGAAATGCCTTGAAGAAATAATTGAGCAGGTAAACTAACAACGTCTTACGTAAAATGTTATTTTTTATTTGCAGTTAAATAATTTTTTAATTATTTTAATTTTAGGTGAAAAAAATTAAGGCCACCACAATTAATGAATTCTAATTTCTAAATATTTTTTGAGGAGAGAATATAATATGCTTAAATGTTACAATGTAGAAAAAATATTAAGACCAAGGATTAAATAAATTTTTTTTAGAAATTTATGCATTCTTGTAAATTTATGTACTTGAAAGAAAATTTCAATAAAAAATAAAAAGATAAAAAATTAATTCCTCTTTATTGGTACAATTTATTTTTTTTACTTTTGGGCTTATTTATTGAAATCGATTTGTAATTCAATGATTTTTTTGGATAGGATCAACATGATCTATAGAAAATTTCCCTAGAAACACGATAGTCTAAAAGTTTTTCAAAATTTTCACGTGGAAAGCCGGAAAATTGGAAAATTTATAATTAAAGGACATTCTTGGGAGGTTCGGAAAGTTAAACTTATTATTTAAGATAAATTTATTTATCCTTCTCTTAACTGGGACTTTTACCTATAAAAATGGATAGATTTTACTTTATTGGACCTTGGTAACGAGTTAATTTCGTTTTTGGTATCTCGTCATAAAGATATATTAAGGTTAAACCCGCTGCGCTTTAGTATCCTAAACCTGGACCCTTTTTTTAGGAATCATCCCATCTTTTTTGAACAAAAGAGTGGTTTTCGCTAATTCTCTACTGTGTACCAATTTTCGGCACTCTCCTTCTCAATTCCAATTTTGTAATTCGGTGATTTAATAATAAAATATAAAAAGTATAACATTAGATGATATTTAAATTTGAAAAAGAGGTAAACAGTAAACAATAAACAACAATAAACAAACAATATTTTTTATTGAAACACCGCTTTAGAATTTACGCAGTCGAATATACACGTCATAGGATTAATAAAAATATTAGAATGACAAAAACTTCTTTGAAAAACGGATTTTTTTGACGTCAAAGACAAATATAAAACAATTCTATCTATAATAATGTATAATTTATAAAAGTTGTAAAAATTTAATATTACGAAATTTCTAGTGTTCTTAAGTTGGATGAAGTAAAATATTTATCTATACCATACTTGCTAGCAATCAGAATTAAACAAAAAAAGTCAAATAGTAGTTTAGACCATAGTATAATAAATATGCCTTGGTTTAGACAAATAATTTGTAATAAATATTATTAATTTTGAACACGACATTTTAAAAGTAGGTATAAGTAATTTAAATTATTCTTCTTAAAAAATCTATTTTTATCATCCAGAAATGTTTTATATTATGTCTTTGACGTAAAAAAAAATCCATTTTTCAAAGCTGGAATTCGGAATGCCACAACCGGATTTCCGCAACTGGGATTCCGGAATTTCTCCGATTGCGGCAACCGGAATTTTTTTCGGTGTAGTTAAATTAACGTGACTTTTACTTTGTATTTAAATAAACGTGACTTTTGCGAGCGTAGTTTGTTGTTTAAAAAATTTGTTTTTAAAAAATTAATAAACTACAATGCTCAAAAGTCACGTTCTAAAAAAAAAAATAATATATCAGTTAAAAAAATTTATCAAATGAATAAATTGCTTTTAATTACCGATAATTAAATTTATGTTTATTTAGGTGTATTCTCTTTTTTCTATAAATTAATTTGAATACATAGTTTTTTCAATATAAGAAACTCATTCATAATTATGTGGTGTAATTTGATGTTCCAAAAGTAGTGAATCCCCTCCTTAGTTAAAAAATACCTGTGTTTAATAAAACGGTATCAAAGCATTATCAAAAACTGATATTTTTTTAATCGTTATTTATTCAGAGATTAATACTTTTTTAAGTTTGAAGCACGTTTAAAGTCAATACAATTAATTTTTTTAGATAACAATTTGATAAATCTACAGTATAAAACTGGAGTTTAAAAAAAAAATTTTTATTTATCAAATTAACTTAGTACATAATTAATCAAATAATTATTTTGAAAAAAATGTCATTTTTCAATTTAAATTTATTAGTTTTAATATTTTTAACAGTGCAGGAAATAAATTTAGTATTATCATTTAAACGTTATTATCATAATAATGGATTAGACATGACAGCAGACGTTGTTGCTCATAATTGTTCAATTAAATTAAATAATAGAAGAAATTGCATGGAAGGATGCAGGTTAAAATATTATTTGATCGTAAGTTATTTTTTACGTTAATTTTTCTGATTTTATTTTTACGAAAGTTAAATTTTTTTTTATATCTTAGGTTAGAAGTAATGGTAATGTTGAAATTCATAATGGTATAAAATATACATCGGAATTCATTAATAATTTCGAAAAATTTTCAAATAACGAAGATTTAAAAATTTGTTACTTGGCTGGTAAGTGTTGATTTATTCTCGGATTTATATTAAAGTAGCTTATAAAAATACCTTGTTTATTTATTAAACATTTAAATGTTGAACTAAATTAATATCGAGAAGCTAGCGTATCATTCCGTATGCAAAATTCCGATCGGGTGTTTAATTGAGTTTTTTGACCCGCTGATTCTGAATCTGCACTCTACAGTTATTTTTTCTCTAAAACTGGGGCATTTGCCGCTATAGAGTGCGTTTAGGGGGGATTAAAACGATATTTTTTGCAGATATCTTGGAAGGTGCGCGTCTTGAGTTATTTAAACATAAGTAAAATTTATTTTTTTGACCCGCTGATTCAAAATCTGTAAATATTTTTTCTCTAAAACTAGGGCGTTCGCCGCACAGCGTGCCGAATCAATCAAAAATCTTGACTCCGTAAAATTTTATTTTTTCACCCATTTATTTTTTTAAATCCTTCGTATGCAATCCTACTCTTATGGAAACCTGCTAGTTTTTCAATTATTTACAAATTTAAATTCACCTCTTAAACATTTTTGTATACGCTAAAATTGTATTCACAGGGTTAGTAAGTTTATTTGCAATTAAAAAAACCTTGTTTATGGACACTGTTGCCTTTTACCTGAGTCAAAGAGCAAGAATTTTTAAAAAGTAGCAGGTTTCCATAAAAGTAGGATAGTATACGAAGGATTTAAAAAAATATGTGGGTGAAAAAATTAAATTCTAAGAAGTCAGCAGATTTTTGATTGAATCGGCACACTGTGCGCCGCTAGAGGGCGTTTAAAGGGTAAAGACGCTATTTTTCGCAAATATTGAAACCATTGGTTGTATCGGCTAGTACCCAAACCTTGTAACTTACTTTTTTTTTTCTTAAAAATTTTTGCAAATATCTTGGAAGCTACGTGCCTATTGCCTAGGATACTTAAAACCAAGTAACTTATATTTTTTACACTCACTGATTTCAAATAAGCAGCTAATTTTTTTCTAAATCTAAGAAGTTTGCCGCTTAAGGGTGTTTTGGAGTAAAAACACTATTTTTTGCAAATATCTCGGAAGATACGCGTATAGTTTTATGAGCTGCTGATTCCGGATCGATGTTTAGTGAACTTTTCTCTAAAATTATTATGTCCCCCCAGCTTTAGAGAAATAATAACTAAACATTTGTAACCAGTGAGTCAAAAACCTGAAAATAACTTGGTTTTAGGTATCTTAGGACACGTAGCTTCCAAGATATCTGCAAAAAATAGGATTTTCACTCCCTAAGCGCCCTATAACGTCGAACGCCCTAGTTTTAAAGAAAAAATAGCTGCAGATTTGGAATAAACGGATCAAAAATGTATATGTTACTTGGGTTTAAGTATCTTAGGAAGCGTAGTTTCCAAGATGTGTGCGAGAAATGGCGTTTTTACCCTCCCCCCCCCCCCCCCCCTTAATCGTCCTCTAGCGACGAACGCGCCAGTCTTAGAGAAAGAATCAGCAGGTGAATTTTCGATCGGATTTTTTGCATAGAGAATGATACGCTAGCTTCTCGACTATAAACTTTTGGATAACATTATTGTTGAATAAATTAATTTTGTTTGAGTAACAAAGCTTTTTATGTTGATCTCTTAATTTACACACGAGTGTATTCTTACAAGAGGGCACCTTTGAGAAACCAAATTATAGTTATGGGCGACTTTAATAAATAACCCTATTTAATAACATTGCGCCCAATTTTTTTAGCCCAAAAGATCCATTGGAATAGGCAGAGAATATCGGGGATGTTTTTTCAATGTTTTAAAATCATCCATAACTATAATAAATTGAAACTTTGATTCCAAAATGTAATGGTCTCCTCTTGTAAGTGGATTAAAGGAACTTTTCATAAGACAATTTTCCCGGTTGATGTAAAAAGTGTATTAATTGATTGATAATTTAGGTCGTGGTAATCAACCAGATGATGATTGCGTATTTCAAAGATGTATTGAACAAAGAAACAACAGGGTAAATATCAAACAATTTAAAAATATAAAATCAGTAAAATATTTTTTTGAATTCTATATTTCGTTCTATAATCTCACTGATATATGAAATAACTCCAAATAAGAATTCACAAAAAATTTGTTTAATTTCAGAATAAGCAAATCAAAAGATGTACAGAGAAAAATCAAAAAAATCTTTGCGCTCAAGCTTGTCTCCTGAGAAAGAATCTTAAAGTAGGTCTTTTGCTAATTTTTTTACGCCACCGGGGAAATAAAATTTGTGTTTGATCAAAGTATTTTGACATGGTACATGCTCATAAATAGAAAGAGGCACAAATTCAAGGGGGGGGGGGGGAGTTCGATGCCTTATAACACTTAGAGAGTATAAGTTAAAACTGTTATAAGTCAGTTCTCTGGTTGTGTTATTATATAAACCAAGTTAGAAATTTAGAGAAAATGATTTTAACTGATTACTTAAAGCGATTACAAGAATATATCTCTTTGGGAAATCAAATTTTCTCAGAACCTTAAATAATGTTTTTTTTTTTAAATTGAACATATTTGATCATGCATGAATTTTTTCCCTAGGAATTCTTATATTTCTTGATAAAATTATTTTAAAAATAATACTTGTTTAGATAAATGACAAGGGTCTCTATACACTGGATGTTGTAAATTTACCATCTGGATTTCCATTTTCTGATAGTTTCAAAACAGATGTAAACAATCATAACTTTAAATATTGTTTGAGAAAAGGTAAGATGATTACTTAACCTAATTAGATGATTAGATCTTTATTCACAATATTAAAACAATTTTTTTTTTCTTTTAGCTAAAAATAATGACTGCAAATTTCTAGATTGTCTTCAGAATCATCCCTAGTTTTTGATAAAAAATACAAAAATATTTATTCTGCAGTTATGAAAGCTTGTAAATTATCAATTTTCGAATGAAGGTTTCAAATATTGTGGAAAAATACTTAAACGTGTTAACCTTTTAATGTAAAGTTTTGAAAAATACTTGAGCTCATAGCATAAATACAAATTACATCCATAAAGTGAAATAGCTCATAATTTATATGAATTTAATAAATATTTTTAATTTATAATATTTTTATTGATACATAAACTCTTATTGTGTGCATTTATTAATTAAAATTGTGTCGAAAAAATAGGAGAATTTAAAAACCTTCTACTTTTGGATAAAAAAAGAAAAACTTTTATATTTAACAGCAAGTATTTGGTGCCATTTGAGCCACATCTATTCATAACAATAATAATATTACCAGTATTAAATTTACAATTGTATAAAAAATAAAAATTTTGTTAAAAAAGTAAAATAAAATAATAGTAAAATTTTAAAAATCGTTATCTATTCATGGTATTTAAATTAAATATTTCCGTATAGGATAGCGATATAAATGTGTTAGTGAGTATAATAACGAAAATACATATGATTATCATTAAAATTTGAGAGTTTCCGACCGACCGTTATGGAAATATATTTACATACATGGAAAATTGGAATATGCGATATAAACCAAGTTGCAGTTCTGTATTATACACGTTTAAATTTTCTGACATTCAAGTCAAATATTCGCGGGATATATATTTACATTAAATATTTATGTGTTCATGTGTGTGTGAGTAATAAACATTTAAATGCGGGTCATATATATACACATTTAATATTTAGAGCGTTAATTGTATGAGAATGTAATTTCCGTTAAGTTATATATATATATATATAGTTTTTGCGATCAATGCTTTTAACTATATAATTTTCATAACACACCTACACACACATACATATTAATTTATATCAAATTTTCCAGAAAGATATTATATTTTACTTGTCAAATATTCGTTTACTTGTAATGTTTATTCCTTTTCAAAGAAATTATTTTTATTGCATTTCTTGGTTTTATATATTTAGGTTTATATTTTAGTCTGCCAGTTGGTTTATGATAGTAGCTTGATTTTTTTACTGAATTGTTGTGAATAAAAAGGCATGTAAAATTATAAAAATTTAATTTAGAGTATCGAGAGTTGTGTGGGTTTTGGAAAGAAGGACCTTTTCAAAGGATTTAAATTGTAACTCAAGGTAACTGCCAAAAAAAAAACAGCATTATTAGGGTTTTATAAAAAAGCCACACGTAGAACTATAAAAAAATTTGTTTTTAAGTAATACTTTCTTCATGGGATTAAGTGATTCTTTAATTAAATTTTTCTAATTTTGTATTACAAAAATTTTAAGTACCCAAAAATCATTAATTTTTATAAAAAATATTTACATTACCTCGAACATCCATCAGCTTGAAATGCCTTGTAATTAATATCTAAAAATTTAATTATAAAAATAATAAATAAACTGCTGAAACGAAGAAATTAAAAAAAATATTTAAAAAACGAAGCAAATGATTTATAGAAGCAATTTAATCTTGACATAATTTCTTTTGTTTATATTTAATAAATTCAAAAATTCTATATAAATCTTTTGATATATAAATTTCAAAGGAAACTATAATTAGAAAAATAACTCAAGTATATTTTTATTTAATCTTTATACTCGAAAATTTTCTGCTATTTTTATAATTTTGATTGATTCCAGAAGCGTATAGATTTATTTTTCGACTTTATATATATTTGACCGATAAAAAGTTTTTAAAAATATTTATTTTCATTATGCCACAACGTTAGTTATTCATAAAGTAAAATTCAGTCGAAGAATTTTTTTTCAATTTTATTTTGATAAATTGAAATTTTTTAAGCCATTGATTTTTTTTTTTTTTTTTTTGACTAAAATGCTTGATTTTTTAATTCGATGGTTTTGATAAGCGATGAGTGATAGACAGTTTTGTTTTTTATTGAAATCTTTGATTTTTTTTATGCATCAGTAAAAAGTACATTGTAGAAAAATTAACAAAAATTTATATAAAAATTTTTATTTTGCAAAAAATTGTTTATTTATTTAAAAGTTTTATCTGTGTGTGTGTGTGTAGATAAATAAATAAAAAAATACATGGTATGTAATTTTCTTGCAATCGAGCCTTGTAACATTTTCCAGATGTTATTTCTGTTTTAATCTAAACACATATTTTTTTATCAAATTTTAGGTTATTTAAGATATTAATTTTTGTTTATTGTTACTTTATAGAAACATAAAATAATTGTTTGCCCTACTTCTTTTTTAATTAATTAATGAATTTTTTGAAATATAGCACTTTTTATTACTAGGGTATAAATTTTTACTTTTATTTATTAAATATGCTGATAAACTAAAAATTTCGTATTACTTAAAGGTGGGCGGGTGTTTATACAAGTTTCTAAAGTTCTACAAAAACGTAGGACTTGTGTAAAAAATTCCGCGCCAAATTTTAAGCACTAATTTTACCTGAGACGGAAAAAATTTTTTGAATTCACGTAGGACACTAATTCACAAAATTTTACCCATACAATTCAACGAAAATTCTTAGGTCACGATTCTTCATTTTGATTTAGGTCTGACGATCGTGTTTAAAAATACAAAAATTATCTAAAATTCTATTTTTTAATTATTAAAAATATGTAAATATTAAACACTAAAACATCGGCATTAAATTTAAGTACATAAATTATTCGTGACTCGTAAAATATTAATCTTGATGAAAAAAAAGAAAAAATCTTAATATAATAAAACTCTTGCTCTTAAAAAGCCAGATAATAATTTCAAAGGCATATATAATACATACTTAAACAGAAAAAAAAAATATATATATATATTTATATATAGCAAAAACACGCATACATGTAAACGTTCTTCTTATAATTCCATAGTTAAATTCGTTAAAGGATCATCACCTTGTTCCTTCTATAATGCTCCACGTAGAGATAATATATAATTCTATAGGTTAGACGAGAAGAACGCATAATATAACGAGGCTAGGCATCGGACGCCTAATGAAATTCTTGTGGTTTCCGGGTAATCCCGTCTCTTCTCTTAAGACAAGGATAGATTAACGTTTTCTCTATGTTAAACTTGATAAAGACGATGTATGTGTTGGAAAAGATGTAGGAAAAGGGAAATTTTCAATTAGAAAACTTTGGAAACAAATGAATTATTTAGAATAGAATGTACATGGTATATATTTATTTTTAGGTTATGTAAATTATTTTTTATTTTCAATACCACGTATATCGACATCGATATTATTGCTGTTGTTGTTTTCTCCATAGTTGTTCGAATTATAGCTTTTCGTTTCGCATTAAAACGAGGTTAGGTTCATTAAAACTCGATTTATGATAAAACTTGTGTATATACACTCGTCGTCGTGTATTATATAGCTTAAGTTTTCCTAACCTCAAATGAACGTTAAACCTAAAATGTTGTCTCGCACACACACAGACATTAAACATTGTATATATTTCTTTCTCCTTGATGTTCTATCCATTTTGGAGTTTAGACCAAAACTAGTACACTTAACTGCAGTTTCGTCATTAAATTCAAGAGATTAAGTGCTTTTCGAAAGCGCGTTCGCACACAAACCTCGAAAACTTACTCTCTGTATAATCATTCAATGTTCTTCTTCAATGTGTGTTTATACAGCTTAAAAACTCTCACATAAACACATAAACATCAGACGGAAAAGATTCGATAAGTAGTATACCGATGACGTCTAAGTTTTTCGTCGTGTAATAAATAAAGTTGAAAATGTGTTTTCAAATAAAAGAAGAAAAAAACAGAAAGAAAAAAAAAACATCGTGAAAACGATCTCTGGGAAATAAATTTTCGTTTAAAAGCATCGATCGCAATGTTGTTGTATTTTGTTCAACTATGGTATTTTCGCACCGTTGCTTTAGGCTATATATACACATTAAATTCAATTCGAAGATCTGACTGTTGTGTACCACCAAGTCGATATGTTATATAGAGGTGTCATACGCCCTTGGCATATTACGAACAAAGTTAAAACTATTCCTCTACTTAAATTTATAAGATTCTTCCCTTTTTTTTGTAAGGAAAATTCAATAACAAGAAATAGATCAGCCTTGATTTATATTAACTTTTTAAATCGAAATAATAATTTTGCAGCTTAGTCCAATTTTAGGCCTAACTCTGAATATTCTTGTCAAAATTACAAATTCTATTCGTCTAACTACTTCCCGCAATGTTACTCATTTTCAGGTACCTGCACTGTAAAAAGTAACTTTCTTAGATTTACAAAAAAAATAGAATTTTTTCGAAAAATTAGTAAATTTTCAAAAAATGTTGTAAATATTCGATAAAAATCGTAAATTTACTAAATTTAGTATATTATCGAAAAATTCGAAAATTCTCGATTTTTTTTTGTGAATTTACGAAAAAAGTTGTAAATTCTCAACTATTTTTCGGTAATTTACAACTATTTTTTGTAAATTTTCGAAAAAATATTGTAAATTATCAATTTTTCTTGCGAAAATTTACTAATTTTTCGAAAACGGTCTAATTTTTCTGTTAATATAAGAAAGTTATTGCAGTGTGCTTATCTTACAAAATATATCCTTTAATTAAAATACTGAAAAACCTTTACTAGGCATATATTTTACAACCTTTCCCACAGCCAAGTTTTACTAAAAAATTTTTTTCCGTATAAATCCAATATATGCATAACATTTAGCCTCTCTCTCTATCTATATATATATAACCTTATTCTAAAAATAATTCACGATCGTTCATCGAACTTTCTGTATATTTTTGAAGTATATATTATATAGATTGCATTGAATAAAAGCCGAAAATATCTTTTCGAGTTTAATAATGAAACAATAGTCAATTCTAAAACCCTCTTAACTTGTGCATCCTTCAATCTATATATGTTATATATAATATAAGCCTCTTAAAATATATATAAGAAGATCGATAATATTCCAACAAAGTGAAGTATCAAATCCTTCACTATATATTCTCATCCTTCAGGTCACTAACTTTACCCTTACTTATAATTTAGAACTTCAAGATATAGCCATTTAATTTAAATAAATCAATTTTTTTTTTTACTTTACTTTTTTATTACAGGATGCAACAACACTGCTACTAAAAACGAAATTTATTTATAATCAATGATTTTTTTTTTCAAAATAATTGATGAGTTTTAGGGAATTGAGATGTTATGTCCTGATAGAAGCGATAGATGGATCGACAGTATTTACTGGACATTTTGGTTAAATGTCGACAATGATTGATATAGGTTTTCTCTAAAATTTCTTCTTGTTATTGTTACTCCATCTCTCTCTTTCTCTCTCTTTTTACATAAATCACGTAATAAATTTTTTTTTAATTGAAAAATACTTTTTTTTTACAGTGTAGATTGTAATAATAATAATAATCGGAGATAAAATTAAGCAATATATTTTGAACATTTAGTGAATTATCAGTAATGGGGATGTTAAATTTTGTATATTCGAATATTATGTGGATCTTTATTTCCGATTGTTATCAGATATAGAAATTCAATTCGATGTGTACATTGCTTAATGTGTGTTGGTTATGCCTGATGTATTAAGAGATTATTTATTGTTAAATGTTAGAAGATAATTTTTATTTGATTTTTATATATAAAAAATTGTCCAGACAAAGTACACTAATGCACAATAATTTTACTAGAAATTCTTAAATTTAATATTCTTTTTGAACTATAAATAACAATGGACGATATTTTCATCAATTAATAAAATTAAATTAGCATAATCTCAAAAAGTTTAACAAAATACATTTAAATCTAAAATTTCTCTATTTACAAAAGAGAAAGAGACAGCCTATATATATATAAAATTATGAAAATTGAGACAAGCGTAATAATTGATAATAATTTTGTTTAGTATAAAACGTAACGTTGATTTTCGTAATACGTCTTTCCAATCTTTTAACACGTATAAATAGTATGAAAGCAATTTGGCAACTATTCAAAATTCGAGTTTATGTTTATCCTATCTTCCCCTCTAAAAAAAATTTTCTTCTCATATATGAAAGACTAAATAAAGGCTAATTACAACATCTGTTTCATTTTTTTTTCTTGATTACGTTAAGAATATTTTTTTTTGAGAAAAAATTGAATAAAAGTTCATGTACAGTGTGTAAGCGAATAAAGGTGTATGTTTTTAATCAAAAATGACTAGCTTGCGTGCTGCACGAGCTTTTTCATTTCTTATATATAAAATGTACTTTATTTTCTTAGATATAACGCGTTCATTATAAATGTCGATTTATACTAAAAAAAAGAGTTAAAAAGTAAGCGTGAATCGTGACTGATTATGCTAATGGTCATGATGCTCTTGAGAATATTTAATAGTCTTTCTATTTTATATTAAACTATGTCGTGTGCTTTATTTCTCAGAAAAAAAAAGTCTATAATTTTCAAAACTTCTTTCAAAATTAAGATGTTTTTTATTGCTTAATTTTTGTTATTTATGAAAAAATTGTCTGATAAAACATGTAGATTAAAAGATATCTTGTATGAATAGGATTCTTTTGGGAATTTGAAAAAAAATATTCTAGACAAACTTTTTTGTAAAAAAAAAATTAAACTTTTTAAAAAAAGATTCTTCTTCATATGTAAATCAAAAATCCCAACGGGTATTACGTAGAAGATATGGAAATATTTAGATGTGTGTGTGTATATTTAGATAAAATATAAATATTATTCTCGTATTAGACTTTTTCTGTTTATCTATTACTTTTTTTTTATCAAAGTCTCTGTTCTGGGTAAACTTGTAGTTTTATTTTATTTTTTTTTTCTTGGGTTCGTACAATGGTGTATCAGATACGCGAATTTATGAAAATATTTGGAGATTTAATATTTATTTTTAGTTAGTTCAGTTAGTTTAGCAAATATTTTGTTGTTTTTTGAATTCAAAAATGCGGTTTGGGAAGACACAAAATTTTTTAATTTTTTAATTTTTTATATTATTACATATTTTGGATGTAAAAAGAAAAATACAATTGGAAATATTATAAAAATTTTGCTTCTTCGACTTAAATTCTTTGTTGAACTTAGAGTCATAGATTCATCGAGCGAGTATTCCAAAATGATAATTCTAACAAGTAAATTAAGTCAACTATAAATAAGAACTTTCAGAAGCAAAAATTACTTAAATAAATCTTATTTACCATTACTAATAAATATAAATAAATAAATCTTACTTATGACTCAACATGAAGTTATCATGTATTTATAGCCTTTAGAATGCATTTCACTTGCGAGAATAATTTTTATCACAAAACTCTCGTTTTAAAGAGTCCGAAAATACAAGAAATTAATAAAGAATTTTCAAAAATTACGTTAGATTTAGGGGATGGAGGAACTTTACCGATTTAGGAACTTTTACCGACAATTTTATATAAATCAGGTTAATCATATCAGTTTTTCCAACAGTGTACATACAGAAACAAAAAGAAACTAAATACAAAATTTATTTAATTAATTTAGTTATTAATAAATAAATGAATACACAGAAAAACGAAAACAAAATAAATATTTGACCATTAATCAAAATATTATATCGATAATAATCATTCTCTTGTATTTTAATTAAAAAAAGTAAAAAGAGTAACAGTAAATATATAAATAACAGTCATAACAAATATATACCGAAAAAGAGAGAGAGAGAGAGAGAGAGAGAGAGAGAAAGAATGCCAAAATCATTATTAATAGGATACTCATCAATTACGTTTTACAAAACCCAAGTTCGGATTACCATTATTAAACAAACAGTAATTACTGTATATAAACGAAATAATAAAAAAGTTTTTAAAAAATGTAATCGTTAATTATATATATTTTAAAAGTATAAAACGTTAATTAATATTCTCTGCATGTTAATTGGATAATAAAATATAATTAAAGTTTCGCTTTGCTTTTTGTATTTACTTTTTTCTTATATTTTGTTTGTTTATATTGAAATTAATTAATTAATTTTGTTTTTTTTTAATATTTAAAAATTTTTTTATATATGGGTTAGTTTTTTGTTATTGGGACTTTTGGGAATGGGTGTGCAAAGTTACTTGGCGATTTGCAGGTTTATAAACAGGGTTATTTTTTACCAGCCAATTTGTGTTTTTAAGATCAAATTTGTATCTTTTTGTCATTATTTATTTGGTTCGTGTTTAGTTTATTCGATTTTTACTAGATTTTTAGGGACACTAAAATAAAAATAATTATTTTCCAGTGACTACTGCTAGAATTAGATCCACACTGTAAAAAGTAACTTTCTTATATTAACAAAAAAATAGCACATTTTCGAAAAATTAGTAAATTTTCAAAAAAATTTGTAAATATTCGAAAAAAATCGTATATTTATTAAAAGTATATTAACAAAAAAATCGAGAATTCTCGAATTTTTCGAGAATATACTAAATTTAGTAAATTTACGATTTTTATCGAATATTTACAAAATTTTTTGAAAATTCATTAATTTTTCGAAAAAATTCTATATTTTTTGTAAATCTAAGAAAGTTACTTTTTACAGTGCAAATATATAAAAAAATGATCACTTTTTTTACTTTACTTTGTAATTTTTCTGATATGCTTAAAAAAATTGCAAAATTTCGATTATTGAAAGAAACAGCCATATAAAATCAGTTGTTTTAAAATAAAAAATTTATTAAAATTTTTATTTGCGATTAAAAAAATCTGTGTGTTAATTTAAAGCGATAAAATATATATTTTTAAAAAATTTAATTAGACTCTACTGTTTACTAATAAAACGTCAGTTTAAATAAAGAAAATTAAAATTTATTACAAAAAACTATTTAATTGCATAAACTTTTTCATATAAATATTTTTATTAAGAAAATATATTTTTTGGATTATGTTCAACAAATTTTTTAAAAACTTTTTTTTTTGTAACAAAAATAAATAACATAAATAATAGTAAATTTATAGTTTAAAAAGTAGAAAAGTTTATTTTATAGTGATTAATTTTATTTGTAAGAGTTTATTAAAGTAAAAATATTTACTTTTTTATTGTTTGAGAAAAATTTTATTTTACTTTTTGAAAGTAGAGTGTTTGAATTCGAGCTTAATTTTAGTTTAGTTTGAAGAATTTATTCGAAAAATAAGCCTAAATTATTAAGATTTATGCTTGTGCAAAAATAATTGGTTATGATAGTAAAAAATTTTTAACGCTACTTCCTGATCGAATATTGACTCGAACTACTGAAATTTATTTTGGATGAATACGGTTTGCATTTTTAGGTATCTTTGTTTGGATTTTAAAAAAATTGTAATTTTATTTAGGTAAATTGCTTGAAAATTTTCAAGAGATCTTTCATAATTTTTGTTTGCAAGTTATTATGGGCTTGTCGTAATTAGTAACTTATTTTTGCAATTCTAACATGGTATGAGTATCTGCTTACCTTGCATACGTTATCAAAAAAATAAGGATTAGCAAAACATGTCAAAAGTCAATAAATTTATTGAGTCTTAACTCAGCTCTTCAAATTGCATTTCACACGAAATATACAAAAACAATACTTAATAAATCATGAGCTTAAAAAAAAAAAAATTTTTGCCAAAAAAAAGGTAAACATTTTTAATCGGATTAAAATGTACGTGTCGTCATTAGATATACAAAAATATATGATAAAATCCTTAAAATTCTGAGCGATAATATAAAAAACAAGTAAAACTTGTGTAAAATCCAACAATTTACAATATCAGAGTTTTGAATAAATAGAAAACATATGAGAGAGAGAGTCAGTTTTACAAACATAAATACACACATACTCGAGCTATTCATTTTCTCTCCCTTATAAAACGGCTTAACGTTTGTATATACAGAAAATACAAAAACACAACGTCAGCGTAATATTATGGATTAGCCGTTGAAGCTTTTCAAGAGTATACAAATAAAGTAGTATTAGTTTAAAGCGTCATAATGTAAATTTATATCTTTCTGTCTTTATGTTTTTATATACCAATTTCCTCGAAATATAACTTGAAAAAATATTTTTTAAATTTAATGCTTGAATTATTTTTTTCTTTAAAAAATTTTTTTGATCATCTATGCGCTCTGTACTTTTTTTGATGTATCAAAAAGGAACGCTATAATGTATTCTTTAAAGAATATATTATTTGTAACGCCTCCGGAGATTTATGTGATATAAGATTTTTTTAGGTACAAGGTGTTTTTATAGTATCAAAAGTATTTATTTTTATGTATTAACGTGTATTTTGTCAGTAGAAAGTTTAAAATTTTTGAAAGTGTTTTTTTAATAATTTGAATTGTCGACAATTCTTTTTTAAATATTTGAATAATAATTTCTTGAAAATGAGTAAATTTCTTGGGCTGGAATTGAAAATTTTAAAATTCTCTAACTTCTAAGCAAATTTTGTTTTTAATAATTAATATATTTAATTTATTTCTAGCTTCTAAAATATTCAAATTTGAAAAGTAGCTTTTGAAATTTCCAAAAACGTCCTTAATATTTTAGGCTATTTTCTGTATAACCCTTTTAGGGCAGAATATTGAAATCATGAGAATTGATGTAAATATATGATATTTCAAGACTTATGCATTTTAATTTCAAAAATTAATGAAAAAGTCTCCCATACGGTTAAACTAAAAAAGGGCTGCAAGCTCACTTTTACTAAAACACCAAATTTAAAAATGACATAAATTTTTTATTTTTACTTCATTATAACTAAAAAAAAACTTTAAAAATCTTCATATTATGCTAGTGCAACGAAGATCCCTAAAGGGTTAAGAAATACTAGAAAATTTTCTCTTTAATCTGAATAAATAACCCTAAAAACTCTTTTCCATAAAACAGCTAAAACGAATAAATAATTTTCTTGAAGTAATTAAAGTCAATAATATTAAATGAAATAATCCCTCATTTCTTAAATGTAAAATATAATTGAAAACTATCATTTAAATATTATCCTTTCTATAATTAACTTACATCGCTCTGGATATATATTTTAATCGAACATTTTACTTTGACTTCCTGTTTCTCTTTACACTAAGGCCATGTCTGCTTATATTGAATAGTCAATTTCCTTTTAGGTTAAATAATTACTGAGAAATAAGGAAATTACAAGATTATTTTTAATATCAAAAAAAAAGTAGGGCTAAAAGTCTATCCAAGTATAAAATAAAAAGCTTTCGAAGAATGCTAAAGCGATAAACTGCTTTTCTTTTAAAAAAAAAGTTGGGTATGGTATCTCTTACTGACAGAAAAACCTTAAAAAACTATTTCTTTTAAAGAAGTTTTAGGATCTATAGAAAGGGCAGCTAGCCAATATCACTTTTAAATGTGCTCTCTTTTAGAAGAATTTTTTTTAATAGACTTTTTAAATAAGAAAATATTCTTTTTTAATTAATAAGTTAAACAAACATTTTTTTCATAAATCTCATTAAAATACCTAATTAAATTTTTATGTTTACAAAAAAAAATTTCATTATCATTTTTTTTTTTAGTTTTTTTAATAACGTCAAAATTAAGTCTTCTTAAGCCAATATGGCATATTTAATATATTTTTTTCCCCTTAAAAAATAAGGCGAAGCAAGAGAAAAAAAGCATAAGCTTATTCTTTTAAAAAGTCTAAGGAAAAGAGATAAAGTCAAAGTGTAAATGTCTGATGGTATTAAGGAAAAGATGATGAAAAAAATGTGTATAATAAGGAAAAAAATTTTAATAAAGACAATTCTTATTTATCATAATTTTATATATGGAGCATTCTGTGTAGAATGGTTAAGAAGAGATGTAGTTTAGGCAACAATTTTAATTTGCAAAACGGATAAGATTTGTAAACCTAAAACGGTTTTTTGTAATTTTCAATGAAATTTATTGATTCCGGCTCTTTCTTACTTTAAAAAAAAGTTGTCAAAAATTTAGGTCCGGCTTGAATGTAAAATAAGTAAAAATTTTGCATGAAATATAATAATTAACATTAAAAACCGTTTAATATTTAAATTAGCCATAAATAACTGTTTAAAATATCTATTTTAAAACGGATGATAGGTTAATATTGTTTAATTTTCAATTCAAGCCAGACCTAAAATTATAAAAATCGACGTTTTCCAGATCCAATTTTTTTCCAAGCGAGAAAGGGACGGACTGAAGATACGAAATCATATAGCAATTCAAAATTTCTAATTTTATAATTTTTAACTCTCTTGATCTCTCAACATTAAAATATTAATATTTTCTGACTACAATTAAAAATAGTTATATAATAAAAAATTTAATTTATTCAATTATTATCCTAGAGTATATTTTCAGACTTTTATATGATAATTTTTTTTTCACGCTCAGACTATGTTAATTTATATGTTATATAGTCTTTTAAACTCATTTCTCTTGCGAGAAAAATTTTATCATATCTTCATAAGTACCTAATTCATTCTCATGTTACACAAAATTATTTATATAAAAAAATTATTTAATAAATAAAATAGATATTATTTAAATTCAGTAAGCGATTTTACACCGTCGTAGTTAACCCTGGGTTAATTTGACCAAATTTTAGTTTAACCACGAGCAAATTAACAAAGTCCCGTTTACTCTGACCACGTTTAACCTCGCGTTTAACTAAAAAAATTAATATTTTTCGGTATAAACGTACCTTTTTATCAATTTGTTCGTGGTAAAGTTAACATTTGATTAAGTTAACCAAGGGTTAACTACGTCGGTATAAAATCGCTCAGTAAAATAGAAATCAAAAAAGTTTCTTTTTCTCATTAAATGTAATAGGTGTCCCATTAGATTATAAATAGAGAGTAAAGAAGAAAATGAAACTAAAGTTCCGGCTTATATAATCTTATCTCTTTTCTAAAACTGTATAAGAAAATACAAAAATCAAATCAAAAATAGACTCTTTTATTATTATTATTATAAGATTATAAATTTAATTATTGTTTAAAAAACATATTAGCTTATCTGCTTTAAAATTAATTTTTTTATTATTAATTTAAAGCAGTTTTAGAAAGTTTCTTTTTCTTTGGGTTACGTGACTTTGTAGAGACGTCTTACTAAACTTTTTTTTTAAAGAAAATTTGAGTTTAAATATGTACGTATGTGAAATGTAGTTGAAAATTTTGTGATATGAATTTTAAAAAACTTTATTACTTTTAATGGACTTTGAATTTTATTTTAGGTCTTGATCAGTGTCTTTCTTTAGTTTGATGTAAGAAATTAAAAAATGGCATGGAAAACAGGTCCAAATATAAAAAAATTTATAAAATTTTTAGAATGTTTACTATAAAACAATATAAAAGTTTTAATATCTCTCTGCTCAAAAATCATAAAATTAAGCAATAATTTAACATAAACGTAATAAACTTTGAGAATAATACTTAAAATTCCTTTATCTTTTTGTTACAGGTGAGTAAACCTTCTTAGTCTTCTAACCAAATAATCAGATTGAAATCGAAAAATGAGTAAGTAAAATGCACATTTCCAGTCACTTAACCTAAAATCTCCCGATAAAAATAAATGTTTCTTATTACGTTAATAAAACCAAAAAAGTGTTTACATTTAAATGTAAAATTAATCTATGATAATAAGATACTTAACTTAACCAAACATTTCCTAGTTTTACACAGACCATTAACTTTGAGAAAAGTTTATATTACCAAAAAAGTTATCTTAACAACAATAAAATCGATTTTAATAATCTAAAAGAATTTTTTCAACTTTTTAATCAACTATCTTACGTATTGGAAATAAAAAATGTATTGTAACGAAAAGTTTAATAACACGCATGTATAAGCTTGAAAAATAAAAAAAATTTATATTAAAATATCGATACATTGGATCGATGATACTGAATAGAAATTTTATATAACGAAAAAGTTTGATGAATACAAATATCAGTGTATATTAGACCGTCCGTAAAATTAGTAGTAATTGATTATAAATTAGGTACAATCGATTAAGCCTAATAAATTTATTAACCTTATTATTTAGGATTATAAAATAAATTAATAGTAATTGAGTTTGTTCAATATCTGAGTAAAAAGTATATAAAAATAATAACACGCATATATCGTTTATTTCCCTTGAGTAACACGTTAAAAAAGAAAAGAAGCTTAGAAAATCCCTAGACCGTGACTTTTTGTAATTTAGCTTTCTTTTTCTTTCTTACTTCTTCTTCTGCTTCTTCTTCTTCTATTACATTATTTTTAATAATATTAAAATAGAAAAAAAATGTAGCATACATATTGAGCTTAATCAAGTTAGCTTCGAGTTTTATGATTATTATATTAATAAAATTTATTTATTTTTATGGATTTTTTTTCAAAAATGAGAGGTTTAAATTTTATTTTATTATAGTGGAATTAGGGTTTTTGGTAAGGATTTTTTAGGGTAATCGTTGGGTTTGAATTGATCGTAAATTTTTAGTCATGTTGTAAAAGGTCGAGTACAAGGTAAAAAAATGCTACACTGTAAAAAGTAACTTCCTTATATTAACAAAAAAATTAGAAAATTTTCGAAAAATTAGTAAATTTTCAAAAAAATTTGTAAATATTCGAAAAAAATCGTAAATTACTAAATTTCGTACATTATCGAAAAATTCGAGAATTCTTGATTTTTTTTGTGAATTCATAAGAAAAATTGATAATTTACAATTTTTTTTCGAAAATTTACAAATTTTTTCGAAAATTGTCTAATTTTTTTGTTAATATAAGGAAGTTACATTTTACAGCGTAGTTACAGTGATTTTCATAGAATCTACTTTAATTTTCAAAGATAATTCAAACAGATTTTCGCCAGTTGCTTTATTTCCTATATGTGTAAATTATTGGATATTATAGCAAAGTATACTGTGAAGTGTAGAATATTTATTCTTTGATTACAGACATTCAACTACTTTGATCGAGATACTTGATATTGAGAACTTAAATTACCATTGCGACATGTAGAATCTCCCATTAATTAATTTATCAATTATTTACACAATTTTCATCCAATTCTCCATATACAAAAATTGTGCAATAATTTATAAAAATACTAAAAAATGATAAAATTAATTAAATATTTTTTTCTAAAATGCATTAAAATCGTATAAAAAATAATTAAAAAGAGATAAAAAAAACGCATATTAATCGATGAAACTACATAAACTATCGAAAATAATAAAATTGCATTACATACGCAAAAAGGCGTAGCGGAAGTCACGTGGGAAATCAACCCTAGCGAATATTATTATCTGCTGTGTTAGCTTTTACTGTTTTTTTTAATATACTTTTTATGTACTGTAACATCGAAAATCATGCAATTTTATTTATATAAATCAGATTATTAAAAATTTTTTAACGTAAGCACAATAAAATATCGATGATTTTTTAAAAATAAATTCAGCAGTTTTATTTTTTACCTAAATAATGACAATTTACCATATAGATTTTTATTTTTTTACAAATGATTTTAGTATTAAATTGTAAATACTCGATATAAAATAAAAGAGTTTTAGCAATTTAATTTCTAGTTTTTTTATTTGATCGCAGGTTAAATACAACAAAGTGAAATAATTTAAATTTTTTTTATTGTCATCAATGATAAAAAGTACTTTTTAATTTAAAAAAACAATGAGTTAGTTTACGTCTGTGTAGTCAATAAGTTAATTGAAATTTTTTATAATTTCAGAGATTTTTATTCAAAGCATTTTTATTTTTCTTTGTTTATTTTGTTTATTTTTAATTATAAAAAAAAATAATTGAAAGAGAGAAAAAAACACAAAACTCCCTTTGATAAAATCGATGACTTTTGTTTTAAGAGCGTAATGAATTAAATTTTTTTTAGTATAAAATAAAAAATAAATATTATTGAAGTTAAAAAGTCTCTTATTTTTTCGCCATTAATTTAAATCGTTCAAGAAGCTTCTTAAATCCCATCGATTTGATCTTTCAATTATTTAACAATCAAGTATAAAAAATTTTGTGCTTTTATACAAATTTGATAAAAATAACAATGAAAATCAATTGAAAAAAAAAAAGGATAGGAAAGAACCTTTAGAAAACTAGTTGACGTTAAAAAGCTTTAAAAGTTTTAAATGACGCAAACTTGTCTTCGTATATTTTTCTTTCCTTCTCTTTTAAAATTTTTTTATATTCAAGTATAGAACATCATAAATCCATTAAATAGACATTTCAAATTAAATCGCGAATAAAATACTCGAGTTCTGTTTCTCAGAAAAAATAATATCAGATAAGCCTGAATTTTGACACGTTATTTTTTAAAAGTTTAATTATTTTTTTTTTTTAATCAAAATATTTTTTTAATTTGATACTGTCAATTCGGGGTAATTAGGTCTTCAGTTATTTTGGCTGTTGAATCAGGAAACTACATTGTCAGGCTGCTGTACTTGAATTTTTGATTTCCAAGAATTTTCTAGCAATTAAATTAATTATGCAAGCAACTTCTTACAGTATTTTGGCACTGATTATAAAATAAATTATGTAATATTACAACGCGATAATTCTCAGCTTGTTTTCGTGAAAATTTAGATAAAAATCTGTAAATAACTGAAGGTCTAGTATACATTTTTATTTAAAACATCGTTCGTTATTAAATCCGGAGATAATCCACAGCCATCGTTCAACTTTGACGACACCCAATCCTTTAAATATTTGAGACAGAAACATTAAAAAAAAAGCTAAATAAATCTCTTTTTCTCTTTTTTGAATGTATTCATGTATATCTTCCATTCGTTTATATAAAATAGGCTTTGGCAAAATTCCATGAGAGAAAAAGGCCTTTATTATTATCAAGCGCGAAGCTTTTCCATCCGGTTCTCTGATGGAATATAGAGAGTCAAAGTCAACGCCCAGTTTGATTTTTAACATAAAATACATTTAAACGATTCGCTACTTCTAGTCTCCATGCATAATGCATTTTAATAGTTGGAACAACTATTACTACTTTTCTCTCTAAACTTTACGTTTATTATCATTTTTGGTCTCTTGTTCCGCGGTCTGCCAAACCGCGACTCATTTTTTTTTCTTTCTTATTTATACGAAAGGAGGAGTTAAAAGATGGAAGATTTTTTTATTTAAAAGAAAGATAGAAAAGAAATATATAAATCTAAAGCTTCGTAACTGCTGAGGCGAAAGAACTTTCAGAGGAAAATTGATTTTATCTTTTTTTTTTACTCGTCTATCGGTTCATGATGTGGTTTCTTTGCTTTTTCGACGAAAAGCTTCTACTTTTTTTTTCAATGCGACACAGTCTGTGATTCCTCAAATTTCTAACGTCATATGACGGATTGGTGTAAAGTTTTTTTATATTTCATATAATATTTCTTAACCATTTTTTATCACAAATATCTGTAATATAGAAAGAAACTTTGATATTTTTTTGAGCTCATTTTCTTAAAAAATTCAAACGAATTTTTTTTTTCAAACTTTTACACACTTGTTTACATAACAATTTTTTTCGTCAATGTGTAAAAAAAAAAATTGAGAGTGTTTTTTTTTATAAAATTTGCGCATGTGTAAATTCACAAGTATATAATACTCGATCGTGCGGTAAATGGCCCGCGATAAGATGTTATCCTAGAAAAAAGGCTATAAACTTGTACTTCGACATATCGTGTTTACTTCCTAATACCGCAAATTTCCTGACGCACGATCTGACATAAAAAAAATTCTTTTTTTATTTCTTTTTTTTATTTACAAAATATACTTGAGCATAATTTTGTTTTTATGTTTAGAAATTTAGGAATTTAAGTTTATGGTTTTGAACTATTTGAGTTTGGTTTGTCGAGGGTCTGGATTAGAAGCAGTGAAAATTTTAATAACAGTTGTTTTTCTGAATCAGAAGGGCGATATTTTTTAAAGCGTTTTTAAGCACGTGCTCGCATGTGGCTTTTGTTTTTATTTGTCTTACAAAGTAAAAAATACTAAACGATTTTATTGTTTAATTTAATGCACGCGATCTAGTATTTTTCTAACGAAATTACAACAATCACTTACGTTTATGCTTGAAGTATTTTAGTTAATTTATTTGCACTGTAAATTTAGAAAGCAAATGTAATTTTGTATAATCCGAAAAATTGTTTTAATTTTAAGTTTACTTTAAAAAAATGTCTCCCTGTTTCAAAATTTCATGTAATAATTTTTACTTTTTTCGAAATTGAATAAATTTTTGATATGTCAGCTACCTCAAAAATTAAAAAAATAGAATATAAAAAATTGGTGGTAGGATATGAAGTTTATTAAAAAACTGTGACTTTTTGACTATACTAATCCCATACTTCAAGAAAATTTATAAGACTTTTTACATTTTTGTGGGATAAAAATCTCACTATTTCTTTCCTTACTTTTTGTCAACTTTATTAAAAAAAGCATACTTTTAATTGAAAACTAAACATTTGATCAGTCCCCATAAAGCTTCAACGCTAAACCAGTAAATTTAAAAACTTTATTCAGATAAAACTGTACAAACGAACAATAAACAAAATAAGCAATTACCAAAACTATTATGACATGTAAATAAATCATTGTACAAAGTTTAAGTTTTGGGGATAAATTCGAACTCTATAATTAATCAAAGTTGCAATAAAATTTTAATAGCCCTGGGCAAGTTACATCGAAACTTATATTCTTGTATGTAATAAGGTTATGTAACACATAAAGAGCTGAAAAGACATGGAGAGAAAAGCTTTTCATATATAATAAGCGATTTGGCACTGAAGATTAAGAGGATTTTCAACTGATGTCAAGTGTCGAAAATGAAGGATAAAATGTCAAAATGAGAATATTGGTAAACAAAGTTTGTAAAATTTCAACCTAAATACATGATATTAAATTTTATAATACCTGCTCTCCTCTAAATCCCAAAAAAAATTTAAGAAAAATCTTTTTAATAAAAATTTATTCGAGCATCAATTTTATTTAAAAAATATTTTCTAAAAAGAATTCGATCATGAATTTTAGAAGATATAAAAAAAAAAAAAGCGTTGACATGAATTTAACTTATTTGTAGGATCCAAATAGCCATGAGTTTTTTCACACATATATAAACTTTTTCTAAAAAGTACTAATATATATATAGGCGCGTGACATGAAGCCGAATAATAATAAAACTTGGTGTTCAAGAAAGGAGAAATAAAATAACCGTCAGAAAGATATTATATAGATAGAAAAGAAGTATAAAATTCTCTAAGGCGTTGAGAAAATCCAATTGGTAAATTCCTTAACGTCACTGGACCGCGAAATGGGGCGGTGAATCTCTCTCTCTCTCTCGCTCTTGCTTAGTCTTGAAGTAAACTTTATATGACGTAAAAGTGAATTATTGTATTTTACTACTCTGGAATTTTTGATTTATATTACTATTCTAAAGTCGTCAAATGTCTTGAACTTTTTTTTTTTGATTATAACTTTATAAAAACTTTGCGATACTTTATTAAATTTTTCTTGTTAATTTGTAAGTTTTAATTTAATTTTCGTGTTTGACACTTTTTTTTTTTAATTATGGGATATCAAATGTACATGCTTATATTAGAAAATTGAATGAACTGTCATTTAGCAAAAAGCATAATAAAGTAGAAAAACAATAGCTTGAAATTTTCTTGAATTATCTGTAAAAGACTTAAATAGCCCGATGGGATATTTTCATTTTCTTGGCCTTTTACCAAAGGGACCATTTTAACATTTGTGAACCCTTCTATTTACCTACATTGAATCCATGCCAACCTACAATTACCGGTTAACCGTTCTGCGGGGAATCTTAGAAGATCAGCAGACGTATGCTTCTTAAATTTTTCATGCCAAATTTTTATTTTTTTTATTTTTTTGGCTTTGAATAACATTCACTTTTTTAAATCACGGAAATATCTGCATCCGTTGGTTTTGTTTTTGTAGATAAGACTTAGATATAGGAACGATTGATTTTATTGTTTTTTTTTAGGCTAGTTGAGGCGTTACGTTCATATTGTGCATGAAAATTTTTAATTTTATGTACACAAGTATTGACACACCTTTAGGTCCTTTACTGACAAAAGGCAAAACCAATAAGTACGTCAAAAATGATAGAATTAAGGTAAAACCTAGTGAAATCTCTTCAGACATATCTCAAGAACATTGTTTACAGACTAAATAATTGCTATATTAAACAGGGGGTTATAACACCCCTAAGTTTTACCCCATAAACCCCTCAAACTGTAACTAATCTTTTTTTAATTTTGATGGGTTTACGTGGGTATTTTGGACCGCTGAATCCGAATCTGATGTTAAAAATTTATTTTGAAGGGGTTTATTTTTACCCTTTCTACCCTCAAAATAAGGAATAAAAAAGATCATTTTTTTATTTTTACGGGAAGAAGTATATTAAAATTACTAAATACAAAATATTTAAAGAAAAAAATTTTTTTTAACTTATTTGAAATACTTGATTGAGAGGGTTGAAAGGCTGAAAATAGGGTTACTTTTTGTACAAAATTAAAAATATTTTTTTACGTCAAATTTGGATCCATAGACCAGAAATACTTGTAAAATCATAGAAAAAGACACGTGTATATCATAAAAATATATAATTACCTTTTCGTGCATTACTGCAATAAAAATAATTTTTTAGGTATTGATAAATTAAATACGAATATGTATATTACTAAATTAGTCTAATACAATCAAGATTGTGATCGAGAAACTTACTTTTTATTATTTTTTGAAAATGAAATAAAAATTGATGTATCCTAAGTTAATATTAAAATTTATTTATCAATTTTAAACAGATAAATGGGGATAAGTGAAAAATTTTTTCAGAGTATTACATAAATAAATTCTTTTGTCAGGCTGCTGCACTTGAAATTTGATTGAATTACTTGAAAATTTTTAGAATTATAAAATTATTATTTTTTGTATATGATGATTCGCGTATTCAATTTTTTAATTTAATTTTTTAATTGAATAGCTGCTTGGATTTTCAAGCAAAAATAATTAAAAATAATTACACTGTAAAAAGTAACTTTCTTAGAATAACAAAAAAAATAGAATATTTTCGAAAAATTAGTAAATTTTCAAAAAAATTTGTAAATATTCGAAAAAAATCTTAAATTTACTAAATTTAGTATATTAACGAAAAATTCGAAAATTCTCGATTTTTTTTGTGATTTTACGAAAAAAAAATGTAAATTCACAACTATGTTTTGTAAATTTTCGAAAAAATATTGTAAATTATCAATTTTTCTTGGGAATTCACAATTTTTTCGAATATTTACACATTTTTTCGAAAATTTACAAATTTTATTAATGTAAGAAAGTTACTTTTTACAGTGCATTTTTAAGTATTTGCTTTAATTTTCAAGCAATTCAAGCAAAATTTAGGCGCAGCAGCCTTACAGTGAACTTAAAATTTTTATTTTATTTGTATTTTATTTTAAAAACTTTTTATTATTATTTATTAGAATATTACATTTGAAAAAAGCAGATAATTTTATTGTATATCAAATTTCAGGAATATCAAATTGGTTCAGCTCCATGTAATTTCTTAATATATGATTGTATTTTTGTCAGTTCATCCTTATCTTCCGTAAGTAATAATGCATCCATACACCCCTTAAAATAATCGCTCGTAAAACAATTTTGTCTAAAAAAAATTATTAAATTTAGAGTACGTATTTTCGAATATAAAATATTTTCTTATACCTGCAGAGATTATGTAATTTTGGTTCACGGATTAAATTGTAACAATCCTCACAAATTTTATCAAGATAAGCGAACATGCTTATATCATAAACTCCTTTACACTGAGCATCAGAGAAATCACTGTTTACTATTGGCAGTAAAAAATAAAATGAAACAGTTATGGTGAATATTTTTTTAAACATCTTGAGTTCTTTTTTCTTCAATATTTTAAATTAAGCATAATTTCGTAATGTTAAAGTTTTTATTAATTTACATGCACTAGAATCGTGTAAAATTTAAGACACGTGCATATCATAAAAATTATTATTATTATTATTATTGAATTTATTTGAAAAAGATCAAAATACAGTAACACTCCAGTTTTACATTTTACATTACATTTTACAATCTAGAATTAAAAAACGTATTTCCTTTTGTGCATTGCTGTATTAACAATAATGTTTTGGGTATTGATGAATTAAAAAGGAAAATTTTTATGTTAAAATGTATTTTTATTAATAAAAGCGTAAAATATTCCAATACAATCAAGATTTTGATTGAGTAGTAATTACTTTTTATTATTTTTTAAATGAAATGAAAGTGTAAACTCGTCTCTTTAAAAATTGCAATTTGACTAAAAATTTTTATTTACTTAGATTACTATGAAAATAAGTGTTGTAAACACCTCCTCCATTAAATCAAAAATAAAAAGGTATAAAAATCAGCTAATTTATTTACCAGACTAGGTTCTTAAAATTCCATTGAAGCTCCTAGGCACACTGAAGTTAATACCATGTTTAGTACACTTAATTATCTATTAAAACTCTTATCTATCAGGATCCAGAAAACTACCTTTAAGAAAAATTTTTATAAACTTTCAGTGATAATTACCATGATTTTTTCAATAAAATTGCCCCTATAAAGTCGATTTCATGTAGCATATTTTTACTAGATTCTGGGGACCCTAGAGTAAAAATAATTAATTATGACTAAGGTTCAATCGCTTCAACTCTAGTGTCTCTAGAATCTAGTAAGAATACGCGCCATGAAATCGCGCCTTATATGTGTGGGTGAAAATCACTGGATAACGCATTTTGTAAGATACATTTTACACTGAAAAAAAATTCCGGTTACCGCAACCGGAATTTTTCCGGTTGCGGCAGCCGGAATTTCCAGTTGCGGCAGCCGGAATTCCAGTTGCGGCAACCGGAATTCCAGCTTTAAAAATAATTTTTTTTTTACGTCAAAGACTTAATATAAAACAATTCTATCTGTAAAAATAGATGTTTTAAGAAGAATAAATATAATTTTTTATACTTTTTAAAAGTTATTAATTAATTATTAATGTTAATAATATTTATTACGCATTATTTCTTTAAACTAATATATTTGACTATTTTTATTTAAATCTGATTGTTAGCAAATATTGTATAGATAAATCCTACTTAATCCACCTTAAAAACATCAGAAATTTTGTAATTTAATTTATACCAGGGTCTTCTAAATTTCCATGGAATTTTTAATTTGAATAATTTTTTTCTTTATATAAGTTTAATATTTAATATTTAAGTCTTGAGCCACACTAAAATATATTATTTGAACACAAAAAATTGTTAAAAACCTTGTGATAGCCCAGAAATAAGTTAAACTAACTTATTTCCTATTTCCCCTAAAAGACCTATTAAATAATACTCAACTTTTGAGTATTTTTAAGCAATTTTTTCTGAGACAAAAACAAATTTTGAGAAAATCAAATATTTTAAGAAACTTTTTTATGGTTCAGAAAAAGATACTCATAATAACTCTTAAATCCTGTATTTTCAATAGGAAAATTCGGGAGTTTCAGGGAAAATACGTCAGTTTAAATTAACTAAAGATAATAACTAAGGTCTGAATCAATTTTTAATGTTGAAATAATATATTTTACTTTGGTTCAAGAGAGGTTCAAGACTTAAATATAATAAATTTAAATTAGTCTGGAAAAAAATAGTTATTTTGGCATCCTTAAAAGCTAATTTTTACGATTGATAATATTTTTGATGTAAAAAATGGATTCAAAGTAGTAAAAACTAGTGGAAAATGTTTAATTATGATAGAATGGAAGATTATTACAATGACAACTTTATGGATCGAATGATTTTCCCAAGAATTGTACTTCTTTCGGAATTTATTTTAGGTATTTTCAGCAATTTATTATTTTACTTATAATATCTCAGAAGTGTGTGCATAATAATTTGACTAATTTTAATTTATTAAAAGATTTTATTTTATTTTTATTTAAATATTAAATTAATTAATTGACTATGTAAAAACGAGAGTAAAAAATATATTTTTGCTCAGACAAAATAAATGCTATAATAATAATAATAATAATAGTGTCAATATACTATTATAATTTAAAAAATCTTTTAGTCAAATAATAGCTTAAATAAATAATGTGTAATAAACAATATAAATTTAAACAACTTTTATACAAAATTTAAATTATTCTTCTTGAAACATCTATTTTTATGGATAGAATTGTTTTAAATTATGTCTTTTACGTAAAAAAAAATCCATTTTTCAAAGCTGGAATTCCGGTTGCCGCAACTGGAAAATCCGGTTGCCGCAACCGGAATTTTTTTTCAGTGTAGTACTCTCTAAATCAAAAATCGTAAGTTCACCTAAAAAAGTACACCCTAACACCTTGTAGGTAGTAAATTTTAAAATCCACACTCGATAAAGTGTAAATTTTACGTTTGCATCTCCTGCGAATAGTAACTTCAAAATTTTAAAATGCACTATAATGACTTACGTATATTTATGGGTGAAATCACTCCTTTTGTCTTAATTTTTTTCTCTTATGGTAAACTGGGGTTAACTTTTTTACCATAATAAAAGGAAAAAAAGTAGTTAACTCTGAAAAAAAAGAACATTTACAAAATGTTTAAACAATACCCATTTACTTATTATTGAAATTGATCTTTAAATTCGTAATCGGGGTATAAAAAAATACGTGTAACATAATGTCGCACTTAGTATGGATCCAAGAATATAATTAACATTTATAAATTATTTAAACAATTAGTCTAAAGTATTAGATATTTGAAAATTTATGTACTGTAAGTTAAAATACATCGAGAAGTTTGTTGGCATTGACAACTCGATTTTGCTTAATTTCGGGCTAATTTCGCAATAATTTTTTAATCAAAATTAACCTGCTACTTTTAGTTCAAAATAGACCCCAGATTCGGCTTTAGCATGTCAAAAACAGATAATACACCTATTTTTGTCCACAGAACTAAAAGAAAAGAAAGTAGGTTACGAAATGTATTGGTGGTGGCAGGACTAAGAGGTGTGAACGTAAAATATACGCTTTATATTACGAAAGGTCTTTAGGTAATTGAAAAATCAGATGTAATTAAAAATGGTTACTTAATTATCAAAAACCGTTAAATCAATTGCATTAGTAACTTCGGAAATCATTCGTAGTACGAAATTTAATAAAAGCAAATTAAAAATATATAAATTATGTTTAAAATGAATTGCACCTAAATTCAAATCTTATATATCATGTAGAATTCTTTTCTTTTGCGAGAAAAATTTATCTAACTTCTAAAGGTATTCGTGTATTCGTGATTGTAATATTATTGAGAGTATTAATACATAGTTAAGGGCAATATTAACCGCTTTCCTTATAATTCTGTAGTTGCTTTATATTTTAACCTATGCATGAAATATTTCGATTTTTACAACCCTAAATTTTAAATTCGAAATTTCCCACCATTTTTTTCTTAACTCTTAATACAAAAAAAAACACATATAAATAAATAAAAAAAAACTTCACCTTCAAAAATAAACTTCTATATTCCAAAACACGTATTTTTTTAAGCCTCTCGAGAATTATCTTGTAAAATATAAATAAAGTTATATTTATATATTGAAAAAAAGGGAAAATAAGTAAAAGTTATTGATATAAATAATATTGAGAAAATTTTTTTTTTTAAATGTGTCATGAAAAATAACTGTTGAAAACTTTCGAGTTATCTGTCATTTTTCGTCATATTATCTAATATTTTATTAAATAAATAAACTTTTTTTTATTTATTTTATTATTCAATGCTATTAAAGTAAAATTTTTTACTTTTTTTTTTATCAAATTGATATGTATAAATTTTTATCTTATAGGTATAACTTTTTTTAAATGTTTTAATAAAATTTAATTAAAAAGTGTAAGGTATAGAATCTGGTTTATAGAACACAGTTCATTTTTTTAACAAAAATTTTAAAAAATTGTAATTTATAAATTATAATTTTTGCAACATTAAAATCAGTTGATATCAAACTGATTATAAAATTTATGATATCCTAATCTAGATGTTTGAATTTGATTAGACAATTATGAATGTAAAAATATCAAACTTTTGTGATCAAAAATTTTTGATACCTTAAAAAAGGCATTAGATTTTCTATATAATTTATTAAAAATTGAATTTAGAACTTAAGTTCCTAATTTAAAAATTTTGTCAGACAATCATAATCAAAGTAAAAAAAATAACTTCGGGTACAAGCCACATTACCTTAAATAAAATAATGTATAAATTATTTTAATGATTACATCAGAATGATTAAAAATTAGTACAAATAGAATTCAAATATTATAAAATTTAATAGTTTAAAATGAAGCTTACATCAAAGTTCGTGCTGTTATTTTTGGTCCTCATAATTGCAAAGGTTAGTTTAACTGAATATAAAAATTTGTTTTGAATTATTATTTAAAAAATTACTTGTAATAGGAAATTAACGCGGAGGATGAAAATTATAATGAACTTTTGGAATTTTGTAAAAAAGAGTATGATAATCAATCGGATTGTGTCGAAGGTTGCGTTATAAGAAATTATTTAATCGTAAGTATTTCTAAATTTTTTAAAAAGTTGTTTTTCAAAATTTAACAAGCGGATTTTTTTTTAGACACATGCTAATAACGCTGTTACACTTTCTGATAAATTTCCATTTTTACCAAACTTAGAGAATCAAGAATTAGTTGAATTTTTAACAAATAAATATTTTAAAATTTGTTTGAATAAAGGTAAGGATAGAGTTTGAGAAAAGGGCTTGAATTTCATGGAAATGTTTCTTGTTACTTGAAAAAATCAGAACGTCATATGAAATGTTTTTGTGAAATTAAGCTTCCATCTCATTTTCACAAAATTGCGTTATTTAACTATTTTAATAAAAAAATATTTCATTATTTTAGCTGGCAAAGATGACTGCGAATTTAAAAGATGTCTGAATAAAAGTATTGCAATTTCAAGTTATAGGTTTATTAACTTATGAAGAAATTTAATATAAAAAATCAATCTTTTATTGTATTAATAATCAATTAAAATCATATTACTTTCTTGCTGCAGCTACTAAAATTTATCTTATAATAATGTAAAAATTTGTCCAGCTTGAATGTAATTTTAAGAACCTATAGTCTGGTAAATAAAAAGAAGTTAGCTGATTTTTATACGTTGTTATTTCTCTTGCAACACTTTTTTTACCACTTAGTCAAATGGCAATTTTTAAAGAACTGACCACCGTTACAAGCAAGCCGATTTATCTTTTTTTGAAAATTGATAAATAAAATTTAAAATTAGGATACATCAATTCCTCATTTCATTTTTAAAAAAATAATAAAAAATAAATTACTCAATCAAAATCTTGATTGTATTGGATTATTTTAGTCTTTCATTAATAAAAATACATTTTTAAAAAATAAAAATTTTCCTCTTTAATTTATCAATACCCAAAAAATTATTTTTAATACAGTAATGCACGAAAGAGAAATATATTTTTTAATTCTAAATTTTTATGATATCCACGTGTCTTAAATTTTACACGATTCTAGTGCACGTAATGAATAAAAATTTTAACATTACGAAATTATGTTTAATTTAAAATATTGAAGAAAAAAGAACTCAAGATGTTTAAAAAAATATTAATCCTAACTGTTTTAATAAATTTTTTATTGCCCATAGTAAAAAGTGATTTCTTTGATGCTCAGTGTAAAGGCGTTTCTGATAAATTTATGTTTGCATATCTTGATAACATTTGTGACGATTGTTACAATTTATTTCGTGAATCAGAGTTACATCATCTCTGCAGGTATAAAAAAAAATTTTTTATTCGAAAATGCGTATTTTACATTTAATAATTTTTTTTTTTTTAGTAAAAACTGTTTTACAAGCAAGTATTTTAAGGGCTGTTTAGATTCATTATTACTTTCAGATGATAAGGACAAACTGACAAAAATACAAACTTATATTAAGAAATTACATGGAGCTGAACCAATTTGATATTCAATAAAATTATCTGCTTTTTTCAAATGCAATATTTTAATAAATTTTATTTAAAAGTTTTTAAAATAAAATAAAAATAAAATAAAAATTTTAAGTACACTGTAAGGCTGCAGCGTTTGAATTTCGCTTGAATTGCTTGAAAATTAAGCAAATACTTAAAAAAAGTTTATTTTTAATTTTTTTTTTGCTTGAAAATCCAAGCAGCTATTCAAAACTTTGACCAGCTGCTACAATAAGAAGAATTATATTAAAAAATTACAATGCGAATCATCATAAATTTCATGATTTAATCAGCTGTACAAAAAGTAATAATTTTATAATTATACAAAATTTCAAGCAATTCAATCAAAATTCAAGCGCAGCAGCCTGACAAAAGTTTTTATTAACGTAAAACTTTGAATAAATTTTCATATGCCGCAAGCATAAATTTGCCCTTGAATTTCAGTGTGCATTAATGTTTAAAAAAAAAACAGCTAAAAACTATAATTTTTTTTGCACCGAACTTGATAATCTGTCAATTTTTGGCTACTGCGTACTTAATGAAGCCACCAATCCTAAAATAAAATTTTAGTAGAAAATAAAGTTAGCAAGTAAAAAAAAAAAAAACTTTATATGCATAAAAGTTAAAAGTAAAAAAAAAAGGTTTAAGGTGGGCATTTTAAGTTGATGAAAGTTTTATTTTCTTAATTACGAATTAATAAAGACTAATAGCTTTATCGTTTAGACTATTAAATTCCCGTGGTGGTGATAAGTGTTGTACGCGAATATAACCTAAACTTTTTATTATCTATCTTTTTTTTTTACCTTGCCTTTTCTTTTATATGTTCATTTATAAAATACTTTTTAGAAAAGTAATTTCTCTAGTGTATAGGTTATGTGCGATTTCAATTTTCATTTATATTTATTTATACCTATACTACTTAACTGATTTTATGTTTTTATTATCAGTTTTACAAAGTTTTTTTTTTTTTAATCGCAAAATATTATTTTGTTGCACACTCGTACACTCGAGTTCTTTATTTAAATTTAATATTTTTGAAGGAATTTTGGCTAATGGCAAATAGTTTATAATATTCATTGAATGTTTTGTGCGAATATTTTTTTATTATTAGGTACGGCTGATATGAGAGGATATTTAGTCTTCGAAACAATCGTAAAAGAAAGTAATATTTTGTTTGGACTTTTTTTCTCGCAAGTAAAATGCATTTAAGAGTATATATAAGACTGAATCTGGCGTGCACAAGCATCTTATATATAACTGTCACGTTAAGAAAACTATACTTATCTCTAGAGTTTAACGTATAACTGCATTTTTTTTGTATATAATTTATTTACCTTTACGATTTAATGATTTTGAATTTATTAGTTACCATTTTTGGATTTAATTGTTTAGTGAATTCTTGATAATAATTAAAGGAAGATTTTGCTGATACTTTAATGTAAAAAGCTTTCTGTTTTGATAGAAAAAATGGCCAACATTATATAAGACGAAAAACCGTTTTAGGCGTAAAATTTCAAACACTCGCGATTCACGATCTATTAATTTTAATTTTTAAAAAAGACGTTAACCCTGGATCAATATTTACAGCTGCTTTGAAATTGCAAGCAAACGGCTTGAAATACTTTTTGAAAATTTACTAAAAATTTAAAATTATTATTTTGAATTGAAAAAATTTCGAAATAAATGAATTAAAATAGATTTTAAAGTTATCAAAACTAGGAATCATAAAACCAATGAAAATTTATTTTCATACAACTAGACAAATATACACAATAAATAATAAACTGATCGAATTATGAATAATTCCAATAAAGATTTATTAATAAATTTAGAATCATTCACATTACAAAAATAAAATAAGCAGATAATAAAATTTTCAAATCATATAAAAAATAAATAAATCGAATTAAAAAGTTTTATTTTAAAAAGTGTGTTATATTCCTATAAAAATAAAAAGATTTATAAAAAAGTTTATTAAAACTTTGCTTTAAATATTGAAAACTTTTGAAAATTCTATTTAATTCAGAAAATATAAAACTAATTTTATAGATCGATAAAAATTCGGTGTGTGTCATGCAAAGCCTTTTCCTTTAAGAAAATAATCTAAAATTCAATTAAAATTAATTCTTGGGTCATAGAGAAAAATAATTTAGTCTAAACTTTGTCGAAAATATTAAAAGTTATAATAGAAAAAGTCTTTTTTTAAATAACCTAAAAAAGTACATAAAAACCATTTTTTTTACATATTATAAGAAGTAAAAAAAAAAATCAATAACCTAAGAAAATCCTTTGAAAGTGTAATCCCAAAAAAAATTAAGCTTAGGACATTTTCTATAATACTTTGAGTATAAAACTTTTAACTTTTATCTGAATATATGTTTTTTTTTTTATATGAAAAAAGGAAAAGAAAAGAAGACTAACAAAATAGGAAATTTTCTTCTATTTTCTTTCATTAACTCTCTTTCTGATGCTTCAACAGACATACAAATTGTAGAAACTTTTAATTGGAAGAAAAAAGAGAAATAAAAATATAGTAGAGGTTAAAAAACATATTAAAAAAAAGGAAAAAGAGATGAGGATCATTTCCCAAAGGACTACTATTCTATTTTCCTAAATCTTTTTTCATTTATTTTTTTATATTAAAATTGTAATTTTTAAAGATTTTTTTTTTACACTAATTTCTGGATTAATAGAAATTTAAATTTTCCGCTAAATATTCTTTTTTAGTTCAGGCTTAAAGTAACTACTGAACCAAAATTTTAGAGTAAACAGGTAACTAAATTTATGAGGTAAACGATTTCAACAATAAAAATCATTCTTTTGGACATAAAAAGTTAGACTATACGATTCCCAAAACCTAATTAATCTACTCAATCAATTTCTCAAATATTAATTTAAATCCCTATAAATCTAATTCGTTTGTATAAAATATCATTAAAAATCCATAAATATTATTTAAAAAAAAAAAAAAGTTGAAGAAAAAAAGTAAAGGAAAACTAGAGAATAAGAAAGGTTATATAATATGAATTTCTCATCGATTTTCCATTAAACACGATAGCTTTAACAATATATACTTATGACTACTTTTTTATAAAGCTCATGGATTACAATTTTATTTCAACTGATCGCCCAGTCATATAGAAAAGGAATTCATTTCTTAACCCTCTTGAAGAATTCACGCAATTGCTCGATAATCGGCTTTTCCATAAATACCTATAGAGCTTTTTTTCTTCTTCGTATTATACTTTCGTTTTAAGACGGTCACCTTGGGAAATACGTTGAAAAAAAAGGGTATATATGGAAAATGATAATACCCAAAGGTAAAATCGCACTTTTTTTATAAATACCTTAGATGTGTGGAGGTTGAAGTTTCGATTATGCATTTAGGATCAAAGATTTTTACTCCAAAGGTTTTCTCCTACTTTTTTCTGCTCTTTGGTATTCAATAGGAAAAAATGCTATATCGTAAGATTAGAATTTTTGTACTTTTTTTTAGAGGAAAATTCTTGTAGGCTTAAATAGGTTTTTTTTTTATTATGTAAAATTTTATTTTATTGTTATTGTTATTACAATGAATTATTTTTTATGAGTTGAGATAAGGTGATTTATCAATGGCTTTTATTTTTAAGTGTACTGAGTAATAAAAAACCACTGAAATTGTAGTTTCTATTTCATGGAGAAATAGAAAAATTTAGGAACTTTATTATTTTTTGATTAATCAGTCGGCTATCACTGTTTACTTTCGAGACATCTTTGTAAAATACAATCGTTAGAACCAGCTGAAAAACAAAAAAATTATTTGAAATATACGTAAAACAACAAAAAAAGCATGTAATTACCTTCATCCAAACATTGTTTATATTTTGGATGACTTATCATCTGTTCAAATTGGCTCTCATCTTCAGGCATCCTATGAATTTGCTTATCTGATGAAAATTTGACAGAACCATCATCGTTTACCTAAAATAGTGAAAATTTTTTAAAACTTTCAAGTATAAACTACTATTTAGTAACTTACAACCAAAAAATGTCTGGTCATGCATCCCTGTATGCATTTTGTAGCAGTTGTGTATCTCATCAAGCAAGCATTTCTCAAATCATTTACTGACTTAATCTAAAAGCAGAAAAATTGAAACTAATTAATATTAAATTGTTAAAACGTTTAGATTAATTTATTCTCTCAAAACCAAATACGTAAGAAAAAATTTTAAAAAGGATGAGTAATTAATCAACGTTGCAAGTAGAGAATAAACATTCGAAATGAAAAAAAAACGTAAATAAATTTATAAAAAGCTGAAAAGAAAGAAAGGAATTAAAAAAACGAGCTTATATACTCTATTTTCCTGTTTAATTAGACTGGAATTTTTGAGACTAGTAGGAAAAGAAGGAATTAATTCATACTGAGAAAAAAAAAGGTTTTTTTTAAACTCATGAATAATGAATAAACTTTGTTTTATGTATATACAGAAAACTAGAAGGTCCAATTGAATGTGACATCCGCATTGTTAATTGACTGGAGTGTTTTTTGTGTATTGTATATAAGGGATGGAAAAAGTAAAGTTCTTCTATCTAATTTTTTTTTTCTCTCGGTATACTTTTTTTTTTGAGTCGAAAATTTATAAAATGAAAATAATGAAGATTATTCCATATATAAATGCATAAAATGAAATATTAATAATTTACATAACAAAATGCATTTATTCATAAATATTATTGTCTAAAAACAAGTGTAAAACCATGTAAATAACTAAAATTTACGGTCATATTTAATGCTAAATGTAAACTCGAATATTCAAAAATATACATCACATAAACACATTTATCTGAAATAAAAAAAACGTATAAAGAAAATTTATTATTTTTAACTCTTCGTGCGTACATGTAAACTAAATGATGTTTACTTTCTCTCCAAACATATAATTGTTTGCTCACATGTATTCTGCTCTAAGTAGATGATTAATAGAATACATAGTTGGGATATATATTTCAACGAGATAAGCAGTGGAAGCTTAGATACATTTTTTTTCTACGCTTTAAAATATTAAATGAGACATTTTAAAGAGAATTTAAGATGGATGATAAAGCACGAATTTATTAATTTGGTATAACTTGTTGCATTTTAATGTCTATTAAAAAAATAATCTATAATTTTAATTAAATCGTCTTATATTTTCTAAGCCAATCAAATGAAATTGCGGTTTACCTCGGGTTTTATACTAATGCAACGATGCAGGCGCTGTGTGTGTATTAACCGCATTACAAAGTGACGACGTTTTACTTATAATTTTATAATTTCGAATTAAAAACCACAATTTTGAACGTTTGTGATAATCGATTTTTTATTTGGATAATAAATTTTACTGTTGGGATTGAATTAATATTTTAAGGAATTAAATAATTTTTAATTTTTATTTAATTTGAGTTTAAATTAATGAGAGGATAGACTGGACTTGTACGTTAGATGTTAAATGTAAATTTAGAAGGGTATATTAGTTTTTAGGAATAACAATTGATTTTTTTATGGAAAAATAGTTTTTCGAGATGAAAATGAAAAAAATAAATTTATTTTCAACTTAAAAGTTTTTAGGCTAAAACTGGATCCTACTTTACGTAGGATTTTTATTTCTATCTGCACTGTAAAAAGTAACTTTCTTAGATTTACAAAAAAAATAGAATTTTTTCGAAAAATTAGCGAATTTTCAAAAAATTTTGTAAATATTCGATAAAAATCGTAAATTTACTAAATTTAGTATATTAACAAAAAATTCGAGTATTCTCGATTTTTTTTTTGTGATTTTACGAAAAAAAGTTGCAAATTCACTACTATTTTTTGGAAATTTACAACTATTTTTTGTAAATTTTCAAAAAAAAATTGTAAATTATCAATTTTTCTTGCGAGTTCACAAAAAAAAATCGTGAATACTCGAATTTTTTGTTAATATACTAAATTTAGTAAATATACGATTTTTTTCGAATATTTACAAATTTTTTCGAAAATTTACTAATTTTTCGAAAATGTTCTAATTTTTTTGTTAATATAAGAAACTTTTTACAGTGTGTCCATGGTTAAAAATACAACACTGAAAAAAAACCCACTTGCGACAAGCGAAATTTCGCTTACCCTAAATGGAATTGGGGTTTCTTTTTCAATGAAAGATTCAGAATTCAATTCCTGTTTGAAAATTAACATAATAGGAAAAAACTTTGCGAAAAAGTAAAATTTTATTTATTTCATTGTGAAAGTAATTATGCTAAATAATTTACTATATCTTTATAATAAAATAAATTTTAAAAAAATTCAAATAACAAAGCATAAAAGTGTCTCCATAATCAAAATATACGATATTACAGCGCATGACCCATGAAAATAGTTTATAAAACACGTATAAATCCTAATATAAAGGATAAATAAGAGTTAAAAATTTAATCATAAAATTTAAGCAGTTTAGTTCGAATATAACGTAATTTTCATCATAAAATATCAAAAATCCTCCCGTGGCGAGCACCCACAGTCCATTTTAATTTAATGATGCTCAGAGGCTTATAGTTATATTTTACAACTAAAGTTTAGATATTTTTTTTACTCGAATAAATTAATCTTACTAATTCAAAAGCACGTAATTATCAATGGATCCATCTCTCTGAATAGCTAAATTTTACTTTATACAAAACAAGAAATATTTATATCATCTAAGTGTACGAATGGACTATAATTTATAAGTAGTAAAAAATTTTTTATTTAATATTCTAAGAATGATAAAGCAACATTAATCATAAATAATAATAAAAAGTAGCTGTAATTTTAGCCAGTCGAGTTTAAAAAATTATTTACTTCTCTATGTAATTAAATCTAACTTAAAATATACAAATCTGATATGACAAACATACATTTACTGTATAAATAGCTACTGTATCTGATTTTCATATATGATAAAATTTTGCCTTTTTGCCTAAAATTATACACTATGTATTATGTATACGATTTTCATAGGGTATTGTATATGGGGTTAACTGCATAAAAAAAATTTTTTTTAACAATTTTGGTTTCTGGTTTTGTGTTTTAGTGAAGATTTTGCTCTTATCTGATAAAAAAACTGTAAAATTTGATAAAAAATACTTTTTTTATACTTAAAGTGGTTGATGTATACGTTTTGAACTATTTTGCAGTAATTTAGTGGAGTTACTCCAAAGTCTCAAAAAGTTAAAATTTTCCATTTTGCACTAGTAAAACGTACATGTTTTTAAGATTTAAAATTAAAATTATGGGTAAAAACTACAGATTTATCAAAATTTTTTATATCTTCAGTTTTCTAGTAAGCAACCCTTAAAACTGTAAATTTCTGCACACGTTTACCACATATTTTATCCTATAAAATCAAAAAACTACAGAAAAAGCATAAAATTAAACAAAAAAAACTACTTCAACCAATTTACAAAGATCAGTCCATATACAATCCATATTAAAACATAAACATAACCGTTCTAAAAAATTTTATTACTACATAGGAAAATATTCTCTAGAAATTAGCTAAGTACGTACCTATAATAATAATATTAATATTTTAGCTTATCTTTTCTTTCCTTTTGTTTTTACAATTGTTTTTTTCCTAAATATCGCATCCTGAAAATTTTTTAGGTTAATAGTGCATAATACATTTTTTTTGAGGTTATGTACATTGTTATTGATGCAATTATCTAAATGCACGTGGTTCTTTTTTTTCATCTCGTTTGTAAAAATTTAATAATAAATTTATTCAAAATATTTTTCATTTTTTATTAATTTACACTGTTAGATCGGTATGCTTGAAAATTCAAAGTCAAGTAGTCTAACAGTGTATATAAAAAAATTTAAGTTTAAAACTGAGATGTTTATGTAAGCTTTTCATCAGGCATTAATGCCTTTTTTTTCATACTGCTGCTACTTTAACGTAGGCAGAGTATCCGGTAAACTACTTTTTTCGGAAGTTACGCTATACCACGGAAAACCTGTCGAATAAATAATCCTGGAGCAAACTATCTTTTTTTTTTCCTAAAAAAAGAAACTTGACGTTTTTAAGTTTTATATGTGTACGATATATTTTTAAATAATATAAAAAAATAAAAACTGCTGAGTTTAGAAAAATGTCAATTTTTAACGACGATTTTTCTTTTGAATTTTTTTGCAAGAATATTTTTAGGTTGCAAGTGTAAGCATGTTATTTTATTTAGAAAAAGATTTATTATTCAATAAAATGGTTTTATAAATGAATTCTCTCTATTTTTTAGTTTAAAATGTCAAGTATTTGAAAGGAAAAAAAATCTGGTTTTTATTCAAAATTACTATTTTTTTTATAAAAATAATGACCTCTTTTATTTAGGTTATGTTTTTAACGTCATTTTAATTTATTACATCGCAAAAAAAAAAAATAAAATATTACATTTTAATGGCATTAATTTAAGACAAAGAAAGAAAGAAAAAAGTAATTTTATATTTGATGCGTATAAGATTCTTTGCTTTATCTTCCTTACAAAATATTAGTCAAGTAAATAAAAGTTAATCGAAAATGATTTTCTTTCTTTCTGCAAAAACAAACAATTTTTTTTCCTTCATTTTATACAGAGAGAAAGAAGAGAAATAAATAAATGATAGTACGGGTGATTTTACGAACGATTGGTTCGTGTAGGTATAACAACTAAGTAATACTATCTATCGAGGTACTTTTCTTCAAGCGGCAGCAATTTTATTACACGTTCTTTCCAATCGACTCCATATTAAATTTAAAAGAATTCCCATGTGAATACAAGCTTTTCTCATATATAGAAACATTTTTTTTTGTCCTCTGTCACTTGGCTTTCTTAGTTTTTTCAAAAAAACCCTTCTTCTTCTTCTTTCCCGAAAGACTCGTATCTTCTATATATAAACGATTTCCCAGGGGCACTAAAACGATAGTGTTGAATAGCCAAGTATCTGTCGAATAGCTTTCGTTTTCATATTATGTACCTTCGAATAATGTTATCTTCTTTTATTTTTAAAACTTAAATGTGTCATAAAAAATTTAGAAGCCTTTTCTCTCTATTTTATTTTATTAAACAATAAATAACAAATCTCCCCCCCCCCCCCCTGTTTATTTAATTAAATAATTTATGAATTTTCGATCTAATTTTCTCTGTTTAAAATCACTGGGCTAACAACAATATATTATAATCCCTATATTGCATTATCGAGTAAATTCCAGTGCATTACCGCGGCTTTTGTGTAATTCGTGGTTATATATGCTTAATGCAAAATCATCGCATTTGTTTTAGAAAATACTTTTTTTTACTATCATTGTTATTTGTTCAGTCATCTAACAAATTTTATCCTTTTTGTTTTAATTTATCATGCGTGAGAATTAGATTTTTTTTATTTTTTTCGTTTTACTTTATTTTAGTGGATAATTTTATGATAATTTTTAATTATTAAGAGGGATTTGTAAGTTGTGTGGAAATTCGTATTTATGATTATGAATTTTTTATTTTTTAATATGAAGGAATATTATATTACAACTTTAAAATGAAAGGTCACGGAAATCGGTCCAAAATATATTTTTTAAATTTACAACTAAAATTAAGTCCTTCTGTAATTTTTAACTTAGCAGGTCGAATTCTCCATTTTTGGCAGCCATTTTCGTATTTTTGGTCTTTTGTTAATTAAAGTGGGCGGTTTCTTTACAGACAAAAAGAAAAAGGGCTTTCGTTTGAATTTTTCGGTTAGAAATTAATTTACAAATCATGGACAAATAAACTCAAAATTGCTTGTATTCACTACTAAATACTGATTTAAAGATGAAATATATTGAGATTCAAAATTTAATTTAGATTGCGCATGCACGATATCATTGCTCTATTTTGGTATCGGTTGAAGGGTTTGTGTAAAAATACGTAAAAGGACTTATATCAAGCAACAAGAAACACGTTGCACTTACGGAAAAAAAAATTTGAATTTCCGTAACCCCTCAGTCCACCTTGGACCCAATTAGCAAAAATCAATCTATATTTTTTTCTTAAGAATTGCTCAATATATCTTTGAAAAGAAATTATTTACTTTCAAATGGAGTTATAGCAAAATAATTTTTTAAAAAACATAAATTTATAAGTTTTATAAAAATAATAAAAATAATTATCCGATTTGGACTTATAGGCACTTAATTAAATAAAAATCCTTATCTTAAGATTATAATATAAAACAAACGCGTGCCATTAGATTATCAAATATGATATCTATAAATATTTTTTATCATAAATTTCAAAAAGTATTTTAAGAAGTAAGAAGTTAATATATTTTCAAAAAATTAAAGAAATAAAATTTTTAATGAAATAATAACTTTAAAAAAGAGAAGAAAAATTATTTCAAATTTGCGGCTTTATTGTTAATGAAAGGCCGAAAAATCTTCTTTTTTTAGCAAAAAATGACATAATACCAAAGTTTGAGCCTTTTATTTTCAAAAAAGCTCTGACTTTTTTAATATCCTAAAATTGAGTTGATAATCACTTCATATTTGTAAATTAAAATGTTAAGAGTTTTTAAATCGTTTCGAAATTTTTTTAGGTTAAAAATGAATGTTTTAGATTCGAGGAGGAGGTGAAAATGTGACGGTTTTAGGGGTTGGGGTTAAATGGACAAAGAATAATCTTAACTTTGACGTAAATATTTAGAATAATTTTAGGTTAACTTGCTGTTTTTGTACTTTAGGATTATGGACTCTGGATAATTTTAATTAGGGTTGATTATAATTTCTATTTGGTGACTTATAATAATTAGGAAATATAAGTTAAAACTGTGATAAGATATCATATTGTATAAGTAATAAATTTTTTTTAAATACTTTTTTATCATAAAAATTTTGTTTGTTAATAACCAGATAAATTTTTCAACAGTAGGTCAAATCTAAATTATAATTAATGCTCGATCTATCGTCTGTTTTGTTGGCAAACCAAAACTTTTTCGATAATTAATGAATTTTAAACTAAAATCTATAAATAAACAGTATAAATTTTACGACTTATTTACACATTTATTTTCCCAATTGAAAAAAAGTAAGTAAATAAGAAAAATTTAATGATTAAATCGATTCCAAGCATTAAAAAAAAAAAAATAAAAACGTCTGATATATAAACGTTAGAGTTCAATTAATCAGTTTTCAACGTTTATAGGAAAAATAAAATTTACTTCTTCATTAAGTAAATTAAACGCATACGTTTAAGTGATCGAATAGACTCAATCAATATAAGTATTTTTTTTTTTTAAACCCGACAGTTAAATACACTCAATTATTTTTTTTTTTCTTTTTAATCTATTTCCTTCTAAAAAAAATTAAGAGCACAGTCTCTTAAAAAAAATAAATACAGTCTGTAAAATAACCGCAATAAATTTAATGCACTAATTATCACAAGATCAATTAACATCTAATGTCATTCTTGTATTATTTTAGGGAAAAAACTAGATCGATTTTTTTTTGTTTTTGTTATATTTTTAGAGAATTGGTTATTAGTTATTTCTTTTTTTATTTGTGTTGCAGGTAAGGAAATGCTCCTTGTTTTGGTAATATAAAATTTTAAGTATGAATAATGAGAACATGTATCACGAGTTTCGGTTCAAACTCCTAAAATTACTGAATATGCGCCTTATTAATCGCTAAATTTCGATTTTCTCGTAAAGCATATTCGCTTAATTATTGAAAAATATTTAAAAATTTTTTATAACCCGAATAAAAAATTTCAAAAGTGGTCGATAAGTTTTAAAATGAAATAGGACTTTTTTCACTTTAAAGAAATTTTTTTTCTCTAAAACGCGCAGTCAAGGAATTAGTGGATCAATTATAAAGAGAGTAAGAACCTGAAATAATTACAAGGTGTTACGGAACAAATAAACGTATTCTTAAATTTGGGTTAATGAAAAGCGTTTAAAATTTTCAAGGTTTTTGAATGCGCTTAAGTCGTGCAATTTAAAACAAGTTTCATGATCCATGAAGTGCTTGATTAAAGTCTAAAAAGTCTCTAAAAGAGAAAGGTTTTTACCTGAAAGTGCTTTGAATATGCAGAAAGATAATAATTGATAACAAATTTTACTGGGTTAGAAAATTGTCTAAAAAATCAATTTAAAATCACAGAGGCCCAGAAAAATTTAATAACAGTTTCAAAATTATTTCAGTTTGCATGATTACAAAAATTTTCAATTTTGTCAAATTGATAGTTAAAACTAAAAAGTTTTTAAAAATTTGCCTGTTATACAAACAGACTCGTTTGAAAATTCGCCGCGGAGAACCATGAAAAAATTTTGGGTTAGATAAAATTATTTACAAAAGTTGAAATTGTAATCGTAAAATAGCAAAATGATTAAATTATTGAAAAAATGAATCGCTAAATTTAATAATAAAATAATTGGTACAAGTAGCTAAATTTATTTAAGAATAACTCGGTACTTAGAATAAAAAAAGGTGAAATAATAAAGCTACATTATCTATAAAGTAAAATCAGTTTCGAACTATAACTCCTTTCTTACGTAAATCATTGAACCAAGAGAGAAAGGAGAAATAGGTATATATAAATCGGTATATATTGGAGTTTATACATCCCCTTTATACTCGTCCTTTTTCGAAAGAGTTTCCGCAAGTCAGCGAATCCTTGGCAGCTATATGACAAAGTAAAGTACACGTATAAGCTCATCGGTATGCAGAATTCGTTTAGGATAGCTTAATATACATGAACTTTATAGAAATGTGCGAGTGAGAGAGAGAGGAACAGAGAAGAAATATTATCTACTTGTGTGTATATCTTTTACTCTTATAAGGCCTATAATATATAATAAAGAATGGACCTTACTATTATATTATGTAGGAAATTGCAAGTAATAATTCGTGCGTATATTTTATATTTTATATTACATATTATTTACCTTTTTTTCTATCTTTTTTTTTTAGATTCACTAATCCGTGCTATTTTGACGAAATAGCATTTTTTTAATCAAAATTTTTTTTTGATACCAATTTAACCCATTAGTGCCCAAGCGGAAGTAAACGGACACTCAATGAAAATATTAAGAAAATCAATCGATAGAAGGCTAAAAATCGTTCCCTATAGGTAAAATGTCATGCTTTTTTCAAATCTGCCATTAGTTTTGACCTACCACCCCTCTATATACCCGAAAAATAAGGGTGAAAAGGGGTAAAACGAGAATTTCGAAAAAACGACGGACAAAAGACTTTTAATGTCACAAAATAATAATAAAAGGTTCATGAAATAGCTTTTTCAGATCCAAAATTTATATTTTGTATATAAAACTTTGACTAAATATCTTATTTTCACCCTTACCTGGTCAATAGGGGTGGTTTTTTCAAAAACAAAACCATAAAAAAGTTTTTGAAAAAATCACCCCTATTGACCAGGTAAGGGTGGTAATAAGATATTTAGTCAAAGTTTTATATACAAAATATAAATTTTGGATCTGAAAAAGCTATTTCATGAACCTTTTATTATTATTTTGTGACATTAAAAGTCTTTTGTCCGTCGTTTTTTCGAAATTCTCGTTTTACCCCTTTTCACCCTTATTTTTCGGGTATATAGAGGGGTGGTAGGTCAAAACTAATGGCAGATTTGAAAAAAGCATGACATTTTACCTATAGGGAACGATTTTTAGCCTTCTATCGATTGATTTTCTTAATATTTTCATTGAGTGTCCGTTTACTTCCGCTTGGGCACTAATGGGTTAAATTCTGATTCAAGTTACTTTGAGATCGGTTAATCGCGACAATAGTGCTACTAAGGAGCTAATTGTATTTTTTGTGTAGCATCTTAAGGCCGAAACACTAGTTCCTTATAAAAATAAAAAATAAATTTAAAAAATACTCACAAGACTTTTACATTTGAGATTTTCGTAATCAAAACAAACAGCTTCAGTCGTTTTCTCCAAGCATTCAACTGTATTAGCCAATGTTTCTGTTGCAGAACCAATTTTATTTTTTATAGTATTGATTGTTGGGGCTAAACACATGGTTAAATCATCTTTGGCCTTATAGAGAAAATTGCATTTTGGATCCCAACCAGTCTTACAATAATTAGCCATATACAAATCCCCTTCTGGGTTTCCATATTTATCTTCAAGCTAAAAACAAAAAATATTTAATAAAAATAAACTTCCAGCGTTTCTAAAAATTTGTAATTTACCTTTCTTAAAACGTTGTTAAATCCTTTTTCAATACTTTTTGACCCAATCTTTGGATCATTTGGTAATTCCGGTCTTGCTGCAGCATATTCCGAACTAATCATTTGGTTTAAATCCTTAGCAATTTCAGTAACTACGTACCCATTTAATAGACCATCCATCCTCTGTGAAAAATAATTCAAATCGTTAAAGTAAATTTTGTTTAAACAATTCAAATCCATTAACTTACTTGATACATGTGAACTACAGGACTAAATAACCCATTTTGAAATAAAAAAGTTAAGAAAAATATTTTTTTAAACATTTTTACAAGTTTTATAAAAACAAAATTTTGTAAAAATAAAATAATTATCCGATTTGAACTTGGTATTTATAGGCACTTAATTAAATAAAAATTCTTATCTTAAGATTATAATGTAATACAAACGCGTGCCCTAAGATTATCAAATATTATATCTAAAAATATTTTTTGTTTTATCATTTCGAAATTAATTTTATAATTTTTTATTAATATTAAAGATAATTTTTATATAAGTCACGTAACCCATGTGATTATATGATTTAATATATTTAATGTATTATGAAAATTTAAAATATTTTTATTTTTATTATGGTGTTATGAAATTATTAAACCTTAAAATTACTTAATTTATTAATGTTAGCTGAAGGACCTAAATAAATTTTTCTTTATGCTTAATTTTATACGTATCTCTAAAAATTATGTTTTTTGCATTTTTAAGGCTGGACCAGTTACATTATATCTTTATAAATTGTATTCTAGGAATTTAATAATTTGTAACTTTTAACTAATTTACCTTAAAATTCGGGAAAATCAGAAGCTTCAGATTTCAAAAATACACTTATTTTGTACATACAAGGAGGCTCCACAGTTTTTCCTAAAGGATGTTTATGTATAGTTGAAAAAACATCCCTTGTACTTAAAACTCAGTTTAATGAGCTTTCTTAGCTATGGATTAGAGGACTCCATATTAAAGATATGATTTCTGCTACCTTATTTTTTCACAAAATGATTTTCAGTTTATCTATTTTAAACTCCACAAACCAGATGAGGAAAAGAGACGAATAAAGAATTTTTGGAAACTTGAAGAATGTACTAAATTTTCGAGATTTATAAAGCCTATTTGAATCAAAAAATTTTTATTTTGACAGCAATTTAGAAAATTATAACTGGTTTGTGTGTTTGTTAACAGTTTAAACTTGTACTCTCTAATTGTTATAAGTCTTAGAACCGAAATTATTCAAAGTCCCTAAATTCAAATTATTCTAAGTCTCTAAATCGAAAATATTCTTAGTCCATTTGATCCCCCCCCCTTTAATTCGGGGCATTTTCTTGGGCATTTTTAAAAAACCCTTTTATATGAACATGTCTCATTTTAAAATTGTTTACAATGGTAAGGAAATTAGTGATAAAAAATTGCGGTTTACGGGGCTTGAAAGGTGACATTTGCACTAAAAAAATAAGATCAATCAGAAGCTAAAGAAAGTAGAGCCCTCTGTTTTATTTAAAACAAGTTAGAGATGTAGATATCAGGGATGCTTTTTTAACTATCTTAATCCACCCTCAAGCCAGGAGCGAATTGAAGACGAGGGGCTATCGTCTTGGAAATCACGAATTTGATTTTAAAAAATTTTTGTTCATTTTTTTCTGATTTTGGCTTATTTGTACCTCAATTATGAATCGTTACTAGTTGAGATGATTTAATTCCGTCTTTTAATGATTTTTCGTGATTTTTCGCGATTTTTTGCTTCTTTTAGACTTATAATTCACCCTAGACCTCAAAAATCTGTTTTTTACTATTCAATATAATATTTAGCGATCTTTACCAAAAAAAATCACAAAAAATCACAAAAAATCAAATTTGTGATTTCTAAGACGATAGCCCCTCGATTGAAGACTTAAGATTGTGGAGTCTTCTTGATAGTCCTATATTTTCATTTGTTTAACTTAAAAAATGTTTATATGCTATTTCTGTATTGAGTAATACCTTTTTTTCAACAAGCATTTATCAATAAATATTTTCATCGAATAAATTTAAAATATAGAATATTTTTTTAAAAAAATAAAAAAAAAATGAATAATAATATATTATTAAGTTATTTTTTTAAAACTCTATTATGCCTTTATTAAAATTATTGCGTTATTAAATAATTATTTACATTTAAATTACAAAATATCAATTAATAATAAAAATAAATGAATTAAAATATTTTTTTTTTATTAAATATATTTATAATATTTACATAGATTAATTTCAATATTTGATTTGACGTAATAAATTATATTTAAAAAAAAAAAAAGATCATAAAATACACCTTTACGATATAAAATAATATTTATGTTCCATATAAGGAAATTGGAAGGCAATAAGTTGCATGTTTATAAGAGTATTTATGTGTTAAATTTAAAAATTTTCGTTTTGTTATTTATGTAATCATAAATTCTCTTTTTATATTCTTTATAAAAAAAATATTTTCAGTAAAGATTTTCTCGAGGATAAAATAAATTTTTTTTCATAAATTATCTACTTGTTTTTATTTATTAGCAAAAGCAATACTCTTCAAAAAAAAAGGGGGGTTGGTTAAATTCAGTAAATTTAGAAATTATAAATTAAAATAAATTTACATACATAAAAAAGTAGAAAATATTTCCTGGATTATACAAATGAATGATCAGGAAAAAGGGTTAATACATGAAAATCGTATATCTCTTTATAATACAATACTCTCTCTCTCTCTCTCTCTCTCTCTTATCCCTTGTATTGCATATATAGAATATTAATGAGATTTTGTGGTATATATTGGTTGTTACAATAGTTTCTTGTATTTTATATTATATTTACTTTTCGGCTCTATAGCTCGTTTTGTTATCGCATTATTATTATTATTGTTGTTGTTCACTCTTCTGTGGAGGATAATGGATTATTTTTTGTTATTTTTAATTTTGCCTTTTTTACATTATTTTGGTTGATTTTGATTTTTTTTAATTTATTTAGGCTGGTGAAAAATTTTGCAAATTAGGCAAAAGTGTGCTCAATTATTCTGAATTCAGAGTAGTTACTCTTAGCATTCTAAATAAAGTTCAGGATTTATTAAAAAAAATCAAATTTTTAGAAGGAACAAATAAATTTCTTAAAATTTAGTATTTGCAGTCATTCATAAAAATCTAAATTTTTCGTATTTTCATTCACTTTTAATAATTCCTCACCAAAAAAATATTAATAAAATAAATTAAACATATAATTCAAAAATTCTTAATTAAATGAATTAAATTTATTCAAAAGCTGTATCATTAAACCAACTTTTAAAATAAATATATATATATATATGTTACGCTGCAAGCATGAAAAATAAAAAAAATTTCTTAATACTTGATAATAAATAACTAACGCGTTTAATCTCTCGTCATTTAATATATATTTTCTATATTAAAAAATACGTGTCTTCGTTATCTTTATAACGAGGTGAAAAAAAAGAAATTCCGTCATTTGAGATGCTAGAAGACTCTCGAGTAGTCTGTATATACCAAGTTACATTTTGTTTTTTCATTCCTTGAATTCTCTTTAAAGCATCAAAAGTCCAAAAAAAAAAATGTTCTTTATTTTTCAGTCTTTAGTCTGCATTGAATTTTATTTTAACGTGAAAGAATTTTTTTTTTTTATTTACTGTTAAGCCTCCTACTTTAGTTTGAAATTAATCGCTGCCTTCATTGTCAGAGTCATTTGTCTGGTATATATAAGCTTTTATTTCTAGGAAAATAGAGCTTCTAGGTTAGATGAGAGAGAGAGAGAAAGAGAGAGAATGAAAAATATTTTGTAAATAAATCTTTAATCGATTATCGAGTTACTCTGCAAGAATTAATTTTCGAGATATAAGTCAGATTATAAGATTTATATATTATCGACGTATTATATAAATTATATATAAGCTATATATCTTTTCTAATGTTCTGCACTTGCTGAAATAAAAAAAGAAAAACAATAATCAGATAATTTATTAAGTTGAAATATTTTTTTTTATTTATTACCTTTTTTAATGCTTTATCAATTTCGGACTTTAATCTTTCTGTTTTTCTTATTTTTTATAATCCAAAATATCAAAACTGCCAAATCTCAGTATTCCAATTACCCTCGCACCCCAAAACCTACTTTACCTATTTAAATGCTAAAACAAACATAAATTTTTATAGTATCATTAAACTACAGTATTTCTTTAAAATAAATTACATTTTTATTATTCCACTTTGTTTTTTTTTGTTTATTTAAATTCTAAATCCATAAAAAGTAAATTTATAAACATTTTTTTTTCTCATCATCAACAAAAAAAAAACTCGTTTACTATAAACTTGAAGCTATCAATCCTTGTTTTTACGAATAAATTCGAATTGTTTTTTTTTATGTTACATCTATAAAAAAGAGATCAACTGTAATATATACCAACAGTACTCTACACTGTTTTATTTATTGAATAAAGAGAGGTTCTTTAAATTTAAAATTTTATATGGAAAGGTAGTAAAAATCTTTAGTAATGACTATTTTGAAAAATAGCTTTTTTTTTTGCATTTAAATTTAATGTATTCTGTAAGATAGTAAACAAATTTTTTCATAAAATCTTCTTTAATTTTCTAATGTATGTACGTAGATAAATGTGAAACCTTTGATATTGAAGTATATTTTTTTTTTTACAGAAACTTTTTCTAAAGACGTTGTATAACCTAATTTTTTTTTAAAGCTTTTATCTTGTGTAGATCGTTGAGTATGAGTATTTTTTTATTTATGTTTGTATGCATGTGTTTCGAAAGCACATTATGATTGTTAAATGACATTAGTTTAATGATAAAGATTTTTCTTTTTTTGAATTTAGTTAAGTTAATATTACTAAATTTTGGGAGATCAGTATTTTTTATGTGAGTGGAATTATACACGTAAATTAGAACTAGTTAAGTTATTTAAGCCATTAACGCCTACTTGGGAGGATGTTTAACATTGCTGGCGCATTGACTATAAAGGATAAGAACCCTGAAAAATTTAACAATTTTACTAAACTGAAATTCGAGCTCTTTTCAAACCCTGTTTTATTATTTTTAGCCTATGAATTTGAATTAATAATTAATAATCATAAAAATATTGTATTAATTTCTAACGAAAAACGAAAGCAATATTTATACTGTATATTTTATTATATAAATCTAAAATCGCTTATATTTTAATTCTAAATTCTGTAAAGGGCTTTAGCTTAAAGTTTATAAACCTAAAACTATTGTTATAGATTCAAAATCCTTTAACAATCAAACCTGCTTAATATCAAAAGGCACCTTTTGTCCACGCCAATGAACCTTTAATAATACTTACTTCTTTTAGTTGGGCAAGTTAACCAAGATTATGTAAGATTGCAGTTAGTTAATGTAAGTACAGAAACAAGGTAAAACCGCTAATGTAGTTATAGTAGTAACGGAATATAACTCCGTTTATTGATTTACGGACCTTTTGTGATCAAAAATTGGTTCGTAAGTCAAAATATTTTTGAAGGTTTTACTTATTTTTCAATGATCGCTTTTGAGTAATCAACGGCTATTTCGACCAAAATAACCAAAAAAATACAATTTTTTGTACTGCGGCCCGAAAGTACGTATTTCCGTCCACCAAAGACGTATTTTTTCGCCACAGTCGCAAAAAAATTTTGTACAATCCTCGGCCTTAAACAAAGAATGACCCAAATCACAGTTTACCATCCTCGGCTTCGCCTCGGAAGGTAATTTACGTACGATTTGGGCCATTCTTTATTTTTCTGGCCTAGGACCGTAATATAGTATTTTGAAAAGTATAAATATTTTTCAAAAATTGTATTTTTTAAGACAAATTTTGGTCTACCTCTTAGGTTTTCGAGGTCGCTAATGGCGATTCTAAAATCAGATTTTTTAAATTCAAAATGGCAGACTCTAAACCCCGTATTTCTAAGTTTTTAATCTTAAAATAGATAATTCAAACTATTGCAAGCATTTTAAAGACGAATCACCGCTTTGGTAGTCTTTGATTATTATAAAATAAGATTTTTTGACTTGATCAAATATAAGTAGATCAAATGTAAATATAAGTTAACATGTTTTAAATAGTTGAAATTACTGATTTTGAAGTTAGAAACATAGAAATATGGGATTTAGAGTCTTACATTTTGAATTTAAATAATCTGATTTCTGAATCGTCATCAGTGAACGAAAACCTAAGAGGTATACTAATATTTCGTTTAGTCACCAATATTTTTTAAAAAATTGAATGTTTTTGGTTATTTTGGGTGATATAGCGTAAATTAGTCAAAACTGACCATTGGGAAATCGATAAAGCCTTCAAAATCATTTTTAATTACCAAAAATACATAGATCCACTAGCTTGGAGTTCAAAAAAACCGAAATTATAATTTTTATTACGATATTTTCATGACATGTTAATTTAATTACACTTTGCGCTTTATATAATTTACATAGTCAGCTCGCTTTATATACTCTATCGGCAGCAATTCACTTGCGAGAAAAATTTTTTTAATTTATTAAAGAAATATTTTTGTCTTTCAATTACTACGCATAGTAGAAACTTCATATTTTTGTCTATATTTATCTCATATTGAAAACAATCGACAATAGAGAAAAATTATTTTTCCTTTCTTATGCAGAAGTTCATATCTTAAACAGGTAGTCATTTCAGTAAAATTTTATAATTTGTGTCCGGAAAAATAAAAAAATGACCAAATTGTAGGTTCGAAAAGTATGAAAATTGTAAGGTCCTTAACACGTATTACAAATAAAACAGAATAAAAAAAAATGCTATAACCTATTATTTAATGTATAATAAATAAAGAAAAGAATATTAATCATCCCATGAAAATAAATGTTTTAAGTTTCCGTGTACATAAAAAGCGAGAAAGAAAAGTTGTTCTGAAAAGCTTTAAAAGTATGTTTTTAACGCGGTATATAAAAGAGAAAACTGTACGTGGCTTTACGTTTAATTGATAAGGATAACTCGCAAGAATTTATGTCCTTTTAAAAAAGGAAATACGTGAGAGTTGTACTTTATCTTATTGTACACAACATATTTTATATGAGCCAACGAACGCAATGGAAACGGGCTACTTATTATAATTATTTTTAAGTAACTCATAATTTACTTTTTTAAAAAATTCAAAATTCAAAAGGACTCGGTAACAGTTGTTATTACTAGGCCTATGAATCAACTTAACGGTATTTCAGCTTCTTTTTTTTCTTTTACGCCCCGGTAGCAGTTTGCATCGTAAAAGCTCACAAGGACAATTGTCATGGCCATAAAAAGCTTCCTCTTTTCTTCTTCTTCATATTCATTTTACTGTTCCTCGGTAAAAACTCGTTATAAAGCATCGAGAAAGAGAGAAAAGAAAAAACTAAGAACAACTAAATATCTTCTTTTTTTTCTAGTTATATTTGCAAAAGCTCTACACCAGCTTTTATATTATAGTTTATTTCTTTTTTACTTAAAAATATACTTTTTTTTTTTTTGGATGCTACATGCACTTTAGACTTTTTTTGTTACTTAACGTGAAATTACAAGAATTTTATTTTTTGAATTACATCATTTTTGAGAAAAAGTTTTTTCGTACATTTTTTGATATTAATGAAATTCATCAAAGTATAAAAAACTTAAAATTTATTACGTCAATTGTATGAGAACCACATATCTTTTCTTATACATCGCTTCCATCATTCTTTTTTTTAGAAAAAGTAAATGCCTTTAACTGCTGAATAGGGTAGTTTTGGACAAATGATATAAGGTTCGGTGTTGAAAGATGCTCTAATAAAATGAAAGCTCGTCTTTATAGGAAGAACACTTAACAATCGTTTTTTTATAAAATTTTGTAATAAAGTGTGTATATGGATAATTCCATTAAATTTTATCATTTCGAGGCATTGACGAATGAGCTAAGTAGTGATGGACTTTTTTTTTGTAATACACTTGAAAACCCTTATAATAATAAAAAGGTGGTAAAATAGGCTGAAGGAGATAAGAAAGAGAATAAGTGAGAATAACATTTCTTTAGATTTAAAAAATTGCCTTTGACAGCGTCTTCTACCTTTTTTTATTCCTATCGTAAATAATGCTGATTTTCAAATTTCGTCAAGATATCGAGACTTTTATTGCTGTTTTTAAAGAAAAGAAAATTTTGTATTTTTAATATTAATTTGTCAAAAAAAATACTTTTTTACAAAAAAAAAAAAGTTTTGAAAACAAAATTTTTTCACATCAATCAAAGTCTTCGTAATACTTTAGCATAAAAGTACTAAAGCTTTTGCACTTTTCTACCATGAATTCACGTTTTTTTTTTTCTTTTTTATTCTACTTTTCAAGCATATAAGGTCTACATTAAAAAAAAAATTTTCGTATAAACTTTTTTTCTTTTTAAAAGGAAAAAAAAAAATATTTACACTCGTAAAATTAATATCCCATAAATAAATAAAAAAAAAAAACTAAATAAGAAAGATTTTTATTTCATTTGAAAAATAAAAATCTAATTTCGCATTTTATTATTATTATTTTGCCTTTAAGGTATATAAAAACAGAAGTAACTAAAAAAAAGTTTTTTATACATAAAAAATAAGAGTGTCGGAAAAGTTTTGTGGTTTTGAAAAAGTGTGAATTTTTTTCTTTTTTTTTTTAACCCAAAATAAGTAAACGAAGATCTTTTAAGTCAGAAAAAGAATAAAAAGGCCTCTATAATGTTAAAAAAAATTTTATGTTTCTTAAGTGTAAACGTAGTTTATGTTTTTTTTGCTTAGCTCTTCAATAATAAAAAAAAAGCGTATTTTCTCTTAAATAAGAATAAAAATACGTTTTTACTTCACGCAAAAATAAATGTGTAAAAAAGAAAAGTTTTTATGCAAGCTTTTATTCTTACATGTCTAGTAAGCAAATACGTTATAATAACGAGTAGGGTTTACGTAAGTAAAAAAATTTTTTGCATTATCAATCATATGTAAAAATAACACGTGTGTAAAAATATGAAAAAATAAGCTCCTGCGAGTAGGCTACACCAGATGCACTAAAGTATTAATGATAATTAAAAATAATGATTATCGTACTTATGAATTTATAATTGTGATTTTTTAATTTCATTGTTTTTTTAAATTCTAAAGAACTACTGGAGCTTTTTTAATTAAGCTCAAAAAAGTATGGGATATTTTCTTGTTTCTTGAAAAATATCATCGAGTGTTGTTATAAGTGTGTATTGTACATTTTTTGTAATTATCTTATAACACTTTAATGCGAAGATGGTATAAAAAGAGAGAAGCTTTTTCTTTATTATTTTCTCTCGTTTTCGACAATTCTTTTATTTTGTAGTTTTTTATACATAAGACTGGTTTATTTTTCAAGAAAGTAGTTTTTAGATTATTGTTGTTAATTAAAATGTACACGGTTAGGTTGCTCTGTTTGGAATTATGAGAATACTGAATTTCAGAGTGGTTTGGACATGCTACTCTAGGTCAAAAGCAAGAATCTGAATTTAAAAATCTAAAAAATAGCAGCCAGTGTTAAAACTAATCAAAATTTTGAAGTAACTTACATTAATGAGCTAAACTTCTTTCAGAGATTTTTTCAAAAATAAAAAATTCAAGCACGTTTTAAAAAAAAATTCTAAATTACATTTTTATAGTTTTTAAGTATTTCTTAAAGAAAAAGCTCACTTATTTTCATATTATAAAGTAATAAAATGAAGTATAAAATTAATTAGCGTTATTTTTATAACTTTGCTTTTTGAAATTTTTTTTTTATACTTCAACTAAATTTTATTCTCATTAAACGTATATAATTAAGACTTTGTATTTTATTGTTTCATAAGCATATAATAATTGCTAATTAAATGTAATTATTTTTTTTTAACTAAAGAATTTTTTTTCTATATTTTGAAGCACAAATGTCAAGAGAAAAAATGTTATAATTATTAACCCTTGTATCAAGATCATGACTGTGAAAAGATGAAAATTAATGATTTATTAAATGAATAAAATTAACTTGAATTATACTTACCCGGGAAAAAATATTCAGATGTTAAAAAATGCCATTTTATTAGCCAAATTAGATTCTATCGAATTGTAAGATTAGATTTATTTGGCCATGAATGCAAGACACCTTATTGCCTTATTTCTGGTTTTACGTTTTAATTTAAACATAATAAAAAAAGAGCTTGAATTATGTATTATATAAAATTATTATTTTTTTTAAAGATTAATTCTGATTTTCCAAAAAGTCCAGAAAATAACAAAATATGTATTGAAAAATTTTCAAATCTGATCATACACTAAATTTTTTTCCCCGGGTAAAATTACAAATTTTTTAAAAATAATCTAAAATTATGCAATAAATTAATTACATAAATAATTGAACCATGTAATTATGAAAAAAAAATTTTATTATGACCCAAAAAAAGAGGATAATTTCTTCTCTTTTTTAGATATCAAATAAAATCTTTTATTCATAATTTAGTAAAAAAAAAAAAAATTTTTTTTTAAAGCAAAAACTTTAAAAATAAAGAATGAGAATATATAATTTTTATTTGAATTATATATAGTTTTATATTATAGGTATAAAAAAAAATAAAGTTTTTTTTTTTCTAATAAAAAAATGTGAATATAAAAAAAAGAAGAAGAGAGGATAGAGAAAAACTATTGTAATAAATATAATTTTCAAGTTTTTTTTTTATAACTTATATTTAATAAACTGTCATATTTTTTTACATTAAAAAATCTATAAATTATATTTTTTTTTTTGTTAAACAAATATTTAATAAAATTGATACTTTTATGGATTAAATCGATTTTTAATGAAATTTTTTTTTTTCACGTGGGAAGAAGAAATTTGAATTATGCAAATAATATCAAATCAGTTATTTGGGTACTTAGGGAGGTGATTCTTAATCAGAAATTAGCATTTATTTTTCGTATGTAGTCGATACTGGTTTTAGCAAAATCAATTAAAGTTATATATAGATCTATCAGAGTAAGAGACTCACTTAAAGCACAGTTATTTTGTGACAACTATGGGCTATATTAGGTCACTCGATGGACCACTTGCGAGACTCCTTTATAGTTGGGACCTATAATTTGCAGTTGAACTTAAACCACAAGTCATGCAGAGTTTATGAAAAATTAAAATATTTGCTAAAAAATGAATTTTTATGTTATTTTAAAAAGCCAATAGAAAATAAACAATTATAAACTTAAATTACACTAAATACTAGGTAAATTAAATAACTTTTTATTTAAAGATTTATCTTTTAACCTTTTTCTTATAATACTCTTTGACTAATCTCTATATACCTATACTTTTTAACCAAAGAAAATTTTCTTTTATTTTAGTTTGGACTTAATACTTCTATTACTAATACAACTTTAATTTTTTCTTACATTTATTTACTTAATAAAAAAAAAAACTAAAGAAAAAGTTATACTATTTGATTTGCTCAATAGTTTTTAATGGGTCTAGAGACTTGAAATTTAACGATAAGATATATATAGATTTATTTGTTTTTATAGGTTATGTATACTTAAGAACTGTACTTTTAATTGTTATATATCGAGAAAAATAAGGTCCTTTTAAATTGTTTAAATTTACTTTAGTCTTTAGTTTAAATGTCTTAAATAAATTTTTATTTTTCTTTTCAGGTAAGAACGTCATCTACTTAAATAAAGTGTATTTATTATTATGGGCAGCATGAAACTAGTTATGCAAACAAATGGTAAATAATTTTTTTATATTTTTTAATTCATTCATTATTTTTCTCCATTTTTTTTTTATCTAATTAGATATTAATTTGTATCCCAAAATTTAAGTAATGGGTAATTTCGTCAAATGTTTAATTATTCTTTTACAAAAACTTATGACTAGCGAAGAATCTAAAAATAATTAAAATATTTTTAAATTTTAAAATTATAACAAAGCACACGGAATTATTCATAAAAAATTTTAATTTTTCTTGATTTTTTGTCTTTGATTTTTCGAAGAAAACAAGCAATTCGATATTATTCGGAAAATTTTTTTTAATAAATAATAAACGACTAGAACGACTGCTAAAATAAATCCATAAACATCCAAAAGATTGACCTGCCACCATGGCATATCAACACTGGGTGATTTAAGTGCGTCTTTTCCATGTCGAGAAATGTACTCGATCCAATACGTTGCTGTGTCGATTGGTTTCATTGGAACGTCTCTAAACTGACTTGATATTCTTTCAACATTTTTTCTGTTCAAGATAATATAATTCAAATTATTATAAGAGTTTTAAGTCAAAATTAGAAATTCTCTTTACTAACTTATAAATTGGATTATTTATCATTTCGCCTAGAGCCTTGCTTAAAGTTTCTTCTGTTATGTTCTCAAGTTCAATTTTGATAGCAATTTTCTTTTTCACATAAGTATTCATGTTAAAATGCTGATCTCCTAATAGAGGAATTCCTATCAAAGGTACTCCGAAATAAATAGATTCTTGTGTACCCAAAAGCCCACCGTGTGTCAAAAAAGCTTTGATATTTTTGTGTTCTAAAAATATATTAAAATTAAAAAATTAACTGGAGAATATTGAACGTTTTAAACTTACTCAATACTTGTATTTGATTAAACCATTTTTGAGTCATAACATTATCTGGTAATCCTGGTGGTAAATCTTCCACTTTCGCTACTTTCATTAGTATTCTAACAGGTGCAATTCTTTTGAAGGAAGCATAAATTGCATCTAGAACATGTTTTGGGAAAGTCTCAATTCTGACCATCGATCCAAACGTGAAGTAAATAAATCCAGACTTGGATTCATCTAACCATTTTTTAAGATCCTATAAAAATTTTCATTTGTAATTGATACAGAAAGTTATAAAGTTAATATAAATCTTATACTTGTGGCAATGAATCTTCATGGTCTTGGACATGAATCCCTGCAATTGGAATGACGTTAGGTGCAAGAGGCCTGATTCCAGTGATCGCAGAATTATAATTCAGAAATACAAGTGACAAATCTTTTTGGATATCCATAGTGTTTGGATAACCTTGGCCAAAGTATTTTTCTATGTATTTGTTTTGACTTCTCATGTAATAATAAGCTTGTAAATTAATCTTTGTAGTTAGTAAAAAATTGTTTAAACGTTCAAAAAAGTTCATGGGTTCGACATTTTTTCCAAAAAATGTTCCATCAACTGCCAGATTATTTGGATTTCCTATATATTCGTTCATCCAGCTTAACATGATTGGTAAACTAACGACTCCAATTAGTGGTGCATTTAAGTATCGCCCAAAACCAAGATAGCAGTTAATGTGAAAAATCTAAATATTATTTCATTGAAATTTCGTACCAAAAATCAATAAAATTTGCATAATTTAGTTACCTGAGTTACAATAACATCATATTTTGGCGGATTTTTGAAAAGTCTTTGAAAAACTGGCAAATCCATTAACTCACAAGCAGTAGCACCAAAATTTTCAATTAATAATTGCATATTAGTTGCACCATGAAGAATCTTAACAGTTTCGTAAGTTAAATTATTTGTCAAAGTAGGCATTGAACCAGCTAAACTAAAATCTGAATAATTCGGTATTGGTTTCTTCAACGGAAAATGACTGTAAACATCAACTTGATGACCCTTAGCAGCTAAATCTTTCATTATAGTCAATTGTATTATAGAATGACTTTTACTGTCAAAAGGCAAAAGTGCTAATATTTTTAATCCATTAGTAAAATTCGATAAAAACACTTTAACAATAAATAGCAACAAACAACTTTTTAAAAAATTAAGATACATTTTGAAAACTTAGCAAATTTATACTTGAAAAAATCACACTCTTAGCAATCTTTTGAAACCGATAAAACGTAGTGGTAATGACCGCTTATATTTTATTAATAGATAATTTTTAACTCGAGAAATGATAAGATATAATTTTATTATGCTGATTGCATTTAGTATATAAGAATGACTTGACAATAAAAAACAAGTCTATATTTATTATTAAATGACTATTATTAATTTTGATCCATTGCATTACATAACCTTTGATATAAAGATATATAATTTTAAATATGAAACGAGATATTTACGGTTTGGTGAAAAATTTTGTTCAAGGTCAAGTGAGAAAATTTTTGCATTTGTGAATAAATTTTTGAATCTTTAATTCAAAAAAGAACTTTTTGATTAAAAGTTTGTTTAAAATTAAAATTATTAACTTTTACATATTTTAAAAGACGTAAATTATATGAAAAATGTACAAATGATGATGATATTCAAGTTTAATACTAATTAAAAATTGTTGATATTCAAGATAATAAAAAAAAAAAAAAATTACACAAGTAACCCCACTTCTTACTATAACGATGAAGTGGGAGAAAGAAACTGGTAATAAATATAAGGAAATGGTCATATCGAGTGAGATTTAGCACTGTTTATCTCACTGTTGCCAGAGTCATGTTGGATCTATGCTAATAATTTTCAATGGTTTAAGAATAAATTTTCATAGTTTGATACTAATTTTAATTTAAATTAGTATCTCACATTAATCAATTTTTTTTACAAAAGTAATTAAAGTAATTTATTTATAAGATTTCAAACTTTAAAAATAAATTTAAGTATAAATAAGTTAAAATAAATGTATTACTTTTTATAATAAAGAACAATAATAATATAGCAGATTTGTGCCCATACAGCCCAGTTGTATGGAACTTGTTTACTACAGCTAAGTGCGGTAAGGGATCTGATCAACACAAAATTATTCAACACATCAATGACTCTACACAAAAAAGTTTTGCGGAGTCGTTCTAATTCCAAAAATCGTTGTGTAGAAAAGTTCAACACAAATTTTTTTAAGTCAAAGTATTCAACACGCCATTTTAAATATTAAATAACTTATTTCTTTCGTATACTGGCATAAATAATTATCAATTAACACAGTGTGTTGAATATTTCGATTAGAAAAAATTTGTGTTGATCTTTTCTACACAAGGATTTTCGGTGTAGAACAATTTCGCTAAACTTCTTTGTGTAGAATTATTAATGTGTCGAATAATTTTGTGTTGATCAGATCCCTAGCCCTAACTGCTGGGTACAACAGATAAATAACTTCCTAAGAATTTTCGGTGTTAAATTATTCTGAGGGCAGCTACAGAAAATGACAATGTTATAAATCTTACTTATTGGTTCTGCCACTTTTCGCTTAGTAAAAATTATATTATTCTCCAACTGATGGTATTAAGAAAAATAAATGTAATAAATTTTTGAATCAGTTATTTGATTAATAACATTTTTATTATCTTATAAAATAATTAAATAAATTAAATAACAAGTATATTATACATAAATAATTTTTATTTAAAAACAAATCGTCGTAGATAAAAAAATGTAATAAATTATTATAATTTAATAAATTTAAAAAAAAAAAAAAATTTTTTTCTATTAAAATTAGTATATCGTGTAAATAAATTTTTCTAATATTTTTCTAAAAATTTCTGATAAATTAATAAATAATTTTCAAAAAAACATTAACTAAGGTGTTAAAAAATTTTGACCATAATAAATTCACAGTTTATAGCTGTACATAAAAAAAGTGTCTTATAAAAATAAAAAAATATTTTAAAATATCTTATTTTTTTCATTAGCATAGAATTAATAACTAATTTTAAGCTGAAAATAAGTTTGGAGAATAAATTATTTAAAAGTGACTATATAATCTCTTCAATCAACATGTTTAAAAAAATCATCTGCTCTAGTGATACCCGTAAAACCAGCTATTTCTGATATCCAAATAATTAAAAATTTTAATTTTTATAAATGATTTCCCAGTCGTTAACGCAAATAATTGCATTTGACTTTGCCATCAAGTGAGTAAAAATAGAAAAAATTTTTTCCATTGAGTAAATCATATTACATAAAAAAATATTATCTAATCATTTTTGTTTTTGTTGTTTTGACTTTTTGAAGATGTTCCACAACAACATATAATTTGAATAAATTTTTTTAGTATGTAAAAAGCTATTAAAACAACCACTAAAATGAGTGCATAAATATCTAAAAGATTGACTTGCCACCATGGCATATCAACACTGGGCGATCTCAGTGCATCTTTTCCATGACGAGCAACGTATTCAATCCAGTATCTGGCAGAATCAATTGGTTTAACAGGAACATCTCTGAATCGTTTTGATATTTTTTCGGCGTTTTTTCTGAAAATAATTACAGTTGTTAACAAATTTAAAGAGGGTTAGAATTTTAATTTGCTTACTTGTAGCTTGGATTATTTATCATTTCGTTCAATGCGTCGCTCAAAGACTTTTCTGTTATTTCTTCTAACAAAACTTTGATAGCAACATTCTTTTTAACGTAAGTATTTATGTTAAGATGTTGATCTCCAAATAGAGGGATGCCAATCAAAGGAACGCCAAAATAAATTGATTCTTGTGTTCCCAGCAGCCCACCATGGGTTATAAAAGCTTTAATATTTTTGTGCTCTAAAAATGTTTAGGGATAAGAAAAGTATTCAAAGTTATGAAATGTTTAGTGTATTAATTGAGCTCACTCAGAACTTGTATTTGGTTTAACCATTTTTGAGTCATGACATTTTTTGGTATTCCAGGTGGTAAGTCTTCATCTTTTGCTACTTTCATCAATATTCTAACAGGTGCAATTTTTTTAAACGAAGCATAGATTGCCTCTAGAACATGTTTTGGGAAAGTCTCGATTCTGACCATCGATCCAAATGTGAAGTAAATAAAGCCAGCTTCAGATTCGTCCAACCATTTTTTTAAATCCTACAAAGAATTGAATTACAAAAAAATGAATATAATTTCGAAATAAGATTTAAAAAAACTTACATTTGGTATTGGGTCATCGTGGTCTTGTATATGCACCCCAGCAATTGGAACAATACTAGGTGCGAATGGTCTAATTCCAGAGATAGCTGGGTTGTAATTCAATAAAACTAGGGACAAATCTTTTTGAATATCTACTGCATTTGGAGAATCAAGTCCAAAATATTTTTTCAAGTATTTATTTTGACTAGCAAAATGATAATCAGCTTGCAATGTTATGAAATTTACAGCTACAAAATTTTCTAATCGTTCGAAGAAATTCAAAGGAGCAATACTTTTACTAAATAATGTATTATCAACGGCTAAGTTAACTGGATTACCAAGATGCGGATTTACCCAATCAAATAATATTGGAGGACAAGCTATTCCAACTAATGGGGCATTAAAATATCGTCCTAAGCCAAGATAACAATTCATAGAGAAAACCTGAAATATCAAATTAAAAATAAAAATCTATTATTCAAAAAGCTTGTCTCAATGGAGTGCTGATTAAATATTAAATTTAAAAATGGAATTGAATTTTGACAATAAAAATTTAAATTTAGAAAGTACACATTTTGTTTAAAGTCAATTTTTAAAACCAAAATAATTTTTATAATCGGTAAATAGGATCCAATGAGAGTTTTATTACTGACATAATTATGTTATCTGTCTGAAAAATAAGATAAAAATAGAACAAAAGAAACGCGCATAAAAAAGACTAGAGTGCAAGCGTAAAAAATCATTTTGCCACAAAAAGATTTTTTTTTTTCAGTGTAGCTTTTAAAAATAGAATGTTTTTATCAATAATAAATAATTACGTAAAATATTTATATAAAAATATAACGAGGAAAACTATTATTAATTAATAAAAAAAATCTTACCTCAGTTATGACAACATCATATTTTGGTGGATTTTTTAAAAGTTTTTGAAATATTGGTAAATCTAACAATTCACATATACCGTTACCCATTTCACCAATTAATGTACCAATACTAGGATTATCCATAAACATTTTAATAGCATCGTAAGTCATATTATTAATAAAGTCATGTGTTGAACCAGCTAAACTAAAATCTGTGTAATTCGGTATCGGTTTTTTTAATGGAAAATGACTGTAAACATCAACTTGGTGTCCTTTAGCTGCTAATTCTTTCATTACCGATATTTGAATAACCGAATGACTTTTTCCATTTATGGGAAAAACGCCTAATATCCTCAAGGCGTTTGAATGACTCGTTAACCAAACATTCAACGAAAATAACAAAAATATTAATTTTTTCATATTGACAATTTTTGAATATTTCACTTTTAAATAAATTTTTTTAGTAAATAAAAGATTCTATGAAAAATTCATTTATTAACAAACAAATAGCCGTTTCATACTGCAATGATATGCGCATCTGATGTATTATTAAATAATTCAAGGTTAACAATATACACGCGCAAACACACACACACACAGTCTGCTATTCGCAATTTTTCTCTATTAGCACGTTATATTTTATGATTGATTTATATTATTTTTTTTTTTAAAGCAAGACTAAAGAATGAATGAAGTGAGTCTAAGAAAAACTTTATAGCTATTTATATGTCTAAATTACTAATTTTCATCGTGATTAAGCGAAATTAAAAATATAATTTTTATTATCTCTAATTATATTTACAATAAATTAATTTTTCAAATAATCATAGAAATTATATAATAATTATCACGATATTTAATTACGAGTTTAAAAAATAAATACAAATGTTAATAATCAAATAAGCGACAATGAAGTATAAAATAAAGACAATTTTTCCAATCCATCAGTAAGAATAAATAAGCGACTAGTTGATTGAAGGTTAGCAACATTTGAGGTCTGTCTTATTTTATCTGCGCATAAATTTGCAGATTTATCATTTTTATTTTACTAAATTATCTATAACATCAAAATTTTTTATAACGATTAAATGTTTGATAACATTTTTATCTGATATGTTTTTCCTGGAATTTAAAGATGACTTAATTATACTTGTTAAAAACAATATAAAAATAAGAGTTACAAAAAATACTAACAATGAAAATTGATTACATATACAGTTGTTATTATTTTATTTTTTTTTTTTTGTAAATAATTGTAGTAGAAAAGCCCATATGCTGTAGGATAAACTTTTGAGTAAGCATAATTGCAAATGGACTGGACTACTTACGTAAGGATGCCCACTGAGTCTTGGATTTTAAGAGTGTTGGTGATCCTAATTTACCCAGGCTGGTTAGCTAAAAATCACTGAGTTGAAAATTTTCTAACCAAATGAAAATTTAGGATATTCTTAAATACACCACCCAGAACCTAATTTCAAATTGGCTTGTAAAAAAATCTGGATCAGGACCTGAGAGGAGAAGGCTTAAGTGTCATCTTTGGGTCTAAATTTGCCCCTTGTAACTAGGCATGGGTCGATTTTCCAAAGGTACCGATTTGTACATATGCTACATTGGACATGTATATTCATTAAGTCCTTTGCGGCTACAATTTTTTCACCGTTGGTTCTTAATTTGTTAACCTCTCCCCGTCAGGTTATATGAAGTTTTTTTACAAACCAATTTGGAAATAAGTTCTGGGGGGTGTATTTAAGGATATCCTAAATTTTCATCCGGTTACACGGCTAGCTTGAAAGATCAGATTATGCAAACGTCGGGCACTTCAGATTTTATAGAGGAAAATGAATGTTCAACCTATTAGGAGATCATACTTTTTTGGATTTAAATCTTTCACCTAGCTTCTTGCGAATTATTTGATAAAACCTGTCTCTCGGGGGAGCTGAAAATTAGCCAAAATTTTCCCTGCTCGGATCGGGCTGAAATTTTCAGGAAAGGTTGCTTTTTCGGTCCCCAGAAACATGATTAAACCAGTTTTTCAAAATCAGTCATGCTCTTCGAGATATTTATCAATATGTCTCCCATTTAAAATACATGGGAAAAGCCATTTAGTAGTGGTTTTTCTTATTTTGCTTCACAATTTTAGTTTGACCAAGCATCAAACCAACGAGAAAAGTTTTTTTTTTCGAGAAAAAATTGTAAATTATCAATTTTCTTTGCGAATTCACAAAAAAATCGAGAATACTCGAATTTTTTGTTAATATACTAAATTTAGTAAATATACGATTTTTTTTGAATATTTACAAATTTTTTCGAAAATTTACTAGATTTTCGAAAATGTTCTAATGTTTTTGTTAATATAAGAAAATTACTTTTTACAGTGCAGTTATATCCATTTGAAATTATATTTGATTAGTCAAAAGTTCACTCTACATCATATGGGCTTTTCTACTACAATTATTTACAAAAAAAATAAAATAGTGACAACTGTATATGTAATCAATTTTAATTATTTGATTTTTTTTATTTTATTTTAAAATTTAAATAGTTTTCTGTATATATTACACGGGTTTTTACTTGCGTTGCTTTTGTTTTGCTTTGTTTTATTTCGCACTTTGCACCTCGATTATACGGGTAGTTACCTTTTAAGCTCAACATTTTTACATTCTCTAAAATAATTAAAAGTTCATTAAAAAGACTTTAAAAAAAATAATTAATTGTAAATTTATTTACAGTGATAAAAAATGTTGAATAAAATATTCCAACGTGTCAGATTTTATCTTTGCACATTTTTATTATTGTTTATCAGTTCTAGACGTTATTTTTTAAATATAACATTTTTTTTCCGAGTTTTAACTAAGTATCTTTCGTTTATTCGCCACTAAATCGGATAAATAGGGCTTAAGTCAATGTTTTAAAATTTATGTGTCTCAAGATAGAAACTTGATAATAATCCCTTGCCGGATATTCAACGGAATGGATGTAAAAAATAATTCGATTGTTTTTCTCGAGAAAAAAGTGTAATAAATTTATTTCTATTTAAATTCTTAACTTGTGTGAATTATAGAATTCAAAGAAGAAGATATGCGAAAACAAGTAAAATTTTTTATTAAATTCATTAATAGAACAAATCGCATTTAAATTACGATGGTAATTTTGTCCACTGAAGAAATTACCATAAATAGATTTTAAAAAGAATTTCTTTTTTGTTCTTCAGAGAGAAATTTTATTTGGACATAGTACCAAATTTTTTTCATAGGAGTTTAAAAAAACAATAATCTAATTTTTTTATAATAATCTTGTATTTAAAAAAATATTTTTTTTACTCATTATGAACATTTTTTTGGCAGTATTATTTTTAAATATTCTACAAATTTAGAAAGCAGTGTAATTAACAATGATATTGTAAAAATCCAATTTATGTATCACGCATAATTAATTTAACTTTACTTTTTCTGTATTCGCAGTCATATTAAACAGAAATTGAAAAAATTTTTTAAGTACATAAAAAATTATTAAAACTATCGTTAAAATAAATCCATAAACGTCCAAAAGATTGACCTGCCACCAAGGCATATCGACACTGGGTGATTTAAGTGCATCTTTTCCATGTCGAGAAATATATTCGATCCAATACGTTGCTGTGTCGATTGGTTTCATTGGAACATCTCTAAACTGACTTGATATTCTTTCAACATTTTTTCTGTTTAAATTAAAATTCATTTATTTTCAAAATAAGGTAAATTTACAGTTATTAGCACTTTTAACTTACTTGTAAATTGGATTATTTAAAATTTCATTCAAAGCGTTGGTTAACGATTCTTCTGTTATGTTATCAAGATCAACTTTAATAGCAATTCCTCTTTTTACGTAGGTATTAATATTGAAATGCTGATCTCCAAACAAAGGAATGCCAACCAAAGGAACGCCGAAATAAACAGATTCTTGTGTTCCCAAAAGTCCACCGTGTGTCAAAAAACCCTTGATATTTTTGTGTTCTAAAAATTTTGTTTATTAAATCATTTTTTTTCATTAATTAATTTTCAAAAATTTTCCTTAACTTACTCAATACTTGAATTTGGTTCAACCATTTTTGTATCATAACATTATCTGGTAATCCAGGTGGTAAATCTTCTTCTCTTGCTACTTTCATTAATACTCTAACAGGTGCAATTTTTTTAAACGAAGCATAAATTGCATCTAGAACATGTTTTGGGAAAGTTTCAATTCTGACCATCGAGCCAAATGTAAAGTAAATAAAACCATCTTCAGATTCATCCAACCATTTTTTGAGATCCTGCAATATTTATTTTTATGGTAAGAACAAAAATTTTTTGACTTGTAAAATGTTTACCTTTGGAAGAGGATCGTCATGATCATGAATATGAACTCCGGCAATAGGAACAATTGAAGGTGTGAATGGTCTAACTCCAGTTATTGCACTGTTATAATTTAGCAGCATTAACGACAAATCCTTATATAAATCCATAATTTCAAATTTATCAGTCCCAAAATATTTGTCAAGGTATACATTTAAATCCTTTAAATAAAATCCTGCTGTTAACTTAAGAATATTAACAGTTATTACATTATCGAGTCTTTCAAAAAAATTCATTGGTGCCACATTTCTACGAAACATTGTTGCTTCTGTAGCAAGATTAACAGGATTTCCTACGTAACTGTTAATCCAATCTATCATAACAGGAGTTGACAGTACACCAACAATTGGGACATTTAAACGTCTTCCAAAAGCAAGATAACAGTCAAAAGCAAAAACCTAAATTTTACAAATTTTGTTAATCAATTCTTTACCCGAATTTCAATTCAGTGTTTTATAATTTATTAAAAATTTAGTACTACCTCAGTCACAAAAAGATCATATTTAGGTGGATTTTTTATAAGCTTTTCAAAAATTGGTAAACCCATCAAATCGCATAATGGGTGCGCAACTTTTTCCAACAAAACTTTTATGCCAACATTTTGAAATGCTATCAGTTCCGAATACGTTAAATTATTTAAAGCATCAGGCATGGAACCAGCTAAGCTAAAGTCAGTATAATTTGGTATTGGTGTTTTTGAAGGAAAATGACTATAAACGTCAACTTGGTGACCTTTAGCAGCAAGGCCTTTGACAACACTTAATTGTATCACTGAATGGCTTTTTCCATTTACAGGAAATATTGCGAGGATTTTCAATCCAAAAGTACATTGCACAAAACATGTAAATGCTAATAGTAGCTTAAGTAACAAATTTATAATCATTTTTTATTATTTATAAGTAAAAAAAAGATAATTAATCAAACAATGTACACGCTTATGAGTCTGAAACACTCAATGCACAAAAATAATTTTTGAAATTTTAAATAAGCATAAAAATCTTATCAGTTTTAGCTGATTTTAGTTTAATTAATTTAATACTTAATTTACATTTAATTGAATCTTATTTTACAAAAATAATAAAATAACTCTTAGCATGAAGATGTGAAAAAGTAAACTATATCATTTGTTTCCCCCACACATTCAGCTTTTTACTCTGCTCATGATGATAATCAAAATTATAATAAACAATTTAACCTTTTCAATAATAATGAGTTAGCAGAATTCTTACAAAAAGAAAATATTAAATAGATAATAAATATAATATAAAAATTTTTTTAAATTAATATTATACATAATTGTTAAAATCAATTAGTAAATTTATGAAAACATCTTTTTTGTGAATTTCCAACTATTTCTATTTTTTGCAAATTTGCGATTGAATTTGCCAATTCACCACTTATTTCGTAGTATTAAGACCTAATTTTTTTTTCAAAAATTTTTTTATCAAAAAAACTCAAACTATTTTTTTTTTTTTAATTGTAATACCTCATTTATTTCCATGAAAGTACTTATATGTGAAATAATGATTTTTACTTGATATTTCAAATCGGATACTTAATTTTTTGAAAATTTTTGTCACAAAAAAATATAAAAAATTTTTTTCTCTTTGGACGTAGTACCTAATTTATTTCTATGCGATTACTAGTTTTAGGAACCTAGTTTATAGTAATTTACGGATCTGATACTTAAGTTTTTCAAAATTTTTTTCTCAAAATTAAAAAAAAAAATTAAAAAAAAAACTGCAATATTTTTTTTCTTTTTGGATGTAGTGCCTAATTTTTTCCTATGAAACAACCAATATCTAAAAATGTAATTATTACTCGACATCTCCAATCTGACACTTAATTTTTTGAAAATTTTTTTCTCAAAACTCTGCATAATAAAATAAAAAAAACAGCTATATTTTTTTCCTTTTTGAAAGTAGTACCTAATTTTTTTCTGTGAGAGTACTAGTTTTAGAAATATCCTTCATAGTCAATTTTTTGAATCTAAAACTTAATTTTTTCAAAATTTTTTACATAAAAAAATAAAAATTATAGCAATATTTTTTTCTTTTTGAACGTGGTACTAACTTTTTTTCTATGGAAGTACTAATATTTAGAATTATCGTTTTTACTAGGTAAAATAGACCATTAAGAACATTTTGTTATCGTTAATGCGGAACCATATAGTGTCAATTACTTATCGGTGTTTTTTTCATATATTTAAAAAAAATGTCTAACTTTATTTCCTGAATTTTTTTCCGAACAATAAGAATAAAAAATGCCAAAACGACTTTTTTTATACAATTTATACTTAAAAAAATCACAATTTAACATCTCAGTGAATATTTTTAAAATGATAAAAATTAGTGGTAATGACCGCGGATATTTTATTAATGGGTAATTTTTCATTCAGAACATGATAAGATATAATTTTAATATGCTTATTACATTTATATATGAGAATGACTTAATAATAAAATACGAGTCTACATTTATTATTAAATGACTATTATTAATTTTGATCCATTGCTTACAAAACTTAAATTTATTAACTTTTACATATTTTAAAGACCTAAATTATATGAAAAATGTACAGTTGAATGATAATGATATTCAAGAAAATTGAAAAAAAATAAATTAAACAAGTAATCCCACTTCTTACTGTGATGATGAAATAAAAGAAAATAATAATATACAAAATCAGAAATTTTAATTTTTTTCCTATATTTACATAAAATTCCTAACTTTATTTTCTGAATTTTTGTCCGAAAAAAGTCCAAATAAAAAAATGCCAAAATAACTTTTTTTTATAAATTCAAGTTGGTAGACTTTGGGTTTTTTGAATAATTTTTACATTCTGATTATTGTATTACACTAAAATGAATGGGCAGTTAATTTAGTTTCACTTTTTTAGAGGTTAGTTTCTTAATAAATTTAAATAAAAGTTGTATAATTTTCCTTAGTAAATAAAATGTGACTAGGATGACTGTTAAAATAAATGCATAAATATCTAAAAGATTGACTTGCCACCATGGCATATCAACACTGGGCGATCTCAATGCATCTTTTCCATGACGAGCAACGTATTCAATCCAGTATCTGGCAGAATCAATTGGTTTGACAGGAACATCTCTGAATCGTTTTGATATTTTTTCGGCGTTTTTTCTGAAAATAATTAAAGTTGTTAAAAAATTTAAAGAGGGTTATAATTTTAATTTGCTTACTTGTAGCTTGGATTATTTATCATTTCGTTCAATGCGTTGCTCAAAGACTTTTCTGTTATTTCTTCTAACGAAACTTTGATAGCAATATTATTTTTAACATAAGTATTTATGTTAAAATGTTGGTCTGCATATAGGGGGATTCCAATCAAAGGAACGCCAAAGTAAATTGATTCTTGCGTGCCCAGCAGACCACCATGGGTTATAAAAGCTTTAATATTTTTGTGCTCTAAAAATGTTTAGGGATAAGAAAAGTATTCAAAGCTATAAAATATTTAATGTATTAATTGAGCTTACTCAAAACTTGGATTTGGTTTAGCCATTTTTGAGTCATGACATTTTTTGGTATTCCAGGTGGTAAGTCTTCATCTTTTGCTACTTTCATCAATATTCTAACAGGTGCAATTTTTTTAAACGAAGCATAGATTGCCTCTAGAACATGTTTTGGGAAAGTCTCAATTCTGACCATCGATCCAAATGTGAAGTAAATAAAGCCAGCTTCAGATTCGTCCAACCATTTTTTTAAATCCTGCAAAGAGAATTGAATTTCAAAAAAGTGAATGTAATTTGGAAATGAGATTTAAAAAAAACTTACATTTGGTATTGGGTCATCGTGGTCTTGTATATGCACCCCAGCAATTGGAACAATACTAGGTGCGAATGGTCTAATTCCACTGATAGCTGGGTTGTAATTCAATAAAACTAGGGACAAATCTTTTTGAATATCTACTGCATTTGTAGAATCAAGTCCAAAATACTTTTTCAAGTATTTATTTTGACTTGTTACATGATAATCAGTTTGCAAACTTATGAAATTTACAGCTGCAAAATTTTCTAATCGTTCGAAAAAACTTAGAGGTGCGATACTTCTACTAAATAATGTATTATCAACCGCTACGTTAATTGGATTACCTAAATGACGATTTACCCAATCAAATAATATTGGAGTACAAGCTATTCCAACTAATGGGACGTTAAAATATCTTCCAAAGCCAAAATAACAATTCATATTGAAAACCTGAAATATTAAATTTATTATTCAATGAATACACATCTTTTAAGTAGTAATAAAATATTCAATTTATAAGTGTAGGTGCATTTTGACAAAAAAAAAATTTAATTTAATGAATTCATTAATTTTTATACATTTTTATCAGTATGTACATTTCTCTCAAAAGATAATTTTATCAACTTACAATAAAATATTGTACAAAATATGCTGTAAGTTAGGTTGTTTTTCTGGAATATTAATTAACCCCTTTGAAACTTGCATATTATTATAAAAAGTTTTTTAAAAAATTTGGTTTAGTGGAGGTTTAAGAAAAGTAAATCCATTTTATGTGCAATAAAAAATTTATAACTGGTTTTTGTATTCACTCAACCAACGGTCATAGAACCGGCCCTGACTCCCATTTCAAATTATTCCAAGCCCCTAAATCGAAAATAGTAATAAGTCCATTTCACCCGCCCCCCCTAAAAACGTCAATTTTTCACCCCTCCCTCCTAAAATCGTCACTTTTTTACCACCCCTGCTGAGTCAGATTTTTCAAATACCCCATCCAATGAACATGTTCCATGTTAATATAAACTTTAATTGTAGAATTTTGTTAGGTTTTGTCATTTGCAGCGGTTTACAAAACAGAAAAAAAATCCCGTTGCCCTAATTTCTTTCGCTGAACACGGTTCGCTTATAGAGGAAATAGGTCTGGCAAAAATGCCGAAAGATTCTGAGCATGGGGGGTCAATGTTGGTACCGTACACAAACAGGATTTACCTTCAAGTAAATCAAACTCGTTCCTTTTTTGCCAATTTTTAGACATTACTTTATTTTTAAAATCTAGTTTTTTTTACATTTTTTTGTTAAAATCTTTTTTTTTTAATTTTTTTTTGAAAACGAATAAAAAATTATTATTTAGTGGAAAAAATTATTTAATCTCGGTAGAAAATTATATGAATAAGATACTAGCATGAATTTCCCCCCCCCCCCCATATCCCCTCTTCTACGCCTACCAAATGCTCTAAAATGGCTTAAAAATGGGAAAAATCATGTAGAAAACATAAATGTAAATAAGAAATATATTTACTTATATACGTGTTGTTTTGTGTGTGTTTATGAATGAGAAGGTGTATATGTGTGTACATTCATGAATGCAAATACTTTACAGTGGATCTAAAAATGGAGTTTTAAGATAAACTTTGCTCCCTTGGTTTTTTGCTTAACATTTGGTCATAAAAAGTCCCTAGCTCCAAGGATTTTGGTTTTGCTTGTCTGGTAATAAACATAAAAAAATGCTCCATTTAAATTACATATTATTTCAATCATCGTAAAAAGAGCTCCAGATCTTTCTATTATGATTTCAATGAGGATTTTTTTTACATTTATTACCGGTAAAATTGCTTTTAAAATATTTTTTTTTGCTACTTGAGGTTGGGTAACGTTTTTTATATATTTAAATAGTATTTTCATCGATTAGCAAAACACTTTTTAAGCTTTGTAAAAGATTAGAAAGCTAAAAAGTCAAAATTCCCATGTTATTTAAATGGGAAAATTGAGATGCTTAAAGGCACGCGTTTTTGAAAAGCGAAAGCAAAATCCTTGGAGCTGGGGACTTTTTATGATCAAAAGTACACGAAAAAACCCGGGGAGCAAAATTTTTCTTAAAACCCCAATTTTAGGTCCACTCTAAAATATATAATAATTGTAATATTAAGAGAAAAAACATTAATTTTACTTTATGTATTTTTATATACATTCCAGTAACACACATGCATATACACCTTCTCATATATAAACACACACACACATACACACACATATAAACATATACATTACTTAAATATGTTTATGTTTTCTAAATGATTTTTCCCATTTTTAAGCCATTTTAGAGCATTTAAAAGGCGTTGTAGGAGGAGGGAGGGGGGGGGGGCAAAAATTCATTCTAGTATCTTAGTTATATTATAATTTTTTACCGAGTTTAAATAATATTTTACACTAAATAATAATAATTATTCAAATTATCAAAAAAAAAAATTTTTTTAAATGTAAAAAAACTGGATTTTAAAAATTAATTAATATCTAAAAATTGGCAAAAAAGGAACGAGTTTGATTTATTTGAAGGTGAATTCTGTTTATATACGGTACCAAAATTGACCCCCGATGCTTAGAATCTTTCGGCATTTTTGCCAGACCTATTTCCTCTATAAGCGAACCGTGTGAAAACAGAATTCCGCTTGCTGCATTTTGTATTCGCAAAAGTCAGTTTTAATTAAAAATGTAAGCAGAACTGTTCAATAGTGTAGTTACATAAATAATTACATAAATTACGACGAGGAAAAATATTGTTAATTAATAAATGAAAATCTTACCTCAGTTATGACAACATCATATTTTGGCGGATTTTTCAAAAGTTTTTGAAATATTGGTAAATCTAACAATTTACATTTATCTTCACCAAATTTACCAATTAATGTACCAATACTTGGATTATCCATCATCATTTTAATATCATCGTAAGTCCTGTTATTAATAAAATCAGGTATTGAACCAGCCAAACTAAAATCCGTGTAATTTGGTATTGGTTTTTTTAATGGAAAATGACTGTAAACATCAACCTGGTGTCCTTTAGCAGCTAAATCTTTCATTATAGTCAAATGTATTATAGAATGACTTTTTCCATTTATTGGAAAAACGCCTAATATCCTCAAGGCGTTTGAATGACTTGTTAACCAAACATTCAACGAAAATAACAAAAATATTAATTTCTTCATATTGACAATTTTAGAGTATCTCTTTTTTAAAAAAAATTTATTTCATAGTGCAATAATATTCGCATTAACTATACACACGTATACATGTACACACACACACGCACAAATTGGCACTAAAAAAAAGTGAAGTAAATATTCAAAAAATTTTATAATATTATGTTTAAAATAATAAATTTCATTGTGATTAATCTTTGTTATCTCTAAGTAAGATTAAGATAATTAACGTTTTGAATAATCAGAGAAATTATGTAATAATTATTACTGATTGGATTCTGGATAATAAAATACAGAAATTTTTCTTACAGCCAATGAACTATAAAATAAAGACAATTTTTTCAATCAATTATATTGGAGTAACAAACCAATAACTGATTCAAGATTAGCAACATTTGATGTTTGACTGTCTTAATTTAAATTTGCAGTATTGTCGTAACGATGATACTGCATTATCTATATCATCAAAAAACTTTATATTGCTTATCAAACACTCTTTTCGAAGAAAGTTTTAATTTTATGTATTCGAAGATAACCTTGTTAAAAATAATTCAAAAATCAGAGCTGAATAAAAAAACTAATTATAAAAAAATAAAATAATTACAATCGTGTTTGTAATCGATTTTCATTATTTGATTTTTTTTGTTTCATTTTAAAATTTATATCTATTTGTATTGCAAGGGACGAAAGAGAATTATAACAGACGAGTTGACGGGAACGGTCGAGAGGTATACTGACAAAGATGTCACGAGCCGAAGGCGAGTTTTGTCAGTATACCGAGCGACCTTTCCCGTCACGAGTCAATATAATTCTTTCGTCCCCTGCTATTCACATGGGTTTTTATTTTCAGATGTAAATATGTTGCATTTGATGCAAAAAGAAAAATAATAAGATTAATTAAATCAATAATTTACATATACATTTATATTGCATAATATATGTGCGTGAATAAAGAGACAACCTTCAATTCCCTAATCTTCTTTCTCACTCTTTCTTTTCCAGACCATATATTTAATAAAATTCGATTTTAAGGCATACGAATCATTAGCGCGTTGGCAGCGTGTTAAGATAGTAAGATAGAGGTCCCCGGTTCGAGACTCACTTTGACAGATACTGTTTTTTTTTTTTTTAAGCAATAAAATATTTAATTTAAAATTAAAAAAAAAAATATGCTATAGTTTGTTATAACTACTGCTGAAAGTTGTTACTTTCTTCCCTAGAAAAAACAAGAGATTGAAATAAAAATGCGACTTTCAAGCATAGATTTGCGGGCAGAAAGTGTAGCATATTTACATCATGAAATGAAAAATAGTTTTCTGTATCACACGGCTTTTTACTTGCGTTGCTTTTGTTTTGCTTTGTTTTATTTGGCACTTTGCACCTCGATTATACGGGTAGTTATCTTTTAAGCTCAACATTTTTACATTCTCTAAAATAATTAAAAGTTCATTAAAAAGACTTTAACAAAAATAATTAATTGTAAATTTATTTACAGTAATAAAAAATGTTGAATGAAATATTCTAACGTGTGAGATTTATCTTTGCAACTTTTTATTATTGTTTATCAATTCTAGACGTTTTAACTAAGTATCTTTCGTTTATTCGCCACTAAATCGGATAAATGTTTTAAAATTTATGTGTCTCAAGATAGAAACTTGATAATAATCCCTTGTACTCCAGTCAAAATACGGGTTTGGTTGTATTTTTACTGGTGAACATGAGATTTGCTTTACTATATGTATTTTAGATCGCTGAACATGAAAATCGGGGTCATTTCGTAAAGAAATGAGGGTTCGACCCTAAATTTGCAAAAAACTACCCCAAAATGGAGTGTTGTTTACATAGTTGCACTTTGAGCGCTCAGATTCGCACCATACGGGTTTTTTGGGTCGCTGATAAAGAATTTCGACTTCTTTTTCTTAAATAATTAAAATTTCACCCCTAAATTGGCTAAAATTACACCCAAAAGGGGGATTTTCGTGTTCAGCGACCCAAAAAACTTATAATAAAGCAAATCTCATGTTCGCCAGTAAAAATACAACCCCCCCCACCCCGTACTTCGACTGGAGTATTGCCATATCATTCAACGGAATTGAGTGCGGGCTTTATGGAAGGTTCCCCTTCTCTCAATGCTAATCTTTAGAAAAAATTAGCGCCTCTGGTGGTCGTGCTCGTAACGTCGTGTGCAAGCGCGTATATTCCCGTTTTTTTAGGCTGTGTCATTACCATTAAGAACATTTTGTTATCGTCAATGCGGAAACATAGTGTCAATTACTTATCAGTGTTTTTTTCATATATTTACAAATAATGTCTAACTTTATTTCCTGAATTTTTTTCCGAACAATAAGAATGAAAAATGCCAAAACGACTTTTTTTTATACAATTTATACTTAAAAAAATCACAATTTAACATCTCAGTGAATATTTTTAAAATGATAAAAATTAGTGGTAATGACCGTGGATATTTTATTAATGGATAATTTTTCATTCAGAAAATGATAAGATATAATTTTAATATGCTTATTACATTTATATATTAGAATGACTTAATAATAAAATACGAGTCCACATTTATTATTAAATGACAATTATTAATCTTGATCCATTGCTTACAAAACTTAAATTTATTAACTTTTACATATTTTAAAAGATGCAAATTATATGAAAAATGTACAGTTGAATGATAATGATATTCAAGAAAATTGAAAACAAAAAATTAAACAAGTAATCCCACTTCTTACTGTGGTGATAAAGTGGGAGAAAATAATAATATAAAAAATCAGAAATTTTAATTTTTTTCCTATATTTACATAAAATTTCTAACTTTATTTTCTGAATTTTTGTCCGAAAAAAGTCCAAATAAAAAAATGCCAAAATAACTTTTTTTTATAAATTCAAGTTGGTAGACCAAGACTTTGGGTTTTTTGAATAATTTTTACATTCTGATTATTGTATTACACTAAAATGAATGGGCAGTTAATTTAGTTTTACTTTTTTAGAGGTTAGTATCATAATAAATTTAAATAAAAGTTGTATAATTTTCATTAGTAAATAAAATGTGACTAGGATGACTGCTAAAATAAATGCATAAATATCTAAAAGATTGACTTGCCACCATGGCATATCAATTGCGGGCGATCTCAATGCATCTTTTCCATGACGAGCAACGTATTCAATCCAGTATCTGGCAGAATCAATTGGTTTGACAGGAACATCTCTGAATCGTTTTGATATTTTTTCGGCGTTTTTTCTGAAAATAATTACAGTTGTTAATAAATTTAAAGAGGGTTAGAATTTGAGTTTGCTTACTTGTAGCTTGGATTATTTATCATTTCGTTCAATGCGTTGCTCAAAGACTTTTCTGTTATTTCTTCTAACAAAACTTTGATAGCAACATTCTTTTTAACGTAAGTATTTATGTTAAGATGTTGATCTCCAAATAGAGGGATGCCAATCAAAGGAACGCCGAAATAAATTGATTCTTGCGTGCCCAGCAGACCACCATGGGTTATAAAAGCTTTAATATTTTTGTGCTCTAAAAATTTTTAGGGATAAGAAAAGTATTCAAAGTTATAAAATGTATTAATTGAGCTTACTCAAAACTTGTATTTGGTTTAACCACTTTTGAGTCATGACATTTTTTGGTAATCCAGGTGGTAAGTCTTTCTCTTTTGCTACTTTCATTAATACTCTAACAGGTGCAATTTTTTTAAACGAAGCATAGATTGCATCTAGAACATGTTTTGGGAAAGTCTCAATCCTGACCATCGATCCAAATGTGAAGTAAATAAAGCCAGCTTCAGATTCGTCTAACCATTTTTTTAAATTCTGCAAAGAGAATTGAATTTCAAAAAAGTGAATATAATTTCTGAATGATATTCAAAATAAACTTACATTTGGTATTGGGTCATCGTGGTCTTGTATATGCACCCCAGCAATTGGAACAATACTAGGTGCGAATGGTCTAATTCCAGTGATAGCTGGGTTGTAGTTCAATAAAACTAGGGACAAATCTTTTTGAATATCTACTGCATTTGGAGAATCAAGTCCAAAATACTTTTTCAAGTATTTATTTTGACTAGCAAAATGATAATCAGCTTGCAAAGTTATGAAATTTACAGCTGCAAAATTTTCTAATCGTTCGAAAAAATTCAACGGAGCGATACTTCTACTAAATAATGTATTATCAACCGCTATGTTAATTGGATTACCTAAATGACGATTTACCCAATCAAATAATATTGGAGTACAAGCTATTCCAACTAATGGGACGTTAAAATATCTTCCAAAGCCAAGATAACAATTCATAGAGAAAACCTGAAATATTAAATGTATTATTCATTATATTCACATCTTTCAAGTAGTAATAAAATATTCAATCTAAAACTAAAGGTGTATTTTGACAATAAAATAATTTAATTTAATGAATTTATTAATTTTTATACATTTTTATCAGTATTTCTCTCCAAAGATAACTTTATCAATTTGAAATAAAATATTGTACAACATATGCTGTTAGATTATTTTTCTGGAGTTTTAATTAACCCCTTTCAAACTTGCACATTATTATAAAAAGATTTTAAAAACATTTGGCTAGGGGAGGTTTAAGAAAAGTAGATCCATTTTATGTGCAATAAAATATTTATAACTGGTTTGTGTGTTCACACAAGCAACGATCATGAAACAGGTTCACTCATAACAGTAACAAATCCAAAAACCGAAATTACAATAAATCCCAAAATATAAATTACCCTAAGTCCAGAAACCTAAAGTATTCTTAGTTCTTGTTCTTATCTCTCATTGCAAATTATTCTAAGACCCTAAATCGAAATTATTCTAAGTCCATTTCACCTTCCCCCCTGCCGAGCCAAAATTTTTCAAATACTAATGAACATGTTCCATGTTAATATAGGCTTTAATTGTAGAATTTTTTGTAGGTTTTGTCATTTGAAACAGTTTACAAAACAGGTATAAAAATTCTGTTGCCCTAATTTCTTTCGCTGAAAACAGGATTCCGTTTGCTGCATCTAATTTGCATTCGTAAAAGTCAGTTTCTGTCAATTAAAAATGTAAGCAGAACTGTTCAAAAGTGTAGTTTAGTATTTTGGTCGATAATAAATAATTTAAAAAAAAATTCTTGTGAAAATTTGTAATGAGGAAAACTATTATTAATTAGTAAATGAAATCCATACCTCTGTTATGACAACATCATATTTTGGCGGATTTTTTAAAAGTTTTTGAATTATTGGTAAATCTAACAATTCACATGCATCGTTACCTAATTGATTAATTAATCTACCAACACTAGGATTATCCATCATCATTTTAATACCATCGTAAGTCAAATTATTAATAAAATCATGTGTTGAACCAGCCAAACTAAAATCCGTGTAATTTGGTATTGGTTTTTTCAATGGAAAATGACTGTAAACATCAACTTGGTGTCCTTTAGCTGCTAATTCTTTCATTATCGATATTTGAATAACCGAATGACTTTTTCCATTTATGGGAAAAACGCCTAATATCCTCAAGGCGTTTGAATGACTCGTTAACCAAACATTCAACGAAAATAACAAAAATATTAATTTCTTCATATTGACAATTTTTGAAAATCTCCTTTAAAAAAAATTTATTTCATAGTGCAATAATATTCGCATCTGATGTATTATTAAATAATTTAGGATTAACAATACACACGTATACATGTACACACTCACACGTACAAATTGGCACTAAAAAAAAGTTAAGTTAATATTCAAAAAATTTTATAATATTATGTTTAAAATAATAAATTTCATTGTGATTAATTTTTGTTATCTCTAAGTAAGATTAAGATAATTACCGTTTCGAATAATCAGAGAAATTATGTAATAATTATTACTGATTAGATTCTGGGTAATAAAAGACAGAAAATTTTCTTACAGCCAATGAACTATAAAATAAAGACAATTTTTTCAATCAATTATATTGGAGTAACAAACCAATAACTGATTCAAGATTAGCAACAATTGATGTTTGACTGTCTTAATTTAAATTTGCAGTATTGTCGTAACGATGATACTGCATTATCTATATCATCAAAAAACTTTATATTGATGATAAAATTGCTTATCAAACACTCTTTTCGAAGAAAGTTTTAATTTTATGTATTCGAAGATAACCTTGTTAAAAATAATTCAAAAATCAGAGCTGAATAAAAAACACTAATTATTAATTTAAAAAAAAATAAAAGAATTACAATCGTGTTTGTAATCGATTTTCATTATTTGATTTTTTTTATTTCATTTTAAAATTTTAATAGTTTTCTGTATCACATGGCTTTTTACTTGCGTTGCTTTTGTTTTGCTTTGTTTTATTTCGCACTTTGCACCTCGATTATACGGGTAGTTACCTTTTAAGCTAAACATTTTTACATTCTCTAAAATAATTAAAAGTTCATTAAAAAGACTTTAACAAAAATATTTAATTGTAAATTTATTTATAGAGATAATTATGACATTTTTTTTCATTTTACTAACAAAGTTTTAAATTAAAAATTTAGGCATTTCTTTTTTTAAGGAATTCATATGCACTCACATAAATATTAGATTTTTATAATTGTGTATCAGTGCTTTAGACGATATTTTGTAAATACTTATAACCTTTTTCTTTTCTAAGTTTTAACTAAGCATCTTTCGTTTATTTGCCACTAAATCGGATAAATAGGGCTTAAGTCAATGTTTTAAAATTTATGTGTCTCAAGATAGAAACTTGATAATAATCTTGGAATGGACGAAAATAATTCGATTGTTTACTCTAGAAAAAAGTGTAATAAATTTATTTCTATTTAAATTCCTAACTTGTTTAAATTATAGAATCCAAAGAAAAAGATTTGAAAAAATTAAGAACATTTTGGTTCCTCCTCATTAGAGGAACGTTTGTGATGAAAAAATTTTGATTTTTGTTCAACAAAATTATTAGTTTATTTAGAAATATCGTTTTTAGGTTTCCAATAATGAAGATGCTGATTTCACATTTATATAATATATTTTAATTCATATAATTTTTTCTGGGATTTTTTTCACTAATTTATTATTTACCTGATAGTACAATATCTTATTTATTTTGTAATAACTTTATCATATTTACTTATAAAAGTTTTTATCGTACAAAAATCTTTAAAAAATAACAGCGCCAGTAAAAGAAATTTTCTAAATCACTCATACTTATTGAATATAAAAAAAAATGGAATTTTATAATTTTGTGGTAATTTTGTCTGAAATAACAACTATTTTTCTATTACTATATTACCGTTTAACTAAAAAATTTGATTTCTGGAAAAGACGTGGAATTAATGTTCCAAAACTAATGATTCTTTTCGGCAATTTTATTCAATTTTATCTAATTATTCTAAGTCCCGAATTCGAAAATATTTTAAGTCCATTTCATCCCCCCCCCCCTAAAAACGTCACTTCCCCCCCTGCCGAGCCAAACTTTTTCAAATATCCCATCCAATGAACATGTTCCATGTTAATATACAACTGACGTTATTGGAATGTGTGGTTTAGGCTTGAACATGAATACAATTTCTTATGAAGATAGTGAATTTCGAAAAATTGATAGAAAAAAGATGAAAGCTCCAAGCTGGCACAATATGGCAAGACATACAATTAGAGATTCGCCATTTTGGCCATCTAAATTGTTAAAACTAATTTTTGAGTAAAAAGTTTTTAGCAAGCTTTCTAAATGCTTTCTAAAATATTTTAAAAACCTTTTTCCTGATTTTTACAGTTTCATTTGCAAATCGATACAGTAGTAAAAATTTTTTTTGCATATTCTAGGGCAAAGAAGCCTATTTTCTACCCTAGGGAGATAGATTTTTTGCCTGTTATATATAAAACTATATTTTAAATTACGGGAAAAATATGGGGTTTGACTTATGTATATTATTTGACTTATGTATACACTCGTTCGTGTATACAATTTATGTATAGTCAAAGCCAATATTTTGTCCCTTGTTAAAAAAATAGCTATTACTCAATAACTTAATAGAAATAAATAATGTATAATAAATTTTATAAACCAGATTAAAGAAATAAAGTAGAATAATGTATTACTGTATTAGGTTAGCTAAAGTGCAATTTTTTATTTTTTAAATTGAACAGTGCGTGTAAATATTGTGAATAAGTGCAAAATGCTATCTAATGACGATACAATGCCACTGGCAATACTTTTTCAATGGAAGCAGATATATGACGCATTATTTTTTTTTTACTACTTAATTCGGACAAAAAACTGAAAAAAAAAAATTTGAAAGGACATCGATATGACCCGTGTTTTCTGGTAGTTTGAACCTTCAGAAAACCGGAAAAAATCGTGAACAAGAAATCGGAGATAGGTGCCAAAAAGATTTTTCCACTTTTATGTCAAAAACTGCCTTTTTACGTAACTGAGCTACCCGATTTTCGAAAATTTTTATTTTAGGAGTTTTTCGCGGTATTTTTCGGGATTTTTGTTTATAACAAGTTAAAACAAGTTCAAAACTAATAGAAAAAAGGATTTAGCATCGGTTTTTAGCAATATTTTGATATTTATGAGCTAGAAAACCTGTTTTTATTTTTTGCTTTTTTTCAAATTTGGTTTTATTACTTTTTCATGCATCTTAGGCTGTTCTTAATCTATGTAAGAGTTAAAATGGTAAATATTGATAATTTTTAGTCCAAATTAATTGTTACATACCATTAAGATGCCCTAAAATAATTATTTTAATGCGCTACAATGATAGAACCCGAGAGTCCCAATTTTTTAATTCTTGTTAAAATGAAGTAATTATACTTTTCTGTCTTAAATATTTTGTCTATTTTATTTTTATCTCATAAATTATATTTTTCCAAGCAAATAAAACTCCATTAAATATTATATGCCCAAATATTTTTCATTTTTACACGTTTATAACCAATTTTTTCAATTTTATACAATACGTAATTTTTGACTTATTATACAAGCTTTAAAATTAATTTAACAAGGGGAGTTCAATACATTAGGAACAAAAATTACATCAAATGGTTATGAATGAGTTTATTATGTTGAAAAAATGCCGAATACCATCCGTTCATTCCAATGGGCCTTCTGAGCCTAGAAACGCAGGGCTCAATGAAATAGGGTTTTTTGGTAATATTCAATGAAACGCTAAAACCTCGCAGATTAACCAAAACTCTTCTAGTTGGTCTCATTTTTTTGGTGTAAGTGTCACCTTTTAAACGCCGTAAACCGCGATTTTTCATCATTAATTTTTTTATTAATGTAGCCAATTAACCAAATGGCCATTTTTGGCTAATAATGACCAATTTTTAAATTGCTACCAAACTTGTAATTTTTGACGGAAATGGGTTTTACAAGTCACAAAATATTTCCGCAAGCTTCAAGTTTCCAAAAATTTTTTACTCGTCTCATTTCCTTGAGTCGTTTTTAAGATACGGTTCTTCAAAGTTAACATTAAAAATTATCTTTTTATAAAACCATAAAATTGGGACTCTGACTTCAAATTATCATATCTGATGAACAAATAATTGAAAAAAGTAGAGTAATGAATTTTTGGAAATTTGAAGCTTGAGGAAATATTTTGAGACTTATAAAACCCATTTTTGTCAAAAATTACATATTTGGCAGCAATTTGAAAATTGGTCATTATTAGCCAAAAATGGCCATTTGGTTAATTGGCTACATTAATAAAAAAATTAATGATGAAAAATTGCGGTTTACGGCGTTTAAAAGGTGACACTTACACCAAAAAAATGAGACCAACTAGAAGAGTTTTGTTTAATTTGCGAGGTTTTAGCGTTTCATTGAATATTACCGAAAAACCCTATTTCATTGAGCCCTGCGTTTCTAGGCTCAGAAGGCCCATTGGAATGAACGGAGGATATTCGGCATTTTTTCAACATAATAAACTCATTCATAACCATTTGATGTAATTTGTGTTCCTAATGTATTAAACTCCCCTTGTTAAATTAATTTTACAGCTTGAAAATATGTATAATAAGTCAAAAATTACGTATTGTATAAAATTGAAAAAATTGGTTATAAACGTGTAAAAATGAAAAATATTTGGGCATATAATAATTAATGGAGTTTTATTTGCTTGGAAAAATATATTTTATGAGATAAAAATAAAATAGACAAAATATTTAAGACAGAAAAGTATAATTACTTCATTTTAACAAGAATTAAAAAATTGGGACTCTCGGGTTCTATCATTGTAGCGCATTAAAATAATTATTTTAGGGCATCTTAATGGTATGTAACAAACAATTTGGACTAAAAATTATCAATATTTACCATTTTAACTCTTACATAGATTAAGAACAGCCTAAGATGCATGAAAAAGTAATAAAACCAAATTTGAAAAAAAGCAAAAAATAAAAACAGGTTTTCTAGCTCATAAATATCAAAATATTGCTAAAAACCGATGCTAAATCCTTTTTTCTATTAGTTTTGAACTTGTTTTAACTTGTTATAAACAAAAATCCCGAAAAATACCGCGAAAAACTCCTAAAATAAAAATTTTCGAAAATCGGGTAGCTCAGTTACGTAAAAAGGCAGTTTTTGACATAAAAGTGGAAAAATCTTTTTGGCACCTATCTCCGATTTCTTGTTCACGATTTTTTCCGGTTTTCTGAAGGTTCAAACTACCAGAAAACACGGGTCATATCGATGTCCTTTCAAATTTTTTTTTTTCAGTTTTTTGTCCGAATTAAGTAGTAAAAAAAAAATAATGCGTCATATGCATCGTCTCAACGAAGATCTCAAGAAAGTGAAATAAAGACAAATCGCACGTAAATTACCTTCCGAGGCAAAGCCGAGAACTGCGCTTTGGGTCATTCTTTGTTTATGGTCGAGGATTGTACAAAATTTTTCTGCGACTGTGGCGAGAAAATAAGTCTTTGCCGGACGCGCAGCGTCCGGGAAATACGTACTTTCGGGCCGCAATACAGAAAAGTAATTTTCTTATATTAACAAAAAAATTAGAACATTTTCGAAAAATTAGTAAATTTTCGAAAAAATTTGTAAATAGTCGAAAAAAATTGTATATATACTAAATTTAGTATATTAACAAAAAATTCGAGTATTCTCGATTTTTTTTTGTGGATTCGCAAGAAACATTAATAATTTACAATTTTTTTTTGAAAATTTTCAAAAAATAGTTGTGAAATTACAACTTTTATCGTAAATTCACAAAAAAAAATCGAGAATACTCGAATTTTTCGATAATATACGAAATTTAGTAAATTTACAATTTTTATCGAATATTTACAAAAATTTTTGAAAATTTACTAATTTTTCGAAAAAATTCTAATTTTTTTGTAAATCTAAGAAAGTTACTTTTTACAGTGCAAGTTTAACAAACGTAGCAGATAACCAAGATTTATGCAATGGATTTAATTATACGACAAAAGTCGACAATAAACTTAAAACAGAAATTAAAAATGACTCTGTGAATGATTGTTTATATACACTTGAAAAGTCATTTCACTTGTGAGAATAACATGAATAACAAAATCTTATACAATTGCATGCAAAGTCAAAATTAATATATTGTCCCTTCTGTAAAAATTAGCTATTCAGAGAATAGTTTTATGACTGGAAGTATCATATTCGAACCAGTATTTTAGAAATAAGAAACATTCTATTGAAGATGCTTAATTTTTATCTTTTTATTTGAGAAATTATAAAAATTTAACTGGTGATTTAACCTCCTTTAATTTGCAACCAGAAATTTACAAATTCAGCATTTCCATAATATAACAAGCAATTCGAAATGTATTGAATAAAAAAAATTAATTAAATAAGAAATCTAATACAAATATAATAATAAGACCATTATTAAGCCAATTAAAAGAAGAAGAAGAAGATAGAGAAAAGTTGATTAAATCGTATTAAAGTTATATAGTACCTAAGTCAGCAAATAGCCATTTTTCTTTGATTTATCTGAGTAATTTATATATTAAAAAGTAAATTTTTCATATAAAAAAGAATTATATCTAATAAATTAATGAAGTTGGCTATATAGAGTAAAAAGTATTGTTTGATATAGATTTTTCTATAAATTTTTTCCTAATTCAAAACTACGTATTATAGTCTCAATTTTTGGCGCAGGTTAAATAAAAATCTTGGCACGCATTCTCTTAAAGGTTAAAAAGTATAAGCAAGACAGATAAAGAGTCCGGACTGTGCACGAAGAAAATTGAATGTCGAATGAAATACGATCTTAAAAAAAAAAAAAGTTAACTCAAGTAAAGAAAGGCTTTATCTTTCTATGTGTAGGCCCTATATACGTGACGAAGGACTTTTATGCGAATACACGTTTTATCTAAACGATTTATCGGAATTATCTTAAAAAAAGTTAAAGTGTTTTGATGAAACATGAGATTTTTGTCTATATAAATGCGTATATAACAAGTTAATAGCAATTTTTATCTGAATTAGATAATTCAAGTCTTGTATAGAAGCTTTTTTTCTCTCTCTCTCAACAATATCAACGAATATTATACTTTTAGTTACTTAACTTTAACTTTTTATCGAACCCAGATATAGGAAGAAAAATAATAGTTATTGGATTATAGCCAAAGAAAATTTACTTATGTTTTTTTGATTTACAATCATTTTAGATTAAGATTTAATGGATTTTATCAATTATGGACTTTTTTATAAATAATTGTTTCTCTCGCGCTATTTATTGCTTTGGGTACCTAGTTGAAATAGTTTTAAAAAATGATTTTGGGGTGGTTAGGGTAAATTAATTTTTTGATTAATTGCTAGATTTTTATTCATTTAATAAATTTAGAAATATTCCAATGTTAATTCAAGGGGTTTTCATAAAAGTTTGAAGATTTCAAAGTATTCGTCTCACAAAACTAAGCAGAAGTGACAAAAAAATTTAAAAAGAACACATTTTTCTGTATAAAAAGGTATTTCTCAGGTGTTCACGTTTTATAAAATTAAGCAAATTTTCAAAATAACTTTCTAAAAAAAAGTTAAATTACAAGAATTTGAATATAAAAATACAGTAAGCTTAAAATTTCAATGACATCCAAAATGAAAGAAAAAAAGTGTATAGCATTCATGTTACAGTTGAATGTCGCAAAATTCCTATATATAGCAGGTATGTATAATAAAATGGAAAATCTAGTATTATGAAGGGAGAGGCTGGTAGTAGTAGTAGAGTAAAATTTCTATACAGAAAATTTGAATAACTTGATTCAGTGAGTTTAAATTTTGAGTAACTAACGTATTCTATACACAGATGTTTGGGCATGAAAATTTTAGACTTTAGCAGTAGTAATAATAATAATAATAATCTGCTTTTTATTCCACTTGACGCCTTTTCGAATTTTATAGAAGAGATACGTGGAAAATAGATGTTTTATTATGATATGTGAATTCTTTACAATTTTTATATGCGAAGAGAGAAAAAAAAAATAAACTTTTTTTTTGAGTTGATCAGTTTGAAAAAAAATCCTCTTGAGAATTTTTCTGCATAAAAAATTTTTTTTTTACTTGTACATGGACATTCACTTGAAAAAATGGGATAAGAAAAAAAGAAGAAGGAAATATGAAAATTCTTTTCTTCAAGGGTCATAATAATAAGAATGACAAAAAAGAAAATGAGGTTATTTCCTTTAAGTTTTTCTTTTTTCTTTCTTATGCATATTATTATTGTTATAAGAATTTTCAAAAGATTTTTGCTCTCTTGCAATTACTAAAAGTGCCTTTTTACTTAAAATAAAAATGCATGTTATTGTAGTACTAACATTTATTTTATTTATAAATTTTATATCAAAAATAATCCTTAAATACATAAATTTTAACTTTTTCTTTTATTTTTCTTTTATATATAACTCATGTTTTTTACTTAAGTTATAGGATTACTTTAAGTAACATCTAAATCTTGTAAATATTTTTTATCATCACGCTTTTTTTTTTTTTAGAAATCAGCATAAATTTTCTTGACTTATTAATTTTTTTTTTTTTTAAGTAGTTAATTTTCAATAAAATACAAAAAAGTCTTATCTAATTAAAAAAAAATGTCTAAAGTTGCAAACTTGAAGCAGTTTTTTAAAATAAATATGGAAAATAGAATTTTTTTTTAGAGAAAATTAAAAGTTTAGATAGACAGGTGGGCATTAACTATACTTGAAAAAAAAAAGTTTGCAAGAGTTAATTACTGACAAACTTTATTCTAACAAGACAAAACAAAAATTATATTATAAAATACTTAATAGGTCGAGACTTTTTTTTACTTTTTTTGTACTTAGTTTTGTTTAAAAAAAAACATATCATAATACAAAAATTAAATTGTACTAGAGTAGTGGAATTCTTATTAAGAATCTAATTAAAAAGGTAGCCTCACTCTTATTTCAATAAAACTACTTACTTTAATCAAATCATGCTTTTGCGGTTATTTATGGCAATCTTTTTCGCTTGTACACAAAAAATAATGAGCACAATATTACTATACCGTTTAGTAATTTTACTACAAAATTAGTAAATTTACTAGTCTTGAAGTAAATTCTCAGACACCCACGGTAGAGCTGCTTTGGTTAAATATTTAACCAAGTGATTGAAAAACAGCTCTACCCCGGTTGTCTGGGTGAAATGTCAATAAATTTCAAATTTACTACCAGTATAGTAAAATTACTACTCTTGCAGTAATATTACTAGGAAAAAGTAAAATTAAAAAAATAGTAAGTTAGTAAATTTTTAAGAAATAGTAAAATTTTTACTAGTAGTAAAATTACTAAACGGTAGTAATATTGCGTACATTATTTTTTACTGTGTAGGAAATTATACTTTGTGTTTTACAAAAAGAAATTTATATCAAGTAAGTAAAAAGATGAAAATTTTTCTCGCAAGTAAAATGACCGCAAAATAGTATAAATATAAGAGAGTTTAATAAAAATTTATAACGTGATATGAAATAATTTGTATATGTTTTTAATTCTGTAATTATTCCTTTATGTTGTACAAAAGATTTGGTAAATTTGAAGTATGTTTCTTCTACTTCATATATTTTTCAAAAGATCAACAATTTTGAATGTGTCGGAAAGATGTATGATTCATGGGCGCATTTGCGCTCAGATTTAAAAAAAGGCACTACTTGTGATAATTCCTAGGTATCAGTTTCTGTAAATGTTGTGGCATCATTATAAATTCATATTGATATTAAGAAAGCTATATATTTTTTTATAATTATTGTTTAGGATGCTTCGTAATGATATTTTTATGTCAGATTGTAATAAGAAATAAACTTCTTGTAGTCCGAAGAAAACTTGTAGAAATATAAAAATATTAGGATGTGGGCTGCTAAACATTTCTTTGAATTTGCTGTGAAAAGAAACACAAGAATTTGTAGTACATCCAGATATAAATTAATCAGCCCATATCTCAGGAGGAAAAATACTGTCTTCCCTTATATTGATAAGTTGATGCAAGTTTATCTTCCAACAAGCAAAATATATGTAGCAACATTTTTTACAGTGTAAAAATGAGAACGTCCCATCCATAAACAATTTTTTTTTCACTTGCTACCAAATACAATAAATATACTCCCCGTACTATTTTTCACTGAACACCGCCATTTTTTAAATGCGTATAATTGTTCAACTTTTATTTTAACTAAATAAATTTTAACTTTATAATATAATATTTACTGTAAGAATTAAAATAAAAACAAATTGAAAATTAGTGTAGAAATTTCGTAAATAATAAAATATGTATAAGAGGAGGAATAAAGTTCATGATTATTTTTAAATATTTCTTTATAATAAAATAAAATGGACATTGGTGTAACTGAAACCATGAACATTTAATTCGGTAAAATATAATCTATAATCTTGGCACACGGGATTAGCGCAACTGACTCAAACCCAGTTACGTTTATTATTTTTCTAACAATCAAAGTACACTAAAATAAAAATGAATAATACAGTGCAGAAAGACGTGTTACGCCATAGGAAAAATTTATTTTATTTTATAGAATATTTTTATCCTAGACCGCAAAAATAAAAAATGGTTCAGATCGCACGTAAATTGTTACGGCTGAGGGCAAAACATAATTTTTCTTCGTCAGTGGCAAGAAGACGCGCATATTTGAATTGAGAAATACGTGCTTTCAATAAAAAATAATTAAAAAATGTGTCCTTTTTCCAAATGCAAACAAATTTTTACGAATATTATCCGAATCGAGAAGTATATTAATACACGACAAAATTTTAATGAAAAATCTACACCAAACTCCAAAAGTACCAATTATACAATAATTTTCAAAGACGCTGCTTAATTAAAGAAAAAAATTAACAGATAAAAAATAATTACAAAAAAGCACGTCTAATTAAAAATATATATTCATATAATTTTCATTAAAATAAATATTTATGAATATAACTAACTAAATATATTATTAAAATTTCTCTATAATAAACATAAAACTTTTCAAATAATTAAAATACAAAATACAATAAACTTTTATATGAATTTAATACTGAATATATGTGTATTAAATTACAGGCACAAGTTTTTAATAAGTATAAATAGAAAATTTTAGCATACATTTAATAATCATAAAATAAATTTTATTAAAATAATAAGAAATAAAATAATGAACATCATTAAAATATGTAAAGTAAAAAAAAAAATCTTACGAGAGCTTTTTTTCATTCAGAATATGAAATTTAATATGTATACATTTTCTTTTACGAATTTAATTAAATTGTAACCAACCGTGCGCAGTATGTAAAAAAAAGGGGGAGTAGGTAATATTGAGTATATGATAATATTCCTTTTAACAAAATGAACCTAGAGACTCTATATAATAATAGTCTAAATGACTTTAGAAAATAGGCCTTTTTCTCTAATTACGCAACTAAGTCTATATAGTTATACACCGGACATTTCATTTTCTAAGGGATTAAGTAACTACACCACGCTATTAACGGTTTAATTAGCGTAAGTTTTCATTTGCTTGGATTATATAGCAACTAAATAGAGACAGAGGAAGAGGAATATAATGTGTTCTCAGATATTATATGTGTTGATATTCTCTAACTCTCTCTCTCTCTCTCTCTGGAATTAGAATGTGGTGAGAAAATGGACAAACATATCATATTATATACAATTTATTAAAGGATTTTAGCTTATTAAATTCTTTATTCTTTTTAACTATTAGGTTATTAAAATAATATATGCATCGAATATATATATCGTCTAACTTTTAACATTAAATCGAGACTAATTTGAATTTAATGAGCCAATAAGAGATTTTTTAGGAATCAATCAAAAAGCAATAAGCTTGAAGAAGTTTGGAATCACCCTTTTCAATAAATGACAAATACCATGAATCTTATTCTTATGGAGCAGTTTTTTGCTGGAATTCATTAGGTCTTCAATTGGTAAATCTACCCTATTTAACCAAAGAAAGTGTAATAATTGTAACAAAAGTAGTAAAAAATATAAAAAATTTGCCTCCTCAGATCCTCGGAAAAACATTTTAAAATAGTTTGGTGAGGTCTAATCAGCAATGTTATAGGACCTAAAAATTGTAGCTGTGAACCATATTACTTTTTTCTTCATTTACAATTAATTTTATCCAATTTCACAGACTTGATCTGGAAAAAAAAATGTCTATTAACGTCTAGGGAAAGAATGTCTTAGATTACTTAAATATTATAATGCGTAAACAATTGTAATCATAAGATAAAATATAAAAAGTAAAAAGTTTATTCTTTTGTGCAAAAACGACCCGTATAAAAAAGCGTCTTTCCTGATAATAATAATAAAAAGTTTAAAACATAACCTGGAAGACACACACATAATATATAGACAGGATATGATTAAAGAAAATGTCAAAAACTTAACTAAAAGCTATCTTTAACGAACTTTAGAACGTTTTAACTAAAGAGAGGCCTCAATAGTAATATTAAAGATAAGTTTAAAGATAAGAAGTCTCTTAGGGCAACTTTTCGAGCAAATAGATTTTAGTTATGAAAAGAGAGAAAACTGCTCTTTTTAATCTAAAAAAACGCTAGTGCCTTTTTCATTTTATTCATAGTTTACATAATTTTTGTTATTTAAAATTAACCGATGCGTTAAATTTATTTATTTTAAAAAAATAAAATTCTCGCACGTTTACTCCGGATATACACGTTTTCGTGCTTTAAAACGCACGTGTCGAACTATATTTAAACTCTTTGAAAATGCATATCCGGAGAATGTTGTTATCGTCAACGTGCATAATATAGCAGAAAGAGAAGAGATTTGTACTGGGCAAACATGTGGTATAACCAAAAACTAGAATGCACATTGAGTTTCAATTCAATACATATATTTGTAATATGTAAATGCGGTTTAACCACTCTTCTCATCCTCTTCTACATATAACAGGAATGTGCTTTGGATCCTTGATCAGTATAAATATAAACAATGCAGAGTATGAAATTACTAGTTATTTTCATTATTATGTTGAAATTTTCAAAAAAAATTTTCAATTAGGTATACACAGAGAGATAAATTTTATCATAAAATTTTTGGTTTTAAAATGTAATTAAAGAAATATGCTTGTTATGTAATAATTATAAATTAGTTGAATAATTATACTCTCTCTCTATACACATATTTTTGAGTCGCTAGCACATAAATATAATGAAAATATTTTTATAATTAACACAGATATGAGCTGTATGGAGAGAAATCTAGGTATAAAGCAAATGTACACTCTGGAAAATTTTGAATTCTTTGCATAATTATATTAAAAAATTTCTACCATAATTTATTTAATAAAAATTTTTGAATGCTGCAAATTTAAAATTTCTTCAAAAATATCAAAATTTTATTTTTCATAAATATAAAATTTTTCAAATTTCAAAATAATTAAAACGACTCCAAAATTTCTAGCAGTGTATATACAATCTTAATTACATAAAATGAAAAAAAATGTATCTTAAAATATTTATAATTACTTTAAAATTTAATCTTTTCCTTTTTCATTTATAAATATATATACCAGTGGGTATTAGAGAATTATGCAATTTGATATAAATAAAAAAAAGTGTATATGTAACACATATATTTTAAAATATGTGCTAATTATACTAAAATATTTTTTTAAATGTATAATCTAATCATATTTGATTTGTTTTGACAACTCTCCTGATTCATAAATATTTAATTTGTAAGAGTTTATATGGATTATTCTGTGTTAAATTGGGCTTAGTTGGGCTTTTGTAAGTTTTAGATTTATTTTAATGTTTAAGCAAGTAAATAAAAATTCAATAAAACAGTAAATTAAGGAAAAAGGTATTAAAATGCTCTGTGCAAGTTAGGGCGACGTAAAAATATTATTGCAGTCTAATTTTTTTGTATGTTTTATCGCTCGAGAGGCCTAAGTAAAAGTTATAAAGAATTAATAAGTCTGAAAGAACAATTGAAATAAACAGACCGGTCTCTTCCTGTTTTCCAAATAAACTATTTTTTAGTAAAAAAATTTTCAATAGTTTTCAATTTGTACAACATTTGTTAATTTCCTAATCTTCTACTGTTCGAGTTACCCCACAAGTCTTCACTAAAAAATAATTACTTTGCATAAAAAAAAATTGTTTTAAATTTAAATTTAAAGGTAAAATTCAAAAAAAGGTTTAAAAATCAGTGGTCGTGCCGGGTCCTGCTTTTTATAGAGAGGTTCGCTATAATGTTAAATACGGTTAAATAATAGGGTTTTTAAACTGACTTTTGAAATTGCGGTCGTTATTGGAGGTGGTCTTTATAAGAGGTTCCACATTTAGCATTAAACATCTTAAAGATTAAAAAGAAAATATCAAGTAAGCAAAAAGATGAAAATTTTTCTCGCAAGTAAAATGACCGCAAAATAGTATAAATATAAGAGAGTTTAATAAAAATTTATAACGTGATATATAAAAATTTATATTTGTTGTTATTTCTGTAATTATTCCTTTTTGTTAATATTCAGCAAATTTAACTTACGTTTCTCTTACTTCATATACTTTTCAATAGATTAACAATTTTGAATTCTGTAGATTCTTTAATTGTAAAAAATTGATAAAAGTATTTTGTGTAAAAGGAGAACTTCCCATCCATAAGCAATTTTTTTTCTTATGTTGCTTTTATTAAATTAAGAAAAGTACCAAATACAAGAATACAACTAAATTCTGTTGTCTGTAAATATACTAGCCGTACAATATTTCTATAATATACAAAATCTAGGATCAAACATTATTTTGCATTCCTGTACCTCCCAATTTTCTCTACAAATCACCAGTAACGTTAAAAGAAAACTAACGAAAAAAATTCTGTTAATTCAAAATATATTCAAAAATAAAAAAATAAATATCGTATATAATCATCGAAAACGATATTTTCAAAATGTACAATTAAATCAATAAAAAAATTCTACCAACGACAGCCTGCAATTAACCGAGTTGACATAGAATCACTGCTATATATTATTAATTCTTATACTTAATGAACGCAGAAAATAAACAGAAAAATATGCGTGTATTTACTCTTATAGAAGAGAAAGTTTAAGAAAAAAAAAACACACACACACACAGACATATAGAAAAGTCATTAATAATTATCAACATGGCAGTCTTAAATATATATAATCTTTTTTTTTCCAGATAATATTTTAATACAAAAGTAAACAAATAATCAAAGTAACATAAAATATATATATTTTTTTGTTACTGCCAAAAAATAAAAACAGTTAATCTTTGTATAGAATGGGGAAGAAAATAACAAGATATTACATATATACTGACCTAAGTTTTTTCAATAGGGTAACTTTTTGTAAATAAATATCCAAAATGGAAAGAAATATCTGGATATTGTTTCCCGATTACATTATGAAGAAAAAAAAAAAAGCAATTTTTCTCATCAGCTGGCTCAAGTCCAGTATATATTGAAAGAAAATTGAATAAAATGATATATTTTGAGGTTATAGTTAGGAATAACATATAATCGTTGTTTAATGACTGAATAACAACTAAAGCGTAAAAAATCCTTCAATTTTCTAAAAGGAAAAATTATTAAATATAATTTTTTTTTTATTATTCAAGGACTTGTAATTTTATTTTATTATAAATAAAATATAAAACTGTATTAGACGTATATGCGTGAAAGGACAGTAAACTCTTCTCCCACATGTCGATCTCCCACTTAAATTTTTTTTTTTATAATATTTAACAACAACATTTAATATTATATAGACATTAGATATTATTTATTCATATTAAATACACCTGTTTTTGTGAAAAAAATATATTTTTAATTAAAATGTTAATTATATTACTAAGTTTGGTGACGTTAATTAATGGACAAGGATTGAGGGTTGCTTTTCAATGGAAGTTTTTAGAATGGGATAAAATCAGTTTAGAGTTAAGTAAAAAAAATTTCACACTGGGTAATTCGATAACACAAGATGTTGATATTGATAAGAAAGGAAGAGTTTTTGTAACGAGCCCACAATGGTTAGAAGGTACGCCAATTAGTTTGTCCGTTGTCACCAATTTAGAAGGTGCAGGTGGCCCTATTTTGACACCTTATCCTGATTATACATGGCATACACCAAGTTGTGATAGTATTGTGTCGGTTTATAGGATGGCGGTATGTGTTTTTGCAATTTTTATTTTATTAATATTAAAATTTCTAGTCAAAAAAAGTAACTTAAAAGCAATAGAATTTCTGGCATATGAACAGATTTTGGTCAAATTTTCTATCACGGAATAAAAATTTCAGATGGTTCTGACTGAATTTTTAGATTCCTCGGGAAATTTTAGTATAGACTCCCTTTTCAGTCAAATTTTAAAAAATTTCTGAAAGTTAACGTAATAAAAAAGGAAAATAAAATTTCATAAATATTTTTAAAAAATTTCATAATTTTGAAATTATCTGAGAAAAGAGACTTAAATGAATTTCCCAATCGAGATAAATTTTTCAGAATTTTCTTCTAGCGACGGAAAACTGGAACCCAGAAATTTTAGCCATTTTTTACATTAGATCTTAGGAATCCTGTTGGTTTATGTTATTTTTTTTCTTATGAATTATCTGTATTAATTAATTAGTTACGTAACGATATCGACTGTTTTTTTTATTAAAATCACAGATTTTTTGTAAATAAGATACATTTTAATTTATGAGAACGAATTTTTGAAAAAACAATTTAAGATTTAATTTAGCAGATAATTTTTTAATTAAGGAAATGTTATAATTAATGCAAAACTGTTATTAAATGAATCATAAAAATAATTTTAATTTAGTGCAATAAATTTAATTGTTAATATTTAAAAATTATCTTTTTGTTTTAAAATTTTTATTGCTCTGTTTTTTTATTTTACAAGAAAAAAACGATTATTTTTTAAAGTAATTATGCAAAGCTAGACAGTCGCTTATTTATTTTAAAATTTTAAATATGTGATATCAACCACCAAATATTGCCATACCAGAAAAGTTTAAATACTCCTAGTAAAAAATTAGCCTGAATAATTAGCGATTTCAAATTTATAAAATGAGAAAATAATTGTTTTGAGGTAGTAAGAAAATTGATTTAAAATCGGCCCCATGAATATTTAGCAACTGATCTGCTAATCTATTTATTTTATAATTATAATCTCAAATCCTTTTAATTTCTTAAGGCTAAATAATTCTTAGTCCCTAAATCAAAATTTTTTAAAGTTCCAATTAACCACCCTCCCCCATGATTTTAAGACTCACCAAGTATCCCTCCTCTTAAACATGTTCTATATTAATAATTGTTTTTATAACTCCTTTTTTTATCAATGCTTTTTTTTAAGTCACCCCTTGATTTAATTAATAATAAACAGTACTAAAACAAATAAAACATTTAACATATTGCAAATAAGAATCGTAAGCAAGATTCTTAAAATTCGAAAAAAACGTTCTGCTGTATTTACCTTGCATAATTGTTAACAAATAATTTAATATTTAAACAGTTATATAGATAAAAAATAAATCAAACTTATAAAATTTTCCTTAATATTTTCAAGTTCTCAATAAAAAAAAAATAAAATTCAAAAAAACGTATTAAAAAATTAAAAAAATAATTGTTCAAAATTATAGATAGACGAATGTAACAGATTATGGATAGTAGACACAGGAAAAGTAACAGGTCAAGTAGTATGTCCATCAAAAATCTTAACATTTGATTTACAAACCGACAAATTAATAAATAAATACATAATACCACAAAATCAAACATTAAATGGTAATTCATCGTATGTAACACCAATTATCGATATTGATAAAACATGTGATAATGCGCATTTGTACGTTGCTGATGTACAATCTTATGGAATATTAGTTTATAATTTAAAAGAAAATCGTTCATGGAGGATAAATAATACTAAGGGAAATGCATTTGGTTACGATGAAGAAGCTACTAATTTGACTATAGCTAATGAAATGTTCGAATTAACTGATGGTACCTTAGGCATGTCGCTTTCGCCTAAAGGATTTTTTGATACAAGGTGACGTTTACTTGAAAACTGTAACTTTACTCACTGATTTTAAAACGTTTATTCCTTTTTCAGATATTTGTATTTCAATTCTTTGGCAAGTTTTTATCAGAAATTCACTGACACAGATGGTCTAAAACGTGGTGACATCTCAGATTTAGTAGTCTACCAATCACTAAACAAACGAATAAGCCAAGCTGGTGTACAAGCAATGTCAAAAACGGGTGCCTTATTTTTCCAATTAGCCGAATTAACAGCATTAGCATGTTGGAACATCGAAAAACCATTCATCGATGACAATATCGTAATATTAGCCTTAGACGAAGAAAACTTGCAATACATTAGTGGGATGAAAGTCATAGAAAACGCTAACGGTCATGAAGAATTGTGGTTAAATACGAATAGATTACAAAAAACGATAAACAATTCAAGAAAAATAGAAGAAATTAATTTTAGATTAATTAGAGGCATGGTTAACCATTTAATCGAAGGTACAGCGTGTGAACGAAGTTTAACAAAATTACGCGAACCAAATGTAGATTCTTGGGAAAAAGTATAATAGACATTTATTTAAATGTTATATAACAATAAAATATTATCATATCTTTCTCACTTTACTGCAAATGACAACTCAACAACACAACATACATATCATACGTGTACGATGCAACGGATGTTTTCAAGAGCTTCCCCTGACTAGACATGTTTAATATTAAATTCTATTTATACAAGAGGTCATGGGATTGATGTATAGATACATTATTATTCTACATATTTATATGAGAAAGTTATTGATATTTTTTTTTTTTTTATTGGCTATTTTTATGTTTTATGTAAAAATATTATGTAATAATAATTAATAAATTTTTTTTTTTCAATTCAATGTTTTTTTCTTCATTTTTATATTTATTTTAATAATCCAATTTCAGTCATGAAAAATTAAAACTAAAATTTTGAATAAGAAATGGATGACATAATTTAGCAATTCAAAATTTCTCCAAATTATTTTCAAATTAGATGATTTTAAATTTTAATAATAAAATTAGAAAAAGGTGCAAAAATAATATTCTGATTATTGTAAAAATAGGACAAAGCTGAATAAGTTCAAATAAGTTATAAATGAGTTTTTTTCTCTTAATATGCTATATATTATTCTTTATGAATATACCAGCAGAAAGAGATTTTCTCGCAAAAGAAATGGCTTTGAAAAAGTATAAATATAAGTGTACGATTTCAGCTGTAATCTATAAAAAACTTCTATATTATAAGAAAATGATACGATATATTATTTTAATCATATTTTATTTCAGTTTAAATTTAACTTTTTGATTAAGGTTGATGGCACGTAAATTAGATTAAGTTTAGATTGTGACTATGTAATATTTTTCATTAACTTGATCATTTGCATATTTTAACAATGTCCGAGGGTTGAGAAAATTAGCTGTAGATATCTATATCTGAATATAGTGAATATTTTATTGATAATCATTCCTTGAGCTTCTCTCGCAAGTGAAATGGTTTCACGAAAGTATAAATATTAGTTGATGATTTCATATTTCTAAATATAGTTGATACCTATTCTTTATTCGTAGATTTGCATTATTGTGTATTGAATAATATCAAATACCCTCTTTTTTTACTATGTTCAATATATAATTATATTTATATATTACCTATACAAGTTTTGAAGTAATTCTGTCATTACAACCAGCCTCGGACAACTACCCACTCGGCACGGCTATTGTTAAGGGCTAAGGATTAAAATACCTACTCGGCACACTTTTCATTTTCCTAATCGGGACATAATTACTAGTCCGTCTCGGCACGGATTAAGATATTAACCCTCCTTCTTTATTATCCTTAAAAATAACTACCATTTCGGCATTGAAAATTATTGTTTAGAATTTTAGGAGATTCGCAATCACGCATCAAAACAAATATTTCTTTTTATAGCTCTTTAATTACACTAATAAACAAATAAATATGTGGATACGCATTAGTGAAATTTCAATTTTTTTTATTTCAGCAAATTTTGGCAAATAATTGCAAAATAGAATAGTACACCCTTGGTATACCCACTACTTCCCAATTTTACAAATTTTCGTAGGTTAATATTAGTTCTTAATTTGATTCGCATATACTTTTCGAATAAGTTTTGCATCCTGAAAATAAAATATTATGTTTTTATGTATTCTATAAAATAAATTTATTCATCTAATTAGATAATATTATAATACATCTAATAATCAGATTAAAAGATGTGCCGAGACGGAAAATAAATTTAATGTTGGGTGTGACGAATAGGTAAAATTTTTAATCCGATTGTGCTGAGTAGGTATATCTCCCTGTCTTTACTCTAAATAAACCTGTTCAGATCGTGTTCAGATATACCAGTTTATACTTTAATTTAAAATCAAATAGGCGTGAAGATCAGTTAACAAATTATGAACATAACTAAAGCTTTAGAATTCAAATTTGTTAATCTATTAAAAAATATATGAAGTAATGGAAAAAAAAAATGCAACCAAAAGGAATTATTACGGAAATAACAACAAATATATATAATTATTAAATATCACATAACAAATTTTTGTTAAAAACTCTCTTATATTTATACTGTTATGCGGTGATTTTACTTGCGAGAAAAATTTTCATCTTTTTACTTACTTGATATTTTCTTTTTAATCTTTAAGGTTTTCAATGCTGAATTAATTATATTTCTCAAGACATATACTCGAGTCAAATACCTAATTGAAGATGGAGAGTTTGTTTTAAACAACCAAGATGAATGATGATTTACTAAATTAGCAATTATAACCCCTTATAAGTGATTTTCAAGCGAGATTTCTTTTCTTAATTTTAGGATGATTGGCCCATTTTCCATAACGGCACCTTTAAATTCGCAATAATCAGCCCCCGTTTAAAATACTAGTTTTTCTACTACTTCTGTTTTATTGGATAATGTCTCTGCTGGAGTCCTAATAACCAAACAGATTTTATTCGAGAACTTGTCCGAACTTGTGTAACCTATTAAAATAAAGGATTTCTATCGGTATAATACAGATCCTTACTGTATGTGAAAAATAGTTATTTTTTTTAATTAAAGTAGCGAATCCATGCATCCATTACTAGAAATTAATTCCATCATAAGAAAAGCACTTGTACGATTAAAAAAATTAATATGGATATGATCAAAATAAATTTAAAATATACGCAAATGTTTATATGATACCCAAAAATAAATTAACGTAAGAAAAGACTCTTCATAATATACAATGTGAAGTTTCAAGTGGTTGAATTTATTTGATCATATTTTTGAGAATGTAAATTTTCATGAAATTGTAACTTTTTACTTATTATCAATAAGCCATTCTTTGAATTTTTCTCGTAAATAAAATGGTTTCACAAGTAAATAAAACAAATAATTAGTTTATAATTATAAAAATTAAAATTTTACATTTCATTCCATATATGAATGTGTGTAACTTAATATATATTTTTGGTGCATCAGCGTTTTTTTCAGTTTAAACATTTTATATGATACGAACGCCTATTGTTGAATTTATACCTGTTTCTTATAACTTTAGCTTTTATTTCGAAGAATTTATAACGTTAAAATCTATACTTTAGACCTACGTAATTGAAAGTAGATACTTGAATTAAATCTTTTATTAAAATAAGTATATTTTAAACAGAAAATTGCCAGAAAAATTTTCAAGTACTCTCATCGTTATTTATACAAATTTAAATTCTCTATACATAGAAGAAGAAAAAAATTTTTTTTTTGTCAAATTTAGCCAAGGAAAAAAAAGTTGATGAGGGAGGTTATATACCCTATATATATATATATTTTCTACTACATCATGTTTTTCTCAAGAATATAAGTGAATAGAGAGGGAGAAATAAAAAAGTAGGTACTTGAGAAAAGAAAAAACGTTTTACGTTGTATTTTTCAAACGAATTTGTATATATAAAGAGTAGGTTTTAAAAAAAGAAAGATTTTGTAAAAAAAAAAATAAATTTGCATGAATTTTATATAAAAAGAGCCTAAAAACGTATACGTTGTTTGCCATATACATTGATAGCCAAGTTATACATATAAGTAGATACATACTTGAAATCTTTTTTTCCGATATATATATTTTTGTTAAAAAAAAAAAATAAAAATTGTTTTTTTGTCGTTTAGGATTTTTTTACAAATATATCTCTACTTTTTTGCTAAGTGAAGTGGAAAAGATTTGATACAAGATATAAGGAAAAAATCAGTACTTTTTTGAATACATCGAAATTTTATAACGCGTAAAAAAATATTTTTTCCATACCTGATGAAAATTTTAGTAAAAAAAGGCGAAAAGTTTGAGGAAAATAATAGAATGATTAATTTAGTTAACATAGAATAATAATTCAAATATGTCTTATACAGACACATATATATAAACTCGACTCTCATAGTCGTCTAGTAGTCGTCATAATTCCACACATGCCATATACCATTTTGTATGTATTGCTGTCAGCTTTAGGCGACTTGTAATTTAGTACAACTGTTTACTCATTCGCAGAACTCATGGTATCTGACCATAATATAACATTGGTCATTTTTGGCTTGTTGCCGAAGAGAGTCGGAGAGATATTTTGATATGTTGTGTATAAGTTACTCTTGACATTTATAAATAATTACATTATTATCAAATTGATTTTTATTATTTTTTTTTATTAAATTACTAAGATTTTCTTTTTCATTTAGACAGATTTTTATTTGGAGCACTAATTTTAGAAAAATCAATTTTTACCTTTTACAAAACATTTTAGTATCTGCTATTTTCAAAATTTAAAAAAAAAATCAATTCAAATATTTTATTCACTCGTACACAAAATCAATATTTATTGAATTCATCAAAAAAAAAGTATTTTACCAATTTTTTTCAAAAAAAAAATAAAAAAACATAAAATAATGTTAAAATTCGATATACAGCAATAGTATTTCAATTCCCTTGATGTTAATTATCAGATAAAAATCCTTTTATACATTTATTGATTCGATTGAATTCCCTAGTACATAGTAATATATTTTATATATATGAAGATGGATTATTGATTTATAAACGTGTATTAAATTGTTAAAAATATACATATAGAAACATTAAAATTGAAAATTTATATAACGAATGAAAGAGTCATTTAAAATCCTTTTGAAATAGAGATAATGAAGTTTGTTGAATGAACTTCTCAAAGTCTATTGAGGTAAAAAGCTCTTAAATATATACAGTCAAATGCTAATGTTTATTTTCTAATGTCAAATAAAGGGGCTTTATAAATAATCATTACCTATGTATGTGTGTGTGTGTGTGTGTTTGTGTTTAATTGTAATTGTAAAATAAATAAAAATTATGTAATATTTGAAAGAACAGAAGATTATAAATTAATTGATTTGTTTCAGTATATTACGGATGATGCCCGGAAGCGTGTTACACTTCCTTCTATGCTACTTCTTCTTCTTCTTACCTCCTCGGGCACGAGGATTACAATACAACTTAGTAAATTCATGATAACACAGAAAATTCGATAGTGGTACGTTTATTAATTGACAAACAAAATTCCCCTTTAATTTCGCTGTTTTTTGCATTAATATATATATATTTCTATATATATATGGGCTATTTTTCTTAAAAACATTTTTTTCAATCATTTACACGAAATAACCCATATATATGATTGATGTGATATTTTGTCTTAGGATATAAACGTTTTCATACATTTATTTATCTTTATGAAATAAATATTGTTATTATTATATTTTTAATGCGAAATTGTAATCAATTATTTTTATATATGGCTAAATCCAACAAAATTACTACTTTTATAGGTTATGGGATTGAACTGTTTTTTTTTGATAGCATATTGCTTTGAATCCTATACTGGTTAGATTCTAAGCTCTGAATTTTTATGTAAATTCGAAAATTCTTTAGAATATTTTAAATCTTTATTTTATCCTTGCACCTGGGCTTTGTAAGTTATTGATAATTTATTATATTTTTTCCTGGTTTTCGTTTACTTATTAACCTACGATTTAATTTAAATAAGAATCAAATTTTTCAAAGTTTAATTTTTATTTGCAAAGCATTAGAAATCAAATCTTATAGTTTCATTGGAGTTTAAATTGAACCTGTTAACACGATTCCCAGATAAAGCCTTCAGTTCAAGTTAAGTTTTTAATTTTTTTAATGTATTGGAGCAAAGTAGGATTAAAATTAAGCTTTAAATGGCCTCAACTAAGCTAATCCAGAATCAAAATTGAAGCAACCGGTTTTTTTTTCAATATATAAACAAATATTTGCCCAAAAAAAATTTTGAGTTCTAAGCTTAGCCACAAAGATTATGTTGCTAATATGTATCCTTTTTCAAATTTTTTCTAATAGTTAGAGCTAATTAAAATATGGACTATGCTAATGCATTTAAAAAAAAATTGTTTCTTTTTCATAATAACAGAAAATAATAATTTTGATGGATTTGTTCATATAAACTTTAAAGAAAATAATTCTGCTATTGAAAATTCTATTCAGCATTTTACAGAGTTTTTTTCTTTATTGTAAATTCTCTTACTGAATATATTTAATGTAAAAAGATTGTTTGTTTTATCAATGTTATATATATATATTAAATGTCGCAAAATTCTAAATATTATGTGGTATCAACGAAAAATAAATAAGGTGTTATATATGTAATTTAAATGGATTTTTTGATGTGTAATTATGAATATACTAAGTGTTTTATTGATGTTTTTTTTTTAAATATAATAATTCAATAAATATATTGTAAGTAATTCATTGTTTTTTATGTTCAATATTTTGATGTTAAATATAAATGGTGTCCCAAAAATTAACTATGTATGATTATTTTAATATTTAATGCTTTACTTAATATCGACTAATTTTTTAAAATTTCTTTTCTTGTCAGCGGCCCGAAAGCACGTGTTTTCTCGACATTGACGCAGAAAAATTTTATACGACCCTTGTCCAAATATAAAGAATTGCCCAAATTGCAGTTTACCATCTTTGGCTCGGAAGGTAATTTACTGAAATTTTGGTCATTCTTTAGTTTTCTAGACACGAACCGTAAATATATTATTTATTAGCAAGATGAAAATTGGAGCTTCAGTTTTCTGTAAGAGGAAAATGGTGCAAAAGTTTATAGTCCAAAATAAACAACGTCTTCAATTTGAAATAATTATGTAGTAAAATAATTTGATCCAGGAGGCAAACTGGGTAAAATATGTTTGTATACTAATTAAGATACACCGTGTTTAAAAATTTTATATGAAAAACCGTTAAATTACGAATTTTAAGTTTAAAACTTTGCTATTTTTATGCAAATACTGCTAAAAAAATGTGACTTGAAGGAGTTGAAAAATGCTAAAAAATGGTGTTTTAAAAAGTATAAATTTTTGCCTGTCTGGGCATAAAACTCGCGATACAAAATTATTTTTTCAAAAAAATATATTTTATTTAACATTTATAATTAAAAAAGTAAATTATTAATCCTGCGTGCACGTAAGTGCGTGAGTGTATAATTTGATATAAATCTTAATTTTTATGTTCAAACGTAGAAGAGCAAAGTAAGTAACGTCATGTATGCATTACATAAAAGGGTAGTTAACATCTTCTTTAAACATAATATGTGCGACTTATATTCCCAAAATTCTCATTAAACAGGTAATTTCTGGAAAAGCCTCAAACAGCGAAAGGTACTTAAAACTTAATATCATTATAGATTCTAATAAGCGTATTTATATGTGTATATATATAATTATATGTATGTGTGAGTGTATATTATTTAATTATATTAAAGTTAATATTGTAATAAATAATCTTACATAAAAGAACGATGAAAATATATATGCTTTGTTTATTATTACATGTGCTATAAAGAAGCAAAATATAATAAATGTGCTGTAAATGTTAATTATTCTTTATGAATATAACTCTTGATTTATGTATTTATCGGTTTTGATGGATTATGCATGTAAATATGCTGGGTTGTCGTATTAAATTTAAAATATCTTAGCATGGAAAATTTTTTATTTCAAAAGATCAAAAATTTTCTTAGGAGTTATTCTTTGTCAGTTTAGCAAATATTTACAGGTCGGATCGTTCAATCGGTCTGAAAATTAATTTTTCGTAAATTAATTGAATCAGTTGGCTTCTCAACATTATTTTCTGAATTTTAAGCCTTTAATTTTAAAAACTAACCAAAGGTGAAATTTAAAAAGAAGGTTTCAAGCTTTTCTCAGCGACCTAATTTTCTTTTTTATCTCAGAGCTTATAACAATATTTGCAAATTATGAGAGAAGAGAGCCTACCGTACAATTTCCTTGGTAAGTCGGCTCTGCCCTTAGTTTTTTATAGTTTCCTTTTTGAAAATCCTGAATATCAATTAACTTACGAACGCTATAGAAAAATTGAATATTGAATATTTTTTAAGCTTCTCTGAAAAACTATATTTAGTATATTTTCCAATTCTGTATCAGGCCCCAAAAAGTGATCAAACTTGCCAAACTCTGAAACAACTAAAATAAACGCGAATTTCCTTCAATTTTAGTGTATTTTTAGGTTTTTTATCTAAAATAAAGATTCTATTCTGGCTCCTGAGAACATTAAATTGTGAATTTAGTATGACCAAAATGTGAACACGATTCTTCAGTTCTTTATCAGTTACGCAGCGTATAGAGAAAGTGTGCTTTCTGTTCGCTGGTAATAAAAATATTATTTCTACTTAGGATAGATTCGCCATTGAATGACCGGCCTCCAGTGAATTTCTTATGGAATACGAGATATCATTTACTAGATTTTAACCAGACATTTACTGGTTAATCAAAACTATACATAAAATCACTATATGATACTTTTAAAAATGTGTTAAATTACCTTGATAAAAAAATAATACAAAAGCAACTAAATTTTCGGGATTTGGGCAGATTCTGGAAAAAATTTTTAGGCCTAATTTCATTAGGTGAAAGTCATTGGGTGAAAATCACGGGAAATTCTTACTTGATTTTTGGAATCCTTGGGAAATTTTATTACAGTTACTAAAATATTATTGACCGATATTAAAATATTCCTCAAAAGATAGACAAAAAAATTGCATTTTTTAAAAATATTCAAGAAATTTAATTGTATTTTATTTATCTCTTATCATACAGCGATTCATAATATCTAAAATTTCTCTAAAAAAGGATACTACAGTAAGATTTCCTGAGGAATTCAAAAATAGAGTCAAAATTTTCCAAAGTTTTCATCCAGTAACAGAAAAGTAGGACCCAGAAAGTTCTATTTTTTATCTAGGTATCTAATAAATTTGTTTTTATTGAATTCATGGAATCCAGCAGTATAAACTCTACAATTAATTTTCAAAATAACGACCTGCTTAATATGTTTAATTACATTTCTGTAATTATCCTCTTTTATACTTCCAAGATAATGTAACTCTTCTTCAAAAATAACTTGTTTTAAAAGGTACATATAATCCTGAGTAAAAAAAGTTTACATCTTAAAATAATTAATTAGTAACATAAATTAGAAAAATTTTAAATCAAAAATCGTAAAAGATCCTTTAAAAAAATAATTTAAACCTAACTTTTCGAAAAGTTACTTTTTTAAGTCTTTAAAGATGTAAGAAACTAATTATAACTTATTTCAATATGTCTTACAACATTAGAAACTTGAATAATTATTGAAGTTTGTAATTATATAATAGTTTAATGGCTCTTTTATACATTTTTTATGATAGAAAAAATTTTATTTGCATTAAAAATATTTTTATTTAAAAATTGGTAAAAAATTTTCTTTTACTATAAAATTACATTTAAGAAATTCCAAGATATAAATATTTTAACCGAAAAATTCAATTTCTTTTGAAAAAAATTTTTTTTTTTTTGAAAAATTCTTTGTACTTTATTAAATTCCTTCAAAAATAAAATTTCATATTTAAGGGGCGGCTGAAAATTTTTGGCATTCAGTCAAAGATATGTATTTTTACAAAAAAAAAATGGAGATTTTTCGTGTAATTTATAGTTAATAAATGTACGTCTTACATATTTTTTTAAAGATTCTTAATGACCAAAGTACAAAAAAGTTTGTAAACTATAAATTACAAAGTTTTATTTTACAGAGTAAACTTTTTTATGATACTTTTTTCTCATTTAATTCACACAGAATCGTAAAAAAAAAAAAATAAAAATCAATATTTTAATTAATTTTAAAAGTAATTTCATTGAATTTGAAAATTAAATGAAAATCCCATTAGATTAATATTTTTTTATTTTAATTTGAGATTAATTTAGAAAAGAGTAATTCTCACACTTTAAAAAAGAAAATACAAGATTTCATCACAATTCACGCGGGACATTTTCATCGAGAGCGCTATAATCGACAGGATTTCTATTCCCCGCGGCACGTAATATCGGAGAGAGTGTTAGGGAAGAGTGCGAATGTATTAACAAATATTATTTCTGTTATTTAAACTAATCATTTTTGCGTTGTTTGTGACGTATTAGTTAGTGCTATTTTAATTAATTAGAATTTTTTTTATTCACGTTTCTAAAGCCAGAACTTTTTTTACATAAATGTAAAGAATTCCAGAAAAAATTCTAGGTAAAAAATATGCAATTTTTATAATTGAAAATGCGGGAATGTAAGAAAATATTGTAATTTTTGTACGCTCTATACATATTTTTTAAACAAATAAAGTCAATTAAATTTCAAAAAGAAATATTGCTAATTAATTACAAGATGAAAATGTAAAACCTTTTTGAAATAAATTGCATTCATTTTCAAAATTAAGTCTTTTTAGTTGAAACTCAAGATCTAAGTAATTAGACAAATTTTACTTCATAGTAATTATTCAAAATTTCTTAGACCTTATAATTTTCGCCTTTTTTAAATTTTAAATGAATAGATTAGGTACTAAAAAAAAATTTTTTTAGTTTCTACAAGTTTTTAGGCGAAAATATTTTGATTAAAGTTATTTTTCGAACTTTTTTTGGATTTATAGGGAAAAAGAGGGAAAAATGGTGCATTTATAACTGTTGTTTGTAATGGATAAAAGCTGAATTAGCATTTTTGCAATGAGTCAATCGCCTTAATTATAAAAAATGTGGCAAATAAATTTCCTGTTTACATAACTCATTCTTTCTCCCTGAAACGTTGAAAAATAGGGTTGAGATAGCCGTAACGTTTAGTTTTGCTGATCATTACTTTAAAAATCATGACATAGTGGAACCCAGCCAAAAGATAATTTCTCTGATATTTTTGTAGCTTAAAAAATAGTTTTTTATCGTTACAATTGTGGTGATTGCTTATCTTGCTTATTTATTAATTTTTGAAACTTCACTTATATTTATTACTGCCAAACTGCAGCATTTCTATTTTCAACTTTCCTTAGTCTGATCATTTGGATATTTATTTACTTCCTGAAATTTTTTACCTGAAACATAGTTAAAGTAAATTTTGATCTATAAAAATCAAAAAATTGAACCAATATACCCCATTCTCTCCAAGCACATCTCGATAATTGCATACACTGACATAAAGAAAAATGTGACATTTTCTCAATTTATAAAATAAATTATCTTTTTTTTCAAAAAAAAGAATATAAAATTTAAGTAATCTGATGTAAGATAAAAACTTCAAAAACTGTCATATATGTCATTTATAACAATATATTTCATCAAACCAATTTCCAAACAAACTAAAAAAAAGTAATGGATGTGATGTGATAACTAACTAAGAATATCCCAATATATAGTTCAAATTCATCGATAACCAAGTCAACATTTTTTTCTCTCAAAAAAAAGGACACTTTTCGTCGTATGAGATACGAAGATTAATGATTAAGCAAAAAAAAAAAACGTACATTGGCCTTTTACTCGTATATTGTCACTCTATTTTTTTAAATCGAATAAAAAAAAAGGAAATTGGAAATATATAAAACAGAAAAAAGGTAATTTTTTTTTTCGTTCGTTGTTGCATGTATAGAACGTACGTGTAAAATAAAATAAAAATACACACTTTTTTGGTAAAACATATTGAAGAAGCTTTAAATTTTTACATAATACAAGTTGAATTATACGTATTCTGAAATCAGCTTACACACTCTACGCGAAAAAAAGTGTTTCTTAAGATGAATTGTATCTGAGTCTTTTTTTAATAAAAAAGCACTTAATAAAAAAGTAATAATGACTTAAGCGTTAAAGCATAAGTAAATTGTATTTAAATAAATTTTTTTTTTCTTTTAACACCAAACGGGAATTTTGCCAAGCCTCATTGGCTTTAAATATCATTTATATGTCCCTTGGATTCTTTTCGTATTCTATCCCTTAAAGGCACGTGCTTTTTTTTAAATTAATACAATACGGAAGTTTCTCTTTTATTTTCTGGCTTAATGCCGAATTTCATTTATTAAAAAGGAGATCAATTTATTTAATTGATCATCTCTCTTAAATTACTTTTTTTTAAATATTTTAATTAGTCTATGAATGGTTAAATTATTGATTGTCGTAGAGTTTATTATAAATTCATAATATCTTTAATTAATTAACAAAATATTAGTTTTAGGTATAGTGAATTTTCATAATTATGAAAATTAATGGTAAATTTAGTATACCGAACTGTATCAAAATCAATGATTACTATGGAGAGACAGAGAGGGAAGAAAAAGCTTTTTGCCTAAAGCTCTATTGATGTGTGTTGGTGTGTATTTATAGGTTATAATTTCAATTTCTATATATAATATGCTAATTGATTTGTATAAATTTATTTTGATAGGTTATGTACATTTTATTTATGGACCTACTATTTATCATTTTTGATTTATGATGAAATGTTTATTCACATTATTTCATATTTTAATACTGCTTTTAGTGCTTTTAATTTTTTTTCAAATTTTAGGCAAGGACTTTATTGACTGTAGTCGTAGTTTTTTGTGAAATATTCTGACTAAAAGCTAGAAAAAAATGAGTAAATTTTAAAAATAGAAAGCTCTCTAGTATAACGCCTAAGCGTACTTTTTATCAATGATCAAGTGTCCGTGGCCACTCGAAAAAATTCGAATGTAACATAATAAAAACTAATTCAAATTTTTCATAATCAATATAGATAGAAAAAAAAAATATTATTCATTGATATATACTTGAAAATTTTCACTTCATCGCTTCTCAACAAGAGTAAATTTCCATTTCCTGTTTTTAGAAAGCCCTTTTTTGAGGAATTCAGTTCATTGCCGATGTGCCTTTGATTGAAAAAAAGGTATTAGAGTAAGTGAGAGAGAGAGAGAGAGAGAGAATAAATGATATGTATAGAGAAATCCAAAAAGTAAATGGTCGAATATCTATGTATAGAGAGAAAGTTGGATCGATTTTAACCGAATAGCAAATATTTGAAAAGCATAGACTTTATTTCTGGACCCTCCCTCTTATTACTATCGAAACTCCTATATATCTATAGGTATACATGCATCCAAAGCAAAAGAGCTTCTTTAATATAGCTTTAGGGATATTTATTGATGTTTATATTGCTTATTGTTGTATGAGAGATATAAATTCTTCATATAAATTTAATCACTTCCGGTTATTAATTGACTTTTTTTTGTTATTTCGAGATTTAAGATTCTAAAGATTTAACTGTTGCATGGACTTTAATTTAATGGATGTCAAGATTTATTAAGACTTTAAAATCATTTTCATTTAAGGTTATTTTTCAATTAACATAATTGAATATTCAATTACAATGAATTAGCTAAAATATTAACTAAATTATCGACCAAAAATTATGTTACTAATTATATGGGGGGGGGGGGGGGGGGTTAGTCTCTGAAATTTTGTCCGTTTTTCGAAACTTGCATTCTGTCGTACCAACTCCTTTTAAATAACATGAAGTTCATACGACAGGAAGCGGCAAAATTTGAATTCAGGAACGCAATTTATGTTTTTTTCCTTTCCTCTAACATGTTGCTGTCGGTAAAGCAGTGAAGTCTCGAGGAACAATTAATGATTTTTCCGAAAAAAATCTGGGTTAATTTGCGTAAATCAATCAGTATTATAGTTGAGTTCAATTTATTTATTGAAATTAACACCGGTTTTTCCGAAAAAATCATTAATTGTTTCTCGAAACCATACTAATTTACTGACAAAAGTAAGTAAGAGAATAATTTGAGAGAATAACCCCTTAAGACGGCACGGTCTGCAGGCCCCTCACAAATACATAGGTTCCTTATAAAATTCATTTAAAATTGCGTGCCTACAGATCCATAGGATCAATTTAGGCTTACTCGGCTGCTAAGATTACAAATAAAGCTAATTTTTGCAAACGAAAATAAAGAAATTTTTTTATTTACATATGATAAAATATGTATGCCTTAGAATTACGAATAATATTAAAAACATTAGCTTACACAGATTGTAATACAAATTTCACACATATTAAAAGTAAAATATTTTGATAGTTTAACATAAATTCGCATATACTACAAGCATTATTTAAACGACTTAAGTCTAAGCTTAAAATTCAGAGACATATAGGAAACGCAGTTTCTATTGTTTTCTCACATGGTTCGAGCTTTTGTTTTCTATTTATCTTACTGTAATTTGTAGATCGTTATAAAAACGTTTGCAAATTTTTACGTAAAGCTTAATGTTAAACAAATATTTTTGCTTTGGGCTTTAGGTTCCCGCTTGAAATTTTGAATTCAATATTTTCATTTTATAATATTTTTAAGAAAAAAAATTACAAATATTCGGCAGGAGAACTATAATAAACGTTTCTATTACGTTCCTAAACAATCACAGAAACTTTTGGTGGAAAAAAAATATTTTATAAAAATATTACATGTAATTTAACCGCATATAACCTAAAAAAATATAACCTATCATTTTCTATTATATTTAAGTTAAAATACAGGTTAGAAGTAAAAAAAAAAATCTTTACAATATATCGTTTTTTATTCTATCTTCCATTTTCCACTACAAATATTACCTTCGAACTATATATTTTTCTGCATATCAAATATTTTTCTTGAATCACGTTCTCAAATATCTAAAAAAAGTCAAATATCATTTGGTATAAAAACTATTTTTAAAGAAAAATAATACATTTATTATTATTATTATGAAAATATAAAAAAGTATTTTTTTCTAGGTTAACTACAATATTACCTAAAAAAAAATAAAATACAGGAGGCTTGTGAAAAAAAGAAGCGAATGAATCTTGCAAGTCGCACGTGGCTTGGCCGCGATCCATACTATTTTTTTTAAAGCTTTTATACCTACTGTGGTAAATTTAAATTGTTCTCACGCTCATATAAAAAAAATGTAATACAAGTTGTTTATAGTCTTATGTTTCCTTATTTTCAAAAAAAGTAAGTTTTTTTTTGTTGTTTTGTAAAATAATATGTATAATTTTTCATTTCCATAATAATCCTTCTCGTCAAGGTAAAATGCATAGCAAGAGGAGGGAGGGTTTTAAATGTTAGTCTGTGTATAGAAGAGAGCCCCGGGGCTCAATGCTTCTCTCCTCTCTCTTTGATTCTGGGCGTCGTTAGGCTTTCCTGGCACTGTGCCAAATATATACGATCCGGACGCCTACATTAAATATATCTATCTCTCTCTATTTTATACATATTTTCTTGTATATAGTCTCGCCTATAAATGTTGAGCTTTTGTATTTGAAGCTTTTCTCGAAAAAAAAGGAAAAAATTCAAAAAGTATTGGTTGAATTGAGAAAAAAAGTTTATTCTTGTTTATTTCAATAAATATATAGAGATTTTCTTTTTGCTTGTTTTTGCTATTTACTTTATCATGATATAGAGGAGAATATAATTTGATAAAAGAAAATTAATATTTATCTGTTACAATTTTTAAGTGCACGAGCCTTCAGGCACGTAAAAATAGTTGGCTATATTCTTTTATATTTTATATGCATAAAAAAAAGCGGAAAAGAAAAGTTGCACAGCACGTGCTCTGTTACTCGCTATTCCATTTTCCGGAACTTAAAAAAAAAAAAACGTGAGTTGGATGAAGAAAAAAAAGCTTACTTCCGGTAAACGTAATTACACCTCTCTGCAATTGTTGTACGTAGAGACTTTCACTCTTTTTATGATACTGTCCTCTTGTTGTATTTATGATATTTTACATTTTATTTTATATAAAAATGAGAGCTTGTAATTTTCATTTTTATTTTTTATTTTATGGCTCAAGAGAGATCAGTTTTTTAAAATGAATTATAAAAGATATAATATGAATAAAATGAAAATTATATTGTACTCGGATGTTCTAGGTATAAAAAATTTTTTTTTTTTTTTTAATGTAATTTTCGTGTAATTGAAATGAATTTTTATGTATGAGAATAAAAAAATGAGATTTTTTTTTTTTTTAATATGGAGTGAATATTTTTTTAAGTATGTAATTAAAACAGAAATAAGGGTGTATGGAATTGTCCCAGAATTTGTTATAAAATTTCTAGGAATATTTTTTTAGTTTTAAGTTATTGGAAAAAAAAATCTTTCAAAGTTGAGGAAAAATTTTCTGTAATTGTTCCATTAAAGTTTTAATTTTTAAGGTTCATTAAAGTTCTTTAATATTAAGTAAGCGATCTTAATAATCCTTTTTTCCATTAAGTAAAATGATAAGAAAGACACGATTTTCATAGTTTAAGAAGGAAAATTAATGAAAATTAATTATTTAAAATCCGTCATATTGAATTTCAAATAAATATCCCAAAATTTGAGATTATAAGTTACTTCTCTTTTAAAATTGTTAATTTATTATAACTTAATTAAACATTTTACTTATAATTAAGATTTTGCCTAAACAGTTAAATTTTTTGCCAATTATCTTGTGAAATCTTTTAAATAATTTCGATGGTTGTTTATATAAAAAATTTTAGAAAAAGGTCGTTAGGTAAATAATTCAAAAGATTAGTCGCTACAACGCCGAATGTATGTGTGCAAATTTTGAAAATCTCCTCACCCCTCCCAGTACCACCCAAAGTAACGTCATCGTCCCTTCTTAATTATTGAATAAGAAAAAAGCATTTAAATCAATACTCTTAAATTATTCCACCCTTCAGAATCGTTAAAAATGTTATAAAATTTGAAAAAAAACATTCTTTTTCAATTAAAAAAAAAAAAAATTAAATGTAATAAAACTTTTATAATTCTTAAAGATTAAAAAAGAAAAAAAAGAGCAAAAAAGGTCGAATTAAAAAAGTTTAAGTGATATTAAAGATTCTTATCTTAAATATAGATTATAATAAAGTTCATCGACATAATATCGTTAATAAAAAATTCAAATAAATCGATAAAATTTTTCCTTTTTATTTCAGAGACATCCAAACAAAACTATGAATTTCTGATTTTTTCACATTTTACACCATTTTAAAACATAATACTTTTCATATTCATGAAAACAAAGAAATAAAAAAAAATTGTATTATAAACAGAATTGAAAAGTCAATGCTCTCGTGTGTGTATTTAGAAGAAAAAAAAGTGTCATCTCTTTTATATACACACGGACATTTGGGAATGCGCTTTAAAATTTTATGTTAAAAAAAAAAGGCTCATAACCATTTCTATGCTTTCTGATACATAAAAAAATTTTTTCTTTTCTTTTTATACAATCTTTTGTATTTTCTTTTTTTTCTATGTTTCAGGTAAGTTCTCTATTATATTTGCAGTTTTCATGTATGATATAGTCAATAACACTTATTTTATGTAAGTATACTTTTAATGCAAATTTTCTTTATTTCTACTCTGCTATTATACACGTGTTTTTTTTTTTTTTTTTAATAAAATAAAATTATACTACTGTATTATATCATTTTTTTTATATGTATAAAAATTTTGTATGAATGAATAAGATTTTTTTTTTTTACTGAAAACTCGTAATTTTAACGCTTCGTTTCTACAATTTCTTGCACGAATTCAACTAGAAATGTTGGACATGGATGAATACTTAACAAGACTCTTGAAAAAGATTCTAATATGTAAATTGAGAATAAAATAAATTTTTTTTTTTTCGTACCTTTTTTGCTTTTACATTTTTATTCGTAACGGAATGAAATTGTAAATTTTACTCTTTATATTTATTATATAGGATAGTATAACTTTTTAAAGGTTATGTTTTAATTATTTTAATCGCTTGAGATTTTTTTAATTTATTAAGATTTTTAATGATAAAATAAATTGAGTTTAATAATCAACTTTAAAAAATCAAAATTCTGTTAGTTTCCTGTATTTTTTATTTTACATTTAAATTCACAAATTTTTAAATATTAAAAAAGGGCTTAGTTCTCATTGAACGCATAATTTATAGTTTTTTGAAAATGAAAATAATTATATATCGAAAAATTATTTTTATTTCATACAATTCATTCCGAAAGGCTAAATTATTAATAATAATGTTAACATTAAAAATAGATTTTTATTAGCAACTTCACGAAAGTCAACAACCTTTATTCTGAAATGCATCATTAGGTAAATTAAATAATTCAGGGCCTAGATTCTGCATTTATATCATCTATAACATATCATTTTTATAACCAAACTGTATCATGAAAAGTACTACCATATCTAAAAACATTTGTTTTGTGCATGCACAGTACCACATCTTGTTGATGGTACGGCTGGTTATCACTGTGATATGAATGCTGAATCAGGTCCCAGCTGATGAAAAACTTCGAAAGTTCAAAGTTAATATCCAGTTATAATTCATAATAAAATTCAAATTTAAATACATAGTTAAATAACAGTCTTAATAAAGGTCTTAGTTGTAAAGCTTATATAGCTTTTAGAACTCATTTCACTTTCGAGAAAAAAATCTTAATATAAATTGTCATAAAAAAGTTCAAAAGAGTTATTTGGTTCTTATTCACAAAGATTTTTTGTATTTCAAAAGTGTTTCTATACTATACTTTTTATTTTCCTATTACCTTATGGAAAATTAAATAAATTAAAAAAAGGTTATATGAGTTTACTAATATTTCTATATATTTCTAAATGGTTTTACGTATATATATTGATATACTTTTCACTCAATTTTTCATACAACATGAATATACGATTGCTCTTTTTTAAATGCATAAATTAAATCACTGCGTTATTTTGGTGAATGTATCGAAAAAAAAAAATTAAATCACTGTGATTGCACTAGCTTTAAAAAAAAAACTGGTTTTTTTGGAATACATAAATTTTACATTATTGTCATTTCGATTCATTTACAATTATAAAAAAATAATATTTAAGATTTTAATATAAAATTCAAATGTTTGATTAAGTTATCGATACCAAAAGTTGTATAGATATTTTGGTATCTCATTTACTGAAGATTCGCTAGCAATTAAAAAAATCGCTAGCAGTGCTAAATAAGTTAAAATTCAATTCGAAGACTGCTATGCGTATTATTTTTTTGTCAAAATCGAAATTTTGAGCTCTACTAAACAGGATTTTAAATGTTTATACAAATTTTACTTATAAATCTTCTAAAAGATAATTTCGAATTTCTTAAGGACAAGTCAGATCCCATTACCGACTTTTCATCGTTTTGCTGCAGAAAATTGCATTTTTCTCCGAATTACCGCCGATAATCAAAATTATAAAAAAAGGAAAACATTATAAAATGGTTTATAAATACAATAGTAGATTTGATGTATTATTTTGCAGATTCATATGCAAAAATTTTTGTTTGAAAAAATAAATCCGAGCAAGATCAAATTTTCCAAACAAAAATTTAACAAATAAGTCTACAAAAAAGTATTTAAAACGGTGCCAATCGATTCGTAAATCATTTTTTTATGTTTTCCTTTTGAGAGTTTTTGAAAATTTTAAGCGAATGATTTTTTATTTACAAAAGTAATGTTCATTAGTGGGTTATGACGATAAGAGTAACATGACAATTTCTGGTACTGACTGCGACTTTTAGTGTCCTCCTCGATTTTATTTTCTAAACACTCCCTATGGGGACACTTAAATTTTATGCATGGATGTGTTAGTAATTATGTATAGTGTGGTGTATATATGCACTAAAATCATATGAGATTGTGTTAGTACAGGATATGCCATACTATACTGTATAGTATAAAACTAGTATAAGGAACACGTGTAAATATTAACTTGTGCATTTAAAAAAATATTTATTAAATAAATAAATACAATTTTTAAATCATTCTGAATGGTTTAGTAAAATATTTTATTCCTAAAAACTAGTATCTTTAAAAATAAGGATTTATTAAAATATGCAGCTTTTCGTATAATAACCTGTGAAATAATTTTATTATGCGTTCTTTATTGTGTTCGAAAAAATGTTAATATTTGATATGCATATCATATTTAAGTAATTATACAGATTTGTTTTAGTATTGGCATGTTCAGTTTATAAATTATTGACAAATCTTGCGTATATTTTTTTATTGTGCATGTGCGTAAAATTTTTTGGCATTTTTTACTCGTTGCGAGTATAAAAAAGCAATGCATGCTAGATGATATTGCTTTAAAATAAAGTATTTTAATACTTGCATAAATTAAAAAAGAAATTAATTATTTATTTGGTGCATGGATTAATAAAGACTGATTTGCTTTAATAAAAATATTTTGCAAGTATTTAAAAAAAGGACACTTATGTATTTTTTTTGCAAAATTACTTTTGTTTAAAAAAAAAAAAAAAAATTTTTTATTTTCTTATTTTTAGAAAATAATAATATAAAATAAAAAAAAAAGATCAGAATAAAATTCAATAATGATCTGAAAAAAATTGCTTTTTTAGAATGCTTGATTTCTAATTTAATTGCTAAATGCAAAAATTTTACTAAATACTTTGGGAAAGACAATATTTTTTTGATTACCTTTTCAATATTTCACAAGCATGTTTTAAAAAATCAAATTTAGCGCTTAAGTTGAATTTTTTTTATTTTAGTGACCAAGTCATTACGAGTAGGCATGACTGTCGTATGTTTGACTAATCTGATCTGACTCGCCCTTAACGCACTTAATACAAAGTGACTTCATAGAAGCAATACACCGTGACCTGATTCAGCATTTTTATTATAGTGATAATCAGCCATATCATCCACAAAATATGGTACTGTGCATACGCAAAAAAAATTTTTTTAGAAACGGTAGTGCTTTTTGCGATACAGTTTAGTTATTAATTAAAGTCATTATTTTATTAAAAATTAGTACATTTTTTGTTTTTCACGAGTGAGTAAACATTTACTGTAACTATATCGAGTGATATGTGATAGATGACATTAACGCCATCCTAAACCTTACTGTTAACATTGAATCGGTAAGGCAGAGTTCATTTTGAAAAAGGTCGCCAATCCATTTCTAATAAAATTTGGGGCTTCATATTGGGTGTTTTCCGAAATGTCCTCCTTGAAACATTTTAGGTTGGTAGAAAGCCGGTATTGCAGAAAACGACAGTTTTTTTTTGTGTTCCGAATCTCACTCACCTGGTAAATCGCGACGACCGTTCGGCTTGATGTTTTTTGGACATGGAAATATTTAAATAAAATTAAATTAATAAAATTAATAATAATTAAAGCGCGAATAACAAAGGATTAGAGCGACACTTAGCATTTTAGAAGGAAAAACGATCCTTTCTCCCGATCGAACAAGTCGGGAGTATTGCCACCTGAATTCCTGCGGGCCTCCTTCGAATTGCCACCTACCGGCCTGCCTCGAAATGTCACGCGGGCCTCCGGCGGCCCGCTAGTGGCTTGCCGCCTTAATACAACTGCGCATGCGTTTTTTTATATTAAAATTATACACACATATGTAATTGTTTGTTTTGTTATTGCAGTTTTTAAAATTTTTTCTTGTGTCCATATTATTATTTTTTGCAGAATATGTCTTTTGTTAATTTACCTAACATATCAAAATTTTATGTTGTAAAAATCATTAATGATGATGAGTTTTTTAAAAATAATTTAGTTATATGTCCAGTTGAGTGGTTTAAAAAAGTAAATACCAGAGTTTTACTTAGCTTTCTAAATCCACCTTTTAAAACTCAAGATGATATTGATTTTTATAAAAATATGGCCAAATCAAGAGTAAACATTATTCCTTCATCTTGGGGTGAATACCCCTTTGAAGTTTGAAAACCGTTTGAAATATTTGAGGCTGCAAATATTTTTTTAAATTCCGTTCCAATAGAAACAACTGACGTATTGTTGTCTTATTTTATTTTTTTCTTTTTGTTCTTTAAAAAAATCTTCCATTTTAAGTATAATAAAAATTTTTTTAACAGCAGAAAAATACTCTTTTTCTTTTAATTTTGCGCATGCGTTTTTAAGTTATGGTGGCAAACCGTACTAGGGCCGCTGGAGGCCCGCGTGACATTTCCGCCAGAGGGCCTCTGGAGGCGAGGTGGCAATCCGCCTGCTGCCCTCCGGTGGCCCGCTCCTACCGGTTTCGATCGGGTTATTCGCGCTTTAATTATTATTAATTTTATTTAAATATTTCCGTGTTCAAAAAACATCAAGCCGAACGGTCGTCGCGATTTACCAGGTGAGTGAGATTCGGAACACAAAAAAACTCTGTCGTTTTCTGCAATACCTGCTTTATACCACACTGAAAAAAAAATCCGCTTGCCGCAAGCGGAATTATTCCGCTTGCGGCTAGCGGAATTCCGCTTGTGGCAAGCGGAATTTTTTTTTCTTTGCAAACAATTGCAAATGACTTGAAACGTAAAGAAAATTAAAAAAAAACATTTTTTCTTTTCTTTTTCCAAAATTTTCTCAAATCTCGTCATACCGAAATACGCAAATCCCAAGTAAGCGGGAAAAAATTTTTTTTTTAATTTTCTTTACGTTTCAAGTCATTTGCAATCGTTTGACGAGAAAAAAAATTCCGCTTGCTACAAGCGGAATTCCGCTTGCGGTAAGCGGAAATCCGCTTGCGGCAAACGGAATTATTCCGCTTGCCGCAAGCGGATTTTTTTTTCAGTGCAACCTAAAATATTTCAAGGAGGACATTTCGGAAAACACCCATTCATTCCCTTGGAAAAATCATTCTTTATGGCCTAAAATATTTTTTTTATTTTTTCTACAGCTTAAAAAAGAAAGCCGGCATTTAAGAAATTTTTACCGACACATTTGGGTTTAGGATGGCGTTAATGCAAAATCTATGCCCTCTCGACTAGCTATCTCTCTATTCTATAAAGCTAATTAGATCTAAAGCTAATATTACTTACTTTCGATGATTGAAATATCATTAATTTCTGAAACAAATAAAATTTATACGAATAATATTTTAATGGTATTATTAGATTAAAAATTTAAATAAAACAGTAATACAACGATAAATGTTGGAGTTGCAGTTTATATAGCTTTTGGTTCTCATTTTACTTGCGAGAAAAATTTTAACGAAAAACTGTATTAAAACTGTATAAGAGAATAATATTTTTTTCATGAATATTTTTGCCAATCCTCAAGCTGGATAAATTTTAATGACAATAAATAGCATATTAATATATAATAGTATATTAAGTACCAAGGGCATCGAGAGGGTGCAAAAGTTTTAGTACTAACTTCAGCACTCGCTTCAGCACTTGCGCTCGGGGAGCCGGGCTCGATTGATACATGTTCATGCTAGTGTCTAAAGATTTTCGTCCATAGTATTTACAAATTTACAATATTTTTTGCCAACCTAGGCGTAGATCAAATGGAGAAAATTTCGTATCAAGTTTTACGCACGGGTTTTACGCCGTTTACGAGTTTTAGAAAATAACGTGAGCACATTTCTCGCGTGGCTTCGCCGGGCTCTCTTGCTAGTGCTCACATTAATGATAAAACTTTTGTGCCCTTGATACTTAATATTTTTATTACATATAAACTTATACAATTGCTTCCAAGTCTATTTTTCTGTAAATTTAGATATTTAAATTAGCTTATTATGGTTTTAACAAAAAAGCACTTATTTTATCTTACTGCATTTGTGTAATTCCGATTGGCTTAGCATTATAAATTGATATGGTATTCTAAAAAAGTTAGTAAAAAAAAAAAAAATAAACAAAAGTAAAAATTTGAAAAGAATTTGATATTCACATTACAAATCCATTAGAATCATAAATCCATTGGAGTCTGAAGTTGAATATAATACAAGACACAGAACAACAAACAAAACGTATATATAATACGAATGAACGATTCAAAACATAATAATATATAGTAAATTATGCAAAACTAGCTTTAACATCATGTTCACAAGTACATACACATTAATTGACCTTTTACAAAGACCGATGAACATACAAGTTTGCGTGTAAATTATATAATATAATAAAAATTTATATATCGAAAAAATATTTTTGTTCCTTTTTGACTGATTTATTTATATACATGTACTAATTTGCATATTATAAAATAGAAGTAGAGAGAGCGCATGACTAAATTACTTGGATCTTAAAGTCTGATATAATATATGCTTAAAAGGAAAACGCTTGGCAATTAGAGTTAAAAGGGATCGACGAGCACATTGTAAAAGCTAATTGAGAAAGCTCAATAAAACCTAATACACAACTCTATTAACATATATAATATATATATTAGGGTGGATATTATTTAAAAAAGGATAAGTGACATCCTAATATATTACAAGACAGAAAGATGAATATGGAAGGATTATATAATAACGTCTTAACAAAACACGATGCAGACATTGTAGAACATTATTATCATCGTCTGCATTATTCATAGGTTTTAGGATAAAATCCTTCATATATAACACACACACACACATATATATTGGTTTAGGATTTCTGTCCAACCAGTAAAGTAATTCCAAGCTTACTAGTATTCGATTAGCAGGATATTATACCTCGTCAATGTTTAATCATATAAGAGGTTATCATGGATTTTTATCAGCTATGTACCAATATTATATTTTGCTTATCTGACCATACAGAGATTAGCTAGAAATATAGATGTCATCTCTCTGTATTATTATTCGGGTCATTGTACCGTTTTCTAGATTTCCTACAGTTTGTTTATAATAGAAGGAAATATTATTATTGTTATTATAGACCTTTTTTTATGCTGCGCTCATAAAAGTCGCTTTTTTACTGGCTAATTTTATTTTTTTTTTTTATATTACCTAATATGCCTTTTTTTTAGTAACAAATGTTACCTGCTCCTTTTTTTTTAATAAAATTATTATTGTTAATAAAAATTAATGCTGTTTTGCTTATTTTGTAATAAAAATTAAAAGCTGCTATGCCTTTTTTTTTTAATATAAGCAGAATTATAACTTTAAATTATGGTTTTGATAATAAAAGTTCGTATTTAGTTTATAATTAAGGTTTTTTTTTTCATTGTTATTGTTTTTTTTAATGGTTTAATAATTTTTTTATTTAACTTGGTAAATAATTAAGAAAATTATTAAAATAATAGTATGCTATTTAGCAGGAATTTTGAATATTTAATTAATTGAAAATTTTTTGTGGAAAAATAGTTAGTAAGCTCATATTAGAGATCTAAATTGCCTACATTCTTTAGAGAGGTATACTTGAATTTAGCTTGAATTGCTTGGAAATTCGAGCATTTGGTTAAAATTTCAAGTATATGTAAAAGGCAGATTTAGAAAATTTAAAAAAAGGCTTGCAATATCAAACATTTCAAAAAATTTTAAAAAGATCAACCTGACAGTGGTATTTATCATTTTAATAATTAAAAAATCGAGCGAAGATCATAACAATTTCTGATTTTTAAAATTTTTTTATCTGAAACCAAATTTTCATAAGGAAATGTGGGGGATCCTTTACATTTGTGTTTCACCTTCAAAAACTAACTTTGTAGGTATAAATTCATTATAAATTTTCCTTTTTACAAAAAGTACCACGAAAATAAGGCATGGATGTAGGAATTAAAAGCACACATCTGTTTAATATTACGGTTATCTCACTGCTGAGCTGTTTTTCTTCTAATACAAAAAACATCCTTCACCAAAAAAAAATGCTATATAGCATGCAAGTAACTTTAAAAGTAACAAGTAACTAGAGTAAAAAAGTTTGGATTTGTACTTTTTTGAGTGTATTTAATTCTGAATATCAGAAAACATAATTAAAATTATAATTAATTTTTTTGCAATTTTTTCAAATTTTCTATGAATTGCAATTCTTGAGTGTAAACCTAAAATTCAAAAACAAATTTCAGAAAATCTAATAATTTAGCTCAATAATTAAAACTAAAATTAATTTTTAATAAAAATTTATTATTTTTAAATTCACAACTAGAATACATAAAAAAAATTTAGTTTTCTTTTACTTTTAAATCTGTTTTAAAAAACGCTGCCAAATTATTGGCACTAGGGTTCCTCAACCAATGAACAATATTCATATGAATTGAAAATATTTATACCATATTTTATGTATCATACCTGAGAAATAAAGTGAAACCAAATTTATTAAAAATAGGACTCCCCTGAAAAAAATGAATTAAGTTTTTTTATTTTTTGTCGGTAAAAATTCAAATACAAAAAACACGACAAATTGAGAAATAATAAATTTCTTACATCTATAAAACTCTTCTAGGGGAAAAAATTAGGTATTGCTTCCAAAATAAATAGTATATTATAACCCATATCCAGAAAAATAAATAAAGGCTCAATTCGCACTTAAACTGCCATTCGTGGAATTATTTTTTTATGACCTAGGGTCGTATAACAGTTTTCTGCAGCAGTGGTGAGAAATCACTTTAGTGGTCATTGTCCAGAAAAAAAAATAATCTTATTTTTTTTTTTTTTTTATGCAAAATTTTTAGAAGCAAATTAGGTACTACGTCTAAAAAGAAAAAGAAAATTGGTGCTTCTTATATTTCTATTTTGAATACATTTGGTGTTTCTCTATTTCTCTTACATGAATATTTATCATTGCTTGAGGAACCGTAGTGTCAATAATTTTTTTAATAAAATGAAGCTACATTGGACAGAGAATAATGAAGACTAATGAGAGGGAATGAATTTTCAGCTCACATGATAAAGGTTTAGATTAACATATATATCGTAATATGTAAATCAAGTGACAAGAACCTATCGGTTTATTAGGTGTCGTTTTGCGATAAGCTAGTATAAGCTTTGTTTGACTATATCATCGAAAGAGAAACAGAGAGTAAGTCATCAAAAGCCCTAAGTCTCTCTGTATAAAGAGATAAATTAATCAACTATACAGAAACGTCAATAAATTCATTCTCTCCTACAAAAGCATTATTTCTTAATGAGAAATTTAAATTAATTAAAAGCTTGTTTATTAAATATCAAAAAGCTTATTTTATTACGTAATTTGTAAAAAAAAAGTAGTAAAGAAAAATTATGGATATTTGTCAGTGTCAGGACAATTTGGCGGATCAGAAAAAAAGCAGGGGTTTTAAAAAGTAACAATTCGTCTTTGGTGTATTTTCCCTTGTGTACTTTATATAAATAAAAGTATAAAAATATCTAGGTTGTGGAAAAAATATTATACACTAAAGCTATAAGAGAGCTCATACGTGTAAGTATTCTAAAGGTGAAAAGAGAGTATAGTAGCATTCGCTTGGCACTAATGGCCAAGGATTTTGAATGTCGCCCCCGGTACGATAAGGGACTGAAAGGAAGCCATTATCGTGCTACGTGATCTTTTGAGTATATACCTAAAGTATAACCTCCAAAATAAAAACTTTTTTCTTTTTTTTTTTACACACATGTTTTTTTTTTCTTTTATTTTCTAAAAAAGAGAGTGACTAGATGGTTTCGCGCGCTAAAATACGTGAGCTAAATTTTCAAAATAATCTTATAAAGAACACAACCTCTACTTAGCTTCAACTACTCGTATATAAAAAGATTGGCCTTTGTAACTTTCTTTTTTATGGCATAATATCTTTCGAGTGTACATACTTGCCTTAATTGTTTTATTTTTAACGTCATTTCTTTTATTTTCTGAGAAAATTAGTACCCTAACTTTTTTAACTAAATTAAATAGAATTTTTTGACAAATGCATTTATATTAGTAATTCAGTACTCGATTTTTCGTCAGAAAAAAATTATAACTTTCTACTACTCAATTTTAGTTGGATGAAAGTTTTAGTTTCGATCTATTCATGTAAAATTGCTCTTGTTTTTTTGTTGAGGAAATTTTAGCGTAGACTGTATTCTATTTGAATAATAATGACATGCATGACTGTATTATTAGAATTTTTGCAAATTCTTAAAACTAAAATTTTTGTCATTTTCGTCAGGTAAAAATGGCAGATAAAATATATTTAAATATAGGGTAACTTTAAAGGAACAATGAAAATGTCTTAAATTTTTATTCTAGCTTCTTTTTAAAGAAAACTCGAGAAAAAAATTAAATAAAATTAGGTCTTAGACTAGCTTAAAAGCTGTTAAAAAGTGTGAGTAGCAGTGCAAAAAAGATTTCTCGACAATTTAGCTAAGTTAATTAATAATTTATAAAGAAAAAAAAAATGAAAAACATAAAACTTTGAATGCTAAAAGAACTTGCTTTTTTATAATTATTAAAAAAAAATTGCACAAAGTATGCTAATTATCAACATGGTGTCCAGTTAATTAAATTAAAAAGGAAAAAAAAAATTCTTTACCTACTTGAAATTTCTTTTGAAAAAAAAATAATAATAATTATAATAAGAACCGCAAGAGTATATCTCAAAGTTAGCTGAAAATCTCTTCCATTTAATTAACTTTTAATTGAAATTAAAAAAAAAAAAAAGAGAGATATCAGCAACATGGTAGTAGTAGTGGCACCAAAAAAAGTATATTATATAACAACTTCAACTTGATACTTAACTTTATATAAAATATTTCTCACAAAATTCCCTTGCGGTCTTTTAGTAAAGCTTGTCGTTTCTCCAAAGAGTGCATAAGTTGTTCTCTAAAAAGTCAAGTTTCTTTTTTCTTATCGTCGTAATTTTAATTCATAAATCACCATTAATTAAAAGAAAATCTATAAAAATTTTAAAAAAAGTATTTTTTACCACAGGAATGAATAAGGAATCATCTTGTGTTGCAATGGTTTTTTTTTCTATAAAAAAACAATTTACATAAATATAATACATAAGTAGGAAGAGAATAAGAAGGAAAAAAATGAGCTGCGACATCTTCTTGAGACGTCGCGGAATTCCAATTATATAAGTTTCTTTCTTTTACAATAACCTCGTCGTGGTTTTTTTGCCATAGAATAAAAAAAAGTATAATTTTTTTTTTTTGTTATTGTCTGTTATATATCTAATTTAATTAAAATTTATTTACATAAATAACAATTAACAATTTTTTCTTTGTTATTTAAAATAAAACCTTAATTAAATGTAAACTTTCTCAAGTTGATACACAGAAAAATATGAATAAATTTTTTCATAACTTTATTTTCTGAGAAAAAAATATGAAAATCTCAGCACGTTGAAAAATTATCGGATATTAAGTTTTTCTTTTTTTTTTTTTTTTATTATATCTGGATGTTTGTCACGTAGATCGCCAAATAACTGAGAAAGTTTGGAGAAAACGTGCGACGAACATCATTTTCTTCTTCGCGAAGTAGAAAGAGATTATTTTGTTGAAATTTTGTTTTTTTTTTTTGCTTTATGAGATTTATATATTTAGTAGTTTATATACTCAAAAAAGTAAATATTTGTTTTTTAAATAATTGGATTTTTAGTCTTTGATTTATTTTTTTTTACATTAATCTCATACAATATATTTATTCAAAAATTAAATCAAAAGTATTAAATTTTCACGCTTACAAAACTGATAATTTCGGTAAATTAAAGAAAACAAACTAAAAAAAAAATATATTTTTAGGTTTGATATTCACTCGAATTTCGAGTAGGCTTATTTTAATTTTCTAAAATCAAACTAAAAATTATTTTATAGATAAAAATAACGTAAAATTCTTCAAAAAAATGTTCAACATTTTTTTACAGTGTATTTTAAAAAAATACATATTAATTTAATAAAAAAAAAAAAATGTTAAAATATTGTACTTCATTTTTACAAAAATTTAATCATAAATTCTTGAAAAGCTTCATTTTCAATATTATCGAAAACCGGATATTTGTTTTCAGCAGTAAACTGATCTTCAATTTTATTTTTTATTATGAAAAAATATAAATTTTTTATTACAATATTTGCAAATTAAAAAAAAAGTATGGGTTTATTGTTTCATAAAAAATTTGTAATATTAACTTTTTTTTGTTAATAATAACAATGGATAAAAAAATAATTAATACGTGTAAAATAAGCAATTTTATTTTAATTAAGCTAATACTTTTTTTACAATTTTATACAAAATAAATAATTAAAAAATAAAATTTTTGGGAAAATGGGGTGCTTTTTTTTTACAATTTTATTATTTTAATTAATTTATGAAAATGGTATTACATAATTTGTTATATTTTTGTTGTATGCGAATGCTTTTTACAGGAACTGTATATATTTTTATCGTTTACTAATTAACTTTTTTTTTAATTTATTTGTATTTTTATGTTTAGCAAGATCCAAATACATAAAATTTTTAGTGGTTTACTGCTACAAATGTAAAAATAAATTTTTTGTGTTATTCTTATGGGATTTTTTATTTATGCGGAAGGTGGCGACATTTTGATTGTATTATTGAAATAACTGTATTGAAAACATCAAATTTTCTCAAACTCTGGGTTCCTTAATTTTTCATCAAAATTCATCACTGAACTAGATATATTAAGTAAAATTGTAAAGGGCTAAAAGCCCGTTAATCTTGAAATAAACAAAAAAAAAAAAAAACCTGGAGTAAACGAAATGACCTCTGGAGACATTTTTTTTTTAAAGGAATTTTGAGAATTTAATAGTTTTAATTTTCACAAATTAAAGCTTTCTTAATTAAAATTTTATGTTTTCCACGGTTTACATATGAGTAGTTAAGTAGAAAAAAAATGCAACAGTGCTTTCAAGTGTGTTAATATAAGTTGAGGGGGGAGCACTTTTCACTTTTCCTGTGAAAAGCACCCATTTACGACCATTCATTTTTAAACTTCTGTGTTTTTTTAAAAAGTTTTATGGATGCTATGTAGTTTTTGAAAAACATCAATTTTTACTGCTGATATTTTACACCCACAGATCCTAAATAATAGTATATTTTTATCCTAGGCCGCAAAAATAAAGAATGGCCCAGATCGCACGTAAATTGCAATCCGAGGCAAAGCCGAGGATGGCAAACTGCGATCTGGGACATTCTTTTTTTACGGTCGAGGCCAAAACATAATTTTTCTTCGTCATTGGCTAAAAAACACGTATTTTCGAATAACGCTGCGGCCGGGAATTGCGTGTTTTCTGGCTACTGACAAGAAAAAAAGTTTCAGCGCAAAATCCAAGTTTGTTGATATTAGGTCTGTTCTTTTTTACCCGAAAAAGTAGAACTGGAGTTAAACAGACAAAAAAAATACGCGCTCATTTCAAATATTTTGTAGGTTAGATTGTATTTTATTTAAATTTTTATTAATTTTTTTTATTTTAAATAATAGATTATTTACTGCTATAGATAAAAAGCTATACGAAACATGTTTTGACATTTAATTTTTAGTAAAAGAATTTCATCCCAAAAAAACGTTTTTCTTTTTGAAGTACCGCCATGAAAAAGAACGCGCGTTCTGTTTAGTTTTACCACATAGTTTTGCTCCAGGTTAACTTTTTTGGGAAAAAAAGAACAGACCTCATAAAATTTATGAAAAATAATCCTGAAAACATTAATGATTAACTAAAAATTATAAAATCATTTGATTCTAACAAATTTCATAAATACAAAAAATAAACAGAATGAATCGCTAAAACTAATTATAATTTACGAATATATTAAATGTATTTTACTAACTATATTGTAGTAGGTAAGAACATATTAAAGAATGAATGCGTATTATTGAAATCTTCTCCAATATTTATAGCATCGCGAACTCCTTTCACTTTCGAGAAAAATTTTCTTTATTTACATTACTCTTGAAAATCATTTATCTTCTTTTAATAAATAAAAATTACTTTTGCTTTAATAGCTTTGTGCGTTTAAAAGACTAATTTTTCATCATTCTCAAAAAATTTTATAGAAACTAAAAAGAAACTTCTTGATGAAATCCTCTGTCATTTTATACACTTGTAACATAACAAAAAACTCCGATTTGACGGTATTTAACTTTTTTATTGTGGACTCGTAGTTTAAGAGATCAGTAAACAAAGTTCCCGTTTTTTAAAAACCACATACCACCCATAAAACTTTTTAAGGTATTTTATTTTCTTCATTTTGATGAATAGCAACTTTTTAGATAAAAAAATTTGAAATTTTTTCCGGTTTTCTATATTAATTCTAATTTTTTTTTATTTTCGACTACAGACTGTTCGGGCTCCTAAAAAGAACACCTTACCTTACTTAAAATTAAAAAGCCAGTAAGAAAATAAAAGAATACCATTTTTCCGTCAATTTCAGACAATCGAATTCCTTTTATATTGCCTTTTTGAATTTTATTTTTGAACAGTAGGGGGTGACCAAGTTTAAAAAGAATCGCACATATGTTTTTAACATTTAATAAAAATAATAATTGCTTGTGTTTTCGGTAAATTACTGTAATTTTAATAATTATTCTACTATGGATTACAACTTTTTCAAAATTTTCAATCATTGAGGTATTCAGTTGAAAAAACCAACCTTAAAATTTTTTTAACCAACTCCAAAGGATTCCAAAATTAGCAAAATAAAGTATACTAAATTTATTAGTAAATTAGTAAATAAAAAAAATACACCACGTGAGTTTTTGTTTTTTGATAAAATTTATAAAGGTTATGTCTTGTTAATATAAACAATTTACCTCAACCTCTCCTACATTATTCAAATAAAAAGCTAGCATCATGCATATAAAACACTCCATAAATAAAAAATGAAAAATAAGTATCTAATTTCACACATGAATAATAATAATAATAAAAATCTGAATTCAATGTATAAAATTACCTCAAAATTATTAAAAAATAAAAAATATCGATTTCTTTTATTTTTAATAGAAACACATATTGAAAAACCATGTAGCAACGTATCCTATAACAAGTAACAGTCAATTTCGAAGAAAACGCTTTCATAATTTAATATGACAATTTTAATAAATTATTGAAAATATTGCATTTCATAAAATCTAAAGAGAATAGAGAGGACAGTGAACCTAGTTTATTGATCGTAACAGCGCAAGTTCAGGGTCGGAAAAGCATTGCAAGTTCCCTTTCTTTCTTATTCTTAAGCTTTTATTCACATTTTTTTATAACTTCTTAAAAAAAATTATAATCTTTCAATAATTCAAACACTTATATAAAAAAAAAGTTTATTTCTTATAAAAGGAGGGGTAGTATTAACATTTTCTATGGTTTCTGTCAAACTTTTCGTTTCTTTTCAAAAAAAAAAAAAAAATAAGAAAAAAAGTTTTCTATACATTCTACTTACTGATCAAATCTATACATAGGCTTAGTTCGATTTTACCTTAAAAATCCTTTTTATATGGCTTCTTCTTTTTCTTTTATTTTCTTTTTTTAGAAAAGTATCGACGGATAAAAAAAAATATATATAAAAAAAGACGAGATCGTTTGCTACTGAATTTCACGCACGAGTTGACTTTACTTATTTTTATTTAGACTTGTATCTTTTAATCAATGTTCTCTTAATAGTTTTTTTTATTCTTATATGAAATTTTATAAAAAAATTTTTTTTTATAATTTAAGTAAAGGTTTTGTAGGTTAAGTTTTAATTTTATGTCTAAATTTTAATATAAGATAAAATATTACGTGTACTTAAATTTATGTCTACTTAAAATATTTTATGTACGGAAAATTAATGAGAAATTCATCAAAATGGTACTTGATAATTTATTAGTTGTAATTTTTGTAATTTCATTCTATTTTCAGCTTCTGTACTTAAATATTTTATTTACAAATTTTTAAAGAGATTGTGTAAAACTTAATATAGATAACGTTCATGTAATTATTTAAGTTTTATTAAAAAATAATTTTTAAGTTATAATAAAAAAAAAATTGTTTTTTTTTGTTGAGATTTTATCATCCGTTAGCTACAGATAATTTAACAGCTTGATTTTTGGCCAATTTCGCAATAATTTTTTAATAACAAAAAAATATCGAGAAATTCGCAAAATGGACCCTGGATTCGTGTTCAGCGGATTTTCATCATCGGAAAAAGAAATTTAATTTTTAGCCGTGATTGATTGCAGTTATCGTCATATAATTATCCATAAGTATTTTATAGGATAAATTTCCTTATATTTTTAAAGTGTCAAAGAGTACAAAAGAATGTGCATCATATGCAACAAATAATTATCATATGGCATTGGGAAAAGTATATTTAGAACAATTAATATATCTTCTTAACAGAAAGATATTCTGAAAACATTAATGAATAACATACAATTATTATTAATTCACTTCACCCATATAAAGTATGGGGCGCCAATATACCAAAAACTATAGAATTAATCTTTGTAAATAATTTTAATATACAGACATTTTTACGGTAATTTAAAATTCAATATTTTGTAGTAATTAAGAACATATTTAAGAATCAATGAAATTGTCTCCATTACTTATAGCATCGTGAACTCCTTTCACTTTCGAGAAAAATTTTCGTTACCTTATTTACTCTTAAAAGTCATTTATTTGCGAATCATTTGTATGATAATGATAAGGAGTTAATAATTTTAAGATTTTAGGTTAAAGGTAATTTTATTACCAAAAGATTTATTTTCTATACAGCTGAATTGATTTATAATTAACTTTACTTTATGCATGTGTTTCATATTAAATATTTTGATTAAAAATTCTGTACAATGACATTGTAAAAAAAACTCTTTACATAACAAATGGCTATTGTTGTTTTGTCCAAACGTCGTCTCTATAAATTCCTTATCTATACTTTGTTTTTCAGTTAATTGGCTTTGCGCTTAGAATATAAAATGAACAAGTTTCCCCTAAAAAAAGCCATTTAAATCAAGACTAAAATCTATTTTGATTAATTTCTAAAACTAAAGTAAAACAAACTGAAAACTCGTTTTTTGGCTTGTAAATTAAATTACATAAATGCCGAATAAAATATCGTTATTTTGGAGATTATTTTTAACTGACATAAATCAACGATAGTAATAAATTCATTTTTACCAATAACTCAATTTATCGGACATATTTTTTTTTTTTGAAAATTATTTTTGTATTCTACACATGTTTTATTCATATTTTGCATAAAAATTATTATTTCAAATATATTTAAATAGCATATTTTTTTTTCGTTTTACATGCGGTCACGATTTTTTTTTTTAAATTATGTTCTGTACTGTATTTTGCCATTATTTTTATTTTGATTCATATTGTACAATAGGGGGTTATAAAATATTATAGTATTGCTGTATAAATATATATAACAATTAAAAAAAAAAGTTTCACGACTTATTTTAAATGCAAACTTTTATCTCGCCATTCAAAAAAACTCCTGACATGCGTTCATGCACGACATGAATCTGTAGAATTTTATTTTTTTGTTATTCGTGTTACACTTTTTATACATAGGTATATTACTGATAAGAGAAAATGTCGCTTTTAGCTTTTTTTTATATTTTATTTCTATGTATACGTAAACAATTTATATGCACCGAACGGATCGCTCCCGGGTGTTCCTTCTTTTCCTAGTGTACTTTCTTTCTTTGTATTTTTTGGTGTCATTTTAATTTGCGTACTCGGAATATTTTACCATGATATTATACGTGAGTAAAGCTTTTTTTTTTTAAGAAAAAAATAAATATAGAATCTTTTTATTTTTTTGGTTACTGAAAAAAATCATGGAGTGTAAAATGATGCAATATTTTTAAGAAATTTAGAAGTTAAAATTCAAGTTACTTGTCACAATAAAATAAGGTAGATTTAGTAAATATTCCATAAAAAAAATAAAATTAAAGCAATAACCATTTAGAAAATAATACTAAAGTCCTTATTTCAGACAAGTTTTATATATTTCTGAAAAATGTACAAAAAATTAGCACAAATTTAAAAATTATGAAATTCGACTTCATTATAATTTTATAAAATTTGTTTGTTTTTATTTATTTTTTTTTTTACAGCGTATCGGAATTAATTTTAAAATTGACCTAAAAAGGAGGACTAATATTAGGATTTCCAAATTGTCATTGGATTGTCAAAAAATTGAGACAGAATTTTCTTTCGGTAATAAGAAAAGTTGACCTTAGAAATCCTGAGCAGATTCTGCCCAAAAAACCTCTCAAAAATTGAGTTTTTTAAATATTGCCTCTTGATACTTAGGTAGGAATTCATTAAACTCTAAAATTGTAAAAAATTACCAATAATTTTTTACTGAATACTATAATTTTACGATCTCCCATAACCAAAATTACCATTGACCTTTTTATATGAAAATAAAAATATATATTAATGAACGTAATAATTTAAAATCGATATGAACGATCGTATTATTTATAAAATTGAGGTTACATCTTGTTTAAATGATGACATAAAATCGAATTTATTAAATTTCCTTGCTAAAACTCACTAAAATATAATTACACTGTAATGTCAAATAACTCTGTGGTCCAGTCACAATTATGTCATAAGTTTTAATGTTAAAATAAATCGAACTTTAATTAGGTCAAATCGAAAACTTTATTTGATTATTATTATTATTTTATACTTTTTAATAAGTATTTGAGGTTATACCTGAATTTTAAAATTTTTTTATATTGCAAATGACGTTACTTTTTAATTAAAAAATATGTCACATAAAAGAAAAATTAATTCACCACTCTAATATTTCATTTAATTCTTTTTTATAAAAATAAAGAATATATGAGGTTACAATAAACTGACCTGTTTGCAATACAAAACTGGGTTTTAATATCATTTTTGCATGAAAACACACATATAAAATGCATATTTATATGCTTTTGAGAAAATTTGTAAAATTTAAATACAAACAAACACTTTGTTTTTGATATGCTAATGTAATTTTAGTATTTTTATTTTATGAAATAATGAGAAAAAAAAAAGCTTTACTCTTTTAATTAAAATTTTTTTTTTTACTTTTGTCAAAGAGAAATTAATTTTTTATATTTAATGTAAATTTGCTAAAATAAAATATTTGACATTAAGGTAATTGTTTTCTATTATGTAATATACTTTTAGCCAAATTGAGTAAATAAATTAGTATTAGAAATTATTGCCAATTATGCCTGAGGATATTCGAAATGTGATTTATACGTAATTTATGTATTTATTTTTGGCAATATTTTTCAATAATTTTCTTGAATAATTCAATTTGTAAAGATTTATTTTCAATGTTATTTGCTCGAGGGTTTAACTAAAATCTGTTCTCATTTAATAGTGTAAGTAAATTATTTACATGAGTGATAAAAGCTAATGTAAATTTTTAATAAATAATATGTTTTGAAATAAAAAGTTGCTATTTGGCACAAGAAGAAATTGATTTTCTTTTCGAGAATGAACTATAACTATAATTTTTGAATTCTAAGAAAAACTATACATACACTTTTAATAAATTATAAACTATAGGCGTGTAATTATTTACAATCGTTAAAATTTCATACTTTTAAATACGTAAAAGTTATTTAAATGATTTAGTTCACTATTTCATAACAACCTATATTCAATGCAGCGCAAAAATTTCTCGCAAGAGAAAAGCGTTTTGTAGTATATAAAACACGAGTACAAAAATGAAATTTTATGCATTTATTTTTACGTTAATTAAATTATATTAATGATAAATTATTTGTTTTTATTCAATAATATTAAACGAAGACATTTAAATTTTAAATCTCGGCTTCAACCGGTTGTATATTTGTGTGTGATTGAATCTGAATCTTACAGTTCGATAATAAAATTTATGTAATAAAAATAGATTTTAAATTACCCTGTTGGGTTCGCATTTATTAATAGTATTTGTGAATAATATTAAAGACTATTCATTATTATTCACTTTCTATGAATTCATTATATGGTTATGTGCCCATTTTAATTAAATAGTAAGTTTTCTCATTTTCAGTACTTTACAAAATTTTTAATATTTTATGTTCGTAAGATCAATTAAAAATAGAACTTTATTAAATGACTCGTATAAATTTTTATTTTTTCAAATGCAGAGGTTTAAATGTACGAGTTCCTATAATCGCATTTGATAATAACAAATATTTCTAGATGAGGTTCGGAATGTTTTTTTCTTTATTGAGGACCTCTCAAAATTTGAATATAGTCATTATTGCCCGCTAGTAAAGAAATGAACAAAGAATATCATAAAAAATTAAAATGTACTATGTAAAAATATTTGATCTTTACAATTACATTCACATTCTTTTTATTTTAGTTTTAACTTAAATAGATAAGTCAAACTAGATGGCGCACAAATTTCTCGCTAGAGAAAAATGTTTCGTAATCTATAAAAGAAGTATATTTAGGGATTGATTTTTATGTACACATTGTAAATATTATTTATTATTATATTGCTATAATTTCTAATTTAATATTGAATTGATTGCGTTATTTTCTTTATTTTGACATTTTGTTTTGTAAATTTTTAAAATATAAGCATCTACTTGAATTAACCATTTGTATTTTTATATCACAATTTTTATTTTCCGGTATGATTTTAATACTGATAAAATATTTAGTACGATAATAATTTTATAGTTAATTTTAAAATAGTTAATAATACAATCAGGCATAAAAACAGTCTAATGTAAAAATCTAAAAAGCCTTTTTATTCCACAAAAGAATAAGAAATGGCAAACTATGCCCATGAGTTTTCTTTTCTCTTATTCTCTATAACTTTTAAGAGTTTTAACTTTTAGACGACTTGGTGATAAAAAATAATGAAAGTATTATACAAAAAAAAATTTTTTTCTTCTGCATACCCTTTGGGTAAAAAAATAGTCTTTTCTTACATTTATATATATCAACGTAAAACAGTTCTTTTTTAAAGACTAAAAGACGACTTAGTCACCTCAGGGCTTGACCGCTTGCTTTTTGACGCTTATATTTCTTTATACTACAGTTTCATTTACTTCGCTTAATATTATTTTTTTTTTCAAACAGTCGTACTAAAAATTGTATATTTCTTTTATTTATATGCAAGTACCGACCTTTTCTTTGAATTTTTTTTGTATTTTATGTGTAAGGATTAAAAAACGTATATTTTTGTCGTAGAAAAAAATTGTAAAGGAAAAGTTTACAACTTAATTTCAAGAATTTAATAAAATGATAGAATTCTAAGAATATTTTTTTCAGACAATTAATGAAAATATTATAAAAAAACAAGTTGAAAATCTTTTGATACATTAATTAAATAGAGAAAATTTGAACATAATTACAAACGTGTTCGAAAATTTTCCTTAAATCTCAAACAAAACCACTGAAACACGCAGATGTAAATTAATAATATCTCTAAAACGTGTACATCTCATGAGTAAGCTAATATAATCATATCCTTTGTTACACTTAAATAAATATATATTGAAATTCACATGATGAAGTTTTGAGATAAAAATTACTTCAAATAAATATTACATTTTTTTTGTGTCTGAATATTCATTTTTTCCTATAAAAACGTATAAAATTTGAATAACAAATGAACTCGATATTAAATTACCTACAATTCAATAAAATCGATTTCATTTTAGATTCTCTTTTTTTTAAACTAATTTTACATGTAAATTGATATACCTATTTTTTTTATCTGTATTATAATATAAAAACTGCTATTACAGTATCAGAATAAATCTAGACTCAATATTTACTTTAGAGTATAAAAAATTTGATTTTTCTCTTATTTTCTGTAAAAAGAATTGATGGTTTGTTCTTGTAATTTTTTTTTTTCTGTCTGTTGATAAGATCATTATTTTAAATTTTTTATTGTGTCTGCACATAATAAGGTATCAAATACGTGAGTGGATTTTAAATGTTTTTTTTTTTTAATAATTTTTTTATTTTTATTTAAAATTTATTTAAAGTATTTCTGTTTAATAAATTATTTATATGCTTGATTTACAAATTTTTTGCATATAATTTTTACTGATTGTGAGTTATTAGTGAAATTTATTTTGATTTGAGCTCATTTACTTATATGCACTGTTAGCTTTACTTGCAATTTCAAACAATTTAAGCATAACCACCTGACAGTTTGAGTTTGGATAGAATTTGGCGTAGCCTTTGGTTTCAATGATCATATAGTTTTCAAACTTTCAGTAATTTTTAATAATTCAGCTTCTTATTATAAGTAATATTTTAAACCTCTATGTGCACATATTTGACCATTGTTACTTAGGTGAACTGCAAAAATTATATTTTTGTAACTTTTAAATTTTTCTTACTTTCATAGAAGTTTTATAAATCAAACACTGCAAAAAGTAACTTCCTTATATTAACAAAATAATTAGAACATTTTCGACAAAATTTGTAAATGTTCGAAAAAATTGTAAATTTACTAAATTTAGTATATTAATAAAAAAATCGAGTATTCCTGATTTTTTTTACAAGAAAAATTGAAAATTAACAATTTTTTTCTCGAAAATTTACAATAGTTGTAAAATTAAGAAAAATAGTTGTGAATTTACAACTTTTTTCGTAAATTCACAAAAAAAAAATCAAGAATTCTCGAATTTTTCGATATTATACTAAATTTATTAAATTTACGATTTTTATCAAATATTTACAATTTTTTTTGAAAATTTACTAATTCTTTGAAAATATTCTATTTTTTTTGTAAATCTAAGAAAGTTACTTTTTACAGTGATACATAGAAAAATGCATTTGAATTTTATAAAAATCTGCAAAACTGCAAAAAAATTACAAATAAACCATATAATACAGAATAACAAAAGCCAAGAAAAGATTAACGTCTATAAAACAATGTGTTTATAAGATATATTTATAGTAGAATCGACGCTTTTATAACTTCTTTTTTTTTGTTGTTGTTTATAATACAATAAACTTTTAATCAAAGCTATTTATGTGTATTGGAAAGAATGCTTTAAGATTAACTTTCTTCATGAAATTTTAACGTTACTAAATGTGTATATAAATCTTTTTGTGTTTAAAGAAAGAGAAATATTTTTACTTTATAACAATAGAAATTATTTAGATTAATGTTTTTTTACCATTTCTTTGGATTTTTTAATTTTTTAAATAAACTAATTCTTTAATAGTTTAATTTTAAGTAAAGATATTGGTAAAACGTCAATTTTCATATTTATTGGGAAATAATTCGCAAAAGTTTTAGTTCTTAAAAAAGAAATTAACTAAGAAATCATCTTAAATCAAGATCGAAAAACTAGGTAAAAATGACTAATGGTCTACTTAATTACACACTATTTAATAAAAAATTTAAAAATAAATATTTTCCATTTACGTGTGTTAGTACAAATCATAATAAGCATTGCGTGATTCTCACTTTTCTAATCGTGATAGCCCCTTATTTATACAACATTTGTTTATTTTTCAGAACAACCACTTTTTACTAAGATTTGATCAAAATCGAGTGAAAAAAAAATTAGTTTAAATTCATAATTGTGATTAAACCTTTAGTCTTTTCTTTAGTATATATGAATAAACTAAAACGAGCATCAAACCACAGAAACACACAATAGGCTTTTTGTTTCTTTCCATCATACCATGAGCTCACATAGAGAGAAAGTCTATTTTGTCGTTTTATTATTGTTTGTTATTGTTATTGTTAACTATAGCAAACATTTTTCCTATATATTTATCCATTGAATTTTCTCTATTTTTTTTTCGCTTTTATACTGGACTTTTCTTTTATATTATACATATCGCTATTGTTTTAAAAACAACAAATACCTTGGATTATATAACGTTTTTTCTTTTTTTAATGTTTGCGTTTATATTCATTCAGTAGCTGTCGAGAGATGAAAATACATTTTTTTTTTTGACGATCAGAAAATTATAAATGCATTGTTTTAACGTTAATAAAGAAAAATATTATACTGACCTATTTTGCTATTTTTTTAAATAACGGGTTTGCGAATTACGCATCACTGATTCGTATTTATTTGTTATTGGGAGAAGAAAACCAATAATTAAAAAAAAAAGTAATTATTTATTTTAATTTTTTGTATATACAAGAATTATTAATTACTTGGATAAATTTATGCTTTTTCTCTATTTACCTTTATAAATTTGACTTTAGTTTTTAGTCATTTGATAAACAAACTTTATCCTATTTGTGTAGTTTTTACTCGGACTATTAATCTTTGATATTGATGTAAAATTTCTTGTTATACATTTAATATTTTACTTTAGGCTATTAATAATAATAATATTGTATATGGGAAGGTCTTGTTGAGTTTTAGAATTTAAACAATATTCAGCTCCAGTTAGGACCAATTTTGGCTTGTTAGACCAAGAACGTGAATATTTTGAAGAAAGAAATTAAGTAAACAGAATTTTTAATACCAAAATTTATTAAATTACGAAAATTTATAACAGGGGTTTCTACTAATTGTCTCTAAAAATTGATGACTGATAAGTTAAGTAAGATCCTGCAAGATTTTACAATAACATAAAAAATATAATATAAAAATATTTTAATCCAAAAAAATTCTTGCCGAATAATTTCGAAATCTCCTTTAGAGCTCAAAACAAAAAATAAAAAATTTTCCTTTAGAGCCTAATTTAAATTGAGTATAATAAATTTAGCCATAAGTGAATAATAAAATAAATGATATTTAAAATCGAGCTTAGTAAAATTTGGTAATTAAATTAATTATATTAAGAGAAAGATATCTCCTGGCTCTTGTCTTTTCATATTATAATGACAAGTTTGGGAGTTTAACAATAATAATTCGACACTTTGAAAATTGCTCTCTAAAGATTTGACTATGAATATATTCTTGAAGATCCCTCAAGACTTTATACTTTGCCCTTATTATATAAATTTACATAATGGACATACACGGAAAATACCCTAACTTTTAAGATATTTCGTGTATGTAGTTAAGATTACAACTTTCTATATAACTTTCATATCCTTTATTAGTTTCTAGATTAGATGAAAATGTTAAATTTTTTGTTGTTGTTGTATCGAACATATATAACGTTATACTGATCGGTAAACTGCTAGTCTAGGCATTTTCAAATTCCGGAAGTTAAAACCATCGATGCAAACCTCTTCTTCTATCTCTATCTTCTTCTGCTTCTTCTTCTTATCTTCTCCAGCCAATATAGCTTCTTTAACCCGATTGTTTCCGCTCAACTTTACAAATAAACTCCGAACAGACAGGCCGCAACTTCCCAACGACTATAAAACCTCCTTCTTGGCGGCTTAGGTCAGCAGATGTTTCGACATGTTTGCTTAATATTCCTTTACGAAAATTTCTCCCTTCTTATTTCTTTTTATGCTTCGCTTGAATTTATTAAGGGACTTTACAAAACATTAAGAGAGTCAGAGAGAGAAGCTAACCAAAAGTGTATGTATCAATGTCCTAATTCTCGAAAACTTTAGGATATATATATATATATATACTCTTTGTTTTTTTAAGCTCGAGAAATAATATATAGAAAGACTTATAACACACGTGTCTTAGTCATTAATTTTAAGGAAAACTTTCAACTTTTATGTAAATATCTTTTGTTGAATAATGAGAAATTTTCATGAAAGAATATTAATTACATAAAAAAACTAATTTATTATTTTACAAGTAGTTTAAGTAAATTTTTAGTCAGACTAAAAACCATTACTTTTTTTTACACTAATAAATAGTTTACACGGTGTTGATATTAATTTTTTGTTTGATGTAACATGTTAAATATTGAATAAGAAAATTTAATAACCTGAAGAAATATTTAATTGGCTTAATTATTTACAAATTCATTGTCAAATACTAATAGTCAAATACTTACTTTATAAATGAAGGTAAAGATAATATTATGGTATGCCTACAATAGGGGGCTTGTATAGGTCGGAATTTTAATGATTTTGTTTGCATAATTTGAAACAAGATCAAAAAATATTAAACACGTATTTAAAAATAGTGTAGAGTGATGACGTCACGCATACCTTATTTACCTTATTGATTCTTGTTACCTTAGCGTTATAAATAATAAGGAATATATTAATATTTTACTGATAAGACATTGAAAAGCAAAAACATTTTCGAAAATTTTATTTATTGTTTTTGTGTAACTAAGTTTTGAAAATTTCATTTCAAATGTTAAGAAAAAAATGAATTTTATAATAATATTTATATACTTGAAGATGCTAGTTCGGTAAATTAAAAATACCAGAGTGCAATGTTCGCAGTATTTTTTTGATGGTTGCAGTGCTCCAATTTTTTTTTTTCTGTACAGCTTGGTAGTTAAGTACAAAATTTAAAACAGTAGAAGTATAATCATCAGATATTTTCAAAGTGCATTAGCAGTGTAAAATAACATTTCTTTCAATTTCTTGTTCGACGTAGCATATTAAATATAGAATAAGAAAATTCAATAACCTGAAAAAATATGATAAACTTAATTTTTCAAAAATAATTGTTTAAATTAAATACATACACTCATAAAAGATGGTAAAGATAATGTTAGAATATGGTGGCAATTTATCCTAATTGCTTTTTTTGATCTTAAAATAATAAAATTGAAATGACCGAGAGTTTTTTTATCAAATATTGTCCATTGAATTTCTGCAAACTTTTTACCAAAATCTGAACTCTGAATTTTGAAAAAAAATTAAAACATTAATTCAAAAAATATATTAGAATTTAAAAAATAATTAACCTTGTTTATGATGTCTTGGCCAAAATCACAATACAAGAGAAATTGAGTTAATAAAATAGTGAGAAATATAAAATTCATTATGTTACTTAATGAGGATTCTTGTTGAACTGACGTTTGAAAAAGAGAGATAGATAAGTTTATTCCAGTTGCTAGACTTTGAAGAGTAAATATGATTTCAAAAGTTTTATTTACTGATTTTGAATATCTAAATTTTTTAAAATCCCATTATTTTTTCGAGATTTATTTCAATAGTACATTATGATGCATGGCCAGAAAAATAATGAATGTCCAAAATCGCATAAATTACCTTCCCAGACGAGGTCGGGTGGTAAACTGTGATTAGTGGCATTCTTTTTTTATGGCCAAGGGTTAAGAAACCACGTCTTAGCTGCTAAGTGGCCAGGAAATACGTGGTTTTTAGCCGCTGTCAAATAAAAGTAACTTACTTGAATATTTTTTGGTGATATTTAATTATTTCTTTCAAATTTTTCCCTTCAATTTTCAAAATTTTACGTTTTAAGGTCTTCTTTTTGTACAAAAATTGAATATTATTTGCAAAAGAGTGGACTCTTAAATGTAAAAGGTCTAATTGTAAGCTAACGTTATTTAAGAATCCTAAAATAGTAGCATCAATCGTTGTATTGACCACACCAGCGATAATAACATTTAAAGTATCCCATATATAAATAAAATAAAAATTGTAATCATTTATTTCGAAAGGAAACCATTTTTTCGTTGGTAAATCTAAGTTATTGTTAAATAATGGTAATAATACGAGGGTAAATCCAGTTATGAATGCTAAAGTAGAATACGCAGTTACTAGAATTCTGTTGCAAAAATTAATTTCTATTAATTACATAATTAGTTTTTTTTTTTAATTTATTACCTTATTTTCTTTTTATACTTTCCATTCAACGAAATTTCTTTTCTTTTTCGAAGCATGAAAGAATCGTCAGGAAAATGTTCTCCTAATTTCATAATTGCATTTCTTCTGAATACCATAAAATCAATTTTAATGCATATCATAAATGCAATCAATACCCCCAAAAGTTGTTCTTTTAAGACCTTAAAATTTCGGCTTTCTTTAAAGATGTACAATAATTGAAGCAGTAAAAATATATGATAATTCAGCAGAATAAGTATTGTGTACAAATAATAAAGTAAATTAAAATATTTGAATTTTAATTTTTCGATTGGGTACCAAATAAATAAATTGGGTACACCGCAAAATGATAAGATTTTAAATGCAAGAGAAGAAACGTACATTATAAACAAGTAAAAAGTAAATTGTTGGCAGAATAACTGTTCGATTGATACTAAAATGATTCCAATATTTCTTTTATTTAATTAAGAAATGATATTGAAACTTATTTGCATAGAAATAAAAAATATTTGTAACCTTTGTTTAGAAGTAGTATACAAGTCACTTTTCTGCAATTATTATGTTTTATTACATAAAAAGGCAAATACTTTTCAACATTAAGTATAACGAAAGACTAGCTGTAAACAGACCTTGCTTTTAGTTATGCAAAATAATTATTTTTTATAATGCATTTACATTGTTTTCTATGTCAAGTTTTCTACTAAAAGTAAATTTATGTAAAATCGTACTTTTAGTACGTAAAACGTATAACCTATGGTTAAATAAAGCACATAAAAACATTATTTAAAAAAAAAGACAATGTATAATAAACAAGTTTTTACAGCATCCTACAATATTTTTTTAAAACTTAAAAACCTTTCAACGACAAAAATTTTTAGTCTGCAAAGGCTTAGAAACAGATCATTTTACTATCGCTGATATTGTAAAATAATTATTTCAATTTCTTGTCCGATGCAACATATTAAATATTGAATAGGAAAATTTAATAGCCTGAAAAAATATGATTAACTTAATTTTTAAAAAGTGATTGTTTGAATCAAGTTTGAATGAAATACTTACACGCATAAACGAAGGTAAAGATAATATTATGATGTGCTGGCATTTTATTTTAATTGGCTTATTAGATCGCAACATCATAAAATTTATATTTCCAAGAGTCTTTTTATCAAATATTTTCCATTGAATTTCTGCAAACTTTTTCCCAAAATCTGAACTCTTGAATTTTGAAAAAAAATTAAAACATTAATTTAAAAAAATATATAGTTATAATAAATAATTAACCTTGTCTAAGATATCTTGACCAAAATTGCAATACAAAAAAAATTGAGTAAACAAACAAGTCAAAAATAAAAAATATAAAATCATTTTCATCGAGAAATCTTGCTGAATAGATGTTTGGAAAAGTGAGATGGATAAAGTTAATCCACTTGTAAGAAATTGAAGGGCAAATACATTTTCAAAAGTGTCATTTATTGATTTTGAATATCTAAATTTTTAAAAATTCCATTATTTTTTTGAGAAATATATTCAAATTTTTAAATTTACTTCAATATTTTTTGGTGGTACTTAATTATTTCTTTCAGCTTTTTCCCTTCGACTAACAAAATTTTTCGTGTTGGGGTCTTCTTTTTATACAAATAATGAATATTGTTTGCTAACGATTGGATTCTCAAATGCAAAATATCAAAATGTAAGCTAACATTGTTTAAAAATCCCAAAATAATCAAATCAGTCAACATATTGATAATTCCACCGATACTAGCAATAAAAGTATCCCATAAATAAATAAAATAAAAATTTTTATTATTTATTGCAAATGGAAACCATTTTTTTGTTGGTAAATCTAAATTATTATTAAATAATGGTAATAAAACGACGGAAAATCCAGCTGAGAATCCTAATCTTAAATACCACTTTAACAAAATTCTGCAAATTAGATTTTTTTATTACATTTTTTTGTGGATACATTCATAATGCAAAATTTGATTGAATATAATAATTATACATAGTAATTTGTAGTAAAAGTAAGTGTAAACAAAATATAAAATAAAAATAATATATACAGTTTTCAATTGATCCATTATTATAAATTAAATAAAGTAAATCAAGTGTGTTCTTTCCAGTGATGAAAATAGATTCAAATGTTTATTAAATAAATATTCAAAATGACCGCTAGAGTTAATACTAAGTTAAAACAGTAATTTTTGGTCAATTATAAACAAATATAGTACAGTATGTAATAAATAGGAACTCGTATAAAGTAGTAGCATAATAGTTAACGTTAATAAATAAAGGTTATAAATATAAATAATAAAGTAAATTAAACTTAGTAGTAGTAACCAGTACACATGATGTATATAGAGGGCCCTTCAGGACCTCAAAAAATGAAAACAAAATTTGACAAGAATAGTTGATCACCAAAGTTAATTAGCAAAAGGTGATCACATTGGAATGATTGTAAGTTTTTAGTTTATATTCGTGTGTTTGAGTATGAAAGTCTGTTGCGTATGTTTTGCGTACTTAGTTTGGTGCATGTAATTTAATGATATTTAATATTATATTAAAATAATTATGGCTGAGGCCACCCATCTAATTTCTACAAGATCATCATTGGCCCGTTTCAGGGCTACTTTTAACGTGAAAAAAAGAACAAAATAATTCAGAAAGCTTCTGAAATTAATAATTCGGAAAATTAGTAAGTTGCAGTCTGCCATAGAATATTATCTGATTACTTAGATAACTTAGATTAGCAAATATGATGTCTATTCAAGTATCAGTTTTTTAAGAATTAATTTCATAAAAACTTTTTTCGATATTTATTGTTAGTAAAAAATATCTTGTTACCTAAATTTATTTTCGTATTTTTCATTTAACAAAATTTCTTTTCGTTTTTGAAGCAGAGATGAATCGTCAAGAAAATTTTTTCCTAATTTTATAATTGCATTTCTTTTGAATACTATGAAATCTATTTTGATGCATTTAATAATTACAGTAATGATCCACAAAAGTTGTTCTTTTAATTTATCCAAATTTTGATTTTCTTTAAAAACGTACAATACTTCAAGTAGTAAAAATATATGATAATTCATCAGAATAAGTATTGTGTACAAATCGTAAAGTAAATTGAAATATTTGAATTTTGATTCTTTTATGGGGTGCCAAATACCACATAATGATAAGATTTTAAATGCAAGAGAAGAAACGTACATTATGAATTTAAGAAAAATTAAGTACTTTGCAAAATAATTGTTTGGTTGAAACTAAAATATTCAACAATGTTAAGAGTGTTTCAATTTTCTTTATTTAATTAAGAAATTCTATTAAAACTTATTTGCATAAAAATAAAAAATAATTGTGACCTTTGCTTAAAACTAGTATACAAGTCACTTTTCTATAATTATTTTGTTTTATTAAATAGAAAGGCAAATACTTTTCAACATTAAGTATACTAGCTGTAAAAAAACCTTGTTTTTAGCTATGCAAACATTTTCTATTTTTTTAGGTATGTTTGAAATTTTCTAATGGTAATTTTCAATATTTAGTTCTGCTAAATAGAACTCGTTTTTATTTAAAACAATTATAGATGACGGTTCGTTCAAGGTCAGTGTTGTTTATACCGGTGAAAAATAACGGAGCTAATATTACTTTTAAGTATCAAGGGTACAAAAACAATTGAAATATAATAAAAATATGCATTGCTCATGAAGTATAAAAATATTTAATTTATTTATAAAATTTGATTCTTTAACTTGACAAAATGTTAAAATTTTAAGAACCAGAGAATAAACGTTCTTTGTTAAAAACAAAATTTATTAGTCACTGTTATTTACATTTAAAGGTAAATTAATTCAATACACAATATATTTGTCTTTGTATTTTTCTTTATTCAATAAAAAATAAATGCATAATGTTAAATAAATTTCTTTACATATATTTGCCATACAAGTAATTTCCTACTAAATACAATTTTATTTTTTCGTTATGCTTAGGTATAATATTGAGATATTTTCAAGATGCATTAGCAGTGCAAAATAACAATTATTTCAATTTTTTGTTTGACGCAGCATATTAAATATTGAATAAGAAAATTTAATAACCTGAAAAAATATGATAAACTTAATTTTTTTAAAATAATTGTTCAAAATAAATACATACACTCATAAAAAATGGTAAAGATAATGTTATAATGTGGTGGCAATTTATCCGAATTGCTTTTTTTGATCTTAAAATAATAAAATTGAAATGACCGAGAGTTTTTTTATCAAATATTGTCCATTGAATTTCTGCAAACTTTTTACCAAAATCTGAACTCTGAATTTTGAAAAAAAATTAAAACATTAATTAAAAAAATATATTAGAAATTAAAAAATAATTAACCTTGTTTATGATGTCTTGGCCAAAATCACAATACAAGAGAAATTGACTAAATAAAATAGTGAGAAGTATAAAATTCATTATGTTACTTAATGAGGATTCTTGTTGAATTGAAGTTTGAAAAAGAGAGATAGATACGGTTATTCCACTTGCTAGACTTTGAAGAGCGAATAAATTTTCAAAAGTTTTATTTATTGATTTTGAATATCTAAATTTTTATAAATTCCATTATTTCAATAGTACATTAAGATCCATGACCAGAAAAGTAAAGAATGACCCAAATCACATAAATTACCTTCCGAGGTGAGGTCGAGGGTTGTAAAATGTGATTATAGGCATTCATTTTTTATAGCCACGGGTTGTAAACAATTATTTTTAAGAAAAAACGTCTTTACTAGCTACTAAGTGGCCAGAAAATACGTACTTATTAACCGCTGACAATAAAAAATTTCAAACTTACTTGAATATTTTTTGGTGATATTTAATTATTTCTTTCAAATTTTTCCCTTCAATGATCAAAATTTTACGATTTAACGTCTTCTTTTTGTACAAATATTGAATATTGTTTGCTAAACATTGAATTCTTAAATGAAAAAGGTCTAATTGTAAGCTAACGTTATTTAAGAATCCTAAAATAATAGAATCAATCGAAGTATTGATCACACCAGCGATAATAACATTTAAAGTATCCCATATATAAATAAAATAAAAATTGTAATTATTTATTTCAAACGGAAACCATTTTTTCGTTGGTAAATCTAAATTAATGTTAATGAATGGTAATAATACGAGTGGAAGTCCAGTTAGGAATGTTAATGTAGAATACACAGTTACGAGAATTCTGTTGCACAATTTAATTTCCATTAAATACAAAATTAGTTTTTGAAAAATTATTTATTATTATTGTATTTTATTACCTGATTTTCTTCTCATATTTTTCATTCAACATTTCTTTCCTTTTTCGAAGCATGAAAGAATAGTCAGGAAAATGTTCGCCTAATTTCATAATTGCATTTCTTCTTAATACCATAAAATCAATTTTAATGCATATCATAATTGCAATCAATACACCCAAAAATTGCTCTTTTAAGTCTTTCAAATTTCGGCAACTTTTAAAAAGGTACAATAATTGAAGCAGTAAAAATATATGATAATTCAGCAGAATAAGTATTGTGTACAAATAATAAAGTAAATTAAAATATTTGAATTTTAATTTTTCGATTGGGTACCAAATAAACAAATTAGGTACACCGCAAAATGATAAGATTTTAAATGCAAGAGAAGAAACGTACATTATAAACAAGTAAAAAGTAAATTGTTGGCAGAATAACTGTTCGATTGATACTAAAATGATTCCAATATTTCTTTTATTTAATTAAGAAATGATATTGAAACTTATTTGCATAGAAATAAAAAATATTTGTAACCTTTGTTTAGAAGTAGTATACAAGTCACTTTTCTGCAATTATTATGTTTTATTAAATAAAAAGGCAAATACTTTTCAACATTAAGTATAACGAAAGACTAGCTGTAAACAGACCTTGCTTTTAGTTATGCAAACATTTTCTATTTATTAGGTATTTTTGGAGTTTTCAAATGGTAATTTTTAACATCTAGTTCTGCTGAATAGAACTTGTTTTTATTTAAAACAACTATAGATGACTGTTAATTTAATGTCAGCGTTTTTTATATTGATGAAAAATAATCGAGCTAATATTATAAGTATCAAGGGTACAAAAGCTTTGGTATTAGCGTAAGTTTTTCGCCCATGGTGCTTTGTAACGAATTATTTTTAATAATTAAGTAATTATTCTATAATTATGAAATTTGTAAGAATATATAAATAAATTAAACCTTACAAGAAAAAGAATATTTTTGTGTACAAACACACCCAAATATACGACTGGCAGCATGCATTGAGTAAATAATTGATTTTTAAAAGACATTTTCATATTATGTATTTATGTATATTAATCCAATAAATTTACTTTTAATTATAAATTTTTTGTTAAAAAATTTTACAAGATATTCTATGGCCATTTTCACTATTTCATACATACATAATATAAATACTGAGCCAGTTTTATGCAAAGTTTCACGGCAATACAATTACGCGTAATTAATCATTGTTCAATTTTCAGAAGCCTTTTGAAATATTGTTCTTTGTCTTACGTATGAGTTGGCCCTAAAAAGGGCCGTTTGGTTTTTTTTGTAAAATAATCGTTGCGTGACCCCAGCCACGCGCTATAAATGAATAATTCAGAAGCACACAAAATGAAAAACACACTTTCATACACTATCACACAAAATTAAAGAAACTTATAATACAATACGAGCACCTCGTGCTCAGGCGATGTCTCCTGGCCAGAAATTCAATTTTCACCTCTTCGAGTCTATGAATTCGGAAAATGCACCAAACGTTTACACAATCGCAGCCTACGAACTGCTTTAATAAAGAGGATGTCCAAGATCCACACATCAAACACCAATTTCACTAAACGCAGTCAAACAGCAAGCAAAACTTCAAGATCCACACCAACACCAAATATACCAAGCATAGTCAAAACAGCAAAGGTGTCAAATTCGTAGCGTCGAGGCTGAAGTCAGAACAGCGAATTCTGCTTTGGCCAGATTCGCGGTTATATTTATAGGCTTTCGCTGACTCCGAGCTCGTTCACTGATTGGAGCGCGCGCACCATAGTCGTTAAGAAATTTACTATGTAAAAATTATCAGACTAGGCAAGGGAAGATTTTACCAATCGGCCCTTTTCAGGGCCATGTTCCTTAATACGAAAAAACACATGTACTCGACGTGGTAAAGGAAGAAAAGTCAAAAGTTAAGAACAACTACCCATCTTTTTATTAGAATTCTCTATTCTCACTTACTTGATTTGCTATAAATCCGAAGATCATCCTATGCAAGCACTATTTAGCAAGATACACGTACACATGCTTCATATTAAAATCACCTGGAGAGAAAACTCAAATTGTTTGCCTAAAACTTTACTTTTTTATTCCCTCAAAGAGAATCCTATGTTATTGGTAATTTTCTTTTGCTCTCTTTATTGTAATAATGTATGTATCATTTTTTTTAAATTAATAAAATTATTTCATATCAAGAATTGAATAAAGAAGCGAATTCTTCAATTTAATAGGTACAGACATAAAAAACTCAAATTATGTAAAGAAAATAAGCAGATGAAGAATGGGAAAAGATAAAATTACCTGATTATTTAATAAAAGAATAATTTGGCAAAATTGTGATAAAATATGCAGATTATGTAAAAAAAAAGAGACTTTAAAACATGTTTGCGAAGATTGCGACGAAATCAAGTACATGAAAAATATAGAATTTATATTAATTGAAATTATTTTAGGAATAGCCTTCATAAAAAATTAATATGGAAGAGAAAAAGAATAATAAACATGCAAAATGAAGATCAAGGAAAAATATCTACATGTGGCAACGCAACGTCAAGAAATAAGACAGAAAGAGGAAGAAAAGGTGAAAGACGGAAGATAGAAAAATAATATAAAAATAAAAATTTAAATAATTATTTTTTATAATGCGTTTACATTGTTTTCTATGTTAAGTTTTCTACTAAAAGTAAATTTATGTAAAATCGTACTTTTAGTACGTAAAACGTATAACCTATGGTTAAATAAAGCACATAAAAACATTATTTAAAAAAAAAGACAATGTATAATAAACAATAAGTTGATAAGAAGTTATTACTCGTTGTAAAGTTTTAATAAGATGTGGAAAAGTTGGTAAAATGATTTTTACGAGTGAAAGATGTTTAAAAGTTTTTTTTTTTATATTTTTAACGACGTTTCGATCGATTAAGATCCTTTTCAAGCTAAAAAATATAATGAATTTTTTAATAAAAATATAATAAGTAATTTAAAAATATGGACACAAAAAGATTTTTTTCTTACTCAAAAGTTTACAATTTATATTACATATTGAGAATATTTATTCTCTTGGTCAATGCTTTGTCAAAAATTAATAAATAAATAAATTTGTAGATATTTAAAAAGTATCCTATAAACATGAAAAAACTTTTTTAATAAATTATGATAAAAAACATACTGAATTGCATTTATATTATCTTACCACTAGTCATATTATTAGAATATTTTTAATATTAATAAGTATAAAATGTTAAAAACTAAAAAATCACAGAAAAAAATACTGATGCGTAGGTAAATTTTGAACTTAGATATAAATAAATTATAATGAAATAAACTTAAAAATTATAAATTTATAAACTATGTATGATTGTTGTTTACAATCAACTGTTACTGATTTTAAAAATTTTACTTATTGTGCAATTAGAGCCATCTATTGTATGTAAATATTAATATGATACTATGATTTATAATCGATATGACTAGAGTATTGTTTTTATCGACATTATTGATAGAAAAATTGAACATATGATTTATGTAAACACAGAAAAACAGCTGTGATTATGTAAATATTATGTAAATGGTGAAAAAACTATTTTTATGATTTGATTTTTTTTAATTTATGAAATATAGAATTGTATGGAGCAAATAGATTTTCAGTATCTTCAATTTTATTTATTGCTGTTGGATGAAGTTTAATGTGTATTCTTTCAGAAATAGTTCTTTTGTGAAATGATGGTTCTTTGTACAATATCTTGAAATCTTTGAAATTAAAATTGTGACCAGTGTCAATGTAGTGTTGTGTAACAACTGGGTACTTTTTAGATTTTTTGTTGTTAATATTTTCCTCTTTACTACTAGCAACTACTGAGACATTATTAAGTTCTTCTTTTCTATAATCAGGGTTTTTATTAAGAAGTCTTTGACTAATTCTAGTAGGATGTTTTTGTGTAGAAGCTATTTTTTCTTCTTCTTTTTTCTTCTTATTTTTATATGCTGTGATACCACCTTCATGTTCATTAATTCTTACCAAGGCTTCTCTTTTGCTCTGTCCAATGTAAGTTTTGTCACAATCATCACATTCAAATTTGTATACTACATTAGTTTGAATGTCTTTTGAAAATTTATCTTTACCTTTTGTTATTATGTTTTCCATTTTATTGATAATTTTAGGTATAGTTATGATATTATATTTCCTTAACATTTTAGAGATATTATAATACATTCTGCCTACAAGTGGAAGACAAACTTTTGGTAATTTTGATAAAATCCTTTTGTGGTAATCAATACCCTCATTATCACAGTTATTATTATTATTATCAATGTTTTGAAGCAAGTTGTTTCTATATTTGATGGAATTTAGTCTTTTCTTAATATAAAAATCAATAAATTTATTTGGGTATTTATTTTGCAGAAGTAATTCTTTGGCAATAGCTATATTCTCTGAGTGAAAACAGTCATTGGAAAGTAACTTCTTAATAAAAACCCTGATTATAGAAAAGAAGAACTTAATAATGTCTCAGTAGTTGCTAGCAGTAAAGAGGAAAATATTAACAACAAAAAATCTAAAAAGTACCCAGTTGTTACACAACACTACATTGACACTGGTCACAATTTTAATTTCAAAGATTTCAAGATATTGTACAAAGAACCATCATTTCACAAAAGAACTATTTCTGAAAGAATACACATTAAACTTCATCCAACAGCAATAAATAAAATTGAAGATACTGAAAATCTATTTGCTCCATACAATTCTATATTTCATAAATTAAAAAAAATCAAATCATAAAAATAGTTTTTTCACCATTTACATAATATTTACATAATCACAGCTGTTTTTCTGTGTTTACATAAATCATATGTTCAATTTTTCTATCAATAATGTCGATAAAAACAATACTCTAGTCATATCGATTATAAATCATAGTATCATATTAATATTTACATACAATAGATGGCTCTAATTGCACAATAAGTAAAATTTTTAAAATCAGTAACAGTTGATTGTAAACAACAATCATACATAGTTTATAAATTTATAATTTTTAAGTTTATTTCATTATAATTTATTTATATCTAAGTTCAAAATTTACCTACGCATCAGTATTTTTTTCTGTGATATTTTAGTTTTTAACATTTTATACTTATTAATATTAAAAATATTCTAATAATATGACTAGTGGTAAGATAATATAAATGCAATTCAGTATGTTTTTTATCATAATTTATTAAAAAAGTTTTTTCATGTTTATAGGATACTTTTTAAATATCTACAAATTTATTTATTTATTAATTTTTGACAAAGCATTGACCAAGAGAATAAATATTCTCAATATGTAATATAAATTGTAAACTTTTGAGTAAGAAAAAAATCTTTTTGTGTCCATATTTTTAAATTACTTATTATATTTTTATTAAAAAATTCATTATATTTTTTAGCTTGAAAAGGATCTTAATCGATCGAAACGTCGTTAAAAATATAAAAAAAAAACTTTTAAACATCTTTCACTCGTAAAAATCATTTTACCAACTTTTCCACATCGTATAATAAACAAGTTTTTACAGCATCCTACAATATTTTTTTAAACCTTACAAACCTTTCAACGACAAAAATTTTTAGTCTGCAAAGGCTTAGAAACAGATCATTTTACCATCGCTGATATTGTAAAATAATTATTTCAATTTCTTGTCCGATGTAACATATTAAATATTGAATAGGAAAATTTAATAGCCTGAAAAATATGATTAACTTAATTTTTAAAAAGTGATTGTTTGAATCAAGTTTGAATGAAATACTTACACGCATAAACGAAGGTAAAGATAATATTATGATGTGCTGGCATTTTATTTTAATTGGCTTATTAGATCGCAACATCATAAAATTTATATTTCCAAGAGTCTTTTTATCAAATATTTTCCATTGAATTTCTGCAAACTTTTTCCCAAAATCTGAACTCTTGAATATTGAAAAAAAATTAAAACGTTAATTTAAAAAAATTAAAAGTTATTTAATAAATAGTAAACCTTGTCTATGATATCTTGGCCAAAATTGCAATACAAGAAAAATTGAATAAACAATAAAGTCAAAAATACAAAATTTAAAATCATTTTCATCGAAAATCCTTGCTGAATTGACGTTTGGAAAAGTGAGATAGATAAAGTTAATCCACTTGTAAGAAATTGAAGGGCAAATACATTTTCAAAAGTGTCATTTATTGACTTTGAATATCTAAATTTTTAAAAATTCCATTATTTTTTTGAGAAATATTTTCAAATTTTCAAACTTACTTGAATATTTTTTGGTGGTACTTAATTATTTCTTTCAGCTTTTTCCCTTCGATTAACAAAATTTTTCGTGTTGGGGTCTTCTTTTTATACAAATAATGAATATTGTTTGCTAGCGATTGGATTCTTAAATGCAAAATATCAAAATGGAAGCTAACATTGTTTAAAAATCCAAAAATAATCGAATCAGTCATTGTATTGAAAATTCCACCCATACTAGCAACAAAAGTATCCCATAAATAAATAAAATAAAAAGTCTTATTATTTATTTCAAATGGAAACCATTTTTTCGTTGGTAAATCTAAATTATTGTTAAATAATGGTAATAAAACGACGGAAAATCCAGCTAAGAATCCTAATATTGAATACCAAATTACCAAATTTCTGCAAAACAAATTATTATTATTATTATTAGATTTATTATTTGCATACATTCATCATGAAAAATTTGATAGAATATAATAATTATATTTAATAATTTTTAGTAGAAGTAGGTGTATACAATACATAAAATAAAAACAATAAATGTAGTTTCCATTTTGTTGCAAAATTATGTAATTAGCAAATGAGCGACCTAACTGGGCCATATAAAATAAAAGTTACACAGATATTTATATGCAAACGTTTCAGTTCCTATTAGGATTTGAAAAGAAAAATAAAAAATTTGATAATATCCTAATGGTCCTGAAGAGGGTTCTGAATAAGAACTGAGACGTTGGCATTAAATTACTGTTTAATTTTGGTTTCTTATAGTCCAGCAAGATCGGTCCATAATTATAAATTAAATAAAATAAATTATGTGTATGCTACTCAGTGATGTAAATATAGTCAAATGTATATTAAATAAATAATCAAATACGACCATTAGAGTCATATTAAGTTCATTTTATAATTAAATCAGCAAGTTTTGTTAAATTATAAATAAATATAGTAAATAAGTATGTAATAAATTGTAAATCGTATAAAGCTTTTTTTTCAAGGGTAATATGTGAATCTTATATCAGCCATGGAGTGTTTGCGGACCTTAAAGACCTGCAAATTTTCATGAACGCCCAGTACAAGTACAACGGAGAGACTTTACCGACGAAAGTGGTCGCCAAATTCTTACTGGATATAAACACTCTAAACTCCCTGTGCTTGTTTATCTATACCAGCACTCCCTTTTTTGGATATAACATCAGTTTGGGACGCGCAGCCTAGGCAACTGATCGCTGCCTTGCCTCCTGCCCAGGGACGAAAGAGCTCTCTACGATAGAAAGCCCTTCTCCTGCTTATGTACACGACCTAAACCTATCCATTTATTGAAATTTTCACTTCCTACATTTTTTGGACTCTAAAACAAACGGGAATTTTTTTTGGGTTAATCCTGCATTATATACATTAAAATTAAAAAACATTTTTAAGTCAAAAAATATTAAATCGTAATTTTTGTTCGTAATTCTAATTATAAATAAAAAAATATTAAAAATCCGCAGTGGTACACGAAAGCAGGCTTATTTTAAAGTCGTTCAAAACAGGTTTCAAGTCGATAGCTCAAAAACTCAGTTTAAGAGCGATTTTTGTTCATTTTTCCACACTGTGACACGCATCAAATGTTTTTCAAAAGACCAAACGTTCCATTTCAGGGCCACTTTTAACGTAAAAAAAAAGTACAATAAAATAATACAGAAAACTATTGAAATTAACAATTCGGGAAATTAGTAAGTTGCAGTTTGTCACAGAATATTATCTAATTACTTTAGTTAGCAAAAATGATGTCTTTTCAAGTTTCAGTTTTTTAAGAATTAATTTTTAAAAAACTTTTTTCGATATTTATTGTTTGCAAAAAATATTTTGTTACCTTATTTTATTCTCGTATTTTTTATTTAACAAAGCTTCTTGTTTCTTTTGAAACATGAATGTATCGTCAAGAAAGTTTGTTCCTAATTTTATAATTGCATTTCTTTTGAATACTATGAAATCTATTTTGATGCATTTAATAATTACAGTAATGATCCACAAAAGTTGTTCTTTTAATTTATCCAAATTTTGATTTTCTTTAAAAACGTACAATACTTCAAGTAGTAAAAATATATGATAATTCATCAGAATAAGTATTGTGTACAAATCGTAAAGTAAATTGAAATATTTGAATTTTGATTCTTTTATGGGGTGCCAAACACCACATAATGATAAGATTTTAAATGCAAGAGAAGAAACGTACATTATGAATTTAAGAAAAATTGACTACTTTGCAAAATAATTGTTTGGTTGAAACTAAAATATTCAACAATGTTAAGAGTGTTTCAATTTCCTTTATTTAATTAAGAAATGCTATTGAAACTTATTTGCATAAAAATAAAAAATTATTGTGACCTTTGTTTAAAACTAGTATACAAGTCACTTTTTTATAATTATTTTGTTTTATTAAATAGAAAGGCAAATACTTTTCAACATTAAGTATAACGAAAGACTAGCTGTAAAAAGACCTCGTTTTTAGTTACACAAACATTTCTTATTATTTTAGAAATCTATAAAATTTTCTAATGGTAATTTTCAATATATAGTTTGTAAGGACAATAATTGGATTGGGTCCTTGCAACGATAATTTAATAAATGAAATGAATTTCCTAACTAACACAATGCCGCCTGATTAGGACAAGCAACCTTAAACCTCATGAAACGTTAATCAGTAACGATCAAAGGTTGTAAAATGTTGAATCTATTGAATTTAAGATAAGTATATTAATTATTGAGACAGAATAATAATACACCAAAATAAGTAAAACTGGTATTTATTTTAAACAAGTCACTGTACATGAAACGAGTCTCATGTAAGTGAAATTACCTCTCAGCTTTTGGTGAAATATGTCCTCATATACTGGAGAGTCGGATTTTGCACCGTATGAAGTATTTGCTTCCGGAAATTTTTCGATACTTCTTGGACCGATTAAAATGTTAAAGGTATATTAAAGGAGACAAATATTTACTATGGAAATATGACTTTCGAAGTTTAATTTATTATAGTAATTTTTATTTAGGCTTAAAGTAAATTAATATAATGTCAAGGAAATATGGAATCTATTTTTGATTCTTAATGGTATTTTCATTTTCTTCTCCTGTTAGCAAAAAATACCACCTTGTATTTTATTTAACATCAGGAAAGAAAATATCGCTTTTTTGATTATGTTTTTCTATCCTATCCTATATCCTATCTATATCTATACCCTACCTAAAAACTGAATTCCAAGAAAAAAATTTTTATCAAATTAAAAAAAAAAAAACAAAAAAACTGAAAACCAAGGAAAAACTTTTTTATCAAAAAGAATTTCAATCGATTCGGGTACATGTTTTACGTATCCACCTAACTTTTCAATGTAATCGGTTCAATCTGTCAAAAGTTACAATAATTTTTCGAAAATTATAAAAGTTTAGGACTAATATTATATATATTTTTAATTTTTAAAAGCCACTAATCAGAGTTGAGCAAATATGACAGAAATAAATTTTTTTCCATATCCATATTCCATATTTTATCATATATGGAATCCATATTATGGCAATTTTTTTTCTATATAAATATGGAATACATATTATGGCACTCATATTAATATGGAGAAAAAAAATGATACAAAATTGATAAAGTAAAATTCAATTAATCTCCAGTCAAGGGTTTGGGTGTACTTACGGTTGCGAATACGAGATTTGCTCTAGTATAGGTTTTTTGGGTCGCTAAACAAGAAAATCGGGGTCTTTTGGTAAAGAAAATGGGGCTTCACCCTTAAATTTGCAAAAACTACCCCCAAAAGGGGGAATTTTTGAAGTATTCGCGTTCTGAGTCGATAGATTTGACAAAGAATTGGTTTCTAAGGGTTTTTTGGGTCGCTATTTAAGAATTTCGATGACTTTTAAAGTTAACATTAATATTTCACCCTTGAATTAGCTAAAACTACTCCCAAAATGGGTGTTTTCGCTATTTTCGGACTTTTTGCGGACGCCATTTTTTTTGACCAGAAAAAAAAGTGAACAAAGATGAGTTGAACAGAAAAAAATGAACAAAAAAAGTTGAACATAAAAATTTTTGAACAAAAAAAATTGAACATAAAAACTTTTGAACAAAAAAAGTTGACCAAAAATTTTTGACAAAAAAAAATAAAAAAATTTAATGAAAAAATGAAAATAAGAAGTTGAACATAGAAATTTTCAAGTTTTTTCATTTTTTTAAGTTTGATTAACTTAAAAATTTCTATCTGAATAATTTTATTCGATAAATTGAGCTAACAATTGTTTGGATATAGCTCAATTTATCGAATAAAATTATTCAGATTTAATATACAAATGAGCGAAAAAATACATTTATTATTAAAAATTTCTATGTTCAACTTCTTATGTTCATTTTTTGATTTATTTTTTATTTTTTTTTGTCAAAAAATTTTGGTCAACTTTTTTTGTTCAAAAATTTTTATGTTCAATTTTTTTTTTTCAAAAATTTCTATGTTCAACTTTTTTTGGTCATTTTTTTCTGTTCAACTCATCTTTGTTCACTTTTTTTTCTAGTCAACAAAAATGGCGTCTTTTTGCGACCAGATTAGGTGCACAAGGGTTTTTTGGGTCGCTGAAAACTAATTTCATGGATTTTTTAATGAATAATTAATATAACACTCATAACTTAGCTAAAACTACCCCTAAAATGGACGTTTTTGCTATTTCTGTATTTTGTGCGCCCAGATTAGGTCCATAGGGTTTTTTGGGCCACTGAAAACGAATTTCATGGATTTTTTTATGAATAAAATTAATATATCACCCCTAAATTAGCTGAAACTACCCCTAAAATCTACGACCCAAAAAACCCTATGGACCTAATCTGGGCGTACAAAATGCAGAAATAACAAAAACGTCCATTATAGGGGTAGTTTTAGCTAACTTAGGGGTGAAATATTAATGTTACCTTAAAAAATCATCGAAATTCTTAATTAGCGACCCAAAAAACCCTTAGAAACCAATTCTTTGGCAAATCTATCGACTCAGAACGTGAATACTTCAAAAATATTCCCTTTTGGGGGTAGTTTTTACTAATTTAAGGGTGAAGCCCCATTTTCTTTCCCAAAAGACCCCGATTTTCGTGTTCAGTGACCCAAAAAACCTATACTAGAGCAAATCTCGTATTCGCAACCGTAAGTACACCCCCCCCCCCCCGTATTTTGATTGGAGATAAAGAAAGCTAGTAATTATAATTTATTTTGCAAGGTATAATAAAAGAGACAAATATTTACTATGGAAATATAGCTATGGAAATTTAATTTATTGTAGTCGAATTTTTATTTACACTTAAAGTAAATTAATATAATTTGAAGGAAATATGAAATTCATTTTTTATTCTTAATGGTATTTTAATTTTCTACTCCTGTTAGCAAAAAATACCACCTTGTATTTTATTTAACATCAGGAAAGAAAATATCCCTTTTTTGATTATGTTTTTCTCTTCAATCCATCGTATACTTATTAAATTGCAGCTGCTATCTTATGCTTATGTAGTTTAAAATGACTTATGTTAGAAGGGCACCAGACATTTTTTTTTAAATAAAAAGTCTGATGATAATAATTACGACAAAAATTTTATTTGTCATGATTATACAAAACAGAAATTATAATTATTCAAAGAATTAATTTGAGCAAGTTTTTAAATAAACTTTACTTTAGCTCCATCTTCCACATATTTTTATGGCGTCCCTGCGACTATTCTCAACCGTCTTTGAACATTCAGTCACTATAGCTGTGAAGCAGCTTTCAATATCTTTCCAGCACACTCTTCGGTGGCCAAATTTTCATAACACACTTGAATTATGAATAATAATATAAATTAGTATAAATCTGGATTTTCTTTTGCAACTGCAATGTTAAATCTATTGAGCTATCCTTCTGACGAATTATTCGTCATTTGTTTGCGAGCCATTATCAAGAAGAAACTGTTTTCCTTCTCCTCCGTAAACACTGACCAATGACATTAGCTCGACAAAAAATTTAAAAACTTATAATTGTATCCATCTTGTACCAGGTTACATGTATGAGAAACTTCATTTGCTGAATGTAAATTATAAATTTTAAATTTTACAAAAGATTGTTTATGCAAAAGGCTGTTGGAACAATTAAAATTCTATAAAACATAGGTACGAAAAAAAGTCCTGTAATCATTTTGTTTATTTTTGAAAATGGAATTCTGACAGCGGTTAGGTACAGAATTTAGTGCAGCTTAGGCATAATTCCAAAATTCTTTTAAAATGCATAAGCTTTATATAAAATATTAAATATTTCAATTTTTAGTCCGACGTAGCATATTAAATATTGAATAAGAAAATTTTATAGCCTGCAAAAATATGATAAACATAATTTTTTAAAAATAATTGTTTGAATGAAATACTTGCACTCATAAACGAAGGTATAGATAATGTTATAATATGGCGGCAATTTATCTGAATTGGTTTGTTTGATCTTAAAATAATAAAATTTAAACGACCGAGAGTTTTCTTATCAAATATTGTCCATTGAATTTCTGCAAACTTTTTACCAAAATCTGTACTCTTGAATTTTGAAAAGAATTGAATTAAAATATTAATGAAAAAAAGATTTTACAAATAATTAACCTTTGTTATGATATCCTGACCGAAATTGCAATACAAGAGAAATTGAATAAATAAAACAGCCAGAAATACAAAATTTAAAATCATTTTCATCGAGAATTCTTGCTGAATTGACGTTTGGAAAAGTGAGATAGATAAAGTTAATCCACTTGTAAGACATTGAAGGGCAAATACATTTTCAAAAGTGTCATTTATTAACTTTGAATATCTAAATTTTTAAAAATTCCATTATTTTTTTGAGAAATATTTTCAAATTTTCAAACTTACTTGAATATTTTTTGGTGGTACTTAATTATTTCTTTCAGCTTTTTCCCTTCGATTAACAAAATTTTACGTTTTGGTGTCTTCTTTTTATACAAATACTGAATTTTGTTTGCTAACGATTGGATTCTCAAATGCAAAATATCAAATTGTAAACTAACATTGTTCAAAAATCCAAAAAAAATAGAATCAATTATTGTACTGAAAATACCACCAATAATGAGAACGAAAGTATCCCATAGATAAATATAGTAAAAATTAAAGTTATTTAGTTCGAAAGGAAACCATTTTTTTGTTGGTATTTCTAAATTATTTTTTAATAAAGGTAATAACACAACGGTAAACCCAGCTACGAATCCTAATGCTGAATACCAAATTACCAAAATTCTGAAAACAAAGCCATTTTTACCAGATTTATTAATTTAGTTAACAAAATATTATTACCTTATTTTCTTCTTGTATTTTTCATTTAACAAAATTTCTTTTCTTTTATGAAGCACGGATGAATCGTCAAGAAAATTTTCTCCTAATTTTATAACTGCATTTCTTTTAAATACTATAAAATCAATTTTCATGCATATCATAATTATAGAAAATATCCACAATAGTTGCTCTTTTAATTTATCTAAATTTTGATATTCTTCGAACGCGTAGAATAATTCAAGTAGTAAAAATATGTGATGATTTATCAGAATTATTATTGTGTAAAAATTGTAAAGTAAATTAAAATATTTGAATTTTGGTTCTTTTATGGGCTTCCAAACACCGCAAAATGATAAGATTTTAAATGCAAGAGAAGAAACGTACATTATAAACAAGGAATAACTGTTTTCCTGAAACTAAAGTGTCAGAGTATTTCACTTTTTATTTTATTTAATTAAATAATGTCGCTTACGACCTTTGTTAAGTTCTAATATGCTATAGTCATTATTCTACACTTATTAAATTCGAATTAATATGAGCAATTATTTTAAAAGTGCTACTTAATTTGAGCCTGAAATCGTAATTTTTGTTTTGAGGGCACATCGATATTACCCGTGTTTGCAGTTAGTTTGAACCTTCAGAAAACCGAAAAAAATCATGAACAAGAAATCGGCGATAGGTGCCAAAAAAATTTTTTCACTTTTATGTCAAAAACCGTGTTTTTCGTATCTGAGCTACCCCAAATTTTTAAAATAACTTTTTAGGTAAATAAAATTTAAAAAAATAGATAAGAAAGTCTGATTGCCAGGGAAAAACCACTCCAGAAGAAAAGAAAACTTATCTTTTTACGATGAAATTTAGCCAAGTTAACGACAATTTAAGATTTTGTTCAAATTCGTCTTAAAAAGATTGAAATTTTATTGAAAAAAGCCTGTTTCTGAACTTTAAACATGCATTATACTCACTTGATTTTCATCGTAAAATAATAATTTTTTTTAATATAATGTTGAATCTAACGATCTTATGAGAGTTGTAACTATTATACCTACAACATGTCTTTTTTTTTTTTTTTTTTTTTTTGGTTAGAGAAACTTAAAACGAAAAAATCTAGACCATAAACATTACAATCGGTTAATAATTTTTGCAGAAATATTAAGTAGAAAGAATAAATACGTGTTTTAAAAAAAAACAAAAATTTTTTTTTTCTTGATAAAATGAAAAATTATTTTTTTTTTTCAACTTACCAGTCGTCTGCGATCCCGGGTCAATACAATAACCCATTTGGCTGGCTCATATTCTACTACTACTTGACTTTTTTCGTTTTTTTGGTCAGAATTTCGTTTTTTGGCCAACTCTGCTTATATAGTGAATTAAAACTTGTTATTGATGGAAAAATCCGTAAATATACACATTCTATGAGTATTCAATAATACAATACATATTAATTAATATAATATAAATAATTTGAATGACCTAGGAAGGGTTGCGAGGACAATATGAATATCTATTCAATTTTAGAAAAAAAAAGAAGTTTGACGGCGCGCGCAAAACAGGCCAAAAAGTATACTTAGAGAGGGGATTTAAAATAAAAAATTTTTTTACATACTCTTGAGACATATATGAAGTCATTTATGCAAAAAAAAAAATTCGATCATATTAGGGTCAAAGTACCCTTAACGCAGTTTTTGACCTAAAAATTGAAATTTGGTCAATAAAAATGATATTTTCTTGAAGAAATAAATTGCCAGGGAAAAATTAATCGATTTAAAAAAAAAAATTATCATTTTACGATGAAAATCAAGCGAGTAATGCATGTTTAAAGTTCAAAAACAGGCTTTTTTCAACAAAATTTCAAACTTTTGGTTCCTCAATGAGGAACCTTGTGATAGGTCAAATTTCGATTTTTAATTTTTTGGCATACAAGCACGTTTTTGAGACCCCAGAAAGCTAAAAAACCGATTTTTAAAAAAAGGATGTATGTGTGTGTGTGTGTGTGTAACCGGTGACATTTCACAACCATTATGGAATTAAGACCTAATTTTTTTTTCAAAAATTTTTTCATAAAAATATCTCAAACTACTTTCTTTTTTTTTTAATTTGGATGAAATACCTCATTTATTGCTACGAAAGTACTTATATTTGAAAGTATGATTTTTACTCTATATCTCGAATCTGATACTTAATTTTTTTTTTAATTTTTTTACCAAAATTTTTTTAACGAAAAATTACAAAAAACACCAATTTTTTTTTTTTTTTTTGGACATAGTACCTAATTTATTTCTATGAAAGTAATAATTTTAGAAAGTTTGTTTATAGTCATTTTTTGGTTAAATATCAAAACTTAAAACAAATATTAACTTGGTCAATATGGAACAAAATCTTACACAATATAATAATTGCTTAAAAATTATGGAATTTTTTATTGTCAGTCTAATTACTGACCTAAATTATTTAAAATGGTTTATTTCGGCTCTGTATAGTAGTACGAGCCATCATCAGTAAAGTATACTACTATACTTCTTTATATAAACCAAAGATGTTAAAAATTTCTTAAAACCCATTTATTTACCTTCAGTACGCCATTTCACTTTCGAGAGAAATTACAGTTTATGTTCATCAGTGTTAAGATGGTAAAACACAAAATATATATATATACTTTTATTTATATATAGTCAGCCAAGTAAAATAACAGTTTAATTACTGAAAAGGTATGACTAATTTACTATATACAAAATAGTACATATAAAATAGACAAACAAAACTGTAATTTCTTGGCATTTTTTAGACCCAATGCCAAAAAATTAAATATCAAAACTTTTTTTAATTGTTCCTTTCAAAACTTTAAATTTAAAACAAATATTAACTTGGTCAATATGGAACAAATTTTTTGGTTCTGATACCAAATTTTTTCAAAAATTCTTTCTCAAAATTAAAAAAACAAAAAAATTAAAAAACCTGCAACATTTTTTTTTTTTTTGGGTGTAAAACTTAATTTAATTCCATGAAAGTATTAATATCTGAAAATGTTGCGACCGGCGATAATTCACAACCGTTATGAAATTAAGAACTAATTTTTTTTTCAAAAATTTTTCCATAAAAAAATCTCAAACTACTTTTTTTTTTTTTAATTTGGATGTAATACCTCATTTATTTCTACGAAAGTACTTATATTTGAAAGTATGGTTTTTACTCTATATCTCGAATCTGATACCTAATTTTTTGAAAATTTTTTTAACGAAAAAATACAAAAAACACCAATTTTTTTTTTCTTTTTGGACATAGTACCTAATTTATTTCTATGAAAGTAATAGTTTTAGAAAGTTCGTTTATAGTAATTTTTTGGATCTGATACCGAATTTTTTCAAAATTTTTCTCTCAAAATTAAAAAAACAAAAAAATTAAAAAAACTGCAATATTTTTTTTTTTTTTTGTGTAATACCTCATATAATTCCATGAAAGTACTAATATCTGAAAATATTGTAACCGGTGATATTTCACAACTATTATGGAATTAAGAGAGAAATGTATGTATGATTGCATGGTTATAATCGGTGATATCAGTGGCATATTAATGTATTAAGCTCATTGTTTGAGGAACCTTAGTGACATCAGGTAGTTGGCAGGGTATTTTAAGACGAATTTGGACAAAATCTTAAATTGTCGTTAACTTGGCTAAATTTCATCGTAAAAAGATAAGTTTTTTTTTCTTCTGGAGTGGTTTTTCCCTGGCAATCAGATTTTCTTATCTATTTTAAAAAAGTTTTTTTTACCTAAAAAGTTATTTAAAAAATTTAGGGTAGCTCAGATACAAAAAACACGGTTTTTGACATAAAAGTGAAAAAATTTTTTTGGCACCTATCGCCGATTTCTGGTTCATGATTTTTTTCGGTTTTCTGAAGGTTCAAACTAACTGCAAACAGGGGTCATATCGATGTGCCCTCAAAAAATATTACGATTTCAGACTCAAATTGAGTAGCACTTTTAAAATAATTGCTCATACGCTCAAAGCAGTACTCAGCCCTTGAATTTACACACCGAAAAAAATACGCTTGTGGTAACCGGAATTTTTTTATTTGCTGAAACGATTGTTCTTTATACAAAAAAAAATTGGTTTCCAAATAATAAATTATAGGTAAAATATTCCTCAAGAAAAACGCTTATTCAAAGTTATTATTTTCTAATTAGTATACTAATAATTTATTTAAAAAAAAAAAAAAAACGATTAGTTTGAATTTAGATAATAAAATTTTTTGAACTAACAGTAATATTTAGAGTAATAAAATAGCATAAAACAATTTATTATTTTAAAAGATGACTTTATTTTCAAAAAAAAATTTTTCCCATATATTATTAGATATCAATAAAAAAAAAGTAAAAATTTTTTCAGTAAAAAAGTTGCAAGTTTGTTTGTACGTGCTCAGCTTTTAGAGTAGACTATTTAAACTTTCATAATATTTTTTCCTTTTTTTATACAACTAGTCTTTTCATTTTTTTTTTTTTTTTTTGAAACTCAGCCGCCGTGTTAGTCCCTCTTGGGCTACTTTTTTCCTGTTGTTCACCGTTCGGGAATTGGATTCCAACGCGCGCGTTTCATTGAAACAAAGACTTTTTTATCTTCTGCATATACTATTGGGATAAAAAAGAGAGAGAAAGAAAAAGTGACGTTCCCTTATATAACTGTGTGTTCTTTTTTTTTTATTATTATTATTTTATCTCTCTTTTAAACCCCCCTCGATCACGTCTGTTTTTCCCTGTAGGCATATATACTACCACTTTTTTTTTAAAAACCTCTTTTGTGAGCAAGAGAGAAAACTATATAAAACGCAGAAATTCGATAAATAATGGAAGTTTGGAAAAATTCAGTAGCGATTTTTCACGTATCTATAAAAATAAAAAATATATTACAAAGATGAAGCTGACGAAAAGGATCGATTGGAATTTTAAGCTTTTTATAGGCACGTAATTAATTTGTTACGTAACTACATTTTTTTACATCTTTATCAAATTTTATAAACTTTAGTTTTTAATTAAATATTCAGAGAAAAATTCTAAAGCAAGGGGAATCAGTTTTATATCTTTATAATATAATTTAAAATTCCAACACAAATTTTTATTTACAATAGATAAATCTTAAAATTAATAAAATTTTACGAATACAAAAATTAGACCCACATTTTTTAATAAAGGGGATGACGGTTTCACTAGGACCTAATAAATTGGATTCCAATGTTCCAAAATTTTGTTTACCTTTTTAGCCCTTTTAAGTTCTGAGAACTTGAAAACAACGCGATCCTTAAAATTATAAAATTAAAAATTTTCTTTAATTCAGCATGGGGAGTCCATTAAAAAAATTATCTCAAATTAAGATAACTTCGAACCCCCCGTCCTCCTTTATCACATTTTTTTTTTAATTTTTCCCATATCTATTTAACCTTGACGCCATAAATGGCAATGCCCTCCCCTACCTCCTAAAAAAGATGACGTCATAAATGAATGTTTTAAAAATATAAAACCCAATAATAATAATGGTTCTTTTGTTTACTAAAAATTTTCTGTAAAAAGAAAACTTAGTTTCTTTAAAGTTATGCCTTTAAGACTTCATAAGTCCATATAAAAATTGGATATCGAACTTATATTTCCAAGAAATCCCTTTAGAAACAAACAAAAACTTATAACATAAATTATCATTAATATCATTACATAAAACATATTTTTTCGTCCTATAATACGAAAATAACAAGTTCTTTTAGGGGTTTAAAAAAAAGTTTTATTCTTTTATAACATTTTATACAGCTTCGTCATTCGATACAGATCGTTAGTATACCTTAAATATTTTTTTTTTCGAAAAAAAAAACTAAATTTTTATAATATAAGCATCAAGACGACATCCGGTTAAATAGACTCAACGGCGGCGGCTTCCGTGATAAATTAATCGTCGATTTCCGACTATTACAATTTGGTATGTTTCCAAAATCACAAACGCCATTTTTGTGGCGTAAAATAAAAAAAAAAAATTTGTTTTAAACCTTTGTAACATCAAAAAGAGAGAATATTAATCTTTTTTTTCTCCCCTTTTTTGAATCAGTAGTCGACATTATTTTTATTTATATTCTATTTCACCCCTTTAGGCTTTTTACATACATAAACTGGCCAACATCCAAAAAATATTATATAAAATTTCCAATTACCAAGCATGGATTGCAAAGGTAAATTGAGCCCCTAGAGCAAACTGTTACTGAATCCCTATAGATAGAGAGACAAAAAACCACAATAATTTTCTTCTTTTTTCCTTTTATGTTTGTGCAAATGATTTTTTCTCGAGTGTAACATTCATTTAATACATGAATAACATTTTTTTTTTCTTTATTTTAGATTCTCTCCTATATATTTTCGTTAGGTGTACGTTATACTGTCGGTTATTGTTCGTTCGAACTTGTTTATTTGGTTATTTGGCAATATCGTTTCTTCATTTTCTCGTTTAATTTTTTTTGGACAGACAAAAATAGAGAAGGCAAATATTAACTTTGTCAAAAAAAAGTAATTAACGAGATAACTATTTTTTGTATAGAATTTTTTAACTCTTTTTTTCGATAAAACCACTTTTTAACGCTATAATAAATGAATTTATTTATTTAATTGATTTGTTTTACTTTTTTTCTGTTTTAGGTAAGTTGCGATTCCAGTATCTGTAAATAAATAAAATCCATGGCACGTAAGTTTTAAAATTCAATTTCTGATTTAATTTCGCATGGTACTTGAAGCAGAGCACCGCAAAAATTTCCAAAAAAAGTCAATAAATTTAGATACAAAACCCTGATAATTTTTAGTACCAAAAAAAAGATCAAATTTTTTATTAAAAATAATCTAAAGAATTTCCAACAACCGATAGACACATAGCATTAAAATGCCTGAAGGCAATTTTATCCTATTATTTAACACGAGATATTATAAGTTTAAATAGTTTGATATTATAAAATCTTTGCTTTATATCCTCGCTTACATGAGAAATTTATGTATCAGCTAAAATATTACGTAATTATAACGAGCCTTGTATTATATAACTTTTAATATTCAAACGAAACTTTTAAAGATTATTTTTAACTATTAAAACAAACTTTTTCATATATATTTTTAAGAAACTTTTTTTTTTTCTTCAATATATCAAAAAACGATAAATTTTTATTTTAAAAGTATTTCAATTTTTAACGACCAATTTAACAGAAATTTACAGGTGAAATTGGAAAATAAATATTTACGTTTATTCGATAAAAAATAATAATAACATCGATTTCTAAAAACGTATTTTTTTCATAACGAGACGACGAAAAAAAAGTATTATACCCTCTCATCGACAAAAAAAGTATATGTTTATGGTTCAAGGAGCTTATCGATCCTAAATTGGACCGTTTCTTATCGCGTACATAACAGCTAAAACATTTATATTTTTTGAATGCCTGGAAGGTTAAAATAAAAATGATATTTTTTTCGAAAAAATTCGGTAGTTGTAAAAAATTGATGAAATAACTTTTTATTGACATTTTGTACTAAAAGGAAATAAAAATAAATTAAAAGTAAACTTAAAAAGGAATGTGTCAAGAATTCATTGAATGTGAAGACACGCGTTGTTTTAAGTACACGAAAAACTTTCTTTTTTTTATGTAAGTTTAAAATAAAATAAAAAAAGTGTAATTGGGTTATAAGAGAATTTGATGTAGTCGGAAATAAAAGTTTTCCGATCTCAAACTATAGATATCAAATAAGAAAGAAAAAAAAAGCCTTTTTTTTTTGTTTTATTTGATTATGAAGTTTATCTCCGTATTTGTTTATATGTGTTTATTGATTTTATACTAAGGTTTTTTTTTTGTTCAATTTTTTTTTTTTAAATTAAATTAAATTACATTATACTGATATTTATTTATTTATTTACACGAGAGTTGGAGTTTTATTTACTGAGAAAACTATTATTTACTGTTTGTTTAAATGAAAAGGAAGTAATAATAGTTCTTTTTTTATTTTTTTTTTAAATTTGTGAAGTTAGAGAAGTTTATGATATTTTCAAAGGGAATTGACTGGAATTTTTTAAGAAAGCGAAAATGATCTAAAATTTCTGATCAGTTACTCTTTAATTATATTGAATTTATAAAATTATTAATTAATTTGGGAAAAAATGGAAATTTAAAATTGTGCATGAATTTTCAAAGTAAATTTAAGAAATTACGATTTGTCGTACACTGAAAAAAAATCCGTCTGCCTCAGGCGGAAATAGTCCTCTTGCGTTTAGCGGAATTTTTGTTTCTTGCTCAAGCCATGCCCTGAAAATTAACAAGAATTTGAAAAAAAATTTCGCTTGTTGTAGTTAAAATCTTAAATATCGTTTTCCAATTTTTTTTCGATATTTTAATACCAAAGCAAAGACGCTCTCATTGATAAATTATTCGAATAAATATATGGTTAAAGTATCTCAAATGCTCCACGTGACTTAACCCAATGTGCTAAAAAGTCTCCTTAAGTTAGAATGATCCTAATCAACAAAAAGGAACCTTTAAACAAAAAAATTTAAAACATTACCCGAAGGGTCAACTCTGAACCCAAAGGTCCATTTGTTTCGATTAGTATCATATTTCAGGCTAACATGACTCCGAGCGCATATAAAAATAAATAATTTATATAAAAAGAATAAAAATAAAAAAAAAAAGAGTATTGGGAAAAATCTTTTTCTTATAACATAAATATAAGACCCTCTTTTAATAATAATAATAATAAAGAAAAAGTTTTATATTCCTTGACGAAAAAGAAAGAAATATACTCATAAGGTTAACTCCCTTTGTTATAGTTCTACTGATACTCGAATTCTCATCAAATGAAACGACTATAGTAACAGCCAGCAGACGTCACGTTCTCTCTAATAATATAGAAAAAGGAAAGAATATGCGTATCCAATGTTCTTGATCAAGAGTTTTAGGTGAGTTTATAAGGACGTTGCAGCAGTCGCAGTTGCCTTATTGCTTCTATTCGCAAGGTTACTTAATACCATAACACCTGCTGCACATATGTTGTCCATTATATATACGAGAAAGCTTATTCTCTAACAAGAGAAAACTTGGACCATTTCAAGTCTCATAAACACGTACGATACACCTGGGCCTAAATATTATTTCCATTAATATTCTATATATGTGTTTCTCCAACTCTCTACTTTTACTCCTAGACTAGACACACACAAAATTTTTCATAAATTTTTATTAAAAAATCTACTCTCTCTTTACCCTCTTTTTCAGATATCAATTAAAAGTTAACCAAAAAAAATTTTCTTATTACTTTATGCATAAAATAGGCGAAATAAAAAGTTTTAAATTATTGTCTATCTCACTCTTGTAAAGAATTGAAGAAAATATTATACGTTTTTATGTACGACCCGTATATATATAGGAAAAGTTCTTTTATTTACTTTTATATATATATACCTCTTGAGTTAAAACTTAACTTTTTTTTTAACTAAAATTTATATAGAAATGTTATACTTTAAGATTTAGAAAATTTTTTACTTTTTATTTTGACTGATGTGTTTATTGCGAGTAAAATTTTTTGTTTTTTTGGTTAGAATTAATTTGTCTGACAATATTCAAAGTGTCCAAGCGATTCTGCTCGTATTCTAAAATTTAAAAAAATAGTCAAATTTTTTTTTAAAGGTTTTATCTTGTCTACCCTTAAATTACTTTTTTCTTGTCCCTTAATTATAGAATCACTTTAGTTTTTTTTATCGCAATGAGCTGGTAAGCCTTATAATTGCGTGATCTTTCTTACTTTTTATTCAACCCTCATTTAATATCTTTTTTTTTAAATTAAAAAATTACCATCAATTAAAACAACTTTTTCTAACAATTTTCTGATGATTGAAACTTTAAATTACTTTATTTCTCACTAAAAAATTAAAAATTAATAAAAAATTTCATTAAAAAAAAGTAAAAAACGAGCTTATCTAATTTAAGCCCCTAAAAAATTATATTAAATACTCATAAAATTCATCCCCAGAGTCTCTAATCCACAAGAGTCTTATAAGGCGCGAAAACAAAGAAGCGAGATAAAAATTAATTATAAATAAACGAGTAAATTACCAGTGAAAACTTTAATTTTTTATTTTAATAATGAATAAACAAAAAAAATTTGTCTCATTTTTATAGAATAACAAAAAAAAAAAAAACGAAATGAAATGTAAACTAACAAAAAAAAAAGGACATAAAAAACTCATCCGGATTGAAGTACCCACCACAATGTGAAAAATATATATAAATATTTTACGAGTTTTACCGTTGAGAGATAAAGCCATTAAATGCGAAAATGGCATTATTAAAATATCGCATAGGGTACTGAAAAAAAACGCCATGTTTTTTTTTTATTTAAAAAATCTTTTGTTAACTGACAGTGCTTCATTATGCGTTTTGATAGACGTGGTTTTTTTTCTGCTCATTTTTTCATTAAATGACATAAATATATTTGCGTAGGGTTTCTAGGCGCTTTTTTATTTCATTTTTTGACTTTGTGATAAATAGAATAATATTAATTTTTGTTAAAAAATACAATTTCATGACATTTTTTTTTTTTTTGAAAGAAGTTGATTAATTAAAATTTTTCTTTTTTATAAAATGCGAGGATTAAGCTTCGTTTTCTTACCTATTTTAGTTTACGAAATTTGACTTTGTTAGGCTTACCTTGTTTTTCTTGAATTTTCCCTACCTTATGATAAAAGGGATACATAAATCACCGAGTTCTTGAGAAATTTCGCCAAGGAAAATATTTCTAATTTTAACTTGTGTAATAAAGTATCACTGGATATAAAAACTCTAGTTTTTATAAAATTCAATTTCTGGCCTGAGCCGAAATCAATAATTATCTTGAATAACAATCTAATCTTTTAAAATTTCAAGATTAGACAATTTAACTAAAATTAATATTACTAAAAAAGTAGGTTCCAGACGAAGAGTTAAAATAAAAATAATTCTGCCAATCATCTTTCAATTTATTTTGATATATCAAGCATAATTAAATAAAAAATAACGTTTTATAATAAAATATCAAATTAAAATTTATCCATCCTATTCATTCTAACAAGATTAAAAAATACTTTATTGAATAAGAAGTAGAAAAAAAAGGTTAAAAAGAATTTGAAAAAAAAAGGCCTTAGCGCAATTTCCTTTTTTTAACAATTTTGATGATATAATATTATAAAGAAAAGGCAGCTATAAAGCATCTATTATCCGTACATTGCCGGGATTCCAAAACGTAATTCTTCGCTTATAGCCCCGTAAAACGTTTAATGCACGTGGATATGCTTGATAATACAAGTTTTTCTTTTTTTTTTTTATATCATGCCATAATAATTCAACGTACAAAGGGGAAAAAAGAACACGTGGATCGATTTATATTTTTAAATTCGATCTTAACGCCATCTGTACCGCCTTTTTTTATTATCCTTTTATCGAATTTAATGGATTCAATTTAAATTTTATTGTCAAATACTGATAAATATTCGTTATCTTTTGATTACTTCTTTTATTTTTTTAAATTTACTCAAAAAAGTAAATTTTATTTTTTTAACTCATAAAATCGACATAATTTATGGCAACAATAAAATAAAAATCATAAAAATTGCAATAGAAAATAAATTTTATTAAAAATACCAAATTTACAGATTTCTATATAAACATGTCTGACTAAACGTCGACTGTTATCACTGACTGCTTTTACCATCAGGAGAATTTCCTAGCGAGTAGTATCGAGCGCTGGTTTATTAAAGCTCGTTTAGTCAATGGAATTTTCCACCAGATGGCGTTCGAATGGAAATTCCAAAACCTTCCGATGGTAGATAAACGAATATTTCGCATAAATTTAGCTTTTACCGGCTGTTGAATTCTAATTAATGGTTACGTAAAATTTAAAAAAAGTGTATTTGACATTAAGTTTGAAATCTGAAACTGATTAGCATGTCAAAACAAGGTTTTTAAGAAGAGACTTACGTAATAATTTTATGTCAATGAACTTATTACACAATAAATTTGTTTGCTTTGGAATTGTCTCATTGTGATTATTTTTAATGATGTAGTTTATTTCTTTTGAATAAAATTTTCGAGAAAAGCATTTTGAGATAAGATAATTTAAAGTTATAAAAACAAAAGTTTTGTTTAGTCCCTTTTAAAATGAAGGATTTTCCCAAGTTATTAAAATTATTTAATTAAAAAATGGAGATAATAAAATTTAATAACAAACTTTTTATTAAAAAGTTATGTTTTTATTATTTAATTTTTGTTGCTTTGTAAAATATTTTGATAAACTTTAGCTCTTTTTTAATGAATTTGTCTAATATTAAGATTATGAGAGTTTTAAAGTGCTTTTATGAAGCTTTAAAAATTTTTTAAAATTAATTTGTCTTTCTGTAAAATATAAAAGTTTACATGTATCATTTAAAGCATTTTTATGCTAAAGCCTTTTTCAGCCAACATGTTAGTGTTTGAAAATATTTTAACCAAAAATTGAAATGTAAAAACAGACATTATTTTGTATTTTTACAGTAAAATATATCGAAAACTTTATTTTCTGGTATAATTGAAATATTTGTTACAACCTGAAAGTAAAAAATAGTCATTTTTTCGGTAATTTCAAAGTAAAATATCTCAAAAACTTTGTTTTGATCAAAATTTTGTTATCCGAAGGATTTTTTATACTGAACACGATATCGTAAACTTTTTTTGGATTTCAGGTTAAGAAAAATTAAGAGACATTTTGAAGATATAACATTATGATTATAATTACTTTTGTGTATCTGTGTTAGAATATCTAAACAGTCTGGAATGGTACTTAAAAACGGTTTATGGCATCGTGCTCAAAATACGAAAATCCTTTTGGTTACATAATTTTAATATCGAAAATATCGAAAAATTCCAATTTTTTTAGTTTCATATTAGAACATGTCAAAGGCCTAACTAATTTCACAATCTTTTATTTTTTGCCCTATTTTCAACAGAAGAAAAATTCGTCAAAACCATAAAAAAATAAATGACGTTCCTACTGAAATAAAAGCTAAAAGAATTTAATCAGCGCATAATTAAATAAAAAATAAAAAATAATAAAAAAATAATTAAAAAATAAGTAATAATTTATGTAAAAAATAATTATACGTCTGCAATGTAATAATTGATATCTTAATATCAAGGGAACGTAGCTTTCATGTAATAATAAAATGAGCATGAAATTATTTTAAACAACATGCAAACTTATTATAATTAATACGTTAATAACTATAACTAATTATTTTAATATATACTTTCTGCTTCTGTTATGTACACTCTAAAAAATTTTCTTACACTATTTCTTATGTATTTAACGATTATTTTGGGTTCTTTTTATGATTTGTGTTTGGTATTTTTTAATCGGAGATTGAGTCGTAAAAGTAGTATAAAAAAAATTCTAAAATGTTACTTAAAATACAAAAATTTTCACTTGCTATTTAAAACTTCCATTTTCTTTACTTCCTTTTAGCCTTAAATACATAAAAAAAAGTATACTTTATATTCCTAAAATTTCAAGAATTGAAAAAAAAAAAACTACTTTTTTTCTTCTATTTACCAAGTCATCTCTGACCTTTTTACGTTTATTCCAAGTCTCGTCCAAAAAGCTTTATAAACACAAAAGAGTCTCACTTCGTCTTGTCACGTCGCCTGGTTGATTTTTCTGAATAGAATCAACCTTTTTTTATCCTTCACCCACACACACACACACTCACACACATTTAAAAAATTTTTCTTCGTTTATTTTATGATCGACACCGTGCGTGGTATCGAAATAAAAAATTGCGGATACTAGCCAGATTTTTCTCTTAAAAAAATAATAGTTTTCTTATAATAGAAAAAAATCCACTGACGACACGTACAAATATAAAACTCGTGCATAAGTGGATTTTCCATGATCCATAATATTTACATTTTTTTTTGTTGAAATAAAATAAGCATAAAGCACGTATTGTCAATATTTTTATAAATAAATTAAAGGAGAAATTTGAAAAGGCATATTATTATAATTATTGTTGGGGATTTAGTTTATACAGAAATTCATAATAATAATGTGTATATGTAATTATAAACTGATGAAATACTTGAAAATGCATTATATTGTATTAAAATTTAAATTACAAATTTCAAACTCTTTCTCTCTCACTCTATATTAACCTTTCATATTCGTGTTTGTATAAACATTTGTAAATCTTACAATATATGAAATTTACATCTCGATCAATTATTATTTACAACAATTCAGTTCGTTAGTGTAAATAAAGATTAATTAATTTTTTTATTTTCTAATTTATATATAATTTTCAGCTGCAATTTAGCAAGACTTTGATTTAATACAAATTTAAATTTATTCGAATTTAGTACTTATTCTAAATTTACATCTGGATCCTATAAATCCGTTTCATTAATCTTGATTTTATTTTTTCGAGCAGTAAAATATATTTTCATTTCAGATATCCGAGTTTTTCACGTCGATTCGTTCAAATAAATTGATTAGACGTATGCACTTGTGTCTTATTTAATTTCGTTTATAAATTTTCAAATATTGCTTTAATTTATTTATGCCAAAAATTTTTAAATTTTCAAAAATTCAAGGCATGCGGAAAATTCAGTTAAAAAATATAAAAATTTCTGAATTCTTCAAAACGTTAAAATATTCGATATGCATATTTTAGATTAATTCCAAAATTTCGTAAATACCAACGAGCATGTAATTAATTAAATTAAAAAAAAATTTTGAATCTCCAATTTATTTCAATTTGACATTTAAGTTTTTTCCTTTATTTTTTTAAAGCTAGATTGCAATAAAATACAGGATGAAAAAATAAAAGTATATATATTTTCATTTGAGATAAGTAAATGGATTTTACTTGTACGTTACCATAGATACACACGTATTATGCTTGATGGTTTTAATATTAACTTTTTTGTATTTTTATAAAAATATAAATTTTGGTTAAATAAATATCAGCTCATATATTAAAAGTTAGGAATTATTAAAGCTCGAATTATTACAAAGAGAAAGATAGGAATTAGTTTGAGAAGAGAATACGAGAGATAAACGCTAGACAAGCAATTAGCAATTGGACTTGGAGAATTAGTCATTTCACCAAAGACACGATTACATTTTCCACTGAGTTCGCTAATTGTCAATTACAGATGTCATGGAATGGAATATAACCTTTGTGATTCATATTATATAAAGTTATGTATTTTCTCTGTATTTGTGTGAGTCAGGATATACGAAGACTAGTATATAAGTCCGAATAAACTTAAGCCGATTTTCGACATCGGAAAAGTCAAGCTCCTAATGTTAAGATTATAGTTGAGAAATTATTACATTTTGTGATGAATTTATTATTATCGACAAATTTTTAGTCATGATCCTAAGCTTTTTAATTAACATTTTTTTGGTGAATTACATGTTTCTTTCTTGTACACTCAGTTAACTCAAACAGAGTTGCTTAATTTTATCAAGCTCTTTACATCTACAGCCTAATACGATAATGCAGCTTGACGCCTCAAGGCTTGACTTGTTTTCTGTATACGCGACTCTAATTATAACGTTAAGTAAACTTTCTCTCTCTCTCTGTGTACAAATTTTTGTGTGTATTTAAAATTTTTGATAAAATTGAATATTTAAAATAAAAAAGAATCTACTGAATGCGTAATCCTCTTATGCTCATTAAATGTACGAGGAATTACAATTAACAAGTTTAAAATCATAGAGAGAGATTGTATAATAATTGAAAATCCTAGATTTTGTTATTATAATTATTTTGATCGTTCGTATTAGACAGATCAGTGGTATTATTATTTTAAATCCAAATATTAAATCTCATTTTAAATATTATGTAAAATATATCGTCTCTCGATTAAAATTTAATAAACGAGAGAGAGGAATGTTTAAAGCTCGAAAAGTCTGTTACTTTGAGATATCAAACATAAAGCTTTCAAAATAGTTCACACTTTCTGATGTTTCTGTCATCGTCAACACAAAACGTGATTTATAAATTAAAGAATTTGTGTGTGTGTGTGTACGTGATATCTTACTCTTAGTTCTCACTCTCTAAAACTAAAACTATGTAGTTTAATCATCTACGATTATAAATTGAATGAACGAAGGAGAACAAGTAAGATTATAGCCTAAAAATATTCTACAAAAGTTTAATCATTTGTAAATTAATGTAATTTATAATTTTAATTAAATTCATTTTTTAGAAATGAGATAGAGTTATTATTTTCATCAAGGATAATAGAATACATCGCATAAACCTTTAAATGTTATATATGCAATATAATCTGACTGATCCATATATATTTCAAATGATGACAAACATAATACACAAAGATAAAATATTTTATATACGAGACGTTCTTTCTTGTTGCATTTTATTTAGGCCTGGAAATTTACATTGTAAAAAGTAACTTTTTATATTAACAAAAAAATTAGAACATTTTCGAAAAATTAGTATATTTTCGAAAAAATTTGTAAATATTCGAAAAAAATCGTAAATTTACTAAATTTAGTATATTATCGAAAAATTCGAGTATTCTCGATTTTTTTTTGTGAATTCGCAAGAAAAATTGATAATTTACAACTTTTTTCGTAAATCCACAAAAAATAGTTGTAAATTTCCGAAAATTAAATGTGAATTTACAACTTTTTTCGTAAAATCACAAAAAAAAATCGAGAATTCTCATATTTTTAGAACGAAAGTGTATTTTGAGTATTTGAGGAAACAGGTGTCTATGAGATTACTCTTAAGAGGGACTGGTCTAAATTTTTCACAGGGCAAAATTCAAGATAAAAAAATGTATATATTCTGATAAAAATTTAGAAGAAACACAGCGTATCTGAAATTTACTAATGAATATTACATATCAAATGAAAATTTTTGACAGAATTACATAAAATCCAAAACTAAGCCATAAAAATCTTTACTATTTTCTAGTTTCCAAAAATGACCATCATGGAATGATCCATATACCAAAATTTATCCATTTAATCATAAAACGTATATTATTAGTTACGTAAATTTGATATGATTATAACAAAATAATAATACAAAGATATTAAAACAAAATGACAGTTTTAATACTTTATTATATAAGATATTAATTATTTATTTAAAAAAAACCTAAAGAATTTTATTATAAAAGCAAAAACAGTCGTATTTCTATATTTCATTGCTTATATACATTCGCTTCTACAGGGTATTACAACTTTAATTACATTTATATAATCTTCTATCCTTTTTCTCTCGACAACTCTAACTTGTCAATTCTCAAATGATGTTATTCCGTCTCTCTTGGTTTAAACTTTTAAAATCCAAATTAAAAGATTTTTTTTTAATACTCAATTTTAGTTTAAATATAAACTTTTAATTTTAAAAACTAAAGGATGTATGTATTACACATATGAAGTATAAACGTAAACAATTAATTTTGAATGATTATGTATATTTGTACTTGAATCGATATAAATACAACAAAACATATAGAAATTGAATCCTCTATACAGCGAATAAATTAAAATTTTATAAATAATAGTTGGAAAAGAACATTAGAGTACCGGAAATATCCAGTTTTCAAAACGTTTAAAACATTAATGCATAATAATCTAAAAAGATAGGTAAATAATGTGTGTGTGAGAGAGAGAGAGAAATGGTAGTTTCATTAATCAGTGTCCAGTATGACTTTTGAAAGGAAACAAGGAATGAAGACAAGCTTTAGCGGAAGTTAACGTTGAGAAGAAGCTAAAATGAGTTTAGGTTCATTTGTTATAACCCAAGCGACAGTCAATTACTTGTCGCGCGTTACGTTATAGAGAGAAAAAGGAGAAAAGGATATAGGCCGACTATATATACCATCCAAAACTTTACTTTAACAACATGCCAACTTTTACTTATATACACTTGATGTTTAAAAGCGTTTGTCGTTGTACACGAGCTGCATAAAGAATTTCAAAAACGAAGTAGCTACAACGAAATTTTAGTTTTAGTAGTTTAGAGGTTATACCAATTTATAATTATAACTTTCGAGACTTATTGACAGTTATTTTTTTTAAAATTTCATGTATAGCATTTTTATTACTTTTTTTAAAGTTTTATTACTTGTTTTAAACTAAATCTTTAGTTTCGCATGGGACTTCATATTCAACTGAAGCAAAAATTTTGAAATTCTAACTAAATAGATTAACGAATATTTTAGATAATTATAGTTTTTGTTTAAAATTCAGATCCACATAATTTAAAACCAAAAACTTTTTATTTAACATGGAGCATGTTCAATTCTTTTTAAAGTCTACTCTAGCCAATTTTGGCAACCATTTAGGTCAAATTTCCGTTGCGTTCAAGCACGGTGTAAGTTATCTACGATTGTGAAAAAACTTTAATCTATTTTACAATTTATTTTACATATAACGACTATACGTTTCGGGAATAAATTCCCATCATCAGGTCATACACTAATCTCAATTAATTAGTATCAAAGTTAAATAGTATCAAAGAAAAAAGATATTTTATTTTTAATTCATAAGATTTTAATTAAAATGATAAAAATCAATGAAATTTAAACATAAATTAAGATTTTAAGGTAAAAATTTATAACTCTAATAATAACTCAAAAAATTTGAAAAAATTTCATTTTATTTTTATGATAAATCTTAAACACTAACATAATTAATTACATTCTTATAACGTTTTTTAGATTATTAAAATTATTTTTAAATTTACCGCTCTTTTTAATTGACTAATCAGATTGTAACTATGATGTCATGGCACTTGCTTTTACATTGGTTTTACCACATATAAATAACGATTGAACTGAAATAAAAAATTTAATTAATTGTAAATTATATTTAAGATAAGATTAAAATTTATGCTAACCTTGTCCTTTTTTCTTAGCACAATCAAAGAAACAATAATTGTCATATATTTTGCCGTTATTTGCACAAACAGGATCGTTAGTAGCAGGGCAATCACAATCCAACGATTCTTCGTATGCCATTACAAAAAATATTAAAACACTGAAGATTAATAAAACTAAAAAAAATAATCAAAATTCAATATTACAAGATTTAATTAATGCATTAATTTTTGTTTAACCTTTCATTTTGTTAATTATTGACTTTTTCTTCAATTCAAATTTATTAATGACTGCTTCCTCAATTTAGATTTTTATATTTTATACTTAAAAATTGACCTGAATTGATTTGATAAAAAATCAAGATAACATAATTTATATAAACGTATTTTAATTAATTCTGTATTTCAGATTTCCGAATTATAATACGATATGAATTTTTCTATAAGTAATATTTAGTTCAAATATTGATAATATTATCAATCACGTGCTTGATTTATTACGTGGAAAGTAAAAACCAGGCACATTATCTTGCGTTTAGACTGTATTTCGATATTCTGATGAGTTTACACTGTAGCAGGGTATAGTTTCAATAATTAAATCCTTATTGAATTCAATCTTAGAAGGTTAAAATGGTTAAATAATTATAAAATTGACAGTTATTCAACAAAAAAAAAATTATGTTCAGAATTTTAATTACTTTTTTTAAAATTCATATAAATATTTATTTATTTCAATCTTCAATTCTGCATGGAACTTCATATTCAACTGAAATAAAAACATTAAAATTGTAATTAAATAAATAAACGAATATTTTAGATAATTATGGTTTTTAAAATTCAGATACAGGTAATTTTACCAATTTTACCAATTGTTCAATCTTTTTGGATTTTTATTTTCGCAGGAATTATTGGGAAATTTCAGTTCTCAAAATTTTATATGGCGTAAAGATTGTTTTTATTTTGCGTTTTTTGAAAAAATCATTAGGAAAAAAGTTTATTTTTATCAGACAACAAAATTTCTGAATCATTTTTAACGGTTCGAGCTTTTTAAATAGACCGAAAATATGAATTTCAATACTTGAACTTGCTCAAATTTGCCTAGAAAGTTAGATTAAATGTTGATTTAAAAATATTTGGAAAAAAATCTTATATGCTCACGCACAATTAATATTTGAGTCTCCTGAAATTCGGAGGAAGAATTTTTTTTTCAGTGCTAATATAATTTTCATTAGCTGTAACAAAAACTGCTTGTGTTTTATTATCATTTAAGCTTTTTGAGCCTTAAAAATAAAAAATAAAAATTTTCATACTTTGCAGCTAAATGTATTAAAAGACCTAATATTTTATTCAATTATTTTGCAAAATGTAAAATAATAATAATTATAATTCAAATTTTTTATTTTGTAATTGAATTTATTCAAGATGTTCAAGGGCATTAAGTTACCTTCTTTAGCATCTCTTGCACAAAGAAACATACATAAATTAGGCTATTTTACGCCATTATTTCCACATATAGGATCATCATCATTTGGACATGTGCATTAGTTAATCACAAATAGTTCCTGAACTTCGGATGCTACGCATGTCATAATGCAAATTAATAAAGCACTAAAAATGAATAAAGCTAAAAAAAATATAAAAATAAAATAATAATTTGTGCAATAAGCAAATATTATATTTGTTCACCAAGAAACAAAATATAGATTTTTAGACAGCATGCAAAGGTTGAACTCTATAACTTGTCCCGTGGTCTAATCGCGGTTATAAAATTGATCGTTATTTAGAAATGAATATTTTTTTTTTAATATACCTTTCATTTTTTTATAATGTCTTTTTAGTTTTTCTTTAGTTTAATTTAAACCTGACTGATTTCTTGTACATAATTTTTCCAATATTTATACTCCCAATTAACATAAATTTACAAATAAATTAATTAATTAAACGTAAAGATAACATTAAAAAATTATACGTAGTATCATTTAAAAAATATTTTTCATTGCTCTTAATTAAATAATTTGCTATAACGTAAGATAATTTGTATATGGGTTGATATTTGTAAAGTGAATATAACTTTATATGGTCGGACCTTCAAAACCGGCCCCAAATATTTTTTTTCAAAAGTACATATGAGAAAAATAATTTTTCCGTTTTTTTAACCTTCTGGACACAATCCTTGTGTTTTTAGTTTTTTAAAGCACAAGATGAATAAAAAAACATTGTTTTTCACAAAATTCAAACTTACTGCCAAATCACGTGACCAAATCAAATTTCGACCAAAATTTCTAATTCTGCGGAAAGTCCTTATAGAAGGGTCCCATTTTTGGTGAATTTTAAAAATTTATATTTCATTTTACGAATTTTTAAAATTTTTTAATAATTTCAATTAAATTATTTGGAACTGGATTTGACAACCAGAGAATGCAAACTATACACACTTCACAAATATCAACCCATATATGATTGGTTTTTAAAATAACTGTTAAATATTTTTATCATACATTACTTATAATCAATTAACTTTTCAAATTTTTTTGTCGTTTTAACAAAATTCATAAAATTAAATAAATTATGCAAACTTTGTAATTCCAAGATTTAATTAATGCATTAATTTTATTTTAACCTTTCATTTTGTTAATTATTGACTTTTTTTTCAATTCGAATTTATTAATAACTGATTCATCGTTTGAGATTTTTGTATTTTATGCTTAAAAGTTTACTTTGATTGATTTGATAAAAAATCAAGATAAAATAATTAAATATTATCAACCACGTGCTTGATTTATTAGGTGGAAAGTAATAACCAGACACTGTATCTTGCATTTTGACTGTACTTCGAGGACATGGTCTGATGAGATTACACGGTATAGATGGGAATCGTCCTCATAATTCGGCCCTCGTATTAACAGAGCCTAAGCTTCAGTTTCATATCTTCGAATGCCTATTTTTTACTTCAAATTTGAAAACTTCTAAAACTACTTTTTCATGAGAATCTGAAGGGCCTGGATTTAGTGAGGAGTTGGGTGAAAGCCAGAAAAAGACACAAATTTACATAAATATATATAACTAAGAGTTGGTTTTGGTAAATGACTATGTTTGCTGATCATTATCGTTAGGTGAAGCCAATATATTTTTAATAAATTAATAATTTTAACGAGAAATTATTTTAGTATAAACAATTAAAACTTATACAAACAATGAATCTGGCATTATTTGATGTTATTCTTCTAACTCGGTGAAGTTTTAAACACTAACTAAGGCTGATTACCATGAATGTAGAAGGAAGAAGTTTCAACGAGGGTTTGAGGGATGTTTTTTAGCTATGTTAACACTTTTTGAATTCTTCGAGCAATTTGAGGACCCAAAGTTTGTGAAGTTTACATTTTAGCTCGTTTTGGAACCTTCAGGAACCACTTTCTCAAATAACCCAGCAGAATTTCTATGCTCCATTATGTAACTATGTGCACCTAACTTACAAAATTCAACTTCGGCTTGAAGAGTAAATAGCGCATTTTCTCTCTTTAATTATGGTAATCAACAATTTAAGTAATTTCTCATTAGAATTATTTAAGCCACAGTAATCAGAAAATGCTCGATAATCGAACCTTAAATCCAAAATTTATACAATAACTTAATATCTTCACATACACTGTAAAAATTCATATCCACAGGTAAATACCAGATAATAAAATCGTCTTGAAAATTTTTGTGATCACGACATTAAATTTACAAACACGATAGTGGAAATTTCCACAATGCATAACATTTAAAAATAAATAACGTAAAAGCTTCCCTGATAGTAATTTAAATAAAACAAACAAACTGTGCAAGCATTAATAAATTTAAATGATAAATATTTAAGTATGAAATTTAGAATATTTATATAATGATACTAAGAACACACCGAATCTATTTTTAATTTGCAAACAGATACCATTCTCTAAAGTTCAAATAAAACAAGATTTTTTTTCCTTCTTTTTTCTTTTTTTTTTAAATCCTTATTGAATTCAATCGTAGAAGAATCCTTCTTATGTCTCGAGTTTCCTTACGTAACATCAGGAAGTTAAACAAAGGGAAAGAAAATCAGTGAACAGTTCCTGTTCAGTGTCGACAAGTATAGAAAACATACATGTTGTATAGAAAGAGATGGGTAGTATTGCTGGTAGTATACTAGAAGATGACGTTCCTCTCAAATTCTCTTAAAACTTTTCGATTGATCTTTCTCAAGTAAGGCGCCCGAAGGCTTCACATACATCCACGTTTATTATTATATACGTTATCAGTATATATGAGAATTTTCTAAGAATAAAAAAAAAAAAGGAGAGTGACCTTTGGGCGCCTGAATGGCGAGTTGCGCTTTAGCCTCAGGGGACTTCCATGACTCCTTTCAAACTATAATGCACATTCCAATAAGAAAGCTCAGCTTCTTTATCTCTTTCAAAAATTTATATAGATATATAAAATAACGAACGTTTATTCTATAAGAGTATCTATTTTCAAGAGTGTATGAGTTTGTATAGAACTTTAATTATTATCCTATGTTGAGAAGACATGCTGCTTTTTATTAAAGGCCCTCAAGAGTTTAGTTGAAAAATTTTATGGAACCTTATGAAAATATTAATATGATATTTTTTGTTAATAACTGATAGCTTGACAGTATATCTAAACAACCAAAAATTTTAGAATATCCAATTATTTATAAAATCTTTATAATCTTACTTGGTCCAAATTCGGAAAGTTTCAAATACACATTCGTAAAATGTGGTAAGTGTCTATTTTTTTGTTCGAATGATTGCCCCAAGAGTACAAAATAGTAACTTGAAAAAATTTACAAAACCAAGGTTTCGGTCATCTAGGATCTGCATGTTTTTTAACATTATCATTAACAAGATTTCTAGCGTTAAAGATTTTAGAAGCCCTTTGATTACTTGGGAATTCGAGGGATGCAAGTTCCAAACAAACTAACAATTTATTTATAAATTTGATACACACTAAGAGAATTGAAAAATAGAAAAAGTAACGCAGACCTACATGATCGCCCAGTGAAGCCCCACTAAAAAATTCGAGTAATTTCGAGTAAATTTGATACACTGTTTTTAAAATAAACTATATTAACTAAAAAAATGTTTAGTTTTAAAATGCAACAGATATCGTATTTATTGTATCACATGACCGCAATCAATTATTTATGTAAATATTAATATGATACATTGAGTGATCATATCCAGATATAAAAATTCAAAGTCTTTTAAGGTGACTGATTTTCAAGGGGCGTCCACTTGGCGCTCAATTCAATGTACGCCACTGTGCACCAAAAAGTGCACCAGTAATGTAAAAGTATGTGCTCCATCATAAGTTTTAAAGTCTATACCCAGAGCACACTTTATTATACTTTCATTGTGGAATTATCACTGGCGCACTTTTTAGCGCACAGTGAGGCACTTTAACTGTGCGTTAAGTGGACCGTCCCTTGCTCATTTTTTTATTACAATTTTACAAATATTATTTTAAGTAATCTTCTTGAATTAAGTAAGATTCCCAGAATAAAATTCTTTGAGCGTAACTCTTTAAGAAGATTGTCAAAGAATTTTATTCTGAGAATCTCTTTAATAAATCTTCATAAAATGCTTCCAAGAATTAAACTAAATCAAGAACAAAATATATAAAAATGCATGTTCAGTTACATTAAATAAATCTGATGTAATAATTAAAAAATTTTTATAATATTAAAAAATTTAATTTAAAAATAAATTTTGTTAAATAATAAAAGATTCGTCAATAAAATACTGCACGTAAAACCCTTTTTTTATCGTTTTTTTTTTAGTACAAAAAAAAAACAGCAGTGTAATTTTTTTAAAATAATGACATAAATCTATTAACGTAACATCAGTTTTATTTAACGTAAGTTAATTATAAAAAGCTTTTTTCGAAAAAAAAAAAACATTTTTATTACATTTTTATTTATACCTATTTTTTGTTTCGACGTAATAAAACTTTATTTAATAACGTGTCTTTTTTTTTAAAAAAAAACTTTGACTGAATCATAATTAATAAGTAGGTCACAGAAAATTCATTCATATAAATACGAATCTGTGAAAAACAAAATTTAATTCAAAACTTAATTTTATTTCATAAATGTGGTATAGAATTGTACATGAAAAGTTTTTTAATAAAATTATACCTACATTCAGTACCTTTTTAATATCAAATTATTGATTTTTCTTTCAAAATGAAAATACAAAAAATAAAATTGATTTTTTCTAATTTTTATTCAAATTTTATTGGCCGATGATAAAAAAAAAAGTTAACAGCCAAGCCCACAATACTCTGGACCAATAAAAATGAATTTGTCACGAATTCACAAAAGATGCACTTCGGAGCAATAAAAGTTTGACCTTGATCCGAGTCTGAGAAGTCTTGAAATATTGAGGATAAAATATTTATTATTTTATAATTTTTTATTTATATACTATAAAAAAGCAATAAAAGAGTCAAAGTTTGGCCCGTCCTCGGACATGAATTGCCCCGCCCCCGCACCGGCCTCATTGGCTTGAGGGACCAGCGAAGGTCGGCTTAAACATTCGGCCTATGAGGCCGCTCGAAATATCCAAGTAATCTTCTTCTTCTTCTTCAAAAGCTAAAATAGTCTCCTTCAAGCCTTTTCTCAGCACTATATATAATAAAAGATCGTTGGCACTGTGCCGCGCCAGCGCTTATACCTTTAAAATATAAAATGCAACTATATATAAAAAGAGCACGCGCATTTCGGTGCATTTTAATGGAAAAGGGGCGGAATTTTATGCATGTAATATTTAATTCTTTTAATTATAATAAATATCATTTCGAGCTGAATTAAATTCATGATTTATTAATGAACATCATCGTTACTTTTGTTGTTATGCAAATAACACTTGCATTTATCACTTTATAAGATAAGTTTAACTTCTCAGGCTCTGCAAGAAATTTCAATTTTTTAGATTTTAACTTAAGTACGCGTGTATCTAAATACATTTTTTATTCAATTCGAAAAAAATAAAAGGAAATTTAATTTATCAATTTTATAAGATCTTAAACTATATGCGATATTCCATACTAACTTGATCTAAGTAAAAAAATATTTTTTACTGAAGTATATTTTATGATTCTTGGTTTTTGGTTGCACTTTTAGCTTTTATGTCCATTTTTTAAATACTTTGTAAAAATATATTACAGTTGCTTAAATATTCAAGCGAATTCTTGAATTTTCAATTAAATTCCACATATCATTTAAAAATCAAATTTTTTGTATGGATGGTTATATCATGAAATTTAAAAATAATTTTTTTTAATATTTTATTATTTTAATTAATTTTTGATCACGTGAAAGCTGAACAAAGTTTTAGTTAATTGCTTTAAATTTCAAACAGTATTATTTTTATCGGTAGCTCTGTGGTTAAGGCGTTGGACTTCGGACCTAAGGGTCCGCGGTTCAATTCCCGGCTATATCAGTATTAAGTTTTTTTCTTTGAGAAAAATTCTTAATGCTGTTCTACCGTGGGTTCTAGGATTGAGGCATCCGCATAATGTTAAATTAAGGGATAAAACCCGGCATTATGTAGATATCTCATCCGAAAGTGCTTCCAGGGCACTATAAGCCGGCGTGGGGTTTGGAGAGGATTCGTGCACTTCCTGGACCATAGGTACAGCACAAGCTACACAAAAACACTACATTTACACACTACATCACAAAACACTTACTTAGGCAGATAAGGGCATAGTACTCAGCCTCATACAAAAATCCCTACATACAGGGTAAAATTAAAAAAAAAAAAAAAAAAAAAATAAAGTATTAAGGGCTCAAAGGTTTCAGTAATAACGTAATCACTAGCACACAAGTGATATGTGATCACGCTAGTTAAAGTTTTTCGCCTATGGTACTTAAAAATTTATTCTATACTTTCTACTTATTTTACTATAAGATTCCATACCGAGTTTTGTAGTATTATAAAATGAAGTCAGATTCTCATAAATTCACTTTGGAATTCAGTTTATTGCTGGAAATCTGAAAATTTTTAATAGTCATGTTATTATTTTGAATCTAACTTTAAGTATAAAATAAATTCTTTTTTCCAAAATCATTTATGAAAAATTTATAACTGGTTTGTGTGTTAAAAGAATCTTAATGTATGGAACATGTAATTCGTTAAATATTACCTATAGTAAATGTTAAGCCTCTATTTTGATTTTATCAACAAAAAAAATTATACTAAGTACCTAAATCTAAAATATTCTAAGGTCCATTTGAACCCTCCCACTTGATTTCTCAATATTTCAAAGTACCCTCCCTAAATGAACATGTTCCATGTTAATTAAATATTTTTTATACAAACTATGTTTTTAAAAAAAAATTGTATTTTACGTATTTAGGAATTTAATTTGAGAGTTTTGTGTACATATCCGTTTATTTTATTGCAGCATATATCTCGATATATAAATAGAATATTATTGAGTTTTTTCGATGATACGCGACATATTCACGCATATCGATATGCCTTTGATCATTTTATCTATGTTTACAAAGCACATATTTATATAAAAGACTACAGAATTTTGTAAATTATTATATATTCAGAGTACAGAAATAACAAAATAATGATTTATTCATATCAATGCTGTTTAGTCTCATATAAACTGTATTATATTCAAAGTTTGACAAAATTTCTCCAAAATTATGTGTATAAAATTTTAATTATCCTTTTTTTAATTAATCTGTATAATTGACTTTTAATTTTTGTTTCACAATGTTACATTGAAAATTTTAATTAATAATTCAATCATTTTGTATTCGGTTCTGTTTACATTAAAAAAAATTTTTCAATGTATTGGTGTTTTTGAAAAATGCAAATTAATAGCTTATTAAATTTTTAATTTTTTAATTTTTAATATACATAGATTTTTTTTTAATATAAAAATTTTAATTTATTAAAATTTTTAATTAATATTTATTGTTACCCAGTTTTAATGAAAAATAAAACTCTTTTATTTACTCAACTCTGTAATTGAATAATTAATTGATTGGTCTCAAAGTAGTACTTATATTTACGGCTGGTATCCAGAAAAATAAAGAATGTCCCAAATCGCATGAGCCAAAGCTGAAGATGGTAAACTGTGATTTGGGGCATTCTTTATGTTCTTAGGCCTCGTCTTAGGCCGTATAAAATTTTTCTGCGTAAACGTATCTATTTCGGTCGCGCCGGATAACAAGTGTTTTCTTGCCACTGATCAAAAAAATGATTTTATACATCAAACTATATAAATAATCCGATTTATATACATGCACAATATATTTAGGGAAGTAAGTAGGGAAGTACTGAAGAAAAAAAAGACGTGTATTATATATCAAATAAAAGTTCTTCTCGCAAGTGAAATGACTTTACATTACTATAAATATAGGAACATTTGTATGACATTTCAAAACATTAAATTAAGAATATTTTTATAAATTACTAATAGCGCCTAAATCAAAAGTATGGTATACAAAAAGGAATAGCTTTGTAACAGCCTTAGACAATATTGGGTGTTTTCCGAAATGTCCTCCTTGAAACATTTTAGGTTGGTAGAAAGCCGGTATTGCAGAAAACGACAGTTACTTTTTGTGTTCCGAATCTCACTCATCTGGTAAATCGCGACGACCGTTCGGGTTGATGTTTTTTGAACATAGAAATATTTAAATAAAATTAAATTAATAAAATTAATAATAATTAAAGCGCGAATAACAAAAGATTAGAGCGACACTTAGCATTTTAGAAGGAAAAACGATCCTTTCTTATTCGCGCTTTAATTATTATTAATTTTATTTAAATATTTCCATGTTCAAAAAACACCAAAAAACATCAAGCCGAACGGTCGTCGCGATTTACCAGATGAGTGAGATTCGGAACACAAAAAATAACTGTCGTTTTCTGCAATACCGGCTTTCTACCAACCTAAAATGTTTCAAGGAGGACATTTCGGAAAACACCTATTAACCTTTACTTATATTTATTGTTTTTCTGCGATTATCAGTTGACGATAAAATAACAGCTGCTATTGTTTGATACATAAAAAAGCAAGTCCTTTTTTAAAATATATCCATTATCAAAGCGTTAAATTACGTCATATGAATATTTGCCTTAATTTTATTCTGTACAAAATATATTGTCACTCTTATGAAACCTTAACAGGGGACCATAATTTTTCTAATAATTTAGACTGTTTTCAAAGCTTTCTAGAACTGTTAAAACTTCAAAAATTTTATTTAAAAATCTCTATTTTATTCATACATTAAAAACAAAGAATTATAAACCAAATAATAATCTAAATTACATTATTTGCATAAAAATTTTTGAAAAAACTTTTATTTTTTACATTTTCTAGATGAAAGCTCACAAACAAAAGTACGCCTTAATTAAAGAATTGAATGCGTAATTAATTGTTCACTGAACGTTGAATTATTTAACATAAATTATAATAAAATTTAAATACATAAAATTTTATTGTAATATGAATAAATAAACATATTAGAAAAAATAAAATCAATGAAATAGCAAAAAAAAAAAAGTTTCTTTATGTACACAGAGAAAAAAACGAAGTAAAGTAACATTTGTAGCAACGATAAAGCCCTTATTAAAGTTCAGACTGAAAGGGCAGAAAAAAGCTCATAAAGGTGGCATTTTTTTTTTATTTTCTTTTTCATTAAAATTTTCTTTTAGCTTCTCCTTTTTTTTTTGTAGATTGCTTGATGAGAAATATGCTTGAAGAATCAAAAAAATAAAAAAGCCGTTTAAAAAAAAGTATATTTTTTCAATAGTAAACACGTCAATAAAATTTCTTGTAAAAGTAAAAAAAAAAAAAATTAAAAAACAAAGTAGTACACGAAAGTTAATAATAATTTTTAAAGAAAATAAAAGTTTGTTCAATGAATTATTTTGTAATTAAAGTTCATAATTAATTGAAGTTTCAATAAATAAAATAAAATTTAATCGATACTTTTAATCAAAAAACTTATTTTCTCCAATTTCTATGATTTTAATTATATTTGAGAAAAAAAAATTTTTTTTTTTTCTTTTACGAATAAAATAGTTTTGTATACTATAAAATTATAATTAAAATGAGAAAATTTGAAGTTCAAATAGTAAATTAGTTTATAGAGAGAGTGAGAGAGTAAGATAGAGAAGGTAAATACTTTTATTTGACAAAAGGAATTTCTTGAAAATCTTGTCATCATTTTGTTGTGTGTTTTCCTGTATGTTGCATCTAAAACATTTTCCACGTCGCTTACGAATTACGCCTGGTTTTCTCGATGCGCTCTCCTAATTACCCGGGTTTCGCTTCTCGATTTTATTTTCAAATTATATATATATATATCTATCTCTTTCTATATATATATATAACTTGTATACAACCTTTCGTACATATTTATGAGAGTATATATAAAATAGATGTGTAATTGCGAATTCATGTGCATTAATTAGGTTTCATAAAGAACTTTAATGTGGCCTGGATTTTTTAAATACACCTTTTTTACTTTTTTTTTTACTTCACTTTCAATTTAATGTAATTACTAATTATTTAAATTGCAAGTGTTAATTTTTATTTATTAAAGGGTATCTTTTTTTTATTTTTTTGGTTTCTTAGAATTTTGGGGAATGTTAAGGGGAAAGTATGAAAAAACTTGGTAAAAATCGATTAAAAACGTTATTTCTTAAATATTTCCTGAAAATTAAACTGAAATCCAAACTCCTGACAGCATTTATTCTACTAACCAAAACCCAATTTTCGAATGCACAATGACGAGTGAAAATTAACGAGATATTAATTTTATTTAATATTTAGTCACTAATTACAAATCCAAGCTTGAAATTTAAACAAATTAAAAATATTGCTTTTGAAATTTGATATATGGTATCTGAAATACGATATATTTTTTAATTTTCAATCTATGATTACGATTCCATGAACTCGAATAAATTAACTATGAATAAATTTACTAATTACATTTACACGATATTTGCGTGGTTTGATATTTAAATAAATTAAATAAAATTAATCATAATTTGCTTCATTTTTTAATCAACCACTTTTTTATTATTTTATTTCAGTATTTTTGCTCAGTATTTGTATTTACCACTGCTTTGGATGAATATTTAACCGATATTTTAATTTTTGAAAAGTTTACAAATTTAAAGCTTGTAGCATATTAGCAATTACAAATAAAGATTCATAGGCTGGTTTAAATTTTTATTACTTATTCTTCTACTGGAATCAAAATTTTGGAGTCTAAAAAATTTTTTGACAGTAAATCTAATTTATGATGACCTAAAATTTGTACATTTTAGACTCAATTTCGCATAAAAAATTATGTGATTCAAAAATGAAGCCTTTGTTTTCATGATTAATGACCTACTTTTAATAGCAAGATTTTAAACAAAATTTGGTGTTTTAAATTTAAAAAAAACAAAAACTTCAATATTTTTTAAGCTTTTTAGAGACTCACCTCTCCCCTATTACCATCAACGTTTAAAATGTTCTAAAATACTTGCCTTCATTAAAATATATAAAATATAATATAAAATAGAAATAAAACGTAAAATGTATCCCAGAACATAAAAAATTAAAAATTTAATTAAAAGTATAATTTTAGTAATTAAATTAGCTCCAAGTTATAATAAAATTAAAGTTTAAATATAAGCTTTTTGGAAGCTTTTGAAAATTATACAGAAACTATCCCTAACTTTATTTATTTAAACATGTAGAAAAGGGATTATTGCAAAACTTTTTTTTTTTTTTAATTAATTGACTACTTAAAATAAAAAAATAAATAATTGGCTTTTATTTAACAAAGGTAAAAAATTTGGGTAAATTTTAAAACGTTGTACTTTTTATTTGATTAAACAAAAAGTATTTTAAAACTTTTCGCTTCAAATAAAAAGTGTGAAATTAAATGTAAAAAAATCAGCATATAAATTTTTTAAAATTGTATTTAAAAAATTTTACATTTTAATTGAAATTTCAAGCGTAGTAATATAAGAGTGTACCAATAATAATAATTTAAAATTTAATGAAAATTTGCCAAGATGTATTTATTCATCTAAAAAATATATATAGAACGTTCGCTAATTAACAAGTTAGTATTTTAATAAGAGATAATTATTATTTTAAGAAAGGAAATTATAATTTTATTCAAACTTTAATTGATAATTTTTATTATTTAATTATTTTATTCAATTATAATTTACAAAGAAAATATTTAACAGAAAAATATTAAATTTTATTTTTCATTGCTTGAAAATTTCAATAATTTAAGTTTCTTTTTTCAAAATTAACTATTTCGATTTTGTTCCATTTCAATGAATCATCGATGCCTTCTTTCTAATTGAAGGTTCTTGAAAAATTGGCTTATAAAAAAATTGTGCATATTATTTAAAAGGGAATAAAATTCTTGGCCCCATAGACTGAGGCAGAACTGTTGAAATTGATGAAGGGCATAAGATACGAAATGAATAATTGATTGATATATGGGAACGTCGGTTCTTATTTGATAAAACCCAAAAGCGTATAAATTCTACGTATAATTAAGGGTGAATTTTACCTAAAACAAAATATTCATCAGATCTATAAAAAATATGTTTGAATACGTTTAGTTTTTGATCATTCATTAATAAAATAGAGACTTACTAAGTTAATAACAATAGAACCTTCCTATATCAGATAAACAATGGTTCTTTAATTTTAGATGCAAGATAAAAAAGATCAAATCTCTTCCCTTACTCATTTTTTTTAATACATCAAGTGTTCAATTTTTTTTACTGAAATAATACTCTTTGTGATGTTTCGGTACTTTTATACATTTTTTATTTTATTTATTTACAAGTTTAACTTTTCTAATCAACATTGCATGGGAGTTTAAATCTTATAAGGATATACTAATACTTTAAGTGAAATTGACAGTTTCCAAGAAATTTATCCTTAAAGTTACTTTTATTATTATTGACTATGATAAAATTTTTGTCGTATTAAAACATGAATTAGTAGATTGATTAAGTCACAATTGTTTTTCTACAAGTTCTATAAATTTTTCAAAAATAACAATTCCTTGACTCCCAAATTTAAACAAGCCTAAAAAGTTGAATCTTTAAAAAAAATATAAAAATTATTCAGTTATTTAATCAGCTTTAGAAAATTTAAAAAAAATGTTATTTTACTATGAATATTATAATAACATAAAGTCTATAATAGGATAAATTTGAGTCACGATAATAAATTTTTTTTATTTAAAAAAAAAAAAGTACATAATTTTTTTTAAGAAGCTTTTTATATTACTTTAATACAGGAAAATTGATTTTTCTGTAATATCAGGATTACGTATAAACTGACATATTTATTTTTTCGTCAAAAGTAAAAAAATTTAAATTTCAACATCAAAAAATTGTGTAAAAAAAAAAAATATTTTTGAAAAAATAATTATCTTATCAATCAAGAATATTATTTATACAAGGCTGAAAAAATATTATGAAAACGTATCAAGAAGCTGACAGGGTTATTTTTTCTTAAAGCTTTTCTTATATGGATAAAAGTAGTTTACTTAAACGATATAGATTATATATATACTCCCCTTTGGCAGTATCCTAAAAGTTATCTGAAAATTTCATTTACGATGAGGGAGTTAATAAAGGTAAATATTAGCCGTGGGAGCGGTTTTTCTGAGTAGGTTGTGTTGTGTGGATATACAGGAAGCATAAACCGGAGGTTTAACTATGATCCTCTTTCTATGCACATCAAAAAAAAAATAATAAAGATAGAAGATGTATAGTGTGCAACTTTAAACTTTCGTACATAAAGCAAGGCTTCACTTCTCAGTTTATTCAATCGATTCGATCTGTATAAGATCTAAAACCCATGTTTTTTTTTTACTTATACTTTTTTTTTAATTTTCATGCATATATAAAAAGCCTCAGGGACTTTTAGATTTTACTATGTATTTTGTTGGAGTTTTCTAGTTTTATTTGAACTAGAAAAGTTGATGGGTAATATATGTTAGGTAGTTAAACATACGTTAAACTCTTTGATAATTATACTTACTTTTCTAAAATTTTTTTTTTTTTTTTAACCTAAGATAAACTAATATTAATTAATTTTTTATTTATTTTTGTTTGTTTTAGGTGAGTATGTACTTCATTCGAGACTTCGCTTGATTTTTGAAATTCTCGTGCGTAAGTTTTATTTTAAGTAAATTTAACTTTATTTTATATTCGTTGAGGTATCAAAGGAAAATTGAATTTCAAATAATTTCAATTATTTTGTATATATTTTTTATGTGACAAACTACCTTGTATAATTTTATCACAGAAAACATTTAATATTTTATCTGAGGTAATTTTAACGAAAATTTGATTGATTTAAAAAAATAATAGATAAAGTATGAATTATAATATTGATTTAAATTTTTTCTCGCAAGTAAAATGACTTCCTAATACTATAAATAAAAGTGAATATTTTAACTCAGATATAATATATAACTATAATATAAAATTTAAATAAATAAATTGTAATTTAAATATTGCAAAGAGTCTTCTATTCTTTCTTGTTTTGTGTGCAATGATTCTATTTTGGCTATTTTAAATAAATTTTGGAAAAAGCCTGCAAAAGAAGAAAATTATATTATGAGTATGTTTTTAAAATATTTTTTCCGTCTTAAGAATTAAATTATTTTGTTGGGAAACAAAATCGAAAATTGAAATTTATTGAGATTACTCATTGAAAATGATTGGAAATGGTTTTTTGTTACTAGGGCACGTAAATCCTGCGTGGCTAATAATAGTGGACGAGTATTATGTTTTTTGGTCTCCTACACTTTTACCAAAAAAAGACACATTCGCTGTTGTTACTAACATATCACAAAACTAACTATAATTTAATGACTGAAGCCAACAATTTTTAGGAGGAATCAACATATTTCTAATCAAACCCAAATTTTATTTTTAATATATAATTTAAAATCGTTAGCAAGTTTTCAGTTAATTTTATTTTTTGAGCAACTTATTTAAAAACAAAAATTTATTTATATAAAATTAATCAATAATAAAAAAAAACTAGCACAAAATAATAATAAACAAATTAAAAAAAAAAAAAATTCTAACAATATCATTAAAAATATTTCACATCTTCATTACTGTAGATAATATAAAAGTTTTTTTTTAATAATAACAAAAAAAAAAAAAAAAAAATCTTCGATTATAAGTTAAAAAAAAAGTTTTTCTTTGTTAATGTATAGAGAAAGAGGTTGAGTGAGATGGCGATAGAAAAGTGTTTAAATTGTTAGAAGGTGATTACGTGAAACTATAGAACGTAGCATAGGAGAGATGGGTTTTTTGAAGTATAATAGGTAGCAAACAATTTCTCTTACGGTCCATTAGTCAAAAATATTATAGAGTCTATATATTGGTTGTTTTGTACGCAAAAGTGTCAAGCCAACGACCTGATTCCAATATAATGTACACACATATATACAGTAAAGTGACAAGTGTTGTATGAAACTGAACGTGTAGAATAAAGAAAAAAGGACGAAACCAAAAGAGATGAGCTGGAAGAGAGAATATAAATTTTTTGTATGTAACGACGATCCATTTATTTATAAAATTGCAGGGCAAACTTTCTATATATAATTAGATAAGTTAACTATAATCTATCTATCATACGTACACGTTAAATCATCTTTCTCTCTTTTACTTAATTTACTCCTTGTTTTTAATAAAAGTTTAATGATTTCTCAGCGCGCTGCTATAATGTACTACAGAGAATTACACTAATTTTATTGCAACTTTTCCTTATATAATATATGTTAAAGTTTTAGCTTATTCGGCCTCGTTTACTATATAAACTAGACTCTTCTAATCCGTTACTCCTAATTAGACTCCGGATTGCCAATGGTTTAATCCTTCAACGTCAGAGTTGTATAGAAGGTCGAAGCTGGATGAAAAACTATATTAGAGAAACAGCTAATTCAATTTCTTTTAACTAAAATCCTTTTATTTTATGCACATTTATTTAATTAGAGTTCTAGAGTTAAATAATTTATCAAATATTTATATGGAGGATTCTTTCGGAATTCTGAAAGGAACTGCGCGTATATAAAAATACATAAAGAATAGTCTCTTTCTCTGATATCAAATATGCGTCTTCGGCACATTCATTTCTCTTTCTCTTTATGTGACACTTTGAGCAATAAGATAAGAGAAGACATGCCTTCTTCTTCAAGAGAAGACATTTTCAAAAGATAAGGCTATACTATTCCGAGTCAAATGGACCAGGATAGAAAGATAAAGGATAATAATTAGGGGAAAGAGACATACGTAAAGGAATTTAGCTAAAGGCAAACTAATGTAATTTTAGTTACTTTTAATAAAATTGTTAAAGTAAATGTTAATTAAAAAATATTTGTCTGTGTATGTGTGTGAGTGTGTATATATTAATCCAGTGTCAATTTCTGTGCATCATCACTTCCAATAATAAACAACGCAATTCGCAGATGAGCGTTATTCCGTGCACGAATTATTATTTCGTGATTTCATGTGCAGTATATGTCATATGCACAATGAAAATCCAAAATATATAGTAATACATATCGAATTATATGGAAAATCATAGGCTAGCAGTATCTCATCAACTCCATATATATATAGGAAAACCTCGGACTGTATAACGTCCCGGCACGTATATCTCTATAGAATATCGCATCATTAAACTATATTTGCATATTGACGACATATATATATATATATATACTCTATATAGCTGACAATTAAAATTGATAAGGTATTAAATACATGTACAGAATTAATTCACTTGTTTACGCGAGATTTTTTTTTTTTTTTTTTTTAATACTTTATAATCTCAATTTTTAGTCACGTTTTTATTTAATTAAATATTAAACATGGATTTTTTTTTATGTATATTCAAAATAATTTTATTATTTATTGATGCGATTTTTAATGGTACCGTAGAATTAATAAGTTATATAACATGAATACGTAATACTTTTTTTCAATATTTTTTTTTGTGATTTTATATTGAAATTTTATTATACCATTTTAGCAAAAAATATTGAAAAAATAAACAGATAAATTTTTTTTTTATTTGTTTTTAAAAAATTATTTTGAATATGTTTTGAAATTTTTTTTTCTGTTTTTTAAATATTTAAAAAATTGATAAAATATAAATTTTTTGATTATAGAACTTTTTTTGCATTTAAGAAATTTGCAATATTGAATTTATTTTATTTATCTGGATCTTTCAAATTTTGTTTAATAATTGGAAGATTATTTATTTTATTTTAAACTTACAATAATAGTAAAACTGAATGAAGGTCGAAATGGATACTACTTGGATACTACTAAACAAACCTGATTACAACCTTCATGTTTGAATGTATAAGTAAATAATGATTTCAAAATATTGTGTAGTACTAATATAAGATTTCAATTTTTCTATAAGCTAATTTAGCTCCAATTTTATGCAATATATTTTGCAGGTAAAAAAGATAAATGAGTTATAAATTTTATTTACAAATTTTTCTCGAAAGTAAAATGATTTGGTGATACTATAAATATAAGCAAAGTTTTAATGAAGCGAATGTGATTAAAATAAAATAATATACAAATACTTTCTAGTAAAATATAAATATTTTCATTGATACTATTGATTAAACTAATCTATGTAAATACATAATTCCCATGTAATATGTTTGTCTTTCATATGGTTAGAGTCTCCGATCCTCTAATGTAACTGACTATCAGCCTATTACAATTATATTACTTCTCTTCGTATTTTTATTTTCAATTTTGGTTAGGATTTATGGTCTGTAGTGAAGTTAATCATGAAATATCCGAGAAATATCATTAAAAATAACATATAAGATATCAAATTGTTTATTGGGCCTAATAATAAAATTGAAGAAAGTTTTAATGTGTACGAATTAGAATCCCGTAGCTGGAGTCGTATGATGCTTCAAATATCTCAGCGTTGGTGGTAAAAAAACATTGAGCGATCGTAAAGTAGGTACAGGTTTCTTCTATCCATAATAAAAAAATAATTTTGTTCTCTCCTTCATATGCAGAAAAATAGTAATGAAAAACTCCATATAAAAATTTGTGTAAATTTCGCTTCCCTGCAATGTATTCATTATGAGATATTCAGGCATGTATCCAGAAATTTTTTTCGGGAGAATGACAGAGGGACAGGGCCTTATCATTAATAATAATAATTATGGATTAAAATTCCTTGATAAAAATCAAAAATTGATTTTATCTTATTTTAAATTATTTAGAAATAGTATATTTATTAATAAAAAATATTGAAATTTTTACAAAAAATTTTTATTTTTGGGAAATTTTTGGATATATGACTTTGTGCATCCTCGGTTATACCTTTAATCATATGACCCTTGTAAATGACGTGAATAAAATCTATACATGAAAGTTAAACCAATAGGAAGAAATATAAATTATAATGTTTAGTAAAAAATTTTTCTCACAAGAGAAATGGTACGGTGACTCTATAAATACAAGCGGAAATTTAATAATGATTAAAGTAGAAATATTTACAATTAAGTTATATAGTATGATATTAATAAATTATTAGACGTCGCTAAAAACTCGATTTATACATATGTATTATCCTTGAAGGTTTTTGGTTTAGCTTTCTTTTGGTTTCTTTAAATATTGATTGTGAATTATCGATATAATTGTTCCTAATAATGAATACCAAAACTAAACAAAAAGCAGTTCAATTTTCCCAAGTTATTGCGTTTTAACATATATGCGGCCAATGAATTTAGAATGCTCTATCTATTAAATTCAAATTATTGAGTAAATCAACAAAAAAAATATGCCCAACTTGGCCTTAAGAACTTACACTTCAAAATTGATTAATTTGTTTCAGAACTATCGAGCTTCTCAAACAGACTAAATTTCATGCTTTTTTGCGTTTACTCAATTGCTGTTGAACTAATTAAAATACAATTAAAAAAATGAAAAAAATCCCATCTCAGCTTTGTGATAAGACTCGTGTCATCTGCCGAATTCAAAAATGAAAGTATTTTTTACAATAAAATTAGTCTTTACATGCTTTTAAGTGTAATATATTCGTTATAAAGAGAAATTTAGATCTGGTTTTCATTTGTAGAAAAAGCTGTAGCCTAGTCTTCTATTTTACTTCCTTTGTATAAAAATTTACTTGCATTAATTAATTTTTGTTATACCCAGGTTTAAAAAACAAGCTACCTTTTAAAATAATTTTTTTGTAATTAAAATAAATCCACAATGCATTAAAAAAATATTTTATAATTCTTGTACAAATAAAAATTCACAGTAAAATTACTTTTTTTTTTTTAAATAAAAAAAAGAAAAATTTATTAAAAAATTTATTATTATTATTATTAAACAAAGTATTTACAATACTTAGAAAAAGAAAATTAAAATTCATTGTACAAATAATCTTCTTTGTATTCCATACTTCGTTTTTAATTGTAATTTTGTAAAGAAAAAAGAGAAATGAGAAAAAAAAATTTTTTTTCTTTTTCTCAACTCGATGCAATAAATAACTCTTTAATCAAGCTATATTTTTCTTTTTTTATATTTTTTTCAATTATTAAAATATCCATGAATATAAGAGAAGACTTAAATTAGCATTGTAAAAAAAAAAATCGAATTTTTTATTCATTTCAAATAATAAAAAATAGTAAATTCAATAAGTAATTCCTTAGTAAATTATTCTTTTCTTCCTTTTTTTAATATGAAAAAAAAAATTGATATTTTATATTAAAAAATTTGTGTAAATTAAATTCTTTGACTCGTGTTTTATGAAGTAAATTTTTATTAAAAATAGAGTAAATAAGCCTGATTATTAAAATTTTTAATATAAAAATGAGATATTTAATAATGTATTCAAAATTTACAATTAATATTTATTGATGTCTTTTTTATAACTCAAAAAATATTCCTTTCGATATTCGTATAAAATAAAAAAGAAAGTACAAAGAAATCCTGCTGACTTTGAAATGAAAAAAAAAAAAATAAAATACAATAAACGCTGACAAATATAAGTTTGAAAAAGAAAATGAAATATATAGTTTATATTATATGAATAAGTCAAAGTCCAAGGTATAGTGTAAAAGAATAAAATGAAGAAAAAACATCAAAAGAAGAAAGTATTCATTTTATGTATCTCGACTATGATCGTCGTCTTTATTACCTTTGTATAGAAAGAGAAAATTTCATATTTCTAAATTTCAAAGCATTTTCTTTCTTTCTTTTTTTTATCATATTTTCGATGCATAGATTTTATATTATATTGATTGAATTTTATAAAGAAAATAAAACATTCCTTTTTACAAAAAAAAAGACGACAGGTATTTTTCATTTAAAGATACATATTTTTTTAACTTTTATCAAAGTATCAATATTTTTACCAATATTCAATTTAAAATACTATGAATTTTTTTATTTTATTTGATATTAATTTTATTCAAAAATTTATTCAAGAAATTATCATTTTTTTATTCACTTTTTAAGGAGAATTCCTTTTTGATATTTAGGTTTTAATACGTTTTTGTTTTGTTTTACAAGTTTTTAGAGCATGTGAATACTTTTGAGTGACATATGCGTTGAGAATTATAATTATTTAGTTTATCAAATTTTTGCTAACAGGAAGAATAATTTTTTTTTAGTTCGCTTTTTAAGTCTTTTTAACGTTTTGTTCTTTAAATAATCACAGCCTTTAGGAGCAAAGTTGCCATTTGTCGAAATGCTAATTGTTCTAGGTTTTCGAATATGTGTATAAATATATGAAAAAAATCAAAACCCAGAAATTGGATATGTAAAAACAAACTATATTTTGAGAATAGGAGCAGATAGTACCTTTTGGTGTGGATTTTCAGCTCATATTTAATCTATTTTTACTGATTATCCATATAGTTTTTGTCATCATTTTTTAAGGATATTAGTATTTTTGAAAAAATTTAGAAAGCAATTGATTAAAAATATTTAAGTCGACTTTAATCACGTAAATGATCAGGTCCGATTTTCTGGTTTTGATTTATTTCATGTATTTGATTCATAGAAATTACCTGAACAGAAATTATGTTTTTAAAAGTGCCTATAGTAGAACTCGGGCCAGGTGCCAAAATATTCCCCAAGTAAAAAAGTGAATATATTATCAATATATTGATTTTGAAATATATTGTCAATATATTGTGAACAATATATTGTGAACAATATTTGGGAAAAAAAATTAAAATTTTTAAGTTAAAGAAATGATTAACTTAAAAAAGAAAATATTACCTTAATTTTCATTATTATTTTGTCTGACAAATTGTAATTTTTTATATATTACAATTTGTCAGACAAAATAATAATGAAAATTAAGGTAATAATCTTTTTTTTTAAATTAATCATTTCTTTAACTTAAAAATTTTGAGTATATATATATTATTATTTTTAAAAATAAACTTAAAGCTTAAAAATTTTGATTTTTTTTCACAAATATTGTTCACAATATATTGTTCATAATATATTGACAATATATTTCAAAATCAATATATTGATAATATACTCACTTTTTTACTTGGGAATTCGTAAACAGAGCTTTTCAAAACATAGTTTCTGTTCGAGTATAATATAACAAAAAGTTGGTACCATGAGTTCTTCTAATTGTAAATATTACATAGGTATCAAACTTTGGTAAACGAAAACCTTGCATTTTGTAAGAAAATTTTACACTTACATGCAACAATTTCGTAAAAAATTCTCGCAACTAATATCTTGATTTTATTCAAAAATGTTAATTCAATTGTGAAAGAAATGCAAACAGTCTTACGAGTTAATTTTTATCGTTGTTCAATACGTTCGTTGCAGAATTAAGAATTTGTAAACATTTAAATTTTGTGGAGCTAAAAATTTTTTCCCAATCATGAAAATATTTACTCTTTGTTCATTTTTGAGGACAGATTTAATTTCCCAGAAATACGTAATTTATAAAAAAAAATTAACATGAGTAATTAATACCTGCATTAATTTTTGCTTACGTTACTTGAACCGTATTTTATCGAAAGACCTCGAAATTAGAAATAAGCGGATAATATTTAAAAAGTACAGAGAGTAAATAGCAGATTAATAATCATAAAATTACACGAGAAGTAAATAAATAAAAAATAAAATATTAAAGTTTATGTAAGTAATTTAAGGTACATAATCCTCATAAGTCTATTTATTATTATCAAAGTTTAATATTTCAAGAAAACTTAATCTCTATATCTTACTTAATTAACATTTAACTCAAAAGTTTAAATGTTTATAATAATTTTCTCTCTTAAAGTGTCGATCAAATTTACTTTTCTTGCATGGATGGACTAATAAACCAAGATTGGTGTTAATTAACTTTAATATATCTTCTCTCAATTTATGTTTGTTTACTTATTTTATGTACACGTAACTTTATCAATCTGTTTAGTTCCTGACAATTTTTTTTTTGTAGAATTTTTTAATTTTTACTTTCTAAAACTGTTTAATTGCTAATTAAGTTCGAGTTAATTAAGGGAAATGTAACTAAACTCCTAAGAATGCATTTTAAAAATAGTTGGTATTTTCCTAACAAGTTCGGAAAATTTACATCTGTTTTCACGAAATAAAGTCATTGATAAAAATAGAAAAAGTAACTGTTAATAAGACCAACTAAAAGCTTAATATTTCCTTGCAAACACAGCTAATAACTCTATAAAATTAAAAAATTACCTTAATTACATAATGTGAAAATAAACTTAAGTTTTATAAATTACACAAATTATTAAAAAAAAACTTAGAAAGCAGCCATAAAAAAAGCTCTTTCTATATAAAATCAATTAAAAGCCCTTAAAAAAGAAACTATATCTAGTAATAGTTTATTAAAGTGAATTTATAATTTAAAAATACCTAACATAACTTTTTTTTTTTTTTTATCAACATTAAAAAAAGAGAAAAAAAGCAATTTCTTCTACGAAAAAAAAAAAAGTTTTTTTTTTATTTTTTTTATCGTCACGTTTACAGACTGTTATAGACTTTACGTAACCGAATGATGATGAGAGAAGAACTAAAAAAAAAAAAAAATTCTACGAAACATGATTACGCTTGCAGAACGTTTTAAGTGCAAGAAAATTATATTATCTTTCTCTCTTTACTCTTTCTATAATATTGTAGTAGTAGGTATATTATATATAAATAGTTACTATATTTTACTATACATCAGTTTTAAATTTAATTTTACGAAAAAAAAATTTTTTTTTTTTTAATGCTGATTTTAATGAAGAAAATTTTTTTTTTTTTCATGTTTAGGGGAAAAGCAAAGCATGCGCTGGCTTTTATATTTTTATTATTTTAATAATTCAAGAGAAATCTGAAAACAGTAAAATATCATTACAAGATAAAAAAAAATAAAATTTTTTATCTTTTTGCAGTAGTTTAGAAAAAAAAAATATTTTGATATTTTTGAGGTCTTGCAAATTTTATTCTGTGTTATTCTTTATGTTTCTGTAATTTCCAAAAATTCGTTGCGTTTATTCACAACTTGTTTACTCTATAAAGTCTGTGGTAGGTTGTGACTCGGTCAATAAAAGTTTATATACTGCTTTCAAAATAACGCACAGTACATTTATTCTTACATGTGATGAAGTTTGGACTGTAACATATATACATTTGCAAATTCCAACCAAAAAGAAAAATAGACGACTTATATACTTAGTTATAATAATAATTATTCAGGTAATAATACCATTATAATAAAACAGATTAACCCTGTACAGTAAATTAATTAAATTTTTCCATGTTCATGAACTTGTTACTAAGTAATCTAAGACAAAAACTTCCTGCATGATAAAAATAAGATAATGAATTAGGAATATAGTATTAATATTGAATTATTTTATAGAAAATTTATTTTTGGAAATAATCTTTGACTTCAATTATTAATATAGCCTTCGAAAGTCATTTCACTTGCGAGAATTATTTTTTATTCTTAAACAGAAAAAAAGTATTTAATCGTAATAGGAAATTTAATTAATAAATTTTAATTTTTTAGTGATTTGAATATAGATAAAATTTTAGACAAAAATGCAACATATAGCTGAAAACTTCAGATACTATTAAGAAATAATATATCAAGTGCGCGAAAGTTTTGGTACAGTATTACAACTGCTCGCGAGTGTCATATGTTCACATTAGTGTCTTTAAATTTTCGTCTATGATGCTTAAAATATTTTTACCTACCTAGGCATAGCACGACTTCAAAAAATTCCATACTTAAGAAGGCAAAAAAAAATATTTTAAAAATACTTAAATTGACTATTCTCCTTATACCAATTTATTATCCATAATAATACTCCTTACTTCATTCAAGCATCTACCCTAAAAAATAAGACTGGAAATTTGAATCTAAAATCTTACTAATACTCTATAAGAGTACAGTCCAGCTTTTTATAAAAAAATATCTTATCAAAAAAAAAAAGGAAGAAATTGTTTACAATAACGGATTACTTATAAGTATTGTTATATTATTCGTAAGGAGAGCGAGAGAAAGAGTAGTAGCTACATAATGCTATCAGATTTCTCATATTATTATTATTATATATATATATATATTTGAATATATTATGATAAACGGATTTACTTTAGTTACATTGTGTAATTTTTTATAAAAGAAGTAAAGAAAAAAAAAAAAAAGTCATATAAAGATGAAGTAAAAAGATTTTGTAAAGGAAGGTTCTTCGATTGATTTTTTTTGTAAAAATTGTATTATCGAAAGGAGAAAAAAAATCTTATAATACATGTCTGCTACATTTTTTTTTATATTAAAAATTAGATTATTAAAAAATTTGATTTATAAAAAAGTTTTTTGTACGGGAGAAGTAAAAAAAATGGGAAAAAAGTTAAATATAATTCGCGTTTCTCGCGTGAAAGTCCAGTTTACCACATCAAAAAGCTTTGATTTTATATATCGAGAGAGAAGAGTAGAGAAAAGCTTTGAAACGTGATGAGTATGTCCATGAGCCTTTAAAAAAAGCGAGATAGAAAGAGAGAGATGGAAGTTTATTGGCTCGAAACCATTCAATATATCCTTAATTGAATTCGGAAGCTTATTCACTGAGGTTAATTATGTCCGGGTACTCGAGCGTCACTTGATATTCTCATATAGAAAACAACCTACTCATTAAATTTATCATTTTTTTTTTTTTGAAATTTTATTTTTTAAAAAAAATTATTTAAATAACAATGATTTTTTGGGTATTAAACGCTAAATGGTTTAAATTTACTACCCCGAATAAAATTATTCGAACGCGCTTAATATTCGATGCTTTTTAAATCTCATTGATTTTATTTGTAGTTTTAAGCTTTATTTTAAATAAAAAATAATCAATTACCTTTTTTTTCATATTTAAGAAGATTTGAAAAAATTTCTTTTATGATAATAAAAAAAAAAGAAAATTTATTGTTTTCAAAAGGTATTAACCGACTTTTCATCGAAATAAAAAAGCCAGAGAGAGAAAATAGTTTTGTTAAATATATAACAGAAATTTTGAAGGGTGGATAATTATTATGGTCGAGCCGTAGACACTGAAAGTTTAAACTCTAAATTGCGAATCGTCACGTTTTGTGGTTTTTAAATCGAGCCCTATTTTATTATTATTTTATATTTTCTACAACTGACAAACATTTATTATTCGCACGTATTTTTCTTTAATTATTCGAATCTCATTAAAATAACACTTTTTTTTTTTTTTAATTTTAATAAAAGTTTTTTTTTTTTGAATAAAACAGAAATACTTAAATTTTATATACATTTTTCTTGAGGTTATCCAGTTTTCTATGGAAACCTACTTTGTAAAAATGAAATTGCTGTCTGCTTTTAAGGAAATTAACAATTGAATTTTTATTTTACACATTAAATTTTTTATTTTCAAATAAATTGCATCTTTTTTTTCTTCAAATTAACGAGATAGAAAAAAAAATCAAATTTCAAAAAAATCATTTTTATTAGTAAACTCGAGCCCCTTAGAGTAACTACTACTAAATAAAAAGAAATAAGTCAACTAGAAGAAATCAAGTATAAGTTTTTGAGAGAAAAAAAAAATTCGATGCCTTAAGTTCAAATAAGAGAGAGTATTACGATTCTTTATTAGATCATATGTCGCTTTCAATTTGATTGCAGGATATCCGATATTTTATATACTCGAGGAAAAAAAATTTTTTTTTACTACTAAACTTTTCTTATATTACTGTCATTTTCAAGTGTAAAATTTGATTCTTGTATAAAAAAAGTTTATTAAATTAATTTATTTATTCGAAAAAAAAGTTTTTTAAACAAAAATAAATAGGCGTTTTTTTTTTCATTCTTAAAAAATAAACTTATCAAAAGTTTTGCTTTTCTACTTATCTTGTCTCACATGGTTCTTTTTATACTTGGAAAAACCATCATTTCTTTCTTTTTCCGGACTTTGTCGGCCCCTTAATCTAAAAGTGCTGACAAACCGCGAAAACTTGGAAAAAAACTGAAAAACAAACACGAAAATAAATCGATCTCTTTTTTTACAACTTTTTCATTTTTCAGTATGTTTGCATTTTTTATCTATCGAAAAAAAAACTTTTTTATTTACAAAAACAGAGAGAAAATACAGGAATTAATTAAAATAATACTATTTTAATCATGCGTAATAAATTTTATAGCTACGTTTTTGTCAAACACAGAGAGAACAGAGAGAATTAGAATTAAATCTACTAATTAAATTACAAATGCTCATTGCTTTATTAAAATGTAAAATAATTAAACTGATTTACGAAATTAAATATTTTTGAAAAAAAAAAAATATATTTTCCTTTTATATATAAAAGTAGTAATTTAATTCTTAAATAACCTGTCAAAATATCTAACGCCCTTTTTTTTTAACTTTTATTTTTGTTCTTCTTATTTTACAAGTTTTTCCTTTTAAGCAAACACTACCTGCGGACATGAATTTTAGCTTATAAAAATTATTATTATTATTTTTTTGAACAAAACAGAAGAGAGAGAGGTTGATAGACCGACACATGTACGAATAATAATACACAGACATTATATATTTTAATAACAAAAATGGAAGGGACGCACTCTATGATATTAACGTCCGGTCGGATTTTGTGGCCTAGGAATTGAGTAATTTAATAACAATAAATTTGCATTTACGTTATCGTTGTTAAAGAGTAAGAGAGATGGAAAATTTAAGGGAATTGATCCAAAACTCATACACATAAAATTACCGCAAATCTGCGAATGACCCTCGCGGCTAAATTATTTCATAATCGTAACACAAACTGCTTTTCCGTGATTTCATATATTATAGAGAGAGAGAGAGAGAGAGGTTATTGTTGCTCGGAGGTATATGATTTTGAAATTTTTGGTGAAAAGATGAATGACATTTGATAAAATGTTATTTTAATTTAATTAATTAAAGCATTATTTATATTGATCCGGTTGAGTCATGGGCAATTAGTGAAATAGGATGTTTTCCTTGAATAAAACTAATCCAGAGACACGATTCTCTCTTATTTACAACTTTGGTTTAATTAACAGGTTTAAGGTAGTTTATGTAGGAAACTAAAATTATTAACTAACATGTTTTTATAATTAAATCTATTTTTTATTATTTAAAACATGACACGTGACATTTTTCAAGACACGTACAACAAATGATTTTAGCCAAAAAGATAGGTTGATGAGACCCATATAAGCATATACATTCATGTACCGACATTGACACCGATATCATCATGCCCGAGAATATATTAAATGTCACTTGCAAGCTCTACCTCTGACACCGTATTATATATCAAATGAAAATTTTCTATCTCACTCTCCCTTTATCATTATAAACGATTTACTTACACAATTTTCTTGCTACTTTTTTTTTTTTTTTTAAATATTATTATTTTTTTTTTTTTTGGAAAAGATTATGTGGTACGTGAGAATTCATAATTTAAAAGAATTATTTTTAAAATGTTTGGTATTTAAATTATTTTCTATTGTTAATTAAACATTTACAAAATTTTTAATTAATTTATTTATGCTTTTACATAATTTACAGAAATTTAAATATTTATTCGTGCGTATGAAATATTTAATGTTAATACTCGTATATTTTTGATGTGTAAAATTGAAATTTTTTTTTGTTGAGAATTTTACGACTGAGAATATTTTCAGACTATTTTACGGCTGAAAAATATTTTTTCTGATTTTTGAAATTCTATTAGATGGCTTGATATTTTTTTGTACTTTCTTATTTGCCTTTTGATTTTGGAGATTGTATTTGAATTTCAGGAAAACTGAGCCGAAATCTAATAGAAATTATAGGGGAAAATGCTCTTTTTAATAAAAATTTAAGGTAAAACTATTGCTTAAGATGTAAAATAAGAAAATTGCATTGTATGCTTCTCTGTGTATTTTTAGAACTGTTTGAAATAAAAAATTCCTTAAAAAAATAAAAAACTATTTTTTTTTAATTTGAAAAGTAAAGTTGTATAAAATACAAACTTAAGAAAATATTAAAAACCAATTAAAAAAAATATATTAAAAATTCACGAGTATTTCTTTCATCATATTTAGAAGCCACGTTTTTTTTTATCAAATTTTTTCAAATAATAATTTATTATCAGACAGTATTTAATATAGTCTTTTCTTGATACTAGTAAATTATCTTATTAAAAAATAAAAAAACTAGCAATAAGTAAAAATTTGATTAAATTATAATCTAACGCAAAAGCTTTATCGAATAAGCGCGAATTTTTTTCTCTGTGTCAACTGTAGTTTAACTTTTGTTAGACAATAACAAAAAACCAACAATAATATTTGCTTTTATTATAAATAAAAACAATAAGAATTATCTAGTTAAATTTTTCTCGCAAGTGAAATGAGTTTCTAATACTATAAAGCAAACGAGTTTCATGATAAACTATATCTTAAAAATCGTAATATAAAATATAAATTTAAAATATGTAAACTTTTATATAATTATGCTAAAATATTATCAATGAAGAATGTTATGATGTTATGATGAACGTTCGTGTCCGCATGGTAGCTCTTTGGTACATGTATTTAGTAAAATTCGTTTGTATAACAATCTCGTATATAAGGTAATATCTTTTACTTCCATGATCAATCATTATATAAAATTTCCCGTGGAACCCAAATCTATAATCATATTATGAAATGGTCACGTGATTCAGCTAGTAATTAAAAAAATTAACATTTATGCCATTTTTGAATCTATAGCTCTCAAAAGGCAATAATAACCCATCGGTTTCTTTTTTTCATCAAAAAATTTCAGAAGTAATTTGAGTCTTACTATGAGAGACTTTTTCATCTACATGTTTCTGAAAAATTGACTTTTGGGAATGAAGATGTATTTTACGGACTCAAAAAAATTTTTCAATAAATGTGAGTTTTTTACAGAAAAAAAAAAAAATCTTTTTTCTAAAATGGCCAAAAACGAAAAGGCCCGCCAAGAATCGAGGACTGAATTATTTTCAGATTATATTTGGAAGTTTTATTCAAAAAAAAGTTTTTAAATTAATTGATTCAAATAAAATCCTTAAATCCTTATAGATGATGCCAAAAATTTAATTACACGTTGAGTTGTGGCCATTTATTTTTGGATTTCAATGTGAAAAATGTAGTTAATGACTTTATATTATTTAATTAATTATCCAATAATAATGTTAAAACAATATTTTGAAAAATATTGTTTAATGACGAATTTATCGATAAATTTTATAAAAATGATGCATACGATTTTCTTAATTTGTACTACAGATCGGTGCTTATGTTTGGTAATATGGATTGTAATAAAAGAATTTGAGTGCACAAATCTTTGACCCTGTTTCAGAATGAAAGCTGTGTTTGAACATTTGAATTTTATTAAGAATCGCAAATTTTTCGGAGTTGCTTTTGGATTTTGATCGTGAAACCAATGTACTTTTAAGTTGTAAATGGAAATAAATGTAATATTATTATTTGAAAAATAATAAAATGTAAAAAGGAACTAGGGAGTAAAAGAAAAATATGAATCTTTTATTTAAAGTAGGTAGTAATAGATAATAAATAATGTATTTATTTATAATAAGATTTGGTTGAGATAGAGATACAATAACATAAAGAGAAGATGAAACACTCAAGATGCTAGGGCACGTCGAGCCCCTTCATATAACCTTCTCTCCATAATCAAGTGCATACCACAATGTTCATCTATAGTAGTACTAATACATAGAACTATAAGGAAAAGCAAAAGGATCCTCTATATCCTCTCTCGCATATGAATTTATATAGGATTATAAGCTTTCAATGTTGTAAGTACAGAAGCTGCAAAAGCAATTTGGACAAAGTATAAACTAGATATGAGGTCACGGATTTTGGTTTTCTTATTCACACAAACCTACAAATACACACATTCACACGAATATTGACAATTTTTAGATGCTATTATCTCTCGAAATTACAGACTTTTTTTCTTCTTTCTTTTTAAATTTTTTATTTACTATTATATAATTTAGCTATTTCTAACCAAAACACAAGGGAAATAAAAAAATATATATATTTATGTTGAAAATCATAACTTTTGTGACCATACAGACATAAATTTCTTTTACGTTAGAAAAATATGAGATTTTATATTTTCTTTGATATTTCAAGTATCTTATCGAGAAAAAAAAATATCTTTTGAAGATTTTTTCTATACCAGAAAGAATATTTTTATTTATACGTATTACATATTTGCATATTTATATTTTAATTGTAAACTAATATTGCCAAGGGTTTTATTCTATTCCCTAAAGTAATAATATTGTTTTGGAGGTTATATTACGATAAGAAGGCGATTTTCTACGTGCTGGATGTTAAATTAGTTTTCGTTCTCTTACTGTAAAATATGCTTTTTAATGTTATTTAAGATTGCAGGTTGTGTTTGTGTTCTGGGTGCTAGATAGCTTTAATTGTTTGTTTCTTAGGGAAATGGTCTATTTTAGTGGGAGACGTTTCAATGGCCTCCTTTTTTTTGTTGAGGCATCAAATAAGCTTATTATAGTATCTCAAACTGGACAGTTATTTTTTGGTAGACCAGCCCCTAGAAATCTTATTTCAAGTGGCTATTACTAAAAGTCTTCGGGTAGAGGGACATTTAGGAAATTTTTTTCTCAAGCTATTTTTAGTATTCCCTTTTTTCTGTTTAGAGAGAGGGGTTGATTTCAAACCTACTTATTTAAATAAAAGACTTTTACCACCAGAAATGAAGTATTTTGCCTATTTTTATTTTAAACAAAAATTAGAAATTATGGTAAAAAAATTACTAAAAGTTACTAAATACAATAATTAAAAAATTACTATATTTGTAGTCTGCTCCCAAATGACCTAAAATATTTATTTTTCAAAAATTAAAAAAATCAGAAATTAAACAATATTAATTTAAAAGTATCAGTTGACAATCGAAAGTTCAGCTTTAAAACACTTAAAAATATCAAAAGAAAAGCATAAAATTCCAAGTTGTACACTATAACACTTTTGGACATAAACGGATGTTGAGGTTAGCAAGTTGTCGAATGGAAAACAAGACACTTACTTTTCGTACGTTTATCAAATTGACGACATGGTCAGTATATTTCATTGTTATCACTAATGGATAAACTTTAGCTGAATCTCAAAGAAAAAAAAACTTTTTCAAACAAATAATTCTTAACTTTTCAAAAAGTGTCACTTAGTGTAAAATAACACATAAATTCAAAAAAAAAAAAAAAGTAATAGTTAATGACTTGTAAAACATTTAGCAAAAAAAAAATTGGTTTTAAAGCTCATAATAAATAAATAAAAACAGGAAATATAGTCCGGTCATTTTGTTTTCACGGGAATCAAACATATTCATAGTATGAATCTATTTTTTTTTATCTCTTTTAACATACGTGTATTTTTTTTTATGATACGGAAATAGGGATTATTGACACGTGAACGCCTCTTGCATATATACGGTAGGTGTGTGTGAACATGATACATTTATAAATATATATATATTTTTTTTATAACCCCTGTAAACAAGTACAGAAGGTGTGGAAAGATAGTACTAGATCAATGGTATACAAAAAAAAAAAAATTTAATAAACGTCATTAATTGAATCGAGTGACTTCCACACCAACGAACCCGATCCTATACGTGACGAGATTTATGAAGCGATCAAACTTTTTTTTTTTTATTCTCTTCTTTTTTTTTATAATACGTGCAACCGTTGAATGAATCGATGGAAAATTGCCAATTTTTCGCGTACCTAACCTATAATTCAAGCTTTTAGAGGATACTCCCGTATTGAAATCAGCTTTTCTTATATAGTACAGTATATATAAGGCGATTATGTATTCATCGATTGATTCTATATACGCGTATATAATTCAATATGCTATATGATCATTATTGGTGAAATGGCTTTTTTTATTGAAATAACAAATTATGATTTATTAGCTCAAAATGTTTTTATTTTTTTTTTTATTTAATTGTTTATTGTTTTTATTTTCTTGATTTATTAATGCGATTTCATTATCTGATTTATGTATTAATATGTTTTTGTACACAGGAAATTTGATATGGTTCTGTTTATTATTCAAGTTGATATCTGTATTTTTTTTTAAATGCTCTGTGGTCATACAAAACATTTTTTTTTAGGACCTTATCCAAGCGTAAAATTACTCCAAAAAGTCTTTAATTAATATTAATCTTATTTAATTATTTTTTTTGGTAAGCCTGCACAAAAATTGTTTCTGTTTTTTTTTCTGTCAATTTGCCAATTGTCCCCAATTTCTCGGGGAAATCTCGAAAAATTTTGAGAATCTCAAAAGAAGTTTAGTTAAATTTTATTGAAACAGAGATTGAAATTAGGTAGAATAAAATGCTAGTATTGGTTTTTTGAAACTGATTTGAAATTATAATATAAATAAAAACTTGAAGGACAGCCTTATATTATTAAAATACTACTTTTTGAAAATGGTGGCTATTTATTGTTCAGAAGCATTGGTTATCTGGAACTTTCAACGTTTGTTTAATAATTAAAAGATTATTTATTTACAATAATAGTCAAGTTAAATGAAGTTCGAAATGAATACTATATAGGATACTTATTATTATAAACAAACCTGATGACGACCTTCATTTTTGAATGTACCTATATAAGTAAATATAACAATCTCCTCGATAATCTCAAAATCTGCTGAATACTAAAATATAAGATTTCATTTTTTCTATTCTTTAATTTAGCTCCAATTTTATGCATTATATTTTACAAGTAATAAAGATATAGATAAATATAAATAAGTTACAAATTTTAATTCAAAATTTTTCTCGAAAGCAAAATGATTTCGTGATACTATAAATATAAGTGAAGATTTAATAAAGTTAATACGATTAGAATAAAATAATGTATACAAATACTTCCAAGTATAAAATAAATATTTTCATTGACACTATTGGGTATGTAGTCTTTGTTTAAACGTATCCATGCAAATTTAAGATCAAGGTAATACTGAGTATGGTTTATTGGAAAATGGCCATTTATTTTTCAGAAACGTTGCTGGCGATCTGGGCCCAAATTCAGAATTTCAAAAAACAAAAACATTTTTTTCAAACCCAATGTTTTAAAATTTTATTATTTTAAGTCGTTTCCAAATTCGTATAAGCTTGAAATTCTTAAAGCTTAATATTTCATAGTTTTGCATTGAAACCAAAAATTTCAAATTCGGAAAAATCAAATTCTTGGCTTAGTCATTTCTTAAATATTTGGTTAATTGAATATATAGTATAAATAAAGAATGGCCCAAATCGCAATTTACCAACCTCGGCTTCGCCTCGAAAGATAATTTACGTGCGATATGAGCCATTCTTTACTTTTTTGGATACGGGCTCGTAGTATACTATTTCATTCTGGTATTTTAAAAATTCTACTTAGCACTTTCTGACTTTCGATTTAGTTATTTTTTAATGGCATTTTAAATTCTTAACAATGAACTTTGGATTTCGAATTTTCTGAATTTGAAAAATTAATGAACTATGATTGGCTGCCTTAAAAATATTTTTGTAATATTCACAAACTTTAATAAATTTTAACCTATCATCTACGTTTTAGATTTTTATCACGTGATTATTTATAAAAATGAGTGTTTGCCGAGTTAAAAAGCAGTTAATTTAAATGTAAGCGATGAAAAATAAATTGCCATAACGCGAAAGTAACTGCACCAATCATTTTGATGCTTCAAAAAAGAATAATAATATAAACGACGAGGGCTTAAATATCTTGTAATTTTCCGACTTAAATTTTATTTCTTTGTATAATCTTACATATGTTGATCCTATAAAAATAAAAGGTTCTGAAAGTAAATTAAATAATTTTTTTATATATTTTATGTCTGGTACGAAATTACGATTATTAAATAATACGACCTTTCAAGACAATTAATAATGAAAAAATTCTTAAATACTCGACCTGATATCGATCCGCTCAAAAAAGACAGCCCTATTTCATGGGGCAATCAGAGATCAGTACACATCGAATGCTTTATACATAGGAATGATACGGTCGATTCTTGCGCTGAATTCGGACTTTCTTCTTAGGATGGATTGATATGTGGTGTAATATTTACACTCTAAACATATCAGACAGCGTAGAATTAAATTTAAAAAATTCATTAAGATGTTTGTTTAAAATTTTTTTGTATTGGGAAACTCCGAATAAATTATCGGAAAATGCCAAGGTTATTTTGCCTATAGGCTGAAAGGTGTGAGGCATCATCAGTATGATCTCTGGTATTTAGAGTATAAATACAACACCACATATCAAGACGAGTATTTAAGAATATATTGATTAATAATTGTCTGAAAAGGTCGAAATATTTAACAAAATAAATAATTTTATTTATTATTCTCTAACAAATGTATCTTAACTATAGAAATTTGATTAGTTTCGGAACAGTTTTTCCTTGTTGTTTACCTGTTATTGAAGTTTCGCAAGCTTTGTTTTTGATATTCTAATAAAGCCAGCTAATTTGTTAAACTTTACAGAATTGAATAGCATTTATAAATTAAATTCATATAAATGTATTTCAATTAAATAAAATACTATCGTTGATAAAAAACAGAAAGAAAAAAATGTTAAATTGTTATTAATTAAGATAAAAAAAAAAAAGTAAAGAAAAAAAGCGTAAATTAATTAAATGAAATAAATAATGTAACAGAAGTGTAAATTTACAGTTAAAAGAAGGTTTCATCTTATTGGTAGATCCGCAACTGTGACGCGCATCAGTGAGGACGACGAGTAATTTTTCAATAGCTCCGGCCGAGCTTGAATTCTCGTTAATTTTTATACTTCCCTTCTCTCTCTAACACATAGAACTTTGGCCTACGTGTATATTATAGGGCGTTCCAAAAAGCTTGCTCGCTATTGTGTCGCGTGATTTTCTCGCTTCTCTTCTGTACACCGTACATTATATATAAAGATCACTGTGTTGTTGGGGCTTTCTCCGTTGAATTCCTTTATATATATTTTCTCTCCTGTCACTCTCAATTGTAGTCAACTCTATCGCATTTTTTTTTTTTTTTATTATTTTTTAAGCTTATTTTCTATTACGGAAATTTACGTAATGCAGCTTTGACTTATCTTGCGTTGTGTTGACCTAAACAAATGATCCCCTTCTTTTTTTTTTATTTCTAGGAAATTGTTTTTATACTCTGTATAAACTTCTTTTGTTACTTTTTACAGTTATATTTACTAATTAATTAAAAAGTTTTAGTCTTTATTTCTTTTTTCCTTTTTTTTGTAGTTTCATTAATTTTACAAAATTAAATAACAAAATAAATTTACTTTATTTTTAAGGTCGGCATTCATTAATTTCAATAAAAAGTATGTCAAAAAATAAAATTTCTATTAAAATTAAAAAAAAATAAAGTGAAAAATTTGAAGAAAAAAAGGTGTTGTATGGGTTTGGCATCAAATCGATAAAGTAAACACAAGGAATCACATGTTTAGCTTTTTTCTATATAAAATGTAGGAAAAACATCTTTTGAAAGAATACTTTTTTTCTCTAGTACCTATCGCTCTTATATGGTTATGTTCCTGTATTCATTTCTTTGTTCTTTATAGGACTGTCAGATCCTACCGAGTCTTTTTTTTTCATTTTTCCAGCTGTTATCTTTATAAAAGGTTCATAAGAGGAAATGTATACGCTATAACAAATATAAATTTTTGGATTTTTCTTTTCTCTATGCGAACACATACTTGATAATAAAACACTTGCTGTGAGAGAAGATTTATTTTTTTTCTCCCTCTCTCTCTCTTTTTATTCTTTTTACGTTAGTTTTTCTTTAAAGAAAAATTTAATATTAATTCAAACAGTATTTAATAATAAAACTTTTTATTGTTTAAGATAAAAGGAAAAATTTATCGAGAGGTTAGGTACTAAGAAACCTACGATTGTAAACAGAAAGTATAAGCTGTTTAACGCGAGCAGAATCACGTTTAATAAAAGTGAACTTTTAGCCGAAGGTATTTTTGTAAGCCTTTATTCGAAAAACTGATTTTCTTTGTATTAAAAATCCTTGGTGTTACGATTGTCAGAATCAATTGATAAGACGAATGAAAAAATAGTGACTTTTTATTAAATGCAGTAAAAATATCAGGATTTTTTAAATCATCGTCATGTTTGTCTTATTTATAGAAAATTCTTTATATTCGTCTAAATTAAAAAGGACTTTACGATACAAACTGTAATAGATTTTGCTACAGTAAATGCAACAGATTAAATTTATCATTTTCTGTACACGAACGTCGCTTGCTGGTATGCGTCAATTGTTCATATTTACAAGCTCAATCATTGACGTATATTTGATTCCGCTCCCTGAGGCAAATAGCCTTAAATTGAAGATTTTCTAATTTCCGGTAAACTCAACCATTTAGAAAATTTTATACAATTAATTTTCATCAACCACATGTAGATCAGTTTGGTAAAGAATATTTCGATTCTTAATTAATTCTAAAATTGACCTTGAAAAAGTAAATATAAAATTTTTTTTTGAATTTAGACAATAGTTAAAATGTCATACGCAGGAAAATACTTTTATGTCGTCAAATGGAAGAAATCTTAGTTTAATATTTCAAGATAGAAGAAAATCTCTTTTTTATACTTTTATGTCAAGAGGAGTGTTTTATAAAAGTAAATTGAAAAATTATAGCTGATTTCAAACTGCATTTCAAGCATTTGTAATAGCAAACTCAACATTTAAATTAGAACTATTCGCTGAAAATTATGTTATTTAAATTTTTTGAATAATTTTAAAAAAATTAAGATTTTAAAATTTTAGTTTTTTACAGCATATATTAGGGTGGTTAAGAAGGAAAATTAGTTAATTTTATAATATTAATAATTAAAAATTTTTTGTAACCACGTATGTATACCTGACTTTCTATACGCCATATATCTTCAAATAAAACTTCAATCTAGCATCATTTTATTAACTATCTAAGTAAAAAAGTTGTTTGATCGATGAGCTAAATTGATCATGTTTATAGGGAGGTGTATCGCAGAAGGCTTGGGGTGTCAAATGGGACTCAATGTTTCAACTTTTATTTCAACGATTGAATTCTTATTAATTTTCTCTTTTTAACTCGACTTTATCTTGTCCAAACATATTAAAATCAATTTAGCCTAAAACAAGCAAAGCAATATTCGTTAAAATCGCAGTATTTCAGTACAATCAAAAAGATAACTTTATTTAACCATTGAATTAAACCACGAATCAACGAAATACCGAGAATAAATTCTCGAATACGTTAATTAAATTGATAAATTCTTTAGCATTGTCCAAGGTTGGGGAACTTTTAGCATAGAACAACAACGATTAACCACTAATTAATGAATTCGAAAGGAGAGTGGGTTAAAAATAAAGGAGAAATGAGTAAAGTTTAAAAGAACGGATATTAGCAATTAAATCCATCTGTCTGAAAACAAAGCATGTTCTTTTGGGATGTCGTTGAGTTTAAATTTGTTGTGCATCATCAGGGTGACATAGCAAAGAGGAAATCGTATGAAACTCACATTTGTCTTAAGTCTTATATGCTTCCGTTTCATGTTTCCTCTTTTCTAAACACATATAAATTCTATCCAATTTTGAAGAGAGAAAAGTTTATATACAACTAGGAGACAGTAAATAACTTAGATGAGAGTTAAAACTCTTTTTAAAACTGACAAAGGATTTCTTTTGTTGCTTATACTTCCTCTATAATTATTTACTTCAAAGGTTATCTAATAACTTTCTACTTTTAACTTTTTACAACAAAACTGTCATTTTTTTCAATTTTGACAAACTCCGAGATATTATAAATAAATATAAAACATTGAAGCTGAGATTTAACTTTTACGCGTTCTAGTATAAACTTTTTCCTTCTCTCTCTCTATATATAGAAATTTATGAGACTATTTCGTATGTAAGCACAAACCAGGTGTGGCTAAACATAAATTTAACATTCTCTCGCATATTTCAGATCGTATACACAACAAAGTAAATAAAGTAACTTACCTGAGAGAGGCTAAATTTTCTTCTCTCTTACTTTTTTACGTTTACGTTCTCTATATATATAATGCTTTATGAGCTTTTACTACTGGTTGGCCAATGTTTGTATATTATATGGAAAAAGCTCCCTTGCTATCATTTTCTAAAGCTATATTTATAACTGTTGCTGTTGTTGTTATTACAACCTTATCTTTCTTCATTCCAAGACTTTTCTCTATTATAGAACCTTTTTCTTACTTTTTTATCTTTATATTGAGTAGGCAATTTTCTTTATTTATGGATACGTTATGAGATGACGCCTTAGAGCATCATAAACGAAAAAGGATGTGTGATACTTTTTTATGAGCGAAAAAGGAAAAACTTTTACATTTTAATGCTTTTTTCTGATTCATCTCTTTTTTATACAAGCATCTTTTTATAATTAATTATTTAATTATTTTGCAATATTTTATATTCATGGAGCTTAATGCTATTCTGTAGAGTAAAAAATATTCTTGTACGCAAGGTGCTAACAGGGGTCTATCTGCAGTTTTTCGACAAGTCTTTTTTAAACACTGAAGCAGAAAAACTGGATCTTGTTTATAAATTATGAAGACTTTTATTTGTTTGTGCTAAATTCATTTTACAAAATTTTTGTTTGCAGGAAATCCTTATTTATACAAATCACCATTCAATTTGAATATGCATTCAAAAATTTTAAATTGAGTAATATGGATCCATACCAGTTATTCTTACGAATTTTTGGTCACTAAAAACGATTTTGAAGCTTTCATTCATTTTCTGTTGGCTAGTTTTACGTAATTAACGATATATTATTTCAGAACCGTGATCAGACATCCCGAAAACTATAGTTAAAATGCTTGAAAAGAACCTAAATAATGGATTTTCAGATTCGGATCGACCATTTTGAATTTTTAAAAACTGATTTCAGAATTGTGATTGAATTGTGACAGCGATCCCAAAAATCATACAGGTGTACCAAAAATTAGCTTAAAAAGCAAAATTTTTTAAGTTTGCAAAATATTTGCCTCTTTTGCACAATATATCGTTAATTATACAAAACTGGCAATTGGAAAATGAATGAAACCTTTAAAAACGTATTTAGCAACCAAAAATACATAAGAATTACTGGGTTGGATCCATATTTCTTAATCTAAAATTTTTTGATGCATTTAACATTACTGGCTCCTTAACTAAAGTATGTGCTAATAAAATCTCTTAAAAATCTCTAAAACTATTTGATAAAAAAAAACAACTAATAAGAGTTCTACATCTCTTATGTTAGTGGATCTTATTTCAATAGTAATGAAGTTTGATAACCTAAATTTACCAAAAATTTTCAAAAGACTTTAACCAACAAAATCAAAGAAAAACCTCAAAATCAAATAAAAACAAAATAAATTTAAATATTAAAAATTAAAAATTTAATCCTATAACCAATAATAAAATATTAAAAAATTTAATATAATTTAATATATTAAATGAAAATTTCAATTTAATAAATTAATATTATAAACAACAGTTTCATTAAAATTACACAAGAATCAAAAAAATAACCTACCAATAGAAAATTTAATTAAATTTAATTGTATGCATATATGGGCGATTCTTTTTCAACCCAGCCACCTTCCTCTGTCCAAAAATGGAGAAAAGTTTAAATAATTTTGGTTTTCTTGTCGGAAAATAGGTCTAGTTTTTTATTCTTATTGGTCTTTTCAAATCTGTAAATCATTAGCGCCCATTTGGGCGCTAATTGGTGGCAGGTCAATAGTTAAAAATAAGAAAAATCGAAATAAAAGTAGAATAAAAAGTTGTTGTTTATTAAAATGAAGAAAACACGACCATCCACGTGGTAATCCGTTGGTTACTTAAAAAATTGGTGGGAGCTATGCAGTTTTTAAAAATGGGTAAAAAACGGCTACTATGACTGATGATATCTCTGGAACTACAGTTGCAAAATAAAAAAGTTAGAGTGCAAAATCGTTGTTTAAAAACATGTTTTCCGAATGGCAGAGGACTTCATCAAGAAGTTTCGGATTTAGAAATTTTTGGGTATTAATTCTCTTAAAAAAACGGGTCAAAAATTTTTTTAAAATCACCCCTTTCATTGCTGAATCCGAAACTGATAAAATCCCCTGTCATTTTGCCAACAATTTGAAAAAACCAAAATTCTTTTAATTTACCTCCATTTTTAAACAGAGAGAGAGAGAGGTGACTAGCTTGAAAAAGAATCGTCCATATATATTATTATATAAATTAAATTTTAATAATAACAATAAAATTTAATCTATACAAAACTAGAAAAATAATTATTTAATATGTCAAGTACGCTGTGTATATTTTATCAAATTCAATGAAAAGCAAAAATTATGTAAACAATATCATTTAGGCATAATAATTCTCTTTAATAATTAAAAAAAAAAAAAATTTTTTTCTCTTTATAAGTACACAAATCTCTCGTTTATATAATAATAATAATAATAATAATATAAAAGCATGAAAATATATATAATTCCGAAATACGATTACAAAATAATCCTTTCGTAAGCTTTAGCTTGTAAAAGCTCATTGATTAGTTTCAACATATATATAGAAAATTTACTACTAGACGAATCAAATCACAAAATCCAATATATAGAAAATGAGATTCAATACACAAAAGTCAATCTTTCTCTCTTTCTCTCTGCTATCAATAAATTCATCGAATTTTCCAGCCTTGTAATTTTCTCTCCAAATACACTCGGTTTTCAAATTATTCGCGTGGAATCATATTTCGTGCAGATATAAAACAATTTTTTATTGCAAATAAAATTCAAATATTTTTTTTTAATTTATTTATTCTTTAATGAATTACATTGGTATTTAATGTTTCGTGCAGGGTCCATCGACGTAAAAGCTTACTGTAAATAGTTAAATTTAAATTAATATCTTTTTATTGCCTAAAGTTAAATTACCCGGGAAAACAAATTTCGCACGTGATCATTTCTGAACTAACAATTTGAAATTTGTTTCCCCGGGTAAAAAAAGACCAACAAACCTAATCCCAATTTTTGAGCACACCTAAATTCACATTTATTAGCGTACAGCTTATTATTATTACCACAAACAGGAAACCAAATTTTCGGGCACGGACATCCCTTATGACCAACTGCAATGCCCACCAAGCATAATAAAAAAAGTAAAATCACTAAAAAAACAAAATTAAAATTAGTTACTAAATATTTAATTACTCATTAACTTACATTTCATGATAAGAAAAACAATAAAGTAGAACAAAAACACACTCAAAATGTAATTAAATAATTGTTTAAGAAAATTTTACTTCTATTTATAGTAGTAAACTGATAAATAAAACGAGACAGAGTATTTAATAAGTACTTGACAACTAATTAATCAAGTTTTAGCCAATTATCAAGAGATAATTATTAAGTCAAGCGTTAAAATTACATTACAAAAAAAAATAGATTGGCTTATATTTTTCTTAACAAGTGAATAACAAGTTTTCTTAGATATGACTTTTTTTCAGAGAGAAAAAAAAACTTATTATTACACAGCAGCTCAACTTTTTTTTTTTAACGTCGAGAGAGAAAAAATAAGTTTTTTTTTTTTTAATTTGATTTTATACGTAATCAGTAACGTCCTAAAGTTACAGTTGACTTGATGATCTCGTTGTGATAAGAAAATAATTATTATTTATTATTGATTAAGAAAAAAATTTTATTCTCTTAACAAAAGGGATTTAATACTTGAGTTATTTTTTCTTAGAATTAAAGAAAAGAAAAATATATTGAATAATTCTTAATTAAGATTATTATTTAATTAAATAACAATAGAAATAAAAAAAAAAATGAATTGTTAAACTACAATTGATCCGCTGTCAATCCTCTCTCAATTTAAAAAAAAGTGTTTAACACGATGTTAGTATATTGAATGAAATACTTGATATATAAAAGAATATGCAATTTTATCGATATAAATTGTTATCGACACACGATTGTCAGCTGCATTCCATTATTCAACAGATTTTTTTTTTTTTATAGTGGACGTACAATCCAGAATTTATTTCTGAAAAAAAATTTAATCGATATGTGGGGGTTTATGAAATAAAACTAAAAAGATATATGATATGGTTTTAATAAATGAGTTATTTGAGCTATGAAATATAATAAAATATGTACCTACTCTCAAATTTTTACTTTTATTGCTTTTTTATTATTAATTGTTACCCGCGCACTTTTGAACTGTGCCGGCCAAGTATGGGCCGAAGTTCGGGCGACGTTCGGCAAAACGCTCTGCCGACGTGTGGCGCACGTATAGCATACGTCCTTTGGTACACATCTCAGCGACGTATGGCACATACTTCGGCCCACGTATGGCAGAAGATTTTTATTTTTTTTTTAGTAAAAAAAAAAAAAATTTACTTGGTTCAGGAATTGAACCAGGGACCCTCTTTAAAATTTTAAGAGGGTCGAGGATTATACGAGCGCGGCCAACCCTCGTATTTGAAAGTTATTGCATAAATGACTGTAAAATGTTGTATCTTATTGTATTTAAATTAAATTCATATCAGATTTTTCAAGTTCATTTAGAAAGTACTTCGTACAGAAAATGATTGTTTTTCACAACTGGAATATTTTCCAGTTTTTCCAAGATGGCGAAGTATATATTAAAATACTGATCTAAGATCCGTAAAATAAGGGCAGGCGCAACGATATAAAATTTAGTTTAAAAATTTTTTTTGGTTTTTCCAATATGTTGGACCATAAAATTTATTTAAAAACTTCTATAAATTATAAATATTTTTTTCGAATTAATTCGAATGTGCATAGATAAAAAAAGATAGAGTATTAAGAGATTAAATCTAGAGGTGGGCGTGTAGCATAATTAGGATTAAGTGTCTCGCGACAAATCTTTTTGTTTAGAGGCCCAATTTAAATTAAATCAGATAAATATTCAAATTAGGATATTATATAAGAAAACAAGTACAATACAATTTTAAATTGGACCTCAAAACAAAAAAATCTGTAGCGAGATATTTAATCCTAATTATGTTATATACCCGCTACTTAATACGCTCTCTTTTATTACCCTTCTTAAAATAATGCATCAATTATCGAATTAATTTGAAAAAAATATTTTTAATTTATAGAAGTTTTTAAATAAATTTTATGATCCACCATATTGGAAAAACCAAAAAAATTTTCAAATTAAATTTTATATCGTTGCGCCTGCCCTTATTTTACGGATCTTAGATCAGTATTTTCATATATACTTCGCCATCTTGGAAAAACTGGAAAATATTCCAGTTTTGAAAAACAATCATTTTCTGTACGAAGTACTTTCTAAATGAACTTGAAAAATCTGATATCAATTTAATTTAAATACAATAAGATACAACATTTTACAGTCATTTATGCAATAACTTTCAAATACGAGGGTTGGCCGCGCTCGTATAATCCTCGACCCTCTTAAAATTTTAAAGAGGGTCCCTGGTTCAATTCCTGAACCAAGTAAATTTTTTTTTTTTTTTTTACTAAAAAAAAAATAAAAATCTTCTGCCATACGTGGGCCGAAGTATGTGCCATACGTCGCTGAGATGTGTACCAAAGGACGTATGCTATACATGCGCCACACGTCGGCAGAGCGTTTTGCCGAACGTCGCCCGAACTTCGGCCCATACTTGGCCGGCACAGTTCAAAAGTGCGCGGGTATTGTTATTATTTTTTGTTTTTATTTTTTTAACGAAATTCGATATTTTGCGTTAAATATTATTATTTTTTAGATTTGAGATTCTTATATTCGAAATTATAAACTTTATTTTAAAATTTTATAATTTATTATGCAAAACGAACTAAGGGTGGAATTTTATTAAGTTACTTTTTGCGATGCACTTAATTTTTCAAAAATTAAATTACGCTTTATAGAAAAATAAAATTTTTTTTGTTGATAATTTGTAAAATAATTATCAACATAATTTATTCAGGTACTTTTTCTCAGTATTGACCTTATAGAGTTGCGCAAAGGTTACAATCAAGTATAAGTTTTTAAAATAAATTTTAAAATATCCGTTTCATAAGTTTCACAACTGCAGAATAATGCTCGGAATAATGCAACTTTTTTACTTTCTTGTATTAAAAAAAGTTTGAGTAATTCAAAGTTTTTCCCTAAAACCAGAGACTTCTATTATGTATTTAAAAAAATTAAGTTAGAGAATATTATATTATGTTCAATTGTATTTAGTTTTACAATAGGATTTTCTTCCTTTTTTTGCCAAAGTGTTACTGCAATAACTAAAATATATTTGGTGGTACAATTACATAGAAATCCTTAAACACTCTGTTCCATATAATATCAACCAAACTGTTTTCCGCGTTTAATATAGGTGATTCTATCGACATGGGTAAAATATAAATAAAAATTTGTAGTTAAATTTTTCTCGCAAGTGAAATGAATTCTATAGGCTATTTAAGCCTGGAAATATAGAAAAATTTTTAACATTGATTTCAAATACGTTATACTCAAATATTTATTGTTTATATCTTACGTTTATATCTAAGAAATATATTTTCATTTTGGAGTGACTTCTTTTTCTTGTGATGGTTCCATTTAAATATTATTTATTGTTCCTTCTTTTTTACAATTAAATCGTTTTTAATAAAAATAACGAGTTTCGAATAGTTACTAAGTTTTCATCATAATATGTTGAAAAAGTTAATTAATACAATGTTACATAAGTAAGGCAAAAAAAGATTATTTTCTACCCTAGGAAGACGGTTTTTTAAAAATAAATAGTATATTACGATCCTAGGCCAGAAAATAGCTATTATTTTTCTCATTAATTGAGATCAACCTGAAGTAAAAAAGTTAACTTTTCGAAAGGCTTCGTTTTTTAAAAAAATGATTTAATTGTAAAAAAAAGGAACAATAAATAATATTTACTTAAATATATTAAAGTTTTTTAATTTAAAATTTTTACAATTGGAGACACATTCAAAATAATTATTCTTCTTCCTGTCTAATTCTGTGGCGTAATGTCAAAAATTATATTTTATACCATTTTCTTATTGCGAATTTAAAGAAATTGTTATATATTCTAGTTATTTGCATCGATAAATAATACGCATTTTTGTCTCAGTAAATGAATCCATTTTTAATTCTAATATTATTGAGTTATATCATCAATTGTATTGACTGATTAGGATATATCAACAATATCAAGCGAAGACAAATTAATCAAAAATCATCATGAAAAATTTGTCCAGAGTAGCTAATTTTTTTATTATTTTTTATTTTGGTATAAGATTATACGAATTTTCAGATTTTCTATATTTGATCAATCAATTTTAAGATTGTCAATTTGAATATTATTATTCCAATCGAAGCAATATTCAAATTTTTTTTATAGTAAACGTATTTTTGTTTGCATCTTCAATTTCGTAGGCAATAAAAAAATCATACTTTTTTGTCTGCATCATATAAATACAAGAAAATTTATTTGCTTAAAGCATAGATACATAATAGATTACTAGATAGGAGAAAAAATGAGGCCAACCGTAAATAATTTATTCAAAATTTAATTTTAAAAATAAAATAAAAATCGGTTAATTTTGGAACTTCAGAAGTGATATCTGAACCCCATTAGGGTTAAAAAAGGCTAATTTTTTAATATAATAGTTTTTCATAAGCCTCTTCAATATTTTAAAATTCGTTAATTTAAATAAATAATGGACCCACACACGTACATTTTTGAATTAACTGTTTTTGTAACCTTTCTTGTCGTAATTATATTTAGTATTAGCCAACTCAGACTAGAAAAAAGGAGAATGAAATTTCATGTCCATTCGAATATTAAAACAGCTGTTGATAACCTACTTAATATTTGAATAATCTATAATTACATAGAATTTAATAAAATAATTAAAATTTATAATTTAACCTGATAATATTAAGCCAATAAGCAGTTAATGGAAAAAAACAAAATAATTAATTTTCAATTATCAAAAAAAAAAGGATTTACACCAGCTTTAAAACTAAAAGCTTTTTTCAGAATACTTGATAAAATATTAAATTTTAAAAATTATATATACCGACGTATACATTAATTCCTAGAATTAAAAAAAAAACTCACGTGTTTTATTTATATAAAAAATCAAAAAAAAAATTAAATATCGTCACGATTTTATTATTATTTAATATGAAAATAAAGCAATTTTCGCACTCACACACGTTTCTGCATTGAAAATTTTTCAATACTTTATTAGTATGTTTATTCTTGCATTAAATTAAATAAACACGTAGATTTATAAACTATATTATAAATCAATATTTATATTTATTTAAATAAAAAAATATAGGTGCATAAAAAATTTATATCTACATATAGATAACAATTTTTCCTTTTTTTTTCAATATTTGCTTTTATTTTATTTTTTAATCTAATTTTAATATAAAACTTATTTGTTTTTTTTTATAAATGAATTTTTTTTGCTTGTATGCGATACTAAAATATTTAATATTTTGGAACCAGAAATTTCTTGGTCAAATATTTTATTTGAAATATTTTTAATCTTCACTGTAAAAAGTAACTTTCTTTGATTTACAAAAAAAAAATAGAATTCTTTTGAAAAATTAGTAGATTTTTAAAAAATTTGTTAATATTCGATAAAAATCGTAAATTTACTAAATTTAGTACATTATCGAAAAATTCGAGAATTCTCGATATTTTTTCTTGTAATTTTACGAAAAAAGTTGTAAATTCACATTTAATTTTTGAAAATTTTCAAAAAAAAATTTTAAATTATCAATTTTTCTTGCGAATTCACAAAAAAAAAATCAAGAATACTCGAATTTTTTGTTAATATACTAAATTTAGTAAATATACGATTTTTTTCGAGTATTTACAATTTTTTTCGACAATTTACTAATTTTTCGAAAATGTTCTAATTTTTTTGTTAATATAAGAAAGTTACTTTTTACAGTGTTGTATTGCAAAGTTGTGCACGCGAACCAGTTGATTTTTTAATTGAAACAATTAGTTAATGAAAAAAGTCACCAAATTTTTTGTTAACTTGCTTATAAATAATATAAACGTTGATAAACCCACATTTATACAAAAAAGCACAAAAAAACTCAAAAATAAATGAGCATTTTAAAAAAACAGAGAATTTTTTCACTTTTTCCCCTTCCAATCCAGCTTCCCAACCTAATTATTTTTTTATTAATAATTTTGATAATTTAACGTAATAGCCTCATTCGTAAAAACGCAATAAAACCTAATTTTTCGTATAACGACTTTCGTATAATAAAATATAATATTTCATCATTTTTACGAGAGTCTAAAAAAAAAAAAAGAAAAAATTTTATCTAAAAATATTATTTTCAATTATTTCAATTAAGTACCTACGTGAAGCAGTTTTTTTTATAACTTGGAAAAAAGCTTTTTTTTATATATAACATTTAATATGACTAACATAAAATAATAATTAAAACGTAAGAAATGAGCATAAGGTTTTAACAGAAATATAAAAATAAAAGGCAAAAAAAGAAAGAAAATATTAAGGTAATGAAAACCTTAAAGATCTTATTTTTTTATATATAAGAGAGAGAGAGAGAGAGAGAGAGAAAGAGAGAGAAAAATTTCCTCTAGGGAAAAGAAACTCAAAAAGGACTTTAAGTAAACGATCAAAGTCTAGGACAAATTGACTAAAAACTAAGATAGAGCGAGAGAGAGAGAGAGAGGGAGAGAAATGTGTACATGTATAGAAAAACATAAAAACAAGGACATTTGCCATCGTAAAATGCATCTGCCCTTTCTGTCCTTTCTGCTAAAAATAGCTTTTATTTTTATATACAAACGATACAAGTCCACTACTTTTTTTTTTCTTTTATTTCGTAAGCAGAAAAAGCGCGACTCCTAGCCCCCACAAGCTGATTTATGAGCTTTGTACACTCGTTAAACTGATTCGATAGATTTTACCGACCTTTTTTTCTTCTTTTTTTTTATTTTTTTCGTGCGGAGTAACGCTACGATTTTTATAATGGAACTACACATATAGAGGAATTAGTTGTAATTAATTACCGATTTTATGCTCTGCTTTCCTTTTCCAATCAACCAAATTATTCAATGTTTTTCTAGTTTTGTTTAACCTTTTTTTATTACTTAATTTATGTACTTAAATTAAAGTTTTTAACTATTGATTTTTTTATTTATTTATTTTTTTCTGTTACAGGTGAGTACCAACGACATGTTGCGCAGCACCGTACTCACGGATTTCATTAATTTAATGGCAAGTAGATACTGTAAAATTGTTTTACGATCGCATTCATTTTATATATAACAAACGAAAAAGAATGGATAATGGGATACTCAAATACAGTTATATAACCTAACCTAACCTTTTTTTTTATATTAATGTCTTTTTTGCTGATTCAAACGATTTAATTATTAGGAAAATATATATATATATAATTTTTATGTACGGAAAAAAACATTTAATTTAAGATTTTTTTTTTTTCGTCATAAAACTTTTTACATCATAAAAAAAAGAAATTAAAAAAGAAACATAATATTTAAGTATTAGATTTCTGTTACTTATTTCTCAAATTCACTGCTCTGAGAAAAATGTCAATGCTCGTAAATAACTTTGAGTTGTAATGAAATAACTTTTTCGAGACGAGTACAAAACTCTGAAAAAAAAATTTAAGAAACTGCATATGCGATTGTTTTAAGATTTTAAGGATAAACATATTTAATTATTTACTTATCTGGCAAATAAAGAAAATTAATTTTATTAATAAATTAGGAAAATAAATGATTCATTCAGTCGATCCATAAATTAAAGATCCATTGTTAACTTTTTCTGAAACCGAAGCGCATTTATTTGTCAAAATACTAACTTGATATAATTAATCATTGAAACGTGTTTTGAAGTTTATACTTACACTGATTACACTTTGGCTATGACCCTTTCAAAAAGTTAGATTCTAGAATCGTTGAAAAGTTAGGTTGCACACGAAAGCCCCTCACACACATTAATATAATTTAATAACTTGATGGATTTCTTTATGAATATCATTTACAAAATACTTTAAACTTTTTCTATACGTGATGCCTGAATTATTTTAATTTCTTAAAATTAGAAAAAATTTATAACTGATAACCACTAAATTTGTCAGTTAAAGATAAAAACTAACAGCTGTTCTCATAATTTTCCTTTATTGTTCTTTTAATTTATTTTTTAATGCCCTCGTCAAATTAATACTCGCTATTTTTATTGATATATTAAATTTTTTAAATTATATTACCAAAAGATTCTTCTGCATTAACTTTTTATCGGATTTTCGTTGGCCAGGAGTCAAATCCATGCAAGATCAAAAATTAAAAAAAAAGTAAATAAAATAAAAAATTTGTCGCTATTTTTTCTTCTTCAAATTAAGCACCTTGAGTTAAATTTAATCTTAAGAACATTTCAATAGTAATTGAGCATATTCAGAGTAACAAGAGTAAACAAAGCAATATCGTAGAAACGAGCTTTATCCGATTTGAAATATCTTTAAAGATTCAATTTCAAGAATAGGTATAGGATTAACTTCTATACAGAAAACATAATCGAGGTTATTAAAATCTTGCTAAACACGAATCGTGTGTTGTATATTTTCTCTATTATTAAACAGAGAATAAATTGTTTAATATTTTGAGGTTGTTATATCACAGATAAATCCGTCTCTTAGTAGTTTTCTTTCTGTTTTTCAATGATATCAAATAATAATTATTTAGACAAAGGAGAAAGATTTTACTGAAAAATAATTAAAAAATAATTTTATGTCAAAAGGTTTAACTAAATATTTTATTTCCTGCTTTGATGGTATTGACGTTAAATGAAGTAACAACAAAGTACGCATCTTTCGGTGAAGCACAGAGAGAATAAAGGAAAACAATTTAATTAATAAAACTGAGAAATTCTCCTTCTATCATTTTCTACTAAAAACACACGATATTGCTTTCTAAAAGATAATTTCTTTGCTAAAATTATTATTTTATGCATCATTAATTTTATCGATTATATTTTTTAATTTAAACAAAAATTTATTAATATTTGTAAAAAAAAAGAGTATTTTCTCGTTTTCTAGAAGTTGGATAACAAAAAAAAAGCTCAAATATTTCTTCAATATAAATTACGAGAGTTAGAGAAGCGCGCACAAATATAATGGCCCGGGGCTATCAAAGCGCAACATAAGCTTTTGAAAATTTTCTTATGTACAGGTGCATTATAAGTTAAGTTTATCTCTCCGAGACTATTTCTAACGTCTTGAACTAGAAAACTTGAAAAATAAAAAAATGATGCGGCTTTATAAGAATGAAATATCAAGTTTCTTATACTCTCTTGTTTCTTGTAAGAAAAGAAAAAAAAAAGTTTTCTATGAGGCTTGTGCTTCTTGGAAAAGCTCAATTATAATTTATCAAATTCTCTATCTCTGTTTTATGTATAAAAAAAAATTTTTTTTTTCATCACAAGGTATTATTTTGTTATTTATTCTTAGTTACTACTACTAAAGCTTATTTAAGTGATATGTATGAGTTTGCATAAACAAAATTATGTTAGAGTAGTTTAAATATAAAAAAATTACTTCTGTATAGCAGTTTAATGACTACTTTGTTATAGGTCAAAACTTCATTTTTTATGGATCAAAGTTTGCAACTTTTTTTTTTTTTTATGTATCTAATAAATTTTCTAAACCTAAAAGGGATGATATATTTATTTAATTAACGTTATATATAGAATATTCTTAATTTAATGAAGAAATAAATTTAATTTTAAAGGTGTCGAATGCTAATGAACTGTGTGTTATATATATAGCAAAGTAATAACATTTTCTCAACAACAAAACAACAGATGGGAAAATTTCTCTAACTTGAATTTTCAAAATGAAAACAAGCAAGCTTTACTCAACGTTACGGAGTTTAGTATAAGAAGAGGCGGTTGTTAAAGAAAATGCATGTAAATTACTGTCAGTATGTACTTTGAATGCAAGTATCAAAAAATCAATATGTAAATTTTCAAAAAAAAGAAATTAAATTTTATACCAACCACGTACGATAATAATTGTCTGTACTTTTAGTTCTAGACTCTATTTTAGAAATAATAAACAGGCTTGGGTTATTACGTTGTTCGAGGAAATATTGGCATTTTTCATGTCACTTTTTTACAACCCTCCTTCGCTTACATATTTATTTAACGCTATTTTTTTTAAGAATATATAAAAAAATGCGTCCCTTCTAGTTTATGTCACATTATGTAAGGAAAGAACAATTTATACCGCGATATGTCACACACGTGTTATTTTGTCAATTTTTTTGACACTGTTTTATCAAAGATTATTATTAGTCTAACATTCGGTATATCAGTGTCATTTATTATGAGAAACGTAATAAATTTTATTATTCTATTATAAATCATAAATATTTTTACGATATAAAAATTTTTTTTTATGATAAATGAATTTCCTAATTTTAAATTATAAATAAATATTTTTTAGTAAAAAAGTTTATTGAACCTTTTGTAATATTTTGTAACGATAAATGTAAAAAATAAAGCTAAAATTTTGAGGAAAGGGAATCCCTTAAGGGAAAAGAAGCTTAATTATTCAGTGTTAGAGATAGTTTTAAGTGAATAACTAGTAGTACAGGTCAATATACTGGCAGGAAGGAGATTTTTAAGCATTGATTCGATACAGACAAGCTTCTTAATTATTCTCTTCAGGATTTCATCAAAAAGGGTAAATTCAAGAGCTTCGTTTCCCACAGAGGACTAACTCGTTCGAGGATTGAGTCCACTTAGAATTTTCTCGATTATCGTTTCAAAAGCAAACCCTGATTTTCCTGAGTGCTAAAGAGCTTCCTTAAAATGCTTATAAAATATTTTTAAGCTATGAAACGCTCTAGGTATTGCAAAATGATCTTGCATAAGTATTTTTGTAACATTCAATTTTCAAAAAACCATTGTAGCAAAGTTATGAAATTTTCCAAAATTACATATTTTTGTCTGTTTAAGAAATTATTTATTACGATGTTATCGAGTAAAATAGTGATTTTTTCATAGAATGTGAAAATTACTCAAAAATGAACATATTAATTAGAGGAATCTGTTTGCTACAGGCAGAATTTTAACATGGAAAATGTTCATAGGCAGCGGTATCTGAAAAAAGGTTGACAAATATTTTCGACTTTGGGGTTTAGAATACATTGGTATTAGGAGAATTCAGCTTTATGGATTCGGAGTATAAGTTAAAACTTTTTAGGTTAATATGCTCCATGCTTCGTGTTTAATCACAAATCAATTATAAGATTTTTTATTGTTTTAACGATTGCATCTAAAATGTATAGAAATATATAGAAAAATGGAAACCAAAAAAAAATTTTTTTTTGTTTTAAGAAAAATTCTAACATTTCATGGCAACGTGTATCCAAAATGAGAAAAAATAGTTCAAATTAAGCTAAATTATTACATTTTTTTTATGTACCAAGTTGTATACAATTGCATAAAACGACACTTTGAATTAAAATACAAATTTTTTCGAAATTATCAGTTCAATGAGTTGCTTTAAATTCTTGTTTGAAAATACCAATTTTTTCACAATACTTTTAATATTGATTTTACAACTGTAATATAAATATTTTATTTATTCGTCCCAATTACTTATAACAGCGTAAATCCATAAAAATTTCTTTACAAAAGAAAGTAAAAAAAAAAAATTTAAATTGCTAGAAAAACACTCAAAAAATCTATCAATAGAATATTTTCAAAAGAAAAAGCAAAAAATAGATTAAAAAGATAAGACCTTTCGAATTCGTGAAGAGTAAAAAAATTTAACGTATCAGTAAACAGACTGTCTAGTATCGGATGATTGCATAGTTTTATAGTGTTAGAGTACATGTAGAGAAAAGATATTCGAAGGCTCATAGAGAGAGGAAACACTCGATAGCAGGTGTTACAGTCATTTTCGGTTCTTGAGTAGACCAAGAAAACACGAAAAAAAATAATAAAAATGTATACTTGCATTAGACATCTAAATTTTCGATACATAAAGAAATTTTGTTGATATTACAAATTTTTCTAAATAAAAATAAAGGGTAATTACATGAAAAGCATTAATTAAAATCCAGTATAGAAAATGAACGTTTTAAGAACGGATATTAAAGCTCAATGTTATATATGACGATAGAGAGAAAATTTTCATTTTCATTTTCCAACTTTTCTGATTTCTTAAGAAAATTATACATAATTATATAGTTTTATGTTAGTTTTCTAGAGAGTAGAAAATAAAATGTAAATAACTCAAAAGAATATAAACTTTTATCGAAGTCTATATTACAAAATTGGATTTATGTAGGTGGCGCTTTCTTTACATATATATAAATATCAGCTATATATACCACATCGCTTACAAAAGTTTTAAAGTAAAGCTCATAAGTTTATACAGCCAGGTAAAATCTTGTAATAATCTTAAATTTATTTACAAGTTTGTAATCAACTAATATACTTTGCTGATAATCAAAAAGTTATTTATTTTTTTTTCAAACTTTTTTAATTAAAATATTTTCTCATCGAAGATCAAAGAAAAAAAGTGTTGTAAAAATATAAATAATTCTTTATATGTGTGCTTGATCCCTTGTATATAACCGTTTACCTCTAGATAAGCACGAAATCCCTCAATTACAAGATACAACTGCTTGGAGTACAAGTTATATTATAGAGAGCGAATCCCCAGAAATCCGTAATCATATACATATTAAAGTAATACTATCACTATAAGATACACATGTTACATAGGTTTTTTTTTGAGATAAAAATATGTTATACAAGAGGTAGCTATCTTTATTGATTCAAAATATGCTCATGGCAGAATTGAGTGACAGGTCATTTTCCGGGGCATAGCACCCGCCATACTTAAGTTCCTATCCTTTTTGACAGAAACGGTAGATATAGAAACACGTGTGAGAGAGTTGGAATCCCAGTGGGATAATCGTTAGATGTCGATATAATTCCCTTGAAATATACCGAGGTCAATTATATTGTTTAAGTAACGCTTGAACGGAATCTTATTAAGAAAGAAGGATGTGGTGGTGGTGTAGCATAGTGAAAATATATATTCTTATAATCGGAAACACATTATTATATATTTATTTCCGTTTTTACGTGTTCCAGATTGATGAGATATTTAATAGAAAATTCAATAGCTTTTATAGGTTATATAATTATTTATTAATTGAAAATTCAAAACTATTATGAAATTTCTTTTTTACTTTTTTTTTTTTTAACTATTCTCTATTTTAATAAATTTTCTCATCAATTTACAATTACAAAACTTGTTTAATACAAAGATCTTTCAGTTCCAGCTGGCTTGATCTAACTATACAGTTTTAGGAAGTTGAATACATAGGGAAATTCAAGCGTAATTTTCGAGTTCATGCTCTGGTTATAAACGTTTTCTCTATATATCCTTTTGCTTACTTGCTTGCCTGCTTGCTTGCTTGGATCGTTCATCTACCAAGGCGTGAATCCAATAAAACTCTTGTCAGACTTATATTTTACTTTTTAGTAATACTTAAAAGCTTTAACCTCTTTTACTAATTCCTTTTTTTCAACTTTTGAATTAATTCTTATTTTCGTTTTACTAATTTTGGATATTCGTCTTTTTGATAGGTATTTTCGCAAACTTGTACTCAAAATACGACTTAAATATTCAGATCATCAAAAATGAAATGAAAAATACCCATTGTTACTCTGAAAAAAAACCTGGTTGACAGGAAATTTTTGATTTAATTAATTGAAATAAATAGAGACGGTAGGTGAGAGTTATTAAATTTTTTATTAACTCCATGAAACTTCGGGTACCCAAAATTTTTGTTTGTCCCCTTCCCTTAATAAATCTCTAATAATTTTATTTAAAGTAGACAAACAATACAAAGTATCCAACCAATTTTAAAGGGGAAAAAGGCATTTTGAGACTAATCTTGTTGGCTCAACGTTTATAAAGAAGCCGGGTGTATGCGCCACCTCAACCCTTAGAATGTAACTTAAGATAAGAGAGCAAATTAGAAAGGCGTTTTTTAAGACATTTTTTTAAATTTATTTTCTCATCTCCTTTATTAGTTATAACTTTACATTTATTTTTAATATTTATATGATTAAATTTTTTTTAAATGAAAAATTTTTTTTTTTTAATTTCTATAATTAAAAGTATTTATAGAGGGCACCAAAGGTGCAGAAAATGTAGTCGGTCCATGTTCTAATCTTAGAATTGGCATGTTAGAAATAAAAAAATCAAAAAGATTCTTAATAAGTGATGTTTCTCATAGGGCAATTCACCTAAAATAGAAAAAAAAAACCGAAAAAAAAAATGAGACATTCGGAAAGAAATTTTTTAAAATAGACGTTGAACCTATTTGCTGCCATCTATAAATGGAACTAATTATTTAATTACTAATTTGTTTGAAAATTTAATTGTTAATAATAATGTTTAGAAAAAATTGTAAGATCATAATAAAACAGCTGAGAAAAAAATAAATAAGAACAAACTTAAGAACGTCATTTCTAATTTGATCCTCTATCTCTAGGAGCAGGTGACAGTGCACTAAACACAATTCAATCCAAAAAGTACTAAAACCCTAATATAAAAAATTCACAATAACCCACTAAAATTACATAAGTAAAATAAAATCTCCAATTATCCTAAAAAAAAATGATTAAACATAACGAATAACATATGAGTTAATTGAAAAAATCCGATTAATTTATTTTCCAGAATTCGAAAAACAAAACCCACCCCAAACGATACAATTGAATTAAATGATTACGTAACACAGTCTATATATATAAATTTCAATTTTTTTTAATCAAATAAATATCAATTGAAATATAATAAACGTGTTTGGTATACATAATGTCGAGAGAAAACGTTACGTAAAATAATGAATTGAGAAAGTCCTTACGTAAAAGTTCTAGTGAATCTAAGGGTATATAATATTCAAAAAGGTTGATGTTTATTATATAAATATTATAGAGAAAAACCATTATAAGATTTCCTATTCTAAATACCTACCTGCTCCTTTTATTAATAAGGCTTCGTATTCAGTTAACATCCTAAGAATTTATTCAAAATATCTATATAAAAGACTTTAGGTTAATGGACAGGGTTTTAACTGGACTATTATACATTTAATTTCTCCTTTTTTTTTTTTTTGATAATAAAATTTTATATTATGTAATAAGTTTTGACTTTCTTTTTTAAAAAAGTTTCTTTGTACTTGTTTGTTTTGAATTGACGTGTGTGTGTACTTTTTTGACAAAATAACAGCCTAGTAGGATTTTTGGATGTCGTCCAAGTCTACAAGAAATGTTTTTCGCAAAATTTGTTTTTACAGGAAAGATTTTTTTTGTTTGTAATTATTCAAAAAATAAATAGTAAACTGCATTTTACATATTTTTTGATCTACTAGAACTTACCTCTGTTATTGTAAGTCTGACCATATATACTGTTTTTCCCTGAATTAAAAAAAAATTTTGTTATTCTCAAAAATTTGGTCCTTTGAACCGGATAAAACCGAATAAAATTAGTAAAACTTTATAAAAATAAATATTATTTTTAATAAAACAAACAAAAAGCTTAAAAAAATATTCCATTTCAGTAAAATGAAATTGAGTAAAATAATTAAATTTTAGTTTTTAACATATAATTTTAATAAAATGGTGGTAAATATATGTTATGTTTATATTAGTTTATGCAAGGTAAATATCATAGATAAATTTCTCAATTAGATTACATCAAATATACTAGAAACTAGATTCGTACTCGTGAGTTTATTTAACCACAAATAAATTCTCTATATATTTCTGAGTTTAATATTAAATGAAAAAATATTTAATTTAAAAAAAAATGTTGTTTGTTAAAAATCAAATATTTAAGCTAATGTAAATGAAGTTAATTACACAAAGCATCGGAGCCTTTGTCTTTCTCATGCGTCATTTCACAGCTATTCGATTGTCCTCTATACATATTTATATATGAATTTATACCAAATTAGAAGGATAATTAAAGTTTATTACTTTTGAAACGATATTGATATAGAGGAGACCTTGATTAATTCGACATTTTTTACTTTTTAACTATAATAAATAAATATTTCGAATTCCAGCTCTAATTAATCACGAATTTCAGTATAAAGCTCTTTTGGTATCGAAAAAATTTAATTATATTTTCTTTGTTATTCAAACTCATTCTCTTCCTCTCTCTCTCTCTTAGCTAAATTTATATCTTTTATGAATCCTCTTATCGTACAATTACTCTACATTAAACGCATTCTCAAACCAAACTCAGTCTCAATCAGTATTTTAAGCCTATAATTGAATGTATATCCAAGTTTACAGAAGACCACTTTCATCCTCTTTAGACTTTACCCTCCTTAGATCTTATCTTCTTAACCTCAATTTGGCTTTTTGGTTTTCCCATATCTTATTTAACGGGATATTTAAATAATAACATTTTAATTATTTAATTAAATTTTATTTTTATTTTCGTTTAAGTTCTATTTTTTGCTCTTTTACAGTGTATTTATGAACAATAATCTTGACATTTTCTTCTTAAGTCGTAGTCGCCAATAACTGTAAAATAAAATTTATGTCTGTAATTTAATTTTTTTAAACAAAAATGGGAGACTTATGACTATTTAAAAGAGATTTTACAGAAAAAATAGCTTTTTTCGATTAATTATCGACTTTCAAAATATAATTTTTGTGCTTGAATGGCTGTGAAACACGAGCCTAAAATTTCTTACGGTATTTTCAAAACTCGATGTGTACCTACACTGTAAAAATATTGTAAATACCATGCAGAACTAATGATACAGCTTCGCGATTGGGTAACCTAACTTGTGTCACAACTTTTATACTATTTTTTTCAATCGATTTCTTTTCTTCAGTTTTTAAGTTTTTTAAACTACATAATCTAAATCGTTAACGCTGTCTTCATAGCATTCTTTATAATTTCTCTGTGAATTAAGTTAACAGTTAAAATATAAGAATTATCTTAATACATAATTTATTATAAGATAAGCAAAGATAATAAAAAAACTAATTACAGAATCAAATAGAAATAACACAAAAATAACACATACAATAATTTTAAAATAATAAAAAAGTCTGGTTTTTCAATCTGAGAAAATTGGAGTTTTAGAAAAATATCTAATTAATGATTTTCTAACTGTTCTATAAATAACTACACTGAAAAAAAAATCCACTTGCGGCTAGCGTATTTTTTTTGCTTTAATGACCAGAAACTGAACCAAAATTTTTCAAAATATCTTTTTTACCTTTCAAATTATTTTCAATTATTTGAGCAAGAAAAAAAATTCCGCAATGCACAAGCGGAACTCTGCTAGCGGCAAACACATTTTTTTTCAGTGTAGCAATTCAATAAATTAAAATAATTTTGCACTTTTCTTTAATTTTTTTTGCTTTATTCAGAAGACAATTAAATGAAAAAAGTTTAAAATTTTTGTAGCTAACAATTACAAAAAAATAAAATAAAATTTTTAATTAAAAAAGAAAATTAAACTTACGTTCGCACGTTACAGTGTCACAATTAAAATGACGTTCGCCTTCATTATTATTTGTAACTTGATCTTTATTTGAGACTTCTTTACCATTTGGCCTTTATTTATAATAATAAAAAACAACAACGTTAAAATAAATTAAAAAGAAAAATGTATTAATTAAAAAAGAATATTACGTGTAAGAACATTTTTTAACACATTCTCTTCTTAGATTCCTATCTGGTATTTCTAAAATTAATAATTAATATTTTTTTAGCTATCAAATTATTTTTAAATTTCAATTTATTAAAATAATTAACTTACTTTCACAAGTTACATTTTCACATTCAAAATCAAATGGTAACCCTATTTTAAAAAAAAATTGAATTAAAATTAAAATTAAAAAAAGATTAATTATGTTTATACCTTGAGCATAAATAAATACGAAAGTAATAATAAAAAAAATATTTAAAATGTAAGTTTTCATTTTGAGTATTTTTTTTTCTTGTAATACTAACTGCACTTAAAAATTCTTAACTGTTTGATTTATATTAAAATCATTGAGCATTTATGCAAAAATTATCTCAATAGATAATTAATTATAAGATAATCAAAGATAATAAAAACTAAATTAATTATAGAATCACAAAAAAGTAATAAAAAAAAGTGTTCTGTTTTTAAATGTTATCATGCCTCAACTCTGATTAAAGGTTACACATTTTTGAAGTGTAAAAATTGAATTACTAAAATATGTTCCGTCTTTGTATATCATGATTTCTATGATTCAATTACATATTAAAACATTAATCATATTAAGTACTAATAAAATTAAAATTTTTTAATTAAATGAATTTATATAATCGTTATCTTTCAATTTTTACGTTATTTTTCACGTTATTTTTTAATTTTTAATCATATTTTAAAAATCGCCGTGACTTATTAAAAAGTTAAGGCTTTTAAAATAATAAAAACAAAAAAATAAAATAATATTTATATTGTTTATTGTTATTAAAATTTCGTGCAAACCGTTTTACACGTGGATAAAGATAATATTTTTTTTAATTTTTAATTTTCGAATACGTAAGGTAGAAACTTTATGAGACAATTTCAGTTTATTTATGATCTTTTAGTCAATAAAACAATTAAAATTTGAGTCATTATATTAATAAGTAAAGTAGTTTAGATTACGGATAAGTAAAGTGTTTAGATCCCCGAAACCAAACCTAATCTAAATAGTAGCACCTGAAAATTCATCAAAAACTCACTAATTTCCGTTGGAATTAGACCTCTAGGTCACGACAGGCCCCAGAAAACTTCAAAAAACCGTTTTTTGGAGTTTTTTTAAAGATTTTATTTAATTTCTCCGACCCGTAAACAGATAATACTCTGCCCATAGGCTGGAAAACTTAAAATTGTCATTTTTCAATAAAAATTTTTTTAAATAAAAAAAATAATAATGACCCCAAAATATAATTTTAAATTTTTTCGAAAATCAGTTATTTAAGGATGAAAAAAATATTCCATCATTAAATTTTTTTTTTACAGTCCTGGTAAGTTAACTTTTTAGAAAATCTCATAGTTATTAAACTGATTTTTAACAATAGTCACCATTCTGCAGTCTCAATCGCGCTCTTCTGTCACTGCCGTTTATCCGCGCTTTATGTATTTAAAAACCAAAAATATACGTAAACCGCGGTTAAACGGTGGTGACAGAAGAGCATGATTGAGACTGCAGAATGGTGGCTATTATTAAAAATCAGTTTAATAATTATGCTTTTGTATTTTTGACCCAATAATAAACTGTGTAAAATAAAAATTTCACTACTGATATTAAAATTTACAAATATTACATAATTTTACATCAAATTATTATTTATACTCTATTTAGTTTGTATTATTTATAATTGAATTAAATTATTATTTAAATTAACATTGATTTTATAATGAATATTAAGTACTGTAAAAAAAAAAAAAATAAATTATTTTTATACTGTAAAATTTTTTTTATTCAATAGTAGTAACTTACTTTGACGTTATCAAACATATTAGTTTTTATTTTAAATAAATATTTGAGAACTGATTAAACTAGTCAAAATCATTTGTTTTGACCTTGGATTATATATTTATTTTTGGTATATCTGTCTAGAGTTTAAATAAAATTTATTTTATTTTTGATAAGTCTTAAATAACTTAGTCATAAAAATTGTTAAATTAACCTATTTAAAAAACAGAAAAAAAGATATTATGCTGATAACGTAGTTAAATTTCATACGGTAGCTCTAAAAATTCTTACTTTTTGTCAAATATTTCGATAAAAAAATAACAGCCTTTAAAAAAATCCAATCAATAGCCCCCTAATCCCAAAATAAAAACTTTTCAACATCGACTTTAAACAAGTTTTAGACAAAACGGCGTTAAATAGTTATAAGATTTTTATATTTTTTCGAGTGAAAGAAAAAAAAAATAAAGTAAAAATCGATTTTACATTTTTGCCAATTTATTCAAGTAATATAAGCAAACTAGTTTTCTTCTCTCTATTTTCTTCGATTTTATACGTTAATCTAATGTTGATGCTGATCGTTTTATATATATTATAATGCAAAAAAAGCAAAACTAACATCCTATTACATTATTTTTTTGTGGTTAAGATAAAAGTAAACGACTCTTTCTGGTATAATTTTCTAATAAATTTTAATTATAATCTTTAAAGTTAATTAAATAAGTAAAGAAAAATCTTGTGTCTATTTTTGATGAAAAAAAGAAGAGAATCTTTTGTTCTTTTTAAAAGATAGAACATTTAAGTTTTATATGTACTTTCAAGATCAGAAAGACTCTTTTAGTTTAAGAAACAAGAAAAAAAATCAATGTTTTTGATCTTAAGAATTGGTCTAGACAATAAGAGAGAAGAAAAAAGAAAGTTTAAAAAATATTGTTGATTTTCGAGCAAGCTAAACAAAAGTTTCAAGAGTACTATTATTTCTGACTTTAAATATTTCATAATACTAGGGACGCCAGAAATTCAATATTCTTTCATATTTCAGTAAATTATTTAAATTTTATTACTAAGAATTAGTTAAATTTTGACAAAATTTAAACAAACAAGTATTTGATAAATTTTAGTAAATACGATTACGTTGTAAGCTAGCTTACAGGACACTTGTATCTATAGATGAATAGGGGAGAAGCGGGTTAGTTGACCTGGCAAGAATAGTAGGAATTGGTTTCCAGAACAGTGTAATAATTTTAGTACATGGAATCAAAATCTAATATATATTTATATATATTTTGTTTTATTGTAATAATTTTGTTTATATTTTTAAAAATTTATGAAAAGAATATTTTAGAAAATGAAGTAATTATATTTATTAATTTTTGAGAAAATATATATGGACCAATTTTAAGGTTATGTTATTATTTGTTTATTTATAAGAAATATATGAAATTGATAATTTAGTAAATAACAAAAATAAATTTATGTTTTGTTATAAAAAAAGTGTTAAGGATAAAATTTTAAGATGAATTTCATTGCTTTGATTTACTTTTGATTGCCAACTGACCCAAAAAAGCACTTTTTTTAACAAATAATTTTCTACTTCAAAAAAAAATTTATGCTAATAAAAAAAAAAAGAGACTAAATTTAAATTTAACATAAATATTATTTAAACAGCTTTCACGTCTGCCAAAGTACCCGGTTCTCCCCTACACGAGTCGTTCATGTACATAAATTATCAACGTAATATTACTAGATAATAAAATTTTTGATGTCCTAACCTATAAAATATTAAGTGAACCTACAACATGTTTAGTTGTCAAAATTACCATTTTTGAATATAAATATATTTTCTAATAAATAAATAAATACACACACATATACCTTCCTATATAACTCATTTCTATGTGTGGGTGTAAAATAAAGTCGTAAAAGTAACACCTGGATCTTTCGCAAATATTTATACCTAAGGACTATATGTATCAAACATATGTAATGGCTTTATGTTATATATTATTCGATAAATTTTTTTTCTTCATTTTTTCTATCTTTCGCATTTTTTCTTTTTATATTTTCTGCTTTTTTTTTCTTTAAATATGTAATTTATTTTGGTATTTGCATTTATATCGTAAATATTGTTAACGATAATTGATATTGTTTTAAGGTAAAGCAACAATTTTTTATTGAAATTTTATTCAGTGAGTTTATGATAATTTTTTGAAAATTTTATTCAGAAAAAATTTTTTAATTAAAGGAGTACTGTAAAAAGTAACTTTCTTAGATTTACAAAAAAAAATAGATTTTTTTCGAAAAATTAGCGAATTTTCAAAAAAATTTGTAAATATTTGATGAAAATCGTAAATTTAATAAATTTAGTATAATATCGAAAAATTCGAGAATTCTCGATTTTTTTTTGTGATTTTACGAAAAAAGCTGTAAATACACAACTATTTTTTGTAAATTTTCGAAAAAAAATTGTAAATTATCAATTTTTCTTGCGGATTCACAAAAAAAAATCGTAAATATACGATTTCGAATATTCACAAATTTTTTCGAAAATGTTCTAATTTTTTTGTTAATATAAGAAAGTTACTTTTTACAGTGAGAGTATGCTTTGACAAATAAGAAAGGAAAATATTTATGGTAACCTCCGAAAAACTGAAGATTTTTTTCTGTGCTTAACTAAAAAATATGATCCGATTTGAATTTACTTTACAAAATCGCAAAACTAAATAAGAAAAAAAATTATGAAAAGTTCCAAGTCGACTGTGCTTGTGGAATTAGTTCGTCCCTTGTTTTATAAAATTACACATAAGATTTTCAAAAACGAAAATTCAGTTTCTTGCAAACTTGTCACGTAATATAATCTTTAAAGTTGAACTTTACTTCGGCACATGAAAATTTCGCTCAAGTTATTTTAATTTTTCAATTTTTAGACTCGCATAACAATAATGCGATGAAATATTTTAAAAGTTATTAAAATGTAACGCTGGTTAATAAACCGAAAAAATAATAAAATTTACATTATAAAATACTTAAAAATATATTATTTTATGAGATATTACATTAAAAAATTTATCAATAAAATATACTGTTACTGTCATTTCAAAAAAATATTTACAATCCTCATAAAAATGTATATTTATGTATATTATAAAATGAATAATAAAATTTATGTACATGGGCGATTCTTTCTCACTCATTTTCTTCCCTTGTCCAAAAATCAATAGAATCTAGAAGGATGTCTAGTATTAAGTAAGAAATTTCTATTCTTATTGGTTTGTATTTTTATAATTTTTAATTGAAATTTGATAATTAAAGGAAAATGAAAATTACCTTTATTTGCAATAATACAAAACTAGTATACATTTGTATAAAATTGTATAACATTGGTAAATTTACAGGCATGAATAGACCGGAACATTTGGGACGCTAAATTACAATGCATGGCTGACTTCAATATGTTGGAAAAATACCCCCGATGACCTCCGTTTATTCAAATGTGCCTTACAGGCTTAGAAACACCAAGCCCAGTGTTATAAAATAGAGTTTTAGGCAATTTTCGAAATAACGCTGTCATCTTGCAATTCAAACAAAATACTTCCGATTGGTCTCATTTTTTTTGTATAAGAACCACTTTTCAATACCCGTAAACTGCATTTTTTATCACTGATTATCTTATCGATATAGACAATAAACCAAATGCTCATTTTTGACCATAAATGACCAAATTTTAAATTGCTGCAAAAAATTGCAGTTTTCATTAGAAACAGATCTTATAGGTTTCAAAAATTTCGTATAAGTTCTAAGTTTTTATAAATTTTTTATTCGTTTCTTTTTGATTATTCATTTAGCATATTATATGATAATTTAAAGAGTCTCAATTTAAGGTTTTTTAAAAATAACCATATTTTATCACTAAATTTATAGAGCCATATCTCGGATACAACTAAAGATAAAAGAACGAGTAAAAAAATTTTTAAATTTGGAACTTGTACAAAATTTTTGATATCTGTTAAATTCATTTTCATAAAAAATTGCAAGTTTAGCAGAAATTTAAAAATTTTGGTTTTCTGACTACATCGATACAGCGATAAGATAATTACTGATAAAAATTGTAGTTCACTGAGAATAAAAGCTGAGATTTAAACCCAAAAAACGGTATTTGGAAAATCGCCTAAAAACTCTATTTTATAACATTCTCGCTACATTGAGCCCCGCGTCCTAAAAAGGTCCAGAAGGCACATTGGAATAAACGGGGGTATATTAACATATTAAAGTCATCCATGACTATAGATTGTAAGTATATTCCTTGTGAGTCTAAAAATTTAAATTATGAATTTGATGATCATCTAAACGAAGAAATTTTATTCGGAGTATACACAGATGTAAGCAAGGTTTATAATCAAAACTCAGTTGGAAGTGTCTGATATTACCTTTAATCAGGAATTAAAAACTCAAAGAACTTAATTAAATTCTCAAATATTTTTCTGTTGAGTACCATACCGTATCAATTGCATTCGACATTATTGTAGAAAATTTACAAATAAGTACATTTAAACTGCTTTATTAAGTTTTGTATTAATCTGATAAATTCTCATAATCATAAGGAAATCAGTCTATACAAAAAACTGATGCATAAAGAAATTCAAAAAATACAAAAGAAAAATCAACAAACAGTGAAAATTACCTGGGTTTCTTGAGTAAAAGGAATCAAAGAAAATGAAAAGGTTGTTCGAATAGCTGAAATTGAAAATTTGGATGAATCAGCTAATATTCTAATACAGTATACTGCTATTACAACAACAAGCTCTCTAATTTAATAAATCATACTTTGTACAATTATAATTTACCCTTTAAATATCATCACCCAAATTACGAAACGCACAGAGAGTATAAAAATTCAGATCCATTTCCCTTTAATTGAAGACCATCCACAAATATTTCTACATCTCACCTATTATTCAACAGAAAAACGTAGCCCAGTAACATAGAATCACCCATATATGTAAATTTTATTAAAACAAAAATTTTTATTAAAAAATATTGTAATTAAAATTTAATTTTGAAAAAATTTAACGTACAATTGTTAAGCAGCTAACTCTGAAATATGAATTTTAATAAAAATAAAATATTTAAAAAAAATAAAAATTTTGTTATAATTAAAATCAAAAAGTTTATATACATTTGTTTAAAACAAATAAAAAAAAAAAATGTTTTCTGTAAACATACATATATAATTTAAATTTTTTCATCATACATATTATATTTTTTTTATGTTATTTAATATCTCTTTATAACGATTAACATCAAAAGCCTCTTTATATTATAAGAGTTTGAGATAGAAAAAAAAAATTTTTTTTATTCAAATAATAATAATAGTAATATTAAATTCCACTTACTGTTAATTTAAAATATAAAATTCATATTATATATACTAGTTGCTTCATCAAAAATTAAAGTGGTTATTTTAAATCCCTGAATTTTTTACACAAGATTAAACTTTACTATGAAGAATTTTTATAAAATATTTTTTATATGGAAAGTATTTTTTATCAACATATTTTCATTTTTTTTTTTTTTTTTTTTGTAGTATTTTTGAATTGGTTTATTTAATGTTTTGTATATTGAAATATTACTTTTTATGAATGATATTATTAGCTTAAAAATAAAATCTATAAAGAATAGGGTAATAAACTGGAAGTTCCAATTGAATGTAAACAAAATGTAAAATTAAGTCCCTATGATAAAATAACTATAGTCATTGAACAACTTACAGAGAGCAGAAAATTTTTTCATGGGTAGCAGGAAACTAACCTTTAATCGAAAGAATGGTCATGTGATTCTACTGTGGTATGGAACAGAGATTTTTACTGTTAAGTGTGACATTATGCTATTTGACGATAATTTTACATAAAATTTTCTCGCAAACGAAATGATATTTGAATGCTATATAAACAGATGCAAATTTTGAATTTTTATCAATTGATATATTTTAAATAGCCTATAAATTTTCTTAGCATTTTAGATGTTTCATAAAAATAATTATAACCAATTATAAGTAACTTTAAATTTTCAATACGATTTACAGGTGTTTTGAATAATAATTTTAAATTATTTATACAACCCTAGGATTTTAGGAAATAAATAAACAAATAGTTTGCAGTAACAAAAAAAAAAAAAAAAAAAAAAAAAAAAAAAAAAAAAAAAAAAAAAAAAATATAATGCATCAGCCGGGAATCGAACCCGGATCGCCCGCGTGGCAGGCGAGCATTCTACCATTGAACCACTGATGCTTGTTATGAGAAATTTTATTTTGTACGTTATAAACGTTTCCTGTCTTGTTCGTTGGGAACAGTCGCAAAATTTTTTCACTGTCGGAAAATTGAAAATTTAGTAAATTTCCGTACGAAAAAATAAGCAAAGGGAAATTTTAAACAAACGCGAAAGTATTTAAATATAAAATAGAAAAATACCAAAGGTGTTTGGTGCAGTAACACTTGAGAAATCTGTGATATAAAGTTTGTGCTATCGAAGTAGTAATAATGACCACGTGGAGTGAAAATGAAAAGAAAGTTACTTAAAAACTACGTAAACTCTAAAATTATTGTTATTATATAGATATCACAGAAATTATATTGTATTTTTATGTAAGTTACTGATAGTAATCAGTGACAAGTTTGTACACAGAGTCCTATTTGGATACGTGTATGTAACGTAAAGTCGAAATAATAAATGAACCACTGATGCTGTTGGTTATGAGAAATTTTATTTTGTACGTTATAAACGTTCAAAAAATGTTTAATTTTCAAAAAATATAGTATAATTCCGATAAATTCTTGTGGCTACTTTAATTGTAAAAAATCGATTTAATTTGTTTATATATCTTACACTGAAAAAAAATGTTAAATAAAATGTACGAACATTTGCAATTGGAAGATTTGACTATTAATTTTAGGTAAAGTTATCCGAAGAATTGAAAATATTAGATTTTACTCTTTGAACATGATTTTTTACTATAATTAAGGTAATTTTTCTTGAATAAGATTTACTTTATAATTTAATTATACTCTTACTCTCTAACGTGTGTATAATGTTTATTTCTTATTTATTTATTATTTATTTTTTTTAATAATTTAATTTTATAATTTATACAATTATCGTTCCTTATATAGTATATGAAACCAAATTTTGTCACTTGCGAGAAAAAATATGTATAAATAAATTCTACTAAAACTAATAGTAATTTTTTTTTCCTATGCGGGTAGTTTATAAAATATGTGTTGGTAAAAAATAACATAAAACCATATTTTGAGAACTTCAAATTATTTTACTAATCAAAAGGCTAATTTTCATCAATAAAATTTTTTGAGTGCATTATACAATCGTTTCAATATATAAGCTGTTTCAAAACAAGGGATTAAATACCTTAACTAAAGCTTTGTTTTTAATCGATAATCAATACTTGATTTACCAATCAGAGTACTACAAGTCACTAGCAATTGCAAGCAGGATAATTTTTCAAGAAAATTGATTTGGATAAATAATAATTTAGAACTTCGAAAATCCGTATAAACAAACTAATTCTATTTTCATGGTATTTCTTGAAAAATCTGTATGCTTGCAATCGCCAGTGCTTCATAGTATACTTTGATTAGTGAACCAGGAATCGTCAAAATTTCAGCTTTGAATTACGGTGCTACGAAAAATAACTTTTACTATTTAAATTGTTTTGATTGTAACTCTAATATAATAAAATTTGCAAGGATAATTTGTCTACTTAATAAATTTATTTTTATTTCATTTAGGTTTTTTTACTTTTATTTGCGTGTTCACTGTAAACGTTTCCTTATTTTCTCTACTTTGTCTACGCTTACACGATACCCAAATTTCAGGGCTGAACTTAAATAAGCATACCAAAATTATTTTTAAGCAGAATCCACGTCCACTCTCAATAAACTCGATCTACTTAACGATTTCAAAAAAATCTGCTGTAAAAAATCACAAATTACAATTGACTAAACTTTTGAAATAACACAATAAACAATCACTTTATATTCCCTCCTACCATTTTACCTTTAAATTTCCTAAAGAATTTAGCAATTAATCGACGTTTTCAAATAGGTAAACTAAAATATCATCCTTTGGTTTTCTAACCTAATATTTATTCTTAACAGTACTAAAACTTGTACAATAACCGAAAGTTAATACCGCAATAGCAATTTATTTACGCTTGACCAATGATAATGTTCTAAATGAATTAATGTAACACCTGGTTCTTCGTGTTGATGTCATTGATTCGCCAAACATGTTGTCGACGAAAAGCCAACAATACCTATTACAAACAGTCCTATTATATATTTGCATTGCATTGAATTACATCAAGAACAAACTCATTCTAACACAGTGACAATGCTTAGATACACACGTATTTTACCAGAAATTTCCAGTAATAAAAATATACAGTAGGAAAAAAAAAAAGAAAAATTAGATTTTCTTAATTTATTTATGTTAAATGTTTATGTTTTATTCTTACAACGGGTAGTTGACTTTATTCATAAAACTTTATGTATAATAATAACTCTTGCATTTTAAACTTTATAGACGTAATGTACAAGTTATATTGCTCGAGGTCATTTTATTTTAAAAATTAAATATCATAAAAGCTGAAACATAAACAGAAGAGAGAGTAAAAAAGTTTTATAATTCTAAAATACAAAATACTCGAAATTAAGCATTTAAATTTTATTTAAACTACCAATAACGTAATTTAGAGTTCTAAATTAAATGAAAATAATAATTATGATTTTAAGTGGGTACTTGAATGGAGATCGAAATTGAATATCAAATTTCCTAGAAAATACCTAAATCGTATAAGAAAATTTATTTATGCATAAACAAATTTGAATGCGAGCCATAGAAGATAGCGAGGTTTATAAGCGTATAACAAAACTTATGTTGTTGAATTGTTATTGAAAATGTCTTATAAATTTATATACGATGTATAGAATAATAACGTTTTCGTCAGTTAATACACTGGAAATACTTAAGTACTTTAAAGCATACAGGGAGAGATCCGAAATTAAACTTTTTGAATAAGATTCTATGGAGAGGTTGAATTGTTCTATAAACTCGGATAATTAAATCAATAAATGTTTACGAGATAGAAAAAAGAAATTTTACCTTAATTTATAATCTACTTAAAAAAGAATAAATCTTAGGAATTTTTCAAGTTGCATAAGGAAAAAAAAAAATAAAGTTGAAAAAAGATAGAGAGAGGAATTCACTATGACAACGCTGACAGGCTAACGCAAGGTGTTAGTGCGCATCCATGACCACGCCTACGTCACTCTTACACGTTTAAAGTGGTGACGTCAGTTTTAGAGGAAAAGGGGTATTTAACCCTCCTGTAGTTGTTCTGCCTGTTGCTATACGTACCAGTACATCCTCCTCTTTAACCTCCTACCTCACTCTGTTCAAAAATATCACGTACCCCCGTTTTACTATTTTCCCTCCCTTCGAACTATAATATTCTCTACCTATAAACTAACAACCCTGTGATGTAGAGAGAGATAGATGGACTTTAGTTTAGGTAGACTTGCGTTTTATTGAAAACTTGTGAAACATACCAGTCAGTCATCCGACTCGTGATTATATAAACCTTCTATTATTCTATAAAAACCTTCGACTCTGTGTTTATTATACACCGTAATATTAAAAAAAAAGCTCGTTAAATTGTTGTTTATTTAAAATTAAATAAATTTTCGCCTATTTAATATTATTAAGAGTGACTTTTAAATAATTAATTATTTAATTAATTATTTGATTCTTCAAAAAAAGTATAAAAAAAATACGAATTATTTAAAACTTTTAATTAATTTTTTTTTTTTGATAAAAACTTTTTTATTGTTGAAATTGTTATTGTTAGTGGTTGAAATTGTGAAAAAAATAATTAATTAATTAAATAAAATAAAACTATTTAATTAATAATAAATATTAAATAAACTAAGTAAATAAAATAGTGAGAAAATAATAAAAATTTTTTTGGAGAACGCCGAGAAATCTTCAAAACAGCATCTATGGATCATAGGTTAGATCTTAGTGATTTTAACGCCGAAAAGAACAAGAACTGTATAAAATGCGCTTGTACTTTTTTATTTTTATTTTAACATTTTTTACTTTAAAATACTTAAATTCAGCATGAAATTTTATTTTTTTACTTAAAAAATTGATTATTATTTGGTATTTTTTAGCCTTGATTTAGTTATGCAATAGTATGTAATTCTAGGAACTTTTAGAGCTTTTTTTGAAAATTTAACGCTTGAAAATTATAAATAAAAGTATTTTATTAATTTATTGATTAATATATTTTTACTATATATAAATAAAATATAAAGACGACGTATATTTTGCACGTGACCGGTCTCGATTTTCCGAATAGATGGCGCTATAATAATAATAGTAACGTTAATATTTCTTCATTCTTTATCTTAAATACCAAAAAAAAAAAAATGAAAAAAAGGTTACAAACGTAGTCGACAGTTAAACTTGGATATGGGATTAATTTTGTCGAATATTAGGGTCAAAACCGACATAGTTACGAACGAGTAGGATGGTTTATGAGATGAACGTGCTAGGTGAGAAAATACGAAGGCTATAAGGGGCGTGATAAAAGTCCGAATTATATTACATGAGAAATACTTATATATTTCTTTGATCTATCAGCAAATTTCTAAAAAAGAAATCCATTTTTTATATTTATTTTTCTTCTTACAGACTAAAATTCCTTCGAAAAAATCATGCATAATACGTCAAATCTTATAAACTCGATATATTTTCCATATCCTCGATAACAAAAAAAGCGTATTTTTCTATGTGGTTTTAAAAAAATAGCTTTAAAAAAAATTGTATAAATTTTTCGTACGTACCCTTACGTAAATTTTATACGAGGAAAAGATAATATAGGAATAAAAAAAGTGGACCGAGCGACGAGAGAAGGCTTGTTTTGAAATAATATAGATGAAGCTTTTTTTTTTTTTGAATATATGCGCATAACTAAAAGTGCGTTACCCTTCTATCTACGTTTTTTTTTCATTTTTTAATCCTTTTGCATATAAAAAAATAAAGGGAAGTAATATAGTATCAGTCGTGATTTTCATGTTAATTTTATTTACATATAAAATGGCTTTATTTTTTAATCAAAAGAAAATGTTCACGGATTATTTTTATTAAAAAATCTCAGTTTTTTATGATTTTAGCATTAAAATTTAACCTCTCGAGATTTTTTAAAGACCTTATTTAAAAATAAAAATTAAGAGCTGAAAATTTATTCAAAAAACCTACTAAACAAAATTTCCAAAATAAATTCTGAAATAGAATGCTTTTGAAACCCAATTCGAGAAATTTTATTCTCAATCCAAGGCTACAAGAAACTCTCATAACTATTATTTAATAATAAAAACAATTATTGTACAAAACCAGCAAGAAACACACGATTCTCTCTAATAAGTAGTAAGAACCAGAGTTTGGTCAGACACACTCAGAATACTTAGCGTCACGTATCCTACAAATTAAATTATTTAATCAAAAAATGATTTATATTAATAAAAAAAAAAGGAAGAAAAAAAAAATTTATACTTTTATTTGTATTAGTAAATACAAAAATGAGAACGAGACGAAGTCACGTCGTCGTCGTGTCTAAGTTCAGGTATCGAAGCATCCAATACGAGAAAAAAAAACTATGCGGATCTTGGAATTCTGATGTCGAATAAAATCAATCGCTTTTTTTTTTTTGGTTATGTTCTATTCCATATTTCTTCGTCTATACTTTTTTTTAAGAATTTTATTACATTTTGTAGACATTTTTTTTTTCTTTTTTAATAAATTTATTATACATTCGACAAATTTTATTATTATTTCATGTAGCTTATACTTTTTTTTTTCAATTCACTTAAAAAACTATTATTGTAATTTTTTTTAAAAAAAGCTTTTTCAGTAATTAAAAATTTTTCTCTGGTTAAAATTAACATGCAAAATTTTATAATCCAATTAAACGTGATAATAATGTAATTGATTAATTATATAAAATAAGTTTTGGAAATACATAATTTATCATGTACAAAAATTTTGCGTTCCTGATGATTTATCGACAAAACTTCAAATTATTAAATAAAGAAAATCTATTTTAAATTTAATTAATAAAATAATTATTTATTAAATTTTTACATACAAGCACACGTAATTACGTTATTTGGCTTCACTTTTATTGTGTAATTTAAACTTTTTTACATTATTTTCAATATGAAAGGCGAAGAAAATTAGCTTTGCCTTATTAACCTAGTTTCCGTGGGGTTCTTAAACGTCCGGTTAATTATTACGTTAATTTTAATTGAATTTAAAGCCCCTTTTAGCTACGATAAACCGGAATGCTAAAAATTTTCGTTTACTATAAGTGTGCTGGCTTCAGTCTCTTTTTCTTGAATAAATTATACTAATTAGCAAACTAAAAACTTTGAAGAAATATATCTGGTTCCTTTTTAGGGTATCTGTTAAAATATTCATTGAAAAACTATGAATTAAAATGCACAGTCCATGGCGAACAGAAAATTTACAGACTAAAATTAAATTTAATTCGTTATTAGAAAATTGGGGAAGAATTTTATTAAAAAAGGGGTGGTCCATCTGAAGCTCTTTTAAAATTTCTTTAAAAGAGCATAAAGTATACCGCCCCTTAAAAAAAAATTTATTTAAAAAAAATTTTCGTGAAACGAAAAAAAAAATTTCTCAAATTATTTTAGTCGTAATTTAAGGTATAATTATCATCTTAAATACGCTAATACTAAGAAATTTCATAAATTACACCAAAAACTTATCTAATTATTTAAAAATCATGATCGCATAATTAAATTAAAATCAATATAATTTAAAAACTCATCATAAAATAAGATTCTAAAAGTTTTGTTCCATAAAATGACATTATCTCTCAATACATAAAACTTAAGCCATTCATCAAATAAAATAAAAAGCTTTATATGTCAAATCTTAAATCTGACAATTACAATTGTAAAGGAAAAAGAAAAAAAAAAAGAAAAATTTAAAAAGACATCAAAAATCCATCAAAAGGAATCATCACTTGATAATGTCTTAAAAATTAAAGATAAAAAAGAGAAAAAAAGGATAATTTATATCTTACTTTTATCGATTAGATAATTCAAGTCACGTATTTTCTATAAAATATATCGTTATTTATAAAAAAAGAATGAAAATCCTTTAGGCTAAAAAGTTTAATCGAGTGAATATATATTTGTTTCTCTATGTAAAATGTTTGTCGTCGTAAGTTTTAAAGCTTTATATCCATTTCAACAAATTTTCAAGAAAATCCTACTTTATTGTTTTCTATAACTTTTTGACGTTTTCTACAAAATTAAAACTTTTAAAACATAACCTCTAATTAGAATATTTTTTGAATAAGATTAATGAGTAGGAAAAAGTTTATTTTTTTTTGTGACTATATTATGACATAACCTCGAAAACAAAGATAGAGAGTATTAAATTTACATGAGTCAGAGTAAATTATTTTAGTATAGATTATATAGCTTTTGAGCCTTTAAGCGGTACTTTAACGTTCTATAAAGGGAAATTACTCTATATAAAGGGTGCACGTATATAGTAAAAAGGGTCAGTTGCATAGAACATTAATACTCTTGATGTTTCATATACTATTTGCCAACAACAATTTAAATTTAAATATATATTACTTATTTTTATATTTGTTTTCTTTTCATTTTTCTGTTTCAGGTAAGTCCGTCATCACAGAAATTGGATATCAAGATTATTTTTTTATTTTTTAGATTTAGACACCCTATAAAAAAAAGGTCCTGTATTTTTTGTTATCCGTGTTGAATCGCAATTCAATTTTTGTAATAAAAATGTAAATTACTGATTCTCTTTTTTTTTTATCCCTTCAAAAACTTATAACCTGCAGGCTACTTCCTTTTTTTTGCTTATATTATCTCTTTTTCTTTTCGTAAATATAGAACGCGTTTATATTTTTTATTTTATTCATCAACACAACTACGATGACAACGACGAATACAAAAAATGGAAGAAAAAATCTTGTTATGATTGCTAATGAAAAAAAGAAAGACAAAAGATATAACGAAGGAAAAACAAAATCATCTTCATGGTTTTTTTTTGGTTTTCTTTTATTTTTTAACTCAATTTTTTTTTTTCTGGCTATGTGTGTGTGTGTCTTGTGGTAAGTTGTTATTTACTATTTTACGTATATTTTTCAAAAGAAAAATAATAATACGCGCTGTTGCTGAAGCAGAAATAAATTTATCAAAGCTATTTTTTCTGTAATCAAAAAAATTATAGCAAATCAAGCTCAATTTTATCATTTCTTTTTTTTTTTAAATTAAATGTGTTTTTTCTTTTAGTAAACAAGTAAATGAAGTAAACACGAGAATATAAAAAAAGTTGTAAATTTTTTTTTAACGTCAAAAGTAACAAGCTTACCTTTTTTTTAAAATTATCTTGCAATTAGTAAAATTCACACTTTTTATTCATTAAGTTTCTCTTGTAACTTAAGCTCTTTATGAAAAAAAATTTTTTTTTTACATTTGCTTTGCAAATTTTAAAATTAACATTTTTCGTGTAAAAATTTTATTACATGAAAAATAAGATTTTTTTTTATAGCAAGCAGTAAAAAAAATGTAAGAAAAAATTGATTTCAGTAACATCTGTAAGTTACAAGAGAAAAAAAGGTAAAATTTACGTTCATCATCGACGTCTTATTCCCAAGTTCGTCTTGGATTCCTCTCGAGAGAGAGAAAGAGATTTTGTGGAATTTCTGAAAACTAAGTGCCCAGTAGTCTAAAACACAAAGTATACAGAGAAACATCTTAATTTGCAAATCAAATTCATAGGGACTGTGGAAAACCACTAGGAATCCCATGGTATGAATATTTCTAACAACTTTTCTCTTTCTCTCTCTTAAATCCTTGACAGCTTTTAAACTAAATATTTAATTCAAAAGAAATAAATTTTTTTTCTTTCTTTTCTTTTCATTAATTAAACAACAAAATTTATGTCAAACAGTTTGTAATAAAAAAGTTAAAAGTTGTAAAAAAAAGTTTATTTCAATCAAAATATATTTTTTATACACCAATCATTAAATTTCATTTCTATAAACTTTTTTTTTTTTATTAAATTTTAAAAAACTTAACTTCTTTTTACGAGATTTTATTATTTTTTTTTTTTTTCGTGTATCAAAAAATTTTATAGCTTTTTTTTTCGAAAACTTTTTTTATGTAAGAAAATATCATAAATGAACTTCACTAATTTTATTTCATGTCGTATTTTTTTGAATTATTTCTTTTAATAAAAAATACTTTTTCTAAATAAAAAAATTTTTCGTAAATTTAAATTATTGAAAAAAAAAAGTAGCATTTAAATAAACCAATAAAAAGAAAAAAGTGGTGTATAAATTAATATATAAAAGAAATCATTTTTTTTTTACATAAAATAATATGCACTCGATAAAAAAAGCAAAAAAAAAAAAAATTATTATTTCACCGGATAGAGAGCATGAAAAAAGTAAAAAAAAATAAAGAATCATGATTTTACTTATACTGCATAATAAGTACATCACCGTAAGACCTTCTTTTTTCTTAAATAAAAAAAAATCTTTAAGAAATAAGTCCAAAAGGATAATGAAAAAAAAAAAAAGTACAGTAAAAGTCTCTTCTTCATCTTTCGTCTTTTGGCTCCAGGGAGACGAAAGACTCAGTTATTAGCTTCCGTTTTTTTCTTCCTCCGTCTTCAATATTATTATTTCCATATAAAAAAAAATGTTGAACGTATTTTCCAGCGGGTTGATCTGCATAAATCGGCTCGGTCATTTCTTTTCTGTATTATTTTATCTGTTCGCTTCATAGCAGATGAATAAATTTTTTTATCGATATTGACGTCCTAAAACCCCCAATTTATATCACGTTAAGTAAAGAAATGAAAAAAAGGTAAATTTAAGTAAATTTATTATTCTTATTATTATTAGGGTATTTATCTATGCTAGAGAAATTCCATAGCTTAAAATAATAATATTAATGAAACAGTATAGAAAATCATATAAGCGTAAGTGTTTGAGAAGCTTATAGCAAAATTTTAAGCATAAATAATAATAATAATAATGGTATTATATACGGGATGATTCACATCGAGTGTAAATTAACTAGGCTTTTCAATTACTTTTTTTTTTTTTAATATACCTGCGCTACTGGCATTCTTCACTTATGAACCTTAAAGTATTTAACGAAGGAGACGACGTTGAGAAATTTTTTGTGAAATCTCGTGCATCCAAGATATCTGAGAAATTGAGCTTCATTTTCGACCTAACAATACTCCATTATCTTTTACTAAATTGATAATTTTCAGTATAAGATTTTCAAATTCTTAGAATTTTATTAGCACGTTCTTTATTGCCTTAAATTTAATGGTTTACTGCGAATTAGGTTCTCTACATTTTTTATTTTTTTTTTTTTTTAATTTTCTATTATTCCGGAATTAGGCTTCGTTCGAGGCTCTGTCTTTGCTAACAATTTTTCTCAAATTTTCCTTTTATGATCTTAAAATACTTTACCATAGCTCAGTATACCAGTGAACCAAAAATTCCTTAAAAAAACTCTAGTACTCGGACCTTAACTTTATAAAATTGACGTAAATCCGTCCATATATAGAAAGTAAATATCTTTTTTTTACCAAACATAACCTAAAAAAGCAAAAATTAAGTATATTATATCGAATTATAAAAGTAAAAAAAATTTATATAATCAAACTCATCAATATAATCTATAGGGGATTAAGTTGGATAAAAAATTTTAGTTTTTTGTTTCCTTTGGGAATCCGAGAGATCGAGAAATGACCAAAGTAAAATCGATATGTTTAATTAAACTTTTTTTTTTTTTATATTAAAAAGTTTATATTTTTAAAAATAACATAAAATATATAGAAAATTGTTAATCAAAAAAAAATATAGTAGGGGTAGGAGAAGGAGGAAGGGAGTAGAAAAAAAAAGTATATCGTATTTCATCCTATTTATTTTGAAATTTCAATATCCGACTTTTATTTTGTTAGAGTCAATATCAGTTGAATTTAATATAAAATCTATTTACTCTTCGGTTGTCTGCTTGTCCGTATATGGTACATCAATAGTCATATATACTTTTTATATTCAACAACAAAAAATATATATAACCAACTTTTTTTTTTATACCTTCGAGCAATAAATTCTAAAACATGCAAAAAAATATTAAATTTCAATTTTTTTTTCGTTTTTTTTTTTTAATTAAAATTTGTAATAATTTGTTTAATACAAATAATTATGTGGTTTTATTATATAGTCGTAGGGTTTTAGAAAATTCTTATGCTCTCTGTCTCTCTTGTGTGTAAAGGAATTAGTCTTGAAAATTTATACCGCATTTTAGGATACTTTTGCGGTTAAGTTTCATTTTATATCCTTTAATTTACATTTAACAAGGGTGCTTTTTTTTTATTTTTAATTTTTTGAAGATGCATTAAGAAAAAAATACTAAAATTTTTGATTTTACAAAAAATTTTGCAAAAATAGATTTTAAAATAATTGAATCACTAAATTCTTTTAAGCTTTCAGTGTGGTTAGCATTAGTTGAAGAAAATTCTTTGGTATCCTTAACTGACCTCTTTCGAGGCTCAAAATAGCATACAATCTTAAACTTAATTATTCGAGTGGAAATTTTCGGTTAGTCTCTTATGCCTTATAAACTTTGATAATTTATTGTTAGATAATGTAACAGGGTTAAAGCTCCATCCTTATTTATTTTTATTACTGGTAGATTTTTTTAGAAAAAAATTAAAAAGAATTAATTGGAAAAATTTAAAGTGACAGATTTATTATTAAGTTAGCATAAAATAGCCGATCTCAAAGCTCAGCGCTCAAAGGCTGAAAAAAAATCGCTTGCGAAAAATGAAAATATTCACTAGCGGTAAAACAAACGATTGAATATGACTCGAAACGCAAAGAAAATCAAAACAAAAAATTTCCGCTGCACGCGTATTCCAAATAATCCAATAAGTTTTATTTATATTTTGTTATAAGTTTTCAGTCATTTTCAATCCTTTGAACACAAAACAATCGCTTGTAATAAATAAAGTCAATCGGTTTTTCCATGTAGTATCCCAATCAGCGAAATTAATAATAAGCGAAATATTTTTTGACATAATATCCTGAAAATAACCCTTTAAATTAAATTTCGTGACCTAAATGTTCTAGAATTCTCTTGTCAAAATAAAAGTTTTGATTTTTATTAAATTTTTCAAAAAAAAAGTCAATAAATTTTTTATTTACGTATAAACTTTACTTTATGAAAATAAAATTCTTCGTAAAATTACTCGAAAAAAAGTTTTATTTTAAATTTATTTTTTAAAATGAAATTTTGGTATTTCATTTATTTTTTGTGTGAAATGTAACTTTTTATTGAAATTTATTAAAAAGAACTGATTTTTTTTAAGCTTAATTATTAAAATGGTTTGGTTTACTTGGAATACGATAAACAAATACAATAATTATATAAAAAGAAAATAACTTTAGGGGTAGCTTTGAAACCTAAAAATTACACTGTTCAAGGCTTAAAAGTATATTTTCATTTATTAAAATATCAAGTACACAGTTTCTATTAAATTGTTTAAGCCAATTTTAAATTAAATGTTCCTAGCAGTTATAACCTAAAAAATAAAACTCACGAATTCACATTCTAAATTTTACAAATTCCTCGAATTATTATTCTTGCTTCATGAAAAATTACGCAAATACAAAGCCCGCATTGTAAATTACATTCAAAAACTAGTAGCTATTAAATAAAATTAAATTTCAAAAATAAAATTAAAACTGAAAATTAAAAAATAATTTCAAACAATAAAATGTTTAACAAAGTATTAAATTAAAAATGTACCAAATGACAAATTTTTATTAAACTCGACAATAATTTTTAATAAAATTTATATTTACAGAAAATAAATAAAAAAAAATTAAATTAAAAAAAAGTTTATGTAAGAGAAAAAGATATTACATCTGAAAAAAATATATTGCAATCTTCATTTTTAGTTTTAAAAAATCTACTCCTCTTTTCTCTATCCATCTTTTTCTATAAATGCAACAAAACTCAAAAACTCCGCCCATTTGCGACTGCGCTTTTAATATTACCTGCATTTATATAAAAATATTATTTTTCTCATTGGTTCATGCACTTTTTCCTCAAAATATGTTAAACTGTATTATAGGCCTCTTTTAACACACAAAAAATCAAACATCTTTTTAAAATGGCTTACATACTTCGAGACAATAATTATATTACAAATAATAAATCTCAACATTTTTTTTAAACATAAAAAAATAACCAACACATAAAAGAAAATAAGCTTTCTTTTGTATTTTTTTTTTCTTTTCAGAGACATAAATTTATGAGCTTCGATTTCCAAGCCTCTTATAACCTTAAAAGCAGTATACTATACGCACATTTCCTAACCTATCAAACTAATCTGCTTGTGGGTATTACCTTTTTCTCTCTTCTGAGTACACTAACACACATACTCAAAATATCAAAATTCAAAAGAAAACTATTCGAATGGACGTTTTCCTTTTTTTTTTCTTTTTAGAAACTAGTTTTTTTTTAAAGTGACAAATAATAGATCATTGGTTTATTTTTTAACAAGAATATAATAACAAAAAAACGTGTCTGGAATCTTAAAAAATTTTAGATAATAAATAAATTGAAATAAAAAATTTTTTTTATTTATTTTTTTACACAAAAAAAGAAAAGGAATTGGATTGAAATTGAATCGTATTACAGTGAACACGGTGAGCTTTAATGAAACTTAGATAAGATAAAAGACCACCTGCAATTTTATTGTTTAATATTTTTCTGGACTCTGAAAATACATTTTCACGATAAAAAAGTTTTAGTAATAGGTACCATTATTTATAAGAAAATCTAGTCAAACTATTTATCGTTAGTGTATTTTTCAAATTGTACCTTTTCTATGAAATAAATTACAATTCGTCTTATTATAAAATTATAATTAGACCGTTGACTAAATTAAAGAAATTAATTCTTTGCTTGTGATTTGGTAATAGTAAAATTTTTCTCGCAAGTGAAATGGATTCTTAAGGATATATAAGTTCAATAAGTTCCAAATTTTTCCACATGATATTAAAATTATTCAACCTTTAAGCGTTATTACATTTATGAAGCTTCATTTATTACATTGACTATTAAAATTAATATTTTAAATATTATACTCTTACTAAAAAATTCAGTAAATTATATATTTTCTCTTTCGAATAACAGTTTTTATTAAGCCATAATCACTATATCTTGCAACTTTGAGAGGCCGTCATTACTGCTCTTTGTAAATAAAAACACATTCTTAAACTCATATAAAAATAATTAGTTTTACGAAATGTGATTACAAGAAATTTCCGCATTTAATAAAATGAACATTTCTGCGATCTGGTTAAGGTACACTACTAAAACTAGGATTTAAGATTCAAAAATTAATACTATTACGCTAATTATAAAAGAGTAATAAATTAAATATCTATTTATGAACTAAGAAACTTGCACTTTTATTGTTTATTATTTTTCTTTGAGCCTTTTAATTATATTTTTACAATAAAGACGTTTTAATAATAAGTACCATTATTCATAAGAATATTAAGATTTTTTTAGTTTATTTTTCGAATAGTAACTTTTTTCTATAAATTTATTTAAATAAATTACGTGTATTTAACTTTATTTAAAATTGAATACTGCTGATTCAAGACAAAGAAAGTACTTAAAATTTATAAACAGTGCATGGATACATAGAATTTTGAAGGAACTGATACTTTTGTCTTTATAACTCGAATCTTAGCAAAAACATATAACTTTTTCGTTAAAATACTTTTGTTGTTTTTATTTACTGTTCCATTCGAATTTGGTAATAAAGTTATTCTCGCAAGTGAAATGAGTTCTAAAGGATATATAAGTTCTAAATGATATATATTTTTCCTGAATTGTTTTAAAAGTTATTTAACCTTCAATCTTAATAACATTCTTATAGTTCGCTATAAACACTAACTTATAATTATTGGCTGATATCTCTTTATTACCTTGCATGCAATTATGCATACAGTGTTTTTCTTAACACCTTCAAGATAAAGTATACAATATTCTATAATAATGTTTTTACGATAGAAAATTTTTAGTTTATTATTTGTAGATACTATCAACAAAAGCATGAGTTCGTTGGTACCACTATTTATTTATAAAAAAACATTAACGTAGAATTGTTTGTTTTGTTATATTTTTCGAAACAAACTTTGTCTCTTAGAGTTCAACTAAATAAATTATGATTATAATAAATTATAATAATTATAATTATAAATGTATTGCAGAGCAAAAATTAAAAGTGTGTTCTAAACAAGCATTGCTTTATATTTCAAATAAACTGCTACTCCAGCCTAAAGGTGTAACTTTTACATAAATATGCCTAAGTAATTTCTGAGGTATTGCTTAGCACTAACTAAAATTTTTCGTATTAAATTTTTTCTCGCAAGTGAAATGCATTTTAAAGGATATATAAGGTCAAAAAGTTTTAAATTCCTTTAAACTTACATTATAATTATTTAGTATTGAAATTTCATTCCTTTGATGGAGCATCTTTTATGCACTGTATAATCATTGACTCTTAAAATTCAGGAATTTTATTGTGTTTTCCCGGTTTTCGTGACTATACGAAATTCAGTTAAATATACCAAATTTTCACTTCCGAATTAAGATGAATAATCTTAAAGATGTTTTTTAAAATAAGCGATAAAAATGATCGTGTACCAGTTAACGAAGTAGTTATTTATAATGCACGTGATGAAAAAAGAGTTTATTAATAACCTTGGAATAAAATTCGTATAATATATTTTTAATGATTAAATTTGAAGTTTTGCTTTTAAAGAAAGTATTAGATTTTGAAAGAGAGCGAGTGTTGCTTTGTTAAATAAAGTTTTTGCACTCTCCAGTCTTAAATTAGAGAATTATATAAGAATAGAATAAAATCATTAAAATCTACCGTACTTAAATCCAAAAGAATAGACGATATAAATTACAGTTATATAATTTTGATTAAATTATTCGAAAAATAAAACATATTCTTTCTGTATTTGAAAGTTTAAATTGATTAGACATATTTATAATAAATTATTAACTTTCTTAATATAAATTGTAGTTTAAGAATAAACTTTTTCTCTCTTTCTCTCAAAATTGAAATAAAGAAATCCATTATTTTTAACAATCTTTTCATCAATCTTAAGTAATTGAAAATCTTAAAAAATTTTATTTTTCCCTTTTTTATATAGTCAATCGATTCCAATTCCTTTATATTTCTCTTTAAGACGCGTCATTTGTCAGTTGAAATCCAACCTTTTTTTTTTAAAAATAAAAAATTGATATTAGAAAATTTATCTTTAGGCACTTATTTTTCTAATTAAAAATTTAAAAGACACGTATGATTTACAGGCTAAATTATAATACACCATTTTCTCTTAAAATATAAAAGGGTTTCATGTATATTTACTAATACATTTAAAATACGAGTTTGTTTCTTTAGAAAGTCTATATAGGTAAAATTTTCTCTTCAAAGTGCGATACTTGCGGATAAGACATTATTATGAAAGTTTGTCAATTACTACTTTGTTGATGTTACCTACAACTTCTAAACTTCCTTCTTTTCGTTCGTTTATATACAAAACTACGCTGTAGAAGAAGAAGAAAATTTTCTTCTCTCTAAGCTTTTTCGAAGGAACAAACAACTTTTATATCATATACGTTTTAATATACTTAAACTTATTTTTTTCTCTCTCTCTTTCTTTCTTTTTTGCTTCATATAATTTTCTACCAGTTGCTTTAACTACTTCTACTTGAAAACTAATTATTTTATTATTATTATTATTAGTATTGTTTATTTCTACTTAGTTTTTTAACAAGAATTATTTTATCATCTCTCTTTCTCTCTGTTCAAAAAAAAAAGTATCAACTCTTGTAAAGTTGGAATGCCTTTGGCCAAGATAAAGTTCCAAGACAAATGTTTGAATTGAACAATCCATGCATAAAAGGTGCTGATGGACAACAAAGCTTTGTGAATAAAATGGACAGATTTGAATTTATCCCTCCGTAAAAAAAGTTTTATATCTTTAAAAATAAAAGTTTAGCAATAATTTGAAAATTTTCAGTGATTCAGAAAGCCCTGAAGCTAATGTGATAAAACGTTTAGACGAAATGAGCGGAAATTAGTGAATAAAAACCACAGGGGGCTCTAGAAAAAAATATTTAAAAGTAATTAATGTTAAAATTACTTTATACAGAAAAATTCTTTTTTAAATATTTAACAAAATAAAAGTTTCTTTATACACATTTTTTTTTTAATAAACATCAAAGTATTTATGAAATATTAATATTAAAAAATTCAATTTATTTTAATATTAAAAGTAAATCGATAAATCTTATACTCTTTATTTTTAATATTAAATAGTTTTATTTTTAAGGAAATTAATAAGAATTTTATTAAAAAGTAAATAAAATGAAGTTTTTAAAATATAAATAAAAAAGTCTTGAATTAAGGCAAAAAGTTATTTGGAATCTCAATTTTTTTAGTTTTTTTGCAAATAAGTTTTTTATTAAAAATTTACTCAAAATCATTAAAATCAATTCAGGTCTAATTCGTTATTAAGTAACCAACTACCCTGTAAAATCTACGCCTAAAAGCATTTCTTACCGTGTACATTCACCTTTTATCCACCTTTCCGCCTCTTTACACTAAATAAAATTTATTTTTCTTGAACATACTTTAAAAACAAAAAAGTAACGTTAATTTTAACATAAAACATAAATAAAAAAATATATCTAAAAAATAAAAGTTGCTCTTACTTTTCTTACCTCAGGCTTTCACGTCAGGCTCACGTGAATATTCCAGAAAGAAAAGATACATCAAAAGAATTTTCTACATGCAAAAACAACAACAATAACCCGAGAAAAAATATTCTTTGTATTTATTCAAAAGACCAGAATTGAGTGCAGTAAATCTCTGAATTTTTTTTTGAATTTAATTGAAAAATAATTCAAATTGTACCCAGCTGAAAAATAGAAAAAAAGGTATTTTAATTAAAATAAAAATGAGACTATCATTAAGGGACGTGATATTTTACGTGAAATAATATCCTTGGGAACAATATTACACCATGAGAGTTAGAGAAAAATTTATTTATTAAATAAAAAATCACCTCGAGCTTTATTTTAATCCTAAAAAAAATTATAATAATCCACTTAGAATTCAAAGAATTCCCAAAACGTTGAAAAAAAAATTTGTTGTTGTTGTTATCTTCAATAATATAAATAATAACAATGCCTAAGGCGTGCTAACAAGACATTCTCTTGATCGATAAATATAAGGGAATCCCTTTAGAGTGATAAATTGCAACGTATTGTTAGAAAATAAAACGTCCTTATATTTCCTTCTTTTTTTTTCTCCGAGTGTTATTCTTGTCTTGAATTATTCAAAAGATGTGGTTTTATAAAAGAAATGGATTAGCTTAGTTTTTTATAAAAGAAAAAGGCTACTTTTTATTTATTTATTTTTTTATCGCTCGAGCTTTATCTGAAGAATTATTAAAAATATTTATGAACTTTAAATTAGGATCCAAAAATTTGGTACTAACACATATTCATATGTTAATTTCGAGAAAAATATTTTTTTACATGTAGAAAAAGTACTTAATTAGGAAATCTTTGTGAGTAGAGAAAAGGTCTTCTCGACTCTTTTATATAAATAGGTTATATTATTGAATACGTAAAATGAATACCGCATAATTAAGTCATAGTTTGTTGAAAAGGGTGAGTTAGTTTTGAATATTAAACCCCGCGAATGAACAAACAGAACCAAATGAACGATGTTATATAGCCCTTTTATATATATGACCGTTCGTGTAAACAAACTTTGTAAATTACGTATACTTTTTGATCTATTCATATTTTTTTCATTTTCTGTTCAGCCAATTTATATTTCTGGATAATTATATTTAATAAACGTGAATCAAAAAGATTTAAATTAAAAATTACACTTTTTTTTATATACTTTGTAGCATGTAATTATAAAAGTTATTATTTATTTTACGAGATTAATTTTTTACTGGGAAAAAGAATTTTAATTTGAATTTTTACATAAAATATCGTTTGCAGATTTTTTAATCACGAAATTAGAAAAATATTGATTAAAGGAATGTCAGTGAAGTTACAGAGTTCGTCTGCTTTAATTACATAAAATTACGAGGTTGGTTAAACTACGATACTACCCACTCGAGACTCCTTGAGCTACCTTACTTTACGAGATTTTAGTGCTTGCACCCAAAGAAAAATAAAAATTGCCATAAAAATGCTTGAAAGAAATATTTCGTCTGCTTCTCTAGACCCAAGATGCCCATTTACCCAAAATGTCAATCTTATCTCGACAAACTATTTTCCAAGTATTTATCGATCCGAATACCTCGGCCTCTCCTTATTACCTATTATTTCTTAATAAAATTTACTTAATTAATAAAAGTCATTCAATAAAAAAAGCAAAGTAATTTTTCTAAATTAACTCACTCATTTTATTGTCTAGTTACAAGGGAAGGACAAAAAAAACGTAACATAAAAAAAGTTTATTTTAACTTATAAATAAAAAGCTCGTGTGTGTTGGTAAAAACAAAACGTTAATGAGAAAAGACAAAAAATTCTTAGCTAATTTCAGTAGTTTTATTAAATTTTATAAAAAACTTTTTTAATATGTAAAAAATAAAAATTAAATTTACTAATTGAATGAAATATGTTTTTTCTAATTTTTTTATTAAAAAAAAAATCTCTTTTGTACGTAAAGTTAGATTGGAATGCGACAATTTATGAGGTATTTTATACAACAGAAGTTAGTACTCTCTCTTTATTATATACCCAAATTAACATGGAATTTCTGATATTTCATACACAGATAGCTAGAGATACAGTCTACCCTTTAAACAATTCCTAAATTTCCTAGAGACTCTAATTAATATTTAAATTTACAACAGACTGAAATATAAATTTATAATTATATACAAATACATTTATATTTTAAATCTTTTATAACCAAACACAAACAAAGTCGAATCGAAAAAAGATAAATGTTTTTCCTTCAAGTATTACAGTAAACATTTTCGAATTTTCTTGTTTGTATTCAATTTATTTTTTAAGTAACGCGCGGGACCTAAACGAATATTTTTTTTTGCTCTTACTTTGTGTATCTATTTTTTTATTCTGATAAATCCGAATAAAATTATAAAAAAAAATTGGATTTTCTCTTCTTATGGATTTAGCTATAGGTGAATAATTAATAAAGAAGCACATGTTGTTGTTGTTGTTGCTAGAAATAATAAGGCTATTTACGGTTAAAGTTTTACTTATAGAAATAATCGATTCGTTTATTTCAGAAAACGTTTTTTATTTCAAGTTCCTTATAATTGACTAACTTATGTAATTTTGAACAAATTGTTACTTCGAAAAGTTTTGTGTAAAGAAATCGATACGACATTTATGTTTAAGGTTAGGGAAAATGAGGCAATGTGTTTTTTTTATGTAAATTTAAATGTGTGATTGGAAAAATACTACTGAAGAAGAGGCAAATATTGATTTGAACTGTAATTTTTGTAATTTTTAGAGTTATTGAAGCGAAATCAATATTTTTTTAAAATCAATAAGGGCATGTAAGAAAATTTTGTGCTTTTAGGACGTCTTCAAGCCAAATTTGATATTTAATTGGTCTTAAACTTTTACGAAAAATTGATTTTATTTGAAATTTCAAGTGAAACACACTAAAGATAACTAATAATTTACTTAATTGAAGTCTTATTCCAGTAAAGTTTTTATCGATACTGCTCACTAAGAAAAGTAATTCTTTAATACACAAGACTAATTAGTTGATTTCCCTAAAGACCCAGTAAACACATTAAAAATGACTATTAATACTTAACGCAAAAAAAATCAATTATTCAAAATTTCTGCTTAAAACATTCAAGCACAAAAGCAGAAAATTTTAATATTTAACAATTTTAACATAATAATAATAATAATTCTTTATTATATTAAAAAAAAATGTAGGTACATGTTTTTATACATTTTAATATTTGATAAACAAAAAGATAGATAAAGAAAGCAACAGAAAAAAAAAGTGTATATAAAATTTTAATTAATATACAAGAGAGAAAAAACTAAAAAGCTTTACAGATTCCAAAAAAAAAGCTCATTGTGTCCGACAAGCTAAAAAAAATGCCTCGAAGCCTTCATTAAAACTAACGCTTCAGCAGCTAATTCCCTTCTTTTTTTTTTTATTATTTTTTACATGTATAAAGAAAATTGGTCAAAAATGGTTATTTTTCTTTAAAGAAAGAATTTAATTAATTAATATATTGGTTTTTAATTGAATAAAAGTTCTTTATTTTTTTTTTTTAATTAACTTACACGATTCTTTAGAAAGTTTGATCAGTAAAAAAAGGAAGGTTGGCGTAGTACGTACGTGCAAAAGGTCAATTTATACCTAAAGAAAGATATAAATCTTTTTAAGAAACTAATCTTTGAATTTTTTTTAATCTTTTATTGTACTGCAAAACTTGTCTGGTTAGAAATTTCATTATTTTAATTAAAAAGCTTTTTTTTAAGCTGCAGTCTAATATATACTGTAAATCCAAGTAAATATAAAATTTTTTTTACATATTTATTCGAAGAAGAAAAAAAGTATCGATAAAAGAAAAATCTTTGAAAGTTCTTTTAAAACTCACATCAATCCTTATTTCTAACGTATTAAATTCGTATAAACTTTTTCTTTTTTAAATAAATCATATTTTCATAATGTACACTCTAAAGGAAAAAGACTAATTTTTGCAAAAAAATCAGTAAGTACTTAGAACTAATTATTATTTTTCTTACTGCCATAAATTACTGCACCCTTTATTTAACTTTACTTATCGTATTTAGGTCACGAAACATAAAATATTTACTTTTTTGCCAAGCCTTAATATTATTTATAGGATTCGAAAAAAATTATCACAATTATTTATTTTAAAAAATATTTATCTTAAAATATGCATCTTTACTCATGTTTTTTGTCAATTTACATAAGGAAAATATATACAAGGGAGTGTATTGTACGACTAAAAACCCATGGGAGTTTGTTTTTTTATGCATCGAATATTTTCTAAAAGACGAATTACTTTACTTTTTACATAAATTCATATTTTTTTTTTTTTTAAACAACACAACTTTTTACTCTTAGTTTTAATTACCGTTAAAGCAATATATCAATTTTTATTTTTCGATAAGGAATAAAAGTTTTATTGAATGATGATGATAAATTAAACTAATATTTATCAATCGAGAATAAACTTTTCGAGTAATCGATCAAAAAAAAATTAATGTTAAACATCTGTGTTTTTTTTTTAAATTTAATTTACTCTATTTTTTCGTGTCCCTTGTGAAAAAAGACACTTAAAAACTTGCCTTTTTAAATAAAATCGAATAAATATTGACTTTAAATTTTAATCTTTAGAAAAAATCTCATTTTCTTCCTCAAATTTATTCTCGAGTGTATCTTTTCTATTCAAAATCGGATTATACAATTTTTTTTTATATCCGAATATATAAAATTTTGATTTATCAAGATTAATCGTTTTTTTATGGTAAAAGAAAAAAAAAAAGGGAACTTTTTTTATTTGTATTGAAAAAGAAATTTATAGACTGAAAATTTTATTAATCATAACCTCAAAAACGAGTAGTACGAGTCAATATCAGACGCGTTAACCATTCCCCGAGGAACTTCCTGGTACTGACCTCAATTTAAAAAGTTAGTAATTTATCAAAATAATCAATAAATGCAATAATTCTCTCATCACCGGGATAATACGAAATAATGAAAGGTCGTGTTGATTCTTGAAAACGGCTAGAGGGTATATAAACGTTAATTACAATTTTGATACCGTCCGAATAGAATCTCTCGTTAATATTAACCAGGAAATAATGTAGCTTATAATAGCTTCTATCAATCTATTTAATCTATTCAATTTATTTTACTTATTTTTTCAATTAAACAGTTTGGCTTATTAATATTTTTATTGTAATATTATGTAAATATTTATCTAAGGAAAACAATAAGCGTATTAATTAATCTCGAGTAAGTAAAGTTAATGAATTAAGAGTAAAGAATTTTTCTTATTCTCAGAGCGTAAAATATATATCAAGAAATGTGTTTTGAATATAATTAGATTATTACAAAAAAATGTCTCGGTCACGCATATAAATTTGAAAATTCAACATTTCAGTCTCGGAAGAAGAAGAGGAGTAGGTATCGCGTGATATTTTATTATAGAAGTAAAAAAAAATAAAGTTTAATACGCCACAAAGTAACCGCGAAGCGGAATAGTCCGACATGTATAATATAAGTCTCATACATAATGTAAGAAGGGAAAATTTTCTAAAACTGCAGATCGCGTGCTTGGCTTTCAGACCCTTTTCAAATACTCGTGTTCAACATGTAGAACTCGAGCTTTCATCTCTTTCATAACAAGATATTACGTAGAGGGGAAGTAGGAATATAATCGATATTTTATTTATAGAAATAATTATTTAATCAAAATATCTATAAATACTTAATCTCCTCTCTAAAGAAAGTTTAAACGTCCGTTGTACATTTTGTTAACCCGCGAGGCGTTAGTCCATATGGTTTATACTCTTTAAGTTAAACCTAAAGCAAAACTTGTCTAAAACTTTCTCTCTCTCTCTCTCTCTTTGGAGGAAGTGATATTTACCCAAGAGGATGGACCTTTTCTATGAATATTCAAAATTTTATCCCTAAGTGCTGTGTGAATGACTCACACATATTCGGAAAAGTTTCTTTTGAGCTAAAAACTTGGATATACTCAGTTTATCCCTAAGGCATGACATTGGACTTTTAAAAGGGGTTAAACATCATCAACTCACTCCTATATAGAAATTATATTTCTTTTTCTATCATTTTTAAGAAAGAAAAGAAAATTTAGTATAAAAGCTTTTTTTATAAGATTATAAGCGAGAGAGTGTTGGAATATGTGAGATGCTGAAAAAGTAGCATTTTTATCAAAGAAAAGCTTATTTCTCTGTAATTTCTTTTTACCAGTCTTACCGCTAGGTTTTGTAAAAGAGAGGCTCAGAGTATTTATTTCTTGAGTCTAAATAAAATTATTGGGAGTAAATAAAAAGAGATTTTATTTTTTTTTTTGAAGGTATATTAGAGTGGCTCATAAATAAAAGTTGCAATGTTACTATTTTCAAATCATCTTTTTGCCTGCACTGTAAAAAGTAACTTTCTTATATTAACAAAAAAATTAGAACATTTTCGAAAAATTAGTAAATTTTCAAAAAAATTTGTAAATATTCGAAAAAAAATCGTATATTTACTAAATTTAGTGTATTAACAAAAAATTCGAGTATAGTCGATTTTATTTTGTAAATTCGCAAGAAAAATTAATAATTTCCATTTTTTTTTTGGAAACTTTACAAAAAATAGTTGTAATATTCCGGAAAATAGTTGTGAATTTACAACTTTTTTCGTAAAATCACAAAAAAAAATCGAGAATACTCGAATTTTTCGATAATATACTAAATTTAGTAAATTTACAATTTTTATCGAATATTTGCAAAATTTTTTCAAAATTCACTAATTTTTCGAAAAAATTCTATTTTTTTTGTAAATTATTGTAGATCATAATTACCGAGCATACAAAAAAATATAATTTTACAAATGCATTCTTTCAGCTATAAAGTCTTAGCGAATTTCGTAACTCAAGTCTCCAAAACTGCCTTCAAAAAATATTAAATTAAATAACATTTATTTAAAACTCATAAATATAAAATACATCTTGTCGCATCAGTATTAAATCATAAATAAAAAAGTAGTATCTAAAAAAAAATCTTATAAAATTTATATAAGACACACCTAAAAAAAAATGTCACTCGTGTAAGGTACACACAGTAATAAAAACTTTTTTTTCTGCTTCTTTTACATATTATAAATTACATTACACACAAGAATATAAACTTTTAGTTATAAAAAATTTTCTCTGACACCTTAAGAAATAAAGAAAAGTGTATATTTGTTTATACACCCTACCTTTTTAAAAGTTATGTTTTTACATGGAAATTTTGTATGCGTTTAAAAAAGGCTTGGGTGGTTATTTAAGTTTTTTTTTTTATTATTTTTCGATATTTTTTTATTTTAATTTTTTCAAATTCTATGAATATATGAAAGTAGAAATTATGGAGTATTAGTTTGGTTGTTTATGTTTTGAAGAAAAATTATCTGTTTTTTAAATTACAATCATTTTGTTGGCATTTTCTATTGGTTTTTTAAGGGTATTTGCAATTTTATTGCTTGGAATACAATATTTTTCGAGTTTTGTATTCTGGCTTCGCGAAACACTTGCTTTAGTGTTCACATTGGTACTGAAACTTTTGTGCCTTTTTAAACTAACGAAATTATAAAAATACTAAACACATCCCCCTAGAACTCACAAATTTTAATTAAAAGTGATTTAAATTATTGAAAACTTACATCAGTCTCAGATTTCAATAATTCGAACAAGAGCATAGAAAAAATGATCATTTTCTAAATTAAAAAGTATCCCCATGTAAATATGACTAAACGTGACAACAATGACGTCAAGTCATTATAACTCTATAAGGCCTAAGGGGTTGTACGTCATTAAAGTAATAGGGGTTTATATATCCATTACTAGCAATATTCTCCTTCTCGCTCCTTTTTCGTCATTCGTGTCCATTAATATATCGATGACTCGGTACGACACACTCTCTAATAAATTACAGAAAACTTTTTTCAAAATATCTCTTGTCAATTTTATTTCATAATAATCAAGTGTAGTTACACACAAAATGAATGATGAAGATTATTGTTTTTTTTTTGTAGTGTAGCAAAATAAAAGAGGATTTTATTTTATATACTGGTAAGTGAATTTTTTCCCGCATGTGAGTGGTACAATATTGGATATGACGTCAACAACTTTCACTCTTCTCTCTATATTACTCATTTTTCTATCTCCGCTTTTTTTTTTTAATAAAAACAACCACTTATATTTTTGAGGGCTTGCATTGTTTTATAAAGAGTTTAGATTACAAATGTTTTTTTTTTTTTAGGTTATAAAAAACATATTTTTTTATCGAATCTCTCTTACATGTAACACATTTTCAGAGTATTTAGAAAAAAATACAAGCCCTTTTTTTTAAACGGATCGCTCCTTTAACAATATGTTTGCCATAAAAATCCGTAGTAAAAAAAAAGGCTGTGTGTATTAAAGGGATGTCTGTTTAGTGTATTTTAGCGACAAGTCGTCACAAAAGAGTAATAAAAAAAAAAATACAACTTTTTCGCCTTAAATTTTCCAACAGATTTCATCGTACACAAAGTGGATGACTTGACTTTTTTAAAAGCTGTTTTTTTTAAGCTTTATTTACTTCATTTCTCACATTTTTTTTTTCGTTAAAATATAACCTAAAATTAAATATTTTTGTATAACCTTTTATTGTGATAATCTTAGGATATCCTGAATATTAAGAGCAAAAATCACGCATAAACTAGTACCCAACAAACTCTCTTTTATATTCTGAAAAAAAAGTACATAATAGGAAAAAGAAAAGCGTTTCACCATGTCGAAAAATGCTCGAACCATTAAATAAGTGAAGAATAAAAAAACAAAAAATACATAACACCATCAAGGCTATAGAAGAGACGCAATAAGAAAATCCCTAAAGAAAATGAGTGCAAAAAAAACAATATATACGTTTCTATATAATACCGCTTTCAACAATAAATGAGCTTTTTTTTTTTTAGTCGAAAAAAAAAAGAATTCCGATGTAGAAAGAATGATAAGAGAATAATACAATTTAAACGTAGTGTCCACAAAAAGTTATTTTCTATTACAGGCCTATTTTATTAAACTTTTTCGCAATTATCCAATTTTTCTTATGTTCGAAAGCCTTAACCTAAAAAATCTCCAATTATTTTATTACAAATAGATAAATAAAAAAGGTTTATGTAAATCACGTAAAATTATAGAAATGTCATTAAATTGGACACATAAAACGTATATTTACGCGACATGAATATGCAATGTAGGCCAGCACCAAAATGTCATATTTAACCTTTTCCATAATCGAAAATTTCGCATAAAAAATTTGAATAAACTTCATTAAAAAAAGCTTTTTTTTTTTTTTTTGATTGAAATAAATCAATATTATATTACGTATATTAAAGTTTAGTACTAGAGTCCCTGTATATATTTTTTATAATATACCCTAAAGCCACTAAAAGTTGACTGAAAATACGACTAGTATAACTCAAAACAGCGAGAAAGAGAGAGAGAAGAGCGTTCGATATTTAAATTTTCATTTAAAATGAAACGTCCGCACGTCGTTTCATTAAAATGAGCCGGAACGTACTTAATCCCCCTATAAAACGTGTTAAAACCATCACGTATTTTGATAAACATTGAAGAAGAAGCCACTAAATTTATAATAATAAATAGAATTTTTCGTTTTATTTTTTTTTTTTTATATCCTTAAATTCTCTAAATCCAATGTATCTGCCAAATAAAATTAAGATTGAAAGCTAGTACTATTAGTTTTCATTGACGTTGTATTCACTAAAAAAGAAAAATCTATTTTGCCGACTGTGTAAAAAGATAAATATGTTGTTTACGTGAAGTAAATAAAGAAATACGCTTACCTAATAATGTTTTATTTCTTTTAATTTTTTTCAATTTCACTTTTCTTTTTTTTTTGGCCAAACGGTAATTAAGACAAATAAATGTTTTTCTTTTTTATTATTTAGTCAATGTATATCAATCGTGAAATAAAAAGTTTTTAAAATGCTTAACATTGGTTATGTACATAAGTTTATTCCCAAAGCGATAACTCTGTTAAATTCTCGTAAATTTCTTAAACTACCCGGCTTATTAAACTCATATTAAAGTCAAATATAACCTAACCTATTTAGTATCATTTTAGCAAATACGTATATATTAATACAAACACACACACACACGCATCAAAAGTAAAACCTGAAAGCTATTAATTTTCACGGTGACTCTATATGGAAGAGAGAAAACATCAAGTAAAATCGTCTCTCACGAGAGAACGACCCTAATTTTCACGTTAATTCGACCAGATCAAGCAATTTACCTTTTTGGAATCCCAAAGTATATAAGTTCGTGTATAAAAAGCTCGATCTCTAACTATTAAAAGAAATTTAAAAAATAAAAATCCACCTAAGAGAGAAAAGGAAAGATAGAGAATGAAGGATTTTAATGTCTGCTAGAATACAGCCCGCGAATTACCTCGCGGAGATTTATGAAAACCGTAAAACGAAATAAACGACTTTGCCTGTTTCGAAAAAAGCTTGCTTAGTGTTACTGCTATTCTTTTATATATTATACATATTTTTTTTCCTCTGTTATTTTTTTTTTTAGGTTAGGTTTGTTGTACTTTAAGTTTTTTTATGTGTGTAAATAAAGGTATACATTTTTTTTGTGTGTACAGTTTTTAACTGAGGATATTTGCTACAGTAGACGATATTAACATTGCTTACTAATTTAAATTAGTTACCGTACGTTTAATTTTTATTAAAGTTTTTTCAAAAATTTACGACTTATATTTTGACGTTATTGGGCAATATTCAAAATAATATTTATAATAAATTGGTATTTTAAAATTTTTGCTTTCATCATTTCTCGAAAGTGAAATGAGTTTTGTAGTATATAAAAGGAAGCTTACAAGCTGTATTGAAAAGTTATAAAATTTACTTCTTACTAAACTAATATTAATTAATTATTTGCTTTTTTGAATAAATAAGGTGTGAAAGCTTCATGTAAACTATCTAAGAAAGAGAGAGACTATAGAACGCACTTACCCTTTCCTAGCATTCTGCATTTGGCAATCAAACATAATCAAAAATATAATACTTAAATCAGTTGTAATTTACTATTTTGGGTTTTTGCTCTGCACATTCGGCAGACGTTCGGTCTTTACAAAAGTCTTAATTCTAAACTTTAACTTTGACGAGTTCATCTATTTTGGCTAATATAGTTGTAGAAGCATGTAAAAAAATTTGCATGTATTGTTTTTCAAAAGTGAAATTTATTATTTAGTGTATGAAAGAAAACATCACATTCAATTTCTTACTTCGTAACAATTAATTATAATTTAAAAATTGCTTTAAGAAACATTGTGGTTCCTGACATCGTTCATGACTCAATAGTAGAGGCATTCATAATGTCCAAAAAAATTAAAGTACTCCTAAAGGATGGTTTTTTATGTTCGATGCTGTAAAAGTAACCTATCAGGTAAATTAATATATTTGTTTGTATCCAAAATAAATTATAAATTTTTATTGTACAAAAAATGCATTTCACTTTCGACAAACCAATCAAACGAAAATTGAAAAACACCATAAGACTATTCAAACTTTATAAAATTTAATACAAATAATAGTTTAGAGTGAGATTGCTCTTCACATTTAATCTGTGCTCTTGGCTTCACTCTAAACTATTATCTGTATTAAATTCTATAAAATTCGAATGTCTTATGGTGTTTTACAATTTTTGTTTCATTAGTTTGTCGAAAGTGAAATGTGTTTTGTAGTGCATACATTAAAAACTCTATTGACTAATTATTAGTATACAAATATTAGTGCCTTTGTTTATTTAATAAAGACTTGATACTGATACAATCAAATATATTAAAATACCTGATAGATTACTATTATAGCTACGAACATGAAAAATAAACCTTTAGGAGTACTTTTAATTTTTTTGGATATTATGAATGTCTCTGTGTCCTTGTCATCATGAATTGTCGAACACTGACTCAAACAAATTTCTACACCAGCCTAAAATTTAATGGTTGATACATGCAATTATAAAAGATACGAAACCTGAGATAAATTCATTTATTTAATGAAAAAGATATTTATCAAAAAAGTAAATTTCAGTTTCAAATATTTTTCATTTTACTTGAAGCATAAGTTTTTCCAAAAATATACTAGTTATTTTGAAATTATTATATTATTTTTAAAATAATTTAAACAGAAAATTAATACTTAAAATTTTTTTAATTTTATTGTTTCTCGAAAGTGAAATGGATTTTCTAGTATATAAAAGGATGCATGCTCGTTCGACTCGAAATCTTTAAAATTTGTGACTGTACTTCGTAACAATGAATAATAATATAAAATTAACTTTTTGAAGTTCGATAAAGAGTTTTGGCTGTTTACAAAAGTATAATTTAGTAATTATTCGTGGACGTGCCATTGGATCGATGATATATGAACTGACTTTAAGTTAGTCCAGGCTTTTGTCTTTATTCTAAAATATATTACCAATAGCAAATTCAATTGTAGTTTTATTTGAATGTAGTATTCTAAAGTTTGTGTTATTACTGTTTCTCAGAAGTGCAGTAGATTTGGTGCATAAAGAAAGCATACTTACCATTTGTCAGTATCTACAAATTATTTTGCTTACTTTACAACGACTTTTAGGTTTTAAATTATTATGGAGTTCTTCAATTTGTTTCCATGTCGTCTTCATCAATTTAAACTATTATCTCTATAAACTAAACTCTCGAACAGTAGCTTTGTAAAATTTCTGAAAAACTAAAGTTCATATTTTAAAAACAGTAGTATTTTTTAAAAAAATTCATTCCTCTTTTAAAAAAAGATACTACGAGATAAACTAAATACAAATCTCAAATATTCAATTATCTGCCGACATAAGATTTAGAAAAATTTTCAAGTTTAATTTTGTCATTATTAAATTTTTAAAATAAAGCGAATTATAAATTAATAAATTGAAATGTTTGACTGTTATTTGTTAGGTATGTGAATATCGCGGTCGAGATTTTATTCCTTTTTGTGAAAATTGTATATACTTGGCGTATATTGTATAGTTAAACAATGTTTATTATATTAAATATATTAACAAAATATATATTTTTCATAAATGTATGTTAAAACACAGTCTACATACATAGTTGAGCACGTATATCTACATCTTTGATTCTTTCTCGAAAGTGAAATGGATTTTGTAGTATATAAAAAGAAGCGTGCACATCTTACTTAGTATCTTTAAAATTTTTTAAATTGTTTACTTCGCAACTGATTATTATAATGAATAATATTAATGCGCCTTTTGCAATTTTAAAAAGATATTAAATGTAATGTAAATTAAATCATTTAACTTAACAATTTCAGACTAGATAACAGTAGATGGCTTTCATGGGTCAAAATTTTGATAATTTTTATGCATAATCTGAAGTTACATAAAAAATATTAGACACGTATTTTTTTATTTTTTAAAATTACAAAAATTAATGGAGTTATAGAGGTTTCATAAACCAGATTTTCATCAGAGTACTGACGTCACAATGTATTTGTATACGGTAGGCGTGATGTCATCAACTTTTTAATTTTCATTTTTTTGAAAAACAAATAAATATGTGTATAATATTTTTTGACCAAGTTTTAAATTATGCAAAAAAATCATTAACATTCCGACCCATGCAAGCCCCCTATTAATGAAGGTTGTCTGGTATGAACATGGATGTTTAATAAATATGCAATGCTAATTTTTGGAAATTTTCAATCAGTTTACCTCACTGCAAAGCTTGTAATACTTAACGTGTCCACCTTACTAAAACCTTCCGCTACAGTTTATGTATATGCCTACTAAATTTTTTTACTGTATTATGCATGCAAATTTAAGATATACATTTTAATAAACTGCAGTGTAACTAAGAATAATTCATTCCTCTAAAAAAAAAAGATAATTATCAAGAAAGTAAATGCCAATTTCAAACCTTTTCCATTTAAACAACTTGAAATTATGTCAGTGAACATTAAAAACAATTATTTCAATAAAAATTCTAATTTTCTATTTTTTTTTAATTCCAAAATGAATGAAAAAAAAAAAAATAATTATAAATTAAAAAGCAATTTTCTCTCGGTAATACCTTGATAAAAAAAAAATCTTAAATTTCACGAAAACCCACAGCATGTTTTTTTTTTCATAAGAATAAGAATAAAAGAAATAAAAAAAAAAAAAAAAGAAACAAGATTTTATCCCTTTTTAAAAGCTTAATTCTTCTGTTAGCTTACATTTATTTCGTTGGCTTTTGAGACACCAGGAATATAAACGTATATATAACCAGCATGTATTTTTTTTCTCTCTAGCAATTAAACGGCTGTTTTCTTTCTTTTTTTTCTTCTCTATTTTTATTTTATTTTGGATAGTGTCTGACTTTGGTCGGCTGTTAATTCGGGTAAAATAAAGTGTAACCAGATAAACCCTAGTGAGGACTAACGTTTACACGGACTGTCGGATAAAACGGATGAGACATAAAGCTCCGTTACCATCCTGGATTTTCTTTTAGTTGTCTGAATAGGAAGAAAAATATAATAAAAAGAATGAAGGATTTTTCATCAACAAAAAAAAAAGAGATAATAAAACACTTAATGAATGTCATAATACATTTTTTTTTCTGTACGTATCAGCAGAAAAAAAAATATCAAAATTATTTACTTGTTTTTCGAACTTTGTTTTTGTCAAAGTATAAAAGTGTAACGAAAAGTTAAAGCAATTATTTATTATATTTATACAAAAAGTTTACCATTTTTTTTTTTTTGGCAAATCTAAAGAAAAATTTCTTTTAAAAGATTCAAAAGATTTTTATCAGTTTGTATATATAGATATATAGAAACCTTGTTATCAATTCCCCAATTTTATTTTTACTTTTAAGAAAGTTGTAGGAGAATCTTTTTTTTTTCGAAAAAAACTTTTTTTTGGCTCTTGTTCAATATTTACCCAAAATACATACATAAACTTATGATTATTATAGAAAAAGAACGTCACATCTCATTGCACTTTGTTGCAGTATAGACACCATTTTTTATACTTTTTCGTTTTTGTCAGTGCTAATGTTCTATAAGATAAAAAAACTATTTTTCAATGTTAAAAAAATATATTTTCCTGTCTTTATGTAAATTTTCAATAAATAATATTTTTGTTCTTTTTGTTTGTTTTAGGTAAGTGAAGAGAATCGTAAGGTTAATTATTAATAAAACTAACCACACACAAACGATTAGTCTGAATGAAAAAATAAAGTAAGTAATTTTGAGTAAAGTTTTTAAAGAAAAAGTTAAGGACTAGCAAACGACTTTAAAACTTTTCAACAAAAAAAAAAGCAAACAGTCAGACATTCGAATATGCAAAGAACAAGAATTTGAACAGAAACGATAAATTCAACTGTTTTAGGATTGTATTAAAAATTTATTTAGCTAAACGTTGTAAAAAAGCATAGCGAAGAGAAGATAAGACATAGTATTATTATAAACCGTTAGTTTTACTGGTCTATTATCTGAGAAGCAATTTAACATTTTGTATCCATAATTTCGAGTAGTATACAACTGGGAATTGAGTGTATAAACAAAATTTTCTTCCTCGACATAATAATAATAATAAAAGCATTTGTTTTGAATGTGTTAATAACCTATAAAATCTAACGATTATTGTTATTATTTAGTTTTAGAAAGAAAATTTATATTTTAAAACTATCGATTTCCATTTCAATGAAATTCATCCTAATGCGATTGGACGTTACTTTAGTTTAGATGCTATAATTCTAAGTGTAAGCCACTTCCAATCTTGGTTTGAGTTAGCCAAGCAGCTTTAAATGCTATAGACAGAAACCATTACTTAACCACTCTAGTTTCCTCTCTCCCTCTCTAAGGTTAGAATGTATTTGTAAAATTTAATAGAATCGCTCATATAGGAGTAAAATATAATTTTTCCTTAATCCTAATCCTCGTATACATTTCATACGGTATGGTTGAGAGAAAAAGCCGTAATTCGTATAGTAGCAAATGAAATTTAGTAGCCTTAGGCGAGAGTATCTTTTTCTCTCTTCGGTATCATGCCTGTGAAAAAGGGATAAGCCTTCCACCGTATTAAGTCACGTTCTTTCTTTTTTTATCTTTATTATATAATATATAAAACTTTTCAGCCTGAGGCTTTCTTTTTTAGGATATAATATAAATGATGAGAGATCGTGTTTTTAGGACATATATAGGGGTAGTTTACTAGTTAAAATGCAACTTTACTTTTTTTTTTTTACTAACTTATACTCGATTTGATTTCCCTATCCTTTTATATACAAATTTTTTCCTATCCCTAAAGGATATGTTAACTTTTGTTTGTGTGCACGTCCAAATCGTATAAATTTATTCGACCGTATTTATTTTAATATTTTATTGTGTATTTAGGATATCAACTTATTTTATTATCACCAGAAATTATTCTAAACTATTCAACCATATTTCTTTGAGAACAACATTTTTTTTGGTAAATATTTACTTTTTTAGCAATTAAAAACTTGGAAATTACCTGCTATTTTCTTTCGTTTGCATAATTTTTAGTTATTCGAACATGTAATTATACGTTATAAATGGTTTGCGAGGAGAATAAAGTTGTTTGAGTACGTGGGAGTAATTATTAGTTGGAAATAATGAGGAAATTCGATTGATTTTTTTAGCGTGTTTGTTTTAAGTAAAATCTATAAAAAGGGGAATTGTATGAGACGATTTTGAGTCTTTTTTTAAAATCAGTCTAATCAAAAATCAGAAAATCTTGTTTACAGTTCAAAATTTTTTAAATTCTAAGTGAAAATAATCTAAAAAAACAGATTGTAAAATGATGTTATTTTTGAAAAAATTTAATTTTCCAATCTTTTAAAACTTTTTACTTAAATAAAAAAAAATAAGTCAATTCTGCAAGAAATTGATATCGATTCTTACGTTCGAAATTGAATTTCACAAACCCAAGTCTTTGTAAGTCCATTTAATTTAAAACGCTTCGGTATTTCTGTATAAAATAAAAATGCTAATTTAATTAAAATAAAATATTTTTGTTACAAAATTATTTAAATAATATTCAATATTTTCCAATATTAATGCATTAAAAGACAATTTTCTCTAAAGTACATTACATAATAGACTAGAATTGTAGAGTAAAAAAGTTTTGTTTGTATATAAAAAACATCTAATCTAGTAAAGAACTTGTGAATATTTGGTTTTGATTCAATAGAACGAAAACGAGAGAAGAGAAGAGCGGAAATGGTATACTATGAATAATGCAGTCTCCATGTAATTGATCACCCAATCGGAATGGCCTTTTATTTACCTTTCTCTACTGGTCCATCCACTTTTTGCTGAATATAGTAGATTTTTTTTTTCTTCTTCTCCTTTTTTCCTTTTTACTTCCATAATATTAATGCCAACCTTTTAATTTGACTGATTGATAAGAATTTCTTCAGTTAAAAGCTTTAAGATGATTATTTTCCTTCTCTGATACTGATAGAGATTAATGCATTGCAATTTTGAGGTTATGTTTTTGAAGTATATAGAAAAATATTTATTTTATTCAATCTATACTCTCGAAAAAAAAAAAGAAAAAAACTTTTAGTAAAGAAAAAAGTTTTTTGACAGGAACCCTACTGGCTGAAAGGTACTTAAAACCGACACTTTGCAACTCGTAAATTTAATTTGTTGTTTTCTATACTTTTTTCTCTTCTTTTCAATATATTAAATTTCCTACATTTTTACTCACATGGGGTGTTAATAACTTTTTTTTTCTTTACCAACGGACACAAAGATTATGATGACAAAGTTTTTATTTTATAAAAAAGTTCTTATATAACTGTATTATATTCTCGATTGAACTTCCTATACTTTTTTTTATTACAAAGAAAGGAAGTGCAGCGAACAAGAAAATACGGAAACGGTAAAGAGACTTCTCGGAGGCTTCCGGAAAATTCCTCAGAGAATTGACCCGCTGACAGATTTTTTAAAAAGTTACAAAAAAAAATGGCTGCTTTAAATTATTAGAAAATTTGACGAGGGAACGGAGAAGCGAATAATCTCATTTTTTTTAAACGTTACGGAAAATTTAATAATAAACTAATGAACGTCAAAAAGTTAAATTACGCTTTTTTGATGGTTTTCAACTCGTGTATGCAAACTTTCAAATATTTAATAATTCAGTACACTCCCAAAAAAAAAAACTGTAAATTTTCTAGATAAAAAGCATAAAATTTTTTATTTTAATATTTAAGTGCTAAAAAAAAAAAATTTCTTATTTTTTTGTTTAAACATAAAATAAAAAAAGTTTATATAAACTTTTTTCGTTTTTACATAAATTTTTTTTTTTTACTGTTTATAAATTATTTTCTTACAAAAAATATACGACTTTATAATTTAAAGTTTTATGCAGTACCTTCGCTCTATATATTTAATTTTCTTGTTTATTTTTTGTACTTTACGAAGGTATAAAAGTTTTTAAATAAAATTATAATTATTAACACAAATTAAGATTAAAAAAATTAAAAAAAAAAAAAGTTTGGATGCTTTTTGTGTAATTAAGAGTTATAGAGAATAATTTACATTAATTTTTAAGGAGAGGAAGATTTGTAGGTTAAGATGGGAGGTTTTATGAGCTTGGGAAGGCCTTCAGGCTTTTGAGTTAAGATTTTCGAATAAGGAACTCAAATATTAATTCAAGTCAAATTTCCAAAAAAATTACGAACTTGATTTTTCTTTCTAAACTAGAATTATTCTAACGTAAGTCCCATTTGACCCCCTTTTTGATTTTCAGATTCCCAGGGTACCCTTCCCTATAAGCATGTTCCATGTTAATACTTAAATCATTTTAAAAAAATCCAGAAAGCTTCAAAAAAACCTCATTTTAGTGTATTTTTCTTATAACAATTTCAAAAACCTTATATTAACTTTGAAATGACAAAATGAAAATTAATTGGCCTCTATAGTTTACCTCTAAACCCAGAAAATTAAAAACTACATAAATAATAAAAAAAACCCCAGTGTTTTTTTAACAAAATGAAATTTACATTAATTTAATTATGATAATGTATCATTTAAAAAACATTCAAATTCCCATTAGAAAAAAAAACTTGTAAAAAAAAGCTTGTTTAAACAAAGTTAAAAAAAAAATGTATTTTAAACTTAGTTTCTCTAAAAAAGAAAAAAAAAATCTTTTTTTTGTTCCTGTTCATGCATTAATTTTATTTGAGAATACATAACCTTAAATGACAAATAGAGTATTTAAAATGTAAAAGCGGTTAAAAACACTTTTTGGTAAAATCCTCTCTTGTCGTCTATACGTAAACCTTTTTTTTTTTCGAAAAATACTTTATGTACTCAAGTTAAGAGAGAAAAGCGACATACACCTTTTTGAAAAAGCTTAATATTTTATGAGTATACAAACACAGGATATAGGGATTTAATTCTCTTTTTTTTTTTAGAGAATGTCTGATGCTTCATAAGTATTCTGTTAGATCACTTAAAAAAAGCTTTAATCCTGAGTATTAAAAATTCTCTTTTTTTTTGTAAAAAAAGCACAAGATTTTTTTAATATAAATTTCGTTAGTTAATTAAAATGAATATGTCAATATTAGAAATTAATCTCTTTATAATTCGTATTACATAAGAAACATTGTTGATATTTGCTTTTTGACGTTAAGGATTAGTTTCTTAAGAAAATACAAATATAAATTTATCTAGTACAAAAGTTCAGGATACATTTTCTTTATGTACATGTGTATGTGTGTGTGTTTGTGTTGTAAAACTTAATTTAATTAATTATATTATCTTGAGCCTCTTATAATTAAATGTTTTTTTATTAAAAATACCCAGGTAAAAAAGTTTAGCTTGTTTATATTTAAAGACGTCAAATAAAATAAATAGAAAATAATAATAATTAAGTGAGACTTTTGATTTAAACTTTTACATTTGTAAGAAGAAAAAAATTTTTTATACTTACTTTTAGTTTATACTTCTTATATAGTGTTAAAGTGTACTTATAAATAAGTTTTCTTTTTATTTTTTTTACAAGGAATTAAGAAACAGACTTTTTATATATTTTTTTTTTTTTTGTTACTGTAAAAAAAAAGTTTTTCTTATCAAAATTGTACGTTATGTCAGATAAGATTTTTTTCTTTTATTATTTCTCTGAAATAAATTTTTGATTATTAAAACTACTCGAACTCGAGTAATAAAAGAAAAATTCATCATCCCCACACCAGGGATGCCATTTTGTACTTTCTTGTAATTTAATTAATTAAGTCCTATATATATTTAAGAGGGTGAAAATAATTAATTGCATAAAAGCCTTACTTTATTGTACAAAAGAGAGAAAAAAAAAAGGATCTTTTAACTTACTTAACTCATAGATGTTGAACATTTTCAACTACACCCAGCTTGATAAGACCTCAATTTTACTTTTTTTTCTTTTTTTATGTTTCGACGGGATTAACACCGTGCTGTGTGCTTCTTTTTTTACAAAATTGGCTAATTTTTTAAATAAAAATAGTGAATTACTCTAATATTTTACTTTTTCTAACCTACATGAAGAAAATACTATTATAATAGAGATTTATTCGAGGATTATTGAACCATCTGAGAAAATTTTTCATTTTTATCTCTGAAAATAATATTTTGATATTTTTCACAATGGCTTAATTTTATTTCTTTCCTAAAGTGTTTTATAAAACCTGCTCAAATATCACTGTAATTAATCACTAGCATTTATTCCCAAAAAATTAATAATTAAAAATTTATTCCTCCAAAAGAAAGAGAGAGAGGGAATTACAAAAGCTTAAAAGCACTATATTCAACTCGTTAAAGTATTTTAGATCGAAACAATGAATTTTAATACCTTAAACAAAACAGCAAAACTTTCAAAATAGCCCCAAAGAATCCTTAGCAACTAAATTTCCGTAGAGAAGAGATCTCGACCACTGTTTTTCCTGCTTTAATATTTGATAGACTAAAGCGGCTTTTAAAACTCTAACAATTAGCATCAATTTCAATATAAATAAAATCACACTTATTTAAGAAAGTTTAAACTACTTTGAACAAAATTTATTGTTCAAAAAAATTTATGACATTGCATTAAGTACCTAAAATCGTCAAAAGTAATTAGCTTAGACATAGACTGTTTTAGGTGCATACCCTTGAGACCATAAGGCATTATAACTAATTTGAATATACGTGGGCTTAAAACTATTAATTAAATGAGCTGATGACAAAGGTTAATTCGAGAAACTATAAATTTATTGATTAAAAATTCTCACGTATACTAAATTTTACTATTTAATTAAAAATCATTTTTTTGGTAACACTTGTGGATTATTGAGCCTTAAATTTTCTTCATTTACTAAAACAAAAACTTTTAAAGTAACTTTAGTTGAGATTTTAATAAGCTAAAATTAAGCTAATTTTCTTGATTATTTATTTATTTATTAAATATGACACATTTTTATCGATTGTACTAAAAAAATAGGTCACACACAGTAAAGTTTTATTTATCCTTATAATATGTTACAAGTCATTTATTTAAGAGATTAAAATTGATATATTCAACAGGTTCATAAAGTATAAAAAAAAATCTAACGGAAATGAATTATCAAATTTATATTCAATTTATTCAATGACTTAGCTGTGTATGATAAATGTAAGGAAAAATTTCACTGCTTGTTTATACGAAACAATGTGTTTACAGTGGACGAATAATTTTATTTTTCTTGAAATAAGAATGAAGAATTGAGTGGATTTCGAGGTTATGTTAGGTTTCTTTGTATATAAAAAGTAAAATTACAATTTTTTTTTTTTGAAGAATAATATTTTATTATGCTCGAGAGTTTTATGTTTACTAAAGTCAGTTTTTTTTTACATGTTGTGGTGTACTTGACTATCTAATGGTTTTTATCTTAGATAAACCAGAACGAAATTTAAGACTAATGTGTATATGGGGTGGTTTTGAATTTTTTTAAGAATATTTTAGAAATTTATGAAACTGCGATGTATAAAATATTTCTTTCTCAAGTGAAATAATAAGTAAATTAAATTAACACCTTTTTATTAGTAAATTAGAGCCTTCAAAATCTTATCAGATAAGAAAAATAATAATCAACTAAAACAATTCTAATCCTAGAACTGCCCATATATAACCCAGAAAGAATACGTTTTTTTGACCATAAATTTTCTAATAAAAGTCAACTATTTTATACTTTATACCCTTATAAGAAAATAACAAGCCTCTTGCTAATTAAAATCCAAGCTTAATATATTTTATTTTTTTTCTTTTTCATTAAGATTCCCCCTTTATGTATACCTACTCGTTAAAATAAATTTTATCATATAATCAATATTACATTTAATCTTTTTCTTCAAAAAACAGCAGCTTGACCTAACCTCAAACATTTTATTATTAAATTTTAATAAATTGATACGAAACATCTTTTTCTTTTACAAAGGGAAATACGTTAATGTACTTTGTGCTGAAAAAGTAGAAAAAAAGTCTATTTACGCTTGAATGACCACTTCATTACCTCTACGGATGACCGGATACTAAGTGTTTTCAATAAAATTCATGTTATTAATGGCCGAGATAACTTGAATAGATTGACTTTTTTTTATTTAATATAAAACACGTATGTTTTTATTGTTTATTAAAAATTAATGAGTTAAATAACTTTTTATAACAAAATACTTTGTATTAAGAAAAAATTGAATTTTATGCTTTTTTTCGAGATTGACTATAAATTTATTTGGCCTTTTTATTAAACGCTGTATGTATAGTAAAAGATATTGTTTTATAGCTATTGGAGAGTAAAAAAAAAAAGTTTATTTTTTATCGATTTTTAGCAAGTTTGTGTACTCTGTGTGAAATTAACGAGAATCTAACGCAATTAAAGTCTCGTCGTCTAAGTTGTCGTTTTCTTTAAGACATTTTCGAGGTACCCGTTCGTTCCCTTTTTCTTCTTATACATTCTGTCCAAAGCAGAGAAAAGCTTTTCCCTACTGGGCTTGTATTACGTTCGTTATGAGAAGCGCTTAATTAAGAAACGCGTCACTCTGGAACTTAAACTTCATTTATTTTAAGAATTATGTTTAACATTATAAAAAAACTAAACTTTTTTTTTTCCTACCTACCTATATAACGTTATTATCTGCGGCGATTAGCTTTCTATATATAAAAAAATTTATATTTTAAGAATCTATACTTACTTAAAAAACTTTTCTTTCTTTTCCTTTTTTTTTTTTTGTTTAATCTACTATGACGATGATTAAATACTTGATTTAAGGGTGACCTTCTGTTTTTCAAGAAAAAAAAAGAAGACGGAATAACTTTTTTTTTATAATACTTAATTCTTTTAGGGGTTTCCTTCAAAATTAAATAAGTTTGTAAAAAAAAAAAAGCTTTGGAACACAGTTTTTTTTTGTATGTAACTTTAGTTTTTAATTTTCTTTACTTATAAAAAAAACTTGTTGACAAAAAAAGGAATTTTCTTGTAGCTTTATATTTATTAATATATTTTTTTTTTATGATGTCTATAAAAAAAAAGTTAATATAATTTTTATGCTCTTTTTTATCAAAGCTGATATTACCTAATTTAAAAAATTTCATGTTTGCTTTGTAGTAGCGAGGTTTTGTATGTTAAATGCACGATTCAAACCATAAATGACATGCTAAATCAGTGAATATTAATATGAGTGTGACAACTTCACAATTTATTAAGTTTTTATACATTCTAGCTAGCTCACACAACAAAGGCTCACTTAGTATTTTCGTATGTTTCAGTGAATATTCTGACAAATAAAATATCTCAAACAAACACTAACAAAACAAAATTATAACAAACTGAATTCCATAATTTATTTTAAAATTAAATTGATAATATTATAATATCGTATAAAATTTCACATACTATGTTCATACTTATATAGATTTCAGAATCCTTTTCGTTTGCGAGAAAATTTCTATCTAGTGCTGAATTTCTGTTTGAATTCTTTAACGTCATCTTAGATTTTTTAAAAATAAATTTATTTTTTCCAAAATAGTATTTCATTTCAACACATCGAAAAAATAAAATTTTCATTTAATTAAAAGTTTTGACAAACAATAAAGTCAAGAGTATCGATAGAAAAATATAAAAAATTTAATGCTTGCTTTGCAATACCTTCTTTCTATGCTAAAATCACGATTTAAACCATCAATGCCACTAAGGAAGTATATTCGTGGAGTGAAAGAGAGATATTTCTTTTCGGACCTCTTCCTTCCTCCCGCGTGTTTTGATAAGAAATTCTAATTTTTTTTTTTTTGTATTTTTGTAAATAAACACCTAGGAGCTCTGAAATTTTCTCTATGAGTTTTTATAATAATAAATTATATTTTAACCAAATATAATCAAAATCTGTCCGGTAAATTTTTTTTTTTAGAAACTTAAAATTTCTTACGTGAATAAATAAGCTCGTAAATAAGTACGTATCGTAAAACATTTACAAAACAGATTTTGAGAATATTTGGTTAAAATATAATTTATTATTATAAAAACTTATAGAAAAAATTTCAGAGCTCCTAGGTGTTTATTTATAGAACTATAAACAAAAATATTCTGCAATTTCTTATATACAAAACTTGCGAGAAGAAGAAAGTATAAAGAAATATCTTTCTTTCACTCCACGAATATTACTTCTATAACTCGGTTTACTATATAATATGTAATTAATAAGCCTTGGACTCTGTAAATACTTATAAAAATCAAAAATGTCAATTTTAATATCAATGTGCTGATTTGATACGTTCTAAATAAAAAACTGCGGTAACAGCTAACTCAAAACCGTACTTAATATTTTTAGATGTTTGGGTAACATTGCAGATGATTTTTCATTAATATTCTGAATTCCTTTATTTATTTTAAAATTAACTTATAACACTATAATATCATATAAAACTTTAAATACTGTGTTCACACTTATATACCTTTCAGAATCCTTTTCATTTGCGAGAAAATTTTTTAAAATTTATAAACACTTACTAAAAAATAATCCTTTCACGTAATCTTAGATTTTTTAAAAACAAAATTTCCTCTTTCCCAAAAAGTATTTCATTTCAACACATCGAATAAATAAAACTTTCATTTAATTAAAACTTTTGTCAAAACAATAAAATCAAGAGTATCGATAGAAAAACAAATGTAATTATATACTTTGAATCATTAAAAACTAACCTTTCGTTTACATAATTTAATGTTAAAAGTGCTTTTTGTTTGATATTTTGTTAAAGATTAATTTTGTTTTATATTTCCCTGTTTATATTTATCATTCACACACACGCACACAAACACACGTTATACGAAAAAAGGTTAAAACGTCAATTGATTGATTAAAAAGCATCATTACTAATTATTGGTTAAAACATATTTAAAAAAAACATTAAACAAAGCTCAAAAGTAAATTTACAGTTACACGTTTTGATTAATCCATCCATCTCTCTTTCTCTTTTGTTTAAAAGTTCTACTAATTAGTGATATAGAATTTCAATAAAAAAAGATTTTTTGAGGTTAAGTAATTGTTTTATCCATCGTTAAAAACGTTTTGTTATACGGTTTTCTGCACTTAGCAGATGTCTCGTTTACTGAAAAACAGCTAAAATAAATTTGAAATGCAAATAAATAAATAAATATAAATTCGTTGAAAACTAAATAATATGAATTTTAAGTTTTCTAAAAAGCACCGGTTTTTGGTGGCTTATAATTTTAGTTATCATAGGAAAGAGAAAGATACTGTTTACTTTTAGTAGTAGAAATTTTCTTATATAAAGTAAACTTTGAAGACTCATTCCAAAGATTAATCTAATTCATGGAAGCATTTCTTCTCTTCTGTATATATAAAACTAATATTGACAAAAGTTTTACTCCTCTCTCTCTCCCTCTCTGTAGTTATGAATATATACCAGAGTGTTTTACAAATAGTATCAAGGAAAAACGTTAATACATATATAACTTTTCTCAATTATACGCTTCGATGCTTACTTATTTAAGAAATATATTTTTTTTTTAATCAAGATTCAACATTTTTCCTCTTTTTTTTTTTAAGCATCGATAATTTTTTATTATACTCCACATGTCGTAAACACTTGGGGTCAACAAAACGTCACTGACCTCTATATCACATGTACTTTGTTCGTTCAAGTCCGTTGAACTTTATAGTGATAAAAGTTGAAGAATAAAAAAAAATTTCTTATCAATTTTCTAAGATCGAAGTGGGTCAGTTTAACGAGAGTAATAAATTTTTCAAAGGATATTAATTCTTTGATATTTACAATTTTTTCATTGAATTAAGAAATTTTAAAAGTGATTGATATCTTCGGGGCAACAGGTTAACTTAACTACTGTTTTACATATAAATTGTTGACCTAACCAAAACTTTTTTATCTCTACTACTTTCTCTCTCTCCCTCTCTGTAATAAAAGTAGCTTAAGATTGATGAGGCATAGTTGTAAAAGAAAATTTTCCTAAAACCTAACAACAAGTTTTCCAAGTAAAAGCTTTAAGTGAAACCAAGCAAGGATGATGCTTACACAAGAAATTGAGTTTCCATATCAATGAATTTTCTCCTTTTCTTAACACTCGAACGATCATTCATATATAAAAACCCCTCTCGCTCTCTCTCTTCGAGATTTAAATTTGTTAAAATATATAAACGTATTAAATTTAATACCAAAAAAGATCGAAAAAATATTTTTTTAAACCAAAGCAATATTTGTCTATTGGTATAATGTAACGGATATCGGACGATTAATTTTCCTATCATCGTGTCCGTTTTCATGTCCATAGATCCGGAAAGTCCTCGAGTTTTCCGGCGGACGGAAATTATTTTGGAGATTCGCCAAAAAAGTAAGCAAACGTTCCGTAATAATCGCGTGCTACTACTTTTATATTCAAAATCATTTGAGCGTAATTTAAAAAAAGTTGTAAACAAACTTATTTTTACCCTAAAAAAATATTTGACGCTCGTTGTATATAAAAAAAAAATATTTCCATTTTATATGCATCAACATTTATTATAAAAGTACAAGATGATTACACTGCACTATGAATTTATGATAGAGCCCGAATATTTCTATCTGAAAAACTAAAAAGACAGCGAAAGAATCGCATAAAAAGATACAAGGTAATATATATACCCGAGCGAGTATATTACCCGCGATAACGCGCCTTTTTTTTTTCTCCATATAATAAACGACAAGAAGAAAAATATATACAGAAAAAGAAAATACCACTGGGGTAATCGATGTCGTGGCGCCGGAAGTCTGATCGATCCTGTGTGCAGAAAAAGAAAATGTTTTAAAGGTTTTTTTTTTTTTTACATGGTTGTAAAAATTGAAAGGTATAATAATGTAACTTTTTTGTATTGTTTTTTTTATAATCAATAATAATATTATAGTCTAGAGATAAAAAATATCATTCAAGGTTATATTATTGAAATAAAAAGAAGAGAAGAAAATTTAACAATAAACAATAAAAGTAAATGCGCTTTTCTCAAACATAAAATGAAAAGAAAAGAGACAGATAGATTTTTTTTTTGTTAAAATAACCTAAAAAATTTTATAGGTTATTATTTGAATGAAAAAAAATAAAATTTATCGGTTTTTATACTGCTGCACTGAGACTTTTGAGTAAATTAAATTTTTTTTTAAATTTTGTTACAAAAGAAAAAATAAACAAGATTAGAAAACCGAGAATAATAGTTTTCCGGTTAGAGTGTATTTTCTCTTTAACAAAACAAGAAAAGTTTTATGTAGGATCCTGTAGGTTAAGAATAACAATAATTTACATTGGTGATATCTGACCGTAAGGAAAACTAAGTAATACTAGCTGTCAGAAAATATTCACTTCAAGTATTTTAGGTCCTCTGTTGTTATATCAGGTGTGACTTTGAAGAACCCTGGATTATTTATTAAACTGAGATGACTTGCTGATTCAATGTAATTTCACAAAAGCTCGAGTATGGTAATAAATAAAAGTTTTGTTTTTTAGGCCAATTAATATGCAAATAAAACGTTACCAGGATAATTTAATGATTTCGAGCTAAATATTATAACATTTCTGTTGTCTCTTGTATTATTCTTGGGAGTTTTGAGAATTTACTGTTTGAGAAATTGCTGGGTTGCTAAAGGGTCAGTTTTGTCTGAAGAAATTATTTATGTATGTTGTCTAATGCTAAAAAACTCAAAGGTGAAAATGAAATACGTGTTCTTTTTGAAAAAGTGAGTTCTCATCAGGAACTAAACACTGACATTTTCCAATTTGAAAAAAAAATTATAACTGGTTATTGTGAAGTAGTTTTACGATAAAAAAAATACAATTAATCAGTCATAGCTAGCGTTGGGAAGCAGATCGTTACAGCAGTTACTCTAATGAAATGAGTACTACATCGAAATGTAATAAAATAATCAGTAATACGTATAGAAAAATCATCTTTTATATTTTTTTATAATACATAAGCAACTCTAAACGAGTTAAGAAAATCAAATAGCAGTGCTGATGGCATATTATTTAGAGCCCCATTAATTCTATCTATGAATTTAATACACCAGTTTATAAATTCAATAGATTACAGAAATAGCAAATCAATTCCCTAAATATCATATTTTCAAAATTCTGCAGAAAACAAAACGTACTTAGCAGCCAATTTGAATTTCAATTGAATTTCGAGCAGTTTAGAAATCATACAAAAGTTTATTAGTTGTAAGCAGAGATACAAAATTATAACTGAAAAAGTATAAAAGCACCCACTTAATATAAAAGCTTGAATATAAAATTTTGATAAAAAACTTGATTTAAAATTAAATTCAGTAAAACGAGCATTTATTTTTTTTGATTAGCAAATAATAATAAAATAAAATTCTCTCTTGATAATCAATGAAAAAATAAAAAAAAAAAGGAAAATTCTTTAAAGCAATAAATAAAATAAAATTAACCACTTTAATTTGAAATACATCAAAAAAACCCATTTTAAACGTTTGAATTCAATCGTTTTTTTTATACATAAAAGTTTGCAATAAAAATACTATTTCTCAAGTTTCAACGATTATAAATAAACATACCACACACACACACACACACGTATACATGAATAAAAAAAAGGTAGGTAAAAAGAGAGAGAAAGAAAATATAGCATTTTAAAAAGACCACTTTAATAAAAATTTCTTTTGAGGTTTTTCTCTCTTTCGTGTTAGAAAAAAAAGAAAAGAAACCCTATAGGGCTAATTGTCAGTAGCGTTTGATCTTCTCGCGTAAATTAACGTTCGACTTGGTTTTCGTACTCGCCCTTTTTAGCAGAAAAAAAAATAAAAGTTTCTCTTTAAATGATATACTAAAAAGTTACTGGTTGAAAAGTTTAATTGCGAGAGATATATAGAGTTTTGTCAGGGAATTGACTTGTCCCCCAAGGAATCTCTAGAAATGACTTTTTGAATTTCCTCTCTCTCTCTCTCTCTCTCTCTCTCTTTGATGAAAATTCTTATACATTAATATGATTTCTCTCTGTGTTTTACACTCGTATCTTTGTAAAAAAGAGTTGGCATAAATAATCGTTTAATATAATTTCTTAATTGAGTATCAAATCGAATTACACGAGCGAAAATGTTTTTTCAAGCCCATAATATAAATCGCTAATGTGCTATAGAGAGAAAACATAGAAGAATCAAAAGGCAATGAGCTGGAAAAATAATTGATGTAGCGTAAAAAAAAAAGACACCAAGGGTTTTCTGACAAGAATTGACTTTTTTTTTTGGATAAAAAACTTTTTTTAGTTCAATCAGATTTTTTTATTTTCAGACGAAACCATGCGTCGCGTAATGAGGTGGAGATAGTCATGCGGGATATTTTCCAATATAAAGACAGTTTTTTTTTCATATGAATCGAAGAAAAATTTGTTACTTTTCGAGGTTAAAAAAGTTTCGATACAAAAAACTTTTTTTTTTTCATGACATACACAAACATAAATTTTTATTTACGAATCGATGTTTTAAAGTAAAGAGTTTTTTTTTTTATGCCTTATTTACAACGTTTTTACTTTTTGTACACGAATAAATAAAATAAAGTAAAATAAAAAAAGGGATGTAACTTTTTAATGAAAAATAAATTTTCAATTAAATAAAAAAATAATTTTATTTAAATCTGGAAAAAAAATTTTACAAAGGTATATCAGAAAAAAATTTTAAAAGATGAGAAAATAACATTACTTTCAAAAAAAAAATTATACACACACACATAGACAGAGAAAAAAAAAGATAAATTATTTTACGCGTTGTGCTTTGTGTGTAAAACCGTCTAAAAAAAAGAAAAAGCTTAAAGCATCGCTCGCGGAAATGTTAGAGAGACGAGAATATAAGGTAAAAAAAGCTATGCTTGTGCTTGAACGGATTTTTTCTTTTTTTTTCTTTTTACAAAAAAGGGAAAATCTCTCACGAAACGGTAAAAAGTATTTCGTTTGTTATTTTTAATAAAAAAAAAAATGCATTTCATTAGGCGTGATTTTTTTTTTCACTGGCATGATAAGCTTTATCTGTACATAAAAATGTACGTTATTTTATTCTTTGTTAACTTAAAAAAATATTTTTTACACAAAAGAAAAGAAAAAAATTGATAAGTAAAAATTCGCATGGAAAGAGAAAAATTACGTAATTACACCTAAATTAATCGTAAAACGATTGTAAAAAATGTTTTTTTCCTGTATTAAATAAAAAATCCGTTAAATGTCAAACATATTTTCAAATAATATAAACTACACACACGGTTGTCAATAAAACGTAGCGCAAATACCGACAAGCAATATCCGGTTTTCTTCAATTTTCAATTTACACACACACGTACAAGTGCTTTTATGTATTTTTGACGTTTATATACAAATACTTATTCAATTAACGAAAATTTTTAATGAAATTATTAAACGCATTTTGTAAAAAGCTTTTATCGTTTAAAAAAAGAAATTTAGGTTAATTAATTTATATTGAAATGTATTTCCTGTATTTTGACGGTTTGTTGTAAAATTGTGCTTTTATTAAAATTCGGAATACCGGAATTCAACTCAAAAATTAAACTTTTAAAAAATTCTTCAAAAAAAGTATACTCGAGTACAAATTTGCAACAGCTCGTCGATATACCAAAAGCTTTATTTCACAATAATTAAATAATATTTTTCATTTTATATTCGAGTGTATTAAAAAATGTAGAAAATTAAATAAAAAAAAAAAAATTGACGTGAATTTTAATAAATTTTGAGAGATAGTAAAGAGTATATTTTAAACATAAAAGCGATTGATGCACTCGAAAAATTCTCTCTAAAATATTTTTGATAAATAAAATTTTGAATAATTCGAGTAGTGCATAAAAGCATATAAAATCGATATCAATTATAATAATGAAAAAAAATGTTGATATTAACGACAGTCGAGTAACTAGTTTTATTTCTCAAAATTTAAGTAGGATAAAGTAAAAAGGAAGGAAATAGAGGGTGTAGAGTAAAGGTACTCAAAACAATTACGTAACAATAAAGTTAATGGTATATATCTGTTAATTTTACTTATACATTCGCTTTATGTTCTTCTCATTGCTTTAAGGCACGCGAACTTGTCGAATATTTTACTTTATATTAATTAATATAATACTCAAGTTCGAATTATTTCGCTTTTACATATATTTTAATTAATATGTACTTTTCATTCGTATAACCAAGACGATTATTATTTTTTCAAAAGTAATTAGACTTTTTTTTTCCATCTAAAATTTTAAGACTCAAAGTTATGTAACCTTAGTCGATGATTTACCGAAAGTAATTAAACTGTCTTCTAATTACGATGACAAAGATGTGTGTTAGTATTTAATCAGATTTTATGTAATATCAATTTCACGATTAATCTCATTTTTAAGATATTATAAATATTAATGACTTCATTTATAATCTTTTCAGACTTTTATACACTTGAGTGATTCAGAATTTTAATTTTTATTGACATTTTGTCATTTAATTTTATGAATTGTTCTTTGTTTTTAATGTTTGTTTTTTTAATTATTAGCCTACAGATTTTTTTGGCTAAGTAGGATACAAAGTAATGAATTCCCAATTATGGACAAAAAATATTATTTAGTTTTTGTGTGATTCATTGGTTTTATGGATGGAGTAATCTTGAAATAAAAATTAGTAATTTGGCTGAAGGTTAATATTTATCAATTTTATGACATTTCTTTCAAAAAAAACTTATTTTACGTCCTTGCTAACAAATGTCTATTTAAATATCAAAAATTTATAATATTTATGATATTTTATTTTAATTGAAAATACATCGAAATTGTAAAACTCTTAAGGTAGTTTAAATAAATAAACTAATTAAACACGCAGCATAAAGTGAAATAATACAAAAAAGGTATTTATTAATTGAATACAGAAATAAAGTACAAAATTGGAAAGACGTATTACTGTGAACTCGTGTAGTTCAAGACTAACTTACTTACAAAAGCTGCGTAGCAAAGACGCTGTATAAAATACTTAATTAACATACCAGATGCATATATTGTAACGGACATTGAGACCTATTGTCTTATTATATAATATATACATATGGATGACATACAGGGCCAATATCTTAATAAGATGCTGACATTAAATAAGAATGGGAGTTTTCTCACGTATACTCTAACACTCCCCTTAAAACTTAACATTCTTAAAAACATTATAAAGATCAGATTCATGAAATAGACCCAATTTTTGTCGAAAATATTCAAACTTATTTTTTGTCAGAGCCTTAGTAAGTATATCAGCATTTTGTTCATTCGTACTTACATACTTTACATCTAGAAATTTCTTTGCATACAAATCTCTTATCAAAAAATATTTAATATCAATATGCTTGCTTCTTTGATGAAGCGCCGGATCTTTTATAGATTCCAGTGCACTTCTGTTATCGATATTAAGAGTGTAAGTCTTAGAAGCACAATCAAAATCATTCAATAGCTTATTTAACCATAAAATTTCTCTAGCACATTCAGCCGCACTTACAAATTCCGCGTCCATTGTAGACTGTGCTACATCACTTTGACGCTTACTACGCCATGTAATAGCCGCATTTGCATACAAACATACCATACCAGATGTTGACTTACGTGTATTTAGATCGCTTGCAAAATCTGCATCACTGAAAGCTTGAAAATCACCCGATTTACAATACAATAAGCCAACATCCTTAGTGCCTGCTAAATATCTAAAAAGTCTTTTTATTAACGATACATGAGCTTGAGATGGTTTTTCTAAAGCTCTAGAAGCTATATTTATGGCAAAACCTAAATCTGGTCTACTAACAACGTGCAAATACATTAAACTACCTACAGCTTCGCGATATTGTACATCATTAACTACATCATTTGAAATCTTCCACCCAGTTTCCATTGGAGTAGAAACAGGTCTGGAATTATGCATCGAAAACTTATTTAAGATTTTTTCAATATATTTTTCTTGATTTATAAATATAGAACCGTCTTCCAGCCTTTTTATTTCTAATCCAAGGTAACTAGTTACATTTTTACTACAAGTGGCTTCAAATTCGCTACATAAGTTTTTCAAAAAAGTATCAGCTGTAGTTTCGTTGTTAGAAGCCAATATACCATCATCAACATACACTGCTAAATACATAAAATTATTATCTTTTTTATACATATATAGGCAAGGATCAGCCAAACTTTGAGTAAAACCAATTTTATTTAGGAAACTTTTAAATCGTTCAAGCCAACATCTCGGAGCCTGTTTTAAACCGTATAAACTCTTTAATAGCTTACAAACTCGCGAGGACCCATCATTAAAACCTTGTGGCTGCTTCATATAAATATTTTCTTTAAGGTCTCCGTATAAAAATGCAGTTTTTATATCGAATTGACGTAAAACTAAGCCATTGATAGCTGTAATACTTAAAAGCGTTCGTATAGTATCAAAACGTACGACTGGACTAAACGTCTCAGTATAGTCAATTCCTTCGATTTGTGAATAACCTTTAATAACTAAGCGGGCTTTATACCTTAATGAACCGTTAGGGTTTTCTTTAATTTTAAATACCCATTTACTGTTAATAACTTTATGATTTTCGGGTTTTTCAACAAGTATCCACGTATTTTGATCAGTTAAGGATTTTAATTCATCTTTCATCGCTTCTGACCACAAATCCGATTCGTTAGATTCAATAGCTTGCTTATAGTTTTCTGGTACAGTTTCAGTATAGTAGCTAATGGGACAACCGAAAAATTCTGTGGGTTTTAAATTTTTTCGGTTTCTCAAGACTCTACCATCAATGCTAGTCGTTTGGTTCTCGTTTGAGTCATTTTCATCGTTAATACCAAAATTTTCTACCTCATTTTCGTTTTCATTTTCATCAGTAAAATGACCGTCATCGATTTCGGGTACCGTTTCGTCTACTTTAGTTATGTCATTTTTCTGAGATTCTATATTCGTATTTTGAGGACTCAATTTTTCGGGTTTAAAAATTACGTCGTGACTTATGATAACATCCTTATATTCTGGTATATATACACGATAACCCTCGTTATTATCTCCGTAACCGACGAGAAAACCTTTTACCGACTTTTCATCAAGCTTTTTTCTCTGTTGCTCTGGTATAAGTGCAAAACATTCAGTACCAAAAACTTTTAATTTAGAAATATCAGCTGGCTTACCGTGCCAAAGTTCATACGGCGTTTTATTAGAAATTTTAGTAGGACCTGTTCGATTTATTACATAAGCGGCAGTATTCATTGCCTCTGCCCATAAAAATCGTGGTAAATCAGAGCGCGAATAAATCATTGATCGAGCAGCCTCTTCAATTATACGATTTTCTCTCTCAGCAACGCCGTTTTGCTGCGGAGAATAGGGAGTACTCATAGTATGCTTGATACCTCTGCCTTTCAAAAAATCATTTACATTTTTATTATTATACTCTAAGCCACGGTCACTATGGATCTCTTTTATGTCATTGTTAAATTGATTTTTAACTTCAATACAAAAATCTTTTAAGTGTACAAAAACTTCAGATTTTTTATTCATAAAATAAATTTTTCTATAGCTTGAAAAATCGTCTTTAAAAATGACGCAATATCTTTTTCTACCAAGAGATTCAATTTCCATAGGCCCACATACATCAGTATGTATTATTTCTCTAACTTCTTTAGCGCGATCGAGTCTGTCATTAAAAGGCAATTTATGATGTTTGCCGTAAGCGCAACCATCACAAAAATCATTGAAATTAAGGATTTTAATGCCTAAATTACTTAAAAAACTTTTAACATGCCGTTTATTTTGATGACAGAGTCGTTCGTGCCACAGCTGTAGAGTATCAACCTTTTCAGTAATAAGACATTGATTTGGTAATACGACGCGTAAATTAATTTTGTATAAATTACCTAAATCAGAACCGGTAGCTATAACAGTTTCATTTTTTAAAAAAACACAATTTTTTCCATAATTATTAATTTTAAAATCAATACCTCGTTTTGCTACAACTTTTACTGAAAATAAATTTTGACTTAATTTAGGTACGTATAGAACGTCATGCATTATTCCCGGAGACCATGTATTATGTAAATTATTTTCAATTTCAATAGTACCTTTACCATATGCGTCGATTAAATCGCCGTTACCTATTTTAACCTTGATCGGGATGACGAATTCTTGAAATGTGCTGAACCAGTCTCTTCTATGCGTCATATGGTCCGTTGCCCCACTATCAATAACGAAAAAATTCCTTTTTGGAGTACTTTCACTTTCAACACTGAAAGCCTGTATAGGCGTATCTTGATTATTCCCATCGTTGTTTTGAGGACAATTTATTCTTTTGTGATCCTTACTTCCGCATTTATAGCACCCCCTACAGTCTTTTGTCTTATGATTTCTCTGACCACATTGTCTACAAGGGAAAGGATAAAGTTTCTTCTTTCTTGAAGAATTTTGTTGTCCATTGTTATTGGAATTAGTTTTATGAATATTAACATTTTTAATTTCTGAACTTAAAAGAGCAACTGAAACTTCATTATTTAAACTCTGTTTATTAACGCGCATTTCTTCATTTTGTAGCCTAGCCGTTAAATTTTCCAAAGTTTTCTTTTCTGTATCGACTGATTCCCAGGCACTGTAAAAATGATTATATTTTGGTGGTAATGCCGACATCAAGCGTGAAACAACCATGGATTCTGTAATTTCTCCTTTTAAGTTTCGTATTCTTGTCACCAAATTTTCAACCTTTGACAAATTCATAATAACACTTTCGTCGGTATCCCACTTAAAATCAAAGAATTGTTGTTGTAATTGAGATAAGCTGTCCTCTGATTTTAATTCAAAGACAGCATGCAGTTTATCCCACATATCCTTGGCATATTTATAATTTAATAATAAATCTAGTGCCTTCTTTTCTACCGTCGTAACAATCATTTTCCGCGCCTTTTTATCTGCTTTTTTAAACTTTTCGTACGGTATTTTATACGTATCTTTAGTTTTATCACCATCTGCAGGTTCTGCTGGCATTTTGAGTCTACCTTCGACGACATCGAGAACATCATCATCTTCTTCAAGAAGAGTTCCCATGATAAATTTCCATTCATACCAGTTCTCGTGATCTCGAAGTTTTTCAATTTTAATACTGCTACCTTCCATTTTACGTAGAATAAAACTTTAACTTTTCCGTAAAAAAAAATTTAAACACCTTTAAAAAACTTGATTCACTTTTTTAATTAACGTAACACTGGGCACATAACCTCTTAAGGTAGTTTAAATAAATAAACTAATTAAACACGCAGCATAAAGTGAAATAATACAAAAAAGGTATTTATTAATTGAATACAGAAATAAAGTACAAAATTGGAAAGACGTATTACTGTGAACTCGTGTAGTTCAAGACTAACTTACTTACAAAAGCTGCGTAGCAAAGACGCTGTATAAAATACTTAATTAACATACCAGATGCATATATTGTAACGGACATTGAGACCTATTGTCTTATTATATAATATATACATATGGATGACATACAGGGCCAATATCTTAATAAGATGCTGACATTAAATAAGAATGGGAGTTTTCTCACGTATACTCTAACAAAAACTTTTAATTTTCTTGACCTAACGCGCTATTACGTCCAACTCTCCCCTATAAAATAAGAGCATTTAAGATACTAAACGTCATAATACATAAAGTTCAGAGCAATATTACAATCAAGGATAAATTTAAATATTAAAAACTGCTGCGCACTCTAGATTTATATTTTTCAGTTCCGTCTATTGTTCATTATCATCTCAATTGAATAAACGTTTTTCTTTGCAAATACGATAATTACGCTTGTCAAAAATAATAACAAACATAAATAACATATTTATTACTAAATATTAACAAAATATTTATTTTTTTTAAACAAAAAAATACTTTGTCTTACACCTTCAAAGATAAGGCAGACTCAGAGATTTATAAATAGTGAGTAACTCGATGTTTTCAAAACATTAGTCATCATGAATTCAAGTACAGCAGTCTTGTTTTTAATATTCGTTGTGATCGCGTGTTCTGTAACAGGTAAATAAACAAAAAAAGTTTTTTTAATTGAAGTTAACAAAAATTTGTGAATCCAGGAACACTAGGGCAGTGGGGTAGCAATTCTCAAAAATATGGCCAATCTGACACAGTTTATTCGCCTTACAATATTGGTGACAAGTACGGTAAACAGCAAGGTATGAAATTTAAAATGGATCCACGTTGTAAATCGTCGTTCGGTAGGAGAAAAAGATGGGCTTTTCCAGGAAATAAAAAACAAGTGCAGTATTACAGATTTAACGAAAATATTAATAGTTGCGAAGCTGTTTATTCATCCAGACCGAGTAGTTCGTCTGGTTTTGGTTCGATTAGTGAATGTGAACAAAGGTGTAAAAATTCGTGTAAGTTTTTTATTATTCAGGTATTAAACACTGTTAGAAAAATATTTTTGAAATTATTTACACTGTCAGATTACTTCGCTTGAATTTTTAAAAAAATTATTATGCAATTAGGAGATACACGTATTTTTGTCTTAAATTATTTATTACTCTGGGAAAATAATTTCAAAATATTTTTTCAAACAATAAATTTTGTAAAAAATAATTTTTTTTTTTTAATTTACACTTTTTTTTTTTATTTTTTAGATGGATAATTAAAGAAGAATAAATTATAAAACGTTCTTATTATTATGTAAATTATGTAATTCATCAAATGATTTATGACTTGTTTAAAAAAAAAAAAATTATGTATAATTAAATTAAATTCGCTTATTTATTTATTTATTCGTGTAATTTATAATTTTAAAAATAAAAATATTTAAAAAATAAATTGTCTTTGTTCATTTTTTGAAACAAAAAATAATTTAAATACACCGCCGAAAAAAATTCTTTCAGCACCTGGCGTAGCAAAAAAAAATTAAAAAAATTTTATTTTTGGTGTATTTCATTCACACGCTACATTTTTATAGTCCATGGATTCGCCATCAGTACGATTTTGTTTATATCCGAGCATATAAGACACGATGCGTTCTTTAGTAAACAAAATTTTATTATTTTTGTTAATAACAATTATAACGTGCAGTTCTGTAACAGGTTCGTGTGTATAATAACACTTTAAAATTTATAATAAATAAATTTTTTTAATTAGGGAACGAAAAATTAAATGGGAATAAGCCAAAAATAGTAGATTTTAAAATTGGTAATCATTTTCGGCCAGATTCGAAATGTTCGGGTTCATACGGCAGAAGAAAAAGATTGGCAGAACCATTCAGACAAGCACAATCGTTCAATTCTAATCAGTATTGGAAATTTAACCAAAATGCTAATCGATGCGAACCGTTTTATTCTCAATATCCTAGTAATTTTGGTTTCGAGTCAAAAAACGAATGTGACTTAAAATGCTTGAATATTTGTAAGTTTTTTTTACTAAAATTTAACATTTTTTTTAATAATTAATTTTTTTGCTTGTTTTTCTAGGGCATGGCGGAATTTAAGTATCTTATCTGTCTAAAAAATGTACCAATTTTTTTAATGATTTTTTTAACCTAATCGCATTTACATGTATGAGCATAATGAAGATAATAAATTTGTTTAACAAAAATATTTTATTTTTTTTATTTTTTCTTGTATAACACAAAATGAGATATCGAAGAGTAAATACTCGTTGGACGAGTTAATTTTATCGAGTTATGGTGGGGATTTGAAGAATAAGCGTATAACCAAAAAACCAAAAAATAAATTAACCAATAGGTTAAAAAAAAATGTTGAGAATTGCAGTATATCAAGCATTAAGTATATAAATACGAGTCTCATAAATAAATTTAATAACTAAGGTAATAATGTCATATTAGTTAGAGGATAAAAAGAAGTAAGCTTTAGTTAGGAATATAATATAAGACAGGCGCATGTATATTATAGCCCCTTAAAAGATGATATGTTACTTAAATAATACACTAGAAGAGAAATCTGAGAAAGAGTCTGTGCATGTTATAGCAGAGAAAAGTTGGTTATTTAAGAACTGTGCGCTATATAGCATTATAAAGGATGACATTAATTACATGATATTTAATCTACCTATACCAGCTTACGTAATATCAAATATTAAGGCAAAAAATCTTCCTTTATTTATTTACACCTTAATTATTACATCGAGTCATTTAATTTTTTTACTTTTTCATCATTTTAAAAATTTTAAAAATTTGTAATTAATTCATCAAGTAAAAAACTTTAAATCACTTATAAAATGAATCCATAAGCGTCTAATTTACCCACTGGTTGCTCTAAGTACATCTTTTCCATGTCGAGAAATGTATTCTATCTCATAATTATGCTGATGTCGACTGGTTTTATTGGGATGGTTTTCAGCATTTTTCTTCAAATAATATAAGTAAAAATAAATTATAAATCAAGATAAAAATATTTTGTCAAACATACCTGTAAATTCGACTATTTAAGATTTTGTTAAAAGCATTAGGTACCTAAAGAATTTTCTTTTATTTCATTTAAAAAAATTTTGGTGGTAAAACTTTTTTAACGTCAATATTTACATTAACATGTTGATCTGCAATAGATAGTATGCGAATTATTGGAAAACAAAAATAAATGGATTCTTGAGTGCCTAACAGACCTCCGTGAGTCATAAAAGCTTTAATATTTCTATTATCTGTAATTTAGGAACCAACTAAACTAAAGTATGAATAATTTGGAAAATTTAACTATAAACTTCATCTATATGACTTTTGGCTGCCAATTATTTCATTATCCTCAATTGATCGATCGAATGGCTTTTATCATTTTCCGGAAACACGCCTAATATGTTTAATCCACGTGTGCTATTTTTAACAAGCAAATTATTAAAAAGTATATTATTTTCCTCAATTTTATAAAACTCATTTCTGATAATAATTGGCGTTTTTAACTAAATAAATATTTTTAAACCATTATATATTCAATCAATGTTTGTTATCTACCATTGCTTAAACAAATGTGCAATTATTTAATCAAATATTTATTGTTTCAAAAGAATTTTACAAAAAATGATAAAATTAATTTTTATAATAATAAATTGTTTTAACGTCTGTATTTATAAAGAAATAATTGAATTTTTTAAATTATAATACTTGATGTTAAATTTTGATTATGAATAAAGTTATTTTTCAATGATCAATAGTTGGCAGGTGTGAAAAATAAAACAATTAGTTTTTTATCATGAGATAGATGTTTTTATTAGAAATTTCACCTATTTTTATAGTGACTTAAAAAAAATATATAAATAATTAAAATATTATGATAGATTAATATAATTAAAAATGTAGTAATCATTGTTAGAAAAACCCGAGGAAAAACCATTAAATTAATATTTACAGGAATAATTTTAATATTTAACAAACTGTGCTAATAAATTTTTAGTTAAAAAAAGTATAATATTCTCACTGTCGTTGATAACTGCCTAATTAGAGTTTTTTTTATGTAATTGTATGGTAACTTTTGTAAAGGGAGTTTATTAACTGTATGAATGTATGATGGGTTCAAGCTGGTTCAAGAGTCCTGTACTCACGCCATTTTGTTATTCAAAATTTTTATTTCTTTTTCGTTTTTTAATTAAATTAGAAATTATTTTTTCATCATATCAAAGTAGTCTCTTTATCAACTTTAGAAAATTTTGACAAAAACACTTTTTTAATTTAATAAAATATAAGTGAACATGAGTTAGTCGGAAAAATTTTGAGTAAACTTTTTTCGATAAAATACTTTGCGTTTACCCTATACGGCTTCTTCATCAACCACTTGTGGTTTTACAAAATTAAAAGTATGTCCATTAAGATTGCAATGTTATGCGTTCTTCTAGCCACATAAAAACTTTTAGATTCACCTGAATACATGTTTTCCCAATAATTGCATTTTAACTTGTATACAATGCCAGTTTTGTTTTGTATACTATCAATTTTGGGTTTTCTAATGATTTTTGTCATATCTTTGTTTAGTTGTTGAAATACTTGAATAATTTTTATTATCAATAATTTCTGATTATTAGATTTTAATTTTGCTCTGCGTTTTAATTTCACTTTTTGGAATCCTCTTTTAGGATTCAAATCAAATAAATTTTGATTTATTTTTTTAGTGAATTTGTGATCGATGCTAATTCAAGTGCTAATTCGCATTCGAATTCAATTTCTGAGTCATCCATCTTTTAACGAAACTTCTTGTTAGAAAAATGTTAAAAATCACTAAAAAATAAAAATTTTTTTCTAACAACAAAACAACTCAAGAATTTTTTACCTTGGTAATTTAAGAAAAGAAAAAAAACATTTAATTAAAAAGAAAATGTATAAAATTTCGAGATAAAATTGAAAAATTAAAATATAAAATAACAGAAGAAAATATTTAAATTAGCGAAAAAGGGTACGACAAGCGGTTATATAAATTTATTATTATTATTATTCATGGGTTATATCATCAAGTTTTTGAGTATTTAGGTTAAGTGTTATTTTCTGTATTTCATCTTTTAGTACCAGAGAGACTAAATAATTCCTCTCTCTCTCTCTCGACTTTATTTTCATAAAATTTTCAAATAAATACAAGTTTATTATCCTTTTGTTTTCAATGCCGAAAGAAAAAACTTTTCCGACAAACTTTATTTTTCAATTAAAATACGAAAAAAAAAGAAAATTGTGTATCATTTTTTTCGAGCTTGAAAAAATAACGATGTGTAGAAAATAAAATTTAATAACGACGATAAATTTATACATCCAAGATTCTACTTATGGTAATAAAAGTCAATGTAAAAGCCAAGAAAAATTCTATAGAATTCCAATAATGAGCTATAAAATTAGGGTGGTAAAGAAACTCATATAAGACTAAAAATGACTTTTCCTCGAATAAAAAAATAAGAAGCGACATGATTACGCGTGAATTTATTCTTTCCCTTATATATATATTTTTTTATTCCTTTTAAATTACCCAAAATTTGTCTTACTTTTATAATAATAATAGGAAAAGAAGAAAAAATATATAAGAGAGTGAACCTGCGGCGTTATTCTAATTTCCGAGTTTTTCAACCATCTTCTCTCTTTATCATCATTTTCTTTTACAACGTTCTTCTTTTATAGACTGAAATTGTAAAATATTTTTATAGTCGAAAATAAGGAAATTACTTACAAAAAAAAAAATTTCTTTTTTATATTTCCTTGTCAGAATTCGTCATCAAGTACAGTAATTTATTTTTATTAACTTATTACGAGAATAAATATCAATTGCTTCGGAGTATGAGATTTTTTTAACGATCTTTAAGTATGATAAATTGGAAATTTTTAACAATTCAATTAGCCTTTTATTATACCAAATTTATAATCTTACTTAAAAAGCATACACGCTATAATTTTAAGTAAAACCACCCTAAAGTATTATATCGACGGTCTGAAGGGGAGCTCAAGACAAATTGAACCCGATACAAGCAGTTGCTCTCAATAAATCTTGTAAAATTTTAAAGTAACCCAAAATTCTTGCCCTCTCCTTGCACAAATTTCGTATCGGAATAAAGCCTCGATATATTTATAAACGTCAAAAAAAAAGACGGATCGTACATACGTGATGTAAAAAGGATGTTATTTCAGTGTGTGTAACATACCTTAAATGATTGATATATATTTCGTTCGATTCACCAACACAAAAATATAAATCAATAAAACTTCTTTTTACTAATGAATTTTTCTATACATGCACAAAAGGTGTAGGAGTAATAAGAACCTTTTTTTACAGAAAAAGAAAGAAATTCTAGTAGATTAATCCTTTTTTTTTTTGCCTTGCCTTTTTTTTTTGCCTTGCATCAACGACAGACAATTTGTACTTGAAAAAAAAAAGCTCATTCTCTCTTTTTCTTATCTTTTAAGAAAAAAGTCTATTCAGCCACAAAACAAGAGAAAGACTTGTCTTTTCTTTTCTTAGCTCATTAATCAAGCTTCTTATATACCCCAGGACATTCCTTTTTATTGAGAGAAAATTTGAGAAAAAAAAAAATTTATTTACAAATAACAACAAATTTTATTTTAATTTAAACACTAAAAATAAAATTTTCTCAATTTCTATGTTAATTCAACAAAATAAAAAACTCTTTTTCTCGTCATGTTTATTCAGTGAAAGATTAATTGTTTTTTAAAATCTTTTTTTCAAAAAGCCTCTTTTTAACTGTTAATGGAAAATAGTTGTTTCTCTACTTGAAAAAAAAAACAATACTTTTTTTTAAATTAAAAATTATTACTCCTAACCTATTAAATTCTTATTACTGTCTTAACTTTTATAAACTAAAACTTTCATTGTCAGGCATAAACAACGGACATTTTTCTAAAAACTCTTTTTCTTACTTTTTTTTAATAACTTTTCCAAGAGTAAAGAAATTAAATTTTAATTTAGATAAACATTAAATTAAATTAAAAATCTTTTTAAATTACTTTTTTTTAAGGGGTATCATGTGTTGAATGAAAATTTAATTTAAAAACACTGCGTATCGAATATTTTGAGTGAGAAACAGAAGTGATTTTCTATTAACTTGGAAATTATCATTATTATTATTATTATTATAGAACCACAACGATTTCCTTTAATATAAAACTATTATAACAGTAAGAACTTTTCGGCACTTACGAAAATTAACGAAAATTTTCCTTGGATATGTCTTAAAGACAATTTCGATTTAATGCAGTCAGTTTAAAGTGCTATTAACATTTTAAGAAACGATAATGCTTCCTTTTTTTCGAACATCTTTGAGATTTCAATTTTAGGTTAGCTTATTATTATTATTATCGAAAAGGGTGATTTAATGCGAACGCTTTGACAAATTATCTAACAAATTTCATGTTAATTTAACAGAATTATATGTAACGATTTTCATATATACAGGGTGTATCGATATAGTAACAACACCCTGTATATAATTCTTAAAATAAACAAAAGCTCAAATTAATAGAATAGAAAATATTATTTTATACAATTTACCTTTTTAAACACAAGTACCTAACTTCTTGTCAGATACTCGAGAGAAAACTAACCTCTCTCTCTCTCTCTCTCTATAAACTAATATTTTGAATTTTCAAGTATCACGTTTATAAGGGCTTTTATGATTAAATATCGAATATATAACTTAATTAAATACACGTACATGTTTATGTATGTGTGTGTATTTATTAAACTTTATTATTAAATTATAATTTCTAATTATTGAATTTTTTTTGTTTCAGGTGAGTTTTCGGACGTTCGAATGTTTTTCTTACGTACGTATAAATAAAATTATCATTTTTTCTTGGCATTAATGTAATACTTGACCTATAAATTATGTCTCATTTTATATATATTTTTTTTTATACTCGAAGTAAATTTAAAAAAAAAAATTGAAGAAAATTTATTTCCGTTCTAGAAAAATACCTTTAAATATTTATGAAACCTATAATAAAAAGTCAATATTTGTAAAGTTTTTTTTTTCCTTATATAAAATACAATTTCAAATGATAAAAAAAAAATTGAACACTACTACAACTACGACTATCGTGATTTTTCTCAGGAGAACTAAAATTTATTTATAAAAAATCTATCCCTAGAGTAAGCTTTGAATTAATGAGTAATAAAAGGGACAATATAAGAAAATATTAGCACGTGTTCAATTTATATTAAGTCATCAACTTGGTTGTTAAAAAAGTTTTTTTTTCGTTAAATTTACAATTTAATTGCATAAGGCAAACTTTTTTCTATCAATAATTTTAATTACTTTTTTTTGCATAAATTAAAGTTTGCAATAATTTTTATGTGTAGAGAAGATTGAGAAACTAGCGCAAAAGTTTGCTTTTCTCATCACGAAATTTACTGCAAGGCGTTTTTAGAGCCTCCTGGGCATGTAAATAACCGATACTACCAAGTTGAAAGAAATGGTAGCTCTGAAAATCGAGGTTTTCTAAAGTTCACTGAATAATTACAAATTGTCTCTAAAATAAACTAAAATTCCACTCCAAAGTATAAAAAATATGTCAGACATACACATAAATAATTAAAATATTTCTTAATGAAAATGTAAATGTTTCACATATAATATAATTTTCTCTTCTATATAATAGTAGTTGAGTAAAAGTAATTAAATTAAAAGCCTACACGAGTAAAGTATTTGGTTTTATTATATATAGAGTAATTTCCAAGTGAATAGGAACTCATTAAAGAGAATCTTACATACATGAACATATCGGTAATTCGATAAAGAAAATTTATGTAACCTCTCGAGTCAAAAAATTAAAATATCTGTTTTTTTAAATCATAGGCTTTTGTGAAAAGTTTGTTTAAGAAATAGCCCGAAGGCAAAAAATTTCTTCACAAAGATACAGATCTCTTTAATTTATCTCCTCGTTTTGAAGTCTTAAACTTTCCTTTGATTGTTAATTTAGCTTTTGACTTAAACTTTCTTCCGTCTCTCTCATTTATCTATAGATTTAGCAGTTAAGCTTCTAATACGTAAACATCTTGACTGATTTTCCAAAAGCCCTTTTTGATCTAATACGCTCTATTATAAATTCTCTTAATAATATTTATATTTACTTACATACATCAGAGTTTAGACATACAAAAAATAAAATTAAAAAAAAAAATTATTATTTATGCATCTCACGATTTTCCTTTTACAAAGCGATCCCAAGTGAGATATAATACACACATGTATGATGTAAATTTTAAAAGCTTTACTGTATGCAGAACGCGAGCTTTAATTTTACGTACATATAGAGCTGTGTTTATTAAAATATACCCTAGCAGAGAGAAGAAATAAACGTATATAATACCTGTTGACTAAAATTATATTTTATTGTTTGAGTATATAGAATGTTTGAGTATATATTTTATTGTTTGAGTATGTATAAATAAATTATCTTCTCTTCTCTCTCTCTCTCATTTTTTTTTTTTTTTTGATAAGCGCTGATGTTTGCTTTTGTGATAAATTTTTATTTTTATTCATGTTGATAGATATAAGATAAGATAGAAATTTAACGAATTAATTTCAGGGAAATTTGTTTACTCTCTGAGGAAAAGTACCGCTGTAAATAAACTAACAGTTCAGGCTTATAAGTATTTTTTTTTAAAGATTCAAATACTCTAGGGAGTGCTGAAAACCAGTTTTATTTAAGGGGTGCTTTCTCAGCGAGCGTTACATTGATGAATTGAAGTTCGAAGGAAAAGTTACTTCTGTTTACCGATGAAAGCATCTGTAGAAATATTTAAACATCAAATTTTTATGAAAATATATTTAGAAGTAACATTAGCTCGTACGACATTTATTAGTAATACTAGACTTGTTTTGGACCTCTTGTGTACACAGTATCTTCAGGATTTTATCCTAAAAATCTGAAAAGAGATGGATTCTAAAGTCAAAATTTAGATCTAATTAATTATTATATTTTCAAATTAAAATATTAAACAACTGTATATTTTGAAATCAATTACTGGAAGTCCTAAGTCTTCTTCTATTTATACTATTCAAAGTTCATTTCTCTTTCGAGAAAAAATTGTTAAAAAAATTAAGTGAACTAAATTATCAATATTCAATTTGGCTATCTTTACTCTAGAACCTAATTTCAAAGCTACATTTAACTCAATACCATGACTTATTCTATGGGATGATAACTTTTCTTGTAAGCGCACGTTAGGCTAAAATCGAGGTTAAAATATATACGAAAAAAATTCAATTTAGTTAATTCTTTTTTATATTTACGTAAATTTTAAAATATTTAAGTGTATCTAAAAACTTTTAAACTTAAGGTAGATTGTTCTTCTTATCATTTTTACATTTTATGCTCCTTAGCGCGAAAATTCAAAATAATTTTATTCAGTTATCTTATTTTATAATTTACATACCGAAAAATACTCGAAAAAATACTGATTTTTGTAAATTAGGTTAATAATTAATCAAATAAATCATGCAAGATATATTTTAAATAAGTTTGAATGTAATTATTAGTATAATAGAAAGCAGTAGAAAGTTAGGTTATGTTATTCAAGCAATAGTAAATAAACGAATTTACTTGTAATTTTTCATAAAAAATAATGTTTTTATTGTTATTTAAGTTTAATCTTTGTAAAAATACATTATTTAAAAAAAGAATTCAACATTAGATGCAGAATATATAAAAAAAATTAAACAATTTTTGCGCTAAGAAGCATAAAATAAATATCTACTTATTTAGAGAGTTATCATAGGTATGTTCTTTTTCGTTCTTTTTGTCTCAAAAAAGTTAACCTGGAGCACGGAGGTACCTCCGTGACCTGGAGTAAAACTGGAGTAAAACTAAACAGAACGTGCGTTCTTTTTCATGGCGGTAATTCAAAAAGAAGACTTTGAAGTTTTTTTGGAATAAAATTTTTTTACTGAAAATTTAAAGTCAAAACATGATTAATATAGGTTTATATCAATAGCAGTAAATAATTCTGTTATTTAAAATAAAAAAAATAAATAAAAATTCAATGAAAATATAATCTTGCCTATACAAAATGTTTAAAATGAGCGCGCATTTTTTTTCTCTGTTTAACTCCAGTTCTACTTTTTCGGGAAAAAAAGAACAGATCTAATGATGTAATTTTTTAAATTAATTAACATTAAAAAAGAACCACTTATAATAATTTATAAAATATTTTAGATTCAAATTGATTAAAAACCTGAAAATATTTAGTCCCAAATAATTGTTAGATTTTTTTACTTTCCGCACTTTTCGACAAGTTTCAAAGGGAATAAGAGATTCTTTCAAAATGAAGATAACAACAATTTAATTGCTACAGGATATTTAAATATATATCATAAACAAACCTTAATCCGTTGAATCATAAATTGGTTATTTAATTTATTTTAAATTTAATTAACATTCAAAAATAATTTAATTAATCATCTTAAATGACCATCCTAAATCTTCTTTTATATATACTATTCTGAGTTCATTTCTCTTTCGAGAAAAAAATTTAAGAAAATATACTATTCAAAATAATATCATTTATGCGTCAAAAACGAATAAATTTTAAAATATTTAATATTTCTTTAGTAATTCACCCCACTGCTCGCTAAAACAAGAAACTGCTGATTGAACCTCGATTGAACCCAAATCGACTTAGAGTCTAAACTATCTTCTAAAATGAATTCTAAGCACTACAAAAGGACATAAAACTTTAAATAGAACTACAGATTGCATCCTGTTAATTGATATATCGTGCATCATTACATGATCCTATTCGAATTAACGAAGATGCATTAGTTTTTGATAAAAGATGATATTGATGCGTACTAATATAAATAGCTTTTTACTTTGATGATACGTAGTAGTAAATTCTTGGCCGGTTCTTTGAAAAGCCGAAATTGCATTTAGTATAATAAATATTTCTAGTATTATAGGTTCAAAATATTTTTTTGTTAAAATTGAAATCAATGTACATTATTGAACACTAGTAGAAAAAATCGCTTTAAAAACAAATATCGTGAAAAAGAGTTTAAATTTTTACGGAGACTGAATTCAGCCAAATTAACTAATTTTATAATAAAATAAAAATGAAAGTAAAATATTTTTCTAAGGAATTTAATAAGTAATAATAAAAAGTTTGATAAAATTAATAACTGATGACATTGTAATTTCAACATGAGCAGTACGAAAAGTTGAATATAACCTCAAAATTAGATAATTTAATTGAAAGTTGAAAAGCATCGTTCTAAAATTTCTCTCTCTACACATGTATGGGTTTCGTACGTAGAGAAAAGTTAACTAAACTAACCAAAGTCCGAAATTGATGAGATATACATAGGAATGTTTCTAATTCAAAAGCGTAGCTAATAAAAATCATAGATTAGATTTTCAAATAAACTTTCGTTTAATTTATTTATTAAAAACGAGAGAGAGAGAGAATTCAATAAACAAAATAATAAAAACAGAAAGTTTATGAAAGTAGAAAATGAAAAAAGAAACAATATATTCTTAAAAAATAGAAAGAATTTTTAGCATCTTTTATATAAAACCATGAGAGAACAGTCACGAAGGCAATTTCATTTTATATACGTCTTCCTTTCGTTTATCGAAAAAATAAAAAAAAACTAACCTCAAAAAAAAAAAATTCAAATTGACGTAACCATCTTCTTACATATTTTATACATTGAAGAATATTACCTTGGAAAAGAAAAAGAATATGGTTTTATGTATGAAAAGGTAGTTTTTTTTAAATTGCGAAACCGTACATAAAAAAGAATACATGATTGAACGAATAATGATGTAGGTTTTCGTTTTTTTTTTATACAAAATGGTTGGGAATAAAAATCAAAATGCTAAATTTATTTTTTTCAGTTTTATATGAAATTTTTTTTATATTGTTTTAGTAAAATTAGTTTTTATTTTTTTTTTTTAATTTTGGCTAATATTTTCTTAACGAAAGTGCTTTGGTTATTTTTTCATATACCAAAAGTTGCATTTTTGTAATTATATATAAGTCCATCGTGAACTGCATTATCTGAAATGGTACTTTTTAAAGAAAATAATTAAATTTTAAATAATTTTTAAGAAAATAATTTCCTAAAAAATTCTTTACTTTTCTAATTTTCTAACTTTTTTGCAACATCTTAGAACAGCTCTGTTAAGATGTTATTTCATGTATTTGAGAGAGCATCAATCCAACACATGTTATTTTTCCCTCAAAAATCACTACCCTATGAACAACCTAAAAAATCGATTTATTTACAAAATCTTTATTCAGAACAATGAAAAAAAAAAATAGTCAATAAATTAGGGTTGAAAAAAATAAGTATGTAAGAACGCCATCTTACCTAAACCAACCAATATCTTATTCAGCATAATAAATTCAACTACCCCTCTCCTTAAAAATATGAATGCATTAATTAATATTATAAATCCTCTGGCATTAAATAAAACAATAAGCCTCTAAAAAAAGGAGTAATGTATAAAATACTAATAAATAACTAAAACTTAAATAATAGCTGAAAATAAGCACTCTCATTTATTAAAAAATATTCTGTCTACGTGCCTATAAATAATCTTCTTAGTAAAAAATCAATTAAATACCATAAAGATGATAAATTTTCATAAAGATTAATTCACCTTTTTCCCTTACATTAAAATCGATACAGAAATTTACGTACACTGTTTTTAAACAACCTGTTAGCTTTATCTCGACTCTCTTTAGTGGTAATACTGTCACCTCTACTTTTTAAAGTAAAAAACTCAAGTGGTTGTATCATGTATAGACTTTTTTTTTAAAAGTATCTAACGCTGCTTGTAAATAGAGAGGTCTTAACAACTCAAGTGTCTTTTAAATACTTGTGTGTTTATGTATGGTTTAACAATTTTTCTTTTAGTCTCATTTTTTTAATTTTTTGAAAAATTCTAAAAAATTTTCACTCTAATCCCTCAAAACAAATTACAATAATAAATCAAGTTAAATTAATAAAATCAATAAATCTTGTAAAAAAATGTTAAGCCAAGATTGACAGAAAATCCATAATTAGGATGAATAAAAAAAAAAGTCAATATATTCAGTAATTACATTCACGTCATAGAATAATAGACCACTTGTTGGTTTAAATATTAAAATACATCCTCGTGTATTGAATATTAAACGAAATAATTAATAATTTCTAAATTAAATACACGTCTTTATAGAACGAGAGTATCAACAGGCAAAAAAGTTTAATAGCAGAGTGAGGCCTAAGGGGCTCTTTATTTTTTTACTTAGGATCAACTGGTGGTTGCAGTATAACTCAGTGCCAAAATAAGCCTCTCAACCTTTTTTTTGCAGTTTTAATAGAAAATATAGTTTAGCTTGGCCTTTGGCCAAATAAAAAAAGGTGTTAGAGAAAGAAAGTTCCTATCTTTTATGATGACATTACAAAGCTTCCTGAAATAGCCTTTTTTTATTATCAGATAAAAAAGTAAAGAGGAAATTGTTATATTTCCTATATAATTGAAAAGGCTATTAACCTGTTGAAATGATTTATATTTTAAAAAAGGAGTTTTTTACTTCTATTCCCTTTGCTTATCAATAATGCATGGAGAGTAAAAGGTAAAGAATTTCCTCGCTTCTTTTTTTGGTCTCTACCCTTGAAATATACAAAACTGTTTAATATTGAATGCTCTCTGATCTTGCATATAAATCCTCTGAGATTTTTCTTCGGGATAATAAAAACCCTTTTAATAAGAGAAGCTCTTTTACCTTAATTTTCGTTTGAGAAGAGCCTTTTTTAGAGTAATGAAAAGTTTATTCAATAATAATACCCAAGATTAATACCTAAATTTTTAATTAAGGAAAATTCAGTTTTACGATATTTAAATGAAAATAACTTTAGACGCTTATAAATGCAGCCGAGAATAACTAAAATTCTAGAACAAAAAATAATTAAATTCTTACTATTTTCTAGGGCAAATTGCCATAATCAAAAACACACATAAATCCAAAAAATGCGTGATTTATACAATTGGAAGTAAATTTTATATGGCTTGGAAATATCGAGAAAAATTATCTATTAGATATTTAATGTTCTGTATGAAAAAAAGTTATTATTAACAATTTTTTTTTTTGAGGATTTTTATTGTGTACTAAAAATAACTTTTTTTTTTGTATAAAATCTTAAGGATTATTAAATTCCTTAGTCTTACAATATATCTTGGGGAAATCGATAAATTCAAGAAATATTTTAGCTTCGGGATTATAAGTAGGTAATATAAAATTCATATTTTTTTACATCCCTAAAACGTTAGTTATTGTATTTTTTCAAGAGGCTACTAACTTTATGAGTTTTTATATTTTTTTTCGAGCAGAAAATATTATTATGAGATACAGTTGTAATCGACATGCCCCTAAAAAACGTCAACCCGTCATACTTTTTAACACTAAATCACCAAAATACTCGTACAGAAAAATCTTAAAAAGATTTTTTAATTAACCTAAATAAAAAATGAATTTTCTTATCAAAAATTTTCTTTAATATTGACCTAATAATTACATTTTAAGTAGTTACAAAATAAATTAAACGTCATATTCAGATTTTAATATCAACAGCGACATAAACTCCCCTTAGCCTCTAAAAAAAACAGGATAATTACCTTTTATAAATATTCAAAGCCTGCTTAACCCTTTTTTTTATATTTAAGAAAATTACAATTGTAAATAAATTTAAAATTCACAAAGTAATTCCGTTTCGCATATAATTTAAGCCTCAGATGCTCGAAAGGAAAAAAAAATTCTTAATTTAATCTTAAAATGAATCTTTTTTTTTTATCTCATTGGTTTATACATATTTTCATACTTTTTTTTTTATTCAACAACTACGCCGTGGCGATAATATAATCCAAGAAAATTTTCTTTTTTTTTCCGCTTTCTCTCTCTGTCTTTTTATCACCTCGTAAATTACCCATTCTCAACAAGATCGAATACGAAAAAGTGTTACTATTCGCGGTTATTTTTTTTGCACAAGTCGTTAAGCATTAAAATCTTCTTTTTTTACTATTTGATTCCTTGATTCTACTTTCCATCGTGAATTTCAATTTAATATATTTTCGTCTGATTACTTTTTATTGCCTTTTTTATTTCAGATTAAAATTTTACTTATTAGAATTTTTTTTTTAGTCTCTGTGAAATTTCATGAATAAAATGTGTCGGCTTTTTTGCATCGACTGAATTCTCTTGAGAAATTTTATTTAACCACCTTTGGGACCGATGTATAAAATATAATATCAAGTACTTTTTAAACGGTTTCAGAGGCGACTATCATGTTAGAGTCGGGTAATTACTTCTTAATTAGATTTTCTATTTGCTTTTTGTTTTACGCCCGAATTTGAATTCATTCAAAAACTTTAAGTTTGTTCAGCGCATTTTTACTTAAAATTCTAAAATCCTTATTTTCTGTAAGGAATCAGAAAATCTCAAAAATTCAGAAAATTCATTAATTAATTTTTGAAAATAATGAATTAAATTTTAATTACCAAATTTTAATAAAATTAAACAACAAACGAAAATGTACACGCATTTCCTAAATAACTTTGATGGAGTAAAATTTCAGCTAAACATATCTAAAACTCCTCTCAGAAACCCTCAACACTGATAAAGAGTTTCCAGTTAATAACTTTTGATTAAATTATCAGACTAATATTCGCCCCGAAAATTCCAATAAAAAACTCGAAAAAATCACCAAACCATAAGTGAATCCATATTATTTACAAAGATAAATTATCCTATTTAAACAAAAGACACATACACTCGTCATCACGTTCTTAAAAAAAAGTAGAGATGAAATGAACATCAAAATAACATAAAAAAGGTAAAAGAGTGTAAGTTACATGAACTTTTTGCATCTTAATCTAAAAAGGTCTCGAGAAAAAGAAAGAAAAAAAATAAAATGTTGAAGAGTATTTTTCTCTTAAAAAATACAAAACATTACAGTCTAAAAATTCCCAAGTGATCTATAGATACATTTTCTCTTTTTTTCGCGGTGTATTTCATTTCCTGAATGGTCATGGCTCCACGCGCCAAAAGACAACAAAAAAGTTCAAGTAGATACACAGATCAAAAAAGAAAGAAAGTATTATTATCCTGGGAAATCTGAGGGACACAAACCCCACGAGATTTTAAGATCGGTCACGTTTTATAAGGGCTAGAAAAGTATACAAAGTATAAACTTTTTTTTTTCTTTACTTACTTACTATACTTTTTAAGAGTACATCGAAAACCTGTTGGTCAAGACTTTTAGGATATACTTGATAAAATAATAATAAAAAAGGACATATACTTTTTCGAATCTAAAGATTTTTTTCTTTCCTTTTAAAGAAAAACTTTATTTTTCTACTTTAAAATAAAATCTTCTTTTCATATACACTGATAAAAAAAATTTACTAAAAAAAATTTTTTACTACGTGATTTAACGTTAATTGATACGAAACGATCTATTTTTTTATTTAATAGTTGATATCTGCCAATTACTTGTCGAAACTTGACAAACTGCAAACGTCGTGTAAATTTTTTTTTTTATTGTTTTGCTGATTTTTTGTAATATAAAAAAAAATTATTTGTCAATAAATAGAAATAAAGTAGAATTTACTGTACGAGCAATAATAATTTTTGATACATTGTGTTTGAGATATCGGACAAGTGAAATAAATGTTAGAGTAAATTCTAAATAATCAATTTAATTGATTGTTATAGAGCAATAATTTAGCTTGTCTCATTTTTAGTGTACCAAATACAAATATAATAAAATCGAATTGTTCAATTTGATGAAATTTATTAAACAACACGAATAAGTCGTTTGACTGCGAAAAGGACTAATAATCAATTTATTTACTCGACAAAATTATACGGGTTTTATAGAACCAATTCAGATAAAGCAGAGTAAACTTTTGATAAATTCAGAATTTAACTAAAGTAATCTAACAGTGTAGTATTTTTATGCTTTTGTATTTTATTATAATTAAAATTTTATGGAATCTAATTTAATGGTCTGTAAATAACTCATTTTAGTATTTATGTTAAGTCAGTTTACGACCTTGTCTTAGTATTGCTTTTAAATATTCAGATTTCGAGCTCTATCCCAAGTAAATATAGCTACACCGAAAAGGTTCCCCAAAATCAAATATATAGGTTTTAAAATTTATTTTGGCATTTTCAAAAAAACTAATATGATTTTCGAATTTTGATTATGAAATTAAATATAAATTTTTTCAAAATTAGATTTACTCTAATATAATACAGACAATGTGCTATCAGTTTTAAATGCATACAAAAATTTTAAACTAGAAAATGCAGGATTTAGAGTCCACCATTTTGAATTTGAAAACGCTGATTTCAGAAATGTCATCAACGAGCCCGGAAACCTAAAAGATATACCAAAATTTAGCTCAATCAACAATATTTTTCAAAAAATTGTATTTTTTTGGTTATTTTCGACGATATGGTGTTAATTACTCGAAACTGACCATCGGAAAATGGATGAAACTTTCAAATTTGTTTTTAGCGACCAAAATACGTATGATCCACTGGGCCATATTACTCTATTAAAAAACTTTTGGATAAAAATTAAGTAATAAAATACAAATTTTTCCTTCTGAACTCAATACTACATTAAAAAATTTTGTCCATTAATTAATCTACTTGCGGATTTTTCCTTTTTGCTCAAAGGATTTCAAATGACTTGAAATGTAAAGAAAATAAAAATAAAATTTTTTTTCTTTCTTTTTAATTTTTTTTTGCTCATTAAACCGCTGCGTGCATACATTTCAAGTCATTTGCAATTGTTTAAAAATTTCTGCTTGCCACAAGCGTAATTCTCTTTATCGCAATTGTATTTTTTTAGAGCAGTACAAGTAACAAAATTTTCGTGCCAAATTTTACGTCTAGGAGGATAGTATACCGTATTACGTGCCCGTGTCTAAAAAAATTAAATTGGCTTAATTCACACGTAAATTATCGATTTACGTAATTTACCGTTTTATTTGAATAAACTGCATTTTGGGGCTTTGATTTTTTATGGACAAGGGTCGTATAAAATTTTTTTACGTCAGTGGTAAGAAAAAAATATTTTTAACTAATTTAATTAAAAGAAACCTTAAAACTAAAAAACCTTAAATAATTTTATAAGATACCGTCAATTGCGTCTAATATTTTGAATTGTAAGATTTCTATTGCGTTTTTCACGTAGTACAATTTTCTGCGTAAAAACATATTTGGTAAAATTATAAAAATTTTTTATTAAACTCCAAGTTTTTATAAAATAAACCCAGAATAAAAAATCGTAGTCAAATTTTAAACAAAAATCAATATCAAAACTAAGCATTGTAACTTTTCAAAATATCGTAAAAACCGAAGCGCAAAACTACAAAAGCCCATCTGTAGCCGTAAAACCAATGTCTACATAAATATTTAATTAAAGAGCGTACATATTTGTCAAGAAACACGCTATGAATAATGGGTACATTGACTTTTCTAAGCCAACACAATAGAAGGCGAACAGTAGACTATCAGCTGTTATATTTCCGGTCAGCTGTATTTAATAATTTAATAAAATGTAAAATTTGTATTATTATTAGATATTTACATAAAATATGCTAGATTAACCTAAATTAAAGCCAAGTTTTTTCTTAATAAATATTTTCTTACGTCTAGGTAGTTATAACAAAGAAAATTATCATCATCATCATTTAGAGTATAAAGTAGACAAATATAATATTTGAAAACAGCCAGGTTATCATAACTAACAGCTCTCATCTGCATAATTATCCTTTTGCTTGAAAATACGTTCTCTCTTTGGGTAATAGAAGACTCGCCTTTAGCTAAAATCTTACTCAAGCGTATTTAATATCTTTCTTACGGGTTTAATTCTCCCTCTCTCTCACTCTCTCTCTACATGTCTAGGTTAAAATGAAGCCAATTACTTGACAGCCGTTAAAGTGGACCTCCTGGCACTTCGATAAGAGATATCCTTTTTCTTTATTTTATAAATTAAAATGTTCGAAACTAAGTCTTCGTAAATAAAAAAAAGAAACTTTCCTTCATATTATTTCACATAAATTAAAAAATAGGAAAACTTATAAACTTTATTTCAATATAATAACAACAATTTTCTTTCGATATTTTATAAAGCTTCCTTATTTTCTACGTATTTTATTCAGAAAAAAAGTTATATATAAATTATTATTAAATGATATATACAAGTATTTATTCAAAGTTTTTTAAAAAAAAGTTTCTCACAAACTTGATATATAACAAGTTTATATTGTAATTTTACTTTTTGATTTTATTATTGTTTAAACGCTGGTTTCAGAGTTTATAGAAACAAAAAGAAACTTTTTTTTTTTAATTATTTTTTTATTCATAAAATGTTTCTTTTTTTACTGGGGGTTGGGCAAGCTTCAGGGTTGGAAGTATCTTTAAAAATTTTTGTAAAACTTATTTTATTATTAGCTATTATTTTAAAAAATGCTTGAAAATTCACAAACCTAATCACAAAAACCTGTCAGTGTAGATCAACCCCCATTAGCACCAAAAAACCATTAAAAAAATAAACAAAAAACTCATTAAACCACAAACAACCCTAAAAAAAAACGTCAATGCCCATTTAAAACTGTTATAAAAACTAACCTCAAAAAAAAAGAAATATAGAACTCATTCAAGTATTAAAGCTGTAAACTATAATACAACCAATACATAAATCCTTAAACATAACCATGAAAAAAAGGAAAAAAAAATTCTCGCTTATATACCAAAAGTGGCTGTTCAGTAAAGATAAGCTTTAACTGCTATATTTTTTTTTTAGTGACATTTTTTTTATCATAAGTCAAGCGATTCCTTCCTCAATAAAAAATTTTTTTTACACTTTGTGTATATTTCATCATTTTCTTTTAAAGATTATCCTGAGAGAAGCCCATTTTAAAATTTTTCGTCAACAAAAGAAAAATCCATCAATGCCCTAGATTTTTTTTATCCATTTTGTAAAAAATCAATTTTTGGTTTAGAAAATAAAAAAAATGCTCAATTTCTGTGGAAAAACATAAATTAAGTAGTATTACATGAAAGCTTGGAATTGATAAATGTTAAGATATCAATATTCTAAAAGTTTGTGGTTCTCCCTTAAATTTTCTCGACACGTGACAAAGTACCAAGCCTTTAAACAGAAGCAACTTTGTATATGAATTTTAATCCCCCATCTTACAGTAAGGCTAGTTTGTTATTTGTCTTAAAGTGTATAATAAAGCTTAAGTAATTAATTAAAAAATTTTTTATTCTCCTTCCTTCGATAAATTAATGCCTAATTTGTATATTTTATGCTCAGAAAAGCAAAATTTTATAATTAAAGTTTACTAAATTCAGAGAGAAAGAGAGAGAGAAAGCTTAAATTAAACTTTATTGGAAATGACGATTATTATTATTTCGGTTAATTTTAATTGGGTATAAGATCCTCTTCTCTACTCTTTAAAACTATGATTTAAATTCTATCTATGCTAATTAGGTATTTATTTGTACATTTTAAGGACGGGATTTATTTATTTGAATATAATTTAAATTTTATATCATACGAAATTTCAGTATGTAAGGGAAACAACAAAAAAATTTCTTGCTTTATGTCAATTTTCTCCCTTTTATGTAAACGAAAACAAAACAGTCTGTTACGGAAAAATATTATTCAAAGTTGTAATTATGTGGAGGCGTTTTTTTTTACAACGACTTTTAAATGTTTGTCAATGTTTTGGGGTATCGGACGTTTTGGGTTTTCGTTGCGTGGGAACTTCAGTGGTTGTGGCTGTTTAATAATTTTCACGCCTTGATCGTGAAATGGACCAACAAAGGGAGTTTTACTACACTGTTACAAATACCCTATAGTAATTATACAAAATTTTTGTAAATTAACGAAAAATTCGTTAATTTGCTAAAAAAGTTGTAAATTTACGATTTTTTTTTAATTTGACATATTTTTAGTAAATTTACGATTTTTCAGATATAAATATACTACAAAAATTCGTAAATTCACGATCCTCTCGTATATTTACGAAAAAAAATCGTAAAATCACGAATTTTTCTAAATTTACTTATAATTGTAAATTTACGATTTTTTTTAGTAAAAATACAACAAATTCATAATTTTACGATAATTTCGTATATTTGCATAATGTAAGAGTCTAGAAGTTCGTGAAAATGGTACTGCCTAATATTTTTTAACTAAATACTCTAGGCAATACAATCAATAAATAAATAACTAAGCCAATCGTCCCCTACTCCAACCCAAAAAAAATTTAATAACACAAATTACCTGGACTTCCCGCAACAAATTAAATTGATTAAAAACAGGTATACCAATATCAATTTAATAATTAAAACCCTCCCTCTCTCCATGCACACAACAATAAAATAATCCAAATATATCAATCAACATAGATTAAAAAAAATCTTTTTATTGCCTCAAGTAAAATTAATTTAAAAAAAAGCGATATTTTGCAGTTGTATGCAAGAAATTAATCGAACAAAAAAAAAAATCCGATATTATATTTGTCGAAAACATATATAGTTTTTAAAATCCAATTTTATATTTAATGCCTTAAGGGAGTTGATAATTTTAATAGAAAAAAAAAATGTCATAAAACAATGAAGTGACCGGAAAGTGATGAAAATGAGAAAAAAAGAGACACGAAAAAAATTGATGAATAGATTATACGTCAATCAAGTCTCTTTCTATCTGTGTCTTCAATATGTAATAACATAAGTTTTTTTTATTCTGCAGGACATAATAATAAAAATTATTCATGAAAAAAAAAAAATTTGTTTTTCTTATTACTCTATAAATAAACAGAGAATATAAATAACGTCATTATTTTATAATTTTTTTTTTTTTTAGGTAAGTCAACAAAAATCGAGATTAGACTGACACTTCTTCTCGTGTAATTATTTTTTTTTCATACCATAAATATCGATTTTTTTAAGTACTAAACATTTTTCATAAAACACAATCGTACCTTTTTCTTATTCTTTTGCTTATCGTGTACAATAAAAGAAAAAAAATGTGTGTGTGGCATATAAAAGTGAAAAAATGATTTATTAGGTTTTATTTATTATTTTTTATCAAGATAAATATTAAATACAGGGCTTTTCTTTATTTATTGTTATTCTAAGCTTTAATTAATTTTTATTGTATGGGCTTTTTTTTTGAATTTTAATGGAGGTAAAGAATTTTTGGGTTAACTGGGTTAAAGTAACTTTTTCGTATAACTCAATACTCAAAGTCGATTATTTTTAAGTTTTATTTTTAAATTTTTTCCAAAATTAATAGAGCAGGGAATTTTTTGAGAAATAAACTGGTAGAATTGATAGGAACATTAAACTTAAAATATTACAACAGGCCTAATCAGATACACTGATAGTGTCAGTGACGATTTTTCAACAACCCTCAATCAAATCAGCATCTTCCAAAGCTCACCCTTCCAACTAAACTACTAAATTGTATAAAATATTTTAAATCCCAATATGCAGCATTGTAAATTTCTTGAAATGAAAATTTAGCAACAGAAACAGGAATTTCTTCTATTCAAACTAAAATAAAAAACAATTCTCTAAAATAATTATTACATGGAATACCAATAATTAATTAATTGTTTAAATAACTCAATTTAACATAGTTAAATAGTTTTCAAATATTTTTAAACTCAAAATTATACATAAATTGTTTAAAATTTAACAACCCAAAAAAAGATTTTTAAAATTCTCTTATCAGTAAGAATAAAATATCGTTATTAAAAGTTTAAAAAATTTACTGTTCATTTTAATAATGCACAAATGGACACACACACACATACAAAGAGAGAAAGATTCATTCCCTTCATATATATAAGTACAAAGGGGGTTGTTTTATATAATACGAGGTCGATGCACTCCATAGTTTATATATATTGGACGCACCTGGCTCTCTCTCTTTTTTACTGTAATTTTTTTTGCATACTTGCCTTATGCTATGACCAAGACAATAAAAAATGACAAAAAATTTCTTAAATACAAAATTTTTCAATATTGGTGATTTGAATGCTCTGTTTTTTTAGTACCAGAAATAAATATAGTGTTTATACGTAATTAAATAAATAAATACTAATTTTCGATATATTTATAGATTAAAACATCATAATTTACATACACACAGACAAACGAATCAGTCAATCAAAATAACACATGTTTTTTTTACAGATGTTTTGGTAAGCCCTAAAATTAAAAAATTTCGTCTATTTATGTTAAAGACACATTCTATTTCAGAGCGAGCACTATTTATTTTTTTTTTAGTAATTATGAAACAACCCACACACACAGACACATAGAAAAAAATTGTCCACTCATGAAAAATAATATGCTTTTGATCTTTTTTTTAGCTTTAATTATACAGATTTTTTAATTGAGATATGAAAAAGATGATTACTTTATTCATATTCAAATATTAAAATATTAATAGGGGAAGTGCAGGGTATTTCGGCACACTCCCTTAAAAAAAGTTTTTTAAGTCCAGGTAGTATTATTCTCAAGAGATTTTTTAATCGATTATAAATGCACTTAAAAAACACCAATATTTCTTTATAATTACAAACTCGATTCCCCTAAACCCATAAATGAATAATTCACCATTTTCTTTTATCCTCAATATTTTATAAATAAAAACACGTACTTTTCTTATTTATAAGACGACCTACTTTCATATAATTTTATTTTTTTCTTATACACACAAAAAGTTATAAAAACAAAAAAAAAGTAATGTTTTTCACCCCCTCACACACAAACACAATAAATAAGGGTATACATAATAAGAAAAGTATTGCTTAAGCGAGATAAAATTCCCGAGCATGTTTCATTGGCCGAATGATCCTATATTATAAAGTGAGAAGGAGAATAAAGTCTTTTTTTAGCTGAAAAAAAAAAGAAAAAAAGAAAAAACTAACACTAGGACAGAAATATTCTTGTACGTATCCCAGAGGGTTATTCTGGTACGCATAAATACCCCCCTAGCAGTTTCTCGAAATACGTGTGTACGATGATAAAGATAGAAAATGATTATTATTGGGGGAGCCGAAAGCAGGACTTATAAGAATATATACTTTTTAGGGGGGACTACTGTTCTATCTTTCTCTCTCAGTTTATTACTGATTATGTTTTACGGGGGAGAGAAAACTACGAGGGTGCGTGCGTGATATTTTATATATATAGGCTTATAGAGTATCAGTTCGTAGGCGAACAAACCAGACTCGTCAACACTAAAAATTTCTTCTTATTTTACTTTTTTTTTTATATTTTTAGTCTTAAATATTTGTTTATAAAAAAATTGTGGTTTTTAGTAAACGCGAAAGTACAATTTTGTGATATTATTTTAAATTCTGGGTGTTAGTTTTTTATTTTTCTTAGTGAAAGTGTGCATTTTTTGTCATCAATGGTTCACATTATCGAAGTTGTGCAGTCGCGTCGGAGCGACTTGTCTATGGTGAGTTTTTGTTTATTTTAAATAAAAATTCTGCGCTCGTGTTTTTATTGCAGTCGATTCTTAACGTTTCTGTTTTAAAATTAGTTATTTTTACAACAAAAAAAAATATTTTTTTAACTAATATTTTATTTAAAATCACGTTTTATTCTTGATACTAACAAAGCTTTTAATTATGATAAAACGTGACCATAACAAAGTTAAACAGAAAGTTTTAAATTATGCTATTTCATGATGCAGTGTAATTACTTTTACACTCTCGTCCTGCAACATACTATTTCAAAAAACCTAATTTTTATTAATAATTACACAAAAAAAAAAAATTCGACTAAAGAACCCAGCTGACATAAAGTTAATATGGTAATTTTTGGTGTAAAAAATAAAGGAGTAGGTATGCAAAATACATTTGCGTAGGTGAAGATTAGCTTAAAACTAGATTATATACGCCATATATAATGGATTATTTAAAATTAATTGCCAAGTTTAGACCTATAAAACTATGTTTTTTAGCTAATTAACGAATTAACGTTTCCTTTTTTGCTTTAATAAAATTTCATTTATATTCATGTATGTAAGAAAATCGATACTAAAGATTAACATCGTTTTTCGCGTTTTTTAGAATACAGACTTTTTTAAATTCTACATTTGCGTCATACGTGGTTTAAGAAGGGTGGTGTAAAACACGCGAGGACATACGACATAATTCACATTAACGTTCGAATTAAAAAATTAAATTTTTACTTTTTTTTAACAGTCAGTCAAATAGACTGAATAAAATAAAAAATCAGAATTTATAGGTATTTATACATCGCGTTCGAATTTCAATTCACCTGTTGCATTATATTAAATTCAAATTCACTTGTCGTGCTTCCAATATTATATTAACTTGAACAAATACACATATTGCTTTTTTTTTATTTGAGTTAAATTAAAATTGACAAATTTGTAATTCATATATATTTAATTTAGATTACACGTCTCAGATATTTACATTTGTTTTTGGTATGTTTATCACGTTTTCGAGTAATTGTGTTTAGCTAATTTAGTTATTGAGACTTTCTAGAAAATTAATGAAATATGTCGATTTGCTAAGGACGATTTTTTATTGAGTTTTTTCACGTTTTTTGTTGGCCCAATTTTTTTATGTAGTTTAATTAGACTGAACTCAAGAATTCTAATTTTGGAAGCTTCCAATTTTCAAAAATTTAACCTATTTTTATTATCCAATGTTGAGAAATAAATAAGAAACTAAAACTAAGGGTATTTTAAAAATTTAGAAATTATTGGTCATCCAAGTCCACTAACAAGAACTGCTTAGAAAAACTATCCATTTAACCTAGAATAACCTTTTCTCCATAAGCACATAACGAGTGCTGAAAGTTATACCAAAACGATATCACATAAAATTATCAAAATCGCCATTGTAATTCATAGGGGATGGATAATAATAAATTAACACATAAATTCCTAGAAATATAAAATTAATTTTTATCAAAAAGCAGTAAATTGAATTACAAAATAAAATATCTTAATCTTGAAGACACATCAAAATAAATTGTACAAATAGGAAGCACAATAAAAACCGAAACAGCTGACCAAAAAATTTTTATCCTACAAAAATCTACAAATTAATTAAAAAACAATTTTCCTCTAAAGCCAATAAAAAAAATAATTAAATAGAGCCTTATTTTTTTGTCCACGTATAATAAATTCGCTTTTAATAATATACGAGGTTACGTCATCACGTTATTACGAGCGTAATCGATTTGCCTCATCAAAAATTTCATATATAAATTTCTTTCTCTCTCTATACTCCCCTATTATTATTATTATTATTGTTACTCGTCAAGGAAAAAAAAAATTTTATATTTAATATGCGTGTATATGACAACATAATATTTATGCGCTCATATTATACAATGTCACTGACCGCGCCTTCTATTTTTTTTCTAATTTTTAGGTTATATGCTTTTTTATTGTTGGCAATAATAAGACTCGGAAAATTTGTTATTAAATTTTTCCATTCTTTTTCTTTTTTTAATTTTATACCTTTTTATTACGAGTTTAATGAAATAATTTATGAGTTTATTTTATTTGCGTGAAAATATTAGTAATTAAAATTTTTAAATTTGTCATATGAGTGAAATTTTTTGACATTTGATTTTCTTTGGTACGAAACACATTTTATAACTCTCCTTTGTATTTAAACGTCAATACATGCCAACACTTATGCTCGATAAATAATTTTTAATTAAACTCAAAATAATAGGTAAATTTGAAGCTTGCACAATTTTAATAAAAGTTTGTAATTACACTCGATAATTTTCGTTTATCTACACATTCACAGGGTCTTTAATGTCACTACACACTCGTATTACAAATCTTCAAAATCAGCTTGCTCGGAATTTTCAAGAAAATAATCAATTTCAGTATCGGTTGGTATTACTGAATTTAATAAATTTTTGAAGCTTTTTAATGGACAAATCACGTGACATTTTTCTAATTTTGCTTCTCTCAAAATTTTCGTCATTCCGTTGTATGTTAAAATCTGCAAAAAATCAAATTACAAAAATTTGATCATAAAATAAGAATTGGGAGTCTCCAAACTTACAATTTACTTTTAAGTACAGCTGTACTTAAAGGTACTTGTTTTCTTAGATCAGTATTTACGTTTTATACAAATATGCAAACTCTGCTTAAAATTTAAAAAAAATTGCTCACCTTAACATATTTTCGATTATTGGAGTCTCGATACTTCTCGAAAATAATCGCACTCGAGTAATACGGATAGCCAAGATATTTCTTAATACCTAAAGCCCTTTGTAAATGCGCTAAATTAAATTCATGTCCACCGTAAATATAAAATTTGTAGTCATTTTTATCGATATTTTTTAACAACTCTTTGATAAATACACCACCGCTCATTTTTTTCATTATGTCATTAAGGTGGGACCCTCGCAACAATAATTACAGAACAGATTTGCACCAAATTATATAAAATTAAAGTTTTTTATTAATAAAATATACTATAAAAATTTTGAGAGCATTAGTTGTTTAGTTTCGGAGAAATATGCAAAAATATTTAACATGGGTATTAAATGTAAAACTCCAAAAAAACGTACTTACTTTAAGTTTTCTCAAAATTTACAGAACAAAATTTTAAATAAATATTTGGAAAAAGAGAAAAAATATTAACAAATTTAATGATGTTAATAAAAAACTCTTTAGTTGTTTACAAAATAAACAAATTAATAAATTATTATGAGAAAACGTAGTTTTATCGATGATTTAGTAATTTTTATAGTAAACATGTGGAATGTATGTCGGGCGGTATTCATGCGGTAGTTCAAATATTATAAACACACTAGAGTAAAATTTAATAAATAAATTCCAGATTATTATTAGTTATAAAAAATATTATTATTACATCTCGTATTATATTTTTTTGTTTATTTTGTAATTAAATTTTAAAATTAATTAAGAAAATAAGAATATTATTAAGATCTAAATTTACTAGATTTAGTAACTTTTACTGAGCTAACCAAGCGCATGTCTAGTGATATAATTTGACTATTATTGTCACTGAGCTGCCACGTTAAAACACTCGACGTCTTTTTCTATTTCGTATAATTTTTTTAGTACTATTTTTATGTTACTTGAAACCCAGTCTGGTAGTGAAACCCCTGCAGATTCCTGTAAAAAGTAGATAATTAATAAAATAAAGATTAAATTTTTTAAATTTTACCTGAGATTCAAACAAGTAATTAAGTCTAACAATCTCCTTATTCGTCATATTAGTCTTACTGCGAATAAATTCAATATCATTTTCATAAATTTTTATTTTTGAATCTTGCAAATTTTGTAAATTTTTGAATATTAGCCTAAATCGCGGATAATGCGCTAACAAAAATAACGAATCATTAAATTTATTTCTTTGTTCAATGTCATTAAAATTAAAACAAGATTCTGGCGATTTCAGATACAATCCACATAACAGTAGTTCTGTTGATAATTTCGTTCGGTTCATAAATGAACTACGTGCATAAACTTCATTTTTGTCGTAGTAATCGTGAAAATAATCGTCGTACAAGCCGCGTAACATTTGCCCAAAATAGTAAATACGATGTTTTCCAACCTGAAAAATCATTTTCCTTAAAAATTTAGTTAACAACAGTTTTTAAAGCTTACATCTGTTAAATCGCCATACTCTTGATTAATCGATTCTTGATCATTTTCTGTATCAAAAGTGTCTCTAACATCAGGCGCTCTATCACCATGTCTAAAATGCTAAAAAATTCACTTTGTTTAAATTTTATTTACAAAACCTAAAAAAACCAATAACTACCAATTGAACTAGTTCCAATGTCAAATCACGCGATGAAACAGCATTTAAATAAAAAAAATTACCAAAAAACACTAAAATAAATACTAAAATATTACTCAAAATCATTATTTAATTCGTTAAAATGTTTAAGATAAAATAATTGCACTGCATTGAAAGTTTATATTATATAGTAAGATTTATTTTATTTTTAGAAATAATATTGATAAATTTCTTTGATTAACAATAAGTATGTTTACTAATGATCTTCTTAAATACAGTTGTCTAAACAAAGCTCTTTCCAGAATTTTTCAGTCATTGAATGATAAAAATATTAATAATTTAATCATTCGAATCACGTGAAAAAGATTTAATTTGCTTATTAAATTAATTTTTTTTACATATCAATTTTTTGTGTAACTCATATTTGGCAGAATGAATTTTTCAGCCTTTAAACTTAGTATTCTCACAACCTGCTTTGGGAGTCCCGGAATTTGATGCAGAACAAATATTTAGAACTGAAATTATTTATTAAAACTAATGCAATATATTCAGATTTTTTTATTAGGAATTCAGTGGGAAGAGCGTCCTTAAATTGTATCTTTTTCGAATGAGTCTAAATTTTTGAAAATAAGAAAATTACCCAAGTACATTATTGCAACAGAACTTCGATTTTTAAAACTAAGATTAGAAATAAAACAGTTTATTAACATTAAGGTTACGTAATATAGATAATTTAATTTTTTCATATAATTCTGTATTCATCAATTAATTATTATAAATTTTATCAAGTTGACATATTTTTTAAGCTTATAATAATGATAAATTTTTAATTTGTTTAAATATGTCTGTCTATATATAAAGACTTTTGCATAAATAAGTAGTATTCAGAGAGATAGTGTTTTAAATCGATTTGTCAACTAGTTATTTATTTAAATGTTAAATAAAAATAGCTATTTTTTAAACAAGGGACAAAATATTGATTTTGACTTTGCAGTTGTATGTACGAGCTAGTGCATTCAGAATGCAAAAGTCGAACTCCATATTTTGACCCATCATTAAAAACATAGTTTTGCATATAATGGGCAAAAATGTCCTAAATATTTAAAAAAATACTAATCTAAATAACAGTGTTTGATTTATAAAGTCTATTCAATTTTATTAAATGCCCTTGAAAATTAATTTACGGAGCCGCTATCTTTGGGAAACCAAATTATACAATGTTTAGTTATGGATGACTTTAATATGTTTAAAAAACACCCCCGATACCCTCCGTTTATTTCAATGAGCCATCTTCCTGGGCTTAGAAACGTAGGGCTCAATGTTATTAAATAAGTCCCGTCAATTCAAATACAAAAAAGGTTTTTATTATGGCTTAGAAGGCCCGTTTGAATAAACGGAGGGTACCGGGGATGTTTTTTCAACATATTAAATTCATCCATAACTATAGATTGTAATTTGCCAAAGTAGTGGTCTACCCTTGTTAGAGTAAAAAATTCTCAAATTTAATTTTAATTATTTTCACCAAAAATCAGATAAATTTAAAAAAAACTTACAGTAATTTATACATTTTAAGCACGTATACCGAGTAGACGAAAAAAAATAATTCGAATAATCATAAAATACATAAAAACAACAAGTATATTGAACTTATTTTGTGTCTACGTTTGAATCCTCACATCAAAGCACTTACGGATTACATACCTAGTTATAATAATTTAAAGTTTATTTAATAAGCTTATTCCTTATTAAAATGATATTATACTAAATACAGATTCATTAATATCAGCTTATTATTTATCAATCTCATTATTTTCGTTACCAATCCGTTTGCTACTTTGTTATACCTTTGATTCACTTATTAAATAGCTAAATTATAAACGTTTAATGAGATTAACTGTGGATTGTATTTATTACAAATGCAGTAAGAAATATACAATGTGATTATGATTAGTAAATTAAGATACGAACAGGTAAAATATTTAGAGGTTATGTTTAATGATTTCAAAATTATTTAATTTTAAATATTTATTAATTTCAAGGAAGAATTAACGAATAGATCTAAGTTGGACATAATCTGTAAATTATCAGTTTTAATTAAAACCTTCTTGACTATAAAATTTTATTTACTTACCAATGTTCTTTGCAAGTGAGCTAAATTAAAATCATAGCCATCATAAAGATACTATTTTTTTAAAACTTTATTAAGGCAAGAAAAACTTAGCTAAAGATTATTGCAAAAATTTTAATGATTAATTTAAAGTATGCATTAAAAAAATTAAATTTTTAATTCATCAGAAATAATCAGAAATATTAAAATTTTAAATTAAATAATTTTTTGAATTAAATTTTATTAACTAATTTTGAAAATATTCAAATTGAAGTCTCTGCTCTTAAAAATTTAAAAAGCCAACAAATAATTAAGTTTGATTAAACAGTTTTCTACTATTAATCATTAAAATGTATCTCATATGAATTTGACATCAAGGAACTGAAGTCTGCATCAGATGGTAAAATCGGTTCGACAATTTTCACAAAATTTTGAATCGGACACAGTACATCACATTCTTTAAGTTTCACCTCTTCTAAGTCTTTATTTACTCCATCGTAGATTAACAGCTGTAAATTATTAATGCGATTTAACAAATTTCCGACTGTTAGAAATTAAATTAACTTACTTTTACGTATAGCTGATTTTTGGAGTCATGGTACGTTTCAAAAATAATAGCACTAGAATAAGTTGGATAGTCAAGATATTCCTTGATACCTAAAGTCCTCGTTAAATGAGCCAAATTGAAATCATGGCCCCCGTAAAGATACATTTTTTTATCATTATTTTTGATATTATTCAAAAATTCTTTTATCAACGGCCCAGAATTCATTCTTTTCAACTCGTTGTTGTAGCACTGCACATCTAGTTCAATTTCATAAAAGTCTCTCAAAACTTTTTTGTAATGTTCTGTTAGCCAACTTGGATTTTCTAGTCCCAAAGATTCCTGTTAATTAAATTCAATTGCAGTAAAATATGAAATTATCAAAATCAAAATTTTTACCTGAGTTTCAAAAAGATAATTCAGTCTCATCATTTTTCTCCTTCGGATAATACCAGTTTCCTTATGAATGTATTTTTTATCTGCTTTATAAGGTTTAAGCAAATCTTCCCTAACTTTGTGAACTCCATGTTTTTTCAATAAGAATGGTAAATAGAAAGATACCATAAATAGTGGGTCAGTAACCATTCCACTTTTCTCAATGTTAAAGGAGCTCGAATTTGGATAAAGTCCACGAAGAACGTATTCTGTTGATTCTCTCGTACGATTCATAAAAGAACTACGAGCGTAAACTTCTTGAGGGCTGTAATTATCACTCAAGAAATTACCATATTTATTTCTAAGCATTTCTCCTAAAGATTGTGCTCTTTGCTTTCCTTTCTGGGGAGAAAACGCTAATTTAAAATATTTGTTTTATAAAATTTACAGTTTTTGTCATACTTCTATCAAATGTCCGAATGGATGACTCAAGTGTGGCTTATAAATTTTATGGTATGGATCTTTTCTATACATTTCGCGTAGATCAGGCATTCTGTCTCCATGTCTGAAAATCTAAAATTCATTTTCAATAGTAAGTAATATTTAGGCTAAAATCACTCAAAAAAAATCAAACTTACCGCCTGAACTGATGTCAGAGTTAAGTTTCTAAATTCTTCTGCATTAAGATCTAAAAAATTACTTGCAAATACTACAAGTAATATTAAAAAAAATTTAAATGCCATAATTTTAGTCTCCCGATTCACGAGTATTTTAAAGGCATTTCTTTGCGTATGATTCAAATTTAATTTTTTGCAAGTATTTTATACGGTTATTAAATAATGATTATACTAATATTTTTAAATATATTAGCATTGGATTCCAGGTAATAAATTACTGATAAAAAAAATAATATATTTTTTGTGTATAAAATTCTTTAATTAATTTAAATATGAGTGATTCATAGTGAAACTGGCCTAATTTTTATGCTCAATTTTTTATGTTCGAGCCTGATATGTGTCAATTTTATTATGTTCAAAAAAACCAATAGACCCGGTACATTATTTAAAAATATAATAGCTTGCCAATTTTTCAGACTGTAGTTTCAATTGTTTCGAAATGGCAGCTGTTTTACGATTTTAAAATTGGTTCAAACTTCCTGCAAAAATCTGAGCTAATTTTTCAATTTCTGCGCTCTACATACAGCTAAAATATTATTTTCAACTAGAGGGGGTATGTAAAATTTCCTGCTGCATCCGGTTATTCAATTAATTTTTCGGAAAAAAATTCAAAAAATACCGCAAAATTGGAAAAACTTAAAGGAATTTTCAAATACGAATTGCTCAAAAAATGGGATTTTTCTTCTTCTAATTGGCATAACAAGTTATGCTAAATAAATATTAAACGTTTTTTTAAGGGATTGAGCCTTTAAAGTACTTCAAAACTCAAAATACAAATTTTCGTAACTTACCATTTTACGGATTCTCGTGTCACCTAATAAAAGTCTTGACTCGGCTTTTGGATTTCTCGGAAAATTTTATTATAGACCCGGTTTTTGGAGAAATTTTAAAAATTTCTGTAATACTGTATAAAAGAAAGAAGAAAAAATTTGCAGAAAAATAAAAAAAATTTTATGAATTATTTTTGTTTTTAATTTGTGAAATTCTCAAAATTTTATTAATTAATATTTTTCAGTTGATTAAACAGTGAATTAGTATGACTCAGTAGACGATCTTGATAAAGTTTTATTGTGCTTTGAAGTTTATAGTGAATTTTTTTCTTATAATTATGGTTTTAGAAACGAATTTTTGATTAAAAAAACTAAAAAATTGTAAGGGCAGTTTAAAATTTAGCCTGTAGGCTAAATAAATTTATTTATTTCAATTTTGAAAGCGGCGTACTCATACATTTAATTTTGTATTATTTTTTAAAAAAATTATAATAGCTATCATTTAAAAACATAAAAACTATTAATATTCTCATTAAATTTTTATCAAAAGACTTACAAAAACAATTGAAGATTAATTAAAATTTATTCGATTAAAATATACATGTTACTTTTTCTAAAAATTATAAAACTAATGCGATTTCTATTCCAAATCGTCGAAATCTGCCTCGTATGTTCTTGTCATCAAAGAACTAAAGTCTGAATCAGACGGTAAAACTGGATTAAGAATATTTATGAAATTTCCAATAGGACATAACGCATCACATTCTTGAAGTTTCGCCTCTTTTAAATCTTTGGTCATTCCATCGTACGTAAAGATCTGGAAATTATTAATTTAGTTTAACCAAATTCCCAATAATAGAAATTAAATTCACTTACTTTTATGTATAGCTGATTTTTGGAATCATGGTACGTTTCAAAAATAACAGCACTAGAATAACTTGGATATTCAAGATACTCCTTGATACCTAAAGTCCTTGTTAAGTGAGCTAAATTGAAATCATGGCCACCGTACAGATAAATTTTTTTATCGCTATTTTTGACATTATTCAAAAATTCTTTCAACATTAGTCCAGAGTTTTCTTTTTTCAATTCGTTTGTGTAGCACTGCACATCTTTTTCGATTTGGTAGACTTGTCTTAAAACATTTCTGTTGTGTTCTGTTGCCCAACTTGGATTTCCAATGTTCATAGAGTCCTGTTAATGAAACCCAAATATTTCTTACAATAAAATAATAATTTTTGCTAAACAATTGTTCATAAAAATAAATAATTTTTAAAATGAAAATTTTTACCTGAGATTCAAGGAGGTAGTTCAAATTAATAATTCTTTTTTCTCGCATTTTACTTTCCTTATGAATGTTTTTTATATCTGATTTTAAATCTCTCAACATATTTTCCTTAACTGACTTGAGTTTTCTAACTTTCAGTCTAAATGGTATATAATAAGATTTTAAAAATAGAGAATCGCTAAGCATACCACTTTGATTAATTTCAAAAGAACTTGATTTAGGATAAAGTCCACGTAGAACGTATTCTGTTGACTGCCTGGTACGATCCATAAAAGTACTACGAGCATAAACTTCTTGAGGACTGTAGTTTTCACTTATGAAATCTCCGTATTTATTTTTGAGCATTTCTCCTAAAGATTTTGCTCTTTGTTTTCCTGTCTATTAAAAAGTATAAAAGATTTCATAGTATATTATTCTTCAACAGCGTGAAAACTGGCTCGAAGAAATGTTTATTTTACCAAATGCGAAGGTTTGAATGTTTGTCCTGTAATCGCATTTGGTAAAAATAAATATTTCTAGATGAGGTTATGAATGTATTTTTCTTTACAAATGGCAATATTGGCGTTCTCTCGAAATTGGAATTTAGTCATTATTGCCCGCTAGTAAAGAAAAAAAAATTAAATGATTTGATTTTTGGTCATACTTCGGTTAAAATTCCAAATCGGTTTGATCTACTAGGTCTATTTGAGTCATGACGAGAAACATCGTGTCTGTCAGGAAATCTATCTCCATGTCTGAAATTCTAAAATTCATATTTAATAAAAAATTTAGAAAACAAGTCAATGACTTGTAATAAAACTTACCACTTGGACTGATTTCAAAGTTAAATCACCGGATGGCTCGGCATCAAGATTCAAAATGTTACTTGCAAAAGTTACAAAAAATATTATAAAAAACTTTGCTGCCATAATTTTTGCACTTAAATTTAGGTTATTCTAAAAAAATATTTTTTTTGGTATGATGAAATAAAATTTTTGCAAAGCATTTTATACAAATTTTAATAGGACAATTTTGATAATATCTGCTCAAATATTTGCAAAGAATACTGTAAAATAAGACATCGATAGGGAGATAATTGATATTTCGTAACAAGAAAAAGCCAGTTTTTTGTTTATTCAACTTAATTAAATATGCTAATTAAAAAAAATACATTTTTTAGTTAGTACTTTATGGAAATTAATAGAAATATTTAATATTTAAAAGAGTGGTTCGATGTTACAGAATTTACTGATATAATAAAAGATAAATATTGAGTTCGTTAAACTGTTAAAAAATTAATAACTGCTTGAATGTCAAAAACTAAATTGTATTTTAAGCAAATTTAACAATGACTAATTTAAATTATTTGGGTTATTTCAGAAATTTTAGTCAAAAAATGTGCAAAATTTTATTTATTTTTCTTTTTATTTATTTTCAGAAACCAAATAACACATAATTTTTATACATTTTAGGTATTAATATCAATTTGAAATTTCAATTATTTTTTTATAAGCCTTGTAACTCTTCCAAATTTCCCTCATTTGCGCCAGCATTAAATGAGCCTAAAGCAGCGTTAGATGGTATAAATGGAGCTAATATCGCTCTGAAATTTTCCATTGGACATACTTCATTACACTGTTGAATTTTCGCTACTTTTAAATCACCCCGCACTCCATTATAAGTTAAAACCTAAAAATTAAAAAATTTTAATCATTTATGGCTATAAAACTAGCTAAATTCAAGATTTACTTACTCTCACATACTCTCGACCAAACGAATCCCTGTATTTTTCAAAAATAATAGCACTTGAATAGTCCGGATAGCCAAGATACTCTTTGATGCCTAAAGTTCTTTGCAAATGAGCTAAATTGAAATCATGACCGCCATAAAGGTAAATTTTCTTTTGATTACTTTGAGCGTTTTTTAAAAATTCCTGCAGCATTGGTCCAGAGTTCATTCTTTTTAACTCGTCAGTGTAGCAATCCATATCTTTTGTAATTTCATAAATATCTTTTATAGCTTGCCTTACTTCATTTGTGGCCCAATTTGGTAGATTCCTTCCCAAAGATATCTGTTGGATAAGAGTTTAAAATCAGAAAAATAGATGAAAATAACCTTTCTTTAAGTAATTCTCTTACCTGAGATTCAAAAAGGAAGTTAAGGTTTACAATTTTTTTAGTTTGACCTATACGATGAATACCAGTTTTCTCGCGGATAAATTTCATAACGCTCTTATAAGGTTCTAATTTTTGTTTTTTGATATTGTCATAGTTTCTTGCTTTCAATCTGAAAGTTGGATAATATGGTGTCAAGAACAACGAATCGTGCAATGCTCCGGATTGTTGAATATTATTGAAATTTGTGATTTCATTTTGAGAAAATGGGTAAAGTCCACGAAGAACATATTCCGTTGAAGTCCTCGTACGTTCCAAAAATGTGCTGCGAGCATAAACTTCCTGAGGACTGTAATAATTACTAAGAAAATTTCCATAGATTTGTCTAAGGACTTGTCCTAAACGAGCAGCTCGTTGCTTTCCAGCCTTATAAAGAACAAAGATAAATTAATATTTTCATAAAAAAAAAGGAATTGAGTGAACTTACTTCTGTCAATTCTCCAAACGGGTGCAGAAGACCAGGCCTGTCTCTTCTGAATGGATCTCTACGATAAAAATCACCTCTGTCAGGCATTCTATCACCATGTCTAAATAGCTAAAAATATTTTTATTTTTAAAATTCATCATTAATTTTAATAAACCAATTTGAAAATTACCACTTGAACCATTTCTAAATTCAACCGATTTCCCGGATCAGCATTAGAGTGTAAAATAATATTTACAAAAACACAAAATAACAATAAAAAATTTACAATCTCCATAATGAATTTTCAAAAAATTTATTATTTCTTAAACTAAATTAAGGAATGAAAGAAGCGTTACCCATTTTATACCCAAAAAAATCAGATAATTTTATTTATTGAAATTAAAAAATTTGATAATTAAATTAAAACGTGACAATAAATAGAAAAAATTTTGATTATTTAAAGTTTTTGTTTTTGTTGTAATTAATTAAATAATTAATCGTTTGTATCAAAATTAAAATTTTAGTTATCTCGTATACATTCGTGACATACTGAAGAAATTAAATGTAAACAATAGCATTAAAAAAAAAGCGATTAATTTTATTTTTTAAATAAAGAATTAATTTACTACAAATATTCATTTTTTTACAATATAACATAACATTTAGATCATAATTGATAATAATTCTGATAATAATTTTTTAAAATAACGTGAGTCACATAAGTAGAATATTGCCTAATATAAAAAAAGCTAAAACTTAATCACAAAATTATGTATTTAAGGCATCATCGAATAAATATTATAAGCTGAATTAACCATCCTGTGAAATGCAGATTCACCGTCCGCTGTAACTGATTTCAATAATTTTTCAAAAGTTTCAATCGGACATAGCACGTCACATTTTTCAAGTTTCGCGTCTCTTAAAATTTCACTTACTCCATCATAAGTCAAGATCTGCAAAAATATGAATATTTAAATATTGTCTAAACTTAAATTTTTTGTGAACTTACCTTAACATACTGCTGGCTACTTGAATCTCGGTATTTTTCAAAAATAATAGCGCTGGAGTAACTTGGGTAGCCTAGATACTTTTTGATTCCCAGAGTTCTTTGCAAGTGAGCTAAATTGAAATCATGGCCTCCGTAGAGATAAATCTTTTTTTGATTGCTTTGAACGTTATTTAAAAACTCTCTAATCATTAGTCCGGAACTCATTTTTTTCATTTCGTTGTTGTAACATTCGACATCTTTTTCTACTTCGTAAACTTTTCTTATGACTTGTTTAATATCGTCCGTGCACCAATCTGGGATTGGAATTCCTGCAGATTCCTGTAAATAATATTTATTTAAGAGTGAAGTAACTAATTTTTTCAAAAAATTGTAATAATTATAGTTACCCGAGACTCCAAGAGATAATTTAAGCGAGTGACTCCACTATAACTGGTACCAGTTAATTCCTGAATGCGACTGATTTTATTTTTATAACTTGCTAATTTTTCTTCAATCAAATACCTCAACCTTTTCAAATTTAGTCTAAATCTTGGATATAAAGCATTAAAAAAAAGCGGATCATTTAATTTTCTATTCTGTTCAATTTTGAATAAACTGTGAGCGGTCTTTTCAGCTGATTTATCATACAGTCCACGAAGAACGAATTCTGTCGAAGTTTTAGTCCGGTTCGTCGATGAACTCCTAGCGTAAACTTCTTTGGTACTGTAATTTTCGTCGAGAAAATGTTCATACCGTTTCCTAAGAACTTTTCCTAACTCAGTTGCTCGTCTCGCTCCTATCTTTTAAACAAAAAAAGTGTTTTTTAAAAATTATTATTTATTAAAATGTAATTTATTTTTACATACTTCTGTCAACTCTCCAAATGGACGAAAGATACTTGGCTGGTGATCTTTCTTAAGTGGGTCATTTTTGTAAAAATCCCAAATATCGGGTGTTCGGTCACCATGTCTGAAAAGCTAAAAATATTTTTAAACCCCATTCAACCTAATTTTAACACCATAACTAATTACCACTTGGACTAAATCCAGAGTTAAATCTTCTGGAAGAACAGCATTTAAATCTAAAATATTATTTGATAATACAAATAATAAAAATAAGTATAATTTGGCTGCCATCTGTTAGAAACTTGTTATTTTGCAATTTATATTAATTTGTTCTAATCAATGATATTCAAAAAATAGCCAATAAATATAACTACACTTTTTTTGTTTTTGAAACAATTTTTAAAACTTGAATTAATGAAAATTTTATAAAACTAAAAATATTTTTTTCATTCAAACCTATTTATATAAATTTAAGTATTTATTTTTCTTAAAAAATTTCGTAAAAGTTTCGTTAAATTTCGAAATTTTACTCGCTACTTTATTTGATTCTTATCTATGCTTTTGTTATGTAATCTATTTTTCGTTAACTTTATCAAAATTTTATTAAGCAATCAAAAATTTTTTTTTCATTTAAATTTTTATTTTTATGGTAATGAGTTAAAAAATATGTTTACAGCTGTTATTATTGTTGCTTTTTTCTTAAGTTTTCGGAATTGTGGTATTGAGTAATTTATATCTTATTTAAAAATTTTAAGGCTTAATATTTTAAAAATTATACAAATATTAATCATAGTTTAAATCAATAAAGATATAAGAAGTACTGATGAATTAATCGTATGTTTCAGTAAATTTAAAATTTTCAAACATTCTAATTCAAATAAGTGGGTCAATTAATAAAACAAAAGATTTTTTTATTTAAATTTTATTTTTCTGCTAAATAAATTTCTACAATTTAAAGTTATTCATTAAAAAAGTTTAATTAGAATAATACATTTTTGGTAGGTGTAACTGGAGCAAGAATTTTTTTGAATTCTTCAAATGGACAGTAAATTTCACAATCTTTAAGTTTTGCTTCGCGGAAATCCATTGCATTTCCATCATAAGTTCGTACCTGAAAATTACCAAATTTTTTATAAAATCCAGTTAATGAATTTTGTAAAAAAACTAAAAAGTCACCTTAATAAATTCTTGTTTTTCAGAATCTTGATATTTTTCCAAAATAATAGCACTTAGGTAACTTGGGAAACCAAGATATTCTTTGATACCTAAAGCTCGTTCTAAGTGTGCCAAATTGTAATCATGTCCACCGTAAAGAAACATTTTTTTCTCATTTTTCTGAATATTTTTAAAAAATTGTTGAATCATCGGTCCTGCAGTCAATTGTTTTAGTTTGTCGTTGTAAGATTCGATGTCTCTCTCAATTTCGTATAACTCCCTTAGTGTTTTTGTTACGTTTTCAGTGCGCCAACTTGGTGCAGTCAAATTCATAGATACCTATAAAATCAAAATTATGAAAAAAAAATTTCACAATTCAACTTAAAACAGAATTTTAACTTACCTGAGCTTCGATAAGATAATTGAGATGTAAAATCCCCCTCGATCTTATTCCAGCTGCTCTGCTAATATTCCTCTTGAAATTATCGTACTTGGCTAACATTTGCTTAACTTCTGGAAGTCTTCTAACTGCATTAAGTTGTACGTAAAATCTGGGAACATCACTTTAATAAAAATAAAGCAAAAGATAAAACAGAAAAACTTACCTCGGTGAATACGAAGAATGAAAGAGATTATCGTAAAAAATCAGAGAACCGTCAATTTCTTTAGCCCAATCCTTGTTAATTTTGTCAGGATAAAGTCCACTTAAGACATACTCCGTTGACATTTGAGTTCTATTCATGTCACTGCTCCTAACATAAATTTCATTTTCTTGGTAATCTTTACTTAGCAAACTTTCATATTCGCTTTTCAGCAATTTTCCAAAATCAAACGAACGCTCTTTTCCAATCTGAAAATAAATTCAATTGCTTATTTGTCGAATTTATTAAAAAAATATTATTACCTGAGTAATTCTTCCATAAGGTCTGTAACTCGACGAATTTCTATTTGGATCGTTTGTACACAAGTCAACCCTATCTGGTGTTCTATCACCATGTCTGAAAACCTACCCCAATCAAAATGATCAATTAATAAAATTTAAACACAAAACCCAATTAAAATACTTACAATCTGCACCAATTCCAATTTTAAATCATTGGTATCAGCAGCACTGACGTAAAAAATAAAATTAACCAATACCAAAAACACAAACATTTTGAACTTTATTTCAAAAAATGACAAAACCGTTAAATATCTTTTTCAACAAATGATAAATAATACTTTTTGCGCTATTCCTTTTATATAGCAAATTTTAGTAAATCCCATTATTTTTTCAGATAAGATTTTTGCCATATTTTTTAAATAAATAACGGTTTATTTAGAGTAAAAGAAAAATAATAAATAAATAATTTTGTTTATCTATTTATTGTCGATTAGTTAATGCGTGTTTGTTTAATCTTAAGCAAATATGTAGAAATATCGGTGTTATGTCATTATCGATAGGAATCGAAACGTATTTTTTAAAACTGTAAAGGTGACGATTATGTAATAGTCTTATGCTCCAGATTTGGTATTTTCTATTATTTTTTAAAATTTTTGTTATTGAGTTAAGATTTTAATTCACTCTTTGAAAAGCACTGAAAATACAAGAGTTGCAGAAAAATTTAATACTTTAAGTTCGCCTCTTACACAAGATGATTCCTTAGTATTATCCTTTTAATCTAATTTTAATCCAAAATTAATTAAAATTTATTTTTGTTTATTTTAAATCTAAATTTTCTTAAAATATTAAAAGCTTACGAATAAAATCCAAGATTTAAAATTTACTAAAAAAATGAGACTCTACTGTATCTTTAATGCTTGATCTAATACTAATTTACGTTTAAGTATAATTCACATCCGATGTCAAATTATTAAGAGATATTTCAAGTTTAATGTGTAGCATTAGAGGGTGTGTGTGTGATTTAGCATTCAATTATAAATCATCTTTGCGAAATATCATTGTTATTTATAGGCATATTTCCATGTTTAATGTGTACTTTAGTTATTTAGGACCTGTAATTGACATATTTTTAGCTACCCAAATTTCATAATTTATGGAATCGGTCAAAAAACTCAATTTCATCAAAAAAATAAAATTTTAAACACGTACATAATCTCTTAATTACAAAAAAACACTATTACTATTTTTAGGTTACACACACAAACACACATAATTAGCCATCTCTCTCTTTGTAATCTACCCTCTAAAAAAAAAGTAAAAATTGTAGAGTATAATTTAGCTTAAAAAAAAAAGTAAACCATACAGACATAAAATTTCTTATCATCATCCATTATCAAGACATAAATATATTTTTCTCTCTTATGTTTTATTACAAACACACAAATACACAACACACAAAGAGAGGACTGATAATATCATCAGAGAGCTGACTATATAATGTTTATATATATACAACTTTTTAACTACGGAGATAATCAAGCTTAATTAATTGCTCGACTGTATTTTCGCTAAACTTAAACAACAAACAAAACAAAAAAATCAATAAATTATCATCACACTTATACATACATAAAAAAATAATTTTTTTTTTTTCTTAATAATATAATTTTTGTCCTAAATAGATTTGTACTAAATAGATAAACACACGCCTTTGGTAGTGGTGAAAAAAAAATTAAGAAAATAATTAAAAGCTTTGAATTAAATAGAAAATTTTTAGTTATAATATAAACCTTTCTATTATAATATACTCGGTGGTCGGTTTTCTGATGACCTCGCACCTGTCACTAACAGAAACCTTTCCGCATTTCAACGTCGCTATGCTTAACACATACACACGTAGACCAAATATGCCCAGGCCAATACCAAACCAACAAATAACAATCAACATCCATGTCTGTGGTTTTACTCTTAACCAACTTCTGTATGTTCTATTTATTTCACACACACATACATAGAATAAAGTTCTATTGAAAAGAAAATATTATATTTTTGTTTGCTAGCTCTAGAAAATTTACTTTCAGAGCTCTTGCTTTCAACACAATATTTCAGTTAATAATTCTTTTATCTAACTTTTTCTCCAAATGCTTTTTGTTTTAGATGAACCGTCCCATTCCTGTGAAAACGGCGGACAGTGAAAACCGCGGAGGTAAGAAAATTCAATTATATACTAAATTATTTATCTCTTTTTTTTTATTTTTCTTTAAACCCGTTTTTTTAATTAAAAATTAGTTTTTTTTTAAACTCAAAATTTTTTTTAGGCGGTTTCGTGAGAAAAATTTTTTTTTACGTATTAATAAATTTATTTTCTAAAAAAAAATTGAAAGTCATATTATAATCGTTCTGCAATTTTTTACTCGAAGTGACTTTTAAAAAAAATTTTTTGATAAATAGTTTGATAATCAGTGAAGCTTAAAAATTTTATTGAGCACCTCTAGGGGTTGAAATTATGACTTTGAATTTTTTTTAACTTAAAAAAAAAGTACTTTTTTTTAGATAACAAAAAAAAAAAATATCTAAGAATCTAAAAAAAGGCATAAATTTTGTTATTTTCAGAAAAACAGAATATTAGGATAAATAAGATTGAAGTAACACTACTGTTAAACAAGAAAATTATTGATAAAGGGGGTGGGTGCACTGGTGAATGACCAGTTTTTGATTTAAATCTTGTAAATGAATAAAAGAAAATATATTTTTTTAAATAATATAAATAAAATAATGTTTAAAAAAAATGTTTTTCAAAATTTTGAAAATAATGTTAAAAAGATACGTAGGAGATTCAGAAACAAGAATAATTCAATCGAGGTAATTTTTAGTTTCTCCGTTTTTTCGGTATTATTTATTAAATATTGTGCTTTATATATATACGTATATATATATATATATATATTTATTAAATATAGCATGTTACGTGTTTTTGATTAAAATTTTACAAAAAAATATTAACTTATGTTTACTAAATGTTTATTGTTTATTAAATGTTTTATTATGCCCTAAAGCTAACGATATTGTACGTGGATATTTGAGATTTGTGGATTTTAATTTAGGTTAATTTTGTGTTTATTGATCTTTACTTAGTTTCATTTTAATGGAGATTTTTTTTATGACAATTTTAAAATTTATTAATGTCCAAAATTAGTGCAAAATTTTTTATTCAAGTTAAAGAATCTCAATAATGGGCCCTGATGATTTCTATGACAAAAATTTATTCTCGCAAATGAAATGAGTTCCATACATTATATAAGAAAAATATAAATTAATATTGCATGCTTTTATTTTGGGTTGATGTTTTAAAAAATGTTAAAGAATCTCTTAATTGTTGTTATAATTTTCATAATACACCGTGTTGGATACAAGGTTGCTTTATATTGTCCGGCAGTTACGAAGCCACGTTTTCCTTACACCTACATAAGTAAACTAATGGATTCCAAAAACCTATAATTTTCTAAATTAAAAATTTCGGGTACTTTTGCGAAAAAGGCACGTAGAGTATTTCAAATTTTGTTCAAAATGGGTAAAAAAAAACCAATTCACAAAGTTCACATATTTAAGTACAGTATTGTTAGTGACAGGCGAAAATGAATAATATAAATGCAGCTCGTTGTCTATATATATAAAATACACAGACACAATAATACGCTCCCAATTAATCTACTTTTTTTTTCTCTTTCTCACTGAATTGGTCATTTGTAAGTGCATTCATTCCTTATATTATATCTAATTTAAGCAACAAAAACTAATCTGGCTTATTTAAGGATCTTTAAAACTTGTTTGTACAAAAAGTAAAAAATGACCAATGACATGAATTTAATACCCGCATATTAAGAAAGTTGTAAGTTAGTATTAAGTTTCAGAGAGCCTTATAAGAGATAAATATAGTACAAGTTTTAAGGTTAATTCATATGCTAATATTATAACAATGACATACATAAGTTTAAATGTCATTGTACTATAATCTCTCACAAAAGGGGAAGAAATACTTATTTCGCTATTCAATTCTTACATCCCTTTAATAACTTATTATTGATGAAAAATATTAAATCATGCGTACAATAGGAAGAGAGGGTGAATAAAATTACCATTTTTTGACTTTTTACGCACTTGTATTGTAAACTACTACTTTTTAATATTTTTATTTTAATTCAATTAATAAGCGTTTCCATGGTTACGTAATACAAAAAGAGTATTTAAGAAATATAGTACGGTTTTTTTTTCAAAAGACTAATCCTCAATTAATTGCTTTAGAATTTTCTAAGAGTAAAAAAAGATAAATTCATCAGAAAACAGCTTCTTTTTCTTTCTTTCTGTACCTTTTTTTTTTTGCTCTATAAAAAGACTTAAAACCCCAAAAGTAAAGAAGCTTTAGTACATAAAAAAACTAGCTAATTAATAAAGTTTTTTCTATTATATATCTTTTTTTTTATCTTATCCATCTTTTTTTTCAAAAAAAAAAGTAATCAATACATCAAAATCCTTTACTTTAATACCTAAAAAAAAAAGTTAACAAGTGTCATTTTTATTAATCCAAAAAATTTAAAAAAAAAACGCCAAACATAAAAGTATACAACATTACTCATAATATACACTGAAAAAAAAATTTGACATGTACAATAAACTTGCTAACGAGCAAAAAAAAAATAGTGAATAAGCCCATTTTTTTTTTCCGGAAGTCGGAAACTAGATCCATTTGGACGTCACGATTCATTGAGGCGTTGCCTTGGTAAAAATCAAAATCCTCATCGTGTTATATAATAATTTTTCTCCATCTCTTTTTCTTTCATTTCGTACTTTTATTCCGGATACGATGAATAGAAACATTATCAAAAAAAATTTTTTTAACACAGAAAAAAATAAAACTTTTTTTCTCTCTCTCTCTTTCTACGTATGTGAGTAATAGAAAAAAAATATATATAATCCTTTTTTATATTTTCTTTCATAGGCATTAAGCTGTAAGAAAATTCAATTTTTCAAGCTGAAATAAACTTACAGAAAATATTTTTTTTGTATCGAACAAGTGTTGAGAAATAAAAAAAAGTCCTTAAAAATGTCCAGACTGAAAAATTTTAATATTTTTATATAAAGTAATTTATAAGAGATAATTAACTTGTACCTGAAAAAAAACGATCTTTTATATTAAGTTTAAAAAAAAAGGTTATATAGAAGAGGAAGATTTATTGAAATGAAATTTTTCGAGTACAGCAATAAGGATTTTATACAATTTTTTTTAAAACCTGTTAATATTAATGAGTTCTTAACTTTTTCTTTCTTATAGAATACCTTTGGGGTATAAAAACACACTGATATTCTTAATGAATATGATTTATGCATTGATTTTCCAAGAAAAAAAAATTTTCTTTAATATCTTTTGAATTTTTTTTTCTGTTTATAAAAGTTCAATTAAAAATTAGCATTTTATTGTATAAAATCCTTGTTAGTAATAAAATATTAATTGACCAGCATATAAACCATATATTCTTTCTTTTTTCTGTTCTTTATTTACAGAGATTGCATGATGGAGGACGTGAGAGCCAGTGCCATCTTCTGGAAGTAGGAGGCACCAGGCAACTGAATAGGTAACTTCGACTTCCAGGAGATAGCTAGCTTCAATTTTTTTTTATTAATATTTTTCCTATAACCTTAAAAGACAGAATTAAAAATTGTGTTTTTTAGCTTTAATTTTAAAATAAAAAACTTAACCTCAAAAATAAAAATTTATTATTTCACTTGCTAATATTTTTTGCACTAATATTTTTTGGCTGGCTAAAAGGCTAAATATTTTTTCTATATATAATTGTATTGTTCTTGTATTTAATAAATATTTGCATCCTTTTTTTCACAACAAGTATATACAAAATATTTTTATATTGTCTCTAAATTAGATTTTTTTTTAAATATTATAATTGTCATAGATAATAGTTAATAGATTGCAAATTTACCTATTTTTTTAAAATATTTTTTTAATGTTCTTAGTTTACTTTTCACGACATTAGAATAACAGTTACAACAAACATAACCTAAAAAAAAAATGTTAGTTTTTAGGTTATGTCTAAAAAATCGTAAACCAAAAAATAAAAATTAAAGCTAAAAAAAAAAGTATAGCATAATTCTGTCAAAATCCAATCAAAAAAAAAAATCCTTGAGGTTTTAAATAAAAAATATTGCAGTTACTGCAGTAAATACTAACGACATCTGACACATGTCCTTTTTATTTTTTATTTTCTTTAATCACTAAACCCAATTCTCCGCTCTATATTACAGCTGTGACCATTAATAAATATTAGATGGCTCGATCGTTATGGATGTATTTGTCTCGTTCGTTATCGATGTTTTATATATATAAATTTATTTATTAGGTTATATTTAACCACTTTTATTATTTTTAATGTATTTTAATTAATACACACTCTTTTTTTTTTAGTTTCAATTTTTTTTTTTTTTTTTGGTCCTAATTAGAATAGTTTAATAAAAATTTATTTTTTAATACGCTAAAAAATCAATGCAGATACCAATTTTGTAAAAAAAATTTTAATTCTCATTGGTATTCCGTGTAGAATGCAATGGATAGCTATAGCAAACACTAAAAAAACAAGAATCTGAGGATATTGGAATTCTTTGGGTTTATAGTACATAAAAAAAAATTAATTGTTAACGTGGCATACGAAATGTACGCGAGAAAAAGAATGCAAAAAAAAAAACAATTTCGCCGCAAATTTTTCTATTTTACAATATTTAATGTTTTTAACGGAAAACATTTTTTAAATTGACTAAAATAACTTGAATATTTTTTACTGTGATTGAAATATTGCGATTATTTTTCAGGCCAAATATTTTTTAAAATTTTTTAGTAATAATTCGATTACTTGATAGGAATTTTTTTTACTGCACCAATAGCTAAGTTTTCACTTTCCAATTAATTTAAATTTACAAATAAAGCAAAATATAAAAAAAGTTTCAAGTGAGATGCGTACAAGATAATGATCCTAGTACTTACTAAGCGTTATACTTTCTCAAGGGTCTTAATCAGTGATATTGTTTGTGATTATTACATTCTATAATACAAAGTGATTGAAATTAAGTTGGTAGTAGCATATCAGAATTTGATATCAATACTGGCACACAGACAACAACTTAATTCCAAACGCTTTGATGTTACAAGTTTGAGTGAAGAGTACTCGAATGTAATAAGCATGTACCAACAGTGATCTGAATAGCATTAGTACCATGTAAAAACACAAAGCTCTCTGTAAAGGATAAATAGTTGTCATACCAACATAAGCTTCGGAGTATCTGTAAATTACGTGATCTCAATTACATTTAGTAATGGGGAGGTCAGGCGAGAACGCTATTTTTTTTTGTTCTTATCTGTAATTTATGCATGTTTAATCAGAATTGTTGAAAATTCAACTAAAACAATCTAGCCACGTTAGTTTAAAATTGTATTATTAATTAAAAAATTTTTATAGCTTATCACATTTTTATATAATTTTTTATTTTATTATCATACGACTCAAAGCATACTATTTTAATAAAATTACAAATAAATAATTCTTATTTTAATCAACTAAAAGCTATTGTTGAATAAGTATAGAGATTCGGATTCTTCAATCAAACCTAGCCTACGTAGTAGCATCTAAAAATTTGTTAAAAAACTCACGAAATCCTGTTGAAATTAGACCTATTAATACAGGCACCAGCCATACTAAACACGCCCAAAAATTAAATTTCTTTTTCCGAAAATAGGTGTTATTTATGTGTTTTGATCCGCTGAACACGAATCCGGGGTCCGTTTTGCGAATTTCTTGTCCAATTTTTTGTTATTAACAAATTATTGGCCAATTTCACAATACTATAAAAAATATCAGCAGAAAGCCAATAATACCAAAAAATAATTTTTTCTTGCTACATCAAAACTTTTAAAAAATGAATATGCCCTAGCGTGTTAACCCAAACAATAAAAAAATATCACTCTATTTTATGCAGAAAAACGCAATTAACTTGAAAAACAATAAAAAGTAAAAAAAATTGGTTTTGTAAGTGAAAACTTAGCATTTATTTATATATTATTAGCATATAGTAAAGTAGTGAACCGCTTGTTATTATCGTAACGCCCAGTTATACAAACACGTGTTTTTTCTTTTTTTTCTATTTATTTATTTAACGGGTTATTTAGTCCTATTTTGCAATACATTCGTGTAAAATTACTGACATTTAAATATATTTTTTATTATAATAACATACATTTTGCTAAAATTTTTAGTTTTATTGAATAATACACATGGTATATATTTATTATCCATATGTCGTACGTTTTGAGCTGTATAATTTATATCGAGAAAAAAAAATATATATATAACAACACTTTTTTTTAGTTAAATATTAATTATTTTACACACTTAAAACCTTTATTTATTGTATAAAACCTTTTCCCTTAGGATGCTGGATGCTGTTGATGGTGATATGTAACCGTGTAAATTTGTCGTTATTTCGGTGTTAGCCGCTGTTTTTATATTTCTTAAATATTGTCATATATATTTATTTAGATTTTAGTATGTCACTAAATTTTATCAATTAATTAAGATTTAATAAGAAAAAAAATTTTTTTTTGCAATTTTTTTTTGAAAAATTAACAACGTGCAGATAGAAAGCTGTTCGTGGGAATGCTAAGTAAGCAACAAACAGAAGATGATGTACGTCAATTGTTTAATTCATATGGAACAATAGAAGAGTGTACTATTCTTCGTGGTCCTGACGGTGCTAGTAAAGGTTAGTTTAATTCTTTTTTACGTTTAATTAATTATTGCATCAGAAAGCAAATAAGTAAATAACAAGAGTGTAAATTTATGTAATCGAGTTGAGAAAAAAAAGTTTTCTCGCGTGTTTGTTAATGACTTTTATTTAATTACGCAGAAAATTAAACCTGCTTATGTAAATGGATACTTTTAAACTATTTTAAAAAGTTTTTTTTTTTTCATTAGGCACGAGAAAAGGCTTGAGCTTTTTAGATTCAATTATATCTTTTGCAGTTTTGATTACTAGACCTGAAATTTAATTGAAAAACGGCCCAAAATTTATTTTAGGTTTAGAAATACTCACCCAAACTGACCTAAACAAATGCATCTGAAAAAATTGCTTAGCAATTTATTTTTTCACCTAAAAAAGTAACAAAACAATACACAACTTCCAGTAACTCCCTTGAGACAAAAGCAACAAAATAAACAATTGTTTCAAAAAATATCACGTTTTTTATTATTATTATTATTTTGTAATTAAAATAAAAACGTTCTTTATAAATAAAGAAAAAAAAAATTTATATGGTATCTCGGGAAATCGTTTACAAAGAAAATAAAAAAAAAATATAAAAGCTAAATTGTTTTCTTTTTCTTTATAAATAACAAAAAAGCAGCCCGGAGAGCGAGTGATTTTTCTTTTATTTGTAATAAAAAAAAAATAATTGTTAATAAATAAAATTTTCAATCAAAAAAAATTGTTAAATAAAAATATTAATCTCTTATCTCTATGCATAGGAGAGAAATATAAAACAAACGACACGTGCCAAGCCCTAAATTTCTCGAATTATTATTGTTGACATGTCGAATAATCCATGAACTAAGTAAATATAAAAATTTTATTTTAATCATAGTCGTTTTATTATAAATTTTTGCTCTTTACTCAATTTATTTTCACTTTGGAATTAAATTCCTTGAATATAGTATCATTCGCTAAATTACGAATCGAACCGTGATCCTTTATAAATAAACTGGAATCTATTACACAAAAGAGGAATGTATGTAAAACGTTTTCACATAAAAGGGATTAAAAGGGAAATTCAATGCAATGAACTTACGAGAAATCGGATTCCACTAGTTTCAATTTATTTATACATTTTTTTATGAGGTTAAATCTTTTGATCTAAAATATTTTTAAAAAAGCTTTTTTTTTAATTCAATTATATTGCAATCACTGTCACGTACACGCACTAAAATATTTTATATTCAACTGACCTCTCTTAACGAATATTTTTATCATTAAAAAACGAGAGAAAGATGAGACCTTAAAAAAAAAGGGTTAACTCTATAAGGGATGTCAATCAAGCGTGTATTGAGTGGAAAATTTTCGCCCTTTTTTTTTTAAACCACCTTCAGGGGTTCCATAATCATTCAAGTGCATAAATTTTCAAAAGCAACCCCGTATACTTTTTTTACTTACGAAAAAGAAAGTAAAAGCATTTTTTTTTTAAGTTAAAATCAGAGCTTATGCTTATATGAGAGAGCTTTTAAACACTGATTACACAAGGGGATAAGAAAAAAAAAGTCAAGTGGGTATACTCTCTAAGTTTTTTTTTTCTCTTCTTGTTGTTTTTATGTACATTAAAAACCACTAGGTATATTAAAGTGTATATTAAGAAAAAAAAAAATTTTTTTATCGACTAAAAAAAAATGTACTCGAAACGATTATTTATAGAAAATATGCAGAAGACACAAATTTAGAAATATAATTATTCCCCTGTTTTTTAACATAAAATAAAAAATTAACTCGAAAATAGGGGTGGTTTTAACTAATAAGCACAAAGTATGTGGTCATTGTTTGAGTTTTTTTGCTTATGTGTGTATAATAAAAAATTAGTTTGCGTGACAAATAATATAAAAATAGAAAGGACAAATGGCATAATTATTATTATGGATAATGAATGGTCTTTTGTATTACGCCTACGCAGAAACTATAAATAAAATTGTATTGTGGTTTGTACTTAATTTTTTTATTAAAAAAAAAAATTTTTATTAATTTTATATAATTTTTAGTTAACTGACATTTTCGATATTAAAGCGTAGAATAACGTCAAATCCTGAACACACACACGCGTTCTATAAACGAGTTGACGTGTGAGATTAACGAGAAAATTTTACCGACAGATCTAGAATAGAAAAGAACAAATGTGTGTGTGTGTGTCCGAGAAAAGTTGCATGATTGGACACGTGATTACAAAATGTATGAATACAGAAAGAGAGTATAGAATATTGAAAAGCTATTAGGTATTGTTTTGAGGTTAGGATTTTTCATTAATTCAGGGTAACAATAGGTTTTTATGCTAAAATTAATTGAATTTTTCTAATAAAATTTGATATTTTTCTACTTTACCCTAAAAACATTTGCGTAATCCGAAAATAAGAAGGAGACCTTTCTGCTCAATATGTCCTTTATTTATGGGCTAACAAGAATACAAGAAGAAGAAAAACTAGTCAATTTTTACGAGATATGAAGAAACCTTATGGTCTTCTGGGACATTTTTTTTTGGGATATGACGAAGGTATAATCGTATTAATAAAAAATAAGAAAAATAAATCTGTCGAGACAATACTTATTGAGCTTTTTCTTTTATTCTGAATTTGTATTTTTTAAGGCTATAGCACAGAAATGAAAAAAGAAGGTCCATGCAGGATAATAAAAAAAGCTATAAAAATTGACGAAAAAAGTAAGATTTATTTTGAAATAAATGAAATTTTATTGCTAAAAAAATTAGTCGTTAGGTTATATTTTAATATTTGAATGATAAATCGAGAATAATAAAACGAGAACAAGATTTTTTTTTGTTTCAGATAGGGATTTAGCTAAAGATATTTTTATCAAAAAAGCTTTAGTCTTGTCTGATACAACTTGAAATTTTATTTTTTTTTTCAACAATTCTATAAATAAGAGCTTTAACTTTATAGACTTTTCAAAAGTTGGATAAAAATTGAAGATATTTTTTATCCTTCACGAATCAAATGATCCTTTTTTTTGGATAAAAAGAAATTTTTTCGAAAATTAAAATAAGAAAAGCTTTTTACGTTAAATTAAGGTTACGAGCGTTAAATCCATTACCATCAGAGAATATTAAAATTTAAATATTGTCAAAACGATAATGAACCTAGCATGAATGCATCATCTCTCTCTAGTAATTTCCTCTTTAAAAAATCTTTTATTATTACACATAAATTAAATAAAAAAAAAGCAAAAATTACAATAATTTATTGAAAATTTCACTCTAAATTTAAAGCGTAATATATATTCTCATATCTAAATAACCAAAGGGCAATAAAATGCAGAAAAGCATTTATCTGTGTGTATGTGTGTATAAGTAATAGCATCATCATCAAAATGTAAAAAAAAAATCACTCACAAAAGAGAACCGAAGCCCTCAGAGCTTTTTTGCCTTTAGCTAATATACCTTTGCATTATTCATTATTATTTTAATAAGTTGTTTAGCAATGCTAATTTATTATAAACTTTTTTTTTTTTTTTTTTTGTTTCTTCTACTTCTGTGTACCGAAAGAGCTTTTAGAGTAATTCGTTGTTACAATGTTTATAAATTTTATTAAATAAATAAACAACTATTATTATCTAGAGAAGAGGAAAATAAAAAAATAACATTTTTACGATCCAAAGACGAAGAATAATTGGGCAAATTTTCTTGTTGTGCCTCGTTATCACATCCTCATATTTTCCAAACGTACTACACAAAATATATAAAAAAAATTTTTCATCGTAAAAGTCGCGTCACTAGACACGTCGTCGTTACGTATGCGTTTGACGATCAAGTTTTATTTCTATCTATCTTTTTTTTTTTTGCTACAATTTTTTTATTTCTCGACGAACGACGACTAATCTTTTATAGAAGACTTTTTTTTACAAGAAATATAACGACAGAATAGAAAATATAACGATTTTTAACGATAAATATCAAGGAGACATGATTATATTTAAAAAAAAAAAACTAGTTTTATAGTCAAAATATTACGTGTTTTTGTAAGAATGAAACAAATTATTACATCGTAAAAAGTTTAATTTTTAAAACGATGTAAATACAGTTAAAATTTAACTAATAAATAACTTTTTTACTTCTTTTTATTCAAAAAGAAACTCTACTCTTCAAAACAGAAATTAAAATAACAAGTTTAGAAATAAAGTAAAAAAATTTTTTATTGCTCGAAGAAAAAGTTTTATTAATAAAATATTTTATTAAACCATCAAATAATCTGAAAATTTTATAGAAATGTTAAATATTTTATAATTTTGAATGATGTTGAAATTCTGCGAGGAAAAGTTTTTCGGTAGTTTCTAGAGTTAATAGATTTTGAATTTAAATTTAAATTAGAAATTAATAATATTTTTAGAAACATTTTTAACATTTTTTTAAATCTTATTAAAAAGTAATTAGGGAGGGAACTTATTTGCATGATAGTGTATTATAGTTGTTACTTAAAATTTTGCCGGTCTTTTTGGAAACTAATTTTCCTTTTTGAATACAATATAAACATGGTATTTTATATATGCACAATTATTAGGTTAGTATTAACTAAACAATTAAAATTTTTTATCGAATGAGATTCGCATATTAAGACATCATCAACTAGTCTTTTGCAAAAAATGATAACTCTTATTAAAACATGACTTGTTCATAAACTTTGAAAAATTTTAATTTTCTTACAAGTTGAATAAGATCTTGGAGAGAATAATAGTCACATGTAATAATAATAGATTAATCACATATAAAAATTAATGATTCTGAACTGATGATGACTACTACCAAGAAGAATCAGAGCGGCTTACTTTTTAAAGGAAATTTAACAGAATATGACACCTAACATTGGAATAATAATCTTGACTTTAGCAGAATGTACTCGAATAATTTGACTTATAAGTTATTCGCTGATACTTATAGTATTTAAAATTCATTTCACTTTCGAGAAAAATTAAAAAATTTTACTACATTTGCAACAAGTAAAATTTTTTTCATCATAAATAATATAATAATTATAAAATTATATACAACTATGCTTTCTATATTAAAGACTACAAAAAGACCATGTCTGAAAGCTAAATAGTTAATATATTTAGAAAAGATATGATTCTAATAATTTCAACTAAAATAACTATAAACATACTAAAATCGAGACGATACCGAAGTGCAGACTAAGTAATGAATCGTAAAAGGTAACTAGTAATCATTATTTATATTAAGTTTTGAAAGATATTTAATCATTGTTATTCGCTGATATTTATAGTATTAGAAGTTCATTTCTCTTTCGAGAAAAATTAAAAAATTTTATTTACATAATGCAAAAAGTAAAATTTTCAAAAACTTTCCTCTCTAAAACTACACAAAACGAGCATAAAACCTCCTGTCAAAAGATTCTGTTTCGTAAATTTAAAATATTAAACTAAATAAAGTATTTTTGGTTAAAGCCTTTTCTAAATACAAAAATGAAAGGAAAAAGAAAAAAAAAATCTCATTTTCTGACAAAATAACACCATTCACCATTCAGAGATCTATTAAAGAGGTTAAGTCTTTTGGAATTATATAGGCAGGAAAAACGAAATGCAAGGGATAAAAGTTACCCTACGTTATAATAATAATAATAATAATAATAATATAAAATAGAAAATACACAGTGTACTGACTAAAAGGATATTGTATGTAGGAAAGCCATGTACATATAGAAGAATGACGCGTGCTTTCATTGCCGAACGTCCAAGCCAGGCATATTACACATATATACAAACCTACACAATTATACACGATTCATTATAACAATAGACTCGAGCTTCATAGGAGAAAACCCTTGGTTATATATATTCAGAGAGAAAATATATACATGAATACTTTTATTCAACAAAAAATACTCCTCTCTCTCACTCTCACTCTCTCGTTTATTAAGTCTCATTCAATTATAAATTTTTTCATTTTTTTTGTAAAATATGTACATATAAACAGAAAAATTTGATTTATACTCAAATAATTTTATTTTTAAAAAAATGTTCCATCGTTTATAGCTTTTAGGATCACTTGTCAAACTGACTTTTTATGCTCAAGTTCGTATTATTTTATAAATACGAAATATCCAAAAAAACACATGACCGAGTTTTATAACCCTTAAAAAAAAATAAACAAATTTTTTATTACATTTTTTTTTATAGACGTTAAATTTATTAAACTTACATTAACTTAATGGTATATATTCAAAAAAAAATTTTTTTTTTATTTTTCCAAAAAAAAAAAACACGTAAACCTTTTTAGATTTCAATTTAGCTTTTTTCAATATAAACTAAATATATTCTATCTGACATATACGCCTAAAAAAACACACATAGACACAAACACATGAATAATTTCATTGAATTTCATTATCCTTAAAAGTTTGGTAGGTAATGCTTTTATGTATAAAAAAAAATTATTTCATCGATAAAAAAAGAACCATGTCCAGTAATATCATAAAAGTGTTTTTTACTCTGCGTGTACTTTATTCACTTTACTTTTCGATATATCAGCAAAAATTTTTTTTTTTACATTAATAATATTAAATTAACGACAAAAATATAATAAATTTTTAAAATAAATGTTTATTTTAGTAAAAAAAAAAAAAAGTAGTAAACTCTTTAATTGAAAGTGAAAAAAAGGAAGAAATTCAATTCATTAATCAGAAAAAAACCAGTCATAATTACATTATTGTACTGAGTACACACGTCAAAAGCACACACAAAGAAAAAGTATATTAAAAAAGTTAAAGACAAACAAAACGTATAATAAAATGCACACACTTGAACATAATAATAATAATAATTCACCACGAACATCATAATAGTAGAAAAAAAAGGGTTAAAAAAAACGCCGCCCTTCTTATACAGAATTTAGAACTTAAAATGGCAGTTTGCCAAGTGTGTTAGCGCGCTTTTATATAAACCATGTTTTTCCCTGTGCTTAAATCAACATAACCTCACACTCCTTTTATTATAACAAGCCCTCATTTAATGTAGTTGTTGTTGTTCGAGGATATAACACAATCATTGTAAACACTATGAATTCGTAAACAAACGAGAAAGTGATTTTCAACTCATTCTCTGTTACACACCTTTGAATTCCTTTTTTTACGATTCTCAATGTAAGAAAATTATATTTCCTTGTTAAGTAAATATAAAAAAAGAGTCATTAAAAAAAAAAAGGAAGAGAATGTAAATATATATAAAAGAAAATTCAAACGTTATTAAGGACAGATCAAATATTGATAAAATTTTCTGTCGTTTTATTCAAGTTAAATATAATAAGCGAATAAAAAAAGAAAAGATACTTAAAGAGGGACTCTTTCTCTCTCTTTAATTTGTCCGAGATATTTGAGCAGCACTTGAAATAAAACTGGACGCAAGTATAAATTCTCTTAGTTAAAGCTTTTATATACATAAAAAAATGAAAAGTCTAGGGATCTTCAAGGATAAACCAACCATAAACTAAACATAATTTTTTTGTATTATATTACAATCGTAAAAGTTATCCATTCGAGTATTTATCGATTTGAATAAAAATATTGTGTATTTACTTATTTTTGTAAATTTATAAAAGAATACAAGAGTTGGCGAATTTGCATGCTTGAGGATATTATTTAGTTTGGAAAAGGAAATTCTAAAAGAATTGTTTGGTTGAAAAAAGGACACGATTTGACCTCTTGTTACTGCTTCATTTGGTGCTTCAGTTGTAAAATTTTCTGGGTTAATATGCAAATAATATCAGAATTTGCGCGACTGTCAAATTACTCATTTACCAATACTGTATTTGTTCAAGTTCTGTTATAAAATTCTGAAGATATTTACCAATTTTATACACTGTAAAAAGTAAGTTTCTTAAACTAACAAAAAAAATTAGAACATTTTCGAAAAAATTTGTAAATATTCGAAAAAAATCGTATATTTACTAAATTTAGTATATTAACAAAAAATTCGAGTATTCTCGATTTTTTTTGTGAATTCGCAAGAAAAATTGATAATTTACTATTTTTTTCGAAAATTTACAAAAAATAGTTGTGAATTTACAACTTTTTTCGTAAAATCACTAAAAAAAATCGATATTTCTCGAATTTTTCCATAATATACTAAATTTAGTAAATTTACGATTTTTATCGAATATTTACAAAATTTTTTGAAAATTTACTAATTTTTTCAAAAATTCTATTTTTTTTCCAAATCTAAGAAAGTTACTTTTTACAGTACATTTAAATATTATCACCACAGCTTTTTTGAAAATATGAAATTTATGGTATTTCTTTACAATCACCATTCCAAAAACTAAAATTTATTAATTATTTTACATTAGTTTAAACGTCAAATTACAAAAAAAAAATAGAATTTCAAAATTTCAAACCTACAAATTAAAAAATTATTTAATTAGTAACGATAAATTAGACTAAGAAAATTAACAAAAATAAATAAATATTTTATTTCCAAAAGCAGTTAAAAAAAAATTCAATATACAACATAAAACATTTTAAGGCAATTAATTCTTACTATGCGCGTTAAGTCTAAAATACTTTAAAGAAGTTTAATTAAATATATAAAACAAAGTAAAAGCGAGAAAATTTGAAATAAGTCTAAAACACGTAAGAAACTACGAGTTTTTTTAAACTAAATTTTTCCTTTTCTTCAACTTTCAACCAATGACTTTGCTCATTTTATATATATTTAATTACTTTTCTAACCTAAAAAAAAATATATAAAATATTTACTTTAAAAATTCTATAATTTAATTAAAAAAATATAAAGAAACATTTATGATTGAATTAAATTGTCAAACAATTCAATCTTATAAGTAATTGGTAGAAATAAATTTTCATCATATTTCGTAGAAAAAAAATTTTTTGTTACTGTCACTTCGTGTACTTTTATTTTTTAACACCTTGAAGCGAAAAAAATATAAACTCCTACACATTTTCCCATTGGGAAAATTTTTATTTTTATTATTATTTTTCATGTTCCTTTTCCTATACTAACAAACTGTGTATATATAGAGATGAGGCTTTAGTTCGTCAAAATTCCCAAGAGTAAACCTTTATTTTGGGGCTTTAGAGAAAATATAATATCTCATGGGATGATGAAAAAGCGAATTTCTTCAATTCTCCAAGTAAATACCTGTCCTTATCCAACGACAATTGTAGAAAATCCTTTTTCTATCGACTTTTACTGCAATTCTTGTAATAACAATAATAATAATAATAATAATCAATAACATTAAGTAAACTAAAACATCTTCCTCTTGCATAAACACAACAAACGCACCCCAGTATCTGATCAATATTGAATGCGATGAAAGCAAACCCTCTCCTCTCTCGCACTATACACACTGGACGCGCCAACCTATCGCTCGTCTATGTAATTTAATGCTTAGTAAATACTCTCTTTTGTCTATACGGTATACCTAACCTCTATATAAACATTTATTCAAATAAACACATATATTAAAGAAATTTTCTCTTTCCTATAATAATCTAGATGAATTTGTTTAAGGCACACCCTAAAACTTTATATCACAATGTACGTGCCACCCCCGTCCCTTCTTTTATTTACAAGGCTAGACCGTGGTGAACGTATTTCTAAATATGGACAATTTCCCCTGATACCCACAATTGGAATTTCTACGTAAAGCTAAATTTTTATTTAAGTGATGTGTCCCAATGTTATTCGATTATCAAGTGCCAGACCAAAATACCAACTTCACTCAAAGGAACAACAGCATTAGTCACTCTGAATTTTTTCGTAAATTTGGCATAAGCAAGATTAATAATTATTATATTCTTTTAATCATATACATACTTGATAATTTTACATCTTATTTTTCCTGACGAAGTCATAATTTGCCCATTTGATAAAAACCATAGGATTTCTAAGTCAAGGATACAATATCATTTAGTTAAATGTCAAAAGGTAATGAATGAAGTTATTTTATAGACCTAAACTTATGTTACGTATCAAAAAATATATATTAATTTTTAAATATCTTTTTAATTTTTATTTCATTAAATACAATAATGAACAAGTAAGTCTGCTTTTATTTATACTATTAGAAGGCAATTTCGTTTGCGAGAATGACTAAAAGAATAAATTTTTAACACGTACTCACCCAATTAAGAGTTTCTCAACATAAAAATCAACAATATTAACATTAGTTTAGAACAATGTTTTACGCTAAAAGACTTCTCGCCCAGTTTAGAAAGAGATCTTTTTCTTTGTAATCTGTGTAAGATTTTATTAATTGTTACATTCCTTTTAAACGCCCAAACACATAATTATGACAACTTCACTGATATGTACGCAATAATTTTAATTTTCACTAGTATGATAGATTCATTATTAATCATCTTATCTTATAATATACTATTTTAATTACATAATATACAGAATAATTTAAATAACAGAGAAGAAATGTTAATTTTTAATTTAATGTTTTATTTAAATATTTTTCAAGATTCAAAGAGTATAAGTCAAAAATTAATCGGAAATATTTTTTCATATGTTATATTTGAAACAAAATTACACTTTTATATTTATGCTTATTTTTATACCATTACGTGATCATTTCACTTGCGAGAAAATTTAAATAAAACAGTGTATAACAGATATCTTGTAAAATTTTGATTATTAATTCTTTAGGAAAATGTTTTACTGTTTTACAGCATCCCATTTTTAATCCCGAGCAGCATGTATCTTACCAAAATATTCAATTCGAAGAGGAACAACAAATTATTGAAAGTTAATATTCACGAAATTATTTTTTCATTTCAAATCATGATACTCGAAATTTGCCATATACATTCCAAGAATAAAATAATAGAAGTACCTTCAATGTTTTATTTATTTATGTATCAAAATTAATAGAAAATGTCTGAAATAGACTTACAGAAAATATTTTTTTTTTAATTTTATTTAACACAAATCTAATTACAAAAATTTGCTTATATTTATACTATTAGCAAGTCATTTCACTTTCGAGAATAATTTCTTACCACAAATTAAAACATTTTTCAAAATTTTTAAACATAAATCTACTAAAATTACACCCTATTTAAAGAGTTTATTAAAATTTAATATTTCATAAAAAACAAGAAAATACCTTAATAAACCTTATCTATAAAACCCTAAGTACAATAATTTCAAAACCATTCAGAGTGATCGAAATAACCGGAGCTTTCCTTATTATTAAAACTTTATCATATATACAAACGAGGCTAATTTACTTTTCAAGGCTGATAATATCGTCATAATATTACTTACTTACTATACATTTTGTCTTGATGATATTGTAAACTAAAGGTGTGGTAATAATGTTTATGAACATCAAAAAGCCAAATGATATAATATTATACGCATCAATTCCTCAGAGAATGATAATAATACGATAACGTTTGAGTATATTAAATAATTTTTTTTAAATTCAATAAAATTATTATTCACTTTTTAAAAAAAGGAAAGAAAAAAAAATAGAGATAATAAAACAGTCTGCATCATGTCAGTGAATAAAAATAAAGTAGAAAGGATATAAAGCGATAATATAACAACAATAAAAAAAAAATGAATCCGAGATAAAAATGAAGCCAAGTATAGTAGTAATACATAGCTTATTTTCTAGAGAAAAAAAAAAAACTAATGGTCATCTGTCTTTTCTCTCCCCTTTTTACGTCCTTTTTCTTCTCTGCATAGAAGCCATTTTTAGTTGAATAAAAAAAAGGAAATGTAGGACGACGGACAAAAATACCCCTAGAGGCTCATAATATAGAAAAATACATTATTTTTTTTTTTTAAACAAATACACAGAGATTTTTCTAACAGAAAATAAAATGTCATCATCATAGAAAAGAAGAAGATATTTTGTAGTTGTTTTCTAGTTTTTATATACAAATGCGCTTTTCGCACGTAATGGAACCTGATGTACCGTGTGCGAAACTCAAGTTACGTGAGCTGTATTATTTTTTTTTTGAGATGGGAAACTTGAGAGTATTATGTAAACGAGAAAAACGCGTTGAGAACATTATTTTTTTTTTTTGTATATGAAAAAAAAAAAAAAAACAAGAAAAACGGATTTAACATTGATTATTCGCATGAATTTTCAACAAGGTTATGTCTGTTATTCTTTAGAAGAAAATTTATGTACAAGTTTTTATTATTTCGTATAAAAATACATAATTTTTTTTTTTTATTATTTTTTGTATTTCATAAAAACGAAAAAGAACTCGCTTATTATTAATTCAAAATATTTTTTAACGCTTCAGATTATCCAGTATTTATCCTACACTGTAAAAAACAACTCCGGTGATTTTTCAACAAAATTGGTAAATTTACTAAAATTTAGTAAATTTTCGAAAAAATTCGCAATTTTTCGAAAAAAATCGGAAATTTACTAATATTTGTAAATTTGCGAAAAAATAGTAAATTAACAATTTTTTTTTTCGTAAATTTTCGACAAAATCGTAAATTTACAACTGTGTCGTAATTTTACGATTTTTGTAGAAAAATTGCAAATTTTAATCGAAAATTTGCGACAAACAATTGTGAAATTACAAGTCCTATTTTTCGTACCTAAAAACGCATAGCAACCATTTAGAGTCATAAAATAATGTTTTTTTATTTTATACCATACTACTTTAGGACGCTCCGTCATTTGAATTTCCGAATAAAGACATAAATACAGTTTGTTAGAGGAATGTCTCAGGAATCGAATGATATGGGCCATATAGTCGATAGTGATTGCCAGAGAAAAACTACTCAAGAACAAAAAAAAACTTTTCTTTTGACAATGAAATTTAGCCAAGTTATCGTCAATTTACGATTTTACTCAAATTTTTCTTAAAAAAGACATTAAAAAAAGGAACTTAAAATATGCATTATTCCCTTGATTATTATGGTAAAATACTCATTTTTTTTTTAAATCGTTTACTTTTTCCCTGAGTATTTATTTCTTCAAGAAAAGAATAATTTTTTACCACATTTCAACATTTAGGTCAAAAACCAATGAAAAACTGTGTTAAATAAATTTGGCTAATTACAGTTTTCAAAGGTTTCTGACCTAAAAATTAAAATTTTGTGAACAAAAATGATTTTTTTTTTGAAGAAATGAATACTCAGGGAAAAATTAATCGATTTTTAAAAAAAAGTTATTATTTTACGATGAAAATCAAACAAGTCAAAAATAGGCATTTTTCAATATAAAACTTTGAGTAAAATCTTAAATTGACAACTCGCCTAAATTTCATCGTAAAAAGAAAAGTTTTTTTTTCTTCTGGAGTAGTTTTTCCCTGGAAATCAGATAACATTTTGTCATCTATTATTTTAAATTTTAATTAACAAAAAAGTAATTTTTATCTTGATTAATGAAGTTATCGCCTATTTTATTTTTCTTAAATTATTTTGGGTTGCTCAGATACGAAAAACACGGTTTTCGACATAAAAGTGGCAAAATCTTTTTGGCATCCATCGCCGATTCCGTGATAACGTTTTTTTTTTGCATTCTATAGGTTGCAAACTATCAGAAAAACATGGTGGTAATCGTTGCCTCTTAAATTTTTTTTTTTTCATTTTTAGTGCTCATAAAACGTATTTTCTCGTAGAAATGCACATAAATTAGGCATTATTTTTTTTTTACTACTTAACTTGGACAAAAAACTGAAGAAAAAAAAAATTTGAAGGCGCATCGATATAACCCGTTTTTTCAGATAGTTTGAACCTTCAGAAAACCGAAACAAAAAGTGAACAAGAAATCGGCGATAGATGCCAAAAAGATTTTTCCACTTTTATGTCAAAAACTGCCTTTTTTCGTAACTGATTTTCGAAAATTTTTATTTCAGGGGTTTTTCGCGGTATTTTAGGGATATTTGTTTGTGACAAGTTAAAAAAAGTTCAAAACTAATACAAACAAGGATTTAGCATCAGTTATTAACAATATTTTGACATTTATAAGCTTGAAAACCTGTATTTATTTTTTGCTTTTTTTCAAATTTTGTTTTATTACTTTTTCTTGCACCTTAGGCTTGTCTATTTTAATATTTTGTCTATTTTATTTTTATCTCATAAAATATATTTTTCCAAGCAAATAAAACTCCATTAATGATTATAAGCCCAAATATTTTTCATTTTTACACGTTTATTACCAATTTTTTCAATTTTATACAATACGTAATTTTTGACCGATTATGCATATTTTCAAGCTGTAGAATTAAATTAAAAGGGGAGTTCAATACATTTGGAACACCAAATTATAACAAATGGTTATGAATGAGTTTATTATGTTGAAAAAACATGCCGGCTACTCTCCGTTCATTCCCAAGGGCCATCTGAGCCTAGAAACGCAGGGCTCAATGAAATAGGGCTTTTTGGTAATTTTCAATGAGACGCTAAAACCTTACAAGTTAACTTAAACTCTTTTACTCTTTTCTTTGGTTGGTTTCATTTTTTTAGTGTAAATACCACCTTTCAAACGCCGTAAACCGTAATTTATTATCATTAATCCTCTCATCACTATAGCCAATTAATCAAATGGTCATTTTTGGTTAAAAATGACCTATTTTTAAATTGCTGCCAAATTTGTAATTTTTGACGAAAATGGGTTTTATAAGTCTCAAAATATTTCCACAAGCTTCAAATTTCCAAAAATTCTTTACTCTACTTTTTTGAATTATTTAATCATCAGATATATGATAATTAGATGTCGGAGTCCCAATTATATGGTTTTATAAAAAGCTAATTTTTAATGTTAACTTAGAAGAGCCATTTCTTAAAAACGACTCAAGGAAATGAGACGAGAAAAAATTTTTAGAAACTTCAAGCTTGTAGGAATTTTTCAAGACATACAAAACCTTTTTTTATTAGAAATTACGAATTTGGCAGCAATTAAAAATAGGTAATTTGGTTAATTGGCTACATTAATAAAAAAATTAGTGATGGAAAATTGCGGTTTACGGCGTTTGAAAGGTGACACTTACACCAAAAAATTGAGACCAACCAGAAGTGTTTTGGTTAACTTGTGAGGTTTAAGCGTTTCATTGCCAAAAAACCCTATTTTATAACATTGAAGCCTGCGTTTCTAGGCCCAGAAGACCCATTAGAATGAACGGAGAGTAGCCGTCATGTTTTTTCAACATAATAAACTCATACTCATTCATAACCATTTGTTATAATTTGGTGTTCCAAATGTATTGAACTCCCCTTTTAATTTAATTCTACAGCTTGAAAATATGCATAATCAGTCAAAAATTACGTATTGTATAAAATTGAAAAAATTGGTAATAAACGTGTAAAAATGAAAAATATTTGGGCACATAATCATTAATGGAGTTACTAATAATATTTACCATTATAACTTGTACGTAGATTAAAAACAGCCTAAGGTGCAAGAAAAAGTAATAAAAAAAAATTTGAAAAAAAGCAAAAAATAAATACAGGTTTTCAAGCTTATAAATGTCAAAATATTGTTAAAAATTGATGCTAAATCCTTGCTTGTATTAGTTTTGAACTTGTTTTAACTTGTCATAAAAAAAAAATCCCTAAAAATACCGTGAAAAACCCCTGAAATAAAAATTTTCGAAAATCGGTTAGCTCAGTTACGAAAAAAGGCAGTTTTTGAGATAAAAGTGGAAAAATCTTTTTGGCACCTATCGCCGATTTCTTGTTCACGATTTTTTTCGGTTTTCTGAAGGTTCAAACTACCTGAAAACACGGGCTATATCGATGTGCCTTAAAATTCTTTTTTTCACTTTTTTGTCCAAGTTAAGTAGTAAAAAAAAAATAATGCCTCATATACTAAAAATTATTATCAAAATTAATTTTTTTTTTTTAAAGTAAAAATGTCCCATTTAAATTATAATAGACTCATCCTGTTTTTAGTTATAATAACTTGTTCGTCCAGATTATCCTTTTTTACGTAATTAAAAACATTTTTATTCTTAAAATATTAATAATTATATACCTGTTTGCTAAAAGAAATGTAGCGAAAAAAAATAAAAGTATTCATCTTTTCTCATGGTATAAAATCAAAAAATATTATTTTATGACTCTAACTGGTTTGCTATGCGTTTTTAAGTACAAAAAATATGGCTTGTAATTTCACAACTGTTTGCCGCAAATTTTCGATTAAAAATTGCAATTTTTCTACAAAAATCGTAAAATTACGACATAGTTGTAAATTTACGATTTTGTCGAAAATTTACGAAAAAATAAATCGTAAATTTACTATTTTTTCGCAAATTTACAAATATTAGTAAATTTCCGATTTTTTTCGAAAAATTGCGAATTTTTTCGAAAATTTACTAAATTTTAGTAAATTTACCAATTTTGTCGAAAAATCACCGGAGTTTTTTTTACAGTGTAAGTGCATTTCAATTAGCATCAATTTCACGTTATATATTTTTTGTGTTTACAGTTAACAGATGTAAAAAAAACTAGAAAATGTAATTTTGAAGTAAATTTAAAAATAGAGTTTGACTTTTTGACAAATAATTTTCAATTTTTTCTTCAAACTGGTATATAAATGATAAATAGCAACATGTGTAATTTAAATGCCATGTATAAAAGGAAACTCTTAAATCATCGTGATAGTATTTTTTTTTTTTTTTTGAGATAAGGATTCTGTAATGGATTACTTGACGACATTTTCTGTTTATCTAAAGAACAGACAATCCTGGATATATATTTCAGCTTATTTTTTAAATTTATTTTTTATTTAGTTTTTTGAAATTTTATACTAATAGAGGATCTTTATTTTTGAAGGTATTTTTATTTTTTTCAATTCTTGGGTATCTAACGAAATAATCTTTTTGAGACAAGGGGGCTATCAAAAGATTATTGGGGCATTCGTAGAAAATTTTTGAAGGGGTATTTTCACATGTTGATATTTTATTTGAATCGTGAAAGAATCACAGAAAAAGGTTGCTAAATTTGACCCGGGTTAAGGTTTAATAAAAAATAAGTACTAAAATGCACGTCCATGGTGGGTACCAAATAAGACTAAGATTGTAGGGTGAAAAATGTTATGATGGATTACATAATTTCCACTCCAAAATCAGAACCAGCCAAAAAGCCAATTTATGCTTATAAACACGTTGCAGTCTATTCTAACATTTTCCAAAAAATAATTTACCATTCCCATAAAAACTTTCAAACCAATTTTATTTCATATTTTAAAAATTTATATTTACCAATACATTTTATTAAAAACATTTTATTAAAATTAAATAAAAAAGTAAATATTTTAAAAAATAACTTAAAATACATTTATGGAAAAACCCATTATATATATTTTTTTTCAACAAAAAAAAAAAAAGACGAGTTGAAAAAAAAAAAAATTCTATTCACTCAAGTAACAATATTATACTTGTATAGTACCATATAACACGTCGCACGTCTTCGGTAATATACAAAGCTTTTGCATATTCTATACATATTTTACAAAGGTAAAAAAAATATATTTTATATTTACAATGCATGTCTCATCTTTTTCTGCATATACATTTTAATATCAAGCCTAGATATTTTCAAAGCAGGTCATGGAATATGAAAAAAAAAGTGGCAATCTTTTTTTTATTAAATTTTCTCTTTTTTCATACTGTTTTTTGGTTTAGCGCGCCCTCTACTTATTAAACATGCATAAATAAACTAGTAATTTTACAATAAATTTTTTTTTGTGACATGAAAACCACAGCAGCTGCAATAAATGTTTGAAAAAAATTTATATGCTCGAATATTCATAATATGCTCAGCTAAACAATTTTTTTTATTGTTTATCACATGTTTCTATTTCCAGTGTATAGGGAATGATGAAAAAAAAATTTCCTGCGTCAAAAAACACGTAAATTGACATATTTCCGAGAGAACATTATATACAGTTTTATTTTTAATTATTTATTTCTCTTTTATACACTGCTCTGCGTGTACTTTTTGTTAAAAAAAAATCTTTTTGGACGTACATGTGTGCGGTTTCGCTTTGGGATTTTTCATTACACATAATATAAGGTACGTACCTAAAAAAAAATAAAGGAATAGAGGCTGAGTCGTCCAAATGTTTCGTAACTTTGTCAGCATTTTTAATTCTTCCGTGGCTGTTCAACATCACATATTTTTGTATGTAGAGGAGTCTAAAAAAAGTAAGTGTAATGCAAACGTCATAATATATGTAGAAAAAAGGAATGAATAGGCCAAAAATGAAGGAATAAAAAAAGTTATTTATATAGTCGTCCTCGTCGTCGTTGCTCATATATAGGATTTAATGTTACAGAGCAAATACTGAAAAATACGTAAAAGAGAGTAATGGTCGCGAGGTTGGAAAATGCAAAAGTGCTATACGCTAAAGAAAGAAAAAAAGAAGGAATTTTTATACATGTTTGAAGGATTGTAAAAACGTGACTCGAGTAAAAGCGGGAAGTTACTTGAAAGCAAAAAAAAAAAATATTTTTACATTCAAAAAACGATATTTAATAAGTTTTCTTCTCTTGTACTTTTCTTTGTACAAAAAAAAATTTGTATATGAAAATTTAATGGTCGAATTATTATTATTATATTTATTATTAAATGATAATAAAATAAAATTTTGTATATCGAATTATTTTTCTTTAGTAATAAAAAGAGAAAGAAAAGAAGCCATAATTTAATCAAAAACGATTCCATTGGCCCGTTTTATAGCCACTCAGTTGTAGTATTCCTTTTTAAGTAATTCGTTACCTCCTCCCACATACTCAAAAAAACATTCTTCCCGCCCTTTCCATTTATTCTTCTTCTTTTCTATATAATAAACTTGTTTTCTTTATAATAAAAAAAAACTATTTTTTAACACACTAAAGAAAAAAGCCTTATAAATTTTTTTTTTAATGTTGGCAATAGTAGCAGTTTTTTGAGAAGAAATAAAGAGATTTTATTCATAATAATATAGCTTGAGGTTAAAATTGAAAAGAGTAGCGTAGGTGCATTTTAAGTTTATAATGTAATAATTTTCCGGAATTTGACTCTCTTGAATTTTTATATAAAAGTAGCTAAAACGGGCTAATAAAATACGTAATCTTATTTATACCGACTTTTTTTTTTTTATTGTGTAGGAAAAAAAAATATTATGTTTTTAAAATATAAAGCTTTTTTCTTCCTTTTTTAGTGTTTAAATAATGTTTAGATGTGGACTGTATAAAGTTAATATTTTTTATGTATTTTTTATATAAAAAAATAAAAGATTATAATAAAATACAAAAAATTACAGAGAGATTTTTTTTTTACTGGGTAATATAAAAAAAATTGGATTTTAAAAAAATCTTAGGGATCAAATGTACTTTATATTTTTTAGATTTTAAATTAAATTTTTTATTTAATTTCATTTTAAATTTTGTTTTTTAATTTTTGAGATTAGGGAAAATTTAGGGTTGGAAGTTGTTACTCTTTAAATCCTATTTGGTAAATTTGGTAAAAGTTTATGCGTTAGATTTACCAAATAGAATTTAGAAATTAGTTTAATTTTTGTTTAGATTACTAATTTTTATTTAAATTTTGACCAGCATTGATTAAAAAATTTTTACTTTTCGAGTCTAGTTGCTCGAAATTCCGATCGGGTACTTGAAAGTTTTTTCAGTTAGGGGTCAAACCAAGTTTTAGTAAATTCTAAAACTTTTTGAAAAAGAACTACAAGTCTGCTAAAAACCAAGAAATAAACCCGAGTTTTCAGGTTTGATAAATACTGTTTAGTTAGGAAAATTCATTTAATTTGATATTAGAAAAAAGGAAGTATGTCGAAAGAAATAACATATATTTTTTTGATTAAATAAAAATTCTACAAATAAACGTTTTATATACTCAAATATATGAATCAAAATACAAATTTGTCAAATTTCTTACAGTGTTAGCACCAGTTATAGAAATACTTGTTTAACTAGCCCAAAAAATAATACCAAATTTTTAATAATTACAAATGTGCCCAAAAAGTTTCTAAACCCAAAAAATGACTTAAATACTAAAATAAGCACGGCACTTGAATTTTATAAACTATCATCAGTAAAAAAAGTTTCTAAAATTGGTATTTCTGTTCGTATATCCAAAAAGCCATGTAGATAAAAGATAGTAAGTAAGTTAAAGTATTGATGTCATGAAGCAGTACAGAGTAGTATAGATATATTTCTATCATCAATTCGAGTATCTCAAGTTGATCCAAAAAGTCCAAGAAAACTACTTATGTTTTTTTTCCGAAACTTACATACCGCAATATACTCTTATCTGGCATACATAAAGTCAATTTTACTTATGGGCTTCTCCCTAGCAAGCTTAAGGCTAAAATCGATAAAACTCCATGTGTACTTTTCATTCCTACATTTGATTCCTCTCTGTATAAACATGTACCAAAACTTTTTACTTTTTTGAGGTTAGAAAGATTGCACTATAAATAATATAAAACTTTTGTATTCATTGATTTTTTTTTTATTTTAACTCCTACTGCTTATTATTCGTAACAAGAGACTTTTGTTAAAATAGCTTAGTTATGCAAAAGGAAAGTGCAAAGTAATTCATACTAACTCCTAAATGAAATTGACACTTATATATACGTTTGACAATAAAGGGGCTAAAAGACACGTTTCTTCACTTAACATTTTTTTTTTAATTCTCTTTTGACCACTTAAAATTCTTTAAACGCCTTTTTTTTTTAAATTAAAAAAAATAATAATAATAAAATTTAATTTTAAAAAGCTTCCTCTTTTAATTCTAGTTAATATTAATCAAATACCAGAAAATTTATTCATTTGAAATAATATCGTTTTTCTCTCCTTTTTTTTTCAATGATATCCTAAAAAAAAAAATTGATATTATTTTATGAAAATAACAGGAGTATCTGTTACAGAAAAAGAAACGAAGATATTTTTTTTTTTATCAATTAAAAAAAAAAGCTTTTTATTGCAGGAAAAAGAGAAGTCCTTGATAATATTACTGAAATTAGATCCAATGAATTATTTCTTTGATATAATGATACGTTTGTTTAAAACGTAAAAAAAAGAGGAATTTTGATAGAATTGAATTTCAAAATATTTTAATATCGTGAAAATAAATGAAAAATGAGCCTGTAAAAGCTTTTGTTAAAAAAATAAATGAAAAATTAAATATATTAAATTTGCTCAAGTTGTTTTTTAATAAATCCTCGCAAAGAGCAATTTTTTTTGCACCAACTCCGGCCCTTACCCACTCCAAAAGAAAATTGGAGCAGTGAAAAGGCGATTTTTATAACTTTAGGTCCGGCTTGAATTGAAAATATAAACAATTCCTTCGTTTTAAAAATTTGAATTGTTAAAATAGTTGTTAAAATATATAAAATGGTTTTTAATGTTAATTATTATATTTTATGCAAAAATTTTACTTATTTTCAATTCAATCCGGACCTAAACTTATAAAAATCGCCGTTTCACAACTTCAATTTTCTTTTGGAGTGGGGAAGGGCCGAACTCAATAGTACAGAGTTTATTTTAAGTAACCAAATTTGTAAAACTCAGAATTACCGAACTAGTAACTCAAACAACTATAAAACCTAATTTAACCCGATTTTCAATCAACTAAATTATAAAGAGATTAAAATAAATAAAAACACTGAAATAATCAATAAAATTTAAATTACATCTATAAAAAATTAGTATGCGTAATTAATTGAAAATTTAATAGTCGTATGGATACAGAAATAAAATAAATTTCATTAATAAAATTAACATAAATTATTTAATAACAAAACATTAAATTTACTTATTGCTTTAATACCAAATGATGCAAAAAAATAAAATACAAAATGTAAATGAAACAAAAAAAAATAAATAATTAAATTTTACAGGTTGCGCATTTGTTAAATTTTCATCGCATCAAGAGGCACAAGCAGCTATCAATTCGTTGCACGGTAGCCAAACTATGCCGGTAAGTTCTAAATTTTTTAAAAAATACTTTAATACGTTAAATGAAACGAAAATTAAAGAAAGAAAAAAATTCTATGAATAAATTTTTACATTTTTGCGTTTCAATTTAAATGTAAACATGTCAAAGAAAATTATATGCAATATTTAAGTTTTTATTTATGAAATACGATGATGAATAAATAAATATATATTAGAAATTTTCTAGACGGACAGTAAATATTTTTCTTGTAAAATTATGATAATCCGAATTATTATTGGTTAGTAGTAAATCTTTAACTGCATACGTCTGACTATACTATGTTTATACTACTCGTAGTAATAAAGAGCTTCAAAGTAGTACAGGATAGAATAAAAATTGAAAAATTTGAATAAATTTTGTTGTAAGACAAGTCCATTAAAATAATTACATAAAATTAGAGAATTTTAATCAAAATAAAGCATCAAAACGTTCTTTACCCACGAACATTTGAAGTTCACATGCGATTGAATAAATAAAACATAAAAACCATGTTTAAAGTTTATAAAACACTAATTGACTCGTACACACGTGACACATAATATTCCTCATCATCTTTCAACCTATTGATTTATCTTATTTATTTCTATTGATACTCGAATCCTTTCATTCGATATGACGTTCGATTGACGTTCGTGTAACTCGAGTTGTTTGACATATTTTAATATTAAAAAGCGTATTTTTTAATGAAATTATTACCTTTTTGTAACCAAATAAGCTTATTTTTATGAACAGCTCACAAAAGTCATTTGAAATACTATATTTTTTCCAATTATATAAGAATTTTCCGAAACACCCCATATACGTCACTAGTATTACAAGCGTGAAATAAAAAAAAATTTTTTTCTACTGGAATTCCTGTCGCGTTATCCAATTTTCTAGCTATCACATACGATGCCAACATTCATCCCTTCAACGCCTCGCAAGTTATGTGTCTAAAGGAATGCCATGAGTGAGAAAGAGAGAGAGAGAGAGAGAGTGTGAGAAGAAAGCTCATTTCATCTTTTTGATGTATTACACTTTTTTTTTTATTTTATCATCTATGTGAAATATTTTTCTACACTTATTCGTTTTAAAGAAAAATTCTTTGAATAAATGAAAGAAAAATTGATAAAAATTGATTAGAAATGACTTTTTTTTTTTGGGATAATAAATTTGCTAAATTTTAATAATAAATTTGAGAGAAAAAATAAAAAATTTTTTATATTACTTTGAATTTAAATGAAAAATAAGAGATAAAGAAAAGAAAGGAATAAAAAATTCTCTTATCATAAAGTCGAGAGTAAAAGGAAATATACAAGAGACACAAGCAATTACTCACCTTTTATATAAAGTTAAAACATTTCAGAGAGCTCCTAATATGCAAGAAATGCATAAAAAGCTTTATATAGATTCTAAAAAGTTTTAAAGAGAGAGAGTGGAGAAAACGTCCCTTTTTAATGTTCTTTTTGAAGAAGAAAGTCTTCTTTCTGGATTTTAACACCCGAAATATCTCTCTCTGTCTCTTTTAATTAAGGGGACATTCGGCATAGGGTAGGGTAGCAAGGAGGAAGATGGATTACTCGAATAGTAATGGGAGAGCTTTTGTAAAGCGATATTCTTTTACTTTGACAAACTGATAACAAATCTAATCAATGGGTCAAAAGAGAGAAGAATTCTAAGAAATAATAATCTTTTTTTCTTAATTAATCGTCCAATCCAATTTCCTCGGATGTTATTATATTCAAAGTCATTGTTTAAGTAACTCTTATCCAAGTTATTCAAGTTTTCCGGATGTTAAACACATATAGCACCACTATAGAAAATGAAGCAATTATCAGTTGATTGGAGAAGCTTGGGTTTTAGCTTTACTTGTATATCTTATACTCTATATATAATTTAAGCAAACACAACGAAAACCACAAGAATATTGACCATCTCTCTCTCTCTCTCTCTCTCTTGCTCACTCCTTTCAATTTTCCACAAGATATTTCTCATTCTATTAAGATCTATACTAAACAATATATAATGTTAATGGAATTTAGTTTAAACTAATTTTAGATTTTAGCTTAGGTTATTTGTTACTAAATTACATTGGGAATTACTCAAAAGTAATGATCTACGCTATTGTGGTACTTTATTTTAATTACATGTACATGGATTAATTCACGAATACTCGTCTTAATAATCCTTTACTTTGGAATCCCAAGAATTTTAACATTTTTTCATGCTAACTTACATTTTTATAAATAATACCAATAAAAGTTCCAAAACTAAATTATTGGTCTAAAATTTTAATAAGCCCAATTTATGATCATATAAAAAATGTTGCAAAAAATTTTTTTAATTTTTATACAACCAATCAGAAAAAGCTTGTAATAAAAAAAAAATATAAATTTAATAACCATATAAAGCATAAATTTATTTATTACAAAAGCATATTTCGTATGGTCATATTTTCGAATATATAATTCCAGTTAAATGTAACGTGCAATCTAAAATTTTATATATATGCCATTAAAAGAAAATTACGGTTATATATATTTAATGATCAATTTCGTCTACAAAAAAAAAATATATATATGCATAGAAAATCTAAATCGCAAGAGAAATAAATAAATATGAAATTTGCATACAGAAATGAAAATTTGAAGAATGATATGTTTGTAGGTATCAAAAGTAATTTACTAATATAATCCCAAGAGTTTTTAAAAACAAATGAAAACAATATATTTTCCATCTCACTCTAACAAAAAAAAATACAAAAAGCCATCAGGTGATACTTGCATTATATATAAAAGCTCATAAAAAGAGTTAGTCACTAAAGTGTATCCCTCGAGATCGACTTTTAAGATCTTTCTTGAGTTTTATATACGATCGTTCATTTATTCCGCGACATCCTTTTTATTATACATGTAAACACATAGTTTTCTAACATCATAAATAGTATAGTAAGTTTTTAGAGTTTAAAAAAAAAAGTTTTTTTTCCTCATGGAAATATCCATATATAAAAGATCTTAAAAGTCATCTTGTACTAAATTTATTATTATATATTTTTATGTTTTATTACTTTATATGGTAATACGGTTTTTGTTACCAGATATCCTCTACTATCCTTTTATAATGCTATTACTGAAAATATAATGACAAATTTTAAACTTTAGTTTCTATGAATTATTATCAGTTCAAATGTATATTTTTTAATTTCATTTTTTAATACCAAAATTAGTATGTCTTTAAATTAAATTAATCCAAAATTTAATTTGAGGTACATGGTTAATTTTTAGCTTGTTTTTTCAAATTTTTAACTAAATTTTTGAACTTTTTGTGTATCGGTATACTCAATAATTCTGAATTAAAATTTAAAAAAAAAATTTTTCTCGCAAGTGAAATGAGTTTTAAAAACTATATAAGAAGTATGAAGTAGAGAATTCTTATATTTGATTTAACATTAATTAATTTGTACAGTGTATTTAAGGTTTATTATAATTGGTTATCTCTATTCGGTATTGTGGACTATTATTATCATTGGGTTCAGTGTAATATACCTGAACTTCTAATTATTTAGCAATTAACTATTTTGAATAGTCGCCAAATATGTATCTTACCGTATAATTTTTTGTTGCCGAGCAAAACCATAGACTACGATTTCGGGACTGTGCTCGAAGTACCCTAGCACTTCTGTTAATGGCAGTTGCGCGTTTTTATCCTCATTTGCTTGACTCAAGCACATTTTTAATAGATTATGGAAGGTATTCGACATAGAATACGAAATTTCCTTGTGGCTACCAAGTTTAAAATTGAAGAAAAAAATCTGAAAGAATATCTAAATAGCACTTCTTTTAAATTAGTTTAGATTTTTGAAACTTATTGTTAGTTTTGAAGAAAAGATAAAAACTAAAAAGAACGTTTTTTTACATGATTATTGAAAAGCAATAAGTTTTTTTTTTATAAAATTTTAACTAATAACTAAATGACAAATAGTATTTAATATAACTTTATCTCGATTATTATAGTTAAATAATTAAATACTCGATTAAATAATTATAATATATTAATAAAAAGAAAAAAATTGATTTAAATATAATTAAAATTCATTCTAATAATGTAAAACATTTTTCAAATAAGCGTGCATTTTTTAGGTTATGCACCAGTTCTGCTTTTTGTCAGAAAAAGTATAGACCTAATTGCAAAGAGAATTTTTCTCGCAAGTAAAATGATCTTTGAATACTATATAAGTAATATCACTCTTACATCTTTAATTACTTTATTCTTAATTTATAAAATTTTTATTGGAATTTTGTTTAGGGTGAACAGAGGTATAGTGGAACGCTTAAGATAGGTGCTTATTTTTTTCGTTATTAAAATAAATCTAATTGATCTTACTTTTTAAAAACTGTAAATTTAAAAATATTATACATTCTGTTAAGTAAAAAAAAAAAAAAATTGCCTGTATTTAATGTTTAAAATACTTTTTTTAATAATTTTTGAAGCAACGGAAAAAAACTGAATAAAAGAACACTTCTGCCAGTAAGAGAACAGGGTTTTGCCTAAATCGAAACAGGATTGAAAAATGCCTTTTTATTTTTAAATTTTTATTATCATAAACAGAAAAATAAACAAATGAAAAAGTAAAATTTATTAAATAATATTTTTTATATTAATAAACATTTTGTTTTAAAATTACTTTTAATTACAATCTAATATTAGGTGTTTAAAGCTTTTTTCAAATTAGCATTTGTATTTTTATTAACTATAGCTTAAAGTATATTACACAAAATTTTTTTATAATTAATGAACACATAAAAACAAAAGTTAAGCTATTGTTTTTTTATTTTAGATAAAAATATACAAAGAACGCTCTTTACAAAACTGTTCTATTTTACGCGTATGATCTGAATTTTCATGTCTATGCAAGAACACTAATATTTATTTAAAAAAAAAAAAAATTAAGGAATTTAATAAATAAAAAGTGAAAATTAACAATAATGTTAGTCAATTTTACAAAAAAAATTTAAAAAAAATTTTTTAATTATCAATAAAGCCTATTAGTGCTAAAGTTCCATAAGACAAAATTTACTAAGAATAGCTTGTAAAAAAGCTTTTTTAGAACTGAGTGACAAATAACTGTATTTATAATTTAAATAAATTATAATAATAATTTTTAAATAGATGATTTGTAACTAAAAATGTTGAAAGAAATCAAAAATTTTTTCATCATAATATTTTTCAAATTTATTTTAAAAAAATAATGCATTTTTAAATAGTGTTCCGTTATTGGCGGCGTTCTTAATAAGGGCAGTTCACCCTACCAGTTCAATGTAGACTTTTATTTGATATTTTAAATTGATTATTTTGTTTTGTATTTTTTTGGTTTGGTAAATTAACTTTTTTCAGTAGTATTATTTGATATTTCATCTTCTTCGATTGAAGTCCAACTGCCTATACCAAGGTGCCCTAACTATTGTTGCGAAATTGCTTGAACCCATTGAGCTACGCATAAACTGATCAAGTATTATATAAGCATGTTTCGGAATAAAAACTAAAATTAAAACTACTTAAAATTAATAAGAATTGGAAACGTAAATTTGAAAGTAATTATACAGTGATATAAATGTGAATAGTCATATAATTCTTTCCAAATATAATTTTTTAAGAAATTCAAAATTTTCTAAAGTTTTCATTAATTCCTTAAAAACTGTTTGAACATTTCTAAAACTCAATTTACGTAGAGGAGTTGATTAATTAGTAATGCGTGCAAGTGTATACATGTCACAGTCAAAATATTTCTTTACTGTATTAATTAATCTTTAGGGATTCAAACGTGCATTGCATTATTCTCACAGAAACACACCCTAACCTTAATAAGTACCAAAAAAAAGTTAAATAATTTAAAATAATAAAAAAAAAAAAAAAACTATATATTTTTTAATGAGATTAAATAAATAAAGAAAAAAATGTTAAGTACTCTATTTTACATAAAATACAAAACCATTTAGATCATATTTCTCTCTTTCTATACATAAAATATATGATGAAATATAATCCTCAATAATGAGCAAAAATTTTAAAAGCATGTATAAATGATGCTTATATAAGTACGTACTATTTATTAAATCCCCTAAAAAAAAAATTTTTTTTCAATACCAGCTTTCCACGTGCGTTTTGTATATAACATGAGCATTATTCGTAATAAAATTATAATTAGCTATCTATTTGAAGGGCTGAAGTTTAAAATATTTATATGAATGAATAAACAGAATAAATTAATTTTTTTTTTTAGAATCAGTGGTAATAAAAAATAATAATAAAAAAAATTTTTTATGTAAAAAGAGTAACATTAACTGATGTAACTTTTAGTAATAAAAAATCATTTTTTACCATTAAATGAAAAAAAGAAAAGTTTGTATTTACGATTTATGTTGTAAAAGAAAATATAGACGTTGATACATAAAAAATACTTTTTTTTTTTTGTTTTTAACGCATAGAAAGTCCATTAATGTGTATTTTTTATTTAATACTCTAAAAATAAAAATTGTTTTTTTGTTTTTTTTTTTTTATAATACATTTTTACGCGTAAAACACATTACATAATAAAAAAAAGTAAAAATTACTTTATACAGTAAAAAGACTTTTTTTCACTTGTTTATATTTTTTTATTACAAAAAAACGTTTTTATAACCAAAAGTATTATTTAATCCGTTTAAAATCTATAATAAAATAATAAAAAAAAAAATCCGTTAACAAAACACAATATTTTTTTGAGTGTATTAAGCCACATTTAATTTCCTATATAAAAAAAAATCAATTTCAATAATATCAAACATAAATAATAAAAAAAAAAAGGCTTTTTTGATCATTGGATTACATGTTTAATTAAGTCACGAGCTTATTATTGATCGTTCATTTATCAGCTTTTGATGAAATTTTGTATTGAAAAGAGGAAAAGCTTTTCAGGGGTTTCACACGATTTTTTTATTTATTTATTCTATGCGTTTCTACGTAATCACGTTATGTATATTGCTTTTAATTTATGTCTATTTATTCATTTAAAACTTGATTAATTTTTAATTCATTTTATTATCTGCAAAAAGTTTATTTTTTTATTTGATTTTGAGATACGCGGGAAAGTAAAAATAGGCTGGATATTGTTTGGTCAAATCTGACATAATCAGAACTGACCTGATTTAATATTAAGTACTTCAGGTATTTTTTTAAAGTAAGAGAGCTTTTTTAAATCTGTATAGGGTAGGCTCAAAAAATACCTCAAATGTTAATTATTTAATTTAAACAAAAATAAATTTTTCTTTTAAGAAAATTTTCAAATTGTTTATTTTTCTGAAAATATACCTTAAAATGCTCATTTTCAAAGGATTAAAATTTCTCTTTAAGAAATTCTTCATTGCCCCAAAAAAATTAAAGAATTCTAAATTTATATCAAACAAGCAGTCACTAAAACTGCCAACTTCTTTCAACTAAAAATTCTCTATTATCAAAGAAACGTCTTTTGTCAATAAAACTTTCATCGAATAAATAATTTAAAAAAGTTAAAATATGAATATTTCGAATATCATAAAATCTTTAACTGTATAAATTTAAGAAATCTCAGAAATTCTATAATAGTACATAATAATATGAGAAATTGGTCTTTTTCACCTGTTGCTTAGAATATTTTAGTAATTTATGGTTATATATTTAAGTATAGAAGCAGACATAAATTTTCATGAATTCCCCATATTATAACCTATATCCACCGATGTGGTCTTTTATAAGCATTAAAGCTTTTTGGCAAGGATTAAAAAAAATTAGGTGCGGTAGTATAAATTTAACACGTAAAGAGAAAACCTCAAGCGTATAATAATTATAAAGCAATAAAAATAAAAATTCATTTTCTACAATTACGAACAATAAATAATAATAAAAAAGGTTTAATTTTTTAATATTTTTCAGGGTGCGTCATCCAGCTTAGTAGTAAAATTTGCAGACACTGAGAAAGAAAGACAAATAAGGCGCATGCAGCAAATGGCCGGGAACATGAGCCTCCTTAACCCTTTTGTTTTTAACCAATTTGGTGCTTACGGAGCTTACGCCCAGGTACGTTAAAAACTTAATAATTTTCAAAGAATATTTTAAAACAAAATTATAATTTAATATTATTATTATTTAGCAGCAAGCGGCATTAATGGCAGCCGCAACAGCTCAGGGCACTTACATCAGTCCAATGGCAGCACTCGCTGCTGGACAATTACCTCATGCTCTTAATGGCATGCCAAATACCGTTGTACCACCAACTTCTGGTATATATAAATTTTCTTTCATTATTATATATATATATATATATAGTTTTTATTTTCACAGTGTATGTTGTATAATACAAACATAAATATTTGCTGTTTATTATTATTAATAATATAAAAATATTAATACGTCTGTGTGCTTATTAAAAAATATATATACTTCACGATATGTATTAAAAAAAGGCAATATTATAATAAAAAATCACAGAAATATTCTATTTTCTCGTTAAAAAAATCGATATATTTTTCTATATATTTTTATAACTAGTAATAAATACGATCAGGGCTGAAATATTATACGTTAACGTTATTATACTGGGTACGTAAGACGAGTATATAATATATAGGGACATATATATATATATTTTCAATGATATAGTTTTTTTTACACGTTTAATAGGGTTGATTTTTTCCTTTTTAAAATTATATAACAAGCATTTTTTATGGGGGTGTATTAGACTGGCTATTGATTTTAAAATTAATTTTTTTGGTGTGAAGTAAAATTGATCAGTTATCAGTAAAGTAAAATCATAAAAATTTTAATTTAACCGTTTTCAGATTGAGTATATTTGTATAAATCGAGCTCTGTTTGTAATTTTCCAAAAAAAGATAATTTTTAAAATTAACGACCAGTCTAATATACATGCTCTTTGCCTATAACCCGGTAAAAAAATATATATAATTTTCATTCGTTTATGTATTCATCGTGTATATAGAAGGTTTATGTATTTCGAAGAAATATAAAAAATATATGAATTATTGATAATTCGGACATCTGTTCATTTACTACTTTTTTATTTTACTATATTATAAAAAATTTAAGTACAAGGCTTTAAAAAAAAAAAATTTTATGTTTAAAAAATATTTGACCGAAAATAAAATTAAAAAAAAAAAATCGGTCATCACGATCAAAATTATGATTGATTGATCAGGTGTCCTCTTAGGTACCGGAACTGGTCAACCAGTAAATGGCACATTGCCATCATTACCCTCTCCGACGATGCCTAATTTCAATATGGCAGCACAAACGCCAAACGGACAACCAGCAAGCTCTGATCCAGGAGTCTATACGAACGGGATTCCCCAGACGTATCCGGGCCGTGAGTATATTTTCTCATAAAAAAAAAAATTTAGGTCCTTTCCATTATGAAAATATAAAAATTCTATTAAAATTTAGATGCCCTACATCTGTCCATACCAGCTCAGGGTCTACCTAACGGTGAAGCGGCGCTTCAACATGCCGCGTATCCAGGAATGCAAACTTATCATGGTGTCGGTAAGTAAATTGAAAAACACAAATCAATCTTTTTTTTTTTAAATAAAGTAGACCAATCGTGATTTTATTTTTATTTTCTTTCATATAACCTATAAAAGTAGTTCTAACCTCAAAAATTAGTAAATCCTAAACACAAATGACGTATTTAAAAAAGGTGGGAAAATAACTTGCGCCCCGGAAATCCGTCATATCGAAGCGTGTCACTAAAACAACAAAAAAACCTATAATACTAAAAATGTAAACAAGAATTAAAATTAAATAAAAAAACAAGCGCGTTTCTTATATTCTATTATTGCATGTAATAACAACACAAATTTAGTATTCATAATTTTTTTTTGTTTTATCAAGATTAAATTAAAATATTATTCACCTTTTTGCTTACAATCTATATTTAATTCAAAGTAACTTTACGGTTTACATTCACGTCATCATTTTATCGATTATTATTACACATAAAAAAAAAATAATAATTTTTTTTTTACTGTGATTATGCTTATGTGTGTGTGTGTATGTGTGTGTAAATATATATTTTTTTCAAAATAAGTTATGTGATGCACTTAAATGGTGTGTGAATTTATTTTTTGTTCTTTTTCTTTATTAATCATTATAAATATATTGTTTTTATTATTAAAGCATGATCCATTGAAATAAATTTTAAACGTGATTTTTTTTTATGTTATTATTATTTTTATAACTTAAATATAAAAATATTTTTTTTATTCAGCTCATAACATATTAAGCGAATTGATTACTGCATTGGGCATAAAATAGGTTTTTAATGAATTTTTTGGTAAAAAACTGAAGTTACAGAAACGACTTTACTTTTAAATAGCTAAATTGAACTTCTTCCAAGAAACCAAATAACAATTTATAGTTATAGATTATTCTAATGGACCTTCTGGGAATGTTTTTAAAATGTTTTTAATGTAATTAGCCCCGTAAACCACATTTCTTTTAATTAATTCTCTCACCGTTTAGCCAGTTAACAAAATAGGCAGTTTTTGACCCAAAATGACCAATTTTTAATTTGCTGCCAAAATTGTAATTTTTGACTAAAGTGGGTTTGATAAGTCTCAAAATTTTTTTATAAGCACCAAGGTTCAAAAAACTCTGTTATCACCTCTTCTCAATTATTTGTTTGCTAGATATTATATAATTTAAAATTAGGCGATTTAGACCCTGTGTTGTAATGTAATATCCTACAAAAAATCTCAGTAAAGTATACATATATAAAATTTATATCAAAGTAAATAATTTTTACCCAATTGTGCTAAAGTCATTATTAAAATAAGTAAAGGAGGAAGTAAAAGGCCAATTTTATATCTAGGATTGATTTTGAGTTCAAAGAAAGAACTAATAAACAAAATACAATATGAATTTGTATATTATTTTGTAGCCCTCATAAAAAATCAGTCTGAGTGTTCTTCAGAGTATTCATCTTTTTTTACTACCTTGTAAATTGTAAATTCTGAAAAAATACTTAAATAGACTAGTCTTATCATGGATAAAATTAATTAGAAATAAAAAATTTCACCTTCTTATAAATTTTTATCCAATAATTCAATGTAGACTATGATCATTGTAATTAGAGCTGATTGCAATTGAATGTCCTGAAAATGCAGTAAAAAAAAATTCGCCTAAAATATGTTTGATAATTTTGAATACTCTTAAATGTGTTTTTCATTTCAGTTTTCTTCTAATTATGAATGAATGGATAAATGTTTTGTTTAAAATATTATATATGATGTTATATATAAATTTTAATACACACATACTTATTTTGGTTTAAAAATGTATAATTGAAGATTTATTTTAAAATTATCATGCTGACTGGTTCAAATTTTAAGAAATTTGTTAAAATACTAAAATGAATAAATAAAATTTATCGACCTTAAGTTAACTTGAGGTGTATAAAAATTTAAAAATAAATCTTTGAACGTTGAATGAAGAGTTAAGTAACGATGAAATCATTATCTAAAAATGACTGTTTAAACAGTAAAAGATCAAATTTTATTACTTCCAGTAGTTCTAGTAAATAATAAGTCAGACAAATAAGAAATTTTGTTTCGTAAACATTCTCGAGGAAGTCATGCACTACAATTTATAATTTAAATATTAATTTCCACGAAATTTCGCTAAATGTTACCAAAATACAATTTTACATAGACTTTTGTGCCATTAAATTTTAATATAATTCATCAAAGAATTTACAATATTTTCAATGACAAAAATACTTGAGTTCTCTTTGCAAAAACTTCAAAATAATTGACATATTTGACATAGTAAAATCAGCCTAAAGAATTCTAAAATCCTTGTACTAATATCACAGTTACACGATAACTCAACTTTACATAACTTCAAACACATAATTATAATTTACACATGCATTTAATTAAAAGTCTGCATATAAAGTTGAGTTTAATAGTACACTATTTTTATCGCAAAGCTTTGGTGACAAGTATTACAAAGATAGAGACAACCTAACCTACAATTAACTCTTGATATAAATGACATATTTTTAAACATACTTGAGCTAGTTGAATTTTAATTTAAGTTTTCATCGTTACTTAAAAACTGGAAAATATGTAATTTTAAGTGTTTTTTTTTTGGAGTTGTACTTGATTTATTTTATTTTATAAAAAGCTTGTAGGGTTTTTCGTTACTGTAAATTAATTAAGGGAGAAATTACACGCTTGCAAATACTCATTTAACGTGAATCTTACACGAGTGATGCATAATAATTCACGTATTTTAGAGAAGTCAAAAATTTACAAGCTTTGCATAAAATAAAAATGCGTTAGAAAAATAATCACGAATAAATAATTGCACGAATTAATTGGTCATACCAAAATTATAAAAAAAAACTAAACAAAGATAGTTTGTTATTTTTTTGTATATATATTTGTTATTTGTCCTAGCTTATCCAGCAGTTTATGGCCAATTTCCTCAAGCAATTCCACAACCAATGACTGCTGTTGCACCAACGCAGAGAGAAGGTAAGTTATCAGTTTTTTTCGTTTCTTTTTTAGAAAATTATTTTTTTAGTTAATGTTAAATTTCTACGTATCAGTGTGTGTGTATTAGCCAATACTAACTGTGTATTTAATGTATTTTATTAGTAAATTAATATTTAAGTTAAAATTAAGAGCATTTAGACAAATAAAAAAGCAATTTAAAAAAAAAAATAAACCACAATAGAAAAATATATTAATTAAAAAGGAAAAAGAAAATAATGTGTCTTTTATATATAAAACGTAGAAAACATATGTGATATATAACCGGTAAACAATTAAAATGTATTTCCTCTTGTTAAGCTTTTTTTCTTTTTTTTTTTTACGAAAAGAGAAAAAGGTGTAAAATAAAATTAAAAAAAATAAAGTAAAATAATGGTTTTCTAGCACGTAAAATTCGCGTTTTCATATTATAAAACTCTGATTTTGCAATTTTACAGAGAGAAAGTCGTATCTCTAATTGAAATTAAAAAAAAAAAATTGTTTCCCGTATTTTTTATCCGAAGCTAGAAAATTAACATTAAAAAAAAAAGGTGTATATTTTCTAACCTAATTGCAATTAACAACTTAAAAATACGCGATGCCTTACAATGAGATAATGCAAATATAAATGAAACTTTTAATTACTTTACTTCCTACGCCTTATTTTTTTATTTTTTCTTAACACTTTTTTTTTTTATATCGTGTTTTATATTAAAAAAAAGTTGTTAAACTTGTGGAATAATAAAAAAAAAAGTCACTTGTAAAATTTTTACAAATCATTATTAAGGCAAAAAAAGTTTGTGTCAAAAGATTTTATTAAAAAGAAAAAAAAGATTATTACTTTATTAATAACTTGTAGTACTCAGTTTTACAAAGTTTTTTAATTTTATGTACTTAAATTATAAGTTTTTTTTTTTTTCTTTAAAAACTTATTATTGCCAGAATTGTATTTTTTTAAGTGCTTAATTCCTTTTTAATACGTGGTTTGTGTGAATTATGATTTTTTTAGTGTTTCAAAGATTAAATTCGTGCATAAAATAAAACAATTAAAAAAGGCTTTTAATTAAGCCTGAATTTAAAAAAAAATTGAAATGTATATTAGGCCGGTCCTAAAAATATTAATTTAACCAATTTAGTAACAAGAACCAGTCTAATACACACTTTCACTACCAATAACTAACCTACACATACAAAAGTAACAAACAATTATTAAATTTTTAATGTAAAACAATTAATTAACAGTTAAAATGCCATTTTACTAATAAAAAAAGTTAACGAATTGCATGATATATATTAATGTTTTAATTATTTTGTAAAACGTAATGAAAATTTTCATTTGTGTCCTCTCTCTTTGATGTATACGTTTTCTCCATTGTATTAAAAAAAAAATTAATTGTTACATAATTATTGAAAAATTTCCTTTGTAAATTTTTAATTAAAACTTTTTTACTTTTTAATTAACTATGTACGTTACATAAGGTCTTTTTCTATTAATTATATTTATAATTAATTTCGAAAAAAATTCTATTATTTTTCATTTAATAAAAAAATTGAGATTTCATTTATATACAAAAAAATTACAGGGTATAGACAACTGATATTACTGTATAAATGCATTAAACGAAGGGAAATTAAATTCTTTTTTTAAGAAGTTTACGTTGAAGGCTAATGGATTTTTATTTGCATACAATTTTTTTTTTTAAACTCTCTTTCGTTCTATTTTTTTTTTTTTATAAATCTTAAACTCTTGAAAAAATCTATCAATATTTAATAGTTTTTTTTTTTTTTTATAAAAAAAGTTAAAATTTTTAAGTAACTTTTATAAAATTTTTAATGTACTCTTGAAGGAAAAGGGTTGAGTACTTAGATAAGAAAACAAATTATGATTATAATTTATAAGAAGGCTCTGTGTAATGTTTTTTTTTCTTTTAATATTTATGTTTTAAGATACACTGGTTTGAATAAAGCGAAAAATATACAAAATATTTTAAATATTCCATAATTTTTTCAACCTTTAAAACTTACAAAAATTTTACTTACTTTGCTATATAATTTATATTTTTACAGCTGCTCATAATAGAGAAGAATTGTTAATTATTTCGAAAATAACGGAAAATTTACAATTTTTTTATACGTTTCGCGAATATATTTTATTAGTGGGATTTAGAATTAAAAAATTTGTTCAGACGCTTGTCAGATTACACTTGCGTTCGAGCTAATAAAAACGAGAATATTTCGTCTTATAGAGAAACTTTGTGCAATCAGAAAAATTCAAGTAATAAGTCATTTGTGAAAGAATGTGTGAAATTTGCTTAATTCAATAATTAAAATTGTAATAAAATTAAATAATGTAAAACATATTTTACAACTCAGATCACAGAAGCAAAGTAGGAAATTTTTTAAAATATAAATTATAATCAGCGCTGTGAATGATTGTTTATATACACTTAAAAAGTCATTTCACTTGTGAGAATAACATAAATTCAAAATTTTTATTTTAAATACGCAAAGTTATTCATAATTATTACATGTGGTGTATTTTACTCGGCAAGGCTCTAGGATGTTACAAATACCAAAGAATATATATACTGTTGTTTCAAGTAATTTGCAATCGTTTGAGCAAGAAAAGAATTATATTTACGCTAGCGGCAAATGGATTTTTTTCTATTTACGTTTAAATGATTAATGCGCGATCGATTCTAACTCGGATTCTAGGCTCTGATTAATAATAGCAGAATCAAAGAATCTGTTAAGACAATTTTAACCGTGTTTTGATAGTTGATGGTTAAAAATTGTTTATGAGAGAAACAAGGGCCCATAAACTTATTCAAACGGGTACACTGTTTTATGGTAAAAATAAATAGTGTGTGCGGATCTAGTGTGTAAAAACAAACAAAAATGCATGTTCTAAAAAGCATAAATCATGTAAATTTGTTTTAAAAATAAATTATAGCTATTATTTAATGTGTTAAATGTTTAATCACACTGAAAAAAAACTGTAAGTACTTTTTTGTTTAAAAAACAAATTACAGTAACTATTAACGTATAACTACACATAACCTAAAAAAACAAAATAAAAAGCACGAAAAAAATTCAATTAAAACTCTCGTAATTAAGATACTTTTAAAACTCGTTTTACATAAATTAAAAATATTCGATACTTAACCGTCTCATTAAGCAATAAAAGAGGGCGCTTTAATCACTTAAACAAACATAAAAGTTTTATTTATTGATATATATACGCCATCTGTCGGTTAAGCTTTATGTATATATATAGTAAACTCTCTACTTATATAATCACCGCTAATTGATGCACCAAGAGAAGTTTAAAGTACTCTAAGCCTTTTACCCCTTAAGGAATATATACACCAATATAGATAAACGTTAAATTCACTTGAAATTTAACAAACTTTCTAATACTCATCAAGTTTAACCAAAATCCTAATGTATCATTAAAAAATCATATTAAGTAATCTAAACTAATATAAGAAGAAAAAAGAATTTTAAGTATTCTTACATAACCTTAGATCGATATTTATTTTTTAACATAAAACAAGTACCTTTTATACCTACCCCATTTTTTTTTGTAAAAAATATAATATATTATGATGAGAAAAGTGTTATACGTCATAACACACATATATATTATACGAAGAATTAAATTGAATTTATGTATTTTTATTTATTATATGCGAGAGGGGTTTTTACATTTATATGCTTAAAAAGTGAGATAGGTTATATGATTTATGACCATTTTTTTTTTCTACTTCTTTTTTTTGAGGTTATATATATTTATGTTTATAAGTAGTTATATTGTATTAAATTTTTCAATTTATATAATTGATAATAAATTACTTTTATTTTTAAGAGACACTTTTATTTATGTCTAAATGCTCTCGATTATTATTAGAAAAATTATTTTATTATTTTTAATTATGTGTATGTAAATTTAGTTTATTTTATTTTTGCTAGCAATATTTAACATTATTATTATTTTTAGTTTAAATCATGTATTTCACTCTATGTTATTCATTAAATATCATCCATTAAATAAATCATCACTTAAAATAATCCTTCTACTTAGAATCATCAATATTTTAGAATCCTTTAATTCAAAACTAACCTATAAAATAATTTAAAAAAGTTCTAAAATTAAAATGTTAAATAATTAATTTTCCTTGTAAATATCCTGTTGTTATGTGTGTAAAATAAAACAACTGAAAGTAAAATACTCAACAAAATGATAATAAATATTTAAAATTACTTTTTTACTCGATCATTTTAATATTATTAATTGAATTGAGAGTTTATTTAACGAATCTAATTAACGATCTATTTTTTTGATTTTTGACTTGATATTTTTATATTTATATTAATTATCGACCGCCGGTAAAAAAAATTTAATGAATTAGAATTTTTGGCTAATAAACAAAAATATTTTTAACAAAATTAAATAATTATTGAACAGTACTTTTTAGGTTATGAATACAAAAACTTAAATTCGTCCCAAAAACTCTTTGTTCTACTAATTCCGTCTGATTAAATACTAAAAATAAAAATTTAACACTGTTACCTAAAATGCGTAGTCATTACCGACCGTCGGTAACAATAACGCCAAAAAATTTCGTATAACCCTTAAAATCACAAAAAAACTGTTTTGTCAATTTTTTTTTTCATTCACCATAACCTCAATTAAAAATTAATCAATACCATTGAAATAAATTATAACTATATCAAGTAAATATTAAATAAATCATATATTACATAAGAAAAATAAAAAAAAAAATGAAATAAAATGCATGTAAACAAATAAATATCATTAATTCATTAATCATATAAAAAAATGAAAGCAAAAAATCAAACAAAAAATGTCATATTTTTTATATTATAAATCAGATCGTACGAAACGATTCGCTTATATCATACTCTCATATTCATTAATATTTATTATATTTTCATAAATTTCATGTGATTCATTGTTTAAAATTATTATTTTACAATCAACAATTCATGCTTTCGCGTTATATATATATGTTTTATTATATATATCGGTTGAATGAATAAAAAAAAAAGTCGAGAGAAGAAAAAAAATAATGAGATTTTTGGTCAACATTGAGTATTGTACTTCAAGTTTAAATGTTTAGTTTGTGCTCTGATTTAATTATTAGGATGCTCTATCTCAGGGCCAGAAGGATGCAATCTCTTCATATATCATCTGCCACAAGAATTTGGTGATGCTGAGTTAATGCAAATGTTTATACCATTTGGAAATGTTATTTCTTCAAAAGTATTCATCGATAGAGCAACTAATCAGAGTAAATGTTTTGGTAAGTACAAAAAAAGTCCTAAATATACGTTTAATTAATGGACGTGTTATTTTAAATAACAAAAGCATACAATACCAATATTAAATAGAAATGATGATGCTTTTGGTTTTCAAAGTATGTAATTAAAAGATTTTGTCCCTTTTTTTTTACGCGTTTGTGTATATAAAACCCATTGAATTCGAAAAACCTATGATTATCTCTCTACGTACTGGAATATTGGACGTCTGCGTAATTGAAAAGAATGTATAGCGAATAAAATTAATTAGTAGGATATTGAATACATCGTTCCAATTACACTGTTATTTAGATATAAAATTTTTCTTGGAGTTTTAAAAATTCATTAATTAAATAACAATAGAAATTTTTTATAAATTGATAATACGAGAGGTATTTTATTCGTGTTTAATCAAGTAAAAAATATGTAACAGTAAATTTATTACTATGAATGAGTAATTGAATTTTTTTTTTTAATATTTTTTCAAAATTTTCTCATGAACGAGCTTTATTGTAAAAACAGCTAAATTAATTTTCTTTTCTTTAAAGAATATTTCTTCTAACTGGATAAAAGAGAATTAAATTGCAATACATACACTAAATTCCACTCAATTTCCAAACAGAAACTTCGTAAGTTTGCATTACTTCAAGTAGTTTCAAGGACTACACTTGTCCCTCGATAATACACCTTCTTCAATTGTTCTATTTCTAGATGTATTTTCTACCCAGAAATAAAAATTTACTTAAATTAATCGTTAAATCCAGGTCTCATTTCTGCCTTTTTGCTCCACTCTTATAGAAAAATTCAAAAATTAAATATAAATTTAGCATGAAAAAATAAAAGATTATTGGACAATTACTGACTTTCCATAACTTACCTAATAATCATAACAATAATATACCAATCTCTTTTAAAAAAAAGTAATGATAAACTTTTGTTTTACCTTATCGTTTAGAAAGTTTCATAAAAAGTTTAAAGAAGCGTTATCTTAAAAAAAAATTGAACTATAAGTGTATCTCTAAAACTATGCTCTCACATAATGATTATAAACTTTTTTACACTTTTAAAAAAGTATGAATCTTGTGTATTTTTTTTTAAGTATTCCATGACCAGTTCCTATATTAAAGTCAAAAAATTGGATTAGATAGATAATGGAGAAAAAATTAGCTTTTTAAACTGAAAAAAAAAAAAAAAAGATTTTCTTTATTCTTTTAGTTCTCTTTTGCCAATCAGTGAGGATTATTTCGTTATCTCATATAAAACAGCTTTTTTAAGTCTTTTGATAAAAACTTACTTTTTTAACCATTTATTATTAAAAAGTTCTTCTCTTTTTTAAAGACTATACGATTTCTCATTCATGATGAAAAAAAGCTTAAACTAAGTCTTTCTTAATATAATGAGGTTAAAGTTGAAAAAAAATTAAATGAGATCTTTTTATTAACCATTTATCTTCATATTATGTTAATTATCATTCAAAAAATTCTAATAGTCTTTTATATAAAAAATAAATAAAAATAGAAAATCATAAAATTAAATTTGTAATTTACTGAGTTAGGTATAGTAGATTGTTATACAAGGGGAGAAAATAAGCTATTTCAAAGCAGGTTGGAGATAGGGGCACGAGATGTGCAATGACGAGGGTGCACACGAGCCGTAGGCGAGTGTGTACCCGAGTCATTGCATATCGAGTGTAACTATCTCCGACCATGATTTGAAATTGCATTTTTTCCCCATGTGCAACATACTATTTTTTACTCTAAGAGTGAATATAAGCATCTTTTTAACAAATGGGAACATAATATACACATAATAATACAAATATAATACCGAAAGAAAAAGATGAGTAAAATAAAAAAAAAAAACAAGTATTGATGAATAATATATCCCTACTTCTTTCAAATAACCAAAGAATAGTGAAATTCCCACTCCGACTCTTTTCCAAAAAACATAAATTTGTATATGAAAGAAAGAGACAGGTAAAAATACTCAGGTGAAAGTATGAAACTTTCGAATCTTCTTCGTCCCAACGGTGACGATCAGTTGCTCATAAATTCTTCTATAGAAAGGTGTAATTGTTAAAAGGTGCGTTTTATTAAAATTCAAAATGGCATTTTTACTAAATAGTTGTTTAATTTAATTTATTTTATATGGTATATGCATTTAAACATGCGTAAATTTATTTATGTTTTATGAATAAATAAAAGTGTGTTTTAATTTGTAATATAAATAAAAGTGTGAGCACTTGGAACACATCTCTTATTTTGTTTATCAATTTAGCTATAACAAAATAAAAGATGCGTATGCTCATTTTTCATCGTTTGTTTATATAAAAGTTAATTTTTGCATTTATTAAATAAAATAAATTTATATAGAATTAATAACGCAACTATTTCATAAAAATTCCATTTTGAATATTAATGAGCGTCACCTCACAATTTGTCTTCTATAACGAAGAATCACGATCGACTAGATTGGGAGGGGTAAAAGGATGTAGGAAGAGTGGGTCGAGTCTCCTCTCAATTCTCTGTTCTGTTTTCTTCTCTAGGGAGGAAAGTATTTACTTTCCTCCCTAGAGAGAAAAAATAGAAGAGAGAATAGAGAGGGATACAAATCCTCACTTTCTCCTTCAAAAACGCGTTAAAAAAGATGCTTTTATTCACTCGGAGAGTGAAAAATTAATTTTATTTCTCAATTTTATATGTAAATTTACATAGAACTTATTAAGTGTTATGTATATTCTCTCTATGTATTTCAATAGTTTACTTATTAAATTTTAACAAAACTTGAATAAATTTACTTTATTATGTATTATCTCATTTTTCGAACGAGTTAACACGTTTAAAGTGTTTGATTAAGTGTTTTTAAAATAATTTTACTATTTTTATACAGTTTTAAATTATTGGGTAAAGAGTTAATTTACAGAAATTCATAGAGTTAAATTTGAATAAAAAAATTTTTTATTTAATTTTCTGTGAAAAATATTATTTAAGAAATTAATGTTTAGAATTCAGTGCATCCATTTTTTTAATTTATGTGACTAAAAAAGTCGTGTAGATATTAAAATTTGGTTTTATTTAATTTTTGTGTATAATAGGACCTTTTAGAAAGTTCAAAAATTTGTAGCCGGTATTTGGCCTGATTTCTGCTCAGAACTTTTAACGAATTCCTTCTTTGACTATGTCTGCAAGTCACATTAAACCGTATTTGCCCTATACAGATTTATGTAAAATTTTGAAGGGCTGTCTATAATCAAAATACAGTGAAACCTCTATTTTTGGATACTCCTCAATAGCAGGTAATCTCTTAGTAACGGACAATTTTTGTTTAAACCAACAAAAGTTTTTTTTGGACTTAATGGTGACGATTATTGGAAGATGTCCGCAATTAAGAGTATGACATAAACAAATGAATGTCGGTTGATTTAAACAAAAATTTTCCGTTATTAAGAGGTTATCGGTGCAGGGAGGTGCTGAAAATGGAGGTTTTACTGTATTAAATTTAAGCAAGAATAAAAAATTCTCAATTTGGAGATGAGTGTCATTTTCAGATGACTATCCGAAATCGCCAAATAGTCAAATGTTTAAAGCAATTTGTGCTTTTTTGCCCATTTTTTGCAAGACATTGTTCTAAACATTATTTTGGCTTTGCATTCAGCAAAGATAAACTTTTTCACAACACGTTAGAAAACAGTGGTATTGAAAATAATGGTACAAGAAGTTTTTTAGACAAAAGTCTCACGAATCCAATAGTAGAGATTTTTAGACGGTAATCGGACAAAATTTAGAGATATTGCGAACAAAAATGCGAAATTTAACACAGGCTAATCCAAGGCTAAAACTAAAATAAGCTTACCTATAAGAGCCCGTGTTATATTTTGCACGATTACTTGAAAAGTGGTAATTCTTGCTGATTGCTTTAACCATTTTCTGTTTAATCTGTCCTTTTTCAAATTAATTTTTTTTTAAATTAAAATTAATTTTTAATTATTTTGGCATGTTTATAAAAGCATTAACTTCAAGCAAATTGAATAAATATTAATTCTGTCATTACCGACTAAAAGAGCCACACTATTAGATTTCTGAGGTTTACATCTAAAAAACTCTACATACCATTATTCGAAAATTCAACGGCCAGAGCGTCCTTAAAAATGACCTTATAACATAATAATACAGATATAAATTAATTTTTACAGTAAAATTATAATTTTACTTGCTAAAATTTAATTTTTTTCTTCAAATTTTATTACAGGTTTCGTATCGTTCGATAATCAAGGCAGTGCACAAGCAGCTATTCAAGCGATGAATGGTTTCCAAATAGGAATGAAGAGATTAAAAGTTCAATTAAAAAGGCCCAAGGATGCAAGCAGGCCATACTAACCCACGTCCTAGCCTAGACAGACAAACCGGGTAGCTCCGTATGTTAAAAGCTCTAAGGTTAATATTGCCAAATAAAAATAAAAAAATTTTTTGTCAGCAAAATTTTCTTAACGCAGAAAATTTCTTTTTATTTTTACAGTTGTCACAAGAAAATACTAGTCTTTTAGAATCTTAAATATAATGATAAGAAAGTTTGAAGAGCCACCGCTACAATGCTTTCCAAGATAAAAAAAATTATAGTAGATATATTTAGTTAATTCTATAGAATTAGGGAAAGAAGAAGTAGAGGTCATTTAGAAAATAAAAAGGAGCTTTACTAGGATAAAGTGTAAAACGAGGAGTTTTAGAAAAAAAAAAAAATAAATAAAAGTCATCAAAAGTGAAGATTCATCGTGAGTTACAAGAAAAGAAGAATTTTATTAAAAAATAAATAAGAAAAATTTTTACCTCGTAGTTACCTCAAATATCCTATTTCTTTCTAGTTAAAAAAAAAAATTAAAAAAAGACATTTAATTGTGAAAGAAAAAACTCACGAAATAGGAGAAACTTTTGTCCACATAGTTGAATTCAACTTGACGATAAATGTCCCCTTCTTCAGTGAAACGTCCTTCGGGAGCTTCTTAGCGATATAATTTTTTAATTATATTATTATGTATCCCAAGTCAAAGTCTTTAAAATTCTTAAAAATATTACGCGCATGCGTATAAATTAAGAATCAAAGATTTATAAACGACTTGCGAGTTACGCGTGCGAACTCTAGTGGTGCCATAAAGAACTAAAAAAAAGTAAATAATATATAGAACTCCGAGTTTCTGCGATTTGTTTTGACTTTATATATTATATTTAAAAAAAAAATAAATAAAAGAAAATTAAAAAAACCTCATGAACCTCGAAGTTCCAATTATAATAATTAGGTATCATTAATTATTTATAATATATTTAAGCGCGATACCAATAATATTAAATAATAATAATAATATTAATAGTAATAATAAAAATAATAATAATAACAATAATAATAATAATAATAATAAATTATATATAAAATATTATTAATATTTAAGCGGGACGCCAATTCTAGTCAACGTTGATTACAAGAGAATTTTATATTTGTCAACTGAATTAATTTTTAAGATTCAGTCGGTAATATAGCTCTCTGTAATCTAAGTTTTTAGGTTATAAAATATAATATATATAATATATAATTAATATATATACATAAATAATATTAATTTTTCCAGCACTGAAAATTATTTATTTAAAAAATAATTGCATTTATAAAATTATTTTGTAAATAAAATAAAAATTGCATCGTTAAAAAATAAACGGTTCAAGTAACGGGATAATTAGCAATCAAGAAAATATATATATATATATATAAATATGTATATTTTATTAATTTACTAAAATTCAGTCATATTTTATAATTTTTTTTTTTTTTTAATGGTGACAAGGGATTTTTTTAAAAAAATGGTTAAAGTTACTTAAAAATAATACAAAAATACAAAGAAATGTACAAATTTTTTAAAAAAACAAAAAAAATCTAGTCTAGTTTTTTTACCCAAAAATATATAAAAGTTACTAGTCATGCGTGCAATATTTTACTAGTCTTTTTATTTTTTAAATACATAAATGAACTGATTATTTTTTAAACATAAATTTTCACTCATACATTCACAAAAAAAAATGTATAAAATCATCCCTTGATCATCTGAATAAATTGTAAATAAAATGCTTAATTTTCTCAAAATTAAAAAAAAAATGGCTAAAATATTAATCGCTTAAAAAATTATAAAAAAACCTTATCTTTATAAATAAATTAAAAAAAAAGAGACACGGGAATAAAAAGTTTCCTCAGAGAGAAAAATAAAATTTTAAAAAATTTCAAAAAAAAAAAAGTTATTAAGTAAATTTTAAGCTGAAGATCATTATAATAACAATAAATTAAGTGGGGTTACAAATAAAAATGGGGGTTAAAAAAAATGAAAAAAAAAAATTGTAGTATTTTAGAAAGCATAAAAATCAACCAAAAAAAGTACCAATTTAACCTAAAAAAAAAAAAAAAATATATTTATATTATTACCTAGTAAATAATTATTTTATTATATTATCAATTATCTCTAGATATAAATAAAAAACATTGTAAAATACAAAAAATAAAGTATCTAAAACGTTAAATAATATAAAAAATATATTGATCTTATAAATATATAAATAGAGCATAAATTAATAACCTAGTAAATTATTCTAGTTTCTAGTAAAAAAAAATTACTATATTAAAGTTAAGCCAGACGAATTTAATTTATCAAGCTTATTTTTAGAGGTTATGTATTAAAAATTCTTTTACTTATTTGTTTTGTTATGCGAATGAATGAAAATTTAATAAAAAAGTAAACATAACCTATAAAAAGATAGTCAGTTATTAATTAATACAAGTAAATTATGTAAATAAGATTGTTGATTAAATTCAACAACAAAAAAAGGAAAAAAAATGACTGGTAACGTGACTGAATTAATATAATCATGAATATATGGAAAATACGTGACTTTATAAAAATCGTTGATAAAAATTAAGACATTTATTTAAAAAATTTTTTATTTAAAAAAAAATTTTCTCATCGTGATTATGTATAAATAAAGAAATTGTCGTATATGTACGTGTATATTATATTTCTTATCACTGATAAGAAATAATAGAGAAAACGAGAAATTAGCTTTTCGTATATGAATAAAAGCTAGGAGAAAAAGATAAGATCATAGATTAGAGTTTATGTACTAAAATAGAAGCTCATAATGTCGCCTTTAAAACTTTGCATTTTTTCTTTATTTTTTTGGATAAACTACTGATTTAAGGGGACACGTGCAGTTTTGTACATAAGATAATGTTGTACGGAAATTTGCTGCAGGAGACAAATAATACTCGTTCGCTAAAGTACTGCATAAAAAGTTATTTTGTATTTTACATATACAGGAGTTGTTTTTCTTTTTTAGCTCAAAAATAGAACGATTTAAATGATAATGGATGCGATAATGATGGTATTTCGTCAAGTGACTTTATGTTACTAAAGTTTAGGGCTGAATAAAAAAGTGTATAAAGGAAAAGTACGTGTGTACATGCAACCTTTATACCGAAACTTTGCATAATAGAGTTCCTGCTTCTTTCTTTGAATTTTGTAAAAGAAGACGAAATTGGTGAAAATATTTAAGTGCTAATATTAATTAATTTTTTTCAAAAACTCATGCCATTAACGAACAAATTTTCGCCCTTGTTAGATAATATACTATTTTAAAATGTTGTTTAAAAAAAAGTTTTTCGAGACTTTTTACTGAAAACAGGGTAATATTTTTATTAAAATTGCAATCGTTACCCTATTTCAGTTCGCTCTCGTATTCGATTTTGGTTAGTCTGAATTATTATAAAGTCACTTATTACCGTATAGATAAGCACTGAAAATATTTTTCTTTAATTAATTTTCAAGGCTGTTATGATCGCGTTACTTGAAATCAATTAAAATTATTTTACAAAAGTGCATGTTTAAAATATAAAATAGAACAGTGGATGTCATAAAAATCGTAAATTAATGACTGATCTATGCCTGAAAATTCGATTTGTACAGCAAAATAAATCAATGCTTTTAATTTTTTATTATTTGCTAAAATTTCTGTGATATGAATTATTTACTTAACCTAGTCTTAATATTAATTAAATAATTTTGGTAACAAAAGATTGATATTTTAAAACATGCACTAAATTAATTAGTCAAAAAAAAATTGAAGAAAAATATTTTTAGTGTTTTGTATAAAAATAATAAAAGTAAAAATAGAAATTTTTAACCTATAAATATATCGAATTTTAACTGATTTTACCAAATGAATTTTAACGAAAGGGATGAAAAAGCCAGTAAATTTAAAAATAAGCGAAAAAAAATGGTTACACACGAACCAGCTCTTTTTTTATTTTAAACCTAAATATTTACATTTTATCAACAATTTAAAAAAATACTAATGAAAAATTACATATCCAAAAAGAAAAAAAACAAATTTATTAACCCGGTACTAAAAAATTCTTTAAGATCAAATTATTTTCCGGGACCAATTTTAAATTCTATTAGTCGAAATATTCGTTAGAATTTTTATGTAATATAAATCGACTGATATTAAAAAAATAAACTCAATCGAATTATAAATATTAAATTAACCTCACAACGTGGTCTTTCCAACAGTGCCGAAATTAAAGAAATTTTAACGTTGTAAATGTACAGAAAGAGCTGGGTTCGTGTTTTAAACTTAAAAATATTTTAAATTTAAGTAAATATCATATTCTATAATAATTATAATAATCATGATACTCTTATAATTAGAAACATTCGGTTAATCGTTGAATTTTTTAGTTAAAATAGAGACTTAGGAAATTTAGGATTAAACTATATTTTCAGTTTTGGAATCACGCGAAATTTGCTTAAATTTTGCACAATCTTTCTGAAGTTCTGGAATTTTGATTCTGTTAAGAATTCAAATAATTTTCTTGCAAGGAACAGAATTTTGTTGTGTAAGTTTAAAATGAATGTTTAAAATTTCAAAATTTTATACGCGATTCAAAGTTTAATTTACTCGATACATAAAATAAACTTTTACAAACTAGTTACGAAAAGAACTATAAACACAAAATAATCGGTCTCGTGATTCAGTAATGATCTAAAATATCCAATAAAATTAAGTAGAAAAAAACTACCCTAAAAACAAAAAAATGTCCATATATTTTGGCTTTAATTATTAAAGACGCCAATAATAATTAATCTCATAAAATTAAAAAGAAACTTAGTAATTATAGCGTAAAAAAATTGTTAAAATATTAATAATTTGCAATTTGACCTAAAAATAAGTAACGCGTAGAATAGCTTTTTAATCGTGTGAATGAAGAAAAAAATAGACGCACATTTTAATATTGTAAATTAAACTGGCTTATTGCATATTATAGCTTTTAAAAAAGTTTTTAAAAAATAGTTGAAATTTTTGAAGAAAAAAAACAATAATTAATCGTAAATTTTAAGAAAATCAAGCAAAAATATCTGATATATTTATGGGCAAAGATAAATTGCCAATTAAAAAAAATATTTTAAATAAAATAATAATCGCCAAAAAACAAAAAAAAAAAAAAAAAATTTCTAAATAAAATTGAAATTAGTCAGTAAGTCAGAGACAAAATTGAAAGTGAAAAATCTAAAATTTAATATTTTTTTTTGTTCATTTTCATTTCTATAAAATATTGTTCAACGTTTATTATAGCCAAAAAAAAAAGAAGTATATATAAAGCAACAGTTGGTTAACAACAAGTGGCTCTTTTCGAACAAATGCTACAGGCATAAAAGAGAAAGAGAAAGATTTACTTTATAATGACAATATTTTTAACACTTAAAATTTTCTATACTTTTTTTTTAATAAATAAAAAAGTTAGGTCATTAAAAAAAATTTTTTTAAATAAACTTTTTTTTTCTCAATCTTATCGTCAATTAAAGTAACATTGTTACGATAAAAAAAAACTTTTTAATTTTGTAAAACTACAATAAATAACGAGTTTTCTTTAGAAAAACTTTTTTTTTCGTATGCAACAATTTGTAAATAAAGTTTAATTTCAATTTTCTGTATTATAAAATAAGAGCCCAATAAAAATTATTAGGTCTCTCAAAAGTTGAACCTTTTAAAAAAAGAATAAAAAATCTTGTATATTTTTACATAATAATAAAAAATATAAATAAAAAATGTAAGTAAAAAAAAATGGCTTATAAAAAATAAAAGTTTTTAAATAAAGCGGGAAAAATCCTTTGTAGCCTTTTTGAAAATAAGAAAGAAATTTAGCGTAAGATAAATAAAATTATTATTATTATTATTAAATAAAAAGCATGATATATAAATAATTTAAGTCAAAAAATTAATTTTTTTTTCTTTATTTTTTTTGTTTTTACTATTTTTTAATAAAAAAAAAAGTCTTTTATTTAGGCGTTTTTTTAAAAAGTTGCGTAGTATAATCAAAGTTAAAAAATTGATCAGGTTTTGTTGATCTACTTCCAATTATTTCTCAGGAAGTATTTGAATTATTAAACGAATTAAGACAAAATCCGGTTATGAAGTTAAAAAAAATTATTTAAAGTAGTTAAATTACGTTAAGCATCTGAAAAATGTCATCGCGTGAAGTATAAAAAAATGGGACGAATTTGCAATTATTTATTACTTGTTTCTAAAAGATAAATTAGGTCCGAGGGAGATTGTTCGTGTGCATTTATATTCAGAATTTTTTTTAATCAAACAATTTTTAAAATTAATATTTAGAATTATTGATATAAAATATGATTATTCAGTGCAATATTTAAATAGAAATTTTAATCATTTAGTTCGATTCCTGATGTGAATTTTTAAAAATTCTGTGCATATTTTAAACTTTGAATAGGACATTATTGAAATCATTGAGTGATCTAACGATTTAAAAACTGCACAAGAAATTTCAAAAACTCACAAAAGAAAAAAAAAAATTTTTAGATAAAACTAAAATACCAACGTCCAAAAAAAAAAAAAATTACAAATTAATGCATTAAATATAAGTTGCATTAATTTTCATACTTTCTAAAATACATTTAAACGCGTTTTTTATTTAAAAAAAAAATTAAAAAAAAAAAAAATATATCACAAATATATTACAACATAAAATATATATTTAAATACTATTATTATTATTAAAAAAAATATATATAATATATTTATTCTTAGATAAAAAAAAGTTGATTTATAATAATATAATATAAAAAAAATCGTTGATTAACGCTTACATTATAATATAAAAATTAAAAATTAAAAAAAAAAACAAAAAAAAACAAAATTACCAAAAAAAAAAAATTACTTAATTAAATAATAATTAATTCGTTAATTTTATTATTATTATTATTATTAAAATTATTATTATTATTATTATTCAAATTATTTAACCTATAAATAATTAATTTTTTTTTTTCAACTTATTTTATTTTTAATAAATAAAAAAATATATATATATAGAAAAAAAGTAGTTAATTAATTAATAAGATAAGACATATATGTAAAAATAAACAATTTAAAGAAAAAAAATGCACACGATTATTATGATAACAAAGGAGTGTGATTTTAAAGCGATGTAGATTTTCTTATTCGATTTTTATTTTTTAAAGTAGTACGAGTAAATATTAAGGTTGGCGCTTTTAGTCTGATAGCTGTGTATGTTAGATTTAATCACTTTTTTTTTTAATTATTGTGCATGATTTTGCTGGTTTCTAATTTTTAGGCCCTGACCCTAAAAACTTTGCTGACAACTTGTTCTGACGTTTCTGAGTAAGAATTTCTTAATTGCGACTACGAAAAATTAGTCCTAGCCCCATTTATTGGTATCTACTTGTATATTTTTTGGGTTTTTTTCGAAATTTTAACATAAAGTGCAATCGAGACAGTTTTTTATAAAATATGTCAAAAAAACCTTCATGATCGTTCAAAAAGTACTATTTTTTGGTATTTTAGGATTAATTATTGAAGGAACCTAAAAATTTTAAATCATTGACCTGCAAAATCATAATTCAGTCATATTTTTGAGAATTGAGAAAAACTGTATGAAATACTTAAGAGAACCGCAAAAAATTGACAATACATGGCAGTAAATTGTATTCAGGCTAATTTTCAGGCTAATTTTCGGGTCCACAACTAAAAAAATTCTTACTCAGCAACCTCGAAAACAAATTATCTGACATTTCGAATTCAATCAAGAAAGTTTTTATGAAATATGTCACCATAACCTAAAAAATAGACCGAAAAATACGGTACTTCGAGTTTGGAACTAAGTTTTCGAGATTCGGACCTAAAAATTTGGAATTGACAATCCAAAAATTTTTACATACGAGTAGTCTTGCACAAAAGTTAGAAAAAAAGTGTAGTCATCCAGCAAATACATCTTTTAGACTATTTATTTATTTATTATATTGAAGCAAACGCCGACGCTAACTCAAACTTATTTAATCTTATTAAAATTATATAATTAATTGAATAAAAAATAATTAAATAATCTCTCTATCTCTCTCATTCTCTTATTTATATATAAAATAAATAACAGTATTAAAATATATTATTATTATTTTTATTATAAAAAAACATGTAGTCAACTGATTTTTGAGGTAACTAAAAATTTATTATATAGTGTAAAATAATTAACTTTTAGCATATCAACGTGTGTGGCAAGAAATTAAAATCGAAAAATATAAAAATGGCACTCATTAAAATACATTTTTTTTTTATATTTTAAAAAATCTCATTAAAAATTTTACTTATTAACAAAGCATTGCGCTTCGCACATTATACAAACATAAATTAGTTTTAAAATATATATTTTTTACTATTGTATAGTAATTTATTTGAATTTTTTATTTTTAATAAGCGATGATGAAAAAAAAGGACAAATTTTTTGAGTCGTCATTTTTTTAAAAAAAGACTCGAATAAAAAAAGAATATTTTTTTACCAAATAAAAATAAAAAAACAAAATAATAATAATAAAATAAAGAAAGGACTCTATTGTATAAAAAAAAAATAAGGTTATGTTTATAAAATGAGTGTTTTTATCTTATACAAAAATATTTGATTTTTACAATTACGTCGGTTATTAATAGCTATTTTTTAAACAAGGGACAAAATATTTTTTTTGACTTTAGCGTAGCGAGCGAGTATTGGCCGCATTCAAAATTCGGACCTCATATTTTTTCCCGTGATTTAAAATATAGTTTTACATACACTGGGCAAATTAGCCATTTTCCTAGGGTAGAAAATAGGCTTTTTTTGCTGCAGATATGTAAAGTAACTTTTATGCATCTTAGATTTGCGAGGAAAAGTAGAAAGTTTATCAATTTTTATAAAAATCTGTGCGTCAGACTATATTTATATGATTGCAAAGACATTTTACTTGCGAGAAAAATTTTTATAAATAATTTCTCTCACGTAACATTTTTTTATGACACGTGATTAATTATTACCCTTGAATAATTAACTTCGTGTACTAAGATGTGTAAAAGTTTAACTGTCATTGTTTAAAAATTTTGATTTTTTAATGAAAATTAAATAATTTGTTCCTGCTGTAAAATAAGAAGCTAAACAGTCACTAGACCTCTGCGTAGCTTTTCGTTCTTTCAGTATAGAAATTTTTTACTTTGTAACCTTGTTAAGAAAACGACTATTTTTTTATTTTTTCATTTTATTAAAAATTTCGTTATTTTAATAAAAAATAAAATTATTAATAATTTAAAATTAATTAACAAAAAGTAGTTGAAAAATATTTTTTATTAAAATAACGAAAAGTAAAAAACTTTTGTTAAATATTGCAACAAAAATTTTTGTAAAAAATAAAAACCAAAAAAAAAAAACATAAAATTAATTATATCGTGCGATTCGCATATGCGTTATATAACAAAATAATAATAATAATTAATAATAATAATAATAATGTTATAAAAAATATAAACAAAAAAATTTTTGAGAAAAAAAGGCTCGCTAAAAAAAAATAATTGCTAAATAAAAATCATAATGGCATGTAAGCCAGTGTATAGTAAAAAATTATTTTGTTGAACAACAAAAGAGAAAAACCATGACAATTTTTATTAATTTTCAAGCCAAAAAAAAAGTAAAAAATCGTATAAAACATGACAAATTTCAAAATCATTAGATACGATAATTTTTGTTGGCTCTAACCTCTAATAATTTTCATTTAAAAACTGAAAAAAATTTTACAAATATAAAACAAGACATAATATAAATAATGAAAACTATACATATTAATAATAATAATAATGCTTATGTTAGCAGGCTAGATTGTGTTAGTGTTACAATAATATAATAATAATAATAATAACTAAAAAAACAATAGTACATTAAATACCTAGTAATAAAAAATTAAGTTTTATTTTATTATTACAATAAATAATTTAAAGTCATCCAAAAATTTAAAAAACAGAAATAAAAATTTTTATTTAATTAATTTTGTGTTTTTTAAATAAGCGAAACTAGCAATTAAATAAGAGCGCAAAAATATAATGAGATTGTGATAAAAAAATATGAGTGCATAGAAAATAATGTAATTGCGAATGAATTTTTTTAACTTTAATTATGTTAATGTTGTACAGAGAATAGGTTAGAAAAAAATATCATATTTTAAAAGAAAATTTTTTATGGCACTTCTATTTTTGTCTTAAAATATAACTATTGAAAGTAAGTTTAAATCAGTGCTGTTTATAAAATAATAAAACAAAATGGCGATTATAGTACCATACAAAATGGCTGACATCAAAACAGCTGTTATCTTTTAAACTACACTGTTTTAAAACTATTAAAAAGAAAAACATAACCTCAAAAATATTCTCTGTACGCATAAATAAAAACACTTTGTAAAAAAAAAAAAACAATTGCATTTACATTGAACATAACCTAAAAAAAGAAGCCACACAACATTAAAAACAACAAATGTATTAATTTTAAATGAAAATAATAATAATAATAATAATTAATAATCATAACAATATATTATTATATTATAGTTAAAAATATACTAATAAACAATATTATTTATTATAAACAAAATTAATAATATATCATAAAAAAATATAGTTAAAGAAAAAAACAAACCCTTGAGGGTTAATAATAATAATAATAATAATATTTTTTTTCATCCCCACCCCTACCTTTTATCCTATCCTTTATAACCTCTAATTTTTATTTAATTTTTAATAATTATAATAGTGAATAATAATTTTTTTTTTGCGGCTAGCAGAAAAAAAACGACGACTAAAAAAATGTAGATTTTAGAAAAATTTAAATAAAAAAAGCATATATTATTATATATATAAAAAACAAACAAAAATATATATATAAATATAAATAATATAATATACTATTAAATAATAGAAAAAAATGGAGTGACTGTTTAAAAAAAAAGGTTTTTTTTTTTTGTTGAGTTTTTAAAACTGAATTCAAAATAATTAAAAAAATAGGGAGATTTACAAAAAAAAAAAGTGAATGAAAATTTTTTTTAAATTTAACAAAAATGCAAAAGAAAATAAAAATAGAGAGAAAATGAGAAATAATAATAATAATAATGTATGATATATTAATTAAAAAAAAAAAAACAATATAAATAAGAAATATATAAGTAAAAAAAATTTCAAAAAAAAATCGCCAATTATACTTTAAAAAAATTAAAAAAAAAAAAAAATTAAAAAAAAAATTTTAAAAAAATAAATAAATAAAATAATAATAATAATATTAAAATTATAAACAATACTATTATATTATTTGTAATTTTTATTATGCCGAACGATTACATGCTGAAATAATTTTTTATAATTTTTTGTTTGTTTTTTTTTTCTTGTTAATTTAATCAAAATAAAGGAAATTGGCCTTAAAATTATTTAATAAAAAAATTGAAAAAGATTTTTTAGACAATTTACAAAAAAAAAATGAGGATTTGTTAAAAAATATTAAAAAAAAAAAAAAAAAAAATACTGATCAAAGGCATTTGTCGCTCGGCAAAAGAAAAAAACATATATTATATAATATACAATTAATTAATATTAAATTTATAAACAAAAAAGTAAAATAAATGAATTTAATAAATATGTACACTGTATAATAAACATTATTTCCTATTAATAAATTAATGTGTTTTTACTTTATTTTTTACCTTTTTACCCTGCAAATTAAGTTTATGCACACTACTTTCAGATCTTAAATATTTACAGCATACATGCCAAATGATCGAGCCCAGCCTTTTCCTGGTATTTTAAAAAGGAAGTATTTTAAAAATTTAAATGGATTGTCAGTAAATAGGTAATAAAAGTTTTTATTTATTAAAAAAATAAAAATTCCATTAATTTTTAATCCTGAGTATATATTCCAATCAGAATTTTATTATTATATATAGATTTAAAACAAAATTTCCAATTTTTGTCACAGGGCAAAATAATGATTTATTTACTTGTTAGTCACTTCAAGGATCTTCCTTAAAACTTTTATTTTTACTTTTGATAAAATTAAATAATTGAAAATTTAATAAAATTTCTTCTTTAACATTTGAAAAACAATAAATTTATAAAAGAATATAAATTGACAAGTTAGCAATCAGCAGAAAAACTATTTATAGATTACTATATTTTTACCATCTCAGAATAAATAAGTATGAATAACAAATATATTTTCCAATTTGAAATTTTACTTCACTTAAACTCAAAATATTCAAATATGATAATAATAATAAAAAAAAAGATGATCAGATTCTTAAACATACAAATAGAACTCTAAATCAATTCTTTAAAGCAATTAATAGTTATATGGTTTCCGAATCTGCAGTTTCATCCACATTTGCAGTTTTAGTAATTCAGGGTATAAAAAACATTTTTGGCTAAAAATCACTAACTTTTAAATTGCTGCCAAATTTGTAATTTCTGACGAAAATGGATTTTATGGGTCTCAAAAAATTTTGACAAGCTTCAAGATTTCAAAACTTCTTTACTTTCCCCTTTTCATTTATTTGTTAACCAGATATGATCATTTGAAGTCACAGTCCCAATTTGACAATTTTTTAAAAAAGCTCATTTTTAATGTTAATTTTGAAGAGCCTTTTCTTAAAAACGACTCATAGAAATGAGACGAGTAAAATATTTTTGGCATTTTTTGCTAAAAATGACCAATTTTTAAATTGCTATAGTGATGAGAAAATTAGTGATGAAAAATTGCGGTTTATGGCGCATAAAAGGTGACACTTGTACCAAAAAAATGAAACCGACCAGTAGTGTTTTGGTTAACATGGGAAGTTGTAGCGTTATATTGAAAATTACCAAAAAACCCTATTTTATAACATTGAGCCTGAGTTTCTAGGCCCAGAAAGCCCATTGGAATAAACCGAAGGTAGTTGGCATATTTTTTCATAATAAACTCGTCTATAACCATTTGATGTAATTTGGTGTTCCAAATGTATTGAACTCCCCTTGTGAGTATTTACTAGGTACAGAAAAATAAACGGTGAAATTTCAACCTAGAATGATTTTTCGATTTTCCAAGATGATAGATTTTAAAATAACATTAATTTAATCATTCTTCTATGCATAGAGGTTTTAGATGTCCAGGGACTACTATTCTTCCACACGCTTTTTTTTCAACGCAAGATGGTGACGGTCAGTTTCTTTTTGTACTTCCAGACTTTTGACACCAATAACATTTTAAAACTATTTCTTCTGGACATTCGGCCTTTCTATGGCCTTCTATATTACAATTAACTACTGTTATTTTGATTAGTCTGACTAACGGTTTGACTTTTTCCGATACTGGTTTTGATTGTTTTTATATGAATATTTTCCCAGATTCCCAGTTTTGCCATTTTTGCTATAGATAGTTTTTTACTGAGTATCTCGGTTTTTCTGATTCTTCAGAATATTCAGATTCAGATTTATTTCTGACTCTTCGGTCACTGTCTGTTCGGATTTCTCTTACGCAAAAAGCAGCTTCTTGCATTATAGCAGCTACTTGTACTGCTAATGCGTTAACATCGACTGTACGAGTGTCAACTGCGACTTTTGAAGAATACTATTTTTCTTTTGGCCATTAGGGCTTGGTGTATGCATCGAATCTGCTAATAATAGCTGATCCTTTGATGTTGGTGGCCTATAAACTAAAGGCCGTTTTATGGAGCCTTCTGCTTCAATGGCTCTTGCTATAAATTCCTTATCCGAATTGTATTCTATTCTTTAAAGTTTTTCTTTCATCTGTGGTATTAAGTTTTTATAGAACACATGTAAGTTTCTTGTTTCGAAAATTGCAAGCTGGAACTTTTTAGCTATAGCTAAAAGTTTGAATATATAACTTCTTACTTCTTCATCTTCTCCTTGAGTTCAATTTAAACATTCTGACTCTAGTTTTTGTTGGAAGCCAACACCAACCCCAAAATGGCTTATTGCATCGTTGTAGAAATCTTGCCATTTCGTGCACTCGTCGTGCATCATTGAATACCATAATTTTACGACCTCTATAAACAATTCTGGTAAAACCAATAGAAGCTCCTTGTCTGATAAATTTACGAGTGTTTTTTTTTCTTAGAATTTCGTCTAGATACTCTTCGATACTTCGTGAAACATCGCCACTGAACTTTATACTAATATATGACTAATATCCTCGACCCTTTGTAAGTTATGTTGTTCCAAATTTGTTAAGGCTTAAGCTTGGTATATGACTTCTTCTTGTAGGCGACTTAAAAATGGATCTCCTGCTGCCCATCTTTCTCGAGGGTATTAACCAACCTTAAAATCCAGCTGACTATGTTTGTAGGTAACGTTTATTTTGCAATCAATGAGTTTTAATCATTAAAATTTTCCTTAACTTTACACCCCCAGTAAATTAGTTAATTAATATTACAGTAAAATAAAAGTATAAATTAAAATTTAGTACCAAACGTAAAATTTATTTGATTTAAAAAAAATATAGATTAAAAAAGTGCTAACTGAATTTAATTATTTCAATATTAACTTACACTTATAATAAAACTTCCGTTGTATCCCTTATTTTGGAATTTAAAAAGTATATTTTGTCTGCAAACTTTTTGTTTTCATTTTTGTTGAATATTATTTAATTTAAAATTAGTATGATTTTATCACTTTTCCAGTTTATAAAAAAATTATTTTAATATTTAATCTTTTTAAAGTATAAACTTTGAAAATAAACCGCTGCGGTTACAAAAAATGTAATTTTCTTTCTAGAATCGAATTTTAATTAATTTGTTGCTATAAAAGCCCTTTTAATAAATAAAAGATAAAAATTAAAATAATTAAAATTAAAATAATTTTCAAGTTGCAAATAAACAAAATTTAACCTTTCGAAATTTCGAAATCCATAAATTTTTATTCTACGATGGTAAATAATCGATTATACTTTAACATTGCTTGCTAACTTACCAACTGCAAGAAATATAAGCTTTTGTACTTTTCTATATAATTTTCAACAGGTTATAAAGAAATTTATAAGAAACTGATAAATTTGTATTATATTGCCAAAGAGGTTAATATATTGCAGAAAGTTTTATCAGCTTATTCAATGAAACTAAAATTTCTTATAATGTTCTTAAATTTTCAACTTCTCCAACATAGACGCATAATTAAAGAATGAATATACACTTAAAAAAATAATTTTCACAAGCATGTGGTGTAATCATATTTGCTTGGTTACTTATCCTGCTAACACTATATAATCATAATTAATTATATAAAATCAACTGGACAATGAAACATAATAGAGACAATTTTGGGAGTCTTTAATGAAAAGATTAGAGAGATAAAAAATAAATTATGATAGGGATGAAAGCATAGTACTATAGTTTAATTAAATATATAGTCTTGTACAAATTGATACGCAGCAAAACAATAAAATCAGTATTAAATAAAGAGGCAACCAAAATTCAACTTTGAAACTTTTATTGATTCTTATAAGCAATAAAAAGCTCACATAAAATATGTCAATAAATAAAGAATGCCCTAAATTGCAGTTTAGCATACTCGGCTTTGCCTCGGAATGTAATTTACTTGCGATTTGGGCCATTCTTAACTTTACTGTACACGGGCTCGTAATATACTATTAAAAAAATTGCAAAACATTTTATCTAGTTGCTTCAAAAATAACATCTTGTATGCTAAAATCTTTGATACTCTTTTTTCTTTGTGCTTCCAGCCACGAATCTCTTGCTATATCTTTCAACGCTTTAGACGTATTAGCGTCAGTTTGATCTATCATACGTGCCAAATAACCACGTGGATGATTTATAATTAGATCGTGTGCTGCATCAAATTCCTTTTAAAATAATAAAAGTTAATAAATCTTATAAAAATTAATATACCTTAAGAATTAAAATACTAACGACAATGCATCCATTATCCATAACAATGATTCTATCACTATCAATGATTGTGTGAAGCCTATGAGCTATAGTCAAAACCGTACAATTAGAAAATCTTTTTCTTACTGTTTTTTGAATAAATGAATCTGTACTGTAAAATAAATTTTGATGTTGTAATTATATTATTTAAAAATTTAGAGCCTTTTATTAAAAGATGTAGCTTTTGTAAAAAAGGACATATATTTTTAAATTATAAGTTTATGCATAAATAGTTTTTCGTCCCATTAACAATTCATAAAATTATGCAAATTGCTGCTATTTAATAAGTTATACATTTTTTTGATTATGGCCAATTAAGTTATAGTAAATGAACTCTTATTTACCGCTTATCAATAATAACACGGTATTGGTCATTCACTACCCTGAAAAAAAAAATCCGGTTGCTGTTACGAATAAAGAAATGTGTTTAAAAAATTTTGTTTAAGTCCCATTATGCCGCGCTGCTCACATTTTAAATAATTAAAACTCAATTTTTTTAAATTTTCTTTACGTTTCTAAATTATTAATTTATAGTTTTCTATTAATTGACCAGTACTGGGTAAAGTATATTTACTGAGTACTGGTCAATGAATAGAAAACTACAAATTAATATTAAATTAACTATGGGTTATCAATTGAAAAAAATTAATAATAATTTCTAAATTATGTTTTAAATTATTGTTCAAGTCATAATTTTCAATAAACAAACTTAATAAATCCAAAACTTTTATTGTTAAATCTATATACACCTACTTATTATCAATATTGGCTGTTGCTTCGTCTAAAATCAGAATTTTATTATTCCTAACTATAGCTCTAGCAAGACATATCAATTGTCGTTGTCCAATACTCAAATTGCTTCCATTCTCAGTAATTTGATAATCTAAAGAAATGCTGTTTATTTCAACTGTTTGAAGTGCTGCAATAAGATCTAAATCACTGAATTCAGAAAATGGATCTAAATTATAACGAAGGCTCTGTGAAAAAAGAACTGGATCTTGTGGAATAATAGCTAATTTTGATCTTAGCAAATGTAAATCTATAAATGCCGTGTTTATTCCATCAATTAGTATCTCCCCTTCTAAACCATCCCCAACTAAACGAAATAAGGCTGTAATAATTGATGATTTTCCAGCTCCTGTACGTCCGACAACCCCAACTTTCCAGCCAGGTTCAATATTGACGTTTAAATTCTTATGAAATAAATATAAATTATTTTTTTTTTATTTCAAAAATAATTTCTACTAGGTTTGAGAAAAAGAAAATTCAAAAAAAACCTTTAGAACTAACGGAGAGTCTGGATGATATTTCAAAGAAAGATTTTTAAATGTAATGCTGCCTTTTTTTGGCCAATCTTCGTCTGTTTCTATCAATGATTTTGATTCTTCGGATGGAATAATTGTATATTCAAAAACCTTTGAAACACTATTCATACAAATTACTGTATTTGCAAATCTTTTTACAGTGTATCTGACAATGAAAGATATAATCATGATTTGCGCAATTGCCAAACCTAAATCACCAGCAAAAGTATTACCTAAAAATAATTAAATTTAAACATTAAAATTTGACACATCAAAAAAAACTCATTTATCTTTCTTTTTAATTAATATATAATCCAATTTTATCTTGATTGATAATTTTTATTTTATTTTTAAATTAAGTTTTCCGTATAATTTCTGGAAAGAGTCTACGAATAAATAAATACTCTAAAAGTTAATGAATACAATTTTACAGTCTAGTTATTTTAACCTATTATCGCCCAACCGACAGTCTGAGAAAGCAGCGGTTTTTGGTATGAAAGACTGTATTTTTTGGGCTAAAAATCTTACCTAGGTCTTTTTGGTCATTCTCTTCATTTTTAGCTGTTTCAAGAATTTATTAAAAATTTAAAAATCTCTTTTTGTAGGGGTTAAATGGTGAAAACGGACTCCAGAAATAAAACGCGCGCCCAAAAAAACAGACTAGGCGAGATTTTCCGCCCAAATAAAACAGTCTTTCATACCAAAAACTTACAACCGGTTTGTGTAAACATAACCAAAATTTATGGAACATGTTTACTTACATCTGAGCATAGACACACATTTAATAATTTGAAATTATCACCTTTACTAAATGTTAAGACTCTGAACCCAAACTATTGTGAACCCGGATTATTCTAAGTCCCAAAATTGAAATTATTCTAAGTCCCATTTGACCCCCTCTTAAATTGGACAAATTTGACCCCCCTTAAATCATACAAATTTGATCCCCCTCCTTAAAGCGGACATATTTGACCCCCCCCTTGATTTTCAGATTTACAGGGTACCCCCTCCCCATAAACATGTTCCGTGTTAAAACTAGTGCTGACCGCAGACTGCGGTTGGGCGTTAATAAGTTACTAAGTATTACCTATATTAGTAAATATATAAAAAAAAGTTAAAGCAGCAAAAAGTCCAAGTGTTAAGAATTCAATCATGAGACCTATAGCTGCAGCAACTGCTATCATCAAATAACATGATCCAGTATATTTATCTTGATAATGATGAAATTCATTTTCCATCATTTTTAAAACTTCTTCGTCATAGCTGCGTATCGTCATTAATCCATTAAAAGAAATTTTTACATGCGAGAAGATAGAGCTTTTTGCTGAAAAATATTTTCAATAGAAATATAAATAAAATTTAAGGTATTTAAAAAATTAAAATTATTTACCTTCGCTTTCACAATTTTTAACTGAACCAACAATATTAATATAAACTTTCATTGCAATAAATAAACAAGCTATGTAAATTAAAATTGGTACGGTCATCCAGTAATTTATTACAAGAATGACAATAAATCCTCCAGTTACAATACTAGAAACACGAATAAAATCAATCATACTTTCTGGTAAGAACTCATCCATTGTTCCCATGTCTTTAGAAAATCTGTTTAATATACTTCCAGAAGGGTTAATATAAAAGAATCTCATCGATGTTCGCAGCAAACTTCCGAACATAAGCTTATGAATTTTTTTACTTGCTTCAACAGTGATAGCTACAAACATTGAATTATTAATAACGCGAATTAGAATACCTGTTATTAACAAAAATAAATAAATGTAAATGGCTTCATTTTGCTTTAATAATCTTCCAGGAGTTAAATCTGACAATATGTTGCTACTGATTTTTTCATAATTTGAGAACGAATTGGTCGAATTGCTATCATCTCTAATTTCTTCCACATTTGTCCAGTAATCCATCCAGTAATCTAACCCACATACGAGGAATTGACTTAATAATAATGTAATAATATATAAAACCAAAAAAAATTTTGAAGACCCAGCACGTAAATATTGCATTAAGAGCTGAAAATCAACTGACATTATTTTTGTTGATTCATCTCCAGATTTGAAATCCAAATCAGTTTCATTTACGCTTGGCTAAAATAGGTAACAGTATTCAATTAAAATAAAATAAAATAATTATTTTCCTCAAAATTTCTTTCTAAATTCAATCACTTTTCCGTAATTAAATAAAAAAGTTTTAAAAAAATTAAAAAAATATGTCTAACAAAAATAGCTTTTAATACGTAGGTGAAAATTCATTTCAAAAATTTTTAATTTAAAAGTTTAAAAAATGATGCTCTATAAAATAATGTACAAATAAGTTTTTCAAAAAATTACAAGGTTACATTAACTATCAACAGGCTGGTTTAGTAGAATATTTTCAGCATTTTCGAACTCAAATTTGGAGCGCACTATTTTAATCAATTTTTTTTAATAGAACGTGTTGAGCTTAGAAAGAATTGAATATTGATTTAATGTTAAGTTACTTCATGAGAAATAATTGACCGATTTGAATTTCGTGTTTTTAAGGGAATTTGGCTGTTAGCAATTGAATTACTTGTCATTTCTTTAGTGTTATTAATTTCAGCTGATTCAAATATATCACAGTCAAATAATTTGGTAAAGTATAAATTTTCTTTTTCAACATTTTCTAACGATCCGCAGTATTTAAGTTTACCCTAAAAAATAACAATTATTATAATGAAAAACTTTTTATTGCACAAAAAATTTAAAAAGATTTAAAATTAACATATAAAAATAACATAGTCTAGCAATAAAATACTGTCAGCTTGTTTCAAGTATTGTATTTGGTGCGTTGCAAGTATTCGAGTCTTTCCTTTTAAATATCCCATGATACATTTTTCAAATAAATGACGTGAAACTTTAGAATCAACAGCACTTAATGGATCATCTAATAGATAAATATCAGCATCCTTATAGACAGCCCTAGCAAGATTAATTCTTGCTCTTTGTCCACCAGACAATAATTGACCTCTTTCTCCAACTATAGTCAAATCACCTTTTGATAATTGCTCAAAATCTGTATTCAATGCACAAACTTCAGTTACCTATAAATGAAAAATCAATTTTTATCGCAGATATCATTTTACGCAAGAAGAATTTCTTTAAAAACTGCAAAAGTATCAAATAAAAAGCTAAACTGTAATTTTTTAAAGCCAATTTTCTAACTCTTTAAAAACTATAGTGAAAATTTTAAAGTAAAATTTCGACAAGATGATTTATTTTAGTAAGATCTTGTGTTCAATCCTATCGTTTTTTTAAATTAACCTCGAAAATGAACAAAAAAACTTGTAACTGGTTTTTATGTTCACTAGGGGTGTTCAAAAAAATCAACATATCGAATTTTTAGCTGGGTAATCGAAAAAAAGTTTTCATTTGTTGAAAAAATAAGTTACCTAAATTTTTGTAAAGAAATATTAACATTAAAAGGTCGCGCAAGAGCTAAAACCACGTTTTTTGACGCTACTTTGAACAAATTTATAATCTTTAGCGCATTTTTAACTTTTTTTTTATAAATAAACAGCTATAACTCATTACTGAAAAGGTTTGGCAAAAAATTTCTTGCGATACCTCCCCTTAGAATTCAATGATCTTCAATATGAGCCAAGCAGAATTTTGATCCAAGTTTCCCAGATCTCGAATCTCCGGCTTTTATGAGCCAAAAATTGCAAAAATTTAACAAGTCCTATTTGTTTACAAATAAAAATTTTCAATTTTTTTTTACATTCTTGTACCAAATACTGAAAAGCATTGATTCTTTCATTAAAAAATTATTATAAATAAATACAAGGCTAAAATATTTCAATTACAAATATGCTGTGCAAAAAACATCCCGAGGTTGATAGAACGACCTTAATAGACTTTTGAGAAATACAAATTTAAAAAAACATTGGTTTTAGCGATTTCTCGCGCATGCGTAGCTCAAAGAAATTTTTTGACCCCGGAATCGATAGAATTTCGATAGAAATTTTTTGACCCCGGAATCGACAGAATTTCCTACCCGAACCTAAGAGGAAAAAAATTTTAAAGTTAACGTGAGTTTGTACAGAATAAGTAAGAAAAATTATCTCTCATTTTTCTTACTTTTTTTATAACAAGCTGAAGCACAAAAATGACTGCCAGAAATGAAGATTTTGCTCCAATAGGTTAAAAATTGGGCTGATGCTCTATTTTTTGTAGTACTTTTAAGGAAAAATACCTTGGAGATGTTCCGAAGACCCGACCATTAGTTTCACTCCCACTTCATTTAAATTCACCCATTATAATTATATTACTTTCAACTATCGTTTTAATAAATAAAAAAGTCTAATCAGATCTAGAAAAAGCCTTTTAAGCTGTCTAATTATCATTTCTATAGACTACAAATGAAAAAAAATAATAAAACAAAAATTTGTTAACGATATTTTAAGGCCATGAGATCGTATACGTTAAAAATTACGTAAAATAGACGAAAAATATAGTAAAAAAATTTATAACCGGTTTGTGTAACTACACAACCAACGAGCATGGAACATGTTCATTTATAACATTGATAATAAAGTATTTATTGTGTTCATAATATAAATATTTATATGCAAATATTTATATTTAGATTTTTATTATAGAAATCATGCTGCTTAGACATCAAAATGAACTAAATTAATTAAATTTTCAAATTATTATAGTTTTTTAAATAATATGAATATGAATTTATTTTTTATTAATTTTTATAATGAATTCTTAAAAATTCTGCACCAATGGTCCCTAGGTACTTCTGCACCAATACTCCATATGTACTTCTGCACCAAAGGTCTTTAGGGACTTCTGCACCATTGCTCCCTAGGTACTTCTGCACCAAAACTTCCTAGGTACTTCTGCACCAAAGGTCTTTAGGGACTTCTGCACCAAAGGTTCCTAGGTACTTCTGCACCAAAGGTCTTTAGGGACTTCTGCACCAATAGTCCCTAGGTACTTCTGCACCAATGCTCCCTAGGTACTTCTGCACCAAAGGTTCCTAGGTACTTCTGCACCAAAGGTCTTTAGGGACTTCTGCACCAATAATCCCTAGGTACTTCTGCACCATAGTTCCCTAGGTACTTCTGCACCAAAAGTCCCTGAATCGAAAATATTCTAAGTCCATTTGACCCCCCCCTAAAAACGTCAATTTTTGACCCCCCCCCTAAAAGCGTCAATTTTTGACCCCCCCCCCCCTAAAAACGTCAATTTTTGACCCCCCCCCCCCTAAAAGCGTCATTTTTTGACCCCCCCCCAAAAACGTCAATTTTTGACCCCCCCCCCCTAAAAGCGTCAATTTTTGACCCCCCCTAAAAACGTCAATTTTTGACCCCCCCCCCTAAAAGCGTCACTTTTTCACCCCCCCCCCCTGCCGAGCCGGACTTTTTCAAATACCCCATCCAATGAACATGTTCCATGTTAATATAGAGTTGCTGAACAAGCTCCAAAACTGTATCCTATTTTTTCTTATGATTTTTTTTCACTTTCTTGATGATAAAAAAGTAGTTTCTCGTCGAGTATGGTAGAAAAAGTTGAAATTTCGGGCCAATAAAAGTAAATGAAAAAAGGTTAAGAACCCTAAAAAAACAACGAATTTTCTATGCAAACAGTATTAAAATATTTAAATTGATGTAAAAAAATAGTTTAGGATACATTGTACAAGGTAACTTTACAAAAAAATACCAATAGGTAATCATTTTGACCGCTTAAAAAAGAAATTTTTTATTTATAACAAAAAATTTCAATTTTTTTCAAAGTAGCGTCAAAAAACGTGGTTTTAGCTCTTGCGCGACCTTTAAATGTTAATATTTCTTTACAAAAATTTAGGTAACTTATTTTTTCAACAAATGAAAACTTTTTTTCGATTACCCAGCTAAAAATTCGATATGTTGATTTTTTTGAACACCCGTAATGTTCACACATCCAACGAACATGGAACATGTTCACTTATAACAGACCTGGTTGTAAGTTAGAGCTCTTACTTATATATATCTCTATATATTATAAAGTTATAAACGCTGTCGCCTGAGACCTTTGGGCCAAAATGGTCCTTTTGGGCCAATTTGATCCTTTTGGGCCAAAGTGGACCCCTCTATTTTATATTATAATGCTAAAAGCGCTGACGCGTGAGCCCTTTGGGCCAAAATAGACCTTTTGGGTCAATGTGGTCCTTTTGTGCCAAAGTGGACCCCTCTATTTTTTATATTATAATGCTAAAAGCGCTGACGCGTGAGCCCTTTGGGCCAAAACAGACCTTTTGGGCCAAAGTGGACCTTTTGGGCCAATGTAGTCCTTTTGATCCTAAATGGTCCATTTAGGCCAGAACAGACCCTATGCATTATAATTCTGTAAATGCTGAAGCGTGAGCTCTTTGGGCCAAAATAAACCTTTTGGACTAAAATGGACCTTTTGGCCCAAAGTGGACCTTTTGGGCCAATCTGGTACTTTTAGGTCAAACTGGTACTTTCGGACCAATCTGGTAACACTTCAACCACTGTCACGAGAACCATTTTGGTCAAAATGAACAAAATACACCTTTCAGGCCAACATAGAACCATCTTCACAATACCTCAATCACTCTGCGGGGGTTGGCTTATCCTTTTGGCGCACTAAATCGAAATCATTTTAAGTTAACACCCCCCCGCCTAAAAACGTCAATTTTTCACCCCCCCCCCCTTTCCTGAAGAGACTTTTCCAGGTACTCCTCCCTATGAACATGTTCCATGTCAACTAGATCAGTTTTTGCTTTCAAAGGAGGAAGGAAAGGTTAAAATCTAAATTAACCAAATTTCTTTTAGCATACCTTATTATATTTAGCTAAGTCAAAATTCTGCCCAAAGAGAATATTTTCTCTAATGCTTGCATTAAACAGCCATGCATCTTGACTGGAGTAAGAAATACGAATATTTGATTCGTCCTTATAAAATCCTGTATTTAATTTAGAAGCATCCAATTGAAGTTCACCGTTCTTTGTCATAATTATTGAACCACTACTCAGAGGTAATTCTTGCAATAGAACATGAAAAAGTGAACTCTTTCCAGACCCAACAGTGCCCGTTAAGATACAAATACTTCCTGGCTCTATCGATAACGAAATATCATGTAAAGTAGGATTCTCTTGTCCAATGATCCAATTTGCTGAGACTTTGTGAAATATTACTTTAACTGATTCTAATATTTCTTTATCAGACTCTAGGTTTAAGGCACTTTTTTGAGTTGACAATTTTTTATTCGAATTAAGTATTTTTATCAAATTTTCCCTTTCTCTGAGAAGAAGAAATTTCTGAATAAAACAAAAAATTAATTCATTAGACTTATTGGTTCATAAGTTGGTTAACAAGTCAAATTATTCACCTGCATTCGATCTGTTGAAATTTTTGCTTCACCCAAAGATATTAAACTCAGAGGCAAAATCATCGAAAGAGGTGGTGTTAGAGATAATAAAACCCCGAATAAAACAAAGCAAATTTCAGCATTAAACTTTCTTCCATTTAAAATTAATATTATGAGAGTTACAAAAATAGAAATCCTGGAGTGATAAATAAACGTACTCATAAAAATACCTCGTAAGTAATAAGCCCACTTAATTTTATTCATTTCAGAAACACGTATATTGTTTATGATTTTTTCAAACGGTTTTTCCCAAACATACATTTTTATAACCTTTGTTATAATTAATAGATTATAATTTATTTAATTGATATTTTGCAAGTTTCATATTAAAGTTACCTGAATCCCAGAAATAAGTTCATTCATTAATTGTACTCTCCTGTCGGTTAATACTGCAGTTTCTGATCTGAGTCTTTTATTAATGCTAGTTATAATCATAGGTAATGGTAAGGCTAATAAAATGTGAATCCCTACTGTTATTAAAATTAAATAGCCTATAGAATCCCACATCAGGTAGCAAAAAAATACAATCTGAAATAAAATTATGAAATTATTATTTTCGACCTTAAAAAATTCTTAAATTATAAACCTGAATCGGTGTTATCCATATAAAGTGAAAATAAAAGAAAAACATGTCAAATCTTGAAACATCATTACTCATTAGGTTAACAATGTGTCCTACATCAACATTATTGATTTCCTGTCTATCTAAACGCATCATCTGAAGGCAAAAAGGATATTTTTATAATTTCATAACTCAAAGTAAAGACTTGAGCAATTAATGTTGTCTCTATGAATTTTTTTATAAATACCTTTTTATATAACAATGAACAACACGCAATGCGTGCACGCATACCAATCCTTTCAGATTCTTTAATGTAATAATTCCAGAGTATCGAGTCAATTAATTTAAATATTATCAATATCGTTGCATTAATAATAACTTGATTTTTGTCGCTTTCTGTCCATTTGCTATTAATTTTAAAATATTTAATAACATTACCTAAAAGTATAGGCTGAAACGATCTAAATGTTAATGTATTGGCAAGATGAATAAAACCAATTTTGAAGTTTGTCCAAAAAAAAGTTCGGATAAAAGCTTTTAAAAAACTTGCTTTATGTGAGTTTTTTAATATTTTCTTGTTACTTTCTTTACTTATCACATATTCGATGGTTTTTTGTTTTTCTAATTCTTTTTGCCATTCTCTAAAGTGAATAATTGGATTTTTTAAAATTATATTCAAAATTTAAAAAAAAAACAAAATTTATTAAATTATAAAATACTTTTCAAGAAGATTTCCAGAATTCAAAGATCTGTCATTTTCTTCTGGTTCGTGAATGTCGTTTGCAGAAACATTATTTTTTATGCCTTTTTTAATGACCCCTCGTGTCCACCTAAAATAAAATTTATATTTTTTTAAATAAATAAATAAATTTTATGAAATTAAAATTTTTTAGCTGTCTAACTCAAAATTTTATACATTTAATTAAAATTTTCTATCAAATAGTTAGCAAAATTTATATTTAAACTCTGCCTCCCGCTCGCTTTGGCACCCACCAGCACGGACCCTCTGGACCTCTCCAGCTTGAATTTTTTTGAAGATATATTGTTTTCGGTTACACAATGTTTTATTTCCTAAATTTTTTTTACCCGAAGTATTATCTGAAATTTAGCAAATCATTAAAACCTGCATCCATTCGATTTTCCAAAGAAATGTTGTTTTAGCTTATACGATGTTTTGTACAATAAAATTTTTTCAGCTGAAGTACACGCGAAAAAATGCTGGGAAGTTTCGGCCCTAAACTGTTCGTTACACCTACTATCGGTTTGAAAAAGATGTGAACCTCTCGTTTTTTCTTAATATTTTGGTTAAAAATAGAGATATTTTAATGAAACAAATTTTTTTTGAAAATTTAACTATATTTTTACAATTTCACCAAAGGAATATAGTTCAACTTTATTAGTTTCTGTTTTATTGCAAATGTAAGTCAAAAAACAAGAATTTTTTGAAATTTTTTTTCACTCCGCTGCTTTGGACCTCAAAAAAGTGTCGAAAAAATCATTTTTTTCTAGCCAAATTTTTACCACTGATAATATAACTCTTTATTTACACGTTGCTTTTTTAAAAATTTGAAAATATTAATTTGCAAATTTTCTATGACCTTTGAAAGACGAGACCTCTATTTCAGCAACAAATTGTTCGATTGGCTTCATTTTTTTTTTTAATAAATAGGTCTAGATTTGTATATTATAAATATATAATTGATTAAAGTAGCGAATTTCTAGTTTTAGAGCTAAAGCGAAATGAATCAAGGCACAGGTGCAATCTATTCATCCATTGTTTCTCAAAAAACTTTTCACACCTTCCTGCTGTTTCAAACTCCAAGAGGTAGAAAAAAAATATTTCTATTGTTTCAGAGTTTGAACGTACATTGTCATGCTTTTTAGGACATTAAAATCTGGGAAAATATAGAAAATAAAAATTGCAATTTTCAGAAAAGTATTCAATTTTTATAAATATTGTAAATTTTTTGATTCACCTGATAACAAAGAACTTTGAATCGCAAAAATCGGTCAATAATTGGCTTCAATAGAGCATAAAGTAAAAATAGGTATCAATTTTTATTTTGCTGATATCAGAGTCATTTTTTGGCCGATTTTCGCAATTCAAATTGCACATGAATCAAATTTTAAAGTAGAATATGATTTGAAATTTTCTTTTGTTTATTTAATCTTTAAAACTGTTTTTTAGTTTTTGCAAATTTTTTTAAAAAAGATTTTTTTGCTTTAAAACTGAGTATACTTAAAAAACTGATTAATGTGCAGTTTGAATTGCAAAAATCGGCCAAAAAATGACTCTGATATCAGCAAAATAAAAATTGATACCTATTTTTACTTTATGCTCTATTGAAGCCAATTATTGACCGATTTTTGCGATTCAAAGTTCTTTGTGATCAGGTGAATCAAAAAATTTACAATATTTATAAAAATTGAATACTTTTCTGAAAATTGCAATTTTTATTTTCTAACTTTTATAACATTTTATTATCTTATTAAGAAAAAGATAAAATCGCATATCACATCAGGTAAAAAATGAATACTTTATCAATTTTAAACCTATAAATAATGTTTTAAGTGAATTTGAAGTTAACTGGTGCGATGTTTAATCATTTTTTTTGACGGAGTAGCAACAACGGCAAGAGAAGTGACGGGTGTTCAAACAAGATGTAAAGAAATGAATCCTAAAATCTTATTTGTTCATTGTTATGCACATTGTCTAAATTTAAGTTTAGTTTCTTCTTGTGATCGAAAAATAACAGATTTATAGCAGATTATTTTGGTAATGTGCAATTTTTATATTCATTTATTGAAGGTAGTACAGCTAAGAACGCGATTTTTGAGAAAATAAGCAGGGAACTCGGAGTTAAATTAAAAACTTTAAAATCTTTATCTAATACTCGTTGGGCGTGTCGCCAAGAAGCAATTGTTGCTGTTGATGATAATTATAATGCAATTATTTCAACTTTAATGGACATTAGAGAAAATGGAACTCAAAGTGAAGATAGAGCAAAAGCAAATGTCAAATAAAATCCTTTGAATTTTTAATTGGATTAGCATAACAAGGCCAGTTTTATTAGTTTAAAAATTTTTTTAATTAAAAATTTATTTTTTTTTAATTATTTTTTTTTATGCGGAAGTTGACTGGACCTCATAGCCAACACTTTATGTCCTCAGCTTAAGAAAACGAGCAAACTCAAACTGCTCAAACAAAGACGATAGCCAGGCTAAAAACATCTAAAAGCCTCAACGGCCGATATTGTAGACTCGATTGTAGATACCTCTGACTCCATGGATTTCCAAGATAACTGTTCCACCGAAAGCCGAGAATCGACTCAGTCGACAAAAAAAATAAAAAATACTACAAAAGCGACTTTCACCAAAAAATCTTCTAAAAAACCGCCACCGATCTACATATATGAAGTAACTATGCTGAATTTAATCAAAATAGTACAAGATTTGAAAATTCCAGATAGTGAATTTACAATTAAATAAATCGACACAAAGTCACTAATAATCAATACAAGTAATGATGAAAATCATGATCTAGTTGTTAAAAAGTTAAGAAAATTAAAAATCCTTAACTATACTCATAATTTAACCAAAAACCGCCCGAAAGCTACATCCTCAAAGAACTCAAGAATCTAAACTTAAGCAATGTAGAGATACTCAAAATCTCTCCTATCACATTCAAAAACCGAAATAATCACACCTTCTGGTCCAAGTTTCTCCTGAGAGTGACCTAAACGCAATCGAAAATATCAGCCACCTTGCTCATCAGAGAGTAAGATCGGAAAAACTACTTAAAAAAAATATATATACCAGTGTACAAACTGTCAATGAGTTAGCCATACCAGCTCTCAATGTGCATTGAAATATAAATGCGTAAAATGCGACTCCTCCCATAATCCAGGAGAATGCAAAATCGTAGAAAAAGCAGACAAAATACAAATCGACTGTGTAAATTGTCCACGGCCCCACTATTAAAGAGATTGATAATATACCTTATTTCTTCTCCATTAATTAAGTTAAGAACGTTATCAAAATACTACCTAATAAAAAAACAACAGGCATTGATAACATACCGTCAATAGCCATAAAACACCTCCTACTCCTTCTAATTGGCGAATACACAATAATATTCAATAACTACACAAATATAGGTTACTACCCCTCATGTTGGAAAACAGCCAAAATACTACCATTATTTAAAAAAGGTAAAAATCCTAACGAATCTACAAGCTATAGACCTATAAGCTTAACCCCGATCATAAGTAAAGTATTCAAATGCCTTATCTGTAACTCAATCAGGAGATTCTCAAATATCAACAAAATAATCCCTGATAATCAGAATGTATTCAGATTTAACCATTCTACCACTCATGCTATAAATAAATTCTTATCCGACGCAAATTGATGAAAAAATAGTTAAAAAATAGAAAAGAGAGCTTTAGCTTGGAGAAAGCTTCAACATTACAGAACTTGGTTTTTTTTAATTTTACCCTACAAAGTATCATTTTTTAAATATATCATCTTCCAATTTTTTTCTAAATTCTGAAGTATTACAGCTTCACATAATTTTTTGGAAACTCATCTTTAGGTATTCACGTATTTTGCATACATTTTTTTTGCGACGGCTTATGAACAAATTCGTTGATCGACGTAATTTTTTTTTATACTAGACTATAGCGGGCTCACGTTGTTCGCCCGCATTATAATTTCCCCTTAGCTTTATTAAAAAAATATCAAAGAAATATAGGTTATAACCTATAAAGAAAATAGAAAAATTCAAATTTGTAAACAAACAATTTGATTGGTCTTTATATTGTCCACAAAATGGCGGCCCCCATAAAGCCCATCAATTTTTATATAATAGATTTCTGCTAAAATCAAGCTAAAAGCAAAGGCTATTTTCGGATAAGTATAGTGATTTGGCCCCCACAACCAAACCAAGCCTAAGAAATTGAATTCAAAAATTAGTGAATAAACTCTCGTTCGAATTGGACCTCTAGGCCACGACAGGACCCTAAAAACCTAAAAAAAACCCAAAAAGAAAGGTTTTTTTAGGCTTAATTTAATTTCTCCAACCCATGAACAAATAATTGGGTGGAAAACTTAAAATACTACAATGCACTGCTAAGAAAGCAAAAATGTACACAAAGTGTGGATAAAAAACGGTCGAAGAAATTAAATAAATCCTATAAAACCCGTTTTTTTTGTTCTTTTTAGGTTTTTGGGGACTTAAAGGACAATAGCCTTTATCTTCTAGGATATATGCTTACCTATGAATTATAAGCAAATAAATTTAAAAAAAATTTTTAAATAAATAAATAAATAATCAAATAATTTGTAGTAAAAAAAAAATTAATTATTTAAAAATTAAAAAAAAAAAATACAATGCATCAGCTTGAAATCGAACCCAGATCGCCCGCGTGCAGGCGAGCATTCTACCATTGAACCATTTCTTCCATTGATTCTAGTTTCCTGTCTTGTTCGTTACAAACAGTCGCAAAATTTTTTCACTGTCGGAAAATTGAAAATTTAGTAAATTTCCGTACGAAAAAATAAGCAAAGGGAAATTTTAAACAAACGCGAAAGTATTTAAATATAAAATAGAAAAATACCAAAGGTGTTTGGTGCAGTAACACTTGAGAAATCTGTGATATAAAGTTTGTGCTATCGAAGTAGTAATAATGACCATGTGGAGTGAAAATGAAAAGAAAGTTACTTAAAAACTACGTAAACTCTAAAATTATTGTTATTATATAGATATCACAGAAATTATATTATATTTTTATGTAAGTTACTGATAGTAATCAGTGACAAGTTTGTACACAGAGTCCTATTTGGATACGTGTATGTAACGTAAAGTCGAAATAATAAATGAACCACTGATGCTTTACGTTACGGTATAAATTATTTTGTACGTTATAAACGATCAAAAAAATGCTTTATTTTCGGGAAATTTAGTAGACTTCCGTACAATAAATTCTTGTGGTTACTTGAATTGTAAAAAATGAATATCCTCATTCCACACAGCTTTTCTAAATATAAATTTCTACCTAACCATATGTCTTTCTTACTCTAAAAAACTGATGTTTGATCAAAATCTGTTGCTCGATCGCGTTTTGTTCCTGTTTTGATTTGTCGCACTGATTTTGTCATGCACGCGATTCATATTTTTTAAGGCGCAATCTACGTCAGCGTTTGTATGCGTATACGCATGCAAATATTTGCATAGTGCCAACCTATGCAGAGAAAAAAAATAATTATAGTCCGCGATGAATGGCGCGAAAATTCAAATTTTAAATAACACGAAAGGTAATAAACTTGTTAAATAGTTTAATTTTTAAAAAATTATTGTTAATGAAACCATTTTACTTTATTTTAAGTTTATTTTTAAATAAATTTTTTAAAAATTTAATAATTTTAACCATTTAGGTTTTTAGATTTATTTAAATTTTGAATTTCCTCGCTTTAATTATCGCACTAGAGGGAGCAGCAAAAGTATTATGAAAATAAGCACAGGTTGGCACGATGCAAATATTTGCATGCGAATTCGTATACAAATGCTTACGTAGACTCAGCCTAATGGGCGCTAGCGGTATAGAATACAAGAAATGCTTCGTTCACAAATGCTTGCGCGTTATACAATTTTTAATATCCTTCAAAATACTTAATTATTAATAAAATTTTGTGTATTTATAATTATAATTAATATACATTAGAATACAAGGAAATAAGAAATATAATAATTTTATTATTTTATTATAGAATCTTTTAATTCTAAAATTTTGTCATCGACTTTATCTAATTGGTCAATTCAATGATGCTTTGTAGTTTCAGCAGCGTATAAAAATTGTATTAAATATAAATATTTTCTAATTTATGCTATAAACTGTCTAATAGAACACTACGTCTGTAGATGCGACACATAATATATGAAAACTCATTCGAGTATTTCGTCATCCTATTATAAAATTTCGCCGTACAGAACAAAAGAAAAATTTAGAAATATGATTTTAACGTTCGTTATTTATTATAATAATAAAAATTTATTTTGAAGGATAAAAAGAGTTCTGGCCCAAGGAACAGTAATCAATATTTGCATTCAGATGCGATATCAAATATTTTTTTCAGTAAGATATGTATAAGATGATATGAGTTGATTATGAGAGTAAAAATAGCTTTGCAATTAAATTTTAATATTCTCTTAAAATTTAACTTTCATCAATTAGCGATTTATACTTTTTCTTACAAGGGGAGTTCAATACATTTGGAACACCAAATTACACCAAATGGTTATGGATAAGTTTGTTATGTTGAAAAAACATGCCAACTACCCTCCGTTCCTTTCAATGGGCCTTCTGGGTCTTGAAACGCAGGGTTCAATGTTATAAAATAGGATTTTTTGGTAATTTTCAATGAAACGCTAAAACCTCCCAAATTTAGCAAAACTCTTCTGATTGGTCTAATTTTTTTGGTGTAAGTATCACCTTTCAAACGCCGTAAACCGCAATTAATTCTCTCATCACTATAACCAATTAACCGAATGGTCATTTTTGGTTAAAAATGACCAATTTTTAAATTGCTGCCAAATTTGTAATTTTTGACGAAAATGGGTTTAATAAGTCTCAAAATATTTCCACAAGCTTCTAATTTCCAAAAAATTTTTACTCTACCTTTTTCAATTAATTGTTAATCAGATATGATAATTTAAAGTCGGAGTCCCAATTTTATGATTTTTTAAAAAAGTTCATTTTTAATGTTATCTTTGAAGAGCCATTTCTTAAAAACAACTTAAGGAAATGAGACGAGTAAAGAATTTTTGAAAACTTAAAGCTTGCAGAAATTCTTCGAGGCATATAAAACCCTTTTGTCAGAAATTACGAATTTGGCAGTAATTTAAAAATTGGTAATTTTTAGCAAAAATAGCCATTTGGTTAATTGGCTACATTGATGACAAAATTGGTCATAAAAAATTGCGGTTTACGGTGTTTGAAAGGTGATACTTACACCAAAAAAATGAGATGAACCAGAAGTGTTTTGGTTAACTTGTGAGATTTAAGCGTTTCATTGAAAATTACCAAAAAACCCTATATTATAACATAGAACCTTGCGTTTCTAGGCCCAGAAGGCCCATTGGATGGGGGGGTGAATGAATGAAGAGGAGCCGGCATGTTTTTTCAACATAATAAACTCATCCATAACCATTTGGTGTAGTTTGGTGTTCCAAATGTATTGAACTCCCCTTGTTAGTTTGATTTCACATTCAACTTCAGAGTCAAGTGATTTTCTTGCAAACAGAAAAATATTGAAACGAAGATTACAATTTTAAGGAAACTTAATGCGAAAAATCTTAAAAAGTTGTACATATTAAGTAATTTAATTTTTACGTACCATAAAAATAACGAGCTTAAAAAATTCGCATTTGCAGACTTTTTTTGATTTTTATATTCTTCGTTGTCCATTGCAAAAATTTATATAAATTTGAAATTAAATTTCGACATTAACTTTTTTTTGAAATTTAATTATTTTATTTTAAGTAAATTAAACAGCGTTTTCATTGAAAATATTATTAATATTAATATGAAATTATTTTATACGTGGCTTTAAATTCTTGTTTTATATTTCAATGACAATAAATATTCGATAAATATTAAATTATCAACAAAAAAAATAATTTAAAACGTAAGCCTTATCGCGCAGTAATTATTTTAGATTAAAATTTTCCTGTTACTTCCGTAATTGCTGTTTGAAAAGAAAATTAAAGAATTTAAATAAATGTCAACAGAAGCTATATTTCAAGTTTAGAGATCTTAAATCTTTTCTAAACTTAATGAATCAAGCTTAGGAATTCAGCTATATTTCAGAAAATCTAAAGGACCCCGCACAAATCTTTTGGAGATTAGATCCCGGCCAAATTAACTGGAAATTTAGCACGTCATTATTTAAGTCATTCTGAGCAATAATCTTTACGGGCGCAAAGCCTAGAAATGGCTAGTTTTTGAGTTAGCAGGCCAAAAACATTTAGAAATAGTACTCAAATACCCTTAATAATATTTTAAGTGATAAAAGAAGATGCCCGAATCTGTTTGGTCCTAAAGCAACGCATCTTAATATTAGATAGCCTTATAATTCTGTTTTTCAACCTTATTCAAGTATGCTACCATATAGGTGGCGATCAGTTTGTTATGTTAAAGAAATATCCTCTACTAAATCAGTTTAATCTCATAGGTTTCCTGGGCCTAAAATAGTAGACCTCAACATTAGATAACCTCATATGATGCCTTATATTGATGTTAATTTGATTTTTTATTAAATTTTTGATACTAATATTTAATATTATATAGCTCAGAACACTTATTATTATTTTTTTTTTTGAAACATTTAATTTATAATGACTAATTATTTGGATATTATTAATAAATGCATTACGTTTAAAATACCCTGCCAACTAGCTGACACTAAGGTTCCTCAAACAATGAGCTTAATACTTCAATATGCCACAGATATCACCAATTACAAGCATGCAATCATACATACATTTCTATTAACTTTTAAAAGTTTTTTTGATCAAAACTTTTTATTGATCAAAAATTTTGGAACAAATTTTCAAAAAATTAATTATCAGATTCGAGATATCGAGTAAAAAACATATTTTCAAATATAAGTACTTTCATGGAACTAAATGAAGTATTAAACCAAAAAAAAAAAAAATATTGCAGTTTTTTTAATTTTTTTGTTTTTTTAATTTTCAGAAAAAAATTTTGAAAACATTCGGAATCAGATCCAAAAAATTACTATAAACGAACTTTCTAAAACTAGTACTCTCATAGAAATAAATTAGGAACTACGTCCAAAGAGAAAAAAAAATTGGTGTTTTTTGTATTTTTTTGTGACGAAAATTTTAGTGAAAAAATTTTCAAAAATTTAATTATAAGATTCAAAATATCGAGTAAAAAAGATACTTGATATTAGTACTTTCATGGAAATAAATGAGGTATTACATCCAAATAAAAAAAAAAAAAGTAATTTCAGATTTTTTGATGAAAATATTTTTGAAAAAAAAATTAGGTCTTAATTTCATAATAAAAGTAAAAATAATATTTTATTGACCAGAATTGGAGCTGAACTTAATTTTTTATTGTTTCAAATTATTTAAAATAAATAAAACAATACAAATTAATTTGAGGTGTAACAATTTTTTTATTTCACAATATTTCACCAACAAATCCGTTGGCCTCTTCAGGTGATCTGAATACAAAAATTATATAATTTTTTCTTAATTACTAATGAACAATATGAGAATTTAAAAACATTTTTATATTAACAATGTGTTAAACTTACATAAAAATACTTGTTTTTTTGAGCTATGCGACACTGGGTGCTGCCGACATGAGACTAATTATTTTTTATTTTTTAAAAAAATAATTTCATAATGGTTGTGAAATAAGACCGGTTACACACACACACACACACACACACACACACACACACACACACACATACAGACGTTTTTTAAAAACCGGTTTTTTAGCTTCCTGAGGTCCCAAAACGTGCTTATATGCCAAAAAATCAAAAATCAAAATTTGACCCATCACAATGGTTCCTCATTGAGGAACCAAAAAAATATATCTGCAAAAAATGTGAAAAAAAAACCGACAGGACTTTATTAACATTATCATATCATTAACGTCTGGTTAAAATTATGTATGATTATTTGATTAAATTAAAGCAGGTAAAATTCACACGATAAAAACTTTTAATATCTTTAATAATTCTTAATTATTAAAATTAAATATTTCCTGCGACTACCTAATTAAAATTTATAACTTATATATTATGATTTATTATAACACCAGTCTTTTGTAAATATATTTTAAGCAATAAATAATAAATTGAGTCTGTATTTTTACTTTTTTTAAAATAATTAAATACATTTCTATAAAAGTGATAGAATTAGTTTTTATTATCATTTTGTTGAATTTAAATAAATTAAATTTTATCTTAAACTTTTTTTAAACTAAATTTTTAAAGTATCAAAAATTAAATAAAACTAAAAAGAAGCATAAATCAGATAGCAGTATACAGAATGAAACAAAGTTAATTTTGTTTACAATTTTAATTTAATATAGCTTTTATAAGAGTAAACTTTTTTTTTTATTTGAACTGATTTTAACAAATTAAAAACCTACTATTAACATTTTACATTTTATTTTTTTTTAATTTTGGAACCTGGTATATGCCAACTAAAAATAATTTTAAATACAAACGCTTGCTTATTTCATTCTTATTTTGGTTCCTCAATGAGGAACCATTGTGATAGGTCAAATTTCGATTTTTGGGCATATAAGCACGTTTTCAGACCCCAGGAAGCTAAAAAACCAGTTTTTAAAAAAAGTATGTATATGTGTGTGTGTGTGTGCGTGTGTGTGTGTGTGTGTGCGTGTGTGTGTAACCGGTAAAATTTCACAACTATTATGGAATTAAAAGTAAAAATAATATTTTATTGACCAGAATTGGAGCTGAACTTAATTTTTTATTGTTTCAAATTATAATAAATAAAACAATACAAATTATTTTGATGTGTAACATTTTTTTATTTCACAATATTTCACCAACAAATCCGTTGGCCTCTTCAGGTGATCTGAATACAAAAATTATATAATTTTTTCTTAATTACTAACTAATTTTTTTTTCAAAAATATTTTCATCAAATAATCTCAAACTACTTTTTTTTTTTAATTTGGATGTAATACCTCATTTATTTCCATGAAAGTATTAATATCTAGAAGTATCTACTCGATATTTTGAATCTTATAATTAAATTTTTGAAAATTTTTTTCACAAAATTTTCGTCACAAAAAAATACAAAAAATACCATATTTTTTTTTCCTTTTGGACGCAGTACCCAATATATTTCTATGAGGGTACTAGTTTTAGAAAGTTCGTTTATAGTAATTTTTTGGATCTGATACCGAATTTTTTCAAAATTTTTTTCTCAAAATTAAAAAACCAAAAAAATTAAAAAAACTGCAATATTTTTTTTTTTTTGGTGTAATACCTCATTTAATTCCATGAAAGTACTAATATCTGAAAATATTGTAACCGGTGATATTGGCAACCATTATGGAATTAAGACCTAATTTTTTGTTCAAAAATTTTTTCATCATAAAATCTCAAACTAATTTTTATTTTTTTTATTTTGGATGTAATACCTCATTTATTTCCGCGAAAGTACTTATATTTAAAAGTATGGTTTTTACTTGATATTTTGAATCTGATACTTAATTTTTTAAAAATTTTTTTCACAAAATTTTCGTCACAAAAAAATAAAAAAAATACCAAACTATTTTTTCTCTTTGGACGTAGTACCTAATTTATTTCTATGAAAGTACTAGTTTTAGAAAGTTCGTTTATATTAACTTTTTGGATCAGATACCGAATTTTTTCAAATTTTTTTTCTCAAAATTAAAAAAACAAAAAAATAAAAAAAATTGCAATATATTTTTTTTTTTAGTGTAATACTTCATATAATTCCATGAAAGTACTAATATCTGAAAATATTGTAACCGGTGTAGTATAGGCCAGGAGCATGGTTATATTTGCGATTTTTTTTAAAAGTATGTCCATGGAATTTTTCGACGGTATATATAGTTTTTGGGGTCGCTGATTCCAAATCCGAAGTCCGTTTTGACCTAACCTGGTCCAATTTTGCGTAATTGCCCATTTTAGGTCATTTTTAACGTTTTTTTGCCATTTTTTGTTAAAATTTTTAATATATTACCATTTTTCTCACACGACACTAATGTATTTTGGGTTTCTATACCTAATTATCATATAATATACACTGAAAAAAAAATCCGCTTGCGGCAAGCGGAATTCCGCTTGTAGCAAGCGGAATTTTTTTTCTCGTCAAACGATTGCAAATGACTTGAAACGTAAAGAAAATTAAAAAAAAAATTTTTTCCCGCTTACTTGGGATATGCGTATTTCGGTATGACGAGATTTGAGAAAATTTTGGAAAAAGAAAAGAAAAAATGTTTTTTTTAAATTTTCTTTACGTTTCAAGTCATTTGCAATTGTTTGCAAAGAAAAAAAAATTCCGCTTGCCACAAGCGGAATTCCGCTAGCCGCAAGCGGAATTCCGCTTGCCGTAAGCGGATTGTCCGCTTGCCGCAAGCGGAATAATTCCGCTTGCGGCAAGCGGATTTTTTTTTTCAGTGTAGTATATCTACTCATACAAAAAAAAAATTGTAGCCCATAATAGGTATTCTTAGGCTATTTTTCACACTTTTTGGGCTAATTTTAGTTATTTTTTGAAATAATACCAATTTTTATCTACAGCTTCTAAGGTAGTTAAATACAAATATTATTTTTAATTTATCTAAAAACGCCGCAATAGCCCTTAATAGGCACTTGTAGGCTGTTTTTAACGTTTTTGGGGTAATTTAAGCTATTTTTATGAACTAATACCAACTTTTTTCTACAGCTTGTGGCTTTCAGGCCACTAAACGCAAATAACACATCTTTTTTTAACAAATAATGTCCAGTGGCCCATAATACGCGATTTGCGATGGTTTAAATTCATCTAAAAAAAACGTTATAGTATTAAAAAATTTTTGAGAATTAATTCTTTATTTCAAATGCTATATTATATTGTCAATAGTGGTGTTAAAAAAACTCCACTTCATGTTTTAACGGCAATTACTATTCATAGTACCTTTAGAGCTAAAACCATGATTAATAGCCTACACCGAATGGGTGTAGTATTTCATACAACGAAGGGTAATTCCATGGATAAATAGCACAAAATGGAACGCGAGGTCTCAGAATTAAAAACTTTTATTTTTATTCGAAAAAACTACTTACAATAAGATGATTCACCAAATCTGAAGGTTTTTTATAGATTTTTAAGAAAGTTATGCTGTTCTAAAGTTTTTTGGTAAAATTGCTCTCCTCAGCTACCATTTTTGAAAGTTCCGTAAAAAAGCTCCGGAAAACGTTAAAAAATAAAAAAAAAAAAGGTTTTCGATGTAAAATTTGATGATGAATTCGAATTTTCAGTCAGATTTTCCCCATTCTGTACCCATTCGCGGGAAAATTCCAATTTCTGCCCCGAATTTGACAACTTTAAGTGAAAATAGCCGAAAGGTTTCCCACTGAAAAAAAAATTTTTTCTTCTGAAATTTTTCCAAAAGTTCATATATATCATAGAAAAAATTTTCCTGAAGATAATTTTTGATATAGAGAGTAATGCTGATTTTTGTGAATTTTTCAATTTTCTCATTTTCGACTTGTTAGTTATTTTGCTAATTTCACGCTTAGTCACGTGACCAAATGAAAATCTGACAAAAAAATTGACTTCTGCAGGAAATTTTACAAGGGTATAGTAATTTTGGTAGCCATAGAATGATACATTTTAATTTGATAAAATAATTAAAATTGATTATAAAAATTTAATAAAAATGAATATTTTTAAAATGGGATTTTCTTGATTTTTTTACATTTTTAGCCTAAAAATCATGAAAAATCTTAAAAAAAGTACTTCTTTTGGGGAAACAAAAATTAGTTTTACTAATAATGAAAAGTCAGTTTTTTTTTTAAGTTTAGAGTTTATTTTTCATCGAAATGTCTATAAATGATTAAAAAAGTACACAAAAATCAATAAAATCACATTATTCAATTTTCATTTTTTCCATATTTTTAAAATCAATTTTATTTATTTTGTCAAATTGAGATGTATCATTTTAAGGCTACCAAAATTACTATACCCTTGTAAAATTTCCTGCAGAATTCAATTTTTTTGTCAGATTTTCATTTGGTCACGTGACTAAGCGTGAAATTAGCAAAATAACTAACAAGTCGAAAATGAGAAAATTGAAAAATTCACTAAAATCAGCATTACTCTCTTATATCAAAAATTACCCTCAGAAAAATTTTTTCTATGATATATATGAACTTTTGGAAAAATATCAGAAGAAAAAATTTTTTTTCAGTTGGAAGCCTTTCGGCTATTTTCACTTAAATTTGTCAAATTTGGGGCAGAAATTTGAATTTTCTCGCGAATGGGCACAGAATGGGGAAAATCTGACTGAAAATTCAAATTCCTCATCAAATTTTACATCGAAAACCTTTTTTTTTTTATTTTTTACTTTTTCCGGAGCTTTTTTACGGAACTTTTAAAAATGGTGGCTGAGGAGAGCAATTTTACCAAAAAACTTTAGAACAGCATAACTCTCTTAAAAATCTATAAAAAACCTTCAGATTTGGTGAATCATCTAATTTTAGGTAGTTTTTTCGAATAAAAATAAAATTTTTTAATTCTGAGACCTCACGTTCCATTTTGTGCTATTTATCCATGGAATTACCCCGAAGTGAAAAGAATTCGCACAAGTATTGCTCTTTAATCGCCTATTATGGGCCACTGGACATAATTTGTTAAAAAAATATATGTTATTTGCGTTTAGTGACCAGAAAGTCACAAGCTGTAGAAAAAAGTTGGTATTAGTTCATAAAAATAGCTTAAGCTTAAATTACCCCAAAAACGTTAAAAACAGCCTATAAGTGCCTATTATAGGCTACTTCACCCTTTTTACATAAATTAAGTATAATATTCATATTTAACTGTCCTAAAATACTGAAAAACCAGAAGCTATAGATAAAAATTGGTATTATATCATAAAAATAGCTAAAATTAGCCCAAAAAGAGTGAAAAATAGCCTAAGAATCCCAATTATGGGTTACCATTTTTTTTTGTATGAGTAGATATCCTATATTATATGATAATTAGGTATAGAAACCCAAGAAACATTAGTGTAGTGTGAGAAAAATGGTAATATATTAAAAATTTTAACAAAAAATGGCAAAAAAACGTTAAAAATGACCTAAAATTGGCAATTACACAAAATTAGACCAGGTTAGGTCAAAACGGACTTCGGATTTGGAATCAGCGACCCCAAAAACAATATATACCGGCGAAAAATTCCATGGACATACTTTTAAAAAAAATCGCAAATAAAACCATGCTCCAGGCCTGTACTAGTGTTACTTCACAACTATTATGGAATTAAGAGAGAAATTTATGTATGATTGCATGGTTGTAATCGATGATATCAGTGGCATATTAATGTATTAAGCTCATTGCTTGAGGAACCTTAGTGCCAGCTAGTTGGCAGGGTATTTTTCTTGTTACCAAAATTTAAAATACCCTGCGAACTAACTGGCACTAAGGTTCCTCAAACAATGAGCTTAATACATCAATATGCCAATGATATCACCGATTACAACCATGCAATCATACATACATTTTTCTCTTAATTCCATAATAATAGTGAAATATCACCGGTTACAATATTTTCAGATATTAGTTCTTTCATGGAATTATATGAGGTATTACACCCAAAAAAAAAAAATATTTCAGTTTTTTTAATTTTTTTGTTTTTTCAATTTTGAGAAAAAAATTTTGAAAAAATTCGGTATCATATCTAAAAAATTACTGTAAACGAACTTTCTAAAACTAGTACTCTCATAGAAATAAATTAGGCACTACGTCCAAAAAGAAAAAAAAAATTGGTATTTTTTGTATTTTTTTGTGACGAAAAGTTTGTGAAAAAAATTTTCAAAAATTTAATTATAAGATTCAAAATATCGAGTAGATACTTCTAGATATTAGTACTTTCATGGAAATAAATGAGGTATTACACCCAAATTTTTTGATGAAAATATTTTTGAAAAAAAAATTAGCTCTTAATTTCATAATGGTTGCGAAATATGACCGGTTACATACACACACACACACACACACACATACATACACATACAGACTTTTTTAAAAACCGGTTTTTTAGCTTCCTGAGGTCTCAAAACGTGCTGATATGCCAAAAAATCAAAAATCAAAATTTGACCCATCACAATGGTTCCTCTATGAGGAACCAAAAAAAAAGTATCTTATCTGAAGTATATAGATAAAAATTTTTTTTGTTTAATTTTCTTTATGTTTTAACTCATTTGCATTAATATGGAACAAAAAAAAATTCTGCTAGCCACAAAAGTTTGGATTTTTTTTAAAGATAAAATTCTTTATCAAAATAACAAAAATAATCATCACAGACGACAATATTTATTCTGACGTTCTGTAGATCAAAATATTTACTTTTCAGAAATTTCTTATTTGTTTCATTAAAAAAAAACCCATTGCATTATTAATGAAATTACGCCGTGCCGGCCTTTATTTCTGGAGATAAAATTCATCTAATATAATGTAACTCATTTTTAAAATCAACTCTTTTTCTGTTTATCTTTCTTCATTATTAAATTTAACTCTAATTAATGTCATAAAAAAACAAAAGTTATCAAAGCAGGAGTTTTTATTATTGCCGAGGACGCGTCTATCACTAAAATGAGAAAATTGAGATTTTATTTTAGTCATAAAGCTGACATTAAGTGATAGCCAGTGAATCTTGTAACCTGCTAAATATAATACTGATTTACAAATGTGAATCTAAGTATAGATTGAAAATAATTAAATGTTTAAAATGCAAGTTGTGAAAATAAAAAAAAAGAAACAACAAAAATAAAAGGGATTTAGACATTAAAGAAAGTATTATTTTTTATGCTCATTTTTAAAGGTAAAGAATTTCGTTTTTAAAATTTTCAAATAAATAAAAAGCGTCAAAATTTTTTGTTGAGAAAAATTTGTAGAAAGAAATAACAACAGGTCAGAAGCATGACATCTGATGATTTAAGCCACGGCTTTATTTTTATTTTGAAAAAAATTTGACGATTCGAAAATATTGCCTTTTTTCTTGATACACTATTACAATCTAGCTGATGAGTGCATGATTGCTACATTAATTTGAATTTTTTATATTCAAGTTTTTTGATAATTTATTACATATTTTTATCATTCCAAATTTCAAATGAAAAATTTGAAAAACATGTTAAAATTTATTATTAAATTTATAGGATACAAGTAATAAAGTCCAGTTACGAAGTTACAGGACATGTTAATATGTCTATAAAAATGTATAATAATTATATTCGGTGTGAGACTTGTAATGAATACGACTGTGATTTAATGGAAAATCTCGTTTTACTTTTGTTTCTTATACTATAAAAGTTTATTTTTTGTTGACTCACAGAAAACAAATTAATCAAATATTAAGTTATACTAATTTTTTGACTTGAATATTTCTCTAAAGATCAATCATAAGGGTTTTGGACTAAAATCAAATAAACCGAAAGAAGATAAATTAACTGAGCAAGATGATATTGCTCTTATTTGAAAACCATCTAAGTTTTAAAATTATGCGGTTAGCTTGAAATGGTATCGTCAAAAATAATTGATTTCCGATAATAATTGAATTTTTTTATTATTTCCTAAATTTTAAAAATAACCATTTTTAATTTTCATAGATCACACAAGAATTCAAAGTAAAACTTCGAAAGTTAGCTTCGACCACGCTATTCTAACAATAAAAAATTTAACCAAATAATATGACGGAGGCAAGTTTTTAAAGCAATAACAAAATATGGCTCAAATTATTCATTAACTTGCAATCTTAAAGTTCACGGTAATTCAAGTTAGAAATTTTAATCATTCTAGCATAAATAATTTTATTCTTTTGTTTAGACCCTGCTGCTCCTACTTTCATTAAACACAACTTTAAAAAAAATCTCGCATAAAATCGTAAAAAGTGCTAAACTGCTGCTAAGAATATGAAAAAAAAAATAATTTTTACAAAATTAAAAGTTATAAATATTATGTATACAGTATTATACCTATTTTAATGTATGATTTTTATTTTATTCAACTAAATTGTTTTTAGCTGCTGGTATTATTTTTACTGTGGGCATAAATGTAAAAATAATTTTTTTCTCTATCAATAAATGTAAAATATAAAATAAAAAATAATTATTAGTATTTTAATTTCTTGTTTTAAATTACAGTATCAATAAATATTTAGAAATTATTTCTTTTAAACTTACTTATTATCGTTTTTTTATCCTTCAATACATAATAAAGTTCTCTTGTTTCTTATGTTCATTGCTTTCATCACAATTCTGAATCATCAGTTCTAGAAACTATATAGTTACCTTATTTATAATTTTGAAATTCCTAACAAGGAGAGTGTCAAATGTTTGGGAAGCCGATTTGCTTCTGAATTTCATAAATAAAGTTCAAAATATTATTAAAAATATATTTAAAGCTATTTGCCCCGACAAATTATTGGTACTTCAGTTCCTCAAGCAATGATAAAATATTCGTGACGAATAAAATCTATTCAATACATAAGAGTCTTTCTTTGCCAAAACAGCAATGGTGGGCAGGTTGGGTCATCGTATCAGCCTCAAATTTTTCCCATGTTTTTATAACATAAAGATAGGAAAATTCTGAAATTTTTAGCCTTCTAGGTCTTAAACAGCCCGAGTTATGGCCAATCAAACTCATTAGGTGGCTCTCGACCAGCGCTAGTGCTTTTCGGGAAAATGGTTAAAAATCATAAATGTAAGCTTGAAAAAAAATTCTGAAAGAGTATATATGTTTGCAAACCTTCAGTAAATCCATTTCTGCCATTAGTTTTTTGGAAAAACCCTGGGAAATTCCGGAAAATGGGAAAATTCGTTTTAAGAAAAATTGTAATATCCCATTTTCCGCCATTTTTTTTTGAAAATTTTTTTTTGAAAATTTTTTTCAACCGAAATCCCATCGATCTGTCCGAAAAAAAATTTTGATTTCGACCATTAAGGTCGATTTTAGCCTGTTTTAGAATAATTTCACATTTTTTATACTTCTTTATTTAATTTTCCACAAGGGGTTAAAATAATTGACTTTTTTTCTTTCAGAATCGAATAGCCAGGGAAAAATTATTCCTAAATAAAAAAAAATTACTATTTTTGATGAAAATTAACCAAGTTATGGTCTAGTAAAGATACTGTCAAAAACTATCATTTTTATACTAATTCCAATTTTAGGCTCTAAAACGACATTTAACTTGAAAAATGCATAACTCGCTTAAATTTTATCGTGAAATGAAGTTTTGAATTATTATCGAATATTTTTTCCTTGGCTATTTATTTATCCAATAAAAAAATTAATTTTATTGACAGTAGAAATTTATTTTTTTTGTTAAAAAATGATTATAATCAAAAACAGTCATTAACATGTTACATTAGTTTTTGACCAAAAAAAAACTTTTTATCGACTAAACTAATTTTTTTCTTGCATAAAAGAATAGCCAAGAAAAAAATATTCGATAATAATCCGAAACTTTTCTTTTTACGATAAAATTTAAGCGAATTATGCATTTTTCAAGTTATAATGTCGTTTTAGAGCCTAAAATTGGAATTAGTATAAAAATGGTAGTTTTTGACAGTATCTTTACTTGACCACACGGTAGAGCTGCTTTGGTTGAATATTAAACCAAAAACTGCGATATTCAACCAATCGGTTGAATTTTCAACCAAAACTAGTTTAATTTTCAACCAAAAGCTAAAATACAAAATAAAAACGATGTTTTTATATAGTACATGGGAATCCATTAAAAGTGAATGAATTTTATTATATTATTGTAATTACTAATTTTTTATGTACTACTTCTTTTGGCTTTGAAACTGAGGAATGACTAATTAAAAAGGTTATCCTACGTAGAATAACAAAATGGCGGCTACCTACAGAAAGTTAAAATGAAATAAAAAGCCTTTAATTTTCGGGCAAAAGCAGCTGTAAAAATTTTTGAGAACATAAAAATACTAAAACTCGACGACATCCCGAAATTAGTGCATTTATTAAGTTGCTTAGTAAATTTAAAGTAAATTGGTGCAGATTTTATCGCGCAATCGTGTGCATTACTTTTCAAAAACGCCGTTTCGAGTAAAATGGCTTTAGAGTTTTAGATGAATTTTTTCGGTACTTTTAATTATTACTAGATAGGGTATTTGAAAAAGTTTGGCTAGGCAGGGGGGGGGTAAATAAGTGACGTTTTTAAGGGGAGGGGGTGAATAGAATATTTTTTATTTATATGGACTTAGAATAATTTTAAGTGGAAATCTGGGCCTGATTAGGCCCTGATAAGAACAAGAACTTAAAAAATTTTCAAAAAATTTTGTAAATATTCGATAAAAATCGTAAATTTACTAAATTTAGTATATTCTCGAAAAATTTGAGAATTCTCGATTTTTTTTGTGAATTTACGAAAAAAGTTGTAAATTCACAACTATTTTTTGAAAATTTTCGAGAAAAAAATTGTAAATTATCAATTTTTCTTGCGAATTCACAAAAAAGAATCGAGAATACTCGAATTTTTTGTTAATATACTAAATTTAGTAAATTTACGATTTTTTTCGAATATTCACAAACTTTTTCGACAATTTACTAATTTTTCGAAAATGTTCTAATTTTTTTGTTAATATAAGAAAGTTACTTTTTACAGTGTACTTTATGTTTATGGACTTACGATAATTTATATTTCAGGATTTATTGTAATTTCGATTTTTGGATTTATTAATGTTATGAGTGACATGAACATGTTCCATGCTCGTTGGTTGTGTAGTTACACAAACCGGTTATAATTTTTTTTTTATTCGTTAGAGAAATTTATAACAGAAAACTCTAGATCAAAAAAATTAAAATCTGTCACGTAGTTTTAGAGAAATCTTAATTAGAAGGTATGTCACAGTTTTCTAAATAAGAATACAAATTTTTTTTTCGTAGAATTTAACAAAATATTTTTTTGCCCTCCCGGGCGTAAAACTCGTGTGTAAAAAATTTTCTGAACTCGTTCTACGCCTAGGTGGGCAAAAATAGTGTAAGCACTATGGGCGAAATACTTTAGACACGAGCGTGAACACAATATATCACTCGTGCCGAAACTTTTACGCCCTTGATACTTAATATACTATTTTTTTGTATATTTAAGTAGACTTATAAGTTATCAGTGATTTTTGAGCCATAAAGTTATCTTATTTGCTATTTTTTACCATTTTGGCACGGCTAAATTTGGCGTCATAAACAATCGCGAATATTAGCAAAATTTGTTCATAATTTCTATCAACCAGTTCCGACATAATTTCTAACTATATTTAACAAGAAGGATTTAAAAATAAATTTTTTTTACATACTCTTGAGACATATATAAAGTAATTAATAAAAAAAAAATTTGATTATTAAAAAAAAAATTATAGGTAAACGACAGGAAGTTAAAGCATACAATATTAAGTTTAAAAAAATTTATCATACTATGTAGGATAACCTTTTTAATCAGTTATTCATCAGCTTCAGAGCCAAAAGAAGTAGTAAATAAAAAATTAGTAATTACAATAATATAATAAAATTCATTCACTTTTAATGGATTCCCTGATCATTTTGAACCCTGTACTATAAAAACATCGTTTTTATTTTGTATTTTAGCTTTTGGTTGAAAATTCAACCAATTGGGTGAATATTCAACCAATTGGTTGAATTTCGCAGTGTTTGGTTGACTATCGCAGTTTTTGGTTTAATATTCAACCAATTGGTTGAAAATTCAACCAAAAACTGCGATTTTTAACCAATTGGTTGAATATTCAACCAAAGCAGCTCTACCGTGCATAACTTGGTTAATTTTCATCGAAAATAGTAATTTCTTTTTTTATTTAGGACTACTTTTTCCCTGGCTATTGGATTCTGAAATCAAAAAAATTAATTATTTTAACCCCTTACGGAAAATTAAATAAAGAAGTTTTAAATATGTGAAATTATTCTAAAACAGGCTAAAATCGACCTTAATGGCCAAAATCAAAATTTTTTTTCGGACAGATCAATGGGATTTCGGTTGAAAAAAATTTTCAAAAAAAATTTAAAAAAAAATGGCGGAAAATGAGATATTGCGATTTTTCTTAAAACGAATTTTCCCATTTTCCGGAATTTCCCGGGAGTTTTCCGAAAAACTAATGGCAGAAATGGATTTACTGAAGGTTTCCAAACATATATACTCTTTCAGAATTTTTTTTCAAGCTTACATTTATGATTTTTAACCATTTTCACGAAAAGCATTAACGCTGGTCGAGAGCCGCCTAATGAGTTTGATTGGCCATAACTCGGGCTGTTTAAGACCTAGAAGGCTAAAAATTTCAGCATTTTCCTATCTTTATGTTATAAAAACATGGGAAAAATTTGAGGCCGATCCGATGACCCAACCTGCCCACCATTGCTGTTTTGACAAAGAAAGACTGATAAGAAATCTATGTCATTCAAACTTTCAAAAAAAAAAATTAAGTACTTCATTAAAAAAAAACTTATTGTGTTTTTAATTTTTTTACGGAAAAAATTTTGAGACAAACATTTTCACTCGCATTTTCATTTTGGGTATCAGATTCGTGAAATTGAGCAATAAAAAATTTTCAAAAATTAGAACCTCGAAGGAAAAAATAAGGTATTATGGTCAAAATTAAAATAAAAAATAATGCAAAAAATAAAAAAAAAACTTCAGTAGGGTTAAAAAGGGGGAGCTAATGGATCAAGATTCACCCTGCAATCATTACATTTTAGAGTATGCATCATTTAATGACTGGTCCCCTGCAGTAAGTAGCAAATATGATACAAAACTATTCATTTCATTGACTGAAATTTAATTGTTGATTAAATGGTTCAGATACCAGAATTTTAATTATTTTCAAATATAAATTCATGAGTATGAAATTGAAAGTAATGAAATAATGCTCAAAATTCTTACTTAAAAATTTCCAGTTTTGAAATAACATCGTTTGTTGCGAGTTTTGATACGCGCAGGGAAAAAAATATTAACGCGAATAAATAAAAATTATTATAAAGCAGCCGGAATTGTGTAATTCAAAAAAGTTTCTGCACAAATCATACGCTAAAAATTAGATTTTAAGATTAGATTTTAAGATTAGATTTTTTGAGCTAAAAAGTTTTTATTGGACCAATTTTTTTCAATTTTTCTATACTTTTTGTTAATCATCTCTTGAAACTGTTTTCAAGAATTTAATGATGCCAGGAAATGCGTGCTTTCTAGCCGGTGGCAAGTTAAAAAATAGTATATTACGATCCCGTGTCCAGAAAAGTAAAGAATTGCCCAAATCACTCGTAAATTACCATCCGAGGTGAAGCCGAGGTTAGTAAACTGCGATTTGGGTCAATCTTTATTTGTGGACAAGGGTCGCATACGATTTTTAATTTTTTTTACTTTTTAAATAATTTAAAATCGTTTGACAAGGGAAAAAAATTTGTCTGCCGAATTTTTTTTAAAATGAAATTCTTTCACAATAAGACATGCGGCATTTATTCGATAGAACCGAACATATCAGAAACCGAGCCAGATACCATTTTTCATTTTACTAATTTCGAAATCCCAAGTATATTAGACATTTAAAAATCTTGGACTCTTATCCTTTTCGGCTCGGTTAAAATAAATTTTATTATCTTAAAAATTATGACTATCTAATAATAATCAATTAACATGATATTTTGTTCCACCAGTTTTAACTTTTCCTCTAATTAAGATACAAATTGTCTACGTTTTTAAAAAAATATCAAAACGAGTTATTTATTTACATAATTACATAAAAAAGTACATAAAACACATTAAAACATGTAAGATTATGTAAATATAGACATTAAAAAGGCTCCGAAACAAAGTGTTAAAATAAATGAGGTAAACCCTAATTATCTCCAAAATATACAACTCTTTTTTATTTAATTTCTGGTCTATACCTGAACTAATTAATATAATTGTTTTCTTTCCCAAAAATTCATTAAAAAAAAAATTAAAATGTACCAAAATATTTAATTTATCTTTTAGAGAGAAAAATAAAAAAAATATCTTCACATAAAAAATAAACATAATAATCATTATCTTTAACACAAAAAAATAATAAGTGCGCCAAGAATTTTTTCTTACTCTAAAAAAACTCGAAAAAAAACCCAAATTTTTTTTAAAGATTATGCTAACTAATTATCCAAAATACAAACAATACATGACGCGTGCTAGTCGCGACGCATATGCATACAAGTATGATAATTTTTTTTTTTTTTGAAAAAATATAAAAATTCATATGCTGGCCATTTATATTTTAATTATTTTAATCCCTTAAAAAGAAAAACAATGCTATACCTATATTGTATTTTTTTCTTAAATATTTTAAGAATTTGTATTTTAAAAAATTCACTTTTAGAATGCATGTTTTTAATTAAAAATTCAAAAAAGAAACTTTTCCTCTTCTACGATTAAATCGATTTTATTTATCAGTAAAAAAAAAAAACAAGATTTATATCCGATTGGTATCAGAAAAAAAATTAATTTTGAGACAAAAATTAAAATAATGATTTTTATCTTAAAATATCCCCTGAAGTGATTTTTTGACCTTAAATTTTTAATTGAATGCAAAAACCTTAGGGGATAAAAAAGAAGTAAGATTTTAAAAAAAGATTAATACAATTTTTATGTCTTTTTACCTAAAACATGTTGACTTTAAACGTGACTTTTACTTTATTACAGGTAATATTATAATATTATGAGTGCAAGGTGCATCAAGAACTGAAAAGGTCAATTTTTATTAAAAAATTTACAGTTACAAATTTTTTTTCCAACTTTCTTCACTATAATTACAGTTATAAAATTTTATTTTTTATATTATTTTGAAGTTATTTATTTTTCTAAAATTTAAAAGATTCTTCATAAAAATATTTTCATAAAAAATTTGATATTCTAAGAGACATTTTATCACATGGGTACATGTTTTTGAGTACTTTTAATAACAATAGATAAAAATTCTATTTAAAGTCAAATATAACGCCTTTATGCATGCATACAAAAATATGTGCATATGCTTAAATAATGATAAAATATTATTTTTTTAAAAAAATTAATATAATAATTTATTGATTATTATTCATGCATTGTATTTTTAACTTAAAAAACACTTTCCTATTGTTAATATTCAAAATATTTGTAAACTTTTCAACCCTATCCTTTTAATACAAAAAAGATGATAATATTAGTGAAGTGTGTGTTACGTAAAATATTTTTGTTTTAAAATAAAAATGTATTTGAAAAAAACAAAACAAAGAAACTAATGCTGGCTTGTACTTTTTAAAATTATGAATTTCTGATTTTTTTTGGAACTCAATTTTCATAATTTTTTTACATATGGGATGTTTTTCGGTAAAAAAATTATTGTTTTTATTAAATTTGGAAGTCAATTTCGTTTCTTGTGTCACCATGGTGTCACTATATAAAAGTCATTACAAACCAGTTTTGCAATTACATGGTATACATATTCCCTGCGGTATGTAGGTAGGTAACCCATATGATGCACGGATGTCAAATTTTCAACTATAAATGAAAATAGTAATTTTATTAAAATATCTATTTTTGTTAAAATTAGAAATTTATTTTTATAACGCAGAAGTCAAATTTTTTCATGAAAATGGTCTAATGATTTAAGCATTAACATTATAAACGAAGCAAATTCTTATACACAAAAGATAACATACTTCTCCGGATAGAGTGGTGTTTAATATATGACGTCTAATAAAGTACGGTTTTTAAAAAAATACTATTTTGAGCTAAGTAATTTTAATTATTAATTCAATTTGAAGTTCTGTACTGACAATCCCAAAATATCATTTCTTTAAAAAGTAGTATATTTTTATTCTAGGCCACAAAAATAAAGAATGACCCAGATCGCACGTAAATTGCAATCCGGGGTCAAAACATAATTTTTCTTCGTCTGTGGCAAGAAAACACGTATTTTCGTATCACGCCGCGGCTAGGAAATACGTGCTTTCTGGCCGCTGACAAGAAAAAAGAAAATTGAAGTTTAAAATAAATACATCAGTCATAAGAATAAAAGTATAAATTTTAGTAGATAGCTTTGATTTTGCGATAAGTGAATTTCATCATTAGAAACTATTTGGAACACCATTATACCTATTCTCTAATTTTATCTGTCATTTTTGAATTCTCATTTTCATGAATCTCGTGTATTTTAAAAGAGAAGTTAAAAATGTTCAAATTCTTTTTTCTTGCCACTGACGAAGAAAAATCGTATACGACCCTTGTTTATACACGGTAGAATTGCTTTGGTTGAAAATTCAACCAAAAATAGTAAAATTCAACCAATTGGTTGAATTTTCAACCAAAGCAATTCTACCGTGTAAATAAAGAATGACCCAAATCGCTGTTTACCAACCTTGGCTTCGCCTCGGGTGGTAATTTACGTGCAATTTGGGCTGGACACGGGCTCGTAATATACTAAAATTTATTTAAAATTGATTTAAAATTAATTTTTCAGGCTGAACGCTAAACTAGATAGCAAAAATATTAAAAATTTTAGGTAGAATTAAATCCTTTGCTTAATCCACAAGAATTTAAAATCTCGTTTAAAATGCAGCAGGGCTGTTATGCAATTTTGGAACTTCAGCCATGATTATAACAAATTAAAACTGCATTTTACTTCAAAAAATTAAATAACTTAAGACCAGACGTATATTCAGTAGAGAGAAACACGTAAACAATAAATTATGAAAATTAACACGACTTTTAAAAATAAAAAGAAATTTTTATGGTCATCTTGATTTAATTTTTTTTTGACACATTTAGGTATATTTATTTTCCTATACATGTCTAGAAAGTCCCGTTAATTTCCTCATCTGCTATGTCATTTCGCCAAATCTGCATCATAAATAAATTTAAATATTCGTTTTTTTTTCAAAAATATTCAAAAATGTGCATTCTATTGGTTCTAGAATTATACCTGTATAGTAACAAAATTAACTAAATATACTTTAAAATAATAAAGATTACTAAATAAGATAAAAGAGAAAAATGCTTGTCGACACATCAGGTATAATCTCCTTTCTCCGTTTTTCTTTTGTTTCAAGATTATTATTTTTTTTCTTCCCTCTCCCTTAAATGAACTTATCTTCCCTTTTCTTTTAAAATTTTAGGACCATGAGTAATTTTAGGGGGTAAAATGAAATGAAACGTTTTGAAAAATAATGCGTTTAAATTTTAGTATAAATTTTGTCGTCGACCCGTGAAGACCTTCAAACTCACCGTGAGTTAGTGCTTATTATTTGCGTGTAATTGTTTAAAGTGTATATTATTGTTATTATATTTATTAATTATTATTATGACAAAAACCTCTAGTGCAATTAATAATAGTGCAACTTGGATTCGTCGTAACATGATGGGAATTTATTCAGAAAAATATGTAAGTTTTATTACAATTATTTTTAGTATTTATTTAAAAAACAATAACTATTATTGTAAACAATAACATAACCTTAAAATTTTAAATGTTGTCAAATTTTTATAAAACTAAAAATATGCGCGATTTTTACTTCTGCAATTAATTTTAAACATTTTTACTAAATTGCACTTATTGTGCTCTGCTTGTGCTCAACTCCAAAAAAGTTGTGTTGTTTTGGTTTATTTTTTTTATTTAAGTTCATTTGATTAGGTATATCCTCGACTCCGAATTTTCTTACAACGAAAAAGTGTATTTTTTAAATAAAAATAATAAAATTTATTAAACTTTGCGTTATTAACTGTGTAAATTATAACAAAAACAATTAAAAACTCCGAAATATTGCATCAAAATTAGATAGTCAATATAAAAATCGGAGTCAAAAGTAAAAATGACCTAAAAAAAGATTATATAATATTTCATTTTTTATCTACATTTATTGTTTATTTATTTGTTTATTGTTATTCATAACAAACTAGACAAAAACAAATTAACATGATAATTGACGAATATTATCATTTAATAATTACATTCAAGTACCTTAAAAGATAAAAATTATCTATGATTATTTTTATAGGTACAGTACTTTTTTTAAAACTATAACCATGTGTATACTATTTAGTTTTTTGAACGCAGTGTGTATAGTTGATACCTATATTTTTTTTTTAATTTTTAAAAATGGTAAATGCTTGAGAATTTAAAAATTTTTAAATAAATAATTGTTTAATTGAATAAATGAATTTAAAAAAAATTTTTTGTTAACAGCAAAGACCATTGACAGTCGAAGAAATACGTTTTCAAAAAACATTAGAAAATATGGAAGTACCAGATTGGTACAGGAATTACATGCCAGTTAAACCAATGAAAATTTTAAAAAATCTCATGCCAATTGAATGTCGTCCATCAGCATGGAAAAATATTCAACCTCGTAGAATTTTTAATGAAGAACAAATTGAATACAATAGCTGCTCTGAACAAGGTATGTTTTAACATATTTTTAAAATTATTTTGCAACATTAAATAAAGGTAAAAATAGAAAGAGAAAATATTTTTTTTCTAAAGAAAATACATGTTTTTAATAACTTTTTATTAGTGTGTGTGTGTGTAAGCTTTTTGTTTTTCAATATTTTTATAATTCTGCTTCAAAAAGATTTTACATTGTGATCTTAAATATGACATTGATTTATGCATCACAGCAGGTTATTGAATCTTTTTCTTTCTTTTTCTAAAAATAAACTTTGAATTTTAAAATTATTTTAATTTTGGGTCATGTAAAAATTAGTATTTACTTTTTGATTTCATACCTAAATTTATAAACAATTAAATTTACAGTTAGAATGTTGCGTAACTTGAATATTTTTTACTGAATTTTTAAAATTACAAATTTTTTTTTCTTCATGAATTTTTAACTATTATTTAAAACTATGCATGCATATTAAACATTTTTTGTTTGTTCAAGTGTTCCATATATACTTAAAAAAAAAATAGGTATTAAAATAATAAATGTATCTTCTTATCTACAAATTTCCAAAAAAAAATGTTACAAAATTATTTTATTCATTATTCATCAAACAAAAAATAAATATTCAATAATTGAAAATAATTTAAAAATTTATCTAATCATTATTTCTTTAACGCATCAGCGCTCATGTGAACACAAAAAATTTTCTAGTTTTTTTTTATCAAAAATTTTATATTTACTTTAATTTAAATAAAAATTTTTATTAGATTAGATAAAGGAAAGAAAAAAAATTAATTTATTTTTATTAAAAATTTATCAGTCTGTGTAAAACATATTCAAGTATAGTATGAGTTTGAAAAAACATTAAAACAATATTTTTCAAAAATTTATACATATTTTAGACTTGGAGTAAGTTTTAAAATATACCTATTTTTAAATTTTTAAAAGAATTTATTTAATACCATCAATAATAATATAAAAATTTAATATTCTTTAAAAATAATACAAAAACTATGTCATAAAACATAAATCTGTTTATTTCTTGGACATTTAATTTTAGCTGATGAATGCAGATACTTTAATTCAAAATGTTTTAATCTCATGTCTAGAATCAAAGGCGGAGCCCTAAAAGTATTAAAAACAAAAAATTAAAATTACCTGCGTAAATTGTTATTTTAATCTTTTTCTCTTCACTTATTTATTTTTAAAAATATTATAATTATTAAGTATTTTAAATATTCAACTAAAAAGTCAACTAATTAAAAAAAAAAATTCTTAAACAATTTTATTTATTCTCACAAAAATTTAATTTTACTATTTGCTTTCAGAAATAAATCCTGAACCTGTTTTTCAACAAGAAGTAATGGAGAATTGTAATCATCCTTATATCGATAGAATTAAAAGTAACACTTTTCCAAGAAGATCACCATCTAGGAAAATTGAAAATCTTAATATTGAATTATCACCTCAAGAAATACCAGGATGGGATTTCACAGAGTATGATTTACCAGACTCTGAAGTATCACAATCTGATGTCTCAAAATCCAATGTATCAAAATCTGATGAATCACATTCTGAAGTATCGCAATCCCATGTGTCACAATCTAATGTATCACTACCCGATGAGTTGCTACATGATGAACCAATTAAAGTTAAAGACAATATCCATTCAGAAAAGCCTAAAGAATATGACATATGCAAAGAAACAAGATATTTACAAACGGAACGTGCTGATTCTCCATATACCAGGTTTCGTAATTCACCAAATAAATCAACAGAACTTGAAAAAATAGTAAAAAACAAGAAAAGAAGTAGCGGTAGTTTTGTTCAAGAAATGGTTTATGTCCTTGAACGTGATGCTAATTTCTTAAAAAATCATCTTGGTAGCAGTGGAATTGAATCAGAAGAAATTTATGAATGTGACTCTGTTGGTTACTCAACTTCATTATCATGTTTTTCAAAATCTGATGCAAGTTCTAAGTCTTCAGAATGCTGTAGCGATGAATCCTTTGATGAAGATGTCCATTGGATTAAAGTCGATAAGTTCAGATTGCCATTCTGTAGTTCCGCTATGAGCAGTGATATAAACAACCTAGAAAAAATTTCACCAAGTATAAGTCCAGTTTCAAGTTCCACATTTTACTTACCCAACAAAGAAATTCATACACCAAAAATTATTAACTTACATAGTAAGAACTCATTTAATAACTCAAACGAAGGAAAAAAATCATGGCTTACGGACTCAGGATTTTCAGAATCATCAGGCATTACAAAAACTTAAATAGTTTGAAGAAATTTTTAAAATTATTTGTTATTGTGTAGTTAGATTTTTTTAGTTAATTAAATTAGATACTTTCAAGTCACTATTATATTTAAAGAAAATATTTTTGTAAATTTTATACTGTGATAAGAATAATATCAGTGTCATAATTTAATTTATAAGCAATATATTTTAAAGTATCAATTGTAATGTAACTATTAAATTAAGTATCATATTTTAAAATAATAGAAGGTTTTGACTTATTATTATAATAGTGTAGTTGTAAAAAGATTTTTTCAAATAATTCTTAACTCGATAAATAGGACTTACCAAGCGCAAGAGTAATTTCATAGTAATCGAGTCCATGTAAATATTTTTCTTTTTCATTGTATTATTTTACTTTAAATGTTTTAGTCTATAATTAGGCTAGTATTAAGTTAAACTAATTAATTTTAAAAAATCAATTGAATCAAAGATTTATACATATAAATATTATATAAAATCAAAAAGTTTATGTTTTACACTAGCTTTTGTCTGAATATATTGTAAATATTTAAAAAATATATTACAAAAATTATGCAATAAAAAAAAAATTAAATAATTAAGGTGTAAAAATAAAATAAAAAATGTATTTTAATAATATAAGTACTAACATATTATTACAATATTTTGTAATTAATTATGTAATTAAAAGAGAATTGTATTAAAGTGAGCAAAATTGATTTATTAAAACTAAGATAAAATTTTTAGTTAATAAATATCAAGAAAATAATAATGTGATGTGTAATTAATAGACAAATATAAACATTTTTATAATTTAAATCCTTTGATTTTAAATTTTTGGTTTTATAAAATAAATATTTTTTAAAGAAATTATAAGATTTAGTTTTTATTCATATGAATTAAGACATTATTTTACCCTTCTTAAGTATACCTTATAATATTAGTTATAGATTAACTTTTATATATTGTACCTGTAAGGTATATATGTTTTTATTTTGTTTTTTTTTTACATAAAAATCTTATTTAAATTTAATTTTAACAATTTTTATGATGTTATCCCCGGTATCATGCATACATGACATACAACTCAAATATTTTCAAAACTTTGATAAGATGTAAGATTCGGTTTTTTTAATTTGAACAAAAATTTCAATATTTTTTATATAGAATTATAAACGTCTTATGTTATAATCATCGGCAAAAATAATCCAATTTACAGCATTTTCAGTATAGCATAATAAATTATATAATTTAACTTATATTATTGGTAAAGTTTCAAGACAAATAAATTTTAGTTGATATGCAGCTATATATAAATTCAACAAATTTTCATTGAAAATACATGCATGGTATACAAAATTTGTTCAATTATTTTTTTAACATTTAAATTTATAGAGCATCGTGTAGAAGATTTTATTGCAGAATTACCAAAAAATTATAAAGCTCCATGATTAAAAATTCGAAAGCTATCCCGTTTGGTGAAATGGAAGTAATCAGTTTCAATAATTTTATTGTAATTAAATTTAATAAATTTGATTAAGTGGTTTTGTAAATCCTTGCAATTGTATTCATGAGCGAACTTAAGCCAATCTACAGCATTTTCAATTTTTACATCTTGAAAAATGTAAAAAGTACAAATTTTTTTTAAGCCATATCCAGTTGATATTTATCTGCGGCTATTACGATATCTTCTATTGTATCTTGAATATTTTCAACTTTTCCAGTGTACATGTAATTCAGTAATTCTTCTATTACATTATTTTCTTCAGCCATGTTAATAACATTTTCTTGTTTTTCTTTCATTTCATTCTTAAAAGCAGCCTTAAAATAAGGACTTCGGCTTGCAAGAATTGCCTTGTGAACTTTAAAAGTTTTATCCTTAGACTTTATTGTAACATCGAAAAATTCTTCATTTATCAAAAGATTTTTTAAATTATTAGTGATTTCTAAATCATAACTTGGTAAAATAAAATCTAAAGTTTTAGTTTCGGCAGTAATGAAATTATTCTTCAAATTTTCAATTATACAGCAAGTGATTTTAAAATCAACATGTTTCAAATCGTTTTGTTTGATAGTTACTCCTTGCAAAGTTGAAAATAAAGATGATTTTGTGAATATATATTCCAAAACGCAGTTATATTTGTCAAATTTCCATAAAATAATTGAAATCCACATTTCACTGTAACGTTGTTATAAAAAAGAGCATTAAAATCTCATAAAATTAAGTACACTTCTAGGGCTGCATTAGATTTTAGAATTAATTGTAGATTCCATTTGAAGCTTGCCATTTTTCAGTAAATACTTTGTATAAGAGTTTTGCAATGAATAAGTACCATCGAGATATATATAAGTACCCATAGTAAATGTTTTCGAAGTTAGAGAACTAAATGAACTTAAGGCTAAATTTTTAATGGACCATTCAAATTGTTTAGTTTTAACAGTAGGATATTGGATACTTGCAATATGTTTGTCGCTCATATTCGAAATAATGAGAACCTGCAAAAAAAAAAAAAAAATAAAAAGGATTGACAATTTGATTCAAAATTTAATAAGTAATTGTAAATATTAATGTTTCCTTAAATTATCCATTCTCACTAAAATAAAAGTATCTTCCAAAACCATGAATTGATTGGGTATAGTTCTAATATATTTAGATAGACAGTTAATCACCGCTAAAAGTAGCTCCTATAAAATATCCAATAATAATAATAGTTTATTTGCGAAAAAATAAGTAAATTTTTAAATTTTCATCGTCAATTTACAAAATTTTCGTAAATGTACGAAAAAGTCTAAAATTCTTAATTTTTTTTTTTTTTTAATTAACGAAAAAATAGTTGTAAAGGGGGGGGGGGGTGAATATTCGGCGAAATCTGCTCTGGAGAGGAGCGACTTGAGATTCTCAGGAAATGGTGCTTTTTTGGTGACAAAAAACCTCCCGAAGTCGGTTTTTAATTTTGATAGCCGGTTTTGACGATATTGGCCAAAATGTGCTCCATTTAAATAACATTAAGAATTTTGACTTCTTTTTCATAAATAATCAATATTTTACCCTTAAAGTAGCTAAAACTACCCCTAAAATAGCTAAAACTAACTCTAAAATGGGTGTTTTTGCTACTTTCGTAATTTTAGCATCCAAGATATGCCCATATGGGTTATTTGGGTTACAAATCAAGAATTTCGACTACTTTTTCATAAATTATCAATATTTAATCACAAAAAAGGAGTCGAAATTCTTTATTAGCGACCCAAAAAACCTATATGGGCATATCCGGGATGCTAAAATTACGAAAATAGTAAAAACACCCATTTTAGAGGTAGTTTTACCTATTTTAGGGGTAGTTTTAGCTACTTTAAGGGTAAAATATTGATTATTTATGAAAAAGAAGTCGAAATTCTTAATCAGTGACTCACAAAACCCGTATGGTGCAAATCTGAGCGCACAAAATGCAAATATATGTTAAAAAAAACCCCTTTTTGGGGGTAATTTTTGCAAATTTAAGGGTGAAGCCCCCACTTTGTTTACGAAATGACCCCGATTTTGGTCTTCAGCGACCCAAAAAACCTATAATAGAGAAAATATCGTGTTCGCCAGTGAAAATACAACCAAACCCGTATTTTGGCTGGAGTGAAACTCGAAAAAAAACATTCATTTTTATGTGATATTCTTATTAATTTAACCAATAAATTGGTTAATTTTAAACTAATAGGTACGTAACAACGAAAATTAAAGTTTTGGAGGTTAGGATGTCCCAAATCAAAAAAAAACTTTTTCACGTGAAAGTACATGAAAAATGTGTAACTTCTAGAAAAAAAAAATTGGGGGGTCCCATTTAAAAATTTTTAGCTGCGCTAGCCCAAAGTTAGCAAAAGGAAGACTTTTTGCTTTGCGCTGTCGATAAAGCAGTAATTTTTAGCAAAAAATAAAATACCCTGCCAACTAGCTGGCACTAAGGTTCCTCAAACAATGAGCTAAATACTTCAATATGCCACAGATATCACCGATTACAACCATGAAATCATACATTCATTTCAGTTTTAAAAATTATATCACTTTTAAAAGTTAAAAGAAAATTTATGTATTGAATTCAACTAAATCTATTTTTTTCAAAATAAAATCTAACGTTATTCATTGGATAATAATTATTTAAGATAGTACTTTCATGAAATTAAATGAACTATTACACAAAAAAAAAAATATTGCAGTTTTGGTTCCTCAAAGAGGAACCATTGTGTTAGGTCAAAATTTGATTTTCTATTTTTTGGCATATAAGCACGTTTTGGGACCCCAGGAAGCTAAAAAACCTGTTTTTAAAAAAAGTCTGTATGTGTGTGTGTGTGTGTGTGTGTGTGTGTGTGTGTGTGTGTGTGTGTGTGTGTGTGTACGTATGTAATCGGTGATATTTCACAAATATTATGGAATTAAGACCTAATTTTTTTTTCAAAAATTTTTTCACCAAAAAATCTCGAGGTACTTTTTTTTTTTTTTGATTTGGATGTAATACCTCATTTATTTCCATGAAAGTACTTATATTTGAAAGTATGGTTTTTACATGATATCACGAATCGGATACTTAATTTTCTGAAAATTTTTTTTCAAAAATTTTTTTCACAAAAAAATACAAAAAATACCAATTTTTTTTTTCTTTTTGGACTTAGTACCTAATTTATTTCCATGGAAGTACTAGTTTTAAGAACCTTGTTTATTGTTATTTTTTGGATCTGATACTTAATTTTTTCAAAATTTTTTTTGTCAAAATTAAAAAAATAGAAAAATTAAAAAAAATGCAATATTTTTTTTTTTTTTGGGTGTAATACCTCATTTAATTCTATGAAAGTACTAATATCTGAAAATATTATAACTAGTGATATTTCAAAACCATTATCGAATTAAGACCTAATTTTTTTTTCAAACATTTTTTTATCAAAAAATCTCAAACCCCCCTTTTTTTTTTTAATTTGGATGTAATACCTCATTTATTTCCATGAAAGTACTTATATTTGAAAGTATGGTTTTTACATGATATCTCGAATCGGATACTTAATTTTCTGAAAATTTTTTTTCAAAAATTTTTTTCACAAAAAAATACAAAAAATACCAATTTTTTTTTTCTTTTTGGACTTAGTACCTAATTTATTTCCATGGAAGTACTAGTTTTAAGAACCTTGTTTATTGTTATTTTTTGGATCTGATACTTAATTTTTTCAAAATTTTTTTTGTCAAAATTAAAAAAATAGAAAAATTAAAAAAAATGCAATATTTTTTTTTTTTTTGGGTGTAATACCTCATTTAATTCTATGAAAGTACTAATATCTGAAAATATTATAACTAGTGATATTTCAAAACCATTATCGAATTAAGACCTAATTTTTTTTTCAAACATTTTTTTATCAAAAAATCTCAAACCCCCCCTTTTTTTTTTAATTTGGATGTAATACCTCATTTATTTCCATGAAAGTACTTATATTTGAAAGTATGGTTTTTACACTATATCTCGAATCTGATACTTAATTTTCTGAAATTTTTTTTTCTAAAATTTTTTTCACAAAAAAATACAAAAAATACCAATTTTTTTTTTCTTTTTGGACTTAGTACCTAATTTATTTCCATGGAAGTACTAGTTTTAAGAACCTTGTTTATTGTTATTTTTTGGATCTGATACTTAATTTTTTCAAAATTTTTTTTGTCAAAATTAAAAAAATAGAAAAATTAAAAAAAATGCAATATTTTTTTTTTTTTTGGTGTAATACCTCATTTAATTCTATGAAAGTACAATTATCTGAAAATATTGTAACTAGTGATATTTCAAAACCATTATCGAATTAAGACCTAATTTTTTTTCCAAACATTTTTTTATCAAAAAATCTCAAACCCCCCCCCCCTTTTTTTTTATTTTGGATGTAATACCTCATTTATTTCCATGAAAGTACTTATACTTGAAAGTATGGTTTTTACTTGATATCTCCAATCTGATACTTAATTATTTGAAAATTTTTTTCCTAAAATTTTTTTCACAAAAAAATACAAAAAATACGAAACTTTTTTTTCTTTTTGGACGTAGTACCTAATTTATTTCCATGGAAGTACTAGTTTTAAGAACCTTGTTTATTGTTATTTTTTGGATCTGATACTTAATTTTTTCAAAATTTTTTTTGTCAAAATTAAAAAAATAGAAAAATTAAAAAAAATGCAATATTTTTTTTTTTTTGGTGTAATACCTCATTTAATTCTATGAAAGTACAATTATCTGAAAATATTGTAACTAGTGATATTTCAAAACCATTATCGAATTAAGACCTAATTTTTTTTCCAAACATTTTTTTATCAAAAAATCTCAAACCCCCCCCCCCCTTTTTTTTTATTTTGGATTTAATACCTCATTTATTTCCATGAAAGTACTTATACTTGAAAGTATGGTTTTTACTTGATATCTCCAATCTGATACTTAATTATTTGAAAATTTTTTTCCTAAAATTTTTTTCACAAAAAAATACAAAAAATACGAAACTTTTTTTTCTTTTTGGACGTAGTACCTAATTTATTTCCATGGAAGTACTAGTTTTAAGAACCTCGTTTACAGTAATTTTTTGGAATTGATACTTAATTTTTTCAAAATTTTTATTATCTAAATTAAAAAAAAAGAAAAATAAAAAAAATTGCAATATTTTTTTGGTGTAATACCTCTTTTAATTCTATGAAAGTACTAATATTTTAAAATATTGTAACCAGTGATATTCCAAAACAATTTATTATCGAACGAATACCTAACTTTTTTTTCCAAAAATTTTTTTATTAAAAAAATCTCAAAATACTTTTTTTTTTTTTAATTTGGATGCAATACCTCATTTATTTCCATGAAAGTACTTATATTTGAAAGTATGATTTTTACTCGATATCTTGAATCTGATAATTAATTCTTTGAAAATTTTTTTCTCCAAAATCTTCGTTACAAAAAAATACATAAAACATCAAATTTATTTTTCGTATTTGACATATCTAATTTATTTTAATGAGAGTACAAGTTTTAGAAATTTAGTTTATAGTAAATTTTTGTAACCGATCACAATTTTTTTTTTTATTTTGATATAAATTATATCACACAAGAAATAATGATGGAAATCTTGCCTCTTTTTGACTTCCTCGGATTATTTTGTTCGTTGCTATGTTTATTTATGTATGCAGCTTAATGAAATTATAAAAAATAATAAACAGCCTAAAAATATTAAATGGTTATGTTTGCATTTTAAAATTAAGATTTAAAAGTTATATTGGCATTTTTTAAAGAATCAAACAATTTATAGAATTAAATAATTTATTATTTTGTGATTAATAGAAATAATATAAATAATGTTAAAATCTTGAAGCAATTAATGTGGCTATTTTTTTTATTACAAAATATTATTATTATTATTATTATCATTGTTGCGGAAGATTGGTCAAATGCAAGAAGTACACTGAGAAAATAAATTATAAGAAATTATTATAAATTCTGGTAAAAACTCCTATCTTTTTATAATAATTGAGCGAATATTTATAATTTTCGCATCGTTACCAACCATTTCTTTTATAAAAAAAAATAAAATTAGCTTTTTTTATATTTCTCTCTTTTTAATTATGCAAAAATGATTTAAAATCCATTAACGCCGGCGCGACCAATCCATGGACGCTAGAATTTTCACTTTAATAACAAAATGATCTTAATAATCTACTTTACCAGCTACTAAAAACGAAAAATGTAGGTATAATTGCATGGTTGTAATCAATAATATTTTTTGTAAATTAAGATTACAGCCCATTGTTTGAGGAACCTCAGTGCCAGCTAGTTGGCAGGGTATTTTTTTTTTTGTTCTTTTAATTTGGAGAAAAAAATTTTGGAAAAATTCGGTATCAGATCCAAAAAAATACTATAAACGAACTGTCTAAAACTAGTACTCTGATAGAAATAAATTAGGTACTACGTCCAAAAAGAAAAAAAAATTTGGTGATATTTGTATTTTTTTATGACAAAATTTTTGGGAAAATAATTTTCAAAAAATTAAGTATCAGATTTGAGATATCGAGTAAAAACCATACTTTCAAATATTAGTACTTTCATTGAAATAAATGAGGATGATATTACATCCAAATTAAAAAAAAAAAAGTATTTTGAGATTTTTTGATGAAAAAATTTTTGGAAAAAAAAATTAGGTCTTAATTCGATAAAGGTTGTGAAGTTTCACCCGTTACAATATTTTCAGATATTAGTACTTTCATGGAATCAAATGAGGTATTACACCCAAAAAAAGAAAAAATATTGCAGTTTTTTTAGTTTATTTGTTTTTTTAATTTTTAGAAAAAATTTTTGAAAAAAATCGGTATTAGATAGGTAAAAAGAAATAAAAATTGGGTGTTTTTTTTATTTTTTTATGACAAAAATTTTTGGAAAAAAATTTTCAACAAATTAAGTATCAGATTCGAGATACCGAGTAAAAACCATACTTTCAAATATCAGTGTTTTTTTTAAGGAAATTTAAGAACTGCACAAATCACAAAAAGGGGAGTGTGAAGGGGAAAAAGGGGGGAATACTAATTTTGCTTATTTATTTACAAAATATTATCTCTTTTTGGAAAAAGTACCTCAAAATTTACTTTTTATTAAATTTATTGAACATGTAAATGGGTCAATATTTGTAAAGTACATACAGTTTGGATTTTTGAGTCTCAGAATGTACTTCAAAGTATGTTTGGTCAAAAGTATATATAATTTTACTCAATTTTAGCTTTTTAGAGCTAATCCTCTATTTTTTACAGTGATTTTTGTTTTTTTCAATTTTTTGAAATTTTTAATTTTTGAGAAATTTGTGTTCATTAATTCTTCTCGCAAACGCGTACTTTACAGTAAAATTTTTTTTCCTTATAATGCACCATAAGAAATTTTCCGTAGAATTTGATTCTGGAGTCCAAAAATTTTTTTTGACCTGCGCATGCGCGAGAAAATCAACTCTCTTGCTTGGCTTTTTCTAGCTTTTATATACCTCAGCTGCATACAGCTCAATTTTCATTCTTTTGGTCTCAAATTTTAGGTTTTCTCATATATACTTTCAGCATATGAAATCAATTTTTTGTGTAAATTTATTTTAAAAGCACTAAAATTGAAAAATAGCGATTTTAAAAAAATCATTTTTCACAAATTTTAAATTTCCCGTAAAGTCACGTGACCAAATGAAAATCTGACTAAAAATTTGAATTTAGTGGAAAACTTTACATAAGGATACCAATTTTTGTCTTTTTTCATTAAATAGTTTCTAAGATATCCCTTTTTTAAAATAAAGATTAACATTTTTTTTAAAAAACCCTAAAAATGGGACTCTGACTTTAAATTATCATATTTGCTAAACAAATAATTATAAAAAGGATTTTTTGGAAACTTAGGGCTTGTAAAAAATTTTTCTGGCCTATAGAACTAGTTTGTTTTAAATCCTATTTTATAACATTGTCGTATTTTGTAGTTATTTAGTATTTTGCTATTTCTTTTATTTCTATAGCGTTACGGAAACATCCAAAACTATAATAATTTGTATTTTTTGTAGGAAAAATATCAGTATAAAATTCATTTTTTTTTTAAATATAAAATATTTTTTGTTTAAAAAATCAAAAAAATTTATATTTTAGGACTGCACAAACTAGGTTTTAGTACTGCACAAATTTATATAACTAAAAAAAGAAAGAAATAGGCAACTTGGTAAAACAGCAGGTAATCCAAATATTTTCTCACAAAAACTCTTTAAAAAAAGGGGGGAATAAAATTTAAGCTTTCCTATGGTATTTTTTATCTGATTTAATTGATTGCTTGAATTTTCAAGCAAAGCAGCCTGGCCGTGTAGCTTCCGTAAATTACCTTGTGAATTTATCGATTTTCCGGCTCCCCGCGTAAGAATTTTCAAAAACTAATGGCAGGACTGGATTCCTTAGGAAATTTTATTATAGTGCCTCTTTTTTCATAATTTTTAATTTTTTCCAGAAGGAATGGCATATAAATGAAGAATGAGTGGCTGAGGAAAGATGAAAACGTTTTTTTTCTTCAAAAATTCGCCCTGGGCTTAGTTTTCAATATTAAGGGCTAAAACTTGGGGATATAGTCCATTTTGGATAGGTAATTGGCAAAAAAAAATTTTTAGCTGATTTCAGCGACCCAACCTGGAAACTTTTGCTGAATTCACTAAGAATCACGCAAATAGAAAAGCAAAAAACTTATATCCGGTTTCTGTAAACACAACCTAAATGCATGGAAAATGTTTACTTCCAGCTGAGGACTAGGTATAATGCAAATTTTACGCAACATTACAATACAATTTGCTAATTTTATAATTTATAATTATCAAAGATTTTGGGATAAAAAAAAAAAAAAAAACTTTTTTGAAGCTGACGCTCTCATTTATGTATATAAATAATATAATGTTAAATCTAACGATCATATGAGGGCTGTAACTATTATACCTACAACATGTCGTTCAGGCTGGTATAGATCTGCAAATAATGCTTATTGAATCATGTTTATTGTTTATAAGCAAAAAAACTTCCTTACAACTTTTTTGGACAATGATTTCCCTAGGTGCTATGACGATTGAAAAAATGCAATTTTCACCCCTAAAAATACGTATTTGGGATCAGTTTTTCTTTAATAGCTCAAATGTATTGCACTTGTTAGGATGTATAATGGCTCAATCCAAAAGTCAATAAAACGGGAATTAATTTCTAATTTATTTATTTGTAATTGATCTCTGCCAATGTAAATACAACGCGTAAAATATATCTTTTCCTTTAATTATCTCGAAACAGGTAAGTTTTACAAAAAAAATTATTTACTGCTCTTTTATAAAGCTAAAAGTTATCTTTCATCTGAGACTAATTAGAGGCTTATATCATTAATAATAATGAAGTTACAACCAAAATAATAAAAAAAAATTAATTTTTAAAAAGGTCACCTTGGGAAGGGGGGGGGACGAAAATTCGTATCCAAAAATTCAAATAGGAAATATTTAATTGCATGTTTTTTTACTCGGCTTTGCCTCGGAAGGTAATTTACGTGCGATTTGGGCCAGTCTTTATTTTTCTGGCCTAGGACCGTAATATACTATTCTTTTATATTTGTATTTTATTTTTTTTCGTATTGATAAACATGTTACTTTATAAAACTGAAATGCAATTGAATACAATACGAAATACACTTTTAAAAATACCCTGGCAACTAGCTGGCACTAAGGTTCCTCAAACAATGAGCTTAATACATTAATATGCCACTGATATCACCGATTACAAGCATGCAATCATACATACATTTCTATTAACTTTTAAAAGTATTTTTTTATTGATCAAAAATTTTGGAACTAATTTCCAAAAATTAATAATCAGATTCGAGATATCGAGTAAAAACCATATTTTCAAATATAAATACTTTCATGGAACTAAATGAAGTATTACTCAAAAAAAAAAAAAAAATATTGCGGTTTTTTTAATTTTTTTGAATTTTAATTTTGAGAAAAAAATTTTTTAAAAATTCGGTATCAGATCCAAAAAATTACTATAAACGAACTTTCTAAAACTAGTACTCTCATAGAAATAAATTAGGTACTACGTCCAAAAAGAAATAAAAAATTGGTGTTTTTTGTATTTTTTTGCGAAAAAAATTTTAGGAAAAAGATTTTCAAAAAATTAAATATTAGATTCGAGATATCGAGTAAAAATCATACTTTCAAATATAAGTACTTTCATGGAAATAAATGAGGTATTACCTCCAAATTAAAAAAAAAAAAAAAAGTAGTTTAAGATTTATTAATGAAAATATTTTTGAAAAAAAAATTAGGTCCTAATTCCATAATGGTTGTGAAATATCACCGGTTACAATATTTTCAGATATCAGTCCTTTAATGGAATAGAATGAGGTGTTACACTAAAAAAAAAAAAATATTGTAGTTTTTTGAATTTTTTTGTTTTTTTAATTTTGAGAAAAAAATTTTGAAAAAATTTGGTATCAGATCCAAAAAATTACTACAGGAAACCCTCCGTATTCGCGGGTAATTGAGACCGAAAAAACACCGCGAATAAGAAAATCCGCGAATAACGCGGGACTGGGACCGTAGTATATATATGTATGTATGTGCATAAAGTAAAACAAAAAAATTTTGCGAATGAAAATTATTTTATTGACAACTGAAATATAATGTTTATAACCAAAAATCTTGTGAAAAAAAAATTAATAAATGTTTTTAATTTATTTTAATTAGCCAAAAAAGAAATTTTTATAATGTTTATAACCAAAAATCTTGTGAAAAAAAAATTAATAAATGTGAACATTGCTACAAAACCGCGTAAAACCGAATTCAAATCCGCGAAAAAAGAATCCCGGTATATTTTGAAGAATCGCGTATATTTGAATCCGCGAATACGATTACCCGCGAATACGGGGGGTTTCCTGTATCAAGGAACTTTATAAAACTATATAGTACTTTCATAGAAATAAATTAGATACTACGTCCAAAAAGAAAAAAAAAAATTAGTGTTTTTTGTATTTTTTTGTGACGAAAATTTTGGAGAAAAAAATTTTCAAAAAATTAAGTATCAGATTCGACAATTAGAGTAAAAATCGTACTTTCAAATATAAGTACTTTCATGGAAAAAAATGAGGTGTTACATCCAAATTAAAAAAAAAAAAATTAGTTTGAGATTTTTTGATGAAAAAATTTTTGAAAAAAAAATTAGGTCTTAATTCCATAATGGTTGTGAAATTTCACCGGTTACACACACACACACACACACACACACACACACACACACACACATACACACACTCACAAAACACACACACATACATAATTTTTTTTTAAACCGGTTTTTTAGCTTCCTCAGGTCCCAAAACGTGCTTATATGCCAAAAAATCAAAAATCAAAATTTGACCTATCACAATGGTTCCTCATTGAGGAACCAAAATTGATTTTTATCAAACTTTTATCTGTATTCTACAAAACCTAAAAAATTTTTTAATTGATTTTATTGAATGTATCGCCCATTTTGATTTTTCTAAATTATTTTTATTTTAATAGAATACAACGTAATCAAAATTTAAAAACAAGCGTATACTATTGAGAACATATTAATCAAAAAAAATTTCTTATTAAAATTTTTATTCCGTATCATAAAAAACTTGAAAATTTTCAATTTCATTTAAATACAACGATGTTAACATGATTTCCCTTTAGGGCTGCCCTTTAAGCGTAAGTCCTTAGAAACATAATATTAATCAAAAACATAAATAATACTTATTAAATTACTTAATCCATATCCTAAAACACCTGAAAATTTTTGATTTTAATTAAATACAACGAAATTAACATTTTAGGAATATATTACTCAATAACATAATACTTATTTAAATTACTTAATCCATATCCTGAAAAACCTGAAATTTTTCAATTTCAATTGAATACAACGAAATTAACATGATTGCTCTTTAGAGCTACCCTTCATGCCCATGTAAATATAAACACATGTATTAAAAACATAATTATTAATAAATTCTGCATCTGAGTCTCTAAAACACCACAAAATTTCATTTTTTATTGAATTTTATAAAAATTACATTTTTCTTCTTATAGATCTGCCCTTTTTGACCCTTATTTATGGATTATTTTTGTATTTTAATAGTTACAAAGTAAGTTTTTTAGTTTAATTTTATATCAGTACCCTCAGTCATTAATTTAAATTGCTTTTTTAGTTGATTTTAATAATTTAATTTATTGCTACCGATTTTTGACCTTTTTTTACCCTTTGAGGGTTAAATTTAAAAGACCAAGTATTATCATTTTTTTCGTTTGAACTAGGCACCCTTACGAACAATTTCCGCTTTTAAAAATAAAAATCCATTCGGTTAAACGAAATCCAGAGGTTAATTTGATGAGTTTATTATAAATAATAAACACGATCTTCATGGTACTAAAAAAGGATAACTTTCTTCATTATTAATTAATTTAATTAATTGGAACGAAAAGCAGTATTTATACTGTTTTCTCATTATTATTAATTGTCAATGAGCCAAAAAATGCCCACCAAAATAAATAATTGTCTATTCCAACCAGACATAATAGAAAAAATAGAAAAATTTTTACTTAGACAAAATTTTCAAAATATTTTTTTGAAAAAATTCTTTTTCTTTTTTTTAACATTTTATAATTAGTTCTTTAAAAATATTTTTAAAGTAGCTTTGATAACATATTTTTTAATGCCAGCTGTGGATCTTTGAGAGTATGTAAGAGAAAGGGAACTTCTCTTCTTCTATGACATTCTACTGTATGATCTCTTCCTGTAAAAAATGTAAGTCTTTTTTCTTTTAAATTTTTTATTTTCTAAATTATTAAAAATTTTTTTTTTTGTTTTTTTTTGTTTGTTCGTATGTAAAAAGCAGAAAACAGGGATTACACTGATAATACTCGCCCTGTTTTCTTGCAGAGTCGAAATGAACAAAGATTTTTCATGTTTCTAATAATTTTTTAACATCAGAAAAATAAAGTTTTAACATCATACAACTTTTTTCAATAATAATAATTCTGTGTGACAAAGGGAGGCTCAGTCCTCAGAAACATAGATAACAATAATGAAGAAAGTTATACTTTTTTATTTCCATGAAGATCGTGTTTATTATTTATAATAAATTCATCAAATTAATTTAATTAATTGGAACGAAAAACAGTATATATATACTGTTTTCTCATTATTATTAGAAATCCACAGGTATTGTAAGAATCTAGTTTCAGATGCACACTAATAAATGTATACAACCGTGAACATCATTGATATTATCTTTTTTAATTTCAAATTTTCTTGTAATACAATATATTTTTTGGCAAAATTCTTGGAAATAAAATAAAATTGACTTGGTTTACTTACTTATTGATGACATTTATCATCTACTATACACAGATGATTTAAAAATATACATACAAACGTCACCTGAGAATATACATAAAGCTATTAATAAACTATAATTAGCAGCCTACAACATCAATGACTGGGCAAAAACTGTATCTTTGAGATTTAACCCTGATAAAACAAAGGCAATCTCTTTTGGTACAAGCTACTTTGTAGACCAAATAGAAAAACTGAAGCTTCCTGATGTTAAAATAAGTGAAGGAATTACTGTTCCTTTTGTTAAGGAAGTAAAAAGCCTAGGAGTCATACTTGATAACAAATTAAATTGGAAAGCGCATATAACATCAATAAGTTAGAAAGTTAATAGGGTCCTCTACACACTCAGGTTTATCAGGCAATGTACAACGGAAGCTCTATGTATCAAACTTATATAGGCCCTGGTGGTTCCTCATTTGGACTTTTGTTCTGTTGTATACCTTGACTGTTCGACAAACTTATATGACAGAATTCAGAGGCTGAGTAACTTTTGTTTGACAATCATATCAATCCATATCGAGAAAGACTAGGCTGGTTAACTTGTTACATGCGTAGAATGTATTTTACATTGATAATCATGTACAAAATTCTTCGCTTACATAGACCTGAATATTTGACTCATATTTTTGTTAAATACGTCCCAAAAGAAAAAGCCAGAGGTGATCTACTAACTCGTGAATTGAATATGCCTGATCTTGAAAAATGGCATGGAAATTCCTCCTTTCAAGAACAAGGTAGAAAAAGCTGGAATTCACTCCCTTCAAAAATAAGGTTCCTTCCTTCCTTAAACTCCTTCAAGACAGCCTTAATTGCTCATTTGAAAACCTTAAGTCATACATATGACGGCTAGGTCTTTAAGTGCAGTTAACATATAGAATTGTGACATAGGCTAGAATTATGCTATTGATGACGTTATCTTAAATGTTATATATCTTTCAGTTGATATATATTAATATACTATGTTATCTATTTATTACTTGCTATTATTGACTAAATTCTAATTATTGAATGCTATCGTTTGTACTACTGTACTTACTACTGCTATTATTATGCTGTTAACTTTTATATTACTATTGCACTTACAAATTATTAAAAAAAAAAAAAAAAAAAATTTTTATTTTGTTGTATCTATATTAGGCTATAATGTTACATTGTTATAATTGTGTATCAAATTTTGTTTTTGGACAAATAAAATAACATTTACATTTACATAAGTAGTATTCGATGTATCACCCATATTTAGTTTAATATTATAACGATTTTGTAGCATTAATTGACCAGTACTGGGTTGAAATAAATTTATTTAACTAATCTTCAAAAAATTGATGTTTTTTTATTATTAAGTTATACGTTTCGCCTGTTTTAATTACAGGTCTTATCAATAACTGTAAAAAAATATGTTTACATGTATAAAAAACACTATCACTACCAACTGGTACAATAAGAGTACATTTTCAGGAAGAGTTTTACATTATGAGTCTTGTCATCCTAAACATCAAAAAATTGCATTGGTGTACAATTTGACTGATAGAGCACTATTACTTTCTGACCCTACATACCATGAGGATAACATCCGTATTGTCAAGAAAATCCTTTTAGCTAATAAATATCCACTGTCATTTCTAAATAAGTACATCTATAAAAGATGGAAATTATTGAAAAATTGTGATTATGATCTTAAAAGGACTATAAACTCACAAAACAACATCTATAGAAATAAAATATTTTTCAGAATACCATTCAAATTTGGTTTCTACTAAAGAATCAAAAAGATATTGGATAGTTACAAATACCATGTAATTCCATTGCTAAATAAGGATATGAGAAAAATCATCAAAAAAGGAAAATTAGATAACATCATCAACAAAATGGGAGTAGTATATATAAGATCACTTGTAATGATTGTCCTAGTATGTATATAGGTGAGACAAAAAGACCCCTCTTTATAAGCATTGATGAACACAATAAAGGAAAAACTGCTGTAATTACAACACATGCGAATACTTTACATCATACTTTTAATTTCGATAAACCTGAAGTCATAGATGAAGAAGCGAATTGGGGCAAACGAAAGGTATCCGAAAGTATGCAAATTCAACTACATCATCCAACCATCAACTTAAAAGAAGACACCAATAATTTAAATGACTCTTACATACACACAATAAACACACTGAATCAACTTACACATATAATTTAATACATATTAATTTTCAAACAGTCATCATTTTCAGTTATTGATAATAAACTTTTTATACTCTCACAACCACATAGATTTACAATAAAACGGTCACACCATTACACACAGATTTATTTGTTATAAAAACTGAGTGATAGTGTATAGAAATCCAAAACAACTAATAGTTTTAAATAATAATAAAAAATGTACAACTTTTTTCTGATAAATATTTTATATATTATAGGTAATTTTTTATATATATATTTTTGTATTAATAATTTTTTTTTTTTTTTTTTTAAATCTATTTTATACATGTAAACATATTTTTTTACAGTTATTGATAAGGCCTGTAATTAAAACAGGCGAAACGTATAACTTAATAATAAGAAAACATCAATTTTTTGAAGATTAGTTAAATAAATTTATTTCAACCCAGTACTGGTCAATTAATGCTACAAAATCGTTATAATATTTACATTTACATTTATATTTAAATTTATTTTTTTACAATTTATAGTTTAGATGTTGCTTATAAGTTTCTATCTGTATTATTACGTTAATTACAATTATTTAATACAAAAAAATACAGCTTTTAAACAATTTTTTAAAAATTAATTATTTTAATCAATGGCCCATGTTAGGGGGCGAGGAGGTACCAAAATTTGCTTTCTCAGAAAAGTAGGCCAAATAGTCATAAAAAGCATGGCAAAAAATTTTTTTTAGTTATTTGCAATTTTTCTTAAATTATTGGCCGTTTTTCAGAAAAATAAAAATTTCCGAAAATGCCTTTTTTTATTTTGGGTATAAAAAAATTATTATTATTTTTATTTTAATTTTCAGTACATATTATTTTATACTTAAAATTTCATCTAAAACATTTTTTTTTAGTATAGTGCTTAAATATATTGAATTAGGCTAATTTTTAGCCGAACGTGCATCCTCGCACGCGTTGTTTTTATGTATATACCAGGCGCGACTTTGTAAAAAAAGGTGACATTTTCAATGCGTTTTTTTAATAATAAATATTAATTTTACGAAAAAAATCATAAGGACCTTTTTTTTGTAAAATTTTATGTCCATCAAAAATGTTGTCTTGTTAAATATTCGTATTTTGAGGCGTTTATGAGAAATTTAAAAAAAACGAAATTTTTTAAGATTTGGCCACAAATTTATGGTCAATCGGAAAACGCAAAGTGAGGAAAATGCTCAAATATACTTATACATCTATCGAAGAAAATAATGCAATAATGAAACTTTTGATTTAGAATTTTACCAATATGAATTCTTTCACGACTGTACTATAATGAAAATGACCTAAAAGGAAGAATGAAGGTAAATGTCAAGAATTTTGAAAAATCTGATTTTGCTGGATATGACACCGCTCCAAATTTCATGGCTCTAGATAAAAATTTTTGAAACAGCAGCTGTTTTTGAATTAAAAATATTTTCAAATTTTTTAAATAAAATCTAGGTAAATTTTCTAATTTAATTTTCTTACTCTGAATAAAGCTCAAAATCTATTTTCAACCATAAGAAATAGCTGGATCTTTCTACCGGAAGTCATTTCGCCTGTCAGTTTGTGGAAAAACATCGAGGAAAGCCGAAAAAACTAAAAAAACTAATAGCAAATTATTTTTTTTTTGTAATGCAGATTTTTCAAACACTGGGAAATTCTTTTCTTTTTTTTTTACTTACTAAAACTTCTGTTACACTAAAAAAAAAATTTTTTTTTTTTTATATTGCTGGTTATTTAACCATTTTAGTTTTGAAAAACTTTAAAAATAAATTTATAATTTTCCAATTTCCGAGGTTTTAAATTTCCCAACTTCTTATATCACGAAATGCAAATTCTACCTTGATTTTTAGGTTCTTCGGAAAATTTTATTACAAAAAACTATTTTAGCTACACCCAGAAAACCATAAATTTTAAAGTAAAAAAAAGAAAAGAATTTTCCAGTGTTTGAAAAACCTGCATTGAAAAAAATAAATTTTCTATTAGTATTTAGTTTTTTTTGGCTTTCCTCGATGTTTTTCCACAACCTGACGTCCGAAATGACTTTCAGGAGAAAGTTTCAGCTATTTTCTATGGTTAAAAATAATTTTTGAGCTTCATTCAGAGTGAAAAAAAAATAAAATAGAAAATTTACCTAGATTTTACTTAAAAATTTGAAAATATTTTTAACTCAAAAAACAGATGCTGCTTCAAAAATTTTTAATCTAGACCCATAAAAATCTCACGGTGTCATATTTTCACATACCAAATCCAGCGAAATTGGATTTTTCAACATTCCAAACATTAAACTTTCTTTTAGGTCATTTTCACCAAAAATTACTTAAATAATTTATTATAAAAAGTTTAATTTTGCAGTATGGACTATATATATGAATAGACAAGATTTTAGAGTAATAAAAAAAAGTATAATTAAAAAAAAAAAATATATATAAATTTTAAATTTACAACTAAAACTGTAGTGTTTAACGTGTGTATTTGTTTGCTTTTCCAAAAAAAAAGAATAACTTATTCTCTGACTTTACCTGATTTCCCTTGAGCTAAAATAAATTTCCTGAATTTGCACAATTCCAGAAATGTGTACATCCTGTTTTAAACTCCCTTAGGAAATTTTATTTATAATCTTTTTATTTAAGTCCCTTGATTTATGCCCCTTAAATACTAAAATTGAGTATTTCATACCAAATGCAAAATAAATAAAAACATTATGCCATGTAAAAATATTTAAGGAACTAAAATTTTGAAACCCAAACTCCAATTAAATGACAGTTTTACGGTTGTTATTGATAACCAAGATAAGAAACGGTCTGTTAAGGCTTTTTGAGTCGCTGATTCCGAAAATTGATGTTTTGCTCCTGTGAAATTTGTCTAAAACCCTTATGTGAACAAAAAGCAAAGCACATTAAGGGCATTTTTGCAAAGTTCGCAAACTGTAATGAGATTTAGGTTATTAAGTAAAGATCTCGTACGTGGAAAATGGATCAACCATCGTTTGACTCATTAAGCCCGAAGCGGCTAATTACGTGTCGACGTGCTTATTTAAGGCTCTTAAACAAAATTTTGCCTTAGTTAAACTTTGATTTTCAGAATCAACGATCTAAAAATACCCTTAGTAGTCTTTCTTTCATTTAAGTTGCTCAAAACACCCGCCCCCCCCCCCCAGAGGTCAAATATTTTTTAATTAATTCAGTACTTAATTTGAAATTATTTTAAATACCAAAACTCAAATTATAGTCTTATTACACATCCCCTTGCCACCTCGATTACTGGACTTGTTGGAGAACACCTGCTTTTAAATATGTTCCTTTTCATATTAAAATCTAATTTTTTCACACGTTATTAAAATTTAGGAGCTTAGTTATTAAAATATTATATTATAACTATCAAAAATGCATATTTTTATATGAATCTTAATATTCAAAAACATGATAACAACATAATTTACACAATTTTCAAATTACCTTCCGAGGCGAAGCCGAGGATGGTAAACTGCGATTTGGGTCATTCTTTGTTTATGGCCGAGGATTGTACAAAATTTTTCTGCGACTGGGGCGAGAAAATACGTCTTTGCCGGACGCGCAGCGTCCGGGAAATACGTACTTTTGGGCCGCAGTACAGAAAATTAATTAATTTCTGCCAATTTATTTTAATACACTGAGAAAATTAAATAATTGTCCCAATGATATATAATATCATATTTGTACGATTATACGTATAATCATGATGTTGATGATGTTATATAATTTTGGCAATGATAAAAGAATCATTGGGACAATTATACATATAATCCTCCTGATAATATTATGTTATTATGGCAATTATATTTAATTTTAACATTTTATTTCTTCAAAATATTAATTTTTTCAGAATGTAAGACTCACACCTCTGTTTTGTTGTGCTTTTTACCTGACTTTTTTAAGTTCTATTTAAAATTTGAATTTTCATTATTTTTTATCTTTAGTATAATTGTTAATTTTTTTTTCGCTCGTACGCCATCGTTATCAATTATCGATACCGTACCTAATCTAATCTAATCGCATATATCAAGAAATACCGAGAAATACCGATTATTAGCTATGAATAAACCTCTTTTCAATGAGTTAATTGAGTCAAGGAATCGTATTGTTGAGGGGAGAGAGTGACAGCTTTATGTTCCTTGGACTTAAAATAAAGAATCACAATGCTATTTTTCAAGTTCTGGCGTATAAACGAAGGATTTTATACATAATAATAGATGTAAAGTATAGCCTACGCACGTTACAAATTAACCATTCTAGTTTTTCTCTATAAGAAGTAATACGAGTGTCCCTACGAACTCCAAAGATATATCTTAGACATCCATGTATTACTTAATCTTTAAATTCTGTCTTTTAAGCTTCTAAATTTTTTTAAACTGAATTATTAGTCCAGCTTAAAGTAACTGGGAATATCTCATTGATAAAAGTGATTAGAAAATTTTTATTGCTTACTGTTGCTGTGTAATGTATTTTATTACGTAGTTAGATAACCCACAAATAATTTAAGTATTTACCAACGTAATTACCCAGTTTATAAGTATATAATTAAAATAATTTTTTTTATATTACTACGAATCATAATGTTTATTTAATAATATAGAATTAAATAGTAACGATAAAGGAAAATGAGTGAATAAGAAAATAAATAAGGTATTTTGATAAATAAAATTAAATATTTAACCCTTAACGGGTGTCTTCCGAAATGGTTAGTGCACGGGTGGGGTCTAGCGGACCGCAGCGGCTTTGTAAGTCTAAAACTCCTTCAAAATTTGTCCAAATTTAACTTTTTTTTTTATTTATAGAATTATTCCCATGATTAAATAATACATTACCAGAATCGTTGCCAGAAATTTTTTTCAGCGGGCAAAAACTTTTCGGAAGGGGAGGGGTTGAACATATACTAATAATAATGGAATTAAATTTGTTTGGTAAGAATAAAAATTTAATCATTTCTTATTTTAAATTGATTAAAAGTTATATTTGTCAATATGCAATTAAAAATTTTTTAAAATAGGGCTAAAAATATTCCTATTTTTACTAAAAATTTTCATTTCGAGGAGGCTATGGCCTTTTTTTCATAACATGCCTGTCCGATACATATTTTCAATAATCTATAAATTAAAATTCTTTTTTATAAAATGGACGATTGTTTTAATTTATTATTAGCTTTTTCAATAGTTACTTTAAATTGTGCTATTTTTTTTTAATCCCATTGTTTAATTTATGCAAAATTATTGAATAAACCTCTCCAAACGCGAGATTTTCGACTGATCTACTATGCTTACAATGTAGTATAAAGATTCAACTTTGGATTCAGCTTTATATTTCCCAAACTTAAACGACGATTTTCTTAAAATTTGATATTTAAGTATATTACAATACAAGCCCATATATGTTTTTTGGGTCGCTGATCACGAAAATCGGGGTCTTTTCCGGGAGATATTTTCGGAACAACCTTAAATTTGCAAAAACTACCCCCAGAAAGAGGTTTTTTTGATATATTAGCAAACTGAGTTTCTAGATTTAGCCAAGAATTGCCCTAAGAGGGTTTTTTGGGTCGCTGATCAAGAATTTGAGGTAATTTTTTCTGAATAATTAATAGTTCACCCTTAAATTAGCAAAAACAACCCCTAAAAGGAGTTTTTTTGCTATTTCCGAAATTTGAACGACCAAATTAAGTCCTTCAGGGTTTTTTGGGTCGCTGACCAAGAATTTGGGGGAATTTTTTCTAAATAATTAATATTTCAGCCTTAAATTAACCCTGAAGGACTTAATTTGGTCGCTCAAAGTGCGGAAATAGCAAAAACAACCCCTAAAAGGGTGAAATATTAATTATTCAGAAAAAATTGCCTCAAATTCTTGGTCAGCGACCTAAAAAACTCTCTAAGGCCAATTCTTGGCAAAATCTAGAAACTCAGTTTGCTAATATATAAAAAAAAACCCTTTCTAGGGATAGTTTTTGCAAATTTAAGGGTGTTCCGAAAATATCTCCCGGAAAAGACCCCGATTTTAGTGATCAGCGACCCAAAAAACATATAGTAGAGCAAATCTCGTGACAGTAGGAGAAAATACACCCTAAACCGCGATTTGAATGGAGTAATATATGTGCATTACGTTAGTATGCGTGTATAGACTGTACCACTGCTATGCAGTAACATTTAAAATAAATTTTTTTCTAATGATTATTATTTATTTACAACTGATTTGTAAAGTATTTTATTTTAAATAAATTAATGTATTAAATAAAGTAAAGTAAACTTCGTAAAACGTGTTTCACGTGATATGTGGTGGGGTCAGTTCCTCTGAAGTAGTCTTACATCACCTACGTAATTATTTTTTTTTTTAAGGCCACTGTCTCTTTTTTGTGACGATTTTCAAAGGATTTTCAACATTTTTTTTCTCAGCTGTTTTATTATAAAAGTTTACAAATTTATTTTTAAATAATTACAAAATTATTCTAGATGACATAAAAAAATTTTTTTGCCCTCCCGGGCGTAAAACTCGTGTGTAAAGAATTTTCTGAACTCGTTTTACGCCTCGGTGGGCAAAAAATAGTGTAAGCATCATGGGCGAAATACTTTAGACACGAGCGTGAACACATGTCACTCGTGCCCGGCTTCGCCGAGCACTCGTGCTAGTGCTCACGCTAGTGCCGAAACTTTTACGCCCTTGATACTTAATATACTATTGTTTCATATGCTTTTTTTTTACAGTTTGTAGATGGCGTGAAAGTAGAGTCTCGAAAAAAAAATTGAAAAACGGTTCCCATCATAGCGCCTATTGTAGGCATCAAAACAAAAAAATAAAAAGTCATATTAATCTCTATAGTTTCCTCTTGTATGTGAACCAACATTTAGCAAAAAATACAAAAAATTGACCATTTGGTGAACCAAAAACGAAAAATGCAGTTTTTGACGTTAAAAAATGCGCCTAAAACGGACAATAAAAATTTTTCTGATGCATAAAAAGCTGATATTGTTGGTTCACATACGAGGTATTGCAATAACGAAAAAAATGAAACAAGATTCATGTCGATAGCTCAATTAGTTTTTGAGCTAGCGTGGGAACCGATTTCAAAAAAGTAGTTTTGAGAAAAACGCGTTTAAAGTTTTTAAATGCGTATGTTTATATGTTTATATTTTCATATGACTACAACCCATAAAAATCGAAATATCTAAAAATCATATTTTTTTTTTGCTTGAAATTTGTTTTTTAGATTCTTGAAATGTTTTAACATAAGATAATGAATTAAAAAAAAAATGAAAAAAAAAATTCCAATAAAGAGGCAGTGACCTTAAACGTAAAAATTCCATTAATAAATATTTTTTATCATCTAAATTAATTTACTTTGTATATTAGATAAATGAAATTTAAAGATAAAATATTAATATATATGCATGAATAGTTTTAAAATATTATTATTTCATAATTTTTATTAAAAATATAAAAAACTTGAAGAAGAAAAATGTTTAAAAAAATATTAATCATAACTGTTTCATTTTATTTTATATTGCCAATAGTAAAAAGTGATTTCTCTAATCTTCAGTGTAAAGGTGTTTATGATAAAAGTATGTTCGCGTATCTTGATTTAATTTGTGATGATTGTTACAATTTATTCCGTGAACCACGGTTACATCAACTCTGCAGGTATAAGAAAATATTTTTTATTCGTAAAAATGTATTTTAAATTTCATAATTTTTTTTTAGACAAAATTGTTTTACGAGCGATTATTTTAAGGGTTGTATAGATGCATTATTACTTTCGGAAGATAACGATGATTTGATAAAAATACAAACATATATTAAGCAATTACATGGAGCTGAACCAGATATATAATAGTGAATAAAAATTCTTAAGAAATTTATTTATTTATTTAATAATTTTAAGTTATTAGCCTTTCAGTTATTTTAGAAAATTTGGTTGGATTTTCGATTACCGGGGAAAATTACTTGGAATTTATCGAAAAAATAAGATTCCCAGTATTATAATATTGTTAGATATAAAACCAAAAATTTGCCCTGTTTAAAGAGCCCATGTATATTGAAAATCTTATTTTTTTGATAAATAACCACTAGAAATAAACACTTGACAATCGAAAATCCAAAATTTAAAATCCTGTAATGTTAAATAGTGAATTTTTAGGTATTTTAATTAGTATAAAAAATTTATAGTTTTTTAATTTTTTTTAAATATAAACGAATAGTTAAGACTAATTAAGAATAATCGATTGACAGAGAAAAAAAAATTGTTAATATTCATAAGTTTACTTTTATTGATAAGAATTTTAATTTAAAAAAAAAATGTAAATATGAATATAAAGTCATAAAATATAATAAAAATAATAATAAAATAAGATGAGATTCTTTAAAAGAATAATAAACACAAACATTTTCATTATTATATTTCTTATAGTCGGGTCCATTTCGTAATTCAAAAATAAAAACCACGACGTTGTTTGAATACAGATTTTACCTATGGGAATCTCTTTAGACAGCACTAAAGAACATTATCTACAATGAAAAATTTTGCGGATTTGAAAATGGGGTGAAAACCCCCCCCCAATTTTCCCCCTCTTAAGCCCTAAAATTTAAATTGATCTTTTTTAGTAATTTGAATGACCCCAAGTAGGTACTTTTGGTCGCTGAATCTGAAAATGAAGTCCAAAATTGTTTTTAAGGGGTGTACACCCTTATTTTAACCCTTTTACTCTCAAAATAAGCAATTTAAAAAGAAAACGGTTTCTTTTACATTCACGACCCCTATAGTAGGTTTTTTGGGTCGCCAAATCCGAATTTCATGTAAAAAATTACATATGAAGGGTCTGACACCCTTATTTTCACCCTCAAAATAAGCAATTTTTTAACATTATATTAAAGGTGCAGTACCATAATAATTGGTATTTTTAACTAATTGCTTTTTTTAAAGGTTAAAATATATAAGAGTTTTACTCCTCAAATGTAATTTTTTACATGAAATTCGAATTTGGTGCCCTAAGAAACCTACTAGAGGTCGTCAAAGTAGAAGAAAACGTTTAAAAAAAAATTTTTTATTTTAAGGGTAGAAAAGGGTAAAAATAAGGGTGCTACACCCCTCAAATATATTTTTGCACATAAAATTTGGATTTAGCGACCAAAAAACCAACCAGGGGTCGTCAAAGTAGAAGAAAACGTTTTTTAAAAGATTTTTATTTTAAGGGTAGAAAAGGGTAAACATAAGGGTGCTAAACCCCTCAAATATATTTTTCCACCTAAAATTCGGATTTAGCGACCAAAAAACCAGCCAGGGGTCGTCAAAGTAGAAGAAAACGTTTTTTAAAACAATTTCTTTTTTAAGGGTAGAAAAGGGTTAAAATAAGGGTGTAAATCCCTTAAAAACAATTTTGAATTTCATTTTCAATTTCAGCGAACAAAAATACTTACTAGTCATTCAAATTACAAAAAAAGATTATTTTAAATTTTAGGGTTTAAGGGGGGGGGGGGAATTGGGGGGGGGTTTCACCCCATTTTCAAATCCGCGAAATTATTCATTGTAGATAATGTTCTTTAGTGCTGTCTAAAGAGATTCATCTGTATTCAATCATCGTCGTAGTTTTTAGAGGTTTGGCCTTTTTTTTACGCCTCAGCTCCGACAATTAAGAAAGAACTTCATACAACTTATTAATTAAATAAATTTTATCTTTTAATTTTTAATATTTGTTCAAAAATAATGAAATTAAATACCCTCTTAGTCATCTAATAAAATTTGTCTCTCTTCCATTTCGCTTTTGAATTAACTGAGCCGCTGAGCGTTATCATATGTAAATTTTTTATTATCAGCTTATTTAGATGTTTATAATAAATCGATGTGGTTGTGTATTTTAATAGTTAAAAGTTATATTATATAAACTAAATTTATGGTAAATCCAAGAAAAAGTTCATTTAGTAAATTTAATTAAAAATCTATTTTATTTCAAAGGATATGAATACCATATTTTTATTTTTACCCATATAATTGATGGGTATAAGTATTTATGTACTTATATACTTAAGTTTATCTTCGTTATAAAACAGAACTTTTTTTATTTACTTTTTTTTAAATACTGTATAGTTTTTATAGTTGTATAGAAGAGTGCAGAATATTTCAAAGGATGACTTAATATTATATATAGATAAAGAAAAGAGAGAAAAATATTTTTTATAAAAAGGGTAAGCCTATGCATGTATATTAGAGTGGACCTAATTTTGGATTTTGTAAAAAAACTTTTCTCCCAGGGTTTTTTTTGTGAAATTTTGGTCATAAAAAGTCTCCAGTTCCAAGGATTTTGCTTTTGCTTTGCAAAAATAAGTGCCTGTAAGCACCTCAATTTTCCTATTTAAATAACATGGAAAATTTGACTTTTCAGCTTCTAATTTTTTAACGTGCTGCAAATTTTTTTTAAATACTACCAAATAGATAGAAAATGAAGCTTAGACATATAAAAACTGATTTCCAGAATTGTAGAAGTCCCAGAACACTTTGTTTTATTCAAATAGTATATTACGACCCATGGCCAGAAAAATAAAGAATGCCCCAAATCGCAGTTTACTATCCTCGGCTTCGCCTCGGAAGGTAATTTACGTGCGATTTGGGGCATTCTTTTTTTAAGGCCCAGGGTCGTATACGATTTTTCTGCATCAGTGGCGAGAAAACACGTTTTTGCCTACAGCGGTGAGAGAATCAGTGATAAAAATACACGGTTTACGTCGTTTGAAAGGTGGCACTTATACCAAAAAAAGTAGAATAACCAGAAGTGTTTTGGTTAATTTTTGAGGTTGCAGCGTTTTATTGAAAATTACCGAAAAACCCTATTTTATAAGATTGAGCCAACATGTAAATTTGCGTTTCTAGCCCCTAAATACCCTTTGGAATAAATGCAGGGCTGTTTGCATGTCTTTACAACATATAAAAGTATGTTTCCCAGTAAAAATTAGCATTTTAAAACGCTTTTTGGCTTTTGCGAAAATTTGTATAGCTAAAAACTCAAAATTCCCATGTTATTTAAATGGGAAACTTCAAGTGCTCGGTGGCACGGGTTAAAAATCAAAATCCTTGGAGCTGGGGGTTGTTTATGACCAAAATATTCGAAAAAAATGGGGGGAGCCAAAAAATATCGAAAAAAAAAAATAAGACACACTATAATATATATATCTCTATATATTATAAAGTTATAACCGCTGCCGCCGCTGTCGAATGACACCTTTGGGCCATCTGACACTTTTGGGCCACACAATATGGTACTTTTGGGCCAGTCTGACACTTTTGGGCCACGCAATATGGTACTTTTGGGCCAGTCTGACACTTTTGGGCCACGCAATATGGTACTTTTGGGCCAATTAGACACTTTTGGGCCACGCAATATGGTACTTTTGGGCCAGTCTGACACTTTTGGGCCACGCAATATGGTACTTTTGGGCCATTCTGACATTTTTGGGCCACGCAATATGGTACTTTTGGGCCAGTCTGACACTTTTGGGCCATTCTGACACTTTTGGGCCACTCTGACACTTTTGGGTCACGCAATATGGTACTTTTGGGCCACTCTGACACTTTTGGGCCATTCTGCATCATTTCCATTTTCTTAGTTATTGACAATTTTGGGCTAATTTGATACTTTCGGGCCAATAAGATACTACTGGGCAAAACCAGCCCTTGTGGGTCTAAGTGATTTTATTTTTTTTTATTTTTAAGCCGATAAATCAATTAATTATAAACCTATTAACGAATTTTAAAATAAAAGAAAAACAATTTAATCAATATTTTTAATTGAAAGTAATTATTAAAATTGTATTTAAAATTTTACATTTTTTGTTCTCATGACTAACCCACTTTTTCAATCACTCAACGGGGGTTGGCGCGCGAAGCGCGCAGGGGGCGGAGCCCCCTAGTATATATATATATATATACATATTAAATTAAATATATAGATTTAAATTTTAATGAAACAAAAATAATATTAAAAAATTTAATTGATAATAATTTAAATAATTCATGCCAATCATCATGGTATAATATTAAATTGTACGACAAAAATATTATCATCAATAATATTAAGCAAAAACAGTATAAAATAATATTAATAAAATTGGGCTATTTACCCAATATAAATTAATCGTTTCAAAAGATAATACGACGTTTTTTAAAAAAATATTTTTTACACTCGAAGGAGTAAATTAAATTGTTTTTTAATTTTTGGATTTTATAAATAAATTTTTTTTAGCACCGAATGAAGTGAAAAATTTTGAAATTTTGAATGTTACGACTGATGGTGTTAAAGTTAGATGGGATGAACCAGATATGAAAAATGGCATTATTACAAATTATACAATTGTTATCCAGGTAAATATATGTATATGAATCTATTATTTTAATCTATCAAATGAAACATACAAATAAATAAAACAATTGAAAAAGATTTCATTGAATTAAAACCTTATACAAAGTACAACATTACGATATTTGCATCAACATCAAGAAAACAAGGTAATATCAAATATTTAATATTCGCAACAAATTCAATTGGTAATAAATAAGATTTTTATTCGTATATTTGATGATAATAATATTTTAATTTAATAATTCTATAGAAATACCAACTGAAAATTTTAATAATTTACGTTTAATGAATGAATCAACAGAAACTTAAGCAGCAATATTAAAATGGGATCCATCAAAAGATTGTAAAAAAATAACAGGAAAAATTTTAGGATCAAAATTATTTATTAGAAAATTAAATGAATAAATGAATAAAAATATTATTTATTTAAAAAATTAAACTAAAAATTATTATTTTCCTTTATTAAAATCCATTATAAAAAATTAGTTAATTTTGATAGTTGATATAGTTGATAATAGTTGATTTATATATTTCAGAATATTAAAAATTTTTAACCAATGATTTATCACTAGTTAAAAGAATAACAGTAATAAACAAGAATTTGAAAAATTAGTTGAATCAGAAATAAATAATAAAAAATTTAATAATTTATTATTGCTAAATAATTTTGTTAAGACAATTAATGTACAAAATTTTTATGATACGTTAAACAATCGTTAAATGATGGCAGTTTAATATCTCAGTTAATGGTATAGTATATTAAGTATCAAGGGCTAAGAGTTTTGCCACTAGCGTAAGCACCAGTACGAGTGCTTGACGAAGCCGGGCATGGGTGATATGTGTTCACGCTAGTGTCTAAAGTATTTCGCCCATGTTGCTTACAATATTTTATTACACTTGATCAGAGTTACATTGATAATTTATTAATTTTTTACGGTTTAAAAGAGGAATTAAAATCCAACATAGGTGCAACAATTTTACCTATGTGAGTATCTTATAGATTTATTTTAATTGTAACAGTAAAAGGCTTTAAAAGCTCTAAAATTATTTACACTCTAAGGAGAAAACATTGGTTATTTTACTGTATGATAAAGAAAAGTAGTAGGCAACATTTCTAGAAACCATTCTTCTTTTATATTTGCGTTTGTTTAACCTCTTAGAACAATTCGTTATACGGAGGTCACCAACAATTCGCACAAGCGGTCCAAACCGCATTTTTTGCTTTTATTTCCTCGGAAGTCGATATACATATTGAGATATATACCGCTTTTTCCTTTAATGGAAATAATTTTTTATGTTTGGAGACGTATGCGGATAAATTGTTAGTGTATCTGTAGGATTAGAAGGAATATACAGGGTTGGTGGAACTTTAACAACCGTTTCTCAAACTCTTATCTTAAGGCTGCTTTCACACGCAAGTGAATTTGTAAAGTGAATTTGTAAAATGAATTTGTAACGGCGCGAAATTTCAAATTTCAAATAAACCTGAAAATCTATAATTCGCGAAGTTAATTAAATTTTTAAAGAAATCATTGTAAAAATGAATAAAAAATGAAATAATAATATTTAACAAACAATAATTATTTAAAAATTTAATTAATTTCGCATATTTTAGATTTTCAGGCTTATTTAAATTTTGAATTTACGCGCCATTACAAATTCATTTTACAAATTCACTTTACAAATTCACTTGCGTGTGAAAGCAGCCTAACTCTTAACCTTTTTAGGATTTGGGAAGGCCAATTGCGGTCCAAAGTCCGACTTTTTATAGGAGCCATGCTGACAATTCCGTCTTTAAAGCGCAGAGTTGTATTTCTACAACTCTATGCTTTAAAAGAGGCGCGAAAAACCTTAGAAAAACGCCCTCTATGCATGACATACGGAGACAGTAAATAGCACTTTCTATTTCATCTGTCTCCTGCGGATCGGCAGCCAGCTCTACTCTCCCTTCTTATAATAAATATTTAATTTTTATTAAATATTTATTTAGAAAAAAAAGTATCATTGCTCTGCATCAGCGGCGAACCCACTTCATAATATAATACTATATTACAAAGCAAGAACGTAACCTCTGCGCTACCGAGCCGGTTCCATTCTTCTTCTATTGAATATAATATTTTTTGCCCTTTAAGTTCTAAGGTACATACTTTAAAATTACTCCATTAAAATATTTTTTAAAACAGATTATGAAACTCGTGTTGTATTAAAAAACACATCAGCCGATCTATATTCTGATGACATAAATGCTAGTTTAGACCTGTTACGAGAACGAGGCGAGGCGAGGTTCAGCAAAATTTAACGAGACCGAGAACGAGGAGGGGTTCTATCTCGCCTCGCCTCGACCTCGGGCGAGGTGAAAAAACATTTGCCTTGTTCTCGCCTCGCCTCGTTCTCGGCCGAGAATTCCTCGTTTATAAACGAGGTGGTTACTAAAAAAAATTCTTTAAACAAATTTTAAAGTAAAACTTATTTTTTATTTTAATAAGATAATTTTTAATTTATCAATGAATTACATAAAATATATTTATTACAAAAAATTTATTATTTTAAAAATTAAAATTTTAAATTAATCAATGAATTACATAAAATATTTAATTTAATATAACACATAAACATTTATAAACTATATTACCCACATAAAGAATCAGGGTTAAAAAGCTGAATTGCCAGCTTATCTCTAGCCATTGCTGCTAGTATAGAGTATGTTTTTTCATGACCACCCCACCAAAGTAGGATATCAGTACTTTCTGGTGCACATGGAGCTTCTAAATAGGCACTTAACTCTTCTTCCCAATTTAGTTCCGTATCTTCATCAAATATATTAGAAAAATCTAAAAGATTATTGTTCTCATTTTTCTTTTCTTTTCTTTTCTTTCTGTTTCACTTCCATCAGCTTTTAGGTTATTATAATAAATTTTATATAGTTTTTTAAAGCATTTCTTGCTATCTTTTTCTAGCTTTTTCCCCCATTCCGTTTTTGAAAACTTTTTAACCTTGTGTCTAGGATCCAAGATAAGAGAAGCACTATAAAACCAGTTGCACAGTCGGTAATGCTTCAATCTTATTCCTGCCTTCTTGAAATGCACCGATCAAAATTTCATCTAAGCGATTTCTATTGATTTTCTCGTCCAACTCAAAAACAATTTTCTCAAACTTATCAAGTTATACATTAAAAGCTAAAACTGCTACTGGAAGAGTTGGATATTTTTCAACAAGATTAAATTTCTGCTTTAACGGCTCATGCTGGTTGCGATCTTGTAGGCGTAATTTTTAAAAAATTTACGAGGCAAAACGAGGCGAGGCGAGGCGAGAACGAGGTTTTGGAAATTTGAATCTCGGTCTCGCCTCGGTTTAACGAGGTTTTAAAATTTTCAATCTCGCCTCGTTCTCGCCTCGTTCTCACCTCGCCTCGACTCGTATCAAACGAGGTTGCCTCGGTACCTCGTAACAGGTCTATGCTAGTTACATCTGTGTAAGTAAAAGATCAAAAAATAATAAAATAATATAATACAGATACAAATAAAAAATCTTATCAATAAAAGGATACAACGGAGAAAAAAATTTTATATTGCAACACAAAACCAAAAGAAAAATACAGTGAATAATTTTTGGAATATGATTTAACAAGAAAATGTTAATTTTATCTTCATGATGATTGGTTCAAATTATGATAATGGAAAAGTAATTTATTTATTGTTACTCTCAGATAAGTAAAATATATTTTTATGAATTGTTAATTGGTTTTATATAAAACAAGAAAGATATTGGCCTAAAAAAGTTGGGAAATCCAAAAATTATGGATGATAACAGTTGAAATAATAGAAGAAATATTTGATATTGATTATGTATCAAGAACATTTGAAATAAGTCATAACAAATTCACTGATAAACGAACAGTAAAACAAAGATAAGCTTTAAATTTTTGATCAATCATCAAATTTAAAAAAATATTTATTTTAGATACATAATTTTTGATACACAGCATGGTATCATGGTAAATGATTATCAATTAAATCCAATTTCATTGTTCAATTACATTAAAAAATATCACGAATATATTCCAATTCCAAGAAAAATAGGTCAGCCACCAATTGTCGTTTAAAAAATATTGTTTTTACATTTGGAAGATTTAATCATGCAAGATTATTAATATTAGCCCAGAAATATTTTGAATAAAAATTATGCAAAAAAATATTTGCTTTTTTAATTATTTAAATAAATATTAAATTAACATATTTTTTATTTTAAAAACAAATGAATTTGAAACATGCAAATTTCAAAATAAGAAAATTAATTTTTTCAATTGCAAAAATAAATATTTTTATACATGAGTCTTTCTTTGCCAAAACAGCAATGGTGGGCAGGTTGGGTCATCGGATCAGCCTCAAAATTTCCCATGTTTTTATAACATAAAGATAGGAAAATGCTGAAATTTTTAGCCTTCTAGGTCTTAAACAGCCCGTGTTATGGCCAATCAAACTTATTAGGCGGCTCTCGACCAGCGTTAGTGCTTTTCGGGAAAATGGTTAAAAATCATAAATGTAAGCTTGAAAAAAATTCTGAAAGAGTATATATGTTTGGAAACCCTCAGTAAATCCATTTCTGCCATTAGTTTTTTGGAAAAACCCTGGGATATTCCGCAAAATGGGAAAATGCGTTTTAAGAAAAATCTCATTTTCCGTCATTTTTTTTGTTAATTTTTTTTTTCAAAATTTTTTTTAATCGAAATCCTATCGATCTGTATGAAAAAAAATTTTAGAATAATTTCCCATTTTTAATACTTCTTTATTTAATTTTCCACAAGAGGTTAAAATAATTGACGAGGGGCTATCGTCTTGGAAATCACAATTTTGATTTTTTATGATTTTTTTTAATTTTTAGTTATTTTTTGTGATTTTTTTTGGTAAACATTACTAAATATTATATTTAATAGTAAAAAATAGATTTTTGAGGTCTAAGGTGAATTGTAACGTTAAAAAACGCAAAAAATCACGAAAAATCACAAAAAATCACGAAAAATCATAAAAAGATGGAAATAAACCAACTCAACTAGTAACGATTCATGATTGAGGTACAAACAAGCCAAAATCAGAAAAAAATCAACAAAAATTTTTTAAAATCAAATTCGTGATTTCCAAGCAAGACGATAGCCCCTCGATAATTGACTTTTTTTCTTTCAGAGTCGAATAGCCAGGGAAAAATTAGTCCTAAATAAAAAAAAAATTACTTTTTTTGATGAAAATTAACCAAGTTATGGTCAAGTAAAAAAATAAAATATAAAATTAATATAAAATTAATTTTATTGACAGAAATTTATTTTTTTTGTTAAAAAATGATAATAATCAAAAAAAGTCATTAACATGTTACGTTCCCGCCCAATCCTCCGAATCACATTCCCCGAATGGACATTTCCCCGAAAGCCTTTTCCCCGATGACCATTTCCCCGAATTCACAAAATGGACATTTTCCCGAATGTACTTTTTCCCGAAGTCTATTTCCCCGAAAGGAGTTTTACCCGAAATCAAATTATCTGAACGGTCTTTTTCCCGAAAATCCTAAAAAAAATAAAAAATTTTTTAATAACACATTCTATTATTATTAAGAGTTTATTTATTAGAATTTCATATTAAGGCTATTTACATATTAACGTTGGTTGTTGGATGTAATCTTACAATGTAATATTATTTTCATGTAAACATTACATCCAAGTGCATTTAAGTAATCTTTGTAACGCGCTACACCGTAATTTTGATATGATTCGACAATTTTCTTCACCCTTCTTTGAGTTTCCAGCCATTTTTTTTTTTGGTTGATTTCTTACTTTCCTTCCGAGTGACAGCTCCAGTACTTGAATTTCGGTGTCTCCTTGCTCTTTTCTAAATTCTTTGATAGCAGAAAATATGTCCGGATGATTTTTTCCAACTATCAATCGAAATCTTGTATGCCAGCCTTCGCTAGCGTTATTTGTTCTACTGTGGTCTGTCAAAGTGCTGGCATACTGATTCCAAATTAAAGGGCAATATCTTGGAGCAACTGCTGCACGGCGTCCCCGTGGTAACACACCATTTACGTAGGTGACATCAAAGTATTCCATAAACTCATACATACTTTCAGGTGCACCAGCTTTCAATTGAGAAAAAATTGTGGCAACATCTCCAACCGGCACAAATGCTAGAGCTGCCGTCATATGTGTATAACTTTTAACTTCTGTATCGTCAGGATCGTTAGGCTAGGGACAGAAACTTCGTTGCAGCGTTGTTTCGTTGCTGTTCTTAGAAAAATTTGAAAAAGTGGGGAGCAGGGGAGGGCAATCATACCGCATGAACCATCCAACTTCCCCTCCAAGTTCCTAGCGTTACTTCTCTCCCACTCTTGACTTTTTTTCTACGAACAGCAACGAAACAACGCTGCAACGAAGTTTCTGTCCCTAGCCTTATAGGCCTCCTGTAGTCCTAAAGACTGAATTTTTCTGTATAGGGCTTGACTAAGGTGGAAGAAACATACAGAGATTGGAGAATTTGGAAAAGTAGCTTTGGCCACATTTATTATTGATAATTCCAAATCACTCGGGTAAACGGTTTTCGGGGAAATGTCCATTCGGGGAAATGTACGGGAATCACATGTTACATTAGTTTTTGACAAAAAAAAAAACTTTTCATCGACTAAAATAATTTTTTTCTTGCATAAAAGAATAGCCAAGGAAAAAATATTCGATAATAATCCGAAACTTTTCTTTTTACGATAAAATTTAAGCGAGTTATGCATTTTTTAAGTTATAATGTCGTTTTAGAGCCTAAAATTGGAATTAGTACAAAAATGGTAGTTTTTGACAGTATCTTTACTTGACCATAACTTGGTTAATTTTCATCGAAAATAGTAATTTTTTTTTATTTAGGACTAATTTTTCCCTGGCTATTCAATTCTGAAACAACTCTGCATACAACTGCATGCAAAGCCGAAACCAATATTTTATCCCTTGTTTAATAAATAGCTATATATTTTAATTTTATAACAGTAAAAAACTTTGCAAGATCTATAATTGTTTAAACTTTAAAACAAAATATTGATTATTTTCCTGTATGATAAAGAAAGTGATAGGCGGAATTTCTGGAAACTATTCTTTTTTTATAAAGTATAATATTTTTTGCCTTTTAAGTTTTAAAGTATATACTTTTCCATTAAAATGTTTTTTTAAAAAGATGATGAAACTCGTGTTGTATTAAAGAACACATCAGCTGATCTATATTCTGATTACATAAATGCTAGTTTAACATCAATGTAAGTAAAAGATCCAATTAATAAAATAATATAATACAAATACAAATAAAAAATCTTAACATTAAGGTAGTACATTGGATTGTATAAAAAAATAAATCGATTTTTTTTTTAATTTTTTTTTGAATTACATATACCCTTAAAAAGCACCTGTTAAAATATTTTAATAAAATTCAAACATTTAAACGATCAAAAACGAATTTTACCGAGCGCGCTTCGTATGTGTAACACAGCAAAAAAAAACTTTAAACGCGTTTAAAAAAAAAAAAAAAAAAAAAAAAAAACTCGAAACTACTTTTTTTCAAATGGCCGCAAGGTGATCTCAGGTCCGATTTCAAAAAAAGTTGGTGGGTTTTATTCCTCTAGATATATTACGTAACAATTAACCACTTTTTCATTAAAAAAAAATTTTTTTGCTTGCTTTAGGGGGTGTTGAAGGGTAAAAAAAAGGCTCTATTTTCTTACTTTTTTTTGAGGCGCTCCCATTTTTTTATTTTATCATATTTTTTTCAAAAAGTGGTTAATTGTCACGTAAGAGACCTTCCTTGTTAAGAATCTTTTTTTTTTTTTTTTTTTACAATGCCGTTTCCGAGATCATCTTGCGGCCATGCTCTACTTTGCTGCTCTCTATAAATGGTACTAATCATGATACTAAATTTTTAGTTGGTTTTTTTGGAAGATTAATTATTAATAATTAAGTAAAAAAATTTGTAAAGTCATTCATAATAAAACAGCTGAGAAATAAAATAAAATAAAAATCGTTTTTTTTCATTTTACAATCCAATGTACAACCTTAAAGGGATACAACGGAGAAAAAATTTTTATATTGCAGCACAAAATCCAAAGGAAAATACAGTTAATGATAATGATCAATATGATTTGGCAAGAAAATGTTAATTTTATCTTTATGATGAATGGTTCGAATTATGATAATGGAAAAATAATTCATTTATTGTTCCATTCAGATGAGTAAAATGTATTTTTATGAATTTTTAATTGCTTTTAGATAAGCCAAGAAAGATATTGGCCTAAAAAAGTAGGGAAATCCAAAAATTATGGTTGTATAGCAGTATATATAATAGAAGTAAAAATTGATATTGATTATGTATCAAGAACATTTGAAATAAGTCTTAACGAATTCACTGATAAACGAACAGTAAAACAAACAAATTCTTTGGTACAAATTTCCAGGTACACCATCTTTAATACACAGCACGGTCAGAAAATGATAATCCATTAATAGTAATATTAAATCCAATTTCATTATTCAATTACATTAAAAATTTCACGAATCTATTCCGATTCCAAGAAAAATAGGTCAACCATCAATTGTTGTTCATTGTAACAACGGAGTTGGTAGAACAGGAATGTTAATATTATTACAAATTTGTATCAGTAGAGAAGTATCAGAAATGGTTATTGATATTTATAATGATTTAAAAATGATACGAGGAGATAGAATGAATATAATTGATACGAATGATGAATACCTAATTTTACATTTGACACTAATTGAATATTTACATTCGATTGATACTTGTTTTAAATGTAACGAATTTTTTATTCATATTATCAAGAGAATGAAAAAAAATTTTGAAATTGATTATCATTGGTTTGTGATTATTAAGAATCGGAAAAAAATTGGTAAAATTTTACTACTTTCTTGAGAATGTACTAATTTTTTCGCAAATTTTTTACTAATACATACGTGGATTCGGGTGGAAAACAATGTACGTTTTTTACATGTACTGTTATGGAGAACGATTTTTTATTAACGATTTAAAAAGTTTTATTAACGAAAATTGAATAAATGTATTATAACTTTAAATAAAGAATACAATAATCTTCAAATACCATATATTTTTTTTGCAATTTTTCGGCAGATAATTGTAAGAAATTCTAAAATAAGTGTTATTTTAGGTTATAGTTAACAATACTTTTTAAATCGTTAATAAAAAATCGTTCTCCATTAGAGTCCAAGTAAAAAACATACATTGTTTTCCACCCGAATCCACGTATGTATTAGTAGTCAGCTGATAGGTTAAATACTCTATTGTTTTGTAAAAAACCTTATCTGACTTAAGGGTGAGGGGTGGGTTCAAAATTTTTGGAATTGAAGTTATGTTTGGTAACTTTTGCGTCCACTTTCACCCTTATAAACTCTACTACCTTTTCAAAAATTACAAAAAAAATTGTTTTCTAAAAATAAAATAGATATAAATGCTTTGATTTTATTCAATTTTTATTCAAGTTTTTTTAATCAAAAATCAGGAAAAAATATATGCAAGTAATGAGAATTTTTATTTTGGTTCCTCAATGAGGAACCATTGTGATGGGTCAAATTTTGATTTTTTGGCATATAAGCACGTTTTGGGACCTCAGGAAGCTAAAAAACCGGTTTTTAAAAAAGTCTGTATGTGTGTGTGTGTGTGTGTGTGTGTAATACTATTATTTGAAAAGTCTATGTATGAAATATTATCCAGTTCTAAGAGCATTGACGCTGCTATCTTAAAATTATAAAATTAAAAAAAAAACTTTAAAATATAAAAAAAAAAAACAATATGATAAATGAGTAAGATCTTACAAAGGCGTGAAGGGGGGATAAAAACCCCAAAATTGTCTTACGTAATATATAGATAGCAGCTTTTGTTATAAATTTTTATTTACCATTTTTTTTAAATAAAATTTCATTTTTTATATTTAATTTAAAAATTTTTCTTGGATAATATATAATTTATAACTCTGCACGATATTTTATTAATTTAAATAATTTTTAAATATTTTGATATTAATTTTAAATGGCGCGTTATAGATAATTTTTTAATCAATTAAAAAACACATTACTGGTTTATAAATCACGTAAAATAAAGAGTTATTTTTTATTGCGTCATATATTATATATTATAAATTATTTGAATTTTTCCGACACTTGTTAAAATAATAATAAATCAAACTAGAAATAGCCAACCCTCTTTTTTTTATGAAATTATTAAAATTTTACCCTCAAATATAAAAAGTGTCTAGAATACATAAAAAACCTGTAGGTGTCTGTCTTATATTAATTTAATTAAGAATTTTATTGTGTATTGTATTTTCTGATTCCAGAAGCTTTTTAGTATACTTGCATGTGTAGGAATAGGTTATTACCCGATGTCGAAACTTTACTATCGAATATTCTATATTTTAAAAATAATACCGCCATCTTAAAAGCTTTTTAAAATTCTGATATTCTACCATTAATCTTCTATCTACGATCTGTCTCCGCAAGCCATCAGTCAAAATATTTATAGCCGTTTAAATTTTCAATATAATAGCAATCTAATAGCAAATTCTGAATTTATTATAGTTTCTAGACAAAATGACAGTAAATTATATGCAGTATTTAAAAAACAAACAAGCTTTTGCACGATATTCTATTATAGTTAAATGCAGTACGTAACTATCATAAGTAATCTATAACATTGAAATAAAATTTATCTGTAAAAGGAAAACATTTTCAATGCCAAATCTGTAAATTACATTTAAATTTTAAAGCCCCTATAAAAATTTTATCAATTAATTCTTTCCTGAGGCATCTCCATATATGTGCATTACGTTAATATGCGTGTATCGACTGTGCCACAGCTCTGCAGTAACATTTAAAATGAATTTTTGGTCCCTCATAGAGGAACCATTGTGATCGGTCAAAATTTTTTGTTGTTGATTTTTTGGTATATAAGCACGTTTTGAGACCTCAGAAAGCTAAAAAACCGGTTTTTAAAAAAAGGATGTGTGTGTGTGTGTGTGTATGTATGTAACCGGTGACATTCCACAAACATTATGGAATTAAGGCCTAATTTTTTTATCAAAAATTTTTTTATCAAAAAATCTCAAACTACTTTTTTTTTTTTAATTTGGATGTAATGCCTCATTTTTTTCCATGAAAGTACTTATAATTGTAAGTATGGCTTTTACTCGATATCTCGAATCTTATAATTTATATTTTGAAAATTTTTTTCTCAAAATTTTTTTCACCAAAAAATACAAAAAATACAAATTTTTTTTTTCTTTATGGACGCAGTACTTAATTTATTTCTGTGGAAGTACTAGTTTTAGAAATATCATTTATAGTAATTTTTAGGACCTGAAACTTAATTTTTTCAAAATTTTTTTCTCAAAATTTTCGTCGCCAAAAAATACAAAATACGCCAAAATTTTTTTTATTTTAGGACGTAATTCTTAATTTTTTCCTATGAAAGATAGAATATCTAGAATTATCGTTTGTAAAGGAATTCTCCATCTGATACGTCGGTAGTTCTTAGCTATTTTTACCCAAGTCTGAGGTCGATGTCTTGGATTTAAAAAATACCAATTGCACTGTGTTTGGTATGTAAAAATATGGTTACTGGCCAATTTTTAAGGCTCTAAGTGGCTTGGTTGCGATTTGGCAGCTGTTTTTCCAATTTTGATTTTTTTCGAATTCTCAGCCACCCGTTTTCTTTTTATTTTCTGGACGCCCTAAATAAGCCTAAAAAATATTTTCTATATAAAGGTGGGTAGTAAAAATTACCGCCCAATCCGAATCTGACCATATTTTTTCGGAAAAACCTCAGGAAAAGCCGGAAAATCGAAAAAACTAAAGGAAACTGAAAAATACAAATTTCTCAAAAAGCGTCACTTTTTTTTTTTTTTTTAAATTTTTTTTACATGTGTTTTCCCATATTTTTCATGCTGGTAACCTCCTTTTTTGTCCCATTTGCCTTTTAAGTACTTAAAAATCAATTTTAGGCTCAAAAAAATGATTTTAAAAATTGTTCATTTTCTGAATTTTCCAATTTTCTCGCTTTTCCTGATAGAAAATGAAAAATCTGACTTTATTTTCGGATTCCTCGGGAAATTTTACATTGAAAACCTTCCTGGGTAAAATTTTAGAGGCCTTTGTGACGCTGTAAAAAAAAGAAAAACAAAATAACCTGCTAAAATCAAAATACCCTGCCAACTAGCTGGCACTGAGGTTCCTCAAACAATGGGCTGTAATCTTAATTTACAAAAAATATTATTGATTACAACCATGCAATTATACATACATTTTTCGTTTTTAGTAGCTGGTAAAGTAGATTATTAAGATCATTTTGTTATTAAAGTGAAAATTCTAGCGTCCATGGATTGGTCGCGCCGGCGTTAATGGATTTTAAATCATTTTTGCATAATTAAAAAGAGAGAAATATAAAAAAAGCTAATTTTATTTTTTTTTATAAAAGAAATGGTTGGTAACGATGCGAAAATTACAAATATTCGCTCAATTATTATAAAAAGATAGGAGTTTTTACCAGAATTTATAATAATTTCTTATAATTCATTTTCTCAGCGTACTCCTTGCATTTGACCAATCTTCCGCAACAATGATAATAATAATAATAATAATATTTTGTAATAAAAAAAATAATCCATGGAAATAAATTAGGTACTACGTCCAAAAAGAAAAAAAAGTTTCATATTTTTTGTATTTTTTTGTGAAAAAAATTTTAGGAAAAAAATTTTAAAAAAATTAAGTATCAGATTAGAGATATCAAGTAAAAAACATACTTTCAAGTATAAGTACTTTCATGGAAATAAATGAGGTATTACATCCAAAATAAAAAAAAAAGGGGGGGGGTTTGAGATTTTTTGATAAAAAAATGTTTGGAAAAAAAATTAGGTCTGAATTCGATAATGGTTTTGAAATATCACTAGTTACAATATTTTCAGATAATTGTACTTTCATAGAATTAAATGAGGTATTACACCAAAAAAAAAAAAAAAATATTGCAGTTTTTTTTATTTTTATTTTTTTTTAATTTTGACAAAAAAAATTTTGAAAAAATTAAGTATCATATCCAAAAAATTACAATAAACAAGGTTCTTAAAAGTAGTACTTCCATGAAAATAAATTAGGTACTAAGTCCAAAAAGAAAAAAAAAATTGGTATTTTTTGTATTTTTTTGTGAAAAAAATTTTAGAAAAAAAAATTTCAGAAAATTAAGTATCAGATTCGAGATATAGTGTAAAAACCATACTTTCAAATATAAGTACTTTCATGGAAATAAATGAGGTATTACACAAGGTAGATGGAGATAGAGGTATTATACATTAGACTGACAAAAAAAAAATCGACTTTTCGATTTTTTAAGGTGCTCAAGCGTTTTTGGGTACCACTTTATGAAAAAAAAAGCCCTAGGTAAAGCGCATCTAAAAATATTTAGTCGTTGGACAGCGCCAAAGCGTTTTCGATTTTTGAAAATTGGTTCAGGAGCGTCGGGGGGGATTACAGCTACTAAATTTAAAAGGCAACATTAAAATAAAACTTCGGGGGGTATTTCATAGTATTTTTGGTCACTAAAAACAATGGAATCATTTATTTTGAATTATTTCTTTAAGGCAAAAAGTTATGATCTAATTTCAGTCTTAAAAATATCAAAAATTGGACAGTTTTTGGCGTCAAAAACATGCTGCGGACTAAAAAATGTTTAGAAATTATTTTAAAGGGGTATTTCGAATGATAATTGGGTCACTAAAATCGATGAAATCGGTTATTTTCAATTATTCTTTACTGATTCAGAGTTATGCGCCAAATAATGTAGCTTGATTTCCCAAATATAGCATTTTTTTTAGTTAAATGTCAATGTCAAGCGTACAGAGAACTCTTTTGAGCCTCTAGAAAGGTATGTTATCATAGTTTTGTGTTTTTTGAACACCGATGCATTGATTGTAATAAAATAATAATAAATAAATAAAAAAATATATAAAAAAATAAAAATAATAAAAATAATAAAAATAATAAAATAATATAAATAATAAAAATAATAAAAAAAATAAAAATACATAAAAAAATCTAAGCAACCAATGCATCGGTGTTTAAAAAACACAAAACTATGATAACTTACCTTTCTAGAGGCTCAAAAAAGTTCTCTGTACGCTTGACAGTCATTTAACTCAAAAAAATGCTATATTTGGGAAATCAAGCAACAATATTTGGCGCATAACTCTGAATCCGTAAAGAATAAATGAAAATAACCGATTTCGTCGTTTTTAGTGACCCAATGATCATTCGAAATACCCCTTTAAAATAATTTCTAAACATTTTTTAGTCCGCAGCATGTTTTTGACGCCAAAAACTGTCCAATTTTTGATATTTTTAAGACCAAAATTAGATCATAACTTTTTGCCTTAAAGAAATAATTCAAAATAAATGATTCCATCGTTTTTAGTGACCAAAAAAACTATGAAATACCCCCCGAAGTTTTATTTTTTTGTTGCCTTTTAAATTTAGTAGCTGTAATCCCCCCCGGCGCTCCTGGACCAATTTCAAAAAATCGAAAACGCTTTGGCGCTGTCCTACGACTAAATATTTTTAGATGCGCTTTACCTAGGGCTTTTTTTTCATAAAGTGGTACCCAAAAACGCTTGAGCACCTTAAAAAATCGAAAAGTCGATTTTTTTTTTGTCAGTCTATTATAATGAAATTATATGGCCTAAGCTAAGTAAATTTTTATTTCAGCAAAAGTATTAATTCCTAATAAATATATTATAGTTTTTGGGCCATAAATGTTGTGAGATGAATTTTTATGGCCTAAGCTAAGTAAAAATTTAATTTAAGTAAAAGTATATTTCAAAATATTGATATTGATTAAATTAATAATTTTTTTAAAACTTTAATAAATTAAAGTATAATTAGAACTAAGTTAAGTCTTGTTGTTTCCTAGCACAAGTTATAATATAACTTTATTTTGGGCCATAAATGTTGTAAGATGAAATTATATGGCCTAAGCTAAGTAAATTTTTATTTCAGCAAAAGTATGAATTCCTAATAAATATATTATAACTTTTGGGTCATAAATGTTGTGAGATGAAATTTTATGGCCTAAGCTAAGTAAAATTTTAATTTAAGCAAAGTCTAAATTCCTAATAATAAATATATTATAACTTTTGGGCCATAAATGTTGTGAGATGAAATTAAATGGCCTAAGCTAAGCGAATTTTTATTTCAGCAAAAGTTTACAGTAAACAGATAATTTTTCTTATTCAGCTTTTTCACATTGAGCTCACAGGCTGTACTATAAATATAATTAGCTTATATTATAACAATTTATTATCTTCAGAAACTGCTTAACTTGCCAGGCCCCTAAGTAACCAGTAAACGGCGTGAAGGCATTGTATCAATAATTATCTATTGTAAAAAAGTTTATGGGCTCTTTATGGAGATCGCCGTATTGTGCCAACAGTTTGTCAACCAATCAAATTGCTTGTTTTCAAATTTGAATTTTTCTATTTTCTTTATAGGTTATCATGGGCCTATATTTATTGTAAACATCTATCTTTGATATTTTTTTAATGAAGCTAATGGGAAATTTTAATGAAATAGTCTTCTTTTAACTTGGTGTAAAAAGAATTAAAATTTTATTTTATAAAAGTATTAAATAAATTGGAAATTTTTTAAAAATTGTAAGAATATATTAAAAACATATAGTAAGAATATCATCTAAAGTAAAAATCTTGTCTATGAAAATGACTTTTAATTATAAAACAAAGTTCTTTAAATTTGACTTTAAAGATTATAAACAAATTAATGGTTTGCATTAAAAACAAAATTTAAGTCATAGATGAGTAGTAAAAATATTCATTAACGTGATCTTCCACGAAATACCTTTTTTTTAAATCGACATTTTTTTTAGAAGAGGATTATGAGTGAAAGAAGGAAATTAAACCAATTAACCAAAACGTAGTTACTATGACCATTAACTTAAAAGTAGTTACCCCCATAATAGCTTTATCCAAATAATAATTATTTTGCATACATCTAAATCAAGCATAAATCTATAAAAACGATTTCTTTAATTTTATTTTAATTTTCCACCGATAAAATGGTTATTTAGGGGCCTGGCAAGTTAAGCAGTTTCTGAAGATAATAAATTGTTATAATATAAGCTAATTATATTTATAGTACAGCCTGTGAGCTCAATGTGAAAAAGCTGAATAAGAAAAATTATCTGTTTACTGTAAACTTTTGCTGAAATAAAAATTCGCTTAGCTTAGGCCATTTAATTTCATCTCACAACATTTATGGCCCAAAAGTTATAATATATTTATTATTAGGAATTTAGACTTTGCTTAAATTAAAATTTTACTTAGCTTAGGCCATAAAATTTCATCTCACAACATTTATGACCCAAAAGTTATAATATATTTATTAGGAATTCATACTTTTGCTGAAATAAAAATTTACTTAGCTTAGGCCATATAATTTCATCTTACAACATTTATGGCCCAAAATAAAGTTATATTATAACTTGTGCTAGGAAACAACAAGACTTAACTTAGTTTTAATTATACTTTAATTTATTAAAGTTTTAAAAAAATTATTAATTTAATCAATATCAATATTTTAAAATATACTTTTACTTAAATTAAATTTTTACTTAGCTTAGGCCATAAAAATTCATCTCACAACATTTATGGCCCAAAAACTATAATATATTTATTAGGAATTAATACTTTTGCTGAAATAAAAATTTACTTAGCTTAGGCCATATAATTTCATCTCACAACGTTTATGGCCCAAAAGTTATTATATATTTATTAGGAATTTATAATTTTGCTGAAATAAAAATTTACTTAGCTTAGGCCATATATTTCATCTCACAACATTTATGGCCCAAAATAAAGTTATATTATACCGCGTAATAGGAAACAACAAGACTTAACTTAGTTTTAATTCTACTTTAATTTATCAAAGTTTTAAAAAAATTATTAATTTAATCAGTATCAATATTTTGAAATATACTTTTACTTAAATATAATTTTTACTTAGCTTAGGCCATAAAATTTCATCTCACAATATAATTTTACTTGAATTTAATTTTTACTTAGCTTAGACCATAAAAATTAATTTTGCATATACTAATTAATTGATTTGTATCGAAGGTAAAATGATATATATAAATTTGGGTATTTCTTATTTCCCAAATTAACTGTAGAGAAAAATACTATATCGAAAATGATTCTTCAAATCATAAAATTATTGTTCAAAAAAAATTTTTCAGATATATTAACTTATTGTACTGTGCCGATTTGCAAGCAAAAAACGGTATAAATCAGAATTTATTTTTGTATCGCATTTACTTCTGTTTCTGTTGCTTAAGAAAATCATGTTTACTTATAATGAATTTTAACCAATACAACTTGTTTTATGCAAATAAAGCCAAAATTTCTAAAAATCCAAAAATTTTCAAGCTCAATTAAATCCATTTATGTCAGGTTTTTTGGGCTCTTTGACACAGTGAAGCATATTGATTTAAGTTTTTAATTGTTTCAAACGTTTTTCGGCATAAAACAACGGAAAATTTGAAGAAAAAAAAAATCGGAAATTTTTCCATATACCCCTTTTGATTTTTGCAAAATAAAAATTGTCAAAAAAATCCAGTTCACCCATTTCAATAGCATACTTTTTTTATTAGAAAACTTGGTTTATAATGAATTTTAACCAATTCAAATTGTTTTGTGCAAATAAAGCCAAAATTTCTGAAAGTCCAAAAATTTTCAAACTTACTTAAATCCATTTATGCTAGGTTTTTTGAGCTTCTGACCTGATAAACCATATTGATTTAAGTTTTTAACTGTTTCAAACCTTTTTCGGTATCAAACAACGAAAAATTTGAAGAAAAAAAATCTGACAATTTTCCATATATACCCTTGCGATTTTTGGAAAAATAAAAATTGTTAAGAAAATGTCCATCAAAATTATTTTTGTTAGAAAACTTGGTTTATAAAGAATTTTAACTGATTCAAATGGCTTTTTGGAATAAAGCCAAAATTTCTAAAAATTCAATCATAAACCTACTTAAATCCATTAATATCAGATTATTTTGATTCCACTGACTCAATGAACTATATACCAAATGAAATATTTAGGTTTTTAACTGTTTTAAACCTTTTTCAGTGAAAAAAACCGACAAAAATGAAAATACTATAGAGTGAAATTTTTCGTTTTTTCATACAATATAGGACAGCCGAGATCCATTTTACTCCATAGTGAGATTTATGATGAGGTTCTTTCATATAGTCAACATGTATTTTACTCTATACCCCTTACTAGCAATTTTTTTCTTTTAAGTTGTTAGCTTTTAACTAAGGGATTCAAAAATATAATTCAGTCCGGCTTTAAGTATATTTATTGTGTTTATTAATGTTCTGCCGTTTAAAATGGTGTAATAGCTGATTCGAACTCCAGAACATTGATCGTAAGAACAAACACAACACGAGTCATGCTTGATACTTAAGTAATACATGAAACTACAAATATAAAGCTGAGCTGAAATATATTTTTGAATGCTTTATTAATTATAAACTAAAAACTTAGAGACACTCTACTTAAAGACAAAAACTCTTAATTTATTTATTTATTTTCTTTAAATAATGACACAACCATCTCTTTTTTTTTATATGCCTAGGATGCATCTGTCAGTTATAGTTGAAAAAGACACATACAAAAATAAATAAATAAATGAACAATTTTTTTCTTTTAAATTTGAGTTTTTAATTGTGGCTTTCAAACTTATAATTAAGTTTGGCTTTATATTTACATTCTCATGTATTACTTAAGTATCATGAAATCCATTGCTGGAGCAGTGTTTTTTCTTGCGATGAATGTTCTGCAGTTTAAAAACTCATTAATTGCAGGAGCAATTAATCAATATCTAAGACTGACAAGAATCATATGTTGTAATATCTTATAGACATACAAGAAACATTTGGTGTAATAGCTAATTCCTTTTGAACTCCAGAACATTGATTGTAAGAACAAACACATGGATTTCTTGATACTTAGGTAATACATGAGACTGCGAATATGACGAACTGAATTATATTTTTGAATCCCTTAGTTAAAATTTTAAAACTTATAAGAAAAAATTGTTTATTTATTTATTTTATTTTTTTATGTATTGTTGTCTACTTTAATAGAAAGATGTATGCCAGACATATGAAAAAAAAAGAGATAGCTTTTTTATTATTTAAAAAAAAAAATGAATGAATGCGAATAATATTTTTTATTCAAGTTTTACTCAACTATCAAGAAATCCATTACTGGAGTAGTCGCTTTGTTCTTACGATCAATGTTCTGGTTTCAAAAGGAATCAGCTATTACACCATATGATTCTTGTCAATCTTAGATATTGATTACTTGTTTTCTGCAATTAATGAGTTCTTAAACTGCAGAACATTCATCGTAAGAATGAACACTGCTCCAGCAATGGATTTCTTGAAACTTAAGTAATACATGAGAATGTTAATATAAAGCCGAACTATATTATATGCTTGAAAGCCTGAATTAAAAACTCTAACCTAAAAGAAAAAATTTTTCATTTATTTTTTTATTTTATTTATGTGCTTTTTTCTGTTATAACTGACAGATGCATGCTGGACACATATAAAAAAAAGAGATGGTTATTTAGCTATTATACACCAAATGTTTCTTGTCTGTCTAAGATACTTATTACTTGTTTTGCTGCAATTAATGAGTTTTTAAACTGCAGAACATTCATTGTAAGAACAAACACAACACGAGTCATGGATTTTTTGATACACATGAGACTGTAAATGTAAAGCCGAACTGAATTATATTTTTGAAACCCATAGTTAAAAGCTAAAAACTTAAAAGAAAAAAATTGTTCATTTAATTATTTACTTTTTTTATTTATTGCTGACTGATTTGCATGCTAGACATATACCTAAAAAAAAAGAGATAGTTATTTCATCATTTAAAAAATAAAAATATTACTTAACTATCAAGAAATCCATTACTGGAGTAGTCTTTGTTCTTACGATCAATGTTCAAAAGGAATTAGCTATTATACGATATGAGTCTTGTGAACCTTATAGATATTGATTACTTGTTTTCTGCAATTAATGAGTTTTTAAACTTTTTAAACATTCATCATAAGAATAAACCATTATCAATGGAATAAACACTGCTCCAGCAATGGATTTTCATGATACTTATTTAGGTTATATTTTTGAATCCTTTATAGTTGAATTTCTTTTTATTTATATGATAACGATACCAGTGCAGAAGTAAATATAATAATTTTTATATCCATAACATATCCATAACATATCCATAACAATACTCCATTAACCTTTTAATAATAAAAATATTACTCCATAACATTTATTTATGTACGTTACGAGTGCAGAAGTATATATAATAAACTGGAAATATTAAACAATAATAATAGATACATACACAATGTGTATATTATAATTAAAATAAATAAGGGCATAAAGATTTTATGAATATTATTATAATATTTATTTTAGGAGATACGCCAAAAATATCGAAATTCGATCAAAAAGATCGAAATTCGATAAAAAAATCGTAATTCGATAAAAAAATCGAAATTCGACATATTCGATAAATATTCGATGTCAAATTAGAGAGAGAAAGCTAATATAGAGAGAGAAACTTAAAATTCCTGTATATTAGTGCTTCTAAGTTGACTTAACTTAGTCGCGCGTCCTATCGGACGCCGTAATATAGGAGATTTTTTTCTGCGCACTGCCACAGTACGTGTGTATAAGTGCATGTATGTGAGTTAATGTTTTGTTTAGCACACGATTTTTTTGATAATGCTCTTAAAGTAAAAAATTTGACTTATTGTGTTATTTCAAAATGGTTTTTTGCAGTATAATTAATTGTAAGAATACTTACGATAAAACAAAGAAAAGTAGACAAAAAATTAGTTTTTATAGGTTTCCTAAAGATGTCAATTATAGAGAAAAATGGTTAAAAAAAGTTTTCGACCAAAAAAATATATTTTAAACTAAATATTTTTTTTTTATTTTTTATATAAAAAATATAAAAATATATTTTGAACTACGTAAAAATAATAGTACCCTTGGAAGTTCTGAGCTGTCTTGTTAGAACAAGAACGTACATTCGATTAAAACAGTTACAGGAAAAGATCAAAAACGAAATGAAACAGAAGCCAAAAGAAGAAGCTGATGTAAAAACAAGAAAAAAAGAAAGCAAAAAAGTGTTAAAACACGTGAAGAAAATTTTACGTGTATAAAAATAAAACCAAATATTAATTGAAATTATTTTATGTTTCCTTACTATTGTGATAAAGTATTTTTTTTAAATATTAAAATAATAAAACATAAAACATAAAATTAATTTAACACATTTTATTATGCTTTCTGTACTTAAATTATTTTTATTAAATAAAAACATATTTTATTTTATTTTATTATATTATTATCATAATTTTTGATTTCTATAATAAAAATTATATATTTTTCAAATTATACCCACATATTGTACTTTATGTACAAGCAGCTAATTATTTTTGTTAACAAATATTATAATATTTAATACTTAAAAGAATAATATAATTATTTTTTATTATATTTTATTTCACTTTAAAAGTATTAAATTTTATTGAAATAAAAAAGGAAATTTCCATTTCAAATAATTTCAAATTTAAAAAATACGCCAGAGCGCTCATTGGCTCTTTTAAGCGAATATGGCGATCTGTGGCCGGTAATCCTATTGGTTAGGCGCAATATAGTACCTCTAAACTTAATATTACCTTGGTATTACATCCAAATTAAAAAAAAAGGGGGGGGTTTGAGATTTTTTGATAAAAAAATGTTTGAAAAAAAAATTAGGTCTTAATTCGATAATGGTTTTGAAATATCACTAGTTATAATATTTTCATATATTAGTACTTTCATAGAATTAAATGAGGTATTACACCCAAAAAAAAAAAAATATTGCATTTTTTTTAATTTTTCTATTTTTTTAATTTTGACAGAAAAAATTTTGAAAAAATTAAGTATCAGATCCAAAAAATAGCAATAAACAAGGTTCTTAAAAGTAGTACTTCCATGAAAATAAATTAGGTACTAAGTCCAAAAAGAAAAAAAAAATTGGTATTTTTTGTATTTTTTTGTGAAAAAAGTTTTAGAAAAAAAAATTTCAGAAAATTAAGTATCAGATTCGAGATATAGTGTAAAAACCATACTTTCAAATATAAGTACTTTCATGGAAATAAATGAGGTATTACATCCAAATCAAAAAAAAAAAAAAGTACCTCGAGATTTTTTGGTGAAAAAATTTTTGAAAAAAAAATTAGGTCTTAATTCCATAATATTTGTGAAATATCACCAATTACATACATACGTACACACACACACACACACACACACACACACACACACACACACACACACACATACAGACTTTTTTTAAAAACAGGTTTTTTAGCTTCCTGGGGTCCCAAAACGTGCTTATATGCCAAAAAATAGAAAATCAAATTTTGACCTAACACAATGGTTCCTCTTTGAGGAACCAAAAATAAACAGAATAAAAAAATAGCAAAATTTAATTATGTTTAAGTATGTTTGATTTTAGCAGGTTATTTTGTTTTTCTTTTTTTTACAGCGTCACAAAGGCCTCTAAAATTTTACCCAGGAAGGTTTTCAATGCAAAATTTCCCGAGGAATCCGAAAATCAAGTCAGATTTTTCATTTTCTATCAGGAAAAGCGAGAAAATTGGAAAATTCAGAAAATGAACAATTTTTAAAACTATTTTTTTGAGCCTAAAATTGATTTTTAAGTACTTAAAAGGTAAATGGGACAAAAAAGGATGTTACCAGCATGAAAAATATGGGAAAACACATGTAAAAAAAATTTAAATAAAAAAAAAAAAGTGACGCTTTTTGAGAAATTTGTATTTTTCAGTTTCCTTTAGTTTTTCCGATTTTCCGGCTTTTCCTGAGGTTTTTCCGAAAAAATATGGTCAGATTCGGATTGGGCGGGAATTTTTACTACTCACCTTTATATAGAAAATATTTTTTAGGCTTATTTAGGGCGTCCAGAAAATAAAAAGAAAACGGGTGGCTGAGAATTCGAAAAAAATCAAAATTGGAAAAACAGCTGCCAAATCACAGCCAAGCCACCTAGAGCCTTAAAAATTGGCCAGTAACCATATTTTTACATACCAAACATAGTGCAATTGGTATTTTTCAAATCCAAGACATCAACCTCAGACTTGGGTAAAAATAGCTAAGAACTACCGACGTAATTTTTCGAAATTTTTTTTTTCAAAATTTTTTACATAAAATAATTAAAAAATACCATAATTTTTTTTATTTTTGGACGTAGTACCTCATTTTTTTCCATGAAAGTACTGATATCTAGAAGTATTGTTTTTACTCGATATCTCGAATCTTATAATTTATTTTTTCAAAATTTTTTTTTCAAAATGCTTTTCACCAAAAAATACAAAAAATACCAATTTTTTTTTTTTTATGGACGCAGTACTTAATTTATTTCTGTGGAAGTACTAATTTTAGATATATCGTTTATAGTAATTTTTTGGATCTGATATATAATCTTTTCAAAATTTTTTTCTTAAAATTTTTGTCTCCAAAAAATAAAAAAAAAGCCAAAATTTTTTTTATTTTAGGACTTAGTACTTAATTTCTTCCTATGAAAGTACGAATATCTAGAATTATCGTTTTTACTCAATATCTCCAATCCGATACCTAATTTTTCAAAAAATTTTTTGTTTAAATTTTTTACATAAAAAAATTAGAAAAAAACAATTATTTTTTTTTTTTAGGACTTAGTACTTAATTTCTTTCTATGAAAGTATATGAATATCTAGAACTATCGTTTGCAAAGGATTTCTCTATCTGATACGTAATTTTTAGAAATTTTTTTTAAAAAATTGTTTACATAAAAAGATTAAAAAAACACCATCAATTTTTTTCTTTTGGGACGTAGTACTTAATTTATTTCTATGAAATTACTAATATCTAGAATTATCGTTTTTATTATGTATCATTTTTATTCCTCAATTTAAACATAGCAAAAATTTTATCTTTATTTCTATAGCTGATGTTGTAATTATGTCTTCAAGATATAACTACACCTGCTACACCAAAAACTGTCTAGCAGACATAATTATCATAAAAGAAGATTATGTACCAAATGTAAAAAACCTAATTTTTTCCATGAGATGTTAAACTAACAGTATCAAGGAAAAGATCATTCAAAGATCATTCTTAGTTTTTCTTATGACATTATACTTTGTTAGGTAAAATAGACTATTAATAATATTTTGTTATTGCTAATGAGGAACCATAGTGCAAATTGCTTAGCAGCGTTTTTTCTAATGATTATTATTTATTCACAACTGATTTGTAAAGTATTTTATTTTAAATAAATGAATGTATTAAATAAAGTAAAGTAAACTTTGTAAAACGTGTTTCACGTGATATGTGGTGGGGTCAGTTCCTCTGAAGTAGTCTTACATCACCTACGTAATTAATTTTTTTTTTTAACGTAGAAATTCAAAGAATAAACATTTATTATAATCTAAATTAATTTACTTTGTATATTAGATAAATGAAATTTAAAGATAAAATATTAATATATATATATGTGCACGGATATAGTTTTAAAATATTACTATTTCATAGTTTGTATTAAAAATATAAAAAACTTGAAGAAGAAAAATGTTTAAAAAATTATTAATCATAACTGTTTCATTTTATTTTATATTGCCAATAGTAAAAAGTGATTTCCCTGATCTTCAGTGTAGAGGTGTTTATGATAAAAGCATGTTCGCGTATCTTGATTTAATTTGTGATGATTGTTACAATTTATTCCGTGAACCAAAGTTACATCAACTCTGCAGGTATAAGAAAATATTTTTTATTCGAAAATACGTATTTTACATTTCGCAATTTTTTTTTAGACAAAATTGTTTTACAAGCGATTATTTTAAGGGGTGTATAGATGCATTATTACTTTCGAACGATAACGATGACCTGATAAAAATTCAAACATATATTAAGCAATTACATGGAGCTGAACCAGAAATTTGATAGTGAATAAAAATTCTTAAGAAATTTATTTATTTATTTAATAATTTTAAGTTATTAGCCTTTCAGTTAATTTAGAAAATTTGGTTGGATTTTCGATTACCGGGAAAATTACTTGCAATTTATCAAAAAAATAAGATTCCCAGTATTATAATATTTTTACTTATAAAACCAAAAATTTGTCCTGTTGAAAGAGCCCATGTATTTTGAAAATCTTATTTTTTTGATAAATAACCACTAGATCCACTCGACAATCGAAAATCCAAAATTTAAAAACCTGTAATGTAAAATATTGAATTTTTAGGTTTTTTAATTAAGTATGAAAAATGTATATTTTTTTAAATATTTTTTATTTTTTTTATTTTTTTTTATTTTTTTTTTATTTTTTTAAATATAAACGAATAATTAAGACTTATTGAAAAATCAGAGAAAAGAGAATTTTAAATATTTGTAAGTTTACTTTTATTGACAAGACTTTTAATTTAAAAAAAAATGTAAATATGAATATAATGTCATAAAATATAATAAAAATAATAATAAAAGAAGCATTAAGATGATATTCATTAAAAGAATAATAAACACAAACATTTCCATTATTATATTTCTTAAGAAAGAACTTTATACAAGTATACCTACTATAAAATTTTTTTAACATGAAAGTAAATACACAGGGTGAAAATATCGAGTGGAAAAAAATTAGAGAAATAAATTTCTCCGGCAAAAAAAGTAATATAATACACAGTTTTTAAAAGATTACAAAGAAATTAATTTAGATAGCAAAACAATGGGCTGCTATTTTGATTTCAAAAATTACAATTTAAAAAAATTTTACCATGAAAATTTACGTTCCCGTAAAAATAAGTTTTATAATTTTATAACTTTCGTGCAGTTTTAAGATAATACTAGGGAACAAGCTCCCTACGTGCTGAAGCCCGCCAACCCCCTCAGTTCATATTTCATGTTTAATCGAAATAAAACTGTGGTTGAATTCATAAAGAAAAACAATTGTACAGTGAGATATCAATTTCAATTAACGAACTTTTTTCATAATTCTAATAAACCTTTATTATTTTTATTTTCAAAATTTATCTTAAGAAAAAAATGAGGTACTACGTCCAAAAAAAAAAAAAATTATGGTGTTTTTTTAATTATTTTATGTAAAAATTTTGAAAAAAAAAATTTCGAAAAATTACGTATCATATGGAGAAATCCTTTACAAACGATAATTCTAGATATTCGTGCTTTCATAAGAAGAAATTAAGTACTAAGTCCTGAAGTAAAAAAAATTTTGGCTTTTTTTGTATTTTTTCGAGACAAAAATTTTAAGAAAAAAATTTTGAAAAGATTACGTATCAGATCCAAAAAATTACTATAAACGATATTTCTAAAACTAGTACTTCCTTAGAAAACAATTAGGTACTACGTCCAAAAAGAAAAAAAAGTTTGGTAATTGTTGTATTTTATGGTGACAAAAATTTTAAGAAAAAAAGTTTTTAAAAAATTAATTATAAGATTCAAGATATCGAGTAAAAACGATACTTCTAGATATTAGTACTTTCATGGAAATAAATGAGGTATTACATCCAAATTAAAAAAAAAAAAGTACCTCGAGATTTTTTGGTGAAAAAAATTTTGAAAAAAAAATTAGGTATTAATGTCATCCTGGTTGTGAAATATCACCGGTTACAGTGCAACATACATACATACATACATACATACATACATACATACACACACACATACACAAACACATACAGACATTTTTTAAAAACCGGTTTTTTAGCTTCCTGAGGTCTCAAAACGTGCTTATATGCCAAAAAAACAGAAAAAAAATTTTGACCGATCACAATGGTTCCTCTATGAGGAACCAATATTCTTAAAAAAGATACTGAAAACTTTACTGTAAAAAATTTGATATTTGAAAAATCTTTCAACTTAAATAAGTAACAGTATAATAATTATGTTAACATCAGAAATTTAAAATAATAAATAATCAAATGATACAAAAGATTCTTGGAAAAAATGTATGTAATAAAATTATGTATATGTAAAAAATATATCGTTTTCGGCAAATATAATCTGTATAAAAAGGATGCAGATATATATAAGCAATTGTAGTATGTGAAAGTAAAATAGATAAAGATTTATTTTGCTAATAAAAAAAAAATATTTTAATATAGGACATCTTGTATGTCATCGCTTTGTTTCCTCTTCTAAAAAATTTCTCATAAATTTTTATGAAAAAATAAAATTTCAGATACAATTACAAATTTAAAGTGATTTCTTTTATAAAATACTTATGCAGGCACGTATTTAGAAATTTTTTTCGGAGGGGGCCGGAAAATTTAAGTGTGGGGGGGGGGGGGGGCAGAAACCTAATAATATTATACTAATTATGGTTTAAATTATATTTGAGTTATGTTTAAGTTATATTTGTTAACAAAAAATTAAAAATTTTTTAAAACAGGGCAAAAAATATTGGACAGGGAATATCTTTTTGGCAAACTCTCTGAATACGTGCCTGGATATGTGCCTGGTTACGTGCTAGTACTCATATTTTATTTCTTGTAATAAAAATAATCACTTCTTTATATTACCAATGATAAGAAATTACTTGGAAGACATAGAATTATTAATGATATTTAAAAAAATTTAAATTATTTTGGTGCCACTGAAATTTAAAAATTCCAGCACACTTACTTCAGTCAAAATACGGTTGGAAGGGGGGGGGGTTGTATTATTACAGGCAACCATCAGATTTGGTCTAGTATAGGTTTTTTGGGTCGCTGATCAAGAATTTTGGTGATTTTTTTAGGTAAAATTAATATTACACCCTTTAAATTAGCTTAAATTTCAAAAATAGCAAAAATAGCCCGTTGGGATAGTCTTTGCTAATTTAAAGGTAAAATATTAATTTTTTATAGAAACAACCCCGAAATCCTTGATCAGACACCAAAAAAATCTATAAAGGACTAAATCTGGACACTCAAAGTTCAAAAATAGTCAAAATACCCCTTTTTGGGAGTAGTTTTAGTTAATTCAAGGGTAAAATATTAATTATACTTAATAAAATCAAAATAAATTCTTGATCAGCGACACAAAAAACCCCTGTGTGCCAAATCTGTGGACTGAAAGTGCAGTTATATAAAAAATACCCCATTTTCGGGGTAGTTTTTGCAAATTTAAGGGTGTTCCACACATTTCTTTACAAAATGATCCCAAAATTCGTGATTAGTGAACGAAAAAATCTATGTTAGACTAAATCTGGTAGTTGTCAGTAATAATACAACCAAACCCGTATTTTGACTCGAGTAACTATGCATATTGTAAATAAACTTTATTTTTATAAAGAGTGGGTGAGAGAAAGTAGAACAAAGATAAACAGAGAGTGAATCAAATATGAAATTTTCAATTTGCTTATTTATAAAGAAATAAAAGATATTTACTACCATTGTGCTTTTTAAAGCTTCACAGTGACTATACTTTACTTGTGAATTAGATAGTTTATGTTTTAAAATATATTTTATTAAAAATGGCAAGTACACAATATTCTTAGGATTCTATTATTTATTACCTATATAATTTTAAACAATTTTTTACAGATTTTTCTGATAAAACTTTTCTGTATGCTGATAACATTCTTAAGTATTACCGAAGCTTTTCATAAAGTAGAAATTGAAAATTTATTAACAACTTACGAAGATTTAAAAACTTGTAATTCATCAGATATTTCAATTGAATTTTCTGGGTTACAATTGAATTCATTACCAAGTGATTTTTTAAAAAGTTCAACATTAAATTGCTTAGATTTGACATCAAATAAAATCCAAAGTGTATCATCAAACGCGTTTGAAGAATTAAAGAATTTAAAATTTTTAAATTTAACGTCGAATAGTTTTAAAATTGAAACGATTTTATCAATCGATTTTCAGAATTTAGAAGAATTAATATTAGATTCTGTATTTGAAATCGAAACTCCTAGAAAAAGGTATGATTACAATAATTACGATTATGATAGCGTAACTTCTACAGTAAGAAGTAGGCACCGAAAAATTAATCACAAAGCACATGAATACTTTTTTAACGAATACTCCATTGACACCATTAACATTGAAGGTGAATTTCCGAAATTAAAAAAATTATCACTAAAATCTTCAAGAATTAATAATATTAAATTTGACAAAAAAAAATTACCATCTCTAACTCACTTAATGTTACAAAACAATGAAATTGAAAATAATATTTTTGAAAATTTACCAAATTCATTAAAATATTTAAATTTAGATAGCAATAAATTGCAATCATTGTCAATAACAAATTTACAAAATTTAATTTGGCTTTCTGCAAACAATCAAAATGGAATTGGTTTAAGCAATTTTAATTTATTGAATTTGATAAATTTGAAATATTTATCATTATCAGGAAATAATTTTTATAGTTTAGATAACTCAGTTTTTGAAAATTTGAAAAATCTAACCGTTATTGATTTATCTAACAATAAATTAAGTAAAATAGAAAGTGGTTTATTCGATAACATGCTGAATTTAAAATCATTGATATTATCGTTCAATGAAATTTCAAAAATATCATTTAATGCATTTGATTATCTTTATAATTTAGAATATTTAAATTTAGAGTCAAACATGTTATCGACAATACCTTCTATTCCAGTAAATAACACATTAAAAACATTGTTGCTAAATTGCAATAACATGAATCGAATCAAATTATCAGCATTCGAAAATATGTCTTTGCTAGAAAATTTATTTTTACATAATAACAAATTAAATAATACTGAAGAATGGACTTTCAGTGGCTTGAGAAATCTGAAAGTTTTAACTTTATCAAATAATAATTTAGTCTTTTTATCAGAAGGTTGGATATTAAATCTTAATAATTTAGAAATTTTAGATCTGATTGGAAATTCTTTTAAAAATTTTAAAAATCTATCAATTAATAATTCAACAAATTTAAAAGATTTATATTTATCAAATCAATTGATGTACATGAATTCTAATTCGTTGAAAATTTTACCTAATAATTTAACAATTCACTTATCACCGATTGATTTATTTGTTGATAATAATAAATGTGAAAAAAAAGAAAGCAAAGAAATTTCAACAACTGAAAGGTCTTTTTATACTACCCATTATGATGAATATAAATAATAATAATATTTATAATATTTACTTTTATGTGCACGAATTAAAATATGAATTTTTTACAGTAGTTTAATAATATATACGCAAATCCGGTTTAGCATTTAATGTATACCATTGAATTTTATCTTTAGCAGCCCATTTTTCTCATGGTATGTCACAAAAATAGAATATTTGCTGATTATACACCTTGTGTTATTTTTTGGGGGCAAACATTTCTTTTAGCTTCTCGCATAACAAATAGCTAGTTCATAAATAAAAAAATGATACATATAATGAGAAAAGTAAAATTTTTCAGATTATAGGATATTGTTAAAAACGGATGTACGTGCTTTTTCTTTTAATAAGATACCTACTATTAGGAGCCCCATTTCGTACACAAATTTTATCCTTAACAGGTCAATTGAATTTTCCATATTTCTATATGTATAAATATATTTTATAACGTTATATTTTAAAATACAACCCTTGCCCCTCCTACATAAAAAAAAATTTTAATATCTTTCTTTTCATTCAGATAGATTTCCTTTCATTCAGCTAGTACTTTACAAGACTTTGATTTCAGTTTATGACTGCAGTTATACTTCTTATTTTTTTGTAAATAATTTATATTTTAATTCGCATTATAAAATTAATGTATACATAAAATAAAAAATAATATTTTGATTATAAAATTATTATATTATTTCTATTATCACCCAATATTCTATACATTTATACATCTTGTTTATTTTTTTTAATATAACAAATAATATTTCATGTATAAGACATTCTTGTAAAAATTATGCATAGTTTGAATAAATTGTTAATACTTATTTACAGTTTTTTATTTTTTTCAAAATTTATATTATATTATAAAACTGAATTGGACAATTATTAATTCTGAAAAAAAACTTATTTTCGTAGGTCAAAAAGGAACCTATGTAATAGAGTAATAGAGGAACTATTTTGATTTTTTATATTTTTACATTTAAGCACGTTTTGTGTGTGTGTATGGATGTTATCAGTGATATTTTACAACTGTTATGGTATTAAGAGCTAATTTTTTTTTTCAAAAATTTTTTCATCCAAAAATCTCAAACAATTTTTTTTTTTAATTTGAATGTAAAACCTCATTTTTTCCTGTGAATTTAAAAATGACAATATGAAGAAAAAGATATTAAAGCAAATAATTGTTAGTTCAAAAATCAAATATTTTTATTTAATAATTTTTAGTTTCTTTTATATTATTATACTGTGTTAGATGAAATAGACCATTAAGAATATTTTGTTATTGCTTGAGGAACCGTAATGTCAATAAATTGTCAGTCTTTTTCAATTCTTTTTATATTATAAAAATTATATAAAAAGATTATATAATGTAGAAATATGCTTAAAAAATACTTTTGAAACCAGTATATATAATTCCTTTCTGTCTACTGGCATGGGTTGAATGAATCAAAAAAATTTTTTGGTGCTATTACTTCCTAAGGACCAAAGCAAAAATCTATTCTTTTTATATCTGAACTCTGGATTTAAGATATTTTTTGATCAAAAACATATTTAAATTTTTTTTGTTTATTTCGATTTCTTATAGATTTCCATGCAATTTCTAATTTACCAAGTAATTGCAATCAACCCTATATCCGAACCTACAGAATTATTTGAAAAATATTTGTCCAAAAAATCTAGTTTTTAAAGTTCCTTTACAATCATTTTGCATGAGAATTTGCCTCTCAGTATTATAAAATTAGATAAACAGCGCTAACCAATATAGGCTTCAATTTTTGGGTTGTACGTAACTAGGTTGGTATGTGCAATCAAAGATGATCTAACAGTATGTATCTTCTTTGGTGCAATGGTATTAAGATTTTGATGATATTCTAAAAATATATTAACAAATATTTTGTATGCATATTTCTTTGTTTTTCATAAAAATTAAACCTAACTAAAATTTTGTTTGAGAACTCGAATATTCTGAATTTTAAAAACAGCTATTCCATCTTTATGATTTGCCATGGTATTTAATTTTATGCATAATGAATCTAGCAACAATCAATTTATTTGATTTTCAAGACTTTCAAGATTTTCAGTTATTTTTACTAAAAATATAAAGCCTATTAAATTTTTATAAAGTTGTTCTAGCAAGATTTTAAAATTTTCGTGAAATATAACGAAACCACCAATAAATCAAAATTATTAAGTTGCAATGTTCGAATATTATTTTTGTAGTATTTCAGTACTTGACAAAGTTTTAGTTCTTCGATTATAAAAAATGAGTACGTTTGAAAAACAAGTGCATTTGGAAATGACATTATTTTAAAAAGAATATTTGTATCCGTTTAGATATAAAAATTTCTAGTGAATTATATTTTTATAACGATGATTAATAAAACGACCTAGTATACATAAAAATAAAATAAAAAAAGAAATTTATAACTTATAAGCTTTTATTTTTATTATTTACAACGAATTTACAAAAATATTTTACAGTAGTTTCTACCTAAAATAAAAAGTTTATATTCCATATTTTCCTTTAGGGTTCCTTCTCCCAGTTTTGAGTAAAAATGCCGTGATTTTTCAGATCAATTTTCTCAAAAAGTTTATTGCATATTAAAAAGATTTTATTACAGCTGTTTTATACGCTTATAAAAAACACAAAAAAAATTTTTTTTTTCATTTTCTCTTTTTTTACATATGAGAGATGGCGCTGAAGTTAGTGCCTAAAAAAAAGTTCCAAATCGGCCCACATCATGACTCGGTTTAGGATCGTCGGAAATAAAAAAAAAAAACAACATAAAGTACATGAGTTTTTGGTAGTACTCCTCTAGGATATATGAAAAATATTGAAAATTAAAAAATTTATGAAGGTAAATAGAAAAAAGTCGAAATTTGACCGTATTTTAAGCCTCAAAACGCTCCGTCTGTAGGCTTCCTACAGACCAAAATAATCTTCCGATTAGATTTATCCTAGAGGAGTACCTGTAGAATTTCATAATAAATCGATTAAAAAAAAAAAAGTTGAAATCGGACCAATAGTTTTTTTTTTATCGTGTGGGCCATTTTCAAAGAGTACGTTTTGAGAAAAACGAGAAAAAAAAAACGAGAAAAACGCGTTTAAAGTTTCGGATCTTCTATTCTTGCATAGTAATAATTTCACTTTTAGGTGCTGTCATTTCTTTATTATTTGCGGGATTCATTTGTAATTTTTTTTCCATATTCTTGAATACTTTCTGAACACAAATTAATAAAAAAAAAAATTGATTTTTTATTTCAAAACTCAGAGAAGGTACCCTTTAGTTTTTTTGGAAATGGTGAATATTTTTAATGAGTATTTTTAATGCACCATTTATCATAAGATATATAATGTATAACCCCTAAAATCTAAAAACATTTCTAAAAATAGCAAAAAAAATAATTTTTAATTAATTTAACCATTAACCCTCAGAAGCACGGGTGGGGTCCAACGAACCCCATGGTAGTTTTAAAAAACATGCCCTTATCCCAAATCTATAATGGCACTTCCTGTACATGTTTGGTAATTCATTTTGATAGTTGTATTACTCATCTACAACTACAAACTTTACTTCTACGAACTTTTCGTATATTGGTTGTATGCGCTTTGAAAAAATTTTTTGGGGTCCTCTAGACCCCCGCGTGTCGTTACGTAATATTTTTTAATTTAAAAAAATTGTAATTTTGTAAATATTTTTTAATTATCTGATTGATAAATTAATATTTTATAAAAATTCAATAAAAGAATGTTTTTTAAATAATTTAAACATTGCAAATATTGCCCAAAACCTATTTGGCGAGAAAATCGAAATTTTAATGAATGTAGTTTAGAAAATGCAATGGGTAAGAACCATACTTCGAGTATGCACTTATAAGGTTATAAAAAATATGATAAAAATGTGTTTCAATATTTGTAGAATTAATTCATTATTTATTTTTTGTATTTTTAAAATAAAAAAAGTATTTTAATAAAAAAAATTATGCACATAGAAATTTACAAAAAGGTGTTATTTTAATTCAAGGGAATAATTCATGTTTTTTTTAATTTGAAATACTTAAATTTCTTTAAAGTTTACCCTTTGGCATTTCTCGTTTAGTGGTTAAAAAGTTGTTTATAATTGTTTAAACCAATTTTATTGCTAATTAAAAAAATCACCCATTTTATAATTATAAGAAATTTTTTTTTTTAAATATCTTTAAAAAGACTAACAATTTTCAGTTTTTTATTTTATAATCGCATAGTTGAACTCTTCTGCGTTCTAAATAAAAAAAAAAAGTTAATTTTGGACCAATGTTGAAGTAGTTATAGACTTACAAAGTCGCTGGGGCCCGCTAGACCCCCCCGTACTCTAACCTTTTCGGAAGGCACCCGTGCTGCTAAGGGTTAAGGCCCCCTTTTCATTATTTTGTGTAGTTTTAATGAATTTTAAACATGTTTTTTTTTAGTTTTATTATACAAGAACTTTCTTTTAAATGGCTACAAAACTATCAAAGAATACAAAAATAGTATATATCGTTATGAATGATTATAAGAAGCGTTTATCCCTATATACAGAAAACAAAGGAGGAACAAAGACGACGCTAAACGCTCTTTTGTCTTTCAATATATATTGTAATAAATACGCTTCTTATATAATCATGAATAAGGGACATTCTGCAATCAACCGTCTTACGCGTGCGGAGTTGCGCAGTAAGTAATGCGCAGCACGTAAGGCCTTGCGTAGCTGCGCATTACTTACTGCGCAACTCCGCACGCGTTAAACGGTTGATTGTAGAATGTCCCTAACGATTTATATTTCTTGTGGCAACAGTATAATATAAATAGTTTTTCAGGCAAATGGATAAAATATTAAGGTGCGCACGGTATTAGGTCCGTATATTTTAGGGTGACATCAGAGGGGGGGCATAACTAATTGATTAAATTTTATTATTTATTTTGTAGATTTGTGAATATTTAGAAGTTATTATTAATAATAATGCATTTTCTTATATAATGAGTGCGAATTAAACAAAATTTTTAAAATACAAAACATTTTATTAAATGGGGCCCGCAACTAAAATTATGTGTTTATAATTTGATCGGCAACTATTGTATTTTTTTCTTGGAAAAGTTTCTATTTTTGTTAAATAACATGTGTATACAATGTTATCTAAAAAGATTCGTTATTGAGTTATTACGAAGTAAAACAATATCAACTCCCATAAGAACGCGGTGTTAACCTTAAAAATTTTCAGTTACTTATTTCTTTCTTAATTGATCGGGAACCTGAGTATTTTTTGGGATCAACGGATTTGTTTTTTAATTATCTTCATCTCCAGTAAATTTTACTTCATATTATTCGTTTTTCATAAACTCTGTGAGCCACCTTAATTATAAAATAATTACTAGATACCGTCAAAGACGGGTAGAGAGAAGCTGATCATGTTAAAAAAAAGCAAGATTAAAGAGTTTCAATAATTTTTTAATTTTTGGATTTTAAAAGTTTTGATTGGATTCAGTTCAATAATAATGTTTTAATAAGAATTAAAAAAATGTTAAGCATTGTTAGAATTTTTAAGTATTAGTCAAAAAGGACACCAAAAATCCGCCCCTTATTTTTTAACCTTGTTATTTGTTTGCTGAAAAGATTTCAACCAAACTTTTGTTTGCGGAACTTTGTTATTACGTGCTTTTTCCATAACTCATAAAAAAAAATTCTTTGAACTCTAATACCCCTCAATTCACTTAATTGACAAATTAATATTATACTCGAGTCAAAATGCGGTGTAAGGGTTTCCGAATTCGACAACCAGATTTAGAAAAAGTCTTCTGCAGGTTTTTTATGTCGCTGAATCCGAATTCGGAGTCCTATACTGGGTTAGAAAATAGGAAAAAACCAAGGGGCTATCGTCTTGGAAATCACGAATTTGATTTAAAAAAATTTTTTTGGATTTTTTTTCTGATTTTGGCTTGATTTTACCTTAATCATGAATCGTTACTAGTTGAGATGGTTTATTTACGTCTTTCAATGATTTTCTTAAATCCAATTCGTGATTTTTAAGAGGATAGCCCCGGAAAAAACAGCAGAAACTTTCCATCTTATGGAATTTTTCAGAATATTTTGGAACTAAAGATCAAATTAATAAGTGCCACGTTTTAAGAGTAATTAAATATTGAATTTATTATTTTATTCAGTATCAATAAAGGAATATTTGAGCTAATTATTGGTGTTGAAAACTATCTCCAGGGTAAGATAAAATCGGAAAAATACAATGTGAGTTTTCTTCTTTGTTTTTCTTTTAATCTTGCATTTGAAAAAGTTTTATCTGATTTAAACTTTTATTTAATTTACTGACTCCTATACGGGGGCAAAACTGGATAAAACTACCCCTAAATTTAACAGAAAATAAAAAAAAATTATAACTGGTTTGTGTTTTCGCACAACCAACGATCATGGAACATGTTCACTTATAACAGTTTTAACGTATATTCCTTAATTATTATAAGTCCTACGATCAAAATTACAATAAATACCGAAATATAAATTATCCTAAGTCCATAAACCTAAAGTATTCTAAGTTTTTGTTCTTATCAGGGCCTGATCAGAACAAAAACTTAGAATACTGCCTCCCACTTCAATTGGGTGCCAGTCAAAACTCAGAGCTGCTGTTTAGCAGAATCAGCACCAGGCAGAATTTCAAAATAAAGAAAGAAGTTTTCAATATAAAATACATCTAATTATTTTTAAAATTATTATTAAAATATTCTGATTCTTCTTAAAATTCCTTATTCTTTAAAAAAATTGATCTAAAAGGTACCGATAATGCTAAACAGCAGTTCTAAGTTTTGACTGGCGCCCACTTCAAATTATTAATTTAATCGGAATTTATTAATTTTTATTAATTTTTAATTTTTAATCGGAAATATTCTAATTCCATTTCAACCCCCCCCCCCCTAAAAACTTCGTCAATATTTCAACCCCTCCCCTTAAATTGTCAATACACGGTGATCCCGAGCGGGACGTGAATTTTATTTTATTAGGTGCATCGCTAATTGTTGATGCTTATAATCTTAGCTGTGATTGGTTAACTAATAAACAAACAATGCATCCACTCTGGATCGCCCTGTATTTTACCCCCCCCCCCCCCCTAAAAACGTCACTTGTTTACCCACCACCTGCCAAGCCGGACCTTTTCAATAACACATCCAATGAACATGTTCCATGTTAAAAATGTATTATATTTTATTTTTCAAACTTTTCATAATTTTTGTGGTATGAAAAATGGCTTTTTTTAACATATTGATTTAGTAAATAAAAAAACAATTTTTTTGTAGAATGCTGCAAAGGCATATACACGGTCTGTGGGTGCTGGACGTGTTATTTTTAAAGTCAAATGGCAAAAAAAAAATTTAAGGGTTGGCATTAATACACACTAACACTATTATATCGTAGTATAAGTGAACGCGACATACGAATATGTCCCATTGATTATTATTATTATTATTATTATAATAATGAAAAAACTAAAATAATGAAATTAAAATAATGAAAAAACTTGAAAATTTCTATGTTCAACTTCTTATTTTCATTTTTTCATTAATTTTTTATTTTTTTTTTGTCAAAAAATTTTGGTCAACTTTTTTTGTACAAAAATTTTTATGTACAATTTTTTTTGTTCAAAAATTTCTATGTTCAACTTTTTTTGTTCATTTTTTTCTGTTCAACTCATCTTTGTTCACTTTTTTTCTGGTCAAAAAAAATGGCGTCAAAAAAAGTGGGGAGATACCAAATCCTCTCGATAAAACACCTTATCCATATAAGTAGTGTATCCATGATGCATTCAACTAAGCCGAAAAACTATACATATTATACTGGCGTCAAAAAAAAATTAATTTTTTTATTTTCAAAACTTTTTACATTTTATAGAGGGCGTTAAAGTAGAGGCTGAAAAATAAAGTAAAAAACGGTTCCACACCTAGCGCCTATTGTGGGCATCTAAGACAAAAAATTAAAAGAGCATTTTATTCCCTATTCACTTATCAAGTGCTGGAACTAAAAGTTAGCAAAAATTCTAAAAATTGACCATTTGGTTCGCCAAAAACGAAAAATGAAGATTTTTAAGTACAAAAAAACAGCTAATATGGTCAATAAAAAATCTTATAATCCACTTTTTTCTGATCTTCTAGTTCCAGCACTTGGCACTACAGTTAAAAATAAAACGCACCTAGATTTAGGTCAATAGCTGAATAAGTTTTTCAGTTAGAACTGCAGGAACCGATTTAAAAAAGTAGTTTTGAGATAAACGCGTTTAAAGTCAAATGACTCCGTCCCATAAAAATCAAAATATCTCAAAAACATATTTTTTTTTGCTTGAAAATTTTTTTATATATTATTGAAATGTTTTTAAGCAAGAAAATGAAAATAAAAATGCATTACGAATTTTAATTTTTTGAAAAGGGGGCCTTAAAAAATTATTAAACTAAAATCTAATTATTGATCGTTAAATTCTTGAAATTTTATAAAATCTAATTATGTTTTTAAAATTTTCATTTTTAATTTTATGAATTAATTTCATAAGAATATTTATAAAAATTTTATAAAAATATCAATTTTACATAAAAAATACGTAATAAAAAGAATTGATGTTCTTTATTCCTAAAATTGCAATATCAAAGTATTTTGAATTATTTTCTTATAATTATTCCAGCAAGGTTTTTTAAATTTAATTTAGTGTTTAAAATGTTAGAAATTTGCTTGAATTATTTATATGCTCAAAAATTTTAAGGCATTTGCTTGCATTTTAAAGCAAAATTTAAGCAGAAATTATTTAACATTAATTTTAGTTTAATTTACTTCAAATTTTAAGCATGATAAAAAAATAGTTCTTTAAGGGAAAATGCGTTAATTTAATGTTTTTTTGGACTATCCAAAAACTTTAAATCAACCTTTTATGTTAAAAGAGCATATTTTTTGCGATGTAAGAAGATAAAAAATTTTTTTATAAGTAAAATTACAAAATTATGTTTTATAGATGTTATTGAGTTTAAAGATTAGCTAAAATTAATTAAAAATGTCTGAATATATTTCAACCGATCATTAATAATTTTAAAGTAAATTATGATTAAAAGAGAAAAATAATGTTAATTTAAAATTATTAAATAATTTTATTTAAACATTTGATTTAACCAAAAAGAAATAAAATATAAAAAACTTCTGCCAAGCCAGAATTTATTGACATTTTTTTTAATTTTACGGTTCGTTCAAGTTCAGTGTTTAAAGAATTGTCATACTTTTCGGACCCAAATCAGGTTCAGGTAAATTTTTTTTGTAAACTACAAAACAATAAAAATTTTTTTTTACCAATAAAAAAGTTTAATCTATAATGAACTACTCATTTTATAGTGTAAATTATTTTAGGTATTATTTTGACTAATATTCCTAAAAAACGTAATAATTGATTTTATTGCAAATAATTCAATCTGCAGTGAAAATAAATTTTCTTGGTAAAGTTTTATTTATATGTTATCTTAAAAATAAAAGCATGTTAAAAAAAATGCGCATTAAAGTGACATTAAAAAAATTTTTTTCAGAAGAATCCTTGCGTCCGTTTTGATATAAAAATTTCTAGTAAATTACATATTTTTATATCAAGCAATGATTAATAAAATGGCCTACATAAAATAAAGTATAAAAGGGAGTAATTTAAAACTTTTATTTTCATTGTATTTTTTTAAAACATTGCATTTGCAAACAGTGATGATAAACAAGTATTAAATTATTTTTACTGAAAAAAAAATTAAGTTTTCATTAAATTGTTTCATTTTGATTTTTGAAAATGGTGAGTAATTATTTAATTAATCTTTTATCAGAGGGTATTAAGTATTAAAATTGTCATTAAATGTCATAAAATTATAATGTAAAATATTTAGAGTTAAATTAGTAAAATCGGTAAAGTTTCAAAAAAACATTTTAAATAAAATTTTTTAGCGCAAACGAAGCGCAGACAATTATAATATTACATACTTAGAAAAAAAATGATTTTAGCCAATTAATTTGATTCGATATGATCAGTGTATTCGATACTAATCTTTTTTTATTTAAACGTATCAAGCAGTTTTTAAATTTTAAAATTTTATGTTTTTTTTTTAAATTCAGTTTAAACGAACTTTAGTTTAAAAAATGTTTTTAATGTTATAAATAATATTTTTAGCCTTAAAATTGCTAAATAAAATTTTCAAGAAAAAATCCCTCCTGATGGCTGTGACCTAACAAATATTTAATTTTAATCATTTTAATTTTAATTTTAATAATTCGCTTCTTACGCAATTTTATAGGGGGAGTATCAAATGTTTCCTGGGACCTGATTCAGCATTCATATCACAGTGGTAAGAAGCTGTACCATCCACAATATATAGTACTGCGCATGCGCAAAACAAATGTTATTAGAAATAGTAGTACTTTTGGTGATATAATTTGGTTATAAAAGTGATATGTTATAGATGATATAAATGCTGAATCTAGGCCCTGGGCCTGAAATCATATGCCTCAATTTTAATATATTGAGATTTAGAAACTTGTTTTTAAGAAAATAAAATTTTAAATTATTTTTATCTAAGGATCTAAATTTAAGCGCCGTTAACTGCATTTTACTTATTATTAAAAATTAATTTTTAACAAAAATTACCGAATTTAAGTTGCTGCAAAATTATAATTTTTACATAATTCTCTTTCATAGGTCTTAAGAATTTTATAGATGCTCTAATATTACAAAAGCTTGAATTATATTGACGAATTTCTCATTAAACATGCATAAATTATTGTTTGCGGATAAAAAACTTATTTGAAGTAAACTATCAGGCTGCTGTGCTTGAATTTTGATAAAATCGCTTGAATTTTCTAGCATAACTCAATCTCAGCAACTTATCATTGTACATGACACAATAATTCTAATTAGAAATAACTGATTTAATCATAATACTTTAAATAAATTTGAATTCAATACATTTATAAATAATTTTTATATTTTTTTCCAGTTGACTTTAATAAAAATCTTCTGCATTTCAATAATTTTTTTGAATCCAACTGAAGCATTTTATGAAATCAAGAATATCGATTCATCAACTTTGGATGAAAATTTGAAGATTTGTAACGCAACTGATTTTTCAGTTGAATTTTCTGGATCATCTTTACCTTCATTAACAGATAATTTTTTGAAAAGTACATCTATGGATTGTTTAGATTTAAATTCAAATCAAATTAGATCTATATCAAACTTTGCATTTGGTTCGCTAACAAATTTGAAATATTTAAATTTAGGATTTAATAATTTCAGTGTCGAAAGCTTCTTATCTTCAGGTTCCAGTATTTTAGAGGAATTAATACTTGATTCTGTGTATGAAATTGATGAATTTAGACATCGCTATTACAATGAAATTTCAGAATTTTCTATTAGTGTTGAAGGTTATTTTCCAAAATTAAAAAAATTATCATTAAAATCAGCAAGAATTAATAATATTAAATTCAAGAAAAATAATTTTCCATCTCTAACTCATTTAATTTTACAAAATAATGAAATTGAATATAATATAATGAACAATAATTATAAAAACTTGCCGAATTCATTAACACATTTAAATTTAGATTATAATAAAATAAGTTCATTATCAATCACAAATTTACCAAATTTAATTTGGCTTTCTTTAAATAATCAAAAAGTTATTAGTTTGAATAATTTAAATTTTCTAAATTTGATAAACTTGAGATATTTATCAATTTCTGGAAACTCACTAACGTCTTTAGAATCTTTAATTTTTGAAAATTTCCAAAATTTAACAACACTTGATTTATCAAATAACTTATTGGATAAGATTGAAAATGGTTCATTTGGTAACATGCTTAATTTAAAATCATTGATTTTATCGTCCAATAAAATTAGAAACATATCATTTAATGCTTTTGATTATCTTTATAGTTTAGACTATTTAAATTTAGAGTCAAATATGTTATCAACGATACCTTCTGTTCCGGCAAGTAACATATTAAAAACTTTGTTTCTAAATTGTAATAAAATATATAAAATCCAATCATCAGCATTCGAAAATATGTATTTGCTGGAAAATTTATTTTTGCATAATAACAAAATATTTAGAATTGAAGAATGGACATTTAATGGCTTAAATAATCTTAAAGTCTTAACTCTATCACATAATAATTTGTTATCTTTATCAGAGGGTTGGATTACAACCCTTAAAAATTTAGAGAGCTTAGATTTTAGTGGAAATAACCAAATTTCCCTTCATGATATTTTTATTAATAATTCAACAGATTTAAAAGATTTATATTTATCAAATAAATCAATGGACATTAAATCTAAATCATTGAAAAATTTGCCTAATAATTTGACGATTCATTTATCTTCAGAAGATTTATTTGTTGATGGCAGTAAATGTGAAAATAGAGATATTTTAAATTCATTAAATCCAGTTACGCTAAGATGGGAATAAATAATTTATAATTTTAATACTTATGCAGTTTAAACGTATTTATTAATCTTTGATTTTAAATAAGTAATAAAAATAAATAAAATAATTGTTAATTTTAAATTTGTCATTGATAATTTTTTAATCTTTATAAATTATTATATGTATAAATATATTTTGTAAATTAAATTAATAAACTTTCTGTTATTTAAATCCGAATTTTAATTAAGGTACACGTACCAGTATGTGAATGTTTAAATATTTTGGTTCTTTAAGAATGAAATAAATAATAAATAATCTTATTTATAAAAACAGTTTTATTTTGAATTTTACTTCTATAACTAATGCATTGAAAAAAATGCTGTCAAACAATTGGCACTCTGGTTCCTCATTAGCAATAACAAAATGTTTTTAATGGTGTATTTTACCAAATTCTTGATCAGCGACCCAGAGAACTCTTAGGTGAAATCTGGGCACTCAATGAGCGAATATAATATTAAAAGTACTCCATTTCAGAGTGAAACCCCAATTTCTTAAGCAAATTACCCCAAAATTCGTGATTAGCGACCCGAAAACCCTATACTAGACCAAATCTGGTGGTTGCCAGTAACTATACAACCCAAACGCGTATTATGACTGGAGTATGCCTTCACTTTTTAAATGAGAACATTTTTCATCCTGTTGATGACCTGATAAGCTTTTGGGCTCAATCGCTTCACACCGGTGAAAGACCATACAAATGCAATGTAATACAAAGATATATTTTTATTAATTTAAAAATTAATTTAATTATTAATTATTAATTTACCTAACATTTTACATTAGTTTTTGACCAAAAAAAAGCTTTTTATCTACTAAACTAATTTTTTTTTTGCATAAAAGAATAAAATATTCGATAATCCAAAACTTTTCTTATTACAATAAAATTTACATAACACTAAATAGAAAATTTAGGCCGACATAGAAAATATTTCATGGCCAGTTCAATGGGATTTCGGTTGAAAAAATTTTTCAAAAATAATGGCGGCAAATGAGATATTTCGGTTTTTCCATTAACTCGTTTTCCCATTTTCCCGAAAAACTAATGGTAGAAATCGATTTACTGAAGGTTTCCCTACAGATATACTCTTTTAGAATATTTTTTCAAGTTGTTTTTTATAATTTTTTAGTATTTTCCCAAAAAGCACCAACGCTGATTGAGAGCGATCTAATGAGTTTGATTGGCCATAACTCATGCAGTTTAAGACCTAGAGGGCTAAAAATTTCAGGATTTTCCTGTCTTAGTATTATAAAAACATGGGAAAAATTTGAGACCAATCCGACGAACCCACCTGTCAACCCTTGCTGTTTTTTAAAGTTTTGCGATAATATAAAAATGATTAATAAATCTGTTTTTACTGATACCTCCAATTTTATAAAGTATTCAATGGTCAGCTTCTTAATTCAAAATTATGAACTGTAAGTTCCTAAAATATCTGGATAAGTATTTTATCAACAAAACTATAAATATTTATTCTGCGAAATTCATAAAAGTATTATTTAATAATTTTGAAGGAATATTTAATCAAATTCACTAAAAAAAAAATTTTTTTAAAGAATAATCCCAAAATTTGTCCCTTTTGACAAAAGTCGAACTTATAGAAGGTTTCATTTTAATATTTTCAAAAATTGCAGATTACGGTATTTACGTTTTTTGAAAACCCAAATATTTGTTGCTAAGAAAGAGCGAAAGCTCCACAAATTCATTTTGTATAATAAACTATTTTTCAGTAGAATCATCTGGATTTTTATTTTGCAATTTTTTACATTATGAACATTCATGTTCAATATTTTTGACTCATATATAAATCCATAGCTCTAGAAAATTTATATAAAAATTAAGATACTTCCACTTTGTTAATTAATTATAAAAGCACTGAAAGCTGTAGGCAAAGTATATCTATATGAGTGAAATTGCTGAGGTATTCTGTTGTGGACACTAAACATGTGTTAATTGCAAAAAAAAATCTGTAAAATGTTAAAAATTCGAATAAATAAATTTATAAAGTTTTAGACTTTTATTTTAGCAAAAATTTTAAGATATCAAAAAATGTAAAATACTGTAATCAGTCAGCATCTCTAATTTTTTAGAGCTTTAAAATGCGAGAAGTTCGACTATCTTTTTTTAGCCAAAAAATACAGAGGTCACAAAAAGGATCAAAATTTCATCATATTTTGGTATTACTTCAACAGTGCATACAAAACAAAATGTAAATAAAACAATATTGATAATAGATATTAAAAAAATGAATAGAGTTTACACAAATTTATTTATATATTTATAAATATTTATGATACAAAAAACATATACCATGAATTCCATAAAATGTTTTACAGTAATTAATAATTTTTTTTAATTAATAATTTTTGTAATTAATTATTGATATATTTATCATTATTTAAATGTAAGTAATAAAATAAACTATTATTAATGCTAACTGACAAAAATGGTGATATTTCAGATAATTTATTTTTTTCAATATGAATATCACGAAACTCTAAATTTAAGATATTATTAGCAACGTTATTTTTATTTTTAATACTGCTGATTAAATTGATAAATTCAGCATCTATATTTCTACATTTTTCAATTTCACAATATTTGAGTTTTGGTGATTTTGTTATTATGTTAGTCAAAATTTGACTTGTTATATTTGAACCCCCTACTTTGAGTGTTTCTAAATTTGGAAAATAATCAAATTCCATTATTTCTCTTTCATTAAATAAGATATTTCTGATGTATAATAGTTTTAATTTTTCACATTTATTTACAGCTAATAAAATTTTATAATGCGAAAATCCTAACTTAAATGCAAAATCTAATGTTAAAAATTGAATATTTTCCAATGAAGTAAAATAGTTTTCTACTTCGGGAGTTAAATAATAATAGCTTATTTCTAAATTGAGTTCTTTTAGATTTATACATTTTGTTATACTTTTAAAACATTCATCAGTAAATACTTTAAAGAAACAATTTAATGTTTTCAAATTTTTAAATTTATAAAGAGAATTTAAAAAATCATCATTAACTCCTTGATGCCATTCGCTTAACCATTTATAATTAATTTCTTCAAGATGATCGAATGATGAAATAACTTCAATTAACTTTATAGGAATGTCAAAATCAAAATTAATTTTGCGCAATTGTTTTTGTCGAATCAGCAATTTACTTAGTTTATTAATATCTAATGGTTTTGAATTATCTTTTATTAATCGAAGTTCAACTAGGCTTTTAATTCTTCCAATGTTTAATGCACTTACAAAATAATTAAGATCATACCCATAAGAATCTATTTCTAATATTTTAATATTTTTTAATTGAGATAGAAATTTTGACAATTTTTCTGTTGAATCAACTCCACAATTATTTAAAATAAACACTTCAATCAAACACTTATTTAAACTTGCTAAGCTAGAAGTATTTAATTTCAGATTATTTAAAGAAACGTTTTTTAAATTTTTATTATTTCTAAACCATAATTTCAAACAACTTTCTGAAATATTTATACGGTAAAAGTATAATACAGTAAGATTGCCACAATAATTTGCAGAATCATTGATTATTTTTAATACGTCGAACCAACTATTACTTTCAAAAATTAACTTTTCCAGATAAACTCCGCATCTTCTTAAAATCGAAACAATAAAAGCAGTATTTTTTTGTTCCTCATTCTTACTCAAGTATTTCTTGAGAAAAGATTCATCCATTTCAAAAGTTTTAACGTGGTTCCATGAAAGTTTGCTCACTATATTCCACCTTTTGCATACAAATTCTAAATTTAGTTTATCTTGAAATGAAAGGTGTTCAAAAATATAAGTTAAGCAATCATTATTCAATGTATTAATATTAATTTCTTCATTTGTTGTCTGATTTTTTGAGGGTAAAATATCTTTATTTTGTATTTTCACCTTTTTTAAATCTAAAAAATATTTTAAATTAGTTTGATTTATTGAAAATTATCAAAAAATAAAATAGCTTCGTTTAATTCTTACCTTTGCTGGTGCTCATTGTGTAATTTACTATGATTGAGAAAGATTGTCTTTTTTTGATACAACTTATTTGATTCCTGGTAAAAGTATTTTTATAGAATTAGTTATTGCAATAAAATTCAAAAAAATTTAATATTTTGAAAAAAAGTATATATTATTTCTATAATTGCAATTATATAGTTTTTAAAAATAATAAATTCTACAAACTATAAAACAGGTAGTAGTTTATTTATTTATTCTTTATTTTGTTTTTTTCTAAATCAAACTTTTGGAATTTATTTATAACATTAAAAATCATAACCTAAAAAAATTAAAGCATCAAACCCGCGTAAAAGCAAATTTTAAATTTATATTTACCAATTTATAAGCCAAGGTATTTTTGATTTTGATATTACACTGAATATTTTTAGCTTTTTTACTTTGAAAAAATAATAATTAATAAACTGTTATACTTTTACTGTTATATTTTTAACAACAAACACTTTTTGTTTATTGCATGTGCAAAGTGCAAAATTACAAATGCCTAAAATTATTTTTTGATAAGATAGAATCCTGTAATATCAACCAAAAAAGTTATAAACCGCGCGCTTTTTAAATTATTACTTATGAGTTGAATATATCTTCTTAATTTTATAATTATTTTTTAAAAATAAAAAAAAATGTTTGAATAATATATTGGTGTATAATAATATGAAAAATCAAGAAATAAAATTTTTTGTGTTAATAGTTAAAAATTACAAATAATATTTATTTTAAAAATCTTTAATTGAAAAACATATGTTATTATTTCTCAGTATTTTATACAAAAAGATTGATTATAAAACTTTAAGCTAAAAAATTAAATATGCAGAAAACCAAAAATAATATTCAGTAATTTTATAAAATATATACCTACGTTTAATATTTAGAATAAGGCCAAATTGAATAAATATATATAATTATATATTATTTAAAACGACGACTTTTGCTGTCACAAAGATACAACCCCTCCCCCAATATGGATCTCTTAATAAATTAAATTTTAAATTAAATTTTTTTATCCAAGGATAAAAATAGGTGGTATTTATTTTTTTTCTGGTTCCTGACGAGTATAGAAGGCAATTTTAGCATTCTTTTCTGGTTCCTGATGAGAGTAGATGGCAAGTCTTGCATTTTTTTTCCAGTTCCTGACGAGAAGAGAATGCATTTTTTGCATTTTTTTTATGGTTCCTGATTGGAATAGATGACAAGTTTTGCATTTTTTGCATTTTTTCTGGTTTTTGACGAGTTTTCGACGCACTTTTGCAAACGACAATTCCAGATATTAGTACTTTCACAGAAATAAATTAAGTCCAAAGTCCTAATTAAACTAAGTCCAAAAAGAAAAAAAATTTTTTCTTCAGTGTTTAAATTATTTATGTAAGAAATTTTCAAAAAATTACTTGTTAGATCTAAAATCTGACTATAAACGATATTTCGAAAACTAGTACTCCCATAGAAAAAAATTTTCAATAAGTAAATGGTAAGATTCAAGATATCGATTAAAAACGATACTTCTACATATTAGCACTTTCGTGAAAAAAATGAGGTTTTTGGTAAAAAACGAGATTTTTTGGTAAAAAAAATTTGGATAACAATAGTAAGTTTTAATAAATTAATGGTTGTTAAATATCACCGGTCATAATAATAATACATACATTCATACATACATACATACATAATAATACATACATACATACATACCCACGCACACACATACACACACACACACACACATACAGACTTTTTTTAAAAACCTTTTTAAAAAAAGAAAAAGTTTTAAAATATTAAAAAAAAAATTTTTTTAACTTTCTTTTAGCTTCCTGAGGTCTCAAAACGTGCTTATATTCCAAAAAAATCAAAATTAAATCAAAATTTAAACTAAAACCGAAAAGCAAACATGGAACCGGAAAAAAAATTCATAAATGACATCTATTCTAGTCAGGAACAGGAAAAAATAGAAAACTTGACATCTATTCTCGTCAGGAACCAGAAAAAAAAATGCAAAAAATGCACTCTCTTCTACTTAGGAACCAGAAAAAATGGAAGACTTGCCATCTATTCTCGTCAGGAACCAGAAAAAAAATCGGGTCTGTAATTTTCATTTTTTAGGTCTCTACAGATCTATATCATGCCCAAATCTGTGCATATCTGTACAGATATGTGAAATTAAAAAATTGTCTATTCACGGTACATAGGGAATTCATGGAACGCAGTTCTATAAAAAAAATGGTTTATTATAAGGGATTTTATGAATTTCCATAAAATTCATCCTGTAAAGAAAAGTTTCAGAGCTTTTTGTAACATATTTTAAAAACACCTGCGAACACAAATTTAGACGCCGCTGTGGCAAATTTTTTTTTATAGCTGCTTTCACACTTCGCGAGCGCTGCTGTTGTAATTTACAACTACTGTCGAGAATAATTTTAACGCGGCTATAGTGTTTTTTCGTTATTTGTAGATGTGTTTTTTTTTAGTTATTATTTTTTTGCAGTTCGTAGCTATAAAATTTTATTTTAACAGCAGTTTTTAACATATGTTTTAACATGTATTTTATCAGGATGGGTTAAAATCAAAATTTACCATAAAAAATTAACATGAAAAAAAAAATAATGGATAATATAACAAATTTTTTTTGTTGAAAAAGTAGTCCTTTTTTATTTTATTTATTTTATTTATCACAACATGAAAAGTTAAAAGGAAAAAAAATTATGCAACAGAATTTTTAATATTATTTAATTACTGTAAAGGATTTTGTAAAAAAAAAACTTCGCTGCGGTGAATCCTAAAATTCATTGCAGCGAAGGATAATTTTGTGAATACTGCAGTGACAAAACCGAGAGCGCTGCTGTCAAAAACTAGAAAGAGCGCTGCCGCGGACGGCCGTTCACCGCAGCGAGTACTTGGGTTTCTCTGTGTAATTTGATTATTCTTAATATTTCATCGACTTATTACGAGTTATCTTAAACTGTATTACTTAATTATACTGACATAAAAAGAATACAGTATTAAAAAATACTCAAATTATTGAAAAAAGTTACAATGATTAGAAATAGAATAACAAATAGTATAGCTAAATTATTTAAAAAAACATCTATAATAATATTTGGTGAGATAAATTTAAAGTATTTCATGTATAAAAAAGAAAAACTAAATTTAATTTTTCATGTATTTTATATTCTTTTTACCAGAGATTATTCTAAGGATTTTTACAACTGCCCAAAATAATGTAATTTTGTCATATGTCACCCCCTCTTCTTAAATTACATGTATGTTTAAAAGGTTTTAATTAAAATAATTTTGATTTACCCCTTTTTACCACCAATTAAATTCTAATTCATTAAAAGCACTGTTCTTTCCAATTTTATATCTTCATGGGTTTTTTGAGTCCCAAAATTCAATAATGCCTTAAAAAAAGATAATTAAAGTATTTCTGAGGGTAAATTAGCTCCATTTTCATCCATTTCACCTCCCAATAAAAGTTTCCATTTTAAATATTAAATATTAGGGGGGTAAAAGGAGCGAAAAAGGGCAAATTCACAAACAGTAATGCGTTAAATAAAATTTCTGGCATCATTTTTTTATTCTGCTGCCCAAAAAACCCGTTTGGACACTAAGCAAAGTTTTTATTAAATTTGGGGTGAAAATGAAGCTAATTTACCCCTACACGGCCAGGCCAGGCCAGGCCAGGCCAGGCCAGGGCAGTTTGCTTGAATATTCAAGCAACAAAAAAATTTCAAGCAAAGCAGCCTGGTCGTGTAGAAATACCTTAATTATCTTTTTTTAAGGCATTATTGAATTTTGTGGCCCAAGTAACCCTTAAAGACATTTTAAAATTGGAGTGGATTTATTGTCTATTCAGTAAATGCCAATAGAAATATAGTGGAACCTTTGAAAAACAATATCAAATATAGAATTATTTAGCAATAACTAAAAAATACTATTCTACAAAAAGTTTTTTTTTCAACAAGTAAAAATGGTAAGCCAATTAAGCACTTAGAAAATTGGGAAAAATTAATGACTAAAGAAGACCTTTTTAATTTTCAGCAAAGCCAAAATTAATGAAAATTTTTCATATCTGAATTATATAAAAAAATTAAAACCAATGATTCTACAATCAAAATTACAATAAATGATGGTAGTCAATGTTGTGCTTCGATCAAATGTTATTTTTAATATAACAATGATCTATGTATAAGATTTAATTTGGTTATTAGTTTAATGTGTAATATTTTTTTCGTGCAAGAAAATATGTAAAAAAATAGATGTGCAAGATCAACATTAGACATTTGCAGGTTCCGGGTAGACTTGTCTAAGTCTGTGTATAAAAGCAGCAGGGCAGTAGTATAAATTAAAATAAGCAGAATATCTTACTTTGAAAAATGAACTGAGTTATTGATAATAATATAACTAGAGTTGAATTTATAATTATTATTTTGACAAAAATCAATCATTTTGAATATTTGACCCGAATTAATCATGATAATACATATTTTAGTTAAAGCACTAATATAAGTTATCAGCATATAAACATTTGTTCTTAAATGTAGAAAATTGAATCATTACTAGCAATAATAATATAAATTACTTAAAAATTAGTTAATATTAAAAATAATGTTAATATTATCAGTCTGTAAATATTGTATAAAATATTTTTATTTTTTGATAATTTTATATTATTCGGTTTTAAAACGCCTAATAATTTTAACAATTTGACACAACTAGAAAATGAATCGTTTTTAGTTTCAAAATATTTTTTTATCCATTTTGTGGTGAATAAAGAAAAAAATTTAACACCGCAATCATCCGAGCGCCCTTGGTTACGTTCGGATTTACCGGCAAGTGGGGATAAGTATTCTTATTTTTTCTTTCTAATTTCATTACGATTTCATCATGACGATTTTATCATGACGATTTTTTCATTTTTAACTACTCGTAAAAATAATATTAGAGTACCATGCAGATATTGTCTATTCAATCCATGTGCATGTACTGGTACGTATAAAGGAATATACATTACATAATTATATAAAATTTGAATTCATTAAAGAAAATAAAAAAAAAAAACTATGTATAAAAATTTTAACTCAAAAATAAAATTTTAGTCAATTTAGAGTTATAATCTATAAATTACAATTATGAGACAAAAAGTTCAATGCTAATATTAAAAAAAAAAGATGCTTTTTACTAAAAAAGAGGTTTTTAAATTTTAAACTTAGAAGAGAGTATGTGATTTTTAAGTTTATTTTTGATTGTTTTTTTTACTGAAATTTTGTGTCTTTAATTGTGTGGGAAGTGAGCTGAAGTATTTAGTAGCTATATATTTATGATTTTTAAACCCTCTTGATTTATTAATTTTTATAGAATGATTTTTATTTCTAGTTATACTAGTACTATTTAGGAATTCAGATTTGAGTCGGTCATAATGAATAAGTATGGAACGAAGGATAAAAGATTGTTTAATGGAAAGAAAATTATATTTGTCAACGTTTATAATTTTTAGTAATCTGTTTTGTATATTATTTCAGGAATTAGAGACATTATTATAGGCTCCACCTCAAGTCTCGATACCATAAACAGCGATGTTTTGAAAAAGTGCATAATAGATCAAAAGCAGTATATTTTTATTAACATATAAAGACATTTTTCTGAGCACAAATAATAAATATCGAGTTTTTTTTAGTATTGAATCTATATGGTGATTCCATTTTAAGTAAGGGTCAAATATGACGCCCAAATATTTTATTTGTTCTACTCTGATTAGTTTATAGTTCTCAATGAAAATCTCAATTTTTTTTAGGAATACTATTAGTGTAAGATCCTAATGCCATGAAAACTGTTTTTTTCAGATTTAATGATAGATAGTTTTGATTCAACCAATTATAAATTTTGTTAAGATATATAGTCATTTTTTTTTTGCTATATCCCAACTTTTGTTACTACTTACTATTGCAGTCATCTGCGTATGAAAAAATACAGTCTTCAGGGATCGAATAGAAAAGATATCATTAATGTATAATAAGAAAAGTAGTGGACCAAGTATAGTACCTTGAGGTACACCTATTGAGACATTTTTGAAATCACTAAACACGTTGTTTATTTTTACTCCATGTGTTCTGTCTGATAGGTAATCTCTCAACAATTCCAGAGGCCCACCTCTTATTCCATATCTGTAGAGTTTAGATAATAAAATTCTATGATCAACAGTATCGAAAGCCTTTGCTAAATCTAGGAAGGTGATGATTGTAGGTATTTTATTGTCAATGTTGTTATGGATCAAATCACTAACTTTAGCAAGGGCTTCTTTGGTACCTATGTTTCTAAAAAAACCAAATTGTTTATTATGTTATTTTTTGACAGGAACTTTAAAAGTTGATTATGTATTATCTTTTCAAAAACTTTAGCCAGATTGGATATTTAAGAGATTGGCCTGTAATTTCTTGTCAGATGTTTATCCGCGTCCTTGAAAATTGGAGCAATATTAGCAGATTTAATACTATTAGGCCAAATACTGTGTTTGATGCAAAGATTAAAGATATAATTCAGAGGGCCAGCAATGAAATTAGTAGCATGTTTGAGAGTTTTAGCGCTAATATTATCAATTCGTGATGCTATTAAAAAGATTTTTTAATACCTTATTTTAGATAAAAATTAATTAAAATACACTAGCCTGAAGTTATTTTCAAAAATTATTTAAATTCTCATTTACAGGAGAAAATTTTTTATTTAATAAGCAATGTAATTTTTTAATAAAAATCCAAGCAAAATAAATACTAGTTTTAAATAAAATATTTATAAATTTTTTTAGTCTAATAATTAATTAAAGAAAAGTAAAGCACTTGTTATTTTATAATTTGACTGCAGTTCTTTGCCTTTCCATACTTCTCTTATAAACAAAAATAAAAATTGACTTTATTTAAATAATTAAAATTTCTTAGTTATTAAATATAATTTAATTCTATCAATTTGGTTTCATGTGAGGTTTCATGGTTATAGCTACAATTTTTTAATTACATTTTTTTTTTCATTAAATTAATTTGTAAATTGAAAATTAAATGAAATAAAACAAAATTTAAATTACTTTGAAAAATCAAGCCATTTGCAAAAAATTTGTTTTTCTTCAAAATTATTTTCGTCGTTACAAAATTTGATGGTTTTTATTCTATACAAAGCAAAAATTTTCGTAACAAGATTAGTACAATGCACAAAAACGTTAATAAAAGTTTCATCATTTATTAATTGGAAAAAATTTTGGCTATTAAAAAATAAAATTATGACTGTTGCACAATTCTTTAATAAAAAGTTATGGTAAAATGTTGACTTCGCATAAGATTTTAAGAAAATTAACATTTTTAAAATTATCAAACAAAAGATACTTTGAAATCCTGTTAAATCTTTTAAAATTGTAATCAATCTTTTCTTTGAAATTGTACGTTTTATGATTCTTATTTGATCAGACTATACTGATGAATGATGATCAAATTCATAAATCTTATTATCCTATAGATTTATAGGGTGTAATAACCATAAGATTGTCCCTGTTTCGGACAACTTTTACCTAAATACGTAAAAGCATAAGCGGTCGTGAAATTAATATAAATCATTGATTAGATCATAAAAATATTTAATTTGAATTGCATTCTGTAGATTAATTATCAATTAATAATTTCACTTAAAATAAGAAGCTAATAACTTTTTTGTTAGGTTAGAAAATATGAAACAGCGTTTATTATTATTTTTCAGCAAAAAGTAATTTTTTATCAATTTTCAACACAAAAATAAAATTTAACCTAAACCGACTTTATTTTTCTTGATTATTTATTTTTTTTATTGTTTATTTAACAGTTTTCCTTTATAAGATTTTTTTACTTTATTTTTTAAAATAAAATTCACAAAATTCTATCAATAATACAAACAATAAAAAATTTTATTTTTAGCTTAATTAATTTACTTTTAAAATACAACATAATTTATTAAATATCACTATAATCACAAAACAACTTCAACAACTTTTTATTATTTTTTTTTTTTATAATTTTAATTAATTATAATTTCTATTTTAATAAATAATTATTTTTCTTTCACCACCATCACAATAATAAATTAAATTATAATAATTATAAAAACTATTCAATTTTCAAAAAAAAACTTTTTTTAAATTAAATGAAATCTTTAAACAAATTTTTATAATTTATTTAAATCAAAATATTTGTTCTATTAACCACCCTAAACTAACTTCTTTTACTATCTGACGATATTATTATTTTTTTTTAAAACAAAAAACCGTAACCAAGTAACATAGCAACAGTAAGCAATAAATTTTAAATTTCAAATCCAAACATTTTCTACTACACTGTAATAAAATTCAGACTTATTATTCATAAAAATCTTTCATTTAAATATTCTAAGTAGTTAAATAAAATTTAATTTTTTTAAACAAATCCAGTTTGGAACAGTCCCCTTCTTCTGATAATTGACAACCTATCAACTTATACCCATATCTTTAGCGATGTTTGGTATTTCACGTATTTATTGGTTTTATTATTTCTCTCAATATCTATAGTAATCGTGCTTTTCATTTGTATTGGTTAGGGAAGTAATTCAGTTTTTGTTCCCATTATTTTTTTCAATATATTTTTCTTCGCGTATATGAGTAAATTAGTGAAACTGGCCTAAAGAGCTGGTATTATCATGGGTATTTTGAATAAAGCAATTTGACTGAAAAGGGGAGTTGACTAGATTTGGAACACGAAATTACATCATGTAGTTATAGATGAGTTTATTCTGCTGATAAAATATCCTCGATACTTTTATTCAAGCCAATGAGATTTCTAAGTCTAAACCACCATCTGTTAAAAGATTCTTCGGTTATTTTCCAATTTAAAGGGCGGGGTGGTAATGTATACTATTTTGTAATCAATATCGTGTATAAGGGATGAAAAAAACACGTAATTACAGCTTACATTAAATATTTTTAAATTCAAACTTTTTAATAAGTGCATATACCTAAAATAATTTATTTTTTATTTTTTAATTAATTTAATAATACACGATATTATATATTCAATAAAAATACAATACAATGTATATAAGTAATATGTAGTTTTAATTCGAGGCTACATTAAAAAATATAATTTGAATGAATAAACTTTTATTGTCTGTTTTAATAATATTTGTAATAATAAGAAAGAAAAAAATAATTATAGTTCTTATTTAAAACAAGAGAAAAAAAGAGCATTTAAAATTATTAAAATAAAAAAAAAAGCATTTGGGAAAATATAGTGCATAAAACAAGAAAGTTTTTTAAATAACATATAATTATAAATATACTCTGTTCATGTATGCTAAACAATTATAAACTATAGATTTTAAATTTTATAATGCAAAATTAATAAAGTTTTCTACGCAAGCTTGAACATATGTTACCTTTTTTTTAATGGTTGAAAATGAAATTTAATCTATACTAACAAGTAAGATCATTTTTAAAAAGTACGTTTTTACAAAAAATTTTTATAATTTATAGACTTTTATGATATTAACTATTATTTTAATCTGTGGAACCAGCTTATTTCATTATGCATGCTTACTGCTCATTTTACTCACAAGAAAAAATTGGCAACTTACTTAGGTTTACAAAAAGAATATTCCATAAGATGTGAATTTCTATAAGTTTCGTTTGTTATGTATATAATTTACTAATTAAAATTAAAAAAAAATATTCTTAAAAAACATACTGAAAACTTTACTGTCAAAAATTTGATATTTGAAAAACCTTTCAACTTGAATAAGTAACAGTATAATATATGTATCTGAACATCAAAAATTTAAAATAATAAATTTTAATCAAATGATACAAAAGATTCTTGGAAAAAATACATATAATAAAATTATATATAAATAAAAATTTATATAAAAATAAAAATTATATATAATAAAAAAACATATCAGTTTTCTGCAAATATAATCTTTATAAAATGGATGCAGACATATAAGCAATTTGCCGTATGGAAAGTAAAGTATATAAGATTTATTTTCACAATAAAAAAAATATTTTTATTCCTTAACAAAACTAGAATATTAAATATAGGACAATAAGGCGTATGTCATCAATTTGTTTCCTCCTCTAATAAATTTTTCATAAATTTTTAAGAAAAAATAAAATTGCAGATACAATTACAAATTTAAGCTTTCAGATTTATTTTATAAAATACTTATTCAGGCACGTATTTAAGGGGAGGGGCAGAAACCTAATAATATTATACTAATTATGGTTTAAATTTGCTTAAGGCCCGATTTCAAAAATTGTAAAAAAAATTTTTTTATTTTGTAAAAATGTTTCAAGAATATGTAAAAAAATTTTTGTAAAAAAATTCGTTACTATTATTATTATTATTATTCAGTTTATTTGCCATGACAAAATTAGTACACTCTTTTACAATTGTTTTATAAGTTAATACAATATAATAAAAATTGAAAATAATTTTATAGTTTACATAAAAGAATAGCTTTAAAATACAATAATTCAAATTGAAATCAATTAAAAGTCAACAACAATCTGTCAGTAATAAATAGTTAAAATTAATAAATAAATTTCATATATATATATATATATATAACAATTGATATAACGTCAATAAAATTATAAGTAAATAAATAACAAGTCAATAGTAATATTTAATTTAATAGTAAATAATATATAGTTAATAAATTAATAAATTAATAAAGTAAAATTAAGTAAATTAATTAAATAAAGTAAATTAATAGTCATTTATTGTCCAAACTAAATAAATATGATTTAATACTTTTTTTGAATTGTGTGAATGAGGGGAGATCACGTATGCATGGTGGAATCATATTCCAAAATTTGGCATATTTGACTTGAAAAGAGTGCAAACCCCAATTGTGATAACAGAAGGTATATCCAGATCTTTACGGGGTCCACGAGATGGCCTGTCTCTTTTATGTGGCTTAAATAGCGGTAAAAGATAAGGGGGTTGTTTTATACGTATTATTTTATACATAGTCAACGATGCAAAATAGTTCGTACGCGTAGTTATTTGCATCCATTTAAGTCGTCTTCTGTAAGGTGTGATGTGCTCTTGCCGTTTTAAACCAAAGATATACCTAATACTCGAATTAGAAAGCCTCTGACGCTGGTCACCCAATTGTTTAGAGATATCAGAGTAGATGAAACTACAATAATCCAATTGTGGCATCACTAATGACTCAACTAGTCGTTTAGGGAGAGATTGAGAGGTGCAGGGTCTAATGATCCGAAGACCATAAAGTAACCTATTCACTTTTTTGGTGACTTGTTGAATTTAACGCCAGGAGAGGGTTTTATCAAGTATAACGCCTAGGCAGGTAACTTGCTCCACAAATGGGATACAATCACCATTCATATTGATGTTTATTTTTGGTATATCTAGCTTTTTGAATGTTTTTATGGTTTTACAGGAACCAAAAACGATAGCCTTGGTCTTTTTTATAATTAATGATAAGCCATTTGATTCTGCCCATGACACCACTATTTTTGCTGACTTAGATAATTGTTTTATGCTCTGTTCAATTAGATGCGTTGGGGTTTGAACATATATGTGAAGATCATCCGCATACAGGAGCCTGAAAGTATTATGCTCATCCAAGTGATCCTTTAGATCATTCATGTATATACAAAACAGGAGCGGACCAAGTACTGAGCCTTGGGTCACTCCTATGTTTGTATCACGATAAGATGAAGAGGATACTTTGGAAGCAACACACATGGAACGACCGCTCAAGTATGACCAGAACCAGGTTAATGATGATCTTGAAAAGCCAATCACCTGAAGTTTTTGAAAAAGCTTAGATGGTGAAACATTGTCAAAAGCCTTAGAAAAGTCAAACTGTAAAAACAGAGTGGCTAGCTTCTTTTCCTTGCCCAGGCGTATATCATCAGTTAATTTAATTAAAGCAGACTGAGTGCTGTGATGTTTGCGAAAGCCAGTCTGGTATAAATCTAAAACTTTTCTTTTGGTCAAGAAGCCCACTACCTGATCATGAGCAAGCTTTTCCAAGACTTTCGACAAGAAGCATAAGAGAGATACAGGGCGAAAATCAGAAGGAGTCGATGGTATAGGGACTTTTTTGATTGCCAGAATTCTGGACTTTTTCCATTCCGATGGGAAAATACCCTTAGAAAGCGAGGCATTAAATAGTTTGGTGAGATGCAAAGCTATTGTTGGAAGTGACTTAGCTATGATACTTTGAGGAATTTCATCATCACCTTTCGCCTGCGAACTAAAATGAGACACAGCTAGGATAACATCGTTTATGGACACCTCTTTGAAAACAAAGCCCTCTGGTGAAGAACTGTTGATGATATTTTACGGCAAGGAGAAATCCTCAGTAGGAGAGATGGAGATGTTTGAAAGAAACAAATTGAGTTCCTCCGGTGAAAACCCGTGAAGGGCATCATTTACTTTTGGAATGAGTCCAAGACTCTTCATCTCCTTCCAGAAATCTTTTTTAGCATCAAGAGTGCCACATATGCGATTATGCATATAGGAGCAACGAGCATTACCGAGCGTTACCGTCATAAAGATATTAAGTTTTTTGTAAGCAGGAAAGCAGGTTTGTGAAAGGGAAAAAAACTAGAGCATTCCGGGTGCTCTACTATTTACGTCGGTAATCTGGTAAGTTTTAGTAAGAAAACCCCCTGTTTTTCTTTCCAAGTTTTCTCATTGGAAAAACGTTGGATCAAAATTTCCTCTTACAGGAAGTAATTGGCAAAATTTAGGAAAATACACTAAAAACTCAACAAAAAAGAAAATTGTCATTTGGTGATTTAGCAGTTGGTAAGTAATGAAGTTAAAATTCGGCTAAATAATTGTCAGGGGGGGGGGGGGTATTTATAAATACGTAAAATTATTTTTTAAATTACTAATTATGTTAAAAGAAGAGGTCATTTGTCTAAAATTCTTTTTTAAATTTATTTATATTTTTATTTCAGTCAGAAACCATAGAAGATTCACAGTGCTAGTCAGTCACTCATCTAAAAACATCACTCGTCAGTCTTCATCGAATTGGAATTGCATTTGTTTCATGAAAAATCGAAAAATTCCACTTCCAAAGTCTAACAATAATCGTACCAGGAAAAGACCAAGAGAAATGGCAGTTAATGACAAATAAAAAGAATTTTTCTTGACGATTTTTGTAGGTTAAAAAAACTTAACCTTTCTTTTAAAAAATTACAAACCAATAGAAGGTAATATTACTTCATTTGGTTTTGTTTAATTTTTTTTTTTTTTTAGTATTTATCGAGCATTCCGTTCAGTTTTCGCTAAAAGGGTCTAGCAAAGTTTTTCAATTCCAAATTTCAGAGGAGATGAACTTTTCAAGTCGTCGTTCAGTTTCCATTAAAAGGGACTAGCAAATATTTTTGAATTCCATATTCCCAAGGCGATAAACCTGCCAAGTTTGATGAAAATATTAAAATAATTTTGATTTTAAAAATTTTTAAAAAAAGAATACTTAAAACTATGTGATTTGGTGTTAATAAATTCTGTTTTTATTACAAATTTATACTTCTTGCGATTTTTTTATCTATTAACTTGTATTTAATTTGAAGTATGGCATTGTCCAACTAGACAAACTTGTCCTAAACTTTGGGATAAACCTGTGGCCCAATGTTTGGCCCAAACCTATTTTTTTTTTCGTGGGCAAATATGATCCTGCAAATTCATGAAGGTCATTATATTCTATACGCAATATATTACAAATGCTAATTTTTTTCTTTTTCTCTTCATTTTAAAAGAAGGGAAAGGGAATTCGTATGCATAAATAATTGATGTGTAGGTGTAATTGACTATTTATTTAAATATTTTAACTTTTTATGCAAATAATTTTAAAATATTATTCTCAATTATTTGCTAATTGGTTAATTAACTTCGTTCGGAAACGTGCCCCAGACCGTCTACCTCCCTAAAATAGTTAAAAATTTAGGTACCGTGGTGCATGGTTACCAATTAAGTAAACAAATTTTTCTCAATCCAGATCAATTTATATCCCATTTGACCTCTCTACTTGACTCTCAGATTCCCCAAGTACCCCCTCCTATAAACCTGTTTCCTTTTAATAAAATTTTTCTGGTCAAAACCTGCTAGAAAAACAAATTAAATACTTTAGCCTTTTTAACTTCTGCATGGAAAAATAACATAAGTAACATATAACATATTTTTTGAGTGTTCAATAAATTTTTATTTTCTAACACAATTTATTACATAATGTAGGATATAAACGTTTTTAAAAGTACGTTAAAAAAATTATAGTTCTTTTACAAATTATAATATTACAATATATTAAATCATCCAAACTACAAATAGCAACTAACATGTAATGTATGAAATTTTACTATTTTAATGAAAAACTATGTGTTGAACAAGGGAAAAAATGTAGGAAATTTTACTTTCAATGTTATCTGCAAAACTTACTTTCAATGCTGATACAACTGCATTTAAAGCCGAAACCTATTTTGGTTCCTCATAGAGGAACCTTTGTGATAGGTGAAATTTTGATTTTCGATATTTTGGCATATAAGCACGTTTTGAGACCTCAGGAAGCTAAAAAACCGGTTTTTAAAAAAAGTCTGTGTGTGTGTGTGTGTGTGTGTGTATGTATGTATGTATGTATGTATGTATGTCGCACTGTAACCGATGATATTTCACAGCCAACACGACATTAAGACCTAATTTTTTTTTCAAAATGTTTTTCACCAAAAAAGCTCGAGGTACTTCTTTTTTTTTTTAATTTGGATGTAATACCTCATTTATTTCCACGAAAGTACTTATATTTGAAAGTATGGTTTTTACTCGATATCTCGAATCTGATACTTAATTTTTTGAAAATTTAAAAAAAAAAAAAATACAAAAAACACCAATTTTTTTTTTTTCTTTGAACGTAGTACATAATTTGCTTCCATGGAAGTACTAATTTTAAGAACCTCTATAAAAGTAATTTTTCTGGACCTGATACTTTATTTTTTGAAATTTTTTTTTTTTTTAGGATGTAGTACTTAATGTTTTTCTACGAAAGTACGAATATTTAGAATTATCGTTTTTAAATGATTATTTCATGTGATACGTAATTTTTTTTTTTTTTTTTTTTTAATTTTTTTAATAAAAAATACCTAATTTATTTCTAGGAAAGTTCTTATATCTAGAATCATCGTTTTTAAAGGATTTCTCCATTTGATATGTAATTTTTCGAAATTTTTTTTTTTTAAATTTTTTGTATAAAAAGATTAAAAAAACACAATAATTTTTTTTCTTTTTGGACGTAGTACTTAATTTATTTCTATGAAAGTACTAATATCCAGAATTATGGTTTTAAAGGATTTTTCCATCTTATATGTAATTTTTCGAAATTTTTTTTTTCAAAATTTTTTGTATAAAAAAATTAAAAAAACACAATAATTTTTTTTTCTTTAGGACTTAGTACTTAATTTCTTCCTATAAAAGTACGAATATCTAGAATTATCGTTTTTAAAGGATGTCTCCATCTGATACGTAATTTTTCGAAATTTTTTTTTTCAAAATTTTTTACATTAAAAAGTTAAAAAAATATTATCTTTTTATTGACGTAGTGCCGATTTTATTTCTCTGAAAGTATTAATACCTGGAATTATGAGTTTTGAAAATTTTTTGGGTATCAGGGGAAAGTTTATCCACTTTCTTTATTAAATTTAGAATACTTGGCACAATTATTCTAATATTTTAATTTTTTATTAGGTAAAATAGAATATTAACAACATTTTGTTATTGCTAATGAGGAACCATAGTGCCAATTACTTGGCAGCGTTTTTTCCTTTGTTGAACGAATAGATATTTAAGTTTTATTAATTTTGTGAAGTCTTTCGTAGCACATTGAAAGCTGAGAAAGATATTTTTAAAATCTAAAATTTAAATTGTCATAAATGAATTTATCAATTGTCAAAAAATAATCTTAATTAATAAATGCTTACTTGAATAAAAGTGAAAAGATTCATTTGAATACCAGCAATGCTTAATATTTCAACTAGTTTCGAAATAGGCAACATCACAAAATATAACATTTTTTTTTGGCTTTTATTATATATATAATATAAATAAAATATTAAATATATATAAAATAAAATATTAACTTGAAGACCCTAGCAAGTCGAATAATGTTAAAGGTGCTTCAAAGTAATGTGCGATGAAGCCCTCTAGCAAGAGAAATTATATATCAACTTGCTAGAGAAAAGTTGGCAGACCTCCTCATTACAAGTGAGCAAGGGATAAGACCAGGCTCTCTGAACTGGTTTCCAGTTAAGCTGGGTAGCGAAGCTAATAAAGATTCTGGTACAAGAGAAAGGCTCTGTCTGAGGTTTTGTCGGGATTAAGATAAATGGCGTTACCTACATAAGCGTGTATTTGACGCCAAATGAGCTTACGCAGAAAACTGAGTAAAATAAACAGCTTGGAAGATGCAATAAGGTATATGACCGGTGAAATTGTAATGGCAGGCGAATTCAACGCAAGGGCTCTAGAGTGGGGTACGTCAGAAACGGATGCAAGAGGAGAGGAAATACTCGACCTGTTCGCCAGGCTCAGATTGGCTGTGCTAAACGCAGGTAACACTACAACGCTCAGATGGCCAGGCTACGGACAGACCATCCCGGACATATCTTTTGCAACAGAAGATTTGGCTGCCAAGATTACAGATTGGCTAGTCCTGGAGGACTTCTCAGCGAGTGACCACCAATATATCTCTTTTGAGGTGCATGACGAACGGCGACAGACACGAAGAGATGAAGCACATAAATGCTGTGAATTGAACATCAAGCGGCTAAGCCGCAATGTATTGGTGAACACGCTTAGAAGAAGAGAGACTGCTATCCTGGGGAAAGCAATTAGACCAGGAAATATTGACGATGCAGAGGAAATAGTTAAGGGAATCATGACGCTGCTGGAAAAAGCATGTAACAAAACAATGCCAAAAAGACGGACCCGTGATGTAAGGCCACCAGCCTACTGTTGGAATGCAGAAATAGACCGTCTAAGGAGTGCGAGCTTAACGACAAAATATAAAATATTACTAAAAAACAAAACTTTTTTTTCATACACTTTATTTATTTGTTTTAAACAAAAACACGCTCATGCTTTCTATACAACAGCCACGTTACAACTAAATTTTATTTGGGATTTAATTGAACCTTGATCATGCGCAGTATCTACTATTACGATAATACATTTATATTTACGAGTAGACTCTATATCATAAGAGTAGAAGCCCTCTTGCGATAAAAGACCATTGACATATAGTTATAGACTTCCAAAAGAGTAGAAAAAGCGTTAGATATAATATAGAGAGAGCAATATTCGTATTCGTTCCCTGCGAGAGGCGTGGTTTAGTATGTCACGTGGTATTCTTAATTTTTTCGGGCATAATTATACGTGTAGCATAGGAAAATTCAGGAAAAACATTAATTATTCAATTTAAAGAAGTTTTTTTCACAATTTAATCATTGAAAAACCTGTTAAATATACAGGGTGTCTCTTAACTTCGCAATAAAATTTTTTCCACATGTAGATATCAATAAAACAAGTAAAAAATGTCCAATAACATATGGTCTATTATCAATATTTTTGCCACAATTAATTGATAAAGTTGGTCAACTTCAACCAATGAAATTCTTTAAAAGAGATGGGCACCTTTAAAAAATTTTTTTTTGTTATTATTCTATTGTTCTAACTTAAAGATGGACACGCCCATAGTGTTTAAGATATAATTTGTTCAAAAAAAAATACTAATACATTTAAATAAAACAAGTTTTACAAATACCAGATAAAATTTCTTCAAGTTAGAATAATAGAATAAAAAAAAAAAAAAAAAAATATTTATTTTTAAAAGTGTCCATCACTTTTTAAAGAATTTCATTGGTCCATAACTTTATCAATTAATTGTGGCGAAAATATTGATAATAGACCATATGTTATTGGACATTTTTTACTTGTTTTATTGATATCTACAAGTGGAAAAAATTTTATTGCGAAGTTAAGAGACACCCTGTATTTAGTTAATTGTGGAAGCAGTTAAAGGAAAATATGTATTTAATTTTTTGTATATAGTAAGCTATTTTTTATGTTAATAAGGTTATGTGTTTGGTTGTGTATACATTAAATTTAAAATAATAATTTTTCATAATTGATAGGAAAATTCAAAATTTTAATTTTTTTCATTTAAATATACTTTATTCATTAATTTTTTTTAATTTATTTCATTTTTTTTTCAATTATTAAGTTCTATTTCACTTATATCTTTGATTTTCTCTCTTCTTTGTGTTAGTAAAATAAATTAATTTTATTCCGGAGTTTTTATTCAATTTATTTTTACGATTTACAATACAAAAATCTTTCACAAATTTTTTAATATTAAAATAATTAATACTTTTATAAAATTTGCATGCTATTATAAACAAATATGCCCGAAAAATAATTGTTTAACCTGCACCGAGGGCGCATCAATCGAATCTCAATTCTCCCCTCTACCTCGACGCAGGGAGCGAATGCAACGGCCTTTGTCTAATATAACCATGCGCTCTGTAATCTCTGATCAAGAGAGGTGGCTAAAGTTTTGAGGGGAATCGAAGGAGAAAGAAATTTTTTCGTATAAAATATAAATACCAGGCGGGCGATTCGGGTTCCCCCTACTCAGCGAAGTAAAAATCACATCGCAAGCGCGAGAAAACAAAGGTCGTTGCATACTAACAGTTTTTTTCTCTGTCTATAAGGAAACACATTCTACTTATAGGAAGCATACGGCTTTGGGAGTCTATAAATGTCAATGTAAAAGACCTTTAGAGACTTTCTACAATTGAGCGATAGTCGCCTGCGATTGAACGCTGCGCGTGCGTTTAACAGGGAGACAACTGTTGTAAAAAAATAAATTAAAATGCGGTAGTGGTAAAGATAGCAGAATTAAATAATGAAAAATTAGCAAAATAAATGAAAATAAAATAAAAACATTTAAAGCTTATTTATTTTTATTATAAATATGTTACAAATAATAAAATATAACCTTAAAACTATCTATAATAGAAGTTTATTATTTTTATTATTCACAAAATATTATATGTCAGTTTAATAATAATATTTATAAAGATTTACAAAAAAAACAAATTAGAAGATCAAGAAATAAAATAATTTCAAAACCTTCATTCCAGCCTAATCATTCTTCTTACATCCTTATAATGAACTCAGAGGAATCTTATACATACTCTCTACTATTATTAAAAGTAAATAAACTTTAAAGTTTTGGGTGCTAAAGTTTCAAATTAAATTATTTTAATTGATGTTCCTCACTTGATCCTGAAACAGTTGTACTCTTATTAGTTGTTAACGGTAAGCGAGTACCAGATATAAATTGGCTTATATGTTTCTGTATGAAATTTGAAAATCTAAATAGTCACAGTGTTAGATTTGTTTCTTCTAGATCTGGTGGATAAATAGAACTAGGAAAAATAAACTCCAAGACTTTTGAATATCAGGTTTTTAATTTAACTCAAAATTTTTAGTATTTGAAAAATAAAAATCTTCGAGTCTTCAGATGGCTCGTATTATAAGTTTCTGCATGAACCTGATAATGTTAATGCTCCAAGTCTTAAAATTTGTATCTTCTAATTTGGTTGGACAATTAAAACCAGGAAAAATAAACTTCAAGGCCTCAGCGGGTTAGGTTCCTGATTTGGCTAAAAAATTTTTAACATTGGTTGAAGCTCTTTGATTCTTCGGATAAATAACTGGTGAAAGGATTTTGAGAATAATTTCATATAATTCTGAACCAAATAAATTCCAGAGTTATTTATTAGTCCTCGTGGCAGGTTAAGAGAACTAGCAAAAACCAAACCAATTTTTCTATCGGTATTATCCAGATCTTGTTTTGGATATGAAAAATTTTTTCTTATAGTCTTAGTTACTATCGACAAATGAAACCAAATTTATCTTTTAGCGAAAAAAGTAACTGGAAATCTGGCATGTTTTCATTTTGGAGATGTCTCTCCCTAGTCCTATTCACATTTAGCTATTCGCTTTTCAGAACTAATAAAAAAAACAAACTCAAGGGATTTATATTCTGAATTACATACAGAAACATTTGAGTACTCAACATTTCTAGTTCAAAGATAGATCTAAATACTAAAAGAAAAAACTAAAACTATAAGAAAAAATTTTTCATATCCAAAACAATATCTGGAATACCGATAGAAAAATTGGTTTGGCTTTTGCTAGTTCTCTTAACCTGCCATGAGGACTAATAAATAACTCTGGAATTTATTTGGTTCAGAATTATATGAAATTATTCTCAAAATCCTTTCACCAGTTATTTATCCGAAGAATCAAAGAGCTTCAACCAATGTTAAAAATTTTTTAGCCAAATCAGGAACCTGACCCGCTGAGGCCTTGAAGTTTATTTTTCCTGGTTTTAATTGTCCAACCAAATTAGAAGAAACAAATTTTAAGACTTGGAGCATTAACATTATCAGGTTCATGCAGAAACTTATAATACAAGCCATCTGAAGACTCGAAGATTTTTACTTTTCGAATACTAAAAATTTTGGAGTTAAATTAAAAACCTGATATTCAAAAGCCTTGGAGTTTATTTTTCCTAGTTCTATTTATCCACTAGATCTAGAAGAAACAAATTTAACACTTTGACTATTTAGATTTTCAAATTTCATACAGAAACATATAAGCCAAGTTATATCTGGTACTCGCTTACCGTTAACAACTAATAAGAGTACAACTGTTTCAGGATCAAGTGAGGAACATCAATTAAAATAATTTAATTTGAAACTTTAGCACCCAAAACTTTAAAGTTTATTTACTTTTAATAATAGTAGAGAGTATGTATAAGATTCCTCTGAGTTCATTATAAGGATGTAAGAAGAATGATTAGGCTGGAATGAAGGTTTTGAAATTATTTTATTTCTTGATCTTCTAATTTGTTTTTTTTGTAAATCTTTATAAATATTATTATTAAACTGACATATAATATTTTGTGAATAATAAAAATAATAAACTTCTATTATAGATAGTTTTAAGGTTATATTTTATTATTTGTAACATATTTATAATAAAAATAAATAAACTTTAAATGTTTTTATTTTATTTTCATTTATTTTGCTAATTTTTCATTATTTAATTCTGCTATCTTTACCACTACCGCATTTTAATTTATTTTTTTACAACAGTTGCCTCCCTGCCAAACGCACGCGCAGCGTTCAATCGCAGGCGACTATCGCTCAATTGTAGAAAGTCTCTTATTAATATTATACGGACCATCCATAAACGATACATATTAGAATAGCGTTGTAAGAAATCTTTGACGACACGTTGCATTTATGTATATGTGAAATGATGATGGGAAAACAGCAATCATACAATATAACTTCTTAAAACAGTAAAAAAGAAAGAGAGAGGGAAAAAGAGTTAAAGGCAATGCATACAAATGTCATTTCTCAAAAATAATAGAAGGTTATCAACCCGAATAGAATCTGCAAGTATGGGCTGCTCTGGCCCGGTTTGAAAGCCATACTTTTCAGATCCGGCCAAGTATGGAACCCGGACCAGGGCCAGATCAGCATTTATTATAATTCCGAACTTAGCGTATAAAACAAATATAAATAAACAACATGGGTGATAAAAATTTAATTATATTTTATTAAATTAAGTATTATTCATTGGTAAAAACCTGTATTTTTATTGTTTCTGCGTGTGTTATGGATAAATAATTTTAAGATTGTTTTTGATGATAGAAAATTTAAGTATACATTGTTTTTTAGGTTATAATACAAGCATATTTGTTTATACTTTCTAGTGTGTACAATTTTTGTTTATATCTAACCTTACGAAGTAGTTACGTGTTTTTTTTTCTTTAATTAAAATTTAAAATTTTATAAATTTTACGCAAAATCTATTTACCCAGAAATTTTTTACGTAAAATGCACTCGCACATTTACAAAAAAAAATATTTTGAAACTCGACTTGAGGTTTGTTTTGCTTGCTTTTCTGCACTCTGCACTGAATATTAAATTTTTTTTGAAAAATTAAATATTTTTTTTAATGCTTTACCAGATTTAAATATAATTTTTAAAAAATTTTAATTATTATGAATTAAATCTTTGAAAAAAAGTTTATGAAATTTCGAGGTTATTTATCCAGAATTTCTGGGTAAATAGACGCAGCCTAAATTTTATCATGAAAAGTGTTTAAAATTAATAAAAAAAAGTTTCTTTAGTAAAATAACAAAGTTTCAGTTAAATAAATTTAGTTGATTAAACGATATTTGTCGAAGAATGGCGAGATACGGAAGCCAGGTCTGGGCCAGACTTTTAAGTACGGCTTCCAAACTTAGATTCTATTCGGGAACATAGACCATTCTATCTTGTTTTGAAAAATAACATGTAAGTAACATGTAACATATTTTTTGAGATTTCAATAAATTTTTATTTTCTAAGATAATTTATTACATAATGTAGGATAGAAATTTAAACGTTTTTAAAAGTAGGTTAAAAAAATTATAGTTTTTATTTCAAATTATAGAGTACAGATCTTTAAAAGATGAATATATTAAATCATCCGAACTACAACTAACAACTAACATGTAATGCATGAAATTTTACTATTTTTCAAAGTAAAAAGCAAAAAATGATCTACTTTCGTGAGATCTTTTTTTCGCTTTCAATAAAAAAATATGTGTTGAACCGGAGAAAAAATGTACGAAATTTTACTTTCAATGCTGTACAACTGCATGGAAAGCCAAATTCTATTTTTTTTCCTTTGTTGAACAAATAGATATTTAACTTTTATAAATTTTGTGAAGTCTGTCGTAACACATTGAAAGTTGAGAAAGATACTTTTAAAATCTAAAATTTAAATTGACATAATTGAATTTATTAATTGTCAAAAAATAATCTTAATTATTAAATGCTTACTTGAATAAAAGTGAAAAGATTCATTTGAATACCAGCAATGCTTAATATTTCAACTGGTTTCGAAATAGGTAACATCACAAAATATAACATTTTTTTTGGCTTTTTTGATAATTTGTACCATTGACTGTGAAAAATTTTAAATGAAACTTTTTCCATCTACAAAATAATTAAAAAATTAAACTCAAAATTAATATTAGTTATAGAAAATTTTATAATTGAACTTGCATTTGTTTTAACCATACTTCCATGCCAGCAAAATAAAAATGTTTGTGTTACCAGAGCAATTAAACAAGCAATAAATTCGTAGGGAATCGATTCTTGTTCATTATATAGTACAAGATATATCGTTCCACAAATTGAAAAAATACTTATCAAATATTGAACAAATATTATTCTCGTAAATACTTTATCGAAACTGCTCATTAACCTATTAAAAAAATTTTTATTAAGTTATATTAAGGTAATTCTTAGGCTGTTTCCAGACTTCTTAACTTCGAAGTTAACTCAAATCTACGTTTAAAATACACTGTTTAGTATATAATTAACTACAAATTTTACGCTAACTGTGAATTTAAAGCGCTCCGTCTGGAAACAGCCTTAACTTGGGCTTAAATCGTTATTAAATTAGCATTAAAAGTTTTGGTACTAGTGTGATCACCAGATATGTGTTCCACGCTAGTGTCTTAAGTTATTCACCCACGGTGCTTATGATATTTTATGTCTTTCTGGACGTAAAACGATTATGGAAAACTCCGTATTGCGTCCGAAAGCCATCTACAAAAAATTAACTTACCAAATAGCAGAAATATGTTGTCGTGCACATTCAGCAACTTGTTTCATTTCTGACTGTACTTTTTCATCAACATTTAATTCATTACATGATGTTATATTAACAATTTGATGAGACAGAAGATTAAATTTTAAATTAATATTGTGAATAAATGTATAAATTAAACAATCATGTCCAATTTGCATACAACCAGCGTAAACGCAACAAATTATTTTATGAACATAAGATATCCAATAACATATTTCATTGCTATTTTGGTTACATGGATACCATACTTTAAAAATAACTTCGGATGATTTTCCTAATGTTATGTATGGAAATAAAAAATAAATAGTTTCTGCTAACATTAAATTTATAAAAAAAAAATTAAAAATAATCCTGCAAAAAAATAAAAACAAATCTTATTTTATTTTAAAAGTAAAATATACTTTTTTAGATAGATTTGTGTCCCACAAAAATTTATTAAACTTTAAATACACCTTGGACATTTTTTAGGCAAAATAATTTTAGATTATTGGTCAAAGCACTGCTAAAAAATTATTTTATAGATCGCTTATATATATATAATACTCTGTTTTCAAGTGTTAAGAAAATGGCTGAATTATGAGTAAAATTGAAAGTAACTAAACACTTGTAACCTAGTAGAATCTTTTTTGGAACATTTTTTTAACAAATCGTCGGAAAATTTTTTTAGTTGAAATAACAAAGCGTGACCCCCCTCCAACACACATTCCATTCCATTAACCTAGCCATTAACCCACAAAGCTTAGATTTGTATTTGTATTTTTGTATTATTTACAGTGATTTTTTAGATTAACATTGTTTTCCATTTAAAGGGTTCCAACTATGTTTTTTCGGTTGCCATGTCAGAGTCCAAGATCAAAAACTTAATTCAGGGGATATATCTCTCCAATTTCACTCCCAGCCTTTAAAATAAACATATTTTTAAATTTCCTTCTTCCATTCTAAGAGGTTTAATAAGTTTTTTTTCGGGCTGCTGAATCTAAATCTGGGGTTAAAAATGAAATTAAGGGGATTTAAAAGCCTCATTTCACCCCCTTAACCTTTAAAAAATGATTTTTTTTTAAACTTTTTTTTTCAATTTAACAGGTCTAACTAAGTTATTTTTTCACTGATTTTGAATCCAGGATCAGAAATTAGTTTGAGGGGCTTATGATCCTCATTTCACCCCATTGACAAAAAAACAGTTTTTTTGCCTTCCCTATATAGAGTAAAACTTGGCGCGAAAATTTGGCGTATAAATTGTCCACACTCGTTTTACGCCTCGGTAGTCAAAAAATATTGTAAACTCCATGGGCGAAATTTTTGGTACTAGCATAAACAAAAAACGTATAACCGGTTTATCTAAACACAACCAAAATGCATGGAACATGTTTACTTTCAGCTGGGCATAGACTCACAAAGATTCTAAACCCAAACTATTCTGATTCCCTAAATCAAAAATATTCTAAATCCCTAAGCCCAGATTATTCTTAGTCCCTAAATCTAAATTATTCTAAGTCTCTAAACCTGAATTATTCTAAGTCCGAAAATTGAAATTATTCTAAGTACCATTGGGCCACCCTTCAATCGGACATATTTGACCCCCCCCCCCTTAAACCGGATATATCTGACCACCCTTGATTTTCAGATTTCCAGGATACTTCCTCCCTATAAACATGTTCCATGTTAACACGTATCACTCATGAGGAGTAATAGGGTAGATAGAGTAGGTATCTTAGTCTCGTTACGAAACGGTATTTATCAGATATTTATACACTTTTTTATCGTTTCCTAGGATCGGTTTCAAAACATACACATCTGGTGATCATGATAATCGCGAATCACGTCTCAAGAAGCGATAAAAATTTGCGAAAATGCCATTTCGTAACGAGACTAGGAGACCTACTCTACCTACCCTACTGTTCCACTATGAACGGCCCTTAATGTTCACGCTAATGCCAAAACTTTTGCGCCCTTGCTACTTAGTACCTGGCTTAGTACCTATACTATTTTGTAAATTTTAGAGGGCCAAGCCAGTTTTTTGAGTCACCTTCCCTTGAAATAAACATATTCTGAATTATTTTCCTTTTTTAACTTCAAATTAGGTTCTTTTGGGCTACTGAATCCAAATCTGGAGTTAAATATGAATTTGAGTGAATGTAAAACCCATATTTCACCTCCTGAATTCTTAAAAAAGAATTTTTTTTCAATCTTTTTTTTTTTTAATTTAGGTTTTTTGGGTCGCTGATTCCGAATCTAGGGTATCAAGATTCCACTAGGTTTTAAGTATTTGAAGTTTCATAGTCTTTCGAACTTAAAAATATTTAGATCATATTTCGTGTTTGTGTAATTATTTTGAAAAAGATTATAATCAAAAATAGATTAGATTCTCTAAATTATCGGATTTTTAAATTGTCTTTTACCAATAAAAAAAATATTTTGATCTCAAAAGTCTAATATACCTGGAACCTACACATTTCGATCTAGCACATCTATTTTCTTACACATTAAAATAATTACCAAAATAAACCATAAATAAATTTTTATATTTTTTCACAATTTAGCTTTATAAAATATTTAATTATTAATTTTCCTACACTTGTGTAAGATTTATTTTGGTTATTAATTTAATGTGTAATATTTTTTTCGTGTAAGCAAATAGATGTGCAAGATCAAAATGTGCAGGTTCCGGGTAGACTCATCTAATTCTGTGTATAAAAACAGTAGGACAGTAGTATAAATTAAAATAAGCAGAATATCTTACTTTGAAAAATGAACTGATTTATTGATAATAATATAACTAGACTTGAATTTATAATTATTATTTTGACAAAAATCAATCATTTTGAATATTTTATCCGAATTAATCAGGATAATAATTACTTTAATTAAAGCATTAATATATGTTACCAGCATATAAACATTTGTTGTTAAAATGTAAAAAAATGTATCATTACTAGCAATAACATAAATTACTTGAAAAATAGTTAATGATAAAAATACTGTTAATATTATAAATCTGTAGATATTGTATAAAATATTTTTATTTTTTGAAAATTTTATATTATTTGGTTTTAAAACGCCTCCTAATTTTAATATTTTAACACAACTAAAAAATGAATCATTTTTAGTTTCCAAATATTTTTTATCCATTTTTTTAACGCCTAAAAAAAATTATGATATTATAGTGTTATGTAATGTTGGTAAAAAGATTTTTTTTATACCTTATATTAGATGAAAATTATAAAATACACTAGCCTGAGGTTATTTTCAAAAATTAGTTAAATTTTCAGATGCAGGGACAAATTTTTTATTTCATTAGCAATGTCATTTTTTAATAAAAATCTTTGTAAGTATCCAAGCAAAATAAATATTTTACTAGTTTTTTAAAAAATATTTATAAATTTTTTAGTTTAATAATTAACTAAAGAAAAGCAAAGCACTTGTTATTTTATGATTTGACTGCAGTTTTTTGCCTGTCCATATCTCTCTTATATACAAAAAATGAATTGAATCAATAAAAATTTATTAAAATAATTAAAATTTCTTAGTTATTAAATATAATTTAATTCTATCAAATTGGTTTCAATCAAGGTTTCTTGGTTATAGCTACAATTTTTTAATTACATTTTAAATCAAGGTTAATATATGCTGACAATATTTTAATGCCACATAATTTTTTTGTTTATGAAATTAATTTGTAAATTGAAAATTAAATGAAAAAAAAAGTCTGTACCTGGGTCTTTAGTCAATTACAATTATTAAATAAATGTTTCTGGGGACCAAAAAAGCAACATTTCCTGCAAATTTCAGCCTGATCCGAGCAGGGCAAATTTTTGCTTATTTTCACCTCCCCCGAGAGACACGTTTTATCAAATAACTCGCCAAAATATAAATTTAACATTTAAATCCAAAAAAGTACTATTTTCTTATAGGTTGAACATTAATTTTTCGCTATAAAATCCGAAGTGCCCGACTTTTTCATAATCCGATCTTTCAAGCTAACCGTGAGCTCTTTTTTGATAAGATCTTTCGTATAAAATTAATAAGAAATTAATACGAAAAAATTTCTGCATTTTTCGCCCAAAAAAATCTGGAAACGTTTCAGAAACGTAAAAATGCGCCTTAGAATTCAAAAATTCTAATTTTGGAATTAATTCCATAGCGAATATTCTTATATTAATTATCATATAGAAGTTATTTGCATATGTATTCAAAAATTAAATTGCGATAATTTAAAATTTACGTATATAAGTTTTAATTACTTATACTTATAAGTATAGTTTAATTAAAAAATTATCAATATTTTTTAATTAATTTGATATCCAATAAAAATCATATCAAAAATACAAAACCGAACTAGTGGATTTTGTAACATAATAAATATGTAACTGGGTCTTATATGCAGTTGAAAGGTCATTTTATTTATGACACTCAAAAAAGCCATCTATTTTAGACAAAATGACCTAACTAAGATGATTAATAGGTGGCGATTACTATTTTCCTCAATTCATAAATAAAAGGATCTTCCAACTGCATATAAGACCTAGTTAATTATTTATTATGTTACAAAATCGACTTGTTCAGTTTTGTATTTTTGCTATGATTTTCATTGAAAATCAAATTAATTAAAAATTATTGATAAATTTTTAATTAAACTATACTTATGAGTATAAGTAAGTTAAAATTTTTATACGTAAAATTAAAATTATTGCAATTTAATTTTTGATTACATGTGCAAATAACTTCCAAAATGAAACTTAATATAAGAATACTCCGCTATGGAATTAATTCCAAAATTAGGATTTTGGAATTCGAAGGAGCATTTTTACGTTTCTGAAACGTTTCTTAAATGGCCCAAATTGGTTTAATTCGTTTCTTTAGAAACGGGTTGGAGACATGATAAAGAGACCCTAGATAAATCAGAGACAGACAGACAAGGCGACCGTTTTTGATTGATCAATAATATACATGCACTGTAAAAAGTAACTTTCTTAGATTTACAAAAAAAATAAAATTTTTTCGAAAAATTAGTATATTTTCAAAAAATTTTGTAAATATTTATTTTTTAAGAATTTATCGATGATTAATCGAATCAAGAAATCAATTTTTGATTTATATAACTCAACACTGCTAGGCGTACGAACTCGTCGTCTCTTTTTTTATTAAGCCTAACATGTAGTATGTTGTTTATTAAATTTGAAATGTGTACAACTTTGATTAAACATAAATGTATAAGGTGTGAGTATATGTGTGTATTCCTCGTTCCTTCTATAAAACTCTCTCCTCTAGTTTTTTAGTTTCCTTAGATTCGTCTAAAGGTAAAGACGTGCATTTTGTAACCGCTTAATAAAGATTCGCTTATTGTTTATAAATATAATTATATTGTGTATTTATTTCATACAACCTCTACAACAGGTTATGAAGCCCAACATTGCTTAAACACTGCGCGAATAAAAATTAAAAAATTTTCCGGGCAAGTAAAGTTTACTGTGCAAGTTTATTTTTCTTTTATCGTGCGCGGGAAAAATGGCGTCTGTTACATTACAAATTGAAAAATTGAGTAAAGACAATTATTATACGTGGAGGCAGCAAATCGAAGCGATCCTTGTGAAAAATGATCATTGGGACTTCGTAGATGGGTCGAATGTTAAACCTGCAGAAGTGGCACTCCTCGCGGATGCCTCAAATTAAGCTGCTGTTACCGCGAATCGTACGAGTATCTTAGAATGGGAGAAAAAGGATAGAAAAGCTAAAGCCGATTTAATTTTAGCTATTCTTCCGTCTGAGCTCTGTTACGTTAAATACTGTAAAACTTCTAATGAAGTTTGGAAAAAATTAGAGCAAGTATATCAATCAAGTGGTCCAGCAAAAAAGGCCACGTTATTAAAAAAATTATTATTTACAAAATTAGACGAAGAAAACAATATGGCCGACCATATAACGATTTTCGCTAACACAGTAGATAAGCTCAAAGAAATGGAAATTGAGATTTCGGACGAGCTGTTAAGTATTTTATTATTATATAGTGTTCCTGATTCATATGATGATTTTCGTTGTGCTATTGAGTCGCGAGATGAACTTCCAAGTGTCGAAGCCCTGAAAATTAAGTTATTAGAAGAGTTTAATTCTCGAAAAGAAAAGTTTAGTAATGGCGACGGGCAAAGTGCATTTCAAGCTAATAGCATGAACGCGGCAAAGGAACAAGTTAAAGGTGCTTATCAAAAAAATTCTAATTTCGTAAAAAATTCAAGTAAAAATAATTTTAAAAATTCACCAAGGCCAAATAGCAACGTAATTTGCAATTATTGTCATAAAAAGGGACATTTCGCTAGAAATTGTTGGAGAACGACAAAAAAGAAGCGGCAAAAAAATCTTCGGTTGAAAGCGACGATGATGAAACCGCTGTGCAAGTGCAAGAAAGCATTTCTATTGGTGGTAATGATACCGCCTTTTACGTTAGTTCTGACAGTGGTTGGTGTGTTGATAGCGGCGCCACTTCTCATATGTGTAAAGACAGAGACAATTTTATTTGTTTTGAGTCAGTGAATAATATGAAGGTTAGGTTAGCTGTGGATAAAACTACAAATGTGCCTGGAAAAGGTACTGTGGTTATTAATACTTTAGTTAATAATAAACAATGTAAAGTGCGAGTAGAAAATGCGTTGTATGTGCCTGAATTAAAGTCAAATTTATTTTCTATTTCTAAATGTGATAAAAAAGGTCATTCTGTGACATTTAAGAATGGAAAAGTTGTGTTTAAAAATAAAAATAACAAAGTTTATTTAACTGCTAGTAAAAAAGGAAACTTATATTTTCTTGACATGCTTGAAGAAGCTAATGCTATTAGTGAATTTTGTATGCTTTCTGTAAATCCCGTGAGTGATTTTTGTACTTGGCATTCGCGTTACGGACATTTGAACGTGCGTGATATGAAAAAACTTGTAGATAAAAAAATGATTGTTGATTTAAATTTAGAAGAATTTAAAAATTTTGACTGTGAATTATGCGTACTCGGTAAACAAACGCAAACAAGTTTTCCAAAAATTAGTGCTGAAAGTAAAGATTACGGAGTACTTGATTTGATTCATTCTGACGTTTGCGGGCCGATGAGAAAATTTTCTGTAGGAGGAAATAAATATTTTGCTACGTTCATAGATGAATAATCTGGATGGACTAAAATTTATTTTATGAAACGCAAAAGTGATGTGAAAAATTGTTTTTTAAAATTTAAAGCGTATGTCGAAAATAAACTTGAAAGAAAAATAAAAATATTAAGAACTGATAATGGTTTAGAATATTGTGGTGCTGATTTTACTAAAATTTTAGAAAATGCGGGTATAAAAAGAGAACGTACTGTTGCGTATACACCGCAGCAAAACGGTAAAGCGGAAAGAATGAACAGAACATTAATAAATATGGCACGGTGTATGTTAATTGAAAGTGGTATTAGTGAAAAGTTTTGGGCAGAAGCTGTTCAAACAGCTGCTTATATAAGAAATCGTTGCCCTTCAAGGTCATTGGCCTGTGACGTTACGCGTACGAAATATGGAATAAGTGTAAACCGAGTGTTGCGCATTTTAAAATTTTCGGAGTCAAAGCGTTCGCGCTTGATAAAAATCCTAATTTAGGTAAGTTTGATCCTAGATCAAAAGAGTGCATATTTTTAGGTTACTCTACAGAAACAAAAGGTTATAGACTGTGGGACATTAATAATAAAAAAATAATAGTGAGTCGTGACGTTAAATTTTTTGAAAAAATACCCTTTGTTGTGAAAGATAAAAAAGTAATCTCAACAATTGAAAATAATTTGATTGATGTTAATATGATTGATAGTGACAATAAATTAAATAATGATATGAGTGAAGATAATTTTAATGATAATAGACATTTAAATGATATAATTAATCCGGAAATTGATGATAATATTATTGAAAATTTTGATCGTGGTGAAAATGATGGTGAAATATTTTTTAGGGGTTTTCAACCTTTTGATATTGATAACAGTCATCTTGAAGCAATAAGAGCCTTAGATGTTAATTCATCTAATGAAAATAATCTTAAGAGGGGGCGCGGAAGACCTAAGTTAATAAAAACTGCAGGCGTACCTGGTCCGCGAAAAAAACAATATAACATGGTTAGTGATGAAAGTGCAAATATAACTGTAGATTTTAGTGGAGAGTATCCCTCTGTAAAAGAAGCTTTAAGTGGCCCATTTTCAATTCAATGGGATAACCAAATGAAAAATGAAGTGAATTTATTAAAAAGTAAAGGTGCGTGGGAGTTAGTTGATCCACCTTTAAATTCCAAGGTCATTGGATATCGTTGGGTACTTCGTACCAAGTATAATGAAATGGGTGAAGTTGAGCGTAGAAGAGCTCGTCTGGTGGCTCAGGGTTATAATCAAAGACCTGGAATTGATTTTCACGAAACTTATTCTCCTGTGGCACGTGCAAGTTCTATCAGAATCTTAATGGCTGTTGCAGCCGAGCTGCAGTTGGATGTTTACCAATTAGATGTCGTTTTAGCATATATAAATGGCGATCTTGAAGAGGATATATATATGCGCCAGCCTGAAGGATTCGTGGAATTTGGTAAAGTAAATATGGTTTGTCATTTAAAAAAATCTATTTATGGTTTAAAGCAATCAGGTAGAAACTGGTATAAAACATTACATAATGAACTTAAAAATTTTGGTTTAGTTCAATTGAAATCTGATCCTTGTATTGGTTCCTCAAAGAGGAACCATTGTGTTAGGTCAAAATTTGATTTTCTATTTTTTGGCATATAAGCACGTTTTGGGACCCCAGGAAGCTAAAAAACCAGTTTTTAAAAAAAGTCTGTATGTGTGTGTGTGTGTGTGTGTGTGTGTGTGTATGTGTGTGTACGTACGTATGTATGTAATCGGTGATATTTCACAAACATTATGGAACTAAGACCTAATTTTTTTTTCAAAAATTTTTTCACCAAAAAAGCTCGAGGTACTTTTTTTTTTTTTAATTTGGATGTAACACCTCATTTATTTCCACGAAAATACTTATATTTAAAGAATGGTTTCACATGATACCGTATAGGAGCCGGTTTTCGATCAGAAGTCACTTTCTTATACCTACCTGTATCTTTATTTGTTGAAAAATATACTTTAAAATTAATATCTGGAGTTAAATATTGTTGCATTTGATCAGGGAAATCCTATATTTTACTATCCCAATTAAAAATACCCTGCCAACTAGCTGGCACTGAGGTTCCTCAAACAATGGGCTGTAATCTTAATTTACAACAAATATTATTGATTACAAATATGCAATTATACATACATTTTTCGTTTTTAGTAGCTGGTAAAGTAGATTATTAAGATCATTTTGTTATTAAAGTGAAAATTCTAGCGTCCATGGATTGGTCGCGCCGGCGTTAATGGATTTTAAATCATTTTTGCATAATTAAAAAGAGACAAATATAAAAAAAGCTAATTTTATTTTTTTTTTATAAAATTTTATTTTATTAGAATATATAATTATCCCTTAATAATTAAAATATTGGGTAACATGATTTTTTTGTTTTGTCAAAGAAATGGTTGGTAACGATGCGAAAATTACAAATATTCGCTCAATTATTATAAAAAGATAGGAGTTTTTACCAGAATTTATAATAATTTCTTATAATTTATTTTCTCAGTGTACTTCTTTCATTTGACCAATCTTCCGCAACAATGATAAGAATAATAATAATAATATTTTGTAATAAAAAAAATAGTCACATTAATTGCTTCAAGATTTTAACATTATTTATATTATTTCTATTAATCACAAAATAATAAATTATTTAATTCTATAAATTGTTTGATTCTTTAAAAAATGCCAATATAACTTTTAAATCTTAATTTTAAAATGCAAACATAACCATTTAATATTTTTAGGCTGTTTATTATTGTTTATAATTTCATAAAGCTGTATACATAAATAAACATAGCAACGAGCAAAATAATCCAAGGAAGTCAAAAAGAGGCAAGGTTTCCATCACTCTTTCTTGTGTGTTATAATTTATATCAAAATAAAAAAAAAATTTGTGATCGGATACAAAAAATTACTATAAACTAAATTTCTAAAACTTGTACTCTCATTAAAATAAATTAGATATGTCCAAAACGAAAAATAAATTTGGTATTTTATGTATTTTTTTGTGACGAAGATTTTGGAGAAAAAAATTTTCAAAAAATTAATTATCAGATTCAAGATATCGAGTAAAAATCATAATTTCAAATATAAGTACTTTCATGGAAATAAATGAGGTATTACATCCAAATTAAAAAAAAAAAAGTATTTTGAGATTTTTTTAATAAAAAAATTTTTGGAAAAAAGGTCTTAATTTCATAACAGTTATAAAATATCGCCGGTCGCAATATTTTCAGATATTAGTACTTTCATGAAATTAAATTAGGTATTACACCCAAAAAAAAATATTGCAGGTTTTTTAATTTTTTTGTTTTTTTAATTTTGAGAAAAAAAATTTTTTGAAATTTGGTATCAAATCCAAAAAATGACTATAAACAAACTTTCTAAAACTAGTACTTTCATAGAAATAAATTAGGTACTACGTCCAAAAAGAAAAAAAAATTAGTTTTTTTTTGTATTTTTTCGTAAAAAAAATTTTGGGAAAAAAATTTTCAAAAAATTAAGTATCAGATTCGAGATATCGAGTAAAAATCATACTTTCAAATATAAGTACTTTCGTGGAAATAAATGAGGTATTACATCCAAATTAAAAAAAAAAAAGGTACCTAGAGCTTTTTTGGTGAAAAAATTTTTGAAAATAAAATTAGGTCTTAACTCCATAATGTTTGTGAAATATCACCAATTACATACATACACACACACATACACAGACACACACATACACACACACGCATACATACTTTTTTTAAAAACCGGTTTTTTAGCTTCCTGGGGTCTCAAAACGTGCTTATATGCCAAAAAATCAAAAATCGAAATTTGACCTATCACAATGGTTCCTCTTTGAGGAACCAAAATGTCAAATTTATTGATGGATAATTTATAATTTACATTTATTACAAGTGTGCAAGGTAAGGTAATTTCGATAATGCAAATTCTATTTTTGATAATAGTATCATTTTGATCGAATTAATTTTCGATAATTTGAAAATCGTTAAAACTAAGTTTAAATCGCGCTCGTTTTAATAGAATTCTTATAGGTATAACTATACCTATTTCTTAACTCCCTTTTCACTTCTTTTTTCTTGTTTTTTTAATATAAAATACCTATAATAAGAGTAAAATATAGTAAACAGCAGATGAACTACACACTTGTATAGTCATGTATTTTAAACATTTATTTATTAAAATTTGATTTTTAATTTTAATTAACGAAAGATAATAGTTGATATAATGTTTTTAAAACTCAAGGAAACAAAATAGGCGCCTTATGTAAGCAACCTGCTGTATACGTTCAGTTTGGGCGCGACTTTATTAGGGGTCGTTTACCTGTTTAATTATTTGTGTATTTAAAAGTAAAAACGACATAAATTTTATGAAAAAAGTGTTGGAATATAGTTTTTATATATTTTTAATATTAAAATAAAGGTTTTTTTTCATTTCAAAGCGTGTCTACGTAATTTTTATTAAAATCAAAGCATTTACGAGCATTTATTGTGTTATAAACAAAGTGATACATAAGTATATAAGTACTTTAAATTGTGTTTATGTGTGTTAGTTTATTAAATATTCTATTAATTATTATAAAATATAGTATAAATAATGTAATTATGACAAATTTAGTGTACTAGATTCAACTGCGCTTCGCGCACAGATTGATGAATTGAGTTAGGATACGTTTGTAATTTATGAAAAAAAAAAGATTTCTGGTTATATTCAGTTGGGATTTAGTGTAAACTACTTAGATGAGTAAAAAATATTTATTTTAGAATAGGAGGACAGATCGTCCATACTATGAGAAAAGTTAAAATTTAAAAAAATATTTAAAAATTATCTATGGAGAGGGAAACCGCGCTCTTTAAAATTTATTTATTTGCGTATTAATAATTAATTATAATTTATAATTTATTAATTAATCACGTATTTATTAGTTAATTAAGCAATTTATGATAAATATTTCATTTATTATCTTAATTTTATTTGATTATTTAAGAATTAACAGTTTTTCCCACCATGAACTTCTTTAATTTTTTTTTTTTTTATAGATTCAACTTCACTTTACACAGAGACTAAATTATGTTGTTTTTATTTAATTTTTATAATGAAAAAAATGTTTTAAAATGAAAATAGAAATTATCTGATTTTTAAGCTATTAGCGATTTATCTATCTTAGTAGTTTATACTCCCTACTGAAACAAACAGCGACACGCGGCCCACCGGCATGGCAGTCCTAAGGTGGGCCTCCATCGGGCCGCGTGACTTATGGTAACAATCTGCCCATTTGCTTTAGTAGTGATATACAATTAGAAATTTGTATAGATTTTTTCTGAGAGGTTGCTCTGCTTAAATTTTGCATGAAAATTTAAATCAATGCTTGAAAATTCAAGGAAATGAAAAACAGAACACCTAGGAGTATGAAGAGAAATCATTTGTAGAAATTCTTACAGACACATTACTGGCTACGTTAAATATTATTTTGTCATTCCCTTGGGGAATGATATATTTTATCATTTTGTCATGACCTTGCTTATTGTTTCTAATTTCTATTTTTTTCTTAAATTTTTAACTAACTTCTCTTCTCAAATTTATTTCTAACAGTCAATGTTATGATTTTTCTGTCATCTAGCTCTAATCCCAATTTGAGCCTTTTAAACGTACACTTTTCACCCTCACCTTCACCTTAATTAATCTGAATCCCCATCTGCGTACTCAAAAGTTTCTTCACTGCCGACACATTCTTTCATTTGCACTTTCCTCTAAAGTATCTCTCACCCGCATGTCTGATGGATCTCTGACCCATTTTAGAACATGTTTATAGGTCGGGGTACCCTGGGATTTCGAAATTTAAGGGGGGGGGTCAAATGTGTACGATTTAAGGCGAGGAAATAATGGGATCAGTCTAAATTGTAATATTTGTAAATCCCAGAAGATAGCATTATTTATAGCAAATCGTTATTTTAGTTTAAACAAATTTTGTCTTAATGCGATCTCTACGTTTAGATAATTTTGCAGTTGTTATTCCTTAATACGTTTTGACTTTTATGTACAAATTTATTTTTATTCCATTATCAGAAGGAAATTTTTTTCTGAATTTTTTTTAGTTATCTATTTATACATGAGTAATTCTCAGTGTAACGAATATAAAAGGCAGGTCAAAGTCTAGAATCTTAAAAAAACTGATTGGACTGGGTTCAGTATGTAAAAATCTGACACTATGCAAATTTTTAAGGTGCTAAGTTCAATATTTTCGAAATGGCAGCTGTTTTTCGATTTTTTTTTTGGTTCAAATTTGCTGCCAGAATCTGAAAAAATTAGTCATTTTAATTTTTCACCACTCTGCATACAGTTAAAAAATAATTTTCAACTCAAAGGGTATGTGAAATTTTTCGCAGAATACGAAACTACCATTAGTTTTTCGAAAAAACCTCAAGAAAACCCGAAAAATCGGAAAAAATAAAAGGAACTTTCAAATATGAATTTTTCAAAAAGCGGAATTTTTTTTCTTCTAATTGGCCTGCGATTGGCCTAAGTTTTCCTATGTATTTTTTGTTGATAAAAAGATTTTGAGGGATGTCGGTCTTTAAAAAAACGAACTTTAATAATCTTCCATTTTTCGAAATTTTCCATTTTTCGGGTTTCCCTCTTATCGCATGAAAATTCTGACTCAATTTTTGGATTCCTCGGAAAATTTCACTATAGACCCTCTTTTTTTAGACATTTTGAACCTTACAGTAATGCTGTATAAATAAAAAACAATAATAATTCGTGTAAAATTGACAATAAATAAAAAATTCAAAAAATGAGCAAAATTTTATTTTTTTTTATTTTTATGCAAACTGTTTCTTATCCTGAAAAACTATTTACCAACAAAAAGTACATGTGAAAAGACAAATTTTAAGGCCAATTATATGAAAAAAAAACACGGTTTTTGAGAAATTCATATTTGAAGATTCCTTTTAGTTTTTCCGACTTTCCGACTTTTCTTGAGATTTTTCCGAAAAACTAATGGTAGTTTCGGATTCTGCGAAAAATTTTACATACCCCCCGTAGTTGAACATTATTTTTTAGCTGTATGTAGAGTGGTGAAAAATTAAAATCGAAAAATTTTTTCAGATTTTTGCAGCAAATTTGAACAAAAAAAAAATCGAAAAACAGCTGCCATTTTTAAACCATTGAATTTAGCACCTTAAAAATTAGCATGGTATCATATTTTCACATAGTAAATCCAGTCCAATGGGTTTTTTTAAGATCCCAGATTTTGACCTGCCTTTTATGTTAGTTACACTAAGAATAACTCATATATATTATGCGGAATAGCAACATGGGCGAGTTCTATGTATCATCAGTGCCTCGATCAGTGCCGAAACACCTTTACATAACCTAGTTAAAAAGTAATATTTTCTGACTTGTACGACCCACCTTTTTGCCTTTTTTGCCCTTTTGTTGTAAAATGTTGTTCTAAACTTGTTATAAAAACGTAAGATCGGTTTATGACTATACAACCTAAATGCATGGCACATGTTTGCTTTTGCTAAGTGCTGGGTATAGTACAAAAATATTACGTAATAACACTATTATTATGAATCCCTAAATCAAAATAGGTAATTTTCCAATTCCTAAAGTACCTCTCTGTTCCATATTCAAAGTGCATTATGTCGAATGTAATTACTGCCCCTCAGAACTATACGCTCCGATAAGCCTTCGCATTTAACAAAAATAAACTTTTTTACAATTCTTTAGAAATTTTAATCCCCTCCTTTATATACTTGTTTAATTGAATTTTCCATATATTGTTAATAAATATTCAGGAATAAAACTTTTTGGGTCCACTGACGCACACTGAACCCAAAAAGTATAGAGAATTACGCCCATGGCTACATTTGTCCAAATCCAAAATTTTTAGAATTTTACAGATTTGATTTTCTCTTTTTTACAGCACTTAAAAATTTGTTTCATCTTTGGTTTTTTAAAATATAGTCTTTGGACTTTTAAAGAAGTCAAAAGGCGTAATTTCTTATCGTAAATTTTCGTAGGATTCGATTCCGGAAATCAAATGTTTTGATATAAATGCACGTGAAAATAAAAATTTATAATTTTTTTCACGTTTCAAAAAACTGCATCACCTTAGATGTTGCCACAGAAAGTTCATCACAAAAGTAACCACCAAAGAATTTTGGCCCATGAAAACTGCGTACAAAATAAAATATAAACATATTTTTTGAATAGGCATTTATATGACCATCAGTGATTTTCACACGTATATTTTTAATATCAATTTGACACATAAAATTTAACGAATAACACGAAAAATTTAATCGCCCTATAAAATTTGACACAAAAAAATTGACCTCAAAAAAAAGAATTTATCCTTATGTGGTCCATTTTTTTTCCTTGTTAGTTTTTAAAACTCTTGAATGGTTAAATTAAACGTAGAGATTGATTTTTATAAAAAATTTTGCAGCAAAGATTAAAATGTTCTTTTCGTCAACTTTTTGGTGTAAATCTTATAGGTGTTTAGATTTTTTATATCAAAAATCAAAATTATAAATATCCGTGTAAAAATCACTGGTGGTAAAATAGAATCGTATCTAAAAAAATGTTTTTATATCTTACTCTGTATGCAATTTTTATGCATCAACATTTTTTGGTAGTTAACTTTTGTGGCGAACTGTCTGTGGCAAAGTCTCCGGTGACGTAGTTTTTCGGTGGCTTAAGTCATACATATCTTGCATTTTTTTTCTTGTCAGCGGCCAAAAAGCACATATTTCCAGGCCGCGGCGCGATTCAAAAATACGTGTTTTTTTGCCACTGACAAAGAAAAATTATGTTTTGCCCTCGGCCGCAAAAAAAAAGAATGACCCAGATCGCAGTTTGTCAACCTCGGCTTCGCCTTGGATTGCAATTTGCATGTGATCTGGGCCATTCTTTATTTTTGCAGCCTAGAATAAAAGTATACTGTCCATCGTATAAATTTAAAATTAGAAATCGAAAGAATTTTTTTTTAAACAGAACTCTTTATCGAAAATAATGGCTTTTATTTTATTCAATTATTTTATTCAATTTTGTAATTATCTGCCCAGCCACTCGATACCTGATCAAAAAAAAAACTGACTTTATTTACTTGCATTTTATGCGAAATTTTGCGTATGCTTGTAAATTTTAGTATAACTTGAGAAAAAAGAGACAATAATTGAAAAATTTTCAAAAAAATAGGGTATTTTTTATTTTTTACTATTATTGTTTATTAATTTAATCACAAAGGAGCTATTCAATAATTAAAGAAAGTTTATCAATTTTATCTTTAACAAATATATTTTTCTGTCGCAGAAAAATTTTATACGACCCTTGGCCATTAACAAAGAATGACCCAAATCGCAGTTTAGTGATCCTTTATTTTTCTGGCCTAGGATCGTAATATACTATTTACGTTTTATTAAAGAAAATCATCTTTTTTCCTTCTTTTTTACATTTTATAATTAAAAAATTTTTTTTTTTGGTAAAGAATTACCAATAATTAACTGCAATGTTTTTGTTTCTATAAAAATAAATCAATTTGGCAAAATAACATTCACAGTCATAATAACTTTCAAAGAATGCACTTATATACCTGCAAAATAAATAATTTAAATAATTCACTTTACTTTACCCATTATAAAAACATAAACAATAAACATATTCAATATTGAGGTTAGAAAATTTTTATTACTTATTCCAAACATTATTAAATTAATTTATTATATACAAATAGATATAATAATCATTAAATTAACAAAGTTTATTAAATTCATTAAATTCACCCATAACCTCTTGATTTAAATTAATAATGTTTATGTTATTTTGAATTTAAAATTTTGTATATGTTTGTTTGTGTACATTATTGTGAGAACCAATCAGAATGGCTTTATTCCGATTACACCTAGCAACCGTTGCGATGAGCCATCTATTTTTTAGGATAGGATTATTATTAAATAAATATCGTTTAAATTAAAAAAAGTGTAATTAAATTGAAAATATCGAAAATACCCATACGTGTAAAAAAGTTTGGATTCGATTATCGATATACCTATTTAAAATAAATTTGCAATAAATAAGTGAATATAACCCTTTCACTTTATTTATTAAAGCATCACAACGTAATTAAAAGCATTTTTAGTATTCGGCATAGAGTAGGTATCCTTAAAACTCGATTTTAATAACACACGAGATTTGGTGAAAACGATGAGAAAAATCTCGCAAGCTTGTACAAGAGAACATTTTTCTTATTTTTTTTATTAATTTAAATTGTTTTTTAACATCGGAAAGGTAAAAATCAGTTCTTTAGGGTTTATAGTTTCATAATAAAACTCGGTTTTAGATAAATGATGCACGCTTTTTAATATAAAAGCTAATTTGTGTGTATTTGATCGAAAGCCAATACGTTCGAAAACTGGCTCCTATACGGTATTTTGAATCGGATACTTAATTTTCTGAAAATTTTTTTTCTAAAATTTTTTTTACAAAAAAATACGAAAAATACCAATTTTTTTTTCTTTTTGGACGAAATACCTAATTTATTTCCATGGAAGTACTAGTTTTAAGAACCTTGTTTATAGTAATTTTTTGGATCTGATACTTAGTTTTTTCAAAATTTTTTTCTCAAGATTAAAAAAAAAGAAAAATAAAAAAAACTGCAATATTTTTTTTTTTTTTTGGTGTAATACCTTATTTATTTCTATGAAAGTACTAGTATCTGAAAATTTTGTAACTAGTGATATTTCAAAACCATTATCAAATTAAGACCTAATTTTTTTTCCAAAAATTTTTTTATTAAAAAAATCTCAAACCCCCTTTTTTTTTTAATTTGGATGTAATACCTCATTCATTTCCATGAAAGTACTTATACTTGAAAGTATGGTTTTTACTTGATATCTCCAATCTAATACTTAATTTTTTGGAAATTTTTTTCCTAAAATTTTTTTCACAAAAAAATACAAAAATTACGAAACTTTTTTTTCTTTTTGGACGTAGTACCTAATTTATTTCCATGGAAGTACTAGTTTTAAGGGTACACCCAGTTTTAAGAACCTCGTTTACAGTAATTTCTTGGAACTGATACTGAATTTTTTCAAAATTTTTTTCCTAAAATTAAAAAAAAAGAAAAATAACAAAAATTGCAATATCTATTTTTTTTTTTGGTGTAATACCTCATTTAATTCTATGAAAGTACTAATATTTTAAAATATTGTAACCAGTGATATTTCAAAACAATTATCAAATGAATACCTAACTTTTTTTTCCAAAAATTTGTTTATTAAAAAAATCTCAAAATACTTTTTTTTTTTTAATTTGGATGTAATACCTCATTCATTTCCATGAAATTACTTATATTTGAAATTATGATTTTTACTCGATACCTTGAATCTGATAATTAATTTTTTGAAAATTTTTTTCTCCAAAATCTTCGTTACAAAAAAATACATAAAACAAAAAATTTATTTTTCGTTTTGGACATATCTAATTTATTTTAATGAGAGTACAAGTTTTAGAAATTTAGTTTATAGTAATTTTTTGTATCCGATCACAAATTTTTTTTTTATTTTGATATAAATTATAACACACAAGAAAAAGTGATGGAAATCTTGCCTCTTTTTGACTTCCTTGGATTATTTTGCTCGTTGCTATGTTTATTTATGTATGCAGCTTAATGAATTATAAACAATAATAAACAGCCTAAAAATATTAAATGGTTATGTTTGCATTTTAAAATTAAGATTTAAAAGTTATATTGGCATTTTTTAAAGAATCAAACAATTTAAAAATCTCGAAGCAATTAATGTGGTTATTTTTTTATTACAAAATATTATTATTATTATTATTATCATTGTTGCGGAAGATTGGTCAAATGCAAGAAGTACATTGAAAAAATAAATTATAAGAAATTATTATAAATTCTGGTAAAAACTCCTATCTTTTTATAATAATTGAGCGAATATTTGTAATTTTCGCATCGTTACCAAGCATTTCTTTGACAAAACAAAAAAATCATGTTACCCAATATTTTAATTATTAAGGGATAATTATATATTCTAATAAAATAAAATTTTATAAAAAAAAATAAAATTAGCTTTTTTTATATTTGTCTCTTTTTAATTATGCAAAAATGATTTAAAATCCATTAACGCCGGCGCGACCAATCCATGGACGCTAGAATTTTCACTTTAATAACAAAATGATCTTAATAATCTACTTTACCAGCTACTAAAAACGAAAAATGTATGTATAACTGCATAGTTGTAATCAATAATATTTGTTGTAAATTAAGATTACAGCCCATTGTTTGAGGAACCTCAGTGCCAGCTAGTTAGCAGGGTATTTATATTTATGATAAAAATAATTTTTATATGTTTATTGTAATATATGTTGATGATATTTAGTTGCTACTAAAAATAAAAATTTGTATCAATTTTTTAAAAATAAATTAATGTCAAAATTTGAATTAAAGGACCTTGGAAAAATTAGATATTTTTTAGGAGTCGAGTTTAAACAAAACGTAAATAATAAATCTATTTTTATGTATCAAAAGAAATATATTTGTAAACTTTTAGAAAAATTTAATATGCAAAACTCTATTCCAGTTCAAACTCCATTAGATATTAATGTAAAACTTAGAAAAAATATAGTTAATAGTAATAATTTAGAAAATGAAGTGCTGAACGTTCCTTATCAACAATTAATTGGTAGTCTTATGTATATTGCAATATTTACCAGGCCAGATATTGCATTTGCAGTAAATTTTTTAAGTCAGTTTAATTTAAATCCAAATATTCAGCATTGGAAAGCAGCGAAACGCGTTTTACGGTATTTGAAAGGTACCGCTGATTATGGTCTAAAATATGAAAAAATTGAAAAGAATATGGTTGGATTTGTTGATTCAGATTGGGGAAACTCATTAGACGATAGAAGATCGTATACGGGTTATATTGGTTCCTCAAAGAGGAACCATTGTGTTAGGTCAAAATTTGATTTTCTATTTTTTGGCATATAAGCACGTTTTGGGACCCCAGGAAGCTAAAAAACCTGTTTTTAAAAAAAGCCTGTATGTGTGTCTGTGTGTGTGTGTGTGTGTGTGTGTGTGTATGTATGTATGTAATCGGTGATATTTCACAAATATTATGGAATTAAGACCTAATTTTTTTTTCAAAAATTTTTTCACCAAAAAATCTCGAGGTACTTTTTTTTTTTTTATTTGGATGTAATACCTCATTTATTTCCATGAAAGTACTTATATTTGAAAGTATGGTTTTTACATGACATCTCGAATCGGATACTTAATTTTCTGAAAATTTTTTTTCTAAAATTTTTTTCACAAAAAAATACAAAAAATACAAATTTTTTTTTTCTTTTTGGACGTAGTACCTAATTTATTTCCATGGAAGTACTAGTTTTAAGAACCTTGTTTATTGTTATTTTTTGGATCTGATACTTAATTTTTTCAAATTTTTTTTTGTCAAAATTAAAAAAATAGAAAAATTAAAAAAAATGCAATATTTTTTTTTTTTTTGGGTGTAATACCTCATTTAATTCTATGAAAGTACTAATATCTGAAAATATTATAACTAGTGATATTTCAAAACCATTATCGAATTAAGACCTAATTTTTTTTTCAAAATTTAACATAATTATATTTTAATAAAATTTTTTATTATAATTAAACATAATTATATTTTGCTATTTTTTTATTCTGTTTATTTTTTTTTATTTTAGCAGGTTATTTTGTTTTTCTTTTTTTTAAAGCGTCACAAAGGCCTCTAAAATTTTACCCAAGAAGGGTTTCAATGTAAAATTTCCCGAGGAATCCGAAAATCAAGTCAGATTTTTCATTTTCTATCAGGAAAAGCGAGAAAATTGGAAAATTCAGAAAATGAACAATTTTTAAAATCATTTTTTTGAGCCTAAAATTGATTTTTAAGTACTTAAAAGGCAAATGTGTCAAAAAAGGAGATTACCAGCATGAATTTCCGGCTTTTCCTGAGATTTTCCCGAAAAAACATGGTCAGATTCGGATTGGGCGGGAATTTTTACTACCCACCTTTGTATGGAAAATATTTTTTAGGCTTATTTAGGGCGTCCAGAAAATAAAAAGCAAACGGGTGGCTGAGAATTCGAAAAAAATCAAAATTGGAAAAACAGCTGCCAAATCGCAACCAAGCCACCTAGAGCCTTAAAAATTGGCCAGTTACCATATTTTTACATACCAAACACAGTGCAATTAGTATTTTTTAAATCCAAGACATCGACCTCAGACTTGGGTAAAAATAGCTAAGAACTACCGATGTTCTAAATGTTAAAATGAGAGGAAAAAAAATAACATTTTTTTTTTAAATATTTTTTGATTTTTTTTATTTCTTAAACTTATATTTTATATTTCTTAAACTTATATTTTTTTGTAATTTTTAAATTTTTTCTAAGTGCTTTAAAATATCTGAAACTTTCAGGAAAATAAGTGCAATATATGTATGAACTACAAATTTCATAAAAAATTTCTTTGCTTATTTGCCTTTAAAGATCTTTTTTGACTCATCCAAATTCAACCTTTCCATTTTCCGGAATTTTCCATTTTCCGGCTTTTCCTGTAATCTAATGAATATTCTGACTCGATTTTTTGATTCCTCGGGAAATTTTACTATAGATGCTCTTTTTTCAGTAATTTTGAACATCTCTGTGATGTCGTATAGATCGAAAAAAGACAAAAGAATTTGCATAAAATTAAAAAAAATTTTAATTGATAAAATTAATTAAAAATGATTATTAAATAATGCGACCTTTCCAGACAATGATAAAATTCTTAAATACTCGTGCTGATATTTGGTGTAATATTTACACTCTAAATATATCAGACAGTGTAGTATTAAGTTAAGAACAATCAATAAGATGTTTAAAATTTTTTATGTTGGGAAGTGATCATACTGATGAAGCCTCACACTGTTTAGACAAGAGGCGAAATGACCTTGGGATTTTCCGAAAATCTTTTCGGAATTTCCCAACATAAAAAATTTTAAACATCTTATTGATTGTTCTTAACTTAATACTACACTCTCTGATATATTTAGAGTGTAAATATTACACCAAATATCAGCACGAGTATTTAAGAATTTTATCATTGTCTGTAAAGGTCACATTATTTAATAATCATAATTTCATACCAGACGTAAAATTAAAAAATTAATTAAAAATTTTTTTTTTGTCAATTTTATTAATTTCAATTTTTTTTTATTTTTATGCAAATTCTTTTTTCTTTTTTTGTGTGTTAATAGTATATAAAATTCGTTGTATCATTTAATTTTTTATATTTCTGATTTTTTATGACGTATATTACATTTTTTTATCTAAACAATTTTTTTTTAAATTATTTTGACTAATGATATTGCATAATTCATTATATTATATCATCATATTATACAAATTCATGTATAATATTTTATTTATTTTTTAGCATTTCCGGTACAAGATTTAAAGAATTAGCAGCTGAAATCAAAGAAGTTTTTCCTAATGAAGATATAAATATATAGTATGTTCCCTCAAAAAATAACAAAAATAATAATAAATCAAGTGCTCTTGGATTATTTCAGGGTTGTTACTTTAACCGCCATAGGAGTTTAAGAACCCTTTAAAAGACACCAAAATTTACATACTTATGTAAATTTCTTATGTAAATTTATAAATTGTTTACATACTTATGTAAATTTATAAATTTATATAATATATTTACATACTTATGTAAATTTCTTCAGGAATCCGAATTTCGGTTTAGATTTTCAATTATGACTTGTCGAAAAATTCAAATTTCTTAAAAAATAATTTTAAACAATGCTTTTGAATATATGTATTTTTTAGTATTAAGAGCACTCACAGCTAGCTTGAAAGATCAGATTATGCAAACGTCGGGCACTTCGGATTTTATAGTGGAAAATGAATGTTCAACCTGTTAGGAGATCATACTCTTTTGGATTTAAATCTTTCACCTAGCTTCTTGCGAATTATTTGATAAAACCTGTCTCTCGAGGGAGCTGAAAATTAGACAAAATTTTCCCTGCTCGGATCGGGCTGAAATTTTCAGGAAAGGTTGCTTTTTTGGTCCCCAGAAACATGATGAAACCTGTTTTTCAAAATCAGTCATGCTCTTCGAGATATTTATCAATATGTCTCCCATTTAAATTACATGGTAAAAGCCATTTAGTAGCGGTTTTTCTTATTATGCTTCACAATTTTCGTTTGACCAAGCACCAAACCAAAGAGAAAGTTTTTTCTAACATACATTCAAATGCCTGCTTCATTATAAAAAGTATTGGTGTTTGGCCAACATAGCCAAGTGTTTCATCATGTTTCTGGGGACCAAAAAAGTAACCTTTCCTGAAAATTTCAGCCCGATCCGAGCAGGGAAAATTTTGGCTAATTTTCAGCTTCCCCGAGAGACACGTTTTATCAAATAACTCGCAAGAAGCTAGGTGAAAGATTTAAATCCAAAAAAGTATGATCTCCTTATAGGATGAACATTCATTTTCCGCTATAAAATCCGAAGTGCCCGACGTTTGCATAATCCGATCTTTCAAGCTAGCCGTGCACTGGGTATCCGCCACCCGACGAATTTTCGAAATATCTCTTATGATCTCCGCTGATCTTTTTAGATCTCCGGAAATCACTTTTGATCTCTGGAGATTACTGGAGATTAAAATAGACCTGAAGTAATCTCCAGAGATCACTGAGGTAAAAAAAAAAGTTAGAAAAATTTATAAAGAATATTTAGAATCATTAAGGTGTTAGGTTAGTAAAAATTTATGATAACAGAAATGAATGAAACTTATAAAATATAAAGATAAAGTCTTTAAAAAATGAAATAAACTTTCTTTTACAACTTTGGTTGCCTAATTATTATTTAATCAAGAAAAAGGTGTAGGTAGTTTAACATTTCTCTTATGGAAAATCATCTTTGGAGCTTTTTAAAAGTATGATTGCGATAACACAGATTAATGAAACTTAAATAATATGGTAAATAAAAGCTCAAAGATTATATTTCCAATTTGTTTTACTTGTTTCATTGCATAATTATTAAATAATTAAATAAAAAGTATGTAAATAACCTAGTATTATACTAATACATATACGATTTTACATATGTATGTAGCGTCGATAATTCAGAAATCGAAAAAAAATACCAACAAAATGGCGTATTACTATCCTAACACCTTAAGCAAAGTTGTAAAACGATAAACTTGATTGTTTTACCTTATTTTTTGACTTCATTTAAATTTAAAAAATGTTACTGTTAGTTATTTTACTAAAACTTGATACAAAAATCAAAAAGTACAGAAATAAGTTTACTCATTTTTATAATAAAAATCATTATTGGAATCGTCTCAATAAGAAATAGAATATTAGGTAAATGAATAAAAAAAATTGGTTATTTGATTACTAATAATTTTAATTACAATATGGGTCATTATTTGTGAACTGTATATGACTTTGCATGTTCGGGTCTCGAAATGTACTCCAAAGTAAGTTTGGTCGAAAGTATATAAAAAAAAAAATAGTTTTCCCCAATTTTTAGCCTTTTAGAGCCAATCCTCTATTTTTTACAGCGTTTTTTGTTTTTCTCAATTTTTCGAAATTTTTAATTTTTGAGAAATTTGTGTTCATTAATTTTCTGGCAAACGCGCACTTTACAAGTAAAGTAAAATTAAAAAAAATTTTTTTTTTTCAACAGTAAAATTTTTTTTCCTTATAGTACCCAATAGGAAATTTCCCGTAGAATTCGAGTCTGAAGTCCAAAATTTTTTTTAAACTGCGCATGCACGACAAAATCAACTTTTTTGCTTTGCCTTATCTACCTTATATACCTTATGCAGCCTGCTCAATTTTCGTCCTGTTGGTCTCAAATTTTATGTTTTTTCATATTCTTTCAGCATATAAAATCATTTTTTTGGGTAAATTTATTTTAAAAGCACTATAAAATTGAAAAACAGCGATTTTAAAAAAATCATTTTTCACAAATTTTAAATTTCCCGCCAAGTCATTTGACCAAATGAAAATCTAACTGAAAATTCGAGGATACCCATTTTTGTCTTTTTTCATTAAATAGTTTCTAAGATATCCCATTTTAAAGATAAAGATTAAAATTGACTTATTTTAAAAAACCCTAAAAATGGGACTCTGACTTTAAATGATCATATCTGCTAAACAAATAATTATAAAAAGACAAATAAAAATTTTTTGTAAAACTTAGGGCTGGTAAAACATTTTTAAGGCCTCTAGAACTCGTTTGTTTTAAAAATTAGAATTTTGGCAGCAATTTCAAAATTTGTCATTTTGGGGTAAGAATAGGTATTTGGTTTATTGACTATCGCCATGAGAGAATTAACAGCAAATAATTGCGGTGTACGGTAACTGAATGGTGACACTTATACCAAAAAAAATGAGACCAATTGGAAGTATTTTGGTTAACTGGCGAGGTTGTAGCTGATTTTTTTAATCATAAATTAGTAAATATTTTTTTCATATTTTGCATACTTCTTGCAGGCAGTAGAATTGGGAGACTCAAAAATTTATTGTAAAACAGATAATCTGTATTATGCATTAGGCGCTTCATCAGCCAGAAAAGTTGCTGCACGATTGATAGCAGGCATATTTAAGCCTGAAGTTATAAAAACTAGCAAAAGAACTGGGCAGCCCCCTCGGTATACAAAATATGTAATAGAAGCAAAAACAACTCCCATGTAATTTAGACTTGAAGAATACTATAATTTTTAAGATTTAGCCAGATTAGTAAACAATTGTTTATTTTTTTATTTTACAATTAGATGAAAAAGTACCTTTCGTAGTAATAAACTTATTTATAAAAATCTAAAAATTAGCAAGATAAGTTAAAAACTATTTATTTTTTTATTATATAAATAGATTATAAATTACCTATCATGGTAATAAATATTGTTATTATAAAAATGAATTATAATTATTTGTTTATAAAAATTGTTGACTAATTTAAAATATGTCTATTAATATATTGTAATTAAAATTATAAATATTTATTAAAATTATTAATGATCAAATAACTAATTTTTTTTATTCATTTACCTAATTGTATTTCTTATTGAGACGATTCGAATAATTATTTTTATTATAAAAGTTAGTAAACTATTGCTGTACTTTTTGATTTTTGCATCAGGTTTTAGTAAAATAACTAATAGTAGCATTTTTTAAATTTAAATATAGTCAAAAAATAAGGTAAAACAATCAAATTTATCGCTTTACAACTTTGCTTAATGATTCTAAATATTCTTTCTAAATTTATCCAACTTTTTTTTACCTCAGTGATCTCTGGAGATTACTTTAGATATATTTTAATCTCCAGTAATCTCCAGAGATCAAAAGTGATTTCCAGAGATTTCCGGAGATCTCCAGAAATCAAAAGTGATCTCAAGAGATTAAAAAGATCAGCGGAGATCATAAGAGATATTTCAAAAATTCGTCGGGCATTTAATTTTTTTTATTTTTTGGACTCAAATATTTTTTTCCATCCAGAAAAGTGAGTCCTTAAGCCCAGATTTTTCAAAGTCTCCTAATTATTCTAAGTCTCATTTGACCCCCCCCCCCCTTAAATAGGACAAATTTGACACCCCCCCCCCCCTAAATTTTCAAGTACTGAAGTACCCCCTCCCTATAAACATGTTCCATGTTAATACCAAATTTAACGAGGCGTTGCAGGGTGGGGCGAGGTTTTGTAAATTTTTCTCGCAGTCTCGTCTCGTCTAAGCGAGAATTTCCAATTTTGTTCTCGCCTCGTTATTGCCTCGCCTCGTACACTGAGAACGAGGTTACCTTGTTACCTCGTCACTGGTCTAACTGGAAAAGGTAGGTTAAACCAATTTTCTTTTATAAAAAAATAACAAATAAAAATCAAGCTACTTTAGGAACTCCCACTTGCTTTTATGATTACTGTCTATAAGCTTTTAAGCGCTAACAATCATAAATATTCACTCACCTTCATTTTTAAAAGATATTTTAAAAAATACAATAGTTGCTATATTTTTTATGCGAAAATGCATAGCTTAGAAATGCCATTAAAATTTTTATCATTTTGTGGTGCTTGGGAACCAATTAATTTAACTAAATCTTGGAAATATCCTTACAAAATTTATTCGGATTTTATATTTTTATTAAAATTTTTAACGCTTATTACTTGCACTATTGCATTAATCAAAGTATCAAGCATTGAAGAATTTATTGATATATTTATTTTCAATGTTAATTTCTTCTTTGCTTGCTTTAGAACATTATTTTTAAAATTTAAAAGAAATGATATTAATACCTTATTAAATATCTTGTTGGATTATTCTAATCATTCGAAAAATTCCGAAGAATTAGCCAGACATGAAAAATACGAATTCTTTATCAAGTAAGTGAGATTTCTATTTAAACAAAAATTTATAAACTTCGACTATATTTTTCGTCATTTTTAGAGTGATGAGCATTGCTTGTAATGTTCAAGTGTTTTTAATGGCAACATCAATATCACTTCTACCAATTTTTCAAAATAAAAAAGAATTACCGTATAAGATTTGGCTACCATTTGAACTCGATAATTCTACTTTTTGGATTGTTTATATAATCTCAGGAGTTGTTTTAATATATATGTGCTGTACTACAATAACTTTTGATTGTTTGTTTGTTTCATTTATGTTAAATATTTGTTTTAAATTTGATATACTCATTCTAAGTTTTAAAAGATTTATTGGCGAATTAGAAACTTTAAAATCAAAGAATGTCTCCAAGGATGTAATAATCAAAGAAGAAAACATATTTTTTGGAAAATTTATAAAAGATCATCAAAATATTTATGCGTAAGACTAAGTAGAAAAATTATTAAAATATAAAATGTCTAATGTTTTTAAAAATTTCAGCTTTTCTGATAAAATTAACAGCACGTATAAAGTTTTTATGTCATTCCAATTCGCAGCTGTTTATGTAACTCTTACTTTTTCTATTTTTCAAATTTTTGATGATTTTACAATAAGTTTTGAAACAAACGTGAGTATTGCGACACTTCTTTGCGGAATATTACAATTAGGCATTTACTGTTATTTCGGTAATCATGTTCTGTTACAAGTAAGTAAACTTTTTATTTTTGAGCAAGTTTCTTATTCTATTTTTTGTTAATATTTGTAATAATTTCTTGTAACACCTATTTACTACAAAATTATTTATTATAACATGAAACATAAGTGCATAATAGCGAAAACTTCGGTATGCATTGGTAATATAATAATGATTCACTAATTAATTATTAAGTCTATTAGCAAGAGGAAATAAACATAGTTACAATCTATAATTATGAATGACTTGAATATTTTGAAAAAGCATCCATTTTTAAATAGGGTTTTTATTATTTTTTTCAAGCATTATTCATAGATTATTAAAAAGGTAATTTTCAATGTAACGCTGCAGTCTGGCAACTTAACCAAAAACCTTCTGATTTGCCTCATTTTCTTGTGTCCATATTATTATTTTTTGCAGAATATGACTCTTGTTAATTTATCTAACATATCAAAATTTTATGTTGTAAAAATCATTAATGATGATGAGTTTTTTAAAAATAATTTAGTTATGTGTCCAGTTTAAGAAAGTAAATACCAGAGTTCTACTTAGCTTTCCAAATCCACCTTTTAAAACTCAAGATGATATTGATTATTACAAAAATATGGCCAAAGCAAGAGTAAACATTATTCCTTCATCTTGGGGTAAATACCTCTTTGAAGTTATAAAACAGTTTGAAACATTTGAGGCTGCAAATATTTTTTTAAATTCAGTTCCAATAGAAACAACTGACGTATTGATGTTGTCTTATTTTATTTTTTTCTTTTTGTTCTTTAAAAAAATCTTCCATTTTAAGTATAATAATAAATTTTTCAACAGCAGAAAAATACTCTTTTTCTTTTAATTTTGCGCATGCATTTATAAGTTATGGTGGCAAACGGTACTAGGGCCACTGGAGGCCCGCGTGACATTTCCGCCAGAGGGCCTCTGGTGGCGAGGTGGCAATCCACCTGCTGCCCTCCGGTGGCCCGCTCCTACCGGTTTCCATCGGGTAGGCTAAAAGTGGCTATTTGGTTAATTTGTTATAGCGATAAGAGAATCAGAGATAAAAAGTTGCGGTTTACGGGGCTTGAAAGGTGATACTTACATCAAGAAAACGAGAGGGTTGAAGGGTTGTATTAAAAATTACTAAAAAACTCTACATAATAACATTGAGCCCTATGTTTCTAAGTAATTAACGAAGCTTATTGAAGGAGTTTTTTTATCATATTAAAGACATTATATAATTATAAATTGTAATTTGCTCTCCCGAAGATAGTGGTCTTCCCTTGTGAATACATATAGACAGTGTCTATTTACACTTACCGTTTCCACACGGTTATTCCGTTCTTCAGATAAAATTCAAGGTTTTTTATCTTTACGTAAGTAACCGTATGTAACCATAGGTTTAATTATATATCTACCGTAAAAAACCGTGTGAAAAAAATTCAAATACTTCAACCGTGTATAACCGTGTCATTTTAAATAAATATAAAGGAATGCCGTGTCCAACCGTATGAAAAATTTGACACTGACACCGTCATACATATATATATGCGCGTGAAACTTATTACTAAACTTGGTCTAAAATAAAACTTTAATTTTTAATACAAAGCAAAATTGCTGTACCAAAGTTATCTATGGCTTACAAATCACAAATAGAAATAAGAAACCTTGACAATAAGTAGAAGTTTTCTCTGCATTAATTTGTGTCCAAATATTTCGTCAATATTAAATTAATTTTAAAACTATATCACAGATATGTATGTACTCATTTTATGATACTTTACACAACTTTGACAGAAAAAAACTTCTTTTTAACCTAGAAAATTACTTTTTGCCCTCTTACTTAATATTATTTTAAATTTATGAGAAAAAAATTTATACAAATCAAATGCAATTATTGTCCCATCAAAGCTTTGTCCATTAGATCCAAAGAACATCGCATTAAAATTATTTTGCATAAATTATTAACCGTGGCAATGATGTTTTAGAAACATCGTCTACTCATGCAAAGATGCTTCATACTTATGATTTTTTAACTGTTATTAATTTATATAGTATTTTTGCAATAATTTTTTTTTTTTTTCAGAGTGAAAATTTCACTTCAAGTCTTTACGAAGAAAATATTTATGAATTATCAATAGTTTCAAAAAAAAAATTAATATTCATCATGCAAAGATCACTGAAGCCAGTTATAATCACTGATAAAATATTTGTTAGATTATCACTGGAGTTGTTTATAAAGGTAATAAATTTTGGATTAATATTTCTGAAGTTATTATAAGTTGTGTGGTCAGTCTTTTAAAATTGAGCCCATAATATTTTATGTTGTAATTCATATGTACACTGTAAAAAACAACTCCGGTGATTTTTCGACAAAATTGGTAAATTTACTAAAATTTAGTAAATTTTCGAAAAAATTCGCAATTTTTCGAAAAAAATCGGAAATTTACTAATATTTGTAAATTTGCGAAAAAATAGTAAATTTACGATTTATTTTTTCATAAATTTTCGACAAAATCGTAAATTTACAACTATGTCGTAATTTTACGATTTTTGTAGAAAAATTGCAATTTTTAATAGAAAATTTGTGACAAACAGTTGTGAAATTACAAGCCATATTTTTTGTACCTAAAAACGCATAGCAAACCAGTTAGAGTCATAAAATAATGTTTTTTGATTTTATACCATGAGAAAAAATGAATACTTTTATTTTTTTTCGCTACATTTCTCTTAGCAAATAGGTATATAATTATTAATATTTTAAGAATAAAAAATATTTTTAATTACGTAAAAAAGGATAATCTGGACGAACAAGTTATTATAAGTAAAAAGAGGATGAGTCAATTATAATTTAAATGGGACATTTTTACTTTAAAAAAAAAAAATTAATTTTGATAATAATTTTTAGTATATGAGGCATTATTTTTTTTTTACTACTTAACTTGGACAAAAAACTGAAAAAAAAAATTTGAAGGCACATCGATATAACCCGTGTTTTCAGGTAGTTTGAACCTTCAGAAAACCGAAAAAAATCGTGAACAAGAAATCGGCGATAGGTGCCAAAAAGATTTTTCCACTTTTATCTCAAAAACTGCCTTTTTTTGTAACTGAGCTAACCGATTTTCGAAAATTTTTATTTCAGGGATTTTTCGCGGTATTTTTAGGGATTTTTTTTTATGACAAGTTAAAACAAGTTCAAAACTAATACAAGCAAGGATTTAGCATCAATTTTTAACAATATTTTGACATTTATAAGCTTGAAAACCTGTATTTATTTTTTGCTTTTTTTCAAATTTTGTTTTATAACTTTTTCTTGCACCTTAGACTGTTTTTAATCTACGTACAAGTTATAATGGTAAATATTGATAATTTTTAGTCCAAATTGATTGTTACATACCATCAAGATGCCCAAAAATAATTATTTAATGCGCTACAATGATGGAACCCCTAGAGTCCCAATTTTTTAATTCTTGTTAAAATGAAGTAATTATACTTTTTCATCTTAAATATTTTGTCTATTTTATTTTTATCTCATAAAATATATTTTTCCAAGCAAACAAAACTCCATTAATGATTATGTGCCCAAATATTTTTCATTTATACTCGTTTATTACCAATTTTTTCAATTTTATACAATACGTAATTTTTGATTGATTATGCATATTTTCAAGCTGTAGAATTAAATTAAAAGGGGAGTTCAATACATTTGGAACACCAAATTATTACAAATGGTTATGAATGAGTTTATTATGTTGAAAAAACATGACGGCTACTCTCCGTTCATTCTAATGGGTCTTCTGGGCCTAGAAACGCAGGGTTCAATGTTAGAAAATAGGGTTTTTTGGCAATGAAACGCTTAAACCTCACAAGTTAACCAAAACACTTCTGGTTGGTCTCAATTTTTTGGTGTAAGTGTCACCTTTCAAACGCCGTAAACCGCAATTTTCCATCACTAATTTTTTTATTAATGTAGCCAATTAACCAAATTACCTATTTTTAATTGCTGCCAAATTCGTAATTTCTAATAAAAAAAGGTTTTGTGTGTCTTGAAAAATTCCTACAAGCTTGAAGTTTCCAAAAATTTTTTCTCGTCTCATTTCCTTGAGTCGTTTTTAAGAAATGGCTCTTCTAAGTTAACATTAAAAATTAGCTTTTTATAAAACCATATAATTGGGACTCCGACTTCTAATTATCATATATCTGATGATTAAATAATTTAAAAAAGTAGAGTAAAGAATTTTTGGAAATTTGAAGCTTGTGGAAATATTTTGAGACTTATAAAACCCATTTTCGTCAAAAATTACAAATTTGGCAGCAATTTAAAAATAGGTCATTTTTAACCAAAAATGACCATTTGGTTAAATGGCTATAGTGATGAGAGGATTAATGATAATAAATTACGGTTTACGGCGTTTGAAAGGTGGTATTTACACCAAAAAAATGAAACCAACCAAAGAAAAGAGTAAAAGAGTTTAAGTTAGCTTTTAAGGTTTTAGCGTCTCATTGAAAATTACCAAAAAACCCTATTTCATTGAGCCCTGCGTTTCTAGGCTCAGATGGCCCTTTGGAATGAACGGAGAGTAGCCGGCATGTTTTTTCAACATAATAAACTCATTCATAACCATTTGATGTAATTTGTGTTCCTAATGTATTGAACTCCCCTTTTAATTTAATTCTACAGCTTGAAAATATGCATAATCGGTCAAAAATTACGTATTGTATAAAATTGAAAAAATTGGTAATAAACGTGTAAAAATAAAAAATATTTGGGCCCATAATCATTAATGGAGTTTTATTTGCTTGGAAAAATATATTTTATGAGATAAAAATAAAATAGACAAAATATTAAAATAGACAAGCCAAAGTAATAAAATGCAAGAAAAATTAATAAAACAAAATTTGAAAAAAAGCAAACAATAAATACAGGTTTTCAAGCTTATAAATGTCAAAATATTGTTAAAAACTGATGCTAAATCCTTGTTTGTATTAGTTTTGAACTTTTTTTAACTTGTCACAAACAAATATCCCTAAAAATACCGCGAAAAACCCCTGAAATAAAAATTTTCGAAAATCAGTTACGAAAAAAGGCAGTTTTTGACATTTTTTTTTCTTCAGTTTTTTGTCCAAGTTAAGTAGTAAAAAAAAAATAATGCCTAATTTATGTGCATTTCTACGAAAAAATACGTTTTATGAGCACTAAAAATGAAAAAAAAAAAATTTAAGAGGCAACGATTACCACCATGATTTTCTGATAGTTTGCAACCTATAGAATGCAAAAAAAACGTTATCACGGAATCGGCGATGGATGCCAAAAAGATTTTGCCACTTTTATGTCGAAAACCGTGTTTTTCGTATCTGAGCAACCCAAAATAATTTAAGAAAAATAAAATAGGCGATAACTTCATTAATCAAGATAAAAATTACTTTTTTGTTAATTAAAATTTAAAATAATAGATGATAAAATCTGATTGCCAGTGAAAAATTACTCCAGAAGAAAAAAAAACTTTTCTTTTTACGACGAAATTTAGCCGAGTTGTCGCCAATTTAAGATTTTACTCAATATTTTATATTGAAAAATGCCTATTTCTGACTTGTTTGATTTTCATCGTAAAATAATAACTTTTTTTTAAAAATCGATTAATTTTTCCCTGAGTATTCATTTCTTCAAAAAAAAAATTATTTTTGTTCACAAAATTTTAATTTTTAGGTCATAAACCTTTGAAAACTGTAATTAGCCAAATTTATTTAACACAGTTTTTCATTGGTTTTTGAACTAAATGTTGAAATGTGGTAAAAAATTATTCTTTTCTTGAAGAAATAAATACCCAGGGAAAAATTAAACGATTTAAAAAAAAAAATGAGTATTTTACCATAATAATCAAGGGAATAATGCATATTTTAAGTTCAGAAACAGACTTTTTTTAATGTCTTTTTTAAGAAAAATTTGAGTAAAATCGTAAATTGACGATAACGTGGCTAAATTTCATTGTCAAAAGAAAAGTTTTTTTTTGTTCTTGAGTAGTTTTTCTCTGGCAATCACTATCGACTATATGGCCCATATCATTCGATTCCTGAGACATTCCTCTAACAAACTGTATATTTTGGAAATTCAAATGACGGAGCGTCCTAAAGTATGGTATAAAATAAAAAAACATTATTTTATGATTCTAAATGGTTTGCTATGCGTTTTTAGGTACGAAAAATAGGACTTGTAATTTCACAATTGTTTGTCACAAATTTTCGATTAAAATTTGCAATTTTTCTACAAAAATCGTAAAATTACGAAACAGTTGTAAATTTACAATTTTGTCGAAAATTTACGAAAAAAAAAATTGTTAATTTACTATTTTTTCGCAAATTTACAAATATTAGTAAATTTACGATTTTTTTCGAAAAATTGCGAATTTTTTCGAAAATTTACTAAATTTTAGTAAATTTACCAATTTTGTCGAAAAATCACCGGAGTTTTTTTTACAGTGTATGCTTCAGAAATATTAACAATCCTAAGAATTTAATAATCTTTTAAAAATTTAGTCTCAAATAAATATTTATAATGATTGCAGATTTTAAAATTTTCTTACTCAACTTTTAATGTTTTGAGAACCACATCAAATGAGTAATGAAAATATTTTAAGATTCTTCAAGAATGAGAATTCAGTCTAATCAGCGTATAAAGACAGAAAAATATTTCAAACAATGACTTGAAATTACTATAATTTTCAATTGTCTAAAAAATTTAAGTATTAAAGTTTTATGATTTGCAGTGTACAAATGAAATAAATTGACCATTTATCAGTAATATTAGATACTGGACTAAATAGACCATTATTGCTCTTTTGGGTGAAATAAAAAACTAGCTATATTGAATCCACAAAAACACAAAGCGCACGTATAGTAAAAAACTAGCCTCCAGTGCAAAAAAAAGTGCCTGAAATAAATCTGTGACTATACAGCACAACGCAATTGAACTCTAAAAATTTTATCCTCAAGACTAGCCGTGGTCTAAATTTTTTAAAATACTTTAAACATTTTTCTATTTGAATAAAATTTAAAAATTGTAATTACTGAATTTAATTTAAACAATATATTAGTCCAAACTTGTATCTAATAAGGACGTAGTCTCAATTAGTAGGATTTATTAGTTTGAATTAAATTTTAATGTGTACATCATGAAAAAAAATATAAATAAATATAAAACTCTTGTCTTTGTAGACCAAATTTCTTTTTTTATTGACTCTATATTATATCCCTCATTTTCAATTTATCTACTTCTTTGGGTGCCAAGAACATTTTTTTCAAGAGAAAAAATAATTTTCCATTTTTTTATTCATCTAGACCTGATGCTTAAATTTTTACAGCGGTTTTGATATTTTTCGTTTAAAAAATTTTTTTTTAAACTTACTTTTTTTTCATACTTTCTCAAGCAAGTGCGTATCTCAACAAAAATTTTTTTTCTCTTAGGCGATCATTTCCCGATGGATTTAATTCTGGTATAATTTTTTTTTAATGCACATTCGCGAGAAAATTAACATTCAAGGCTTGACTTCGCTAACCTTAATAACTCTGTTGCAGACACTTGAATTTTTTTACTGTTGGTCTTGAATAAATTTGACCAATAAGGTCGATAAATTCTATAAAATAATTAAGTTTTCTTTGATATTTTAAAAATAAGGATCCTTTTTTTTTAGTTAAATTAATTTTTAAAGTTCCAGGTTCAAAAGCATTGGTACCCTGTAAAAATCATTTTTTACAAACTCAGAATTTACCGTCAAGTCAATGATATGTAAATTTTGGTATCTTTCAAAGGATTTACCTAAAAATTGCGAAATTTTAAAAGCATAACCTAACAAATTTTAACATGGAACATGTTCATTGGATGGGTTTGAAAAAGTTTGGCTCGGAAGGGGGGTGAAAAATTGACGTTTTTAGGGGGGGAGGTGTGTGAAAAAGTGACATTTTTAGTGGAGGGTGAAACAGCTAAGATATCCATTTTATAGTAGATATATGTTTTAAAATTCAATGACGATCCAACCAACACATTTTATTGTCTAAAGTAAATCAATTTTAAAAATTGTTATTCTTGTTTTTTAAAATAAACTAAATCAAGTGTAGTATACTGGAGGTTATTTTCATAATTTTCTTGGATGATTGATTATTTAATGAAATTAATTAATTCGGCTCTTGAAGAACATATTTTGACTGTATGCTTAGAAACATTCAAATAAGCTAAGATTTTTGTCAATTTTAAGATATTTTTCATAACTTTAAGACTAATACATAAGCGAAAAATTTTTAATAATTTAACTTTTTTTATTTTATTTTTGGTATTCAAGTCACGGATAGAATAATAATAAAAATTACCTAAGTATTACCAGTCGTGTGTGACTTCGCTAACTCGTCTATACCGACGCGTTTCGAGACTCTTGTCTCATCTTCTGGGTAAAACTTTTTAAACTTTTTTACACTAACATAACACATAAAAACAATTATTATATTTTACACTGCGTGTTTTTAAAATCATTGCGAGCGCTCGCTGTTAAAGCCCGCGTGTCACTAAAATTAAATTTTATTTTTAACTTTATTTAAATATGGTTATATTGTTATTATTGTGAGGGTACACTATTGTATGAGTACATAAGAGAAGGGGGAGAAAGAATGTAGAAAGGAAAGACAGAGTCAGTCGAGTTTTAAGCACTCGTGAGTGCACATCACAATTAATAAAGTTATATCATTTACTATAATTAAAGTGTAATCATTTGAGTTAACCGGCTCCTTCCTGAAATATCCAGGGTTCCTAGTCTATCCTAATAGTGGTATTCAGGTATTCCTTTAATTAAATTGACTAGGTGGCGACCGTGAATAGTCTTGGTAGAATTCGTACCCTAACATATGGCGACCGTGACAGGACGCACCGCATTGGTTACGCGGGTAAAAAAGTGGTAACCAAAAGAATAAATTAATATAAAAAAAAGTACTTTAATCGAAATTTGATTGGTTTAATTAATATTAAATAAAGTGATTAAAAAGGTTTCAAAATGGCGGAAGCTCCAATAATAAACCGAACCTTAGATTCGTCTAAAGGTAAAGACGTGCATTTTGTAACCGCTTAATAAAGATTCGCTTATTGTTTATAAATATAATTATATTGTGTATTTATTTCATACAACCTCTACAACATAGTATTTAGTTAAACGATTTATTCAAATCATTAAATCGAATATTAATTTTTTAAAAATTTTAATTTACGAGAAATTAAATTTTTAATTTATAGAAAGATGTTAGATTGAACTGCTAATCCTAAAAAAAGCAGAAAGAATTTTTTATTTGAGATAAAAAAATGGGCCCTGGGAGGGATTTGAATCCACGATCTCCAGTTCTGTACACTTTTGTTTGAACCTACTAGACTACCAGGGGGACCGAAGATTCGCAGCCTCCAGGCACGTTTTATTATCTCAAACACAGCTGTTACGCATCCAAGCTGAGATTTATAATTATTATTAAAGAATTTTTTAAATATTCAATAAAAATCGTAAATTTACTAAATTTAGTGTATTCTCGAAAAGTTCGAGAATTCTCGATTTTTTTTGTTGAATTTACGAAAAAAGTTGTAAATTCAGAACTATTTTTCGTAAATTTACAACTATTTTTTGAAACTTTTCGAAAAAAAATTGTAAATTATCAAATTTTTTTGTGAATTCACAAAAAAAATCGAGAATACTCCAATTTTTTGTGAATATATATTAAATTTAGTAAATATACGATTTTTTTCGAATATTTACAAATTTTTTTGACAATTTACTAATTTTTCGAAAATGTTCTAATTTTTTTGTTATTATAAGAAAGTTACTTTTTACAGTGTGTATTTTAAATAGGGAAAATCGCCATCTTACCTAGCACCTTTTTGTGATTGGTCGACAAAACGAAACCACGTGCGAGTCTGTATGTCTCTGGTAATCTATTAAGAGTGAAGCCTCAATTTTTTAACCAAATCTGAAATTTTTTCATCGTGTTGATGATCTGATTAGCTTTTGCATATTTTTGTTGTATACAAATGCAAAGTAACCCAAATATATATTTTTATGAATTTTTAGCATCGCAAAAGGGGCTGGATTTGTAAAATTATTGATAATCAAAATTTTTACTAAATTAAAGTTCCTCTTTGAGCAACTAAGTTTAAAAGTCTTTTCGATGATAATTATTAGATTATCATTTAATTATAATTTCAAACCATTTTACGTTCAAAAAGCAATTGAATCAGAGTTTTTATTTGGTGATTATAAAAGCCGATCTCAGAAATTCTGTTGCTATTATTTTATTTTTTTTTACCAGACAATTTAAACTATTATCCAAACTCATTTTTAAAAAAATTTTCTTAATTATTAAAACTTCCTAATATTACTAAAAATATATCTTAAAGACAGCCTTAAAGCTATTTCAAGCCTTTTAATTTTCAAAAGAAAATCAACGGGTTACTTAATAAATATATGGAACACTTACGTATTTGCATTTTTTTTTATTTTTGACTTCTTTCAAATACAATAAAAAAAATTACGTAATTATATTTTGAACTTGAGACAAAAGATCAAATATATATAAATAAATTTTTCATTTTAATTATGCAAGAATTATTGTCTATTGAAAGTATACAATGCGCTTGCATAATTGTCGGTTTCTGAAATATATATAATATTCAGCAAATAAAATATTGTACTTAATAAAAAAAATTTATTAAATATCAATAAATTATTTTCATTGTAGGTAATGTTTACTCATATGCTTCATAAATATTATATAATTTGTTCTATATAAATTTACTCAAGTTATAATAAGAAATTTCTATTTTATTTTCTATTATTGTCATCATATAAGAGTAAGTTATATAACTTTTAAAATTTTTCTGCAAATTTGCAATAATTTGCTTCGCGCGAGTAATTTTTTTTATATCTATTCGAAATTAATATTTTCTATGGAATCTGATTAATAAAAGGCAGATTCTTCTGAAAAATATAATAGTATATGAATTAGAACCTGCTTTAGGAACATCTCAGAATTTGACTTAATCAGCTATACTTTTTACAAATTTATATTTTTAGCAAATATTTTACTTTACTGAGAATATTCCAAAGTGACACAAAATGTATTAGAACTAGAACTCTCGAGTAAAAAATTAGGCATTAAGTTAAAAAAAAAATTAGAGTTTTTTTATTTGTTGGCAGAAAAAAATGAAGTACAAAAAATATGAGAAATTGAGAATCAATGGATTTCTTAAAAGTAGAACTCTCATGAGAAAAAATTAAGGATTGTTTTCAAAATGAAAAAAAAAATCTTGATTATTTCAATTTAAATACTCTCCTTGTTATCGAGCGATACAATAAATTTTGAATATTAATTAATATTCATTATTAGTTACTTGATTATTTTATTTTTTAATCCAAACAGTTTTCATAAAATAAGGTATCAAATCTTAAAAACCCAGTATAACGAATTTCCTACTACTAGGACTCCCGAAGAAAAAATTAGGTATTATGTCCAAAAAGAATAAAAACTTTTTGTAATTTCTTTATTTCATAGTGCAAAAAATTTTGAGATAAAAACTTTTTTTTAAAATTAGGTATCAGATCTAAAAAACCGAGAAAAAAGATATTTTTAAAATTAGTACTTCCAAATAAAAATTTTTGGAAATACGTCCAAAATGAAAAAAATTATGGTATATTTTTTAATTTTTAATGTTTAGAAAAAAATTTTCAAATAATCTAGTATGCGATCTAAAAAATCAAGTCAAAACAGTATTTCTAAAACTAGTACTCCATATGAAATAATTAAGTATTACATCCAAAAAGAAAAAAAAATTTGGTGTTTTTTGTATTTTTTTATGGCAAAAATTTTAAGACAAAAATTTTGAATAAATTCCAAGTTATGGAGTAAAAACGATTTTTCTAGATATCAGTACTTTCATAGAAAAAATGAGGTATTACATCCAAATTAAAAAAAAAAAGTAGTTAACAGCTGGTTTCACTTTTGCATATACACGCACTCACACAAATACTTTTTTTTAAAGCTGGTTTTTTAGCTTTCTGGTTTGTTTACACTTTGTTTACACTTTTTTTTAGTTGTTATGTCATTTGCAACCATTCAAAATAAAAAAATTCCACTTAATACCACGACCAGAATTTTGGTATGGCTGTAACCAGATTTTTTTCAGTGTATAATACAGTTAAATAAAAAATTCTTTTATATTTTTTTTTTAATATTTATTTATTTTATCTGTTGCGTTTAATTTATATAATTTTCATATATATATATATATAATCCATATATATATTTTATTTATTTATAAATATCACATATGTTATAGCATTACAAACCCTTATCATTATTAATGCATGAGTTTACTTATTAATTTTTTTTCATTTTTTTTTACAAGTATATATAAATACATGTTCGCTTTTTTTAAACAATTAATTTTGTATATTTATTTATTTAACATCGTTATATATGTTTAGTTTTTTTTTTTTTTTTTTTTTTTGAAACTCTATAGCAATTAATTTTTATTAATGTTTGTTTTATTCTTTTTGTTTATGCTAAAACCCTGCTTTCTCTTGATATTCACATACAATTACAGACATATTTTTTTTAGTTTTGTGATATGCTAATATTTTTTTTTTTTTAACTATTTAGGTATACATTTTTTTTTTTGGTAGTTTTTGGTTATTTTATTATTCAAAAGCTCGGATATTTTTTGTTTTACACAATAGTATAAGCAATTTTTTTATTAGGTACGATTTTTTTTTTTACGAAGTAGAAATTATGAAATTTTTTTTGTTTTTCAGGCCAAACCTTTAGATGCATTCTAGGACAAAGAGAACTTCATGTATCAAGAATTCGGTGTTTAAATTTTTAGTTTTCTGTGAGTCAAATGTTTTCGCTATGATACATCAAACTTTTTTGTGAAGTGTAAATCCTTATAATTTCACTTTTTGGCAAAAAATTAATTTGAAAATACGTAGTTCAAAGAAAGTTAATTAAGACTTCAGCTTCGGAAAAGTTTAAAAAATTTTTACAGATAATTTTTGAGGTTATTGGCAAAACATCAGAAATCTAAAAACATAAGGTAGCTCGATGAGTCACATTTCGAAAAGTTAAAGACTCATAAACAGTTAAAAATTTCAGAAAAATTAAATTTTCGATACATGAAACCCTTTCATAAAATATAGCCCACACCTAAAAGTCTGTCCTGAGAAACAGAAACAGTTTCACACCTCGTGCTTCTTACATTAGATTAGAAGATATTACATTTTCATATTTATTATTATATTATTATTATTCAATGATTCTTTTTTTTTTTTTAGTAATATTGTAGTTCATTGAAACTTTTTATTATTATTATTATGCACAATACTTTGTTAGAGATTCAAACTATATTTTTTAAAAACTGAATAATACAAAATCAGCACTTTTGGTACAAATGGGTGGTACAGAAACAGAAAGATCAAATTTTAAAAATAATTAATTTTTTTTTTCTTGATTTTTATTTTCATTTTTTGAAAAATATCAGTCGTTTATTAGTATCGAACAAGAAATATAGCTTTGTAAAATATTTAAATTTTAAATTATTTTTAGAATTTTTGTGTTATATCAAAATTTAGCTATAATATTTCTGCAATATTAAGTTATTTGAAGAAAAAAAAATGGCTGAATAAAATTTTATTAGTACTGATTTTGTTCATTTTTAGTTTAGTGTACAAATTAATTATGATTCAGGGAATTCGAATTTTAGAAAAAAGTTTTTAAATTTTTAAATAGAAAATAAATAATTTTTAAAATTTATTACAGAAAAATTAATAAAAAAAACCTCAATATTGGGACTTAAGATTTAAAAAAAAATATTTGCACGCATTGTTTAAGTTAATATTTTTTCTTTTTTTGCTAATATTTGTGTAACAGATATAGATATTTCTTCATTCTCTAACAGTACAAATATAATTTATATATTTCTTTTTTTTTTGTACATAACAATAAATATTTTTTTTATTTTTTTTTAACAATTATATAAACTATAGTTTAAGTATAAGCAATTTTTTTATTATTGCATTTAAAATAGAAAATTTTTTTTTTACTATTATTTTGCAAGGGGTGGTTGACTTAACGCACTTTTAAAAAGTTCCATTAATAAACTTTTCTAACAGGTGGAATCTCGGGTGGAATAAATAATATAAAACAACAGAATTTTGGCTACTTTCAGGTATTATTGAAAATTAGTACAAAAACAAAATATAGGAGAAATTTAAGTTGCGGAATTCATACTGATTTTTTTAATTTTTTAAATTTCCCTTGTTTTTCATTCTATTTTGTTTTCAAAAATATTTAAAATTTTCATTCGCTGATAAAAAGTCCTAGCCCTAGAAATTCTGATCCAACTCAGCACAAGAAACTACCAAATTCAAAAAATTCTGTTACTTTTATGTTATTTTTTTACCACCATCTTAACAATTTTTTCAGAACTGAGCTGATAATGACTAAGAAACTTTGACTCTCTGTGAACCAAACGGAGCTTTTTAAAAGACCACCAAGTCTACCACCCCATGCTAAAAGAAATTTAGATTTACATACTTTTCTAAGACAGCCAATTTTTTTGCCACTAAATTATCCTATTTTTATTTTTTTAGTTACAATTCTAATATCTAAAAAAATTTTTATTTTTATTTTTAAATGTAAAAAATTATCAGAATAATAAATAAACTTTTTTTTTTTGCTTGTTGAAATTTTTAGTTATAGTTATTTACTTTAATATTAAATTGAGTTACGTTTCATATTTTTTATTTTACATATTTACAATTATCATTATTATTTTTTTTTTAAATCTATATAGCACAGTTTGTAAATAATAATTATGCATATTAATAATATTTTTTGTGTAAAAAAAATTAAATAATTAAAAAATACTCTATTTTTTCTTTTAATTTAAAAATTTACTTGTTTTTATGATTATTGGACAGAAATAGTGCAAAATCTTGGCTCAGTCGTGTATTTTAAATAATGAGCAATATGTAAAAGTCGTGGTTAACTTGTCTGATTCGGTTCAATTTTCTAAAATTAAATAGCTAAAGATCAGTTTACACCTACGAGAAGACAACTTTTTAAGATAAATTTCTCAAAATAAGTTAACTTTTTCTCAGTATAAACAAGTTTTAAACTATTTATTTATGGGTAAGTAAACTCTGAGAGAACGATCCTCCTGAGGCAAAAGGAAATAATCTTAAAATCAGTTTGAAATTTCCTATCTGCCACAAGAAATCACTTGAACAAATAATTTGTTATAATAACAATGCCAGTATAAAATCGATCAGCCAACAAAATTTTTATGAAAAAAAAATTTCATCCTATAAAAATCCATACAAGTAAATGACCTCATAGTCTAATCCACAATACAATTCTGTCCAGTAATCACGAAAATAACTAAATTTTAAAACTAACGTCCAAACTAAAATTTAACCTACGATATTCAAAGAAAAAATGCGTACATTTTTTAGTTTAAAAAAATTTTTTTAAATTCCTACAAGAATTCCTACATTACAAGCTAAATATATTATTTTTTATATCCTATAATTTTTTTTTTCTCAACATTATGTAAATAATTTTTAGTGTATTTTAAGTATATCTCTATATTATATAGAATTATATTTACCATCGTCGTCGAAATAGAATAAATAAAAATTAAAAAAAAAAATTCATATAGTCCAAACTTGAACTTTTTCAGCAACAACACACCAACTTGCATGATCATAATAAGATTGTATGATATGAAGATTTTCCACATAAGTATTTATTAGTTGATCAAGTTCACCTTCTCTAAAAACATGATAATATTGATGATAAGCAATTGGTGCAGGTTGTGCCTGGTCCGAAGGTAATGATTCTTGTGACGATGAACCACTTAAAGTTCTTACTGGTATTTCTTCTGATAATGAACGTTTTTGTCCATTAAATGACGATGATAATGATATTGAACTTTCTGTTGTACAAAAACGACGGTTATTTATATTAATATTATTATTATTATTACTATTATTGTAACAACTTGACGATGAATCAGTGAATTGGCTACTATTTTCACTTATTGTATTTTCTATTGAATCACCAATGTCACTTGATTCTATAGAATTACCATTACGAATACTTTTACGATCGCTGCTTATACTACTTTCGCTATTATTGTCCATTTCGCAGTAATCGGTTTCACTGCTATGACCACGAAATTTATTTGAGCTATTGTCATTTTCACAAGGATTTGTATCCCTAAAAAAAAATTTTCATTTCAAAAATGCTATTCATTTTTTAATTTATTTATTTTTTTACCTTGTTAATGTCGACTCCAGTGACGATTTCTCTTGGTCATCATCAGCATTAGCCTTTCGGCAAAATTGGTCGATGTCGTTTATTAGGCTACCGCTAAGCTTTTCGGTTAATTCAATTAATTGTTGACGACATTCTTCGTTCCATGTACTTTCGACTGGCGATATTCTCATGTCTAAAGCTTTTGGCCTTGTCGAGATGTCTTTGTTAATTTTTGTTTGTTTCAATTCGTCGCGTTTTTTTTCTGATTCTGCTAAAGCTTTTGCTGCAGCTATTTCCTCTGATGCTTTTTTTGTTATGTACCTTTCATCTTTTATACTAACAATTGAACCCGCGGATTCTGGAGATGAAACTCCGCTAGAATCACTATCCACGTCATCAGTTTCTGGATTGAAAAGTTCTAAAGACATTAGTCTGGGCATAACCTAAAAAAGTAATAATATTTTTTATAAACAGTTTTTATTGAATTATTTCTTTTTTTACCTTTGTAACAGTCTCTAGTTTTCCAGAAGTTGCCATTGTTGCCCTCCGAACAATAGGATATGGTGGCCTTGTTCTACTCTCAAAACCAGGTTTTTTCTTCAAAAGCTCTTTGATTTGATTTAATCTAGCGATTCTGCTTTCATCTTCATCAACTGTTGAATCGGATACAGATTCTTTTGGTTTTTCATCATCGGATTCAATAGGTGTTATAAGCGGTTCAGTATCTTCTCCAGTGAGTGTGATATCAGAATCTGTATCTGGAGACATTGATTTATAACCAGTTGTATTCATTTTTTGTAACGTTGGCCGTTTTTCTTGACTTCTATCTGATTTTGATACTAAAAAATAAAAATTTTTCATTTTCATTTCAAATGTGCATTTTTCTTCGAGATAAAGTTAAAAAAACTTTGCATATAATATTAATTTAATTTAAGATTTTTAGAATACTTTAAAAAAAGAAAAATTAAATGCGATAATTTTAATTACTTTAGCAATAAGTTTCAAGAAAATTTTTAGTATTCGAAGAATTTCAAGATAAGAAAACTAGTACAAAGTTTTTAAACTAGGCTTTGATTTAAAATTTTTATTTCCCATTTTTTAAATATTATTTAATTACACTTTTTTTAAAATAAATTTCTCAAATATTAATAAAAAAATTTCAGGTACAAATATTTAATTAAAAAAGTTTTTACAAAATTACGTAATAAATTTATTGATAATTAGTTTTAAAAATTTGAAATATTTTTAAAAGTTTTTTAATAAAAATATAAAATTTTTTAAAATAATTTTGTAATATTCCATTATTTAAAATTAAATTTTAAATTATTATCCTCATTATTCTATGTCTGATTAAATCTGACTATTTCTACTGTCTGACTAATCGAGCATGTATCTACTTAAATAAAATTCTAAAGAAAATAAAATGAAATTTAATACGACACACGATTACAATTCTTTAACAGGGTAAACTTTTCTGTTCTTACATTTTAAATAAAAGTGCATTTATCTTGCTTTTAATGTACTGCATAACTCCATGTTTTTGATTAAATAAAGCTTATTTAAAACATTTATCTTATTTTGGATGTTATTCAAAAAGAAGCTTTTTAATTATGAGTAAAAACTAAAGTTTATGTTAATCAAAAGCTCGTTTTACTATTTTATATTAAAACTTTTGACTTATAATTAAACTGACGAAGCTCAAAGAGATAATAAATAATGTTTATTAGAGTCAAAAATCTTTTTTAATTTTAAAAAAATTTTTTACCACAGTAAATATTGGTTACGGATCAAAAGTTCAATACCTGATTTCAAACATGTTGCACTATTAACTATAATTGAGCAAATATTTTTCAGGATACCAAAGAAATTGTCAAATAAATTAAATAATTTAAAATTAAAATAGTTACACTTTGATGCAAGCATATTTAAATGCGGGTAATATATTTTTTACAGCTGCCTTTAGATCAATTTTCTTTATAAACCCGCTTAAATTTAATTTAATTAATCAAATTTAGAATTACAAGCGTTTAAATTACAAAAAAAGGTTCAGAGAATGCTTTAACAAATAAAAAAATCTGTAATTTTAATTTACTGAATACGGGTTGTAAGTAGGGTTAAGGATGGGGTGGTTGAGATCTATGCGGTTTTGGTAACTTATTATTTTTTGTAAATAGAATCTAAATAATTAGAAAAAAAAATGTTATGCAAAGAATTTTTTTTGTTAGTAATTAATTTTTCATCAAAAAACTAAACTTTTAGTGTCCAAAACCCATGTTTTTTCAATTTTTAATATTAAAAAAACTTACTCAATATTTAAAATAGTATTTGAAATTCGTAAATAGGTTTTTCACCGTCAATATTTGTGTCTAAAAAACGCTTGAAATTTAATTCTACACCGGTTTAAAGTCATTAATATCTTAACTGGGTCGAAAACCACCTCCTCGACCTGATTAAATAATTAACTTAATGTGTAATAATAGTATGAACGCAGAAAATGGAATTTCAAATCTATTTTTATTTTCTTAAAATTTAAAGATATTTCAAAATTGAAATAATTAAATAAATAAAATGTAAAATCTTACCATTAACATTTTGTATTGGTAAACTATTGGGTTTGGTAACATCCGTTTGATCTATAGTACCCCTTGTAGATCCAATTGCAGTTTTAGGGGGAATTCCTGGTGGGCTTTTAATTGGAATGCTCGTGTTATCATTTGGAAACTGTACTAATAACGGAGAAACGGATATAATTTTTAACCTCTGAGATTGTATATTTGTAGTTTCTGTAGGTAATTTCATTCTCGGAGATGACGGAGTTGAATTTGAATTAGTAATTTGTGTTGTCGTTTCAGGAAATCCCGATGGAGAAAGTTTGGTGTTATTGTTACTGGTACTGTTATTACTATTACTGTTGTTATTACTATCATTGCTGTTACTGTTACTATTGTTACTGTTAGTATTATTATTATTATTACTACTATTATTATTGGTGTTGTTATTGTTTGGCACGTATATCACGGAAGCAAAACTGTCCTCAGAATCTACGCTAGTATCACTTTGAAAGCTTCCATCTTTCGAAGAATCTGAGCCATCTTCACGCGATAATCGACGCTCGGCAAAGCAAAAATCTGAATCGCGCCTTTGAAATGTAAAATTTTGTTGGGATTTCCAGGAATTATCCCCTGTGCATGGGGGGCTTGAGCACGTCGTCGTTGTCGGTGTCGTTGTCGTCGAAACTGCTGAATCATCTGTTGATTTCCAGCTCTGAAAATATTTAATAATAGTTTTTTATAAATATTGTCAATATTTTTATAGAAATAACAGTTTTGTTTACTAACTTGGAGTATTCGAACGAAACTATTTTTTATGGATATTCCCGAGACCTTTTCGATACTGCTAGTAGATTGTTTGATTTTATTCGTAAGGCCACTTTTAATAAGCTGTAATTTCTTTGTTGCGTTACCCGAGTATAAAGTTTCTTTTAAAGTATCGAATGCCCTTCCTTTGTGCATAACCTCATCGTTAAGTGAAGTTTGTTTAGTTATATTACTTCTTACGAAATCTCTCTCTTTCAGTCTTTCATAGGACATGAGTTCCTCATTCATGGAACTCTGTTTCTTTACATTGGCACGGTTTACCATGTTGCAATTTGAAATAACCACTAAATTTTTATCGTTATCTGGGATTTTAGGAATGGCAGTGTTCTCAGGTAATTTATCTAAATAAACAACTTCTTCGTCATGAAATTGTCGTTTTTGTTTAACCAGCCTAGGTTTCGATGATCTTTGTGCATGCGAATGTGTACAAACGGAACGTGATCGAAAAAGATCAAATTTATTGATTATTTCAGCTTCAGGTATATTTCCTAAACTTCGTGATTTTCCACCAAACGATTTTGAAGAATCTTCAAGGCGACGCAATTCTATGGGTAATTCATCTATATCTTCATCATCTTCATAATCGCCATAACGGTAGCCTTTACCACCATTTTGACGCCAATAATTCTCGAGAAACCATACTCGACTATTTCGACGACTACCAGCAAGTTTCTGTAATTAATTAGTTATAGGATAAAAAATCTCTTATCATAGACATATTTAATGCTAAAAAAATACAAACTTGTAAAGCTCTCCGGAAAAAACTGTAGCAAGTTTCATTCGGACTAGATAGGCTGCTACTTGACGGTGAATCGCTGACTATTGGATCTATCCAATAACTTTTGAGACTATTTGCTCTTGGGATATTTCTGGTAAAAATAGATAATTTTTAATAATAATAAATTAAACTAAAATATTTAAAAAAAAAAAAAAAAACTTTTTTGAAGCTAACGCTCTCATTTATGTATATAAATAATATAATGTTGATTTTTCTAACGAACCTTTTTGATAAAAAATAGGTTTGTGAGTTTTTGCCGCGTCTTTCGTCGATCGATGTACCCCTAGATTTGAGTGGGCAGTCTGCTGAAGATATGCAATAGGCCCTTGGCCAAGGTACCAAAACATCTTGTGATTCAAACTAAAAAATTATAAATTAAAAAGCGTAAGTAAGTATTTCTTATCAATTCCTGTCATTTTAATTTTTATACCTTTCGATGTTTCTGTTCCATAGCCCATACTGATATCACAAGACGCCCACCTAGCCTTAAGACTCTTGAAAGTTCTTTGATTGCTCGAACTCGTCGTTCTGTTGTTGAAAAATGATGAATAACAGCTACTGAAATTACTGCGTCGAAGGTATCGTCGCGGAATGGTAGAGATAAATTGTCGCATCTTAGAACCTGCATATTTAAAAAAAAATTTTTGATCTAAAACTCGCAAGATTAATGGCTATTTTTTTACAAATTCATTAAAAATTACCTGGTTATCTTTTTCTTTGGCTATTCGAGTGAAACTGTTGCATCGATCCACGCCGATCTTGAAAATTTTGTGATTGACATTTAGATACTTCCCGTTTCCGCAACCTTTACAAATATTTTAATTGTTAAAAAAACGAAGGTTTTAAATAATGAATATGATATAATATTAAATTTTTTTGTTCAATATTTTCCAATATCCGGATTAATCATAAAAGTCAATAATTTTAAAACACAAGATTAACTTATGAAGTTTTTGTATTAAAATTAATGAAACTTACCAACGTCACAAACAAGAGCACCAGGTTCAAGTTCTTCAAGGAATTGATATATTTTAGGCCAAGGACTACCCTGGACTGTTCTTTCAGCACATTGTTCATAAACATCATGAACGTAAGCCTGTTCGAGGGCCAAAGACCTTGCAGTCTGTTCTTCGTCCCCTTCAGACATGCTCGGACCACCGGCACTATTTTAGGGCCTTTAAAAAAATTAATTTTATTAAAAAACATAATTTCTTTTTCTATTAGGCGCATATTCTTTATTTAATGTAAAATGTCGTGTATTAACGGGTAATGTCGGGTAACAATCAGGGTAATTATGTAAATTTCAATTAAATGTATCTGCATGTTCTCCCATTCCAAGTAAACAACCACAAGTGAAAAGATCTTGAACTAATTGAATAAAATTTTTATCCATACAATAATTTTTCGAGCTATTTTCAAATAAATCAGAATCACAATCACAATCTTCATCTTCTTCATAAAAAGTACAATTTGAAGGTGCTCGTAAGTATTTTATTTTATAAGATTGACACCACTTTAAAAAGTCTTTTGCTGATGAATCAGTTCTAAAAAATTTATTTATTGCCCAAAGTACTGTTTGTCCTTTTGGATATTTTCTTTGGTCATTTAAATACAATCGACAAACTTCTAAATACATAATTAAATCTAAAACAGCAGAATTTGATGGTAATAAAATTTTTGACTTTGAAGATTTTACTGATATTTTAGAATTCATTTTTATGAGAAAAAAAAATCTGTTGATTTTAAGAGAGTCACTTAATATACTGCAACTTGTTGTTTTAACTTTATTAAATAATTCTTATATAGATGGGATTTTACGCATGTGTATTTAATATTATTTGTTAAGGTCATGTATGTAGAAAGAGAGGAAAATTTTTTATCATTTATATAACATTAATACATGAATAAAGGTTTTTACTTGACAATGATTGACATTGAAAAATTTTCATATATAAAACACGTGGAAAATATATATAAATAATATTGTATTTTTTTTTTTTTTTTGTTTATTAAAGATCGATTGTTTATTATATATTTAAATTTTAATTGAATGCATTAAGAAAAGTTAATGAAGAAGATGATGAGCTGCTGTTATTATTATTATTTACGGAGGTAGAAGGAAAATAATGAGGAAAAGGATTTTTCGATGAAAATTTTAAAAAATCTCTTATGCTTATGATTTATTTTGAAATTTCTATTAAATTGGTTGAAATTTTAATCAATTAATTGAAAATTTAACCAAAGTGCCAAAATATCAAATAAAAACTAATACAAATAAATTAGAATATTTTCAAAAAATTAGTAAATTTTCGAGAAAAAAAATTCGAGTATTCTCGATTTTTTTTGTGAATTTGCAAGAAAAATTGATAATGTACAATTTTTTTTCGAAAATTTACAAAAGATAGTTGTAAATTTACGAAAAATAATTGTGAATTTACAACTTTTTTCGTAAATCACAAAAAAAAATCAAGAATAGTAAATTTACGATTTTTATCGAATATTTACTAATTTTTCGAGAATATTTTATTTTTTTGTTAACCTAAGGAAGTTACTTTTTACAGTGTATACTGTAAAAATTTTTATGGAAAAATTACTAACGTCAAGTAAATTCACTAAGTAAATGTAAATGTAAACCTTGGGTATGCAAAATGAGCAATAAAAATTTAAACCAACTAATGGGTTTTAGTTTTTAATTGTTTATACACCATAAAGAAATTTTTTGAAAAAAATAACCAATTTATTGAATATTCAACAAAATCAATCTAGCTGTGAACGTAGAAAGTTTGGCTTAAAAATTCATTAAAAAATAAAGTAATTTTTATTAAAGATTTTCTCCGAGTGTATATGCAATATATATACAAATATATACACAATTTTAAACATGTTGAAAATTTAATATTACAAGATTATTTTATAATTATTTTAGATTTATAGTTTTAATTATATATGTTTAAAACATATATGCATGTAATAATGTTTTTGAAAATATAAATATATACTTAAGTAAGTATTTATAAAATAAATTTAAAATTTAATAACTGTAAAAGCTTTTCATATCAAAATTATTATTTGACGTTGCAGAAAACTTTGATGAATAGAAATGATACACGTACACATAGAAATATTTATCTGAAATGGACTTAATTTTTTTAAACTCATATTTTATACCTGGTTTTCATACAAGTATATTGATATTGATATATATATATATTTTGAAAGGTTTTTTTTTACTAATGTTATAGATCCGAAAAAATAGACTTAGGGTTTATAAATAAATTGGTTTAACGAAATTTTTGGTTTATTTCAATTTTGGATAAAATAATGAGTCCTCTTCAAAAATTAATAGACAAATTTTCAAAAAGTTTTTTTTCTCTCCCAATTATCTTTTCGTCTGTGCAGAATAATCATATTAAGAATGTCCGTTATTAAAATAACTCTAGAAAAATAACTGAAAATTTAATAAGTATTTTGAGTATAATTTATAGAATTTATTGCTATTGTAAACAAAATTTGCTAAAATATTCTAGTAAGTTAAACACAAATTCGTGATTATATGACATAAAGTACAAACCGAAAAGTCCAATACAAAAAGTCCAACAACAAAAAAAATCAATTTAAAAGATTCAAACACCAAAAAGTCCGAAATAAAAAAAGTATCGTGACTATTAGTTGAAAATTAACCAATTTATTGCTTAAATTAATAAAAAATCATATATAAAATATTAATATAATTTATTTACTCATTATAAGCTTTATAAAAAAAATATTCAACATTAATAATATAACATTTAGAATATAAAAATATAAAAACCTAAAAATTATCTATATTTATCTATAAAATTTTACTAAAAGTTTCAGTTGTACTCTATACTAAACTGTGATGATTTTGTATACAATTAAAATTATTTTAAGTCCCTAACTATAAACCTGTATTATTCTAAGTCCCTAAATTTAAATTATTCTAAGTCTCATTTGAATCATTCTAAGTCTCATCCACCCCCTTAATTTTCAAGTTCTGAGGTACCCCCTCCCTATAAACATTTTGCATGTTAATATATTAGTAAGAATAACCAAAAAATGAATAAATTTTATTAAAAGAATTAAAGTTTTAGTATTGTAAACAAATTTTATTATTAAATTGTATTAAAAATGTATAGTAACTTTTGAAAAACTTAATTTAGTAAACAAAATTGTAATTTTGGTTATAATTACTAATTTCTTGTACGTATGTCAGTGTGCACCTGGTACTTGTTATAATAGTGTATTTGTACCCACGGCCAGAATCTCAAAGATTGTGCGTAAGCTCAGATCTGCTTTTATACTGCCTATAAAAGTATAAATGAAAAATATATTGATCAAAGACATAAAACACTTTACAATAGTTTTAAAATTTATTCAATTTTTGTATTTTATTTTCCCAAGTTAAATTTTTGAAAGGATTTATTTTTCGCATTTACGTAACAGCTGCTGTATAAAAATATTATTAGTACAAAAAAGATATTTTTAAAATTAGTAAAACTTTTAACACTAAATTTTCGTCGTACACTTAAACCTATAAATCAAAAATTTTACTTTTTTAGGACATATAATAATAATAAATAATAATAATAGTAATAAAAGTTTTAAAAAACTACTATTATTTATAAAACTAATTTATTTTATAAAAAAAAAAATGTAAAACTTTATAATTACACATTAAAAGTTCAAAATCCTCTCTATTTAATACTTAAAAAATTTTATATATTTTAACAACTACAATTTGTATTATCATAAAATAATTATTTAAAATTTTATCTGCATTAAAAAAAAAGAAAGTTTTTTAAATAAATAAATAATTTCAGTATAATTAAACAGTAATATTCATTTTTCGGCCATTGTAATTTAATATAAATAGGTTAATGAATTCTTTGTTATTTTAATGTGTCTGTGTGTGTGGGGAAGCTTTTGTAATATTCTGATATATGTATAAAATATCAATTTTATTTTAATTTTATAAAATATATTCTTGTAAATATCAAAAATTTTAATCTCTTAATTAGAATAGAGAAAATTTTGCTAATTAAAAAATTTTAATTATTTTTTTTTCCCTGATAAAATTTTTGAGATTTACAGTTATTTCATTTTATTGTCAAGAATTTATTTTTTTTAATTAAAATAAAAATTAATGAAAAATCCTATTTTAAAACACCATGTATTAATACAGCCTATATTATATATATTTTAAAATGCTTCATTGCGGCAGCGCGATGGTCTCTTTTTGTTATAAATAAAAAATATTTTATATAGTGGGAGTAAAACGGGGCAAGCGACCTAAGAACTTCCGCAAAAACCTATATATGTACTGTTGTCTTTTTCTCTTACTCTAAAATATCTCATTCTATTAAATATATGAGCAAATTTCAAAATTTTTAACACTTTTATACCTTGTAATGAACAATGGGCTAAAATGTATTTTTTAATATTTCTCGTGTTTTATTTCGAACAAAATAATTTTTGCAGAATTTTCATAGCTACACGGCGGTCTGATTTGTTTTTATTAAATTCTTCTAGCTTGTACCTATTAAAATACAAAAAATGGAAAAAAATTTATCGTTTTTATTTTTGTAAAGAAAAATATTTTCAGATATTTATGGAACTATTTCGAGCTAAAAAAAAATTCAAGTATTTAAAGGTTAAAAAAAGTTTTATAAATAAAACTCAGATTTATATTGTAAGTTCAAGGTAAAATTTGAAATATCTAATACAAGGGCGGTAATGTTAGTTTTTTATGACACCACCGTTCATTATAGACGATATCGATAATAGTGACATATTTGTTAACTCTGAAATCACCGATGACTTTCAGTTGCAAGTTTTAGTTTTTCAATAACTAGGAAGGCTTTGTTAAAAAAAATTGGAATAATAAGCTGCTATTAATTTTGGAAAATCTGAAAATGAGCTTTTTTTCCTTTGTTAGTTTTAAGAAAAAATATTTTAAGGAATTCAAGTTATATTTTGAGATACTTCAATAGCATCCAATAATCTAAAAATTCATAGGGAATTTCCAAAAAATTTCAAATTCATCTAAAATTTTCTCGAAAATTTTGAATAATTAAAAAAAATTTGATAAGATTATTTAAATTTATATTGATTAAGCCATTAAAGCTTAGGTTCTAATAAAAAATAAAATCCAAAGAAAGATTCCATTAACAATATTTTTGAAATTTGCTCATATATGACTAAAAGTTTAAAACATTAAAAATAATTTTATTCCCTATTGCAGCTGTTATCAGACATTTATGTATGTATGCTATGCTAATTTTAATAATTAGTTTTTGAAATAATTACTTTGATTTCCTAATAATTATATGTACGACAAGTTTTTATTAAAATTTTATTAATTTTATTCCATTTTACTATAAATTTTAGTAATTTCATTATTAAAAAAAAAATTATAGTTTTCATAATTAGGTTACATTAGTTTTAATTAATCTTTTTATTGTTATTATTTTTTTTAACAATTTTTTTTCAAATGGGAGACTCGGCTATTTAGGAGCAGTACTTTATTGAGTATTTGAATACTTAAAAAAGTTTTAGAATATTATTATTTTATTTTATAGAATACGTTAACATTGAGGCAGATTTAGTGGAAGCAGGGAGGAGAACGCGTTTTCCTCCCTTAGATCACTGGTTTTATTTGTTTTCTTAGATTTTTTGGACTTTCGAAGACTATAAAAGTTTGTAAAAATTTGCCTTTACGACAAGGTAAATAAACTCTGATTTAGTCTTTTGGTTCGTTGAAACTCAAAGATCGTAAAACTACTTAGTTTTAATTAGCGATTTTTTATGTGCCAGCTAATAAAATATTTGAAACTTTGTTCACATTTTGTTCACATTTTGTTCACATTCTTTGTTCAAACTTTGTTGAAACATTTCAATTAATTTTTTACATTGAGTTTGCATTATCACTTTGTACCTTGGCAATTAAAAATATACAATGTACCTGATGAATGCAAATTATGAAATCATGCTACGAAAAATATCCAAAATAATAGGTTAAGCATCAAGGGTGCAAAAGTTTTAAATCACAGTGATCAATAAAACGAATACTTCGTGAGGCCGAAGATGAGTACGATACCTAATAATTGTATAGTTTTTAAAGTTTTTCGTCCAAAGTGTACGATATTTTAGTATATTCTTAGGCACTGGGTGTATAATTAAAAGTTTTAAATACACCCCCAGTTCTAGAATAAAAAGAGGGAAAAAATTTATTTTGTAAACCTGCTAAATTGAAAGGGTAACACACAAAAAATTTCGGGGAGTATTCCATAGGTTTTTTGGTCGCTAAAAACGATGAAATGGATTATTTTTATTTATTTCTGATGGATTCAAAATTATAGTCCAAACATTGTAGCTTGAAATATTCAAATTTAGCATTTTTTTTTAGTTTATTGGCTGCCAAACGTACAGAGAACTTTCCTGTGCCTCTAGAAAGGCAAATTATCAGAATTTTGTTTTTTTACTATCTAATTTTAAAAACAATATCAAGCGACTGAAAAAATAGAGTAATCAGAAGCTTTAGTTAAAATCACCTCGAAAGAGCTTTCATCTCTAAAGTTTTAAATTAATGATTATTACGATATGAAAAATACAATTAGAAGTTTCAAAGAAAGTCATTTTCTAATAATTATTCTATTAAACTATCCCTAAAGGGGGTGTTTTTGCTATTTTTGCATTGTCAGTGTTAAGATTCGGTTCATATAGGTTTTTTGGGTCGCTGATCTCGAATTCTGGGGAAATTTTTCTCAAAAATTAATTTTGCACCCTCAAATTTGCAAAACTACCCCTAAAAAGTTGTTTTTGCTACTTTTGCTCTTTCAGCCATCAGAAACAGTTTTAATAGGTTTTTTGGGTCGCTGAACAATAATATTGTGGAATTTTTTATTAAAAATTAATTTTTCACCCTTAAATTAACAGAAACTACCCCTAAAGGGGGTGTTTTTGCTATTTTTGCATTGTGAGTGTTAAGATTCGGTTCATATAGGTTTTTTGGGTCGCTGATTACGAATTTTGGGGAAATTTTTATAAAAAATTAATTTTTCACCCTTAAATTTGCAAAACCATCCCTAAAAAGTTGTTTTTGCTACTTCTGCTCTTTGAGCATTCAGATTCGGTTGAAATAGGTTTTTTGGGTCGCGGAACAAGAATGTTGGGGAAATTTGTGTTAAAAATAAAGCATAAACGAGATTTAAGGGTGAGAAATTAATTTTTAACAAAAAATTCCACAATATTCTTGTTCAGCGACCCAAAAAACCTATTAAAACTGTTTTTGAAGGCTGAAAGAGCGAAAGTAGCAAAAACAACTTTTCAGGGGTAGTTTTGTAACTTTAAGGGTGAAAAATTAATTTTTAATAAAAATTTCCCTAAAAATTCGTGATTAGCGACCCAAAAAACCTATATGAACCGAATCTTAAGACTGAAAATGCAAAAATAGCAAAAAATTCCACAATATTCTTGTTCAGCGACCCAAAAAACCTATTAAAACCGTTTCTGAACGCTTAAACTACCAAAATTGCAAAAACACCCCCTTTTTAGGGGTATATTTTGCTAATTAAGGGGTGAAATATTAACTTTTCATAGAAAAGTCCTCGAAATTCTTGATTAGCGACCCAAAAAACCTATATGGACCAAATCTGACCGCCCAAAATTCAAATACATCAAAAATACCCCTTTTTAGGGGTAGTTTTTGCAAATTTGAGGGTGTTCCACCCATTTCTCATAGAAATGACCCCGAAATTCGTGATCAGCGACCCAAAAAACATATAGTAGACCAAATCTGGTAGTGGTAGGTGATTATACCACCAAAACCGTATTTTTACTGGATTTACACTTAAATTTGTCATCAAAGGCAATTTAAGACAAATCAAAAAGAACAATATTTTTTACTTCGTATTTTAAATTGATATATACTACGAATCATCAATAAGATTGGAAGTTATTCAAAAATGTTAATTTCAACCAAATTACAGAAGAATATAGTATACCAACATAAGAATATATATATTACCAACTTATCTTACCAACTTATATAAAAATTCTACTTTCAGTACCAGAAAAGATCACATCAAGTTACCTACTATAAACAAATCTGTGTACAAAAAAAGCCCTTACATTGTATCCTTAAAACTATACAATTTACTCCCTAAAAACTCTAAACTTCTTAATTTACCTAATTCTAAAACTTTAAAAAGCAGACTTTTAGAGCCTTTGCGCAATTTGAATCAATTTAATAATTAATTAACGATATGTATAATATAATTATTATTAAAAATATACTTGCAATATATTAATTTGTAATTAGTGAATTTTTGTTATTTTTTATCTTTTGTATTTAAATTTATTATTTATAATTATAATTATGTATGTAAAGACCACTAGTCATTTTAACTATTGTTTTATATAAATACTAAATTTTTTAATTTTATTTTTATGTTTAAATTTTATATTATCATTTTTTTACTTTAATTAATCTAATTTAATTGATATTTACCAATCCTCGCACAGTCAAACTTTGATTTGACTCTGAGGATACAGAAATGTTTTGTATACTACACATATTATACTTGTTTATGTACAATTTTCTGTATTTTATATTGGTTTAATAAATAAATAAATAAATATTAAAATTTTCCTTCAACAAAAAATGAATCCATCTTAAAATATAAAATTAATTTAAGAAAATTAATATTCAATATTTAAAATTTAGGTGTCAATAGTCATATATATTTCTTTTATTTATAATGTTGAAATCTCATTTTACTTGCGGGATTTAAAACACGTAAGACGCCATCTATGATCTATAATTTCAACGCTAATCGATATAAAAAGATTTAGTTTTTCATAAGATACAATATAGGGAAATATGTATAAATACAATATTTTTAAAATATAGGATTTAAAATTATTTAGCTGATATTAGTCTATTTTGACCAAAACATAATTTATAAATAATTTGTTGCTGTTAAATAAAATTAAATTATCCTACATTCAAAAATTTAAATATTTAATTTGAATTGGTTGCTTAGATTTTTGTTAAGGTTGCTAGTTTAATTCAATGTTACGCGAGGGGCTGACGACGCGATTTAAAGTATTTAAAGTATTTAAATCGCTTTTTAAATCGCTCGCAAATTTTTAAATCGCTGTCAAATTATTGCTTTAAATTTAGTTTTTTGGCATAAAAACTGTTTCTAGGGGTTTTTGGGGTCACGAAAATTGAAATTTTAACCGGATTTAACCCCAGGTTTATCCCTGCCCATATTTATGACCAAAAAATTGGCCAATTTTTCAGAAAATTTACCAAATATTTTAAATCGCTTTTAAATTAATGCTTTAAATTTAATTTTTTGGCATATAAACTGTACCTAGGGGTTAGCGGGGGCACAAATATTTAAATTTTCATCGAATTTAACCTCAATATCATCCCTACCCTTATTTTAGACCAAAAATTTGGCCAAATTTCCAGAAAATTTGCCGAATCTCTTATTTTTTTTACATTTTCGCACTTTGAGCGCTCAGATTTGCACCATACAAGTTTTTTGGGTCGCTGATCAAGAATTTCGACCTCTTTTTTATAAATAATCAATATTTCACCCTTGAAGTAGCTAAAACTACCCCCGAAAAGGGGGTGTTTTATCTATTTTCGTACTTTTAGCATCCAGGGTATGCCTATATAAGTTTTTTGGGTCGCTGATCAAGAATTTGGACTTCTTTTTTATAAATAATCAATATTTTACCCTTAAAATAGATAAAACACCCCTTTATATCTAAAACTACCTCCGAAAAGGGGGCGTTTTATCTATTTTCGTACTTTTAGCATCCAGGATATGCCTATATGGGGTGTTCTTGCTAACTTTGTACTTTAAGCGTTCAGAGTAAGTTCATATACGTTTTATGGGTCGCTTTTCAAGAATTTCGACTACTTTTTCACAAATAATTAGTATTTCACCCTTAAAATAGCTAAAACTACCCCCGAAAAGGGGTGTTCTTGCTAATTTTGTATTTTAAGCGTTCAGAGTAAGTTCATATACGTTTTTTGGGTCGCTTTTCAAGAATTTCGACTTCTTTCTCATAAATCTTACTATATCACCCTTTAAATTATCCTTAACATGGGTGTTTTTGTTATTTTCGCAATTTAAGCGTCCAGGATATGCCCATATAGGTTTTTTGGTTCGCAAATCAAGAGTTTTGATTTTGATTTATAAATTATTAATACTTTACCCTTAAATTAGCTAAAACTACCCCTAAAAGTTTAAATTCTAATTTTTGGCCCAGAAATTGGAGAAAAAATGGCCAATTTTCGAATAAATTACTTTCGAAGAATTTACTTTCTATATATCTTAAGGGGTATTTGAGTATGCAGAAACGGAATTTGATAACTAAATTTTATAATTCAAATTTTTAGCCAAGAAATGGGACAAAATTAGCCAATTTTCGAAAAAATTCGTCGGATCTCAAAATTTATACAAGAATTAATTTTGAATGTATCTTATGGGGTTTCAGCGTATTCAGAATCCGAACCTGGTAACTAAATTTTGAAAATCCGATCTTTAGCCAGAAATTTGACAAACGATTGGCCAAGTTATAAAAAAATTGTCCGAATCACCTGGGTGATAGAAGGAATTGTACTCTAAATATTTTGTGGGTTTTTGGAATATGCAGAATCGGACACATTTGACCCCCCCCTCCTTTTGAAGTCAAAATTTCCAGTATACCCTTTCACTATAAACATGTTTCATGAGTACTAATTTCTATTTCTATTTTAAATATGCAGAATGCGAAACTGGTACTTAAATCACGCGATTGCGGTTGATATTTTCGCTACTAATGAGGTTTGTTTATCTATAAATTTTTTAGGTTGCTGATCACGAATTTTAAGGTCCCAGAGTCGGTCTAAGGGTAGATCACCCTTAAATTTGGAAATTCACTCTTTTAAGAGGTATTTAAATAATATTTTTAACAAGATTTATTAATGACAATTTAAGCAAGCTATAATAGGTTTTTTGGCAGGCTAATCACAAATTTGAGGGTCCCAAGTGTGTAAAGTTGATAAAACATCCCTAAATTTGTAAATAAGCCTTTATTTTTGCAAAACTTATATCCAAGCCTTTTCAAACGGCAGGATCATGATTTATAGGATTTTGGGGTCGCTGGTTACAAATTTAGAGAATTCAGGTCCATTAAGTTGGTTAAATGCCCTTAAATTTGCAAGTTCACCCTTATTTTTGCAAAATTATGTATACACGCTTTTTCAAACGGAAAAAACTAGTTTTCATAGTCTTCTTCAGTTGATGACTTATGGGGTATCAAACTTAAAAAATATTGGTGAAAGGTAAATATAATATAGTAATAGCAAGGCTTATATTAATATTTTTGCAAAAACCAAGATAAATTTGCAAGTTAAGGGTCGTTCAATTAACTCTAAAGCCTTGGAAATCCCGAATTGACGTAATCAGCTCAAAAAGATTATGAAAGTAAGTTTTTTTCGTTTGAAAAGGCTTGTATACATAGATTTGCAAAAATAATGGAGAATTTGCAAATTTAAGGATGTTTAACCAACTTTATGGGCTTAATTCTCCAAATTTGTAATCAGCAACCCCAAAAACCTATAATATGATCCTGCCATTTGAAAAGTCTTGGATATAAGTGTTGTAAAAGTAAGGGTTAATTTGCAAATATATATATATATATTAAAAATTTATATATATTAAAAAACCTATATGGGCATATCCTGAACGCTTAAATTGCGAAAATAACAAAAATATCCATTTTAAGGACAATTTAAAGGGTGAAATAGTAAAGATTTATGAGAAAGAAGTCAAAATTCTTGAAAAACGACCCAAAAAACGTATATGAACTTACTCTGAACGCTTAAAGTACAAAATTAGCAAGAACACCCCTTTTCGGGGGTAGTTTTAGCTATTTTAAGGGTGAAATACTAATTATTTATGAAAAAGTAGTCGAAATTCTTGAAAAGCGACCCAAAAAACGTATATGAACTTACTCTGAACGCTTAAAGTACAAAGTTAGCAAGAACACCCCTTTTCGGGGGTAGTTTTAGCTATATTAAGGGTGAAATATTTATTTTTTATGAAAAATAATTCGGAATTCTTGATTAGATGCACAAAAAACGTATAACAACGTACTCTGGGCGCTCAAAGTGTGAAAATAGTGAAAACACCCCTTTTAGGGGTAGGTTTAGCTATTTTAAGGGTGAAATATTGATTATTTATAAAAAATAAGTCCAAATTCTTGATCAGCGACCCAAAAAACCTATATAGGCATATCCTGGATGCTAAAAGTACGAAAATAGATAAAACGCCCCCTTTTCGGAGGTAGTTTTAGATATAAAGGGGTGTTTTATCTATTTTAAGGGTAAAATATTGATTATTTATAAAAAAGAAGTCCAAATTCTTGATCAGCGACCCAAAAAACTTATATAGGCATACCCTGGATGCTAAAAGTACGAAAATAGATAAAACACCCCCTTTTCGGGGGTAGTTTTAGCTACTTCAAGGGTGAAATATTGATTATTTATAAAAAAGAGGTCGAAATTCTTGATCAGCGACCCAAAAAACTTGTATGGTGCAAATCTGAGCGCTCAAAGTGCGAAAATGTAAAAAAAATAAGAGATTCGGCAAATTTTCTGGAAATTTGGCCAAATTTTTGGTCTAAAATAAGGGTAGGGATGATATTGAGGTTAAATTCGATGAAAATTTAAATATTTGTGCCCCCGCTAACCCCTAGGTACAGTTTATATGCCAAAAAATTAAATTTAAAGCATTAATTTAAAAGCGATTTAAAATATTTGGTAAATTTTCTGAAAAATTGGCCAATTTTTTGGTCATAAATATGGGCAGGGATAAACCTGGGGTTAAATCCGGTTAAAATTTCAATTTTCGTGACCCCAAAAACCCCTAGAAACAGTTTTTATGCCAAAAAACTAAATTTAAAGCAATAATTTAAAAGCGATTCAAAGTATTTAAAGTATTTAAATCGCTTTTTAAATCGCTAATTTTTTAAATCGCGTTGTCAGCCCCTCGATGTTACGACAATATATGTCAAAAAATAGGTATTTAGACAATTTTCTAAATAACGCTGTCACCCCAAGCCGATATTTTAGTTCAAAACTGAACTAGTATGGTAATTTTCACAGTGTATTTTTATCCTCTTAAATTTAATATTCAATTAAATAAAACAACTTTAACTTTAAAACAACTTTAAACTAATAAAATAAACGATATTAAAAAATTTAATAATTTATAAAGCTGTTTACATTTATTTTTTTATTTTTTCAACTTTGATACACAAACAAAATATCATAAATAGAAATAAAAAAGTAAAGTATTTTTAAATTAACTTTTTTTTTATTTCAATCTTCTGTATCTACTGCACTCTTCTACATAGTAAAATATACATTTTTTAATATAAAAAAAAAATAATAATAATCAACACTTTTTTCCAATCCTACAATTACGTAACTTCCTATTACTTTTAATATTTTATGCACTTTTTTATGCTACTAGCTAAAAGACAAATAAAATGACCGACTTTTTTTTTTTTACAGAAAATTGTATTTTTTAATTTTTTAGAATAATCATAATTTTTTATACTCTGACTTTTTTATTTCAAAAAAAAATGTCTAATGCAATAATAAAAAAAAAAAACTCTTGAAAGTTATAATTTATAAATATAAAGTTTATATGAACAAATTTTTTTTTTCTTTGAGGCTATTTCCATCGTTATATTATCAATCTAATCTCCTCTTTTTTTAATCTGCGAAAAAAAAATAGGTCGAGAGATCGAAGTTCTAGGAATCTCTAGTGAAATTTATATAAAAAGATAGGAAAAGAAAATGTCCTGTCATTTGGAAATATTAAATTTTTTTGCTTCTTGGAAAAAAAATATTTGCTTTTTTTTGTTTTAGAAAATGATTTTTCGTTCTAGTTTTTTTTTATAAAATGAGCTACTTTCTTTTTTGAAATGTATACAAAGATTAAGTCTTTGAATTTTATCAAAAGAATACTTTTGAAAATATTCCATTAACACTTAAAATACAAACCAAGTGATTCCTAATTTGATATTTTATTTTTTACATTTTTTCAAGGTTACATCCTTTTTTTTTAGAAAAATAAATAAAGTGAAAATTTTAAATTTACATTTGTTTGAAATTTATAAAATTTTTATTCAAGTAAAATCTTTGAAATGGATTAAAACCACATCAAAAGGCTGTAAAATTTAGGTTAATCAAAATTTATACCAAAATGTCATTTTTTTTTTGAAAGTTTTTTTTTTAATAAAAATGCGCTTTTAGCCTGCACTTAAGATTTTTATGAAATTTTTTTTTTATTTTTTTAAGTTTATCGTTACACACTTTCCAAGCTTAATAGAGTCACGAGTTTTATTGAAAAATTTATATTTCATGAAGCACTTTGTAAAGCAGTGTTTTGAAATCTAAAAAAGCTCTATTTTTTTTTCAAAAGCTATTCGATGTAAGTTTTTCAAACATGTTTTAGATTTAAAAATTCAACGAAATCAAAATTTTTATGTGAAAAATTGTTTAGGAGTCAGTGAGTATGCTTAAATTTTTTTACTAATTTTTAGACATAAAATAATTCTCATTATTTGACAGCCAATTTTGATTTTGAGCAAATTTTATAAACTTAGCTCAGTTTGGACCCAGTTGGAATATGGAGCAAGTTCATTAAGCCCATGCTAAGGATTTTACCAAAAAATTTATAATTTATAGATTTTAATACAAAAGGTATTTATAAACTATAATAATACCACAATTATTACTAAAGTAAAAAATATTTAAAAAAATTTTAAGCATTACAAGATAATTATTTCCCAAACATATTTAACATTTTAAAACGTAAAATTTAAAAAATCTTTCAAAAATAATTCTGATTTTATCTAATTTTTTAATTTTTCGTTTAAGTAGTTGTCAGATATTTAACACATGTAAAAAATATTTTTACACGAAAAAAAAAAGACTCGTTTATAATTTTTATTTCATTGCTGTTACACAACACGACTCTAGTATGTCATTCATGTGCATGCAATTAACAAAACTAAAATAAACAAAGTGTTATAAGTACGTACATACAACTTCTTGAGACAGAAAATTAAAAAAAAAAAATTATTAACATGCACGCGAATAAAAAAAAATTTTATAAATAATCTTGACCTTTGTACGTGTTCATGATCTGGAAGATCATTACTAATTTTTTTGTTACTCATTTTTTTCTAATCCTTGAAAAAATAAGAACTAATGATTTTTTTAAATATATAAAAGAAAATGTCATTTTTTAATTTTAATTTGAAAAAATCAATAAAATAATTTTAAAAATAAACGATTAAATAAAAATTTAGTTTTTATTTGTACATTTGAAGAAAAAAAATTTAGATAATATCGACCTAAATATACCACTAGAATTTAGATGATATTTACATTAAATATTTACTTTCTTTTATATAAGTTTTTTTTATTTTTTTAAATTAAAGAACAACATTACCTATAATAAAAAAATAACAATGAAATAAAATTATTTAAAAAAAAAACCCTTTTCTTTTATTTTTTAATTATGAAAAAAAAGAAATTCATTTAGTTATTTTATCTTCAATTTATTTTTATAGTTATTGGTATTTTACCGTTCTCTGTGTGTGTAAAGAAGAAAATTTATAGATAAAGAAAAAAAAAGAGCGAGTAATTTAAAATCTAATAAATGCAAAGGGTTTTAATGGAGGGAGTTAAATAAATAGTAGTTGCTGGGGTATTCTAGCTCTGGAAAGGATATTTCAAAATAGAGTTTTATAACCTCAAAATTATAATCAAGAATTTTGTACGCTTTTAAGGACGCTCTGGTCAATGAATTTCTGAATAATGTTAGAATAATTAGTTTTTTAAAAGAAAGTCTCAGAAACTCAATGGCGTGGTTCTTTCAGTCGGTAGTTTTGCAAAATTTAGAAATATTTGCGTGCCAAATTGTAACATTTAATACGAGCTCTTATAGGGAATATGGCAGCATCAGACATATATAGCACGCTGTCTGATGGGATTAAAATATAAAACTGAACTAACCCTAAGCCCTTTTTATACCTATTAATTTTTTTTAAATTCTATGTGCTACCAAAGAGTATAGTCAAAAAAATTTCTTAGATCTAGACAGGGCTTTATGGTACCTACCATAATGGCCCGTATATTCACCATTACCCGTATTAAATGGTGAATCTTTTGCAATCTCTAAATTTTGCACGATAACTGACTAAAAGAGACATTTTCGTGAACTCCTGAGACTTTCCTTTAAAAAACTGTATATAACATTATTCGGAAAGTCATTGGCCAGAGCGTCCTTAAGTTTCTCTTTTTAAGTTTTCAAGCGATTTACATGGCTTTCAAAGAGAAGTAAAATGTACTAAAGTGTAATATGGAAAATTTATAATTTTTTGAATTTTTAGGGTAATAATAAAGACTAAAATCACTTTTAGATTCAGAATTAATTCTAAGGTATGTTATTTCATGAAAACAAAGTACCTACACATTTTTTTTGTCTTAATTGGTTCGGAGATATTTTTTGTTTTTTTACTTGTAATTATAGATACAGAAAGCATAGAAAACTCATCATATTCCGTCCTTAAAGGTTTAAGCTTTTGCTTAACAACTTGAAAATTTATTTTTATTGAATTTTCACTTTTCCACCTTTTTACTTGGATCCTTTTTACTCAGACTCTGAAAATTTTAAATTACAAGGTTGATCCAAATAAATGATCCAAACCAAGAAAAATTTCATTTTTGTTCAAATAAGATTTACAAACTACTCAAATCTTCAAAAATAATTATTTCTAGTGTCACAAAACATTAAAAAAAAATACTCAGCTTTCTTTAACATACAGAAAACTAATAAAAATAAAAAACATCTTAATAAACCGGTTAAACCAAGATTAAAATACCGACTATATCTGGATATTTGTAATAAGTTTATTTGCGTTATGTCGATTAAAATTATTTAATGAAAAAGAAAAAAATTGATAACAAAAATTTATAATAAAATAAAAACAAATTTATTTATTATTTAACTCTGAATTAATCAACATTTACGTATAAATAAAATAAATTTAAAATATGTTTTTTTTAATTATTATTTTTATTATCATAACCACAACAGATGAATATAAATTAATGGTATGTAATTATGCAAATAAAATATTGTAAATAAATTTTTAAAAAAATATTTTTAAACAGGTACGTGAAAAAAGAAATTTACCATTGGATAAAAGTGAAATAAATGATGAAGTAAAAGCAGAAAAACAAATATTCGTTATTAAAATAAAAAAATGGAATTATGATAAATGTATGTATTATTGTAATTGTGGTTATTATAATATTGGACAGTTTAAATTATTACAATTAAAAAATAATCCTGGTTTATTAATGACTGAACGTGATATTTGTTTAAAAAAATGTCATTGTAGTAATGATGATAACGTTATGGTTAAAAAAGTTGTTTAAATTTTTGGTTATTAAAAATAACACTCATTAACTCAAAGATTTAGGTCAAGATAAAGTACATTAAAATCTTTAAATTCACCCACATTATAATTTTTTGTTTTGTTTTGTGGATAGACTATATCAGAAACAGTCAAAGAAGCAATTGTTTGTTGAGGAAAGGAAAAAGCTTTTTAAGTGTACTAAGAAAAGTACAGTTTTGTGAAAAACAATAGACCAGTAAATGTGATTAAAAATAAATGCAATTCAAGTAATTTGTGAAATAGTGGTTTATTTAACAAGTGCATAAAAAATATTCATTATCTAACGTGGTTCTGAGGCAAAGCAGTCGATAAAAAGATGCATGAAAAATAAGTATTAAAAATTAAAAGAAAATTTCGTGTCGATAAGTTGTTTTGCATGAAGAATTCAAAAAAACAATAGAGTGATTTCTGTATTAGAAAAAGGGATAAACATGTTTTTAGAATTATTTCTGAAAGTGAATTTTTAAAAAAAGGGAAGAAAAGATAGTTTACAAAAATTTTTTACAATACAAACTTCTCTCAAAGGCCATAGACGGCGTTGCTAAAAATTACTCAATTAAGTATATAATTTGAGTTGCCTGATAGAAAAAAAATTCAAAAAACGACTTAAAAAACTTTTTTCGGAGTCGTAATTAATTTCAAAAACGCTATAATTTTAGGTTGAAAATTCTTGATTTCTCTTTTGTTTATATTTTTTGTTTAATAATCAGTAGTCGAAGAATCTACTAAATTAACTCTTGAAAAAAATTAATCTTATTTAGATGACCATATTAATTGATTTACTTTGCCCGCCTATTAAACATTTTTGTTCGGGGTCTACTAGCCCATAAAATCTAATAACTATCAAATTGATGCTTTCTTCAGGCAATTTTTAGCTACGCAATCTGTAACCTATGGGGTACTTTAATTAAAAAAACAATAAATTCAGTATCAAAGAGCTTTAAGCCCCGCGGGAGATCAAAAAAATTTTCACCAGATTTTTTGAATTTTCTTTCATAATTCACTTTCAAAAATTTCTCTAAAAACTCGAATCACCAAAAGTTTTTTCTTAAGGGCTACTATCTTTTAGTGGGTCAAGTATGCTCTCAGGCATCGGAATCTATACTAAAAGTGATTTTATAATAAGTAAAACTAGCTGCTAATAAAAAAGTAATTTGAATTTCAAATAAAATAAAAATGAATTCATTTTTTTATTGTATCATAATCTTTAAGCTCTTGTATCATAACTTATAAATTTTATTATGCCATATATATGAGCTTTAGTTTTTTTTCCCGCATAAAAAAAAATTTTTTAAATAAAAAAAAAATTAGGTACAGAGTACTGAGATATTTAATATAAAATAAAAATTTATGTGTAATCTGGAAAGAAATAAAAAAAAATGAATAAATTTAATGGCAGATGGTTATAATTGGCAACACTGATATTTTTACATAACCTTAATTTATAAATTATTATATTTTAAAAAATTGTAAAAAAAATAATTCTGTTTGTTATATAAAATTTAAAATGCAATTTTTTGGTTGAATAAATATAAAAATGTAAATTACATTCTTTAAAAAATAATTTAGGTTAAAATTTAATTTAAATCCAAATAGAATAAAAAAATAAAATAAAAGGATTTAAAAAGGATAAAGTCATTGAATTTAATAAAAAAAAGTTTATAAAAATATATTTTAATATGTAACGCGCATGTATATTATTTTATAATAATAATAAAAATAAAATTTTCCAATTGTTACATACAACCAGCAGAAGATCAACTCTTGTCTCATTGCGCAAGAAAAATACAAAGATGCGCGCGCCGATATACAAAACGTGCATAACTAAAAAAAATATAATAATGTAGTTTCCTTTCTACGTAAAAACTGTTTACATTTATTAATTAAAAACAAAAAAAAATTATTATTTAACCTCAATAATAATTAATATTAATTATGATATTTTATTAGAAAAAAAAACATGTTTTTTTCATTAAAAATAAATTAAAAGTGATTATTTCATTTATCTTGAAGTTCCTGGTTTGTGTGCATCAAAATCTAGGATTTTTTGAACGGTGAACTTGAAAATGCTTTTTTTATACACTCTTTTCATGTTTGTTATTGTCAGTAACGAATATAAAATTTTGGTATGTTTTATTAAATTAATTATAATTAATTTTGATTACTTAATTATTAATAATTTTACTGTTTTTTTTCTCAATAGAATCGAGAGAGACGTTACTTACCAATAGAAATAAAAATAAATAGACAAATTGAAGATTTAACAGATGGAACATGGGATTATGAAAAATGTGTGTCGTATTGTAATTGTGGTTATAAAAGAGATGGTAATTATTGTATATTTATGACAAGAGTTAATCCAAAAGCAACAACAATAGCAACAAGAGATACTTGTTTAAGTAAATGTCAATGTAGTGATGATCAAAGTATTTCTATTAAATTAATAACTGTTACTGAATTACGTCCATGTCCAGCTTCTTAAATTTTTGTTTATTTAAATTTTTATTTGGACATTATTTTTAATTGTTTTTTCCGGATTAATTAATTAAAAATGTAAATAAATTTATTATATTTTTATAAAATAAATCTTTGTTGTATATATTTTAATTAATTGTTACATATGAATAAAATATATTTTAAAATTATTATTATTACTATCAGTTTTGTTATTTTATAACCTAAAACAATGACGCCTTTATTTATTGTATAATTAAACAATAAACTTTTGTTTTTGATTATTATAAACTTTTACTGCACTTTTGTTTGAGTTTAATCATTTTTGTAATTTTATTACTTTATTTAATATGTTAATTTAAAGGTATATGGAAATTTTAAAATCAATTTAATTTCAAACTGAACGCCGGAGAATTCGATTCCGGAGTCAAAAATTCAATTTAATCTATTACATTCAACTTCTTGTTGGCACTCATTGTAAGCCTAGTTTAAATTAACTTTTGGACCCCGGAATCGAATCCTTAGAGAAATTTTCATGAGGAAAAATATTTCTTAGTGCAAAATTAGCAATTAAGAGTAAAAATAAAGAAAAATTACTACTATAAAAGTGTTATTTTTTACATCGCTCATTTTTTCATGAATTATGTATATTTGATTTTTTATTATCTCGCTAAAAATTAGCCCTTTATTAACAATGGCCAAAAAATGAAAATGCTGCCAAAAATCGAGAATTAAGCCTAAGGATCCGAATTGCAGAGTCTTTTATTTTTAGCAGTGCTCATGGGAAAAAATACTTTCAAACCGATTTGAAGAATCGACTTTTACTATTCTGTCATGAATTAATAAATTGTTAATAAATTAATTAATAAATCATAATTAATAATTAATTAACTAATCTGTCATTTACTTTTTTCATTGTTAATTTGTAAGATTTATATAGTAAATGTAAATAATTTATTAGTGAATTTAACACTGGTTTGAAAGTTTACAAACCATTGTAAACGATTGTAGTACAATTTTCCCAATTTAAGTTTTCAGAAGTACATTTTCCCAAAATAAAAGATTCGCAAAGGAAATTTTTCCTGGAAAAAAAATAATCACATTTTTAAATTATGTGTAACTGTAAAACAATAAAACAAAATTACTAAATTTTTTTTTTATGATCCCACGAAGTTCAGTAAAAGTCAGAAGAAACTAAAAAAAAGCTTCAAAAAAAATGAAGCTTCTAAAGCTCCGATTAAAAAAGAAAAATTAAAAGATGCTATTACTCAAGTTTTAAGTAAGAATAGTAAAACAAAAGAAGAATGAGGTACTTCTAAGTTAATTATTGATGTCGAAAAAACTTCGGTAAAAGTTGGAGTTAAAATGTTGTGCCAATTTTATCTCCAATTTTGAAGTATTTTTAAGAAAATCCAGGTAAAAAAATGTAGGTAAAGCTCAAAGGGGAAGAGGAAGAAGAATAGTTCAAAGTTACGAACCCTTCCTGTGGTATCAATATAATGCATGTTAGACAGAAAAACCAGGACTAGCAATGCCTCAAGAGATGGCACAACAGATTGCAGTTGATTGTAGGCAAGAAACATCCGAATTTACTATTTTCTTAACGAGTTGAGTAAAGAAGGGGTAGACAAGTAGGTGATGCTTAGAGGAGTGGGGTTCGGACAAAAAATAAGGAAACGATAGGATACTAAAAAGAAACAAATTTGCCCCCCCCCCCCTTTAAATCGAACACATTTTACCCCCTCCCCCCTTGATTTTCAGATTTCCAGGGTATCCCCTGCCTATAAATTGAAAATTAAATACACTGAAAGTTTTTCGGTTGATTAGCAAAATGACGAGCTTATTTGGAAGATAGTTCAAGAATTCCAGGAGGCCCATTGGAATGAAGTAAAGGTATCGGAGATACTTTTTAACACGATAACTCAACTAAAGGTTGTATTGGGCCTTTAGCAAATTTTTTGTGGTGGTATCCCCATGTTAATTGTTGTCGAAACGAAAAAGAAGTGATTTAATTTTAATCACCGGAATTAATATATTTTCAAATTTTAAAGTTAAAAAGGAGAAAAATTAATCATTTATAAATCTCTTTTGTTCTTGTATAAGCGCAAATACCACAATAATTATTTTTTAAAAAAATCACTAATGATAATATTTCAAGACGTTTTTGTTTATAAAAATAACAAAGAAACGTGAGTTATTTAAAATTTTATTTTATCATAAAATTAATTATCAATTTTCACGTTCAAAATATTAAAAATAAATTAAGATAATAAATGAAATTAATTTTTATTTAGTTTTCATTCAGCCATGAATTTAAAATTCATTGTTTCATTAATATTTTATTTAATAATAATTAATTACGTTACATGTGTTAGTTTGACAAACAAGGTACAATTTTTTAAAATTATTGTAATTCTCATGTAAACAAATTTATTTTTTTATAGTTTCGAATAAAAAGAGGATTATTAAATGATAAAAAAATGAATGAACAAATAAATAAAATGAATAAACAAATAGAAGATTTAACGGATGGTAAATGGAATTATGGAAAATGTATTTTAAACTGTGATTGTGGTTACAAAATTGATGATAAACATTGTATATTAATGACAAGAATTAATCCAAAACCAACAACAATTGCAACAAGAGATACTTGTATGAAGAAATGTAAATGTAGTTTTGATCAAAGTGTTACTATTCGAATAACATCTGTTAGTGAATCACGTCCATGCCCTGTTTAATTTTTATACACTTTTTTATTAATTTTTTAATAAAGCTTATATAGTAAAAAGTATATTATTATTTTACAATGAGAAAATGATCCTTTTGATGCAAAAGTAAATAATCTTAAAATCAGCCCTAAAATGATTTTCTATTTGCCGCGAAAGGATCGTTTTCTCAATGCACATTAATTCATAATGAATTTTTATTTGAATAATTGAAAATATTAATATTCTTATTTCTTATATTAAATATTAACGATTGACTTTGCTTCTGATTCCACCAATTGTGATTTTTGCTGCTTTAAAATTTAATTATTAAGATAATATTATTTTAATTATTATTAAGCATCAAGGGTACTAGAATTTTTTTGCTTGTCTAGTGTGACAGGAAGGATTTCTATCACATTAATCAAATTTAAAATAAAATAAAATTTTAAATTTAAAACTTTTAAGCGCTCTTTGGAACCATTATTATGTCGGTTCCTTCGGAACGAATGTGATTTTGGACTTCCGTAAGGGAGGAACCGATCTACACAATTACTGTAGAAAATTCTGTGTATATTTAAATCACCGAGATATAAGGGGACCAGATTTTGCTTTAATGAAAGTTAAACAAAATCACGCTATGGTGACATCGATTTAGTCAATCCTCAACCAACTGAAAACTCTACGTGGAGTTGCAACATGAGTTGCGTGGAGTTGCAATGGAATATGATGAAGTTGCAGTGGAGTTTCACTCCATGTAGCTCATGTTGAAACTCCACGTAGAGTTTTCAGTTGGCTAAGGGTTGGATTTAGTTTTTCTTTACGTTTTAAGTCATTTGCAATCGATTGTACATAAAAAAATTCTTCTAGTGGTTTTTATTTTCAGTGTAGATTTCTTTTAAAGCATTTTCACAAGGGCTGAAAATTTTATTGGTTTAAGGTAGAGCAACGCTCTTTAATTATAAGAAACTTAAATTAACGAGCTGTATAACCTTAATGAATAGCTTGGAACTTCAATGAGAAAAAAAAATACGTTCATTGAATAAATCAGTTTAGGTAATGGTTTGTAAACAATAAACTGTAAAAAAAAGTCCTCTCTGACTCAATCTGAGTTTTTTACTTAACGTAATTTTTTTTTTCTTAGGCAGCAAAAACGTTTATTTTTGTCGAAGAAAAACCGAATACTGCCTTTGGCCATAATACGACCTTGGATGATATCTGAAGTGCGATTGGGACAGCTTTTAATTTCGCTGGCTGAGAGTCATAATAGACTATTTTTTTAAATATTATCCTTTTTGCGTAATTTAAAGTATTTTAGATTTTTCAACTTATATTATAGTTTGTTGCAAAAATATAGTATATAACTTAACAAGAATAACCAGTGCCGGATTTAGGCTTGAAGGGACCTGTAGGCACCCAATGTTAAACAACATTTTTGGGTCCCCTTTCTAATGGCTTAATTTGTGGAGGCAGTGCATACTGTGCCTCAATGGCAATCCGGTACTGAGTATAACCAAATTAAACTCAATAAAACCTAATTATTATAAGGCTTAATATGAATTATGACATGCTTTTTTGCATAGTTTTGTATCATAATATAGCCAATTTTTATAATATCAGTTTAGTAAATTATTCATTCAAAAAAAAAAAGAATAAACATTTAAATCATGTAAACATTTTTACTATCAAAAAAATTCGTGCACATAAAAACGTATAAAAAACATGCATAAAATTTTTAATTGTTAATATTATACTTTGGTAATAAAATAATTTCAAAAAAGAGTAAATAAAAAAATTGCATTTAATTGCTTAGAAAGCTTCAAAATTATTCAAAATGAGTACCAAAATTATTCTGCTATTTTTATTTTATTTAATAAATTATGTTGGATGCTACGAATGAGGTATAATTTTAAAAATTATTATTAATATTCTAAACTAAATTAGTTGTCATTTATAATTTACAGCCTTGAATAAAAAGAGGAAGGGACATAGTAAAACCAAAAAATTAAGGGATACAAATCAACGATTTATCAGACGGTTTATAGAAATTTGAAAAATGTAATTGTGGTAATCAAAGAGAAGGTTGGGTCTGTGGGTCACAAACGATAAAAATTCAGAAGCATTAACGTTACTTGTGTTCATAAATGTAACTGTTACCACAATAGAAAATTATCAATTAATGCTAAAAATTCAAAAAGACCAAAAAATTGTTCATTTTTTAATATTAATTAAAAAAAATTATAAAATTAAATAAATTATTATCGTTGAAAAGCTGAAATCAATAAATAAAATTTTTTAATTAAGTGAATTTATTATCTATTTTCAGCAACTGAATAAAATCGAATAATAAATAAAGTTTAAAAAAAGATAAAACTTTTGAACTAAATCTTATTCTTAAAATAAAAAATATTTGATTTTATTTTTGATTAAAAAAAAAAACTGTAATATATACTTGAGTTTATATCTGATAATCGTTAATCCACAAGGGTTCTAAAAGAAAGTACGAGTATCAATTTCAACGTCTGTTTAAATCGTTTATATACTTTTAAAGCCTCCTTAGGTCAGGTCACGTCTATAAATGTTCCAAATCTTCTATCTTTTTTTTTTATATTCATAATCCTTTAAAATAGCCATTTTTTTTATTAAACGTTCGTGATATTTCAGTTTAAATCATCATTAAAGATAACAAATTTTTCTTAAGGAACCATATGTTAACATGTTCATACAATTTATTTATCTATTGCATGCTTTTTTTATTTTCATGAAAAAAAATCGATTTTTTTATAAAGTTTTGTTATTTAAAAAGTTTTTTTTTAAAATATGCAGTTTATATTCAGTTTACGTTGATGTAATATAAAAAGTTTTTTTTTTTTTTCTTTAATGTGTGCATCTGTCACTTTTTTACAGCTTTTATTTTTTAGTATCTTTTGAATTATAAATAAATTTAGATTTTTCTTTTAATTTAAACTTTTTTTTCTATCTCTTTTAAATCTTTCTAATTAGGTTTTTTAACTTTGATTTACTGCTTAATTTTAAATTACTCGATTTTTCTAAAAAAAAGAGATTGTATTTTTGCTAATTAATTAATTAATTAATTTTTTTTAAATCTTGGGTAAAATAAAAAAAAAATTCGCGTGTAAAAATAAATAAAATTTTTTTTCTGCTCACTCAATCTAATTAAACAAAAAGATAATTAACCAAAAAAAAAAGGAAAAAAAAATAATTAATTAACTTTTTTTATTGTACATTGATACACATAAATAATTACAAAATGTAGGTACTTGAAAAATATTTCTATTAATTTTTTGTCATTTAATAGCTCCAGGGTCAGGCTTTCATTAAAATTTTTTTTATTCGTTTCTGTTAGAAAAAATTTTAGTTCATAAAGACAAAAACTAAATTTTCACACGTTATACTTTTTTTTTATTTTTTATACATGTATGATGATTTTACCTCAGGGAATAGGTTACTTGGATTTATATATATGTCGCAGCCCTATAGACGAATCCGCTTTATAGCCTATAAGGCGGCTTATAGACGAATGAGTCTCGAGCGCGGTGCTCGAGCTATAGGGCTAAACCGCGTCAGCTTTATAGGCTATCGGGCGCCTTATAGCCTATAAAGCTGATTCGTTTTAGCCCTATAGCTTGAGCCCCGCGCTCGAGACTCTAACAGTTGTTCAAATAGCCGTAAAATGTTTTAATTCATATTAATTATCAATAAATAATTATTATTATTAATTTTATAAAGATATTTTATATCATATTTAATAATAGCATGATAATTTTTAATATTTATTTTGTGATATATTTTTATTATAATTATTATTTAATAAATTTTATTTACATTTATAGTGAATTGAATACAATTTATAAGTAAATGATAACAAACTTCGTCAACATTATTTTTGATTTATAAAGATAAGAAAATTTGTATTTAAATTTATCGGATGGTCATATACCATTTTTAAATATTATTTTAGTATAGTCATTGGTTCTTAATCGCTAACGTGTATTTCAAATCAAAACGCGTATTTAATCAAAAGTTTTTAAAATGACAGAAAATGGTGAAAATTCAGTTATTGATCAAGTTTCTGAAGATTTTGATTTCGTGGATAAAAATAATTTCTACGAGAAACTTTTTGAATTATACCCTAAGAGAAATAATAAATCGGTTTGGACCAAATCTCAGGAACAATTGGTACTTAATTATCTTAACGAATTTGATGATCCTAATGTTAAAAATAATACTTCTCATTATCATTATAAAGAGAAATATGAAAAAATTGTGGTCAATAATCAAGTGAGTGTTATTTATAAAAGAAATAGTGATAAAGATCCATTTATTCAGATAGTACCACTAGAAGAGTATTATGAATATTTACACAAAGCTCATAAAAATACAAATCACGGGGGTCGTGACCGAATGTTTTATTATTCACGAGATTATTGGTCAATTTCAAAAAAAGCTTGCGAATTATTTGCGTCACTTTGTGAGACTTGTGAGAATATTATTTACTTGTTTTTTTCAGTGGCAACATAATACTTCATTACATAGAATTATTAATCGTACTCCTTATCAAGCTGTACTTGGAAAAATTAAGTGTGGGTTGGAAAGTACAACACTGCCTAAAGCAATTATTGACTCCTTAGTTACAGAAGATGATTTACATACGGCTTTGGAAGAATATAACATGGCTTCGCTCGAAGAAAATGAGACAGAAAAGAAAATTATTTGCATTAAATGTGGGTTGCAATCTGTTGAAGAAATTTGTCAGCTATGTAATAGACAGCAATCGTTAGAAGAAGTACAAAATCAGTGTTTCAAACGACAGAAGATTCATGCAGATAAAATGTGTAACTTTTCCGAGCAGCAGTTTCCAGTTCTTAAAGTTGGCGATAATGTAACCTTACGTGTTCCACCTGTAGATCGAGGGCCGTTAGATTTTTCTAACTTAAAAGCTGTTATAAAAAGTTTTAAAAATGGAGTTTACCAATTGGGTACAAAAGATGGTATAATAAAAGGCTGGTTTCCTCGAACAGAAATCCAAATAAGTAATACAAGTACTCTCAAATTAACGGATGTTTCTGAAGAAATTTTGACTTTGCGTGAGGCAGCTGCTAAGCAATCATTATCAGGTGGACAGGGTGTTATGAAGTGCAAATGTAAGCCAGCAGAAAAGCAATGTCAAACAAGAAGATGTGCATGCTTTAGAGCTGAAAGGCTATGCAGTTCAAGATGCCATTCGAGCCTCACGTGCAAAAATAAATAAAAACCAAAAAAATTTTTGACGATAAAATTAATGTAAATTATTTTTTTATGCTATTATTAAATATGATATAAAATATCTTTATAAAATTTTAATATGTAAATAAATGTTACTATTAAATAATAACAAAAATATAAATAATATAAAGAATTAATAATAATAATTATTTATTGATAATTAATATGAATTAAAACATTTTACGGCTATTTGAACAACTGTTAGAGTCTCGAGCGCGGGGCTCAAGCTATAGGGCTAAAACGAATCAGCTTTATAGGCTATAAGGCGCCCGATAGCCTATAAAGCTGACGCGGTTTAGCCCTATAGCTCGAGCACCGCGCTCGAGACTCATTCGTCTATAAGCCGCCTTATAGGCTATAAAGCGGATTCGTCTATAGGGCTGCGACATATATATGTATATATATTTTTTATTGATTTTTATGCTTAAAATCTTTATATTATTCAAAGTGTCTCATTTTTTTAGACTTTGGAGTTGATACGATTGATTTTCATGGAATAGAAATACAGAAATATTAATATAGTAATTTACATAACAAATTTTAAACGAATTTACATTTAAAGCGATAAGTGATGAAATATTGCTTTCAAGTATTGAAAAGTAATTTTTTTTTATCAGGTTTTAAATTTTTGTTTCACAGAATTTACAAGCATTGAATTGATTCTTTAAAATAAAATTATTTATAAATCTTGAAATGATGTAATTTACAAAAAGTTGATACGCCAGAGATATAGTAGAGACGTTATTTACACGTGTTACTTAATTGCGTAATTTTATTTAAAGTCTGACGTAACTTGATTTTAGTTTGGGCTTATTAGAAATCTTTGAGTTTGATAGCTTATCACTACCCCAGCTTAATACTGTATTAAGTAGATATTTTTGAAAAATTTTTTATCTGTGAAATTTTTTACACTAAATGATGATACTAAAATCCGAAAATAGCATTAAATTTACGATGTTTTTTCATTTCAATTTTCAAAAAATTTATATTTTATATTAATACAATATAGGTAGTCTTAGTTCAAATATTTATAAGACTTGTTTCAATTTATTGAGAAACATTGTTATAATCCAAAATTAATTATTTGCTATTTTTTTCAGATTAAAAAAAAAATGATTAATACTGTGATTTCTTTATTCTTTCATTTGACCTATACTAATTTTTCGTAAAACTTCACTTACTTTGCTCAAATTTAATGTTTATGCGAATATCTTGAAATGTCTTTCAGTAACCTTTAAATACTTTGATCATTGAGCCTTCAGCACTAATAAATAAACTAATTAAAATTTCAAAATTAATTATTAAATTCTATTATATAAAAAAAGTTGTAACTACCCAAATAAAAGTCTCTATTTTAATTTTGCAAATAAATGGGAGTTAAGTTTTTACTGTAACTCGTGTATCACAAATCTCAAACTTGCTAAATTTTAGTTCTGCAATATAAATTTTTCAGAGGGTCAATTATTAATGTAATGTTATTTCACATTTAAAACTACTCTGTAAGAAAAGTAAAAGAGGGTCAGAATCCCTTATTTCCAGAATTTTATACTCGTGCCTAAAATTGATAGACCTGAAAAAAAGTACAACTGATTTCTGGGGTACTTAAAATTATATGAATCAAGGAACAGATTTTTAACGCGTCAGCTATTGAAACGGAGAATTTGATGCTTATAAAAAATTTTAATTTCTGTTCAAAAACAATTGTTCTTGTATCTTTTTAGAAATTATTGAATTTTTATCTAGTTTATCTACACATTTCAAAGGGTTATTAGCTATTATTTAACATTTCATCGATCGAATTAATTTAATAAAAAAATACTTAAAAAATGTTATTAAAAAAATAAAAATATAAAACTTTTATCTCAATTTACCTAAAGTTAAGTATCAGCAAATAAATTTTAGTTGCACTAAAGTTTACATGAGTAAATTGCTCTTGAATTTCGGTTGATGCTTTGAATTTTATATAGAAAATACTTGAGTTTCAAGTGAATTATACTTTCATGTTAATCTATATATATATATATATATATATATATTCTTGACAAACTGTGCTTGAATCTAAAGCATTTGGTTCAATTTCAATTAAGGTACTTAAAAATATCAGGTATTTTACCGTTAATGGAATTTTTAATTTAGGTAAAAAAATTTAAAACATGGATGACTTAAATTTACTTGTACTACTTAATTTTTGAATATTACATGAAAATTTAAAAATAAAATTAATTTTTATGTATGTAAAATAAATCAATGTCAAAAAAAATGTTAATATTAAGCATGTAACACGCTCATATTTTAATTTTTTATAAGTCAACCTGTCAAGTATAAAAAAATTTATTTTTCTAAATTTTTTATTATAAAAATGATTTTTATTACATTTTATTACTAAATTTTAATTACATCCGGGTATAATATTATCATTTAAAGTTACTTTAAATTTTAATAATTGGAACATTTTTTATTACCCTAAAATAAAGGCAATTTTAATATGTTGATACTCGTTTTTGTTAATAACTGTGTCAAACTTTTCATTTTTTATTTTTTGTATTTCAATTTTTTATTTTAATTAGGCATAAAAATACTTATAAATAATAAAAATAAAATGAATGCAATTACAATATTGATCTTTTAAGAAAAAAAATTTAAAGGTCGCTTTGAGATTCTTTACACAGTAAAAAAAATTTACACAATAATATTTTTACTACACTTGTAATAAATTTTTTTATTGATTTTTCACCTAGAGAAGATCCAACTTAGCTCCAAAAACGAATATATGTTTGTAATACAGATTGAGCCGCATCTGTGTGAACAAACAATAAATTTTTAAAAATAAAAATACTAAACTGTAGTAATAATATTCAGGTATATTTTTTTTACTGTGTAGTTAAAGCAATTTAAAAAAATATATTTTTTAATTGGAGTTTTATAAATATTTATATTTATTTATTTGGTTTTTTTATTTGCTTTTAAAATTTATTCAATTTATTTTATGCAAATTGTGTTTGGGTAAAGGAGGAAATAATGGTATAGCTTAAGATAAAATCCTGAATTTTTTTAAATCACTATTCAACTTTTTTTATTTACTTTTATTGAAAAGTGAGGAAAATCTTTTCATTGGGGTGCAATTATAACAGAGAAAATAATTCATGAAAAGCATAGTAAAAGGTACTTTTCGATTTTATTTGTGATTAGTATTTTACGGTGCTAGATTGAAAGCACAAGAACCCGGTGTGATTTTGCATATTCAGGAGTGTATGGAAAAACAGTTTTTTTAGTACCCTACGATTTAACTTCGATTTAGCAAATATTTGTAAATTACCCATCAAAAGATTGGGATTTTTTTAAAATAACTTTTTTGGACCTTTGTTTAAATTAATTTCTGATAAAATTATTTAATTTTTTAGAAATATTTAAATAGTCCTGTTAAGATTGATCTCGTGTTTTAGTAAATTCGTAAATTTTATTTTATTTTACCAAAACACTGTTTGTTACTCAAATTATTTCTTATTCCATAGTAAATTTCAAAAATTTGATTGGATTCTACATTACCGTATTTAACAGAAAAATAATTTTCCTAAAATTCAATTTATTAGGGCACTTTTAATGCAATTTCAATAAGTTCAACAATTTAGGATCCCTTTTTTATGGTACCAAAATATTTGGTGGTAGCTTGTAGATTATTAAAACTTTGAGAATTTTTTTTGTGAATGGACCTAACGCAAAGTTTTAGTTCAGTTTATTCTGAACCTGCCTAATTCTATCCCATTAAAATTCATTTATACCAAAAAAAATAATAACAATAAATAATACCAAAAACCATAAATTTTCCTTCCAAATTACGCTTAAAAATAGAAACCGACAAAAAAAAGATGAAAATAAACAATATAGACTAGAAATTGTAAGTCCATTTATCAAACCGACATAAATACCAAACATTAGTCTGTGTACAAGTTTTCTTACGTATTTAGTACATAAAATAAAGAGAAGATAAATAAAATACTAGGTATATATAAAAAAAAAAAACAAGAAAATTTTCTATCAAAAACGTGTATTGTTTTTACAAATAATAAAAATAACTAAAGAATAAAGAAAAATAAAATTGATGCCAATATTTTATTTCTTCAACTTTTTTTTTTTCTAAAGACAAACAACAATAAATAAAATAAACTAACAGAATATACCTATATTTTTAATTTATTAAATTTAATATTAAAATATATTTTATTTATTAAAGTTTAAAATAATAATAATAATAATAATAATTTAACTATGCATATAAAGTAATAAAACGATACTTGAACTATGAGTAATTAAAAACTTTTGATAAACGTGATATGCAGTATGAATATATGAGAATATACATGCATATAAAAGAGTTTGAATATTTGAAGTAAATTGTTTAAAGCATTAATTATAGAGTCGATATTTGATTGTTATCAAACTAAATTATATTTATCGAATTTATTTTCCATATTAAGAAAAACTTTATTTTATGAATTTGTGTTTAAATTTTATGATAATTTGTGTTATTATTCTGTTTACAGAATGTATATTTTATGGTACCTTGATGTAATGTTATTTAAATTTGTAATAAATGGTTGCACAAACACCAAGAATGACATTCTTTATTTGGAATACATTGAACTTGAAACTAGTGTCCGTTATTCATATCGAATTTTTTTTATAACTAATAACCTCAAAGTGAAAGATATGCGAAAATAATGTTTTTGAACTAAGATGAAATCAAACTTAAATTAGTATAAAGCCTGTGTTGAAGATAAGGAAATTGTATAAGATTTAATTAGTAATAATAATACGATCTCCTATATTTATAATGTTGCAAAGTCATTTTACTTGCGAGAAAAATTTCATATTCTATATTTTAACTCATATCCCTCCATGTATTCTTTTCATAACGATCCTTTTCTTCACAATTTTTCCTAAAGTCAGTTGTGTCACGAGATCAATAAGTACTTAAAATATTTGTTAATATTTTGCTTTATGCATGTTGACATTATAATAATTATTAAAATAAAATCTTTATCAAGTATCATGTTATTTGTCAGAGCTATACCAGCCTGAACGACATTTTGTAGGTATAATAGTTACAGCTCTCATATGATCGTTTGATTCAAAATTATATTATTTAAAAATAAAATCTTGTTGCTAAAAATTTTAATTCAAATATTGCTATGTAAAATGTATGATCTTATTTGCATTTATATTGATCAAAATATTTATGGTAGCTTTGTGAAATCTTGTGTTAACTGATGCAATATGCATATGCATTTTTGACTTACTGTCTAAAAGTATTTAGCAATATTTTGATAACCAGGCTATTTTTTTGGCGAAATTGTTTGTGGTGAAATTGTAGCCTGAAGCGGAATTGGTACCACTTTAAAAATTCCCTATGATCTATATGTACAATTGTACACAGAATGTAAAAATAATTGTGCTTCTTTGATCATACGAGAGGAAAAAAAGTTTTGATAGTTTTGAAGTTAATTCAGCTTATAATTATAAATGTGTCTTTAAAATTGTAACACATTGAACGATTATTACGGTGTATGGGCCAGGAAATACCTGTTAGACCCACTAATGATTCTTTCAGGTGTTTCCAAGATAAAGCATAGTTTTTATCCAATTTTTACTTTACATATTTAAAAAAAAAAAATCAACAGTTTATATTAAAATTGTCCTTTTTTGAGGAGCGAATTCAGCCCTAATGAGTTGATTTGATATAAACTTATATAGTTCTTATTTTTGTATTTTTGTATTTTTTTAATTTTTAAATGTAAATTAATTTTTTAAGTTTTGTTTTAGTTTTTGTATTATTTTTTATATTATTTAGTGAAGATTATGTCACTTGACAGCAAAAAATAAAAATCTATCCTGTACGACATTTTGTATTCACTTTTTGCTGTAGCTCATAGCTCATTTTCACCGTTAGATTCTCCAAAATAAAATTTACAGAAATATAATAAGGTTTAGTTTATTGACTTTTTGTATCAATGCCAAAAAGACTTATTTTAAATTATTTACGCAAAGAAGGAAACAGTCAAATATTAATTTTTGTAGAACTAGTAAAAATTACCTTTTAAAATATTCCTAATCCGAATTTCTATTTGGGTAAAAAAATTTGGTGCAAATATTTCATTCAAAATAATAGAATTATCTTTCACGTTTATTGTTGAGAGATTAAAAGCCATCTTCATAATTTTTTTTTCAAGTTCAGAAGAATATTAAAAAGCAGTAAGTAATGTTTGGATTCTTTTAACATTTTTTTTAAATTTACGCCTAAACTTTAAATAAAAGCAGATCAAAAATCAATACTTGATCATTTCTGCCTTAAATTATAATTTATATAATAATCATAAATTGCATATTTTTTGACATTTTAAAATCTGAATCAGATCTTTCAAATAAATGTTTGATGCGTGAAGGTATATTGCACGCAGGAATTCACTTCAATTAGAAAAATTCGTATTTACAACCTGATTTCATTTTTCAGATCTTATTTTTAATCATTGTAATATAGGCGCCAGCCATACTAATCTCGCCCAAAAATTAAATTTCTTTTTCCGAGGATAAAAATAGGTGGTATTTATGTTTTTTGGCCCGCTGAACACGAATCCGGGGTCCATTTTGCGAATTTCGTGGTCAATTTTTTGTTATTAACAAATTATTGGCCAATTTTGCAATAATTTGTTAATAACAAAAAATTGACCACGAAATTCGCAAAACGGACGCCGGATTCGTGTTCAGCGGGTCGAAAAACATAAATACCACCTATTTTTATCCTCGGAAAAAGAAATTTAATTTCTTAATTTTTGGGCGAGATTAGTATGGCTGGCGCCTAGACTATTGTAAATATAGAATCTTTTCTTAAATATTTTGAGAAAATATTTCGAAGACATTTTTAACCGAAAAAAATCGATATTCTAATAATAAAAATTAAATATTTTAATAATGAAAATTTAATATTATTTAGGAATGTAAATCAGCTTAAATTTTTCATTCAATTATTTCAATTTTTAACCATTTCAGGATATCCAAAGAATGAATTCGAAAACCCAAACTTAATTTTATGTTCCTGCCTTAAGTCTATTAAAATCTTCTTCAAAAAAATGTCTTTTGTTATAAAAAATTTATTTAATTATTTATTTATTGCAATTAACAGCCTCAATGGCCCAATACTTAAAATATAAATTCATAAAAAATTTTATAAAAATAAATAATTAATTCATTAAATTATTTTGACTAGATAAGTTAAAATTAAATTTATTACACTAATTCCAAAAAAACTTTCTGAATTATATTTTATTCAATCGTTAAATTTTATTTTTAAAAAAATTTTAAATATACAACAATTTAACGAAAATAAAAATACTTCCGTGTACAAAAAAAAAAAATAATTACATATTTATAAATAGATAAGAATAAATGGTATGACGTTAATAACATGTATAGTAATAATTGCAATAATTTTCCTTTAACTTTTTTCAAGAAAAAAAAATTACTTTTCTATTACATTATAAAAAAAAACTGTATAAATGCAACAGAAATGCACACATAAATATAAACCATCAATATAATACATAAATTTTTAATTAGACAAAATATGTTAATAGAAAAAAAAAACAATAAAATTAATGCATGAACGATACTTTTCTAAAAAAGTAAAATGCATTTACCCTATCTAAAAGCCACCCTTATTTTTTTTTTCAAAGAATTCTAAGAAATAAATGCAACGAAATTCCGTCGGTACAGTAGTTGATGACGTCTATTAATGTTTGCGTTGGCGTTTTAGGGGCGTTTACGTAGATGATAGTTTTAAATACACAGAAAGGTAAGGTTGTTGAGGTTATCATAGATACGACATAGTATTTGTATTTTATTCTTTAATATACCAATAAAATGGCTTAAAGAACCGGCAGTGTGCCAAGAAATATATGTTTATTCTAATACTACTAAAAACCTCAAATATATATACTAAGATAGAGGAGGGCAGCCATGAATGAAAGCACCGTCTATCGATTTATCTGCACCGCCCTAGTTATAAAAAGCTCGCTCCTGGAGTACTACTGAATTTTTGCGCAATCTCATCTCGTATTTTACATTTTATCAACATTTTTATTTACACATTTTATTTTTATATTATGCAATTATAAACTACTGGACTAACTTTCGTTTTTTAATTACATTTTTTCACATAAAATTATCAAATTGAGCTTTTTTTTATAAACAAAATTTTCATCTAGGGGTTTTATGATTCTATGATCAAATCAATGGAACGATTACAGCGCTGTGCATCGGTGGCCTTTTGATTTTACCGTTGTTTATACATACATGAAGATTAATATACATTTCTGTGTATTTGTGTATAAAAAAAAAAATAAAAATAAAAACTTTTCTATTGTAATAATGATAATAATAATTAATCATAATGTAATATAAAAAGAGCGTGACTGACTCTTGAATTTTATCGTCAGCTCTTTAAAATAATTATTTGTCGCCATTATATTTATAAATTTAGATTTATTTTTTTTTTCATACACGAAAAAATTTTTATTTTTTTTTTAATCACTCACATTATTAAACACACATAATTTCACTACTATATAAATTTATCTAAAACTATTTGTTTTATAATTTCAAATTACTAAACTAACGAAATTTTATTTGATTTTTTCCGTTGTTTTATATGTTTTTTGTAGTGTTTTTCTTTTTTTAAATTGTGTATTAAAATATAATAAAATGTGATTAATTAAAATATTATCATAACTAACCGGTTGGTCAAGAGGGCGGTCGCCAAGAATAGAAGAGTAGTTGTCTCGTCATGGTTCTAACGGATTTCCGGGAGCAACTGTTTTAGAATATAGTCAGCGCGGGCCATCCCCTGCGCGATACTGACTATATAATATATTTTATATATACCCGCGTGCAAAATTTTAACTAACACATAAATGATAAGAAAATCACACAACGCAACCCTGGAAAGACCGACAGAAAATATTATGTACTAGTATATAGTAAACTATATATAAAGTCAGCCAACGATCCCTGATGTTTATTTCATGTATAAGTGAAAAGATTTAATAAGTATTTGTTAAAGATTAATATTGGAAAGGGAAAATTTTGTGGTTGAGATTGCGCAATAGAAGAATTTTATTATTTACACAAAAAGCTCCAAGGGTTAATACGGAAAATTTTCTGGTTAAAGTAGAAAATGATCGTTATCTGTTTTTAAAGACATAGATGGCAACACTAACCTTAGGGTTGTTTTAGTTACAAGATATCTGAATGGTGTCACAGGTCTAGGGGTTGAATAGAAACAATTTGTATCTGTTACTGAGATTTTTAGTATAAATTATTATTCATTATTTGAAGAAAAGAATTTTTTAATGAATTTAAGGAATTTTAATTTTTTGATATGATATACAATTTTTCATCATACTAAACAAAATTATATCCATTTTAATTGAATCAGCCAAATTTTCCAGGTTTACATTAATTCTTTTTCAAATTTCCATTTCATAAAATTAAACCATATTGATTTAAAAAAAAGCTTTTCTTATTACAGCCCATTTGTTTATGATTTAGAAGTTGTAAAACACCTAAAGTTTCTTCAGAAAATTGAATCTGAAAATATTCTAGTAAGAGAAAATGAAAATTTTCATAATTAAAAACTTTTTTCTCAAGCTTGAAAACCCTTGGCAATGTAAAAAGCTTATTCTTACATGCTTTTTAGTTCGACATCTTGGCAAATAGGAAAAGATGCTGGGGCAATTAAATTAAATTAAAATTTTCTTAAAGTTTTTTTTAATTATTTTTTTCTAACATCTTGGAAAATCGGAAAATTTGCTGGGATGAAAAATGAAAATTTTCATAATTGATAACCTTTTTATCAACCTCAGAAACCCCCAAGCAATATAGATATTTCCTTTTTTCATATTTTTTTCCGCCATCTTGGAGAATTGGAAAATGTGCTAGAGCCAAAAAATGAAAAATTTTATCTATGAAAACGTTTTTCTCAACCTCGAAAACCCCCAGGTAATGTATAAATTTCCTTTTTTCATGTTTTTTGGTCCGCCATATTGGAAAATCGGAAAACTGTTTTTGACGAAAAATGAAAAATTCTGCCTCCAGCATATCAGATTTCCCTCGGACGATTAATTTGCATGCCGAAGGTATTCCAGGAGATGACAGAAATTTCATGGAACTCCCTGCCCACGGTTGTCCTTAATGGGTTCCAACCCGAAATACGTTCTGACGTCGAAATTTCGATTGATTCTTGTCAAATATACTTACCTTATATAAAAAATTTCAATTTCGAAAAAATCCGTCGGGCGCTTTTTGAGAAAAGCTCAAAAAGCACCCGAAAACGGGTATTTTTGCGTAAACAAAATTTAAAAGTTTTTTTTTATAGTTGAACATAATATTTGCTTGCAAATAGTATTTAAATAAAATATTTTTTCCATAAATAAGCTTATTTATGTAGAAATGATGATAATAGCCCTCAGGAAGCTGCTTTACAGGTTGAAATCGTTTAAAACGCTGTAAACTTATTCTTTAGAATATCTTGAAATTTTGATTTAAAAAAAGTTATAATTAGGTAGTTATGTAAGAAATATACCTCTTTTTTATAAAAAATTAATAATATGTATGTTTTGCTAGCGGCTAAAACTAAAAAACGTAAAAATGGGCAAAATTTTAAAAATTAAAATTTTGAATGAAACATTGGTTTATGTTTTTTTTACACACATGCATTTTTGCGCTCAGCAAGGCTTCTCCTCGAAGAATGAGAGTCGCCGGCGGCGGAAGTATAGGGGATGCCACCTCTCTATCTTTTTCCACGCGCGCGCTGATTGGCCGGATAAAGTTACTATACTAGGGACTTATTTTTATAAAACACGAATTTGTTTTTTATTAAAATTAATAGACGCGAATATAAAAATATTTTTAACCTGAATCGCGAAATAACGAAATTATACTATGATAATTGTAATCATACAATTCATGTTATTTTTATTATTATGATTTGGTATATTTCTTATGGCATTACCTATCGGTGACGCCATCTTCATAATCCCTCCCGCTCCGCGCGAATTGAGAATACGGCCTCTAGAGGATCATTATATGTTTTTATTGAAAATTAGAAAGATTTATTAACAATTCTCCACCCGGTGCGATAATTTTGGAATTAAAGCACCTAATTATGATATATTGGAGGCTAAATCTAGTCTTATTATTTTGGCAACAGAACGTTTTAATTCACCTAGTTGAGTTATGAGTATTGCGCGTCTTATCCTACCATCAGAACTTGATATTAACTTTTGAACTATTCCCTTTTTCCATTGGTTACGAGGAGTTAAATTGTCACAGATGAGTACTAAATCTCCAATTTTAATTGGAGGACTCTCGGAGGTCCATTTCATTCAAAGAAGTAAGGGAGGAAAAAATTCTTTAATCCATCGAGTCCAAAATTCATCAGCTAACTGTTGGGCATAGACCCATTGTTTACTATAACTACCACTTATCATTTCATATCTACGAGGAGCTGAAAACTTTGAAGAAGCCCCAAAGAGCAAATGATTAGGAGTTAAAGCTTCTTGATCGTCTAATTCAGAAGATACAAAGGTAATAGGCCGCGAATTTACAGTGTGTTCTGCTTCGGCAAAATGGGTTCGAAGAACTTCTTCACGAGGAGTTTTGGTTAATAAGGTTGCAGTTATAGCACGTTTCACGCTTTTAATTAATGATTCCGAGACTCCACCCATATGGGGTGTAGCCGGAGGGATGAAATACCACTTTGAACCCATACTAGTGCCATAGTCAGTTAATTTTTGAAAATTTAAATTCGCTAAAGCTTGTTTTAGCTCTTCATGAGCTCCATGTAGATTCGTGCCATTATCCGAATAGAAGACTGACGGTTGACCACGTCTTGCCGTCATCCTCTGTATCACCATAATGCATGAATAAGCAGATAAAGTATCTGCTATTTCAAGATGAATTGCCCTCATAGTTAGGCAAGTAAACAAAACACTCCAACGTTTTTCCCTTCTCCTACCCATGGCTACTGTAAAAGGTCTAAAGTAGTCAATTCCACAATGAGTAAAAGGATTAGAACCGTGATCCAATCTTCCGGCAGGAAGATCACTCATTCTGGGTATCGCAGGTTTATTAAATCTTAGCTGACATTTCGCGCAATGAGTGGTTATACTTCGCAATGCCCCCCGCAAGCTTTTTATCCAATATTTGTGTCTTAATTCATTTACGATTGTTTGAGTATTTGCGTGATTAAATAAAACACGATAATGAGCAATAAGCAAGTGATTATGTGATTTCCTTTCAAAATTACGGGATCATTACAAAATTTCACCCGCATTTTGAATATTAGAAGCACGACCTTGAACTCTCAAAAGTCCGCCGTTGTCCAAATAAGGTGTAAGTTTTAAAATATGACTATTAACGGGTAATGGCTTATTACATTTTAAGGCTTTGGATTCCATTCTAAAATCTTGGGCCTCAGCTTCTAACAACCAAAGATTTTCAGCGTTTATTAAATCCTCAACTTCAACATCGAGACGATTCCAACCTCTAAATTTATCCATAGCAACTGAAACACGAGCTGTTGATCCAAAGAAACGAGTCCATTTATTGAATCTTAAGGGGTCTGGTAAACGAGAATTAAGTTCATAAACTACCATAACCGATGCTTTTGCTTCTGAACGCGATTTTTGCTTATATTCTTCCTTTGAGATAGGGGGTTGGATGGGCCATAATTGCTCATTTTTGCTTAAGAATTCAGGACCTATTTGCCAAAACCCATTAGGACCAAAATCTAAATTTTTTACTTAGTTGCAAGATCAACAGGATTATCAGAAGAAGAAATCCAACGCCACGAATTTACATCACTTAATTCACCAGTTTCTCCTAATCTATTAGCTACACACATTTGATAATTATGAGGATCTCATTTAATCCAACACAATACTGTTCGAGAATCAGACCAAAATATTTTCCGATTAAATTTAATTTGAGAATCTTTAACAATTGAATCTATAAGTCTAGCACCAACTAGAGCAGCTTGTAATTCTAAGCGTGGTATAGAATGTGCTTTTAAAGGAGTGACGTAACTTTTACTAGCTATTATTTGTGTACTGATTTTACGGTTATTATATACAGCTTGAGAATAAGCTACTGCTGCATAAGCTTTTTCACTGGAGTCACAAAACGTGTGTAACTCTATAGAAATGGGCTTGTAATGAAATTCGAATAAAAAACGCGGGATTTTACAATCATAATTCTTTGGAAGATCAAAAATTCAAGCCTGGCACTCGTTAGCGCTGTCCTCGTTTATGGGATCGTCCCAATCCGTACCACGCCACAGTGAGGAAAAATAAAAAAAAAGGGGACAAAAAAAAGATCAGTCCGTGGTTACATCTAAAATTAAATCTGTTTTAGTCGAAATTTCTCAAAATATGTAATCTTCAAATAAAATGGTAGCAGAAGTATTAAAAAAAATTTTTTAAAAAAGTTCACCGGCCTGGTACGGTGGCTCCGAGTTCAAAAAAATTAAAAATCATTAAAATTAAAAAATATATATATATAAATAAGTTTATATGATTAAAAAAACATTATTTAAAGTATTTTTTATGTTTGCTAAGGTTTCTGAAAATCTACATACACATATATACTAGCAGTACATGCATATGAGCAATTTGCAAATTTCTGTCACTAAATATGAATTATATAGATTTTTATACAACAATTATTTTATTTTATGTTAATTAAGTGATGAAAATCAAATTTCAGTATACTTTTACACATATGCATGCGTGTGAGTGTCTGTGTGTGTGTGTTTAGTTTTGAAACTAATATCTCTCAGTTTCATTGATTTATTTAATCATAAATAAGATTTATTGTACATATATACACGCACACACACTCACACGCATGCATATGTGTAAAAATATACTGAAATTTGATTTTCATCACTTAAAAAACATAAAATAAAACAATTGTAGTATAAAAATCTATATAATTCATATTTAGTGACAGAAATTTGCAAATTGCTCATATGCATGTACTGCTAGTATATATGTGTGTGTAGATTTTCAAAAACCTTAGCAAACATAAAAAATACTTTAAATAACGTTTTTTTAATCATATAAACTTATTTATACATATATTTTTTTTGATTGTAATGATTTTTAATTTTTTTGAACTCGGAGCTACCCTACCAGGCCGGTGAACTTTTTTAAGAAATTTTTTTTAATACTTTTGCTACCACTTTATTTGAAGATTACATATTTTGACAAATTTCTACTAAAACAGATTTTATTTTAGATGTAACCACAGACTGATCTTTTTTTTGTCCCCTTTTTTTTTATTTTTCCCCACTGTGCCACGTCTCCAAACATCTTGTAATATAATTTTTGCATGTATAGTAAAGGGATTTAAAAAACCGAGAGGATCATATAAGGACATCACTGATCTCAAAATTTCACGCTTAGTAAGTACTTTATGAGATTTTTCATTAACGCCTGCCACTTTTTTCATACGAAGTGCGAAATTCAAAGAATCAGTAAATGTGTCCCATTGCATTCCTAAAGCTTTATCGACACCTGAACCCTCTAAATTTATTTGATTAGAGTTTTTCCCAATTTCTTTAGCATTACTGAACCATTCATGCATTTGAAAATTAGCATGAGAATTTATAAAAGTGACTTCGTAAATACGTTTTTGAGCTTCTTCAACCGAATCTAAAGACACTAAATAGTCGTTCATATAAGTACAATTAATCAAAGCATTTGCCGAATCAGGATGGCTGTCTAAAAACATTTCTGAATTACGATTTTTAACATACAAAGCACTACAAGGGGAACTTTTTGAACCGAAAATTAAAAAAGTCATTTTAAAGAATTTAGGCCGAGAAGAACGGTCTTGACCACGCCATAGAAAACACTTATATTTTTGATCTGATTCTTTGAGTTTAACGCGCAAAAACATATCTTTTATATCACCTTTAATGGCCACGCGGCCTTTTCTAAATGATAATAAAATTCCAAACAGAGATTATAGTAAATCCCAACCAGCTAATAAAGAATTATTTGTGACCGGCTTTTAACGACGGGAAAATAGTAATAACCAAAATAGCTTACCTTAAAAATTACTTGAAGGCAAAGGGGAAAAGTTCTAATAATAAAGTATGGATTTAAATTTTATTAATTATAAATTTTCGCACTCGAATCGGGGCAGAGCGGCAACAATTTGAATTTATATTTAAAGTTTACTTTTCAGATTTTTTATCTAAAAATGTCACGGCTTCTCACCCTGTGACATATTATAGCTAACACCAGCGTATTCATAAACGGCATCAAGAACTACTCGTACCTTATCTAAATTGTCCGATTTTTGAACTTTTAAATGAGGATGATACCATGAATCTTGAGGACCTGAATCATTTAAAACAGCATAACCTTCGAAAATAAGCCTATTTATTTCCTTGTAATACAAAGCTGCATAAACCGGGTCTCGATTAACTTGCGTTCCACTGCTTTTAAACGGGATAAGGCCCCCTCATGATTATTGGGTAAACGCAAATCATCTCGAACCCATAATAAACTTTTTCCCAGTATCCATTACAACAGTGAGTCGTTTTTTTAAGAATATTTAAGGCTCGTTCATCTGATTTAGATTTTCGAATGACCTTTTCAACACCTAAGCTCTCTAAAGCGAAGTATTGTTTCACTAAATCATGCAAATTTTCACCAGAGTTACTACCTGCCTTCTGAATCACAGAAAAAGAAGAAGTTTTTGATATGTGAAATAAACTACGTTTTGCCGGTTGAATTGATTTCATATTTCCATGAACCACCCACCCCAAATGAGAAACTATTACTAAGGGTAATTTACCTACTGTTTGTCTAATTGGATCAATATTATAAAGATAACCTCTATTTCCTAAATTAATCATGGCTGCGACAGTGGCGGTAAAGGGGACGATGTTCATCTTATTAGAAGTCAATCTAGGCAATTCTCTAATAGCAGCAACTAATCTAAGGATGACTTCTTCAGTATTTGCAAATTGCCGTTCAAGGGCATTCATAATTTCGCGACCACTAGTACTTGTCATCATTAGACTTTGTACCGCTTATAGAGCTTTCCCCTTAAGGCACCTATGAAGGCGGATAGCATTACCAGAATCGCTGTAAGACCCAGCTTTTGTTGTCTGATCAAAGCTATTTTTGAAATGCAATCAATTAAAAATATCTCTATCGAAGGACAAATCTCTCTTCTCAAGCTAATCTATTTAAGAGAGCGTGGTTATTTTCAGAAGAAGCAGAAAAAGCAGAAGTAGTAGGGTTCGAAGAATTGAAAGCCTGAATAACTGTTCTAGAAATAGTAGTAGACAAATCATTATTGATAAGAGAAGAAGGGACCTCATTAAAAACTGTTTGAGCAAAACGATTCAATTTGCCGTTTTTCGGCTTCTATAATCCTAAGTTTCATATGACTTTCCTCAATGTCAAACTCGGCTTTGCGCTTGCGCAAGTTGATTTCATGCAGAAGGACTGGATGAGCATCATTATTTAATACAGGATAATTTTGAAGAGCATCAGTATTATCAGTAATCTCCGGGTGGATTCGCATTTAAAGGAACATCATCAACATTAGCAGGACCCGCATCTACGACATCACTGTCTCGTAGAGGAGGTTGATAACGGCCCCTACCTTGGGCAGCATTGCCCCGTCCTTGGATGGGACCACGAACCTCTCCACGTCCACGATTAAACTGTTCATTAGGGGGCATTATAATTTCAACCCCCTGTACAGAATCATTAACAGAATTATGGCGAGGCACAGCTGGTAATCTTCTCAAATTGTAAATATTATTTCTTGCATCAGGTTCAGGATCAAACTCCAAAACCTGTTGCAAGCCACCGCGAACGGGTGTGCCACGTAGCGCTCCACGAGCTCTACGAGCTCCACGAACAACAGGGGCAACTTGTGGTTGCACAACAACAGGAGCACCACGCTTCACACCAAGACCTCGGGTCCTACCTGCACATCTGCCAGCACGTTTGCGACGAGCCATTTTAATTAAATTAAATCAAAAAATAAAATTTGTAACCTTTATTCTGTAGAATAATTTTAAAAGTAAGAAAATCGTTGAAAAAACCTTAATTTATTGTGATTGTATAATCAAATTAAATTAAAAATTAATAAAAGAAAAAATAACGTTGAACAACTTTAATTTATTGTAATTAAATAATTAAATTAAATGTAAATAATGAATAAAGGAAAAAATATTGTTGGAAAACCTTAATTTTGGCTATTTTAAAATTTCAGAGGCGATTAAAATTAATTAAATTTAAATAGAGAAAAAATTTTATTATTATTATTATTATTATTATTATTATTATTATTATTTATTGATACCAGTAATATAAATATACAATATATACATACAACGTAAATACAAATTGAACATAATGTACCATGCACGGATTGTCAAATCAATCCGTGTGCATGTGCTGGCTCTATGTTGAATATAAATGTATAAATAAAATAAAATTTCAAATAATACAAAAAATACCAATTTTGTTTATACTAGTTTTAGAAATAGTAATTCGTTGATAGTAATTTTTTGGACCTGATACTTAATTTTTTCAAAATATTTTTTTTTTCAAACTTTTTGTCGCCAAAAAATACAAAAATCGCCAAAATTTTTTTTTTTTTAGGACGTAATACTTAATTTTTTTCTATGAAAGTACGAGTATCTAGAATTATCATTTGTTAAGGATTTCTCCATCTAATACGTAATTTATTTTTTACATAAAATAATTAAAAAAATACCATAATTTTTTTTCTTTTTGCACGTAGTACCTCATTTTTTTCCATGAAAGTACTAATACCTAGAATTATCGTTTTTACTCGTTATCTCCAATCCGATACCTAATTTTTCAAACAATTTTTTTTTTTAATTTTTTACATAAAAAAATTAGAAAAAAACAATTATTTTTTTTTTTTAGAACTTATTTCTTAATTTCTTTCTATGAAAGTATGAATATCTTGAATTATCGTTTGTAAAGGAGTTCTCTATCTGATACGTAATTTTTCTAAATTTTTTTTTTCAAAATTTTTTACATAAAAAATTTAAAAAACACCATACATTTTTTTCTTTTTGGACGTAGTACTTAATTTATTTCTATGAAATTACTAATATCTAGAATTAACGTTTTTACTAGGTATCATTTTTATTCCTCAATTTCAACATAGCAAAAATTATTTCTTTATTCCTACAGCTGGTGTAATTATGTCTTAGATATTACTACAAGATATTACTACAGCAGCTACACCAAAAATTGTCTAGCAGATTATGTACTAGTGTAGAAAAATCTTCTTTTTTTAATGTAAAAAATCTAATTTTTTCCATGAGATGTTAAACTAACAGTATCAAGGATAAGATCATTCAAAGATCATTCTAAGTTTTTCTTATGAATTAGTGTATATATAAATGTAAAAATTTAGTTAATCTTTCAGATTCCCCTTAAATTTTCACGAAAGACAATAAAATTGTAATTATAGAATAATTGCTGCCTACTTAATAAAGTAGTAATACATGAATTAACTAGTATGTGCTATATAAATAATTTTCTGTTTCTATCAAGAATAGAATTACTTAAAAAATTTGAAAGTATATTCAATAAGGCCCAGTGATTCAGCATTTTTAGATTTGACCTTGAGTTTTTCTCAGAAACGTAAAATATGAAACTGATTTTTTCATAACCTGGTAAAAAAGTTAATTAATATAAATTTGAAAATTAAAAAATTAATAAAAACGAACCTGGGTATAAGTTTGCATATTCACTGGTATAAAAAACGCATCGACTTGAGGAGGTTTTAAGCATCTTTGTAACATTACCAAGATTAATTTTTTAGTTTTTATAGATGCATCTTCCCAATTGGCAAAATATCTGTAATCAGAAATCGTTTACTGAAAGATTTTAATATTATTTTAGATAGAACTAAAGAAAAAATTTAAGAATTAAAAAAAAAATATAGTTATAAATATTAGAAGATACTAAATTATCATTAATGCAGAATTCTTACATTGAATCGAACAGTTTTTCATTAATATTTAATATACATTGGCCATTTTCATACAGCAATAATGTCATAACTGCCGTACACAAAAGGAATGCTGTACATTTCATTGCCATTTTAACATCATCCTTAACAATTATCTACAAAAATAAGTTTAATTTATCTTTATAAGTTGAAAAATTTCCATTTGATGGATTTACGTATATGTGTTACCGTTAATGTACCCCCAACCAATAAAGTTAACTTTAACTATAATTAAAGTTAACATTAGCGAAGCTCTTTCGTTAAAGTCAACTTTAATCCTAGTCAGTTAAAATTCATGAAAGCGGTTATGTATAGGTATTCGAGTTTTCATTATATATTATAAACGACTCCCGCTATAAGGTACCCCTATGGCTTAGGTTAGGTACTTTTAATCCATTACTCTTTTAAAAATGCATTTATTGGAGCAAATAACCAATCCTAGTTCTAAGGCATCCCTGGGACTAAGTTAGGGTATATTATTAAAAAAAGGCATTGTCACAGTAAGGTATTTCCTAGAATTAGGGCAAGGGGGATAAAGGACCCATGTGCAAGTTTGTAAGTAAATGTTGCACCATATTGTGACAATGTCTTTTTTTTAAATAATAGCCTAACCTAACCCTAGGGGTGCCTTATAACTAGGATTGGTTAATGTTCTCAAGAAATGGATTTTTAAAAGAGTAGCATAACTTAAGCCCTTGAGATGCCTTATAGCGAGAGTCGTACACTGTAAAAATTAACTTTCTTATATTAACAAAAAAATTAGAAAATTTATGAAAAATTAGTAAATTTTCAAAAAAATTTGTAAATATTCGATAAAATTCGTAAATTAACTAAGTTTAGTATATTATCGAAAAATTCGAGTATTCTCGAGTATTCTCGATACACATAGTTACATAATCTGAATGGATATAAGTTACACATTAACTCCACATCTTACCAACTTTAAATAAAATAATAAATAAATCTATTTTTTCATTGCGGCGACAATAAATTGATTGAATTTTCTATTGAGTCAATGGAATATTCTGTTGGCATATTTTAATGGCCAGGTCTATTTATCCAGAAAATTTTCAACTGTTTCTGGTTAAATAGATTTTCTGGTCAAATAACCAAAAAATTATCAAAATTTTATTCAAAGGTTTTTATTGAATAAAAATAAAATTTAATTTAGGATTTAATAAATTAACAATTTTTAAAGATTAGGTAGATAAAATTTAAAAATTGATTATTTTTTCAAAAAATAGTGCAGAGTTCAGGAATGCAAGCATAACTTTATGCCTCAAAAATAGTGAGGTTAAAAATATGGCCGCGTAAAAATATTTTTCACTTTTGTTTATGTGTGAGTAAATTTTACACAAAAATTTTCTGGACAAATAGCTCTGGTGTATTTTAATTCCACGTGTTATTGATTTAAATGTATCAGTTTTTCAGTGTCGAATTTGTTTGCAGATTTTTAGACCTTTTCAAGATGGTGGACAACACAATGATAAAAGATTTGAAAAAAAATCTTGAAAAAATCAAAATTGAAGGTTTTTTTACTCTTGATCAAATATTTAAAAAAAATTTTTATTATTAAAAACTAAAAATTAACTTACAGTAACTCCACAAAAACTTATCAATATAAGCGATAGAAACATCATAAATCCTAAAACTTTTGTGTGACTTTTTTTGCCTTGACTAAATAGACTGAAAAAATAGTTTAGATTACTGATATTTATAAACATTGGGATTCATTGTCAATATTGTGTAAAGTAAAAATATAATGATAAGAAAATTGATTCTAAACATTTAAGGAATAATTAATAAACTAATGATTCTTCAAAAATGTTGTTTATATGAAAAATTTAAATAAATAAAGATAATGGTTATGTTATTTAGTTTATTTATAAATAAAAATACAAAAAAAATCTACCTGCAAAAAAAAGAGGTTAAAAGCAAAACTTGTATTATTTATAAAATTAATTAGGACTTATATCTTAGACTTAAGTATATATGCGAAGAAAAAAAATAAAATTAAGATTTAAATATTATATAGGTATTTTTCAAAGAACCAAACCATTTATACTTTTTTGATAAAAAGAACTAATATCATAAATAATGTCAAAATCTTGAAGCAATTAATGTGGTTGTTTTGATATTATGAAATATTATTAAGGGAGGAAATTAAATTATCAAATTCGTTACGGAATATTTCTGAGCCCTATTAAAAATACATAGAGCCATATGAATCAAAATGGCCTATGTCACTGTAAACATGGTGATAATTGATTATTGACTGAAATTATTATAAGTTCAATTTAAACACATCAAATTAATTCAAAAATGCTTTGAACATGAAACATGTTTATAGACAGGGGGGGGGGCTCAAATGGATTTAGAATGATTTCGATTTAGGTACTTAGAATAATTCAGGTTTAGGAATTTTATAGAATAATTTTGATTTAGGGACCTAGAATAAGTTTAATAAACGGTTCTAGAATAATAAGGATTTTAGGAGCTTAAATTTACATGAGTGCCAATAATTATCCTAGAATACTATTTATTCTATAACAGGAAGGTGAATTTCTGGTATTTTCAAAAAACTAATTCGACTAGGTTTAGTACGTAAAAATATGGTACCATGCAAATTTTTAAGTTTCTAGATTAAAAGCTTTCAAACTGGCAGCTGTTTTTCAATTTAAAAATTTTTTCAAATTTGCTACAAAAATTTTAGCTAATTTTGCGATTTTAATTTTTCTACGTTCTAAATAAAATTATAAAAAATAATTTTCATGAATGTCGAGTATGTGAATTTCCCACTGATGACACTTCTTCAACTAAAAGATCTGATTTATTTTTATCTTCAAACATTTTAATAATCTGAAATTTTTTATCAATTATTAGTTATTTTTATTGTAAAAATAAGAGGGTTATTAATAGTCAATAGATATAATTAAATATTTGATTGAACTAAGCTTAAATTTCACAGATTTAAACATTAATTTCGGAACTCAGAGATTTAAAAAATAAGCGAATATTTACCAGAAGATTTAATAAGATGCAGCCATGAACGATAAAAACGTATCGGATAAATTTTGACACTTTTCCATTTTCATAAGGCCAAACACCAATTAAAAGTAATAAAAATTTTAATTCTTTGAAAAATTTATTAAAATAATAAGATTTAGCCATGATTTTAAAAATTCATTCAATTTTAAATTTTATAATTTTAGAGAAGTTGCACAATTTTTTAGTAGATACATTTTACCCGATTTCATTGTATAAAAGCTCAAGAGTAACTGATTCCTAAAAAAAAGCCACGTACTTATGTGAAAATAATTAATATTCGATTTTATTAACATTTATTGTTGCTTATTTTTTCGTAACTTTTATGCTATAGACTTTTCTAGAAATCGAACACTATCGTTCAATTTTTACTGTCAAATCGAAAAACATAAGGTACTTTGTATTGAAATTTTTTTACCAAAATATTTTCGATTGTGGCTAAAAATAGGTAGTAGATTTTTATTTAAATATGCAATAAAAAAAATTTTGTTGATTCAGAATTTAAATTAATTTTGGGAAAAATTAACAACAGAGGTGTATAATATAGGGATTCATAGCAATTTGTTTTGCGCCATTGATTCTAAGAAATCAGGCATCTAAGGTTATTTTGGGTGGGATATAGATATTACATCGATATGTAGATATAGATATTTTAGTCTAGGCGCCAGCCATACTAATCACGCCCAAAAATTAAAAAATTAAATTTCTTTTTCCGAGGATAAAAATAGGTGTTATTTATGTTTTTTGACCCGCTGAACGCGAATCCGGGGTCCGTTTTGCGAATTTCTTGGTCGATTTTTTGTTATCAAGAAATTATTGCAAAATTGACCAATAATTTGTTAATAACAAAAAATTTACCACGAATTTTGTGAAATAGACCCTGGATTCATGTTTAGCGGGTCAAAAAACATAAATACCACCGATTTTTAACCTCGGAAAAAGAAATTTAATTTTTGGGCGTGATTAGTATGGCTGGCGTCTGTATTATTTGGCTTATTATTATTTTGAAACCGTGGAATTGCGTGATTGCATATAAGTTTCCTAAATTATTAGCTCGAAATACTTTTTTTTTTTAATTACTTCGGCGTTTTTATTGTTTTGTTGACAATTAAATGTTTTTTTTTTTTTATAATCAAAAATAAACATTGAAAACCATAAAATAGTTTTTATAATTTTAATCTATTTTTCAGTAAAAATTTTATAAAAATCTTTTAATCACGCAATTGCACCAATTTCCAGCTTTCAAATAATCTCACATGCTAGTAAATTGGATCCCTGGTTCCTTTGAAGCAATGGCACAAAAAATTGCCATGGTTTGCTATATTCAACACTTGGCCTATGGACTCTTTCGACTGACGCACTGTTTTTGCTAATTCATCTAAGTTTAATTCTGAAACAGCGTCAACGAAAAAATATAATTTTACATAATTATTCAAAAATATTTTTTTTATTAATATGCATTAAAATATACCGGATCAGTGATTTCACAAGATCAATAATTAATTAAGAAAAACAATGTATACTATTTTTGGGATAAAACTTTTTATATTATATTAAAAGTAACCGTAAAACAAGAAGTAAATCGATTGAACTACCAAGGTGTACGCTGGAGGTTGGTAAGAAATTATACAGCTATCAAGCAATAAAATTATATAATCAATTGCCAAGTAATCTAAAAATGCTTGATATAAACAAAAAAAGCTCTAAATATATAATATCAAAAATTGGATAATCAATTCTGAAATCTAGTCTATTTTGTTATATTGTTAACTAATTTATAGATGTGTTGCTCTAACCGTTTTCTATAATATGTAAAATTATTGTATATATTATTTGAATTGGAAATAAATTATTATTATAAATTACTAGGGGGCAAGCCCCCTGCGCGCTAAAGCGCGTCAACCCCCTCAGATCCTATTTCATGTTTAATAGAAATGAAACTGTTTATTTATTTATTTATTTAGAAAATTTGTCGCAGGCGTGGCCGATGTGCAATATATTACAGTTTTTTACAATATAATATAATTTACTTGATTAAAGGTACGTATGAGTACTTATAATAAATAGTATATGTTAAAAATGAGAGATTTTAATGTATATATTTTTTTTAGTGTTATTTTTTTTTGAATGAGAGCGGGCTAGACAGATACTTGTCAAGCGTTTACTTATTTTTGTGTAATTATAAAAATCATTTTTAATCCAATTATAATTCTTATTTTCAAGAATTTATATCAATAAAATATGAATTAAAATTAATTTACTAAATTAATTAAATGTCAACAAAATAAATGCAGTTTTTTTTACCCTATCACTTCTTAACTTAACAACATATTAAAATTGTTTTTTTCATTTTAATATTTTTTATTTTCTTTGTTTCAGTAATTTTGTATAAAAATAATAATTTTGAGTTTATTTAATAAGTTAACTCCTCCGTGATATAAGCAAATGGGTAAATTATACTATTTTACTTATTGCAATGAGTAAATGCTGTCTCATTTACTCATTCGGCAGCGCATTGGGTAAATTACTTGGTTTTACCCAATGTGAATGAGTAAAACCTACTGATTTACCCATTCCGGGGGCCGATTTTACCTATTGGAGTTTAGTGGGTAGTAACGGGCCTTATTGAAAGGAGCGGTCTGGTTGCGCGCGCGCCACAAGCCGTTCCCGCGGTCTCTATGCGTTATATATATATATATATATATATGTATAGGGCATTACGCCTACGCCACCTTGAACAAGACCACGCTTTTATATATTCGCTGGGATTGATCCATTACTTTTTTATCCGCTGTACCTGTTGCACGTTCTTGGCTCTTCGCTACCTGTAGAAGCTTGGCTTGTGCTGCACGTCATCGTGAACCGCCTGGATTTTTGCTCTGACTGCTACTGTGTTGAAAGTGAATTGTGTGTGTGGCTGAAACAAATGCAGTTCAGCTGTCAATTTGTATTGGAATCAAGGCGGCTGGGGTCCGCATCACGTAACCAGTGGGTTGTGTTTAGCTGCAGTGGCAGTTGTGAATCAAGGAGAAGCCAGTGGGCTTCAACCAGGTTTGAGTTTGAATCTGTATGAAAGTGAATGCTTGAGTAGTATTCTTGTGTTATTTAGTGTGCTAGAGAGTGTGTTTAGGCCCTTTTCAGGGCCGCCAACTATTTTAACGTTTGAACAATATTAAGAAACTTACACCAGTGTTTTACTTATTTTTCCTAACCTATTATTATTATTATTATTATTATTTTAAATTTAACAGTATAAAAATAATATAATTACAATTAAAAATATTAATAAAATAATATGATATAACATTAAAAGAAGAAAAAATAATAATACCTCATTTTTTTCCATGAAAGTACTAATATCTAGAAGTATCTTTTTTACACGATATCTTAAATCTTATAATTAATTTTTTGAAAATTTTCGTCACAAAAAAATACAAAAAACACCGAATTTTTTTTTCTTTTTGGACGCAGTATTTAATTTATTTCTATGGGAGTACTAGTTTTAGAAATATGGTTTATAGTAATTTTTTGGATCTGATACTTAATTTTTTCAAAATTTTTTTCTCAAAATTTAATAAAAATAAAAAAAACTGCAATATTTTATTTCTTTATGGCTGTAGTAGGTTCAAGGATGGGGTGGTGGACATCGATGCGGTTTTGAATACCCAGCGTTATTTTACCAAATAACTAAGATAGAAATAAGTTAAAATGGTATCGTTTTTTAACAAAAATATTAAGGATACAAGATACATAAAATCACTATTTTGTTTATGTTTTTTTTAATAATAACAACTTTTTTGCATTTAATCATCAAACATTAAATGTATAACAAAAAAAAAATTATTTTCTTCCTTTTTTATGCGTTTAATTAAGATGTCTGAGAACTCATCTTAAATATACTTAAAAATGTGGTTTTGGACATGTATTTTATTTGAATGTCCAAAACTGCATATTTACGGATTTTAGTTTTGGACATATGATTATTTTGTTAAAGATAAAGGTAATGTCTCTATTTTTAAAAGTATCTATTTGTTAAATATTGTCAAATCCAAAAGCAAATATTAAAAAGTATTACATAAAATCTAATTTAGAAAAATTAAAAATTTATTGCCGCTATATGCCAATTGGTAATGCAGTGATGCTGGTTAACGAGAAGAACTCTCACTTCTCCGACTATGTTTCTTTATCTCTTGTCCTCTTTTTTTTGTTTATTTACAATTAATTAGAATAAATAAAAAATTTTAATTAAATTATTTTCTTATTCACACCTATACTCGACAAGTCGTTGGTAACATGAACTTTTACAATTGATTAAAAATTGGTAATTTAAAAATTTTTATTTAAATAGTTATATTCTTATTTAAAAATTAATTGAAAATTAATTAATTGCCATTATATACCCACTTTTTATAATTTTTCTGATTATTATAAAAAAAAAATGTATTATGTAGTTAGTTTTAAGAATAATGACCAAAACCCCATAAATTTCATGTCCAAAACCCTGTACTTAGTGTCCAAAACCCTGGTATTCTAAATTTTCTCTACTAGAGCTCTATTTAAAATTAAAATATTGATCGTATATGGCAAATAATCATTTATTCCTCAAGAATTATGTTCATTATTGTTGTTTAAAGATTTATTATACGTTAAAAAATACTTTATTTTTTATTTTTATTCGTTAGTAAAGTCACGAATTTTCTTAAAGTGTTCAAAACCCCATCCTTGACCCTATTCATACAAATCATTAATATCTTGACAGTTTCAAATTATATAAAATAATTCTAAAAAGGATATTAAAACAATAATTATACTATTAGATAAATAAAAATAATTATAAAACTTTGAATTTAAATATTTTTCAGTTTTCCACAAGCCACATAATAATAATAAAGCAAATCCTCCTGAAGAAAGGCACATTACGGTTTATATTTAAAATTGTATTTTATTGAAAAGAAAATCAACTGTTAATGCTTCAAAAAAAAAAAATACCTAATGTTCAATTTATGTTTAGATAATTAAAATATATTATTATATGATCAATGCCAATTTTTATACATATTACGATTTGATTAATCAATATGAGGATCAACAATTTTCTTTTCTTATCGCAACTAGGTAAATAAATTGAAAAATCTTTAAAAAAAAAAAATTAACTCATAAAAAAGTTAAATATATTTAGTTGCGTAAATATTAAATATTACAAATAATTTTTCATGTAATCAAATAAAAATTTTACAAGACTATTAATTTTATTTTTTGAACTTTCATCGGAATAAATACATTCAATTATAAGGTTCGTACGATTTTCTCTTGAGTAATTATCTAAATTAGCTGCAGAAATACTTTTACAACTTTCACTTGTAATAATATACAGTGGGATACCTAATGCTGCTTTAAATATTCCATAAATATTTTTGTCTTTGAATACACGTAAAATATTGCCAAGGCTAATTTTATTATTCCTAACTTTATTTTTTCCAAGTGACTTTTTAAGTTCAAAATAATAAGTTTTTACTAACTTTTTTTCATTTTCCTCATTGTAATCGTCTAGGTTAAGATAAATAAATTCTGATAAGTCTATGCCTAAACTTTGATACGTTACTAATTGAAAATCAAGAAGAATGCAATTGTTATTATTATCAAACATTAAATTTCTGTACGTTAAATCTCGTTCACATAACACATTTACTTCCTCAATTCTGGGAATAATTTTTTCTAAGCTTAAATTCAGAGATTTTTCAATTAAAAGTGTATTATAATTTAATTTCTTAGCAATTGTTGTAAGAACCTCAATCGAAGTTTTCATTACTGGTGCATTGAGTGCTTCGTTGGAAAAAAATTTTTCAACAGCGAAATCCGAATAAAAATTGGCTACTGACGTATTTGTAAAATATTCAGCGATTATTGATGATGCATGAAATCTAGCAAGAGTTTTTGCAGCCGATGTTAATTCTTGAAAATTTAGATTACTTTTTGATTCGTATCCTCTGTTTGCTAAATTTTCCAGAACGAGAATATCTTCATGAGCTGAGTAGCACTTAGCTATCCAAGGATCCACTTGAATTTTTGTTGAAAGCAATGGATTTTTATTTGAATAAAAATTTGCTTCGATTAAAAATAATCTTTTGGAATTATTTTCTGATACTAAAGCTCCTGCTGAATAGGTTTTTAAAAAAAAAGTATCTTGAAATTTATTTCCTGATTTATCACTAACAATTATTGTTAAATAACGTTGTTTTGATGAGAAACCCACTGATGTGCCGTTAGCGAATTGACTTTTTGTTGCTGAAATTAATGTTAGATTTTCCCCAAAACGATTTTTCACAATTTCGTCTAAGATTTCTGTACTTATGTCAACCTGTTGTGTTCTCGCGAAAATTAATAAATTTAATATTATAGAAATAGTAAAAAAGAAAAACATATTTTTACACAAAATTTATACAATATTTGTAAATCAAAGACTGACAACAATTTTGTTGTCGATGAAAAAATGCAATAATTTTTTTAAATTTATAATATTGTTACCTTATCTTTAAATAAATTTTTTTAAGATAAGATATATAAGAACCTTACTTTAAAATAAACAATTGTCTTTTCTAATAATTTATTATTTTAATTACTTTAATCTTATTAGTGATAACAAAAATAAAGATGTAACAAGCTATAAAGCCTTCAATTAGGACACTGCACCGCCAAAACAAATAAATATAAAAATTAGAAATATCTATTTGTTGAACAAGGGAAAAAAACCACTCTGTTGTCGAAAAAGGAGGAGGGATTTCTATCGTAGAGAGCCCTCCCGTCCCTAGGTGGAGAGGAAGCAGCGGCCAGTTGCCTAGGCTGCGCGTCCCAAACTGAAGTTATACCTTAGAAGGGAGTTCCGGTTTGAGGCAAACAAGTGCAGGAGGGTAATTCTTGTTTCCCGTTTTATAGTATTTTGTAATTTTCTGTCATACCGACGTAATGTTATTTAAATGGAGTTGGTATGACAGAAAACTATAGAATACTATAAAACGGAAAACAAGAATTATCCCCCTGGGGTGTTTAGAGTGTTTATCCAGTAAGAATCTAGGGCGAAACCGGCGACCACGTTCGCTGTCAGTCTTCCGATTGTACTTGTACAACTGGACGGTCATGGAAATTTGCGGGTCTTTAAGGCCCGTAAACACTCCATGACTGATGCAAGATTCACAAGATTCCCATAAAAAAAAAAAATTTACACGAAAATTAAAAGCAACCCATTATATTGATAAAAAAAATTTTTTTAAATCAAATTACAGTTTAGAAAAACACACCTTTTTTATTACTCACGGATGGCAGAACTCGGAAAATAGTCAATCTTGTCAATTAATAAAAAATGGTGTAATCACTTACTTATTTGAATCTAGCTTATTTGAAAAATGGTGATTTCAATGTTATTATTATTGACTGGCACTTACAAGCGGATAGTATAACTTACTACCCCTCTGTTGTGTCAGTAACAATAGTTGCAGAAGTAGTGGCTGCTATGATAAATTTTATGCTAGGCAAAGGTATGGATTTCAAAACAACAACTCTCATTGGTCACTAGGTGCTCATGTTGTAGGAATAGCTGGGCATAGAACTAATGAAAAAGTCTGTTTTATTTACGGTAATAAAACAAATAATAAAAAATTACTGATTCTGTAAAGATTTTTTTAAAATTCCAGGATTAGATCCAACGTTGCCTTTGTACTGCTTTAAGGAACCTGGTTCAAGAATATCAAAAAATGATGCTGATAATGTTGAAATCATTTATACAAATGCTGGAGTATTAGGTTTTGATGTTAAAATTGGACTGCTGATTTTTACGTTAACAAAGGAATAAATCAAAAAGGATGTAATGATGACATGTCATGCTCACACGCTCGAGCTTATGAATACCTAGGTGAATCAATAAATAATTATTTTAATTTTTACGCTAAACGTTGCAATGGAAATAAGTGTGATGGTCATCTAATGATAATGGGCGGATTAAAAAATAAAATATATGTACATGGTTATTCGAGTGGTTATTCGTATCCTGAAACTAGCGACAAAATGCCATTTTCTTCGGCGATAAAACATTGTAAAAAAGAAATTTAATCAACAAATTTAAATTTTAAGTTGCAAATATAATTTTCAAACATCTTATTACTTTGTAATTATTTATTACTAATTGTATCCAAATATAAAACAAATAAATTTTATCGATTACGTTCCTGGAAAAAAATTTTCCAGATTTGATCACATCTGAAAACTTTTTTCCTTATACGTTGCTTTCAAATATTGAAACTCTTGGTTTTTCCACAAAAAAAAGATAAAGATCCAAAATTTGTTTTTTAAGGCTCATTTATAACGCTGGAAGTTTTTTTCTGCATTTGAATTGGTAATTTTTTTTGCAAAAAAATTTTATGAAAAATTAAATCTTAATTTAGAGTATATTAAATCTTCAAAAAACATTAATTAATATAATGAGTTTAAGTGAATTTCAGATTTTTATAAAATTTTAATAAAATTTTCGTTATTCGTTAAATCAAACAAAAACGCATAAAATTTATAAAATAATAAAATGTTTATTTTAGTAAGTATAACCTATTTTTATTTATTAATTATACGTGGCCCATGAAACTTTTATTTAAAAATTATGTCTATAGAATATTTTTTGAATTTATTGACCAAATGGAATAAAATGAAAAAATTTATGTATAGTTTACAAAATTTTTTTATTGCTGTTGTTAAAGCGACGTTTCGTCAACTGATTTGTTGACCTTATCAAGCTAAAATTACATAATTAATAAAAATTAAAAAAATTTTTTTCTCACAATATTAAAATTTACAATATATGTATGTTCATTTACCGATTTAACAATTTTTGTGTGTATAATATTTATACACTCATATCACTGAGTCTGATGTAAAACTGAGACTATTTTTATTTTATTTTTTTATTAAAGTCTAAAAATTATGTGTTCGTGTTTAAGTAATAATTTATTTTACCTTATCAATAAATTTATATACATTTTTTATGCTAAATGCATCCAAAAATTTTATCCAAGTATTTGACATTCGAAAGTAACCCTCAATGGTTGAAATCACTTAAAAAAATAAATTTTATCTTTATTTTTAATAGATTCTGTTAAAAAAATTAAACAATTCAAAATTGACGGTAAAATGAAGTACAACTTCTTTTTAAATCAAATCATTTTTATGTTATATTTTTTAGAAATTTTTGAAGTTTGATTTACAAGTAACCCAAAAAACTTTTTAATGTTATACATTGATCCTTTTTATTTATTTTTCATTTTCCTTTCCTACCCAATGAATTTCAGAAATATTTCTTTACATATTTCGAGGCATTAAGTGATCTCTAAAGATTTCTCTTGGTCTCTAAAAATTGCTGGAAATCTAAAAAAGTCTGAGGAAATTTGAAGGGATATTTTAGAAATCTATTTGGTAATAATTCGAGTGACTTATAATTTAATCATAAATTCTTTTTTATGTAAATAAAACTTGGAAATTACAAGTTTAGCTACTACATAAAAGCTTTTGTGGCCCAGAAATTGATAAAAATCAATAAATTTTGCAATAAAATATTAAATGACATTCAATATTTTTAATAAAAAAAGTTTCTCGAATCATAAATTTTTATTGTTGACATGAAAATCATGAGAAAATAAAGTTTTGATTATAAATTCATATTACATGCAACAGTAATTTAATTATACACTTTAATGTATAAATAGCAAGGCATTTATTTTATTTTTTGAGCTCAAAGTTACACAAAAATTAAATTGTACAAGCCAATTAAACTTAAAAATTACATTAAAAGAAAAATTGAAAATTTTTTACCATTTCTTTTTAATAACTTATTTAATCAAATGGATAATTCAAAATTAATTTTATTTGTTTTTTTATTAAATGTGCATTTAATTAAATGTGAATACCTAGGCACGCTCATGGAATCCGTTGAAGAAGCTACAGGTAATAATTTACCATTTCTTTTTAATAACTTATATTTAATCAAATGGATAATTCAAAATTAATTTTATTTGTTTTTTTATTAAATGTGATTACCTAGGCACGCTCCTGAAATCCGTTGAAGAAGCTTCAGGTAATAATTTACCATTTCTTTTCAATAAATTATATTTAATCAAATGGATAATTCAAAATTAATTTTATTTGTTTTTTTATTAAATGTGATTACCTAGACACGCTCCTGAAATCCGTTGAAGAAGCTTCAGGTAATAATTTACCATTTCTTTTCAATAAATTATATTTAATCAAATGGATAATTCAAAATTAATTTTATTTGTTTTTAACATGGAACATGTTTATAGGGAGGGGGTACTTCGGAATTTGAAATTTAAGGGGGGGGGTCAAATTTGTCCCATTTAAGGGGGGGGTCAAATATGTCCCATTTAAGGGGGGTAGTCAAATTTGTCCCATTTAAGGGGGGGGGTCAAATTTGTCCCATTTAAGGGGGGGGTCAAATATGTCCCATTTAAGGGGGGTAATCAAATTTGTCCCATTTAAGGGGGGGGGTCAAATATGTCCCATTTAAGGGGGGGGGGGGTCAAATGGGACTTGGAATAATTTCAATTTTGGGACTTAGAATAATTTGGGTTTAGTGACTTAGAAAATTTTTTTGATTTAGGGACCTAGAATAATACGCGTTTAGGAAATCATAATAGTTTGGGTTTAGAATCTTAACATTTAGTAAAGGTGATAATTACAAATTATAAAAATAGGAAATTGTATTTTTTTTTGTGTGTCTATGCTGTAAGATTACAAATGTAAATGTAAGTAAACATGTTCCATGCATTTTGGTTGTGTGTACACAAACCGGTTATAAGTTTTTTATTAAATGTGATTACCTAGGCACGCTCCTGGAATCCGTTGAAGAAGCTTCAGGTAATAATTTACCATTTCTTTTTAATAACTTATATTTAATCAAATGGATAATTCAAAATTAATTTTATTTGTTTTTTTATTAAATGTGCATTTAATTAAATGTGATTACCTAGGCACGGTCCTGGAATCCGTTAAAGAAGCTTCAGGTAATAATTTAAAAATTAGAATTTATAAATTTTAAATACTTTAAGGATAATAAAATATGAAAAATATTAATAAAAACAATAATATTTAGATACTATATATGATGAAATATTTGATGATGAAGATGATTATGATTATGACGATTCAGGATATAGTTTTTCGGATTTTTTAGAAATCTTTGCTAAATATTCATGGGATATACCTTTTAAAATAAGGAAAATATTTTATCAACAGATTACAAATAGCAATATTTGTTTTCGAAAAGATCATAAAAATGTTTTTTATACTTTGTATACAAAAACTAATCCGAAAGGTAGAAAATTAAACTCTACAACTTTTAATAAATTAAATTTCGACCCGAAAAAAAGAACTTACTTCATTACTCATGGATGGTTTGGTTGCAAATATAATCCTTCTTGCCAAGTGATAAAAGACGGTAAACACAATTTATTGATTCAAATGTTTGAAAAAAATTAAAAAATTTTAAATTTTACGTTTAGCATATTTGAGCAAAACTGATGGCAACGTGGTGATAATTGATTGGAGTTATGCTTCGTTTTACTTTAATTATCTTAAAGCAGCTGCAGCTGTTAAAGATGTTGGAATAAATGTTGCAAATATGATAAAATTTTTGATAAGTAAAGGTTTGGATCCCAAAAATGTAACTCTTATTGGTTATTCACTCGGTGCTCATATTGTTGGAATCGCTGGTAAAGAAACCAACGGAACACTAAATTATATCTATGGTAATAAAAAAAATGTTCTAAAAAATTATTCAAAATTCTAATGACGAAAAATTCACAAATAATTGTAGGATTAGATCCTGCAGGACCTTTATTTAAAGATAAGTCGTGTGGTTACAAAATATGCTCAATGCATGCTGAAAATGTAGAAATAATTCATACAAGCGATTTACTAGGTTATGAGAATCCACTAGGTCATGCTGATTTTTATCCTAATCGAGGAGATAAACAAAAAGGTTGTGATGAATATGGGTTTCTAAAACTTTGTTCTCATTCTCGTTCTTATTCATACTTTGCTGAGTCAATAAGAAATGAAAATAGCTTTTGTGGTAAAAAATGTAATGATCCAGCTGTTGAAATAAGTATGGAGAACTGCAAAGGAGTTGTTATGAAGATGGGTGGATTAAAGCCAAGCATAACTAAAATGGGTTCTTTCTATCTCAGTACAAATCATTCAGCTCCATTTTTTTTAAAACCATATTCATGCAAAAATTAAAAAAAAAACAAAATTAATGAATATTTGATGAAAAACTAAAATTTTATTTTTCTTTTCACTTTAAAAATTTTTTTAATTATTCAAAAAATTTAATGTTTTGTTTTTTCTCAAAAGTAATTCTTACTTGTTTTTTCTGAAAAATTAAAGAATAAAATTATTTTATGCAAATTTATTTAGACCTTTACGTGAAGATGCAGTAAAACTTGATCTTCTATTCTACTCACCTCTTCATCGTTTGAGAAGAGAATGGAATGGACTATCACGTAATATAAGGGAGATTATTAACATTAATTAATAAAAATTTAGTATTAATAATGAAGTTTTGAAACACTTGGTTGAAATATTAAATTACTGAATATTCGAATATTCAGTAATTTAATATTTCAATCTAAGTGTTTCAAAACTTCATTATTAATACTAAATTTTTATTAATTAATTTTAATAATCTCCCTTATATTACTTGATAGTTTAAAATTTTAATTTTTTTTTATTTAAATAAAATAAAATAAAAAAAAATTAAAATTTTAAATCTAATAAGTATTATAGTAAAGGAAATATTTAAAGCAAATTAAAGCTCTAGAAATATTCTAAAAATACTAGTTTATAAAATGTTAAAAGTCGTTAAAAGATTTTATTATAGTAATTAATTAATAACTCTATTGCAAATTTACTTAAGATGACTGAAATTCTACTTATCTAATTGGCACAAATTTATATTATAAATTTAAAATTTTATTAACCTAATTTAGTACAATTATGTTATTAAAGGGCTCAAACAAGTAGCCAGTGCACTGTTAAATAAATAAATAAATATGTCTAAATAAATAAATTATTCGGATCTTATTTGTTTAAAATCCTAAAAAATTTTAACATTTTGATTAAAGGCAAATTAACTTATCATGAAATCGTGAAATTAAATTTAAATTTGGTATTAAAATTTTAAAAACTTAACAAAAAGAATAATTATTACCCAAAAATTAATCCTATCCTAAAAATGAGTTAGTCTTCGATACGGTAACTGTGCACATTGTCATCGCTAAAAGAGTCGTTCTGATTGGCTCACACAAATTTCATTGTTAATAGGTTAAAATTCATTGTTTTATTGTTTATATTATGTTTTTATTATTTTTGAGGTTAGCTAGTATAGTTGATATCAATAAAAAAAACGCTGCCAAGTAATGCACTATTCATTAGCAATAACAAAATGTTCTTAATGGTCTATTTTACCTAACAAAGTATAATGTCATAAGAAAAACTAAGAATGATCTTTTCCTTGATACTGTTAGTTTAACGTCTCATGGAAAAAATTAGGTTTTTTACATAAAAAAAGGAGATTTTTTTACTCTAGCACATAAACATAATCTTCTTATATGATAATTATGTCTGCTAGATAGTTTTTGGTGTAGCTGGTGTAGTTATATCTTGAAGACATAATTACACCATCAGCTATAGAAATAAAGATAAAATTTTTGCTATGTTCAAATTGAGGAATAAAAATGATACCTAGTAAAAACGATAATTCTAGATATTAGTAATTTCATAGAAATAAATTAAGTACTACGTCCAAAAAGAAAAAAATTTATGGTGTTTTTTTAATTTTTTTTTGTAAAAAATTAAAAAAAAAAAAATTTTGAAGAATTACGTATCAGATGGAGAAATCCTTTGCAAACGATAATTCTAGATATTCGTACTTTCGTAGGAAAAAATTAAAAATTACGTCCTAAAATAAACAAATAAATTTTGGCGTTTTTTGTATTTTTTGGCGACAAAAATTTTGAGAAAAAAATTTTGAAAAAATTAAGTATCAGGTCCAAAAAAATTCTATAAACGATATTTCTAAAACTGCTAGTACTTCCACAGAAATAAATTAAGTACTGCGTCCATAAAGAAAAAAAAAATTGGTATTTTTTGAATTTTTTGGTGAAAAAAGTTTTGAGAAAAAAATTTTCAACAAATAAATTATAAGATTCGAGATATCGAGTAAAAACGATACTTCTAGATATCGGTACTTTCCATTGACATGGTACTTTCATGGAAAAAAATGAGGTATTACATCCAAATTAAAAAAAAAAAGTATAACCTTTTTATAACTACTAATATCTAGAAGTATCGTTTTTACTCGATATCTTGAATCTTATAATTTATTTTTTGAAAATTTTTTTCTCAAAAAAAAATTTTGAAAACAAAATTTAAATTTTATACAAAAGAATGATATTTTAGAAAAATTAAAAGTTTTTTTATATTTATTTAAAGCCATGCAATTCGTTAAAAACTAGTTTATCAAAAATTTTATAATGGTTATTTAATATCACCGGTTACAGTCATACATACATGCATACATACATACATACATTCATACATACGCACACACACGTACAGACTTTTTTTAAAAACCGGTTTCTTAGCTTCCTGAAGTCTCAAAACGTACTTATATGCCAAAAACTCGGCCAAAAAATCAAAAAACAAATTTTGACCGATCACAATTAAAGTTAAGACATATTAAGATTAGAAGATCCCCCTAATCTCAAGTTTTTGTCTTTTTTAAAATTATTTTAGGACTGTTTAAAATTTTTAAATAAATTTTAACCTTTTAGCTATCATTTTTGAAAGTAAAATATAAAATCTTTGGAAAATGTAAAAAAAAACTTATCGATGTAAAATTTGATGAGGAAGTCGAATTTTTATTCAGATTTTGTCCACTGTGTATCGAAAGAAATTCGCAGAAAAATTCAAATTTGAATCTTTTTAGTACCATTTGATCAATTTTTATTTTGTTACACGTAAAAAAAAGAGTACCTAGTAAAATTATAATACTGTAATAAATTATTAAATTTTACTAAAAAAATTTTGAGGTTTTAGTTTAAAAAAAAAATTTTATTAGTGAATTTTACTAAAAATTTATAGTGCGACTTTTAACCACACTAAACTTAGTAAACCAAATCGTTATATTGGTTATATTTACTAATTTTTTATATTCGTGTATGTATCGTTCTGAGAAAACCAAATTTTATTACACACAAACAAGTTGTAAAAAGAAGGATCAATAAATAAATTAAAATAAAATAATATGTTTTGATTTAATTAATTTAAAATATCATTTATATATGGCTCGTTTTCATTTTTTTTGAAAAAATAGCTTACAAAAACTAAAAATAAAAAATTAAACAAGGGTTTTCTTTTTTCACCAATAATTTTTCAGTATTGCATAAAAATCACCGTAACGAACCTTTTACATCAATTTATTACGTTTTTTGATAATTATAAGGTAAAAACAGCTTAAAACCATTAAAAACCAAAATCGTTACTTACGGCCTTAATATATGAATTTTTCTAAGTTTTATGTATTTTAGAGAACAATAACATATATTTTTGAATAATTCTTACTAAAAAAATGGGTTTTGGAAGTAAATTTTAAAAATATTTAATAATTTAAAAAAAAAAAGAGGAACGATAAAGGCAGGAACAGTAAAGGCTTTTTTATAGAAAAATCAAAATAATTCGTAGACAAATGAACAAAAAAACTTTTCCGTTTGGAAAGTAAAGTATTTTTATGATTGAAACTTGCTAAGAACGCTTCTTAATCGGAGATCCACGTGGGTACGGTAAAGGCTTTTTGCATATCTAGGGCAAAAAAAGCATATTTTCTGCCCTAGGGAGGTGGATTTTTTGCCCATTATATGTAATAGTACATTTTAACATGGAACATGTTTATAGGGAGGGGGTACTTCAGAACTTGAAAATTAAGGGGGGGGGTCAAATTTGTCCTATTTAAGGGGGGGGGGTCAAATAAGACTTAGAATAATTAGGGAAGTATATATAAATAAATAAAATACTTTTAAAAGACTTTGAAAAATCTGTGCTTAAGGACTTAGGATAATACAGTTTTATGGACTTAGAATAATATCGATTTAGGGACTTGGAATAATTCAGGTTCAGGGACTTATAGTAATTCAGGTTTAGGGAATCAAAATAGTTTGGGTTTAGAATCTTAACAACTAGTAAGGTGATAATTACAAATTACAACAATAGAAAATTGTATTGTAATGTTGAAAAACATTTGTATTATATCTAGTCCTCTTTTGGAAGTAAACATGTTCCATGCATTTAGGTTGTGTTTACACAAACCGGTTATAAGTTTTTTAACCAAGGGAGCAAAAAAAAGAATGGCCCAGATCGCACGTTAATTAGCATCCGAGGCGAAGCCGAGGATGGTAAACTGTGATCTGGGGTATTTTTTTTTTTGTTCCCATGGACAAAACGAATTTTTTCTTTCTCAGTGGGGTGAAAACGCGTTTATTTCGATCTCCTTGCGGGGCGAAAAAAGTGTTTTCGGCCCGCTAGGAAGAAATAGTACATTTTTAACCAAGGGAGCAAAAAAAAAGAATGGCCCAGATCGCACGTTAATTAGCATCCGAGGCGAAGCCGAGGATGGTAAACTGCGATCTGGGGTATTTTTTTTTTATTCCCATGGACAAAACGAAATTTTTCTTTCTCAGTGGGGTGAAAACGCGTTTTTTTCGATCTCGTTGCGGGGCGAAAAAAGTGTTTTCGGCCCGCTAGGAAGAAAAACTATATTTTAGAACACGGGACAAAATATGGGGTTCGACTTTTGCATGCTGTCTACACTCGCTCGCTACGCTCACTTGTGCATACAATACTGAATGCAAAGTCGAAACCAATATTTTATCCCTTGTTTAATAAATAGCTATTTTTTGTCCCTTCATGATTTTTGAACTTTAACTGATTTTTTTTTCCTATTTAACGACCTCTTAAAGTGCTCTTGGTGTAGGAATTTATTTTTTATATATTTAAGTTGTCATTTATGTGATTAAAAGATTTTAAAAATGTTTTCATGAAGAGAAATCAAATTTAATATAAATTTACGTACACATTTTGTAAAATCGTGTGACACACCTTCTCACCCTTGTATTAATTAGTAAAAGTAAGTTTAAATTTTTTCTATATGGAAAAAGTTTAACCTTATGATATAGCAGTTAATCCCCAAATAAAAATTTTTGAAAATTAATTGATAGGTGTGAGTGACAGACACTCAAAGTATAGGAATCTCCTTTGTGACAGGGAACGGTAAAGGCTTTTTTGCTATATTTTTATGTTTTATAGTAGTTAAAACATTAAATTATGTTGATTTTTATGGTGTACCATCAAAAACTTATTGAAATTAAAAATTAAAAAAAAATTTTTTTTTAATTAATGCATCTGGTAGTCAGAAACGTGCTGTACGTCATTTTTGCAAAAAAAACGATAATGAGCCATATATATACCTTCGCAAAAAATCAGCATTAGAGATAAAAAAATAAAAGTTTGAATTTTTCCGCAAATTGATACGCAGTTGACAAAATCTTACTTTTTCCAAAGTACTTCGTAAATATACGGTTTAGGGTGTCAAATTTTAGGTATTTTGGGTCTTTGCCTGATGGTCACGAATTTCGGGATGCTTTATTTCTTTGACAAACTGGGGCTTCACCCTTAAATTTGCAACAACTATCCCTAAAAACGGGAATTTTTGATATGTTAGAATTTTGAGTGGCCAGGTTTGGTCGACATAGATTTTTTGGGTCGCTGATTTATTTTTTTAATTTATTGTAATATTTTAACATCGTTGATGATAAAATTTAACGGGTTTGTGACCCTTTACATATAGTAAATACAATAATATTCTCGAGAATATTCTAATATTCACTAATTATTAGAATTAGCTGATCAAGAGTTTCGGAGAATTTTTTATGAAAAGTTATTATATTTCACCCTTAAATGAGGTGCTTTTGCTATTTTCGCACTTTCAGTGTCCAGATTTGGTTCATATGGGTTTTTTTGGTCGTTGATAACGAATTCCGGGGGATTTTTTATTTAAAATTAATTTTCCTGTAATTTTCAACCATCAAATTAGCAGAAAGTACCCCTAATAGGGGAATTTTAGCTATTTTCGCACTATTAGTGTCCAGGTTATGACTATACGGGCGTTTGGATCGCTGAACAAGAATTTTGGGAAATTAATTTTTAATAATTTTTTTAAGCTTTTCTTTCTCAGTTTTAAAAACTCTACATGAGGAAATACCAAAAATGACTCTTTTAGGAGTACTTTTTGCTAATTTAAGGGTGAAAAATTAATTTTTCATAATAAATTATCAAAAATTCTTGTTCAGCGAGCCAAAAACCCGTGTAGTCCAAAGCTGGACACTGAAAGCGGGAAAATACGGGGTGTCTACGGATCAAAATATTTTTAAAGTAAGGACATTAGTGGTACTTTTTGCTAATTTAATTAAGGGTGAAATATAAACTTTTCATAAAACTTCCCCGAAATTTTTGATTAGCGATCCAAAAAACTTTATCATCCCTCCACCCCCCCCCCCCCCCGTTTATTGACTGGTGAAAATTTGTATTGAACTTTCAAAAATGGTGTCAAATTTTTGATTGGCATAAAATTCTATAAATGAAAGATAAAACTTATAAATTTGGGGAAGCATATAATTTTAACATGTTTTTATCGATAAAAAACAAAATTTTATATAAATCATAATTTTAAAAATGTAGGTAAGAAAAACTTAATAACTAATAACTTATAAATAAAATGCAAAAAATTGTAATATTCTTATTTTATTTATAATTTTAGTATAATTTTTTAAAAATTACTTATAAAATTATACTAAACACACAAATGTAAGATCATTAATTGCGTCTATATAATATGTACAGGTGTTTTGACATTACATAAGTAAATCTTAAAGTTATTTTTTCATTTCTATTATATATATATATTCTATATATATAATAAATTTTTTTATGCTTTAAATTACAAATGTACTTAGTATATACATAAGGCTGTACCAAAACAATTATTTATTATTTATATTTATTATATTTTTGTATTTTATTCTATATAAACAAATAACTATAGTTATGTTCCTAATTTTTTTTTATCTAAAATTTTTATAAAGGAACAATTACAATAGCGATTCAAAAAAAAGAAGAAATAAATACATTTATCTCTTAATTTTAATAATAAATATATATTTAAATGAATTATTTTTTAATGCACGACCACTTTAAAAAAAAAAATTTATTTACAAGATATATACTTTAATATCAGAAATTAAAATTACGATTAAAAAAAAAAAATAAAGAATATAATTACTGAACTTTTTATTTAAAACATTATTAATTTGTAAAAAAAATCTATCATTTTTATATATAGATTCTATTTTGTTTTTATACAGTTTATTTCTTATGCATGTATAAAAAGTATAAGGTGTACCTTGATGAGTGTTTTCAGAAAATTACAAATATGTATTAACTAATTTCTAAAGAAATTTATATAACATACATGATATTTTTTTAAAATAAAATTTATTTTTAACAAAATAACTTTGAACAAAAAGTTAAATACTTTACTTTAAAAAAAATATATTAATAATAATAATAATAAAATTCGTTAATGGATAGAATGTATATATCAAAATTCATTATTGATGTGCAATAGTATTACTGATCGTTTAATGAACAATACAAAAATCTGAAAAAAAGTATTTTTTTTTTACGAAATAAGATATCTAATATACAATGATAGTCTCAAGTTTGAATAAAATGATGTACAAAAAAACATTTTAATTTATTTTTAAAATAAATCATTAAAAAAAAAAAAATAATTTGTCGAATCCCGAGTATAAAAAATATTATTTTTCAAATTTTAGAAATTAATAAAAATTTGTCAAATTTGACAAAAAGATTTAAATTGCAATTTTTTAAATATATAAAGTTACTTATTTCTAAACCGCTGTTCGTATTCGTGTACTACGCCTCCTTATTAATTCTGGTTTTTCTGTTATATCTTCTTGAGCTTCAGATTTTTCTGTTATATCTTCTTGTGCTGTAGATTTTTCTGTTATATCTTCTTGTGCTATAGATTTTTCTGTTATATCTTCTGGTGCTTCAGATTTTTCTGTTATATCTTCTGGTGCTTCAGATTTTTCTGTTATATCTTCTGGTGCTTCCGATTTTTCTGTTATAACTTCTGGTGCTTCAGACTTTTCTGTTATATCTTCTTGTGCTTCAGATTTTTCTGTTATATCTTCTGGTGCTTTAGATTTCTCTGATTCTGAATCACCTGTATGTGTTTTAGAATGCTCTATGTAATTGCTGGACTCAATGAGTTCATTACACACTGGACATGATTGAGAATCTACAATTTATAGTATTTTTAATTAAAAATTAATTTTTTTTTTTTTACACAAACAATTAATAATTTTTTTATTTTTATTTCATGGAATATCAGTGGGGTATTACCAAATATCTTTAAAAATAACACAAATTCCGACAAAATACACAATCTTCAGTTATCTTAGAAATCAGTAAACTTAGTTAAATAAAATTTAATAACCTTTGTACATATTAGAATAATCTTAAAAAATCTAGTTTTTTTTTTATAATTGTATGGTTTTTGTCAAAAAATTTAAATTAAATAATAAGTTAAATTTTTAAACAGGAATGAATGTGTTTTGTACCTTCTTTTTACTTACCAGATTGATCATTTTTATGGTGTGAGATATTATGAGCGCTTAAAGCTTTAGCGCTAGAAAACCATTCATTGCATGTGGGGCAGTTCAACTTCTTTATTTTCCATGTGTGGTTTGGATTTTTATCATCTTTTTCAACATCTTCTCCCTTACTTTCTTTCTCTTCCTCTTTAACAACTTCTGGTTCTTTTTCTCCTTCGACATCCATTAATTCTTCAGTAGAATTTGTATTTTTATCATTTGGTTTTAATGTTTTATTATTTAAATCTTTATCTACAGAGTCTTCATTTTCTGAAGATTTATTTTTTTCTTCCAAAATAGTTGTTATATCAACAGTATTTTCTTGCAGACATTCTTGATTTTCCTTATTATTTTTATTATGATCAGCCGTCTCATCCTTATTCTTTTCTTTGTTTAAATTGCGGGATTCATTTTCCTTACTAGTATTAACATAACTTTCGTCCATAGAAATCCTTTTTTTAATCGGCCGCGCTTTTTTTCTCTCTTCTAAATCAGTGTCATCATTTTTTAAAGATTGTTCTGATATTGATAATCTTTTTTTAAAAGGCTTACCTTTTTTTTGTTGATCACTGATTTCTTCATTGTTTTCCAGGTTATCCTTTTCATCACCACTTGTTTCAGCTAATTTTTCTGATTTAATTTTTTTGCTAGGAGTAACGTCAGACTTTTCTTCTATATTTTTTATTTTTTTAGGTCTACCCCTTCTTTTAGAATCAGGACTAATAGGAGTATTAGGGCTACTTTTCTTTTCTTCTTTTTCAACTTTATCATCGTTATCTGAATGCATTGATGTATTATCAGATTTACTTTCAAGTTCTGGAGTAAGTGATCTATCATCCTTAGAAAAACTATCTTTGTGAGGTTTAATTTTTTTATGATCACATCTTACATGACGGGCTAAAATTACAGGTAAATTAAATACTTCACCGCAAATTTTGCAAGGATATTCTTTGTTTGATGGTTCTTTGTCTTTACGTTTATCTTCTTTTTTTAAGTTTTCAGGTAATTTTGGACAGATTTTTAAATGATTTGCAAGAGCTTTACGTTTTCTAAAAATTTTATAACAGTGATCACATTCTAACTCTAATGGAGAATCATTATTTTTTTCATTTTCTTCATCCGATTCTATTACACTAATAATATCATTTTCTTTATCACTTGAACCCTTTTCTTTATTATCATCAATAGTAATTTCTAGAACATTTTTTGAGGTTGCTTTTTCACTTTCATCGTTATCTAAGTCAATAATTTCAAAAGAATTTTTTGATTTTTTTAATTTCTTTGTTGATGATCGAGGAGAGTAATCTGGATCTTTCGTTTTATTTTTCTTTCTTCGACCTCTTCGTTTAGGAGTTACAGGTTCACTTTCTTCTTCATCTGAATAAGCAGATACAGGTTGAATTATGATTTCTGAGTCACCTCGATTAACAGTTGTTAATTTTTGTTTTCGTGATCTTTTAACTTTCTTAATAGGTGAAGAACCATCAGACATCTGAATATTAGAATCATCTTTAACTGATGTTTCATTAAAGGTATTATCATCAGTGAGGTAATCTGTGTAATCTTCTATTTCTTTTTTAATTACTACGTTTGGTACAATACTTTTAGTTTGAACATTATTTTTAATCATTTTTTTATTTACATAAGTACGACAGGTAGGAGTCGTATGTGTTTTTACAGTGCTTTGAAGGACTCTAGGAGTAACTTTCAATTGGTATTGATTATATTTAGGATTGTTTTTTATAATTTTGTTTCCAGGTTTAGGGGAAGATGCAATTATGATATGTTTTTGTAATACTTTGGTAGTATTTTGAGTTAGTGATTTTTTATTAGTAGTAGGTTCTTCTATTAATTTCTTTTCTATTTTTGGTTCAAGTATTGGTGATTTACGATTATTTTTAAAATTTTTAAATGTTGCTTGTACATCCTCAAAAGTTAATTCTGGCTCGAATTGATCTTCACCACAAAGCATTGATTGCACAGTTGATTGCTCAATAATTACTTCTTCACATTCACCTGCCTCATCTTCAGGATCTAAATATTTTGGAACATCATTTTTGTAAAATTATTTGTAGGATTATTGAATAAAATAAATAAAAATTTTAATTTTACCAATTCCGATATACTCATTTTGATTTTGTGAATAACAAACATTGATTGCAGAATTTTCAGTTTTTATTAAATTTTGGATTAATTTTTCTGGCGTTTTATTTACTTTTTTTTCTATGGGAGCACATAATTTTTTTTCCGGTGTAGCTTCTATAGTTGTTTTTATTACGGATGTATTAACAGGGATATTTTCAGTTTTTATTTCATTATGTGTATTATTAGACACTTGTTCTTCATTTTGATTATTTAAAACTTCTAAAGCCTCTAATTTTGGTTTTGGCCTTTTAACTGTTTTTACAGCGCCTTCTCCTATTAATTTTTCAACATCCGACCTAAACGTAATAAAAAGAAGCTATATATAACTGAGTCTAAAACTATTAAATAAAAATAATTTTACTTCATAAGAAACTGAAAATCTGTTGGTGGAGCTCCCGTTTCATCATAGGCAGCAACTGCAAAAACTTCATCAGAATCTTCAACTGCATATAATGCTAACCGTTGACCATTAGATGTTAAAAAAGTAGCTATAGTTTCTTCATCATCCGAATCGTCAGAATCTTCATCGTAAAGACTTTTAATTTGTTGATCTTCAACCTTAATAAAATTAAATAAATTTTTATTATAGTGTATATTGTTCAGATATTTATTTAATTTAAAAATTTTTAAAGATAAAAGTAATAACTACCTCCATAACTTCACTCTTTTCTTGTTTAATTATTATTTTATTATTTTCTTCACTTTTTACTTTATTGACTTCAGCTGGAGGTTCATAAAAAACCTAAAGAATTTATATTCATTATAAAAAATAAATTAATTTAAAAATAAATAAATAAGATTGAAATTAATTATTATTTAAAGTTACCAATGTTTCCTCAATTTCTTCTGCATCATACCCAAACATATCAATATCTCCTGAATTTTGAACCTCCATTGAAATATTTTTGTTTTCATTTATCTTTATGTAATCTGCTTTTAGTAAAATTTTTTCAATAATTAAAATTGTTTTTTTTTTTTCAATAGGTTTGTTTGTTTAAAATCATCTTATTGTTAATAAAAAATAATTTTAGTTGAGTTAATGCACTTTATACATAACAATAAAAATATGTGATGCTTTGCTATGTATTGTATTGGCTAAAAACCTCACAAAATCATAATAAAAACAAATCACTTAAACTACAAAAACTATACAAAAATTTTATTTTTTATGCACATGTTAGTTTAAGTAACGCTTTTAAAGTTACTTTAAATATTTTTAACACAATTTAAAAACAACTTTTATATTTTATTATTTTACTGATAAATTTTACGATAGGAAGAATGCCGACTTTTGGTGAGCATAACCGGCTGAAAATATGCAAAACGAAGAGAATTGAGGAGCAAAGTAGCAAACCAGATACTATAAGCAAACTTGACGCTACTCATATAGTAAAACAGTAAAAGTAGAGTACCGATCCTCGGTAAGGTAAATATCTATAAATTTATTCCAGAGCTTAATTTTTTTACCACTTATCGCCTCCAGCATTAAAAATTCAAAAGAGGGAAATTCAAATTAAATAAAATATTTTATTTTTAATAGTTTTAGTAAATAAATTTATTCTAAGTATAGGTTTCTTAGGTCGCTGATCATAAATTTCGGGGTCAAGAAATAAAGAAACCTTCATCCTTAAATCAGCAAAATTTTCCCCAAAACAGGGCATTTTTTTGAATTCGCACTTCGAGTGTTATCAAATTAGGAAAAAATTTGAGACAAAAAATTTTCAAAAAATTAATTATCAGATTCGAGAAATCGAATAAAGACGATAATTCTTTAATTCTAGATATGAATACTTTCATAGAAAAAAATGAGGTATTACATCCAAATAAAATAAAAGAAAAAATAGTTTGAAATTTTTTGATAAAAAAATTAAGTATTAGTATCATAATGGTTGTGAAATATCACCGGTTACATGCATACATATATACATACATGCATGCATACGACACATATACAGATTTTTTTTAAAAAACCAGTTTTTTATCTTCCTAAGGTCTCAAAACGTGAAAACGTCAAAAAATAAGAAATCAAAATTTTACCTAAAACTGCAGTAAGCTATATCGGTGCTTTCATGGCTTTTAACCAATAAGAGGTGTAAACTGAGTTCTCGGCCAATCCGGGAACGTATATTATTCGGTACGCGTACTAAATTTTAGTACACTGAAAAAAAAATCCGCTTGCGGCAAGCGGAATTCCGCTTGTAGCAAGCGGAATTTTTTTTCTCGTCAAACGATTGCAAATGACTTGAAACGTAAAGAAAATTAAAAAAAAAATTTTTTCCCGCTTACTTGGGATATGCGTATATCGGTATGACGAGATTTGAGAAAATTTTGGAAAAAGAAAAGAAAAAATGTTTTTTTTTAATTTTCTTTACGTTTCAAGTCATTTGCAATTATTTGCAAAGAAAAAAAAATTCCGCTGGCCACAAGCGGATTTTTTTTTCAGTGTACAGTTAATCCAGTAAAATCACGGTTTTGGTTATATTGTTTGTGGCCGCCACCAGATTTGGTCTACTATAGGTTTTTTGGGTCGCTGATCACGAATATTGAAGTTATAACTATGAAAAATTACCCCTTCAGCCTTAAATTGACCAAAACTACCCCTAAAATGGGTGTTTTCGCTGCTTTCGCTCTAGCCCTCCAAGATTTGGTCTAATAGGGTTTTTTGGGTCACTGATCTAATTTTTAATTGAAAAGACTACGATTTTCGTTATCAGCGACCCAAAAGCCCCTATAAGTCCAAATCTTGGAGGCCTAGAGTGAAAGTAGCGAAAACACCCCTTTTAGGGGTAGTTTTGCCTAATTTAAGGGTGAAGAGTTAAGTTTTAACTTCAATTTTTGTGATTAGTGACTCAAAAAACCCTATAACACCGTATCTTGGAAGGCTAGAGCAAAAGTAGTGAAAACACCCTTTTTAGGGGTAGTTTAGGCTAATTTAAGGGTAAAGATTTAAGTTTTAATTGAAAACACATCGATTTTTGTGATCAGCGACCCAAAAAACCCTATTAGACCAAATATTGGAGGGCTAGAGTGAAAGTTGCGAAAACACCCCTTTTAAGGGTAGTTTAGGCAAATTTAAGGGTCAAGTCCCAATTTCTCATAGAAAAGACCCCGATTTTCAGCGATCCCAAAAACATATAGTAGACCAAATCTGGCAGCAGCCACAAACAATACAACCCCCCCTCTGCGTATTTTGAATGAAGTAAGTGTGATAATTACAAAATATAAAAATAGCAAATTGTATTGTAATGTTGCATAACATTTATGCATTTTACCTAGCCCTCAGCTGTAAGTAAACATCTTCATGCAAAATTAATTTTTTTTTTAATTTTCTTTATGTTCGGCAATTTGCAACCGTTTGAGCAAGAAAAAAAATCTACAATCAGAATATTTCCGTTAGCGGCAATTGAATTTTTTCTCAGTGAAAATAGTCACCACTAATTTAAAGCAAGTAATCTAACTACATTGTCTTTCCCTACGACGAAAGCTTTATGGGAACCTTAAATGGAAAAATGAATTTGATATTTCGACCATTGACAATTTTGAAAACGTACCCTGTATTAAATGTGTTTAAATTAAGAAAGTAGCTTTTTGAAACGAGGGTTTAAATACTTTTTCCAAACATAATATTATAAAACTAAAAAAATGTCAAAACGACACACTATTTTATTAATCGAATAACCTTTAATATGATAACGTAACCGATAATATTTTCTATAAAAGACAAATCTCTATATATATTATTTTATACATAATAATAAAAGTTTATCCTTAAAATTCTATTGAAATTTAGAATTCAGCTTTAAATTTGACAGAGTAGTTTGGTTATTAAATTTTCTTATATAACCCAATGTATCCTGATATTAAAAGCTAGCTTGAATTATCGTTGCACATCCCAAACTACATTCCATAGATATAGATATAGAAGAATTATATGGTAAAACTGGAAAAGCTTCTTGGGGCACACGATCACAGCTATATAATCCATAACCATAAGTAATCGATGTTTGTATGTATGTGTATGGGGAAGAAAGTTTTATTAAGCCGACAAATTATATATGTCGTTTGGAATTTCATATAACATAAAGATTATAATAAATGTTTTCTTTTTACTTTCTAATACTTTTCTTAAGTATATAATTTTATAGCTTTTCTATAATGAATTTAATGAATAATATTAAAGTTTTATTAAAGAGAGAAAATTCATTTCTATATATTCGTTTAGCCAAAAAATCTTTATATTATATTATGAAACGATGAAAAAAAAAGAGTAGGTATACTATGTATAAAATATAAAAGGAAAAGATATAACCATTTCTCGTTGGGGAAAAAGCATAAAGAAAAAGGAAGAGTTGTTAAGGAGCTTAAGTTAATGACTAAGGGACTCAACGCTTTAAAGACCTTTAAAGACTCGATGGTTTAAGTATACCATAATGCACTTTCAAGAACATATTATATATGTATAAAATAATAATAATAAAAAAATAACATCTCTACTATAATATTTTTTATGTCTCTATCTATTTTTTATTTTTATTATTACATTTTTTTTTTTTTTTTTTTGGAAGGTTATAAAAAATTTTAATTTATATTACAAAAATTTTTTTTTTTAGATTTTAGGTAACTGATTAATTAATTTTTTTATGAATATTTTATCATCAATGTATCCCTTGTGTTTGAATTTATTCAAAGATATGTATTTTTTTACATTTTTATTTGATAAAATCGATATTGAATTAGCTAAATTAGGCTTTAAAATTTATTAATTTTGAGAACAAATTAAGAAAAATGATGCTTTAAAATAAATTTTATGATATACTGTATTATAAGCCTTTTATTAAATTTTGTGACACGTACAATTTTAAGTCTTTTGGTGGTTAACGCAAATTTTATTTTAATCGATATGATTGAAATATAAATCATTTTATAATATATACTGCGCAGTTTTTAAAATATTTTTCTTTTCACTTTTGGGACTGCAACCCTGGGCCATATAAAATAATCTCCCAAATCTCAGTTTACATTTTACTAATTTACGACTAAGTACAATTTAAGCCATTCTTTATTTTTCTGACCAAGTGTCGTAATATACTATTACTGGTAAAATAATAACGAATAAGGAATTTTTGGTATAGAAAAATTGTCATTGCAACTAAGACAAAAAAGTCAAAATGATTTTTATTTAGAATTTTCCTCTCTCTACTCAAACTACTATATTATTAGGTTCTTTTTTGCTCTAGTCTCCTATTGTACTTTTTCTCCGCCATTTATTTTTCTACAAAATCCTGTAAGGCATATTTTTTTCATTTTATTTAAGGAGTTTTTTATATTCTTTCTATATATTATTAATTGGAAAATCTGCCATTTATAGGAACATAGCCAGGATTTTTGTTCAAAAAGGGCTTCGGAGGTGCGGGGGGGGGCTTAATGTAAATTTTCCCAACTACATTTTTCCACCATATTTTAAAAAATTTACAGTTATTCAGAGCGGGACGTAAATTTGTATCATTGAACTATACATAGCATACGTATATATTTTTAAGTGCAAATTTACGTCCCTCTCTGAATGACGGTGTACATTAAAAAAAAATTCGGGGGGTGGGAAACAGTTCCCAAATCCCCTCCCTGGCGCCGGTGTACATTTTCTAGTTGAAAAGATTTAATTTTAAGCTTGGCTATTTTCTACCCTATTTTGCCTTGCATTTTAAAAATTTTAGTCTTCAGCCCAAAATCAGTAGAAAATCTTATTTTTGACCGCATTTTAAAACCCATTTTAGCCTAATCCTCTAAAATAAATCTATTCACCATGCTTTCTCCCCTTTTATAAACCACAAATTTTTTTCAGTGATTCTCTTACCATTACATTCGATAAACAGAATGTCCATTTTGTAAATTGCTTTCAAAATTGAATAGGTTTTATACACGGCAGAGCTACTTTGGTTTGTTTATTCAAAGAAAAGCTAAAATACGGAATAAAATTGACGTAATTATAATACAGGGTAAAAAAATGATCTGTGCGTTCATTAAAAGAGAATTAATTTTATAATATATTATAATTAGTTATTTTTTATGTTAATTCATTTTTATTACTTCATTTGGCTCTGAAGCTCAGAAATGACTAATTAATAAAATTACTTAATTTAATTTAAATCAATAATTTTTAAATTTAAACTACTTATGTGCTGTAGGATCTATAACTTTTTGAAAACTTTTTAAAAAGAGTAATTTAAAATTTATGTTACAGTTTGTATTTTATGTCTTAAAATTTATATGAATAATTTATAAAGTTAAAAAAAAAAATAATTATTATAAATAAAGAATTTTAAGAAATTTAAAATTCTTCATTTTATTATAATAATTCTATATATATATATTAGAGAGGACCTAAAATTGGAGTTTTAAGAAAAACTTTGCTCCCCGGGTTTTTTTGTGAACTTTTGGTCATAAAAAGTCCCCAGCTCCAAGGATTTTGATTTTGCTTTTCAAAAAAGCGTGCCTGTAAGCACCTCAATTTTCCCATTTAAATAACATGGGAATTTTGACTTTTCAGTTTTCTAATTTTTTACAAAGCTTGCATAATGTTTTGAAAAGCTACTAATCAATTGAAAGTACTATTTAAATATATAAAAAACGATACCCAACCTCAAGTAGCCAAAAAAAATATTTTTAAAGCGATTTTACCGGTAGTAAATATAAAAAAATGCTCCATTTAATTTACATGAAGCCATGTTATTTTAATGGGGATTTTTTTTACGTTTACTACCGGTAAAATCGCTTTAAAAATATTTTTTTTGGCTACTTGAGGTTGGGTATCGTTTTTTATATATTTAAATAGTACTTTCAATTGATTAGTAGCTTTTCAAAACATTATGCAAGCTTTGTAAAAAATTAGAAAACTGAAAAGTCAAAATTCCCATGTTATTTAAATGGGAAAATTGAGGTGCTTACAGGCACGCTTTTTTGAAAAGCAAAATCAAAATCCTTGGAGCTGGGGACTTTTTATGACCAAAAGTTCACAAAAAAACCCGGGGAGCAAAGTTTTTCTTAAAACTCCAATTTTAGGTCCACTCTAATATATATATACTAGGGGGCTCCGCCCCCTGCGCGCTCCGCGCGCCAACCCCCGTAATTGCGAACAGTTTTTTAAATATATTATCCTTTTGGAATATGTTTTTTACTTAAATACATCATTTGAACAAAATCATATCACTTTGGTTTAAAATTAAATTAGTTTATAGTAGGTTCATATTATCCAATTATTCCAAACATTAATGGGCACAAAAGGTCCATTTTGGCACAAAAGGTCCATTGGCACAAAGGGCTCATGCGACAGCGGCGGCGGCGGTTATAACTTTATAATATATAGAGATATTAATCTTTTTAATTAGTTATTCCTCAGCTTCAGAACCAAATGAAGTAGTACATAAAAAATCCCCTATAATAATATTATAAAATTAATTCACTTTTAATCGAGGCATAGATCATTTTTTTTACCCTGTATTATAATAACATCATTTTTATTTTTTATTTTAGCCTTTGGTTGAAATTTCAACCAATTGGTTTAATACATATTAAAAAATTTTTTATATTCAACCAGAAATTGTAAAATTTAACAACAATTGATTGAATATTCAACCAAAGTAGCTCTGCTGTGTAGGTTTCAAAAATTAAAAATTTCGTATAAGCTCTAGGTTAAAATTTTTTACTCACCCTTTTTCGATTATTTGTTTGTTAGATATGTTAATTTAAAGTCAGAATTCCAATTTTAGGTATTTTAAAAAAGTTATTACTACCTTTGTAAAGCCATATTTTGAAAACGGATGAAAAAAAATTAGATAAACAAAAATTTTTTGTAAACTAAAAGCTTATACAATATAAAGCTTATGCATTTGACTTTTAAAACCTTTTTTTTTATTGAAAATTGCAATTTTTGTAACAATTTGAAAATTGTTCATTTTAGGCTGAAAATGGTCATTCGGTTTATTGATCATGATGGTATGATGAAAAATTACAAATGACGGGGATTGAAAGTTGATATTTGCGTAAAAAAAATTATGCAAACCAAAAGTTGGTAGGTTAAGATACTCGGCTACAGCGATATTATTAAGATAGCCTAAAACCTCTATCCCAAACCAACCTGCGTTTGTAGGCTCATTGACATGAACGGAGTGTATCTGGTAAGTTTTTTAAACCTAATAAACTAATCCATAACCATATGGAGTAATCTAGCGTTCAAAACATAGTGAAAATACCTTGCAAGTATAATTTTGTCAATATATTTTACATTTTCTGAATTAAATTAAAGTAAATGTTTAAAAAAAAGCTGAAAATTTAAATGATTAAAAAACATCTTTTTGCAAAAAAGCTTTTCCTTTACATTAGCTCCAATTACCATAAAATAAACCGCATTAAAATAAGAAAATTTTGAAGAACGTTAACCTTTTCTGCAAATATAATATGAAATAGCAGACAATAAAAAAATAATCCACAAATCTCGTGTACAGTAATTCAAAACCAAACAGGATATATGCTTTATTCAACCATATAAAGTTACATGTTCGCGCCTTAAAATACTTTAGTTTTACGGTTATTAATCACGCTAAGGTAGTTAGATCATATCTATTTTTCACTTCTATATATATCTTTATATAATATTATTATGAAAATTATGCAATTTTAGTTAACATGATTATTATTAGTTTTTATTTTACGAAAAATATAGTTATTAAAACTTTATTTATATCTGAATTTATTGTTATATATACCCAGCATCTATGTGTGTGTTTGTGTGTGCCGAATATAAATCTATAATTGTTATTTGGTTTGATTGATTGCTAACTATTTACAATACACGTCGATATATTTCTGATTAGCTTGCATATAAATGTGGGGATTGAAAAAGAAATATTTTTGATTAAAATAAATAGTTTTAAGGTTTTTCATAAATATTTACGATTATTTGTGTGTAAATAATGTTACATAATAAAGTTTTTTGTTTTTAATAAGAATTTCCATCTCTCTACTTCATTCGTGTATTTTTTTAAATTTTGTTGTTGTTATAACAAAGTCTTTAATCGTTTTTTAAATCTGTATATAATATATATATATATTTTGTTGAAAAAATTTTCATGTTTATCCAATTTTATCTTTTTTTGATAAAAGCTTAACAATTTTTTAGGGGATAAATAAAAATTTAAGTTTAAAAAACGGAATATAAAATTCCAAAATTGTTTGTGCAAAAATTGTACTTTGTAAAATTATTAGTTAATTTATATTGTTTATTGTTAAAATCTGATAAAATTTTACGAAATCTGTACAGTCATTCATAGTTAATGCGCAAACTAATTTTCAAATATCCTTCCTTAAGAGAGAGAGAGAAACAAACATTTTACTAAGCTGATAGTGTGCAAATTTTTTTTTGCCTTTTGGTGCTAAACTGGGTGCGGAATTTTTTCACTTCCATAGGCGAACTTTAGAAAAACTATTAAAACTAACTGCTGTAAAAAAGCGAAGAACAAAATAATTTATTTGCTAAAGCTGAATAAATTTTCTAAGAACTTTAATTTATTAGATTTTGCAAATTTATGAAAATATCTAAAATTCTCGATTTTGGTTTGAGATTTCATTCAAAACAATATTTTTTTAAAATTTAATTATCGTATTTCAATTTTTCTTGGGATTTTATTGACATAAAAATTGAGAATATTTCCAATTGTTTTCGTAAATTTGCTAAACTTAGTAAATTTACAGTTTAAATTATAGATTTACAAAATTTTTTCAAATATACACTACACTAAAAAAAATTTCCACTTATCGTAAGCGGAATGCAATTTAAAGATTTGTCATTTTAGGTTGGATATTCGATTTAATTAAGGGGCTTAAAAGTAGATCCATAAAAAGAATGAGGTCAACAGGAAGTTATTGGGTCTATAAACAAGGTTATAATTATATTTTAGATTTGCAAATTTATCCTGAAAAAGAGATTGGTACATGCAAAAAAATCCCAGCCTAATAGCCCTTAACTCTAATGCTGACCAAAAAATAAGTTTTCGTGCTCTACTACTAACAGATGAGTCTAATATCCTAGTTTATCAGCTTCAAGTTACTGGCCTATCTGTTGGACAGAAATTGTATTTGTCTCAGAAGAAATAGCAAGTAGCTTATTAAGTATAATATCTGTAGCTTTTGAAATTGAAACAGTAATTGTATTTGAAGCTAATTACTTATCGAGTATATTTTTTTGAATATCAGAGAAAAGTAAGAAAAAATATGTATAACAAAAAAAAACTAAATATCTACCTAAATAATTACAATTTTAAAATCCAAATATATAAGAATAAACAATATTAAAATACAATAAAATAATAATTAATATAACAAAGTGTGTAAATAAAGGATCGTATTAAATTTTCTAGGTACAAGAAACACTTATCATGAAAATTCATCTATGCTTAATTATTCGCTTCTTCATACATTATTATGTTTGTAGACACATGTTATATTACACAAAGTTGGCTCAAAATTAATGTTACTTTGATGTTTCCTGAATCAAGATTAAGGAAATACAACACCCACACATACACATCCACACACACACACACACTAATTGTATTTTATATTTATGTCCATTTTTATTAAATCAATTTTTTTATTTTTAGTGTAATTGATAATATTCATTTTTTATAAATACTGGCTGACCTGAAACTGACTGTTACTACTGAAGATTACCTATAGATTTCATAATATTTTATTTTTTTTTTAAATATCAAATAACGAAGTATTGAAATTGACATTTTTTTTTTTTGATGTACACAATAAAGAGATAGGAATATAAATAAAAAAATTTATTTAAAAGAATTATTTTATATTGTCAAATATTTTCATAGAGTACATAATCACATGATACGTAAGTCATCTGCAGGTATAAAATATTCTTTTCTTATAAACAAAAGTGTATAAAAATACAAGAATAAAAAAAAAAAGTATTATATACATAATAATAATAAATGTAAAGTCAACCAAAAATGAAGTTTCTATACTAAAAAGAAAAATAATATACAAAGATAAAACTAAAGAATGTAAAACCCTTTGAGCAATAATGTAAAAAAAAAATGAGTGAGTAAGAGAAAGAGGGAGTTTTATGTGTATAAAAAGGAAATGTCGTTTGAAAGAGGACATAGCCACAAACAAATGTATAAAAAAAAAAACAAAAGGTAAATATAAAGATATTTTGTTTTTCTAAATACTTAACAAGGAAATGACACTATGAAATGTAAAGCTGTAATACTTACTCAACTTTATTGTTATTGTATGCAATTTCTTCTACTTATTATTATTTTTTTCTTTCTTTCTTTTAATGTTTGAATAATAAATAAATTAAGATATTTTATTATACTTTAAATATTTTATTATACTTTTAGGTTTTTTTTATTAAAATAGTATTTAATGGAAAATTTGTTTGCTTTATTTAAAGCTTTTTTGTCATTTAGTTACAAAATTTATACTTATTTGTGGCTTAAATTTGGGCAAGATAGGAAGGAGGAGGATCAGTATTATTTTAAAAAAACTACTAAAAAATAAAATTATTAGTAAAAATAAATTTTTTAATTTTTTACTAAAATATTTTTGGCCTCAAAAACTATCGATATTACGGTATAAATTATAAAGATTAAATAATTTTGCTAGAGAATTTAAAAACTAGAAAATAGAAAAACCAAAATGAAGACCATAAAAAAAAGTAAATTATTATATATATATATATAACCAAGTTTCAAAAAGTATAAAATTTTACTTTATTTATATAAGGTAAAGTAAAAAGTACTATGACTACTTTCACTTGCAACTGATTGACTTAGGTAATAAATGTAAAAGCAAAATGAAGAAAAAAGTAAATATTCTTAGTATGTTATTCATAGTACATTACTGGTATATATCAAAGTACAGAAAAACCAAGATTTGATTAGCTAACTTGTAATTTAAAGTATCAAATTTAATGTATTTAAAATTATCTATAAAATTTAAAATTCAAATAGAAATAAAATTAGAACGATGCTGTAGCAGAACTGGCTACCATCTATTTTGGAAAATCGATTTACAAATCTTTCCGATAAAAAACTTTTTATTTCCCATACCTAAAATTTATTTACAACAACTGAAACAGTATAAAACATTAAGCTCACAGGCACAAAATTTTTGGTACGAGCATGATCATTAGTACCAAAAATTCAATGCTGAATTTTCCGCCCAAAAAGGCAAAAAATTAAATTTCGAATTTGTCCTAGCACTACCAATTTCACCTTAAACTATAATTTAAGAATCAGTCACTCTATGTATAATACTTTTATTTTTTTTTAAAACCTTAAATAGAAATGTCTATGTCAAGTTCTTTTTATAGTATAATAGTAGATATATTGCGTGAAGGCTCATCAAGGATATAATACGACTGCATGACAATTTCACGCCTCGACAAATACGCCCCCACACTCTGATCGTCGATTCTCGTTATGTTTTTTTTTTTTTTTTTTTTCGTATTCTCCATCAAAAGACATTATATTGATATAATGTTAAAGCTCTTTTTTCTTTATATAAGAAGCTTTCTTTCTACTTTTATTTTTTTTAATGTTCAAAGACATAAATTTAAAGAAGAAAAAAATCTTTTGAACAAAAAAAAAAAAAAATAAATTGTTTTTATATTTAATAATAATATTTTAATTACGTTAATTAATTTAGTTAGTAAAAAAAAAATTGGAAATTCGTGTTCTCGTAAAATTTTTTATTTTGAAAATTTTTAAACAAAAAAACTTGTACTCTCTAATTAAGCAAAGTTAAAAAAGTCTTTTTTGTAAAAATTCAAAGTTTGTTATTATGTAAAAGAAAATAATAATAAAGTATTTTGTAAAATTAGTAATTTTTAATTACAAAGTTTCTGATTATTTAGGTAAAAAATACTAACAAAGATTTCATTTTTCACATAAAAAAACTCTTCTCTCATATCCTGATACACTTTCTTTCATCCTTTTCTATTTAAATACATACCCAAGATATGCAATTTTAATCTCAAATTCCAAGAAAATTACCTCTCTGTCAAAAAAAAAACTAGTAAAAATCTTTCTCCTTTTTTAAACGACTACTATAAGACAAGATTACCTTTTTCCTAACTCAGTTTTTTAAAGTTAAAAAAAGCCCTTCAAAATTTTCCTCTTACTTCTTTATTACGTCATGTAGCACACCATAAAAGGAAAAAAATATATATAAGGAAAGTGCAATGTTTCTTTTTCTTAACTTTTACTAACTATTTTTTATACCTATTTTTTTTATATTTTCATTTCATTTTTCTTTTTAATACTTACTGTTTCTTTTTTTTTTCCTCGATGTTTTTTCTATTTGATATACTTTTTTAACCACATAGAAGATATTTTCCAAGGTCATAAACGTACACTAATATAAGAATTTTTTTTATATATATTTTGAGTATTTTCTCGTTATATGAGCTTTTCTCACTTTATCTCTTTTTCTATATGACCTTTTTAGATTCTTATGTACACAATACTTTTTTTCTCAAGTATATTAAATATATTTTTATACTTTTATGTTCTTTATTTATTACTATCTAGAAATTTTCAATTATCTAAAACGATAAATTTATAAATATGTGTGTGTGTGTTGTTTTTTTTAAACTAAAAAAAATGCTTTAAAATTTTATACAGAAACTTATATTTATTAAAAATTTATAAAAGAGATTCTTAGAAAAATTGAGCTAAAAGTTGGATGGGGAGTTGCTGGATTTGTAACAAAATATTTACTGAAAGTATTTAAAAAATTCTTTTTCTTCAATTTTAGCTTTGCAAGTCTTGATTTATAGAAACAATCAGCTTTATTTTGTAACCCAAGAATAAAATATTAACTTAAATATAAAAATTCAATGAAGCTTTAGCTATATTTAGAAGTGTAAAAATGACTAATTTTTAACTGCAGCATACAAGAAGACAAGCAAAAAATACATTATACACTGAAAAAAGTAACTTTCTTATATTAACAAAAATATTAGAACATTTACGAAAAATTAGTAAATTTTCGAAAAAATTTGTAATTATTCGATAAAAATCGTAAATTTACTAATATTAACAAAAAATTCGAGTATTCTCGATTTTTTTTTGTGAATTCGGAAGAAAAATTGATAATTAATCATTTTTTTTTTGAAAATTTACAATTTTTTTCGAATATTTACAAATTTTTTTGAAAATTCACTAATTTTTCGAAAATATTCTACTTTTTTTGTTAATTTAAGAAAGTTACTTTTTACAGTGTAGTTAAAAATGAAAATTGTATTTACAGCTTTTAAAGTTATTATTGCATTCTATTTCTTGATTAAACTACAATACTAGTCTTTTTAAAATAACGTCCAGGCTAATATGCAAAGTGGATACAGCTCACGTAAAAAGAAAAAACGTAAAAAAAACAAACTTTAATCATATAAATATACATTAGAGTGTGTCTTATTTTTTTTTTCTCGATATTTTTTGGCTCCCCCCATTTTTTTCGAATGTTTTGGTCATAAAACACTCCCAGCTCCAAGGATTTTGATTTTGGATTATTTTAACCCGTGCCACCGAGCACTCGAAGTTTCCCATTTAAATAACATGGGAATTTTGAATTTTGAGCTTTCTAATTTTTTAACGTGCTTCAAAATTTTTTTAAACACTAGCAAACAGGTAGAAAATGATGTTTAGACATATAAAAACTGATCCTCAAAATTATAGAAGTCCCAGAACAATTTATTTTATCAAAACAAAATTATTAAAAATCGCAATTTTCCCATTTAAAATACATTGTTTTTTATTTGTAATGTATTTTAAATGGAAAAATTTCGATTTTTAATAATTTTGTTTTGATAAAATAAATTGTTCTGGGACTTCTATAATTTTGAGGATCAGTTTTTATATGTCTAAACATCATTTTCTACCTGTTTGCTAGTGTTTAAAAAAATTTTGAAGCACGTTAAAAAATTAGAAAGCTCAAAATTCAAAATTCCCATGTTATTTAAATGGGAAACTTCGAGTGCTCGGTGGCACGGGTTAAAATAATCCAAAATCAAAATCCTTGGAGCTGGGAGTTTTTTATGACCAAAACATTCGAAAAAAATGGGGGGAGCCAAAAAATATCGAAAAAAAAAAATAAGACACACTCTAATATACATATTATAATAAATATACTTTTATTTTACACGTTTAATATATAAAATTCGAAATATATATAAATAATGAAGTCACGCTTTTTCTGTTAAATTAGTTAAAACTTTGAGTAATAACAAAAGTTCTATTATAGCCATATTTCAGACTTTTTTTTATAATGGTGTATAATTTATTATGTTTTATATATTATATATATTTCATTTTATGTTCAGATATATAAATATATATATATTTATTACACGACTTTGAAATAATAAGCTTTTGTTTGAAATTTAGCAGTACAACGTTAAATTTTGTTAATTAGTTGTTAATTATTATTTCCTTGTATTAATTATGAGAGTACAGCATTTTTCATTCTTAGAATATGGTAAAATAACGAATTTTAAAGTTTAATATAATTTTTTTCTTGAAAAAATTGAATAATAAAGTTTTCTAGATATTAGTTTTAGTTACGATCTTTCAAAGAAGAGCCATTCTGTTATGTGAAGTTTAGGGCATCAGATGCTGAAAAACCGATTTTACTTTCTTATGGGAGTTTTATTTTTAAAAAATGGTTTATTTGATTTCTTAGATTTGATACTGACATTTTTTAAAAAATTAAAAAAATATTAATTTTTAGGTGCAGTGTATACCTTACCGTTTCCAACTCGAAGCAAAAAGTCCGAAATTTTGGGTACCCGACCCAAAATTCGGGTAACCACACAACCATAAGATCAATGATGTAATTTTTGTTGCACGTCTCTCGGGCTAAAAATATCTTATTACATAAAAAGTAAAGCTTTTAAAACAAGAACAATTAATGCACTTCTAAACGCTGCTATAAATAACAAATTTAAAAAATTTTTAAATACATTTTTTTAATTTTTTGTAATTAAAAATAATTTTTTATTTAAAACAAATTAATTTTCCATTACATTAAAAATTAAGGTTTAAAATTTACAATTAAAAAATAATTTTTAAAAAGTCATTAAAAATGTCATTAAATTAATTGTTTTGACATAAAATTAAAAAAAAAAGCCAACGCAAATTTTTAACAAATTATTTTTTTTCTTTTTTTTTAAAGCAATTATTTTTTATATAAATAAAAAGAAAATTTTTTTAATTTATTTTTGTACATAATTAATTTATTTTTCTATTATGTAATATTAATTATTAAATAAATTGACTATTTTATGAACTCTATAGAATTTCAGTCGTTTTTATTCTTTAATGCATATATTATAGGCTATTACTTTTTTCTTTTTTAATATTTATAAGGACTATAAACAGCGCTAATTTTATTTACATGAACAATAATTTATATACATTTTTTTATACAATACAATCTTTTTTGTTATTTTAATTATATATATTTTGTAACGATTTTTTTTTTTTAATTATGAATAATTTAATATTTTTTTAATATAATTTTTTTTTAATTATTTTTTATAGTGTTTAACATTCATATATAATTAAAATTTGTAATATATGGGTTGGTTTTGGTAATTTTAATCAAAGGAATTAATTTTTGTCTATTTTTAAATAAGTTTTAGTCGTTGGATTTTTAGTTTAATTATAAGATTTATTTATTTAGAAAAAATTCAATTGGCGTCTGAGCTGCAGAAATTCAAGAACAAAAACAATATTTAGATGGATAAATTTCTATTGATCATTTCAATATAATATAATAAGCAAATTTTTCTCGCAAGTAAAATGACATTGAAATACTATATAAGAAACATAGATATTATTTTAAATAAAATAATTTTATAATTCAAACTTTAAACATTACACTTATTTCAATCGACTAACATGATAAAAAATTAGTTATGAGTAATAAGGATTTAAATGATGCTTTTTCAATTTATGGCTATTCAGAGTGTGTCTAGTAGACTCACTCTGGTAGAAAGTTCAAAAGGGCGCCCTTTCACTCTAAAAGTTTAGTTAGCGCTGTACAACAGTTACAAAAACTTTATGATAAACATAACCAAAAAAAAAAATTTTTAGGTTTAAAACACAAATATAGCAAATGGATAAAAACAAAATATTAATTTCCAGAGCCCAAGTGTAAGTTTTACAAATCAATTTCTTATTTTTAATCTTAAACTGTTTTACCGCCTGCAACTAAGCTTTTAGATTGAGAGTGGCGCACTTCTAAGATGTCCGTGGCGATTCGCGTGCAGAAAAACAAAAATTCCACCCCAGATAAATTACAGATAATCCATTATAGGATCGAAAGTGATTTTACTTGTGTTCATATATCTATTTCTTAAACGAGGGAAAAAACAATCCAGTTGTATGCACGGGTGTACGTAGCGAACGATCCTTTTTGCAGCGTATAATGAAAAATCAATTTTTCAAAATTTAATTGAATTAAAAAAGTTCCACGAACTGAGACAAATTTTCAAGTCATCGAATTGAATTCAGGCCAGCGGAAACTCTATTTTTATAACACTATATTTTTAAATAAAAAAATCATTATTTAATTTGTGAAGTTTAGAATGAAATTACAGATCCAACCCCTAAAATTTTATCTAAAATAAATACCAAAAAAAATCTCTTTGATAAAGTTACATGGACGAACCCATATATATAATTGCTATTTTAAAAAAGCTTCATATATCATATTTACCTATTGAAGCGTAACCAAATTTTTTGATAATAAATATTTTTTTCTTCTCTTTATACATAATATTTACAATCCACATTTGCTTTGTGCTTAAAATACACATTATAAGCAAACAAAATTTTGTTTTCTATTTTTTTTTTTTTAATAACAAATGAAAACAAAAAAAACAAAATAGTGTAAAAATATATTTATATTAACTGTTTGTATATGAAAATTATCTAATAATTAACAAACACGTTTATCAGCTTGGCATATACTATCAGGTTCAGCAATAAATAGTTTTCCATTAGCACAGGCACAAAGTTGATAAGCAATATGTTGTTGTTCGTTAATACGTCCATTTTGACGTTGTCTTGATGAATGTGTTTTTAAATTTAATTGATGATCTTGATGATGTTTATTTGCTGTATTTAATCCTTTTAAAAATATTGACTTTGATTCTAATATAAGCTCTGAACTTTGAAGATTTAAATGAGAAAGACATGTTACTGTTATATTTCCTGCTACTGATTCGAAACTTATTTTTTCTGGTGCACGAATTTTTAATGATCGAGTTGCAGATTCTAACCTGTTGATTTAAAAATATTATTTATTTTGAATTTAAATTTTCGAAATAGTTATTTGAAAAGTTTTCAAAAAATGGGTGCAGATTGGTGTGCTTGTATTTCAAAAATTAAAAATTGTTTAGTGTGAAAATGGTGAAATTTTAAAACTTAAGGCCCTAATTTAATATTTTTTAAATTATAGTATACTAGCAAAAGTTGTAGGGGGGGCTCCGCCCCCCCTGTATTGCATTTATTTTTGTTTCTGTTGCTTAAGAAAATCATGTTTCACTGCACATTTATAATTATGCAAACACATTAAGAGTTTTCAGAAGAGCCTAGTTCTGTCCCCAGTAAAGTTAAAATTATTAATTAAGGAAAAATATTTGAAAAGGTATTATAGAGACTATTTCTAATCCCGAAGATAATTTATTTCTTATGGAATCCAACAGAATCTAGCATTTTTGTATTAGTATCTCGTGTACTATTTTGGTATTTTATAGACTTAGAGACTTCAAAACCTATTATGAATTATGTTAGCCGGCTAGTGATTTCATATTTTAAACTTCGTGTTATTAACTGGATATGCAATTTTTTCGGTATTTTTTGATCTAGAGAAGGCCTTATAATAAAAATTTATCAAATAATTTTCAGAGGGGCCTCTTTATAGTCCTAATAGTTTGTAGCGTAAACAATATAAATTGCAAATAATACAGTCATTTTTAAATAAACAATCGTGCGTTTAACTCCTGGGTGTGCAAAATCTAGTTTTTCAGAGGGCCCAATTATTCGTTGATGATAATCTCGATAAACTAAATGTAAAAAAATTAATTTATGATACAACAATCATGTTTTTGTTTTCTGAATAGTAAAGAATCTATAAAATTTCTTGAATTTTTCTCTATTTTTTTTATTTTACTGCAAATTATCGAAAATTTTTTTTGAAAAATCAAAAAAATGTTCAGACTCTAAAAAAATTTCACACATTTTTAAAGAAGCGTCCGTTTTTTATGCAAATTAATCTGAATACGTATAGAATATTGCCAAATCGAGTAATACCAATTTTGACAGTAAAATTTTATCATATTTAGAAGTTATTTCACTTTTTAAGCAAATTTTTAAAAAATTTTATTTTTTCCAAAAATAGTAAAAATTGAATATCTCCAAAAGTACGGTAACTGAGTTTCAAAACTATGGCCTATGTCACCCGCCGACTTTTTTTCTATATTTTGATACTTCATTTTGACATTGATTTGACCCTGATGATGAAACACATACACACACAGACCCACAAATAGATGATTATAAATATCACAAAAAGTAAAAAAATTTTTTTAAATTTTCCAACCAGCTTCAAAAATATTTTATAAAATTTTAAAGATACCTCCGTTTTGAATAAAAATTTAGGAGAATACGAAAGAATTGGTGCCAAATCGCATACTACAAAGTTTGACAGTAAATTTTTTCGATTGTCTCAAGATATTTTATTTTTTGTTAAAAATTTTTAAAAATTTTATCAAGTTCAAAAACACTAAAAATTGAATATCTCCAAAAGTAAGATAGCTGAATCGCAAAACTTTGGCCTATGTCACTCGCGGACATTTTTTCTTTAATTTGACACCAGTTTTATATAATTTCGTTCACTGGTTTGGCCCTGATGATAATACACACACACACACACAGACACACAAATAAATTTTCAAATATATATAGTAGTAAGATAAGATAAGATAAGATAAGATAAGATTAAGTACCAAGGGCGCAAAAGTTTTGCTAACAGTGGCATCACAAGCACGAACTCTCGTCCAAGCCACTAGTCTCTAAAGTTTTTAGCCCATGGTGCTTATATTTTTTGACTACCTGGGCGTAGAACGAGTGCAAATTGCAAAAATTTTAGGACAAGTTTTATGCACTTTTTTAAGGCCCATAAAGGAAAAAAATGTATTATTTAAAATTTGAAAAATATAAAATGTTAAATTACAACTTTTAATTTTTAAAATTTCGCAATTTTACTCTAACCCTTTAAAAGATACTTAAATTTGTGTTCCTAATTTCACGCAAGATCCAAATTTTCGGTTTAAAATTTTTTAAACCCAAGATTTTCATTTGGTCACGTTACTTAGCCAGAAATTTAAAATTTATGACAAAAGATTTTTAATGGAGCCATTAAAAATGGGTATAAATTAATAATTACCAGGAGATTTTTTCGAACATATGGTATAACGAAAAATATGCCTCTCGGGTAACTTTGAGTTTGTAATTTGAGATATTTAGATTTCCGTGATTTGGGCCAAAAATAATGAGTATAGCCATTTAAAGGCGATTTTTTAAAAAACTAATACCAAATTAGAATGTACAGTACATGCATACTTCATGAGTATAAAAATTCGTGCATAAAATGACTCAAATTGGGGGATTCATTCTGTCAACCATATGCCTTTGAATATGGAATGATTTATTGCAAAAATGATTTAATATTGATAAAATGATACTGCTATTCAATAAAAAAATAATTCTCTTGCCACAACCGGAAATTTTAATGCACAGATCGAAAACCTGAATTTCGCAGATAGGCTGTAAATTTCCGGCAATGAAGTGTAATAAAACAAGAGAAAAAGAACTGCATAGTTATTGATGATTTTTATCACCAAGGAAAAACAGAAATCTTTAATTTCAAGATTTTCTTTGTTTCAATAAAATATTTTTATTCCGTTCTATAATAAAATATTTATTTTTATTTTATTTTCTTTACTACTGTTAGCTGCAGGGGATATTTTTTTCTGTTTAAATAGTCTATTTTCATTATGTCATATAAAATTATAATAAAAAAAGGTTTATTATGTTACTAAGAAAAGCTCCTTAATTATAAAAGCACCTTGTAATTAAGAGATACGTAAAAAGAAGGGTTATTATAGCTTCCTGTGCTTATATACAAATTATTGATTTTGTCTCATTTTGCAATTAAGCCTTTAAATAGATAAATTATGTTTTAATGCTTGTAATCAATATAATAATAGGTTAAATTTAAAAAATTTTTTAAATAGAGGTTTACTAAATTTTTGAATAAAATTTTTATTCAGAAAAAAAAATTAGTTTTCAAAGATTTTCAAAAGGGTCAAAAGGTTATATTCACCTTAAATCTTGTCCTGATTCTGCACTAACAAGTGGAGTTTGTATGCTACCCTTGAATACAGAACCTCCAATTCCATTGACCTTCAATGTTGGTGCACCAACAATAACTTTTTCTTTGTCAGCTGAAAAAAGTACTCTACCTCTTGGATCTGTTATGAGAAAAGCTTTTGACATGCATTCAAATTTTTCTTCACCTAAAAAAAAAATATTTTTAATTAAACTTCTTTTTACAAGATTTTATACCAAGGAATTTTTTTTTTTTAATTAAGTAATTATGTTTTTCATTAATATTTTAGTAAAACAAAGACTTTAACCTAGTTTTTCTTTAAAAATTTTGTTTTTTATGCGCATACATAACAAATTTAATTATATTATGAATGCTTATATAGTCGAATTAGCAAATTATGAATGATTTTATATAAAAATAAAAATAGATGATATTTAAATTTAAAAAAATAATGATATTTAAAGTCTTTTTAATTAAATGCCTGAAAAATGTTAAATTTTTATTAAATATTAGCAAATTTTAACAGGGTTGAAATATGCCATTCAAAAGAGGGGCCAAATATATAATATTAATTTCTTGGAATCGGATAAATAAAAATTTTTCTTTTATAAATTATAAAGTGTGAAAGAAATATTTTATCAATAATTGTGAAGCTAACTAAATGCTCGAAAATTGCAGTGATGGAATGAAATATTTTCTTGTAAAGAACAGGGCAATGCTTGCTTTTGAAAATTTTCATATCAAAATACAGTGACGCTAAACGTTAAATCAAAAACAAATATGAAATTAAAATTATCGAAACATCGAAACCCTAAAATTTCAGGAGAAATATTTTATTAATAATAGCAACCAGTTACTAGGATCTTATTTTTTATGTTTTTTGGCTCTTTCTATGCTCAAAAAGTGTTTTTTCCTTTCTTCTTTTTTGTTCATTGTTTGAATTTATACAAAAAGGGTAAATTCTAAACGCAATAAGAACAAGAAAAAGTATTTTTTTTATTTTATAAATTGAATACAAAATTTTTATGTACTTGTTTAAAAAAATAGTGTGTTGCTAATTTCGTTTATTTACTATTAATAAAACTAAATTAAAAAAAAAAAACTCTAAATTTACTTACATTTATATAAAAAAAATAAACACATAACCTAAAGCAAAAATAAAGTAAGCGTAAAGTTCGTAAAAGAAAAAAAAAATTTGTTTTTCAAAAAAGAAAAAAAAAAGTATATTTCCTTACTTAGTGTAAATTTTGCTAAAATCCGTCCATTGTCATCTCTAGCGGATGCAGTGAAGTTTGCCCAGGATTCAAGCATCAGATTACTTCCTCTTCTGGACTTAATGCTCGAGGCTATCAATGCATCTAAAACTGTAGCTTGACCTCTTAGTTCAATACCACCAGGTACAATCTTTAACGAGCCAATACCATTCTAAAATAAAACAAAAAATGGTGAGAAAAAAAATTTTTTTTTTATTCATAAAAACTTTTCATCAATTAGGATAATAATTTTTTTTTTAAATAAAATTTCTATTCTTGTAATTTCACACTTAATTAATTTAAAACATTAAAATTTTGAGAATAATTACATTAAAAGTAAAATCTCATCTATTGAAATTATTAAAATTTACAGTGACATTATTTTACATGGATACCCAAAATAATAATACCAACACCAAAATTCTATACTTTAATAACTGTCTATTTTATGATTATGAAAATTAATTGACCTCGAACGTTTCTATATATATATAGAGTTTTCAGGGTATATATACAACGAGTTTTCATATTATATATATATATGAAAATATAATCTCTAAAACGCATAAATATTAGAATTTATTGATTCAGGTATAAAAGATCCTCGCCTAGTCTTTTCAACACACTTTTATTTTCTAAACAAAATATATTTAAATATTTTTATAAAAATATATTTTTTTATTTATTTATTCTTCTGAGGATTTTTTTTTAATGCCTTAAGGCATCGTTAACGCGATAATAATATATATATATTGAGGAATTTTTTTTCTTTAAGTTTATAAGTTGTGCCACTTTTTTTTTGAATTAAAAAGATCAGGAAAACTGTTATATATACTTTATCTATTTTTTCTTCTTCTTTATTTTCAAATTCATTGTGTATTATAAGAAAAAAAAAGAAAGTTTTTTATGGTAAAATATGCAAAACTTTATTTTTTACTATCTTTATCTTTTTTCTAATACATTAAAGTTTTAAAAAAACTAATTTGGGGTTTATAATAAAACTATAAAGTATGGAGTTTTTTTCAGCTTTGTTGTTTAATTAGGTTTGTGAAAACGAGCAGTTAATTCATTAATTTATATACGCTTACACTGTAAAAATTCTTGTCCCGGTAATTGCTGTCTGGGTAGTAAATTTACTATGAGTATAAAATTACTATTCTGCTAGTAATTACTTGGACAATAATTTTTACAGTGTATATAGACGAATAATATTCCTAAATGTATAAAATTAGTGCAAAAACATGTCTTTTCAGAGATAGCAAGACATTTATAGTTGATTTTAAAACTTGAGTTTAATTTCTTATCCTCTTTAAATTTTCAAGTCAATATTTCATTTTTTCACGCACACTGATTTAAAAAGAAAAAATAAATTTCTTCATAGGAGGAGCAATTGTAAATTTTCCACAAACTTGAATATTAAGAAGTAAAATCTAAAAAAAAATTGAAACGAGCATTTAAGCGAAGAATTTGCACTATTTTTTTCCCTAGCCAATAGAAGTGATCAAAACTACTGAACATTAAAAAGGGCTTGAAATAATAACAATTTTTTAAATAGTGTGTTCGAAAACAAATTCTTTGAACATGCATCAGTTTACTGTAAAGTAAGGAAATGTTGTAAAATATCCTTTTTTTTCAAATTTGCGACCGAATAAGGGATGAGCGATACTGCTTAGGTATCAAGCATAGACGGTATCGATATTTACATTTAATATTTTGATATTCAATCAAAAAATATCGATGTTTAGTAGAATCAATACCCTAATCAATATCGAAGTTTAAAAAAAATGATAGCAGAAGCTTTTGTAATTATAAACAGATAAGATTGATATTTTATGAGTTAGGCGTTGCAATTATAAGTTTTCACAAATAAATAAATTATATATTTTTTTTTAAATTAATTTGTAACAATTTTTTGACCTTCTTAGTAAATATTTTTTAACACAATTTATAAAAATTTTTCGTTACGATTTTGCCTGAAAACATCAAAGTATCAAAGTATCAGTTACCAGCAGTATCGAATGCAAATATCGATATTTACGCTCTCCAAATATTGATACTTTCAAGTATCGATAGATATCGTCTATCCCTAAACCGAATTTGGTCTAGGCCAGAGTTTATTTGCAGAAATTTCACTAAAAGCTATAATTTTAGGATATTCATAAACATAAATTGGTTTTGAATCTATTTTGGGTTTTATTTTCCTGGTAAACTAATGTTAAACTATTTCAGTATAAAATTTTACTGTGTTCTTTACTTTTAAAATGTTTTTTAATTTTATATTTATAATGTTACAGGATTCTTGAAAAAGTGTTTCCAAATTTGTTTTCAAAAATTGAAATTCTGAAAAATTTGATCATAAATAGCCTTGATACCTAGGGAAATACAAATGTTACTCAACATTACAATACAATTTTCTATTGTTGTAATTTGTAATTATCACCTTACTAGTTGTTAAGATTCTAAACCCAAACTATTTTGATTCCCTAAACCTGAATTATTATAAGTCCCTGAACCTGAATTATTCCAAGTCCCTAAATCGATATTATTCTAAGTCCATAAACCTGCCAGATTTTTCAAAGTCTTTTATAAGTATTTTATTTATTTATATATACTTCCCTAATTATTCTAAGTCATATTTGACCCCCCCCCCCCTTAAATAGGACAAATTTGACCCCCCCCCTTAATTTTCAAGTTCTGAAGTACCCCCTCCCTATAAACATGTTCCATGTTAAAATCAGTTTTAGAAGGTAGACCTAGGAACCTAGAATCCTTTGAAAAGTTTCGTCTCAAATCTGATATCGACACAACTAGAGAGTACTAGCCATTGAAAGCCATTTTTCTGTAAAGTATCAGAAACTTATAACTTATAACGCCTAAGATTTGGCGTAGATTTTCGATTCAAATCTATTTTTACAAATTATCTAAATAGTTTTTGTCATCATTTTTGATAATGGTAAATTTGCAGTCGTGGATTTAAAAAAATAATTTAGAAACCAACGGGTTAAGAATATTTAAGTCAACGTTAATCGCGTATTATTATATTATTTCTTTAATTACTTCATTATTCAAATTGTAAGAAATATAATTATCATGTTTAATAACTCTTTTGATTCGATAAATTATGCCATCTTTATTCCAATATTGTGAACCACTGCGTATTCTTAACACATTAGTTTTGCGTTATCAACGCAATGAGCAGCAGTTAAAACATAGTTTTTTGATATTATAACTCCACTTTAAAATTGTTTAACTGATTATTGACACTAACAGTAAATGAATTAATTGATGGTATCGAAAATTTAGATGATTCTTAGTACGCTATTTAAGTATAACAAAAATTTATAATTTTAGTTCGAATAATTAATACTTAAAAATAAATTTAAAAATTATTTTATATAGAATGATTTTAAATTTAATTAAGCAACTTTAATGTATGATTTATTAATAATAATAATATATAATTTTGATTATATATTTTTGGATGAATAAATTAATTAAAAACACGAAAATTTAATTAAATTATATACTTAAAATAAAATAATATTTAATTTTAACTTTAATTTATATAATAAAAGATAAAATTTCAATTGAATTATGTAATAAATCGGATAATAACTATTTTTTAATAATAATTAATTTAACATTAAAATAAATAGCAATTTATATTATTAAACTTTTTTTGAGTAAGTGTTTTTTTTTTTTTTTTTTAATCATTCACCCTAAAAAAGATCAATAATATAAATTGTTATTTAAAATATATATGCAGTCGAGTAATAATATAAAAATAGTATAACATTAAAATAATTTAATAAATAAACTGGGTCAAACTGGAGACATTGTTTTTAACTAAAAATTACGATTTTAAAACAAAATTATTTATTAAAAATAGTTTAGTTTTGAAAAGACTTATTTTATTTATAGATAAAATGTCTGATCTACTTAAAATAAAAGATTATTAATTTAATAATCTCCAAATTTATATATATATGAGTTAAATATAATCACATATCGTATGAGTTTCATCTAAAATGAAGCTTAATCAATATCAATATGTCGAGATAAAATAAATTGTTTATACGTTCAAGAAGCCTGAAGAGTTAATTTTAATTTACTGTGGTTGCTAAAATATAATGTTTCATTAAATTTTCTAGATCTGTAAGCCTATATAAACATTATAATATATTTTTATGGTTTTAATTATAAAATTATTATTTTATTTTAGTTATCAAATTTAACACTTTTTTTGATTTATTTATTTTTTTTAAATGATTGATTTTGCAATAAATAACGTTAATTGGATTTCTTTATCGACTTTTGTGAACCAAACGTGACGGTCGGATCAAAGCGGGTTTTTTTCTTAGTTTTTGATTTTGACAGTGATTTTAGTTAAATTTTCATTTTTTAGGTCATTTAAAAAAAAATTGAACTAATTAATTTTTTTTAATTTTTTTTCTAAAACTTTTTATTTTGTGTAATTTAGAAAGTACTGAAGTTTTTTATAAGAAATTTCGGAGGTATTCGGTACCGTGGTCCAAAATTGATTCAAACTACGCCTATTTATGCACATGAAATGTGCAAAATATAATTTGTTTTAAATGCAAATTTCTCAAATAAGCTAAAAAAATTCTTTACCAGGGATCACATTTTTTTTGCTAAATTTAAATTTTTTGATTAAAAAAATATACATGGGTCTCTTATGAAGTGAATTACTTTTTGACCCAGTTCCTCGGTGGACACGGGATTTTCCGATCCTACAGGATAGGCAAGATTGGAAGCCCTGAATGCATTTTCTGCCCTATTAAACGCGATGATTTACGTAAGGTATGAAGGGAATGGAATTTTAGCGGTTATGGCTAGATAAGGTCAAGTCCCATATAACTTTCATTTCGTTTACTAACCCATTAACGCCTGAAATCGACTTTTGCCGCATCTCTACTTTGGCTACGCGAATCTCGGCGAATTTTTTTCTAATTAACATAAAAATTGGAGTACCACTATTTTTGAGTATGCTCTTTCAGAACGTGCCAAAAAAATTTTTCGAAAAATTAATTTTTTCATGCAGATTTCCAAATAATAAAAAAAAAAATGACGTTTTTTTTAAAGACTATTTTTAAAAAGCATGAGTTTTCGACCTGAAAAACTTTTCGTAGATTATTGCAATAATAAAAAAGAGTGCGATTTTCGTTCAATCTTTTCGCCTACAACTTGCAGAAATAAAAATTTTACCGTTTTCGGGCAAAAATTTGGTCCCAAAAAAGTGCATTTTTTCAAAAAATGATAGTTACTTTCGTCAATATACGGGTTTGGTTTTATTGTCACTAGGCCTCTCAAGATTCGGTTTAGTAGGGTTTTTTGGGTCGCTGATCACGAATATTGAGATAATTTTTATAAAAAATTGGGCTTTACCCTTCAAAAAGCAAAAACTACCCCTAACACGGGGTATTTCTTATACTTTTGCTCTGGCTCTTATCAGATTCGGTCTAGAAGGGTTTTTTGGGTTGCTGATCACGAATATTTAGATATTGTTCATAAAAAATTGGGGCTTCACCCATAAATCAGCAAAAATTATCCCTAAATGGGTAGTAAAAAAAAATGCGGTGTCAGAACAAATAGATATTGTACAACGTGCAAAGCTATCACGCGCGTACAACGTGCACGCTGCTCTCATGGCTAATGCTCATAAAATAATATAAAAATTATTGTGAACTTATAATAAAATTAAAAATTAAAAAAATTATAAAATTAAAAACAATAATAAGAAAATATAAAAAATCAAACAAAAAAAAATACTAAAAAAAAAAAAGAATAACATAAAAAAATACGAAAAAAAAAAAACTAAATGTTTCTTGAAAAACATCTACCTCCTCATGGTAAGAATCAGGCAACATTCATTTTGAAGCGCATCATTGGCTAAAGTCGTGTAAATAATCCTACTAGACCGAATCTGATTAGAGCCAGAGCAAAAGTAGCTATATTACCCCCTCAGGGGTAGTTTTTGCTTATTTAATTGTAAACCCGCAATTTTTTATGAACGTTATCTAAATATTCGTGATCAGCGAACCAAAAAACCCCTCTAGACAGAATCTGATAAGAGCCAAAGCAAAAGTATAAGAAATACCCCTTTTTAGGGGTAGTTTTTGCTTATTGAAGGTTAAAGCCTGATTTTTTATAAAAATTATCTCAATATTCGTGATCAGCGACCCAAAAAACCCCTCTAGACTAAATCTGATAAGAGCCAGAGAAAAAGTAGCGAAAATACCCCTTGTTAGGGATAGTTTTTGCTTATTGAAGGGTAAAGCCCAATTTTTTATAAAAAGTATCTCAATATTCGTGATCACCGACCCAAAAAACCCCTCTAGACCAAATCCGATAAGAGCCAGAGCAGAATTAGCAAAAATACCCCTTTTTGGGGGTAGTTTTTGCTAATTTAAGGGTGAACCCCCGATTTTTCAAATAAAGGACCCCAAAATTCGTGATCAGCGATCCAAGAAACCCTACTAGATGAAATTTGATGACAGCCAGAGAAAATTTAGCAAAAATACCCCTTTTTAGGGGTAGTTTTTGCTGATTTAAGGGTAAAACCCCGATTTCTTATAAAAAATACCTCAATATTCGTGATCAGTGACCCAAAAAACCCCTCTAGACTAAATCCGATAAGAGCCAGAGCAGAATTAGAAAAATTACCCCTTTTTGGGGGTAGTTTTTGCTAATTTAAGGGTAAACCCACGATTTCTTAAATAAACGACCCCAAAATTCGTGATCAGCCATCCAAGAAACCCTACTAAATGAAATTTGATTACAGCCAGAGAAAATTTAGCAAAAATACCCCTTTTTAGGGGTAGTTTTTGCTGATTTAAGGGTGAAATCCCGATTTTTTATAAAAAATACCTGAATATTCGTGATCAGCGACCCAAAAAACCCTACTAAACTGAATCTTGAGAGGCCCAGTGACAATAAAACCAAACCCGTATATTGACGAGAGTAACTATCATTTTTTGAAAAAATCTACTTTTTTGGGACCAAATTTTTGCCCGAAAACGGTAAAAGGTTTATTTCTGCAAGTTGTAGGCGAAAAGATTGAACGAAAATTGCACTCTTTTTTATTATTGCAATAATCTACGAAACGTTTTTCAGGTCGAAAACTCATGTTTTTTAAAAATAGTCTTTAAAAAAAGTCATTTTTTTTTTATTTCTTGGAAATCTGCAAGAAAAAATTAATTTTTCGAAATTTTTTTGGCAGATTCTGAAAGAGCATACTCAAAAATAGAGGTTCACCAATTTTTATGTTAATTAGAAAAAAATTCGCCGAGATTCGCGTAGCCAAAGTAGAGATGCGGCTAAAGTCGATTAAGAGGACGCCGGAGTTTGGCGTAACTGACGCGTCACAAGTACAGTTTTTCTCGGTTTTTTGAAAAAAAAAATTTATTTTATAAAAAACTGAAAGCTCAACATGGGTTAGCAATTATAACCCATGCTTCAGTTTTTTATAAAATAAATTTTTTTTGCCTCAAATTTTAGGTAATCGTATGTTACAGCTCGGTACGAAGCGTTTTTTTTAAAATAATTATCCAATTTTTTTATTAATACAAAAAACCGAGAAAAACTGTACTTGTGACGCGTCAGTTACGCCAAACTCCGGCGTCCTCAATGGGCTAAGCAGTATGCGTAATGCATTTCTTAAATTCCTATGCAAAAAAAACATATTTACAACAAATAATTTTAAAACTTTGAGTTGGTTGCTTATACATGCTGACTCATATCATTCTCATACACAGAAAATGGCAAGTTTCAATTCTTTTATACATAGATTGCTCATAGTACCTTTAAATCAAGAAAATTACATCAATGAAATACACACCAGAAAATATATAGCCATTGCCAATGGATACAATATCATTAATAAATTAATCCAACCAAAATAAAACCTGAAACCAAATATGTGTCAGCAATATATGGAAATTACACCCCGTTTACGTTAATAAATACTTTCAGGGTCTTTAATTATCAAGTGGGCTTCAGGACGAATAACAAGTTATCTAAACTATTAGGGAAGAAAAAACAAACACCCCTACAACAAAAATCAGGAATTTACAAGCTTAATTGTAAAAATTGTGATTCCTTTTACATCGGGCAGGAAATTTATGGCTAGATATCTGGAGCACATACCACCTAAGAATCCAAGAGCTACTATAGTTATAGAAAATATCAAATATAATTTTGCAAAACACATCATCAGAAAAAAACATAACTGTAGAAGCCTAGAAAATAATTTAACCCCCCTTCATATATGCAATAAGGGTAACATCATGAACGCCTTAGAAGAGTTTGAAATTTATAAAGCCTTTAAAAACCAAGACTCAAAAGATAAAATATTAAATTTTAAATCCCATGCATTATATAATAAAGCAATAAAAATTCTACAAAATCAACAATAACAGTAATAATAATTGTACTATATTTACAACTAAACGTAAACATACGGCATGATATTCTTTAAATTTGTTAAATTGGAGAACATTTTGGAATGGAGTCCGACATAATTTGGGCACCGCGTCCATTTATGCGTAATGCACTCTCATCTATATGAGGGTAGAGTTGTAAAATTTTGCCGAGTTGCAATTCTATAAAATTGTACAATTTTACCCGCTATTAACCTGCTCACACGCAAAAAAAATCTATATTATGCGGAATTTATATTTTTAAAAGTTATGATTATGAATTCTATAATATATGATTTTTCAATTATCAAAAATTATAATTTTTTCATACATGTGAAAATTTAACTGGCATATACTACCCTTTACAATTATGAAATTTTGATTAAAAAATTTTTTATTGGTTTTGTAAATATTTTATATACATTGATAGTTGTTCAGTGAAATTAATTTTATGTAATATACCATATATTTATAAATTAAGTAATTCCATAAATAATACGTAAAATAGATTTTATATTTGATACATTTGATAGTAAAATTTTGTTGTGAAATTTTGATATTAATGTTAAAAGCTATCTTTTAGTAAAAAGCTAAAAACATTGTCCTCTATATTAAATAAAACAATTAACGTACAAAAACAATTCAAAGATATTAAAGAATAGATCAAAATATTTATCAAAATGCATTAATTAATACTTAAATTAGTTATTACAATATGAAAATTGTCATGAAATGAGATTAAATACCCTGCCAACTAGCTGGCACTAAGGTTCCTCAAACAATGAGCTTAAGACTTCAATATGCCACTGATATCACCGATTACAAGCATGCAATCATACATACATTTCTATTAACTTTTAAAAGTTTTAAAAAAATTTATGTATTGAATTCAACTAAATCTATTTTTTTCAAAATAAAATCTAACGTAATTCATTGGATAATAATTATTCAAGATAGTACTTTCATGAAATTAAATGAAGTATTACACAAAAAAAAAAAATTTTGCAGTTTTTTTTTTGTTTTTTTAATTTTGAGAAAAAAATTTTGAAAAAATTCGGCATCAGATCCAAAAAATTACTATAAACGAACTTTCTAAAACTAGCACCCTCATAGAAATAAATTAGGTACTACATCCAAAAAGAAAAAAAAATTTTGTGTTTTTTGTATTTTTTTATGACAATAATTTTTGGAAAACAATTTTCAAAAAATTAAGTATCAGATTCGAGGTATCGAGTAAAAACCATACTTTCCAAAACCATACGAAATAAATGAGATATTACATCCAAATTAAAAAAAAAAAAAAGTATTTTGAGATTTTTTGATGAAAAAATTTTTGGAAAAAAAAATTAGGTCCTAATTCGATAATGGTTGTGAAGTATCACCCGTTACAATATTTTCAGATATTAGTACTTTCATAGAATTAAATGAGGTATTACACCCAAAAAAAAAAAATATTGCAGGTTTTTTAATTTTTTTGTTTTTTTAATTTTGAGAAAAAATTTTTAAAAAAATTCGGTATCAGAACCAAAAAATGACTATAAACAAACTTTCTAAAATTAGTACTTTCATAGAAATAAATTAGGTGCTACGTCCAAAAAGAAAAAAAAAATTAACCGGTTTTTAGCTTCCTGGGATCCCAAAACGTGCTTATATGCCAAAAGATAGAAAATCAAATTTTGACTTAACACAATGGTTCCTTTTTGAGGAACCAAAAAGGAAACAACAGAATTTTTTATGGTGAAACCGTTAAAATATGTAAATGTAAATGTAAATAATCGTTTATTTGCTCTTTCACAAATTGTAATTAACAAATATAAAATAATTTAACATAATATAACAAATATAAGAATAACAACATATAAATTTATAATTATTAATATACTTATTTTGACAATAAATTAAAAAAATTTTTAAATTTTACTGAATTCGCCAGTCCCTGAGAAAATTTCTGGATCTTTTTTTACTTTTATTAAAAATCTCGAAAATAACTGTACTTTGAGATTATGAGCAGGTTGGACCTTTAGGTGTAAATTTTAAGCTTACATTTGACCTATTTTTATAACTTTTTTTAACATATTATTTTCTCAATTTTTCCAATTTTTTCTCAGTAAAGAAATTTCCACAATAAAAAATAAATAGTTTTATCGAATGAAAGGTAAAAATAGATGGCTTCCTCCTCTAAAAAATATTCAGGATAATATCTTTTAAAAACTTCGAAACTTTTAAAATTAGTCCTTGAAAATTGGGACTCTAAAAATCCAAAAAGTGAACTTTTCTTCATCGTTGACGAATATTAAAATAAACTGTGAATTCAGATTTTGCAGGAAAAGTTACTAGGGATCACGTCTATTAATTTAATTTATGGCTCTATTTGAATTAACTTGACTTTTCATCACGGTCTTATTGGTATATAAACCTGTGTAACCTTAGCTATGGACACTAGATAAAAGGACCACAAGCCAAGTGTTTTTAACTGCTTTTAACAATTTTTAAGTGAGGCTAAATCAAATTATCATACATGTAAAATAGGGTCTGGCTAAATTATTCAGCTTCAGTAATTAATATTGGCATTATTTAATTAAATAACTTTAAAAAACTAAATTTCAAATTTCCATATACTCAAAATATTTTTCTAAATAATTTGTAATAATTATTTCAAATTATCTTCAATTCTATAGTCTGAAATTATAGTATACTTGGGGTCTTTTTCTCTAGCGTCCATGTTTTTAAGCTCTGATAGTCTAATACTTTGAACAAAAAAACCAGTTATTAATATCTACATTTTTTTGAGCGAAGATTTTAGTAGGAGACGAAGGGGGCAATAGCCCTTTCCCAAAAACCATGAAATGTATATATGTTTTCTAGTAAACTTTTATATAATTTTAAAAAATTTAATAAAACAAAAAATTTAAAAAATTTTTTGTTGAATTTGCTTCCCTGAGAAAATGTCTAGATCTATCGTTAATGAAATAGGAAAGTTCTTCTAATGCCAGTTCTCTTAACACTCAAAATATATTAACCAGAGCAACCAGATGGTGCATTTATAAAAATTACTAGATAGCGAATTCTCTAATTTTTCAAAAACGAAAATTTAACTATTTAAATTCGGCAAAAATTTAGTCTTATATTTTATGTATATTTAATACAATATCTTCAATATCATAATATTATATACATCATATTAAATATCTTATCTGCTCGAAGCGCAGTTGAATCTATCTAGTACTTTTTAAAAAACATGTAAAAAAAAAAAATTATAATTTTAATTTGTAACACTAAAAGCAACATATTTTAGCCATTTAAACTTTTATTTTTATTTTGTCTCATAAATTATGGAGTAATAAAAGTTTATAAAAAAATTTTTTAAGTAATATAATAACTTCTATTCATTTGTCTAATAAGTTTAATTTAAAAAGAAAAGTTAAAAAAAAAAAATAATGCTTGTTCAGATAGATTAAAGTTTTATGGATTGAGTTAATATATATAAATATATTCTTATCTATATTATATTCCATATATATATATATATCTATATATATATATATGCCGATAGAGAATTTTTTTAGTTTGATAGGATTGACTAGACGATAATAGCTAGAGAGACGCGGTTTGCGGCAAAAAACGCGGAAAAATTGCAGAAGTGACATAGGCTATACAGGATTTCGATTGATGCGAAAGAAAATTTTTGTCGCCAAACAAACGATTGTTCAAAAAAATGATCATTTTTTATGTTTTCTGGGCCAAATCACCATTATGTATGTATGCCCGAACGCGATAAACTAGACCACAATAAAAGCTAGAAATATCGGGTTTACGGCAAAAGACGGCAAAAATTACCGGTCAAAACATAGGCTTGGTTTCATTTCAATTAATTGGAACAAAAATTTTGTATGTTGAAAAAACTGAATTTCCAAGAAAAAAATTTTTATGCAATTTAAAAAAAAAAACCTAAAACTCTGAGAACTAAGGAAAAATTTTACTGTGGCAAAGTCTTTCATTCCATTTGGGAATATTTTTTACGATTGCACCTAAATTTTGGAGTGAATCGGTTGGATCTGTAAAAATTTACAACAATTTTTCAAAAATTTAAAAAGTTTTGGACTAATCCTACTAATAGCGTTAGAGAATTTTTTAAGTTTGATGATCACGCCTAGACGAAGTTAGCTAGAAAGACGCGGTTTGCAGCAAAAAACGAGAAAATATTTCAGGAGTGTCATAGGTTTTATAGGATTTAGATTGATGCGAAAGAAAATTTTTGTCGCCAAAAAAACGTTTTTTCAATGATCATTTTTGATGTTTTCGTAAATTTTCAAAAAATCGTAATTAACTTAAAAAATTGAAATTTTTTTGTAATCAGAAAAGTTTTTATATGATTTAGAATTGTTATTTACGTGTCCACCTAAATTTTCAAGCAAATCGGTTTGATATTTCCAGAGTTACATATATTTTTTAGCATAAAATTTGGATTTCAAATTCATATATTTATATATATTTATAAGTTATTATATATACACTTGTGGATCCTATGGAAGGGTAGCTAAGCTTTGTATTGCTGATTACTAATTATCTGTCTGGGTTCATATGCCCGTAATTTTTATGATTTAGTAAATTTTAGATAATACTTTGGGTAAAAAAAGATTATTTTACAAAATATAGAGTAACCTAAAACAACATATTTTTTGAAAAATAAAGCCGCAGGGGTCCAGGGGGGCGCAGCCCCCATGGTGGCTGCCGGGGCGAGCGAAGCGAGCCGGAGGCAGCTAGTATATATATATATATATTTATAAACTTGTGCTTTTTTAATTAATTCCATTTTCTAAATGCACTACCAGTTTTTAAAAAAGTCTTAAAATGTTGGTTAAGAAAAAAAAAGTTTTCTTTTTAATTTGTGTTTATAACTTGACTTTTTAAAAGGTATAGAGAATAATTTATGTGTGGCATTTTAAGATTTAATATATTTTTTTAGAATTTTTGGCGTGTATAAACTCATTATAAGTGCATAAAATTTTTTTTTTTTCTTTTTTAACGTATTTTTTGCATGTATAAGATACTTTGTCATTTCTTTTCTTTATTTTTTTTTTATATTATCAGTTTAATAAGATTTTTTTTTTATTATATTTTTTAAGGTTATGTTGGGTGAAAATTTTTTTAATTTTAATACTTTTTTAACTTTGATTAAAATTTATGATATGAAAAAAAAAATTATAATATGATTCACACGTATATGTGAATATTCTAGCATAAATATTTATTTGTATGGCCAAAATTATAAATTAAACGTTCATTTAATATAAATTACATTTGGTACAACTTGTTTAAAAGTTTTTTTTAAATTAAATTTTTCTTCATATAATTGGATCTTAATTTTAAATAGAAATGTAATTCGGAATACGAAAACGAACTATGAAGTAAAAACTATCACTATCATTTTTGAATGTCTAGTTCGGCAAATACAACTATTTATTATTACCATTGTTTTACATTAAGGCCTTTTGAAGGTTAAATAAAATGATGATAGACCTTAATGAAGTAGGAAAATTATGGAAATTTAAACGTTATGCTTACTTAAATAAACTTTATTTTACTCCTCTAACAGCATTAAATTTTTTTTAATTAAGAAATTAAAATCGGAGCTTTAACATTGAACTTATAGATGCAATACTTTGGAGCTTTGAAAAAATATAAAAATGATGACACAGGAGATTAAAATTATCAGGAAATGATAAATAAATGATTAAAGATTAAATTTCCAATTTATTTTTCCCACCTTACAGGCTTTAATATTAAATAATTAAATAAAAGCATTTTAAATAGTGCCTTTTTACAAGTGCATATTTTAATATAAATTTTTGTTTTTTAGTTTTGAATCATCTGAATTCGCAAAATCATGTGAGCCCATTTTTTTAAATCTAATCATTTAATAATCCAAACTAAAACCAAACTTACACCCCGCAAGCTATTGAAAACAATAACTAATCCGCACAAAAAAACATTTGATACTGTTCAAACTCTCATTGTATTACAATATACTTTCGATAAGAGCTACATAAAAACTATATAAAAATTACTTTTTACCCAAACACATAGAGGTGGACGATACGAGACGATTACGAGACTTTAAGCTGGTCTCGTCCTTGGTATCGGAAATTTCGAAATTTTGCGGTATCGTCTCGGTCTCGTCTCGATCTCGTCTCGTTTTCGAGAAAGTCTCGAAAAAATTAAAGTTTTTCTTCAGGAAAATTGTAAAAATAAAAATGTCAACTATTTATATACAAACAATTACAAATTTATAAATTCCCGCAAGACTAAAGCGCCCTCTGAGCTGAGTTTCTTTTATGGCTAATAAAATAACCTTAAAATTTTTATCAAGCAGTTATTTTTTTGCAAAATTATAGATAAAAAAATATTGTTTTTGAATAAAATTGTATACATTTGAAACAAAAGCTTTTATCTGCAATAAATTACTGTAACGTATTTTTAAGATTTAAAATAACAATGAAGCATTTATTTATTTATTTATTTAGACCATAATTACTTACAGAGTATTTACATAAAAGTTAAGATATATAATATATACAAAACGATACATAGATTTTCCGTAAAGTAGCCCCCATTTTATTAATACTTCTGAAAGAAATTCTAAAAAGAGCCGTTCAGATATTACGACAGAAAATTCAAAAATCTCTCTCTGAAGTAAATAGAGATGAAGATGATAGTATGCTTTTTCAAGCTCCTAGTGAAAGCTGTAATAAATCTTTAGAATTAAATAAAGAAAAAATTAAATATTCCAATTACTTTGAGTTCATCAAAGAAACCGGACAAAAATATTGGATTTGTAAACTATGAAAAGAAATAGATAAATAAATAAAAATTAAAAGGAGTCAATCGAATACAAGTGGGTTAAGAAGGCACTTAATTACTAGTCATGGAGAAGAAACGGAGATAAATACAAAGTTAAAGCAAAATATTGGAAACCCAAAGTTAGATTCAAAACAAAAGAAAATAACTGAATCTTTTGAGGTTAGTAAATTTATAATAACAGACAACATTTATTTTTTTTTCCGACATTTTAGGCACCTTTGTGATTCCTACTTCACCCTTTTTTTCCTACTTTAACCTTAGTTAGTAACTTTTTAAATTTTTTTTCAGAAAAGGCCTCTAACTGAATCAGAAGAAGATAGGTTGGATGTATGTTGGATTTTATATAAGAATTTGCAAAATTTTTTGAATTTTCAAATTTTTTGACGACCCTGAGTCTAAAAATTACTTTAAATTAAGGTTTCAAAAGAATGATGATCTACCTTCTAGAAAAGTTCTTCAACGTAAATCATTAGCAGAATATCAAAAAATGAAAAAAAACTTGACAAAATATTTTTAAAAAAATGTATCTAAATTATCTTTTACTACAGATGGTTGGTCAGCTGATCATAAAACTGAATCCTTTTCGGAATAATAGACCATTTTATTGATGAACAATGGATATTACGTTCAATAACTTTAGATTTTATACCGTCAAGAGCCAAACATTCAGGAAAAGATTTAGCCCATATATTTTTTCCAGCCTTAAAAGATTATGTTATAAAGGGTAAAATTCAAGGTATTAAACTTGATTTTTCAGACCAGCACTTTAAGTGTATGGCTCATGTAATCAATTTATGCGTACAAGATGTTTTGAAGTTATTAAAAGCACGATGACAAAGCTAATGTCATGTTTTTAGATAATGATGGTACAAATTTATGTGATGAATTGAGTGATAATAATTCTCAAATTCAGAAAACGAATTACAAAATGAATCTTTTCTGTATCCCCAATCTGGCCATGGATCGTAGTATACTATTTGCTGATTTAGATGATTTGGTTGACGCTGAATCTGGAGAAGACAAATTGGTAACTATAATATTTAATATTAGAGAAACTTTTAAAAAAATAATAAAGTCATTTTGTTGAAAAAACTTAGAAAACTTTTTTGTCAAGCCTCTGATACGAAATTTGTAAAACCTATTTTGAATTCTAAAACAAGATGGGATAGCACATTTGATATGTTAAGCTTAGGTTTTAAATTAAAAACAGCTTTAAAATTGCTTTGGAATAACTCTTCTGAGTTAAAATCATTTGAAATATCTGACAGCCAATGGGATAGTGTACTCTATATAATTAAATTTTTACAAAATTTAAAATACGTAAGTAAATTATTATGAAAGTAAACCTACACTGCCATCAGTGGTTGTTACAATTAACTTATTACTTGATAAGGTTGAAACATTAATTTCTCAATTAGGTAATCGCGAAAATAGAAGTCAAATCGGATGGGATTCTTCTTTTAGCTATGCAAGCTGGTAGAGACAAAATTATAAAGCACTACAAAAAAACTAACTAGGTTTACTGTGTAACCTTAATTTTAGATCCTAAAAGACGAAAGTAATTAAAAGTTCAAAGAATTATTAAAAAATGAATATTCTAAGCTAGAGAGTACAATTCCAGAAAATGAGCGGAATACAGAAACAGACAAAAATGATGATAAAAAAGTAGATGATTTTTCCATAGACTTTGATACTTTTTATATCAAAACTTCAAAAATTAAGAAGAATCCTGGGAATTTGAAATGAATAGTTACTTGTGTTTAACTGACTATAATAAAAAAAAATTTAAATTAACTAATAAATGTATTAATAACTTTTTTTTTTCTAGACGAGACTTCCCGAGAGTCTCGATAAGAGTCTCGTATCGTTCCGAATTTTCTGATACTGATCTCGCAGTCTCATCCACCTCTATAAACACAAGATAAAATACTTATTTTAACCCTCTGATTACCCATTTTTACCCTTATATTTGGACCATTTTTCGCCTCAGAATATCTTTGAAGTAAATTTAGAAAATTAATTAAAGATATGTACCATGCATCTATTAAAAAAATTACTTTTTTTGTCAATTAAATAACTTTATTTTCTTGTACAAGATGTTGACCCTTTTTTGCCCTTAAAAAAGGTCAAGGGATTAAAAGCGGATGATAAAATTTAATTGAAAATTTTCTACACTTCCTTACGAATATTTTGAGCTATTAAAATGAAAAATCTAACTTGTTCAACGTCTGCTATGGGTTTTCAAAAATAGATATTTGAGATGCTACACTAATAGGGAGGGTTATCATTGGAGAATTTGAATATCAAGGGGGGGATCATGTTTGTCCAATTTAAGGAGGGATTTATTAAATATATTATTAAATACAAATTCTAATTGAACTTGTTTGTTAAAAAACTCCTAATTTTATTTATTATACTTTTGTATTAAAAACAAAAAAAGTCATCTTATAATTACGTTTTAATTTCATATTCATACTGCTTTACCATTCATTTTTTACTTTTAATATTCATAAACTCTATTGTTTTATTTCCACATTTTTCCGTCATTCTGGTTTTATTATTATTTATCTTTTTTATTCTAGATTTCATTTTTATAACTCTACAAAAAAAAAAAGAAATTAAAGAGGTTTCTCACATATTGTATTAAATATAAAGCAAAAAAAAAATTTTTTTTAAAGTCATAATCCTCTTAATTGAGAAAAATGATTTTCTTCTATTTTATATATTAACAAAAATAAAATCTAAGTTTAACTAAAAAAATAGTATAACTGTCAATGAAAAAAAAAAAAAGAAAAATATAAAATGACTTTAGGTTATAAATTTTTTATTATTCCTTTCATAATATGCATTTATAAAAGTTAAAAATTGCATATAATGCACAGATATATGCATAAAACTATTTTTTTATATTAAAAAAGATAAAAATATAAGAAATAATAAAAATAAAATGGACACAAACACAAAAAAAAAAATTTTATAAAATATTTCTAAGATCTCTCGTGTCTCAAGTGCATTAGTATGTTGAATATTGTATTATAGTTACATATTTATACAGTGAAAGAATATTTTCTTTCTTTATTTAAACTTAAGAAAAAAAAAAGATGGATATCCGTCATTATTCATAAAAAAAATTTTTTATATAATGTGTGAAGAAAAAATAAAGAAACTTTAAATGGCTTTTTAAACAAGAGTAAGGAAATAATTAGTAACTTATATAAAATAATAAAATAAATAAATCTATTTTTTCAATAAATAAAAACAAATACTGAGGATCATCCTAATATCCGATGTTTATTAGAGCGTGAATAAGAATCTAGTTTTCAGTATATAAAAAAAAGACATTTTTCCCAAAGGTATGTACGTAACTCAATATTCCAAATAGATATAAAAAAAATCTCAAAGAAATATAAAATACAAGTATCAATAAGAAAAAGAAGATATCTTGGCCAAAGTCTTTTTTACTTATGGATTGATACGCAATTCTCATCGAATTTTCTCTTACTTTTTTTTTGCCTTAGGATCAGCGAATTTCTTTATTTTAACTATGTGATTTGAATACATGGGTAGATCTTGTAAATTGGCGGGGAAAGGCATTTTAAGGTTTTATAGAAAATTTAGAAATCATGTAAGGTTTCTAAAGTGTAACGCGAGGAAATTTAATGAGACTTGCAAGTGATTTTCCATGAATTTTAATTTACAAAAGCGCCAACCACCTCGTTATTATAAATTTTGATTGTAATTATTTTTAGAGCGTGCTTTTTTGGCTTCTCTTAGGTAAGATATATTTTTTTTTAATTTCAAACGTATAATTTTTAATATTGAATTTTTTTGAGTATATAGGAAAACCTGTTATTATATAAAAATTATGCAAAAAAAATTTTTTTGACATTAAGAAAACAGATTATAACAAATGATATCTATTAAAGCGATATGGAAAAAACAAAAAATAATTCAAAAATTTAGGAAAGAAGTCTTTAGATAGTTTATTTTTCTATAACTATTTGGGTGGCCTAACTTTTCATAAATCTGTATTATTTTTATAATAGAAATCTTTGCATAAAGTAATTAAAAAATGTCTATTTATTTGAATAAAAAAAAAATAATTTTATTTTCAGCTAGATTTACTCATATATATTCAATTTTATTTTTTTTTTTATAGAAAGGTTTTAGAGTATTATGTATCTCAACGAATACTTACATTTATACAGTTTAAATTATCGCAAATAGAACACATTGTGAACGATCCAATTGAGTTTATATCTATATAAGTTGGATTAGAGAACTTGAAATAGCTTTCTCGCTTATACTATGCCATTTGACTGTCACTTCTCTTTCTTTTTTTTTCTCTCGTAATACATAATAGATATAGTTTAATGTTTAATCGTTTGTACTTTGAGAGAATGGACTAAAGATGATAATGGAAAATTATGTCAAATTTATCTTACAAAAAAGTTATTACAAGCTATTGAAAGTCAATTTTTATTAAACCCAAATTTTGATTATTAACTTATGATTTTGTTTTTAAGTTAAATCATTCTTTTGAGCTGGGCATGGAATTTAAGTAACGGAGAGTAAAAAAATTAAAAAGCCTTTTTAACTTTTTTGTTTACTGAGCTTGTTTGTATTATTTGCCTATAGTATAAAACTTATACATGAGTAAGCTGGTGAGAAATTGTCAAGTAGATAAAATTCTTCAATTTTATAAAATATCGAATAAGTTAAATTTTTATGAATCAAACAAACATTGAATCCGTTTACACGAGGAAATAAATTGAGGCTATTTGTGTCTGATTTAGGTACGCAAAAATAGTTTTGTGTTAGACTCAATTCGTCCCTCGCGTAAACGGATTTATTAAAATTAACTTACCATATTAAAATCCAAAACTCTAAGTAGCCACAAGGTAAGTGCAAAATTTAGTAATACAATAACCGTAAGACCTAAAACCAAAATATAAAGGCATTTTTTTCTCCATCCATAAACACCAATTTTAAATCCATTAAATGTCATTTTATGATTTTCATCCGTTCTATTTGTTGTTTCAACAATATTTGTTGTTTGAATATTTTCATTCCTTCTTTGTAAACTATTCCTGTTTATTTGTTCATCAGACCAATTTGATTCTACTCTATGATGTGACATTCTGTAAAATAAAAAATAAGAAATATTTTATTTATTTTTGATTGATTTATTGTCAAAATAAAATATGAATCATTTTTAAATTGCATATTATTAGAAAATTCAATATTTTTAGTTCCTGTCAATTTTTTTATTTAAATTTTTTTCTCATAAATAAATAAATCTTGCATTTATAGAAAATTTATCAGATACTTCAATGAATAATTATTTCATATTGAATTCGATTTGAAATCAATTCTGAACGTGATTCGAAATTTTTATATTGGTTATTTATACCTAATATAATAATTTAACCTTAATCTTCTGTACTATTCTTTAAAAAAAAAAAAAATTATATTATTTTTTCTCCATTATAAAGTATAACGTCTATAAATAAACGTGATCTTGCATTTATTATAAATCGAGTAAAAAAAAAAATAAAAAGGTTAAAATACTTTGTACACCTGAGCTATGTAGGTAACGAGCATCTACGAGAGTAAAAAAAGGAAAAGATAAATTTAAAGGAGTTTAAAAATAAAGGGTGCGAGAAAACTAAAATATTCAATACCAGGCGCGCATAAAAATACTTTACTCTTTATAATTTTATGCACCTTTTTTTTTCTACCACTTGATTTATATATAATAAGTACTTAGATATAGATTTTGAGTACCATTTTTTTTTTAAATTGAAGAAATTGTTAAAAAGGTTGTTTTTGTAATTTAAAAGTTGATAATGAAAAGTTTTTTTTTTGTAAGATTTTTATATCATCAAATATTTAAGATTTTTTATTTTATAATTTTAAAGTGGATTTTAATGAAATTAGGTATTGAAAATGAATTCATTTTTTTTTTAGAAATTATTACGTAACTAAGTGAACATTGGTGTTACGTTGAAGCTATTGATCCCATACAAATGAAAATTCGTTTTAGAAATTAAGGCTGGGCTTGGAGTTCTGAACAGTGAGTCTGGCTCAAGGTACCTTAGGTTATAATTTGATAATCCAAAATTTTATTACAATTTTTATTATCAAATCTAACCTCATAAGATTGCCAATGATCAGCGAATCTTTGTAAAATGCTCTTTAAGTAATATACTTATATTCAGCTATAACATTTGATACCACATATGTGGTTCATGTTATTCAATGATTTCTGACAAAATATATTCACGCAAGCAAAATGTGTTTGAAAGAATATATAAGAAATCAAAAACATTCTTAGCTGATTTTGGTATATAAGAAAGACACATTGAGTTTCTTACTGATGATCTCGCTCAAGGTATCGGAGTGAAATACCATTTATGTATACTATTGTTGGAAAACAAGAAATGTTATTTATAAAATACATTTTATTCACTTTATTTATTATTTATTTAAGAAGAAATTATAGCGCAGGCATGGCCGATGCGCATGTGATACAGTTTTAAGTAAGAGTACATGTTACATTATTCATATTACAAAATTATAGTTGAATGATACAATTTCTAAAATAATAAAAAGTAATTTAATTTGATTTAAGATTTGAATAAGTTTAATTGAAATTTTAATACAGTGAAAATTAACATATAGCATATATAAATTTATAAATGAACAAAGATAAAAAAATATAAAAAGTAAAAAATAAAAATAAAGAATTTATTGTTGCACTTTGAAAAATATCAGAATTTAACTCAACCAGCAGTTAATTTTGAGAATTTCTATATGTGTAAATTTTTTGCTTATTATTTGAAAATAATGATTAAGCACTCAAACTAGCCAGCAAATAATAAATAATATTTTCTAAATCATATTTAGCAATAAAATTGGTTTGTGTATTAACACAATCAGCGAGCATGGGACATGTTGACCTATAACAGTTTTAACTATAAGTCCACAAATCGAAATTTTGACCCGTCCCCTAAAAACGCAAATTTGTCACATCTCTTCTGTATCTTGGGAATTTTGCAAGTCCCTCCCCCTTCCCTATGAAGCGCGTCCCATGTTAGGATATAAAATTCATTATAAATTCTAAATAATATAGAAATAACACAGATAATAAAACAACACTTGTTGCTAAAAATTTTGACATGTTTAAGAGGTCTTATTGTAAATTTCACATAAACCTAAATTTGGTCAAGTAAAAACCACAAGATTGTGGGTTTATTATGAGAAAAGTACATGAATTGAGAGAAACGTTGTGGTTATACTTGTTGGTTGAATTAATTTTTCTCAAGTGTATGAATGAAATAAATTATATAATTTACTTATTTCAGCATAAATATTTAAATATTTTACAAAAATTGTATTATTTTCTTGAATATAAATTTTTTTTTTTTTTTTTATTAAATAAAGAAATTTTTATTTAAAAAAATAAAAAATTTTTTCAACCATATATACTTTTGCATAAATATATATATAATATATATCTTGAACCTACTCATCTCGTCAAGCATTTTATTAAAACCCGCGAGGATATGCTTATACTTAAATATATATTCTTGATATACATACAAAATATTATATTTTCAACGCATGTAGAAAGATAGAGAGACCACCAAGTAATTTCGTATACATACAAAGTAAGAGTAAAATTCTAACTTCACTCTTTGAATTTTCTGGTACAAGAGTACGTATATATATATATTTGTACGTATATAATACACAAAACTCGTCATCTTTCATATTGTACAATTTCTTAAGTCTTCTACTTCTTCTTAGCTTATATATCTTTGATATAAAACAACTTATCATGTGTGTAATATGCTTTATATATACATGTGTGGACTTATTATTATTATTATTATTATATATACATAGAGAAAGAAACCCAAGTGATATAAGTAAATATTCAGGTAGGCAACCTATATATACGCAAAAAGCATGTTAAATAAGGGACAAGAAAATTTTATAATATTTTTTTTTTCGAAAAACTCGAGGGAATTTCTTATATGCATGGGATTTTTGGTTTTAAATTTATAAAAATAATTCATATATGTTATGAGCACAATATTATTTATTTTTTAACTATTTTTGGCATATGTAATGCAATTGCAAGAAAATAGAATATTTTGTAAGAGCAGTCTAAAGTGGGTACGGTTACTAAACTTTCTAATTGTTTCTTATTTTATACTGAATAGTTTATTAAGTACACTGTAAAAAGTAACTTTCTTAGATTTACAAAAAAAATAGAATTTTTTCGAAAAATTAGTAAATTTTCAAAAAAGTTTGTAAATATTCGATAAAAATCGTAATTTTACTAAATTTAACATATTATCGAAAAATTCGAGAATTCTCGATTTTTTTTTGTGAAATTACGAAAAAAGTTATAAATTCACAACTATTTTTCGTAGATTTACAACAATTTTTGAAAATTTTCGAAAAAAAATTGTAAATTATTAATTTTTCTTGCGAATTCACAAAAAAAAATCGAGAATACTCAAATTTTTTGTTAATATACTAAATTTAGTAAATATACGATTTTTTTCGAATATTTACAAATTATTTCGAAAATTTACTAATTTTTCGAAAATGTTCTAATTTTTTTGTTAATATAAGAAAGTTACTTTTTACAGTGTATATATTTCCGCTTACGGCAAGCGAATTTTTTTTTCAGTGTAATTCTTCTTACATCCAGTCTGGTCTCCTAGTTTCCCAGATATTGGTGTTTGTAAGTATCCTAAATTAGCTTTTTGGTGACCGTAATTCTATTAGGGAACAATTCGTATCCTGACAAAAATAAAAGCAATTCCAAAAAATTGTATAACAAAATGAAATTTATTTTAATTTTGAAAGATATTCAACTTTAAAAACTAATTTTAATTTAGTCTTTTACAATACAAAAAATAGTCTTATAAAATTAATTAAATCTTTCTTTAAAATAAAAATGGTAACCAGGGGGCTGATTGTGTAAATGTGTCCTTGTTGTATCTTGTGATATGAGGTCATTTATCGTCGCGCGATATAATTAATTCCTGAAAACAATAGACCGCCCATGCTCGTAAGTCCTAAATGTTCAAAAAAATATCCTTATATCACACGATAAATAAAGATACATTTACATAATCAGACCCCAGGTCACCAAATTATTTTTTTGTTTCCACAATATATATAACATGATATAACCCTGTCTTTTAATATAATACTATTAACGCGTATGCATATCCCATTGGGATTTAAGCATGTATAGAGTATAGTATTTCGACGTATATATGTACTGTCACTCTTAAATGAATTATTTTGTATATTACAATGTAGAATAGTACTTGTGAGATTTGAAATTAGGGTAAAGCTTAAGATCATGTACTATGCTTTTAAAGTTTTAAGTGTAATAATATGTATTATTATATTTTAATTGCAAAATTAACAGGTTTCCTTTAATTTTTAATGTAAATTACGTTAGTTTTGTAATTACAGGGTTTTTTTTTAAAGACAAAAATGTCTTAAGGTTTTATTGCATTGTCGATACTTATATTTATATGATTTTCCATTGGTCTGGTGCTATTGTTATTGTTGCTGTGTAAGCGCCGATTATGCTCTATATTTTATAAGGTTACATTTATAAAAATATATTTTAATTTAATTATTTTAATAAATTTAAAGACGCCGAAGACGTCGTGATCCGACGCAGTACATGCCAAGATCCGTGCAAAGCAACGCGCTTTTTTCTTGCACTTGAGCAAATTTTTAATTAATTTGCTTTTATATTTCATCGGTGTTAATGATTATCTGGATGATAATTGGCTTCACAGATAATTAGCGAAGTTGTTTGATCTGTTAAATTCCGGAGTCGCAGCACGCAGTTGCTGAGATTCCATTACTGATATAGACCCAGATTAGGATATATCGATAAAAATAACTTTAGATATATTTTTATATCATCGAATTTTATCGGCTGAAAACGGAAGGTTTCACCAGGAATTGGTAGTTCAAGAAACATCTCTTCGTAAGGTAAAAAAGCTCCGCGATGACTTAAGTTAGGTTTAATATATTAGATCAGCAAAATTTTTGTATACGGAAAGACGCCCTGTGTTCAATGCTCTTCCCTTTCCATTTTATGGTTATTCTGTTAAATTCAATTCTTTTTTTTGATTATTTAATTAATTAATTATAATTATTATGATAACAGGTGGCGCTCAATATATCATATTGTAACATAATTATTTAAATATATTAATAATTATTTAAATAAATAATAATTGATTAAATAAATTTTGTTTTAAATATAATTATTTACCACCCCTTAAAATCTATTATTTTCAGGGCCACGAAGCCGGCAACAAGAGAGACGCACGGTAAGTTCAAGCTACCTCTCGTTGCTCCAAAACCGTATGCTATCTCTTTCTTTTTTTCATAATACGATTTTTGGATTTTTAATTGAAAGATTATTTTTATATGATCGCGATTATAGAGTATATATTAGAAGAATTATTGAAAGGCCCCCCTGATGTGTTCACCGTATTTCATAACAAAAAAAATATTTTTTTATTCTAATAAAAATTTTAACGAAGATCTCAGAAAATACACATACTGTGACACCAGCAATGTCAATAAGAAAAATAACTACAGTTTAAATGACACTACACCTCATGAAACAGGTAATACTTATAATATTCGGCAACAAACATGCTTTTTTGTCTTAAAAGAAAACAAGCTATGAATTGATAAAAATGAATTGTTGAAAGATAATAATGACTTGATCATTGAAAGAATCAAAAATCTTGAAAAACATGTTAATAATAATAATAATTTATCCTATTCAAATATAGTTAAAGGTAATAACGGTAATGAATTTATTAATTCTTATAAAACTGAAAATAAACTTATTGTAAATATACCTTAAACTATTATTAAAAGTACTGAAAATACGAAATTGTATAATGAAAAACTAATTTCTTTAATTAAATCAAATATAAATCCTAAGGAAGACAACATTAAAGTTAAAATCATCTCTCACAACGCAACATTAAAAATAGGATATGACACAATAGATGATAAAATAAAATTACAACAATACTAAGTGAAATACTAGACAATAAAATTATTGCCACTGATGAGAAATTAAAAAATCCTAGAATTATAATTGTAAATATGATTGAGAAATATAATTATGATGATCTTAGAAACTTAATAATTAGCTGAAATATTTTAAATCACGAGAGTACCTACATTGAAGTTAAATTTATCAAAGAATTTAACAAAAATATGAATAAAAATAAAATGTATATTACACAACATTTTTTGAATGCGATTTTGAGGTTTTCAATATATTACTTAATAAACATAAAATTTATAGCCGAATAACAGGTAAGAAGAGGTTATTCCCCCGCATTATTGTTATTATTATGCAATAACTTTACCGGCACGTGTCAGTTAAAAGGCGCTCTTTAAAAATTTATTAACAAACACCCGCGCGCCAAAAGTAACGTCTGCTAAAATAATTTAAATTAACCCCATATACCCACGTTATAGTTGGAGCCTTTTTCAGGTTTATAAAGATCTAAATATTAATAGATGCTATAAATGCAATGATTATAAGCATAAAGCTAATAAATGCAATAATGACATTGATTATGCAAAATTTTTGGGCAAGAATGATACAAAAAATTGTAATTCAAACTACTACTGCTGCATTAATTGCAAATATTCTAACCTAAACTTTAAAACTAATTATCCTGTAAATCATTGTGCCTCTGACTAAAATAAATGTACGTATTACAAAAACCTCGCTAATAAAACCAAAAATTTTATTCATTATGCTTAATGGCTACTTCAAATGGTAATTGTTACGAGATTATTAATTCTGAAGTTACTTGCGATACTTTGGAAAACCTAAATAATTAGATAAGTTTCAAAAACTTTAACATAGCACATTTAAATATAAGAGTTTTAAATAAAAATTTCACTTTACTTCAACAACATATTAATTACTCACTTAAATCTAAACCCTCCACAATAATATATATTTATAGAGTATCCTGAACATTACAGTTTAGATAACACAGCTGCACAAAAAAAAAGCTCTGATCCTGTAACTAGACCTACCTACAGGTAAGTTTTTTGGTGCCCTAAAACCGAATCTGAAGTCAGAATTTAGCCTACACCCTCAGATTTTGCCCCAGCTACCCCCAGCCACCCTCTGAACTGCCCCAAAAAGCAAATATTTTACTATGTCCAAATGTTAAAAATAAAAGTACCTTATTTACGTATTTTTATGTTCTAAAAACGAATTTCAAGTCATAATTTACCTATCACCCTTAGTTTTTGCCCCAACTACCCTAATTACCCTCTAAACTGCCACAGAGGGTGAATATTTTACTTTGTGCAAAAGTTACAAAAGTAATGTACCTTGGTTACGTTTTTTGATGTTCTAAAAACGAATTTTAAGTCAGAATTTATCCATCATCCATAGTTTTTGTTCAGCTAGCCTAGTTACCCTCTAAAGTACACCAGAGAAAGTTTAATTAATCGCTTTAGAATATTATAGCGATATCAGGATGGTGCTAAGAACTTTTGTTGGAAGAAGTAAGCAACTATGTTTTTAGAACATCAAAATACGTAACCAAGGTACATTACTTTTGTAACTTTTGCACAAAGTAAAATATTCACCCTCTGTGGCAGTTTAGAGGGTAATTAGGGTAGTTGGGGCAAAAACTAAGGGTGATAGGTAAATTATGACTTGAAATTCGTTTTTAGAACATAAAAATACGTAAATAAGGTACTTTTATTTTTAACATTTGGACATAGTAAAATATTTGCTTTTTGGGGCAGTTCAGAGGGTGGCTGGGGGTAGCTGGGGCAAAATCTGAGGATGTAGGCTGAATTCTGACTTCAGATTCCGTTTTAGGACATCAAAATACGTTACTAACGTACTTTTATTTTTAACTTTTGGACATAGTAAAATATTTGAATTTTGTGGTGGTTTAGAGGGTGGCTGGGGGTAGCTGGGGGTAGCTGGGGCAAAATCTGAGGGTTTAGGCTAAATTCTGACTTCAGATTCGGTTTTAGGACATCAAAATACGTAACTAAAGTACTTTTATTTTTAACTTTTGGACATAGTAAAATATTTGCTTTTTGGGGCGGTTTAGAGTGTGGCTGGGGGTAGCTGGGGCAAAATCTGAGGGTGTAGGCTGAATTCTGACTTGAGATTCAGTTTTAGAACATCAAAATACGTAACTAAAGTACTTTTATTTTTAACTTTTGGACATAGTAAAATATTCCCTTTTTGGGCGGTTTAGAGGGTGGCTGGGGGTAGCTGGGGCAAAATCTGAGGGTGTAGGCTAAATTCTGACTTCAGATTCGGTTTTAGGACATCGAAAAACTTACCTGTAGTTAGGTTTAGTAACAGGATCAGAACTTTTTTTTTTGTGCAGCTGTGTAATTGTTATATTTACTACAAAAAAAATAATATAAACGCTTCTGATGGAATAGTTATGTATATAAAAAAAAAATCTACAACACAACATAAAAATATTTCAGCATGACAATGTTAAAATTCTGACTGTAAATATGCATACTAATGATAATACTGAACTAAAAATTTCCGCTTTATACAGATGTCATAATCTTAAAAGCATAACTCTTATCGATGCCATAAAAATATATTTAAATCAAAGTAATCATTTTAAAAACCATTTTATTTTCGGTGATTTTAATATTAACTTATTAAATACTACAGACGATTCTAAAAGCCTACTAAATAATTTTAGTGATTCTGAATTTATGCCTTTCATTCAATCTGTTACCAGGCTAAATGAACGATCTGACGGACAAAGTTTTGGCTCTTGCATTGATCTTATTTATTCTAACTCCAAATTAATTTTTGAAACTTACATTTATACTTGTATTATGCCCGACCACTATACAATTTTTTTGCGAAATAGACATAAAACGAAACTCATCTAATAATAATACATATAAATACATAAATTATAAAAAACTTTTAAACAACATTAGTAAAGAATATTGAAACAAAGTATACCGTTGTAATGACCCTAACTCAGCTACGAATGAATTTATTAATATCCTCAAAACTAAAATAAATAAAAAGAAAAAAATCTTATAAAGTAGTCGAAAAAAATGCTTACATAATCAATCTTTCTATTGATAAAAGCATTTGGCCACTAAATATTAAGTAATTTGAAGTGGTCTCTATATATAAAACCAGAAATAGTAATGATAGTTGTAAGTATCGTCCCATCTCCCTAATATCTAACTTGGTGAAAATATTTGAAGAAGTAATTTACAACAGACTAATCAGTTTTATTGATAAAAATAACATTTTATTAAAAGAAAAATTTGTCTTCGTCAAAGGAACAAAAACCAAAGAAGCTCTCACTGAACTCATTGGTACACTCTACGATGCAAATAACAGAAATAAAGCAGCTATGACAACTTTTATTGATCTAAGCAAAGCCTAAATAATGCAAAAAAAAATTTTCATCCAAAAAAGCTGTATAGTCTTTTAAGGATAAGACTGTTTTAAAAATTTAAATACATACGTAAAAATGAGTGCCAAAACAAATAATAAAAATACATTAATGCCAATAAAATATATATTAATTTTAGTGCATAAAAAAAAAACTAAAAATTTTTTTTACTATCTATTACTCTAAAATTGTATCATATTTTTAAGAGATTAAACTTTTTAACAAAATTTTAGTTTTCCCAAAAATATTAAAAATTGAATATCTCCAAAAGTACAATAGCTGAGTCGCATAACTATATGGCCTATGTCATACGCAGACTTTTTTTCTTCATTTTGACAACGGTTTTATGTAAATTGGTTCAGGAGGATCTTTAGTTATAAATGGACAAACAAACGCACAGACACATACACACAGATAAATTTTCAAATATTATCATTATTATAATTGAATTTACTCTTTTGCTAACAAAATACATTTCATTCTTGTGTTATACATAGTAAATACATTTTGATCCTTCTGATATTTTTAGCTGTACCTAAAAGCCACGTTTCCTAATGCACAAATATACAATATATTGCATTGAGGGTATAGAGCCCATGCCCTCTCCCAGTTTTAGAGAGAACAGCGTCTCGTAATTGCTGTTGACTGTTTAGCGATCGAGACGAGACCTGAATTTTTTATGATTTCGGCGTCTAGCGCTGTTTCTTAAGCAGAAAAGACTCGTGAAAACACAGAATATTTAATACTGCAATTTGATAATGAAAATATTGCATTGCATTCGTTTATAAATTAAAATTTAGTATTAGGAAACCAATTTAACTATTTCAGAAGTTATTTTGTACATTTAGAAAAAGGTTTTATTATTTTCTCTGCGTATTGTTTCAGAAGGTGCTTGCTAAAATGTTTTCAACTCTTATATAATACGATATTTACCTTCAATTCTAAAACCTTCTTTTTTATAAGTATTTTAATAATTGAATCACATATGTTGAAAATAAACTAAAATTTTCTAAGATTAACTACTTCAAAAATTATGTAAGTGTTATTATGTAATTTACTAAAATTTTCATTGTATTAGTTGACTTTGCTGAAGTTTTTAAGCTCTTTAAACAACAAAATGACAGATAATCCGATGCATATAAAATTCGTACAAGGAAATAAAGTTTGAGAAACAAACAACTGTTTATTTAATTTTTAATTTTATATAAATGCTCAAAATATCTACATTATAAAAATCCAATGGATTAAAAAAATTTTTAATTAATTTATATCCATTAATACCCAATTAACGAAAAGATCAAGTCCACTTTTACGTGAAATGGAGTAAATTTTAAAAAATTATATTTTTTTTCTATGAAAGTTTACCTCATATTCAGAGGATGAAATTTTCTGGGAGTTGTATTTAAAAATATACTTCATAAATGGAAATAGCTTGCAAATATACCTACTAGACAAAAATTTAGTAAAAAATACCTTTTTCTGGACAGTAGCCATGAAAGTACGATTTCCTGGCCACTGCGCGGCCAAGAAATTCCACATTTCTTGCTACTGCCGCAAAAAAAATTTATACGGACCTTGTCCATAAATAAAGAATGCCCCAAATCGCAGATACATGTACTTTACGTACGATTTGGACCATTCTTTACTTTTCTGGACATGAGCCGTAAATATACTATTCTTCTTTTGAGCTATAAATCCAGCCCTTTACCTTTTTAAAAAGATCAAAAATTGGTATACATTTTTTTTTTGTATTTCTATTAGTCCCCTATGAAATTTTTTATGCCTTGAAATCTTTTATGTACACATAGAATCATTTTAAAGAACGTCTGTTGTAATATAACTAAAAATAAAATTATAAAATTATATAAAATTTACCCTATATTTAAGGGATGATATAATGTTTCCTAGTGATTGTACGTAAAAACGGACTACAGAAATGAAAAAATTAGCCTGAATTACCTAATGGGTGGCATTTTTAATCTTAAAAATGATTTTTTATTAAAAAACATTCTAGTGACTTGAATGTGTCGATTAAGTGTTAATGAGTTAAAATCACTCTCAAGTTGCAAACAAAAATTCGTGAGCTTTTATGAAGAAAATTTACCATCGCATCAGAGCCTATGTTATTTTCATAAACTCGGTGGTTAACTTAGCTATCATTTGCGGTAAATGACATCTAATTTGAACTTGCAATCGGAAATTCAAACTACTTTTTAAAATAACTATTAGACTAATATATATTTGAAAACATAAAAACTGTATTTTAGCTTTCAGAGTACCTATTAATCCTTTAATTTTTTAATTATCAAAAACCAATTTCCTCATGATAAAAAAATGTCAAAATAAAATATATATTTTAAAATCTATATAAACTAATCAATCTCGAATTTTGTACTCCTATATATTTCGTCCTACTTAGATTTTTTTTATTTTATATTTATCGTATTTTGTACTTTTTTTTTTTGTATTTTTATCTATTTTTTATTTGTGTATTGCAGTCATTATATGTTGGCCTGATAATTGTGAGACATCCCTCGGGTTATCGGGCTAATCCCGTACAAATAACTTTCCCAAGAGAAGAAGGATGGTCAAAAAAAGTAAAAAAAAAAATTGTAAAAATAGAATAAAGAGAAATAAAAAACTAAACGAGGATTATTTGTTTATTAGACTATGGTGAAAGCTCTATAGTTTATGAAAATGTGTATTTCTTAATTTACAATTCTGCCATTATAAAACGAAAAATATTTAATACTTACTTAAAATTGAGTCCATTTTTAATAAAATTATTTTTTTAAACGATGCTTACTCAAAGCGTAAGTTTAATAATAAAAAAAAGCGTTTCTATATTATTATAATAATAAAATCAACTAGAAATAATAAAGCTAGCATTTTATGATTATATATAATTTTTTTTACCTAAGTTCTTTTTCTTTGACGTTTCATTTCGCGATTAAAGTTTACAAAAAGTTTTGGCAAACTTCATAAAAGAAACTCACGGTTTTTATGTAAATTTATGTAAAATGAATGAATGTTACTTTCTGTGCTCAAAAAAAAGAACTAAACGATTAAAAAAATGAAACAGCTGTGATGGAAGTCTCTTAAGTATAAAAAAATACGTTCTTTTGATTCAGTTAAGTATACATGAAGTATTTCGTGTCAAATTGTAATTTATTTTTTACTTCTAGATTTTAAACATTTTTCTTCAAGTAAACAGTAGAATAAGGATACCAAAATACTTATTTAATTATGATTCTGAATATTTAAAAAAAAATTAATTTAAAAAAATTAATTTAAGTGATTGAATTGAATGAAATGCTTTATATGCAAATTGCAAATAAAATGATGGCAAAAAATTTGTAAATTATTGTTGCTATTTAAAAAAATTATAATTTAAAAAAGAAAATTTATATATTGAATGAAATATACTAGCATTTAATTCATATTTTTGTGATAACGTTATTTTTATGAATGACTTATCGCATATCATAATCACGACATTATTATAGTATAAAATAGCGAAGAATGAAATTTATTAAATAGTACGAAAAAATTATTTAACTACAATTAAATTTGAATTTGTTTATATAACTAAATACTATACTAACATAAGAATATCTAAATCTAGATCAAACATAGAAATATCTAAATTCTTTGTACAATATGCTTGGAAAATATTTTCTTTTTTTGACAATAGCAACATCAATTTTACAGTCTCAAATATGCTTTGGGCTAGAATTCTATCGATACGGTATGGGGCATGAGCATGGTTTTAGTCATGGACCACATTTTCATTATCAACTAGGGCTTAGTCACGGACGACCTTTTAGTTATGGAACAGGGCTTCATCATGGATCACTGTTTGGTATTGGAAAAAAAATCATTGGTAATATATTATTTAATCATGGATCAGGAATAAGTCCAATGCAAGGATTCAATCAACAAAATGGATTTAACCAACGGCCGTTATTTAATTCGATACAAGGTTCTGGATCTAATCAACGACCAGGATCTAATCAAATACAACAAGATCTTAATCAACAACAAGGATTAAATCAGCAACAAAATTTAAATCAACAAGGATCTAACCAACAGCAGAGTAAGTTTTTATTTTAAAACACTTAAAAAGATAGGGGTAATTACAATTTACTTGTTTCTTTCAATTTTCGATACAAGGTTCTGGATTTAATCAACGACCAGGATCTATTCAAATACAACAAGGACTTAATTCACAACAAGGATTAAATCAGCAACAAAATTTAAATCAACAAGGATCTAACCAACAGCAGAGTAAGTTTTTATTTTAAAACACTTAAAAAGATAGGAGTCATTCCAATTTACTTGTTTCTTTCAATTTTCGATACAAGGTTCTGGATTTAATCAACAACCAGGATTTAATCAAATACAAGGGTTTAATCCACAACAAGGATTAAATCAGCAACAAAATTTTAATCAACAAGGATCTAACCAACAGCAGAGTAAGTTTTATTTTAAGACACTTAAAAAGATAGGAGTGATTACAATTTACTTGTTTCTTTCAATTTTCGATACAAGGTTCTGGATTTAATCAACGACCAGGATCTATTCAAATACAAGGACTTAATTCACAACAAGGATTAAATCAGCAACAAAATTTGAATCAGCAAGGATCTAACCAACAGCAAAGTAAGTTTCTACTTTAACATACTTAAAAAGATAGGAGTCATTCAAATTTACTTTTTTTAATTTTCGATAAAAGATTCAGAATTTAATCAACGACCAGGATCTTATCCAATACATCAAGGACTTTATCCACAACAAGGATTTAATCAGCAACTAAATTTGAATCTTCAAGGATCTAATCAACAGCAGAGTAAGTTTTTATTTTAAGATACTTAAAAAGACAGAAGTAATTCCAATTTACTTATTTTTTTCAATTTTCGACACAAGGTTCTGAATTTAATCAACAGCCAGGATCTTCTCAAATACTACAAGGGCTTAATCAACAACAAGGATTTAATCAGCAACAAAATTTAAATCAACAAGGATTTAACCAACAGCAGAGTAAGTTTTTATTTTAAAACCCTTAAAAAGATAAAAGTAATTACAATCTACTTGTTTCTTTAAATTTTGGACACAAGGTTCTGAATTTAATCAACGACCAGGCTCTTCTCATATACAACAAGGATTAAATCAGCAACAAAATTTAAATCAACAAGGATCTAACCAACAGCAGAATAAGTTTTTATTCTAAGACACTTAAAAAAATTATTCATTAATTTTTATTTAATTATTATTAATCATTCTATTTTACTAGTTTTTTTCAATCTTTTTAGGGCTCTGCAGAATTCACTCTGATTGTGATTCTTTGTGTCCTAGTGGACAGCTTAATAGATGCCAAAGAAATAATTGTATATGTCAACTTACTGATCGACGAGGATAATAATTTAAATTTATTGTATTTTTCTTTATCGATACATTTGTTTATCCACACTTATTATGTTGAATAAAAAATTGTATAATATTTCAAGCTATTTTAGAAAATAGAAAATAAACTTTTAAAATTAAAAATGTATTTTTTTGTTGAAATTTTTATTTTACCTATTATTTGAATTAGGGGAGAAGCGGGTCGTTTTTCAGACGCGAAAAAAATTGAATTTTAAATTATTATAACTCTTGAAATAAACAAGCTGTTGAAATATTATTTATGCTAAATTAAAATTTAGTCCCTTTTTGGACTCATTGGTCAAAATTTTGTTTTTGATTTTTTGACATATAAGCACGTTTCGAGACCTCAGGAAGCTGAAGAACCGGTTTTTAATAAAAGTCTGTATGTATGTGTGTGTGTATATGTATGTATGTGGGCATATCCATTAATTTTCATACAAAAGTGTGCGCACCCATGACTCCGATCGGGCTCAAAATTTCAGGGGTAGTTTGAAGTAATAAAAAACTTAGCCAGCCAAAATTTCAGCTATTTTGCAGGACGAGTTACCGAGATACGAACTCTAAAAGGTCCAAAAATAGCTGTTTTTAGCCAATTTTCAAAAATTTACTGAGCTTCAAGGATTAGTCCAAAAAACATCCAGCTGGTCTCATTTTTTTCCTTGAACTTTCAACTTTTACCAAAAAAATTTCAAAAAGTTTCAAGGAGTTGATTTTTACTGGCATTGATTAACGTAAGATTCATTTTATCGAAAAATGCTGATTTTTGAACTTAAATTGTGACTCAGCATCATTAGCTTAAGACTCCCGATTAGTCTCATTAAAAGCGTCTAGCAAAGACCTTTCAAATGAAACCTTGAACGTAAAATAAGCTCATCAGGGACCGGAGATATATGCAATTGAAAGTTTGCTGTTTCCGAAAATATTGATTTTTTAACAACTTTAATCGTCTGCAAAATTTTTCTCTGAGCACTTTAAGGGCTGAAAATTTCAGGAAAGCTTCTTTTGATATTAATAAGAAATTCCCTAAAAATTTGGGCGATGGCATTGGCTTCTGTTCGTAGATATAAGACTCTGAAAATGTGTAATAATTGGACTGATATTGGCCAATAAGTGGTTAAGGGATCAACCAAAAAATTTTTCTTCTTCAATATTCGAATAGCCAGGGAAAAATGAGCTGATTTTTAAAAAAATTTTTTATTTTTGACCGAAAAATAAGCAAGTTATCATCATTTTTAGATTTTTTAAAAAAATTTCCAAAAATCCCAGTTTTAGGGTCATTATACAGTATTCTAACTTTAAATAACGATAACTCGCTTATTTTTCGGTCTAAAATAAAAATTTTTTTTTTAAATTGTCGAATTTTGTCCTGGCTATTTGAATATTTACAACAAAGAAACTTTTTTTATGCAAAAATTATTTTTTTTGGGCAAATAACTTTAGAACTTACTTTATTTTGTCAATGTATTTGGGTAGTTTTTGGCCCAAAAAATTCTTGCATACTGGCATATTCACTTTTAGGCGCTGTCGTTTCTTTATTATTTGCGTGATTCATTTACAATTTTTTTTCCATATTCTTAAATACTTTTTGAACACAAATCAATAAAAAAAAAAATCGATTTTGTATTTCAAAACTGGGAGAAGGTACCCATAATTTATTTCTATGGGAGTATTAGTTTTAGAAATATCGTTGATAGTAATTTTTTGGATCTGATACGTAATTTTTTCAAAAATTTTTTTTTTAATTTTTGCCGCCGAAAAATACAAAAAACGCCAAATTTTTTTTTGTTTTAGGACGTAGTATTTTACTTTTTTCTATGAGAGTACTAATACCTAGAATTATGACTATTAGTTGAAAATTAACCAATTTATTGGTTAAATTAATAAAAATATTATACTAGAATTATTGTTTTTAAAGGATTTCTCATCCATCCAATACGTAATTTTTCAAAATTTTTTTTTTTTTACATAAATTTTTTTACATTTCATATTACCAAAAAATACGAAAAATATCAATTTTTTTTTTATTTTTGGACTTCGTACCTACTTTTTTTCTCTGAAAGTATTAATTTTAGAAATATAGTTTTTACTCGATTTTTTGGATCTGATACATAATTTTTTGGAAATTTTTTCTCAAAATGTTTGCCACCAAAAAATACAAAAAACAACCACTTTTTTTTCTTTATGGACGTAGTACCTAATATTTTTACATGAAATTATTAGTTTTAGAAATATCGTTCTAACACCAATATATTTTCCATAATTTATTCCTCAATTTAAACGTAGTATAGTATATTAAGTAACAAGGGCGCAAAAGTTTAGACTCGTGCTAGTGCTCACGCTAGTGTCTAAAGTATTTCGCCCATGGTGCTTACACTATTTTTTGTCCTACTGGGCTTAAAACGCGTGCTGAAATTTCACAAAAAAATTTACGCCCGCATTTTAAAGATTTTATTAAAGATTTAAGAATTTTTATGTGTATAGTTTTTATACAAAAAAAAAACTGAGACTATATTTTTATTTTATTTATTTTGTAAGGGTACACTATTAGAGAGTACATAAGAGAAGGGGGAGAAAGTATGTAAGAGAGAAGAGACAGTCAGTCGAGTTTTAACTACTCGTGAGTGTACATCATTTTAATAAAGATTTATTGTTTATCATAATTAAAGTGTAATCATTGAGTCAACCGGCTTCTTTCCTGATATACCTTAGGTTTCCTAGTATCTCCTAATAAGGGTAATCAGGTGAATTTAATTAATAAATTAACTAGGTGGCGACCGTATTCAGTTCAGGTATAATTTGTACCCTAACATATGGCGACCGTGACAGGACGCACCGCATTGGTTACGCGGAAATAAGTGGTAACTAGAGAATTTAAAAAAAAAAGCCAGTTATTAAGCTTATCAGTTATGAAGGGGTGGGCTAGTCAGTAACTGATGTTCAAATCAGTTCACGGATCAGTTACTGACTAGAAACTTAAATGGATTTCTACCTGGGAAGTCCCTAAATCGATATCATTCCAAGTTCATAAACCTGTATTACCCTTAAGCTCAGATTTTTCTCCTAATTATTCTAAGTTTATTATTTATTACTCCAGTCAAATCGCGGAAGGGGGGGGGGGGTGTATTTATACTGGCTGTCATTTTGGTATACTTTGGGTCTACTATTGGTTTTTCAGATCGCTGATCATGAATTTTAAGGTCTATTCTTCTATACCTCTTTAAGATTTCAAGAGAACACCATTTAAATTTTTAAAATAAAGGAAATACAATGAAAATTTTCCTCTCTTAGAGGAAGTTTCATCCAAGTTCCAAATGCTTGACAGCGTATTATTAAAATAATTATTGAGTATTTAAATTAAAGCTGTTATCAAAATTTTTGATAAAATGCTTGTCAGTGTATTTTTAAAATAATTATTTCTTTTTAATTAAAGCTGTTAATACAAACTTTTAATAAAAAATAATTAATGATATACCTTGACAATTTCTACACTAGACTAGAAATCCGCTTACCGCAACTGAAATCCGTTTGTCAATGCACCGTAAACACAAAAAAAACTTTTTTACTCACACTTTGGTATATTCATGAAATAATTTAAACAAGCACCGCATTTGGAATTTTCCTGGTTGCCACAATCAGGTCTTTTTGCAGTGTGTACAAATATTACACATAGAAAACTGCCTTGAAAACGTGAAAATGTTGGTCACACACTAAAAGATTGGCCCAGCCTCTTGGATCAATTGAAAATTCAATGTCCGCATTACTCTTTTGTAAGTTTTCATTTTTGCCTTAATTTTAATAGTAAGTTAATATTTAATTTTATATCTACGAGCATTACAATTGGATCTTGAAAGCAATAAATTTAAAATCAAAGGATCCCGAAATTGAATACAATATTTACTGTCCGAATCTTTTCGATTTGACGACTTTTGTCGGGATATCATCGGTAACGTACTAAATAAATTGAGGAAAATTTTTAAATTTTATCAACTTTCCTACAGGTCGACTATATTACAGTCGTTGTATTCATCCTTGAAAAATCTTGCAAAATAATAAAGAAATCCCTTTTGGAAACAATGGCAAAAGTATGTCTGTGTTTATTCGTCAAAAAAGCACCTTAGATTTTGGTGTTAATACCGAAAACCGGGCGTTAATACCAAATTTTTAGTGTTTATTAGAAACTGTTAGGTGTTTACACCAAGATTCTGGTATTAATACCTAAAAATTCAGCATTTACACGAAAAATTTTATAAAACACTGAAACAATCGGTGTTAGATTGAATTATTAGTTTTTACACTGAATTGTTTGGTGTTTGATAAATTTTTCGGTGCTTACACCAGAATTTTGATATTAATTGAAACCAAATTCTTTGTGATTGGTTAAGTGTATATTTTTTATATTACTCTCTTATTTCGCAGCAAGAAAAGTTGGATGTATTTAACTTAGAGTTTGGGGCAAAAATTGCAAAACGTTTTAGTTTATTTATAATTATAAAATTTGTTTATAACTATTAATACAGTGTTTAAATGAATCTTAAGAGATTTTAATTAAATTATATAAAATTGATATTAAGTTACAAGTTTTTTGGCACATGGCACGGGTCACCGGAATATTCCAGAATCGAGCTATTGTTGCATATCTTGTAAGTAATAAAAAATTTGTTAGACCAAAAATAGAATTTGTTATTGAAATAGAATATATTTTTAATTGTTAAATACTATTCAAAAAAATCCGATTGCGGGTAACGGGAAAATTGTGGCTGCCGCAAACGGAAAAATTTGGTTACCGATAACGGATTTTTTTTTCTTCGTTTAAGCAGCTGTAAATGACAAATAACTTCATAAAATTAAAAAAAAAATTATTATTTATAAAAATTTTTCTTAAACTTTAAAGTACCGCGGCGCCCAAGAACCAATTAAGAAAAAATTTTTTTACTAATTTTTTTTTAAGAAGTAAGGTATTAAAAAAAATTACTGATAATTAAAAATATTATTTTGATAAAAATTTATTTCTCAAAAATTTTAATTCTTTGCACCGTTGAGGCAAATTTAGCTATTCATATTAAGGGATATAAAATTTTATCTGCTTTATATTTTTTATTATATTTTATCATATCAATGATATTTAACACCTTATAACAGTTTCTTTTAATAAAAATAAAAGTTCCTCGAGATATTCTAATAAAAATAAAGAATCCAATCCTATTCTTTTATTATATATATAATGAGGGGCTCCACCCCTTGCGTGCTTCGCGCGTTAACCCCCGTAGAGTGATAATGATGAGGTAATGTGAAGTTTCACATTATGATTCGTGACATGATTTCGTATAGGTTTATGGAACTTTTGTATAGTTTTAAATATAATATTTATAATCTTATGTAATTTTATTGTGAATTAAAAATTTATCTACAGACTAGACATAAATGACCAATAGTTAAAAGAACAAAATCAACTGAATTTACTGAACATAAATAATCGACTCTCATTTTTGACTTATACATTGATAAAATTACCTATTGACTTCATTGTTAACTATAACCAAATTGAACTATCTTTTCATTATCTGGTCCAAAAATAGTTAATACAGCCATCCACAGGCAAACTTTTGAATAACCAATGTTAAATTCGAATCCAGCGGATAATTTTACTACGGATTAACTCCAGAGACTATTTTCAGTACTTTTGTTACTGGTTTTGTTAATAAATTACTAAAAAAGGCTATTCCCGGATAAGAAGGGGGCTCCGACCCACGAAACCGATTGCCGTGAAATTTTCAGGGCATACTTCGGGTACCAAAAGACCACCTTTCACCTATATAGGGATTTCTGAATACTCTTCCTTACATCCCTAACTTCAAGAAGTCATTTTTTTTAGGTTTTTAGCAAATTTAATAAATTTTTGATAATTTTTAATTCATTTAAAGACACGTAAAATGTAGGGCTAGTTAAAAGTGACTTTTTTACACATAAAATAACTCACTTAAAATGATAGAACATAATTTTAAAGCTTAAAACAGTTTTTACAAGCTATTTTATGTCATTATTTTTCAAAAAAATCCTAAGTTTTTGTTATTTTTCCCATTTGTTCTTGGAACTGTTAAAAGTTACAATCTCATTTTTTTTTTCTGGTAACATATTTTAGTTGTACAAGGTCACCTTGAAATTTTCAGATAAAACGGTTTGGTGCAATCTACTTAAAAATCCACTCAAAGTGGAGTTCGCAATTTTCGGTTTTTAGCAAATTTTTATTTTATACGATGAAAATTGTAAGTAATTCTGATTTATCAGTGAAGTACTTTTTGATTTATTTCAATTTTATACTTTTTTCAATATATTACATTATTTTTAATATTTTTCATGCTAGACTGAAAAAAATATTTCAAAAATATTTCAATGAAAAACGAAAAAAATGGCATTAATTTTGTTTTAAGTTTTAAAAATATGTTATAAATTCAAAATTCGGCATCAGAGCACTTTCAAGACAAGACCTTATTGAGTTACATACAACAAAAATGGCTCTAAAATTACACGGTATAGATGACCAATTAATAATAATATGTGTTGGCACCTACGTTTACCATCAAAAAAGTTCTAACAATGCATATCAACGTAAATCGTATTCCGTTCAGAAAAAAAATCATCTATGTAAGCCATTTACTATTTGTGCCACGGAGGGTTTTGTAATAGACTTACCAGGACCTTTTAATGCTAATTTAAATGATGCGCAAATATTAAGGAATGTTTTAGAAAATCCTGAAGGTTTAAGTAGAATTTTAAGACCTGGTGATATTTTTGTCTTAGATAGAGGTTTTCGTGATGTCATAAAAGAATTAGAAGTTAAAGGTTATAAGGTATTAATGCCTGCATGGAATATTCATTTCTGGAAAATCATTTATTGTAGAAGAGTTTCTAACTTTATAAATAACTTTCTTTAAATTCCATATATCAGCTTCAACTTCTATTGCTAATGTATTCTCGGTTTCTTTACGTAATTTCGTATAGTCAACAATTTCATCATGCATACCTTTGTCTGAGTCTATTCTTTTGCCAAAAAGGTTATTTAGGAAACAAGCAATTTTGCATACATTCCCAATTTTGGGAAGATATTTATTATGAACTTCGTTGTGAAGTAACTTGTTCTTTTTTCCAATTATTCCATGTACATTTTCGACTGGAAACCTTATTTTTGTGACAAATCTTGATTCATTTGCTTTTTTTGTTGTTAATTGACGTCGTTTTCCTTTTAATACAGGCATTAATGCCTTATAACCTTTAACTTCTAATTCTTTTATGACATCACGAAAACCTCTATCTAAGAAAAAAATAATGACATAAAATAGCTTGTAAAAAGTTTTTTAAGCTTTAAAACTATGTTCTATCATTTTAGGTGAGTTATTTTATGTGTAAAAAGTCACTTTTAACCAGCCCTACATCTTCCGTGTCTTTAAATGACGTAAAATTTATCGAAAATTTATTAAAGACTACTGCGGAATAAGGTATGGTTTCCGGCCCCAGCATATTTTTCGCATTTTTTTGGCTCAATTTGATGATATATGATAAAAAATAAGATTCCGAGGGTCGGTACCCCCCACCCCCCCCTGCGTTACCCCTGGGGGGTTGAAACGTGTTTTTCACTAAAAATTAATATCTCCGGGCCGAATCATCCGATTGGGACGTGGTTGGTATCAAAATTTTTGTTTTGAAAAAATACACCAAAAAAAAATTTTTTTATTTATTTTTGAACTCATTTTGAGATTCAAAACTTCGAAAAACCTCATTTTTGGCTTTTTTGACGGTCTAAAAATTGAGATATCTCAGGATAGAGGAAAAACTCCTTTTTTTCGCGCTCAGGGGAACTTTGTCTAAGACTACTTTTCAAAATTCCGTCGGAAAAATGGCAACTTTTACGGTGCGTCACTCGCAATTGACGATTATGTAAAAAAATCGTGTTTTATTTTTTGCTTGTTTTATCATACCATCTAATATTTTATTTTAAATCTAAAATTAGCTTTTTTATGGTCTTTTTTATGTTTTTCTCATAATTTTTTCATAAAAAAACGATATTTCACCTATACTCTACCAAAGGACTTCATTTATTTCATGAAATCTCTTTTAATTTTGGCAAATAATATCTATTTTCCTTATTAATAATAATTAAAATACTAACACTTTTATTATAAATAATTGTTTTAAAGAAAGTTATTTATTCTTAAAATATGTATTAAATTAGTTCATAAATAACGATAAATTTAATTAATTAACAAATTGAAATATATAATTATTTGAACATAAAACCTCATTTTTAACTATTATATGGAAAATCCGCAGAAAGATTGCGCTTAGGATGATCAACTTTTTAAAGAACAAAATTAAACGCACACCTTCCTGTTACATTTCTTTGGGTTCCTTAGACCATAGAAAGTGACGAAGAAGTGAGAAACACTAAATATTTTGCTTGCCCTATATTTTTTTTCTTTAGTTGGAAGACTCAAAATCACGTTTTTTCGATGTTTAAAAAAAACCGATTTCTGAATTATATTTTTATAAATTAAAATTATTCTAAATGATGGATTTATGTTTTTTCACTTATTTTGCATTCACAATTTACTAAAAAGAGTATACTCCCTTTTCTTTATATACATGACCAAAAATCACAAATTTTCAGTTTTCAACTTCTTGAAGCAGCTCAAAAGGTAAATATTGGGGTTTTTTAAAATTCATACTCTTGGGATTTTCCTAGCAGATTCAAATGATTTTATCAAGGTTTCATCGAATTCCTGAGGAAAAAAAATATAAGCAAAAATTGCAAATATTATTCAGAAAATTTTTTCTTAAAAAATGCGAAACTTTAAACATTGGCTCCCTGAAAATTGGGGCCCTAAAAACTAAAAAAATGAATTTTTCTCCTATAAAGCGTCGTTAAATGTTAAAATGAATAGTGAATTTAGATTGTACAGGAAAAATTAAAACGAAGTATGTTTTTAGTCCAGTTTTTAACATCATTTTAATCTGTTAGAAAAATCCCCAGTTGATGAATTATTAAAAAACCCAATATCTAACATTTAAACTGCTCCAAGACGTTGAAAATTGAAAATTTGTATTCTTTGGTCTTAAATATACTCTTTTTAGTAAATTGTCAATGTAAGAAAAGTGAAAAAACATAAATCCATCATTTAAAAAATAATTTTAATTTATAACAAAAAAATTCCAAAATTGGTTTTTTTAAATACATATTGAAAAAACGTGATTCTGAGGCTGTCAACTCAAAAAAAACTATGCGGCGAACAAAAATTTTTCTATACCTAGCTTATTTATCACTTTATATGGTCTAAGATACACAAAGAAAGGTATCAGTAAGGTGTGCCTTCAATTTTTTTTTTTTTTAAAAAGATGATCATCCTATTGATTATTGCGAAAATTAAAAGAGATTTCATGAAATAAATGAAGTCCTTTGGTAGAGTGTAGGTGAAATATCGTTTTTTTATGAAAAAATTATGAGAAAAACATAAAAAAGACCATAAAAAAGCTAATTTTAGATTTAAAATAAAATATTAGATGGTATGATAAAACAAGCAAAAAATAAAACACGATTTTTTTACATAATCGTCAATTGCGAGTGACGCACCGTAAAAGTTGCCATTTTTCCGACGGAATTTTGAAAAGTAGTCTTAGACAAAGTTCCCCTGAGCGCGAAAAAAAGGAGTTTTTCCTCTATCCTGAGATATCTCAATTTTTAGACCGTCAAAAAAGCCAAAAATGAGGTTTTTCGAAGTTTTGAATCTCAAAATGAGTTCAAAAATAAAAAAAAAAATTTTTTTTTTGGTGTATTTTTTCAAAACAAAAATTTTGATACCAACCACGTCCCAATCGGATGATTCGGCCCGGAGATATTAATTTTTAGTGAAAAACACGTTTCAACCCCCCAGGGGTAACGCAGGGGGGGGTGGGGGGTACCGACCCTCGGAATCTTATTTTTTATCATATATCATCAAATTGAGCCAAAAAAATGCGAAAAATATGCTGGGGCCGGAAACCATACCTTATTCCGCAGTAGTCTTTGCTAAAAACCTAAAAAAATGACTTTTTGAGGTTAGGGACGTAATGAAGAGCATTCGGAAGTCCCTATATAGGTGAAAGGTGGTCTTTTGGTACTCAAAGTATGCCCTGAAAATTTCACGGCAATCGGTTTCGTGGGCCGGAGCCGCCTTCTTATCCGGGAATAACCTTTTATTCAAAATGAAAAATTTCCAAAAAACGTAATTTGGGTCTTAATTGGACAAATTTGCAGTGTGTCCAAAATAATCCAGAACAAGGGATTTGATTTAGCAAAGGTATCATTTATAAATAAAAAGTATATAAGTCGTTTGTTGACTAAAAAAAATACGTCTCAGAAAATTATCATTAAAAGTCATAAACTTGCTTAAATTGTCCAATACATTTGCTCTTAAGTTACGTATTCAAATATTAAAAAATAAAAAAAATATTATCTTTATCCACGTGTAAAACGGTTTGCACGAAATTTTAATAACAATATACAAGTAAAAATTTAATAAAAATATTTTTTTATTTTTTGTTTTTATTATTAAGTCAGAGCGATTTATAAAATATGATAAAAAATTGCAAATAAACGTGATTATATAAATTTATTATGCATGTTTTAAATAATAAATTTTAATTTTAGTACTTCTTAATAATTTAATTTTGATAGCATTTTCATGAGTAAAGTTTTAATATGTAAATAAATCATGGATATTATATAATATATAAAGACGTATCATGTAAAACATATTTTAATAATTAAATTTTTACACATTCAGAAATTTTAAGTTTACTTATAAAATTAAACAATATGTTTAAGAATGCAACGTTAATTTTTATATTATTAATACTAGTAGTAAAATCTTTTACACAGTATCCAAGATGGCGACCACGATATTATCTACCTGAGGATTATTATGGATACCAGCGGTATCTAATGCAGCCAAGATTCAGGCAACTGCCAGGTTATTATAATCATAAGAGACTTAATATAAATTTGTATTTATTAGTTTGTTAATTTAATGAAATATTATATAAAAAATTTTATTCTATTATTTTTCATAATTTTAATAATAATTAAAAAATATATAATAATTTTCCAAAATATCACTCGAATAAATTGACTGTAAAAAAATGGTAATTCAGGTATATATTCTCGCAAGCAAAAGGTTTTTTCAAGAGTATATAACAAATCAAGTTTATTTTGGTATATAAAAACTCGATGTATCTTTCTTTTATACCAAAATCAGCTTTAGATGTGTTTGATTTCTTATATGCTCTTGCAAAAAAATTTTGCATGCAAGAATATATACCTGGAACGATAACTGGAATGCAGTTTGCTACAGACAATGTCTTCGAGTGAAATACCTTTTGGGTACCATGTTGGAAAATAAAAGGAATTATTATTTATGTATTTTTAAATTTAGTACTCAGATCATAAACTGATATATTTTATTTATAAAGTTTTGGATTTTTAATAATAATTGTTAAATTTTTTAAATTAAATAAAGGTCGACAATCAAGCAATATCCAACCAGTAGATTTTTATCGACAGCCAGCATATGAAATACAACAAAGCATTAACGCAATACCAGTTACTGATTGTAATATTTTAATATTCATTTTTTTAATTTTAATAACTTAATTTTTTTATCTGAAAACTAAAAAAATTTTTTTTTTTAGATCGATGCATTACTGCTAAAGATTGCGTTTGCGATTCTGGTGATAGAGTTAGATGTACTAATAACGAATGTGATTGCTTTAAAAAAAGTATTTGGTAATTTTCATAAATTTCTTTGCCAAATAATTATAAAATGAAATAATTATGTAAAAATATAATTAAATATTTTAATAAATTATATTTGAAAAAACGCTGCCAAGTAATTGGCACTATTATTCCTCATTAACAATAACAAAATGTTCTTAATGGTCTATTTTATCTAGTAAAAACGATAATTCTAGATATAAGTACTTTCATAGGAAAAAATTAGGTAATACGTCCAAAAAGAAAAAAATATTGCTGTTTATTAATTTTTTTATGCAAAAAATTTTGAGAAAAAAATTTTCAAAAAATTAAGTTTTGGATCCAAAATTGACTATAAAGTATATTTCTAAAACTAGTACTCCCACAGAAAAAAATGAGGTACTATACTTTCAAAAAGCAAAAAAATATTGCTGTTTTTTTTATTTTCTTATGCAAAAAGTTTCGAGATTAAAAAGTTCGAAAAATTAAGTGTTAAATTGGAGATATTGACTAATAACCATATTTTCAGATATTGGTACTTTCATAGGAAAAAATTAGGTACTACATCCAAAAAGAAAAAAAATATTGCAGTTTTTTTTATTTTTTTTAAATTTTGAGAAAAAAAATTTGAATAATAAGTATTAGTTCCAAAAAATTACTATAAACGATATTTCTAAAACTATAGTACTCCCATTGAAATAAATTAAGTACTGCGTCCAAAAAGAAAAAAAAAATTTGAATTTTTTGTATTTTTTTGTGACAAAAATGTTGAAAAAATAAATAATAAGATTCAAGATATCGAGTAAAAACCATATTTTCAAATATAAGTACTTTCATGGAAATAAATATAACATCCAAATTAAAGTAATTTGAGATTTTTTGATGAAAAAATTTTTGAAAAAAAAATATGTCTTAATTTCATAATGGTTGTAAAATATGACCGGTTATACACACACACACACACTTACACACATACAGATTTTTTTTATAAACCGGTTATTTAGCTTCCTGAGGTCTCAAAACGTGCTTATATGCCAAAAAATCAAAAAAAAATTTTGACCGATCACAAAATGATTAATTTTTGTTGTTTGAGGAAAATATATTTGACTAATATCAATAAAAATTTTATTAATCAATACTTTTAAAATAACTTTTAAATAATTATCATTAATTTTGAATCTTTTAATAATAATTGTTATAAATATGCTAATTTGATTATTGCAATGAGTTATGAGATTCTCAACATATGGTGTCCATTAGATGCATTCTGGCTAAATATACGATCTAACATGTTTCAAGATATTGTATGTATGAATAATAATAATTAAATTCAAATATATTATTGATTTTTACGTAAGTTATTGTTTTATTTATTTTAAATAATTTAAAACAATAAAAAATTAAGTTCAGCTCTAATTCTGGTCAATAAAATATTATTTTTACTTTTTTAATGTCATATTGGTTGTGAAATATCACCGGTTACAGTTATACATACATACATACATACATACACACACACACACACATGCGCGCACTCACATACAGACTTTTTTTAATAACCGATTTTTTAGCTTCCTGAGGTCTCAAAAATCAAAAATTCACCTAAAACAATTATTCAAAATTATAATTTAAAAAAGAAAATTTAAATATTAAATGAACAATAACAGCATTTGAATCATATTTTCGTGATAAATTTATTTTTATGAATAACTTATCGCATATATAATCATTATATGAGATTATTATACTATAAAATAGCAAAGTATGAAATTTATGGAATAGTACGAAAAAATTGTTTGCCTTTAGTTAAATTTGAAATTGTTTATATAAGTAAATATTATCCTAACATAAGAATATCTAAATTTAGAACTAACATAGCAATATCTAAATTTATTCTACAATATGCTTGGAAAATATTTTCTTATTTTGGCAATAGCAGCATCAATTTTACAGTCTCAAATACATTATGGATACGGTATGAGCTGTAGGCATGGGCTTTGTCATAGACAACCTTTTTATTATAGACCAGTTCTTAGTTACGTACCACCTGTTCGTTATATACCTGTGATTAGTTATGGAACAGGGTTTAATCATGGATCAAAAATAAGTCCAATGCAAGGATTTAACCATCGTCCAGTATTTAACCAGCCACCTAGTTTCAATCAACAACAAACTTTTATTCAGCGACCTGGATTTAACCAGCAACAAGGATTCAATCAACGACCGGCATATAATCAAATACAAGATCTTAATCAAGGTTCTGGATTTAATCAACAACAAGGATTTAACCAACGGCCGTTATTTAATTCAACACAAGATTCTGGATTTAATCAACAACCAGGGTTTCATCAAATACAACAAGGGCTTAATCAACAACAAGGATCTAGCCAACAGCAGAGTAAGTTTTTATTTTGAGATACTTAAAAAGATAGGAGTAATACTAATTTACTTGTTTTTTTTCAATTTTTGACACAAGGTTCTGGATTTAATCAACGGCCAGGATCTGATCAAATACAACAAGGGCTTAATCAACAACAAGGATTTAATCAGCAACAAAATTTGAATCAACAAGGAATTAACCAACAGCAGAGTAAGTTTTTATTTTAAGATGTTTTTATTCGGAGATGAATTCTTGAAAAACTAATATTAAATTTGAAACTACTTTTAATACTTTTGTAATTAGTTTTATTAACCCATTAACGTCGACACGATCAATCCATTGACGCTCGAATTTTAGCTTAGAAATTGGTAAAAAAATAATTTTTTTTTAACTTAAAGACTTTCTTTACTTAAAAGGACTTGCTTTACAAGATTCTGGGATCAGGTTTTTAACTTTGTATCAATAATCGATTTTAAGTCTTTTTTGAGCCGCACTATTTAATGAACGGTCAATAATATTAAAAATCTGACCACCGAAAGTCCTTTTTAGTAAAGGAAGACTTTAAGTTTAAAAACAGCAAAAATCCGAGCTTCCGTGGATTGGTCGTACCGGCATTAATGGGTTAATAGATTACAAAAAAACTGCAAAATTGAATGAAAAATAAACTTGAAATAAAAAGTTTGATTTTTATTTGAAGTATGATTAAATTTTATAAAATAAATTTAATTAATCAAATTTTACTATTTCTTTAATTTGAGTCATTCCATATAAGAGAGATTTGCTCGCCAGATCGATTTCTCTGATTTGGCTCTTTTTGGGCACACTTTTTTATATACATAAAATATGAAACTTCTCAACTTTTTACCCCTCTAGGTGCAAATCTGCCCAATGGAGACCCAAAATACGTTTTTCGGATATTTTTCATTTTTTTAATGAAATTTTTATTAATCTACTAACAAAACTACTTACAAGAGTACTAAAAATAGTTGAAATTTTTTTAATAAAAATTTAATTTTGTTTAATTAGATTTTGACTTTTAATTTTTTTCGGCGTTTTTATATTTAACCTTTCAAAAGTCACTTCAATTGGATTTCTTATGTGAAATTTTCCACAAAATCCGAATTTTTTCTTGAATTTTTATTTTGGCACGTGACATGGTGGGAAATTTAAAATTCTAGAAAAGTAATTTTTTATGAAGCCAACAAAATCCTTATAAATTTTTTTAACCGTATTTTTACCACTAGGAGATTTCCTTTGTCTTATGGCATATTTAAAAACAATCCTCACGACTGATTTTGAGTTTTCTATGAGATGTAGAATTGAAGCTATTTAGGTTTGCGTGATTTGGTCCAAAAATAGTTAATATAGCCATCCAGAGGTAAATTTTTGAAAAACTAATGTCAAAGATGGATCATATAAAACATATTTTAATAATTCAATTTTTACAATTGAGAAATTTCTTCAAGTTTAACAGTCTAAGATAAAATTAAATTGAACAATCTAACATAAAATTAAACAAAACGTTTAGGAACTCTACCTTTTTTTTCTTTTACACAATATCAAGGATGGAGACCACGAAACTTTCTACCTCTGGGTTTTAATGGACAGCAGTGATATACTTATCAGTTTGTTAATTTAATGAAATATTATATAAAAAATTTTATTTTATAGAAAATCAAGGAGGGAAAATACAAAATTCTCAACAAGATTCCAATAAATGGCGACCATATCCAGAACAATTAAGTTCGTAATATTTTAACAGAAACCTATTTATTAGCACATATAAATTATTAATTAATTTAACTTAAAAAATTATTTAACATCAATTAAAAAATTTTTAAAATTTATTTAAAATTGTAAAAATTTTAAATAAAATTAATGGTATGAAAATGCTTTATATATCTTTGAAATATAAGATTATGTTTGTTCGAAATGATCGTTAATGATACTTAAAAATTAATAAAATAAGTGTTCTAATGTTTTCTGAATGCTGATTTTATAATTTTATTCTATCTTTAAATTAAGTTTTTTACGTACTATTAGATTGTACCCAAGATTCCCAAATTAGGTCTTACTTAAAAATATTTTTATACTTATATTATCACCAAAATTCCTTAATTCTAAGTTAAAAGAATTTTCATATTGTTTCTAATCGGAAATTCTGTCAATTTTCATAATCTTAATAATAATTAAAAAATTTATAATAATTCCTTTTATTTTCCAACATATCACTCCAATACATTTTCAGTAACAAATTGTATCTCGCAAGCAAAATGTTTTACCAAGAGTATACAACAAATCAAAGGCTAATCCAAAGTTTACTTTGGTATATTAAAAACTCAATGTATCTTTCTTTTATATCAAAATCAGCTTTAGATGCGTTTGATTATATGCTGTTGCAAAAAATTTTTGCATGCGAGAATATATACCTGGAACAATACCTGAAATGCAGTTTTCTACTGACAATGTAGTCTGCCCGTAACCTACACATTTCGATCTTGCACATCTATTTTCTCGCACATTTTCGGACACGAAAAAAATATTACATATTAAATTAATTACCATAATAAATCTTACACAAGTGTAGGAAAATTAATAATTAAATATTTTCTATATTTTAATTGTGCAATAATATGAAGGTCGTGGCTTCGCATTCACAAGGAGGGATTTTTTTCTTGAAATTTTTTTCTGCCGTTTTTAGGCTAAAAATATTATTTTTAACATTTCGATGAAATTAAATTTTTAAAAAATTATTAATAAATTATTTGATTATGTAAAATTTGATAAAATTTTCTTGATACATTAAAAATAAAAAAAGTGATTGCAGATGGCATCCACGTATCATGTTGAGTTTTATAAATCATTGATTTATTTAATTAGCTCTCTAGGTCGATATATTCACCAAAACAATAAATATTTTATATATTTTAATTCTGAATCAATATGAAAATTATAAAAATATATAAAATATTTAATTATTAATTTTCCTACACTTGAGTAAGATTTATTTTTGTAATTAATTTAATGTGTAACATTTTTTTCGTGTAAGAAAAATGTGTAATAAAATAGATATACAATATCGAAACGTGTAGGTTCCGGGTAGACTCTGACAATGTATTCGAGTAAAATACCTTTTGGGTACTATGTTGGAAAATAAAAGGAATTATTTTTTACGTATTTTTAAATTTAGTACTTAGATCATAAACTGATATATTTTATTTATTTATTTTTGGTTTTTTAATAATAATTGCTAAATTTTATAAAGTATATGAAGCTCAACAATTAGGCAATGCCCAAAAAGGAGGCTTTCAGCCAGTATATCAAGTATAACAAAGTATTAATGTACCATCAGTTGGAAATCAACGTAATATTTTAATATTCATTTTTTTAATTTTAATAACTTAATTATTTTATCTTTAAAATAAAAAATAATTTTTTTTCTAGCTCCATGCATTACTAAATAAATTTTTTTTTTAGAACAATGCAATACTATTAATGATTGTCTTGGCTATTGCTCATCTAGTGATAGAGTTACATGTGATGATAATAATTGTGGATGCATTAAAAAAAGTATTTGGTAATTTTCATAAATTTCTTTGCCAATCAGTAATAAAATTAAATAATTATGTAAAAATATAATTAAATATTTTAATAAATTACTTTTGAAAAAATTATTAATTTTTGTATTATTGCATATACTTTATATTTAAACTTAATATTTAAATTCATCATGAATCTATTGTTTGAGATAAAAATTTTATTAATCAATATTTTTAAAATAAGTTTTAAATAATTATTATTAATTTTGAACCTTTTAATAATAATTGCTATAAATATGCTAATTTAATTATTGCAATGAGTTACGAGATTCTCAGCATATGGTATCTATTAGATGCATTATGGCTAAATATACACTGTAAAAAGTAACTTCCTGATATTAAAAAAAAAATTTTCATGAACATTTTCGAGAAATTAATAATTTTCGAAATTATTTGTAAATATTCGAAAAAAATCGTAAATTTACTAAATTCAGTATATTATCGAAAAATTCGAGTATTATTGATCTTTTTTTGCGAATTTGCAAGAAAAATTGATAATTTACAATTTTTTTTCGAAAATTTACAAAAAATAGTTGTAAATTTACGAAAAATAGTTGTGAATTTACAACATTTTTCGTAAAATCAAAAAAAAATCGAGAATTCTCGAATTTTTCGATAATATGCTAAATTTAGTTAATATACGATTTTTATCGAATATTTACAAAACTTTTTGAAAATTAACTAATTTTTCGAAAATATTCTATTTTTTTGTAAATCTAAGACAGTTACTTTTTACAGTGTACGATCTAACGTGTTTCAAGATATTGTATGTATGAATAATAATAAGCAAAATGAAATATATATTATTGGGTTAAATTCTTAAGTAAAAAAAAAATAAATTTTTTAAAATTCAAAATGTTTAATTAATTTATCAGAAAATGAACAATTTAAAATTTGATTTCTGGTCGGTCACTAGATAAAATTTACTAAAATTTAACGTGGACTTTAGTGGAAGAATCCGCTTCAAAGGAAATGATTTTTTTATTTCCAAACGACTGCTAATGGGACTTAGGATAATTTGAGATTAGAGACTTAGAATAATTTCAATTTAGGGACTTGAAATAATTCAAATTTAGGGTCTTGCAATATGGGTTTAGAATCATACTATTTAGTTAAGGTGATAATCACAAATTATAAAAATAGCAAATTGTATTGTAATGTTGCGTAAAATTTATGCATTATACCCAACCCTCGACTGCAGAAAACATATCCCATATATTTAGTCCAGTCAAATCACGAGGGGGTGGGGTCGTATATGGTCGACAAGAGTTTTTTGGGTCGCTGATCAAAAATTTCAGGGTCCTGTCATTTAAAAATTGGTACTTCGCCCTTAAATTTTCAAAAATATATATGAAATTAAATACTCTTTTTAGGGGTAGTTTTTGCTAATTTAAGGGTGAAGTTACAATTTTCAGTAAGCAGGATCCCAAAATTAGTGATCAGCGACCCAAAAATCCATTGGAACCAAATCTGGACACTTACAGTCCTAACACAACAAAAACATCCCTTTTTTAGGGGTAGTTTTTGCAGATTTAAGGATGTTCAGCATATTTCTCATAGAAAATACCCCGAAATTCATGATCAGAATACCAAATAAACCATATATTGATTGGAGTACTAGTAAAAGGTTAAAATTGTATATATAAAAACGTATTTTTTTGTTGAAATTGTTTTCTTTCTTCTAAAATCAACATCGAGTATTGAATTTTAAATTTTTTTTCAACTGAAATTTCTTCAAATTATTATTATGGATATAAGTTCTGAAATAAATATAATTCATAAATAAATTTTTATATACTATTCAGTATTCCTTAGCCGTTAATAAAAAAAATTAATTATTAATTTACTAATTTATTTTGAAAATGATATGTTTTTCAAAGATTAGGAATAAACCAAATTTGAAGTAGTAAATAAATCTTTTTTATTAAATTTCTGCTGTAAGAAGTTTTGATTAGAGAATAAAAAATTTGTTTTTTACTTTTTAAAATGATAAAAATCTTTATCGTTAACGTTAACTAATAAAAAATTATAATGTCTTTGCTCGTGCAAAACGTGTTTCATGATATTCTAATAAAAATAAATAATAATTTTATATATTTTCAACTGTATGTTTACAATATATTTTTATTTTAATATATTAAATTAATTAATTGATACGAATGAACAAATTAATTGTATTCAAACAACTCTGTATTCTAACTCTGTTGTACGTGGACCCGAATAGAATCGGAAGTATGGGCCGATCCGGCCCAGATACGGCGTGATCTGATCCGGATCGGCCCATACTTCAAATTCTATTCGGGGAAGCTGTTATAATAGTCTCCCCTTTTTTTATTATAAAGTGCCAGAGTGACAGAAATTATTTTAAAATATTAATTTTTTTAAATGATGATTTTCATGAAATCTGGGGGTCGTGGGTCGTAAAATCTTTTCGACCACAAAATTTTCTACCTTTGTTATTGGCCATAATTTTCCGACAATTTTCATAATCAAATTTTTTTTACTTACCCGGTAGAGCTGCTATGGTTGAATATTCAACCAATTAATTTAATTTTACAATTTCTGGTTCAATTTTCGGCCAATTGGTTGAAGATTCAACCAAAAAGTCTCAATATGATGTAGTGCCATAACATTGTAAACTGAAGTTTTGATGGTAATTATTGAATACTTCGAGTACATGCTTAATTTTATCTATAAGATAAAATTTGTTAAAATTTATTAAAATTTAACTTTAAGATAAAATTGAGCATGTACTAGAAGTATTCAATAGTTACCATCCCAAAATTCAGTTTACAATTGAGATAGAGAAGGACAAAAAAATTCCCTTTTTGAATCTACAACTAATTAGAGACAACAACAAGATTTAACTGATTTGAATAAAAATACTTTCTCAGGAAGAATCCTTAACTTTCTATCCAATCATCCCCAACACCAAAAAGTTGCTATGATTTACAAACTAGTAGATAGAGAAATAACTCTCTCCAACAAAAAATTCCACCAAAAAAATATTAAACTGGTCAGAAGAATTCTAATCACAAATAACTATCCTTAATACATAATAAAAAATTTTATCAAAATAGACTAGAACACATAGAAAACAACAACAACAATAACAGCAGAGTAAATATAAATATTAAGTACAATAACATAAACAAAATTAAAAAAAATTTTATCCAAATACTATACAAACTTGGTCTATATAACAAAATCAAAAAAGTGTTAAATAAAAAGAGGTTTCAATTAATACCAAAACTACAAAAAGATCTGGCTAAATTTATTCTCAAAAAGAAACTTGTACATAAAACAAGAAAAACAGGTGTTGTTTATAAACTAAAATGCACAGAAAAAGATTGTGAAAAAACTTATGTTGGTGAAACAAATCGTTCGTTATATATGAGATGAATTGAGCACCAACGTGACATATGTAACAAGAGAAAATCTAAAGTTATGGTACTACATCATATGGAAACAGGTCACATGCCTGATTTTGAAAATGTCATCATCCTTGACCAAGACCAAAACACAATCAAAGATTGGTTTCTGAAATGTTACATATACATCAACAAGATTATCCATTGAATAAAAAAGAAGACACATCTACACGGTATTTATAACCACTTGATCTACAGAATGTAAAAAATGAAAAGATGCGTCTCCTTTATGCAAACAAGTTTGGCGCTAAAAATACACAACAAAAAGTGCGAAATACCACATTTTTATTACAATTAGGTAAAATTTTTAATCTATTAAAATATTAATTATATTTATACAAAGATCTATTTATATTATATTTTACATAAAATTTAATGACAAATATAACATATGTTATTGTTAAAATATTTATTTATCTGGTACCTATGTATAACAAAAAAATTAATAATTTTTAATGTAATCTTTCTATAATACTTTTTTATTTATTTTAATAAAGGATTTCTGATGAGGTTGGTAATAAGGCCAAAGAAACGTTAAAAACAATGTTTTACTTCATTTAATATAAGAATATAAGCCCAGTCTTGGTCATTTTACAGAAAAAATTTAATCATTTAAAAAGATTACTATCCAAATTAAAAGAATAGAATAATAAAACGAAAAATTCTTAATATTATACCTTAAATTCTTTATTCATAATAACTATTTTTGTTTGCTTTATACATTATTTAAATATTAATTTTTCAAAAAGTTATTGACACTATACATAGGTAGTTTAAATCTAAAAATGATTAATTTATTATTAAATTTTTATTAAATCTATTTATTGTTCGCATATTTTTATTTTTTACAGAAGCTTTCTGAATTACTATGTTCTTTGTTTTACGTTATAGGCCGTTGTTTGCCAGTTAAAACAAATGCACGCTAAAACATTTTTAATTCTCAAGCAAAAAAATAAATTCCAGGTTCATACACAATTACAAGAAAGAATTAAATAATTCACGGTTAATAGAATTTGAGCAGTTTGTGCTGTCTCCTGGACAGGAATTCTCAAAACACCTATTCGAGCATACGAGCTCAGAAATCGTACCAAACGATACACCAATGGCAGCTTACGAGCTGCTTCAATGAATGAAAGAGGAAGTCCTAATCATGAAATCCAAGCACCAAGTACATACCAAGCACACGGTCAACAGCAAACAAACAATTATCCAGTAAAAACTTTGAAGATCGCAGCGTAGTAGCTGCTAATCAAAAAGTTAATTTAACAATTTAAGAATTTCAAAATTTTTTTAAAATTGATTTAAAATACATTCAGTACATACATGATATGAAAATTTTATATGTATTATTCATTTGCTAGAATGAACGTAAATTTATATATTTATTAATTTAATGTCGAACATTAAAAAAATTATAATTTAATGTAAATATTTTTGTTTTAAAATTTTTGCAAAGTACATAATTAATTATAATAATTAAATTTAATAACAGTAGTATTTTTAAATAAATTATATTTTTAAATTCGATATTAACTTTTTTTTTAATTATCAAACAATATTAAAAAAATTTTTTTTTTATTTTAAACTTCATTTTTATGTAAAATTTTTAATTAATAAATAAGCATGACAAATAAAAATAAAAAATAATTATTATTTTTTTTTAGAAATCACGAATTTCAGCAAACAAAAAAATAATTATTTATGATAAATTTTAATAGGTACTAAAAAATGAATTTTTTATTTATTTTGTTTATTTTTTTTGAATAAAATTGAATTTGGATAAAAATAAAAAATATTTTTATTATTAAAGAAGTTATTAAAGAAAAATTATTATAAAAAACATGTTCATAAAAATTGACACAATAAAAAAAAATATTTTTATTTTTAAAAATAAAAAAAAAACTTATATAACCAACAGATGAAAATAAAGGCAAAATATTTTATTCTCTCTGAAATTTTTTGTTCTTTATGTTAAAACAAAAAGATAAAAATGAGAAAACAACTAAATATTTCATTGATTTTTCTTTTTGTAAATATAAATTTTCCATATGCTCCAATTGTAATATTTTACAAAAACTTTAATTTTAAATAAAAAAAAGTAGCTTTAAAAAAAATGGTTTTTATTATAAAAATAGCAAAAGTTAACTTTATATTTTATTCGTTTACATTCATTCAAGGTAATTTTTATAATTAGGTCAATGAATATCAAATAAAAAATTAATTATTAAACTGTGGGATTGCTTTCATTCAAATTGTCAAGCAACTTTTAAAATTACATTACGGTAACTTTAGAAGAAAAGTTTTTCAAATTGTTTACAAATATAGAGGAAAGTATTCAAAAGTGAATATTCTTACTGGAGTGTAAAAGATTTTTTGAGAGTTATGCTATAACAGATAAAATTTGTTTTTTAAAGAGAAAAATTAATTTTCAGGAGTATATTCAAGGTGAAATTAAAGGAGGTAAATTAACTTGAAATTAATAATGGACAAATTTATTAATGGACAAATCATTACTTTTTATAATAGTTAATAATTTTTCGGCCAATAACCATTACAAAAAGTAATGGAGTCATTGGTCAATGAATAATTAATATTAATGAAAAATGCAGTTAATTAATTTAATATTACAAATGTAATGGAGATACGCTATCCCTGATTTTTAATAAATAAAATTTTACAGTATAAAAATAATTTATTTATTTTTTACATTAATATGCATTAAAATATAAATATTAACTTGAAAAGTAATTAAAAAAATTATAAACTAAATGAAGTATAAATAATAATTTTTTTTAATCATAAAAAAAATTCAAAGTTTAAAAGATATTAAAAAAATGATAAATAATTTGATGTAAAATTATGTAATATTTTGTAACAGGATGAAATCCGGTTACATGGAATTTGTGATTTATTTGTATTTTAAAAAATTATAAGTTATAATTAATTAGTTATAAGTACAGTTTAGTTTTATAATTTTGTATATAATTAAAGTTGTGGAAAGACAACCGAGATCATCTCAATGATCTCCTTTATTTTAAGTTATTTAATATCTTAATTTTTCCTTATTTAGTTATTTGAAATTTCTAGATTTTAGCAAATCTAGTGTCGCTCAACTTTCTGTTTTTCCGGAAATTAGATTATAATTATAGCTTTTTGTAAATAAAATAAATTTTTAATTTTCATTATTTTTATTTAAAATTTGACTACATTTATTTTATTATATAATTTAATTCACTTCTACATTTCCCGGAATTCCAGGTTTGTTATTTTTGTCATTTTATTTATTTTTGCCCTTTTAAAATAAATTCGGTCACAATTTATAAATTTAATATCTTCCCTTGAGGTAAAACCAAACATCTTTTTTGGTCACTCGTCAAATTATGAACAGATTATGGTTATAACCAAATACTTTTTCTGGTCACCGAAGATATGTCATTTTTTATGACTATTTTTATACTTGAAATATATTGTTTGATTATAAAATGAATTTTATACAAATTTCGTATTATAAAGAAGGTATTATAAGGTATTATTATAAGGTATTAAATTACACGGATATTTCCATAGCCAGCTCATCAAATGGGGAAGGTAGGAACAGATTAGTCCCGAGCGAAACAATCGGGCGGATTGTCACGCGGCCCTCCGCACAGTGGGCTACAAAGACTCGAAAATGAACAAAATTCGGCTTCAAATGTGTGTAGATGTTTATAGATGTGTTTTTGTGTAAAGACAATTTTTTGTATTTTTTTATTTTCAGTTTTTATGCCAATAAATGATAGCTTTATAAAAAAAAATGAATTTTTTTATAACTTTTTTTCAAGAAAAGCGGTATCATATCGTAATATATATACAAATACCTACAAATTCCATTTTTTACATTTTATTTTGCGTTCGAATTACTCTGAAGTCGAATTTTGTTCATTTTTAAGTCTTTATATCCCACTGTGCTCCAATGGCCACCGTGCAAATTTAAGGCGGCAATCTGCCTGATTGTTTTGGTAGGGGTGCTTGAAATGCGCGGTCGAGGTGGAAAGTGTTGAGCACACCTTCTGGATGAGCGACCAGCCTTTTGCGAATGGAGATCGGAGAGCGTGGTCCAGGAAATGCTACGTAGTACCGAAAACTGGTGTAGGGTAGCAGAGTAGGTAAGGACCACGCTGAAGTGGAAGCAGGAGGAGGGTTTCCTCGAGCAGAGGAAACGCTCCTACTGGCAGGTAAGTGAGGTTTATTGAATCTAATTATTGTGACCGGCTTTTAACGATGGGAAATTAATAGCCAAAAGGTGCTTACCTTGAATTTTATTAATAAGGAAAAAGGGAGAAATTTTAAATAATTCATTGTATATTTATATTTATTAATTATAATTTTTAATTTAATAAAATGCTCCTTGAGCGCCACGATATTTTAGAGCAAATATCGAAACTATACCAATATATACAAAAAAAACGTTATATACAAAAATTACTTAAATTCTAGAAAAAGCCGTATACATATTTTAATGGGAGAATCATACGAGCGTGGTAAATCTAGGGCGTTTTTCCGCATAAGCAATTATATTTTTTAAATATTACAAAAATAAACCTTACAATTAAACTGTAATTAAATAAATAGAAATACGAAAAATAACTTAAAACCCGAGAGCACATACACTCAGCGACTATTGGTATTGTGGCAGCACCAACGTTCAAAATACAATGGACTAGTCTGCCACAATACCAATAGTCGCTGAGTGTATACGTAAATAATCTTGATGTATTTACCTTGAAGATATTGTTGTCGATGAGCTTCGGAGAATAACAAAAATGAACCTTAATTCTTTCTTGATACCTTAATTCTTTCTTGATATATATATTGTCCAAATTATTAAAATCCGAAATTTTATATTCGGATTTCACACAAATTACTATATTAGTATAAAATACGGGAAGCGACTGCGTGCTTCCGTAATGTTATTGGTATAATAATCACCATATAATAAATAGAAAATTAATATTATTAATATTAATTTTTCTTGTCACAAATCACTGATTTTATGTAAAAATGAACTCAAATTAGGCCAAGTTGTTAATTATTAATAAACAAACCAAACAAAAAGTCTAAGATTTAATTAATGAGTCGAAATAGATGCACGTCTGCACTCTGTGATGGCTACCATCAGTCTGCCTTGGCGCGCGAGCGCTTCTCTTTTGCTCCATTCGAGTATCGATCTCTGATTGGTCTAAGATCATAGTCGAATCACAGGTCAGAGCGGCAACAATCTAAATATAAATAACTTAAATATTTTATAAAAAATGTCACGGGCTTTCACCATGTGACATTATCTAATTTATTCTTTTTAATTTTTTAATTTTATTCTTCTTTTTCAGGTTATGAGGTTGATTTTTATTTTAATTTTCATTTTTTTTTGGCACGATGGGCGGCAAGTCCTGGGCTGAAGTTATACCTCAACAGGGAGTCCCGGTCTAGGATAATATTTGTCTTAGTTAACAGGGAGGGGAGTTTAGTGGGTAGGACCTTGCATCATAATAATTGCAAGGTAAAGTCTCCACATAATCCTTTGGACTGATGCCAAAGGATATGCGTTAGATGCACTCTTCACTCCCTGGGGAAAAAAAAAATATTGAAATTTTTAATAAGGTATTATTAAAAATTTTTTTAAATTTTTCTAGTGAATATTTATTTAGAAAAATTTATGACTACAAATTATATCTTATATTTTTAATAAATTAAAAAACAATTATTGTAAAAAGTTAATGCAGTAATAGTATAACAAAAATTCTTTACATGTACACTTGTACAGTAATGAAATTTTCATTTAAAATTTTAGTAATAAATTATAAATTACATTTAGGTATTGCACATTTTTTCCAAAATTAAAAATTTTTAATTATAAAATAATAAATCAATAATCTAGCATTTCAGAAACAATTCGTTAATTATTTAATAAATTTACTTCTTGCTTTTTAATATATCTTTCTTTATTTTTCAACAAACAACCTTCTTGCTCAGCTTATTCCAGCCTGAGGAAGATTTTATGCTCGAGTAAGATTATTAGTCTTAGATGATACATTGTTATCAAAAATGTTTTTTTCAATGTTGATTATTTAAGTGAGCTCATTCTAATACTGATAAATCATACTCCTTCTCGACACATTCTAAAGATCGGTCATAATCAGTAACAATTAGTAATAAAATACAGAAATGGGGTTCATTCACCCATTCCAATTCCACCGCAAAATCTTTGCAAAAAAGTCAAATAGAAATGTTTATCCAAATAACTTCTTTGTAGAGCGCCATATAGAACGTACCCATTCAGGAAGTAAAATTTTAATACTTGGTATCCATGATTTTGGAAATTTAACAAATTTCATGTCTTCGTAACTAACTTCTAGTTTTTGTACTTCATTGCCATTTTCATCAATTATTGTAACATTTTTTTCTTTTGGGTAACCAGTTATACATTGAAGTCTTGCAACGTTAAAAAATAAATTAGCTATAAAATCTGCTGATGAATAATCATTTTTATTACTTTCCAAACATTCAAAAAATGCTAAATCACAATCACAATGAGTCCTAAAGAATAATTTCATTAACTCTCAAATCAATTTTAAAATATAATTATTAAAATAGGTTTTATCTTACAATGTAGCTGATCCTGTGTTATTTAAATTATAACGTTCTTTGTTATTCAAAACTTTTATTGGGCAAAAATCATGTGCTCGGCAACATCTAAAAATTATTTTTTCTTTAATTTTTAATTACAAAATGCCAAAAATCATCAATAAAGGGTTAACGAGTAACCATAATTTTTAAACTAATTAAAATAATAAATGGCCTTGATTATAAAAAACAATTTTTAAATTCAAATATTTATTTCAGAGATTTATAATAAGTCCAGATTTTTATTATTTATAAGCAAATCCAGAAATTGACGCGTCTTAATAGCAAAGCCTTTATTCAAAATGTCCTATGTTAATTTACATAAGAAAGTTTGAATAAGGGCTATTCTATTAAGACGCGTCCAAATGGTTATAGAGCGAAGCTCTACCTTATACCGAGAAAAATTCCAGATCTTGTAAAAACTATTTAGAGAAAATCTTCTGTTAGATAACTTTCAAGCTTGAGACTTAAGCTTTTATTGTTGCGTTGATAAATTGTAAAAATTTTAGTCGTATGCCAATATTTTTAAATCATTTTTAAATCCATATTTACGTGAGTATCGAACGATTTTCTTAACTCTAGCCATTTTTAATTTCTGCTAATATATATACACTGTAAAAAGTAACTTCCTTATATTTCAAATAATTAGTAAATTTTCGAAAAAATTTGTAAGTATTCGAAAAAAATCGTAAATTTACTAAATTTAGTATATTAACAAAAAATTCGAGTATTCTCGATTTTTTTTTTGAGAATTCGCAAAATTGGTAATTTACAATTTTTTTTTGAAAATTTAAAAAAACTAGTTGTAAATTTACCAAAAATGGTTTTGAATTTACAAATTTTTTCTTAAATTCACAAAAAAAAATCGAAGATTCTCAAATTTTTCGTTAATATACTAAATTTAGTAAACTTACGATTTTATTTGAATATTTACAAATTTTTTTGAAAATTTACTTATTTTTCGAAAACATTCTAATTTTTTTGTTAATCTAAGGAAGTTTCTTTTTACAGTGTACGCATTAATTAAATATTAAAATATTATTTTACGTAATTTACCTATCAACTTTGGGTACCTTTCCTAAATCACTATAACTATTTGCTATACTTCCATAACCACACCATTTGGTATCTTAAAAAAAAAAATCCAAATTTCATTGTTTTAATTTATTGCAAAAGTTCTTTTTAAATAAATTTAATTTTTAAATATTTGTTAACTAACCTGGTGCAATTCCTTTAGCAACAGTTTTAGCATTTAATGCTAATCTAACAAAACCATTGTTAATAACAGCCTGGGCAGCAATATTAAATTTAATATAATATTTAAATGCCTTACGAAATTTACCTTTTTTATGATTATTATTTTTATCACTCAATTTATCACAATTATTCATAACATTCATCATATTATTCATATCAAGATAATTTATTGATACTTTATCCTTAAATTGATTTAATATAACATTTTTATCATCGATAGAACTGTAAAATAATAGAAAATTATTAAAAAAAAAAAATTAATTAATTAATTCATAAAAATAAATAAGAAATTAACTTACTAAACTTCAATTAAATCACAAAAAATTAATTCATTATTTGGTATTGTTTTATTTGTTATGGCGATTGTTTGTTCGTAAACAAATACTTCGTTTATTACTTCTATTGCTATTGTTGGTGAAGAATATGAATTGTTAATTAGAAAAATTAAATTTAATAATAATAAAAACATGTTTTTTTTTTTAATTTTGTGTTTCTCTGGTTTTAAATCTTTATTATTCATTTATGTCAAAAATGTACTATAATTTTTTTTATATATAGCATGCGAGAATATTAAATATTATCCAACTGAGCAAATATTTAATTTTTTATTTATTTAATTCTGTATAATTAAACAATATTCTCTAATATAGTAAAATTATCAATTAATGAATAGAAAGTTGATAACGGCTTTTTTTTAGTTTCTGAGAAATACATTTAATACAAAGTATAATTTTCTTCAGTTTAGATCATACGACTTTGAATTTATGAGGCGAAATTCATAAAATATATTTTAGTTACGAGGTTAATCTATCGAAATTTAGGCCAATTGATATAGGTCAAAAGTATGAGGGTCCGGCCAATTTAAGCATCATTAAGTTTCCCAGGGTTCCATTTCTTTGTTTATCCCTAATTTACACATACATGCAGCTCAAAACCGCATTTTTTTCTACTCGGAAGTTGGCGTTTATATTATAATACTTTCCCTAAAAGTAAAGCTGTAGGATTAGAAAAGCAAATTGGAGGAGTTTACATTAGCAGGATTGGAATGGCCTCCCAAAATTAAAATTGGCCATTGTGGTCTGAAATCCAAGTTTTTGTAGGAGATATGCTTACCATTCCGCATTAATAACGCTATTATTTAATTCAGGTGCAAAAACTCCTAGAAAAACGCCTACTAGCATAACATAGAGTAGAACCATGCAGCATTTTCTACATCGTTGCCCATCTATAGAGTTCAATAGCTCGCATCAACATGTTTTATTTTTATAATATTAAACAAAATATTTTAATTAAGATTTTAAATATTTAAAATATTTTAATATTTAAAATTTGCTAGGACCGGGATTAAACCATGCAATTTAGCGATTAGTATTAGTTTATCCATTATTCATATTTACGAAATAAAAGCTTAGTTGTAGCTCTAGCAACATTAGATCCAAACAGGATTCTCATATTTTTTCTGTATGAAACCCCCTTAACCAACTGTCCAGTTTTAAAAAGCTGACCTAGCATGTAGTGGTTATTTCATGAATTTTGCCTTTTAAATTTAAAAATATTATTCTTGTTTAATTTTTAAATGCTTTAAAAAATTCATTCATAAAATTTTTAAAAACGACGCATTTACCTAAATTATTAATTCTGAGTATTTTATTATCAAGTTCATTATGAAAACCTAATTAAGTGATTTACATAATATCTGATGTAATGTTTTGAAAAGTTTAGTTCTGTTTTTGTTATTAAAAAATTATTAGAATTAAAATTTTATTCGATAAAATTAAATATTTACTATCTTTAACTTTAAAAATCAAGTAGATAGACACCCACAAAAATCTTATCAAAATTTAGATAAAGCTTGTTTTCATACTATATAGTATTTACCTGTATGAATACATAACCAACTGTCCAGTTTTAAAAAGTTGACATAGAATGTAGGGGTTATTTCATGAATTTTGCTTTTCAAATTTAAAAACATTATTCTTGTTTAAGGAACACTTTTCGTTTTTAAAAATTTCTTACGCATTTTCTGCTTTTTTGATTTTCTTGGTTAAAAAGATTCCAATAAAAAAATATGTTTTTGAGATATTTTAAATTTTATGAGATGTAGTCAACAGGAAAACATAGCGTTTAAAAATTTTAAACGTGTTTTTCTCAAAATTACTTTTTGAAATTGGTTACTATTTTAACTCAAAAACTAATTAAGCTATAGACCTAAATCTTAGTGCCTTTTCTTTGTTATTATAGTGCCAAGTGCTTGAACCAACAGTATCAGGAAAAAGTGCAACAGATAACTTTTTATTGACCATTTTGGGTGAATTTTTGGACTTTAAAACCAATAATTATTATTTTTGGTGCACCAAATGGTCATTTTTTCGAATTTTTTGCTAAATGTTGGTTCAAGCACTTAAGAAGTCACTAGAGAATATAATGTTTTTTTATTTTTTTTGTTTTGGACAGGGACAGGCATATTCTTATCGCAGGAATAGTCTATATCGATAATATCAAAATTTTTATCGCTTTTTTGCTATAGAATAAGTATTGACTCTCGACCTATGCTCTCGACCACCGCAATATTACAATCAAAAAATTAAAAATTCAGCCAAAATTTTAATCATCTGACATTCCCTACATAACCAGCATCGTATTCTGCTACTTAACTGACAACTATTTGATTCTTTGTAAAAAAAACATTATACCAATAACGTTATAAAACTTTATAGTTAAAAAATAAAGCTAAAAATGAAAAAAAAATCGCACTTATTATTATAACAAAGCGAAGGCTTTTTCGTTTTAGGCACGGTCACATTTTCATTTAGTTTTTCATTTTAACATGAGTTTTTCTAATTAATGATTACAAGTGGAGTGCATCAATTTTTTTTATTGCTAATAGGTTATTAGACATCTTTTGGATAATTTAAAACTAAAAAAAAAGACCAATTTTAAGCGATACACAATATTGACGATCGCAAAATTCACGATAGGCGATAGTTATTCTATCGCTTCACGCAAAAAAAGCGATGAATACATTCAAATTATCGCCTGTATAAAAATTATCGGATACCCCCTTTCATCTATATGCCCATCCCTAGTTTCGGATAAACACAATAGGCTAAATGTACAAAATTTGGAAAATAAAAATAAAATGTTTTTTTGTATTACTTAATAGTAATGTAAAAATTAAAAAAAAAGAAGGTTTAAAATTCATTAAAAAAAAGGAAAAAAAAGAAGAGATATTTTAAAAAATTCATTTAAAATTTAAAATCTACGCATTTACCTAAATTATTAAAATTCTGAGTATTTTATTATCAAGTTCATTATGAAAACCTAATTAAATGATTTAAACATCTTATTTAATTTTTTGAAAAGTTTTATTTTGGTTTTGTTATTAAAAAATTCTTAGAATTAAAATTAAAAAATATTTTATTCGATAAAATTAAAATTTTACTATCCAAGATACGACACCCATTTTATCAAAATTTAGATAAAGCTTGTTTTCATAGCATAGTATTTAACGTAGTTAAGTTGTTTTGTTTGAAATTCGCTGAAAATAGTCGTTTTTTACATTTTTATGATTATTTAAGCAACTATAATGAAAATTACTGATTTAAAAATTTAAAAGCAATCTGGAAAATTTCCTTAAAAAAATTTCAGTTTTTCCATGATTCTTATTACATAATTCTTATTAAAACTGTTAATATTTATAGCTATCATTTTTTCTAAGGATTTTGTAAAGTTAATTAAAAATATCCAGAATTTTCCCATGTTAAAAATTTAAAAATTATGTCATATTCTGGGGTCTTTCACTATAATTATATTAACACTGCTAATAAAATTTTTGCTGAAAAAAAATAATTAATCACAGAATATTTTACTCAAAATTTGATAACAGCAAAATACTGATAGTTATTATTAGTTTTGGATAAAATTAAAAAATTCTGGACACTGCGACAGAGTTAAAAATTATAATTACATCTAAAAAACTACAAAATTCAGTTATTAAAATAATACATTTAAAATATAAAACAACATAATAAAATATTTATACCATAAATAATATATTAGTATAACATTTTTATTACAGACTTTATTATTATTATTATTATTATTATTATTATTATATATAAATTGTGTCATTATATAGCTTGAAGGCTTTAGAAAGTTTAGAAAACCACTTGTGTAATTTACTATCTTGTGGTTCTTCTTATATTCTATACGTATATATATATAAGTTATAACAGAAGTTTATTGAGCTTCAACTTCTCATGTTATGGAACACATCAGAGTAAACTATTAAATGACATTGGAAATGAGATATTAAACCAGGTGGAGCGGTTTTAAGACATTGTTCATAACAATAGAATTTCTCAAACATATATAAATTTTAATATATATATATATATATATTTATATATATATATTAGTCAGGTAATTAACTTCAAAGTCAATAGTTTTTAGGTTTTATTGTCAAGAATAATGGTATTATTTATACCAATAAAAGTCATTTTCCAAAGTTTTGAGTAATTAATGTCAATTTTAAAAGTATCTTATAATATTTTCTTATAGTTATCTTTTGTAACATTATTTTTTAAAATATTTTTCAGGTTAATATATAATATATATATATAAACATAACACTAGAATTTATTAAAATGAGAAAATCCAAAAGGTATTAAACAAAATATTCACATCTGGCTGATTCTTTCTCAAACCAGCCACCTCCCTTTGTGTAAAACTGTAAATCTTAAATTAGCAGGAAAAGGGTCTTGTATTTTTTTCTCATTAGTATTTTTAACTCTGTAAATCGAAGGTGCCTATTATAGTCGTAGAGCGGTGGCAGTTTCAAAATTAAAAACATTAAAATGAAAGTAAGTTGATAGTAAATTTAAAAAATTTTTTTGTTTCAATAGTTGTTATTTATTAAAAGAAGAAAGCAAGATCATCCGTATAATCTACTTTCATTTCGATTTTTCTGATTTTTAAATTTCAACCTCCCGCCGCTCAGCGCCTAAAATAGGCTTTGTACATACATAGTTGGAAAGACCAATGAGAAAAAAAACTAGACCTTTTTTCCGTCAATTTAAGGCAGTCAAAATCCTTTTGCGTTGTCTCCATTTTTAGTCAGAAAGAGTTGGTTAGCTTGAGAGAGAATAGCCCATGTATAAATAAAAAGAATTTTATTCTCTGAAAAAAAGAATGAAATATAAGATGACTATTTTATAACCGTTAAACAGCTTAAATTTGAAATTGAATTTTTATAAAAAAAAAGAATAAATATATAGTATAATTATATATAAATATATGAGAGATTCTTGTTAATCCAAGGTAAGTACGAAAGTAACTTTAATACCAAGGGAATGGCTATTTTTAAATACAGTTTATCGTACAGTGAATAATTCTTAACTGAAATAACAACTGCTCAAAAAAAAATTTTTTTATATAATTGTGTTACTGAATCTAATTAGATCTATAGTGAGGTATGGAATACTAATTAGTCGGTTAGGTTGCTTTCAAAATCAAAATTAAAATTTTAAAATTTTAAAAGTATTACAGGTTAGTATAATCTTATTACTATAAGATATTCAAGCCAAAGATCTAAAAAAAAATTTTTGATGTGATATTATGCTTTTTAAGTCATGTGATGAAGATCGTAAAAATTAAATACTCTGTGTGAAATATCAAGCGAAGTAGTGTAGGTCACTTACTCGTGTACGATGAGGCAATAATGAGAAATTGATTTTATGAATTCTACCAAAAATAAAGCGAGGCGAGATCAAACTTATGCTCGTGGAAAAACTTTCACATTTTAGTCATAGCTCCAGCCCCCTGCTGGATATATGGCCCCTCTATATCAATAAAACAAATAGTTTGGCTACACTGTAAAAAGTAACTTTCTTAGATTAATATAAGAAATAGAATGTTTTCGAAAAATTAGTAAATTTTCAAAAAAATTAGCAAATATTCGAAAAAAATTGTAAATCTACTAAATCTAGTATATTACCAAAAAATTCTCGATTTCTTGTGAATTATTCGCAAGAAAAACTTATAATTTACAATTTTTTTTCAAAACTTTACAAAAAATTGTTGTAAATTTATGAAATATAGTTGTGAATTTACAACTTTTTTTGTAAATGCACAAAAAAAATAGAGAATTCTCGAATTTTTTGGTAATATACTAAAAGTAGATTTACGATTTTTTTCGAATATTTACTAATTTTTTTGAAAATTTACTAATTTTTTGAAAAAATTATATTTTTTTTGTTAATCTAAGAAAGTTACTTTTTACAGTGTATGTATCAAAAGAATCATCCATATACATATAAATACAGTAAAAAACAAAAAAACATAATAATAAAAAAAAGAAAATAGTACCATAAAAATGATACTGTTATAATATAAGAATGGGAATAAAACTATTCAATGGTATAGTTTACTTTATTTTTTTTTTGTTTATTATTGAAATCTGAAAAAAGTTAATCTGTTAATAATTCAATTTATAAAAATATTTAAAAATAATAAATCAATACAGAAAAATAAAAGTTTGGTACTCAATAAAAAAAAGTTTTATATATACAACTTTGAATTAATAAATTACTAAAGTTATAAATTTTAATTACAACTAATTTATTACGTATATTTTTCATACATTAAAAAAAACAACTTGATAATAATCTACATTATTAATTTGAATAAAATAATGTTAATTAATTACCTCTTGAAAAAGTTTTAACATTAATGTAAAAAATGATTTTAATAAATTCAAATAAAAAAAAAATTTTCTTTTTTTCTGTGTTATAAGGGAAAAAAAAAAGTATGCAAAAATATAGAAAATCCCAAGTAAAAGTTTATGGTTTAGCATTGGTAGTTATGAGATAAGAGAGAATATATTTATATAGAGGACTGTATGAAAGTGAATTTATGAGTAAGCTTAAACTTGGAGCTTAAACTATTTTATAGAATGTTCTATTGACTACTTTAATACGAGTTTATCACTTTATCATACATGAATTTTATATAAATTTTATTATTATATTTCAATGTATTTTTATATAATATATTAAATATTCCTGCATTTCAGTGATTTATATCAATAAAATATCGGGCTCCTGTTAATATAATTAATATAATTTTAAATTATTTAAATATTCCGCACAAAAGGTAGGCTTTGGAGTTTGGGTCAAATTGGCTGCATTTTTTATATCTTGTGGATTTCATCATTCTGAACTAAAATTTTCACGAACACATAGCTTCAAAGTCTCAACTTTCGCTGACAGCTCCAAAGCTACGTTATAGCAAAAATGTTTTAAAAGCTTTTCAAAAATTATTTGCTTTTATTCTTAATGTATGTTTTTGAGGTCACTAATTTCAAATCTGATGTCAGGTTGACTAGATTTTTAATTGCCAGCTGTAAATTAACTGTTTTAAAAATCTTAAGATTCTCCTATCTTAAATTAAAATTTAAGGTTCACTTTCATACATCACCTAAGTCATAAAGCATATAAAAAAACCTAGTGATTTAGAAAAAAATTCCTCCAGGACGTTTTTGCATAAAATGGTTCCATTCCAAAATACCGCCATTTTTTCGTCAAAAATCATAATTTTTCTTTTTAATTAAAATTTTTTTTTTTAAATTTTTCTTGAAACTTGAATCCCATAATTCCAACATTAAAATATATATTTTCACTAATTTTAAAAAATACAACCGGTTTTTGAACTCACAAACAAAAAACATGGAACATGTTTAAATTTATACTTTAAACCACCACTAGTATTTTGTACCCATTAAACAAATAGTATTTTAGGATACTGATTGGCATTTATATAAATTTAAGCTCTTAAAATCCTTATTATTCTAGAACCCTTTATAATTAATCCTAAGTCCCTAAATCGAAATTATTCTAAGTCCATTTGACCCCCCCCCCCCCCAAAATGACATGCTTGAAGTACCCCCTGCCTATAAACATGTTCCATGTTACATAGGACACAATTAGACTTTTTGAGGTTAGGATGTACTTTTAATTCAACCCTATAACACATAAAGTTTATTTTCTAGTTAACAATGAAAATTTTTCCTTTTTTACCTGAAACGGAAATATTTTTAAAATAGTGGATCAGCCTATTAAAAATTCATCAAAAATTTAGTTTTTACCACTTTTTTTGGGTAATTGTCTTTATCGACACCGTAAAAAATTGTAGTGTTGCTCACTTTCATAATTTACAACAGAAAAAATACAAAGAACAAAAATAAACTGTTTTCATTTGATGCTAATTTCTATCCATTAATTTTGAAAAATACAAAAAATATCATTTTTTGTGAATATTGTGAGTGAATAAGATGTGATAGGTCAAATTTCGATTTTTGATTTTTTGGCATATAAGCACGTTTTGAGACCCCAGGAAGCTAAAAAACCGGTTTTTAAAAAAAGTAAGTATGTGTGTGTGTGTGTGTGTGTGTGTGTGTATGTAATTGGTGATACTTCACAAACATTACGGAGTTAAGACCTAATTTTTTTTTCAAAAATTTTTTTATCAAAAAAGCTCGAGGTACTTTTTTTTTTTTTTAATTTGGATGTAATACCTCATTTATTTCCACGAAAGTACTTATATTTGAAAGTATGGTTTTTACTTTATATCTCGAAACTGATACTTAATTTTTTGAAAATTTTTTTCCCAAAATTTTTTTCACGAAAAAATACTAAAAACAACAATTTTTTTTTTCTTTTTGGACGTAGTACTTAATTTATTTCTATGAAAGTACTAGTTTTAGAAAGTTTGTTTATAGTAATTTTTTGGATCTAATACCGATTTTTCAAAAATTTTTTCTAAAAATTAAAAAAACAAATAAACTAAAAAAACTGCAATATTTTTTCTTTTTTTGGGTGTAATACCTCATTTGATTCCATGAAAGTACTAATATCAGAAAATATTGTAACGGGTGAAACTTCACAACCTTTATCGAATTAAGACCTAATTTTTTTTTCCAAAAATTTTTTCATCAAAAAATCTCAAAATACTTTTTTTTTTTTTAATTTGGATGTATAATATCTCATTTATTTCCATGAAAGTACTTATATTTGAAAGTATGGGTTTTACTCGAATCTGATACTTAATTATTTGAAAATTTTTTTCCCAAAATTTTTTTCACGAAAAAATACAAAAAACAAAAATTTTTTTTTTCTTTTTGGACGTAGTACCTAATTTATTTCTATGAAAGTACTAATTTTAGAAAGTTTGTTTATAGTCATTTTTTGGATCTGATACCGAATTTTTTTAAAAATTTTTTCTCAAAATTAAGAAAACAAAAAAAATAAAAAACTTGCAATATTTTTTTTTTTTAGTGTAATACCTCATTTAATTCCATGAAAGTACTAATATCTGAAAATATTGCGACAGGCGATATTTCACAACCGTTATGAAATTAAGACCTAATTTTTTTTTCAAAAATTTTTTTATCAAAAAAGCTCTAGGTACTTTTTTTTTTTTATTAATTTGGATGTAATACCTCATTTATTTCTACGAAAGTACTTATATTTGAAAGTATAGTTTTTACTCGATATCTCGAATCTGATACTTAATTTTTTACAAATTTTTTTCCTAAATTTTTTTTCACAAAAAAATACAAAAAACACAAAATTTTTTTTTCTTTTTGGATGTAGTACCTAATTTATTTCTATGAGAATACTAGTTTTAGACAGTTCATTTATAGTAATTTTTTGGATTTGATACCGAATTTTTCCAAAATTTATTTCTCAAAATTGGAAAAGTTTTTTCTCATTGTTTGAGGAACCTTAGTGCCAGCTAGTTGGCAGGGTATTTTTTATATTATCAATTTTCAGGATGTGGGTTTTAGATATTTAACTGGCAAGGGGAGTTCAATACATTTGGAACACCAAATTACACCAAATGGTTACGAATGAGTTTGTTACGTTGAAAAAACATGCCGACTACCCTCCGTTCATTGCAATGAGCCTTCTAAGCTTAGAAACGCGGGGCTCAATGTTAAAAAATAGGATTTTTTGGTAATTTTCAATGAAACGCCAAAACCTCGCACTTTAACCAAAACTCTACTGGTTGGTCTCATTTTTTTGGTTTAAGTATCAACTTTCATACACCAAAAACCGCAATTTATTATTAATAATTCTCTCATCTCTATAGCCATTTAACCAAACGGTCATTTTTGGCTAAAAATGACTAGTTTTTAAAATGCTGCCAAATTTGTAATTTCTGACGAAAATGGGTTTTATAGGTCTGAAAAAATTTGTACAAGCTTTAAATTTCCAAAAAATTTTTACTTGTCTCATTTCCTTGATTCGTTTTTAAGAAATGGTTCTTCAAAGTTAACATTAAAAATGAGCTTTTTTAAAAAATCGTAAAATTAGGACTGTGACTTCAAATTATCATATCTGGTTAACAAATAATTGAAAAAGGTAAAGTAAGGAAGTTTTGGAAACTTAAAGCTTGTACAAATTTTTTCAGACCTATAAAACCCATTTTCATCAGAAATTACAAATTTGGCAGCATTTTAAATACTGGTCATTTTTAGCCAAAAACGACCGTTTGGTTAAATAGCTATAGTGATGAGAGAATTAGTAATAATAAATTGCGGTTTTTGGTGTATGAAAATTGATACTTATACTAAAAAAATGAGACCAACCAGAAGAGTTTTGGTTAACGTGCGAGGTTTTGGCGTTTCATTGAAAATTACCACAAAATCCTATTTTTTAACATTGAGCCCCGTTTTTCAAGGCCCAGAAGGCCCATTGGAATGAGCCGAGGGTAGTCGGCATGTTTTTTCAACATAAAAAACTCATCCATAACCATTTAGTGTAATTTGGTGTTCCAAATGTATTGAACTCCCCTTGTGAGCTTATTAAAAATAAAGAAAGTAAAGAAATATAAAAATTTGAGAAAATGTAATATGAATCAAAAATTCCAACAAAATAATAAAAAAAATTAAAACTTTCAACAAAAAAAAATTCAAATTTAAGCTGAACATTCCCATATAGAATGTTATTTTACGGACTATAATATAAGCTAGTAATAATAATAATAATAATAATGAAATTTTATCTTTATTTTTTCTTATAAAATATATTTTCTTAATATTTGTGTATATAGCATGAATTTCATATATAAGAGAATTTAAGTTTCTATAAAAACGATAATATATTTTTATACTATAAATACTTTTAATAATATAAACTTTTATTTATCTTAAAAAATTATTAAATTTGAACGTATTTTTAATTTTTAATGAGTCTAAATGTTTTTTTTAAGAATATCAAATATGAAATAGCATGCTTTTAGCTATTAAGATATCTGTTAAGTACCTCGGGATTATAAAAAGGATAATTCAAAACAAAACATGTTTTATGGAGATTGGTTATAAATTTGAAAATCAAGTTTTTTATCAAAACGTTAGAATGTGAAAATATTGAATGAGAATAAAATTTATTAATCTACTAAATTAGGTTTTTTTTGCTAAAGTGATTACAAAAAAATTTTTCCTAAGATACAATCATATATATCGTTCATTTTCATTTTTTTTGCAAAAATAGTGTCACGTGGTCGTATATACCGATTGAAGTAAGAATTCACAAATTTTTTTGTATCAAAGTTTGTATTTCAAAAAGTTGTTGACCATACACCATAAAAATTAAAAAAATTAAAAAAAAAAATTTGTGGCTAAAATATGACAAAAAATCCTTTATCGTTCCCCTAAAAAGCCTTTACCGTTCCTATTAAGAACTTGGTGTTTTAAGCATAATAAGTGCATGGATTTTTATTTTCTTTTTTTTAAAGTTTGTATTTCACTTAATTTTAGATGTAACAACAGCTATTTAACTTTAAATTAATGTTTTAGATGCTATTTTAGTTTAAGATATGACCGGCGTATTTATTCACAAAAGCATAAAAATACTTTTTTATACCTCAAGAAATAATCGGTTTAAAGCACAATAATAAAAATTTTTTAATAAAATTATAATTTATCATGAATTGTACTATTTACAGAGTGAATTTCAGTCTGATTTTTAAATTTTTGAGGATTTTTCATAGAAACAATTTTATTGGATTTTAAACCCATGTAAAAAAGTTGGTACAGATAATATACAAATTGTATACATCATTGTATACAGAAAAACTGTATACAAAAATGATTCTATACAATTTTCAATTATATACAATCTAATGGGATTTTCCCAAATGGGAAGAGAAGTTAGAAAAATAGAAATAGAAAATAAAAATCTGCAATTTTCCGCTCTGGCTCTAGATTTGACGGCTCCAGGAATCCTAGAAACCTAAAATTAAAAAAACGCATTCATATTTTCCAATTTTTCCAATATTTTTAATTTCAAATCTGTATAATCTTCTTATTAGTTTTACATTAAATTTTTTATCTTCTACAATGCTTATAAAAAGTTTCTTTTATTCATAACATATTTTCAAAGACTTTTTTTCACAGATTGATTTCAAAACACACCTATGAAAAAGTTCTTCCAAGTCTTAATTTGTGCACACAATTATTTTGTTTACTAATTTTTCAATTTAAAATTCGTATTTATTTTTCAACATTTTTTTTCATAAATATAACATTTAGTTTTTGATCTTGAACTTCTAGGTTTTCTTATAAACACAATTAAAGTTGGCATCAATTTTTTCAGAAAAAATTTCAATCACTCTTAAAAAAAATTAAAATCTTATAAAAAAATAAATCTTTTGCAAAAATATAGGTTAAAAAGTTTTATTTAGCGGCGCGTGACCGGCTAGTTTGACTTCACGCGATCAACTAATTTTTTTTTGACAATTGTTTTTGTCACCAAGCAACAATTTAATTAATAAAAAAAAACACATAATTTTATTGCGTTGCTTGGTGACATTAAAAAACAATTGTCAAAAAAAAATTAGTTGATCGCGTGAAGTCAAACTAGCCGGTCACGCGCCGCTAAATAAAACTTTTTAACCTATAATTTTTGCAAAAGATTTATTTTTTTATTAGATTTTTATCAGATTTTAATTTTTTTTAAGAGTGATTAAATTTTTTCTGAAAAAAATGAAGCCTAATTTAATTGTGTTTATAAGAAAACCTAGAAGTTCAAGATCAAAAACTAAAAATATTATATTTATGAAAAAAAATTGTTGAAAAATAAATACGAATTTAAATGGAAAAATTAGTAAACAAAATAATTGTGTGCACAAATTAAGACTTGGAAGAACTTTTTTATAAGTTAGTTTCGAAATCAATTTATGAACAAAAGTCATTGAAAATATGTGATGAATAAAAGAAGCTTTTGTAAAATTAATCATTAGAAGATAAAAAATTTAATATTTTTGTAAAAAAAGAAGCGCAATTAAAACTACTAAGAAGATTTTAGATTTGAAATTAGAGATGCGTTTTTTTATTTTTAGGTTTCTATAGGATTCCTGGAGCCGAGAAACAAGAAAGTAGCTGGAGCAGAAATTTTTATTTTATTTTCTATTTTTCTTTTTCGAATTTATCTCTTTCTATTTTGGCAAATCTCATTAGATTGTATACAATTGATAAATTGTATAGAATCATTTTTGTATACAGCTTTTTAGTATACAATGCTATATACAATTTGTATATTATCTGTACCTACTTTTTTACATGGGAAATAAACAATAACTTATGTAAATTTTATTTTTGATCAGTAAATAAAAAAGAAAATTTTTTTCAAAAAAATTATGTGTTTGCAAACTATTAAAATTTGTTTTACTAAGTAAATGGATCATTATGTAAATAATATTACACTTTATAGTATATATTTTTACGACAGATTCATGAGACTAACCAAGTAAACATTTGCATTGTAAACGTGTCTTTGAGAATTATAATACGCTATTTGTATATTACCGAATAACTTGAACTTTAAACTTTATGAAACTTGGATTAACCAAAAAATAACGTATATTTGACTTTGTACTCTTCCAATTTTTATCAAAAATTATAAAATCCAAGAATAACGAATTTTCTGTTTTTCCAGAAAGATTTTTTAATGCTGAACACTCGCGACGTTGACAATTTTTCTCTATGCATTCACAATTTCGTAATTTTGATTTTTACAAGTTACAGAATTTTCCGGCCAATTTTTAACTTCTGTGATTGGTGCCGGACCTATTTTTTGTATTTTTTTGGTATAATATCTTGAAAACTAAATTGACTTTCTGGTAAAATTTATGTCTTTTGAAGGTTTTTTTAATGCTAATTGATGCCATAAACCGTTTTAGGTTTAGGTTTTGGACGTTGTGTAGAGTTAAACGATTCTTTTGATGATGTAAGGATAAGTGGTATCCAAAAAGAGTTTAAAACTTCATGTTCAGTATAAAAAAATCCTTCGGATAAAAATCGTCGTATTTAGTAATAAAAAATACTTCCGGTATGCTTTATCGGATTACTGGGTCCAAATCTTTGTTCGACTAAGTTATTATTCGGATATTAAACTAAGGTGTTAAAAATTCAAAAATTTCTAAAAAAAAAAATAGAAAAAAAAATAAAAAATTTAATGGGTAATATTTTATATATCGGGAAAATTGGTACCACATTTATATTTTTAGATACTGCCTTGATAAACAAGGGTCTAATATACGATCACATAAGTTATGTAAAATATGTAGATTTAGATGTATGTGTGTGGTTTGGATCTATATCCATGTGCATATATTATTAAACGTCTATGATATCTCAATCCATAATCTTTATTCATAGCACTGAGTCTATAAATGTAAGAGAAGATTGCAGAGGCTTTTATAGTTCTCACATAATTTCACATGTCTATTCAACAATTTGCCAAATATATATGTATATATATATACGCACACACATATATGTATAATTTTTAATAGAATATATATGTACATTTGTAATATATGTACGGACATACTTGTACGTCTATACGTGTGTAGATATTTGAACAGTTACAAAACCCTTTTCCAAAATATATATATCTTTGTAGTAGATTCAGACGAAAAGCAACCTTGGGTGCACTTATACGGAAGCTAAATTTACCAGGGTGATAATATATGCCCAAGGGAGCTTTTCTCTCTTATATGTCGTGAGAGTATAGAAGATATTTGCTGTAGTTCGTCTAAAGGGATTTAGTACATTTTTTTTTTATAAGCTATGTATATAAGGCACTGGTAAAAAGTTTGAATATATTTGTTTTTTTTACTTTTCTTTTTAAAAATTTTCTCTGTTTTTGTGATATTTTATTAGATGAAATAATTGAGTTACTTATTTATGGAACATATTTTATTTTTATGAAAACGAACCTTATAATTGACTTATATTACTGTAAAAAAATATCACATAAAGAAAATTTAATTAATTATTTTTATAAGAAATAAATATAAGAAATATTTTATATTGAAATATTTTTTTTAGTAAGCGAGTAAATATAATCTTATTAATGTAATCTTATTATATTTTTATGTTAAAATTATTTTCGCAAATGAAGTGTAAATGAGTGAGTATAAAAGTAAGAAGTTCAGTAGTTCCATTTTAAATGATCAGATATTTTATTAATGAAAAAAATTTCAGTTACTTTCTGTGAAAAAATATATTGACTACGATATTGGATTTTAAAAGTTACTTATATACATACTCTTAAGATCATTTCATTTGCGAGAAGAAATTTAACTAATGAAAAATGTTTTTACATTTAAAACGAGAAGCACCACTGTTATATGGAGGCCCTTTCATAAGCACTGAGTTTAGCGTAGCCTTCTTTGAAACTAATATATTTGGTCATATTCAATTATGAAAATGTTTCAATGAAATATGGCCAAAAATTTCAGTTTCAAAAAAAGCATATGCTATCCCCAGTGCTCACGAAAGATCCACCTTACCAAATTAAGTAGAATAAAAAAAATGCACAAAGAATTTTCATATTAATTGTATTTTATAAATTTTTTCATGGATTTAAATTTATGGTTGGGCTAATAAGTTCTAAGAACTAATCCTCTGAAAAATGAAAGCCTATAAAAAAACTGTTAATGTCTACATCAAAATTTGCAATAATTTTTTTTAATATAAATTATTAAAAAAAGAAAAAGAAAGTAGAATTGGAAAACACTTAAACCGTAAAAACTGCTATTGTCCCTTAAAAATGAAAAAACCCAAAAATAAAACTGTTGACGAATAAATGTGTGTATATATTCATAAATAAATTTCAGCTTATAGCCAACATCAAGCAGTTTGGTTTCAATAGCATTTATAAGAAAAAAATCTAGTCTTATCGACAATAAGTGTAATAGATATAGATAGATAGATAAAAACAGGCAGACATATTGAACAATCTTAAATCCTTATATTTTTATCCATAAAAAATAGGGGATGAAGTTAGTACAAAGCATTGTTAGATTTGTTATCAAGATATAGTATATATAAGCTGTAAGTACTTGCAAAAGGAACTTTATATATATATTAAAAATGAAAATTTTTATCGGTGATTTTGTTAAATATAATTCTTTTTATTACTTTTTTTTGTTGATATTTTTTATTCATGTACTCGGCGTTCGCTTGCTTTAAAATTTGATAAGTTTTTCTCGAAGAAACAAACATTTATTGAGTAATTTCGTATATTTATCTCACACTTGTAATATGAAAATAAACATTTTGATGATTTTTTATCGAGTTATCGAGTAAAAAACTTTTATTGTCATTTTTAATTTTCGACAAATCATTGAAATTATTAAAAAATACTCGAAAGATAGTTATTGGTATCGTACACCAAGTTAATTTTATCCTTACAATACTATTAAAAAGTTTTATTTGGGGTATACCTAAAAATTTTAGGTAACAAAATGAAAATCAACAATTTTTTACAATAAAAAAGAAAGTGCCTAATAAATGAATGTTATTTGGAATATTTTTTTATCATTTTAAAATATAATAAATTAAGGCACAAAGAACACTGCAGTTTTTTTATAAATGAAGGTCTGAAAGTTTGAAATGATTTACACTGTAAAAATTCTTCTCAAGATATGAAAATTATTATTATCTGAATTACTATTCTTGATACCTTTAAAGAATTTTTTACAGTGTAGTTTAATTAATTTTAGAATTTAAATCTTATAAATTTTAATAAAATCTCTAATCTCTAACATTCTTCCCTTTTTCAACTATTATCGAACCTCTGAACTGCACTAAATTTCTTTACATTAAATTTTCTCTTTAACTTTAAAACTCTACATTTTAACAATATGAAATATACGAAATATTTCTAAAATTAATTAAAGTATGTAATAAAAATTTGTAAAAAAAAATATGTAACGTTCATTACAACAAAAAGTAAAATAAATGTAATTATAAATTATCGTTTTAAAAGCAGAATTAACTGAAATACCTTATTAAAAATACTATTATGTTAATTTTGTTAAAATTTATATTTTAATTATTAATTATAAGTTTTAAAATTGAAAATTGAAATATAATTTTAATGATGTAATTTATCTAAGTAGTATTTGATGCTTTTTAAAAAATTAAATAAATTTACATTAACTTATTAACGAAACTTTAGCATATGAAAAGTTATAATAAATATGTATAATAGAAAAAGTTTCAATTAAAGTTTTTTTTTAAAGTTTATCAAAAAGAATTACTAATTAATTCCTGTTTTTTGTTTTTTATTAAAATTTATCTAATACCAAGATAATAAATTTTCGTTTACTTAAATAGCAGTTTTAAAGAAGTTTTTTTTTACATGAATTTAAAATATTTTGTAATTATACGTTTAAAACGTAATTAATTGATAATTAATTTTATTAGTTTATTGTCAAAAATGTATTAAAATTATGTTAATAAAGTTGAGGATTTAGTTTAGATTATAGATTTAAGAAGACTTTAAAAAGTAATATGTAATTGGTTTTAAATGCATTATACTATTTTCAGAGTGTATTGTGACAGTTTTGGATTTTATTTAAGTAGATCTTTATTACTAAAAGCTTTGGATAAAGTTGATCCTAGTCCGATGTAAATTACTATCTGAGACGAAGCCAAAAGAATTTTTCTAAAGCAACAAAAAATAAGTATTTTCAGGTCACCTAGTGAAATCAAAATTTAAATTGAATTAAAAAAAATAATAATATTATTACTTTTTATTAAAAAATACTGATTAAATTTGTAGACTATTATCTAATTACATTTTTCACAGTCTATAAATTTTAATAAAAAATATGAAAGTAAAATTAAAAAAAAAAAAATATTTGTAAAAATTCAGATTATTTTTTCAATAATTGTTTAAATTGTTCATAGACGCATAAATTAAAATAAATATAATTATCAGGTACGTGGTCTCGCATATAGTTAATAAAAGATTACGGTTTATATTAAGATAATACAAACATCGTATGATTGTGGTATGATTTTCGATTAATTATTTTAATTAGTTAAGTTTGAATTCTTTTACTTTTTAGTCAAAGTATAGTATGTTCATTGATATTTAAATAGTATGTAAATAAGCATTCAAAAATTAATTTTAGTTTTTATTTTTAAGCCTGTTTAACTTTTATTTTAATATTTTATTTACTTGATTGGCTTGTAACCATATTGCAAATTATGGTCTCTGCAGCATTATATACTTACAGTACAAAATACATACATTGAAAATAAAATTCACTTGCCATTTGTGGATTTTTTCGTTTGCCACTAGCGAATTTGTCTGCTTGCGGTTAACAGATTTTTTTTCATGATTAAATGATTGCAGATGGCATGAAACGTGAAGAAAAAAATTTATAACCGGTTTGTGTAACTACACAACCAACGAGCATGGAACATGTTTACTTATAACACTGATAATAAAGTATTTATTGTGTTCATAATATAAATATTTATATCCAAATATTTCGATTTAAATTTTTCAAAGTAAACAAAATTAATTAAATTTTCAAATTATTATAGTTTTTTAATAATATGAATTTATTTCTTATTAATTTTTACAATAAATTATTTAATTCTGTACCAGTGGTCCCTAGGTACTTCTGCACCAATGCTCCCTAGGTACTTCTGCACCAAAAGTCCCTGAATCGAAAATATTCTAAGTCCATTTCACCCCCCCCCCTAAAAGCGTCACTTTTCGACCCCCCCTGCCGAGCCGGACTTTTTCAAATATTCCATCCAATGAACATGTTCCATGTTAAAATTTAAAAAATTTGTTTTTTGGCACTTAAGATAGGCGCGCAGTGGTATGATGAGCCAAAAAAAGCGCAATCTATATAATTCACATTTCTGCGTATCTAGAGCAAAAAACCGATTTTTCACCAAAAAATTGTAAAAAAATTTTTTTTTACTCACTTTTCGTTCATATTTGCACAGTAATATGATAAGGCTAAACATTTTTTTTTTACGCTTATTTTAATTTTTTTTACTTTTCAAGGCATTTGAAATATTTTAAGCATGAAAAAAATTTAAGTTTTAACTTCTTGCTTCTCGTCTCAGAGGCCTGGGTTCGGATTCCAGTCTAATTTTTGTATGTACCTTTTATGTGTATTTTATTCATAAAAATTGTTACAAATTATCTTTTCTCAGGTGATAAACGATGTAGAAAGGGCAGTATGGCGTCCAAATAGCATCACTACATGATGGGCATTTTTCAAGATTTTTATAATAGCATAAAATTTTATGTTTTCAAGGACAGAATTATTGATATAAGCCCAATAAAAAAGTCAGAGCTAGAATCTTAATTTGCTTTTTTAATCCATAAAATAATGGAAAGAGAAAGAACAAGTCCTTCAATTAACCTTAATTTATCCACAATCCTCACCACTCCAAAGTGGTCCGTTTGGGCCAAAGTGGTCCTTTTGGGCCAATGTGGTTTTTTCTATATTTAACCAATTATTATAACGTTGTATTACGATACCAATTCTACAACCACTGTCAAGAATCAGTTGTTTCAAAAAGAATAAGGTACACCTTGCAAGTGATTAAAAATATACTATCGCAATACTTCACTCTGCGGGGGTTGGCGCGCGAAGCGCGCAGGGGACGGGGCCCCCTAGTATATTATATATATATATATAAATAGAAAATAATAAACAAAAAATTATGATTATAGATATAATTAATATAAATAATTCCAAAATCTTTACCAGCAAAAATTTTGATAACCTTACTTTAAGCACAAAATTTTTGAAAACCAAAATTAGAACACATTTTTTTAAGTACACGAAAAATTCATAACTGTGTTTTCAACAAATGGCATTCAACACATTCAAGAATTGAGACAGATAAATTTTCAGGCCCAAAACCTTTTTGTTGAAAATTTATGTGTGGAATTCATGAATGAGATGAATTTCATGTGTTGAAAACTCTGTGTTCAATTTTCGTGTGCTTAAAAAAATATATTCTAATTTTTTTAATCAAAGTTTTAAGTCATAAATAAATTATTAATTATTAGAGCATAAATTACAATTTAATTTGAAGATATTTTTAGTAAATATGTATAAGGTAATTAATTATAAAATATATATTTCAGCAGGTACATGTAAGTAAAATTTTGTACAAAGGGGAAGGCTCAATCTTGTTAGTTATGACTATATAATCATCTCTTTTGTTCAAAAAGGAATAATAGTGAATATATTAACTAAGGACTTATATACGATTAGAAACTATACCCCACTCATTCACAAATACACAAACTTAAATAAACTCTAAAACACATAAAATTTGTCAAAAAAAAAAAATTAATTAATAATTAAATTACTCTAAATACGTTTAAAAATATGATATTTTCCAGAATCTCTTAAAAATAAATAATTATATGCTTTTATAAAAATGAAATATCCTCAAAATAATAAACTAAATTAATATACTATTAAATAAATTAAATAAAATATTAGAGCATAAAATTTAAAAGCTTGAGAGTAGGAATGTATAATTACGTCATAAAAGCAAATATTTTTATTTAATACCGAACTTAAAAAACTAACTATAAGATAAAAAAGCACAAAAAAAAACAAAATATATATATTTGTACAGCATAAATCTCGATTAGCGAGAGAGTATAAGAGTTTCGAATTTCCCAACATACCACAAAAACAGAGAGAGATATCTCTGACACTCAAACAAATAAAAATATAAAAAAAAGTTGTAGCAGTAGGTTTTATATATAACCAAAGTAAAACTGAAATAAAATCCTTTATATATATATAACTTTTTGATGTGATTTTCTGCAAGTTTTATGTTCCGTTGAATTTACGCGTGCCTGATATTTTCTTTCCGTTATCATATAAAGAAGTGAGAGATATTGCTGACATAAAAAAGTTTAAATATAAAAAAAAAAATTTTTTTGTTTAGAAAATCAGATGATGCAAAAAATATAAATTTTAGATATTTTTATTATTATTCATGCTATTTTCAATATGGCTTATTTTTTTATTGCTCATAAGGCAAAAATTTCATCCATGTCTTGTATAAGCAAATTTTTTTAATAGCTAAATTCTTTATATATATTCGTTTTATAAAAATATACAAGTTTTTATTATGTTTTATTCGGTTATTATTTGCTGAACTATATGATTTTAAAATTTTTTTAGATTTTTTTATTTTTGAATATGAGAACAGTGTATGTTGGCAAACTTGCAATAATTTTTTTTAAAATTGTATTATTTCTAGAATGGTGTATTTCAATTTGTTGATTATGAGCTTTTTGCCAAAATTTTGGAAGTATTTTCTGGTTGGGATTTGAAACTAATTCATATTTCGTATTTATTAGTACCAAAAGTTACAATATTTAATTGTTTTGGTCTAACATTTTTTTTTTAATAACTAAAATTTGAAGAAATAATGAAAAAAACAACAAAATATTGTGAAAAAAATATGGAATTTATTATACATCAGTGTGTGTTATATCACTAAACCACTCATTAATGATACTTTCCATTGCAGTGAATTACTTTTCGCCGCAGTAATGAAATTTAGCGACCGCTGCGGTAACTCAAAAAACTTACAAAGACGAAGTGTAATATAAAGCTTAAAACATTAACTGCTATCTGATCGTCTCGATTATATAATTAGCCTCAAACCGATATATAAGTATTTTTAGTGTAAATATAATAAATAACGCAAATTCAAACAAATTAAGTCATAAATTTTGTTATTAATAAAAGAAGAAAAAAAAGCGATAGTAAAAAAAAAGTAACTAATCATAATATTGACGTAAATTTAAAAAAAAGGCTATATCATTTATTTTATTTTTCATATATAAATAAAAAAGTACGATAAAAGTTATACAAGTATTCTGTATATATGTATAAAGTTTCAATACTTTTGTAATCTTTTAATACATTGTCAAGTTTGACTGATGACTTATTCGACTCAATAAAATCTATTATTATATATAGATGATTCTATCTAAAAAAAAACTTAAATCTTTTCAAAAAAAAAGTTATGGTAAAAAAGAATTTATTTACTGTAAAATTTACTTTTTTTGTATAAATAAAATGAGTTTTATATTTCTTATGAAGTATTTTTTTATTAAAACTTGCAAAATATGAATTCAAAATTTAAAAAGAAAATAACTTAGTCATGCGAAGAAATAATAAAATTATTGATAATTTTTATAACAGAATAAAATTTGACAGTTTTAATAAATCACAATAATTCATAAATAAATTATTTTTTGTTAAAATTTTTAAAAATTTTTAATTTTTAGGATGCTCCTAATGAAAATTTTACTAAAATTTGACAGTTTTAATAAATCACAATAATTCATAAATAAATTATTTTTTGTTAAAATTTTTAAAAATTTTTAATTTTTAGGATGCTCCTAATGAAAATTTTACTAAAATTTGACAGTTTTAATAAATCACAATAATTCATAAATAAATTATTTTTTGTTAAAATTTTTAAAAATTTTTAATTTTTAGGATGCTCCTAATGAAAATTTTACTAAAATTTGACAGTTAAACAAAAATTAAGTAACTAATTTTTGCATTCGGCCCGATGCAACGAAATGCTGTCCTCCCTCGAGCAAGATTTCCGGATCCCACGTTAGCTGGGAAAAGTACTAAGGGACTGTCTACGGAACTGAAACCTGGTTTACGAAACGAACGATGACAGAAAGAAAAAACAGCTAAGCGGGGGCATTGTTCAAGGGTCGGTACTGGGACCGATCTGTGGAATGCATTTTACGACGGCCTGCTGCGAATCGATCGCCTGGAAGAAGCCTCCCTGATTAGGTACGCGGACGATGTTGCCTTGGCTATCGTAGCCATAGGTAAAACCGAGGCTCAGTTGCGGCTGAACGAGGTCATAAATATTATCAGTCAGTGGAAGACGGAGCACGGGCTCTAGATGGCATTCCCGAGAACCAAAATTGTTTTGCTGACCCGTCGAAGGGATCCTATCAAAATTGATATAAACATCGAGAATGGTGGAATCCTCACAAGATTTCTTCTAGGCCACATTTAAAGTATCTGGGGGTCCTGCTTAACAACAAGCTGGCCTTCAGTGCTTTGTTACAGAAATCATGTGAAAAGGCTGCTAAGGTGACATCATATCTGGCGCGGTTAATGGTAAATATCGGCGGACCTAGATCGGGAAGGCGGAAGATTCTAATGTCGACGGACAACTCCATTCTGTTATATGGAGCAGAGGAATGAGCGGACACCCTCTAGATGAAAAAGTACTGTAAGAGAATCTCTGCAGTACAAAGGCGAGGGGCACTTCGGATTGCTTGTGCATACCAAACGGTATCTGAGCCGGTGATCCAGGTGCTCGCGGGAGTCATTCCTATCGACCGTCTTGCGCTGGAACGTTAAAGCATATACCATGGTGACGCGGTAGCAAAGGTGATAGGGGGGCTCCGCCCCCTCTGTGTCGCATTTATTTCTGTTTCTGTTGCTTCAAAAAATCATTTTTTATTGCAAATTTATAATTATAATAGAGAATATCGCGCTCTTCTGCATTAAGTGTTAAGTAATGTTCTATATAGGTGTATTTAAAAAATTATTCTTAAACAAAAGAGTGGTATTATGTCTATTAAATGATATTAAATTTAAAATGTATTAATTCTAAAATATCAAATGATTATAGTAATCACGAAGTTAATTGTTCTTTTGCTCCGCCCCCCCCCCCCCTGTGTCGCATTTTCTGTTTCTGTTGCTTCAAAAAATCATTTTTCACTGAAAATTTATAATTATGCAAACACATTCAGATTTTTCAGATGAGGCTCAGTCCCTCCTGCTCACATTTACTTCAATAGTTTTCTATTGCTTAAAAAAATCTAGTTTCACTACAAATTTATAATTATGCAAATACATTCTAACTATTCAGAGCAGCATAGGTAAAACATTAATGGAAAATTATAAATTCCGATTGTTTCTATAGTTATAATAGAGAAAATAAAAAAATTTAACTGAGTACATATAAATTAGTGCCAAATCAAGTAATACCAATTGCGACAGTAAAATTTGATCATATTCTTCAGATATTTCACTTTTTAAGCAAATTTTCAGCAAATTTTATTTATCCCAAAAATAGTAAAAATTGAATATCTCCAAAAGTACGAAAGCTGAGTCGCAAAACTATAGCCTATGCTATCTGCATACTTTTATTCCTTAATAAGACACTGGTTTCATGTCAATTTTTTCGGCGGTTATTAAGTCATTAGGGTACAGACAGAAAGACAGACAGACAGACAAATAAATGTTCAAATATATATAGTATATAGTATTCAATTCAGATATGTATATATATATATATGGTTCTAGAATTAACTGAATCAAGTAATACCAATTCCGACATTAAAATTTTATCATATTTTTCAGTTATTTCACTTTTTAACCAAATTTTCAAAAAAATTAATTTTCTCCAAAAATAGTAAAAATTTTTTTATTTTAACTTTACTTTGACACCGGTTTTATGTAATTTCTTTCATTGTTTTGAGCCTCGTGATGAAATACATAGAGACACAGGCACACAAATAAATTATTAAAAATACCATAAAAAATAAAAAAATGAAAAAAATTTTTTTTACCAGCTTCAAAAATATTTTATAAAATTTTAAAGATACCTCCGTTTCGAATAAAAATTTAGGAGAATACGTAAAAATTGGTGCCGAATCGAATAGTACAAACTTAAAAACACTAAAAATTAAATATCTCAAAAACTATGATAGTTAATCAGAAAATATAGGGCCTATGTCACCCGCAGACTTTTTTTCTTTATTTTGACACCGGTTTGATGCCAATCGGTTCGGCGGTTCTTGCGCCATTAGGGTACAAACACACAAACAAACAAATAAATTTTCAAATATATATAGTATTAAGATTAAGATTAAGATATGATAAACAAATTTATTTGAATTTTTGTTTGAATTTTTATTCAAACAAAAATTCAAAATTCAATATTCTTATCGAAAGTATAAACTATTATAAAAAAATCAAAGTTTATTCTGAATGACTTCAAGAGTACGTAAATTTTTTTTTAGTGTTTCACCAGGACAAATATTGGGTTGGCTCATCAGTAGATGCCCAATCTTAAATATATATGCTTCGTATTTTAAAACTACCAATGAACTAATATTAAAGTTTCTAATTTTAGAGAATAGTCATCTCTAATTTACAAAATACCAAATAATATAATATATTATATACTAGATTTAATTGCAATATAATATATAATTATTATAATTAATACTTAATTAAAGAAAAATAATAATAAAAGTACCTATTAATCTATAGCTAATAATTACATTAATATTTTCTTATCAAAGGAAAAAGCATAATTTGCTTTCAAATATAATATATAATATAACAGTGAGTATCTATATAAGTGTAACTTATATACATTTTGCAGAAACGCACAATGTATGAAGACTCTGATATATAATTTCCAAGTATCCCAAGAGTAAAAAAAATTAGAAAACACGATGTACATTTTTTTTTCATTATTTTTTTTTAAAACTTGTATTGAAAATGTTTTATCGTATTTTAACGACAATAATTTACTGCCTCCTTTACGGGGGATAAAAATGGATCAAAGCTACCCCTAAATTTAATAAAAATTGGGGGAAAAAATTATTGTATCTTGATTTTCATTTTTCCAAACCTTTTGCGGTAAACTAGCTTTTTTAAACGTGTTTCTTTAGTAAATAAAAAATAGAGGAATAATAGGTTGGAGGAATTTTGTTTTTGTTGAATCCTAGAAAAGGCAAGTAATAGCAATCACGGTAGAGCTGCTTCGATTGTATATTAAACCAATTGGTTGAAATTTAAAAAAAATTTCAAAAAGGCAGATGAAAATTAGCGGAAAAAAATTAGTTAAAACAAATAATCTAATGCAACTTGTTTTTAGTAATTTTTTTTAAATTTTCTGTCCTCCATTTTGAAATTAAAAATAAATTTATGCAAAATAATATGTCCTAAGACACACAAGCAATGAAAATTTAATGATTTTTCATCAAATATACCTATTTTTATATATAGATAAGCACTTGAGCATTAAACGTTGAATTCAATAAAATGCGAATGAATTAATAATTAATAAAATTATATTTTGGCTTATTTTGAATTTTTATGATATTTCACCGATGAAAAGTTTATACAAAAGCTATATGAAATCATTTTCGCATGTGACTTTTATAAGACTTTATTTGTTAGCGGCCAGAAAGTACGTATTTTTCGGCCGCAGCGCGATTCGGAAATACGTGTTTTCTAGCCACTGACGAAGAAAAATTATGTTTTGCCCTCGGCCCTGAAAAAGGAATGCCCCAGATAGCAGTTTGTCATCCTCACCTGTGTGAGGAAAAAATACAAGAACAAGCATGCATTTAAAAATACCAGATAGGATCCAAAAATTATAGGGTTCATCAACATGATGAAAAAAACTCAGTTTTAAAAAATAAAAACAATACGATAAATCGTTTTTGTTATATCGTACCCACAAGGTATCGATTTTCGCATCCTATAAGATAGAGCTTCGCTCTATAATAAATATAAATTTTGATTTTAAAATTAATTTAGTGTAAATCGACGCGTAGACAAGCTCTTGGGCGTTAAATCTGTAATTCAATAAAATTTGAATTAATTCATAATTAATAAAAATATATCTTGTATTTTTTTGAATTTTTGACATATTTCACCAATGCAAAGTTTACACAAAAGGTATGAAATTTATTGCGTGGCTGACATTTATAAAGTTTTTCATCCGTCTAATGCAAAAATACAAGAATAAACATGCCTTTAAAATAATCTATTTGGGCTGAAAAATTATGCAGATCATAAACACGATGAAAAAAGCTCAGTTTTAAAAAATTAATGCAATCCAATTAATCATTGTTAAGATATCGTGCCCACAAAAAGTCGATTGTTTAATCATATAAGGTTGAGCTTCGCTCTAAAATAAAAACACCTGTGTTAAGAGATAAATAAAAACTTTATCTTCAAATTTTTTATTCACACCTTGAAATACTTAAAAAATTTAAATTTACCATTAATTAAAATGAGAACATTTAATTCATAATTTAAATGCTTTTGCAATTTAATGTTATTTTTAAAATATATTTCTTTTTTAAGATTAAGATTCAAGAAATACTTAATTTACTATATTACTTTACTTACAGCATTTGAAAAGTCAAATAAATTTTTTAAACATTAAAAAATCATCTAACGTTAATACAAATTTTAATAAAATTTAATTTTAAGTCACTTTAAGTTAATAAATTATAATAAATTATTTTTTTACTAATAGATAGATAAAATAAGAATAGAATTTTAAAAAATTCCTCTTTGATAAAAAAATTAAATATTAATATGATTAATATATGGACGCATTCAGTTAAAATTAAATAACGATAAATTTATTTAATATTATTCAAAATTATTTAAAATTTTGAAAAAATTGTATTTTAAAATACAATTCACATTCCTATGAATTTTATTAAATAAAAAAATTATTTAAATTTTCTTGTAAAGATAATTCTTAAAAAGAATTATTTTTAATAAGAAATTTATGCTCATAATGGAACAAAAAAAATTGGTCTATTTCGTTTCTGTCTAGAATCTTTTGATCTGGCCACATTTTTCCCAATCTAGAATTCAATTATCTGACAATCATATTTAATAATAACAAGTAAACAGATTTTTGTTTATTTTAAGACTGAAAAATTAATTTTTAGCAGCTGTAAAAATTTGTACTGATATTTTATATGACTTTCTACTTCGGTAACTATTAGAATGTAACGTCTTCAAATGTTTTGTGCATAAGATTGAGAATTTATTTGTAAAAAAATTAAGGTGTCTTTGTCTTATTAGCTTTTAAAAAGCTTTCACAGTAAGAAAATTAAATATTATTATAAAGATTTCTGAATAGGCCTGATAATTATATTAAAAAAATGTCAAATGTTCCACGTGATCCAAAATAAGAAACCAATTTCAAATATCTGAGAAAAATAACTTAAAAGTCTTATTTTATTTAAAAATTTATAACAAACGGTTTTAACTGAAAATTACCATATATTCTTATTAACTGAAAATCAATAAATATGTAAAATTCATATATTCATACAGTGCAAAAGTGTTTGAATTATTTAATTAAATGTTAAATAGACGTCATTAATTAATCGTATAAAAATTTTGTTCTTCATAAAAGTGAATAATTTATTTATTCATTTTTAGTTAACTTTTCAGTATTCTATGAAACCGATTGTCTAATACATATTTATTAGAATGCTATTTTTAATAAGTTTAATTTTAGTATTTAGTACTATTAATAACATTGAAGGTATTGATTAATTAGTTAATAATTAAAAAATAATGTCAATTTATATAAATTTTATAATTTTTTAGGAATACAAAAATTTGAAAAAATTTTGGATGGACAAAAAGATGACATTAGTAAATTTCCATTTTTAGTAAGTATTTTTAATGCAGTATTTCTTAACAGCTTTATTATTAACTAAAAAAATATGTTTGCTATGTATTTTTAGGTATCTTTGAGAAAAAATTCAACTCGTCATTTTTGTGGAGGATCTATAATAAACAAAAATTTTATTTTAACAGCAGCTCACTGTTTAAAAAAGTAAGAAATAGCAGAAATTAGCAGATTAAGGCCACTGTCTCTTTATTGGGATTTTTTTTTTTCATTTTTTTTTTATTTCATTATCTTATGTTAAAACATTTCAAGAATCTAAAAAACAAATTTCAAGCAAAAAAAAAATATGTTTTTTAGATATTTCGATTTTTATGGGTCGTAGTCATATGAAAACATACGCATTTAAAAACTTTAAACGCGTTTTTCTCAAAACTACTTTTTTGAAATCGGTTCCCACGCTAGCTCAAAAACTAATTGAGCTATCGACACGAATATTGTTTCATTTTTTTCGTTATTGCAATACCTAGTATGTGAACCAACAATATCATCTTTTTATGCATCAGAAAAATTTTTATTGTCCGTTTTAGGCGCATTTTTTAACGTCAAAAACTGCATTTTTCGTTTTTGGTTCACCAAATGGTCAATTTTTTGTATTTTTTGCTAAACGTTGGTTCACATACAAGAGGAAACTATAAAGATTAATATGCCTTTTTATTTTTTTGTTTTGATGCCTACAATAGGCGCTATGATGGGAACCGTTTTTCAATTTTTTTTTCGAGCCTCTACTTTCACGCCATCTACAAACTGTAAAAAAAAAGCATATGAAACAAAAATTTTTTTATGTCATCTAGAATAGTTTTGTAATTATTTAAAAATAAATTTGTAAACTTTTATAATAAAACAGCTGAGAAAAAAAATGTTGAAAATCCTTTGAAAATCGTCATAAAAAAGAGACAGTGGCCTTAACTTATTTTATTAATTAAATGGTACTAAATAATTCAATAATTTTAATTTATCAGTAAAAATACTACAAATGTAGAAGTAATTGCCGATACAACAAATATAAAACATCCACAATCGATTCATGAAGTAGAAAAATTTTACATACACGAAGATTATAATAGAACTGATACTTGGATAAATGACATTGCTTTGATAAAAGTAATAATTTTTAAAAATTGAATTTTTAAATTTTGTATAATTAAAATTTTTTTAAATTATTTAGGTAAAAACGCCATTTAAAATTAAACCTGATGAATACGTTCAACTCCCACAATTTTCTAATTCTGAACCTGGTCAAGAAGCTACTGTTGTTGGATGGGGGAAATTGGTTTGTCTTAAGTTTATGCTGAAAATTCATTTTAAATAATCAATTCAATTTTTAGGAAAATAGCAGGAGTCCACACGTTCTCAGAAGTACTAAGACTTTCATTATAGATAATGAAAAATGTGCTTATTATTTTCGCCACAAAGAAGATCATATTTATTCAAATCACATTTGTACAAAACATCCAAATAAAGTAGCAGGACCTTGCAAGGTAAAAATAAAATAATTAAATAGTGTTTTTTTCATTCAAGTATAAAATATTTGCTCTAATTTTAGGATGATTCTGGTGGTCCTTTAATCATTGATGGAGAAATTATTGGTGTTGTATCATGGGGAATCGAAGGATGTGCAAGTCCTAAATATCCCAATATTTATACTAGAGTATCTATGTATGTGGATTGGATAAAAGAGCATATTTCAGAGAATGATTCAGATAATCAAATACTGTGATTAACGTTATCATTAATAATTTAAGCTTATTTTTAACATGTTTATTTTAAAAATTTTTTATATTTAATTTAATAAGCACTTTTATTATTTTCCAATAAATAACTTGGAGAAAATTTCGTATAATTATATACTATGGTGTGTGCTATATATATTATATACTTCGGCTAGCGACTCGTGTGACCAACTTATCATATCAAGGTAATATATTATATATATATATATACGAAATTCCCACCTAGATTTTTAATATTATGGAATATTTTTTATTTTCAATAAAACTATATTGTAAAAACACTTGAATATAAAGACTCACCTAATTTTATTTTCTGCAATTGATAAATCTTCTGCAGATTTGAGATCATTTATAGAATTCTGAAACATAAAATTAAAGTTTTTATTTAATATTATATTGTTTATGTAACTATTTAATGTAATAGAAATTTTGAAGAAAACATAAAATTGAATTACATAAGATTGGTTAGGAGGTCAAAAAATATAAGTGATCCCATTTTCAGCGTTGTTAATATTATGTTCAAATCATTCCATTGTTTTCAAATACCAAATTATTTTTAGACATAAATCGTTGTAAATGTCAATTAAAAACAGAATTAAAAATTTTAATTTGTTTATTTTTGCTAAAAAAAAAGGATTTTTTTGAACAAAGTTTAGTTTTAACTGTCAATCTTCTTTTAATAATCTATTCTTGATAATTTCAAGATTAATTTTTTTTAAATCTTCTGAATAATAGATAAATAAATACGCCAATTTCAATTAAATTATTATAAAAAAACAATAGTAACGAGAAATTGACAGCAGACTATTTATTGAATTTTGTATACTTTAAATTTAACATCTTGACAAAATTTTTTATTTTTAAATAACACAAAAATCTGAAGTAAGAAATAAGGTAAGTAAGAAATTTGTGGAAACTTGAAGCTTATACAATATTTTTGAGACCTATGAAACTATTTTAATTGTAATTTTGGTTGAAATTTAAAAATTGGTCATTTTTGGCTAATACCCCTTAGTCAGTTGATCCAAAAAGACCATTGAACCGATTTAGCCCCATCCGTAATGTGATCGAAAAAAATGTGTTTTCTCCCCACTGAGAAAGAGTCCCAAATCGCAGTATAGCAGTCTTGGCTTCGCCTTAGATGCTAATTAACGTGCGATCTGGGCCATTCTTTTTTTTCCCTTGGTTAAAAATGTACTATTCAGTCTTCAAAAAATTATTTATCATCCAAAAAAAAACATGAATTTATATTTTTTAAAAGTAAAAAAAAAGAAACAATGTAATAAATTTTATCAAAGTGACATTTTGTTTTAATTTATTTTTAGAATGTATTTAAAATAAATCCATGTTTTTCAATTAAATTTACATGTTTGCATGTTTTTAGAATAATAGTTTTTCCTTTTTTAATTTAAAGTAAAATTCTACATGTGTTTAAATAATCCCAGTTTGCATAAAATAAAAAAATATTAGGAAAAATTTTTCTATTTATGCATATGTAAAATTTAAATTTAGAAAAATATGAAAAATATAAAAAAAAAGTTCATTATTTTTGTAAGTATAGAATATTTTAAAAGTTTTTGTCGATTTTTTTATACGTATAAGATATTTTCTTTTTAAAATTTAAAATATTCCTTATAAGTTCCTAAGTCTTAGAAACAAACAAACTTTAATTTCTAAAAAGTTCATAAGTCAAGGAGTCATTTTAAAATACTTTTTTTTTAAAAGTTAACTTTATGCACATAAAATTACAATGTCTTTAAATATTTTATGAAAGTTAACAATAATATTCTTTAGGCCTATATAATAACAAAAGCTTTAACTGGTTATGTAAAGCTTTAACACAAAACTTAACTTACAAGACCTTATAATCTCCTTCTATAATCTCTAATGTTTTAGGAAACATGTATTAAACAACAATATTATGTGAGAAAATACAAAAGCCATAATATAATGTTAGAATTTAGAGAGTGAGAGAGAAATATATATAAAGTAAGTAATATGTATGAAGAAAAGATAACTCAACCACAAAATCCTGAAACATACGTTTAGTTTTAGCATAATACGTTGACATCTTGTTTTAACTTTTGTTTATGTATGTATCTTTCATGTGATTGTTTTAGACTCTATACTCTCCTAGTGGACATTAGTTACATATGCTGTGCTTTTGCCTTTCATTATTTATAGAGAATACGTGATTTTGGGAGAAAAAAAAGTCATGACATTTCTTATTTTCAAACATATTTTTGCAATTTTAGCATTTATTATTCAACTATAAATATAAGTATTAAATATTTATAGATGGATTTTGGAATAATAATCCAGTAATTTAGATCCTATTCTCCTCACAACTGAATAGACTTAAATTAAAGTAATTCTTTATTTTTACAATTATTCAGCCAAAATTCGGGAATACAGCTCATTTAAAGGTTACATTGACTAGATGGACTGACCAGTATAAAATTGCCAATAAATTAGTAAACTTTAAAAAAGAAAACTACTTTTATTATTTTTGATGCAATAATATAAGCTATAACTTAAATATTTATTTTATTCATTATATTATAATTATATATAATACTTTTGATTAGTTACCTATTATTAACACTAACAATTTATTGACTTATTACACATAGATACAGATAAGAGATTGTATACTTGAAGAGCTAATCAACCTACATATATACGACTGTACTATCTATATAGTAACAGCTTCCATGTTTTCACACTCTGAACATTGTTATACTGGCATATATATTCTCTCTTTGTATACAATAAATGTTTGTATGTACACAGTATTTAGACCAATTGATAATATACATATATATATATTTGCTAGTATTATATATATTTGTGATTGTCTTATTACATTTTGCGAAATTTTTTTGCTACCCCCATTTTTTTTTGGATATTTTGGTCATGAAAACCCCTCAACACCGAGCATTGAAATTTACCATTTAAATAACATGGGAATTTTGACTTTTCAGTTTCCAAAATTTTTTTAAACACTAGCTAACAGATAGAAAATAATGTCTCGACATATAAAAATTGATCTCCAAAATTTTAGAAGTCCCAGAACAACCCAGAAAAAAAATTTTTTAAAATCGTAATTTTCCCATTTAAAATACATTGTTTTTTCCCACAAAATATGTACATAGAAAGCTGAAAAGTCAAAATTCCCATGTTATTTTAATGTGAAATTTCAAGTGCTCAGTGGTATGGGTATTCAGTAGAGAAAACCAAAATCCTTGTAGCTGCGGGGTTCATATGACCAAAATATCAGAAAAAAATGGGGGGAGCAAAAAAATCTCGAAAACATAAAATAAGACACACTCTAATATATATAAATATATATATAATTACTGAATAAATACGCAAATAATACAGGTGTTCTTAACTCACCGGACCAAAATTTTTTTTCACCGGAATTTTTGAAAAATATTAATTTTAGCAAAAAATTTCTGATGTTCAAAAATTGTTTTTTTTTGAGGTTTTTGATTTTTAGGGCTTTAACAAGGCTTAATTATATCAAAACTGATGTACTTTTTATAAATACATATAATTAGAAAAAGGTTCCTTTTTACCTGGATTACCCAAAAAAAATTTTTATTATTTTTGGCCACCTTCGGTTTTATTTTTAGTGGTTTGAATTTTTTAATTTGACCAGAAATCAAGTTTGCTATAATTATATCTGCTCAAATTTTCCAAGAATGTTGGCCTATGTGTCAGACTGGCCTAAAATTTTTTTTGAGATTTGACATTCAATAAGAGCACCAATAATCAATTTTAGTCTGTTTAAATTAGCCAAAATCAGCTGAAATAGGGTCAGAAAAATTCTACATACGACTTTTAAAATCTTAATTTTTAACTCTAAATTCATAAAAATATGCTTTATTTACTGCCGAGGCTAATATATCAAAAATGCATACAATAGTAAGCAAATTTAAAATAAAAGTGTAAATTAATTTTGTAAATGTTATATTTGTCAACAAATTACAAAACTTTTCTTCAATTAAAAGTCAAAATAATGTGTATTTGTAAAATATATACATAAATATATAGTCAACAGTTGTATATATACATATATATATATGCATGAAATAAACTTTATAATACGATACAGAAATACAACAAAAACAAGAATAAGGATTTTGTCTGTTTGAAACACAACAAAAGTATATATATATATGTGTATATCTAAGGGATTAGTGGAAAGTTAATAGGTCTTGCATGTCAACGAGTGTCAGGGTAAGAGACATTCCAAAAGCAGAAACATGCGATGTTATACTGATTACTCTCTATCGTTTTGAGTATTCATATATATATATGCTTGATGGATTTTACAACAAGTAATGCTATATTTTATAGATAGTTTGATATGAAACATCTAGAGAATACAGAGAAAGACTGAAATGTGTCGAACGATGAATAGATTATTGAACAGGAAACCTAGAATGATGATTACTATCATGTAAATGCACTTCGTATTTATATTTATATGCACATGTTTTAAGGGATATATAAAGGATGTATTTTTACTATTTTTTTGCTTTTGAAGTACCTATACATTATACAACAATTAATGAAGACATTTTTTTCTTTCCCTTTTTTACAAATATTTTAAGCTTAAAAGTACTTTTTTTAGAGTCATGTTTGCGTATTCATAAATACGTAAAGTATATTGTACATTTTAAAAAATTTAAGATTCGTTTTGTTGACATAAAAAAATATTCTAAATTGCAAGTTTTGACCTTAACTCTAAGTTTTTTTTTGGATTCAGAGTGTTGTCATTATTAAACATGATAATAATAATTAATGTTAATAATATGCAGTTAAATTTGTAAGAGTAATAAAATAAAATTAATTTTTAATTAAAAAAAATGGTTAATAATAGTAAAATTTAATTTTTTCATTAATTTAAAATTATTTATAATTTTATAAAATCTTATCACGTATAATGTGGTATTAATTTTGGTTTTCATTTCTATACGTAAAGTAATTGACTGCAGTTATATTCAAAAGATCTTGAAATGAACATCGTTAAACGTGAGTAAAGTACAGAAAAGTCTACTAATGTTTCATGCATTCATGAGCTAATCAAAAATAAAGTTCATAAGCTTTTTTATAGACACAAGTCGTATATGGGTGCTTTTGACAGGAATTGTATATTTATTTATTGTATACGGCACAACACTAATTATCTTTTTTTTTTTAATTTTTTTATATTTTTATGTTTATTAAGGTACAAATACCTAACACTTTAAGTGGTACTGCTAAAAATGTAAAAATAAATTCTACAAATTATTCTTATGGGATTTTTTATTTATGCGGACAGTGCAGGTGAGTATGGTGACGACACGGACGGTGGTGGCGACATTTTGAGTGTATTATTGAATTAACTCTGTATTGAAGCAATTTTTTTGGGACCTATATACGTCATATTCATCCAACAGAAATTTTAAGTTCAAATTTTAAGCAAAATATTAATATCGAAAGTTTGGCATATTATGGACAATGGACAGTGGCGAAATTTTTAACAATGTAAAAAAATGTTTATTGTTTATTATTTATTACACGGTTCATGCGCACAGCAATTGTGGATTTCTCTGACGGCACGAAGGCGCACGAGGTCTGAAATTACATAAAACGAATGCATTCTAATCTATGCCTGGCAGCAGCTACCCAGCTTCAAGCTGACACGGCACAGGATTTTCGTGTTTGTATAACTCTTTGAAAAAATTAATTTTACATAAAAAAACATTTTTTTTAATCCTGTAAAGCATTTTTTAGTACATAAATGGGCACAATTCTCTAAATAACTGCAATTAAAAACTCTTAATAAAATGAAAACTCAAAATTATTCATTTTAACACCATTTTACCATTTTCTGGATTTTTTAAAAATGTTTTTACATCTATTTTATGAATAAAACATTAGTTATCAAAATTCACATTGGTGGCCCGAAAGCTGATTAGGACCTGAGCTTGTAGGAGAGAGGACATTTCAAAAGTATAACCCACTGTGTAAACCTAAAGCACGATTTGATATTTGATATGGAATTTCTCATACAGTTCTAACTTTTTATTTATGTTTTTAAAAAATTTCATGTTAAAATATCAAAATTTGAAACTCAAAGATTCAAATATCAAATTTTTTAAAATTTTTTGGCCTTATAACATATTTATATATATACTAGGGGCTCTGCCCCCTGCGCGCATCGCGCGCCAACCCCTGTAGAGTGATTAGAAAACTGGGTTAGTTATAAGAACGACAAAATTTTTTAAATTTTACAAATATGAGGTTAGAATTGCAATTCTAACCATAACCATGGTGATATTTACATAATTTATTTAAATAACAAAACTTTATGATGTAGTCATAACCATCGATTTCGGTTATGTTTAAAAGTTATTCTTCTCCTATATAGTTGCAAAATTTACATAGTTCTATTTCTATTCTTTTTACTTTTGTTGCTATCTTAATTAATTTATAATAATGAAAATAATAGTGTTTCTGTATTATTATCATATTGACGTTTTGCGAGAATTAGCCTAGGTCTCATGCGAAAGAAAAACTATTTTGGGTAAGAGGTCTTATGCAACCGCGACAACTTGGGCAAAAATGACTATTTTCGCCTAAAAGAACTATTTTGGCTAAGAGGTCTTATAAAACAGCGATTGTTTACACCACAAGGGCCACTTTGGCCCAAAATGACCATTTTGGGTAAGTGAACTTATGCAACAGTGATCTTTTAGGTAAACAGGGCCACTGTGGCCCAAAAGGTCCACTTTGGCCAAAAGGTTCAGTTTGTCCCAAAAGTCTCATGCGAAAGCGGCGGCATGGCAGCGGCGACAGCGTTTATAACTTTATAATATATGTATAGAGATATACATATTTATTTAATATTATTATATCATATTATAATTGAATAACGAGAAATCTTTAATATTTATAAATTTATTAAATTTTATGTTTAATTTTAGAATTATGTCAAATTTTGCTGACATACATACATAGTAATTATATTACGCATGAAAGATGTTGACTTTTTAAATAAGAGAAAATTTAATATTACTATAAATTTCAAGACAAAATATTTCAATCAACATAAAAAAACACCAACGGAAAATTTAAAAAAAAAAAAGAATTATCACTGTTTAACTTTTATATTTTTTCCGATTTCAGATAAATGTGAAAAAAATAATGAAAAAACATCAAGTATTTTTATCAGTTAATCTTAATTAAGTTATTTTTATTAAAATTTCTCTCCTAATACTAAACCTCGTGGAACCCCTTAGCAATTCTGAACACGATGACCTAGAAGTTAATTTCAACTGTCGATATTCAGGGTTTAGTAAATACCTAAGTATTTTCTTAAAATGATATAGTACTTTGCTTACACTCAAAGACTACCCATATTTACAGAATTTTTGCAGAATTAATTTATCTTCTATAAATAATAACGATTTCACTTTTTCGGAAAATTGCATTTGTTAGTAGTAGTTTATAAAATAATTTTAGTCAAAGAAAATTTATTAGCTTATGCTCTTTATTTTTCAGGTTTAGGACGCGAAAAAAAGGAGCTTTTCCTGTATCCGGAGATTTTATAATGTTTATACGACCGTCAAAAAGCTAAACATTTAGTTTTTTGCCTTTTCTAACCTCAAAATGAGTTTCTTTGGTGTTTTTTTTTCAAAACGATTTTTCAAACAAATTTTGAGATCAACCACATACCAATCGAATGATTCAGTTTAGAGATATAAATTTTTTAATGTATAAAATTATTTTTTTATTTTCTCATTTTTAGAAAATAATAATGTAAAATATTTTAGTAAATTTTTTCTGTTTATAAGAGATTGAAAATTTTTTCTATCATTATAGCAATTTTTTTTTAAGGGAAAATTGTGTGAAATCTAGCATCAACTACGAACGGATCACAATATGCCGGATACGCATGACTAGGAACACAAGATTCGCAAATTCCAATGGTCATCCCAGTGTATGGGAATAATAGTTGGTTCTATTGAATTCCATTTTAAATATCTTTGGGAGGCAATACTGTAAAACGCGGTTCTTGGAAATGTGTCAGATTCGACGAAAAGATACGAAACCCACCTGAACTTTAGTGCCTCAAACCGGAATTATCTTCTTCAGTTTGGGACGCGCAATCTAGGCAGTAATCTTAGGATACAGTAAATAACTACTTGGACGGTATATTTTACAGAACGTATGTTGGATGTTGCTTAAGTCTATTTCGTTTAAAATTCTGACTTTACCCTGGCCTAGATATTTAAATTCTAATACGTTTTTTATACTCAAAACTTAATCTTACTTAAAATCACTTGACCTTATTTAAAATTTTAGAATGAGAGTTCGTAATTATACAACGTAATTTTAATAAAATTAATATAAGAATAAATTAATAAATAATTTATGATAAAATTTTAGAATTAATAATTTTTAAGTGTAACGTGATTAAAAAATTACCTTAAATAATTATAAAACGTGTTCTATAAAATAATTAAAAGAAAAATATTTATAATCTTTTTTATTTACTCTATGATTATATAAGATATCAAGGTATATATAACGGTGTAAAAAAATTTTGATCATAGAGCATATTAATATTTTAAATCAAGAACCCATCGCAAAAATTTTAAAATGCACAAAAAAATAATTTTTTGCTTTTTATTATTAGCATTAATTTACGCTGCTACAATTGAAGCCGATAATCAATGTTTGGAAAATGGATCAACTGTAAGTTAGTTATATAGAAAATAAAATTTTAGATAAAAAATTTACTTTAAAATATTTTTTATTTTAGTGTCGTTTAGATCATGATTGTTGCAGTGGCCATTGTAATGGTAACTTATTAATTGGATTAAAGGAAGGAAAATGTGGTGAACATTTTAACGTTGAATGCGAATTAGGAGCTTGCTAGTAATCATTTGAAAAAACGTATAAAATTTTAATTTACTATCATATTACTATTTTGTATTTACACAATTTCATTAACATTATTTATTACATGTATCGCAGATTTTTTAGTTAAGCATAGTAACATTAATTATAAATTTATAAGATTTTTTAATTTATTAAAATTTAATAAGGGAAGAAAAAATGTTTATTATAAATTATTTAACCTTATCAATCATTTTTAGAAATCATTGTTATATTTTCATAATAATTAAGAATATTCAAATGATTGAAGTTTATTATGATAAAAGTACTTATAAATAGCTCCAACAAGCCTACATTATTCATAATACACGTAAAAAAAAATTCAAGATGAATTTATACATAGTTAAATCATAAAAATTTGCCTTTTAGTGAATTGAAAATCTGTAAAAATATTATTTTTTTCTATATTTATTACGGAAGTGGAAGCTAAACTTAGGTTTCTGACAAAAGATTCTCAAAAAGTGAATTATTCATATTATTTTCTTTGTACACAGGCCAATAAAACTTATGTTTTTCTTAGCTCAAAAAGCACACTATATCAATAAAATCATCAACTGCTTATGAAGAAATTTCAAAGATTTAAATTTTTTAAGGAAATCAATGAAAAAAAAGGAATTGAACGCAGAATCTTATTGTTTAGCGTACTTTGAACTACTATTTTTTAATCTTTATTAAGTATACCATCCTGCAAATGCTGAAAACGTTAGTTAAACAAGTATTTCCCCTTTTGTAGTATAGGATTTATTAAAATACCAAATTGAAAAAAAAATGAAATTGATAAAGTACTATTAAATTTGTTTCATTTGTGTATAAAAAAATTTTTATTTCAAAAGTAACAATGTATTTATTTCAATAATATAATTCAAGTAATTTATGTTAAGCATGTTATTGATTCTTATTAACGATTAAACGAGAATTTGTTTTAAAAATTGATGTTATGAAGGAGTTTTTGAACTCACTAACGCAAATCTAAATACAAGAAGAAATGTCAACTGCTTGTAGATATTATTTAGAATTGGAGAATCCTTTCTAATTTAATAGACAAATAATTTATCGTATACCTTCAGTTTGCCTGCAAGAGCCTTATGAATCTTGTAAAATATATATATATGAATAAATACCCCATCAATTGAACATGTTCCATGTTTAAAACTAATATATCCTTATACGCCCTTAAAAAATTTATATTCACTGGGCTAGGAAAGCAAAAATTAAACGTACTTCTTTTCTTCTGTTTGTTTTGTATAAATAAACTATCTTCTCTCATCAGTAATTAAATAAGATCGAATTTTATTTGAAATTTTTATTTGAAATTTTTTTTAAAATTAAGTAATTAAAATTAAAATAATTTCTAATAACTCAAATTACTTTATCTGTATGACTAAAAAAATTATTTTCCGCTGCATCATTCATTTGTATTACAAATAAAGGGAAGCTCTATCTTATAACGAAAAAAAATACAAGTCTTGTGGAGACAGTATCTCAAAAATGTAATATCAAATTGCTTTCATTTTTAAAATTTTTTTGTCATCAAGTAGACAAGGACTTTGGTACACACCTCCGCGACGTATAGCACATACTTTGGCTTACGTATGGCAGAAGATTTTTATTTTTTTATAAAAAATAAAAAATTTACTTGGTTCGGGATTTGAAATAAAGACCCTCCTTAAAATGTAGTAGAAGGGCTGGGTTTGTTTCGCGTCACTTTTTGCTCACGACACCTGTTAGTGGTGGCGGGGGTAACAGATGTCAGTTGCCTGATAGGTTATGTCCAAGATGGCAGCCACACATGCGTGATTTAAAGATGGTGACCCCTGTGATACAGTTTCACTAGAGGACACCGCCATTTTTTTTATGAATGATCCCTTTCCCCATTTTTAAAATTATAAGTTGGTAGCCGTGCAATTGCACAAGGATATTTTGTGTATATAATACAAGATGGTGGCCATGCTATTTTATATATGCAATATAATAGGGCCGTCGTGAAATGGGACTATTTATTTTTTTGGCTATTTTTTTATATTCAATATGGCTATCATATGCTTAGATTATATAGCAAATAAGATTATATACTCTATTTGTGTAAAATTATCTACATGTTAACTTACCTGAGCTTGCTTAGGTATGTTATAATCTATATAATTATAATAATAATAATAAAATAGTATACGAGTGAATGTATCTATTATTCTTAATTTACTATATATACATATTAACAGATGCATGCAATCATATACTATACATTTATGTTATAAATTTTATTCTTATTTATGAAACAAACAAAAGTGAAATTTATCTTAGCGAGAGAAAATAATAAGACGCCCTCTAATGTTAGTAAATAAAACTATAATTTTTTTAATATTAGTTATACCAAAGGACCTATTCTATTGGCAAAAAAAATTATGCAAACGCCGCGAACGGTTGTACAATGAACTATTCAATATGGCGCAGACAAGCGGTGTATTATTATTGTTTATTATAGAAAAATATAGGAAATCAATTGTAATATTTAATTAATAAATTATTAATTAAATTTTTATTGAAAAATTAATGCACAATAAAACATGAACTTTTCTCCTAGTCATAGAAAAAAAAGTTATGTGTACAAGTGTTGTGTAAAAACGTGCAAATCAAAAACTGATAACAATACTAACATAAGTTTTCACAAAGTTCCTGATTTTGGAGTTGCTAAAGTTAAAAGGCGAAATTTTTTTGGTTGTTTTGAAGAAGTAGACAAAAGGCGAGAGTGGCTAAGATTTTTAGATTTAGAAAAAGAAAAATCTCATAAAAGATTGTATGTTTGTTCTTTACATTTTGCAGTTGATGATTATTATTTTCCAGGTTATTTTTTATTATATTTTTTGATTTTTTTGAAATTTTGAAAAGTACTTTACCTTATAATAAAATTTTTATTATTTAAAACAGATATTCATGCAGGAAAAAGAATCTTGAAATCGACGGCTGTTCCAATATCAGTAAAAAAAACAATAACTGTGGATAGACAAAAAAGAGCCGTATGTATTTATTATAACTTTTTATAAATAATAATCCAGACAAAGCTAAATATAAGGTTTGAAATAATTAATTTTCAGACTCGAAGAAATTTGCTAAAAAATATGGACAATATTAATTTGCAAAAAAATAAAATCAAAAAACCAGAAAAAGATACTAAAGAAAATAATGACAGTCTAAGTGGAATTGGTTTACTTAATGAAGAGGCATTAAATTCTAATAAATCAATTATTGAAGATCCACAGACATTGTCAAATGCAGTTAATAATTTAGAATCTGACGAAGATAAAAATGAGTTTGATATTAGCCAAATTCTTTTATTAGATGAACCAGAATGTCATGATTTCGACTGCGAGAGTCAGTACTTAACTGAATGTTTAACCAATGATGCAGTCTTAGTAGATGCTGAACTGATTAATGAGCCAATTTTAAAGGTGGATAAAAATATTCAGGTTACCAGTGGTGATTTCCTTCCTGCATTTTGTGGAATTATTAAAAATGAAAAAGATCTTATGACTATGTGCAACATAAAAAGCTTTGCTATTTTAAATCAACTTACAAATTTAATGAAAAAAATATACCCAGATAAAAAGAACCATATATTGAATGTCAAAGAACGTATAATAGTTACAACTACAAAACTCAAATTAGATGTTACATTTGCAGCTCTTGCTTGTATTTATAATGTTGAAAATCCAGTAACTATAAGAAATGTTTTTTATGATACTTTAAAAAAGTTGGCCAGAATTTTGCAATCCGTTGTTAAACGAGTGTCAAAAGAAGAGATTCTTCGAAACATGCCAAAATCTTTTTCTCAATTTGTAAAAACAACTTCTGTCCTTGATTGTACTGAAATTAGAATAGAGAAACCCAAATGTCTTAAATGTCAAATTCGATTCTACTCTAATTACAAAAAAGACTTAACAGTAAAATTTATGACAGAAATTACTCCTGGAGGAATTTTAACTTTTGCAAGTGAAGCTTATGGAGGAAGAGCATCAGATAAATGTATATTTGAGCAAAGTAAAATTTTAAATTATTTGGAAAGTTCAAGAGATGCTGTAATGGTTGATAAAGGATTTTTAATTGATGATGAATGTCAAATGGTAAGAATACAGTTAATAAGACCACCCTTTTTAAGAAAAAAAAAACAATTTTCATCGGAAGAAGCTATTTTTAATAAAAATGTAGCTGCTGCTCGAGTACACGTAGAGAGAATGAATCAGCGAATACGTCAATTCTCAATTTTAAATCACAGACTGCCTTCATATTTACTCAATTATATTGATGATATCTTTTTGGTTTGCTGTGGTTTTGCTAATTTAGGCACTCCTATTCTTGCAGATGATAAGTTTTAAATTTTTTAAAATTATAATTAAATTTAAAAAGTTTAAAATGTTTAAAATTATAATTTTAAAAAATTTTAAACTTATCTGTGATTTTATTAATCTGTGAAATAATGAGAAACAAAAAATAAATAAATGGATTATTCATACAAAAAAATTTCTAATTTTATTTTATTAAATTTATTGATAAAAAACACATAGATATATTATCACTCTACAAAAATTTTTTTTTTTCATTGAATGCTTTTAATAAAACACATAATATAGAGGCTTCATAAAGTACATCATAATGAACATCAAAATTTTTAATGTATATCAACATTATTTTACTTATTTGAGATTTTTTGCAAAAATTTGTATTATTTTAAAAAAATATTCAAAATACCTTAACTTAAAATTATTTAAAAATTTTATTTTATGCTCTTTGGAAAACACATATTTGGTGAAGCATACGTTCAAAATAAATTTTTTTAAGTTTAATCAAGAAATTTTTCATGAACACATTATCAAATTTCACTTCTATGATTTTAATAACGTTTGACACATTAGAGTACACAACAAAGTCACATTTCTCTAAGTTCAAAACGGCCATACCAAGTTGAACTTGTCCATAATATTTATGGCGTTTTTTTAAGCTTAAACCATTTTTAGATTTTACCAAATAACTACATTTTTCTAATAATGTTTCATCGGTGACATCAGGTAGCTCAAAAGGACACTTTATTTCTAGCAATCGATCAATCTTTCCGTTGGAAATAACAATACCATCAGGTGAATATGCCAGCCATGGTTCCAATTTAGAAACAACTAAGCCACATTCCAAAACAAAAATATTTTTAGTTGCAGTGTAAATGTCTCTAGCAGCATTTTCATATTTCAAACCGTGGTTTGTATAATTAGATGTAAAAGACTTTGGCCAAAAATAACTGCTAATTTTTGAAACCCATTCATCTTTGGAATAAGTAAATAAACCGTAGCATCTGCTACCGGTTACTCGAAATTGTCTTTCAGCCTTCCATACAGACAATAGTTTAAATGTAAGCATAGCTATATTCAACACATCTTCGCATTTTATTTTTTCATTGAAAACAGCTTTACAGCAATCTTGTAAATCATATTTTAGGCTCTGTAAGGATTTAATTGATTCTGATTCAAATGATTGATTAATGATCTGTGTCAAATATTTTTTAACATCTTCAGTAGCTGATGCTGAATTAGCGCTTTCAATATTTAAATTCTGGCTCCCTGAAGGAATGTTTTCTATGAATGCCAAAGGTTGTCTAATTGATACCGCAGATCTGCTATTTGTGCTATCAAATTCTCTTACATCTACAACTTTACTTGTTTCAGGTTTATTTGAAGGTTGTTGTAATTTTTCTTGTCTATTATAGTGACAAGAGATGCCAGTTGTTTTATCGCAAGTTATTAAATCTCTAAAACATTCATCTAGGACACTCTGCTCGAGCTCTTCTAACCTATCTCGTTTTATTCCACAAAATGTATGGACAGGAGCAGCTTTAAATTGTTCAACAATTGGCATTTTATTCTGTGACCAAAAGCATTCTTGATCAGTTGATGAAATAAGATCTAACTTTTTAAGATCACCAAACCTACAAAAACAATAATTATTTTTACATTTGCTTTTTTGTATCAATCTAAGTTTTTAATAAATTTAAAAAAGAATAATTTGATTACCTGTTACAAAAAAGTAAAGTTGCCACAACATGTTTGCATGACTCACTAGACCCGGCTCTACATGAACAATGTATCCTATCAATGTGCATGTAATTTACCTCGTCGTCATTATTGTTTAAATCAGCATTATTAATAAATAAAATTCCTCTTATCGTGTGAGGATCATCTGCATGATGACTTGTTTGTACACAACTTGCATAAATATTTATTTGAACATCACTTTTATAAGTTGCTCCACATTGGTTTAAAAACTTAGAATTTAAAATTCTTTCGCCTTCAATCATATTTTTTGATGATGGACTAGCATTCGTATAATTACATAGCTCATTTAGCGCCAAAATTAACATTTTTTTTATTTATTTTTTAACAAAATAACTAAAATTTGCAAAAAACACACAAGTAAATAATACTTTAGTCACCGCTTGTTGTCGCCATATTGAATTTTTTTAACAGCGCCACCGCAACTACGGTGGTAGTTTTTTTTGCCAATACGTGCGCCACACGTCGGCAGAGCGTTTTGCCGAACATCATGTCACCCGAACTTCACTTGACGAAACAGTACAAAAGTACATGATCTGTATAGTTTTTCGTTCTTTATTCTTTGATAAGCCTTATTTTTCAGGATTTCGAATGGCACTTAATCTTATCAAAGATATTAAAACTACGGCTACAAAAAGTGTCTAAATTGACAACTTCTTAGATGTGTAAGAATTTGCTATTTGCCAGTCATGTAGCCTAAAGCTAACATGTAGTTATCATGAATAATTCCTGTGCTTATATTCAAATTAATGAAATAATTAAATTTTTGAAACACAAAATTTATTATTTGACCGATTTCGGGTATATTTGAAAAAGATAATGAAAAAACATCAAGTATTTTTATCAGTTAATCTTAATTACGCGCTTCCTTATTTTGTGATGATTAATAATAACAATATGAAAAAGCGCGTTATTAAATTAAATAAAAATTATTATTATAATGACTTAACGAAACGATAACTTCATAATGTTTGATCATATTTAGATAAGTGCTTCTTAAGTACGTAAATATTGTGATTAGAAAAAAATTCTTTTATTTATTTTAAATGATATCTTTCAATAAAATAAAATTTTGATTACGTTAGATGTTTAAACAAGCGTAATACAATCACGCTATTAATCTTTGATCATTGGAAATTGTAAACAGTGATGATTCGTTTTTGAAAAAAATTTTCCGATGGTGTTATATTTTTATTAAAATTTCTCTACTAATAACAAACTTAGCCGAACCCCTAAATTTATATCTTCCAACCACGAAGACACAAAGAAATCGTTATTATTTATAGAAGATAATTGGTAAAAAAGTAAAATAAGAGTTTTTTGCGAGTGAATGTTTTTTAATAATTTACAAATTTTACACGTTTCGAAGCATGCAGCTTTCTTTTCAATACTAAAAATAATAGTTTCATATTACAATATATAAATATAATATTTATAAAACAGTATAATTACAAATCATAAATAATTAGGGGTGTGCGGTTACCCGAATATTCGGGTACCCGCCCGAAAGACCGATTTTACTTTTTTCGGGTCGGGTCGGGTCGGTCTTCGGTTTTACCCGAAAAGCTTCAGGGGTCTGAAGGTATAGTTTTTAGGTGGGAAATTTCCCTGGCATTACGATTCTATCATCCTTTTTGCGGAAAATTTCCATTCGGTCTTAAAAATGAGAATAAAAGGGTCAAAAAATGACTTTCTAAAAAAAAGGATAATTTTTATTAACTTTCAGTTATTATTTATTTTTTTATGTAAATTAAATAAATAAATAAATAAATTTGCATTTCAAAGGTTGGTAACCCCCTCTCCCCTTTCACTTGCCAACCCGCGTCAGTTTTTGGACTTCACTTAGAAATTATTATACGAATAACGTGAATTTCTATCGGGATGCAGGAGGTCTCAAAAAATTTATAATAAAAAAATACACCTAAAAAAAATTTTACATACAATTTCGAACGCGTTTCAATGATAAAAATTCAAAAAACGCATTTTTGGACGCATTCTTCGAGACTTATGAAAAACACATTTTTCTAATTTTTAGGAAAGAAGTGTCTATGAGTACTTTTTGAAATTCCGTAAAAAAATTGGCAAATAAAATTTTATTGAAAAGAAATTAATCATTTGATTCTTTGGGGAAAAACGCATATTTCTCTTGTTAATAATATTCAAATAAATTTATTCAAAAACTACAGAACTTTTAAATTAGGTCTCCTTAAAAAAAAAAATTAAAAATTAAAAATAAAAAATTTAAATTGGGACCCATTAAAACGACAAAAATCGATTTTTCTTCTATAAAACGTTCTCAAAAGCCAAAATAAATGTTTTCATCAGATTTCCGGGGGAAAACTATGAATTTTAAAATAATATAAAACACGATTTAAATCCATTGGAAAAATCTTAAGTTTTTAGTAAATACCAATTTTAAAGGAGGCTAAAAAAACTTTCAAGAGCTATCGTGTGGGCTTGAAAATAGATCTTTTTGTCTAAATCCAACGAGAAACTTATTTTTTTTCTTATATTTTCGAGTTCTGCAGGCGCATTGGAAACTCCAAATACTTAGAAAAAAAACAATTCTATAAAAAGTATAATCCTGTAAATAACTAAACATATAAAAAAAAATCAAAAAGCATTTAAAAATATAGTTTTGGATTTGTTTCTTAGAGTCACATGTATATCGTGAAGTTCTAAAAGAGGCCTAAAAGTTAATTTAGCAATCATGGGATTAATAAAACGGTAAAAATAAAACAAGAAAAATATATATGGGCCATTTTGTCAAAACAGTCACATCCTTTTCCACAACACAGTTTTTGAAATAAATTAATCCGCAATAGATCATTTTTTTATTGAACCCTCTAGTTTTCAATGTCTTATGGTACTTTTTTATTATGAATTACCCAGCTGCAAAATGGCAGTTAAACTATCGAGAGCTAAAATCAAAAAATCAGAAGAAATTAAGAAAAGATAAAAAATATTTTTTTTGTATAAAGTTAGTTTTCTCATAATTTTTATTTTGGAAACGAAAAAATTTAGACCACTCAGGTAATAAAATACGACCATATTTTTAAAAAATTTGCGAGAGCTGAGAGTTTTAATTTTGACTGCTTATAATTTAGAAACTAAAGTTCAAAAATATAAAAGTGAAAGTGCAAAATTGGCTGCTTTTTAGTGTAGAATAAGTAGAAAACATTTAAGAATATTCGCCAAGCAGTTTCCAATTCAGCAATTGTTGGGTTTTGAAAAAATACTAAATCTAAAATTTCTCCATGAATAATCTTTAAATTTTCAACAATTATTCTGCACTAAAAACCCAATTTTGCAATTTTACTTTTATATTTTTGACCTCTAGTTTCTGAGTTATAAGTAGTCAAAGTTCAAATTCTCAGCTTTGGCAAAATTTTTAGAGGAATCATCGTGATATTATAATTACCTCGGCGGTCTGGGTTTTTTTGTTTTCAAAAATACAAAATTATGAGAAAACTAACTTTATAAAAAAAAACTATGTTTTATCTTTTCTTGGATTTTTCTGATTTTTTAATATCAGCTCTTAATGGTACAGCTATCATTTTACAAAAGAGAAGTTCAAAAACTGACGCGGGTTGGCAAGTGAAAGGGGGGAGGGGGTTAACAACCTTTGAAATCTGAGTTCTTATGAAAATACTACTTGCTAAATCTATGGTTTTTTAAATTAAATTGAGTATTAATATACTTAAAAAAATAGATTTTCAAGACGATTGTTTTATTTTTTATTATGAAATTCCTGAATTTATTTGGGAATAGGTTTCATTATTTTTTATGATTAAAAAAAATAGCATACTAAGTATTAATTTGAAAAAAATGCAAATTTATTTATTTATTCAGACCCCTGAAGCTTTTCGGGTATAACCGAAGACCGACCCGACCCGACCCGAAAAAATCCAAGACCGCCCGAAGCTTCGGGTCGGGTAACCGCACACCCCTATAAATAATACTTACAAAAATAATAAAGTTTTTACATAAAAATACAAAAAAATGTGTTAGTCAACAAAGTCTATAGTATAACCTGGAAAATGTTTTTTTTTAAATTAACTAAACTAATAACATTTGATAAATACAATAATTTATTATATATTCTTTATGTAACATACCAATAAAGTTTGATTTTATATAAGTTATCCATTTGGAATAAAAATTTAGTAGAAAAAATCGCAAAGAATTGTAAAAAAGCTAAGGCTTTTTTATTTCAGGCACGAACACATATTTATTGAGTATTTTCTCTTTAATAACCTTGATAGTATCCACTTTCTCATAAATTGAAAACTATTATTTATTATTAACATGTTATTCAAAGTATATAAATACTTTATTAAAAAATTAAATTAAATTTGGGTCAAAGAAAAATTTAATTTTTATTTCCCATATTCTTTAAAAAGAATATATTAACATTTTTTTAATTACCATAATCAAATTCTACCTGTGTGCCTTAATATATTAGTTTTTAGAGAAAAGATAATAACAAATTTTTTAAAAGCAATGTATGCTTATTGTAAGGTAATTAAAAGTCAATACTGCTGAAAAACAAGTACCAGTTTAAATTTGAGTACTTAATTTAATAGAACTTACTATATCATCTTTTTAAAAATTTTGCGTAAAAATAATAATAAAAAATAATATAAATTTACAAATTTATATAAGATTATTTATTATTTTTATCCACGTTTTTAAAAAAATAGTAAAAAAAGTTTGAAAAGTTGTTTTAAATTACGCGCTTAAATTTAAACTAGAAGACTTTCAGTAATATAGTTAGAGTCTGCTAGTCGGCTGCTAAGTTAATGGCTGTGCTTATAAATTTGTTATTATTTTTTGGTTTATTTTAAATTCTTTAGTGGATATAGTTAAATAAACAAAAGTTTGATTCAGACAAGTATAAAAAGTTTTAATATATTTTTTTAATTTATGTAAAGAACGTAATTTCTTTGTTTTTATCTTTCAGAATTAGAATTATGTTTATGGCAATACATATTATACAAGTGATGATTAAAATGATATCACCAAATACATTTGTTAATATATCCTTTCAAGTAATATTTTAAATATGTACTAAATTTTATTTTTATTTCTCTAGTTGTTACTGATATTTGCTTTTTTTTTAGGGTTTTTAAGTTCATTTTTTGGCACCAGGAATCAGTGTTTTTGTGATTAGCTGACAACATCAGAATGAAGCTTAGCTGAGTTGGAGAAGGCACAACCAGATGCTGTAAAACAAGCTTTGAACCAAGCTTCTTTTTTATTCATCGAGTTGTTCTAGAAAATTACTAATTTTAGTTCATTTTTAGGTATTATCGGAAATCAGTTTTTTGGACATTTATCTGCAAGGACTTGATAAAATCACTTGAAATTTAAATCCATGAAACTAGATCTGATTTAAAAAAACCTGGTCTAAGGGATTTTTTATTCATCGAGTTGTTCCAGAAATCTACTATTTTTAATTCATTTTTAGGTATTTTAAACCAGTTTTTTGGACATTTCTCTGCAGGGACTTGATGAAATCACTTGAAATTGAAAACCCTGCAAGTAGATCTGATTTAAAAAAATGTGGTCTAAGGGATTTTTGATTCATCGAGTAGGTTCTGAGATCTTGAGGATACACTTTCTTGAACATACATCCCTACACACACCAAGGCAATCTAAGCATTTAGAGGCATCGGAATGACCTGGGGACCAAATTTCTCCACGAATTAGACAATTTAGAAACTTTTCCCTTTTTTGACCTGACAAACTTATAAGGCACGATTTCATCTATGTATTGCATACATAGGGTGATCGTGCCTAAAAATTATTTAAAAATAAACTGTATAAATATATTATATGTGTACATATTGACGTGAAATTATGTTACTTATATAACAGCAACAGAGATAAAGTGCATAAATTTGAAAAATTATTTAATTAAATGACTAATTATGCCATCTTTTATGAGTAATAACTATGCAAAAAAGTAAAGGCTTAATAGTTTTGGCACTAGCGTGAGCACTAGCACGAGTGCTCGGCAAAGCCGGGCACGAGTGATATGTGTTCACGCTATTGTCTAAAATATTTTGCCCATGGAGGTTACGATATTTTTTGCCCTCATAGACGTTAAACGAAAGCAGAAAAATCTATGAAAAATCTACGCACGAGTTTTACGCCCGGGAGAGCTAAAAAACAGATAACTGCCACTATGGTATGAAAGTAAACAAAAATATAAACAATCTATTATATTATTATGAAAGGATGCAATTTAACATCTAAGTATAAATTGTTTTCACATATATTTTTTCATTTTACTAGATTCAACTGCGCTTCGCGCACAGATTGATGATTTGAGTTATGAAATGTTTGTAATTCATGAAAACAAAAAATTTATATGATTACAAAGAGTGAGAATTTAGAGTAAATTTCAAAAATTTTAAATAATATAACCTACATTTACTTGACTGATAACCTCTCAATTCGTATTATAATATGAATTTAAAATTTTGTATAATACAATGTTTGTTTACATTATTGTGAGAACCAATCAGAATGACTTTATTGCGATTACACCTAGCAACCGTTGCGATGAGTAATGTCTTTTTTAGGATAGGATAGGATAGGATGTAATGAAAACAGATAAGGTTTAAACAATCTATGAGAATCTTCTTGTTTATTTATAGAATTTGTTTGCATGTTTATATGTAATCTTTCACTGATTCTTCTTTTGTGGAAAGATGCTTCATGATCTAGTATCTTGAAATTTTGCCAATCAAAGCTATGTCTAGTACTTTTATGATGTTTTATAATTGGGGTCATCATCATTTATAGTGTATAAAGAATTATCATTGAATATATTATATCTGGTTGGTCGGTCTTGGATCTAGTCAACATGTTATGTAAATTGCCTTGTTTGCGTTTTTTATTCAGTTCTTTTAGTTTTTCAACACCACTTTCATGTTCGTCAATTCTTACAAGAATAAGATGCATTACACTCATTACAGTTAATTTAATACACTACTTTAGGGTGATCACCTTTATTTAATTTATCTTTGGCTTTAATCACAATATTATTTAAATTGTTTGGTATCCAAGGTATAACAATAATGCTGTGTTTCTCTAGAATTCTTTGTATACTTTGAAAAAATCCAGGGACATATGAAATGCTAACTTTTATTTTTTTTAACATGATATTCCTTTTTATATAAATGACGCTGTTGTTGCAAATGTTATTATTAATCCTATACTTTATGTAATCGAATCTTTTTTTAACGTAATAGTTTATAAACTTGATAGGGTGGCTATTAAGTATTGTTTGACAATATTCAAATTCTCGGTGATGAATAGGATCAGATAATAAAATGGCTTTATCAATTAAGGCTACGGATGGAGCATGAAAGTTTAAAATTAGAATTGATAATAAAACACTCAAAATAAATTTACTATTGTTATAAGTAAATTTTTTGTGTTTATAAGAGATTGGAGATTTTTTTCATCACGCAATTGAGGAGGCAATCTTAGAATGTAGTAAATACTTGGAGGTATATGTTAAAGAACGTATGCCGGATGTTGCTTTTTAGCTTAAAATTATAAGTCTATTTCATTTAGAATTCTGATTTTACCTTGGCCTAGAAATTTAAATTCTAATACTTTCCTTATACTAAAAACTTAATTTTCCTTAAAATTACTTGACATGATTTAAAATTTTAGAATGTGAGTTCGAAATTACACGATGTAATTTTAATAAAATTAATGTAGGAATAAATTAATAAATAAACATAAATTTATAATAAAATTTTAGTTTTAATAATTTTTAAGTGTAATGTTATTAATTAATGACCTTAAATAATTTTAGTACGTGCTCTTCAAAAGTATTAAAAGAAAGTTACTTATGATTTTCTTTATTTACTTTATGATTATATTAGATATCAACGTATATATAACGGTGTAAAAAAAATTTGATCATAAAGTATATTACTATTTTAAATCAAGCATCCATCGCAAAAATTTTAAAATGTATAAAAAAATAATTTTTTGCTTTTTATTATTAGCATTAATTTACGCTGCTGCAATAGAAGCTGATAATCAATGTTTAGAAAATGGATCAACTGTAAGTTAATATAAAGAAATAAACAATTAAATTCTGAATAATTAATTTACTTTAAAATATTTTTGTATTTTAGTGTCGCTTAGATCGTGATTGTTGCGATGGCCATTGTAATGGTAATTTATTAATTGGATTAATGAAAGGAACATGTGGTAAATATTTTAATGTTCAATGTCAATTAAATCCGTCAGCTTGCCAGTAATCATTTAAAAAAATGTATAAAATTTTAATGTATCATTTTACTATTTTGTATTTACATAATTTCATTAACATTATTTATTACATGTATCAAAGATTTTTTAGTTAAGCATAGTAACATTAATTATAAATTTATAAGATTTTTTAATTTTATTAAAATTTAATAAGGGAAGAAAGATGTATATTATAAATTATTTAACCTTATCAATCAGTTTTAGAAATCATTTTTATATTTTCATAAGTACCAAGTCGTCTCAACTTAACATGAGTAGGGGATTCTTTGACGAATATTTTAAATTTTGATGTAACATTAAAGATATAATAAATGATTTTTCTAATTTCCTAATCTACATTTACCATTAAACTTTTCTACCAAATAACTTCCTGAATCTTATTTTTTTCGGTTAACGATCTGAAGTAACTAAATTCTTAATTTTTAATCTTTTATATCGAATTAATGAAATATTGCGAGTAAAAATTTAAAGTGTTTAATACCAGATATAGACAAAATTTAAGTAAGTAAAACATAAAAAGTCTTTCTAACGTAAATTACTCTGAAAATAAAAAATGAACAAAGTAGTGTGTTATTTTGTCAAAATTCCCGAATACCGGCCTCTTTACAAAAATCAAAAGTGGTCTATCAGAGATAGTAAAAAAATTGAACTACTTTTTTATCAAATGTTTAAATTACTGTTAAAATTAGAATTTTTCGCATATGCCCATAAAAGTAAAGAATGGCTCAAATCGCACGTAAATTACTATCTGAGGCGAAGCTTTTTTTATGGCCCTAGGTCATATGCGATTTTTCTGTGTCAATGGCAAGAAAAAATTTTTATAAGCTTCAAGTTTCTAAAATTTTTTACCTTCAATATTTCTTAAAATCGTTTGTGAGATATGGCGGTTAAAAGTTATTGAATCCCAATTTAAATTTTTTGTAAAAGATCAAAAACCACTATCTTTAAAGAGTTATAACTTGAAACTTGAAAATAATTAAGATGTGTAGTAAACTGAAGATATAATAAATGATTTTCCTAATTTCCTAATCTACATAGCAAAATTGAAGCTAATGAATTTCCCAAGAAGTTAACATTTTTTTTTGTATTTTAGATCTGCATTAACGAGTTAACAAACTTTTTTTCAATATCATTTTTTTTAATTAATTTTTTTTTAATTATTTCGTTTAACTTGCTTATAATAATAAAATTTTCAACTAGTTTTTATTTTTTTTGTATTAATATGAAATCCTTTTCTAATCGAAAATGGCACAGTTGCCACTAATGAAAAGTTTCGGGTTATTTTTTGTGGATAATCAAAATTTTTATTAAATGCTTACGTTTTGCAGGTCGTTGAACTCAAGTATGATATCAGTTTATACCTAAGATGACCGAGTTGCCCATAATAAGCGAAATTAGATTATTTCTTGTGTTTTCATACCTGTTAATTTTTGTGAGTAATTGGATTATTTAAAGTAAAATCTGATATCATACTCGTGTTCAGTGACTCTGAAAAGCATAAGCTGTATCTTTGTTGGAAGTGTTATTACAGTAATTCAAAGAATCGTTAAAAAGACATGCTCTAAACAGGAAGTCCCTATCTTAATGCATGTAAGAATTCTGGCGTCACTTCCTATTTAGACCAAAAATACTAGTTAAACCATTTTCAGTTAACACTGACTTCATATTTACATTCAACGAACCAAAATATTCTAAAATTTGAAAAATTTTATAAATCATATACTTAGACGATATTCATAGACGATACAGTACAAAAGTACACGAGCTGTATAGTTTTTCGTTCTTTATTTATTGATAAGCCTTATTTATCAGGATTTCGAATGGCACTTAATCTTATCAAAGATATTAAAACTACGGCTACAAACAGTGTCTGAATTGACAACTTCTTAGATGTGTAAGAATTTGCTATTTGCCAGTCATGTAGCCTAAAGCTAACATGTAGTTATCATGAATAATTCCTGTGCTTATATTCAAATTAATGGAATAATTAAATTTTTGAAACACAAAATTTATTATTTGACCGATTTCGGGTATATTTGAAAAAGATAATGAAAAAACATCAAGTATTTTTATCAGTTAATCTTAATTACGCGCTTCCTTATTTTGTGATGATTAATAATAACAATATGAAAAAGCGCGTTATTAAATTAAATAAAAATTATTATTATAATGACTTTAACGAAACGATAACTTCATAATGTTTGATCATATTTAGATAAGTGCTTCTTAAGTACGTAAATAGTGTGATTAGAACAAAATTCTTTTATTTATTTTAAATGATATCTTTAATAATTTCTATAAAATAAAATTTTGATTACGTCGGATGTGTAAACAAGCGTAATACAATCACGCTATTAATCTTTGATCATTGGAAATTGTAAACAGTGATGATTCGTTTTTGAAAAAAATTTCTCGTTGGTGTTCACTTATATGGTGAAAAGTATTTTTATTAAAATTTCTCTCCTAATACCAAACGGAACCCCTAACTAAATATCAAGCTATTCCAAACTGGATGACCTAGAAGTTATTTTCAACTATCTATCTTCAGAATTTAGTTAATAAGTATTTTTTCAAAATGAAATAGTACTTTGCTACCATTTACACTCAAAGACTACCCATATTTACAGAATTTTTGCAGAATTAATTTATCTTCTATAAATAATAACGATTTCACTGTTTAGGAAAATTACATTTGTTAATAGTAGCATGTAAAATAATTTTATTCAAAGAAAATTTTCGTTATCTTATGTTCTTTATTTTTCAGGTTTACCCTGAACGCGAAAAAAAAGTATCTTTCCCTCTATCCTGAGATATTCCAATGTTAATATGACCGTCAAAAAAAATAAACATTTAATTTTTTGCCTTTCCTATCCTCAAAATGAGTTTCTTTGGTGTATTTTTTCAAAATGAAAATTTTGATATAAATTATGAGATATAAATTTTTTACGGTGGAAAATTATTTTTTTATTTCTTATTTTTCGAAAATAATAATTTAAAATAAAAAAACACGATCAGAATGAAACAATTTTTTATAATTTAATGTTAATCTTTATTTCATTGACGTTTTGAGAGGCTAGCTTTCCCAAGACCTTTCCTTGCCATAATCTGAAAAATACACTTAAGTTGGACAAAAAATTTTTTACAATTATGTACATTTTGTTTTAGGTGAGAAATTTTTATTTCTGATTTTTTGGCATTTAAGCACGTTTTGAGACCTCAGGAAGCTAAAAAACTGGTTTTTAAGAAAAATATGTCTGTGTGTGTATGTGTGTGTGTGTGTTTGTATGTATGACTGTAACCGGTTATATTTAACAACCATTATGGTATTAAAAACTAATTTTTTTAAAAAATTTTTTTCATCTAAAGATCTCGAGGTACTTTTTTTTTTATTTAGATGTAATACCTCATTTTTTTCCATGAAAGTACTTGTATAAAGTGTATATGTATATAGTTTAATATCGTTATTAATTAAATATATACTAAAATATTGTTTTTACTCGATATATATCTTGAATCTTATAAATTTTTTTTTTCTTTTTGGACGTGGTACCTAATTTTTTTCTATGGGAGTACTAGTTTTAAAAATATCGTTTATAGTCCTACTATAGTCAATTTTTGGATCTGATACGTAATTTTTTGAAAATTTTTTTCTTAAAATTTTTGTGTTAAAAAGTAAAAAAAACAGCAATATTTTTTTTCTTCTTGGACTTAGTGCTTCATTTTTTTTCTATGAAAGTATATTAATATCTAGAATTATTGTTTTGACTCGATATCTCGAATCTGATACTTAATTCTTTAAAAATTTGTTTTTAAAATTTTGTACATAAAAATATTAAAAAAACCCCAATTTTTTTTCTTTCTTTTTCGACGTAGTGTCTAATTTATTTCTATAAAAGTACTAATACCCAGAACTAACGTTTTTACTAACGTTTTTACTTAATATCTCGAATCTGATAAAATTTTTTTTTTTTATTTTTATCTTAAAATTTTTGCCATCAAAAAACACAAAAAATACCAAATTATTTTATTTTTGGACGTTCTACCAAATTTTTTTCTCCGAAAATATTAATTTTAGAAACATCTTTTTTACTTGATTTCTTTTTCTCTCAAAATGTTTGCCACCAAAAGATACAAAAACTACAACTTTTTTATTCTTTATGGTCCTAATTTTTTTATATGGAAGTATTAGTTTTAAAAATATCGTTTATTTTCCATAATTTATTCCTCAGTTTAAAAATAGTAAAAATTTTTTTATTTTTGTTATGGCGTAATAGTCTAATTATATTTTTAAGATATAATTACACCAGCTACACCAAAAACTGTCTATATAACTGACATAATTATCATAAAAGAAGATTTTGTACTAGTGTAGAAAAATCTTCTTTTTTTTATGTAAAAAACCTAATTTTTTCCATAAAATTTTAAACTAATAATTTCAAGGAAAAGATTATTTTCAGTTATTTTTATGTCTGTATACTTAGTTAGGTAAAATAGAACATTAAGACCATTTTGTTATCGCTTATGAGTAACCATAGTACCAATTACTTGGCAGCGTTTTTTTTATTTTTTTTTTATATATATAATATTAGAAAAATTAGAAAAATTTATTTTAAACTTTAAAACCTATGTTTTCTTTACAGCGATTTTAGTTTTTTCTTCTAGTCCTGTCGCCCACCATGCTATTTAATGCCATAAAAGTTCCATGGAAAAAAATGGTTGGTATTTATGTTTTTTGACCCGCTAAACACGAATCCGAGGTCCGTTTTGCAAAATTCGTGGTCAATTTTTTGTTATTAACAATTTATTGCAAAATTTGACAACAATCTAAATATTAAATATCCTGTAGCTAAAACAATTCAAAATTTTGATAAGCCCCTGATTTTATTATACATATTTTGACTCACTTAATCCAAATTTCTAATTTATAAGGTCGTATGATTAATTGTTTAAACAATATTTAATTGTTAATAAATTGTTTAAACAATATTTTTTTGAAAATTACGTGCGACACCTTTTCATATGTATTTTTTGACCCTCTGATCACGATTTTCAAGTTATTTTTTGCAAAAACCTTACTTAAAGTAATTGTTTAAACAATTTTAATTTGTTTATAAGCCAAAATTAGTATGTTGCTATTTAAAATTTGACAAAAACATGAATTCCGTAGCTTACAGCTTTCGTGATTTCGAAAAGCAATCACCAATTTTTTATAATTTTTACTTGCTGTATCCGAATTTTTAATTTGCAATGTCGTAGGACTAATTGTTTAAACAATATTAAATTGTTTATAATTTATTTAAACTAAATTTTTTTGATAATTACGTGTGACACCTTTTTATATGTATTTTTTGACCCTCTGATCACGATTTTAAGGTTCTTTTTTTCATAAACCTTACTTATAGTAATTGTTTAAACAATCTTAATTTTTTTGTAATCCAGAATAAGTATGTTGTTAGGTAAAATTTGACAAAAACATGAATTCCGTTGCTTACAGTTTTCGCGATTTCGAAAAGTGATTGATAATTCTTTTTAATTTTAACTTGCTGAATCTGAATTTTAAATTCCCAAGGTTATAGGTTAAATTGTTTAAACAATATTTAATTATTAATAAATTGTTTAAACATATTTTTTTGAAAATTACGTGTGACACTTTTGTTTATGTATTTTTTGACCCTCTGATCACGATTTTCAGGTTCTTTTTTTCAAAAACCAACCCCATTATTTGCTTAAACAATTTAAGCTTTAAAATCATATAATAAATAAAATTAACTCTCGGGTTAGTAGTATCGAAGATAATTTATTTAATGTATTATTACATTTTTTTGTATAAACATAAATTTTACTATAGTAAAAAAAGCATTTGAATGAACTTAAATACCAATGTATTTCAAGAATTGGAATTAAAATTGTAATTTAACACAAATTAAAATTGTTTAAGCAAATAATGGGGTTGGTTTTTCAAGATCAGAGGGTCAAAAATACATAAACAAAAGTGTCACACGTAATTTTCACAAAAAATATGTTTAAACAATTTATTAATAATTAAATATTGATTAAACAATTAAACCTATGACCTTGGAAATTTAAAATTAAGATTCAGCAAGTTAAAATTAAAAAAAATTATCGATCACTTTTTGAAATCACGAAAACTGATTCATGTTTTTGTCGAATTTTACCTAACAACATACTTATTCTGGATTACAAAAAAATTAAGATTGTTTAAACAATTACTATAAGTAAGGTTTATGAAAAAAAGAACCTTAAAATCGTGATCAGAGGGTCAAAATATACATATGAAAAGGTGTCGCACGTAATTTTCAAAAAAATATTGTTTAAACAATTTATTAACAATTAAATATTGCTTAAACAATTAATCATACGACCTTATAAATTAGAAATTTGGATTAAGTGAGTCAAAATATGTATAATAAAATCAGGGGCTTATCAAAATTTTGAATTGTTTTAGCTACAGGATATTTAATATTTAGATTGTTGTCAAATTTTGCAATAAATTGTTAATAACAAAAAATTGACCACGAATTTTGCAAAACGGACCTTGGATTCGTGTTTAGCGGGTCAAAAAACATAAATACCAACCATTTTTTTCCATGGAACTTTTATGGCATTAAATAGCATGGTGGGCGACAGGACTATTCACATTCTTTAACTTTTTTAAATAAATGAATATTGAATGACTAGTAAATCCAGACAATAGTTTTTTATTTAAATTTTGCTCCTAAACTTTATATGTCCATTTATTTTTTTTCTCGCAAGCAGTTACTTTTTCGTAAAGAAGTTTTTTTTTGTTCTCGTTCCATTAGAAATTTCCTGTAAATCACGATTTCGGGTTGCGGTTTGAGCATAAAAGTTTAAAATTACAATTAAGAAAAAATTTAGTGCCCCAAACCGGAATTACCTTTTCAGTTATAACTTCAGTTTGGGACGCGAAATCTAGGTGGTAATCTTAGAATATAGTAAATACTTGGACAGTATATTTAACAAAAAGTATGCCGGTTGCAAGGAGTAGTCCACTTCGTGCTCAGTAAATGTGCGTCTGGTGAGTGCCAAGTTTGCGAATCATTTTGGCAGCACTAAAACTGATAAAAATTAATCGAATTGTTGGGTATCAATATGTTTTATCAAAAAAACTACCAAGCACCCTCTTTTTGGGGGTGGTTTTTATGATATTGGTCCCCAACTAGATAATTTATTTATAACATTAGCAACGCTGCAAAAATGATTAGCACACTGAGCGCACACCGGTCGCTTACCAGTCACTGTGTGCCAAGTGGACCACAGTCGGATGTGCTTAGGTGCTTGAATTTAGCTTAAAATCAAAAGTCTATTTCGTTTAGAATTCTGGCTTTGCCCCGGTCCAGAAATTTATTTACACTACTGAGACAAATTCTAATACTATTTTATCCTCAAAACTTAATCTTAGTTAAAATCAATTGAACTTATTTAAAATTTTAAAAAGCGTGTTCGTAATTTCTATAAATAAACATAATAAGTGATAACTTATGATATCTATGATAACATTTTAAATTTAAGTGTACATGTGATTAATTAATGACCTAAAGTAATTATAATACATGCTTTTCAATAGAATTAAAAGAAAGTTAGTTATGATTTGTTTTATTTACTTTATGATTATATTAGATATCAAGGTATATATACAGGTGTAAAAAAATTTTTGATCATAGAGTATATTAATATTTTAAAAATCAGATATTAATATTTTTTATATCAAGAATCCATCACAAAATTTTAAAATGTATAAAAAAATAATTTTTTGCTTTTTATTAATAACATTAATTTACGCTGCTACAATTGAAGCTGATAATCAATGCTTAGAAAATGGATCACCTGTAAGTTAATATAAAGAAATAAATAATTAAATTCTGAATAATTAATTTACTTTAAAATATTTTTGTATTTTAGTGTCGCTTAGATCGTGATTGTTGCGATGGCCATTGTAATGGTAACTTATTAATTGGATTAATGAAAGGAACATGTGGTAAACATTTTAATGTTGAATGTCAATTAAATCCAGGAGCTTGCCAGTAATCGTTTAAAAAAATTTATAAAATTTTAATTTAGAATCATTTTACTATTTTGTATTAACGTAATTTCATAAACACTATTTATTACATGTACCAAAGTTTCTTTAATTAAATTTAGTAATATTAATTACAAATGTATAAAAATGTTGAATTTTAATAAAATTTAATAATTTTTAACTTGATTGTTGAAGTTATTTCCGATTTTGTTTTATCTTAAATATTTAATAGAATTCATCGACCTTATTGGTAATTATTTAACATAATCAATCGCTTTTAGGAATCATTGTTAAATTTTGATAATAATTCAAAATATTATTATTTTAAGTTAAACCTTACAAAATAAAATCTGATTTCTTACAATTATAGAGAAAAGCTCAGATTTGTTCTAAGAAAACTTAAAGTTCTTGTGAATGCGATTCGAAAGAAATTATCCGTCAAATAATTTTAATTTTAACAACTAAAAATTTTATTATTATTTACTTAAAGTGATTAATTTGGCTTACAATAAATTATAAAAATAATAAATTATATAAATTATATACACTCCCAGACCAAAAGAATTTTTTCTTAACCAAAAAAGAATTTTGGAGCTATTATGATCGTTTAAACAAATTTTTTACATAAAAAATTCTTTTGACGAGATATTGTTTAGGAAAGAATTTTTTAATGATTCTAACCAAAAATATTCTTAATAAATTTGTTTATATATAATAACTAATTTATATGTTTGCTTATTTAATATTATTTTACTATTAAAATAAGCAAACATATAAATTAGTTATTATATATATAACCAAATTTAGTAAGAATATTTTTGGTTAGAATCATTAAAAAATTCTTTTCCTAAACAATAATTCGTCAAAAGAATTTTTTATGTAAAAAATTCGTTTAAACGATCGAAATAGCTCCAAAATTCTCCAAAATTCTTTTGGTCTGGGAGTGTAGATATCCGTAGATGGTTTGCTTCACTCTATCCATTATTTGTACAGGATCTTATGGAAAATGAAAAAGTTTTATAACTCAACTTCTAAATATACGATTTCAAAAAAAATTATAATATTAAATTTAATAAAATTAATTAGCTAAATATAAATAAAATATTATAAAAAATATTTATAAAATGAAAAAAACTCAAGCAACACTTAGAAAATTGACGTGTAGATAACCAACAGTGAAATAATTAATGTTTATTATTTAAAATTTGCTGCTTGTGCAAAAAAAATTTTTGAAAATAAATCAAAAGTTTTTTAAATAATTATCTTGTCTGTAGTAACCCAGTGTAGTTTTTTCCCTGAAAGTAGAAATATTTGCATAACTGTTAAGAACAAAAGTATACATAACACCTATATTACTTAATCTTTGGCTCTTCTTAATTTTCCTTAATCAAGAAAAATAATACTGCAATAATCGAAGTGAAATGAAATTAAAAAATAATAAATTAATGCTTGAACAAGTACTCTGCGTAGAGCTTATAATGTACGTTTTCTAATGAACTTTAACGTGTAAAATACCAATGTATTTTTCCAAAATGATATAGTACGTTACTACCATATGCACTCAAAGACTACCTGTATTTACAAAATTTTTACATAATTAATTAATTTTCTATAAACAATAACAATTTCACTGATTCGGAAAATTGCATTTGTTAATTAATAATTTTAAACAAAAAGAAAGTCTATACTGAAGAATTAAAAATCGTTCAACAAATATTTCGATTGATGGCGAATGAATAGATTGCAATCTTAAGTAAGTAAACTTTAGGATAATAATCAGAACAATAAAAAAATATTAATTTATCAGGACCGAATAGGAAAAAAATATATACATACATATATATAGCATTAAATACATTAAATTTGACAATAAATTTGTAAATATGTCATAAATAACAAGTAATTCGATTGATGATTAAATAATAAAGGTATTAGGAGCTTAAATTGTATCTCAAGCAGCTGATAGAATAAAATAGTACAAAATGGTGAGACATTGATAAGAATAGTGAGTTATTACTGAGATTTAGAAAAGTTTTCCCATGCTGATAGGTAAATGAATTAGTTTTAAGTTAATTGAAATTCTTAAAAATATAACTAAACTATTTTTAATAAATAAGAAAAAAAATAGGTGCTGTAAAACTCATGATTAGGATTCAATTAAATTTTTCGCTAAAATAGTACACACTGACTCTAAAATTTTGTTACCGGGATGGGGTAATAGAGCATGGATTCAAGTTAAAAACTTTTTGGTTGAAAAAAATTTCATTAGTTTATGTTCTTTATTTTAAAAGTTATTACTAAGATTTTCTTTTAAAAAACTATTTAAAAAAATAATGCTAGTATCTTATAAAAATGCTTTTAAAAAACGTACGTGTTAAACTAACTATTTTACGCTTGATAGAATTCTAAATCACTCCACATGATATAATTTTGATTTATTTAAATTCTTTTATAAATAATTTATAATGCGTATTAATTTAGTTTACATATAAAATTAAATATAATTATTGAAGCAAAAAATGTATTTTCCCAAATTTAATGATTTTTTTTAATGTTTATTTCTGATTTTTGAGTTCTTATATGACCTTAAAAATTATTTAGCAGGTAATAATTTACTTTTGAAAAAATTTTTTATTTTGAAATATTTTGAGAGAATTTTTTATAATTTGGTTTTATTTTACTTAATTTTCGGGCAAAACTTTCTATTGCATTATTTTAACCAATTTATTCCTAGTAAGTAAAATCATTTTTTCACAAAAAAAATATAAAAAACACAAAAGTTTTTTTTTCTATGGAAATACAAGTTTTAGGAACATCTGTTTTACTCATTTTCTCGGATTTGATACTTAATTTTTTGAAAATTTTTTACATAAAAAAATGACGTAACTGTATTTTTGGTTCCTCATAGAGGAACCTTTGTGATAGATGAAATTTTGATTTTTGATTTTTTGGCATATAAGCACGTTTTGGGACCTCAGGAAGCTAAAAAACCGGTTTTTAAAAAAAGTATGTATGTGTGTGTGTGTGTGTGTGTGTGTGTGTGTGTGTGTATGTATGTAACCGGTGAAATTTCACAACCATTATGGAATTAAGACCTAATTTTTTTTTCAAAAATTTTTTCATCAAAAAATCTCAAACTACTTTTTTTTTTTTTTAATTTGGATGTAATACCTCATTTATTTCCACGAAAGTACCTATATTTGAAAGTACGATTTTTACTCGATATCTCGAATCTGATAACTAATTTTTTGAAAATTTTTTTCCCAAAATTTTTTTCATAAAAAAATACAAAAAATACCAATTTTTTTTTTCTTTACGGACGCAGTACTTAATTTATTTCTGTGGAAGTACTAGTTTTAGAAATATCGTTTATAGCATTTTTTTGGATCTGATACTTAATTTTTTTAAAATTTTTTTCTCAAAATTTTTGTTGCCAAAAAATACAAAAAATGCCAAAATTTTTTTTTTTTAGGACGTAATACTTAATTTTTTTCTATGAAAGTACGAATATCTGAAAATATTGTAACCGGTGATATTTCACAACCATTATGGAATTAAGACCTAATTTTTTTTTCCAAAATTTTTTCATCAAAAAATCTCAAACTATTTTTTTTTTTTTTTTAATTTGGATGTAATACCTAATTTATTTCCATGAAAGTACTTATATTTGAAAGTACGATTTTTACTCGATATCTCGAATCTGATAACTAATTTTTTGAAAATTTTTTTCTCAAAATTTTTTTCACAAAAAAATACAAAAATAACTTAATTTTTTTTTATTTTTGGATGTAGTACCTAATTGATTTCTATGAGAGTACTAGTTTTAGAAATATCGTTTATAGTAATTTTTTGGACCTGAAACTTAATTTTTTCCAAAATTTTTTTCTCAAAATTAAAAAATCAAAAAAATTAAAAAATCTGTAATATTTTTTTTTTTTTTTAGTGTAATACTTCCTTTAATTCCACGAAAGTACTAATATTTGAAAATTTTGCAATCGGTGGTATTTAACAACCATTATGGAATTAAGATCTAATTTTTTTTTCAAAAATTTTTTCATCAAGAGATTTCAAAATACTTTTTTTTTTTTTTAATTTAGGTGTAATATCTCATTTATTTCCATAAAAGTACTTATATTTGAAAGTATGGTTTTTACTCGATATCTCAAATCTGATAATTAATTTTTTGAAAATTTTTTTCACAAAAAAATACAAAGAATACCAAATTTTTTTTTTTGTTCGGACGTAGTACCTAATTAATTTCTATGAGAGTAATAGTTTTAGAAAACTTATTCATAGTAATTTTTTGGATCTGATACTGAATTTTTTCAAAATTTTTTTCTCAATATTAATAAAACATAAAAATTAAAAAATCTGTAATATTGTTTTTTTTTTAAGTGTAATACCTAGTTTATTGAAAATTTTTTTCTAAAAATTTGTTAAATAAAAAACATTAAATCACAGCAACATTTTTTTTCTTATAAAATACGGTATTTAACTTTTTTTTTATGAAATACTGATATCTCAAATTATAATTTTTATTAGATAAAATAGACCATTATAAATATTTTGCTATTGTTAATGAGGAACCATAGTGCCAATCACTTGGCAGCGTTTTTTTTATTTTTAAAATAACAAATTTCTTTATACAAAAGTACTAGCAAAGTTGAGAGAGGAGAACCTCCCCTGGAACCCACCACTGTGGTCTACGTACCCGGTTTTCCATTAAAAAAAAAAATTTTCTATTCTATGTGCAAATACTGTTTTTTTAAAATTAGTAGTTTTCGCCATTTTTTAGAAAAGTTATAGATAAGCATGGCCCCTTTCGTACATGCCCGGTATTTCTTGAAAAAAACAATGTTCTACTGCTAACAAAGTTTTAATTCAAACAATCCTGTGTTTATTCTATCTATGCAAAATCAATTAACGCCATCCTAAACTCAAATGTGTCGGTAAAAATTTCTTAAATGTCGGCTTTCTTTTTTAAGCTGTAGAAAAAACAAAAAAAATATTTTAAGCTATAAAAAATGATTTTTTTTAGTGAATGAATCAATATGAAGCCACAAATTTTATTATAAATGGATTGGCGACCTTTTTCAAAATGAACTCTGTCTTACCGACTCAATGTTAAAAACATAGGGGTTTAGGATGGCGTTAATATTCGTGTACTTTTCCCAGATTTATATTTTCCTGCATGTTGCAAAAAAAAAATTAAAAAAAAAATAAACCAAAATTTATTGTATTCGAAAAAGCTGTATAGATTTTTAAAGATGAAATGGTTTTGAACAAAAATTTAAGTGAATACGTGAAAATTATTGCTATAATAAATAATAAAAATAAATTATCTAAATACTATTTCTATAAAATATATATTAATTTTAGTGCATGAAAAAAAATTAAACATTTTTTTTACCGTCTAACACTCGCGGAAAATATTTTATAACTTTTCAAGGATACGTTCGTTTTGAATAAAAATTTAACTACGGATATAAATTAGTGCCATATCTAGAAATACCAATGTTGACCGTAAAATTTTATCAAATTTTTTTGATATTTCATTTTTTAACGAAATTTTCAAAAAAATTTAGTTTTCCCAAAAATAGTAAAAATTGAATATTTCCAAAAGTCCAATAGCTGAGTCGCAAAACTATAGTCTGTGTCACCCACAGACTATTTTTCTTCATTTCAACTCCGGTTTTATGCAAATTGGTTCAGCGATTCTTTATTTACAAATAGACAAACTTATGTGACAGATACACACACAGACACACCAATAAAATTTCAAATATATATAGCAGTTCACTCGCTTTTTTGGATTTGATACACAATTTTTGTAAATTTTTTTCCTCAAAATTTTTCGTATTAGATAATAAAAAACCACAATTTGATTTTTTTTTGTCTACGGGAGTTTAAAATGCCAATATTAAGGAAAAGAAAATTATTAGTTTTTTTTAAATTATATTATACTTTATTAGACGAAAGAAAGCATAAAGATTGTTTGATTCTTATGAATTTTTCATTTAAACCGTAGTGCCAATAATTTGACAATTTTTTTTAAAAATATTTCCAACAAAAATTCAACTAAGGTTTTACTAGTTACATTTCTTTTGTTCAAAAATATTTTTTTATGAGTTTTGTTAGCCTTGAATACTAAAAAAAAAAGTTTTAAAATATACTTTCAAGCATTGTTCTATATTCTTCGATATTATTTTATAATATAAAAATAAAATTTACTTCTCTTGCAAATTAAATGATTTATCATTAAAGAATACAATTGATTGATTTCTTAATTAAGAAACTCAAAATTTTGTTTCCAGATGAACAGGGCCTTGGAAGAATACTTAACGTTCTGTTATCGCAAAATTTTAATGTCAACATTGTTAATTAGAACAGTAAAGTTTATTCTGCATAACCCCAAAAGTAGGCCAAATTAAAATTCGCAGAATGCAATTTACATATGTTGTAAAACACGAAATATGCAAAATTGTTTTCGAAGTATTGTCTCTAGGCCTTCAGGGGTAATGGAGCTTAAAAAGAAGTATGCAAAGGTGAAACTTTATGTATTTAAACGCATGATTTTTATTAAATTGAAAGCGATGTTCAAGCAAAAAAAAAAATTAATGACAAAGATTTATTTTCTTACTGCCGGTGAAAAAAAAAATCTTATACAGGCCTTATTCAAAGCAAAAAATGTCCCAAATAGCGGTATAGCCACTGGGGTGAAGTGACAGGAAAATTTGCTAATTTGTGTGAAAATTGCTACATTATTTATTTTTCTACCTCATAACTCAGGCATCATTTAAATTGTATTACTATATGTATAATTAAAAGTTGACTTAAAGTTGAGAAGAGAAATTAAGCATTCAGAGGGCCGGGAATCGAGCCCCTAATAAATCAATCGAAAATTTGATTCTTATCAAGTTTATGATTCCACAAAACAAATAAAAATTAAATTTATAGAATTCTCATTTCTTTAAGCAAAAAAAAAAAAGATAAATGAAATTTAAAAAATAAATAAAAAAACGCCTGGAAGAGTGATTATGTTTGATAATTTTTTTATCATTTCAAAACTAACGATAAGTTTATGCATGCATAATAAATTGATAGATATCAATGATTTAGAAATTTAATTATTATTGTTAATGATTAAAGAAAGAAATAAAGTATTTTTTATACTTCGATTAATAGTAAAAATATGAATTTTTCTATTATTTCATAATATTATTATTTTTGTTCAATTAAAAAACAAAAATTTTTTAAAATTTGTGTCAATGAAAAAAACACTTTTATTAGAATTCAATGATTTTTTAAGGTAATAACATTAATTTGAATATTTTTGTGAATTTTTTAACTATAAAACCAAAAGGTTTTATTTTAAAATTATCATTCTTAATCAAAACTTTTTATGTAAAATATTAAAAATTTTAAAATGCTATATTTTAAAATATTCATTTTTTTTATAATTTATTTAAAAAATACAAATGGGCAAGAAGGTATTTACAAAAAAAAAGTTTTTACTTACGAGCAAACGATTGTAGTAACAAATAGTTCAATTAATGGTGAATTACAAGGTTGTGATGTTATTGAAATTAAGTAAGTGAAATTTATTAAAAATGAAAAATTTAAGTTTTTATGCATATGATAAAAAAATGTTAATTTAACAGTACAGATGATGAAAAATACAATGCATTAAGTTTATTATCTGATTTTGATATTGAATATGTTAATATGTCAGAAATCATGAAAAAAATGAACGAGTGTGATTCACTGGATGACAAAATAAAAGAGACTAGCAGTGTATTAGGGAAAATTGTTGATACTTATTTTAAATTCAACATACCATTGCAGATGATTATTAGTAATCATGTTGTAAGAATGGGATTAGATGCTAAGGCTGTATCTCAAGGAATTGCTCCAGGTAAATAATTAAGAAAATATTTTTTTAGAATTAAGTCACTAAAAAAGTTTATTATTATGCTATTCAGATACAAAATGGTGCGGATTTGGAAGTATAGCCAGTAACTACAGGGATCTTGGAAAATTTGCTCATGTTGACAGGTAAATTTAAAATTTTTCAAGTCAAATATAGATTACTAGGAATCAATTATAAACTTTCTTTAAAAAATAGGTGCTGTAGATCTCATGATTATTGTCCAATTAAGATTCGAACTAAAACAACATTATATAATTTAACAAATACAGGAAAAGCAAGCTTGTAAGTTGTTTAATCTTCTAAAAATCTTAAAGAAATTAAATAACCATAATAAATTTTTTTAGATCACACTGTGACTGCGACATTGCATTTTTTAATTGTTTAAATTTAAATAAAAAAAAGTATGAATTAGCTGAAATATTAGGTAACATATTCTTTAATGGAGCAAGTTTAAAATGCATTACAGGATACCCAGAAAGTGTAATTATCGATGACAATAATATGGAACCTTTTTATACTGGACTAAAATTTGAGGAGGAAGAAATGAAATTTATTGATTTTCCACTAAAATGGTCCACAGATCCAAAAATTTTGTTACCTGGATGGGCTAATAGAGCATGGAATTCAGCAACAGAACTTTTTGGCTAGAATAAAAAATAGTATTAAAATTTTTGTAAAAAGTAAAATTAAGATTAAAAACATTTTTTTATTATATCAAAAAATTAGTTAAATATGTAAATATTAAATTAAATTTTAAATCGTAATACGCGTTTTTAATTTTAAAATCGCATACTTTAAATTAAATAGAGCATAAATATATGTATATATATTTTTATTATCTGTAAATAAATAATTGATTAAAAATATATTTTAAATCAAATTGAAAATTGTTTTATTTAAATTTAATTTATTTAATAAAAAGTTGCGCAAGCATAAAATATGGGATCAAACTCAGTGAATCATCTGTATTTTTGGTCACAAAAAACGATTTTGAAGGTTTTAACAATTTTCTTATGGCCTTATGGCCCAAAATAACTAAAAAAATAGCAATTTTTGAAAAATATTGTTGAATCATCGAATTTCTGTGTGTTTTGGGGTGGCTAATGACGATTCTGAAATCAGATTAAATTTAAAATGGCCTACTCTAAGACCCACATTACAGCTATTTCAAACATTTTAACGTATACTTATAAACTTTATATGATAAAATCGAAAAATTTCATGTTAATATCGGGATTATAACGCTCCAAATTTATTCATCTTTAAAATGCATTAAATAGCTTAAATTACCGGTTTCGAGGTTTAAAAGTTATAAATACGCGATTTATAGTCCAAAATTTTGAATTTAAAAAATATGATTTCAGAATCGTCATTAGCGACCCCAAAACCTTAAGAGTTATATCAAAATTCGGCTAAATCAACAATATTTTTCAAAAAATTATTTGGTTATTTTGGACAATATAGCACTAACTATTCAAAACTGGCCATCGGAAAATGGATGAAACCTTTAAATTCGTTTTTAGCGACCCAAAATACATATGATCTACTTAGTTGGATATGGTCCATAATACTCCATTTAAAATTTTTAGATGCATTTAAAATTGTTGGCTCCCTGACTAAAAAATATAACAGATATTTTGGGCGATAAAGCGTTAACTACTTAAAACTGACCATCGGAATAAATTAAAATTAAAAAATTGAATAAATTTTCTCAGAAAAAAGTAAATGCACAAATATAAAGAAATGAAATCGAAGGAAGTAGAATCAGGGGATTAGTTGTGCTTTTGTACGTACTTTAGAAATACAAAATTATTAGTAATGCATTTTTAACCGGGTCCTAGAAATAACTATTAAAAAAAAGTTTATTTTTGCCAAATGCAAATTTTTGCGAGCCCGAGGGGTGCTGAAATTAATAAACTTTTTTATAACTAGTTTAGATCAATATTTTATCCATAAAGGGCCAAAAACTCGTCCCACCTAGGTTCCAAAGTAGTATTTTTCTGCCCAAATCGTGTAAAGTTTATTTCGTCAAATGCGATGTATTACAGGCAAAACCGAAAGGTTTTTCAGGACAATGATGAAACCTGTCGAAATTGGTACGAGTACATAATTGCCTGCAATAAAAAAAGTAGAAAAAAATATAAATTTTTTAAATTTGTTAAAAAATAAAAGAAATAGAAGAAAATAAGTACAAATAAATTTACTTGATTTTCTTTTTTAAATTACTTCAAGTAATTTTCTTTTTTTTGTATATAAAAAAAATTATTTCCCTTCAAGAATTATAAAAATACAAAAAAATAGGAAAAGAAAAACCTTTCGTCTGATTTGAATACACTTGTACTAGTTATACTAGCGCGTGTCATGAATTCATGAGTAAATCAACGAGTAATATTCTGTAACAACTTTTTTATATTTATAGAGTTTAAAAATGATTTTTTTTTTTAAGAGCCCCTCATTAAAAAATATTTTATTTTATTATCATAACTATTTATTGAACAAAAAAAGTAAAAGTACTTTTATCTTTTTTTTTTTTTTATTATATAATTTTTATTTCTGTAAAAAGTAAGTAGCAGTTCGAATTAAAAAATAAAAATTTTTTTACGATTTATTATCTTATAAAACCTCACTATAAAACTTTTAATATCATTTATTTTTTTGTGTGTATGTTTTTTTTTTTTTTTTTTTTAGACAAACTTTTCTTATTTTTATATTTAATAGTTGCTAGTTTTTATATGTAATTTTTTTTTTGATAAAGTTTATATTTGTTTACTTATTTTTTTTTATTACTGGTTTTATAGATTGATTAAGAAATTTTTTTTATAACCATCGTAAATAAAATTATATAACTGGAACAAAAAAAAAACTTTTTAAGTACTTAATAATGCTTTTATTTTTTGCATCTTGCAAAAATTTATTTTATTGATACATTTTCAGTTTTGTTAAAAATCAAACGTTTATTTTTTATTGTAAAAATGAAATTTTAAGTTATCCAAATCTAAGGCATTTATTTGTGGTACGAGCGAAATTAAGCTCGAAGAAGCAAAAGTTAATAAATTTAAAAGTGAAAATTTTTGAATTTAAATTAGATCACTTAAATATTTCAATTACATTATTAAGAATTTCCACGAGAGATAAATAGGAAACTAAAAACTTCTTATCTATTATAAATGGGCACTCTAAGTATGGATACATAAAAAATACCTTTTTAGATGCAATTTTCGCAAATTTAATTGAAGCGTCAAATTTTGTAAACAGAACCGCATAAATCGTGAATCAAGTTTATTTTAAATCTACAATTTCGTGTCTTAAAAATCTGACCTCAGAATCTGTATCAGCTACCTCGAAAATCCTGGTGGAGGTATCGAAAATTGGTTCCATCAGCAATATTTTTCAAAAATTTATATTTTATGAAATTTCTTTGTTTACTTTGGGTCATATAGCGTTAATTACTCAAAACTAGCCCTTGCAAATGAATTAAACTTTTGAAATCATTTTTATAGTTATAAAAATTGTATATAAGATCAACTGAGATTGATAAATTTAACACTGCTGATATTTTGATTGATATTTTTTTCTGCGAAAAAGTTCCTTGATTTATAAATTTCTTAATTAACAGCAGCTCAAATCAAGTTATTAATCCTGAAATAAAATTTCATAAAATAATTAAAGTATCTTATGACAATCTGTATTGAATTTCTTTTTATTGAGTTTCCAAAATGAATAAAAAAAAAAATAAAATCAAAAATTTTTCATTAAATAAAACTACAATTAAGTTTGGTACATTTTATGCAAAAAAGGCTGTATTTAATGATTTCCTTATAAAAATTTTTTAACTTTATTTTTAAAACTATAAATACGCTGAATTTTTTTGAATACAATAAAAAAAAAATTTGAATTTTTTAAAAGTTATGTATTTTTCAAGTTTTTTAACTTTTCAAAATAAATGTGTTTTAAAAGTTAAACTTGTAGTTTTCAATCTTTGAATAATAAAATTGTTTTACTTTTATTCTTTAAATTTGTTTTCTACTTATATGAATGTATATGTTTTCGTTAATGTACCCCCAACCGATAAAGTTAACTTTAACTGGCTAAAGTTAACAGTAGCGAAGGGTTTTGCGATTAAAATAAATAAAAATATGAATTTAACGGCTTTATGTATGTTAGAGTTAATTTCCACCATTCCTTGTTAGTTAAAGTCCATGAAAGCGGTTCCGTACAGATGTTTGCTTAAAAATATCTTTTTTTAAAAAGGAACTGATATCAATTTTATAAAAGAGGTTCAATTCTATGAGGAATGTTTGCTATCTTATAATTACTGACTAATTCATTATCCTTAACAATGTTATTATCAGGGTTGGGAAATACGGGTGATTTTGACGCGCATTAACGGTATGCCGTATATACGGGAACAGAAAAATACGGTCCATATTTTTCATAGCCGTATATACGAAAAAAAATTATACAAAACCGTATCCGTATGTACGAGTAAAGTGAATACGGGTCCGTACAAATTTTTCTGTATATACGAGTAACAATATACGGAAACCGTATTTTAGGTATCCATACAAACGGCTGAAAAAAGTTGAGACCCGTATATACGGATCAATTCTATACGTGACCGTATATCATTTACCCGTATATACGGATGACTGAAATGCGGAACCGTATATCACCCACCCGTATACACGGGTCTCAAATTTTTTTAACCGTTTATACGGATGCCCTAGATACGGGATCCATAGATTTTTAATTGTATATACGGATAGGATCATACTGCAACCTTATACCTCTGATCCATATATACGGGTGAATGATATACGGCTCCGTTTTTATTCTTGTCCGTATTATTAATGTATAAATATCGGGTGATTAAAGATTTGACCCGTATATACGGGTATCTAAAATACGGCTCCCATAAAGTGAAAACCGTATATACAGCTAATATTATATGGTTCCCGCATTTAAATTAACCATATATTTACGGGTAAATGAGATACGGTCCTGTATACGACTCATCCGTTTGTACGGTTGATAAAAGTTTTGATACGTATATACGGACGAGTGATGTATGGACCCGTATTTCTGTCAACCGTATATACGGTTGAAAAATTTTGAGAACCGTATATAAAGTTTACAAAATACGGGTTCCGTACAAATTTATCCGTATGTACGGTTTTGAAAATACTGGTCCGTACACTTTTAGAACCGTATATACGTTATTTTTCATATGCATTCCATATTAAATAAACCGTATACACGGCAAAGAATCAAAATTCATAATTCTCATTTCCGTATATACGGATATGATGCGCGTCCAGTATTCCCAACCTTGGTTATTATTGATAAAAAAAATTATACAACTCTATATCATTCATTAATATTAAATTTATCGTTATGAATCAAAGATTAAAATTAAATAGGCAAGCGGTGCTAATTTTTCATCCAAACTTGCTTTTTATAATTACCTATCATCCATAATATATTATTAATAATATTAAATGAATTCATCATTTACACAATCAACAACATGAATATACTAGTAATGTATATCCTCCAACGTCTTAAAATCTCGCGTCTTAATTCTTTCTTTCCCCATCTCCTCTTTTTTTTATTTATCTATCCTGCTTGCATATTAAAATCTTGTAACTAAAAGAAAGAAAGTTAAAAATCGTAAAATTAAAAGTGCGTTTTATCAAATGCCTGGGTTTTTATTGTTACAAATCTCTCATAGTAAGATTGTTTTAAATAATATTCAACAATTAATTTAAATATTTAAATAAAATAAACAATAATTAATTTTTTTTATAGGTTAGTGAACCCCTAGGTTAAATTATAATAAAGCACGCATAGTTCTTCGAGTTGTGGAAATTTGTATAGAAATAGACCCTCGCACTACCGTGCTTCGTAAATATATGATTCTCGCTATAAGGTACCCTAAGAATTTAGGTTAGGCTATTTTTTAAAAAAAGCATTTCTTGGAACAGGTAACCAATCTTAGTAATAAGGTATTCTTAGGATTAGGCTAGGCTATATAAAAAAAGGCTGTGTCGAGTATGCTGCAGCATTTACTTACAAACTTGTGCATGGGGCCTTCAGCCCCCCTTGGCCTAACTATAGGGAATGCCTTACGGTGGTATTATTAATGTGCTCTATAAATAGCCTAAACCAACTCTAGGAGTGCCTTATAACTATTCTTGGTACCAAGAAATGCCTCTTTAAAAGAGTAGCCTAACCTAAACTCTTGGGGTGTCTTATAGTGGGAGTCGTATATAATATATAATACAATCTCGAACACCTATACGAAACCGCTCCCATGGACTTTAACCAACAAGGGACAATTAAAGTTAACTTTATCTAACATAAAGCCGAGCCATAGAAACGAAAACAACTCTTTTTACATAGAAACAAATTTTTTGGAAAATTGGCAAATTTCAAGGCTTCCATTTCGAATTTTGAAATTTGATTGTCAGATTCGGACTCAGTACCTGCATTTCAGATAAACATTTAAAACTTTTTTCTTATATTTAAAGTTTTTGGTAGAAGGGTAAAAAAGTCTTAGAAGTGCGGTGAACTTCTAAGTTGACAACCCCTAAAACGGTTAATGTTGTATTTTTATTCATTTTAATCGTTTTAGTGGACTTTAACCAAGTACTTTACTAACTTTCACCAGTTAAAGCTAACTTTATCGGAAGAGCGGACTTTAACGGTAACATATCCATAGAAAGAAAAAAATACAAATTACATAGCCCCTTATAGGTTATTCAATATTATTTTTTTTTTTTTTTTTAAGAAAAAAAATATATATATATATTTCAAAACTTTACTATACTAAGAACACTCAAAATTTAAACTTTTTAAAACTAAAACTTTAAATTATTAAAATTTTTGAAAATATTATTTTTGTACTATATATTATTCTTAAAACTTACTATTACCCTTAAAACTTAAAATTTTAAAAATTAATAAAATCATTAGAATATTTTCTTTTTTGAGTTTTGTATTTATGCTAAGAAATTCAATAATGCCACTGTCAATTTTACTAAAAAACAGTTGTATGAAATATGAAAATATATTTAAATAAATATGCATGGTTATGTTGCTTTGCTGAATTTTCAAGCAGCAGTCTAAAAAATTTGTTGAGTTATATTGTATGAGAGCCAGTTTTCGATCAGAAGTCACTTTATTTCTTGAAAATTATATACTTCAAAATTAATAATTGGTATTAAATTATTAAATCTTGTTGCATTTGATCAGGGAAACCGTATATTTTATTATCCCAATTAAAAAAATATCAAATTTATTGATGGATAATTAATAATTTACATTTATTACAAGTGTGCAAGGTTAGGTAATTCAGATAATGTGAATTCTATTTTTGATAATAGTATCACCTTGGGCACACGTTAAGAAAACTACTATTTTTGAACAGATGAAAATACAAACTGTAAACGTGACTGCATCTTATTTTTATTTATTTTTTTGAATCATGAATATAAATAAAAATTTATTTTTCATATTATTTCATATACATGTAGATTTTTATTATAAAATATTTACATGCCATTACTTCATTTATGATTGGGTCTACGACATTAGTTTTATTATTGCCCTTTTCTAAATTAGGCGCTACGTGCTTCGTAAAATAAACATTTCTATACGAGTTGGTTAAAAATGTACTATTATTTTATTCTAAAATTTGCACGTCCCCAACTAAAGGAAAGAGTTTAGGAATTTAAGTTTTCCATGTAAAGACAATTTTTTAGCCATTAATAAATAAAAATGCTTCAAACTTTGATTGATTTTTTTGCCCAATCCGAAATTAAATAAAAAAATATATGACACGTATTTTTTTTGTTTTTCAAATTTGAAATGAAAAAAAAAATTGATGATATCATTTTTACATTGTAAAGATAAAAACTGTTATCACAGGTGGAGGCAACTGCGCTCACTTTGCTTCGTAGATTAGCGTACTTAAAAAAATGTTTGACTAATATTTTTTTAGCTGCACGGTAATGCTGCTTTCGTTAAAATTTCAATCGATTTGGTTTAAAATCCAATTAAAAATTAACATATTAAATAAAATTGATTTTATTAGAATGCTACACTGAAAGGTTGCTTTGTTAGAAATTTCAAGTGATTCTTTGCAAGCAAACTGCTTGAGCAACTCGAAATTTCGAGCAAGATCAATATTAATAATAAGCTATTCAGACCAAATATTAAAAAAATTTTTTTTTTGAGTCATATTAAGTGGTTTAATTCAAAAAATCTGGAAAGTATCCTAAAAATTAAATACTCTGCAAATATCAAAGCTTAAACGAGTAATAAGTCTTACTGGGTTCGCTTGAGAATTCAAGCGAAATACTTTTAGTGTTTGAAATTCCAAACTAAGCAACCTTGCCGAGCATTTATTATATATTTATTTATAATATTTTAAAAAATTGTTTATTATTATAGCAAAAAACTTGATAAGGATTTGAATGAATTGAAACGCTAGTATGTAAATAAAGAAAAATTTTATATTTTGCTGGAATGAGTCTACTTATTTCCTATTTTATCATAAACAATTTCCAGCGTCAAAAATCTTCCTATTTAATATTTTAGTTTTTGGTTGGGTTTTAAAACAAATTGGTTTGCATTTCTTGGTATTGACTGGAAATTCGACCCATTGGATTTAAATTCATCCAATTGGCTTAAAATATAACCAAAATCTGAAAATTCAACAAAAGCAGCATTACTGTTGCAGAATTATATTTTGGGTAAAATTATTTGAATTTTCACGCATTTAATTTTCCTTCGAATTTGAATTTTAATACTTTTACTATTTTAGCGTTCTAATCTAAAATTGTTTTACTTGTTACATGAACACTTTCCTGATAGTCTTCACTTCGTATTGGCCGAGGTATTAGCCTAATTTACAAATAAAGCATGTTTGAAGAGAAACTTTGTATGAAAATCTATGTACTCTTGAAGGATTTCTAACAAGTAATTTACCCATACAGATGCACTTCAAATTTAATCAAAAAACTTACATAATTGAACCTTATACGAAATAGAATTCCTTAAAACGTCAATTTAAAAACCCCAAATTTTAAATAATTCAGTAACAAAAAAAAAAAATTTATTTAATATTTATCAACTTGAATTAAGAAATGTCGATATTTACTTATTTAGACAGTTAAAACGACTTGATTTTCCTAATTAAGAGAAGATGTGAGTACCTTTAATCTTGAAGTTAACAATACATATATAACATATATATATAGTAAATGTGTGATGCATAGTTTAAACATAGAAATTGAAATGTTTGAAAGTTTAAGAGGTAAAATGTTTAAGTCAATTTACTAATGTAACTTAAATTAGAATTAATTTTACAAATTTATATATACTATATATATAAACTTCTAAATTTTAATTTAATTTTTTAATAAAAAATTTTTTTGTTTAATTCAACATTGTTTATTATTATTATATTATTTCTATAATTTTATGTTAAATCTATTTCTTAATAAAACAGAAAATTATTCAGATATAAAGTAACTAATTTGAAAACTTTATAAACCAAACAGAAACTTTATATATTTTAATATTATACAAAAAAACCGTCTTTGACAAACTTCTTACGTAATTTTAAATAAAAATTAAAAAAAAAAAAAATTATAATTTTTATAATTCATTGAAAGTTTTTTTTTAAGAAGAAAAGCACCTACCTAAATTAGTTCAGTTTAATAATTATAATCGTAAAAAAGAAACTTATTACAAGCTTCAATAAAAAATGGGATTAAAAGAAAAAGTTTTTATATATTAGGGTGTACTAAAAATACTTTTTTTTTTAAATATACAGAAAATAATTTTTTTTTGCGTCTGAGCGTAAAACTCATGCATAAATCTTTGCGTAGAATTTTCTGCACTTATTAGATACTCTTGCACGCAATAAAATCATTGTCTAAAAACTTAGGTTACTATAGATATCACGTACTGTTCGTTCTCTAGCAACTACACTAATATTAAAAATTTTTTATAATTGGTGCTTAAATTTTCCAGCTTTTTAGCTTTTTAAACCTAACTTTCTAGACCAAATTCTATTTTTTTAAAGCAGTTTTAATTTTTTCGTTTTTTGAGTATTTTCGAGTTTCAGGTATTTATCTTTTTTTCTCATTAGAATCCGATTCTTAGGCCAAAAAATTCATTTGAATTGGGCATGAGCAAGAAAATAATCATTGCAGAAAGCTTAGTTGTTTTCCAGTAGATCTTAAATTGTTTGTTTGCTCATATATTTTTAATATCCGTAACCATTTTTTTTTTTATTTTTGACTTTTTTCATTTTCAAACCTCTAGAACAAAAAATAACGATGTTAAAAAATTGACTTTTTAAAATATTTAATTTTCTGCCAAGTTACATAATGAAATTAAAATCTAAATAAAAATTTGGATTTTTCTGAAAATTTTACCTAGGGGCACCAAATTTAAGCGTCTTTTTAATAATTTTAAGTCCCAACATAATTGTAAGTAAAAAATTATTATAAATACTTACATCCTGTATTTGTTTGAAATTCATAATTTTTTCTTAACGCCCTAATATATGCATATAAATATCGATGCCTCACATAATTATTTTTTAATATTCTTCAAGTTTAAATTAACGAAAGAAACTAAGCCTTTGACTAAAAACATAAAACTACATCGGTGAATTCATCTTCAAACAAATATTGAAGTAATCAAAATCTTTTGAATATCTTTGTAAAACACATCATGAAAGTTCTTTAAAGGCTTATACATTTACGCTTCATAAGATGCTTTTCTTGACTGACCGTAGCCCTTAATACTAATCTTAATTTAGAAAACCGTTGAGCAACTTGCTAAGTATATATATATCTTAGAAATTAATTTTATGTTACTTTGTTTTTACTTAAAAGGCCTCTACATTTTATATGTAATTATTTTATTTATAATGAAAATTAAATCAACGTCTGTTTGGTATTATATAGTTTAATTTATAATTTTAAATGGATAATTTATAAAATAATTTATTTATTTTCGTATATAAATGAATTTCATTTGGATTCTTTACAAATTCATATAATTTTCTCTCAAGACCGTAAATTTTAATTAGTATATATATTTTATAATTATTTTTAAGAAAACAATATGCTAACGTACTGGTACTTACTAAAAATAATTACAAATTTTATGTAAACAAAAATTATTCATGTGCATTTATTCTTTGAATTATATTTTAAATTATTTTTATCGTATTCGATTTTTTAATCTTTTTTATTTATTAATAGGATACTTTAAATATAAAGGGATGTACATATAAAGGGACTTATATGGGTATATCCATTACTTTTTATACAAAAGTGGGCACACCCATGTCACCGATTAGGTTCAAAATTTCAGATACTATTTTAGGTAATAAAAAACTCACCTAGCCAAATTTTTAGCCCTCTAGAACAATATCTGGCCAAGTTATGGCCTCCAAAAGGTCCAAAATTGGCCTTTTTTAGCCTATTTTCGAAATTTCGCCATTCTCTTATTTTTCAGTCAAATTACTTTTGGTTGGTCGCATTTTTTTGGTATAAACTTCAAAATTTACAAAAAAAATTTATAGCCACTTTTATCACGTAAATTTTATTTGTCGATAAAAAATTTTAGATGACTGAAACAAAAAAAAAACAGGAATTTCAAATCCGGAAATCTTTATATAATTATTTTCGGTTAGCTGAAAAATTTTGTGCTACTCAAGACCTTTCAAATGTGACCTACAAAATTAAAACGGCTTATTTTATCCGGAGATGTAATGTAATGTAATGTAATTGATTACCGACTTTTACGTATACATGAGGATAATCCACATGCATCCCACAGGAGGCTTATGCCTGTGTATGGGCGGTGTGTGTTGTGTCAGTGTAAGTGTCTGTGTTATGTCCGTGTGTCAGTGTTATATGTGTGCGTTGTCAACCTATGGCCTCAGAGAATTCGCACAATTTCTCCTGTCCCCATGCCGGCTTATAGTGCACATGGTCGCACCCGGACTGCGTTATCTACATAATGCCTATATGATATCTATAGACATTATGCGGATGCCTCAATCCTAACCAACGCCATCTATACTGTTTTTTTTTTCTGAAATTTCGATATTTTTACGTTTTTAATTTACTATAACTTTTTTCTATCATAACCAAACTGGCCAAAAATTTCAGAGAATATTCTTCAAACACTAATAAATAATCTTTGAAACTTTTGGTGAATGGTATTTTCTTCTATCTGTTTTTATACATTTCCAAAAAAGTCCTATTTTTCACGTATTTTGTGTATGTAAAAACTTTATTTAGCAAATTAAATGAAGCTGAATTGACAGCAAGCTGAAAAACAAATAACTGTTTATTGCAGCATCGACGTAGAAATATTTCTCGTTGTTTTTAGAGCGCTAAAATGGTAAAAAGTAAAAAGTTTAACAAAGTATTGAAAAAAGGGTAGGCCGGGGTTGTGTGGATAGTCTGAAAAAATCTTTGTAAAACCAACTGCGGATTTCGCTAATTTTTAAAATGAAGGTATTTTCATATGCAACTTATAATCAATTTTTAAATTTTTTCATGTTTCATATGCTTTACAGAAACTTTTAAACATTTTACAAAAAATAATTTAGGCAAAAGATTTTTCACGTTAGTATGAAAATTTTTTAGAATAAATAATATAAATTATTTCTTCTTTTTTAAAAATGGCCAAAAAATGAAATTGCCAAAAATGCTAAAAAAATGCTAAAAATTGTCATGGAGGCTTATTTTTGGTAGTACTGTAAGGAAAAAATTACTATGGTACCGATATGAAGGCTCAAACAGTTTGATACTCGCTTGATAAATGGCTATTTGTGAAACTGTTGATATCTTAAATATTTTCTTTATTAAAAACAATGTAAAGCAAAGTGATATGAGTCCAATTTATTCTACAGTCCACTAATTCATTTTTGTGCATTATATGTTTTAAAAACTTTTAGTTTCGGAAAATTAAAAGCATTATTTATCCATAAATCTAGTTAAAACTTTTTTCATCATTTATATTTCATTAAATGTCTCATTAAATATTGTATTTTTCTTTTTGTTGCAAACTTACTTTGTTTTTTAATTATCTTGAAAAGATAAGTCCTGTACACGTATTTACAATGTGCTAAAATAAATACATACGTAAAAAGTACAAAGGAAGATTTTTTTAAAAGTTAGATTAGATGAATAAAAAGAATATATATAATACATATATATATTAGACTGAAAATTATTTTGAAAAATTTATTGAAACAATGTTATTTTCATTTACTTGGTCGTAATACTTAGGAGTGATTAAATAACCTATAATTTTGGGTATCTTATTTTTTTAATAAATTGGTGCTAATTTTGCTGGGTAATCGAAAATACAAGCAACTTTTTAAAATAACTGACAGGCTAATATGTATAAAGAAGAATTGCATATAAACTGCAGTGTCGCACGAGCGGACAAGAGTAAAGTCAGTTAATTACCATTGAGATTGACTCGAGACAACTGTAATTAAGATAAACCTCAAGCTTTATAAACTCGCTGAAGCTTTACTGTATGTATGATAAAGATCTGTTTCAATTGTGTCTTTTTTTATGAGTATATATGCAAATATTCATGAAATAATTTTAATTTATATTATGTATAAAATATCTTGGATCTTTTTAGATCGAAAAATAATTATTTTTTTCAAAAAAAGATACTTTTTATTTTGTATTTACTTACTTCAAATGTTTCCTTTAATTTCTATAAAATTTCAATTATAAAATTATTAGTGATAATGCTATATTTATTTTATTAGTATAATTTTGGTATACAAGAAAATAAATAACTTTTTAGATAAAAAAAAAAAATTGTTAAATAAAAATGTTGGATTATCGTTAATGAAAAAATATCTATGCATTTTTTTTAAAAGTATAATCTTTAATTTATATTCTTTTTATTGATTAAACTGTAGTGATTAACAATACATTTATTTTTTAAAATAACAGAAAAGCTGAAATAATCTCTATAATTTTTTGTTTTTTTTTTTTTGTACTATTCAGATTTGAGGTTTTATAAAAATAATAGAAATATATTGGAAATAAATTTCTTTTTTTAATGTATATGTTACGGTCTAATCAGATATTTTAACATGGAACATGTTTATAGGGAGGGGGTACTTCGGAATTTGAAAATTAAGGGGGGGGGGGTCAAATTTGTCCCATTTAAGGGGGGGGGGTCAAATATGTCCCATTTAAGGGGGGGGTCAAATATGTCCCATTTAAGGGGGGGGGTCAAATGGAATTTGGAATAATTTCAATTTTGGGACTGAGAATAATTTGGGTTTAGGGACTTAGAAAATTTTTTTGATTTAGGGACCTAGAATAATACGCGTTTAGGAAATCATAATAGTTTGGGTTTAGAATCTTAACATTTAGTAAAGGTGATAATTACAAATTATAAAAATAGGAAATTGTATTTTTTTGTGTGTGTCCATGCTGTAAGATTACAGATGTAAATGTAAGTAAACATGTTCCATGCATTTTGGTTGTGTGTACACAAACCGGTTATAAGTTTTATACTTTGCAAACTAATTATTTTTTTAAAGCATACACCTTTGCTCAATATATAAGAATGGAGGAAATGTAATTTTGAGAATAAAATACTCGTGAAATACTGTAATAGAATTTAAAATTTTCTTTAATTTTTCATATGAAGATGGGGTATTATCGAAAATTTTTTGTGATCTTTCTTGCAAATGAAATTAACCGTAATGATTGTTTAAGGTCAGATATCAAACATATTCAAAATTTCAATTGTTTATGGTTTTTTTTTAATGGTACTATACGATACAGAAATAAATATAATACGTTGTTATCGGAGTAATTTGTATCATATTCGAAAAGGAATAGACGTATTTTCAGTGGGCGTCGAACAATTTATTACTTTGAACCATTTTTGAACCAAGTTTTTTAAAAATTTTTTTTATTTTTTTATTTTCTTTTATTTAGGGTGAAAAGTGACCTTACCCACTCTTTTGCACGAGGAATGGCCATCGAAGTTCCCACGTGAGTTTTTCCTCCGATTGAAATGGCGTATTTTTTTGAATTGGAAATATTGAGTGCGTTACGTGGTATTGCGCTTACAATCTATCATGAAATTAGAATAAGCACATAAGAAGTAGGGTGACTTTTTTGAAAACGCTCGGACCGGAGTGCACACTTTATGCTACGAAGCTTTCTGATAATATACCCAAAGTTTAGCTTTGCTCCATTGTCCCCCGAAATACAGCCCCCCGAAGTTTAAGTCACTCAGGTGACTCAAATGAAACCAGGCCAAATTTTAGACACGTTTTATTTTCACCATAATAAACGTATATTTCAAATATGTCCTATCAGAGCTGGGCGTGCACGGCATTTTGGGCACGGAAAACTAACAGCCGTATATACGGCCAAGCAGTATAATGATCCGTGCACAGTCTGTCCATACTTTGTTTTTATAAGTATACGGATCAGTTATTAGTATGTTAAAGTTTGAATGCATACTGCCCACGGACCCGTCAGCATTATGAAAATACCCAAGTCCTATACCCATACGGACCCGTATGCATATAGGACCTGGGTATTTTCATAATGCCCACGGACCCGTATGCTTATAGGAGAGGATATTTTCATAATGCCCACGGGTCAGTATACGTATGAGACCTAGGTATTTTCATAATGCTGACGGGTCCGTGAACATTATGAAAATACCCAGGACCTATATGCATACGGGTCCGTATGCGTATAGGACTTGGGTATTTTCATACTGTGTACGTATCCGTGGGCATTATGAAAACACCCAAGTCTCATACGCATACGGACCCGTGGGCATTACGAAAATACCCTCTACTATACGCATACGGGTCCGTGGGCATTATAAAATTACCCAGGTCCTATATACATACGGGCCCGTATTAGAAAAATATGGAGCCGTATATTCTTATGCCATACAAATAGGTGATTTTCGGGTGATTTTGTACTGATTTTTGTCGTACGATTTTTCATACGGCATAAATAAATACGGGAGCCGTAGGTAATATGCCGTATTAATGGACTATTTTATACGGCTCCCGTATTGGATTTTGCCGTATGGATTTTCATACGGCAAAAATCAATACGGGGGCCGTATAAAATGGTCCATTATTACGGCATATTTTATACGGTTCCCGTATTGTATTTTGCCGTATGGATTTTCATACGGCAAAAGTCAATACGGGAGCCGTATAAATTGGTCCATTAATACGGCATATTTTGTACGGTTCCCGTATTGACTTTTGCCATATGAAAATCTATACGGCAAAATCTAATACGGGAGCCGTATAAAATAGTCCATTAATACGGCATATTTTGTACGGTTCCCGTATTGGATTTTGCCGTACGGATTTTCATACGGCAAAAGTCAATACGGGACCCGTATAAAATAGTCCATTAATACGGCATATTCTGTACGGCTCCCGTATTGACTTTTCCCGTATAGATTTTTATACGGCTGAAGTATATACGGGATCCGTTTGAAATTTGCCGTATTAATGGGCTAATTTATACGGCTACCGTATGCAGTTTGCCGTATATACGGCTGATTACATCTAGTACCCGTTTACCGTATGCCGTATATACGGATAACAGCGTGTCACAGTATCCCAGCTCTGTGTCCTATGCTAAACTGTCTGAAGGGGTGAACTTGGCGGTATTTTGGCCCTAAAATACCTCAATGTACCATCAAGATCACCCCTTTGGACACGTTGGCATAGGCCATATTTGTAATATTCGTTTATTATGATGAAAAGAAAACGTGTGTAAAGTTTGGCCTGGTTTCAATTGGGTCACCTGGGTGACTTAAATTTCGGGGGTCTGTATCCCCCCTCAGGACAATGGGGCATAGGCTAAACTTTGGGTATATTATCAAAAAGCTTCGTAAAAAAAATGTGAAAGTTTAGTCTGGTTTCAAGAGGGTCACCCCCTAAAAAGAATTTAGAAATAAAGTATTTCTTGTGCATATGAAAGTTTTTATCCTTGGCACTGCCATGAAGTATGATTTCTTCTATTTCTATTTATCAAGCCTCAGCGCAAGCGGGTTAGACTATTAGTACTTATTTTAATTTTGGTTCATATGTTACAGAAGTGCATTTTATTTGGTATTATGGAAGAGATTTAAATAAAATTTTAGGACATAGATTTCTAGTTACTATAAGCTATCCAAAAATTTACAAGACTTTGACTCTGAAACTTTGCTATTAAAAAAACTATTAAAAAAAGAAACTCTTGTCACATACACAAACATTATTTTTTTATGGTTATGGTTATTTTAAATAAAAAAATATCTTAAAAATTCAGTATTAAAAATGTCACGATTTAAAAAGATAAAATGTTAAATATATTAAGTATGATATAATAAAACTGAAAAATCTGACCTGGTTGATTTTCTACCCACGTAATAAAGTACGATCACACTTTTTTGTAAAATACAAGAAATAAAACCTTTCTTTCTCTTTTTTTTTCTTGTACTGTTCTTTTATTTAACTTTTGAAAAGTCGTTGAAAATTTCCCTTTTTTATTTTATTTTAAAACTTTTATTTAAAAAAAAAGAAAATATTAAGTTTGACAATCGTTGAATTTAAATAACTCTTTATTTAGATTTAGCTTAAATAATTTAATTATTTTGTTTTTGTACTTAAATCAAAAAATAATTTTACATTTATTTGATTTTTTTTTAAATTTATTATAGAAAAAAAAAAATTAATCCTTTTTAAATGATACACAGAGGTTATAATATGATATAAAATAATCCAATAATAACTTTTCATTTACGGAAATACACTTGTTTTTATCCGGATTTAACAATTTCCTGTATAATAACAAAACAAAAAAAAGTATTGATTTTTATTGTGTTATAATTTATAAAATTTAATCGCATTTAGTATTTTATGCATATAGAAAATTTATTTTATTTTAAATTTTCAATAAAAAATTTTAAGTTAAATTAACATTCATCAAAAAAGTATGGGCCTGAAAGGTGATTTAAAAAGGTTAGAACTATCAGAAAAATTACTGTAGGACATTAAAGTTGAAGGAACAGAAATGACAGGAAATTTTGAAAAATTTGTTAGTTTATTTGGTTTATTAGATAAAAATCAAGGGAAAACTAAAATTTTAAATTAATATTATTGAAAATTAATTAAAATATTGAAAAAATTGTATTTTAAAAATGCAATTCACGTTCCTATGAATTTTAAATAAAAAATTATTAAAATTTTCTTATAAAATTAATTCTTGAAAAGAATTATTTTTAATAAGAAATTTAACGCACGTAACTCTTATTAAAAATAATTCTTTTCAAGAATTCTGATTTCAAAGAATTTGTTGATGCTTTAAATGAAAACTTTTGGTTCGTTACTTCAAAATTACAAATTTTACTTGGAAAATGTTATTACATTTCTTATATTATTGTTCACTTATCGAAAGAATAAGTTTCCTAGCTATAAATAAATAAACAAATATAATGTACTTAGTACTTTTCTTGAAATTGATTCAGTGAATAAAGAAAAGTTGTAAAAAAAAAAATATTTATCACGTTCAACACATCAATTAGAGTTGAAGGTACCTAAGCAAAACAGCAAGATAAAATATGGTTCTCATTACAAAATAATACAAAAAATCAAAATTATTATTCAACTGTCAGTTCACTACTAGACTCAACTCATCCGACTGGTTTTTCTTAATCCATAAAAAAGTAAACACAAATTAATTTACATAAATATAAATTTCTAAAACTGTTCTCATTAATAGATGGTTATTTACGTGATATAAGTACATACTTTATACATTTGTGCATGTATAAAGCATGCATAATATAATATGGAAGAAGAAACTGCAAGTTTGAAATTAACGTATACATCATAAACGTATATCATTTTAACTATATTCAATATATATATATATATAAATGTATATATATATATATAGCAGAATGTTACCGTAATATATTACTTTTGTAAATGGCTTCATTAAATTAATACAAATTAACTATCATAGAGCTATTATAACCATTAGTAGTTTTAATAACTAAATATATACATTTATTATTTTAATAAGAAATTATGTGAATTGAAAATAATAAAAAAAAAATAGCCAACAAAAAGTTATTTAATTTTTGAATTAAATGTTATTTTACACATGGGAATAATTAAGGTGAATTACACTTCTATTTTTTTGTTGGGTATTATTCTCATTTTATGAGTAACAGTAAGATTTTTGAAGTATGTCTAATGGTGACCAAAAGCAATCCATTTAAGGTGTAAGATCTTAATTATAAGAATAGTTGATTTTAATTAGTTCTAATAAAAATTACAAAATGTACTCGGGCGATTTCCTGAGTCCAATATTTCGAAAACTATTTTCTCTTTTATTTCCCGGACAAAATAAGAATATTTTGTAAAGGTAATTTATTCGAAATGTTTGTTGTAAAGTGAGTTGTAATCAAAAAACGAGTGGAATTTTCACATCCTTAGAAATAATTTGGCAGCCATAATCCATGAATAATTTTCCACCAAATTTAGTTTTCCAACAAAAATATTGGGCTTTGAAGAGATCAAAAGCAGATCGGAAGCAGCAGGCAGAATCTTAGTGGTGAAAGTTAAATAGCATTGGAGTATGATTGAAACCTAAAATAGAGTTAAAATTTGGGACCAAAATTAGGGACACGCGAAATGAACCATAGCAAAAATATGGGAAGTTTCTGGAAATGTACAATTGAGTACAGACGAAAAAAGCGAGGGGGAGGGGCAAATATAGAGGCCGAAAAACTAATTCAGCACTATAGTCAACTATTGGGAAGAGGAGAGAACTAGGAAGGCAACAAAGAGAATAAAATTTAAATTACAATGAATAAATTAAATGAGGATCTAACAAAAGCAGAAATAAACAGGGAAATTAAAAGATTAAAAAATTGAAAAGCAGCAGAGGTGGACGGCGTAACAGCTGAATTCTTAAAAAATTTGCCTGATTTCTGGAAGCAAGAACTATTAAAAATATTACAAGATATGTGAAGGGAAGAAAAAATATTACATAGATGGCGAATAGGGAGGATATATCCTATTTTTAAATTTGAGGAAGAAACTAATGTAAAGAATTACAGAGGGGTTTCGCTATTAAATATTGGTTATAAAATAATGGCGAAAATTATGAACAGAAAGCTGACAACCTGGATCAAAGAAAACAATAAAATCAAGGAAAGTCAGGATTTACGCAGCGTTTTGTAGATTTTAAGACCGCTTTAACACCATAGACAGGAAATTTATAATAGAGAAATTGTAAAAAGAAGACATCAAGGTCAGATATCTAAGATGGGTAAAGAAAATATATGAAGCAACATGGTACGAAGTCATAAAAAAGGGGGGTTTTAAGTAGATTTAGTACAAGTATAGGAGTAAGACAGATGCATCCGCTGAGCTCAACCCTTTTATATATCTTTATTGAGAATATAGGCGAAATGTGGAAAGAAACTAATACACGTGGCACAATTATTGGCAAAAAAAATATACTGTATTCTGCATGAGATTTGCTGTTGAATACTACTCGTAGATGATGCACAAGAGCTACAGGAAATGCTGAAAAGCTTGGAAAAGTACTGGAGAAAAAATAAGTTAACAGTAAATATAATATGACAAACATAATGGTATTTAGGAAGGGAGACTGAGAGAGGAGGAAAAATGATCATATAAAAAAAAAAGAAATAGAAATAGTAGCAGAATTTAAATACTTAGGATTCAATTTTACAAGCTCGGGGTCACGAAGAAAGCATACAACATGCGTAGTAAGGACAGCTAAGAAAGCTATTAATATGAAATGGTGACTAAGGAAAAGAATAGGTTTTAATAAAATTAAGCAAAAGGATGTACTTACTACAAACCTTAGCAAAGGTGGATTGTCTATATCGGTTGTCTAAATGCTAATACACCTGACTATATATGGAAACTTCAAGTTGGCTAGAGTAGTCTGGTATTGTATACACAAGAGAGAGAGAGAGAGAGAGAGAGGGAGAGAGCTATACGTCAAGTAAGCTGAACATGGAGGAGGAAAGGTGGCTGAAAATCTGCTTAACGGAAGAAATTAGAGCCGACGAAATACAGAGCCAACAAATTGGAGAAAAGACTAGCAACAGGCTTGGGAAGAAGCAGGAAAGGGTGAAATGCAGAATTTATTAAGTGGATATATCGGAGGGGGCAAATTTGATAAAAAAAATGGGTATTTTAAGGGACCAAGATATACAACAAGACTTTTCCATAGTAGATAATAATTCTAATTACTAGGAAGAGTATTTATTTATTTATTTATTTTGAATTTTTTAGGCGCAGGTGTGGCCGATGCACTACAATTTACAAAAGTTTACAATATAATTTTTGTACATAGTACATAAAGATTTTTGTGAAATTATATTGAATTTACAAAATATATATTTAGTTTATAATAAATTTAAAAATGAAAAATTTAAATTGAATTTATAAAAATAATATTTAATGAAATTAATAAAAATTAATAATTAAAGAATATAATTAGATTTTATTTTAATGATATTTACATAATTATTATATGAATAACTATAATTAATCTTAATAATAAATTTGTTAAATCATCGCGATTTTAGGACAGGTGTTTTTAAGGTAAAGAAGGTATTTCATAATATGCAGTTGAAATGTATCAATGCATGTATACGCTTTTAATATAAATGGCAAACTGTTCCACTCTGTAATAGCTGTGATAAAGAAAGAACTTTTATAGAAATCGGTTACAAGCTAAATAAGGAAATTTTTTTGAGAGAACAATATTGGAAATGATAAAAATATAGAAGGTAGTTAGAGAGAGCAATAGGCAAGAGTTAGATGTGAGAATCTGAGCAAGGTGGGGAGTAAGGGATTTAAAAATGAAAAATGCAGAATATGCTTTATTAAGAAAGAATCCTTTAGATATATCTGGGAATGCAGAGAAGCTAGAAGAAGTATGAAGGCAAGCATTGTAAAAAAACTAGATGAGTGGAAAGAAAAAAATGGTGAGCCAAACAGGAATTGGGATGACACTATAAGTGAGGCAATCAAAGGGAATCCAGTAAAAAAAATTTGTTTTTATCTGATATAGTGGAAAAAAATAATTACAGAAGTGAAAAATAGCACCAATTAAAGGTGCAAAATGTGTATTTTTGTTTTTTTTTCAGTGAACAAGTTAGTTTTAACCATTGAAACTAGTGTAAAATAAAATAAATAAAAATATAAAGTGTAAGTGTAATATAAAATTGATAAAACTTAAAAGCTTGAGAAGCATAGTAATAAAGACTCTACTAGTTAAATAAGCTAAATATTTTATTTCTTTTACTGATTTGAAACTGTTTATAAGATGAATTTTTATTTACTTTTAAATTATTGCTACAGCATTATAATTAACTTCATATTTTTTGATTTTAGGTATAATTTAATAAATTATAACATAAAATTTTGTAACAATATATAAATAAACCTGTAAAAAACTTGGAATAAGTTAAACAATAAAAATTATACTACTAATATTATTACACAAATTATAAAATTAAAAAAATTGTTTTATTTTAATTTTGTGATATTTAAATTTTATATTATAAACACAATAAACTAATTCACTATAGCTTTTAAAGTTTCTGCCAAAAATTATAAATTAGAAATAATGAAGATTTTTTTAATGATCTTTTGAATAATACTGACGTAATTTTAATATTGTACTAAAATAATGCTGAATTGAATAAGAAAACTTTTATTTATATGCAAAAATTTAATATTACAGTACTGAAAAAATCTTAATATTTAAAATAATCAAGAGACGCGTATTACACATCAGGATTCATCAACAACTTTAACCTTCTACTATTACCGCTGGTATAGTTAAACATAAACAGGTGGAGCCAATGAAAATTATAAGTACTTTATGATGGGTCTATATAAGGTGGGAATTTTGGCAAAAGGAGGGAAAGTGAATACGATGTAATCTGCTTAATTGGGAAACGAGTTTCATACTTTAGTCCTAGCGTTAGGACTTACCTACTAGAGCATTAGGAAAATCAACGAATTGGAACAAGATGGAACTGAGAGGACCGAAAAAGGCTGTTAAGCTAACGGGTGATCCGAATTAATTCCTTCATTTATTTTATACTTAAATCTGAAAATTTTAAGATAATCAGGAGAGAATAACAACTTGAAAAATTTCAAATAAGAAAATAAGTTTGTTGAAAAAAAAATTTTAATCAAAATTTTAACAATACGTGAGCTTAATACAAAAAAGTTCAAAATTCTACCTTATTGTAATGGAGAGATCACGTAACTACTCTTCAGTTTATGTTATTACATTAAACTTCATTAATTAAGTTTCCTTGAATTATTATTCCTAAATTATCCAAAAACTTCCTTGACTTATAACTTGTTGAAGAAAAACTCAGAAGGTTTATTGAAATGCTCACAATCTAGGTGTGACTAACAATTATAGGTTACTATATGGATTTGATAGTTACACCTACGTAAAAAGATTACTGGTAAGCTTACTAAAACTGGTAAGCTTACTGAAACTGTTTGACTGGATTTGACAGGAAAATGAAATGAAGATGACAATTGAAAATAGATTTGTCAAAATCTTAGATGGCTGGTGTATGTAAACAGTCAGGCATTTTAGGTCTTGGTTGAATGTTTGTGCAAATTTGACCAGAAATTGTCGAACCCGCGGAAGTGATAAAAAAGTTGTTTGATCAGGTTAGAAGTGTCATTCAGGCTTTGCTAGTGTAGGCTTGAAATTCTACAATTCAAAGTGTGTAGCGATCCTTTTCAGGACCACTGAAAAGCAAATATAACAACTATTTATAATAAAATCTCACAGAAGACCCTTTTCTTTTTCCTAATATATTTTTAATATTATTTCTTTTTTTCAATTTTAATTTTATATTTTAATAATCTTATATAATCTTAATATTTCAAAATTATATTTAATTAAAAGTAATTTATTTAATAATAAATAAAAATTTAACATATAAAGTCATAATTTGCAATATATACTTTTAGATATAGATAAAAACTCCCAAAGGTCCTTTAAACTCTCAAGTTTTGACTTTTCTGTATAGAAACTTCCGTTTCACAGCAGAATAGCCCGGAAATACCATACTGGAATTTCTAAAATCCCTATCATCGTTAGTGAGGGCATAAAAATAAACGAACTAGTTTCATGGAATTTAAGTTTTATATTATGGTTATGCAAAAAAAAGTATATATATATATGCACATAAAAAAGAATCTTACTTCTTAGAGAGACATAATCTTTTCTTTATTTTATATATTATATGTAATATATATATATATTATATATCTCTATATATTATAAAGTTATAACTGCTGCCGCCGCTGTCGAATGACACCTTTGGGCCATTCTGACAGTTTTGGGCCACACAATTTGGTACTTTTGGGCCAATATGACACTTTTGGGGCACGCAATATGACACTTTTGGGCCACGCAATATGGTACTTTTGGGCCAATCTGACACTTTTGGGCCACACAATTTGGTACTTTTGGGCCAATATGACACTTTTGGGGCACGCAGTATAGTACTTTTGGGCCAGTCTGACATTTTCGGGCCATTCTGTAACATGTGTAGCATTTTGTCATTTTTGGGACAAATTGACACTTTTGGGCCACGTAATATGGTACTATAGGGCCACGCAATATGGTACTTATGAGCCAAACTACAATTTTGGGCCATAATGAAACTTTTAGACTATATAACGACTATCGCCATACGTTAATCACTCTACGGGGGTTTGCGCGCGAAGCGCGCAGGGGGCGGAGCCCCCTAGTATACATATAATTATATAAATAATTATTTATAAAGAGAAGTTTATACCGCAATATGAAAACTAATTCAAATATTCTCATTAAATTCTCTTATATATATTACTGATTCATTCATAAAGTTTGTATATTATATACCTAATTAAGTAGTTTAAGTAAAGTTATTTGAAAGTTAAAAGTTATTTTTTGTTAAGTATTATCATTGATGGATTAAATCACGTAATATGTTTAATAAATTTGTTTATAAATAATAAATGTTGAAAATTTTAACATAAATCCTTTTTAAATACACTTAGTTATTTTTTTAATGTACTTTTTGAAATTTTCGTACTTAAATTTAGTTTTTTATTAATACTACGAATTAAATAAATTTTATTTCAAATTAAGTAGCTTTATTTTTGAAAGTTTGTTATATGAAATAGAGTGTAACAAAACAATTAGCCCTCTCTGATATTTCTATACATTTTCTATCTGCTTAACGAGTATTTAAAAAATTATTCATAATTGGCCTTGAATTGATTTGACTTTGACAGTTGGTTTTAAAAATTTTTTCATAAAAAATGAAAAATTAGGAAAAGATTAAAAAAAAATTAATAGATTTTATGTGTCAAAGAGACAAAAACAAGATTGCATTACCGTAAATTTATTTTATAAATCTTTACCCCAAAGAAAGTTAAACCTGATACTAGAAAAATGTGGAAAAATACTCATTTCTAAAGACAAATCCAGGATTGTTTAATAATTTTACTAGTTGATGAACATGATTTTTTTAATAGGGAGACCAGGAAAAGAACTCTAACTTTGCTAGTATTATATATAATTTTCTTTTTGGAATGTAAAATAATATTAAAAATTTAAATATACGTCGTTATTTTTTTTTGTACTTTTGAAAATTTAGCTACTTAAATTTAGTTTTTTTTTTTTAATATTAATACTGCAAATTAAATAAATTTTATTTTAAATAAATTAGCTTTATTTTTAAAAGTTTAAATTTTGTATTAAAATAATTTTATTAGCTTAAGGAAAAATTTTTTGACCTTTTTTCTGAGTAAATATAGATGTTTTATTATTTAATTAACGTATCTGTCTCTAATTGAGATCCTTATCAAAGTCTACAAAAATCATTAAAAAATGAACATACATGAATAAAAATTTGACATGGTATAATTAGGTATATTTTTTTACGAACTTATTTTAATCTCATCTGTCAAGAGAAATTTTAACTTAAACTTAAGATATTTTAGAGTCATAAGGTCACAAAAGATATGGAATTGGTAAACAGTAATTGCTATCACAGAAAAGGTTTGGTTTTCGGGGGTAAAAGTAAAAAGTTTAGTAATAGAATCAGTTGTAAGAGAAAAATTTGGCAATAAGAATGATAAATTTAATTTATTGTTTATTTCTGCTCACATTCATAAGAAATTTGATACCAAATTTTCTCTGTTTTGTTTCTAATCCAGATAAGAAGAGAAAAATAACATAAAAAAATAATAGGATGAAGATTATTGTCTGAAGACTAAATTTATAATGTCACGTTTTGCTTTTGGCTTTTCTGAAGTCTTTCTTCCTTTCTTCATACAAATACGTGTATCTTAAGAATAAAATGCTATTTTTTTTATATCTCCATCTTAATATCATGTCTTCTCTTCAACAATTTTATAGTATGACTTACGCTTTTAATTTCCATAGGGATTCAAAAAACTGTTATACTCTTGACGAATAAATACATATACATTCTTACAAATATATATAAATCGTGTAACTTTACTAATACATTTATCAAGCTATACAATAAGATTATATATGCAACTTTTTTTTGTTTTATTTATTTTTAAAAAAATATCGTTATATTTATAATTTATTTAAAATTTACTTAGTAAAAATTAAATTTAATATCATTTTTTCTTTTCAGGCAATTATATAAAATTTTTTTATAAAGAAAAATTTATATGATGGTTGACAAAGTATTTAGGTATACGTACGTAGGTACTTGTTTTAATTATGAGTAGATTTTTTTTTTATTTTATGTGACTGTTTAAGAGTACACTGGCTATTTTTAATGAAGTTTTTTTAGCGTTTAGGAAGTTTAATTGTGTCTGTAATTGTTGAAAAAAAAGACAATTAAATGTTTCTAATTTTATGGTACGGCTATTTAGTTTAAATTTTATCGTATTAATTTTTTAAGGAATGTACATAATTTTTTTTTGAAATTATATTTATTAAATTCTACGGACTTTGTTGAAGTTTAATAATTTTTTTGCTAATTGTTGTACCTATTGTTTAACTATCTGAAAATGGGAGGTTGCTTCCTAATTATCTTATTTAAGAGTCGGGGGATGAAGCCCCTCATGGGAGTATGGGGGTTAAACCCTCGCGATAAGAAAAGACAGATTTGTAAAAGATTTTATTCATACATATTTTGATGTGTTTAGATTAAACTTTTAGGGTATTTTAACAGTGTTCATTAATAAGAGGCGTGGGGGTTCTAAAAGGGTAGGGTTGATTTGAGTGTGTATTCTGGTATTTCTATATTTGGTCATGAATGCTTTTAACTGCTGTTGATTACAAAAAAAATTAGAAATTTTTTTTTTTTTTTGAGTCGTATGGTACAAAGGCGTATGGCTATCAACTAGGTAAATAATTTTTCTTGTATTTTCTGTTGTATTTTCTACTCTATATAATAATTTAAACAAAGAAAAAAAATCTGTTTGTTGCAACCGAAAATCTAATTTTTTTCATTCAAAATCCAACCAAAACTGTGAATTAAGAACCATTTTCTCATTTTTCTTCTAATACAACATTTCTATTACAGTTGAAAAATTTCCATTATTGCATTTGTATTAAAGCATTAAAAAAAAATTGTCTTTTGTCGATTCACATACAAAATTGTTTCAAAATTTTATCAAACAAATAGTATAATAATTTAACAAAAAAAATGAAACTAAAATATCATAAACATTTCACGAATTTCAAGCACAAGGAAAAATTCCACAAAATTATTGTTCTTCACTCATCATAAATGTCATAAAACAAATTTCGAAAGTTAAAACTACCTAAATAAAAAGTATGTAAAAATAATATTTTTTATTTATTAATTTAACAAAAAACAATAACCAAACAAAAAGTTTAAAATTTTTTTAGTTCTTTTAGTATGTATAAATATTCAAGTATATTCGTTAAAAAAAGTAAAATAAAAACAGAATTAAACTTGTTGACACAGAGAGATACAGTAACTTTTTTTTAGCCTCAGGAGTATTAGATTTTCCATAGTCAAAATAAAATTATATATTATATAGACATAAAGTACACTTATTTTTTTTTCTCTTTAACCCTTTACTTTTTTTACTCGTATTATTATTATTATTATGATTATTATTTCAGTTAAATATATTTTCTTTTCAAAATTATATTTTTTAAAACTTTAAAAATTATTCAAATATTTCAGTTTTTTTTTTCATAACTTGAAAAATAAAAATTTTTTTCATTTATTTTATCAAATGACAACTTTTTTATGAATTTTTTGTTGTTGTTAAATTTTAAATTAAATAAACTTTAAATTTTATCATAACTTTTGTTGAATTTTAAATTTATAAGAAATTTTCAAATTATTCAAAAAAATTTATGACCTAAAATACCTTAAAAAAAAAAAACCATTTACAAAGACATATACTTAGCCAAAAGTAATTTTTTTTTTTAAATTAAAAATATAATGAAAATCTTTTTTTTTTTTCAAAGTCTCATTAATTTTTAACAGACACATTATAGTAAAATTTTTCTTTTAAAGACTCTGTTGTTATAAATATATATATATATATATTTTACGCTTCAAGATTCGTTTTATCTTACGTGTTATACATTTTGCTTTTCGCAATCTTCAATTCTTGACATTTCTTATTTCGTAGCTCACTTAGCATATATTTTTCTTGTATTTTTATAAAGTTTAGGTACCAGACATATTCTTCTTTTGTTTTATTTTTTTTTTCTTTTTATTTGCACTTATTTTTGTTCTTTTTTATTTATTTATTTTTAAAATCCTGTTTAGAATATCCTGGTAAATAGTAAAATGGAAAAATATGTTTATTTCTTTGGTTTTGAACCAAAAACAAATAATCACGGTTTTAACTTAATTTTTTTTCTTCCTAATTTTATTTTTTCATCAAGAATCGTGCATATACATTGCATATGCGTAAGAGAGTTAAAAAGAAGATTGCATTATTGTAAATTTATTTTATAAATCTATACTACAAAGAAAGTTAATCCTAATACTACACAGTAAAAAATAATGAACACAATATTACTGCCGTTTAGTAATTTTACTACGATTTAATAATATTACTACAAAAATAGTTAATTTTCTACAATTTGTAAAAATTTTACTATTTCATAGTAATATACACGTAAAAAAAATATAAGACAAACTAAACGTATTACGTTACTGAAATATGATTAGTATTGTAAGTTTGTTGAATGGAAAGATTAAACGTTGAATTGTCAAATAAAAACATTAAACCAACAAATACTTTGTTGATTCAAGAAAAATTAAAATTGTTAAGTTAACCTTTTTAAATCTTTGTTGAATCAACATAGTGTTAGATAAACCAACAACCTACAACATTAATATGATAATTTTAATAGTTAGGTCAATGCTTTTTCTTTTATATTAAAATATTTATTCATTCTTTCTCTTTCTATCCTATTATGCTCTTCTCTTTCAGCAGCGCGCTTTTGTTTATATTATTATTCAATAAAGAAATGGAATTTCCTAAAAATTTTTAATGATAGTTTTAAGTATTATTTTTAAATATAAATTTCACTGCGGGTATGCATAATTTACTTTTGCTTATATTATTATTCATTATTATTGTAATAAAGAAATGGGATTTCCTAAAAATTATTTATGATAGTTTTAACTTGCATTTCGCTGGGTATGTATAATTTACTCTGCATATAATTTCGAAAATTATTATCTGTAACATATAGTACTTAAAATTTTTTTATTAAATACAAGTGTTCTGTTAGCAGAATGGATAATCACGCTGTCTCGGAAGCCGCGGTACTCGAGTTCGATCCCAGTATCAGTCAAAATTTTTCTTAAGTTTTTTTTAACAGATTTTAAATTAATAAATATATACCTATAAGTACATAAATAAATATAAAAAAATAATTATAAAAAAAAAATAATTAATTTAAAAAAAAAAAAATAAATAAAAAAAAAAATAAAAAAATAATTTTTTTTAAATAAAATTTTCACTCTGTTTGAATCAACTAAGTAACTATGACAATTCAACAAATACTTTGTTGGCATATTTCAACAAAGTTGTTTGTCAATACAACTTAGAATTTTTTTCCGTGTAGTAATGTTACAAGAGTAGCAATTTTACAACACTTGTAAAAATTATTACAATTTGTAGTAATAATAATTAGTAATAATAATAATAATAATAATAATGATAATAATAATTGTAGTAATAATAATTAATTTAAAGGCCACCTTGTTGAAGAAAAAGGAGGAGGGCTTTCTATCGCAGATAGCTCTTCTGTCACTAGGCTGGGGGAAGGCAGCGGCCAGTTGCCTAGGCTGCGTGTCCCAAACTAAAGTTCCTGAAAAGGGAGTTCCGGTTTGGGGCAAACAAGCGCAGGGGGGTTTATAATGTGTTTATCCAGTAAGAATCTGGGGCGTAGCCGGCGACCGCGTTCGCCGGTGGTCTTCCAGTTGTACACTTTGTACAAATGGGCGGTCATGGAAATTTGCGGGGGCTGATGCAAGATTCACAAAATACCCTTGACAGAAAAAAAAAGTGAAGTATTTGCGTGAAAAACGTCAACTGGAAGCAGAGAAAAATCAGGAAGAGTCCAAGGAGCCGAAGCCAAATAAAACGGCTTCCAACCGGTCTCTCACGGATCACCAAGACCCAGAGAAACTGGCAAACAACCCTAAAGTAGACGAGTCCCTTATGGAGACAGAAGTTACAAAAGATGGCCAAAATAATGAAAATGGTCCCAAAAGGAAGAGCAAGACCGAGAAAAAAAAGTTGAAAAAACAAAAAAAGCTGCAGCTCCAAAAGGAAAACCAGGTACCTGAAATTCCGGGCCAGTTGAAAAAACAAACCCAGGTAGAGATAATACCCAATAAAGTGGATACTTGGGAAAAACCCAAAAAGAAGCAGAAAGCTAGGACAAAGAATATTCAGCAGCCAAAAAGGCCTGCTGAAACGGGTAGTACCAAGCCGAGTAGGCACACAGTGTGCCAATTCAATCAAAAATCTGCTGACTCTTTAGAATTTAATTTTTTCACCCACTTATTTTTTTAAATCCTTCGTATACTATTCAACTTTTATGGAAACCTGCTACTTATTAAAAATTTTTACTCTTTGACTCAGGCAATAGTGTCCATAAACAAGGTTTTTTTAATTGCAAATAAAATTAGTAACCCTGTGAATACAATTTTTGCGTATACACCAATGTTATGGGGGGAATTTAAATTGTAAAAATTTTAAAAAGTAGCAGGTTTCCATAAGAGTAGGATAGTATACGAAGGATTTAAAAAAATAAATGGGGGAAAAAATTAAATTCTAAGAAGTCAGCAGATTTTTGATTGATTCGGCACACTGTGAGGCGTAGGTACAAAAAGAGGATGGAGGCCCTACTTATAAAACCAGCAGCAGGCCATGCATATGAGGAGACACTTCTCAACATCAAGAAGAACGTCATGCTCGAAGATTCGGGGGCTAAAGTTCACCAAATCCATAAGACGCAAGGCGGCAGCGTCCTGATCGAGCTGGAATCGATAGTGGATTCCGGGAAACTGCAGGAAGCGGCTCAAGTAGTAACGGACCCTGATTCAAACGTACGGGGCATGATCCCCATGCTGAAATTCGAAATCCGAGATCTGGATGGGGTCACAAACGAACGGGAGATCAGGGAAGCCGTTGCCAAAGAAATAGGAATGGAACGTAGAGATGTATTACCGCCAGTCTCCATTTTCAAAACTAAAGGTAATACGAGCCAAATGGCAGTGGTAGAACTACTCGAGGTTGATGCTCTACGCCTGGCCAAGAAGGGAAAAACCCAAATTGGCTGGGCTTCTAACAGAGTGCGCCTTTGAGTGAATGCAAAGCGCTATTTTAGATGTCTGGGTTATGGACATAACCAGTATGTCTGAAAAGGCCCATATAAAAAAAAGCGTGCCTCAAATGTGGCGTTGATAGCCACAAAAGAATAAAATGTAAGAAGGAAACACCCGAGTGTTGCCTCTGCAAGAATAGGGACGACAAGTGCTCTAAGGAGCATTATGCCGGAGAAGGAAACTGACCCAGCTTCCGGGAGGCTCTGGCTGCGGCAAGGAGTAAGTGTCATCGGAAATGATCAATGTTCTACAACGGAACATGAATCAAGCCCGGGAAGCTGGGGCTTTGTTGGAACAGATTGCCCGTGAAGATGATTCAAATATCCTCTTGCTAAGCGAGCAATCATACAACATGAACCACACATACTGGCTAACGCCATCGCAACGCAATTGTCTTGTTTGGATCACGTGCGGAAAGACAACTTATATAAGTTGCTACCTCTCCTCAAACGATAGCTCGGAAGTGCTGGCTACAAAGCTGGTCAGCATCGAGAACACGGTTCGGACGGTAACTGGCAGCGTTATCCTTGCTTGAGACTTTAACGCTAGGGTCTTAGAATGGGGCATGCCGACGACTAATCCTAGGGGACAGAAGGTACTGGAAATGGCCACTAGATGCAAACTAGTGGTCCAGAATAGAGGAAACAGGCCCACCTACGATAGGGCAGGATGGGGTGTCTTTATCCCTGTCCTAACTCTGTTCTACTTTACGGATCTGAGATCTGGGCGGATATAACCAAAACTGCTAAATACAAGGATCGTCTGCATGTACCATACGGTATCCCTTAAAGCGATCCAGATAGTAGCATCGGTCATACCCATCGACCTACTAGCACTGGAGCGGAAATACATTTACGACAGTGTAGAGGACCGCGAAGTGGCATCCACTCGTGCCCGCTCCAGCTCTATGAGCACATGACAGGAACAATGGAAAAATGAACGAAAGGCCAGATGGACGCGTACTCTGATCTCAGATCTGCAGGCATGGACTGGGCGACCGCATGGGGAGGTGGACTTTTAACTTACCCAATTTCTAACGGGACACGGCTACTTCCGGTTCATGTTAGAAAAATGGCATAAGTTGGCAACAACGCAGTGTTTATACTGCCCAGGTGTGGAGGACACAGCAGAGCACTATCGTAGAAAGTGTTTCTATCGTATAAAGCTCTCCTATCACTAGGCTATGGGAAGGCAGTGGCCAGTTGCGCATCCCAAATTGAGGTTATACCTGAAAAGGGAGTTCCGGTTTGGGGCAAACAAGCACAGGGGGGTTTATAATGTCTTTATCCAGTAAGAATCTGGGGCGAAACCGGCGACAGCGTTCGCCAGCAGTCTTCCGGTTGTACCTTTGTACAACTGGACGGTCATGGAAATTTGCGGGTATTTAAGGCCCGCAAACACTCCATGGCTTATGCAAGATTCACAAGATTCCCTTGACAAAAAAAAAATAATTAATTAATTATTATTAACTAATTTGTAGTAATAATAATAATAATAATTTAATATTATTACACGTGTAGTAATTTTTACAAGTGTTGTAAAATTACTATACTTGTAGTAATATTACTAAATGGTTGTAAAATTACTAAACGGTAGTAATATTGTACTCATTATTTTTTACTGTGTAGAAAAATGTCGAAAAATACTAATTTCAAAAGACAAACCCAGCATTATTTAAGAATTTTACTAGTTGATGAACATGATTTTTTTAAGGGAGATCAGGAAAAGAACTCTAATTTTGCTAAAATTATATATAATTTTCTTTTTACAGTGTAAAATAATATTAAAAGATTTTAAATTTTCTTTTCAATTTTTTTTTACCATGCAATAACCTTATATTAAAATTTTGCTCAAAACGAGTAATACATAATAACAATGATAGAAATATGTATAAATAAACAAGTGAATATATACTTAAAATTTATGTGCGACTTGAAGTTTAAATATGTATTAAAAAGTTTTTTATTCATCATACATATAAAAAAAAAAAAAATTTAACATACAGCTAAAAATGTTTTTAAATATTAATATTTAATAAATAAATATACAGTTTTTTACTCAATTTGACTGACATTTATTCATATTATCCATCTTAGAACTAAAGAAAAGTTTTAATTAAAATTAACTTTTTATTCTTTTATTATACCTTAAATTATTTTGAAGCCTGTATGAAACTTTTGAGTCTTTATTTAATTCAATACTGTTATACTCATAGTCAGCTTATGCAATAAGATACGTAGATGAACTAGAAAAAATACAACTGCAATTTTTGAAAATATCTTTGAATTCACCTGAAGGAATACCTAATTATGCACGATTGGAAACTGGTAGTTTTTATATCAGTGTAAGTATTTTCCAAATTGTGATAATCTATGTTATAAAAGTACTTAAAATGTCAGATGACAGATATACTAAACTTTAAAACTTATCAATGATATCCAGCATTTCGGGAGCTACCTTAGGTTTGTTCGAGACCAAAAGGTTTTTAAAAGGTGATATGATATTATATGATACCTGATTTAGTATTTGGACAAAAACTTCAATGATTCTTAAAGTATACTGCTATAGAATTTTAGCATTCTCCATAAAATTTATGATTGACTCAGCTTAAAATATTTTTAAAGTTTAGACTATAAATGAGAATTTTTGTTTAATAAAATTTTATATTATTGTCAATAGTAATAAAATAATAATAAAATATATTTATAAAATTATATATAATAATAAGCTTTTATTTGAAATAAAAAATGTATGATATATATATATATATATAAAAAAGTATAAATAGATATATAAAATCGATTTGAAATAAGTTAAAACTCTTTTTATAGATATTTTATTTTTTGAGCAGGAAATCATGTATTCTAAAGAATAACTGTATGGGTATAAGTGCTAAGTATTGATAAATAGATTGAATACAGCAGGTTGAACGGCTGCTCTTTTTCTTATATATATATATATACAAACATATATATTTTAAAGAGTATATATAACATTTTATATTTTTCCTTACTTTTTTTGTCAGCTTTACTTATAACTTAAAAAATGCAATTATCATTTATCATTTGTTATTTTTATTTATTATTTTTATTATAATATTATCCCAAAAATAGTTACTATTGTTGTTATTACTATTGTTGTTATTATCAGCGTCCATGATTTTTAAATATATATCGATTTATTATTTATAATTGACCTGTACTGGGCAAATAGTTATTAATAGTTATTTTCTTGTACACAAAAGGTTATTTGTCAATCTCTACTAATGGTGGTATATGTTTATAGGGAGGGGAACCCCAAAAATGTGAAAAACAATAGGGGTTGGGTCAAATGTACCCGATTTAAGTGGGGGTCAAAAGTGTCCTATCTAAGGAGGGGAGGAGGTCAATTAGATTTTAAATACCAGAATTTGAAAAATGTGTAAGAATACCAAAAATTCACCAATAAAAATTTTATTAGAATTGGACAATGACTAGCAAAAGGAAGTTAGTATTTTAGTTAAATTGGATCATTTTTTACTTGGGCCAAATTCAATCTAATTTGGGTTATTAGTATTATAAAAGTTATATATGCGAATAAAATGAAGCCCCAAATAGCCTCACCTTAGATTTTTGGTAAGTCAAGAAATTTTTTAAACCTATTGGCTTATTTTTTATTCACGTTCTACATGATGAAATTTTTTTTATAAAATATTAGATTTAATATTTAAATCGGCGATTCAAAAATATTTTATGAAAGTTGTAAGAATTCTAAAAATTAAATTTTTTTCCTTTGACTTTGGACTCGAAATTATTTTTTTTTTAAGGAAATTGCTTTTTTCAGGATTGAGAGTGAAAAACCCTTGAATGTAATCTTCGACATCAGATTTGAATTAAACGGCCCAAGGTATATACTTGAACCCTTTAAAATAAAAAAATTCGTTTATTATTAAAACTTTTTCCTTAACAGGGTTCAGAGAGCAAAAATAGGGATCTTACCTTCCTTTAGGATAATTTACGAGATTAAATTTGAACTCAGTAATGTAAAAAACCTACTTAAAAAATTCAAAATATTTTTAACCAAAAGGTTATCTAAATGAGAAAAATCATATGAAGTAGTATTAAATACCTATTTAAACCTTTAAAATTAAAAAAAATACAAAAAATGACAAACCAAATTATTTTTGTCATTTATATGTAAACAAACTCTGAATTTTAAGTGAAAAAGATTCATGTAATAATAATTTATTTTGATAAAAAAAAAAAAAGAACTACTTAAAAAGAAAAAAATAGTCATACATATATACATAGTAGGTACTATTTTGATTTAAATTCACAATTTCAACCAATGCTTTAATTATACGGTACTTGAACTGGCAAGCACGTACTTTACTCAAGATCGTATATATTTTAAATATAGGGACTACAGAAAACAAAAAAATTGAACTTAAAAAAAAATAAAGAAAGAAAGAAAAATACAATACATTTGCTTTACTTTTTTATTTATTTATTTTTCTTTACTTTTTTTTACTATTTATATTCAAGTTCCAATCGATGTACAACGAAATTCCAATATCGTAATTACGTAATACTATATATATTCAATCGTATATAAATTTTGTATAGTAATTTAGGATACTTTTACCTACCTTTACGTTCATTTGTAACATTTTTTTCTTTATCAATAAAAATTGGTTATTTAGTACAATAAATTCAATTTTATATTTTTAATCAAAAAAAATTTACGTTTAATTATTTTTTTAAGGATAAACTAATTGATTGTTATTATTATGATTTTTGTATATTTTTGAAGAATCTCATTAAAATATTATTTTATGTTTTATGTGCATTAGGATTATCTAAAAATATAAAATAAATGCTAATTTATTTTTCATTTATAAAATAATTCAAGATTTAACATGATAATAAATAAATAGTTTGAGTTTTATTGAAGTTATTTCGAAAAGAATTTTTTATTTATTTTAGAAAAAATTTTGCGCAAGCAATGCCAATGAATTCAAGGAGAGTAATCAGGTTGCTTATTCCGAAAATCTTGTAATATTTTGGTTTACTAGGATTATTTTCTTGAGAAAATTTTGGGAGCAAGCCCGGTACTCAAAGGTAAAATAAAAAATTAACCTATAAATTTTCCTGGTTAATAGACTAGTATTTTAAAAAATTATTTTTCTAGAAATAAAATTACTGTGGCAATGATAAAGAGATAACAGAAAATAAGAAAATATACGAAAGTCGAGAAAAAAAATGAAAAATGTTAGATATAATTAAGGTATGAACGTGATATTTGAAAACCACGTTTATAATTTATTATCATTTATTTGCAAAAATGAATTTATCATTATTTTATAAACCCAAACAATGCTTATAAGGTATTCAATCTTATAAAATTTTGTACCACACTTATGAAATATGAAAATAATAATAATTTTAGGTACTTTGCATAGGAATATAATTCTTGGATTCAAGTTGAACATACTGCGCATAATATTAGAACTTCTTGTGTTACACATCTGATGTCAAAAATTATAGGCCAAAAAGTAAAAGAAATAAAAATTTAAATAAAATAACCTATTTCAAAAATAACTGATTTCTCAATCAAACAAATATAATAGCTTATTTTATTAAAAATTTTTAATCCACAACGCAATTCGCAGAGCCGAAAACTGTATTGTGCGCATTGAGTTGCAGCTGCGCTAAAAAATTTTCGGCGCCAATACGGCGTACAAATTCAATTGAGCATCGAACTACACAAAATACAAAACGATCGTAGTAACTTGTTGATTCAGGAAACTTGATCTTTCCGTGTAGGTAAATCAAGCATTCTTATCTTCAAGTATACTTGATTGAATTACATGGTAATAAAGGACCAATTTCAAATAATTTTAGTCTCGATCGGATAATTTTTTAATTATATTTTAAGAACACATTGAAAATTTAAAAAACGAACTTACAATACAAACAATTAGCATTATATGACAACTATTAAAGTACACTTACACACTGAATTAAAGATCTCTTTTAAAGACAATAGTAAATTTTAAGAAGCTTGCATTGCATTTAATCTTTTAAAGTAATGAGAGTATGTATTACATTTTCTTCATACAATAACTTGTTAAACATACATAATACTATTATCTTATGTGAAGATTACTTTTAATTACATATTGTAAAATTTAATTAATAATTCATTAAACAGTAGTAGTGCGTAATATTTAAAATCCATTTTTTATTTGTTAATTTTTTTTAAAAAAGTTAAATAAATTCGTAAAAATAGATAGAGATTTTTTTTTTCATTTTCAAACAGCTGGAAAATATTACGAGTATTACGTTATTAACTTTGTCTCTGTGTATAGTAAATTTTAAGAGTATTTCGTGTACAATTTTTTTTTGTTTTTTTTACGTGTGAATGAATTTATGGTACAATTTTGTGGCTTACTAAGCTATTTGTAAAATTCAAATACAAAAAAATCAATCGGATTGATAAAATTTTTTTAAATAAATGAATTTTCGTGCACACGTTTTATTATTATTATTTTTTTTAATAATTACTGTTTTTATTTACTGTTGTTACTAGTATTGATAATAAATATTTCAATAAATTTTTAGATTCTATATTATTTTTAAAAGTTCGTTCGTAGTAACTGGAACATAAAACTTTTGAAAAATTACTGTAAAAAGTAACTTTCTTTTCTTAACAAAAAAATTAGAAAATTTTCGAAAATATTTGTAAATATTCGAAAAAAATTGTATATTTACTAAATTTAGTATATTAACAAAAAATTCGAGTATTCTTTTTTTCGAAAATTTACAAAAAATAGTTGTAAATTTCCAACTTTTTTCGTAAAATCACAAAAAAAAAAATCGAGAATTCTCGAATTTTTCGATAATATACTAAATTTAGAAAATTTACGATTTTTATCGAATATTTACAAAAGTTTTTCAAAATTCACTAATTTTTCGAAAAAATTCTATTTCTTTTGTAAATCTAAGAAAGTTACTTTTTACAGTGATACTAATAATTATTTTTGTGAAAATTATTTCGGGCCCTCTTAAAGTAAAACCCTGTATTTACGATTTATTTAAAGCTTCTTCAGGAACGAGATACCAAAGCTTATAAGCCGTTATAAGGGATCTAAAGGTTGTCTTAAAGTCGCTTATAAGTTTTTTTTAATCTTAGTTTTAACCTAAAAAACATACATTTTTGGTATTATTTCTTATATTATTTTATGGTAATTTAACTGTTGGATATTTATTTAAAAAAAGAAAAAATGTTTTCTAATTAAAAGATTTAAAAAGATATTAATTTCTGTTAATGCAAGATCATTTATTAGCATATTTAAAAGCCCTATTCATAATACTATAAGACTATAATACTATACAAATCTATAGCTTCTATAAGCAGCTATAAGTGAGCTTTCGGCATCTCACCCCAGAGATACAATTTGCCTGGTCTTGCTTTGAAACAGGAACTTATTTTTTTTCATCCTTTTTGGGATGAAATTTTTTCATCACCTATCTGAGCAAAACACTTTAAATACCACTTCAACGAATTCAATAGAACCTGAAAATGTATCTTTGTTTCTTATTCAAACTATACCAAAAGGTATCTCGATAAAAGCTTTTATTTTCCTGAAGTAGGAAGGATATAAGGAGTTATCAGAGAAACCGATAACTTTATAGAATATTATCTCCCGAAAGTTTTATGCTTATAACACTAATCTGACCCTGTCTCTTCAATTAAAAAAAATTAAAATCAGAAAATTTTTTTTTAGAAAATAAAACTTGGATACGTAAAAAAATGTATGTTTTTAATGAATGTAAACAAATAAAACTCATACATATCTTATAAACAATTAATTCTCATTTGTTAGTATACAAAAGCCGAAGAGATAAAACCTTTCGAGTGCAATTAAAAAAGAACAAGGGTTTATTCTAGGCTTTTACTAACAACTTTTTGTATATGTGAGCATATACTACTCATGAATATCAAGTACACTTTTGTTTGTACATATGGGTGATTCTTTTTAAACTCGTTCACGTCGCATTGTCTGAAAGTGGAAGAATTTTTTTAAAAGGAATTTGATTTTATTTAATTAAAATATTATTTTCCCCGGAACCCAAAGTCTCATTAGTAGAAAATAAAGAAAATTGAAATTAAAATCTATCACTTGTATATTTTTCAAATTTTTTTTTCTTAAATGTTGTTACTATTATCCAAACGAAAAAAAAAAATTTTAGGGTCGCTATACAGAATCCAAAAAACTTTGAATTGGACTTTGAATAGTCTTGTTTTCTTCGTTTTGATTTTGAAAAGTTTTTCAAATTAACCTAATTTTATTCAAATTTTAGGCCCACAAAATTTTTTATTTTTGATTTTCCACTCATTGCATTGGCACCTCAGTTAAAAAATCGTCTATAATCGTTTATATCGAGGATATAAAACTAGACCTTTCTTTTAGACAATTTGATAAAATCCATGCCCTTTTACGTTAATATTTGGAAAAAGGGCTTATGATTGATTTGTGAAATAATCACCAATATATATTTTTTTTATACATATTTCTATTTTCTCAGAAACTAACAAAAAATATTAATATAAAATTAAAATTAAATTATTTTTAGAACATATTTTTTTTTTATTATTGTTTAATAAACTAATAAAACTGCTGTATTGAATTTTTTCACAAAAAGTTGATGAAAATTTTATGCAAATATAGTGAAATGAAATCGCTGAAATCAATAAATTTTTATCTAAGATTTTTTAATGCCATGTTTGCTCCAGTGATGTACAATTTTTAATTAGAGAACCCCTATAAAAAAATGTATAGATATAGTTTATTTATTAAAAAAAAAAGTAAAATAATAAAAATTAATAACGTTTCAGAAATTGTGAATATTAATCAATTTTTATCCATTTAATCAAAAACAATTTCTATTAACCTAAAAGTCAATATATTCTTTCTCTGTGTATAATAATTATTAATATTTTAGTCTACATAAATTGAAACCACAACACTAAACTTTATAGAAAGCTTATACTGATTATCTATGAAGCTTAAAAGTGGTCACTTATCTGCAAGAATTCTTCATGGTTATCCACAAAGTATTTAGATGGCATATCATCAAGTGCAGGAAATTTTGGTAATACTATAATATAGTATGACTATTTCACTTTAAATATATATAGTTTAAACTATTTAGTTTCTAGAAGAATTTATATATACAAATACAGGATTCAAAAGTCTATAATAACGTGTTTAAATATTATCAAAGTTAATTTAATAAGTTTTTCTCGTTTTACTTTTATTATTTTAAATTACCTATTATTTTTCTGTTTTCTAAAATTTATTAGTGTAAATAATAATTACATATTTGTATTCAGAGGCCCAAAACAAAAAAATTCGTCGAAAAATTTAGGTCGCGAAATACGGGTCTAAGTCGAATCTTCACTAAAAAGCTGTATTCTCAAAAAGAAATTGTACCCCATACTCGTAGCTCGGAAACCAAAAGAGCTAATTCATGTCAAAAGATTAAAAAAAGATCAAGGATAAAATTAGATTAATTCATATAAAAATATATCGTAAATTAAAAATTTATGGAAAAAAAAACGGATACAAATTGCCTTTTTCAAACCGGATTTAAAAGAAAAATAAAATAGTTAATCTAAAAAATAATAATAAACGATTTGCAAATAAATTTTTATCGTAAAAATGTATTTCGCTTTTACATTAATCTTTAATGATTATTGGTTTCATCTTAAACATTTTAACTAAAGCAAGTATATATATATATATATATATATAACAAAACTTTATGAACGCGACAAATTTAATTTTCTAACTGCTAATAGAAAATACGCTAAGTTTTGCAATTTAATCAGTAAAGACGCGAGAAAAGGTAACGATATAAAAGGAAATTTATGAGTAATGAGAAATTTAATGTTAATTATATAATTAAATAAATTTAAAAATCTTTTGAAAATTATTTATTTATTTTCTTTTTATTCAATTTTAATAATAATAAAATAATCAATAATTTTATATATTTCAAAATATTAAATTATCTTATGTTTTTTCAGTCATGTTCTAATTGGATAAAAAATATTTTGTAAAATTATTAAATAACAAAATTTATTTATTTCTAGATATATAAAATTAATAAATTATTTTAAATAATAAAAGCAAGAGAATTTAAAATTTTGTAATTTTAATATTTGATATTTTAATAAAAAGTTAATTTTATTCTATAATATCTTACTAAAATTCATATCTGTGTTATTTCAAGCGTATAACTTTAATCTGTTTAAATTTTTATTATATATTTCTATAGTATATTAATAAGGTATGTCCAGTATACTCAGGGATCATGGCTGAATTGGTTGGAATAATTCGAGTGTTGAATTCTGGCTTTTGTTGTACACATATTTAGACAGGTAAAAGAAATATATGGTTTAGTTTCTGGGTTTGGGATTTCGAACGGTTCACTTGAATTGCTTAAAATTTCAATTGAATTGATTTTTAAAATTTTATTCGATTGCGATTTCAAACAGTTTGCTTAAAATTTTAAGCAAGAAAAGTTTACCACCGAGGATAAAAAATTGTGTAAGCATAAATTCTTTATATCCTTACTTATGAGTACACTGTAAAAAGTAACTTTCTTAGATTTACAAAAAAAATAGAACTTTTTCGAAAAATTAGTGAATTTTCAAAAAATTTTGTAAATATTCGATAAAAATCGTAAATGTATATTATCGAAAAATTCGAAAATTTACAACTATTTTTTATAAATTTTCAAGAAAAAAATTGTAAATTATCAATTTTTCTTGCGAGTTCACAAAAAAAATCGAGAATACTTGAATTTTTTGTTAATATACAAAATTTAGTAAATATACGATTTTTTTCGAATATTTACAAATTTTTTCGAAAATTTACTAATTTTTCAAAAATGTTCTAATTTTTTTGTTAATATACGAAATTTACTTTTCACAGTGTACGAGATAAGAATCAATTTACGTTATTTACAACCAAAAACTATAAGTAAAAATATAATTTAAAAAATTAAACAGAATAAACGAAAATTTACCACAAACAAACATTAATAACGAAAATTTCCAATATATACCTTAAATTTTATCTAATTTTCTAGTAGTATAGTTCGAAAACGTGTAAATCACTAAATACACCTATATATAATATTATATTATAAGACATAAAAGACCTTATATTATAACAATCTGCTTATTATGTATCTACATAATACATAATATTATATACTGCCACAAGATACTCATTTTTCATTACACTGTACTATGCATTACATTGTTATTTTATGTGTACCATAATATTTTCTACATGCTTTATGTTAAATACCTATACTTAATGCTTAAGCATTTATTTAAGTTTTTAGATTATAAAAATTTTTATTTCAGAAGATTTGGATTTTTTGGTAAAATTAATTTTTGTACTTTTTTTTGAAGATAAATTCTTTTTATAAATCATAATTTATAATTTTTTTAGTATTTTTTTGAAAAATTTTGTCTATGAAAGTTTTTTTTATATTTACCCGAAATTGGGATTTTTTGCTTCGAGTTGGGTCGAATTCATTTTGAATTCAAAAATATACATTTTGGTATCCTATGAAGGTTTTGTGTTAAGTGACAAAATTTCAAAGTTAAAAAAATAATTTAACATTTTTCAAAATAAAACTTCCAAAAACAAATTATAAAATAAAAATTAAAGCCCGACAATAAGGAAAACTTATGATTAAATTTTGAGATGTATAATTTTGCATAAAATTTTCAGCAAATAAAAACAAGGGTCAAAAATTGATAATTGAACCTAGAAAATGGGTAGAAGGACTTATTTTCAGTTGCAGTTTTAAAATCAGTAGCCAGTTTAACTTAGACCCAGTTGACGTGGAATCCCTCATATTTGTTTCCATAAAACTTTACTTTCTTTGAGATAAATTATTTAAAACTTCTCTTCCGTTTTCTGGAATTAATTACTCGATTCGTATCATTTGACAAACACATCTTGTGTTTCAATATAAAATATAATTTAACCTTTTTTAACTTTCATGTTAATTGAATGAAGTTAGAAAGAGAAATATGTATATCTAAGAAATAGTTTAGATTGATGCATTGTTAAACAGCAATTTCTGGAATTTCTGATTTAACTATTTGATAATATTATCTCTTTTGTTATTGCGAATATAATTAATGAATTTTAATTTAAGATTAGAAAAAAATATCTGATTAATTTCATTTATCATTAGAAAATTTATCACTTTTTAATATAAATAAAAAATAAAATAATATAATTCTCAAAGAAAAAATTAAATATAACTAATCACATTTTTAAGTAGTAAGACTCAATTTTTAGTCAGACTGTGACTTAAATAAAATTTTCTATTGCATTGAATTAGAATTTCTCTACCTAGTGTTGTAAAATGGTATATTGAAGCAAATCATTTCATAAAAATTGAGATACATTAAATAAAAAATAGGGCAGGATAAAAAAAGTGGAAATCCAAAAATAAAATTGAACCAAATAATAGTTTTTTTCTAAAATTAGATTTTTTCTTAGTAGAGTATGCAGACCTCATCAAATTCTTTCTTGACTGGTAAGTAGTTTTATGCATACGTGGACAAAAAATAATTAGTAATAATTAAACAACTAATTAGTAAATTCTAAAACTAAATTTTTTTATTTTTAATTTTATTTATTATTATTCTTTTAACATTTTTTTTATACACCAAGTCAATCTTTACACATATCAAGTATCAAATATTCACGTACATTTAACAACACCTGTTCTTGTCAATTAGCTGCACGCGATTTTCACAATGTAATCTTATCTTAAACGTATATGAAATTTTATATGTTAAAAGATATATCTTTTCTTTAACTTTTTTTTTTTGGAAATTTCTTGTAACGGTTATTGTTACATAAAGATTAAATTTTAGTTTTTTTTTTTAATTAGACTTTGATTTTTTCATGATAAATCTTTTTTATTTTTAAGTGTTGTATCAGTTTACCTTACTTTGATATTGGGATCAGTGAATATCAAGGATTATTTTTTGTATTTTTGTCCTTTGATTTACCAATCAGTTAAAAATCATAATTTTTTTTTTCAATATTACAAAAATAATTATATTCTAAGTTGAACGTATGTTGATACTCTATAATTTTTGTGATGACAAATAAAGATATAATAATAATAATAATAATAATTTTAAAAATATTTACGCTAAAAAAATCAATTTAAAAAAAATTTCTTAAAAAAAAAAAGTATTTTGTCCCAAATAAAGTATAAAAAATTTTTTAAATTAAAATAAAGTATATATTATATATATATAAATTTAAAAAACTTGTAAAATCATCATTATTTGTTGTAAGTATCTAGAACACGATACAAATAAGTATAAAAAATAATAATAACAAACAGTGCATATAAAATTTTTTTTAGCATATACCATTGAGTTTTAACGATTTCTAAAACTTTTTAGTATAAATATCTATAAAAATAAAGTATATGTTGATATATATATATATATTTATAAAAGCACATATGTTATCCATATGCAACTAGTACGTACATAGAAAAATTTTGTTTAAGCTAAAGTTTCTTTTTTTTTACTATTATTTTTCATGTCAGCATAATATCTGCCACAAATATTTATATATTTTAGAAAGTTTTTTTTTTCGAGTTTATTGATATATATTACTGTTGTATTGATAAAATTTTTCATGTGTTGTATTTAGAAAATTTGGAAAATAATATTTTTTTTGGGGAGTTTACAAAAATTAATTGGTTTTGTAGAGATTTACTGTTTTCTGGGCTTGGGAACTGTTGATATTATTTTTCTGAGGAGTGCCGCTATAAGGCTTATAAATTCTTGCAGATTAAGGTTCACAATAAACTATGGTATGAAACTTTTAGCCTCGGGCCATCCAAATTTTCAAGAAAAACAAGGTCAACATTTTAAAAAAATACATGGGTTCTTATGGGAGAAATTTTTAACCTGAATTTTTAAGATTAAAACCAAAGAGTGCATGAATAAAACCGGTGACGTTTTAAACTAGACAATCTATAGCTTTAGATTAAATTTTGCTGTACCCTTGTAGCCATGCAAAATTAAAAGATTTCCGCAAATAAACCCGGTTTAATTTAAAAAAAAAAAATTTTTTTTTTTAAATTTTTTTTCTTATCCAGTGATTTCCAAAAATATTTTTTCCAAGACGTAGATCTTTCCATTTTTTTTTCCAAAAAAATTTCCAAAAATTAAAAATTACTTTTTAAAAAAATTTTTATTATTATTATGTCGAGAGAGTCACCTTAATGCAATAAGATAGAAACCACTTTTATTGAACTTTTTTGCAGCGATTCGAGAGCCTATTACGAAAAGTTTTACTTCTTAAAATCACAGCTACACTGTAAAAAGTAAGATTCTCAGATTTACAAATAAAATAGAATTTTTTCGAAAAATTAGTAAATTTTCATAAAAATCGTAATTTTACTAAATTTAGTATATTTTCGAAAAATTCGAGAATTCTCGATTTTTTTTTGTGAATTTACCAAAAAAGTTGTAAATTCACAACTATTTTTTGTAAATTTACAAGTATTTTTTGAAAATTTTCAAAACAAAATTGTAATTTATCAACTTTTTCTTACGAATTCACAAAAAAAAAATCGAGAATACTACGATTTTTTTCGAATATTTACAAATTTTTTCGAAAATTTACTAATTTTTCGAAAATGTTCTAATTTTTTTGTTAATATAAGAAAGTTACTTTTTACAGTGTATTTTTTCTTTGATTGAATATCAAACCAATTTAAAAAAATATACTTAACCTAAACCAATTCAGTAATTAAATATCAGCGAACGCGTAAGAAGTGCGCAGAATTGCCAGACCCTCCCATATTCAACGCTTTATAAAATATTATTAATAAGTATTAAATTATTTGAAAATTGTGAACGATAAATAGAAATAATGAAAAGCTTATTAATATTTTTTTTCTTATATTTTACTGCTTTGATAATAAAAAATTAATAGTATTTTCCAGGAAAACTGCATAATTTTTTGCATGAAATTGTTTTAAATTTAATGTTTTGAAAAAGAGCTTTTGTTTGAATTTAAAAGCAAAGAATAAATAAATAATGTAATTAAAAATTTTAATTTAATTTTTTCTTGGAATAAATAAATTATTTAAATATTTTAAACTTTTTTTTTAGTTTTTTGTCAACAACAAAGAATTTAATGAACAAATATTTGCTCTCTAATATTAAAATTTTTAAATAGAATATTATTAAAATTTTCAAAAGTGTAAAAATATTTTAAATTTAAAAAAGAAAGAAAAAAATATTTTTATATAAAATTAACATAAAATATAAATTTTTAAAAAGATATAAAATAAAATATAGAAGAATTTTATCCAAGTGTTTACTCTTTACTAACGAGCTAACTCATAAAGTAAAGGGCATTCAAAAAACATTTTGTTCAAGTTACTTTATTACAAGAAATAAAAAAAAAACTACTAACTTATCTGTGTTGTCAAGAATTCTAGCTATTATTTTTTTTATTTTTATTTTTTTATTTAAATAGTGTTTAAGATTTTAAATTATTCTTAATTATTTTTTACTTTAATTAATTATTTAAAAGGTTTTTGTATTTTAAAATTTTAAAAATTTGAGAATAAATTATATTATTACTTAATTTTTTTATTCTAGAGGATAAGTCAACTAGTAAATAACCTAAGAAGAAGAAAATTTAAAAATCTTATAATGTATCATTATAATTTTAGTCAAGGCATCAGCAATGTTAAGTAGATCAAAAAATTTTGATTATACGGAAATGGAGCTACCTCCGAGATAGGAGATAAAGATATTTTTGACCTGTTTACAGGAAACTTAAAATATACGTAATATAATATAATAATAACTTAAATTACCGATTTCAGGGTAAACTTAGAAATCAGCCAATTTGAATTCTCCATTTTGAATTTTATAAATATTACTTCAGAATCAGCGACCCCAAATATTCACTCAATCAGCAATATTTTTTAAGAATTTGGACGAAATAGCGTCAATTACTTGAAACTGGCCATAGTAAAATGAATAAAATCTTAAAAATTGTTTTTAGTTACCAAAAATATTAATAAGTATAGTAAAATATATTAATCAATTGGTTGGATCCATTTCACTCCATTAAAAATTTTGGATGCATTTCAAATTTATCGCGTATGCACAATATTTTTAAATAAAAATGTTGAATATTCTCAAAATATCTGTTAAAAGGTAGCAAAAAAATGAAATCTACCAAAAGTATTTTGGTTGACTTGCGAGGTTGCAGCGTTGTATTGAAAATTACCAAAAAATCTTATTTAGTAACATTGAACCCTCTATTTTTAAGCCCAAGAGGCCCTCTGGCATTAAGCCAAAATGTAACGGAAATGTTTTTTAAACATAATAAACTAATTCCAATCAATAAATTACAAATTAGCGCTGCAAATGTCGTGACCTCTACTTGTAAGTCTTATCTCGTACTATTTTCTATTTTTTAATTCAAGAAATTTAAGACTTGAAAAAGTAGAGTAAAAAATTAAGAAAAAAATTGTTATCAACTCAAAATGAATATTCCCCCATATTCTCAGTACATTTACAAAAATCAGTAAAATTATTTATTTAAAATTAATTTTTAATGAAAAAAAAACATTGACAAATATGAAAAGTGACTTTTTTGTTGGATAAAAAAAAAATTCTTCAATATGAAATATTAACAATGAAAAAGTATATGGTGCACAAAGAGAAAAAGTATGAAAAACCAATATTTCGATATTAGTAATAAATCAGAACACTTGTTTATAGTTTTCATATTACGAAATGACATTTTACTTTGGTTATTAATTATTTTTTGTTCAATAAATTTATAAAAAAATGCATAAATTATTATTTTTAAAAATTATTATTTGGAAAAAAAATTAAAAAAGTACCTGCTAGTTTTGATATGTGGTTTCTTTTTTTTTTGCTTTTTTTAAAAGTGGTATTTCTTTCAATAAGTACAAGGAAAACTTAAAAAAAAAGATAATATAAAGTATGAAAAAAAGTAGTCTTCGCGATCGCTTAGTTTCTTATAAAAGATTCAAAGCATTTTTTTTTTGAGCATGTAAAAAAAAATATGAAAAGTTGTTTTATGATCCTTATCAAAAATATTTTTTACCAAAAGTCTAAAAAAATGTACACATAGATAAATAAGAAAAAAAATTTTGTTTCTCTCTCTCTCTTTTTTTAAGAATCGACTTGCATATAAATTTAAATGAACTCAGGCGTTGATTGTAAATTTCGTAAAAGTTTTAAAGTTTTAAAAATTGTACGCGAAAGTAAAAAAAACTTGAGTTTTAAAATATTTTCAGTTTTAAAAAAAATGTCAATTTTAAATAAATGACTTTAATGAGCATTAAATTTAACTTTCTGATTTTTAAAGTTTTTATTCCTTTTTTTTTAAATTGAAAATGAGCAAAAAAAGTTATTTAGCATCTTAAAAAAAATTAAGAAAAATTCTAAAGAAAAAAACGTGAATAAAATATACACTTAAGTGTTTTATGAGACACGCGATAAATTTCTCAAGATATTTTAAAAAGAAAACACATTTTACGAGGGTAATTTTTGCACAAAAATAAAAGATAAAAAAAATAAAATTTAGAATGAAAAAAAAGAAAAATTTAGCAGTAGTAGAAAGGTACATTTTTTAATCTATCATAAATTTTCGTCTATATATTTTTCAGCTTTCACGCATATTTTCGAATGTAACAAATCTGTCCAAGCATTCATACTTGTCTATAGGCTAATTTAGTTTCGCAATGTATTTTGCCTTAAATTGTGATATTCGTGTCAAAGCTGAATGTATAAAAATTCACATAAATATGTATAGAAACACAATAATTTTTTTTTCTATCACTTTTTTTTTTGTAGAATTTACACTATAACCACGAAATGTCAATATTCTACCTGGATAAAACATGTGATCGATTTTTTTTATTTTGGCCATTCTCTGGTTTTTGTTACTCTGGAATTTATCAGATATCTTCTCAAATTTTATGTAACTTGACGCTAATTTTTCCATAGCTTTGTAGATAAATAAAAATAAAAAAATAAAAATTTTTTTTTTTTGTTATTTGATATATTTTTTATAAAAATAGAAAATTATTTTATGTAAAGAAGAATAATTTTATTTTAAAAATAATTTATAAATTTTTTTATTTGAAATAATATATGTTTTTATGAATATAAAATGTAATATTTCAGTTTTTTATTCTTAACCCTCGTTGGGGGTCAGTTTTCCGATCTGTTTTTCCAAATGAATTTTTTTTTCTAAAGTACATATTTCACAAAAAAATTAAAAAAATCCTTTTTTTCCAAAAATATATTAAACTGATATAGATTTACATTAAAGACGTATATTGTTCTCAAGTATGACATAATTTCATCATTTTCAACATAATGATTATAGTTGTTTGTAATGTTGTATATATTCATTCTTCCTTCTGTTTTGTTACAGGGTCCTTATTTTTTCAAATTTCTGACTACTATTTTTTTCCCCCAGATTAATTTTGAAATTGTTATGCCTCCCCTCAGAGATAATATAATATTATTGATGATACAAGCTTTTCTCAGAAGAGTTTCATCTGGGTGATAAATACTTAGATTTAGCAGGATTTTCTCTACCTGTAACCCTACGTGCAACTGTTGAACGACCTCGAATATAGTTTTCCTCGAAATGGTAGCGATCTTACCCGACACGAAATAAATTGAACATGTCACTTTTGAACACCAAAATTAAAACACACAAAACTCAATACAGTATATTTTTAACACTAGTTGTTGCACACGATTTAAATTAAGCACAGAATTTTCCAACACATTTTATTTAATACAAATTCAACACAAAAAACTGAAATTTAATTAGTTTTTACATAATTTGCATAAAAAATTTAATTTTTGTGTCGAATAAAACGTGTCAAAAAAATTTGCGTTAGATTAAATGGTGCTCAAAAATGATGTGTTCAAGTTTTTTCGTGTTGAATAAGATCGCTACCACAGGTAAAAATGCAGTTGAACAACTAAAAAATCTGTAAAAACGAATGAAAGAGGTCTAGAAGGCTATAAAATGGAGATTTATTTTTTTCATATATATTTTGACAAAAAATTTTTTGAACCTTATTTGAGGACTTGACCTTTCAAACTATTTACACTCATATTTAACAAAGACAATTTGTGTCATGTGACAATTTCATCATTAAACTATAAAGTGGAAAGACAAACTTAGCTCCTAAGGACTAGCCTAAGGGAGAATTCCCCTAAGAAATTGAAGTGATTAAAATAAAGGTTTGAATATACTAATTTCTTCAAGATTTCGTTAAAAATTTCTTAAATTTTACTTTTTCTGGTGAAAACTAAAATATTGGATAACTGCTTAAAAATTTATTTTCTTATTGCCGAAAAAATTTCATTGAAAATACAAAACAATAAAAATTTTGTTACTTAAAATTTTTCTGAGATTAAAAATCTTACAGATAAAATTTTCAATTCGAATGAAATAATTAAATATTTTTTGATACCAAATTAAATATCACCATAACAAATATCTTTACAAAAACATCTAAAAACGAATAATTCATCAAAATTATGTAGAAAAACCCATATATAATAATTTAAACCAATTTATCTGTTATTTTAATATAAAACAAACTTGCATAAAATATATTTTTATAAATTGACATATTTATAGGTCATATTTCAATATAAATACAAAATTAAATAAAAAATTTAAGATCTAATTAGCAAACACAAAAATATTAATATAAATTCATTTAATTTAAATAATTTAAGTCAAGAAATACTTGAAGAATAAAAAAAAGTAATAATTTTTAAATCTTATTTAGAGACAAATATTAAAAGTATACAAGAAATTTAAGGATCATCCAAGTGATTATATATAAGAAAATTTCATAATTTTTGTTTTTATGCATTCTTTTGTACATTATTAAGTAAGTAGTTCTGGGTAAAAATAAAGAAAATAAAATTTTATATTATATTCAGTTTAATTCTTAGAGCGAAATAAGTCTCTTTCATTTAATAAGTAGCTAAAAATATGATATTAAAGTATGAAGAAATTGATGCTATGATATTTTTTTTGTGCATTTTAAATATTATATTTTTATTTTATTTTTCATATACAAAAGGTAATAAAATTCTTTTTAATATATACAAGTTTTTTTTTTTTAACAAATTGAATTATAAATAAAACAAAATAAAAATTATTTAATATTGGTTTATTATTTTTTTTTTATTAGGGTTTACTGATATATATTGTGTAAGAAAGTGTGATCTACTCAGATATTTTTGAGTTAATTATAAATAAAATGTGTTAAAAAAAACCTGGAAAAGTGTGTTGACTTCTCATGGGGACACAAACTGTAAAATAAACACACATGTTTGCACATCAGATTATAAACTGTAAATAAAAAATGCTAAAATTTTTTGTAAAGTAGAAAATGCCCTGATAAACACGGTTATTACGGAGTGGGTGATAAAGATGAATACTTAAGGAACTTTTTGGAAATTAACAAATTCACAGCAACCTGACCTAAATATTTATGTTTCTTTTCAAATTAAAAAATTTGGTTCTGCAAAAGGCCTTTGCGATGGCTTTAGTGCCTTCACTTATGCATGGTATGCAAGGCAAATTTCATAACGGTTTTATCTCGCACGTGCCTATTAGCAAGCGCGATAAAAGCAACAAAAACTCTATAAATATGGCTGCGTATTTGGGCCAGGCAGGCATTTGCTGCTTGGACTCTGGCAACATCGTTTCGTCGCAACTCATTCCCTTGACTGCTGATTTCTGTTGGCGTGCTTGATCCTTTTGGTTACTTGACTGCTATACTGCTGATCAGTTTCGTGTGCTTGGTATACTTGACTGCGTAATGACTATACTCATGCTCTTGGTGCATTTGGCTTGGATTTCTTAGCTGATCTTGCTACTGAGATGGCTGATAGCTTACTATCACCATCGTCACTTGGTGCGAAATCGAGTATTGATTTGCTTCCAACGCAGTGAGTTTATTTTAGTAATTTGTATGAGATTGTTTAAATTGTGTGCACCTGTATGAGAGTTGATATTGTGCTTTATTTTATAATAATTTTAGCGTGTGGCTAAATGGCCCTTTTAAGTGTCACATAAACGTAACAATAAGAATAAATAATTCAAAAAGCTTCTGAAATTAACAATTTAAAAGTAATGAGAATAAAAGAAATTGCATTTTATTAACGAAAATAAGAAGTGAATGGAATTTTTTCCAATACAATTAAAGTTTTCTAAAGTTTACCTTAGATATATATGTAATTTGCCTATATAATATTGTACCTATGAAATTTTTTACAACGTTGGCAGAAAAAGACTACTTTCTAGACTGGTCGGAGCATATTTTTTGCCTTTTTTAGTAAATATTCTTCTAAGCTTGTTATAAAAAAGGTTATTACGCCGAATGCAATTTCTTCGCATTCTGCAAAAATAAACTTTCACATACTGAAAAAATTCCGATTAACGGAATTCTGAAAAGGGGATTTTTCGTATCTGGGGCAAAAAAGGCTTTTAATTATTTATTTTTGCCCTTTATTTGTAAAACTAGGCAATATTGACGACCTTTCAAAATAGGAATACAGTAATTATTGCCCACCAATTAATTTCATTATTTGTATAAAATCTAAAATACTTATAATTATATCATTATTTAAATTTAATAAGCAATCTAATTAAAATATATATTTTATGCTTTTAAGTACACATAGATACATAAAATATGAGTGACAATTCCTGCGTGTGTAATAAGGTATATAATACATGAATATTAAATTGTGTCAGCTGCTGTAATCATTCCAGCTTTCTGCATCATTTATATGTATGTATAATAATTATGGTAGTTACTTTCTAGATATAAATTATTTCATTATTTCAATTTTTTCTTTTTTTTCTTCTCTGGATCCAATTGTGTGACGTCAAGTTTAAAGTCCAGAGTATAAAAATTATTCACAATTTTTTAATTTTTCATCTTAAACTTGAACTATGTATACCTCGCGAGGGAGGGGAGTAAAAAGTTAAATATTCAATAAATTATATAGAACAATCGAAAATTTCATAATCTATAAAAATTAAAAATAAAAGTACCCGAGAAAATTTTTGCATATCTCTGTAAATCTCTGCAGATCTTTGATGATCTGCGTAGATCAAAAAAGCTCTCCCGAGATCTAAAGAGATCTCTAGGGATTTAAACATAGATAGAAAAATTACAGATCACTTTTTATCTCTGGAGACCACTGGAGATTCAAATAGATCCAGAGAAACCTCCAGAAATCCTTAGAATAAAAAAAAATTATAAGCATTTATAAATAATATTTAAAATTATTAAGTGAAGGTATAAAGGGATAAATTTGATATTTTTATATGTTTTAATTTACTTCAAGGAAATAGCTTCTGGTAAATGAATACAAAATACCCTACATAGTTTTTGAAGTAAACATAAAACCTTGAATAAAAATTGATTTTCATCCCTTTTCATCCCAATTTTTCAACCCTAGATGAAGTCTTATGATTTTTTTGAACATATATTTGAAATCGTCTACCTGAAAAACCCCTGGATATAGTTTTTAAAAATAAAATTTTCGTATGAGCATTGATTTTTCATTTTTGGAGTTCATGTTTCAAAATCAGCAACTTCAAAAATCCGCAGGTGTTAATTAGAAAGAAAAAAAAAACATTATTTTGCGAATAGTACAGAATTACGTGAGAGTGCCACGTTTTGGCCGCAAAATAGGGCTAAAATCATTTTTTTTTTAAGTTTTAACCCTTTGTAGACATTTTATGACGGGTTGTTGGTAAAAAATTATTCAAAAATTGAGTTCCCAATAAGTCTTTAGCCTTAAAATAATTTTAAAATTTAATTTTTAATGTAAATGTTTTGGCTACCTGGGCGGTAATGGGTTAAAAAAATTGGGACTTCTTTCTAAATATAGCAAAAACTACTTTCAGAAAGGAGTATATTTTATATATTCACACTTTGAGTGCCAAGATTTGGCACAAGGCTTTTTGGGTCACTGATTTTTGTGATTTTTTTATTAAAAATTAATATTTTACCCTTAAATGTTTTAAACACAAAATTTTTACGCCAGAATAAAATCACATTTTTTTATGCAAGCGTTTTATTGAAAACAATAAAATTAAGAATAAAAAATATTGTACATAGTTATTTCAACACATGAAATTTTTCACATAAGTTAAGCAACATAATTTTTATCTAGAAAATAGTTTAATTATAGTTTTATATATCAAACTATAATTAAATACAAAAATTTTTGTTGAAATTTCTTTTATCTGAATTTATTTGTTTTTGTTTATAATTTCCTATGCAGAATAAGTACTGTGTATAATTTTTTGTGTTCAATCAAGAATATGCTGACAAAACTGTGTATAATTTCGCTGCGTTCAAAAAAATTTGAATATGATGATGTATGTTATCTATTTGTCTTAAAATGTATCTAGATTTTTGAAAAGTTAATTATATTATTAAATGTTTTCATTTAGCTTAGTTTAATACTTGTAATATTGGTTATTTTTTTATTTTTGATTAGATTTATATGAATTCCCATTTCTATAGGTAACTCATTTAATATTCTTATTGTATTATATAAGCGACTTTTTTGCCCCATTTTTTTATTTTTTGCTATAGGGGTTATTCTTTTGGTTCTGTTTGTCTTTTGTTTGTATTTGTCAAGTACAACTTTTATTTTACTTTTTATGATCGCGCTGTAGCAATTTTTTGTAGTCTTTATATTTTAAGTTAACTATAGTTTTTATAATTTAACGAGTGATGGACCACTTAGAGCATGGTAACTGTGCTCCAAAAAAGAGCACTGCCAGTTTTTTAAATTAATTAGAGTCGGTATTTTTTACTGGGTCCAGACCTTTAAATTTCTAGTGCCTAAATTGCCTGCATACAGATATAACTTTCAGGCACAGATTCTCTGACTCTTCTGCATTCTGGAAACTCAAAAAAGTATATTAGTTTGCTGTATTTTATTTTTCATCTTTATAATTTCTATGTCATTTATAATATCATTAATAGGAATTTTTATAAAAAACTATTTCCAAAAAAATTTTCATAATAATTTTAAATCCCTTGAAAATAAAAGTCTTTGCATTAATAATTATTTTTAGAATATTCATTATATTTATTTAATTTAAAATTCATGCAAGTCAAAAAAAATCTATCAAATAATTAATAATTGACAGTTTTTTAATAATACTAGTATTAAAATAAACTATTCATTGATTAATACAAACACATAAAATAATAAAATTTAAGAAAATGAATAAATATAAAAGAAAAACAAGTAAATAGAAATAAAATTTAATAAATATAAATAATTTAATGATATAAATTTATTGAATCAATATTTATACTAAAACTGTCCACATACACCATATAGTACTTTGTATAAACATTCAACACCTGACAAGTGATATTACGTTAACCTGAGAATGAAAAATTATATACACGTTTTATAGGTAATATTAACATACAAGCTCGTTAAAAGCACTAGCATCAAATTTTTTAACATTTTTATTTTTTACTTTTATGTATCAAGTTATATTTTTTAACTAAAGTATTTTTTAAGCTTAAGTTTATTTGTTTATCTCATAAATTTATTGTTATAAAAAGATTAAATTTTTAATTATTTTTTGCATGGTTGTAAAATTTTGTTAAATTAATAAAATTTTTAGTACTATTAAAAAATAAATATTTATTATACAAAAGGCAATTCTCTAAAAATATGATTTTTTTTTTATAGGTTGTATGTTAAGGCAAATAACCATTACAAAATTTAAAAATTTTTTTATTGAATTTTTGGAATAATTAGACCAGTAATTTTAAAGTGTGCAAATCTTAATTTATTAGAACACTCTATTCTTAATATTTAAAATTAGAACGCCCTAAAATCAGAAATCATTCCACGTGCTTATAAACAATCACCATAACTTATAGCTGTTAATTTTCTCGTCCAAATCAAAAACAATTTTCTCAACCTTATTAAGTAATACATTAAAAGCTAAAACTGCTATTGGAAGAGTTGGATATTTTTCAGTTGACAATAAATCTGAAACTTGCTTAAAAATTTGTAAACAATAAATTATAATATTGATTGCCTCCCATTCAATATCTGATATTCTGTAGTTACGCATTTCTGAATTATTTTCACATAAGGATTTTATGGATAATTTCAAATCTCGAAAAACAGTTAGCATGTTTAAACTGCTATTATAGCGAGGCGTGGCGAGGTGAGGCGAGGCGAGGCGAGGCGAGAACGAGGTTTTAGAAATTCGAATCTCGGCCTCGCCTTGGTTTAACGAGGTTTTAAAATTTTCAATCTCGCCTCGATCTCGCCTCACCTCGTATCGAACGAGGCTGCCTCAGTACCTCGTAACCTGGTTTTTATCTTAAGTACCTGGTTTTTATCTTAGCACAAGCAACGGTCACGGAAAATGTTCATTAAATAAAAGAAATAGCTGTTCCAAAGATTATAGTTAATACTGTGTATCTACTCAATAATTAATTTACTCCTAGTCCATTTGACTTTTCCCCTACAAATGAACCTCATTCCCCCTTTCTGTGCTAAGCCTTAGTCACATAACGTTCTCCATAAACTTGTTCATGTTAAAAATATTAAATAATTTCACTTAATGATATTAAAATTAGTATTTCAATCCTGTTTTCATAATCAGTAGTCAAAAAATTGAATCTATTACTAGATTTAATATTTAGTAAAAATTTTAAAAAAAAGTTTTGTAAGCAGCTAAGGAATTTGCTAAAATAAATTCAAAAATAAATACAAACAAGTAAAAGTAAACTATAAATATTTTATTAGTATTAAGTTGAAAATTTTACATGTAATCTCTTTTTTAAAATGTTCAAACAAAATTTTATTTATATCTCTTTGTGCAAGTATTAATTTATAATTTTGTAAACTTTATTTTATTGAAAATGGTGTTTAAAAATTTTAATTTATTGATTTATTTGATAATTTTAATACATTTTAAGGCACGATTACTTCATACATTTAAATATCCAGTTATCGTATTTTTTTTCAGTTTTAGTCTGTGATTATATTCATTCTTGGCTCAAATTTTTGAAAACATAGTAGATCAATTATATTTTTTCATACAGATTATAACCTATCTTTTTATATCTTTTCACATCACTGAAGCATAAGTACACCCGCATGACATTGAAAAATATATAGATTTTCTTTTTTTCATTAGAAGTAAAAAAAAAGCTTTTTAATAGATCAAAAAAAAATTGACTTGATATCCCGCATATCATAAGCCTTTGATATTTTCTCTCTATAAATAATTTATAAAGATTATAAACTTGAAATTTTTAATCTCTGAAGATTGAAAATTACATTTATTTATGGTTTATCAAGCAAAACCTATTAATAATGTTAAATTTTTATTTTAGAAAACACTCCCAATTTCAGTAAAATAAAAATTTGCTATTTTGGTAAAAAAATTTTTTTCTTATCTTCAGTGACCAGAAGATAAGTATTTCTTGGTCAGCAAAAATGCGTTTTTTAGCCTGATGATAAATAAAAATCGTATACACGACGCTAAAATATTAAATATTAAAAAAGACGTCTCCAATCTGAGTTTTATTAAATTTACATTAGATCTGATATATTCTATATTTGTTTCGAGCTACGTCGTAACCTATTTATTTATATCAGCATTCAGAAATGGTTTTTCTTAAAAAGAAATGTTTTATTACCATTGATGAAGACAAATTGTAACTAACCTTTGGCCATAGAAAAACAATTATCCTTAATTAAATTTATTATTTTCGGCTCTATTTCTTGTTACGTGGTTATGCATTTAGAATTTTCTTTTGTTTTAGAATAACTTATGTATAAAAATCATATTATGACACATTATATCCGGAATCAACTCTCTAAAAATATGATTCTTTGTTTCCACAAAAGAATCTAACTTTAATGTTTCCTCTGAATTTGCATACAATAAAAACAAGTAACAAATAATAATCAATCGATCAATGAGTAATTGTCGAAATTTCACTTGTTTGACCATTTTGACATTCAGATCCCTTCCTAAAGCTAATTTAGGATCCTATAAATATGAGAATCCAGAGAAATTTCGCAGACTTCTAGATAAGTATTTATCAAGATCTTATGACAGTCATTTATTGACAATTTTAACTTTATTTTATCTAAACTTTAATTTTTTATTTCTCTGAATTTTCATTTTTATTTACTCTTTTATCGAATAATTTTATTTTTAATCTTAAATTCAGATATTGTTCATTTTAAAATATATTTTGTAATCATTGTAAAAGGGCAATTTATAATAAAGAAAAGTAAGTAAAATTATATATTTTCTATTTTATTTAAAAACAACCTAATTGCAATAATTCTTTTATGTTGGCCACGAACTTTGATCCTTTGAGAATTGAATGTTAATATTTTATATAAATATATAAGTAAATTCGAAACAGGATTTATAAATATATTTTTAGTAAAGGTTAATTGTTTAATACAAATATTTGTATTAGTAATTCCCCTGATGTAAGTAAGTAACAGTCTCACGAATTTTTACAGTTATAATAATAATTGCAAAACTTATTACATTCTAATGGTAATTTACATGCTATCTAGGTCATTATTTATTTTTTTCTCAGTGTTTGTCGTAATCAAAGGTGTTATTAAAAATGATACAGTAATAAATATTGTCTAATTGTAAACTAACAAAAAATCCACTGGCTGCAAGCAGAATTTTTCCACTTGCTGCAACAGCTGTTTGAATTTTTTTAATTTTTGACACAATTTCGTGCTTTCAGAGATGTTTTTTTTTTCTTATTTTTTATATCAACCGCGTATCTTAGCGTCAAAATTATTTTCTTTTAAGGGGCCCATAGGAAATTTCCCATAGAATCCGATGGAAAAGTCAAATTTTTTTTTTGAACTACGCATTTGCGAGAAAATCAACATTTTTGTTTTTATATATATTTTTAATACCCAAAACAATTTTTTTGGGTTTTTTTCATTCTGAAGCAACAAGATCAAAAATTTATTGTAACTATAAAATTATTTTTAAATTTGCCACACAGTCATAATTTAAAATATTTTTATAAAAATTAATTTTTTTAAATGTGTTTTAAAAAAATGTTATATAATAACTTTTAACTTTGAAATTTTGTCATTTCCACACAAATCGTTCAAAGGTACCTAACTAAAATTGGTAACTCTGTGTAAAATTTTAATAAATAAATAAATTACAGAAAACTGGTCCCAGAAATTCTAATCAGAATCTGCTCAGAAAAGATCCAGAGATCCTAAAAATTCTATTGCTTTTATGTTATTAACAATTATAATCATTTACTTGTTAATAAAATTTTTGTTTTTACAACTCTAAAATACACTTTCTATGTAAAATTTTAATTTAATTTTTTTCAAATCATGAAAAAAAAAATCTCTAATTTTATAAAACCTAAAAGCCCTATAAAATAATCAATTTATTTTATTGCGTTAATTAATAATTTATTTTCAAAATAATATTCCACATACACACTCTTATTATTCTGTATATGGTCAATAAAATAATATCTCACTTTGTGAATGAATAATTATGTAATTAAGCATTTATAATATGTTTATTGGCCTTTGATAATTAAACTTTATCGATAAAATATTATTTATTAGTTTATAAAAATATTCATAAAATTGATAACTCTTTGAATTATTTAATTAAACTTAGATTTAAAAAATACTTTGATACCTGTTGCAAAATGGGACTGAAAAAAATGTGGTTTTTTATTTTTTATGCAAATTTTTTGCATGTAATAAATAAATTAAAAAAAAAAACAATATAAATTTTATTTTAATTAATTAAAATTCATTGTCATTAAATAAGACTAATTAACGTTTTATATAAAAAAAAATAAACCAACCGTTGTACATGGAGTCCAATTATGTGGCCAAGTTCGTGTTTCGTGTGTCGGTTGGCTTGCCAAGAAAACGACTCGTCTATCTGTATTTCCTATACCTGAACCACCAGTTGTCGTGATAACTGCAGTTCTGGCACGAGTTCCGCTTAAATTAAAATTTGATGACGTTTCCATCTTGATTTTAAATAAGTCACTTTCTTTTAATGAGTTTTTTTTAAGTGTTGTTAATTATCACTCTTTTTTTTGATAACACAATTTTTTTTAAAATATATGTAAAAATAAAAAAAACACTTTTTTAAAAATATTTTTATTTTTTTTCAAGTCTAACGTTAAGTACGCTAGTAAATTTTACAGCTCGTTTCACTGGATAATCGCGTTTTTGACACAAGTAGTTTTCCTTTTATTTTCAGTTTCACATTCGATAAATTCTTTTCATATTATTTTCTTTTGATAAAAAAAAAACATTATTATTTAATACTTTTATTTTTTTCTTTATTTATAATTAAATAATAAAATATATTTTTATTAAAACAAAAATAACATTTTTATTTATAGTTAATTAATTTTCGATGAAAATTTTATTTATTTCATTATTTTGATAAAAATAGAGACACCTTATAAAATATTGACGAAATATTTTTATCAAATAAAACGTCCAATATTTCAAATTTTAATTAAAAAAGGGTTCAAACTGTTTACCAATATTTTAAAGCTCTTATTTTAGGTTAAAATCTTAAATTATCTTACATAAAATAAAATTAAAAACCAAAAATATTAAAATTTACATTTTTTTTAATAAAAAAAAAAACAAAATTAAAAAAAAATTACTTAAATTCCACTAATACTTAATTTATTTAAAATAAAAAAAATAACAAAATATCGTTAAAAATTTTGTTTCAAAAAATCTATGCCCGCCGAATACGGCGACTATTCGCACGACACTGAATTATCTTATAAAATTTTCGTTTATTCAGGTACACATATTTCCATCCTATATTTTGTTTTCTCTCTTTCTAAGCACGTGAAAATTTTCATCAATGAGCTTGCGCGTACAGAATAAGTTCTTGCGCCCTATAAATTTTCGGCTATTTAAGATAAAATTTTATTTGATAATTTTAAACTTTTTAAAAACAAAGTTTAATTAATCAATAAATTTTAAAATTTATCATAACTTTTACACTCTAGAAAAATTTTTTTAAGCTTCTCATTTTTCAACATTTAGGGTATAAAAAAATCTACTGTCTCTTTTATACATGATTTACATACTATTTTTTGTCAAAGTTTAAATCTATAATTTATATTCTGGTTAAAAAATAAAATAAATTCATTGTTTTTTTTTTAGAAAAATAAACTTCATTTTATCTGTACGAACAGTATTTAACTCAATTTTACGTAATTAAGAAGTACCAGAATGATGTTGAATAAAAAGATAGAATACAATATAATTAAATAGTATTTTTTTTTAGAAGCATTAATTTAACTAAGGTCAAACTTTTATTGTAGAGTACTGATGTTGTTCATTTTCTGATTTTTTTTTTTTTTAGATTACGTGATTTACTATACTAATGTTTGATTTTTTTTTAGCGGACGTATGTTTTTATAAAAATAAAATTTTAATTTTGGTGATTAATTTTTTTACAATTTTTTTACAAGTACAATTTTTGATAAAAATGCGTTCTTCAACAAGCTTCAATTTTCAAAAAGTTCCTTACTCATAATAAATAAAAAAATTGATTTCCTATAAAAACCCTTAAATTAGGACTCTGACATTAAATTACTATAATTATGTAAGACAAAAAAAAAGTTGAAAACTTAATGTTTGTACAAAAGTTTTGAGACCCATAACCTGTAAAATTTATTTTTATCAGAATCTATAATCTTTGCCGTAATTTGAAAATTGATTATTTAGAGAGTATTCGGTTATTGGCTTTGTAACGGCGAGAGATTGAGTGCTAAAAATTGTATTTAACACAAACAAATGAAAAACTACAAAGTGACTAAATTATCTAAAAAATAAACAAATAACCCTTATCGTATTAGCTGTAAGGCCCAGAAGGCCCAATGATATGGACATGGAATACCTGAATTGTTTTTTTGACATAATAAAACCATCCTTAATAGCATGGTGTAATTTCGTAGCCCAAATGTAGCAAAATCTCCAAAATTATTATTTTTTTTAGTATTTCGTTGAAACCTTCAATAAACTTATAAATCTTAAATAATCTAAAATTCTAAAAGTATCTTGGTTATATTTCAAAATTTTAATACCCTGATTTTATTGATGTTAAATCTATAATCCATAAAATTAATCTAAAGTTATATTTAAATATTTATTGATAAATAAATAAAAATATTTTTAAATTTAAATAAATATATATAAAACTTTTTAAAGGTTTTCATAACGACATATATGAAAACTATAACGGTTTTCAATTTCCGTTTCTCATCAATATTATTTAGTTTAGTTTTACTATGTTTCTGAATGGACTTAAATATAGAGGAACTTGGTAAATTTTGCAAACTCCTCACGCCTCCCTAAAGGAAATTACAAGTTCTCTATTTCTATCTTTATTTATCTTTATTCCTTATGTATACTCTCTTTCTATTTTCAAGTTTCTCTCTATTATAGAGAATATCATTTTCTATCAATATGCTCTTATACTTTCTCTTACAGTTTTGGGACATTTTTATACAGGAATTTGCTTGGCTACATTTTATATACACATGTAAATAATTACTTTATGTTTCTATATTTCATTCAAAATATATATGGAAATTCTATACAGACGGTTTTATTATTTACTTTTAATTTAACTTTGACGGTAAATTATGTTTTTACTCGTCAGGATGTAATCGCGAAAATATTGCGAGACTCGTTGTAAGCACTATGATTCATAATTTTAAGCATAATCAGTTTCTAGTATAATATGGGTACATTATAGTCGTATTCGAAAAAAAATTATATAAAATAATATGTTTTTATTTTTTTTTTTTTTATTTAAGCTTTTAGAACTTACATTATATAGAAGTTATTAAGCTAACAGATTAAATTAAAAAAGTATTTGAACAGAATAAAATAAATTTACATTTTTTGGAATTAGTACAAAAATACATTAATTTTCATTAAATTTTAATATTTCACCTTTTAAATATCTATATTATTTTCTTCTAGAAAGCTGCTGTTGAGTTTGGGTTTTTTAAAAGGTTGTCTATATCTAAGGGGAGGAACAGTTTAAGTTTTTTGAGATTTCTAATTAACTTGTTTCGGTTTTCATTGTAATGAGGACATTGCCAAACTATATGATTAAGATCTTGTAATGAGTTAAACTCACAATCACAATAAGGAGTATTAACTACATTGATTTTGTGAAGTGAATAGTTAAGACTATAATGTCCATAGAGACTATTGCTCTTCTAGAGAGTTTTGATTTATGGAACCAGGGCTTGGGAGAACAATTAAAGAAGTGTCTGAAGTACTTTATGCCTGTTTTTTGGCCTTCTTGGACAACGTATTGATTATTTTCTTCTTTATATTGCTGTTTAAATAAAGATACGAAATCGGTATATGGTATTAAAGTGTTGATGGGAGGAAGGGTTGATGCAATCTTAGCTAGTTCGTCAGCTTTATCGTTACCAGAAATGTTGCTGTGTCCAGGAATCCATAAGATTTTTAAAGTTTGGCTGCTATTATTCTGGAATTAATTATTTCGTTGACATAATAATGGCTAGATGAAGATTTGATGGAGGGATTTCTTATGCTTAAGCAACAATTTAGTGAGTCAGTAAATATATTAATATTATGTGTGGAGTTTTTAAGAGCAATATCTAGAGCCATAGATATGGCGACACTTTCGGCAGTAAAAATGGTTGCTGCTTGGTTGAGACTGGTGGAACTCGAAATATCAAGGGCAAAAGCTCGAGCATCTAAGGGATTTAGCGAGAGGTTTTTTACTTCCGTCAGTGTATATATATTTATACAGTCACTTTTGGATATATTTGTCAAAGAGTTTACTAGGGTTATCTGATTGCTGTATTTTTTCATCAAAGTCAGTAATGATGATCTTTTCCATGTTGTTATTAATATCATATGCATAATTCTCATTATAGTTGCCTCTTGTTATATATTTTTCATAGCACTTAACTTTCCTTATGTATTACCAAAGAATATTTTCAGTTTTTCTGTGATCACTAATTGCATAAGGGTAAATTGCATTAATCTTTTCAGCTATTAGGGTGTCTTTCCAGACTAGCGATTTCAGGAAGAATTTATCACAAAAAAATTTAACTCTATATTCTATTTTGCATAGCTTTGATTCATCAAGAAGAATATTTTGGATTCTTTCAAGTTTTAGGCTAGAATCCTTTCTAGAGGGGTAGTAAATAAATGCTGAATAATCAATAATAGGTCTAACGTAACTTTTATGTTACAGCATGTTAAGTAGAGAAATGGTGGTGACATTGAGGTGGGTCATTTTTAAATGATTTATACGCACTATCTATGAAAAGCAATAAAACGTAAATATTACTCCGGATATTTAGATACCCTAAACATTTTAATTACATTTATTACATTTTCAGAGTAAAGTAATCATTCTGAAAGCGACAATGCAAAATTGTAAAATAAAGGTCTTAAAAATAAAATGATAGAATAAAATTTTCAAATTTCCAAAAATAGCTAGCGAAATAATCTCCAGCATATTTTTTACAAATAATCAATTATTTATAAAATTATTAACAAATTTAATTAAAAAAAATATATATATATAATAAACGTAATTTGTAAAAATGTTACATAGACTAACAAAAAATTTTATTAAAAAATCAATAAGAAATAATGAATTTTATTGAAATCAATTTTCAAAATAATTAATCTTCCAATACATTTCATTAAATACACATATTTGATTAAATCGTAAAACTCAAAATTAATAGCTTAATATAGTTGAATTGAGTGTGTGTATATATATATACGTAAAGTACTTTCCTTATCGCATACCACCAAACGTTTAAATAGAATTAGAAAGCAATTTCATAGTCTCCTGTGGAAGCATTTTCCAAAAGTTTTCTTAGACATTTTAGACATATGCCATAATTTTAAGTGTCATTAAATATAAACATATTAGTATATGTATCTTACTACTATATTTGAAAATTTATTTGTATGGCTGTGTGTGTGCGTGTGTGTGTGTGTGTGTTTCATCATCAGGGTTGAACCAATGAACGAAATTATATAAAACTGGTGTCAAAATAAAGAAAAAAAGTCTGCGGGTGACATAATTTTGCGACTCAGCTATCGTACTTTTCGAGATATTCAATTTTTACTATTTTTTACTATCCGAATAACATATTTGATAATAGGTCTTGAAATCTCTACAGTACTAAAGGCCTTGACAGATGATGTACCTTATATCGGTACGTTCATAGCTTTTAACCAATAACACGTGTAAATCCAGTTCGCGACCAATCAGAGAGCGTATATCATTCGGTACGCGTACTAAATTTCAGTACGCGTACCGAATGATTTACGTTCCCTGATGGGCCGAGAACTCGATCTATACCTCTTATTGGTTAAAAGCTATGAACGTACCGAATAAGAGGTATAGATCGAGTTCTCGGCCAATCAGGGAACGTAAATCATTCGGTACGCGTACTGAAATACGCTCTCTGATTGGTCGCGAACTGGATTTACACGTGTTATAGGTTAAAAGCTATGAACGTACCGAATGTGCGCACAGCAGGTCTTAAATAGGTACACAAAATACTAACACTAAAAGTGCTAGATTCTGTTCGTGCAGGAGACACACGTCGACTCCATAAGAAATGAATTATCTTCAGGATCAGTCATAGCCTGTTTATAGGGGTGGGTACTCCAGAACTTGAAAATTAAGAGGGGGGGGGGGGTAAAATTAGTCCGGTTTAAGAGGGGGTCAAATTTGTCTGATTTGACGGGGGGGGGGGGGTCAAATGAGACTTAAAATAATTTAAATGTGTTTACTCAAACCGGTTATAAGCTTTTTAATATGTCTCTGTAATTAATAATTATAAATTTACTGGAGACCTCACTGGGTACAGAACTTGGCTCCCCTGAAAACTCTGAATGTGTTTGCATAATTATAAATTTGCAGTGAATCATGATTTTTTTAAGCAACAGAAATAGAAATCAATGCGAACTGGGGGGAGCTGAGCCCCCCCCCCTCCAACGTTTGCCAGTATATATATAATATATATCAACATATATAAATAGACTAAAATTTTTAAAAATTTACTCGTTTTATTTTTAATTTTATCGTATATTTGCTTAACTTTAACGGAAAAAGGGCTATACAATATCCAATACTATTTTATTGTTATATTATAGATACCTAAATATCTGTAAAAGTATATGTAGAGCATTGTTCGATAGTATTATTTTTTTTTTTATTTCAAATTTGTTTTGTTATTTGGTTGAGTAAATTCTAAGATAAAGTGCAATTACTTTTTCTTTAAAAGACTTGTATATATATATCTGTATAGGTTTAGTTTAATTAAGAAAAAGAAAAATATCTTTAATTTTTCTTTCTTTTTTTCGTACTGTAACGTACAATGCATGTAATTTAAAATAATAAAATAGATTTGATACACTAACATTTTTTGCATTTTATTGAATGATGTTAATAAAGAATAAATGTTAATAGAATAAATATTTTTTACTATACTGAAATATTAAGTTGCTTAAATTTTAATATAAATATTTTGAATTTTTAGACAAAAGTTCTAATAAACCGTTAAAAAAGAAAGTTCTAAACATGTCAAAATATTTATTTTAGTAAATGAAAAAACAAATTAATTAAATAGATACATTTCGAAATTTATGCATTTAATTGATATATATTTAAATATAAATATGTAAATATAAATAAACGAAAATGTACCAGTCATTTATTTAAAATTCAAAATGAAATTTCTGTGGTTAAATATAAATAATATTGAGATAAAATTTATTCTAAAATTGTATACATTTAAATTATAATTTATTTAATATTTTAAATGGGCATTTTTTAACAAAATGCATGTGAAACTTAATTTTGGGTAATTGTAGTGTTTCTCTTCGGAAGTACAAATGTCAAATGATCACGGCTGAGTAGAGAAGGTTGAATGGGACTTTGAATAATTTTGATTTAGGGACTTATAAAATAATCCACTCGGCCAGGCTGCTTTGCTTGAAAATTCAAGCAGCTTGGAAAATCTAGTTTTTTTCTAATTTATTTTAATAATTTGTTTCATCTTAATTTACCTACCCCCCATTCCCTCTCGATAACATAAAAGCAGTAACAAACCAGAAATTTATATAACTAAAAAATAAAAGAAATAGGCAATTAGGTAAAACAACAGGTAATCCAAATTTTTTTCTCTTAAATAACTCTTTAAAAAAAGGGAGGGGAAAAAAATTTAAGCTTTCCTACAGTTTTTCTTATCTAATTTAATTGATTGCTTGAAATTCCAAGCATTTGCTTGAATTTTCAAGCAAAACAGTCTGGCCGTGCAGGTTTAGTGATTTATTTGATTTTACTAAGTATTTAAGGGTGGTAGAATGTTTGTAATAGATAAAAAGTCAGTATGAGCAAGCGATGGCTCAGTGGTAAAGACTTTGGGCTTCCGAACTGGGTCTGAGGTTCGATCCCAGGCAGGCCTCTCTGATTTTTTTTTCGTAGAAAATTAAATTATGTGTTGCGAGTGATTAGCATGCCATGTTAAAAAGAGATCCAGTCGAGGGAGAGGTCAAATCCTGAAACTATAGGTAAATACGCATTACACGTACACTAATACTCACACACGTGACAAGCATATGACACTGGTGGAAGGATTTAAGGCGATATTCTCTATAACTTCTGAAACAATTCTTTTCACCCATATCACCTGCGACACCGAGGGTAACTAGTGTCTAACCAAGCAAGGGCTTAACCCCAAAAACGGTACATGTTCCATATACGTAGACCTCTTTATATGGGGCTCAAAGGATTCGTGTGTTTCCAACGTAAACCTGAGATTAACCGGTGGAGTGGGGACTACTTGAGGGTAGTGGATATGAAAAAGAAAAACATATACTTAAAAACAGCTTCTTGCGGGACCGAGCCGTTGCAGGATACCGGTGGGTTGGGTGCTGTTAGAGAAAGGTGGAGAGAGATCTGCTTGTAGAGGTGAGCTGGGGGCTGTTAAGTTAAGTCGGGTGCGCTGAAGGTTATCTTCTATCTCTCAAAAAGGCATTAAAAAAAAAAGTCAGTAAATAACATATTACTTGTTTTTGCATTTTTTTGAAATTATCTCCAAATTTTCATATTTTTCCTAAATCGTTTATTATATCGTAACAAACGTTTTTAATTTTGCTTGCGCAGAAAATTTCACATAGAACCTCATAGAATCCAAAAATTGATTTTAACTGGGCACTGGGCGAAGCTGAATACGAGTGATAATTCTGTGGTCACTTATTAAAGTTTTAACCAATGGTGTTTACGATATCTTTAGCCTCTCTATGTGTACAACGTAAGCAAAAAATTCCACTCCAAGACATTAACTTGATCAGTAACATGAGAGTTTGGCAAAGCCGGGTAAGAGTGATAGTGCCATTCTCGTTTCTAAAGATTGTCCCACGGTTCTTACAACATTTTTTGTCTACCGATGCGTAAAAAGTGTGTAGAAAATTCTCTGCTATACTTTAGATAGAATTTGGATACAACTTTTAGTTTTATAGATTCATTTCATTTAAAAATACCCATACATTAAAATAGAATAACGTTTTCATAACATATCGGATTTAAAATATCATTAAGTGATTTATTTGATGTAAATGTAGATACAATTAAAAAATATAAAAAAGACTTATTTTTAAAAAAAAGTTTTTTTTTTGGTAAATATTTTATAAAATCACTTTTATGAAATAAAGATTAACATAGTTATAAAAAAGTGAAAAAAATGTAGAAAATATAAGGTTTAAGTTTAGACTTTAGTATAGGCGATATCTACACTGTACACTCAACAATATAATAGACTAGGATATAATATGATTCTTAGTACTTTTTTTTTAGGTTAAAAGATAACTATTGTCTTTTTTATTTTACAGTATTTTTTTGGTTGGTTGACTGTTAGTTTTTGATATGTTAGTATAAATGTGTGCAATTTAATAGAATCTTTGTAACAAATAAAATTAGATTCTTTAAAACTAAAGTGACTTTTTTTTTTAGGTTATAAAAGTAAAAAACTTAGGAATGGTTTTGTGTGATAAGAAAATAAACGATTTTTAGTATAATGTTTTTTTTTTTTTTTATATACTGAGTGATCTGTACTGAATGATTGAATAATTTATGCAAGATTTCAAAATTCACGTTGCTAATATTATAGAATGCAGATCAGAAGGAGAAAATTTAATAAATTTTTAAACATTTTTTAATAAAAAAAAAACGCTGCCAAATTATTAGCACTGCGTTTCCCTAAGCAATAAAAAAATATTTTTAATGGTCTATTTTATCTAATAAAGTAAAACATAAAAAAACTAAAAATTATCTTTTTCTATACTGTCATAAAACTGCCATAGAAAAAATTAGGTATTGCATCAAAAAAATTACTATAATAAAAAGTAATATTATTTTTGGACGTTAAAAATGAGGAGACAAAAATGTTCACTATTTTTAAATTGAAATCAGTGAAATTGAGAAATAAATGATAATGAATGTCCAAAAATTAAAACTCCCGTGTATCGATTAAAAACGTACCTTGAGGGTGGCGAACTAGTTAAATTTTATGAATTTTTCCGAAAAATTGTAATAGTATATTTTTATCCTAGGCCACAAAAACAAAGAATGGCTCACACTTGGCGACTTTTTGTATAGTGGCAGCACCAGTATTGGTGTGTTCACAAGTACATTATACTTGGTATTATATAGAAACAAAGTTGGTCGTATGACGCTACCAACTCGGTGAATTAAGTGAAATCAGCGCGGGTGGGGATGTAACGTTTTTACTCAAAAATAAAAAGTTAGCACTCTCACGATACCAAATATTTACTTATAATAATACCAGCGCTATTGGTGTTGCCACTATACCAAAAGTCGCTGAGTGCAGATTGCACGTAAATTTCAAACCAAGGCGAAGTCAAGGATGGCAAACTACAATCTGGGATATTCTTTTTTTACGGCTAAGGACAAAATATAATTTTTCTTCGTAATTGGTAAGAAAACATATATTTTAGAATCGCGCCTCGGCCGGGAAATACGTGAGTTCTTATATAGTCCATTCATTTGCGGGAAAAGTTTTATCCTGAATAATAATTGATGAAAAGATATTATTTCACCATAGTTTTCATAATTATAAAAAAACAGCTATTTTTCTTGTGCAGTGCCATTTTATGTCAATTAAATAGTTAAAATTTTTTTTGCAAGTGAAATAATTTCTACTGGGTACATAAAAATGTGATAAAACTTGTACAGGCTACGAACTGCTTAGGACATCAGCCAAAGTTTTCTTTCATGGGTATTTATTAGCTACTAAGAGTACAATAGTTTTATTTTTATATAACAACATACTTACCCAAACAAAGTATCTAAAAAATAAACAAATAAAGGCACGTACCCAGAGGGGGGCCAAGGGGGCCAAGCCCCTCCCCCCCGAAATGAATAATTTTTGAAAAAATAGCAACATTATAACAATCTAATTTGGCAGCTCCCGAAAAAATTTTCTGGATACGTGCCTGCAAACTTAATTACAAAATTTTTCTTTGAAGAATAAAAATATTTTTTCCTCTAATTAAAAAAAATCAAAAAATAGTTACACGTAAACTAAAAATTATATTTTTTATTTTTATAAAAAAACAATCTTAGTTTTTTCATTTTATTATTTTTTTCTAAAAAAAACTTTTCAACGTTGGCTTTTTTATATCAGTACATTTTTATTTATAAACCACACAAACATCTGTAGTTATAAATTTGCGTGAAAACAAAGTAAAAATAAACGTATATGTGTGTGTGTGTATGTATGTGTGTTTTATATTATCATTGTTGTATATATCCTCGTATTACATGAAAGGTATAAAACCTTGTGTTAAAGAATAATTATACGAGAAAAGTATATATTACTTTTTCCTAATTCTATTTTCTTCTTTTTTTTTAAATACAAAAAGTGACACAAAGGCTTAAAAAAAGATTTTTCTTTTATTTTTTGTATTTAATTTAATTATACACTAAATTTCTATTAATAATTTACCAGAAAATTTTTGTAAATTAATTTTTGTTTAAAAAAAAATCTTATATTAAATTATTTTCACTTGATTTTTTTATTATTTCAAGTGTTTTTATTCCAAGATCAAAATTGATAAAAAAAAAAATATATAAGCTAACTGTCTAAGACCCACATCATCATTGCTCCCTCGAGTATATTTTAACTCAGTAACAGGTTGATATTAAAAACTTACTTTATAGATTAAATAAACTTTATGTTCTAAAAAAAAAATATTAAATTTATTCTTATCGATTGAAAAGTTCAAAAACTGATATATTTGGCAAAATCAAACTTTTTTTATATACACAAAGACTCAAACAAAAACATTTTGCATATTTTAAGAATCCTTTTATTTTATACACTCTTAAGGTCTTTTATCACGTAACCTTTTTTATTAAATAGTCTGCTTTCTTTTTTTAACTGGGATTTACTTTGCGGAAAAATTCTTTAGTATAAATAACGCCCAAATTAAAATGTATGTATAAAGAAAAAAAGGTGGACTAAAATTCTTTTTGACAAAACTTAAGATTAATTAAACAATTTTCTGTTTTTTTTTCTTCTTCTTCTTTTATTTTTTTTTTTTTTAATTTATATTTACTTTACATATATTTTTAGAGGTATAATTAATTCAGCTTTGCTCAAAGACGCAAATTTAAATGCACATATTCGTATAAAATGAGTCTGGTTTTAAACTAATAGCTGATCTTATCTCTGACTGACTGTAAGCCAAAAATTTTTAAAGTAGATTCTAAAATTGACACTTACATACCTTGAATGGTGGCATGATTAAAAAAAAAATATATTTACTTAAACCTACCAGAAAGCCAAAAAGCAAGTCCTATTTTGAAGAGAAATAAATTAAGTGGGAATTTTTAGCCTCAAAGTAGATCTAACCATTTAAAACAGCTATTTTTACCATTTTTACCAAGCTCATTTTTTTGTATCTGATATTAGAATGGGGTATTAGAATCCCATTAGAATAAATCAGAAAAAAATTAATTTTTATCTTAATTAGTATTTAAAATCTATTTTTACTCTCTTAATCAATGACCTAAAAACTTTCAAAATATTGCATCTAAAACCTGTAAAGAAAATCCGCAAATAACACAAATAATATTTTATTAAAATTAATAACAAAAAAAAAAGTAAATTTAAAAACTTTCCACATAAACTTATCACTTAAAATTACATTAAGTTAAAAAAAAAATAGAGACTTTTTCTTTGTTTTTTTCATATATATGTGATATTAAATTACTTGATTCTTGATGTGTGTTTGTTTATCTGTAAAGTAAAAAAAAACAATATAGAAAAAAAAAGTAACATAAAAACTTCATAAGTATATTATAAAAAAAGCGAATATTTATCATTTGGTATATTATTCAAATCTTTTTTTTAAAACTTTCTGTATTTCAAACTTTTTTTTTTGAATGAGCAAAAAGTAAGTGTTATATGGTTGGTTCCATTTAAATTTGAAGTTGCTTTTAAGTAATTCTTTGAATTTTTTTGACCAGGTATAAGAATTTTGTGTAAAAAAATATTAGATTTAATTTTGGGTGTATGGGATTTTTATGTTTCAATCTAATTAGAAAAGTCAATAAAAAATTCTATTCAGAATTATGAAATTTGAAAATTTTTTGAGGATTTTACTTGTGTCGAGAGTAAAGAATTCGCTTAATGCAAGTTCAATACTTTTTCAGTGTATTTATAAAATTTTATTTTAGATCTATATATGATCAATTATACAAAATGATTTTTCTAAAATTTTCCAATAGTTACCATTTTATTTCAATAAGCTCCATATTAATACATAAGGATCTCATAGTAAAAATTTTATCATTGAAAAAATCTCATAACTTTTTAGTAAAATTTAATATAGTTTTTTTAATAAAACCTAAAATTTTTTGAGAAAAAAGACTTTTGCAAATTGATCAAGTAAGTTTCTTTCTAAAATATGAAAAGAAGATATGATAAATACAGAATAATGTAAACAAAGAAAACAGGTGCTTGTGAATGTAATATAAAATAAAATATTTAACTATTCAAAATTGTTGAATTTATGATAATAATTATTACATTATATCTTAAAGATTTCAATGAAATTTAATTATTTATAGAAATTCTAAAACGTCTTAACAAACATATTTGTTAATGTCAGCTTTTCAACGTTTTAACATAAATAGAATTTTGAAAATGTAATTATTGTTTTGATTTATTAACAATAAGTTTCTGGTGTTGCTTTGATGTCTTAATAAATACAAACATTTATGGCTTTTAAGGAGGGCATATCGCCTTGAGACATGTTTTTAGATCGATTTTTTAAAGTGAATTGTGAAGAAAGTACAAAAGATATAAGAAAAATTTTTAATAAGTTAATAAGAAGTTATTACTCGATGTAAAGTATTAATAAGATGTGTTAAAGTTGGTAAAAATGATTTTTACGAGTGAAAGATGTTTAAAAATTTTTTATTTTTAACGACGTTTCGATCGATTCAAGATTTTTTATTATTAATTATTATTTATTATTATTTATTATTATTTCATCACGATTCAAGCTAAAAAATATAAAGAATTTTTTAATAAAAATATAAAAATTTTTTGAATTTTGTAGATATGCACTGATGGCGTTGCAAAAAGTCAATTAAAAAAAAAAAACCCAATCGGTGGGAAACATAAGTCCATTTTGGGTCATTTAAAAAAAAAAACATAGGGTTAATTTTGATCCATAACTCGAGGGAAACTCGATGCTAAATTTTCAAATTTTAAATTCGAAAAAATTTTTTGTTAAAAAAATGCTTAAAATTTTGATTTTTCATCTATTGATACAAAAAAATTTTCTGATTAGATATTTAACTTTTTTTTTATATCTTCGTTAATATCCTAGCTAAACCAGGAGAACAAATAAAAATCTTACTTCAGAATTAGAATTCTCAAAAAATTTTACGTAAAAAAATAAATTTTTCGTGACTTGATAATGCGTGAGAAAATTTAAGTTTAAATGTCATAATTTAATATTTTAAAATTAACTTAAATGGATATTTAATTTAAAAATTTTTAAAACTACATTTATGAAAATTAATATTAAATTAAGTTCCTAAAATGCAATTATTAAAAAAAAACCTTAATCTGCATAAAAATAGATGATAAAACAAACTAAAAATAAAAACAAAATTATCTGTTTATTTAAAAATAATTTATAATTAAAAATACAAAGTATATATAACACAAAATATAAAATTATTGATAATAGATATTTCATTATTCAGACCATTGATTTTTAATAGCTTTATATTTTATAAAATCGAATGGTCAAACCTATAACCGCATAAAAGCGTATATATAACTAAATAGTTCGTACATATATTTTCTGTAATATTATGCTACTTTTTTCCTATTTTATATTTTTTTATGTATTTTATATTTCTTTACACTCCAATTGTTTTAAGCATGTTTTACAAAAAAAAATGAATTTATGCATTTATTTTTCATTACTATAAATCGTATTTGAATTTTTTTAACTTTAATTCATGAAAAATTATTTTAAATAAATATATTTTAGAAGTTTATTTAAATACTTAAACTGTAATTCTTATTATGGGGTATTATAAAAAATTAGGTCACTTCTAGTTTGCATACTTTAAGTAAACAAAAATCTTAAGTAGTATTATCGTAATATGGTCAGCCTGTGTGTTTAAGCTATAGAGTGAAAAAAAAGTTATTAAGTCTTGTATTAATTACTTTAGATATAATTTCTGTAGACAATTTTAAATTACTTATTTAACTTTTTTTCACTTATAATTTTATATATGAGTAATTTTAGCTGTTAAATTGTCTTAAAATGGAACTTTGTAAAATAAAACTAACTGTTTATTTAATGAAAAATGAAAACTGTGTGAACATAGTGTCTTTTCATCAGGATTTTGGGATACAATTTTTCTCGCATAGAGAGGCCCCATGTGTAACACTTTTCCCAGGGAAATTTTTAAAATCTAAATTTTTTTTTTTTGGTATTTGTTCGGAAAGGATTGGTTATTTAAACCACTTGTATAAATCACTTGATATTGAAAATCTTACGACCTCGATCTGATTCCAAAAATGTTTTCCTAATTTATTATTTTAGTTTTGAGATATAATTTTTCGAACATGAATACACTGTAAAAAGTAACTTTCTTAAACTTACAAAAAAAAAAAAATAGAATTTTTTCGAAAAATTAGTGAATTTTCAAAAAATTTTGTAAATATTCGATAAATATCGTAAATTCACTAAATTTAGTATATTATCGAAAAATTCGAGAATTCTCGATTTTTTTTTGTGATTTTACGAAAAAAGTTGTAAGTTCACAATTATTTTTCGGAAATTTACAACTATTTTTTGTAAATTTTATAAATTTAGTAAATATACAATTTTTTTCGAATATTTACAAATTTTTTTGAAAATTTACTAATTTTTCGAAAATGTTCTAAACCTTAAAAACAGATATTCATTGTAAATATATTACGTAAACCAAATTAAACCAGGGACAAAATTTCTACAAAAATTATACATTTTTAGAACGTATAATTTTTTTTACCTGACAAAACTAAAAGTCATTATTTCATCTATAAATTTACATATGCAAGTTGATCGTGCCTGAAAAGCTAATATATAATTTAAAATGAAGAAAAAGTACATAAAATTATTCATTCATGTATAATGTTTTTGTCATGTAAAAGTCATTTCTATCTTTTATCTAATTAACTGACAGACCCAGATATATATAAAACTAAAAGTTGAAAATCTTGTTTGTAATTTTAACACATTATACTATTTTCACAAATTAACTTTATATTCTATTTATATAAATTAGAATAACAACTTTAGGCATATCCAATCAGATGGAAAAGTTGTAATTACTTGATATGTGCAACGTATAACCATTTGTTGAAAACCATATACCTAATTAAAACTATATATAATACATATAATTTTCTATTTTTTTTTCAGTGACTTTTTTTAAAAAAACTTGAATAAGCTTGTTAATTAATCTTTTTTCTTTTATGTAATATTAACTCGACTTTTTTTATTTAAGTTTCAAAAGTTACAAAAAATTACTTAGTTAAATAATCTTTTTTTTTCTGTAAAAAATATATTAAGTTTAAAATAAGTCTGAATAAACATAAAAAGTAAAAACAAGTTAAACTTAATGAGAAAAGGTGTTATTTTAATGAATTTAGTATGTGATGTTAAGAAAATTTCATAAAAGAGAATAAATGACAAGAGATTTAAAGGATGTAATATCTAAAATGTTTAAATATGTTGGTATTTACAAGAGACTTAAGAATTACTCTTCTTTAATATATAAACTAAAGTGTTTTATATATAGGTATACTTTATGTTAAACTTATTTTCACAACCAAAATTTAATATTGTACTTAATTAAGCTTACAATAAAGTTTTTTTTAATAATTTTAATATATAATTTTTAATTTATTAAACATGGATTTAATTTTTACTTACTTATTTTTTAAGAGGATACGGTAATATTTGTCAAACTGTCCATTAAGTCGTTGAACTATTTTTTTATTTATGTTATCAAATTCATTTTTTAGTAGTATATTTAGGAACGAAGAGATGTTAGTTAATCTAAACTAAGTACTCGAGTAGACTTTCTCGAACTGTTTTTAGGACCTGGTTTTTAATAATTACATAAAAATTTTATAAATATTTTAAAAAAATTTTTATATTTCTTATTTTCCTTTTTTTTAAGCGTTTTAGAAATTTTTAAATTTGTTTGAGTTAGATAGTAATTTTCCTGAAAAATCTGAAACTCAAATAAAAATTTTCATTTAGTGGGATAAAAGTGGGTTCAAAAACTTCTGGTCAAAATCTGAGTTCAAAATCCCAAAAATCCTATTGCTTTTTTTAATAGGGTAATTTTTTTTGTTTTTCCATTAATTTTTCGTACATCGTTTGAAATACTATCAAAATTTTTAAAAAGCACTAAACTAATTAGTACAAATAAAAAAATACTTAAAAAGTAATTTTAACCAAAGACATAATAAATATCGATTTAAATAAAATATTTTCCAAAAAAAAAGTATAAAAAAGAAGACTTGTTAGATAAAAATAAAATTTCTTACTTTTATCTATTATTCTCTTTAAAAGATTTTCTCTCATTTTCATATATTATACATACAATTTACAATGAAATCTTTAGCAAGTTAAAAGCTTATATCCAAAATATTCACAAAGCGCAAAGTTCTTAATTACAATTGTCTTAAGTCAATCTCAATGGTAATTAGCTATTGCTTTTGCTATCTTGCCCGTTTTATATTAAAACTCTAAGTTTTATTAGAATTTTTATTTTTTGTATTTATTTATCTTGCAAAAAAAATTTTTTTCATTTAATTTTAATTTTTTATTTTTATATAAAATTTTCATATTTACATGAATAGTCGTGGTTAAATAAATTAAATTTTAAATTAAATTTTATTTTAAACAATTAATTTTATTGAAAAATATATAGAAGTACTTAATTTCCTATACATTTATTTATTTTATTTGATACACATAATACTTAAGCTATTTAATTATATTTACATGGAATTTTAATGTATTACAAATAGTTGATTGTGAAGTTTATATATTTATGTACTTTTAAAACTGTCTATTTAATAAAATAAATTGATATTCAAATCAATTTATAATTTTATTTAATATTTCCTTTAAATTACGTACAAAATTTTCATATAAATGCAATTTATAATATAAGCAGAGTTGAAAAAGATAGGTGAGGGGGCTATCTATATTTCTAGCACACTGTTTTGTTAAAAAATTATGTTATAGTCTGCTGAAAAATTTATAATTAAACAATTTTGTGAATTAAGATTTAAAGTCTCATAATAAAAAATTGTATAATAACAAGAGCATCCCGGAATATTAGGGGAAAATCTACACCAGAATTAAATCTGAAAAACCTTTTACAGATTGTTTAAATATAAAAACAAGTTTCTTTTCTTTTTTCTGTTGGAATTTTAGTCATTATAGTCAGTAATCAATGGCCATATTTGGCCAAAAATCACCAATTTGTAAATTATTGACAAAATTGTAATTTTTGACTAAAATGAGTTTTATAGGTCTCGAAAACTTTGTACAAATTCCTAATTTTTAAAAATTCTTTACTTATCTATTTTCAATCATTTGTTTAAGATATATAGAAATTTAAATTTAGAGTTCTGCTGTAAGATTTTTTAATAATCGCTAATTTGTAAAACTATTTGTAAAGAGTCATATCACAAAAACAACTACAGAAAAAGGAACAAGTAATGAACTTTTGTTAATAAACTATATGCTATAAAATCTCCTGGTAGTTAAAAGCTCACCTTAAAAAAGTTGTACCCATTTTTTAAGTTTCAATGTTACTATGCATATGAATATGAATATTTTGTTATAGAATTTTCTACAAAATAATGAGTTTTTTATCAATTACTCGTAGTTCCATAAAGTAAAATTCCTTTCAATTATTTTTTTTTTTTTTTTTTTTTTTTTTTTGAACTGACATATACCGACGTAGGGTATCTATATTAGGGTATTTATAAATTAAAATTCGAATAATTTATGCATAAAGATACATTCTTCACTACTGTAAGTGAAACAGACAAAAATCATTTTCAATTAATATACCATACATATTTAATTACAAAGAAAACCACATCATCAAAAAGTGGTACTAATGGTCAAAATGTATTTAAATACTACACTTTCACTGTAATAGGGCTTTCGCATGAAACAAAAGTTAAACAGTTTCAAAGAAATATATATACGTTAATCAAATATGCACAGTTGTATACGACATTTTAATAGTCAGAGCAGAGCTCTCAACTTGTAATTAAGATTTAGTTTTAATGTAATAACAAATATTTAGAACTTGTCTAATAATTGACCTAAAAAAAGAATTTAGCATACAAAAAAAAAAGCAGAAAAAAAAAGTTTTAAAAGGATAAAGATTGTCAGCAATTTTTTATAGTATAGATAGGTATTATTCAAGACTTTGAATATATACTTTATACACACACATATATTTTAAAGCTTTTCAGAATAGTAAAAAAAATATTTTTTTTTATGTTTTTTATCTTTGTAAAAATTTATATGTGAAAAACGTGAGTTAACCGTTTGCATGTTTACTTTAAGAGCAACAGGGATTTTCTTTAACATCAATAATACATTTTATTTTTTCAAAATACTTAATCATGTATAATAAAATTTGTAAATTTTCTTTTCAATATTTATTTATTTAAATACAAAATAATTTTAAAAAAATTATTATTTAATATTTTTTTTTTTAAATAATCGATATGGTCAGATAAAATTTGTAACAGTTTTTAGTATAAAAGAAGAATCAAACATTAAGTATCATAATAAAACTTCCATAGATTGACCTGGTTAAATTTCTATCCACGTAATAAAGTACGATCACGTTTCGTAACACTGATACTACAATAAAAGGACTAACCTTTACGTATTTTTTTTTTTGGCTTTTTTTTTTTACTTTTGCAAAGTCGTTCGAATTTTTTTTTTTTATTTCCTTAACTTTATTCAAAAAGAAAAAAAAAAGAACGTTTTACTTGACAATCTTTGAATTCAAATTACTTTACTATAGAAAATAATGTTATAAAGATTTATGTTTTAGCTAATATAAATTTTTATAAAAACTTTTTTATTTATATTTTAATTTATTGATTTTCTTCAAAGTTTTATTTTATTTATGTAATATTGCTCTTTACATACTAAATTTTATTTATTTTTGGAAAATCATATTTTACAAGCAGATACAAGGAAGGGGCCATAAGGGCCTATCATAAAAATACTTAATGTGACTAAATTTGAATTTCATTTTTACTAGCTGGTTAAGCTATAATTATTGAAACATTAAAAATATGATTCAATCTAAATTAACTTCGTAGATACTATCCTGGTTTAAATGTTTACCATAATATGGTCATTAGGTTGACGTTCGACCATAATTTTTTTTTAATTTTGGTTTGCTTTTATTGCATAAAATCATTAATATTAAATACCTTATTATACGTCTTTAGAGTGACTGCGTATTATATATTAATGCGCTCGTTAGAGCGCGCGACTAAGTTAACCCATTAGTGCCCAAGCGGAAGTAAACGGACACTCAATGAAAATAATAAGAAAATCAATCGATAGAAGGCTAAAAATCGTTCCCTATAGGTAAAATGTCATGCTTTTTCCAAATCTGCCGTTAGTTTTGACCTACCACCACTCTATATACCCGAAAAATAAGGGTGAAAAGGGGTGAAATGAGAATTTCGAGAAAACGACGGACAAAAGACTTTTAATGTCCCAAAATAATAATAAAAAGTTCATGAAATAGCTTTTTCAGATCCAAAATTTATATTTTGAATATAAAACTTTGACTAAAAATCTTATTTCACCCTTATCTGGTCAATAGGGGTGGTTTTTTCAAAAACTTTATAAATACCTTTTTTTAGTTTTTAATGGACTTCCTATAGTAAAATTTTCTGCTGAAACCAAATCCAATCTTCGTTTTGACATACAACCCCTCCTTGTACTTAAAAGTAGGGGTGAAATGGGTAAAATGGACCGAAATTTTTTAAAAACTACTAAAATATTTATAAACTTTATTTTTTCTACTGAATTGGTATCGAATGTCACTTCTAAGATTAAATTCTTCATGCATTCAATATAGGGGTGATAGGGGTAAAATGGACCATTTTCAAGTCGCCAAAAGGTAAATAGGTGTAGCGCTTACGTTTTTTTTTTTAAACATATTAAATTTTCATTTATTTTTGTTTTTGATGGAGTTATCTTTCTCTATAAAACTGAAATGTAACGAATTTTGTCATCGATTTACTCTGGCGCACGCGCTGTAATATTTTAATAGCACTATACTCTCGCGCGTTAAATAATTTTTATTATTATTAAATTATAATTGAATCTTTCATTAATTAATAATAAAATTTTGGGTATTTTTCATTATAATTAAATATAAATAAGAAATATAATAATTTTCTCATTTTATTATACAATCTTTTAAAAATTTCGTCTTCGATTTTATCTAATTAATCGATTCATTTTTTCTCTGTAGTGTCAGCCGCGCGCGCTGTATAAAAAATTTGTAAAACAATTTTAAATATTAATTTTTTAATTTATTATTATAAACTGTCAAAATAATTATAAATTTTAATAAAAAATTTAAACTATAATAAAACATTACAACTGTAGATGCGACATAAATAATATATGAAAATCATTCGAGTATTTCGTCATCCTATTATAAGATTTCGCTGTCCAGGACAAAAAAAAATTAATGTCGAGGGTTGAAAAAGGTTCTAGCCCGAGGTGCGTAGCACCGAGGGACAGTAATCAGGATTTGCATTCAGATACGATATCTACTTTTTTCTTGAAATAAATTTTGAAAATAAAAATAATATTGGTTTTTAAATAAAATTAATTTGATAAGTTTATTATGAATAATAAAACGATCTACATGGAACTAAAAATATATAACTTTTTTCATTATTGTTATCTGTGATTCTGAGGACTGAGCCTCCCTTTGTCACACAGAATAATTATTGAAAAAAAGTTAGATGGTGTAAAAATTTATTTTTTGATGTTAAAATTGTTTAAAAAAATGATTAAAAAAATGAAAAATCTGATTGTCCATTTCGACTCTGCAAGAAAACAGGGTGAGTCTCGTCAGTGTAAAACCCTGTTTTCTGCTTTTTACATATGAACAAAAAAAAAAAAAAAAAAAAAAAAAAAAAAAAAAAAAATTAGAAAATTTTTGAAAATTTTACAAAAAATATTTTTTAAAAAAAGGAAGACTTACATTTTTTTAATCACGCCAGGAAGAGAACAAAAAGTAGAATGACATCTCTTCTCCCACGCACACACTCAAAAATCCAACAGCTGGCATTAAAAAAATGTGTCATCAAAACTACTAAAAGGAAATTAAGTATAAAAAGTTAAAAATGTATAAAGATATAAAAAATTTTTCAAAAAATATTTTGAAAATTTTGTCGAAATAGAATTTTTCTATTTTTTAAAAATTTATGTCTAGTTGGTAACAGACAATTATTTATTTTGGTAGGCATTTTTTAGATCAATTGCCAATTAATAATAATGAGTAAACAGTATAAATACTGTTTTACGTTCCAATTAATTAAATAAAATTAATTTGATAAGTTTATTATGAATAAATAAAACGATCTACATGGAACTAAAAATATATAACTTTTTTCATTATTGTTATCTGTGTTTCTGAGGACTGAGCCTCCCTTTGTCACACAGAATAATTATTGAAAAAAAGTTAGATGGTGTAAAAATTTATTTTTTGATGTTAAAATTGTTTAAAAAAATGATTAAAAAAATGAAAAATCTGATTGTCCATTTCGACTCTGCAAGAAAACAGGGTGAGTCTCGTCAGTGTAAAACCCTGTTTTTTGCTTTTTACATATTTCATAATAAACTTATCAAATTAATTTTATTTAATTAATTGGAACGTAAAACAGTATTTATACTGTTTACTCATTATTATTAATATTGGTTTTTATTTATGATAATATATGAAAACTCATTGGCGTATTTCGTCATCCAAGTGTAAAATTTCTCCGTCCAGGACAAAATAAAAATTTAGTTCGAGGTATAGTAATCAGTAATTCCATTCAGATGTGATATTAAATATTTTTTTCTTGAGGTAACTATCTATCTCTAAAAAACTCATGTGACATAATTTTTCGTCTAATTTATTCGTGATTGGTTGCGCTGATTTTTTCATTATTTATTTCATTATAGTTCTAATTTTTATTATCTTTTAAAATACTTAATTATTAATAAAATTTTGTGTAAAAAATACAGAAATAAGAAATACCATAATTATTTTATTATATCTCCTAAAAATTTCGTCATCTTTATCTAATTGGCCGTTTCATTGATGATCTGTACTGTTAGCGGCGCGTTGTATATAAATTTGTAGACAATTAATTGTAAATATTAATTTATATAATATAAACTTTTTGAAAATTGAATGTCATATTTTGTAAAATTAAAAAATTATTTCTAAAAAATAAAGGTCCTGAAGAGGTTCTCAGATTGAGAATGAAATATTGACAAGAGTGAAAATCAAAGTTTTTTGAATTTTTCCTTATAATTTGTCCAGCAAGGTCGTTTTAAGCTCAATTGAAATATAAACTGTAAAAATAATTATAAATTTTAATGAAAAATGTTTGAACTAATAGAAAATTAATTATATTTGTATAATAACATGAAAATTAATTCGTCATCCTATTAAAAAATTTCGCCGACCAGAACAGAAGAAAAATTTATTTTGAGGGATGAAAAGGATTCTGGCCCGAGGTGCGTAGCACCGAGGGACAATAATGCAATATTTTTTTTTTTTAAATAAATTTTGAAAATAAAAATAATGAAAGGTTTATTAAAATTATGAAAAAAGTTCATTATTTGAAATTGACATCTCACTGTACAATTGTTTTTATTTGTGAATTAAAACACTTTTCGGTTAAACATAAAATATAATCTGAGGGGGTTGGCGCGCTTTAGCGCGCAGGGGGCTTGCCCCCTAGTTTAGTAAAATTTGCTGTTGAATCCAATGCCAATTTTCATTTTGAGATATTATATTCCCTCTGAATACTCAAAAATTAGGGTGAAATGGGTAAAATGTACCGTACATTGGCGACTTAAAAATGGTCCATTTTACCCCTATCACCCCTATATTGAATGCATGAAGAATTTAATCTTAGAAGTGACATTCGATACCAATTCAGTAGAAAAAATAAAGTTTATAAATATTTTAGTAGTTTTTAAAAAATTTCGGTCCATTTTACCCATTTCACCCCTACTTTTAAGTACAAGGAGGGGTTGTATGTCAAAACGAAGATTGGATTTGGATTCAGCAGAAAATTTTACTAAAGGAAGTCCATTAAAAACCAAAAAAAGGTATTTATAAAGTTTTTGAAAAAACCACCCCTATTGACCAGATAAGGGTGAAATAAGATTTTTAGTCAAAGTTTTATATTCAAAATATAAATTTTGGATCTGAAAAAGCTATTTCATGAACTTTTTATTATTATTTTGTGACATTAAAAGTCTTTTGTCCGTCGTTTTCTCGAAATTCTCATTTCACCCCTTTTTACCCTTATTTTTCGGGTATATAGAGTGGTGGTAGGTCAAAACTAACGGCAGATTTGGAAAAAGCATGACATTTTACCTCTGGGAACGATTTTTAGCCTTCTATCGATTGATTTTCTTATGATTTTCATTGAGTGTCCGTTTACTTCCGCTTGGGCACTAATGGGTTAAGTCTCCAAACTTAGAAGCACTAATATACACGAAATTGATTATACACAAAGCGTTTCAGAACAATGTTCTATCATCAGGTGTAGTAAAATTATTTATCAAAACTAAAACTTTAAAAAAATATTTTTTATTTATATTTTATTATATTATATTTTATTCATTTTGAGTTTTTTCTATTATTATCACAACACATTTTTATTCACTTATTGTTAATTTTTAATATATTGTATTTAAACTACTATGTTTCGAGACGAGATCTCGTGTTTTTAAAATTTTTATTTATTTTGTTTATTAAATTATATTTAATATTGTGTCGTATAGTTCATTAGATTTAAAATTTAATTTATCACTAAGCAGGGGTGCATCGCTATTTTTAAATGCCTTGTAAATTTCAAATTCTTCTAAAGCATTCATATGATTTGCTTTATTATTATATATATATATGTATTAGAATGAGTATATCATTAAAGTTTTTTGTATTGATATTCTTGTTTAGAATTTAGTAGATGTTTGGCGAAATGTGATCTAATTATTGTATTTTTCTGTTTTTTATGTTATTTACGCGAAATGCTTTTCAAGTGGCGCAAGGTGGCATCTCCGGAATGTTTGCATTGTCCAGGTGAGCCAGATACCGCTGAGCAAACCTTTTTTGGGTGTCCTCACTTCACTGAGGGGCGACCGCCTTTCAACGAATAGAGGCCGGAAGGAGTCGTCCCAGAAATGCTGCGTAGTACCGTGAACTAGTAAAGTATGTAGGAAACTCCTTTATTGACAGGTTATGGCAAAAATGCCTAGACTGCATTTATTTCCGGACCGAAGTAATACCTAAACACGGAGTCCTGGTCCGGATTCTATGATATTATCGTAAATGCAGAAGGGTGGGGAGTTTAGTGGGTATTACCTCGAATTTGAGGTTGAGTCCCACATAACCACACAGTGCGCGTTGTACGGTATTAAAAGTATTAAAATTAACAATAGTTTGATGAAATGCATGAAATAGTGTGTTAAAAATATGATTTCCAAATATTGCTGATGTGTATTTGTTTTCATTATTATTTACTATGTTATTTATGAATGTGTTATTAATATTATTTTTTGCTTTTTTACGTATTTGTTTATTAATTGAAGTGTCGATTATTAAACTTTTGTATCCATTATTGACTGCTATCAATTTCAGTGTATTTTTATCCTCTTTTTAATTATTGTTGGGTATTGTAATATTTAAAAGTCTGTGGAAATAACTATTGTATGCTGCCATTTTTTGTGTATGTGTATTATGAGATTCTGCATTCTGGATTGTGGAATCTGTAGTAGTTAAATTTCTATATATTTTAAAAGATAATTTGTAATCAACTGTTTTTTGTATTGTTAAATCCAAAAAAATTTATTGAAGTGTTTGATTCTATTTCTATTGTGAATTGTATATTTTTATTGATTTTATTCAAATATGATTTAAAGTTTTCTAATTAGTATCATTATGATAAAGATCCCGTCCTGTATACATATTAGTTTAAATACAAAATATTTATAAAAATTAACAATAAGTGAATAAAAATGTGCTGAAATATTTACAAGTATCATTCTGTAAAGGAATTGTTAAAAAAGAGTTTTTCAAATCTATTTTTGCCATAAAAATATTGTTAAACGTAAGTTTCAAGGCTATTTTAATATAATCAGTCTTAAAATGAGGAGTATCTACAAATTCATTCAATTCCTTTAATTTAAGAAAAAGCCTTTATCCACCATCGGATTATGGTACCAAGAAATAATAAGAAATTAATCGACCTTTAACCTTAGAACATTTTTTAATAGCACCTATATCTATTGAATCGAACATGGCTATCATAAATATTTATTTTTGAACTTATGTTTAAATTACTATCAATGAAATAAAATAAATTAAGAAATTCTTGGATGACTAACTGGAGCAATGGACAGAATTTTTTTGGTTGAGCAGAAAAAATTCTAGGATAAAAATGTTTATCGACACTTTTTACTTTTTCATTTAGCCACCCAATTAGACAGGGAATATGCTATTCTTAATATCTCTGAAAATCATTTTTTTGAAGACAAAATATATGGTCTTTGACACATTACTGGTCACTAATTTTGTAACTGAATATAGTAACCAAAATAAGCTTGTACAGCTATTAACAGGGTGGGAAGCAACGGCTATTTGTGAAACCTAGGGAAGGCTAGCGAAGTTTATATTGCTGATCACTAATTATTTGCCTGGGTTCCTATGCCCATACTTTTTATGATTCAGTAAATTTTAGATAATACGTCGGATAAAAAAATGTTGCTATTAGAGAGAAAAAGAGAGAATAAGTTTAAAAAAGCAGATGCAGACTTATTGCTTTGTGAAGAAGTAAAGAAAATATGATTAGCATATATTTATAAGAGCCTTTTTTAAAAACAGCATGTTGAATAATAGTAAACATCAAGGGAAGATTCTAGTGTCCTAACTTGTTTGAAATTTTTTGAAATATTTTTAGAGTAAATCCAAAATCTAAAAAATCAAAAAAAATAAAAATAAAACAAGAGTTTCAAATATTAATATTATTATAATATTATTACGCATGCGCGGGATACCTTATAATAGTTGATAAGTTAATTAGTTACACAGTGTATATATAAGCCTGCTTAAAAATTCGTCATTATCATTTCCGTCTTCGAGCGGGCAACATCCAACTGTTAAAGCGTTAATTAACCATTTGTTAACCATTGATACATTTTTTTCGACAAACAGAGTGGATGACGTCATTTTTTTTCAAATAAAGCGGATGACATTACTTTTTTTTGAAGGAAAAAGTATTATTTCTATCTTAAGGATTAAACAGAAGGAAACTTAGCGAAATTGACGCGAAAGAATGGAGGGCATGGTTGAAAGAATTACCAAAAACTCTCGGTTGTAAAATCCCACGTTGTTCATTTGAATTTGACTACAAACCGATGTCAGTGAAGCTACACATTTTTTGGGATGCCAGTGAAAAAACTTATGCAGCTGTTTCATATTCGCAAGCCGTATACCGTAATGGGCACATCAATATGAGAATAATAACAAGCAAAAGCTATGTGAATCCACTGAAAACACTCTCCACAACCAGACTAGAGTTACAGACTACCTTAGTAGAAGCTAGACTTGCATACTCGATAATAAAAGAGTTTCAAATCCCTTTTAATTGGAGAATAGATTAGATAGATTCCAGGACGGTTCTTTGTTGGATACGCACGGATCCTCGTTCGTATAATAAATTCGTGCAACATAGGCCAAATCCCAATTAACTAATTAGTAAATTACGGACGATTTGGACAATTCTTTGTTCTTCTTACCATATTAGTTGTAGTATACTATTTTTGTTAAATGTTATAAACAAGATAGACGCTATTACTCCCGTTAATTTTCTTTATACTAACAAATTTTAATGGATAATTATTTTGGTCAGATCCAATTCACATGCAAACCTTGAATTACAGTTATTGTTATTTATAACAAAAACCTTTTTGTTAAATCGCATCTAAAATCTTCGAAACTTTGTATTTGAATTCAAGTATCCATTGTTACCTTTACTAACCTTAATTATCCCTATTCCGTATATAGAATAATCATATTTTAAATAAACTTTTTTCAAAGTAAAATCCAATTTATTTAAAATCACAATATTTTAATAAATTATAATTTTAAAATCAAAATATTTATTATTTCTATTTAAAATTTGAAATTTATTAATATTTAATAAAAATATTGATATAATATTTAAAAAGAGATATTTTTATAATATATTTGACATAAAACAAATTCAATATTTCATGGACGAATGCACTAAAAAATATATATTGATCAAATTGAGAAATAATTTATAGGTTAGACAGTTTTATACTATATATATAATGTAAGTTACGAGACATATTTTTGGTTTTAAATATAAGTATGAATTTATGTTTAACTAAATTATAATATATTTTTATAAAGGATTATTATTATTATTTTATAAAATACTTGTAATTTTAAAATTTATAACTGCCAATTCAAAACATTAGATTTGTTTAAATTTAGAACTTTGCATTTTAAAAATTAATGACTGTAAGGGGTGGTTATTAAATTAGTTTATTAGATTATTGCTCATAATAATATGTACCCATGAAATATTTTTAGAATAATTAAAAAAAAAAATTATTTTATAAAATTAAATGAAATTAATTCTATAAACTGTTACTATAATATCTTGACCATGTGCGATCTTTTACTACATCAAGAAAATACAAAAATATAAATTGTATAAAAGCTAAAAAAGAATTGTACTTTTCTATTACATCAAATATCAACTTTATCCTTCTTTAATAAGATTAAAGTGCGATAGAATTTTATTTTTATTTGCTGAGAAAACTGATAAAACGAGAAGATGAAAACTTAAAAGAATTTCATAGGGTCACTTCGATATATTATTATTTTATACTTTTTTTAAGTTTTTTTCTAACTCTCATATTTATGTTATTTTTATTATTATTGTTATTATTATATTTTAAAAAAATTCTGTTATAAATTCAATTTTTTTGTAATCTTTTAACCTGCTTGGGATAAAGATACTTTATAAGGCTTATTTTATGAAAAATAACCTATTTCGGTATCTAAAACCAAAAAATAAAATTATATAGAGTGAGTTTTTAGTAATTTTGTTATTTTCATGTGATGAGTGACAATATTAAGACAATTTTCCTGCTTCTCTACTTCGTATAATAATTAGATAAAAATAATCGTAATAATAATACATCAAAAGGAAAAAAGTAATATTTGCTCCTGGGGCAATAGTACTACTGACTAGTGCATAGTAAGGAAAAGTCCAACTTACAACATCAAAGTTTATTTGAAAACAGAGTCCTCAATCTTAAAATGAAATAGTATGTTTTATGCCAGTGGTCAGAAAGTTGCTTACTTCATATAAGAAGTACCCCATAATGAATCTTTTATTCCAAACGACTTTTAAAACCTGATGAAATTTAATATAAGACCTTGGATTTACGGTAAACGTAGTCTAAAGTCCTGCATATTTGCAAGTTAAGTATAAGAAATAAAGAAATTATATTATACTATTACGAGTTTTATACTCAAACAAAATCCACAGATGTCAACTCGAATTTGCATTGTCTTAAATTTAAAATTCCTTTAGACAAGGGAGCTTATTGTGGCTTACCTGCATGAATAATAATTATTTTCTTTATCATCAATAAATAAAAAAAACATTTCTATTCTTTTACGAGAAATTGTAACAAACTAATAGCATTCTGAAGCGAAGATTAGGATTACTGGAAATTGTAAAATTGAATAACAAGTTGGCATCGTTATTTTTAAGATATTCTAAAAAAAAGCTTTAAAAAAAGTCAATCCCAAAAATTTTAAGTTTATAAGACTCATGTGAATTAAAATATTTGGCACGCATAAAGTGTTTCAATAGAGTATAAAAGGTTGGTTCATCAGTAGATATACCTAATATATTTATTTGGATAAAGACAACTTTATTGATATGTTAATTATTAAATTCTATTTAATATTGGTACCTTAGTCATAATAAATTTTCTATATTTGTTGCTGTGTCCATAAAAGAAAAGTTGGGCAAACGTACCGAATTAAAACGCTTACGATTTTTTTTTACAGTGGCGATGAAGTGCTTTTTAGCCGCTAAACAGAAAAGTCTAAAGATACATTTTTTTCTACTTTAAGCTACAATAATACTTTACTGAGTTATAAAAATACAAAAACAAAATCATAAAAACTTAATTTATATTTTAAAGTAACAAAATGTTATCACATCATAATAATCTTAACTCCGTAATAAACTGGTATAAACAAAAATATTGTTAAATTATTCAAAACCGACTATTTTAGAATACAAATTTATAGGTTACTTAATAGTCAACTATAACACTTTTAGATAATGCAAAGACTTAAAGTTCCCAAAGGTCCTTTAAACTTCCAAGTTTTAACTTATATAGTCCAAGCTTTAAGCAAACTTCCGGTTAATTCATGAGAATTGTATTAAAGAATATATATATCTATATATACTACACAGGAAACTCGAAAATCGCGATTGTTATAGAAAATTTATTTATCTAAATAAATCAAAACAAACCAGATAAAACGTAAATAAAAAACCTATACATTTATATTTTGTTTATGTATAAACTTTTTGAACATCTAATCGAATTGTTTAAATTTTAGCAAGAATTTAAGTTGACTTCTCACATAATAAAGATTTTTTAATTTGGATTTACTCATCAATAATAAACCCCTAAAAAAGAAACTTTTATAAAATTTTTATTAATAAGCTTTTTAAACAAAAAAATCCTAAAACAAATATTTGCATAGACAGATATTCTCTCGTACATATTTTTGTTGCCAAAAAAATAATAAAAACAATATCAATATAAACAGGTACACAAAGTAAAAAACAAAATCTGAAGAAAAGTATAATTTTGTTGGCATAGCCATTTTTATTATAAATTTTTTTTATAAAAGTATATAAATTAAATTATATGAAAAAAGTAGGAAAAAACAAATATGATTGTGGCACACATACGTAAAAATTATATTTTTTTATTTTATCTTATTTTTTCTTTACCTTTGCATTTTATAAAAAAAAATTCCAAGTAGTCCTGTTTTTCTTTTTGAACGTTTTTTTTTCGAGAAATATATTTTGACACTTTAAGATTTATTTGACCTGTATTTTTTTGTTTTTGTTTTTGTGTACGTGTGTTTATATTTCTATCTTTACCATCTTCAGTTCTTGACGTTTTCTTATTTTATTTTTCCTTTTTTTTTTCATACTATAACTTGTATTTTCCTCTGTTTTGCTTTCTATTTTTATTTTATTTTTTTATTATTATTGTCAAGTTTTCAAGAAATAAGTATTTTTTTCTTTTCTTGTTTTATTCTATTTTTTTTATCTGTTTCTTTTTTTTTTGTTTTTTTTTCTGTTTAAAATTACTTTGAAATTAAACATCGTGGTTTAATATATAATTTAAAAAAATTTATTTCATTAATTAGTATTAGTTTAATAAAAAAAAATTTTTGAAGTCAATTTTTTTAAAGGATTGAATAAGTAGGAGAAGATTAGCTTATTGGAAAAAGGCGTATTCATTCGAATAAAAAATCTACAAAACATCTTGATAAAAAGTAGTTGCTAATTATTAATTATAAAATAGTTTACTGTATTTTATGACGATTTAAAAAACATAGCGAGTTAAAATTAGTCTTTTCCATACAGTAAATTAGATGAACGTTTAGCACCTGAAAAATTCATCTTCTGTGGTATCGACTAAAGTTTACATAGCTTTATCTACACTGTAAAAAAAGTTACCTTCAACTTTACTGCTATTAAAAGTAAACTCCCTGTGAAGATAATAAATTTTACTATTGCTATAATCATGATAGCAAACTAATTTTTAAATAAGAGACAAAATATAGGTTTTGACTTTACATACAGTTGTAGTGCAGACAGCATGCAAAAGTCAAACCCCATAAAATGTATTAAAAACACAGTTTTGCATATAATGGTCAAAAAAGCTGTCTCCCTATGGTAGAAAATAGACACTTTTGCCCTAGATATGTAAAAGATCTTATAGCGTATCAGCATAACTTTGCTATATGGTTTGAATTTTTCCAAAACAATAAATGAATTTTTTTATCATTAACAGGAAAACAAAAAATTAGAATGATTTACAAGTAAATAGAAAGAGTATAATTGACACAAGTAGATTTATTTATTTGATATTTAAAAATTGTAAAATAAATATACTTTCAAAATATATCATAAAGCATATTTTTTTAATATCAAAAATTTACAAATTTTTTTTTATTTCATTTATTTTTGTTCATTTAAATACAAAAAAATCCTTTGAACTGACAATGTTTCTAATAAAATATTAAAAGCGTTGAAAATAACATACAAGTTTAAAATTTTTGTTTTCTAGTAATATTTCAAATTTATTCCTATACGCTAATTTTTATTTTAATACATTTTTAAAGTAAAATTTTTTAATAAAGTATGTGATTGATTTCATTTGAAATAAATAAAAATTAGAGTATAATTTTTTAATAATTATGTATGCAACATATAATAAACAGAAATTATTTCTTAATTATAAAACAGATTTTTTTAGCATCTTCTTTATTTACTTATTTTTATTCTTTTATTTGTCTTATCCTGTTTTGAGGTATATCTAAGGAGTTTATTCTTTCCTGAATGTTTTTCATTTTCCCCAAAATTTAACTCTTAAACTAATATTTTCTTCTCCCCCTTGCAGTTTTTATTTTCTCCTTCAGTTGCTGATACTATCGCTGTTGTTCTATTTCTGCAGAAACTTCCTTAGGGTTCTGCTTTTTAAACTTTGTATCTTCTATGCAACACCGGCTAAAAAGAATTTTTAAAACTGAAAAAAATTTTTTTATAAAAAAATTAATTTTACGGTTTATGAATAAAAAATACTTTTACTACTTTTAATGCCATTCACACGCTTTACCACACATTAAATATTTTAAAAAGATTAATTAATGAATTAAATCTTTTAAACAAATTTTTTATTTTGGAATAATCTATATATTCTATTTGTAAAGCTCATAGTCTTTAGAAACCAGAGTTCCATGAATGATTCTGATCTTCTTAATGTTGTTTTGCATGTTTTGGAAAATTTTCCTTAATGATCTTAGAAAAACCGTATTTGACTATACTGTTATTTGTGTTCAGATGAGTACCTAAGACCAGCTCGAAGCCTCAGCCTTTACTTGAAAAAAATTTTGAAATTAATAAGCAAAAATGAAAATTTCACACTATTATACAAAATAATTTATGAGCATATTAGTTTTGAATGAAAACATGTATAAGTCATATATAATTTACACAAGAGAATCGCTGTTTCAGATTTCATTAGTTACAGTTGTCAAATTTCAACATTTATGTATGGCATATATTATAATCAAAATTTAGACACAACCTAAGATTTATTTTTTTGATATGTTTCAAAAAAAAACTTCTTAAATACATAAATACTTTTAATTGAAATTTTATCAATATGTCATGTAAATAATAAAAAATAATGATAATAATGATTGATAATATAAAATAAAAGTTTTTAATTTAAGTTATAAAAGAAAATTTAAAGATTTTTCGTTTAATTAAACATTTTATAAGAAAAGTTATACACTTATGTAAATACTTCTTAAATATGTTTTTAAATTACAATATTACATAAAATCCTAATATATATCTGAATAAATTAGAGTTTGGGGTTATTATCATAATAAATAATAAAATATTTTATAGAATATTTGAATATTACAAAATTTTAAAGCTCATAACAAAGTCGTTAATTTTGTTAAAATTACTTGACATTAACTCGATAAATGTTCTGTGGATTCAAAATAATATACAAAGATGTATATTGAAACTTTTACTACTACCACTACTGCAATTACCTATGTAGTACGTTTACTTATAAAACAGTTAGTAATCTTGTAATAAAAGAGAAAGAGAGAGAGAATATAATATTTATGTCCATGTGAAGAAGAGTTTTAGATTGATGAATTTGAAAACAGAAATTTCTGAAATAACTTATTAGTTAGTTTGATTATATTTAACCTCTTTCGTTATTGTAATTCTAAGCACTTGATGAATTTGTGATATTTTCAACAATTTATAACTCTGCATTTATTAAATAAAATAAATTTTACTCAAATACATAAAATTTAAACGTTAAATTATGGTACCAGAGATCGTAAATTGAGAGATTTTTATAAATTTTGGTTGCTATAGTAAAAGAGCTTTTATGATTGAATGATATATAGCAACAGCAAAATTTAATAATTGTTGAAGATGACAGAGTAATTTCAAAATAATTTTCCATTATCTAGATGATTTTTTCAAAATTTTTTTTTAGAATTAGAAAAATACTAAAACAATTTTGGTATTTTTCTATTTTAGATAAAATTTGGGGATTTTTAAATCTAGGGACCTACAAGTCCTCTTTTAACACTTCGGTCAATTTAAAGGTTTGACCTGACAACCAGAAGCTAATTTAGTAATCTTTATTAAAATATTAATTTTAACGTGTAAGCAAAAACTTCATTTAAATTTTTTTCCATTAAAAAATTTACTATAATTTACTACTAAACCAGAGCATACACAACCATAGATCCTGTTCATTTAAAAAATTTTATATTAAAAAATATTTATGCATTAAAAAAAAAAAATTTACGCATTTAAAAAAGTATCAAATTTTAATATCAGTTTATACACATATTAATCTATGTGTCTGTGTGTGGGTATGTTTTTAGGTTTAGTGTACATGTTTTTAGACATTCAACACTTGATATTTTCTATATAAAATCTGAAAGTTAAAAAAAAAAAGCACATACACTATATTAAACATCTACAGGGGCTTGTTAAAAGCAAAAAGCATTATATGTAGACACACGTATAAAATACTAAGAGGAAAAGCTAACGTTTCAAGTTTATTCATAGTGTTTATTAAAATAACCTTTGTATATGGTGAGATTTTTTTTTTTTACTTTTAAAAAAAAGTGTTACATGATGCTTATTTAATATGGCTTTTTAAAAGGCTAAGTAAAAATTATATCTTTATACTGCAAGCTTATTTTCTATAAAAATGTAGGTGAAAAAGAATTCTTAATTAAAAAAAAAAAATTTTGCCTTTTTTTAACGAGTAATAAGAACAAAGTCATTTTTAATTTTGTGAAAAAAAATTTTTACACGTAATTTAATAATTTTTGCTAATTAATGATAAAAATAGAGTTTTTGATATTTTTAAAAATTTGATTAAAAAATTAAGTGGAACAAATAACTTGGTAAACCTAATAATGATTGCCCAATTAATTCAGCAATAGTAAATGTTGTTGCAGTTACTGGTGCTAAAATACTTTTAAATTTTTTCAAAGGACAATATTGTTCACAACCCTTAAGTTTTTCTGTGTTAAATTTCTCAGCTACACCATTCCAACTTTGTATCTGATAAGATCGTAATTTAATTTTTGAATAAAATTTTTTTTAAATTGATTTGACTTTTTTTTGTTTACCTTTATATATTCTTCGTTATTTGTATCTCGATATTTTTCAAGAATAATAGCACTTGAATAACCTGGGTAACCTAAATTTAAGGCTAATGTTCTTTGAAAATCAGCTAGGTTAATATCGTGACCTCCATAAAGATACATTTTATGATTTTTACTTTCAATATTATTAAAGAACGTTCTTAACCATAGTCCACCAGACCATTGTTTTAATTTATCATTGTAATTTTCTATATCTTTTTCAAGCTCGTAAATATTCTTAAGATTTTTCAAAACTTTTTCGGTACACCAATTTGGAAGTGTAAGGCCAACTGTTTCCTGTTATTAATTTAAAAGTAATTAAAATAACAAACTGAAAAAAGTTAGTACATTCAAAATAAATTTAGTAAGCAAACCTGAAATTCAAAAAGAAAGTTTAAATGATAAATTTTATCAGGATCCATATCAGTGATATTATGAATGTAACTTCTGAAATTTTCATACTCTGCTAATTGTTCTTTAACTTTTTGAAGGTTCTTAACATTTGCATATTCTTTGGTGACCCTAATAGAAAAAATTGTAATGTTAATAAATTAATAAATCATTCGCAATAATAAAAGGTAAATTACTTTGATATTTCCGGTAAAAAAAATAAATAGTTATGAATTCCATACGAATGAATATCCCAATTTTTATTTTCTGAATTTTCATACAATCCATTGAGAACTGATTCGGTTGATTTTATTGTACGACGAATGAGAGTACTGTGAGCATAAATTTCATTGGAATCATAATTATTGCTTAATAAATTTCCATATTCATTTCTTATTAATTTGCCAAAATAAAATGTTCGATTTCTTCCTTTCTAATTTAAAATTAAAAAAAAAAATTAATTACAAAGCCATTAAATGCAAAATATTAAGTTTTAGCCTTACTTCTATTAGTTCACCATATGGTTGATAAATTGATTTTTCTTTCAATGGATCATTTGGGTAAATATCCGCTTTATCAGGTGTTCGATCTCCATGTCTGAAAAGCTAATAAATTCATATTAATTGTTTATTAAAATTAATTTATGAACAAAAAATTTGATTACAATTTGAACTAAATCTAGTTTCAAGTCAGACGATGAAGCATTTTTGTGAAGCATTAAAATTACAAAAATAAAAAATGATACAATTTTCTTATTTAACTTCATATTAACTTTAGAAAATAACAAGTGCTAAGTTTTTTAGAAAATCTTCTTTAAAACTGTTTAGAAAATTATTAAAAACAAGTTAAAAATATTTCTAATAATTATTTGGTTTTTATTGAAATAAAATATAATATGATGTTAATTTTTTTATTTTATGCATTTACGCGAAAACGCTAATAATGAAAAAGACTAATTAGATACATATACAGTTGCATAATCTGAATATTTTTTACATAAATATCAAATTATAAAAATTAAAAAGAATATAAATATATTGTATTAATATATGAGCTATTATTACTTTTTCAACTAATTCGATTCCTGCTGTCCGAAAATGAAGTAATGTAGATCGGTCTAGGTTTATGTGACTTTTAGCCTTTATATACTATTATAATTTGGCTGCTCATAACAGACACCCAAAAGCAGCTAATAAAAAAATAAAAATAGGTCATAGATTCAAACTAGCTATTAGTAGTTTTTGAGATATTCAATTTAAAATGTTCACATTAATTAAAAAAAAACTGAAATATTTAAAAATCATAAAAATTTTAGTGTAACAAAAGGTATCCTTAATTTGACATTAATTTTTATGTATTCAGTTAAATTTTTATTAAAAATGGCCATTTCTTTAAAAATTTACAAAAGTTTTCCGGCGACAATTAGAAAATTTTTTTCATTTTTTCTGCAATATTTGGAAAAAATAAGAAATCTAAAAAAAAAGTACATGAAATTTACAAGATTTTCAATATACGCGAGACAAAAACAATGTTGCTTAGTTATAATTTTATTTTTTTACGCAAAGTTATCACAAACGCAGCTAAAGCTGATAATATAAAAATTTCGAAAAATAGGGTAGAGGAAGGGGTTCTCACCAAGGTGCTAAAACCCTTTCTAGACTAGATTAAATTTTTTAGAAATCTAAAAATCTATTGTATCTCGCATCATTCAGTCACAGGAATATTTAAAAGTCGAATTTCACCTACGACCGGAGTAACCATTCCAAGGTTAGAGAGTCTATCAGCTGGGATCGGAGAATGATTAGTCGTAAGTGTAAAAAAGGCATTACTAAGCAGAGGAAAAAGTAAAATTCGTAACTAATAGCTTTAGCTAGATTCTACAACAGCATTAGCATGGATAACGAGGTCTTTCGAATATGCTGCCTTAGTATATAATCGTACAAAAGAGATAAGGGGACTTACAAATACAAAAGAATGGAGGCATGTTTCTGGATTCAAAAATATTGCTGATTTACCGTCAATAGGGTGTACAAAGAGATATGACTTCTAGATGTTGGGAGGGTCCTTCGTAGTTAAGAGACTATTCAGGTAAATGGCCAAGTAGTAAAGTTGAAGTTGATGAAGATAAAGTATAACGCGGTATAACGCGATTGAAAGTAAGGCGGATTAAGTTCAGAAGAGATTAAAAAAGCTCAAACTACCGTATTAAGGATGATGCAAGCAGAGATGTTCAACGGATCTAAAGATCCGGAAATATCCGGAAATAAGTTATTATGATATTTTTAAGATAAAGATGGATTGTTAAGGATAAAGACGAAAATTTTTGAAAGAAAAAATAAGTATAATTTTCAGCATCCTGTAGTTTTGTCAGCAAAGCATGAAGCAACAAGACATCTGCTGTATGAAAACATTTTGAGTGGTAATAATTATTTCAAGGTAAAAACGGTTACCTCAGAGTGTCAAAGGTCGATGTTTGGTCCAATTATTTTAAATCCTAATTATCTTGAGCTAATTTGTTGGGAAAAGTTATTGCATTAAACGATATTCTCTCTTATCAGCATATGTCAAATTTATGTTCATTTTATGTCAGAATTCTATTGAAAAAGGATAATAAGTTCCCTGCATAGATATAACGACCTCCTGAGGGGTTAATAACTATTTCAAGGTAAAAACGGTTACCATGGAGTACCAAAGGTCAGCACTTGGCCCAATAAGATAGAATCTTAATTATCTTGAACTGATTTGTTGTAATAAGCATTGCATTAAATGATATGCTCTGTTATCATCGTATGTCGAATTTATATTCAAATTATGTCGATGTTCTCTTCGAAGAGAATAATGAGCAGCCTGCATTCATGTAAAGGGCTTCTGAGGGGGTAATAACTATTTTTAGTGAAGTGTTAGTAGCTCCATATCCTATCAGGAGGTGATGACAATCATTTTATTAGTAACCAGTATGACGTAATAAAATATTATTCTTCGGAGTAAAAAATTGTAATTTAGTTTACTTTTCATTCCCTTATTTCATATAAATTTTTGTTTCCAGAGTTGCTAAATTAGATTTTTATTATTCTTATATATGTTTTAACCATGCCAGATAAAAATTATTGCTTTTTAATTAATATTTGGGTTTAAATTTGATTTCCATACGTTGGAACACGGTTTTAGCGGTTTTCCAAAGCGTTACAATTATGGACATAATATGGACATTATAAGTCGTATTAACATATATTATGGCCATAATATGTTAAAATTTTTTGACAGGGAAGCTTAATCAAAGGAGGGTGAGGGGGTGCTGTCCCTTAATAGGGGTTCGGACAACCCTTCATAAATTTACTCGCAACTACCCCTAATTCTTTGAAGACAAGAAATCAATTATTGATTATTTAAAAAAAAATTTTTTTCTTAACCCTTAGCAACCCCAGGTACCTTTTTTTCCTGACTTTACACGACGTGGGTCTTAGAGATTCGAATCAACTTTGAGCAGCTGTAACTTCTGTTTATATCAACAGAATTTGACTTTTAGGTTCTTTTTCGATTGGAAAACTACTCAAATACAAATATATGAAATAAAAAATCGCAAAGAATTATAAAAAAGCTAAGGCTTTTTTATTTCAGGCACGATCACATATTTATTGAGTATTTTCTCTTTAATAATTTTGATGGGATCCACACCTTCATAAATGGAAAACTATTATTTATTATTACATGTTATTCAAAGTATATTCATAAATAATTATTCGAAAATTTTTCTTTAACCCGAATTCGCATAAAAATATTTAAAATTTATAAAGAAAATTTTTTTATCTGCATTAATTAATATAAATAATAGAATTTAGATTATTCGTATTTATTTTTCACCTAACAAGATCATTTGCTGAATATTACTGATCAATAAAACTGGCACCAACTTTCCTTTATAATAATTTACTAAAATGTGCTTTGAAAATATAAAATATACTTTGAATTTCTAAATTTGATTAAAATATCTAAATCTTTCAGTATATATTAATCTTTCTTATAATCCTGAAAAAAATCAAAGAAAAATTTCCCATATTCTTTAAAAAGAATATATTAACATTTTTTAATTACCTAAATCAAATTCTACCCGTGTGCCTTAAGATAATCATTTTATCTGAGAAAAGATAATAACAAATTTGTTAACAGCAATGTATGCTTATTGTATAATTAAAAGCCAATACTGCTGAAAAACAAGTATTAGTTTAAATTCGAGTACTTAATTTAATAGAACTTACTATATCATCTTTTTAAAAATTTTGCATAAAAATATTAATTAAAAGAAATATAAATTTACAAATTTATATATTATTTATTATTTTTATCCACGTTTTTAAAAAAATAGTAGAAGAAGTTTAAAAAGTTGTTTTAAATTACGCGCTTAAATTTAAACTAGAAGACTTTCAGTAGTATATAGTTAGGTTAGTCTGCTAGTCGACTGCTAGGTTAATGGCTGTGTTTATAAATTTGTTATTATTTTTTTCAGGTTTATTTTAAATTCTTTGGTGGATATAGTTAAATAAACAAAAGTTTTATTCAGATAAGTATAAAAATTTTTAATATTTTTTTTAAATTAATATAAAGAACGTAATTTCTTTGTTTTTTATTTTTCAGCATTAGAATTATGTTTATGGCAAAACTGAGTGAAAGGTGAGGTTTATTTATGGTTTTTCTTAATCTTAAAGTAATTTAATATGCTTAAAAATGTCTAGATTCCAGCCAAAAAAAGCAAAGAAAATAATCCATAATGTTATTATGTTTGATACATTATCGACAAAATTTTATTCTGCAGAAGCTGAAAAATGGATGAAAAACAAATAATAACTGACTTAGTTAGGATAAGAATAGGAAGTAAATTAAAAATATAATAAGTTATCATTTTTATAACAATCAAGTTCATTTTATAACTATATTCAGGTGAAGTGAATAAACATAAGAATTATAAGCTTGCTGTAAATGTTGTATTAATGGAAAATTCTGGATGCGGAATAGATGCGTGTGGGATGCTGAAACTGACACCATAGCATATGACACTTTCATGGATGTAAGAAACATTTTTATTATTATATAAATTAATTTTAATTTGTTTGACTGAGTTGTTCCAGATATTTCCTATTTTATTACTTTTTAGTTAATTTTTTTGGTATTTGAAATCAGTTTTTTTGTGATAACTCAACAACAACTTATTGAAATTAAGCCAAACTGGAGGAGGCAAATCTAGACATCAAATAACAAATTTTGTATCAATTTTTTTTTTGATTCATCGAGTTGTTCCAGATATTTACTATTATTAGTCAATTTTTTTGTTAACGGAAATCAGTATTTTTGTGATTGCTCGACAACAAATGGGTGAAATTTAGTCATACTGAAGGAGGCACAACTAGATACTGTACAAAAAATTATGTACCAATTTTTTTTTTTTATTTCATCGAGTTGTGTTTGAAATTTGCTCTGTACAGTTTCTCGAACATACATACAGACACACATACCTTCAGTATAAGCATGTTAGAGGCATCGGAATGACTTGGGGACAAAATTTCTCCACAAATTAGACAATTTTAGGAACTTTTCGTTTTTTGACCTGACAAAATTATAAGGCACGATTTTCATCTATGTATTGCATACATAGGGTGATCGTGCCTAAAAATACTAATTTATTTAAATGTTAGCAGTTGTGATAAAAAAAATAAAAGTGTTTTTTTTTTTATAAAAGGCTATTTTTTTCAAATTGGCGTAACTTTGCAACAAATAAAAATAAAAACCTTTGTAGGTACTGTTCCAAAAATGCCAAGAATTATACTTTAAGGAAATAAAAACAGATTTAGAGGATGGTGAAAAAAATTGAATTATTCCGGCAAATAAAAATTAGGGTTTTTACAATTTAAAAAAAAATTTTTTTTTATAATTAGGTTTTATTACGCAAAAATATTCAAAATAAGTAGAAAAAAGAGGAAAAAAACAAAGTTACATAATTACAATAAGTTTATGACTTATTTTTTAGTCTAGAGCACTCGATGCACCTAATATTTCTATGCTCGTTGCATATGGGCAAATTTTAGTTTTCCTGTCTAGTTTTAGTGGACATAAATAACAACTTTGCCTGAGTTGTAAGACATTATCTTGCAAAATGTCTCTAGGATCTTCTTCTTGTTCGTTATTATCAGCATTAACACATAATTTATGTGTTTTTTTAAAATAAACATGGATTCCTCGAAGATTCAACCTATCCTGCAAATGGGACTTTAATAAATCCAAAGCAAGCTGAGAAATGAAATCTCTCCTTTCTACAGGGTCATTTTTTGCATTAAACGTGTACAGCATGTACGAGTTGGTAATGGCTTTATCGAGGATTCCATAAAAAAAATGCATTGGCCATCTACAAGTTTTACGCGCAATATTGCCGGCATTTTTTCCTATAAAAAACCGTTCAAAAGTCTAAGACACTCACAAATATAAACAAATTTATTTTTATTTACTTATAAATAAACAAAACAAGATATTTTTAATTAATTTAAACATTTCTTACCTTTTTTTAAAAAATATTAAAAATACTAAAAATTACGTTCATGCACAACGTGGGTCTCTGAGACCCGACACTAAAATTCAGAAGCGTCTCGGCCAAAGCTGCGTGAGCTACAGATGCTGCTGGGTGGGTGAATTTTTTACATACATACCAAATTAAATTCCCATCCTTTTATGGAGGGCATCCGGGTCGTTATATAAAAATACCACGAACTTAAAAAAAAACGCTGGGTCTTTCAGACCCATCTGGTGTACCTGAGGGTTAATTATTTACTTTGACTTCAGGGTGTCAATTGTCTGGGGAGCAATTTCGGAGGGACAGTGCACAGGATCACTATTCTTAGATATAATTTAAAATTTTGTGTAACAATTTTTTTTGATTCATTAAGTCAGTCTGGAGATTTCCTGTATACAGATCCTCAAACATATTTTTAATAATAAATAAATATAAAATATTATTGTAAATAAAACTTGCATGATGTTTTATTTTTAATAGCAATTCCAAAAAAAAAAAAAAAATTTCGGGCAAACTTTCAGATTTGTTCATAAGTTTCATAAACATTACATTTGAAAATACCTACACAGAATATTGTGGAACTGCCATTAAAACTAACTAGTGGAGTGGTGGATTAGGATGAGGTGAATAATTATTAATAGATTAATAAATATACATTTATTGACTTGTGCTTATAACTTTGCTTTTATTATAGAATAGGTGTTGCCTAGAACACAGCAAGGCGCACACTACCGGTCGGGCCAGTGGTCGGAGCCGGCGTGCATATTTACTCTCTCTCTCTCTCTCTTTTACATACACATATGATTTAAATACATCATTTTCTTAACACAGATAATTCATTAAAAATTAATTTAAGTAAAACCTTTTGTTCTTTAAATTCTATTTAAAAGAGAAAATTAAAAATTATTTTTTTTTGTTTTTTTTTGTTTAAAGAAAAAAAAAAATTAATTTTTTTGTAAAAAGTTAAAATTTTTAATTAAAATAAAAGATAAGAAAAAAATGACAGACAAAGAAGTAAATTTTAATTAAATAATTTTTATTTTTTAAGTTTTAAATTTAATTTTAATAAATGTTTTTCTGTACAATTAAATTATTTTCGGCTCTCAATTTTTATGTTTTTAAAATTAAATGGTACAATTTAGTTTTTTTAATCTTTCTTTTTGCTTCCATACATTTTTTCACATAAGTAAAAATATATAAAAATTGTTAATCAAAAAAAGTTGATCTATTAATATGAAGATGCAAAAAAAAAATGAAATCATAAAAAATAAAGTTTGTTCATTAACAAAAATGAGAATATAATTAAACGTAATTTTCTTTTAGTAAAAAAAAGTCAATACCACAATTAATATTTATCTTTGTAGTTTTTTCTAACGTCTTGTTTCATGGTAAAAAAAATGTCTGTTCATTCACCGCACGATGCACAAACATAATGAAAAAGAACTTGGAAAACTAAAGTCTCTGTAAAAGGACTTTTCTTTCTAATTTTTTTTACCCTATATATGCTATTCTTTATTTTTTATTTTTTTTTGCGACTATACTGTCGTACCATTTTTGTCTCAATTTACATGTATTTATGTGTGCATTGTACATTCACAAAAAAATTTTTGCTTATATATGAGGTAAGCTGTACCAATTGAACCTACACTAAAATGTATGAATTTTTGAATCTTTTTTTAAATAGTATTCTATTATTTTTAGCTAAATAGGAATTGCTTTCAAAGTATGTTGTTGAATTTTTATTTTTTATTTCTTGGTATCTTGGCTTATGAATATGGCAAATTTAGTTGATTAAAAATGTAAATTATTTGTCCAAAAAATCGATATTATTGCCCTAATTACGCAAAAAGTAATACCAAATTTTTAAATCTAGAAAAGCATTTATTTTTAGACACATAATTTGAAGCAATCATTTTGGAACGAATCCAAAAAGCCCCCTTTGTATAATTTCGTCTCAGTTAACATGGCTTATCTAGTATACAAATAAATGCAAGATGTGTAAATATAAATATACACTTTTAGAAGCACAAATGAATATATACTTTTTTTTATGTTACTTTGACTCATGAACCTTACTCTTATTCGTTGTCAAGTATTTAGTCCTCTTGTTTTAATCACAATGCCACATCTACATACTATTGTTACCTCTAGAGAATTGGTCCGAGAAACTAACCAACTATTTAAGTTTATATATATAGTTGCTCTTTTTTATACTACTTTTAGTAAAAAATAAATGATATCCTGAATAAATGATAGCGTAAAGTAACAGCTAATTTATCAATTTAGTAATATTTAGTGATTGTCATTAAATACGATTTTATAATTATGTTCTGTTAATTACATAATAATCTTTTATATAGTATCACACTTACATACTAAATATAGATCATTAATTTGTTATCAAATAATCCAATATTGCAATTGGATCATTTGCTCATTGTTATAAATTAGTAATATATACAGGTAGGTATATCTTCGACACCAGAAGTTCATATCCTTTATTATTCAAGTTATATATGCATTTACACTATGATTGAATTTCCCCCAATAAACTCTATATATATATACATAGAATAATAATATATGTAACTTAATAAACTTATGTGTAATGGTAGAGGTCATATATACAATGATAAACTGTATTGGATTTAAATTATTATTTTCCATATATACGTGTATTAAATAGTTATATTCATAGGAAAATAGTAATCGTTCATTTTGGTTTCATGATGACATTTGTGGTTAACAATGTATTACGATAAAATTTGCGGTGACGTTTCAATAGAAATGCAATTTATATATAAATATATATATCATATATAAAGTTGAAAAAAAAAGAGTTAAATTGAATACCCGATTTATGGTCCAAATGATTTACAGGATATATGTCAAGATAATTATAGCCAATCAAACAAACAGATTTTACCAAAATATAATTTTTTTTTTTAATTTTGAGTTTATGATTACATTTTTAGATAAAAAAATTCTTTTGATTTTTTATGTTGTTTTATCCTTTGAAATAGAGTACGATTAATTTAGCAAATTTTTGTATTGTATAAATCTTTTTTAATTAATTCATGAAATCAATAAATATTGGGTAATACACCAGTTACAGACTGATCTTCTGTAATTAACTGATATATTTATTAGTGCAAACGTGGAATCTCTATTTTGTCCATGTAATTTTTAATAAATATTGATATTTTTTGGATCGTTGAATATAAATGTGATACGAAAATATGAGCTACTGACCTATCATAGACATTTTTAGATTATTTTTTTACTTTCTCAATTATATTTAATTGCTTTGCTACTAAATAAATTTATTATATTTGAAGCGGCCAAAAAAATATAAATAATAGACCAAAATATCAAAAACCCTCCAAAAAAACCTGAAAATGCTTATTGTAAGCAATGACGCCATTTTCGGAAAAATAAATAAAATTTTTGCCCGGGCGTAAAACTCGTGCGTAAAGAATTTTCTGCACTCGTTCTACGCCTAGGTAGGCAAAAAATATTGTATACACTATGGGCGAAATACTTTAGGCACTAGCATGAACACATATAGTACTAGTGCTCACGCTAGTGCCAAAACTTTTACGCCCTTGATACTTAATATACTATTGTGGCCAATGACACTAGAAACATAAAAGCTTATTCGATAACGTCAAGAACCTATTGGCAAAAGAAAATTAGCCAAAAAGGGGGTCTAAACCAGGACTATACATAATACATTATTTAGTCAGAAATTTTTGTCTCATTTAAAAACAGTGCTGAATTTGTGGAATGTATTTCAGTGTAGCGATTTTTAGTTCCTCAAAGAGGAACCATTGTGATAGGTCAAATTTCGATTTTTGATTTTTTGGCATATAAGCACGTTTTCAGACCCCAGGAAGCTAAAAAACCGGTTTTTAAAAAAAGTATGTATGTGTGTGTATATGTATGTAATTGGTGATATTTTACAAACATTATGGAGTTAAGACCTAATTTTTTTTTCAAAAATTTTTTTATCAAAAAATCTCGAGGTACTTTTTTTTTTTTTTAATTTGGATGTAATACCTCATTTATTTCTACGAAAGTACTTATATTTGAAAGTATGGTTTTTACTCTATATCTCGAAACTGATACTTAATTTTTTGAAAATTTTTTTCCCAAAATTTTTTTCACGAAAAAATACAAAAAACAACAATTTTTTTTTTCTTTTTGGACGTAGTACCTAATTTATTTCTATGAAAGTACTAGTTTTAGAAAGTTTGTTTATAGTCATTTTTTGGATCTGATACCGAATTTTTTTAAAAATTTTTTCTCAAAATTAAGAAAACAAAAAAAATAAAAAACTTGCAATATTTTTTTTTTTTAGTGTAATACCTCATTTAATTCCATGAAAGTACTAATATCTGAAAATATTGCGACCGGCGATATTTCACAACCGTTATGAAATTAAGACCTAATTTTTTTTTCAAAAATTTTTTTACCAAAAATGCTCTAGGTACTTTTTTTTTTTATTAATTTGGATGTAATACCTCATTTATTTCTACGAAAGTACTTATATTTGAAAGTATAGTTTTTACTCGATATCTCGAATCTGATACTTAATTTTTTAAAAATTTTTACAAAAAATACCAATTTTTTTTTTCTTTTTGGATGTAGTACCTAATTTATTTTTATGAGAGTACTAGTTTTAGACAGTTCATTTATAGTAATTTTTTGGATTTGATACCGAATTTTTCCAAAATTTATTTCTCAAAATTGGAAAAGTTTTTTCCCATTGTTTGAGGAACCTTAGTGCCAGCTAGTTGGCAGGGTATTTTGTAAGCTTTTGATGTGCTCTGTTTATGCTAAACGTACCATCCAAAAGTACTGATAAACTTTATTCAACTATTTTTTCTCTAAATATCGCACATAATTGATAGTATTTTCTTCAATATTAGAAGCGATAAGAAGCATATACAATATTCCAAAAAAAAAGAAAAATTAAATAATACTGATAAGTAAACGTATTTTCTCCATGCAAATTTCAAAAAGTGGCTTTAATAAAAGATATCTATAAAATTCATTCATTCCCAAAATAAAATTACTGTACACTTTTATAACTGCTGATAACTTTCGTCTTTGTTTTTGATTGGTGTATATAAGTACATAATTATACAGAATTTTGTTATAAAACTTGTAGACTATAAAATGAAAATTAGATGCTTAGAAAATAAAGTATCATTTTTTATATATTATACAAGTTTTATAATACATAGATGAAATTTTAAATTTCATGAGCTGTTTTTTGTTGATAAGAGAAATAAATGAACTGTATGTAATTTAACTTATGAAAATAAAATTTATTTGAATATTTTTTGTAAATTAAAAAAAAGATTATTCAACCATATAATCAATAAAAGTGTAATTAAAAATACAAAATCAAATAATTTTTTCAATCAAATAAATACATTTACAAAAAAATGTATACATTAGCCTGGTCAACCCTCAGACAACTGAAAACTCCACAAGGAGTTTCAACTCTTTGCAATTCCTTTGCAACTCTATGCAACTCATGATGGAACTTTTTTTGGAATTTTCAGTTGGTTGAGGATTAAGCCAGGCAGTTACTTGACAAGTTGCTTGAGTTATTGATTACAGGACAAAGTCACCACCAAATTCATGCACACTATAAAAAAATAACTTATTCTCATGTGTTCGGTAACATGTCCTAGTTAACTTTAACTTAGGTTAAATAAACTTTTAACAGGTGTTAAAATTAATGTAAGCAATAATTTAAAATACAAAAACATCGATAATCATGGGCGAAAAGGGGGAGTGGGTGGATCCCATACGCATGATTTAATGATTTTTAACTAGGCGGGCATTAACAACGCTGGTATTTATATATATATAAAATATATATATAAATACTAGCCGTCTGCCCTGGCTTCGCTCGGTTATAATTTGGGCTAGTTCTTTTACCGTAAATCGCATGTTTCTGACTATCATGAATATAAATAGATTTTTAACCACGATCACCCTATATATCTAATACAAATTAGATGAAATCGTGTCTTCTAAGTTTGTCAGGTCAATAAATGGAAAAGTCTTAAAGATGTCTAATTCGAGGAGAAATTTTTTACCCAAGTCATTTCAATGTCTCTTCAATATGATGAATCAAAAAATCCAGCAGGAAAACAAAATTTATTTAATCCAGTCTTCATTTCTAGGGTCCCTAGAAGTCTTTAAATCGAAAATATTCTAATTCCATTTGACCTCTCTTCCCTAAAAACGTAATTTTTCACCCTTTCTTCTACCCCTCCCTATGAACTAAATTTTCAAACGGGTATTTTTTTCAGTATATATGTTACGCCCGAAACGAGGTAACGGCCGGTTCCACGGAATGGTTCAGTCATCAGCCGGTATAATAAAATATGAATAAAACTTGATATGTCAAACAAATTTTTTATCTTATAATTAATCAGTATCATTCAAAAATGTATTTTAAATTTAAAAGAAACTAAACAACAATTTTTTTTCTTTGAAAATCCTCTTATTTTCAATGGATTAATTTATTTAATTTGATGCGCCGTTCCGCGGAACCAGCCGTTACCTCGTTTCGAGCGTAACATATATAAAAATAATTCTCAGAAATAATTTTCTATAAGATAGTATAGTCTGTTAACTTTTTACATTTAAAACCAAAAACAAAGAAGTAAAAAGTATTAATTTCTTTTTTGAAACTACGCTTTAAAATTAGCTTTGTATAATTTCATAAAATTATAAACTTAAAATGAACCTTTAAAACTAACACATAATAAACAACTTGTAAAAAAAAAATAATTGTTGCATCTTTGCATTTAAAATATTCTGCATTGAATAATAATTAAATAATTATAAGGGTTTGACCCTTTCTTTAAAACTTCACGACCCACTTATTCATAGTAATAATTAACCTAAAAAAAAAAAGAAAAAAAAGTTATCTGTTTTATGTTAGGAAAGTTTCCCATCATTCTATTTATATAAAAATAAAAAAGTGAAAAAGAACAGACAAGATAAAATAAAACATAAATAATATAATAAATAAAAAATTGTGTATTTTTAAATCCAAAAAATTATATAAATCAATAAAGACGTTTAAAGGTAATAAAATATTGAAGTTTTTGAAACTATATAATAGTTTTTAAAAATTTCGAAAGTAAAAATAAAAAGTTATTCTACGTGATTCGAAGAAATATATATAAATATTCTTTAATTTATTTTATTTTTATATGGGCGAAAATTTGTTAGTTGTGCAATCGCAAAATGCATTTTGTTTTTCAATTTAATTAGAATATACTTGTTATAGGTATAAAAACTAGTATGCTATGTATTGACAGAGCTTTTAATAATTACGCACGCTACTTTGGAAAATTTCGGGTTAGTTCTATAACCCAATAGTTATTTTTATTAAGATTAAGTAAGCTTATTTAATTTTTTTGGAAATTTTGAAAGGAAATAAAAAAAAAGAATATCAGCAACTTCAAACCCAATAATATCATAATTTTGATTTTAAATTAAATTTTAGAAAATTTTTCATTGAATAATTATTTTTTTTCGATATTTCGATATTGTCGATACCAGACCCACTTTTTTCATCCGGCAAAAATAATACGCGGTGTGTTTGTGCTCCAACATAATCAACTGATTTCTATACCTACTTTGTTTTATTTGATTTTTTGAATTTATAATCACGTCAAAATTTTAAAATTAGCGTATTTTCTCCTATATTTATAATTTTTTATTTTTACTTTTCTTGAAAGAACATCAATTTTATTAATTTCTTAATACTTTTATTGTGAAAAATCTTGAAAATAGTTTTATTTTATATTTTATTCAATTATAAATATAAGTATTTAAAATAATTAATTCAAAATATTAATACTTGACTAAACAAAATATTTTAACTAATTCATCAACACGTAATACAGCCAATACATTAGATTTCGGCTTATTTTGAATTTTTTATGATTTAGTAAACTATAGTATTATTTAAAATTTTACTTTAGAAAATTATTTCAATAATGGATACCTAAGGACCTTCAACCAACTCAAAACCCTACACGCAGAAAAATATTAGACAAAAATAATGGTATTAAATGAAACCAAAAAAAGCGACTGCAAATACTCCTTGTTGTGGATTTTAATACCAGAATTTCAGGCGTTAAATACCACGTGACGTTCAACATTTACATTTTAAAATGTCACGTGGATTTAAAAGCCTGAAATTCTGGTATTAATAATCCACAAAAACACTAATAATCCAATATTTTTGTCTAATATTTTTCTGCGTGTATATGGAGTTACGAGAATGATTCGTAATGGGTTACAAAGAGTTCGCTGTAACTTGTAGAGAGGTATTATAATAAGTATCTATATTTTAACAAAACTCCATGTAACTCCAAGATCATTTAAACCAGAATGAATTCCATATTTTTAATAAACTCACAATCAATGTTCTATCACGAAAAGTATTAATTGTTAAAATTAATAACTCCGAACAGTATTTCAAATGCTTAAAATACCAAAAAAGATTTTAAATTTCTATTATAACTCAAAGTCTAATATACATTATTTTAAATTATACATTAAAATGTGGTATTATAAACGTGTATATGCATAAATAAATTTTAAATACATTCATTCATCCATTTGATCTATACATTTATTGTATTATTAAGAGTTAGTTCGCTTTATAATTCTATTGTTTCTATAGTTTCTTAAATAACTAAGAATTCAATTGATATAATAAAATTTTTAATTTTAAGATTTCTTAAATTAATAAAAATTTCAAAAATTAATCTGACAATGAATGAAGATAATTATCAGCTTGAGTGATTAACTCAAGCTATATCCCCGTAGGATACTGACATCAAGGTGAGTTATTTTGCGCGATACTGACTGTATAAATGTATATAAAATTTATACGGTTGTATTTGAAATTTGATCAAGATATTTACTATTATTTTTTTTTTACAAAATGATCAAACCAAAAATATAGTAATTTAGCGAAACACGTTGAATATTTGATATATTTTACATATTACATAATATATGGTTCTGCTGATTCGCGTTATTAAAGTTTATAAAAAGCAAAAACTTTTGTATATTTATTGTGTAAATCAAAATTTGAAAGAATTTAATTAATAATTTTGATTAATTAGTCTGGGTGAAGCATGTATCTACATACTTAACTCAAATTCTATCCCCATAGAATAACGAGATCAAACAAGTTCTGAGTTCTTTTTCTCATTACTAGCTCTATAACAAAGCTTAAAATTTTTATTGTGTATTGAAAATTTATTTAGGATATTCAATGTCTTATTTTTTTTCACAAAATGACTCGTCTGACTGAAATTATAGCGATTTTAGGGAAACGCATTGAATATTGTATCTGTTAGTTCTGCACATTCGCGTTCGCTGATCATGTTAGAAAAAAGTTTAAGTAATTTTTTAATTTTGGGATTTTGAAAGTTATGATTGGATTTAGTTTAATATTAATGTGTAAATAAGACTTAAAAATATGTTAAGAATAGTTAGAAAAACACCAAAAACCCACCCCTTTTTTGGAACCTCGTTATTTGGTTGTTTGCTAAACAGATCTCAAAAAAAATTTTTTTTGCAGAACCTTTGTTATTACGCGCGTTTTCCATAATTTATCAACAACAAAAAAATCCCTCAATTCTAATGCCCCTCAATTTACTTGATTACTACATTAATATTATACTCAAGTCATAATGCGGTGTAAGGGTGTCCAAATTCGGCAACCAGAAATAGAAAAAGTCTTCTGTTTGTTTTGTGTGTTGCTGAATTCGATCTAGGGGTCGGGTTAGAAAACAGAAAAATACAGCAGAAACTACCCGTCTTATGGGTTTTTTTTGTAACATTTTGTTTGTAATGATCAAATGAAGCACATAGTGCCGAATTTACCATCTAGGCACAGAAGTTACGGCCTACAGGCCCCCATAAATTAAACCATTAAAAAAGGCCCCCACAAATTTTTTTTAATATTTGGTGCTTACAGCCCCCCACACAACTAAATCCTGCATTGGTTATGGCCATACCTCTCAAGTGGTGCGAAATGCCCACCATACTGGCTCAAAATTTTTCAGAAAATGTACCAATAGATTCAAGTTTTTTATGCACCTACAGCTTCTTTAGTAAAATGATTGGTTCATCTAGATACAATCGCTCTTCATCAACTTCCCTAACTTATGCTAGGTCATTGATGTTTTCATAATTGCTTTTCTAAAAACATAATTTTAGCACCAGTATCATGAACAAAACTACCTGCAAATAAATAATAAATTTAAGTTTAAAATAGGATACAATAATAATGATTAAATTTTTATCATATATCTTGTCTTTTATGCATCAAAACAAAATAACTTCAGCACAATCTTACATTTCGCTTGATCTAAGTCATCTACTCAGGCTTAAATATTTAAATTTACAGTAAGTGAATATAATTTATTGCCATTGTTTAACATAAAAAAATATTCATGTCCATCCAACCACATTCATTTTTTTGAAATATCTATATATATTAGAGTGTGTCTTATTTTTTTTTTACAGAAATAAAAAATGATCTTAAAATAAAAATCAAAGTACATAAAATGTATAATTTTGATAAAAAGTCTTCTGCTTAAAACTCATTTTTTATGCAAAACGTTTAAGAACAAATAATCAAACCATAAAACATTAAAATCACTACAATTACACAATATCTATAATAATAAATAAGTTACGTTTAAAATTAAGGGTAGAATATTTTAAGTATTTTATTATGCAAAGATGATCTTGAGAAATTATATTTACTCTAGTCAAAATACGGGGGGGGGGGGGGGTTGTATTTTTACTGGCGAACATGAGATTTGCTTTACTATATGTTTTTTGGGTCGCTGAACACGAAAATCGGGGTCATTTCGTAAAGAAATGGGGGCTTCAGCTGATTGCTCAAAGTGCCCAAATAGCAAAAACACCCATTTTAGGGGTAGTTTTAGCTAATTTAAGGGTAAAATATTGAATATTTATGAAAAATAAGTCGAAATTCTTGATTAGCGACCCAAAAAACCTATATGGACATATCCTGGTTGCTCAAAGTGCGAAAATAGCAAAGTCACCCCCTTTTCGGGGGTAATTTTAGCCAATTTAGGGGTGAAATTTTAATTATTCAAGAAAAAGAAGTCGACATTCTTGATCAGCGACCCAAAAAACCCGTATAGTGCGAATATGAGCGCTCAAAGTGCAACTATGTAAAATAACACCCCATTTTGGGGTAGTTTTTTGCAAATTTAGGGGTAAAGCCCCCATTTCTTTACGAAATGACCCTGATTTTCGTGTTCAGCGACCCAAAAAACATATAGTAAAGCAAATCTCATGTTCGCCAGTAAAAATATAACCAAACCCGTATTTTGACTGGAGTAATTATAGTTACGGATGACTTTAATATTTTAAAAAAATAACGCCAATAAGATGTGTTTATTCCAACAGGCCTTCTAGGCATAAAAACACACAATGCTTTTAGATACAGTTTATGTTTATGTTTATGTTTATTTAATTAGCTGTACATAAGTTTACACATATTGGTTACGTATACATATAAAATATATACTACGTTATACTATATGTCCACATGGACTCGTAGTCCGAGCGTGGAACTAGCTGCTATAGCTGCGAGAATTAACAAATATTATGTGGTTCTTATAATATAAAAATATTTTGTTCTGTAAAGTTTTTATTAATTTAATGGTAACTATTTTATAGCCTCTTTTATTTAACATATTTAGCCTCTTTATATTACTTAATCTACTTGATTTTATATAATTCTAATTATTTTTGCTTAACCATAATTTTATGTTTTGGATATTACTTATTTTTTGACTATTATTTACGTTTATTTTGTCTTTTATATCAATAGGCAGCCTATTGAATATTGATATTGCATTATTAAGGCTACTTTTTTGTCCCATTTTCCTTTTTTTACCTATAGGGGTTATTTTTCTAGTTCTATTTTGCTTTAGCTTGTACTTCTCTATTAAATACTGTATTTTACTTTTAATGACTGTAATATAATACAAATTTTTTACTGATAGCATTTTTTTGTACTCTTCTTCGAATTCTGTTAAATGTTTGTACTTTTTATATATGATTTTTTGTATTTTTTGTAGTACTGAATTTAGAAGGTCTATATTGTTATTATATGCACTGCCCCATGCCACCATGCCATACATCACAGTGGCTTGAATAAGTACATAGTATATTTGTAACGTTTGTTTGTAATTTAGTACTCTACTCAGTTTTCTTATAATATAGGTATAAAAAGCTAAATTCTTTACTGTTTTTTTTATTTGAGTTTCCCATCTTAGATTTGAATCCATTATGATACCCAGGAACTTGCTTTCATCAACCCTTTTAATCGTGTTCATTTCAATTTCAACCTTAAACTCTTTGGGTTAGGTGGATTTATATATGGAAAAAGTGGTGCATTCTGTGTTTTCTATATTTAGTAATAGTTTGTTCGTATTTAGCCAATCATATATTCTCCCCATTTTGTGATTTGCGTCCCGTTCAACCTCTATCCAATTCTTTCCTCTACATATCACAGTTCTATCATCTGCAAACGATATGATATCATTTTCAAATAGATGCAACAGTTCATTTATGTATATAAGGAATAGTATTGGACCTAGGACTGACCCCTGTGGTACTCCTATCTCGACATTACATTCACTACTATAACATTATACCATTATACTGTATTGCTCTGTGGTTTTTATTTTCTTGTAAAACAATTTATATGTTAAACAAACTAAATAAACTACTAATTATTTGCTTGCCAAATATTTTAACTTTTTCATTTTTTATCTTAAATTCTCTTCATCAATCAGTAAACCGAATGCCTATTTTTAGCTCAAAATGTCCAATATAAAAAGTAATAGGGTAATTAAACAATGATTATTTACCATTGATGATAAATATAGTTCAATGTAGTTCATGTAGATATCCCATTCCTGATTTGTAACACCAAATCATACCAAATCATTATGAATTGTTTTATTATTCCCCCTTCAGGGTCATTAATTTAGTGTGCGAAAACAAAAGGACACGTATGCATTTAGAAAACTTTTCACCTATGTGAATTAAAATACAAGAATAAACATGCCTTTAGAAATACCGAATAAGGTCAAAAACTATATAGGGATCATCAACAAAATGAAAATAACTCAGTTTTAAAAAAAGAAAGCAATGAGATTGATCGTTTTTGTTATATCATGTCCACAAGGTGTCGATATTTGCATCATATAATATAGAGCTTCGCTCTATAATAATAAATAATTTTTAAACGATTTGGTTTTCTGAAACCGGTATTAATTAAGTAACTTAACAGCAAGTTTTTTGTAAATTTTGATTCAACTAAAATTTCTTCAAGTCATTGTTGATATAATTTCTGGAATAAACATAATTAATAAATAAATTTTTATCAATTATTCAGTATTCTTTAGCCGTTAATCTAAAAAATTTATTTACTAATTTTACTAATTTTATTTGAAAATGGAATAAACCAAATTTGAAGTATTAATTAAAACTTTATTATAAAATTTCTGCTGTAAAAATTTTGGATTAGAGAATAAAAAACTAATTTTTTTACACATAAAAAATTTGTTTTTGACTTTTTAAAATTATAAAAATCTTTATTCCTTTATAAATTATACAAAATAAACTTGGATTTCAAACGTTAAATTAAAAAAAATAAAAATGTCAATTCTCGTGTAAAACGTTTTTCATGATATTCTAATAAAAATAAATAATAATTTTATATATTCTATATTTAAATTTTAATATATTAAATTAAGTTATTTTTTATAGAAATTTTAAAATTTTAAAATAAATACAATAGTCATAACGCAGACCCGGGTTTTGTTGATACTTTTTACCCTTGCAGGTCAATGGAATTTTCCAAGGGGTATGTACGTTATTTGGGGTTTGCTGAATACGAATATTATGAATACGCTTTTTCTGTAAACGGTCTAGTTGCCCGCAATAGGAATTTGTAGATTATTTTTATTTGAAATTTTTTGATTTTTATCGATTACTTATTTTTTTTGGTTTGCTGAATACAAATGTGATATCTGTTTTTATTTAAAGTGCTTCAGTTGCACAAACTGTAATTTTGAAATTTTCTATTTTTGGGCAAATAAAGTATTTAATTTGTTTTCCATAAAATTTTGAATGTTGTGAAAACGATTTATAGAAATGAACCCTTCGCACTAGTATTATTCTGAATTTTGTATATTTCCAGTAATTACTAATAAAAGTTTAAGGTGTTTAGTGTGTGGAAACTCAAAATGAGAGAAATGAATGAAAGTTATAAAATAACAAAGATATAGTTATTTAGAAACTTAAAAAAAAATTTTTTTAGCAACCTGGTCTACGTAATTTTCTTTTAAGGGTACCTTCTTTGAGTTTTTAGTAAAAATAACTTTTTTTTTCTGATTAGTTTTCTCAAAAAGTTTATTGCATAATAAAAAGATTTTTTTACAGCTGTTTTATACACTTCCCGAATAGAATCTGAAGTATGGGCCGATCCGTATCTGGGCCGGATCAGCCCATACTTTCGATTCTATTCGGGTTATAATAAATACAAAAAAAATTTTTTTTTTTATTTTCTCTTTTTTTACATATGATGAGATGGCGCTGAAGTTAGTGTCTAAAAAAAAAGTTGCAAATCGGCCCACATCATAACTCGGTTTAGAATCGTCTGAAATAAAAATTAAAAAAACAGCATAAAGTACATGAGTTTTTGATGGTACTCCTCTAGGATATATGAAAAATATTGAAAATTAAAAAACTTATGAAGGTAATTAGAAAAAAGTCGGAATTTGACCTATTTTTAGCCTCAAAACGGAGCCTACAGACCAAAATAATCTTCCAATCAGGTTTATCCTAGAGGAGTACCTGTAGAATTTCATAATAAATCGATTAAAAAAAAAAATAATTGAAATCGGACCAATAGTTTTTTTGTTATCGTGTGGGCCGTTTTCAAAGAGTTCGTTTTGAGAAAAACGCGTTTAAAGTTTCGGATCTTGTATTCTTTCATAGTAATAATTTAACTTTTAGGCGCTGTCATTTCTTTATTACTTGCGGGATTCATTTGTAATTTTTTTTCCATATTTTTGAATACTTTTTGAACACAAATCAATTAAAAAAAAAAAATTGATTTTCAATTTCAAAACTCAAAGAAGGTACCCTTAATTAAGAAAAGAAAATAGGCAGTTTAACATTGCTCTTATGTGGACCTTTGGGGTTTATAAAAAGTATGATAGAGATGAAACGATTTAGTGAAACTTGATAATATGATAAATCAATACCTAAATATTAGTATTAATATTTTATAAAATGATTTAAAAGAATTTAGGGATAATATTTTTAATTAATAAATAAGAAATAAAATTTTATTTTGTATTAATTGTTTTAAAAAAATTTTCATTTGCTGATAAATTAAATAAATATTTTGAATTTAAAAAATTGAATATTGTTTTGTTTAAGTATTTAACTTCAGTAAATTTAATAAATAATACATTTAAATTTACTTATTATTATTCATACATGGCTAAATTTAAACCAAACCGGCACAAGATGCATGGTCGGGTCTTCAAATCGGTTCCAAAGTATTTTTTTTCGAAAGTACTACTAAAAATAAGCCTCCATGCCAATTTTTAGCTTATAAGGTTCAGTCCTCGATTTTTGGCGACCATTTTTGTGTCTTGGACTCTTATAAAAAAAGTAAGAAAAATGAGAAAAAATTTTTCTTATTTTTTCTGTAAAAAACACACATTTACATGAAAAATTTTTTCCTATTAGGCCCGGATAGGAAATTTCCTGTAGAATCCAATTCTGGGGTTAAAAAAATTTTTTGAGCTGCGCATGCGCGAGAAATCGCTAAAATATCGCTAAACCCGCTAAAATAATTTAAAAAATTACATCCAACAGGTTCTGAAGGGTGAAGTTGGCCATTTTTCACCCTTGCTAACCCTTCGACCAACATTTTTCCAAAAGAACTTATTTTTTTATTTTCAAAGAGTCTAGTAGGATTTTTCGGGCGCTGATCTCAAAAATGATGTTATAAATTACATTCAACAGGTTCTGAAGGGTGAAATTGGCCATTTTTCACCCTTTCCAACCCTTGGACAAAAATTTTTCCAAAATGACTTACTTTTTAATTTTCAAAGGGTCTAATAGGTTTTTATGGACGCTGTTCTCATTAATTATGTCGTAAAATATATTCAACGGGTTCAAAAGAGTGAATTTAGCCATTTTTCACCCCAAATACCCCAAAATTTAAATAAACCTTTAGAAGGCTTTATTTTTAAATTAAATTAAATACGTAGGTATTAAAGGTCGCAGATTTCAAAAATAATGTAAAAAATTACATCCAACAGGTTCTGTAGGGTGAAGATGGCCATTTTTCACCCTTGCCAACCCTTAGACCAACATTTTTCCCGAAAGAAATTATTTTTTTATTTTCAAAGGGTCTAGTAGGATTTTTTGGGCGCTGATCTCAAAAAAGATGTTACAAATTACATACGGAAGGTTTTAAAGGGCGAATTTGGCCATTTTTCACTCTTTTCACCCTTTGGACATTCATTTTTCCAACACGTCAAGCCTTAGACTAGCGTAACCTAAGGAAGTAGGCTATAATAAAAAACGACACGTCAAGCCTTACAGTAGCTTAACCTAAGGAAATAGGCTATAATAAAAAACGACACGTCAAGCCTTACAGTAGCGTAACCTAAGGAAATAGGCTATAATCAAAAACGACACGACAAGCCTTACACTAACATAACCTAAGGAAGTAGACTATAATGAAATAACGACACGACAAGCCTTACACTAGCGTAACCTAAGGATGTAGGCTATAATAAAAAAACGACACGACAAGCCTTATATTAGCGTAACCTAAGGAAGTAGACTATAATAAAATAACGATACGACAAGCCTTACACTAGCGTAACCTAAGGAAGTAGACTATAATGAAATAACGACACGACAAGCATTACACAAGCGTAACCTAAGGAAGTAGGCTATAATAAAAATACGACAGGACAAGCCTTACACTAACATAACCTAAGGAAGTAGGCTATAATAAAAAACGACACGTCAAGCCTTACAGTAGCGTAACCTAAGGAAATAGGCTATAATCAAAAACGACACGACAAGCCTTACACTAACATAACCTAAGGAAGTAGACTATAATGAAATAACGACACGACAAGCCTTACACTAGCGTAACCTAAGGATGTAGGCTATAATAAAAAAACGACACGACAAGCCTTTCACTAACATAACCTAAGGAAGTAGGCTATAATAAAAAACGACACGACAAGCCTTATATTAGCGTAACCTAAGGAAGTAGACTATAATAAAATAACGATACGACAAGCCTTACACTAGCGTAACCTAAGGAAGTAGACTATAATGAAATAACGACACGACAAGCATTACACAAGCGTAACCTAAGGAAGTAGGCTATAATAAAAATACGACAGGACAAGCCTTACACTAACATAACCTAAGGAAGTAGGCTATAATAAAAAACGACACGTCAAGCCTTACAGTAGCGTAACCTAAGGAAATAGGCTATAATCAAAAACGACACGACAAGCCTTATATTAGCGTAACCTAAGGAAGTAGACTATAATAAAATAACGATACGACAAGCCTTACACTAGCGTAACCTAAGGAAATAGGCTATAATAAAAAAACGACAGGACAAGCCTTACACAAACATATCCTAAGGAAGTAGGCTATAATAAAAAACGACACGTCAAACCTTACAGTAGCGTAATCTAAGGAAGTAGACTATAATAAAAAACGACACGACAAGCCTTATATTAGCGTAACCTAAGGAAGTAGACTATAATAAAATAACGATACGACAAGCCTTACACTAGCGTAACCTAAGGAAATAGGCTATAATCAAAAACGACACGACAAGCCTTACACTAACATAACCTAAGGAAGTAGACTATAATGAAATAACGACACGACAAGCCTTACACTAGCGTAACCTAAGGATGTAGGCTATAATAAAAAAACGACACGACAAGCCTTTCACTAACATAACCTAAGGAAGTAGGCTATAATAAAAAACTTAACCTAACTTGAAAAAATCAATAAAACATCGTTTTTTGATAAATGCATTTTTTTTGAAATTTTAAGTATTTAGGTTAAAAATTTTAAAATTCGTAAAATTGATACAAAATTTTGAAAATACACAAAAATTGGTATTCTTAGGTAAAATTTCCCGCAGAATCCGAATTTTTGGTCAGATTTTTAATTGGTCACGTGACTTGGCGGGAAATTTGATTTTTGTAAATAATGAACTTTTAAAGCTGCTATATTTTGATCTAGAGCTCTCAAAACGCAATAACCCAGTGGTTTCTCTTTTTCGTCGTAAACTTTGAAGTATCAGAAGTACTTTGAAACCTACTAGAGGATTTTTTATTTATATAATTTTGAGAAATTCGAATTTAAAAAAAAAAGGGGGTTTAGCGATATTTTAGCGATTTCTCGCGCATGCGCAGCTCAAAAAATTTTTTTAACCCCAGAATTGGATTCTACAGGAAATTTCCTATCCGGACCTAAGAGGAAAAAATTTTTCATGTAAATGTGTGTTTTTTACAGAAAAAATAAGAAAAACTTTTTCTCATTTTTCTTACTTTTTTTATAAGAGTCCAAGACACAAAAAGGGGTCGCCAAAAATCGAGGACTGAACCTTATAAGCTAAAAATTGGCATGGAGGCTTATTTTTAGTAGTACTTTCGAAAAAAAATACTTTGGAACCGATTTGAAGACCCGACCATGCATCTTGTGCCGGTTTGGTTTAAATTTAGCCACGTATACAATATCTTAAAACACGTTAAATCGCATATTTAGCCAGAATGCATCTAATGGACACCATATGCTGAGAATCTCTTAACATTGCAACAATTAAATTAGCATACTTATAGCAATCATTATTAAATGATTCAAATTTAATAATTATTTAAAACTTATTTTAAAAATATTGATCAATAAAATTTTTATTGAAATAAGTCAAATATATTTTCTCAAACAATATATTAGATAAATTTTTTTAAATTAATGTTACGTATGATAGATCATAACTCGAGCTATCATATCTGCATTCCATTATTTTATATATTTAATTTATATTAGATATTTTGGTACTACCTGGGAAAAACCTTACCTTATAAAAACTTCTGAGACAAAAACATATATTAAACTTTAATTAGATTTTACAATATTATTTTCCAAGATTCCTCCTAAAAAGTTTAACCCCTTTAGTTTTAAATCAAAAACCTTTAGAAATTATATACCAAGCTAAAAAGTCCCTAACTCGAATACATTGTCAATAGCAAACTGCATTTTAGGTATCGTTCCAGGTATATATTCTCGCATGCAAAATTGTTTTTCAAGAGCATATAAGAAATCAAACGCATCTAAAGCTAATTTTGGTATAAAAGAAAGATACATCGAGTTATTTATATACGAAAGTCAACTTTAGATTAGCCTTTGATTTGCTAAATACTCTTGGAAAAACATTCTGCATGCGGGAATATATACCTGAAATACAATTCGTTACTGACAATGTTTTCGAGTGATATGTTGGAAAATAAAAGGAATTATTATATATTTTTTAAAGATTATGAAAATTGACAGAATTCCCGAGAAACAATTTGAAAATTCTTTTAGCTTACAATTAGGATATTTTTGTGTAAAAGTTATAAAAAGTATAAAAATATCACAAGATAAAACCTGATTTGGGCATCATGGCTACAATCTAATGGTACGTAAAAATCTTAATTTAAAGATAGAATAAGATTATAAAATCAGCATTCAAAAAATTAGCACACTTATTTTATTATTTAGCCTACATGCTACTGTAAATAAACTAAATATCAATTTACTACATATGCTAATAAATAAGTTTTTGTAAAAATATTACGAACTTAATTGTTCTGTTCTTAATTGTTCTTGTAATATTGTTGCTGTCCATTGAAATGTCGTTGAAAAATCTTGTATTTTCCATCTTTAATTTTATATAAAATAAAATTTTTAACATGGAACATGTTTATATGGAGGGGGTACTTCAGAACTTGAAAATTAAGGGGGGGGGGTCAAATTTTTCCGGTTTAAGAGGGGGTGTCAAAATTGTTCGATTTAAGGGGGGGGGGGGGTCAAATTTGTCCAGTTTAAGGGGGTGGGGTCAAATTTGTCTGGTTTAAGAGGGGGGTTCTGATAAGATATACTAGGTTTTGCATGTAAGGATCTTATAGGATAAATAATTTGGTTATTCAGTGATTTTATTTATAAAGAAAAAACACAGTTTTATTATTACTTAATATACATAAAAGAAATATGTAAAGATTTAAGACTACTGTTCTCTAGGATTGCTTTTAACTAACTGACTAAAATTATATAAGATTAACATATGAACATATTATTTTCTCACGACAAAGAACACAAGCTGCGACACTAAATTAAAATATCAATATAAGAGTCTATTTCCTTTTTCCCATAAAAACACATGTTTAATCTCAACTTTACTTAATTCACTTTTACGTAAACAAACACATAAATAGTATATAAAAATAATTATTCTCAACACTCCTCCTTAATTATTTTTATTTTAAGTCTTACAATTAATATTTCTTGGCAACGGCTTCGTAAATATATCTGTAAAAAAAAACTGACCTTCACCTCTCAAATGTTGCATTTCTATTCTTCATAAATATTTAATAAGTTTTTCAATGTTTCTTTCTTTTGTAATTTTTCTTGATATGTTTTATTAAAGAGCTTCAGATACTGAAATTTTTACTTTATCAAAATTTTCAGGCTTATATCTTTCTGGTGGCTTCAAATTTCTACGATCTCTTAAATTTGTAATTCTTGGCTGGTTTTTAGTGTCACTAATTTCTGACTGACTATCTGATGACTTATTTAATTCACTTTCTTCGGATTGATTATTATCATTATCTTCGACTTCTGAATTTTCTTCACTAAATTTTTCAATATCACTACTTTCTGGTTGACTATCTGATAAGTTATTTGATTCACTTTCTTCTGTTTCATTTTCATCATTATTTTTAACTTCTGAATTTTCTTCACTAAATTTTTCAATATCACTACTTTCTGGTTGACTATCTGATAAGTTATTTGATTCACTTTCTTCTGTTTCATTTTCATCATTATTTTTAACTTCTGAATTTTCTTCACTAACTATTTCAATATTACTACTTTCTGATTTACTATATGATAACTTATTTGATTCACTTTCTTCTGTTTGATTTTCATCATTATCTTCAACTTCTAAATTTTCTTCACTGACTTTTTCAATATTACTATTTTCTGATTTACTATCTGATAACTTATTTGATTCACTTTCTTCTGTTTGATTTTCATCATTATCTTCAACTTCTAAATTTTCTTCACTGACTTTTTCAATATCACTATTTTTAGAGATTTGAATTTGCAATTCACTAAAACTTTCTATACCAAAATTTTCATCAAAAGGAATATTACTTGCTACATCTTTTACTAATTCTTCCTGACGAAACTGAGGTCTAAATAGATTATTTTTATTTATTGACACTACAACAATATTTCCTTCTCTATCTTTAAAAAATGATTTCTCTGCATCTGCTTCTTGTTTATATCCTCTTTTTAATACAGTTAACGCAGAGAATAAATTAAAAGGCATATGCGGCGTAAATAGTACATTTTGTAAAACTACTTTTCTCCAATTTTTATTATCATAAGCTTCTAATTCTATATCGCCAACACCGATACCTTCTAATTCTGAACCATTGCCTATTAAGACCATTACAGGTTCAGCTAACTCTTCATAATTAGAAAACCATTCTTTACGACAGCACATATGTTGCGTCACACCTGAATCTTGTATCCAAAAATTTTTAAAATTTTCTCTTGACAACTTACTAAAACTTGCTGCTGATAAGCCTACTGTTATAAGAGCACGTCTCTCTGTATAATTTCTCGTACTACTTTGATTTTCCGTATTCTTTTCTGGACAGTCTCTCGCAAGGTGACTCTTTTCTTTGCAAATTTTACAGCCAAATTTATTTTTAATATATTCAAAATATTTCTCACATGGTTTTCCACGGCATTCAGATATTACATGACCCTTTTTGCCACACTTATAACATTCAAAACTTTTACTATTTATATTTTCTGTATTATTTAACTGGTTTGCAAAAAGTGCATTTTGAGGCAAAGATTTAACTGGTTCACTATCAGTTAATCTATCTTCTTCTAATCTGAGCCTATCAAATAAAGTGCTTAAATTTTTGTCAGCTGCACTTACGTTATCCCATGCTGGTCTAAAATGTTGAAATTTTACTGGTAATATGGCCAAAACTCTTTGCATAATCCAACTTTCCTTAACTTCTTCTCCTTCTGCTGATAAGCTATCTGCAAGTTCTTGAATATGCATGCAATTTTCTATTACTGATTTTGACTCATTGTATTTATAGCCAAAAAATTGCCTTTGCAACCCTTCCACTGTTACATCGGACCTTTTTCCATATAAAGTATCCAATTTTTGTAGCATTGCATGAGCTGTTGTACAATTTGAGATTTTCTTCGCAATATTACTAGAACAATTGAGACCTATTAATGTTTGCGCTTCTAAATCCTTATTTTCCCATGCTATGACTGATTCTGCCGTTTCCGGCGCATCTGGTTTCCTAACCACTCCAGTGGCTACCTTAAAAATTTTCTTCGTTTTTAACGTTAAATTTAGTTTAAAACGCCATGAATCATAATTTACTTTTCCTTGGCTATTTTCTACTAAGGCTTCTAAACAAGAACGTACTGTATCTGCCATACTTATTTTTCTTTAATAAATCACTGTACACAAACTGATATAAAAATTAATGCACTAACTTTCTTACTGACTTACTAAAATAAACTTTACTAATAGCACTAATAATTACACTTCACTTAACTGTTTTTATTTATCCAGTTTACACGCACAAAAAAAAAGCATTAACTGGAGCCCAGAACCTGATAAGATATACTAGGTTTTGCATGTAAGGATCTTATAGGATAAATAATTTGGTTATTCAGTGATTTTATTTATAAAGAAAAAACACAGTTTTATTATTACTTAATATACATAAAAGAAATATGTAAAGATTTAAGACTACTGTTCTCTAGGATTGCTTTTAACTAACTGACTAAAATTATATAAGATTAACATATGAACATATTATTTTCTCACGACAAAGAACACAAGCTGCGACACTAAATTAAAATATCAATATAAGAGTCTATTTCCTTTTTCCCATAAAAACACATGTTTAATCTCAACTTTACTTAATTCACTTTTACGTAAACAAACACATAAATAGTATATAAAAATAATTATTCTCAACAGGTTCAAATAGTCCGGTTTAAGGGGGGGGGGGTCAAATGAGACTTAGAATTATTTCAATTTAGGGAATATGAAAAATCTGGGCTTAGGGACTTAGAATAATAAAGGTTTGTGGACATGGAATAATATTAATTTAGGAATTTTGAATAATTCAGGTTCAGGCACTTAGAATAGTTTTGATTTATCGACTTAAATCTGGAAGTAAACGTTAGTTTACCTAAGTACCATGCATTTAGGTTGCGTTTACACAAACCGGTTGTAAGCTTTTTTATACAATATTTCATTAAATTAACAGACTAATAAATACAAATTTGTATTAAGTCTATTACGGTTATTAAAACTTGGCTTTTGCCCACACTTCGCTGCATTGGATATCGCTGCGTTCTATTACTAAGCAGAGGTAGAAAAGTTTGTAGTCGCCATTTTTGATATTGGGTAAAATATTTTACAGCTAGTATAATATAAAAATTAACATAGGGTTCTTCAACATAGTGTTTAATTTTATAAGTGACTATTACACTTAAAGAAATTTCTGAAGTTTAAAAATTAAATTATTAAAATATTTTTTATATGATCTGTCTTTAAATATTATAATTTCCATGATTCATTTATATAATAAAACATTAATCATGAAAATGCTATCAAAATTAAATTATTAAGTAGTACTAAAATTAAAATTTATTACTTAAAACATAAATAATAAATTTATATGATCACGTTTTTTTACAATTTTTTATCATATTTCAAAAATCGCCCTGACTTACAATAAAAATTAATGCTTTTAAAATAATAAAACAAAAAAAAATAACAAAATATTTTTATTAAATTTTTACTTGTATATTTTTATTAAAATTTCGTGCAAACCATTTTACACGTGGATAAAGATAATATTCTTTTTAATTTTTAATTTTTGAATACGTAACGTAGGAGCAATAGTATTGGACAATTTAAGCAAATTTATGACTTTTAATGATAATTTTCTGTTATAATTATTTTTATCTATTTATGAATTTATCGTTCAAATTGATGAAATTAATTAAATTTAAGACTTTCGAGAAGAAGTATTTTTGATTTTGGATAAGAATTTTTGATTTATTTAACTTAACACTGATAGATATGCATAATTTTGATATAAGAACCAACTTTATAAAATTAAAAAGCTATTAAGACGGTTTGATGACGATAGTCTGCAAATAGTTTGAATTCCAGTATACACAGGCATTCCTGGCAATGAAAGGGCTGATAAAATGGCAAAGGAAGTACTGATAATAATCCTAGCAATATTCTTATATCGCATACTGACTTCTTTGGGTACTTCAAAAAATATATAAGAATAAAAGTAATGATAGAATAAAAAGAGAGGGGAAAACAAAAGCAAAATTCTATTTCCTAGAATAATATAAAGATTCTACTAAACCATGGTTTATTGACAGCTGATTACCGATAAATCTAATTACGAGAGTAAATAGATTGAGATCCGGACATTATAATCTTAATGCTAAATTATACAAGATAAAAATCACTAATAATTTTGCGTGCACCTGTGGTTAAGATACACAGGACATTAATCACATTATTTGGCAATGTAATTTACATGAAAGTCAAAGGAGACAATTATATAATGAGCTGTCAAAATACCGAAAATTTCCCCCTTTTGATATAAAGACCTTTCTCTGTGAACCAAACAGAATGATACATTTGGTAGATCAAATCCCCTGATTCGCATCATTTTGGGCACACTGCAAATTTGTCCAATCGAGACCCAAATTACGTTTTTTGGAACTTTTTCATTTTGTATAAAATTTTTTAGTAATTTATTAACTAAACTAGTTTCAAAAGTACTGATAATAGTTTCTGGAGTTAATCCATAGTAAAATTATCCGCTAGATTCGAATTTTTAATTTTTCAAAAATTTGCCTGTGGATGGCTATATGAACTATTTTGGGACCAAGCGCGCAAACCTAAATTTCTTCAATTCTACATGTCATAGAAAATTCAAAGTCGGTTGAGAGGATTGTTTTTAGATATGTTATGAGATAAAGAAAATCTCCTAAAGGTGAAAAATACGGATAAAAAATTAAAAGCATTTTAGTGGCTTCATAAAAAATTACTTTTCACAAATTTTAAATTTCCTTCCAAGTCACGTGCCCAAATAAAAATATAAATAAAAATTTGGATTTTGTCGGAAATTTTACATAAGGGTTCCAATTGAAATGACTTTTGAAAGGCTCAATATAAAAATGCCGAACATTTAATATTAAAAGTCGAAATTTAAACAAAATTAAATTTTTATTAAAAGAATTTTTATTTTTAATACTCTTGTAACTAGTTTTGTGGATATATGTCAGGGAGACCGTGTTGGCGACCTAGCTTATTCTGGCCTTTTTGCAACAGTGTATGACGGGACGAGGGATCCTCTACGGTTCTATGGCGGATCTGCAGTATATATTAGTCAAGCCGCCACCAATGTAATTCGTAATCCACTTTTTTTTTCTTTAAACCATTTGTAAATGTTAATAAATATTTTTTTGGATCAAAAATGAGCACGACACTAAGTCACATGTATTTTTTTATACCCTGGTTACCAATTTAAAGCTCAATTTCTATAAAAATTATACAGGTATTTGTATCCACGGATCTAAAAAAAAAGTGGGTTGCAAAATACATTGGTGGCGGCTCGACTATATGTAGCTTTATACCTAATATTAATTTTAACTACTGTGAGGCAGCACTATAAAAAATCGTTGTTGCCAGCTCCTCTTAAAAAACCGGTTTTTAACACGGTTTGCCTGATATATATCCGTTTTGTTAAATAGATTAATAAAAATTTCATTAAAAAATGAAAAATTTCCGAAAAATGTTATTATGTCTCCATTGGGCAGAGGGTTAAAAAGTTAAGGAGGTTCATATTTTATGTGCATAAAAAAGTGTGCCTAAAAAGCCAAATTGGAGAATTCGATTTGGCAAGCAAATCATTCTTTTATAGAATGACTCAAATTAAATGAATAGTAAATTTTGATTAATCAAATTTATTTTATAAAATTTAATCATACTTCAAATGAAAAACAAACTTTTATCTCATGAACCCCGATTTTGGGTAAACCTGTTCTGTCCAAATTAGATTTATAATACGTCTTTCGGTTATTTTTAAGTGAATTTTGAAGTTTTTTGGTAATCTATTAATAAAACTCATTACAAAAGTATTAAAAATAGTTTCAAAATTAAGATTTTTTTTCTCAAGAATTTATCTCCGAATGGCTAAACTTCAAAATTTCACTCATTTCCTCTTGATGGGACAAAATAGCAAATATCTCTAATTCAACAACATTTATAAATATTATAATGTTGAATCTAACGATTATATCAGAGCTGTAACTGTTATACCTACAACATTTCGATCAGGCTGGTATAGCTCTTACAAATAACATAATGCTTGATAAAAGTTACATACATTAAAAATAATAAAGTAAAAAAAAAAAAATTCATAAAGTATTATCTCTTTAGGACTGGTATTGCTCCTCAGGGTCGATAATTCATGCTCTTACCTTAAACAATGCCCAAAAATGCTTACTCAAATCATAGTATAATGTTGAAAGCAATGTTTCATCTCGGAAACACCTGATAGAATCGTCACTGAGGCTCAAGGGTTTCCTACCCCATACATTGTTATTTTACAAAATTTATGAAGAGTTTGAGAATGAAATTTCAGATTGTTCCATGTTAATAAAAATGGTTTCTTTTTACCTATTTCTAATACTCTTTTCAAGAGCCGTTATTTATTAAATAAAATTATAATTATATTATTCAACACATATTTTAACAATATTAATTATTATGTTACAGAACCTGTCATATTTAAAATTAAACTATTTACATATTATTGAATAAAATAGTTAATATTTTTAAAACATATGTTAAATCATATACTTAGAATTATAAAGCGCAGATAAACGGCAGTGACAGAAGAGAACGATTGAAATTGCAGATTGGTGGCTATTGTTAAGCATTAGTTTAATAACTACGTTTTTGCATTTTTGGCACAACAATAAACTGTTTCAAATCAAAATTTCATAGCAGTTAAAAAAGGGCGGATAAATGGCAGTAGAAGATTTTGAATTTTAGAGTTTTAGAAAGTGATCCTTCTACAGGAGATTTTCTAAAAAGTTAAAAAATATATTTTTGGTTCCTCATAGAGGAACCATTGTTTTAGGTCAAATTTTGATTTCTGATTTTTTGGCAAGTAGGCACATTTTGAGACCTCAGGAAGCTAACAAACAGGCTTTTAAAAAAAGTCTTTATATGTGTGTGTGTGTGTGTGTGTGTGTATTAGACTGTGTCTTATTTTTTTTTTCGATATTTTTTGGCTCCCCCCATTTTTTTCGAATATTTTGGTCATAAAAAACACCCAGCTCCAAGGATTTTGATTTTTGATTTTTTTTAACCCGTGCCGCCGGGCAGTTGAAGTTTCCCATTTAAATAACATGGGAGTCTCGAGGTTTTAGCTTTATAAATTTTTACAGAGGCCGCAATATGTTTTAAGAAGCTAGTTATTGCTGGAAAACATACTTTCATATGTTGTAAAGACATGAAAACCACCCTCCATTCATTCCAATGGGACTTCTGGGCCTAAATCGCAAATTTATATGTTGGCTAAATCTTATAAAACAGGGTTTTTCGGTAATTTTCGATAAAACGCTGCAACCTCAAAAATTGACCAAAACACTTCTAGTAGGGCTACTTTTTTTTCTCTAAGTATCACCTTTCAAATGTCGTAAACCGTGTATTTTTATCACTGATTTTCTCAGCACTATAGTTAATCAACCTACTGGTAATTTTTGACCCTAACTGACCAATTTTTAAATTTGTTTAAACTGCTGCCAAAATTGTAATTTTTGACAAAATTAAGTTTCACAGGCCTAAAAAATTTTCTACAAGCTTCAAGTTTTCAAAACTTCTTTACTCGTCTGTTTTCTTGAAATAGTTTTTAAGATATCGCTTTTCAAAGATAATTATAAAAATTGACTTTTTCTTTAAACCCTAAAATTAGGACTCTGACTTTAAATTATTATCTCTGGTTAATAACTTATTGAAAAGCGGTGAGTAAAGAATTTTTGGAAATTTGAAACTTGCAGACAATTTTTAAGACCTATAAAGCTCAATTTTGTCAAAAATTACAATTTTGACAGCAATTTAAAAAAATTAAAAAATTGGTCATTTTTAGTCGAAAATTACCGTCAGGTTAATTGGCTATAGTGATGAGAGAATCAATTTTAAAAGAACGCGGTTTACGGCGTTTAAAAGGTGACACTTACACCAAAAAATTAGACCAAACAGAAGTGTTTTGGTCAATTTTTGAGGTTGCAGCGTTTTATCGAAAATTACCGAAAAACCCTGTTTTATAAGATTTAGCCAACATGTAAATTTGCGATTTATGCCCAGAATTCCCTTTGGAATGAATGCAGGGCTGTTTACATGTCTTTCCAACATATGAAAGTATGTTTTCCAGCAATAACTAGCTTCTTAAAACATATTTAAAAATTTATAAAAATTTACAAAGCTAATACCTCGAAATTTCCATGTTATTTAAATGGGAAACTTCAAGTGCTCGGCGGCACGGGTTAAAAAAATCAAAAACCAAAATCCTTGGAGCTAGGTGTTTTTTATGACCAAAATATTCGAAAAAAATGGGGGGAGCAAAAAAATATCGAAAAAAAAAATAAGACACAGTCTAGTGTGTATGTATGTATGCATGTATGACTGTAACCGGTGATATTTAACAACCATTATTGTATTAAGGCCTAATTTTTTTTATCAACAAATCTCGATATTCCTTTTTTTTTTTAATTTGGATGGAATACCTCATTTTTTTCCATGAAAGTACTAATACTCCAGTCAAAATACGGGTTTGGGGGTACTTACGGTTGTGAATACGAGATTTGCTCTAGTATAGGTTTTTTGGGTCGCTGAACACGAAAATCGGGGTCTTTTGGTAAATAAAACGGGGCTTCACCCTTAAATTTGCAAAAACTAGCCACAAAAGGGAGTATTTTTGAAGTACTCGCCTTCTGAGTCGATAGATTTGTCAAAGAATTAGTTTCTAAGGGTTTTTTGGGTCGCTAATTAAGAATCTCGTTGATTTTTTAAGGTAACATTAATATTTCATCCTTAAATTAGCTAAAACTAGCCTCCAAAAGGGGTGTTTTTGCTATTTCTGCATTTTGTACGCCCAGATTAGTTATATAGGGTTTTTCGGGTCGCTAAAAACAAATTTCATGGATTTTTTAATGAATAATTAATCTATCACCTTTAAATTAGCTAAAACGACCCCTAAAATCTACGATTCAAAAAACCCTATGGACTAATTTGGGCGTACAAAATGCAGAAATAGTAAAAACGTAGTGTTAGGTAATTAAGGGATGATATATTAATTATTTATAAAAAATTCCGCGAAATTCGTTATCTGCGGCCCAAAAATCCCTATGGACCTAATCTGGGCATAAAAATTCAGAAATTGGTCCATTTTAGGGGTATTTTTAGCTAATTTAGAAGTGATATATTAATTATTCATTAAAAAATCCATGAAATTCGTTTTCAGCGACCCAAAAAATCCTTCTGGACCTAATCTGGTCACAAAAAGTGCGAAAATAGCGAAAAGACCCCTTTTGGGGGGTAGTATTAGCTAATTTAAGGGTTAAATATTAATGTTACCTTAAAAAATCATCAAGATTCTTAATCATCGGCCCAGAAAACCCTTAGAAATCAATTCTTGGGCAAATCTATCGACTCAGAACGCGAATATATCTTAAATACACCCTTTTGGGGTAAAAAGTATTTTTTTTCTGACAGTACTACTAAAAATAAGCCTCCGATCGGCCCTAAGAGGAAAAAACTTTTCATGTGAATGTTTTTTCACAAAAAAAATAAGAAAAATTTTCTGTCATTTTTCTTCCTTTTTTTATAAAAGTCCAAAACCCAAAAATGGCTGCCAAAAAGCGAGGACTGAACCTTATAAGCAAAAAATTGACGTTGAGGCTTATTTTTAGTAGTACTTTCGGGAAAAAATACTTTTGAACCGATTTGAAGACCTAAACATGCATCTTATTCCGGTTTGGTTTAAATTACTATTAAAAAAAAATTAAATTTAAGTAATTCTGCGATAACTTTTAATTTTTATTTTTATAAGATTATTGGAATACATTTGTAAGGAATCTTAAAAGCTTATTACTTTTTAGGCACGTTCCAATAACTTTTAATATTTAGAAATTTAGGTAAACTTAAGGCAGGGTGCTACTTACGCGTCGGTATTTTAGTGAAATTTGAAAATTTTTTTACAGGAAAACGGGAAGAGATAATGAAAAAAATTTTTTGTAGTATGTAAAAAAATTATTTTAGAATTAATTAAAAAAATTTTTTTTTGTATCGAACTTGAATATGAAGTTGACACGTCAATATTAGATGTTACAAATGATAACTAAAGTAAATGTAAATGTAAATGTAAATATTATTTCTTTGTCCAGAACAAAATATGATACATAATTATAACAATATATTTATAAAATTTGTAAAAATATAAATGTAACTATACAATTATTTATTAATAACATAGTATAACATAATTATATCAAATAAAGTGAAACAATTTTAGTAATATCTTGGCAACAGTGAGTAAAACAGTCAATAGTAACAGGAAAATAAGGAAATATTAAATTTCAAATAACATTAATGCATTAAGTCCTGATAAAACATTATTAAAAGACTGAGTCTTTGTATGTATGACTAGAACTTTTTAAATACTTTAATAAACCTGCCTTAATAGAATTAGGTGAAGGGAGGAATCGTATTGATGAAGGGAGAGAATTCCAGCTTTTCGTGCCTTGCACTTGGAATGAGCAGTCACCATGCCATTTTCAAGTTCAGGGGTTTCTAATTTACGTGTTATTAACTCACCTCTGGCTGTCTCTTTGGGAACGTACTTTTTGAAAATGTGAGTCAAGTATTCAGGCTGACGCAAACGAAGGATTTTATATATAATGATGGATGTAAAATATAACCTACGATTATTTGTGGTTAACCACCCTAGTTTGTCTCTGTAGGGAGTAATAAATGTGTGTCCCTGCCAATTCCATAGATGTATCTTAAACATGTATTACTCAATCTTTGTATTCTGTCTTTCAGGTTTGTCGAGCAGTCTAGGTATACAACAGAGCAATAATCTAAGTGGGGAACCACTAATGCTTGTATAAGCTTAATTCGAAGATCTTCGTTTGTGCACTGCCTAATGAAGCGCAGTGTGTAAAGTACTCTGTTAACTTTTTTGCTCACAAGTGAGATGTGTGATTTCCAAGTCATCTTTTGGTCTAGAATAACTCCCAGACTTGTAACTTCACTAGTGAAGGGTACAGTGACTCCCTCGCTTACAACCACACCAGGTAGATTTAATTTGTCTAGTTGATTAACGAAATGGCTAGTGCCAAAATATATAGCTTTAGTCTAGTCCGGGTTAAGTCGCAGGTAAACATTTTTGGCCCAAACGCTGATGTTACTGGCCGCTGATGAAAGCTTCCCTAATGCCTCATTTATTTTCTCAGGGGATACTTGTACATAAATTTGCAAGTCATCCGCATATAAAAGATGATAGATATCTGGGTCCAGATGTTGCTTTACATCATTAATATAAAGGCAGAACAAGAGGGGACCCAATACTGATCCCTGTGGGACAGCAAGATTAACTCCAAGGGGATTTGAGGAGGATGTTTTTGTAGTAACTTGTAACTGTCTACCTTGGAGGTAGGATTTGATCCACAGCAAGGCGTTCTTTGAGAAACCCATAGTTTTTAATTTAGGTATTAGCTTCGAAGGAGCTATGGAATCGAACGCCTTGCTGAAGTCAAACTGCAGTAGTACCGTTACTAATCTTTTACTTTTACCAAACCTAATGTCCTCTGTTAATTTTAGTAAGGCCGTTTCTGTACTACTGTAGGGTCTAAAACCAGTCTGTAATGGGTCAATCAACTTGTTCTGTCTAATATAGTTGGTTATCTGGTCATGTGCTAGCTTTTCAAGTACTTTTGCCAAGAAACAAAGGAGAGCAACAGGACGGAAATCTGATGGTGTAGATGGGACCGAAGTCTTTTTAATAGCTGTTAACAGTGATTTTTTCCAAGCTGTAGGGAAAGCCCCTTCTGTTAGAGATGTATTAAAGAGCTTGACCAAAAGTGGGCCAATAACAGGAAGTGACTTTGCAACTATCTTCTGAGGTATGCCATCAGTACCAGTCGCCTGCGATGAAAAATGGGCTACTGCAAGAATTACGTCTTGTAGGGTTACCTTTGTAAAACTGAACCCATCATTGGATGCTGAACTAATCAATTCATCAGTTTCATCAATGTTTTCTATTGTTGAAGTTGAAACTCCAGCAAAGTAAACATTGAGATCATCCGGAGAAAACCCGTGAAGATCATTGCGAGGGGTGGCTAGCAGTCCTAGATGTCTCATTTCACGCCAAATGTCGCGATTGTTATCAATTACTTCGTCAAGTCTTGTACGTAAAAATATGTTATGTGCAAATTCAGAGAGTGACTCAATTTCCTCGGTAAGTTTAAGTATGTCTGTCTGTAGAGAAGCATTTTTGGAGTTCAAATATCGGCGTTCAATGGACTTGCGTTTTAGAATTAAAAAGATCAGCTTATCATCAATCCATGGATGTTTAGTCTTTTTAGGATTGATAGTTTTAAGTGGAGCGAGCTTGTCAATTGCAGCCTGTAGATTGTCACTGAGATTGGAAACAGCAGAATCTAAATTTAAGTTATTATTGAATGTTGACCAATCAGACCGAATCAAAATCTCATTAATAGCTTCAGGAGTTATGCTGTTTAGTTTTCTATAAGAGAAACTCTCCTTGGGAATTTTTGGAATGAAAATTTTTATTTCTACTTCAATGAGATTATGATCGGTTAAAAAAGGCGGAATTTTATTGTGGTAGTTGAGTACTGTATCATTAGTATCCACGCACATGACATCAAGCCAGGTATTGCATATGCTAGAGCCTGGAGGACGACGTGTTGCTCGATGGTTAATCAAACGGAGTGATAACTCACTAAAGAGATTTTTTATGGAAACAGTATTGCTGCTATCAGTACGCATATCGATATTTAGTTCGCCCATAATTATCTTATGACTGTAGTTTGAACTCAAGTCCCTTAAGTTAGAAAGAAAGTGAAGATCATCATCAAAGGGAACATACGATGGACGATATATTACACAGACAAAGATAGGTGGAGTTTCTTTGCCTGAAATGCGATACATAATATATTCGAAACAAGATGGTTTGCCTTTTTGTGTTGAGTTGGATCGTGCTAAAACTTTGGCTCTTAAGTTGTTTTTGATATATAAAACGACTCCACCACCTTGGGTGTTGCAATCTTGCCTGATCAAACTGTATCCCTCAATCGTTATGATATTGTCGTCTACAGCGTCACCAAAACGAGATTCAGCAACTCCAAGTTTGGCAGCATCTAGAAAAAAGAAAAAAACAGATTTATAATTAATATCAGAATAGTTATCGCGTGAACTAAAATTTTTTAATTTTTATTATTTCTATTTATCGTTAACATTTTTCAAATATTTATTAATGATGGATTATAAAAATAAATCTCTTTCCCTGTTGTACGTGGAAGCTTAAAAGCTTCTTTTAAAAAAAGAGACAGAAGTTGTTTGAATACAATTAATTTGTTCAGTATTCGTCGCTATATAATATATCATTAATAAAATTCTTAAGTTTCGCAAAAAAAAAAAAATTATGAATATTTTTTAAAAAATTTTGAAAAAAAACGATTTTTTTTCAAATCTTCATAAATTTTTTTTTTTGGCCAACATTAAAAAATTTTAGTTCACCCAATAACTATGCTCATACTAATTATAAATCTTTTTTCTTTTTTTTAGGTGCTTCCAAACTTTAGTTATCAATCGTACCATCAGCTCTTTCCGATTAAAACGGGTCAACTTCAAATTAAAGTTCCATACATAAGAAAATTTAAATAATTTTTTATTTAAAAAAATTAATTTAAAAATTTTTTTTTTAATTACTCTTTTTGTGTACTTATTCATCCCAAACAAATTTTTTCCATAATCTCTCACCATTTTATTTTAAATTTAAAGTTGAAAATTTAAAATTTTCACTCAAACAACGAGCACGCGAAGTAGCACCCTGCCTTAAATGATATTGAAGGTTATCCAATAAAAAAAAGTATTGTGACAACGAATAACAAAGGATTCAAAAAAATTAACGAATTGGATGAATATAAAAAAATGAAATTAGTTAATTTTACTGAATCATGGTCACCAAGTCAAAAACTTATTAATAGGATACCAAAATACTCATTTAATTATGATTCTAAATAATTTAAAAACAATCAATTTAATTTTAAGTGATTGAATTGAATAAAATGCTTTATATGCAAATTGCAAATAAAATGATAGCAAAAAATTTATAAATTATTGTTGCTATTTAAAAAATTATAATTTAAAAAAGAAAATTTATATATTAAATGATATAAACTAGCATTCGATTCATATTTTCGTGATAAATTTATTTTTATGAATGACTTATCGCATATAATAATAATCATGACATGAGATTATTTTAGTATAAAATAGCGAAGTATGAATTGAATGAATAGTACGAAAAAATTGTTTGACTACAATTAAATTTGATTTTATTTACTAAATACTATACAAATATACTAACATAAGAATATCTAAATTTAGAATTAACATAGCAATTTATAAATTCATTGTTTAATATGCTTGGAAAATATTTGCTTATTTTAGCAATAGCAAGATTAATTTTACAGTCTCAAATATGCTTTGGGAAAGAATTCTATGAATACGGTATGAGCCATGAGCATGGTTTTAATCATGGACCACATTTTTATTATAGACTAGGATTTAGTCACGGACTACATGGTTATTATAGACCATGGCTTATTCATGAACCACATTTTAGTTATGGAACAGAGCATAATCATGGACCAGCACTTTATCATGGATCAGGGCTTAGTAGTGGACAAGAAATCAGTGGTAATAAATTATTTAATTTTGGATCAGGAATAAGCCCAATGCAAGGATTCAATCAACAACAAGGATTGAATCAGCAACAAAATTTGAATCAACAAGGATCTAACCAACAGCAGGGTAAGTTTTTATTTTAAGATACTTAAAAAGATAGGATTACTTCCAATTTACTTGTTTTTTTAAATTTTCGACACAAGGTTCTGGATTGAATCAACGACCAGGATCTATTCAAATACAACAAGGATTAAATCAGCAACAAAGTTTGAATCAACAAGGATATAACCAACAGCAGGGTAAGTTTTTATTTTAAGATACTTAAAAACATGGAAGTAATTCCTATTTATTTGTTTTTTTTCAATTTTTGACACAAGGTTCTGGAGTTAATCAACGACCAGGATCTATTCAAATACAACAAGTGCTTAATCCGGAACAAGGATTAAATCAGCAACAAAGTTTGAATCAACAAGGATATAACCAACAGCAGGGTAAGTTTTTATTTTAAGATACTTAAAAACATGGAAGTAATTCCTATTTATTTTTTTTTTTCCATTTTTGACACAAGGTTCTGGAGTTAATCAACGACCAGTATCTATTCAATTACAACAATTGCTTAATCCACAACAAGGATTAAATCAGCAACAAAGTTTGAATCAACAAGGATCTAACCAACAGCAGGGTAAGTTTTTATTTTAAGATACTTAAAAAGATAGAAGTAATTCCTATTTATGATAAATTTTATTTATCGGTCTTTACGGACTAATTTTTATATTATTCACCAATACAAATTAATGCATTGATGAACAATATTTAAACTACTTTATTGTTAATGAGTCGCCCATAGCGTGTATCGCATTAATTTCAATAAATTTTTCTAAATTAAAAATAAATTTTTTTAATTTAATTTTTTTATTTTGTTTCTTAGATGTTAAGAAAAATATTAGTCCGTAAAGACTGATAAATAACATTTATCATACATATTTCAATTATCATCGGACTAAAAAAGTATTATTCTAAATAATATATAATTCCTATTTACTTGATTTTTTAAATTTTCGACACAAGGTTCTGGATTTAATCAACGAGATCAAATTTTCCCACTAATGCAAAGGATTTAATCAGCAATCAACTTTTAATAAAGAAGAATCTAACTAACAGAAGAGTAAGTTTTTATTTTAAGATAATTAAAAATATAGAAATAATTCAAATTTACTTGTTTTTTTGAATTTTTTCAGGACCCTGCAGAATTCACTCTGAATGTAATTCTTTGTATCCTGGTAGACAGCTGAAAAGATGCCTAAGAAATAATTTTATATGTCAACTTCTTGATTGACGAGAATAATATTTTAAAAATATTGAATTTTACTTTATCGATGCATTTGTTTATCCACATTAATTATGTTTTAAAAAAAATGTATACAATTTCAAACAATTTTAGAAAATAAAAAATAAAATGTTAAAATTATAAAAATTTATTTTTTTGTAGAAATTGTTATTTTAGCTATTCGTAGGATTAATTTAAGCTAAAAATTTAATAAATACCCTGCCAACTAGCTGGTACTAAGGTTCCTCAAACAATGAGCTTAATACATTAATATGCCACTGATATCACCGTTTACAACCATGCAATCATACATACATTTCTCTCTTAATTACATAATAGTTGTGAAATATCACCGGTTACAATATTTTCAGATATTAGTACTTTCATGGAATTAAATCAGGTATTACACTAAAAAAAAAAAATATTGCAGTTTTCTTAATTTTGAGAAAAAAAATTTTTTAAAATTCGGTATTAAATCCAAAAAATTACTATAAACGAACTTTCTAAAACTAGTACTCTCATAGAAATAAATTAGGTACTAGGTCAAAAAATAAAATTAAATTTGGTGTTTTTTTGTATTTTATGTGACGAAAATTTTGGGGAAAAAATTTTCAAAAAATTAAGTATCAAATTTAAGATATCAAGTAAAAACCATACTCTCAAATATAAGTACTTTCGTGGAAATAAATGAAGTATTACATCTAAATTAAAAAAAAAAGTACCTAGAGCTTTTTTTGTGAAAAAATTTTTGAAAAAAAAATTAGGTCATAATTTCAGTTATTGAGTTATTTTGCGCGATACTGGCTATATAAATGTACATAAAATTTACACAGTTGTATTTGAAATTTGATCAAGATATTCACTATTATTTTTTTTTTACAAAATGATCAAACCAAAATTTTAGTGATTTAGCGAAACGCGTTGAATATTTGATTTATTTTACATATTACATAACTAGCAAAAGTTGGAGGGGGGGCTCCGCCCCCCTGTGTCGCATTTACTTCTGTTTGTGTTTCTTAAAAAAATCATTTTTCACTGCAAATTTATAATTATTCAAACACGTTCAGATTTTTCAGATGAGGCTCAGTCCATCCTGTTCACATTTACTTCAATATTTTTCTGTTGCTTAAAAAAATCATGTTTCACTACAAATTTATAATTATGCAAACACATTCAAACTATTCTGAGCAGCGTAGGTGAAACATTAATGAAAAATTATAAGTTCTGGTTCGGCGGTTCTTGAGTCATTGGGGTACAGACAGACAGACAGACAAATAAATTTTTAGATATATATAGTATTAAGATATAGTATACATATAGTATTAAGATATGTATTATATATAGATGGTTCTAGAATTGACTGAATCAAGTATTACCATTTTATCATATTTTTCAGATATTTCACTTTTTAACAAAATTTTCAAAAAACTTAATTTTTCCCTAAAATAGTAAACATTTTATTATTTTAACTTTATTTTAACACCGGTTTTATGTAAATTCTTTCATTTGCTCGAGTCTCATTATGATATACATAGACTCACAGGCACACAAATAAATTATTAAAAATACCATAAATAATAAAAAAATGAAAAAAAATTTTTTTACCAGCTTCAAAAATATTTTATAAAATTTTAAAGATACCTCCGTTTTGAATAAAAATTTAGGATAATACGTAAAAATTGGTGCCGAATCGAATAGTACAAATTCGTGACAGTAAAATTTGTCGATAGTCTCAAGATATTTTAGTTTTTTTCAAAATTTTTCAAAATTTTATTAATTTCAAAAACACTAAAAATTAAATATCTCAAAAACTACGATAGCTGAGCAGAAAATCTATAGCCTTTGTCACTCGCGGACTTTTTATCTTTATTTTGACACCGGTTTCATGTAATTTTGTTCAGTGGTTTGAGCCTAATGATGGAACACACACACACACACACAAATAAGTTTACAAATATATATAGTAGTAAGACTAGTAAGATATATGGTTCTGCTGATTCGCGTTATTAAAGTTTATAAAAAGCAAAAACTGTTGTTTATTTATCATGTAAATCAAAATTTGAAAGAGTTCAATTAATAATTAAATTTTGATTAATTAATCTGAGTGCCGCGTCGGCTATCTTAGCGAGCGCTCGAAATGACGAAAACTCGAAAAAGTAATAATATAAAAAAATAAAAAGTGTTATTTATTAAATCATTTATGTGTTAGTGTTATTTTAAACCCTGATGATGAAACTAATTAGTTTCGAAACGCGTCGGCAATGACGAACTAACGAAGTCACTGACGGATTATAATTAATAGTAATTTATATATTTTATAATCTGTGACTTGGACACCAATCAAACATAATGTTTTTTAAATTCTTTAGCTGTTAATCTAAAAAATTTATTTACTAATTTATTAATTTTATTTATAAAATGATTTATTTTTCAAAGATTAGGAATAAACCAAATTTGAAGTTTTAATTAAAACTTCTTATTACCTAAAACTCATGATCCCCTCTTTTCTCATCGAATTATTCGTAATTTGATTGGTCACGCTGATTTTGTCATGCGCGTGATTTATATCAGAAGTTCTGCGGTCATATCGCTCCCGCGTTATTCAATTTTAATTAGTTTTTAAAAATTTATAATAATAACATATTCAACAAAAAAAAAATAAAATTAGCAATAAAATAATTTTTTTATTTTATTGTACATTTTACTCAAAATGTCGTCATCGATTTTATCTAATTAATCAATTTTATTCATTTAAGCTTTGCAGTATTTGCGCTGTATAAAAATTTCTTAGACAATCTTAAATATTACTTTTTGAATTTAATATTATAAATTGTAAAAATAATTATAAAATGTAATAAAATATGATAATATACATTTAAACTATAATAAAACACTACATCTGTAGATGCGACATACATAAACTCATTCGAGTATTTTGTCATCCAATTGTAAAATTTCGTCGTTAAGCAGAAAAAAAATTACATATTTTGAGAGACGAAAAGGGTTCTGGCCCGAGGTGCGTAGCACCGAGGGACAGCAATCAATATTTGCATTCAGGCGCAATATTTAATATTTTTTCTTGAGATAAATTTTGAAAATAAAAATAATATTGGTTTTTATTTATGATAATATATGAAAACTCATTGGCGTCATCCAATTGTAAAATTTCGCCGTCTAGGACAAAAGAAAAATTTATTTCGAGGGATAGTATCAGTAATTGCATTCGATACGATATTAAATATTTTATTTTTTCTTGAGGAAAATTTCTATCTCTAAAAAACTCATGTGACATAATTTTTCGTCTAATTTATTCGGGTATCACTATATTGATTGCTTCCGCTGATATTTTCATTATTTGTTTCATTAGTTCTAATTTTTATTATCTTTTAAAATACTTAACTATTAATAAAATTTTGTGTAAAAAATAATGATATATAAATTCCCTAACGGAAATAAGAAATACAATAATTATTTTATTATACAATCTCCTAGAAATTTCGTGATCTTTATCTAATTGGCCATTTCATTGATGTTCTGTGTAGTGTTAGCGGTGCACTATATACAAATTTATAAATAATTTTAAATGTTAATTTTTTAATTTATAAATATAAACTATAAAAATAATTATAAATTTTAATGAAAAATATTTAAGCTAATAGAAAATTAATTATATTTGTAGATGCAACACATAACATATGAAAATTAATTCGAGTATTTCGTCATCCTATTAAAAAATTTCACCGTCCAGAAAAAAAGAAAAATTTATTTTTAGGGATGAAAAGGGTTCTGGACCGAGGTGCGTAGCACCGAGGGACAATAATGCAATATTTTTTTCTTGAGATAAATTTTAAAAATAAAAATAATAATAGAATTATGAAAAAAGTTCATTATTTGAAATTGACGCCTCACTGTACAATTGTTTTTATTTATTATATAATTAAACCACAGTTTTATTTCCATTAGACATGAAATATGATCTGAGGGGGTTGGCGCGCTTCAGCGCGCAGGGGGCTTGCCCCCTAGTTATTATAAAATTTCTGCTGTATAAATTTTGGATTAGAGAATAAAAAACTAATTTTTTTACACATAAAAAATTTGTTTTTGACTTTTTAAAATTATAAAAATCTTTATTCTTTTATAAATTATACAAAATAAACTTGGATTTCAGTTAAATTAAAAAAATAATAATGTCATTTCTCGTGTAAAACGTTTTTCATGATATTCTAATAAAAATAAATAATAATTTTATATATTCTATATTTTAATTTTAATATATTAAATTAAGTTATTTTTTATAGAAATTTTAAAATTTTAAAATAAATACAATAGTCATAACGCAGACCCGGGTTTTGTTAATACTTTTTACCCTTGCAGGTCGATGAAATTTTCCAAGGGGTATGTACGTTATTTGGGGTTGCTGAATACGAATATTATGAATACGCTTTTTCATAAACGATCTAGTTGCCCGAAATAGGAATTTGTAAATTATTTTTGTTTGATATTTTTTGATTTTTATCGATTACTTATTTTTTTTGGATTGCTGAATACAAATGTCATATCTGTTTTTATTTATAGTGCTTCAGTTGCACAAACTGAAATGAAGTTCGTACATTTCCAGTAATTAGTAATAAAATTTTAAGGTGTTTAGTGTGTGAAAACTCAAAATGAGAGAAATGAATGAAAGTTATAAAATGTTAAAGATAAAGTATTAAGAGTCTTTCTTTGCCAAAACAGCAATGGTGGGCAGGTCGGGTCATCGGATCGGCCTTAAATTTTCCCCATGTTTTTATAACATAAAGATAGGAAAATCCTGAAATTTTCAGCCTTCCAGGTCTTAAACAGCCCGAGTTATGGCCAATCAAACTCATTAGGCGGCTCTCGACCGGCGTTAGTGCTTTTCGGGAAAATGGTTAAAAATCATAAATATAAGCTTGAAAAAAAATTCTGAAACAGCATATATGTTGGGAAACCTTCAGTAAATCCATTTCTGCCATTATTTTTTCGGAAAAACCCCGGGAAATTCCGGAAAATGGGAAAATGCGTTTTAAGAAAAATCGCAATATCTCATTTGCCGCCATTTTTTTTTTTGAAAATTTTTTTTTCAAAATTTTTTTCAACCGAAATCCCATCGATCTGTATGAAAAAAAATTTTGATTTCGGCCATTAAGGTCGATTTTAGCCTGTTTTAGAATAATTTCACATTTTCAATACTTCTTTATTTAATTTTCCGTAAGGGGTTAAAATAATTGACTTTTTTGCTTTCAGAATCGAATAGCCAGGGAAAAAGTAGTCCTAAATAAAAAAAAAATTGCTCTTTTCGATGAAAATTAACCGAGTTATGGTCAAGTAAAGATAGTGTCACAAATTACCTGTTAAATTTATAGAAGCCTTATGAATTATTGTTGTTCCTTTGTCTTACGTATGAGGTGGCCCTAAAAAGGGCCGTTTGGTTTTTTTTGTAAAATCGATGCGTGACCTCAGCCACGCGCTAAAAATTATAAATTCACAAACACACAATGATCAAACACGTGAAAAGGAAAGCAAACTCTCATACACAATCACACAAATTTAAAAGTAAAAACTCACAGTCAATTCCAAAGTTGAGCAACTCGTGCTCAGGCGGTGTCTCCTGGCCAGGAACTGTAAACCACCTCTTCGAGCCTACGAGCTCGGAAATCGCACCAAGCGAGATACCAATAATAGCTTACGAGCTATTCCAATGTTGGAAAAGGAAGTCCAAATCCACACACCAATTTCACCAAGAGCAGTCAAACAGCAAGCCAAGCGTCCAAGATCCACACCAATGCCAAGTACACCAAGCGCAGTCAAAAAAGCAAAGCGTCAAATTCGCAGCGTCAAGGCTGAAGTCAGAACAGCGAATGCTCCTCCAGCCAATATCGCGGTTATATTTATAGACCTCCCCCGTCTTAGTCACGCTTGCTGATTGGCGCGCGCGCGCGAAAAAACCGTTATAAATTTTGCGATAGCTGCTAGAGCAAAAGGAGCTAAGGCAATAGCAAAGGAAATGATACTGCCGCAAGAGCAAAGGGAGCCAAGGCAATAGCAAAGGAGATGCCACTGCCGCACGAGCAAAGGGAGCCAAGGCAATAGCAAAGGAGATGCCACTGCCGCAAGAACAAAGGGAGCTAAGGCCATAGCAATGTTACTGTCGCTAGAGCAAAGGGAGCAAAGACCAATGCTAATCACCGCGAAGCTAAGTTTGCATGGCAAAGCTAAGTGAAAGGCTAAGAGCGCCCGAGCTCGCCAGAGTGGCAAGGCTATGTGAAAGGCTGAGAAGGCCCGAGCTCGCCAGAGTGCCAGGAACAACTCATATAATTTTACTTTTTATTTTTTATTATTTTCTTTTTTTTAATTGGCTAAAAGAAACATTACCATTTTTATACTAATTCCAATTTTAGGGTCCATAACGACATTATAACTTGAAAAATTCATAACTCGCTTAAATTTTTTCGTAAAAAGAAAAGTTTAGGATTATTATCGAATATTTTTTCCTTGACTATTCGTTTATCCAATAAAAAAATTAATTTTCTTGACAGAAATTTATTTTTTTTGATAAAAAATGATAATAATCAAAAACAGTCTTTAACATGTTACATTAGTTTTTGACCAAAAAAAAACTTTTTATTAACTAAACTAATTTTTTTCTTGCATAAAAGAATAGCCAAGGAAAAAATATTCGATAATAATCCTAAAATTTTCTTTTTACGATAAAATTTAAGCGAGTTATGCATTTTTCAAGTTATAATGTCGTTATGGACCCTAAAATTGGAATTAGTATAAAAATGGTAATTTGTGACACTATCTTTACTTGACCATAACTCGGTTAATTTTCATCGAAAAGAGCAATTTTTTTTTTTATTTAGGACTACTTTTTCCCTGGCTATTCGATTCTGAAAGCAAAAAAGTCAATTATTTTAACCCCCATACGGAAAATTAAATAAAGAAGTATTGAAAATGTGAAATTATTCTAAAACAGGCTAAAATCGACCTTAATGGCCGAAATCAAAATTTTTTTTCATACAGATCGATGGGATTTCGGTTGAAAAAAATTTTTGAAAAAAAAATTTTCAAAAAAAAAATGGCGGCAAATGAGATATTTCGATTTTTCTTAAAACGCATTTTCCCATTTTCCGGAATTTCCCGGGGTTTTTCCGAAAAAATAATGGCAGAAATGGATTTACTGAAGGTTTCCCAACATATATGCTGTTTCAGAATTTTTTTTCAAGCTTATATTTATGATTTTTAACCATTTTCCCGGAAAGCACTAACGCCGGTCGAGAGCCGCCTAATGAGTTTGATTGGCCATAACTCGGGCTGTTTAAGACCTAGAAGGCTGAAAATTTCAGGATTTTCCTATCTTTATGTTATAAAAACATGGGAAAAATTTGAGGCCGATCCGATGACCCGACCTGCCCACCATTGCTGTTTTGGCAAAGAAAGACTCTTAAGAAACTTAAAAAAAATTTTTTAGCAACTTTGCCTGCGTAATTTTCTTTTAATTAAGAAAAGAAAATAGGCAGTTTAACATTGCTCTTACGCGGATCACCTTTGAAGTTTATAAAAAGTATGATAGAGATGAAAAGATTTAGTGAAACTTAATAATATGATAAATCAATACCTAAATTTCATTTCTTTTGCTACCATCTGGTATTAATATTTTATGGAATGATTTAAAAGAATTTAGGCATAAAATTTTTAATTGATAAATAAGAAATAAAATTTTATTTTGTATTAATTGAAAAAAAATTGTTCTTGAATTTGCTGATAAATTAAATAAATATTTTGAATTTTAAAAAAATTTTATTTTTTTTGCTTAAAGTATATTTAATCAATAATACATTTAAATTAACTTATGATTATTCATACATGCAATATCTTGAAACACGTTAGATCGTATATTAAAGCAGAATGCATCTATTGGACACCATATGCTGAGAATCTCTTAACTCATTGTAATAATTAAATTAGCTTACTTATAGCAATCATTGACCCCCCCTCTTTGAAATTTGTCCAGTTTAAGGGGTCAAATGAGACTTAAAATAATTTCAATTTAGAGACTTTGAAAAATATGGGCTTAGGGACTTAGAATAATACAGGTTTGTGGACTTGGAATAATATCGATTTAGGGACTTACAAGGGGATACCGGTACCTTTGGGTCGCCAAATTGCAATCTATAGTTATGGATGACTTTAATATGTTGAAAAAACATCCAAGATACCCTCTGTTTATTCCAACGCGTTTCCTGGGCTTAGAAACACAGATCTCGATGTTATTAAATAGAGTTTTTTCGAAAATTTCCATATAACGCTGTAACCTTGCAAGTTAACCAAAATACTTCCGGTTGGTCTCATTTTTTCCGTATAGATACCATCTTTTAATTCCCGTCAACCACAATGCTCCATCATCTATTTTCTCATCGCTTTAGTCAATAAACCAAATGCCCATTTTTGGACCAAAATGACCAATTTTTAAACTGCTGCTAAAATTGCAATTTTCAATAAATATAAGTTTTGTAGGTCTCAAAAATTTTGTACAAGTTTCAAATTTCCAAAAATTTCTTACTCGCTTCTTTTAGGGACATAGAATAATTTCCATTTAGGGACTTTGAATAAATCAGATTCAGGCACTTAGAATAATTTTGATTTATGGACTTAGAATAATACGCGTTTAGGGAATCAGAATAGTTTGGGTTTAGAATCTTAACATCTAGTAAGGTGATAATTACAAATTATAAAATTAGAAAATTGTATTGTAATGTTGCGTAACATATGCATTATACCTAGTCCTCAGCTGGAAGTAAACATGTTCCATGCATTTAGGTTGTGTTTAAACAAACCGGTTACAAGTTTTTTTATATAATATTTCATTAAATTAACAGACTAATAAATACAAATTTGTATTAAGTCTATTACGGTTATTAAAATTTGGCTCAAACTTGTTGCCTCAAACTTCGCTGCATTGGATATCACTGCGGTCCGTTAAAAAGCAGAGGTAGTAAATTTTGTAGTCGATATCCTTGATATTGGGTAAAGATTTTACAGCTAGTATTGATAATATAAAAATTAACATAGGGATCTTAAACGTGTTGTTAAATTTTATAAGTGACTGTTACACTTGATGAAATTTCTGAAGTATAAAAATTTAATTATTAAAATATGTTTTATATGATCCGTCTATATATTATATAATCAATGATTAATTTAAATATTAAAACTTTAATCATGAAAATGCTATCAAAATTAAATTATTAAGTAGTACTAAAATTAAAATTTATTATTTAAAACATACATAATAAATTTATATAATCACGTTTTTTTGCAATTTTTTATCATATTTTAAAAATTGCCCTGACTCACAAAAAAGTTAAAATAATAAAAACAAAAATTAAAATATTGTTATTAAAATTTCGTGCAAACCGTTTTACACGTGGATAAAGATAATATTTTTTTTAATTTTTAATTTTTGAATACGTAACGTAGGGGCAATAGTATCGGACAATTTAAGCAAATTTATGACTTTTAATGATAATTTTCTGTTACGTATTTTTTTTTGTCAAAAAACTATCAATTCGATCTGATAAACATATCATTGCCAGATCGAATCCCCTGATTTGAATCATTTCGGGACACTGAAAATTTGTCCAATTACGTTTTATGGAAATTTTTCATTTTTTATAAATTTTTTTAGTAATTTATTAACAAAACTAGTTACAAAAGTACTGAAAATAGTTTTTTTGCCCTCCCGGGCGTAAAACTCGTGCGTAAAGAATTTTCTGAACTCGTTCTACGCCTAGGTGGGCAAAAAATAGTGTAAGCACCATGGGCTAAATACTTTAGACATGAGCGTGAGCACTAGTGCCGAAACTTTTACGCCCTTGATACTTAATATACTATTGGAGTTAATCCAATATGTGCTAGATTCGAATTTAACATTATTTTTTTAAAAATTTTCCTGGGATGGCTAAATTAACTATTTTTGGAACAAGCACGCAAACCTAAATATCTTCAATTCTACATCTTATAGAAAATTCAAAGTCGTTCGAGAGGATTGTTTTTAGTCATGTTATAAGATAAAGGAAATCTCCTAGTGGTAAAAAATACGGATAAAAAATTAAGAGCATTTTAGTGGCTTCATAAAAAATTACTTTTCCCAAATTTTAAATTTGCCACCAAATCACCTGACCAAATAAAAATATAACCAAAAATTTGGATTTTATAGGAGATTTTAAATAACGTTTCCAATTGAAATGACTTTTGAAAGGCTCAATATAAATACGCTGAAATTTTAATATTAAAAGTCAAAATTTAAACAAAATTAAATTTTTATTAAAAGAATTTTTATTTTTAATACTCTTGTAATTTTAATAAATTAATAAAAATTTCATTAAAAAATGAAAATTTTTCGAAAAACGTAATTTAGGTCTCCATTGGGCAGATTTGCACCTAGAGGGTTAACAAGTTGAGGAGGTTCATATTTTATGTATATAAAAAAGTGTGCCCAAAAAAAAACAAATCGGTGAATTCGATTTGGCAAGCAAATCATTCTTATATGGAATGATTCAAATTAAAAGAATAGTAAATTTTAATTAATCAAATTTATTTTATAAAAATTAATCATACTTCAAATAAGAAACAAACTTTTTATCTCGTGAATCCCAATTTAGGTAAACCTGATCCGTCCAAATTAGACCTATAATACGTCTTTCGGGTATTTTTCAGTCAATTTTGCAGTTTTTTGGTAATCTATTAATAAAACTCATTACAAAAGTATTAAAAATAGTTTCAAATTGAAGATTTTTTTTTCAAGAATTCACCTCCGAATGGCTAAACTTCAAAATTTCGCTCATTTCTTCTTGATGGGACAAAATAGCAAATATCTCTAATTCAACAACATTTATAAATATTATAATGTTGAATCTAATGATCATATGAGAGCTGTAACTATTACACCTACAACATGTCGTTCAGGCTGGTATAGCTCTGACAAATAAGACGATGCTTGATAAAAGTTACATAAATTAAAAATAATAAAGTAAAAAAAAAATCATAAAGAATTATCTCTTTAGGGCTGGTATTGCTCCTCAAGGTCGATAATTCATGCCCTTAACTTAAACAATAATCCAAAATAATTATTATATAAATGATAAAGAGTTTTTTTACTGTTTAGTACAAAATAAAGAAAAATATGAATTAGCTGAAATATTAGCAAATATTTTTTTTAATTTAGGTAAAGTTAAGGCAGGGTGCTACTTGGCGCGCTCGGTATTTTAGTGAACATTTTTTTACAGGAAAACGGGAAGAGATAATGAAAAAATTTTTTTGCGATGAATAAATACACTAAAAAAGTATGTAAAAAATTTTTTTGAATTAGTTTTTTATATTTTTTTTGTATCGAACTTTAATTTGAAGTTGACGCGTCAATATTGGATGGTACGAATGATAACTAAAGTTTGCAGCACCTAGAAAAAAGAAAAAAAAAGATTTATAATTAGATTTATATGAGTATAGTTATCGCGTGAACTAAAATTTTTAAATTTTTTATTATTTCTATTTATCGTTCACATCTTTCAAATATTTATTAATGATGGATTATATAGCGACGAATACTGAACAAATTAATTGTATTCAAACAACTTCTGTCTCTTTCCCTGCTGTACGTGGAAGCTTTTAAAAAGAGACAGAAGTTATTTGAATACAATTAATTTGTTCAGTATTCGTCGCTATATAATCCATCATTAATAAAATTTTTAAGTTTGGCCAAAAAAATTTTAGTTTACGCAATAACTATACTCATACTAATTATAAATCTTTTTTTCTCTTTTTTTTAGGTGCTGCCAAACTTTAGTTATCAATCGTACCATCAGCTCTTTCCGATTAAAACGGGTCAACTTCAGATTAAAGTTCCGTACAAAAAGAAAAATAAAAATTAATTTAAAAAATTTTTTTTAAATACTCTTTTTGTGTACTTATTCACCTCAAAAAAATTTTTCCATAATCTCTTACTGTTTTCTTTAAACGAATTTTAAATTTTAACTCAAACAACGAGCGCGCGAAGTAGCACCCTGCCTTAAATGATATTGAACGTTATCCAATAAAAAAAAATATTGTGACAACGAATGACAAAGGAGTCAAAGAAATTAATGAAGTGGATCATGAATATAATTATTATTATTATTTATTGATACCAGTAATACAAATATACAATATATACATACCATGTAAATACAAATTGAACATAATGTACCATGCAGGAATTGTCAAATCAATCCGTGTGCGTGTTCATTTCATAAGAAAATGAAATTAGTTAATTTTACTGAATCATGGTCACCAAATCCAAAACTCATTAACAGAATACCAAAATACTTATTTAATTATGATTCTAATTCATTAAAAAAAAATTAATTTAATTTTAAGTGATTGAATTGAATGAAATGCTTTATATGCAAATTGCAAATAAAATGATAGCAAAAAATTTGTAAATTATTGTTGCTATTTAAAAAAATTATAATTTAAAAAAGGAAATTTATATATTAAATGAAATATACTACACTGAGAAAATTATATAATTGTGGCAATGATACCATATACAGGAAACCCTCCGTATTCGTGGGTAATCGTATTCGCGGATTCAAATATACGCGATTCTTCAAAATATACCGGGATTCTTTTTTCGCGGATTTGAATTTGGTTTTACGCGGTTTTGTAGCAATGTTCACAATTAAGTATTAATTTTTTTTTTCACAAGATTTTTGGTTAAAAACATTATAAAAATTTCCTATTTGGCTAATTAAAATAAATTAAAAACAATTATTAATTTTTTTTACAAGATTCTGCGAAAAAGCAGTGCATGTATACGAAGAATTATATAGAGATATGATCCGTACAGCTAAACAGAAGACCCTTACATTCTTTTGAGATCAATGTTAAAACTCCACCACCTCTAGTTTTTCCACCTTTAGGATCTCTATCACATCTGTAAGTGTTATAATCTATATTACCAAACATACGTGATGTATCTTTGTCTTTACACCAAGTTTCAGTGAGAAGTATAACATCATATTTAATTACTGATAAATTAATATTCTCAATTAATTCATCGTATTTATTGACGATACTCTGTACGTTTTGGTAATAGAAATTATAACATTTGCTATTATTTGTATTTGATTTTTTATTTTTTATGATTTTTTTTTTGTGATGTGAGGATTGGCTTGATGAGTTTTTTGAATAAGAATGTTTTTTATTATCTTTATTATTATTTATTTGATTATTTTCTATGTTTACATGTTTATTTACCTTTAAATTTTTATGAATAATCTTTTCAGTGCGATCTTTGGATGAAATTTTATATTAATATATATTAATTGGTTCAGCATTCTTCTTTGATGTGGTTGAATGAGTTGATGATTGTTTTTAATGATTAGATTTATTAGAGGAAAAAGAGCTATTAGATTCTGATTTATTATATTCATGGCCAGAAATTTCTTCTTCATCAGAGAATTCATGTATTTCAATAAGAATAGGACATGAATTTATGTACTTTATTCGAATATTATCTTCCCCATTTTCTCTTCTTGTTTTTAAGTCTAATCTTACTTGTTTTTCAAGTTTTTGCTGAGCTAAAGTTTTATCGTTTGTGATAAAAATATTTTCTTTCGAATCAACAATTATTTGTCTTGATTTTTTTAGAAGATTATATGCATTAAACTTGGTATTAAATATCAATTTTAAAGGCATAGGTTTATCTTTGTTAAAGTCGCCGATTCTTTTGATTCTAAAGTTATTACTTTTTATATTATATTTATTTAGTAAATTTTTTATGAATTCTAGGTCTTTTTTAAATTCACTATGATCTTTTAAGTTAAAAATCATAACATTCTTTTCTTTCAATTTTCGTAGATTGATTTCTGCTATTACCTCTTGCACGTTGCATTCATTGCTAGAATTTTTATTTTCTAAGTCTTTTAAGCGATTTTCTATTACAGGTATTTATTCAGAAATTTTCTTGTGCTCTGCTTTTATTAAATTCATATCATCTGCATGCTTATTTAGTTTTTCAGTAGCAGTATTTAATATAACTACAGAAGTATTAAATTTATGTATCATTTCAGTAAGGCCATTGTTTAAGTTGTTGTTTGTGGAGCATTCATTGCATCTATATAGTAATTTAGGCGTAGATTTTAGCGCAACTTTTTCTTCAGAGGCTGTAATTTCAGCACAATTTTTATTTTTAGTGTCTGCATGAAAATATTCAGAGCATGCTAAAAATTTAACATATGTATCATTTTGGTATATAGTCTCTTCACATATTTTACATGATGCCATTTTGTAAACAAACACATGAGGTTAGAAAAACTACAATGTTGAATCTGCGTATTTTTATGCACTTATTTATTTATTTGTAAATATTTATATTATTTTTTATAAAACTAAAACTTGTGAATCAGAGCTGACAAAAATTTTATTTATTTAAATTAATTTAAAATTATTTTTTATTAAAAAAATTGAGACACAAAAATTTTTGTTTATCTGTAAGCGATACCAGTGCCCCTGGTATATTTAATTTTATTGTTTTTTTTTTTCAAAATATTTATTTTTTGGGTATATGAAGAAACTCACATATATTTAATTGGGAATAATTATTATGAGTTCTTTTAAGGATTTTTAAAGATTTGAATTTTTATTATTGTTATCTTTGGTTCTTTTGTTAATTTTTTTTTCGCTCGCACGCTTTCGTTCGTTATCAATTATCGATACCGTAATCCTAATCTAATCTAATCTAATCGCATATTTATTATAGAGAAATAACGAGCGCTCGCCGATCATCATTGTTATTGAATTTTATATTCTCGGAAATCTTTAAAAGAATTTATAATAAATTAGGTAAAAATACACAATTAATATGCATATAATTGTCACGATTACAGAACAATATTGTCCTGATGACATAATATCATCAGGGTGATTATATGTATAATCGTACAAATATGATTATATGATATCATTGTCACAATTATATAATTTTCTCAGTATAGCATTCGATTCATATTTTCTTGATAAATTTATTTTTATGAATGTCTTATCGCATATAATAATTATCGTTTTTACTAGGTAAAAAGACCATTAAGAATATTTTGTTATTGTTAATGAGGAACCATAGTGCCAATTACTTGGCAGCCTTTTTTTTTTTGTTTTTGCATAGTTTTTATGTTTTTACAAAACTTTTCTTTATTGAATTTTAGACCCTGTAAAAATAAATCATTCAAATATTAACGTATCTGCTAATATGACTGGTACTGAAGGTATGTAAAATTTTTTCTTAATATTTTTGCACAATAGATAAATTAGTTTAAATAAAAAATTTTTTGCAATTTTTTGCAATTTTTTGCAGATATAAATTTTACTAATAATTCAAATGACACTAAAATGATTGATAATTCTGTAAAAACTATTAATGATGATAAAAGTGCTAATAAGGTGGCCTTAGATTTATGTTTAAAGCATACGGATCTCAATAGTTCTACTTGTGTGAAAACGAATAATAACCAACAAAACCATCAAATGAAGGAGACATCACAAAAAAATACATCAACAGTATTTAGCATGGCAAAAATTGCAAAAGAAAAAAGTGATTTAGAAAAGCTTAAAGAAGAATTATAAATTCCAAAAATAGAAAAAGAAATAAATAACATTGAAGAGAGGTTAAGACAAATTGAGGAAACAAATATTTTAAAGGCAAATCAAGAAGAAGCGAAAAAAAGGGAAAAACTTGATAATGAAGCTTTGAAGCAAAAAAAGCAGCAAGAAATTTTAGTTCAAAAAAATTTGAAAAGGAAAACAAAAACTAAAGCATCTGCCAAAAAAAAACCAAACGAATTAGCAAAAAAAATTAGACAACAAGTTCAAATCCAATTAAGGGGTCGGTAAGGTAGAACAGTTACCGACATTAGTTTTTTGGAAATAATTAATTTTGTTATTCATGTAAAAATTTGAATTTTATTTTATTCACTTCGTAATTAAATTCTGCGTCGATTAAAAAAAAAAATAACTAAATAGCTCAAAATTTACTAGGAATGGATGAAATAAAATTCAAATTTTTATAATAAAAACAAAATTAATTATTTCCAAAAAATTAATGTCGGTAACAGTTCTTCCTTACCAATCCGTTAAAAAAGATAAAAAACAAGCGAAAGATTTAAGACAACCCTTAAATATACCTATTATTTAAAAATAAAAAATATAGGTGTGTATTTAAAACTCTTCTTCTTTTAATTAATTTATTTTAATTACCTTTTTGTTTGTAATATTTTCCACTTAAAATGTTTAGATGTATACATACGGAATTTTGTAATCAATAAAAATTATTTTGAAACTTTAACCAAGTACCAGTATACATTTTTTCATTCTATTGACATTTTAATAAAAGATTTGCAACTCCTAATTTCACGTTATTTTTTTCATATTTTTTATTATACTGATTAAATATTAATAATTAATTTTGTGAATCTATACAATTATTTAATTTTATTAAAAAAAGGAATTACATATTTATATTTTTTTGATATAAAGCACATTTTGTACTCCAAATGCTCTCAATATAACAATTCCTCCTTAGTCCACGTGCTAGATTTCTGGAACACTCTCCCTGAACATATCCGTCTTGCTCCTACCATAGATTCAATTAAGCATATATGCTAAATATTATAATATTTATCAGTATCTTCTGCAAAAAGACTCCTCCTCCTCTCTCTCATTAATTTTCATATAAACTTCAGTAAATTTTCTACCCACTTTCAGATTACTTCCTACCTCTCCCCTCCCTTTTATCAGTATTCCCTATTCTATTTTCCTATAATTATGCTAAGTAATCACGGGTCCCCTGAATGAGCGCCAACCTGACATGCGATTCCAGATTTCAAAGAATTCTTTTAATATACACTTACCTGAACTAGAAAAAGTGAATTTTGAAATAATTGACCAGGCGCTTTTTGAAAAAAGCTCAAAACTGAGCTTTTCTAGGCTGCCTGTTCTTCTTTATTATCCCACCTCTTCTAGATATGCTCAAAAATTTTTAATCAATCATAAGTATTAAAAAAAAACTTATAAAGACTCTATAAAACCAAGTAATTTTTTTTTTTAACGATTTTAGTTCTTGGTTTTCGCTTGCGGTCACTTACCGGGGATGTCACCCTACACCTAATAGGGTAAAATTATATTTAAAAAAAAACATTTTCTGAAACTGGCACCTGATCCCTCTTATAAGGAACCCCAAGAATTAAGGTTATATTACTTTTTAAATATGGCATTCAGGAACTAACATTGCAATAAAGAACCTTTAAGGCTAGGGTTATTCTTTTTTTTTTTTAAAGGTTAAAATGAGATATTTTTACCTTTATTATATCCGTCTTGAGAGTGACTTCGTTTATAAATATTTTACACTACGCGTTTCAGAATTGAAAATTCCATCATCAGGTGTATTATTTGCCAGATGTTAAAAAATAAATATAATGATTAAAATTTCTAAAAAGTAATTATTTTTTAATTTTAAGTTCTTTTTCTTTGATTTTTTCTTATATACACTATATTGCACTTGTTATCACTATTATTATTCATATTTTACACGGCTTTTATTTATTTTATTTTACTTTAATTTTAGAAAATTAAAAATCTCAAGACGGATATAACAAAGGTAAAAATATCTCATTTTAATTAAGGTGACTTGGATATTCAAATTCATTATGAATACTTCAATTAAAAGGTTACTTAAGACCAATATGCAGCATGGCTATTAACTAAAAAATTTTATCTCTGGGATTTTCAAACAATTGTGCTACTATTTTGGCAGAGAAGAGTAAATTTTCCATTTAATTCAACATTTATCTTGACCGATAATTCAGAAAAAATTATTCACCGATACCCTTGGATGTTTGGGGTCAAATACCCCATATATTAGTAAATATTAAAAAGCAAATTTGTAATTTAAATTAATTAATAAGTAGCACATTTTTAGCTAAAGGAACAAAAAAAAAAAGGATGGCTCAGATTGAAACTTTAATATCATCTGAGGCGAATCCATTTCTTCCTCAGATGGTAAACTGCTTTCTAGATCATTCTTTTTTTACTCCCGAAAACTGTATTCGACCCGCTAAGAAGAAAAAATGTTATTAATGTTGAAAAAGAGTAATATATTTTTTGAAAAACGATAAAATTTAATAATATGAAAATAATAAATAATTAAATAATAAAAAAACTGCAGCATATCTTAACTCAGACTACTCATTATTTATAATGACTAACTAGTATAATTACTTGCACTTTAAATCATAAAGAGAGAAATTTATTTAAATTTAAATTTTGTAAATTAAGTATCCAATAATATTGAATAAAGTAGGTTTATTAAATAATACATTTTATCTTGATTTTCTTACTTTTCTTAAGTTTATAACCACAATGACTAGATTTCTTCATTTTACTTTAGAAAATTCAATAAGAATTAAATTATTCATTGAAATTTCAATAGTAGGTAATGATCAAAGTATTAGTACGTGTTATATAGCTCTAGAATATATATATATAGAGCAAAATTGTAATATAATTGTACAAATCATTACTTGCATAATAATTAAGATAAAATATTCAAGATATACAATCAATAAATTGTTTTATTAAATAATGAAAGTAAGATTTTTAAAGAATAATATTACTTTCCTTGAATGCTTAAGTAAAAGCAAACACTAAAATTTTATGTATGAAAGAAACTACTTATAATATTAATTATTGGTCACGGATGCAAAAAATTAGCTATTTGTAAAACAAGGAACCAAAAATATAGGTTTTAACCTTCTTTAAAGTTGTAAGCATGAATCTTAAGTTATTAACCTGTAGTTAATTAATTTACAATTTTTAAATAAATCAATTTTTAAAGTATATACCTATTTTTAAATTAATTACCAATATCCCTGAATAAAAGATTTTAATTTCATTTTTAAATACATATACACTTTTAAATTTAATGTTAATAATAGATACAGATTTTTAATTAAGCTGTATAAAGCTCAGACTTATACTGAAAATAATGGTGTTTTGATAATGAAAATAATTGATTTTGATGATGAAAATAATTGTGTAGCTCTGTTCCGAATTTCCAAGGTCTGGGAGGAAGATCGGTGTTCCTCGTTGTAATGAAAAAATATATATATGCTATACGTTTCCTTGTAATTCAAATGTTTATAGAGAAAAGAAAAACCTCTTTGGTTATCTCGACGAATACTCTTCAAGGGCCCGAATTTTTGCGGTTCAGTGGCCAATTTCTGGAATGGGGTTCGGATAAACCTTTTGTCCGACAGGTATGAAGTGTACAAGTTCTAATGAACCCAATACCGTCATCAATATAGGATTTCTCTAAAAATTCCTTCTGCTTAGGATAGACGAACCAGTGCCGACCTATAAAACTTATTTTTTTAAATTTCATTTTTGCAGCAATTTAAAAATTTATGATTTTAAGCCAAAAATGTCCATTCGGTTAATTAAATTCAGTTAATTAGAGTCAGTCTCGGACCCCTCTGTACTCACTACTGCGATCATATGCTCACCAGAGCTTCATACCAACCACATTTCTGCCACTAGCAGCTGATCTTAAGCCCGACTCTTCAGAGCTATCAATTTTCAGGGCTAGTTACTTCAGCCAGGTTAGTAGTTACACTCTCCTTAGCGGATTTAAACTTCCAAAGCCACCATTCTGCTGTCTTAAGCAACCAACACCTTTCATAATATCCCATAAGCATCGTTTGGGTGCTTAAATCAGCATATGGTTCATTCTACAATAGATTTTAAAAAGGCAGGTTCTTTGTATAAAAAAAGTAGAAGTTTCAAAGAAAAATTAAATAATATTAACTGACTCTCATAAATATAATACATACTTATAATAAATTTTCAAATAATTGAATACTTCAATCCTAATTTGAATAATAAAATAATGTAAGATGATAAAAAATATATTTTTAAAGTACATAAAAATAAAAAAATAAATTTATAAAAAATAAATGAAACAAAAAATATAAATAAACATGATATTATATATTAAAACCACAAAAATATACTACAATACCATACAGATCAAAGAATTATTGGTAATTGCTTTTTCGTTATTCAGACCATTGACTTTTGATAGCTTTATATTTTATACTAAAGGTATATATATTTATATATTAGACCGATACTTAAAAAAAAAAAAAAATTATTTCTTAACTTCCAATTCTATTCAGAAGTAGTATAAATATTTCAAGAAATCCATTTTTTTAGAAAATAGAAACTGTAAATCATTTTATTAATTTCTTAATATTTCTTTAAAATATGTGGGATGTTTTGCAGCGAATTTTTGGTCCTATATATTAAGTTATAAATACTTAAGAGCAATTAAATGAGCTATAAAGGAGATCTTACATTTGACATTATAAGTGACATCTTACAAGTGACACCTAAATTAATCAAAAATCCATAAGATTTCATTTTTTAACTACCAGGCTAATATTTATATATAAAATCGAATTTACAAAATCATACAAATATAATTTTGACCATAAATATTTTCTAAAAAAACATTATTATTATTGTTTTAGTTTATTACCGTACGAATGGAATAATAAAGTATACGACACAAAAATTAGTTAAATATTAATAAAAATATTTTATTAGTTCGTTTATTATAAAATATTTAAGTATAGAATGTAAAAATTAATTATTTTATATTTGCATACATATTGTGTTGTATAAATATTTTAATTTTAGCATGGAACATGTTCATAGAGAGGGGTACTTGAAAAAGGCTCCAAATGCAGAGGAAGGGAGAGGGTCAAGTGGACTTGGAATAATTTCGACTAAGAATAATTCGGGTTTAATGTAGGGAATAACAAGATAATTATATAAATCAAAATGTCTGTGTTAAGTAACAAACCAGTAGAGGGACGTTCAAAAAATAAGTATCACGAATTTTATGAAAAAACCCATCCAGGCGAAGGCAAAATGACACTATTTTTAGTAACTTTAATGTTGTTTCGATAGGACCGTAACATTTTTGTTTAACTCTGCATGCGTGTTTTGCGTGACGTATTTTTTGAACTGCCCCTCGTAAGTTTTTTTTTAATATTTGAGCAAAATAATTAAACGAAAATTGAAAATTAGTGTAAATATATAAATGTTGGATTTATCATATAAGAATGTTGCATTCAATTATTTTTCGCCTTAGTAAATGCTTATTTTCAGGGTTCAAAAATTAAAAAAAAATTTTTAGTTTAAATTTAGAAAACTAATTAATTAAACAAATTTTGAAAAGCATGAGAAAAAAAAATGTTAAAGTACTTTCAGATAAATTTAAAATCTCGTTCTTTTATTTATTTATTGAAATAAAAGCTTTTAAAGTCATATCGTAGTAATCATTATTTTTAAATCTCAAACAATTTAAATATTTATTCTTGTGTAAGCTTTTTTTCTCAATAAATCTTTAAGAAATAAAGTGATTCTTAAATTACAAGATTATGATTTATTAAAAAAAAAAAAAAAACTAAAAAATTACCTTTAAGTGAAGATCTACAAGTGTTTTATTTTTACTCGATAAAAGATAATGCCAGTAATTAAAAAGATTAAAAAGAGACAAATAAAAAACTAAAAGTAATAAGATTAAAGTTATGGAAAACTAAAAAAATAATACATTAAAATCACTTTACGTTTTTTTTTATCTAGTAAGTTCTTTTTGCACCTAGCTTTAATTTTTTTAGTACACTGATAGCTTGCATTGCTTGAGTTTCGTTTAGATAAAAAGACTTGAGGTATGTAAGGTACATTAGAAATAAATAAACAAACATTTATAATTTAACGATTCACAAAAATTTTGCCAGTTTAGTAGAACTTACTAAAGCCAATTAAACCATAAAAAGTAGTTCCGAAACATCTTGATTATCAAGATAATGGAACCTACTAATCATAAGAAACATTAGGAAATCTTTGAATGGTCTATCCAGCATCCAATATAAAATTTTATAAGTAAGAGATAATTTCATTGTAAGCCCCGTCTGTGACTTCATTTTTTAAATTAGAACAATATCATATTGCTACACACATTATTAAATACTACAAGGTTTCAGAATAAAAAATCTATCTTTATTATTTGCATTTTTTTTATGTAAGACTTTCAAAATTTCAACTTGTAATTGAAACTTATTTCTTAAAAGTTAATTTACTTTCTGTAAATAACTAGCTTAATGAAAATAATTGAAATAATGACAACCTTTACGAGCAAGTTAAAAAAAAATTATTTAAATACTCTCCTTGCCATCGAGCGATACAAGAAATTTTGAATATTAATATTCATTATTAGTTATTTAGCTTAATGAAAATTTTATTTAAGTTGGTTAGTTATGAAAAATCTCTAGTAAAACAGAAAGTTTTTATAAAATATGTACACGGAAAAAAATTCTAAGTTGTATTGACAAATAACTTTGTTGAAATATGCCAACAAAGTATTTGTTGAATTGTCATAGTTACTTAGTTGATTCAAACAGAGTGAAAATTTTGTTTAAAAAAAATTATTTTTTTATTATTTTTTTTTTTTTTTTTCTATTGATTATTTATTTTTGATAATTATTTTTTTTATATTTATTTAGGGTATTTTTTTTTATTAATAATTTTTTTTTTGTTAATTATTTTTTTTATATTTATTTATGTACTTATATATTTGGGTCAATATTTGTGAACTGTATATGACTTTGCATGGGTGGGTCTATCAATGTACTCCAAAGTATGTTTGGTCGAAAGTATATATAAAAAAAATAATTTTCCCCAATTTTTAGCTTTTTAGATCCAATCCTCTATTTTTTACAGCGATTTTTGTTTTTTTCAATTTTTTGAAATTTTTAATTTTTGAGAAATTTATGTTCATTAATTTTTCTCGCAAACGCGCACTTTACAATAAAATTTTTTTTCCTTATAGTACCCCATAGGAAATTTCCCGTAGAATTCGATTCTGGGGTCCAAATTTTTTTTTGAACTGCGCATGCGCGAGAAAATCAACTTTCTTGCTTTGCCTTTTCTAGCTTATATGCCTCAGCTGCAGACAGCTCAATTTTCATCCTGTTGGTCTCAAATTGTAGGTTTTTTCATATACTTTCAGCATATGAAATCATTTTTTTGGGTAAATTTATTTTAAAAGCACTAAAATTGAAAAATAGCGATTTTAAAAAAATCATTTTTCACAAATTTTGAATTTTCCGCCAAGTCACGTGACCAAATGAAAATCTGACTGAAAATTCGGATTTAGCGGAAAATTTTACATAAGGACACCAATTTTCGTCTTATTTCATTAAATAGTTTCTAAGATATCCCATTTTAAAGATAAAGATTAAAATTGACTTTTTTTAAAAAACCCTAAAAATGGGACTCTGACTTGAATTATCATATCTGTTAAACAAATAATTATAAAAAGACGAGTAAAAATTTTTTGGAAACTAAGGGCTTGTAAAAAATTTTTGAGACCTATAGAACTCGTTTCTTTTAAAAATTAGAATTTTGGCAGCAATTTCAAAATTGGTCATTTTTGGGTAGGAATAGGGATTTGGTTTATTGGCTATCGGCATGAGAGATTTACCGACAAATAATTGCAGTGTACGGTAACTGAATGGTAACACTTATACCAAAAAAATGAGACCAATTGGAAGTATTTTGGTTAACTGTCAAGTTTGCAGCTTTGTATTAAAGATTACAAAAAAATCCTATTTGATAACATTGTGGTATTTTGTAGTTATTTAGTATTTTGCTATTTCTTTTATTTCTATAGCGTTACGGAAACATCCAAAACTTTTTCCAAAAAGGGGGTTTTTTGTAAAATTTCTCGAGGAATCCGAAAATTTCGTCAAAATTTTCATTAGGTAACTAGAAAATTCGGAAAATTGAAAATAAGATAGAATAGCTACAAAATACAACAATGTTATAAAATAGGATTTTTTTTCATAATCTTTAATACAAAGCTGCAACCTCGCCAGCTAACCAAAATACTTCCAATTGGTCTTCTTTTTTCGGTATACATATCAACATTTATTTACCGTACACCACATTTATTTGTTGTTAATTCTCTCATGACGATAGTCAATAAACCAAATCCCTATTCTTACCCAAAAATGACCAATTTTTAAATTGCTGCCAAAATTCTAATTTTTAAAAGAAACGAGTTCTATAGGTCTCAAAAATGTTTTACAAGCCCTTAGTTTCCAAAAAATTTTTACTCGTCTTTTTATAATTATTTGTTTAACAGATATGATAATTCAAGTCAGAGTCCCATTTTTAGGGTTTTTTAAAAAAAGTCAATTTTAATCTTTATCTTTAAAATGGGATATCTTAGAAACTATTTAATGAAATAAGACGAAAATTGGTGTCCTTATGTAAAATTTTCCGCTAAATCCGAATTTTCAGTCAGATTTTCATTTGGTCACGTGACTTGGCGGAAAATTCAAAATTTGTGAAAAATGATTTTTTTAAAATCGCTATTTTTCAATTTTAGTGCTTTTAAAATAAATTTACCCAAAAAAATGATTTCATATGCTGAAAGTATATGAAAAAACCTACAATTTGAGACCAACAGGATGAAAATTGAGCTGTCTGCAGCTGAGGCATATAAGCTAGAAAAGGCAAAGCAAGAAAGTTGATTTTCTCGCGCATGCGCAGTTCAAAAAAAAATTTGGACCCCAGAATCGAATTCTACGGGAAATTTCCTATGGGGTACTTTAAGGAAAAAAAATTTTATTGTAAAGTGCGCGTTTGCGAGAAAAATTAATGAACATAAATTTCTCAAAAATTAAAAATTTCAAAAAATTGAAGAAAACAAAAATCGCTGTAAAAAATAGAGGATCGGATCTAAAAAGCTAAAAATTGGAGAAAATTATTTTTTTTATATATACTTTCGACCAAACATACTTTGGAGTACATTCTGAGACTCGAAAATCCAAACTGTATACACTTCACAAATATTGACCCATTTATTAATTTAAAATCTGTTAAAAAAAAATCGAAGAAAAATTTTGACTGCTACTGGGATCGAACTGAGTCCGCCGGCTTCCGAGACAGCGTGATTATCCATTCTGCTAACAGGACACTTGTATTTAATAAAAAAATTTTAAGTACTATATGTTACAGATAATAATTTTCGAAATTATATGCAGAGTAAATTATGCATACCCAGCGAAATGCATATTTAAAAATAATAGTTAAAACTATCATAAATAATTTTTAGGAAATTCCATTTCTTTATAATAATAATAATGAATAATAATATAAACAAAAGCGCGCTGCTGAAGAACAGGTTTCAACTTGTCGCCGGCCGCGGTGTTAAATACATAAAAGGATAGAAAGAGAAAGAATGAATAAATATTTTAATATAAAAGAAAAAGCATTGACCTAACTATAAAAATTAATCATATTAATGTTGTAGGTTGTTGGTTTATCTAACACTATGTTGATTCAACAAAGATTTAAGTGGTTAACTTAACGATTTTAATTTTGCTTGAATCAACAAAGTATTTGTTGGTCTAATGTTTTTATTTGACAATTCAACGTTTAATCTTTCCATTCAACAAACTTACAATACTAATCATATTTCAGTAACGTAATACGTTTAGTTTGTCTTATATTTTTTTTACGTGTAATTTACAAAAAATGTTGTATTTAAAAAAGTTTTTTATTAATTAATATTAGTCTTTTTAAACTTGAATTTCAAAAGTATAAGTTAGTACATACCTACGTAAAAAGATTAAGCTTACCAATAAGCTTCATTTTGGGTAAGCTTACTCGTAAGCTTAATTAACCAAAGAAAGCTTAATTATTAAACATTAATTCTTTTCTGGGTATAACCAAAAATTCTTTTAGGTTTAGTGTGTAAACTTTCATTTTTATTGATTTTTTGTCATTTTTAGGCTAAAACTAACCCTAAAATGGCTCATTTTGAATTGTGAAACTTATTAAATATCCACGTTAAACATTTTTATCAGTTTCAATCGATTAAAATAGATTATATCTGAACAAGAATTAAAAAACGTGAACAAATACTAAAAACTGCCTATTTTTTCCAAAATGGCAAAAAAATATGTCTTTCAGTGAATTTCGTGTTTCTGGGTCCTAAATTTCTTAATCTTCATACCTTACTCCACCACTGGGTGCTTCCGCGCAGGATATTTTGAAATTAAGATTTTTTAACCATATATTTTATATATTTTTTTTCTATATATTTTTTTACAATAATTTTAAAATAAAAAAGTCAACTCTTTTCAGTATTTAGTACAAGAATAAATAAAAAATTTTTTTAAATGTTTATTTGTTTAAACAAAACCGACTTGTTAAATTTTAAAAAATTTTGGATCATAAAAGTCTGAGTTCCTAGATTTGGGAACTTAGATCAAAATTCTGCTTTGCTCTTAAATTCTAGGCAGAGTGTTTTCACATCATGAAAATTTTTTCGCTAAACCTCTTCAGTAATGATTTGCAGTTAATTGTTTATAAAAAAAATGTTAAAAATGCTCTAAAATTTATAAAAAAATAGCTATAACTCATTACTGAACAGGTTTAAAATTTTTCACGTTACTTCCCCCTAGAATTGGGTGATCTTTAATATCAGCAAAGCAGAATTTTTATCCAAGTTGCCCAGATCTGAAAACTCAGACTTTTTTGACACAGATATTTCAAAAATTTAACAAAAATAAACATTAAATATTTTTTTTTGTATTTTTGTACCAAATACTGAAAAGCATTGACTTTTTAATTAAAAAATTATTATAAATAAATATATGGTTAAAAAATCTTAATTTCAAAATGTGCTGCGCAAAAACACTTAAACTAACATTCGAGCCAATAAAATCTAATAGTGCTAAGATTTCGTAATTTAAAATTTTTTTTTATTATTTCTAAATAAAAAAAAAATCTGTTGTATTTTTAAACAATAAATAAAATTGAAATTTTGTCTAAGGCAAAGAATCCTCTTTGAAATTATATTTAGAACTGTCGATATAAAAGTAACAATTTTACTTTTTTTCTTTTTTTTTAATTCAGCCTTTAATTACTTTGGTTCATTAAACTTTTTGTCTAACTTTTAGTTTTTTTATAAATACAAAACTTTCATTAAATAGTAAATAATTTCTTTATTTATTTATTTTTAATTTAATAATTTACTCAAAGTTTTAACAATTTTTGTTTAAAATTTTATTATATAAAAGCTTTCTAAACTAATTTAATCAAAATAACAATTAAATTAATACAATTAAAAAAAGAAAAAATTATAACTGAGATGTTTTATAAAAAATTCAGATACAAAACCACATTAACGGAAAAGCATTAGCTTATAATATATATATTCCGGATGTAATAATTTCCGATGATAATCATATACCAATTGATCATATTTCCGATATTGATGCTCATTATATATGCATTTTGATTACATTTACAATAATATGAATGACTTGCTAAAGTGTGATTATAAACTGTTACGTGTTTGTATAGATAAATCAAAATTTTAACCAATGTGACAGAAAATGTATTAAATGTGTAAAAATATATTCTGCTCAGTAATTTTTTATTTTAATGGCAATTTTCATGAATTTAATACACTGAAAAAAAGTTGAAGTAATTTTTTGTTTAGAAACTTTATACGAGAATACAGGGTTTTTTTTGGAGCTTATAATATGCAAAGAATGTATAAAAATTGGTTAAAAAAGTATTCTTACATTCTGTGAGTATTAGTTTCTGAAATGTTTAAAACTCATTGAAAAATATAAATAGAGGAACGGTATTTTTAACATGGAACATGTTTATAGGGAGGGAGGTACCCTGGAAATCTGAAAATCAAGGGTGGGGGGTCAAATGTGCCATATTTAGGGGAGGAGAATCGTATGTTACGTGCTTTCTCTCCGCTGACGAGAAAAATATTTTTATTTTAGTTTCCCATTTCTGTTAACGATACAATTGGTGCCGTAGGTAGTAATTTTTTCCAATGTACAAAATTTATAATATTTTAGTGTAACTTGAATATCCCATGTATTTAAACTTTATCCTCAATAAAAACTTTTTAAAATGAAATGAACGTAAAAAACTAAATATTTAGCGAAAAAAATTATTATTTCAAGCAAGAGATTAGCAACTCTTAAACACGTAGCTGTTATCACTAGATGTTTAAAAAACTATTTTATCATTATTTTTCTCAATATAGATAAATTTTATTTATAAAATGTATATTTACATTTCGCTGACTAAACTTAAATATATTTTAAATCTGCTATTTATATACGTATTTATTTTAAATTATTTATGTTTTAAAAAGTTTAAAGTTGTATTTAAAATTCTGAGTATTAAGTTACTTAGAACTGTATAAAGTTAGAAATCATGTATTCTGGGATAAGTAGAAAATTTTAAACATTCAATAGTACATCAATAAATTATAAAGTACAACATTTTTTTTCATATTAAATTTTTATGATTAATTCTCACTATATAATACTTATTTTTTAATTTAGGTTCCTCAAAGAAGAATCTTTGTTATTGCTAAAATTTTGATTGTTTTTTTTTGCAAATAAGCACGTTTTTTAGATACCGAAAAAATCAATTTTCTACGCCCCGTATGTATGCGTAAGTGTGCGTATTTAACCATTTTCTCGGATTTTTAATTTTAACCATTTTTCATCAAAACATAAAAAAAGTTCTTTTTCTCCATTCATTCAAAGCCTCAGTGCCAATGGTTTGTCAGCATTTTTTTAAATATCAAACGTTATATAACATTGCATACATTTGAATGTATAAAATGAATTATTATAATATCAAAATAACGTGAATTGTTTAATATGATTTAAAGGAAAGCATATAAGCAGTTTACACGAGAGAATTGCTGTTTCAAATTCGATTTGTTCCGCTTGTCATCTTTTGACGTGCATCCTAGAATCTAATCTAGACATATCTTCTTTTAACTCTTTTTTTATATTTAGTATCACTTGCAATCTTGAACAGGAAGTAAATTAATTTGGAATAAATATTGATTAATTTTATTTTTAGTTAAAAATATTCTAAAAATAAAATAAAGGTTGTGGGGTAGAATTTAATTTTAAAAATTTTCATCCATGGTAATTTTCAAAACATTCTTCTTTTCACTTTGATGTACCAAACTGGAGTCTACTGTAAAATCTATTTTTAAAGCGTGCTAGCTCCCTTGTTCTTCATTACACATCCTTTTTCATCAATCCGCGTTACAATAATTCATTTTCAATCTTTTTAAAACAAATTTACAAAAAATAAAATTGATAGATACAATATATATAATTTCTTGTTAAATATTATTGTTTATTAATTATTATTATTGTTAAAAAAGTAATAAATTTTATTTATCATGTTAATCCAATTATAAATATTTATTTATGTAAAATAATTTAATTTAAAAAAAAAATAATTTTATTTATATATTATTTTTCATTATTTTTGTATTTACTCATTCGCATTTTATTCAATTTTACATTTAATAATGTTTAATTCAGCAAAAAAAAGTTCATTTTTATATTCAATCTATTAATTATTATTTTGCTGTTAGCAATAATTTTTTAATATTATTTATTATTATAAAATATGGGTTTCATCCAATTCAGTTGTTTGCAAGAGCAAAATTGATAAAATAACTCTTTCAAATCCTTAAAAGTTGTAATACTAGTGAAATGTGATCAAGAGATTTTTGTTTACTCAATATTTGACATTTTGAGACCCCAAATTCTGAAAAAACGGATACAAAATGTAATTTGGGCCTACGTTCATTCAGGCCTTCGTGTATTGGGAAACAAAACTCCAGAATCCGTAATCCAAGAGTCACGTCTCTCATTGCCTAAAAATCAAAAAAATTAATACAGGTTAATGGGTAAAATGGATCAGAAAATTCTCTACTCCAAAAACTGTATTAACCCAGCGTAGAAAATGCTCTGAAGCATAAATTTATACACATAATTAAATATAAAAAAAAATATAATTAGTTAAACTCTAATGATCGATTAAGATTATTTCTTCATTAAAACTTTATTATAAAATTTTTGATTTATTATTTTTATTAAAATATTGATTTTATATTCAAGCAATTATTTCTTTTTGCTGACTTAAGATTGCTGATATTATATATATATTGAAAAAAATAAAACTTTTTGATAGATGTATAATATAAAATATTGTAAGTTAGGTATTTTATGATGTCTGCAAAGTAAATCTCAAAAATTATGAAAATTCATCAATTTTATGTAACTAATTATTATCTCAATCTTAATAAATTTTTATTTATTAGATTCTAATAGATTTTTATTTTAATTAAAAAAATGAATTATTTAAGATTTCTTATTCAAAAATTTTATATTGGATAATCCATTCAAAATAAGTAAGAAAATATTTCTCAACAATTTTTATATCATTTTCTCCCCCCCCCCTCTCTTAATAATTTAACACAATAAAAAAATAATTCTCCTAATCAAAGTTTGCCATCCTGAACCGGAAAACAGATTTTTAGAGACTTTCAGAAACCTGAAAATTTCTATACCTTCATGCAAAATTTACCCATGCTTAACGCAAAAGTTAACCTATTTTTTATAGCATTCAATATTAACATTTTATGGTTTCATACTTAATTTTCATGTATTTTTCATAAGTGTATAAACAGCTATAATGTATATTTTAAAATATAATACAATAAAACTAAAAAAATAGAAATCCTTTATTTACATGTTAAAATTTTTTAATTCCATAATGCATATAAATTATGCTTCAATATAATATACAGTGTTATCTGGATAAAAAAACTGCAATAATTTCATCTGCTAACAGTATAACTACATAAAGTTTTTTGCGACAACAAAATGAGGAGAAATGACTCGTAAGTTTGCACAAAGTATTTATATTTTAGGTCCTATTAGATTGCGTTAATTAACCAACATCTGTAAAAACGATATTCGGGATACTTTGTTTTGTAAAAAAAATTCTTTTTTAACTTCGCATGAAATTTTCTGCACTTATTTTACACCTAGGCAGGCAAAAAATATTATAAGTCAAAACATTCCGCTTGTCTCTACAGTCAGCAAGATCACAGAAAATAAATAAATGTTTTACAGATTTAAAATTATCAAGACTCTACTGTATATCAATTATATTAAAAATATTTAACTTTTTACAATTATTACTGTGATTAATATAATGTGAAATATTATAAAAAAATTTTTCAAATACATAGGATATTTTATATAATTATAAAATGTTAAAATTAATTTTTTTTAAAGTGATTAATACCTAGAATTTTATATAAATAAAAAATTTTAACAAGAAATAGTAATTACTTGCTTGTTTAAAAGTTTTTAAAAAATTTATAAAAACTTTATAAAATATTTGATTAATTTATTACAAAAATGCACTGTAAAATATATTTTCTTTTTAAATTCATACGGAAGCCACATAGGTAGTATCATGGAGAATTAGAGAGAGGGTGGGTAAATAGTCGAGAGACTTGTTGAGAGACTTGTTGGGCGAGTTGTAATACATTAGAAAATGAACTTTCTACGTTATCGGAAGGTTTTAGAAGTCAAGGAAAATGAATTTCAAAGAGAAAATTTTCAATTTTTCACTCTAAAATATTTTCCGATTTTTCATAATGGCGGACATAAAAAAATATTAAAATGAACATTCTACTTTATCGCGTTTTTGAGGTCGAGAAAAACGAATTTTTAAGGGAGAAAATTTTCAATTTTTCACCCAGAAATATTTTCTGATTTTTCAAGATGACGGACATAAAAAGAATATGAAACTGAAAATTGTACGTTACTGATGGGTTTTTGAGGTTGAAAAAAACGAATTTTAAAAGTAAAATTGAAAATTTTCCCTCTAAAATTCGTTTTAATATTTTTTATGACCGCCATCTTGAAAAATTGGAAAATATTTTAGGGTGAAAAATTGAAAATTTTCCTTCTGAAATTTGTTTTTCTGGACCTCAAAAACCCCGCAATAAAGTAGAATGTTCATTTTAATATTTTTTATTTCCGCCATTTTGAAAAATCGGAAAATATTTCTGGTTGAAAAATTGAAAATTTTCTCCCTTAAATTCGTTTTTCTCGAACTCAAAAACCTTCCGGTAACGTAGAAAGTTCATTTTCTAATGTATACAACTCGCCCAACAACTCACACAACAAGTCTCTCAATAAGTCTCTCGACTATTTACCCACCCTCTCTCTAATTCTCCATGATAATATGTGGCTTCCGTAAATTCAAAACAAGAATAATTTATTTTTTTTTTTTAGTTTTTAATTAAAGTATTTACTAAGAAAACCAGACCTAAAACCTTAAAAAAATAATGATTTTATAATGATACACAAGTTTTGCATGTAGCTGAAGTTTCGACCGTTCGATGAACGAAATTTTTTTTTTAGCTCAAATCAGCTAAAAAGTATATATAATAAATAAATATAGTAAAAATTTCAAAAAATTAAATATGGAGCCGATAGAAACAGATAAAAACCAATAAATCAACCACAATATACAATAAAAAATCATTCTCGCACTTCAAAGGATTTTGAGATCCTTAGATGAGATCTTCACCAACTACTAATTTCTTATGTTGATTGAAATATGTTTTTCAATACTCAAAAAAATTTTGAATATATTTATAGGTGGTAAACTACCTAAAATGCGGCTGCGAATCAAATTACGTAAATATCAAATTTTAGTTTCCAAGCATTTTCAGAACCTTGGAAGGGCATTACCCCGAATTTCTTTTTACGATATTAATCTAATTCTGTGCCAAGACTCCCAAAAAATTTTTGAGCCCATTTTAAGAGGGTTAAGTTGGTCAAATTAAGTCGATTAAAGATTGGTCATTTTTTGAAAAACAGCTTTTTTAGAATTTCCTGGGATCTGACCCCAACTATTGGTTTCTTATATTGATTTAAATATGTTCCTCAAAACTCAAAAAAATTTTGGACATATTCCCAGGTGGTAAACTACCTCAAATGCGGCTGGGATACAAATTACGTAAATAACGTATTTTAGTTTCCAAGCATTTTCAGAACCTTGGCAAGGCATTACCCCGAATTTCTTTTTACGATATTAATCTAATTCTTTGCCAAGACTCCCAAAAAATTTTTGAGAACTTTTTAAGGGGGTTAAGTTGGTCAGATTAAGTCGATTAAAGATTGGTCATTTTTGGAAAATCCGCTTTTCTAAATTTCATGGGATCTGACTCCAACTATTGGTTTCTTATTTTGATTTAAATATGTTCCTCAAAACTCAAAAAAATTTTGGACATATTCCCAGGTGGTAAACTACCTCAAATGCGGCTGCGATACAAATTACGTAAATAACGTATTTTAGTTTCCAAGCATTTTCAGAACCTTGGCAAGGCATTACCCCGAATTTCTTTTTACGATATTAATCTAATTCTTTGCCAAGACTCCCAAAAAATTTTTGAGAACTTTTTAAGGGGGTTAAGTTGGTCAGATTAAGTCGATTAAAGATTGGTCATTTTTGGAAAATCCGCTTTTCTAAATTTCATGGGATCTGACTCCAACTATTGGTTTCTTATTTTGATTTAAATATGTTCCTCAAAACTCAAAAAAATTTTGGACATAATCCCAGGTGGTAAACTACCTCAAATGCGGCTGCGATACAAATTACGTAAATAACGTATTTTAGTTTCCAAGCATTTTCAGAACCTTGGCAAGGCATTACCCCGAATTTCTTTTTACGATATTAATCTAATTCTGTGCCAAGACTCCCAAAAAATTTTTGAGAACTTTTTAAGGGGGTTAAGTTGGTCAAATTAAGTCGATTAAAGATTGGTCATTTTTGGAAAATCCGCTTTTCTGAATTTCATGGGATCTGACTCCAACTATTGGTTTCTTATTTTGAATTAAATATGTTCCTCAAAACTCAAAAAAATTTTGGACATATTCCCAGGTGGTAAACTACCTCAAATGCGGCTGCGATACAAATTACGTAAATAACGTATTTTAGTTTCCAAACATTTTCAGAACCTTAGCAGGGCATTACCCCGAATTTCTTTTTACGATACTAATCTAATTCAGTGCCAAGACTCCCAAAAAATTTTTGAGCCCATTTTAAGGGGGTTAAGTTGGTCAAATTAAGTCGATTAAAGATTGGTCATTTTTGGAAAAACAGCTTTTTTAGAATTTCCTGGGATCTGACCCCAACTATCGGTTTCTTATGTTGATTAAAATATGTTTTTTAATATTCAAAAAAATTTTGAACATATTCCTAGGTGGTAAACTACCTAAAATGCGAATGCGAATCAAATTACGTAAGTATCAAATTTTACTTTCCAAGCATTTTCAGAACCTTGGCAGGGCATTACCCCGAATTTATTTTTACGATATTAATCTAATTCTGTGCCAAGACTCCCAAAAAATTTTTGAGAACTTTTTAAGGGGGTTAAGTTGGTCAAATTAAATCGATTAAAGATTGGTCATTTTTGGAAAATCTGCTTTTCTGAATTTCATGGGATCTGACTCCAACTATTGGTTTCTTATTTCGATTTAAATATGTTCCTCAATACTCAAAAAAATTTTGGACATATTCCCAGGTGGTAAACTACCTCAATTGCGGCTGATATACAAATTACGTAAATAACGTAATTTAGTTTCCAAGCATTTTCAGAACCTTGGCAAGGCATTACCCCGAATTTCTTTTTACGGTATTAATCTAATTCTGTGCCAAGACTACCAAAAAATTTTTGAGAACTTTTTAAGGGGGTTAAGTTGGTCAAATTAAGTCGATTAAAGATTGGTCATTTTTGGAAAATCCGCTTTTCTGAATTTCATGGGATCTGACTCCAACTATTGGTTTCTTATTTTGAATTAAATATGTTCCTCAAAACTCAAAAAAATTTTGGACATATTCCCAGGTGGTAAACTACCTCAAATGCGGCTGCGATACAAATTACGTAAATAACGTATTTTAGTTTCCAAGCATTTTCAGAACCTTGGCAGGGCATTACCCCGAATTTCTTTTTACGATACTAATCTAATTCAGTGCCAAGACTCCCAAAAAATTTTTGAGCCCATTTTAAGGGGGTTAAGTTGGTCAAATTAAGTCGATTAAAGATTGGTCATTTTTGGAAAAACAGCTTTTTTAGAATTTCCTGGGATCTGACCCCAACTATTGGTTTCTTATATTGATTTAAATACGTTCCTCAATAGTCAAAAAAATTTTGGACATATTCCCAGGTGGTAAACTACCTATAATGCGGCTGCGATTCAAATTACGTAAATATCGTATTATAGTTTCCAAGCATTTTCAGAACCTTGCCAGGGCATTACCCCGAATTTCTTTTTCCGATACTAATCTAATTCAGTGCCAAGACTCCCAAAAAATTTTTGAGCCCATTTTAAGGGGGTTAAGTTGGTCAAATTAAGTCGATTAAAGATTGGTCATTTTTGGAATAACAGCTTTTTTAGAATTTCCTGGGATCTGACTCCAACTATTGGTTTCTTATTTTGATTTAAATATGTTCCTCAAAACTCAAAAAAATTTTGGCTATATTCCCAGGTGGTAAACTACCTCAAATGCGGCTGCGATACAAATTACGTAAATATCGTATTTTAGTTTCCAAGCAATTTCAGAACTTTGGCAAGGCATTACCCCGAATTTCTTTTTACCATATTAATCTAATTCTGTGCCAAGACTCCCAAAAAAATTTTAAGCCCATTTTAAGGGGGTTAAGTTGGTCAAATTAAGTCGATTAAAGATTGGTCATTTTTGGAATAACAGCTTTTTTAGAATTTCCTGGGATCTGACCCCAACTATTGGTTTCTTATATTGATTTAAATACGTTCCTTAATAGTCAAAAAAATTTTGGACATATTCCCAGGTGGTAAACTACCTAAAATGCGGCTGCGATTCAAATTACGTAAATATCGTATTATAGTTTCCAAGCATTTTCACAACCTTGGCAGGGCATTACCCCGAATTTCTTTTTACGATACTAATTTAATTCAGTGCCAAGACTCCCAAAAAATTTTTGAGCCCATTTTAAGGGGGTTAAGTTGGTCAAATTAAGTCAATTAAAGATTGGCCATTTTTGGAAAAACAGCTTTTTTAGAATTTCCTGGGATCTGACTCCAACTATTGGTTTCTTATTTTGATTTAAATATGTTCCTCAAAAATCAAAAAAATTTTGGACATATTCCCAGGTGGTAAACTACCTCAAATGCGGCTGCGATACAAATTACGTAAATAACGCAATTTAGTTTCCAAGAATTTTCAGAACCTTGGCAAGGTATTACCCCGAATTTCTTTTTACGATATTAATCTAATTCTGTGCCAAGACTCCCAAAAAATTTTTGAGAACTTTTTAAGGGGGTTAAGTTGGTCAAATTAAGTCGATTAAAGATTGGTCATTTTTGGAAAAACAGCTTTTTTAGAATTTCCTGGGATCTGACTCCATTTATTGGTTTCTTATTTTGATTTAAATATGTTCCTCAAAACTCAAAAAAATTTTGGCTATATTCCCAGGTGGTAAACTACCTCAAATGCGGCTGCGATACAAATTACGTAAATATCGTATTTTAGTTTCCAAGCATTTTCAGAACCTTGGCAGGGCATTACCCCGAATTTCTTTTTACGATACTAATCTAATTCAGTGCCAAGACTCCCAAAAAATTTTTGAGCCCATTTTAAGGGGGTTAAGTTGGTCAAATTAAGTCGATTAAAGATTGGTCATTTTTGGAAAAACAGCTTTTTTAGAATTTCCTGGGATCTGACCCCAACTATCGGTTTCTTATGTTGATTAAAATATGCTTTCAATATTTAAAAAAATTTTGAACATATTCGTAGGTGGTAAACTACCTAAAATGCGAATGCGAATCAAATTACGTTAGTATCAAATTTTAGTTTCCAAGCATTTTCAGAACCTTGGCAGGGCATTACCCCCAATTTATTTTTACGATATAAATCTAATTCTGTGCCAAGACTCCCAAAAAATTTTTGAGCCCATTTTAAGGGGGTTAACTTGGTCAATTTAAGTCGATTAAAGATTGGTCATTCTTGGAAAAACAGCTTCTTTAGAATTTCCTGGGATCTGAATCAGCCTATTGGTTTCATAAATTGATTTAAATATGTTCCTCAATACTCAAAAAAATTTTGGGCATATTCCCAGGTGGTAAACTGCCTCAAATGCGGCTGCGATACAAATTACGTAAATATCGTATTTTAGTTTCCAAGCATTTTCAGAACCTTGGAAAGGCATTACCCCGAATTTCTTTTTACCATATTAATCTAATTACGTGCCAAGACTCCCAAAAAATTTTTAAGCCCATTTTAAGGGGGTTAAGTTGGTCAAATTAAGTCGATTATAGATTGGTCATTTTTTGAAAAACAGCTTTTTTAGAATTTCCTGGGATCTGACCCCAACTATTGGTTTCTTATATTGATTTAAATACGTTCCTCAATAGTCAAAAAAATTTTGGACATATTCCCAGGTGGTAAACTACCTAAAATGCGGCTGCGATTCAAATTACGTAAATATCGTATTATAGTTTCCAAGAATTTTCAGAACCTTGGCAAGGCATTACCCCGAATTTCTTTTTACGATATTAATCTAATTCTGTGCCAAGACTCCCAAAAAATTTTTGAGACCTTTTTAAGAGGGTTAAGTTGGTCAAATTAAGTCGATTAAAGATTGGTCATTTTTGGAAAATCCGTTTTTTTGAATTTCATGGGATCTCACTCCAACTATTGTTTTCTTATTTTGATTTAAATATGTTCCTCAATACTCAAAAAAAATTTAGACATATTCCTAGGTGGTAAACTACCTAAAATGCGGCTGCGAATAAAATTACATAAATATCGAATTTTAGTTTCCAAGCATTTTCAGAACCTTGGCAGGGCATTAACCCGAATTTCTTTTTACGATATTAATCTAATTCTGTGCCAAGACTCCCAAAAAATTTATGAGCCCATTTTAAGTGGGTTTAGTTGGTCAAATTAAGTCGATTAAAGATTGGTCATTTTTTGAAAAAGAGCTTTTATAGAATTTCCTGGGATCTGACCCCAACTTTTGTTTTTTTATATTGATTTAAATATGTTCCATAATACTCAAAAAAATTTTGGACATATTCCCAGGTGGTAAACTACCTAAAATGCGGCTGCGATTCAAATTACGTAAATATCGTATTTTAGTTTCCAAGCATTTTCAGAACCTTGGCAGGACTTTACCTCGAATTTCTTTTTACCATATTAATCTTATTCTGTGCCAAGACTCCCAAAAAATTTTTGAGCCCATTTTAAGGGGGTTAAGTTGGTCAAATTAAGTCCATTAAAGATTGGTAACTAAAATACGATATTTACGTAATTTGTATCGCATCCGCATTTGAGGTAGTTTACCACCTAGGAATATATCCAAAAATTTTTTGAGTAGTGAGAAACATTTTTCAATCAACATTAGAAAACAATAGTTGGGGTCAGATCCCAGGAAATTCTAAAAAAGCTGTTTCTCCAAAAATGACCAATCTTTAAACGACTTAATTTGATTAATTTAGCCCCCTTAAAATGGGCTCAAAAATTTTTTGGGAGTTTTGGCACAGAATCAGATTAATATCGTAAAAAGAAATTCGGGGTAATGCCCTGCTGAGGTTCTGAAAATGCTTGGAAACTAAAATACGATATTTACGTAATTTTTATCGCAGACGCATTTGAGGTAGTTTTTCACCTAGAAATATGTCCAAAATTTTTTTGATTATTGTGGAACATATTTAAATCAACATAAGAAACCAATAGTTGGGGTAAGATCCCATGAAATTCTAAAAAAGCTGTTTTTCCAAAAATGATAAGTCTTTAATCGACTTAATTTAACCAACCTAACCCCTTTAAAATGAGCTCAAAAATTTTTTGGAAGTCTTGGCACAGAATTAGATTAATATCGTAAAAAGAAATTTGGGGTAATGTCCTGCCAAGGTTCTGAAAATGCTTGAAAACTAAAATTCGATATTTATGTAATTTGATTCGCAACCGCATTTGAGGCAGTTTATTACCTAGGCATATGTCCAAAATTCTTTTGAGTAATGAGAAACATGTTTCAATCAACACAAGAAAACAATAGATGGGGCCAGATCCCATGAAATTCTGAAAAAGCTTTTTTTCTAAAAATGACAAATTATTAATCGTTTTAATTTGACCAACTTAACCCCCTTAAAATGGGCTCAAAAATTTTTTGGGAGTCTAGGCACAGAATTAGATTAATATCGTAAAAAGAAATTCGGGGTAATGCCCTGCCAAGGTTCTGAAAATGCTTGGAAACTAAAATTCGATATTTATGTAATTTTATTCGCAGCCGCATTTTAGGTAGTTTACCAACTAGGAATATGTACAAATTTTTTTTGAGTTTTGAGGAACATATTTAAATCAAAATAAGAAACCAATAGTTGGAGTCAGATCTCATGAAATTCAGAAAAGCGGATTTTCCAAAAATGACCAATCTTTAATCGACTTAATTTGACCAACTTAACCCCTTTAAAAAGTTCTCAAAAATTTTTTGGGAGTCTTGGCACAGAATTAGATTAATATCGTAAAAAGAAATTCGGGGTAATGCCTTGCCAAGGTTCTTAAAATGCTTGGAAACTATAATACGGTATTTACGTAATATGAATCGCAGCCGCATTTTTTGTAGTTTACCACCTGGGAATATGTCAAAAATTTTTTTGAGTATTGAGGATCATATTTAAATCAATATAAGAAACCAATAGGCTGGGTCGATCCCAGGAAATTCTAAAAAAGCTGTTTTTCAAAAAATGACCAATCTTTAATCGACTTAATTTGACCAACTTAACCCCCTTAAAATGGGCTCAAAAATTTTTTGGGAGTCTTGGCACAGAATTAGATAAATATCGTAAAAAGAAATTCGGGGTAATGCCCTGCCAAGGTTCTGAAAATGCTTGGAAATTAAAATTCGATATTTATGTAATTTTATTCGTAGCCGCATTTTAGGTAGTTTCCCACCTAGGAATATGTCCAAATTTTTTTTGAGTATTGAGGAACATATTTAAATTAAAATAAGAAAACAATAGTTGGAGTGAGATCCTATGAAATTCAAAAAAACGGATTTTCCAAAAATGAGCAATCTTTAATCGACTTAATTTGACCAACTTAACCCCCTTAAAAAGGTCTCAAAAATTTTTCGGGAGTCTTGGCACAGAATTAGATTAATATCGTAAAAAGAAATTCGGGGTAATGCCTTGCCAAGGTTCTGAAAATGCTTGGAAACTATAATACGATATTTACGTAATTTGAATCGCAGCCGCATTTTAGGTAGTTTACCACCTGGGAATATGTCCAAAATTTTTTTGACTATTGAGCAACGTATTTAAATCAATATAAGAAACCAATAGTTGGGGTCAGATCCCAGGAGATTTTAAAAAAGCTGTTTTTCCAAAAATGACCAATCTTTAATCGACTTAATTTGACCAACTTAACCCCCTTTAAATGGGCTCAAAAATTTTTTGGGATTCTTGGCACTGAATTAGATTAGTATCGTAAAAAGAAATTCGGGGTAATGCCCTGCCAAGGTTCTGAAAATGCTTGGAAACTAAAATACGTTATTTACGTAATTTGTATCGCAGCCGCATTTGAGGTAGTTTACCACCTGGGAATATGTCCAAAATTTTTTTAAGTTTTGAGGAACATATTTAATTCAAAATAAGAAACCAATAGTTGGAGTCAGATCCCATGAAATTCAGAAAAGCGGATTTTCCAAAAATGACCAATCTTTAATCGACTTAATTTGACCAACTTAACCCCCTTAAAAAGTTCTCAAAAATTTTTTGGGAGTCTTGGCACAGAATTAAATTAATATCGTAAAAAGAAATTCGGGGTAATGCCTTGCCATGGTTCTGAAAATGCTTGGAAACTAAAATACGTTATTTACGTAATTTGTATCGCAGCCGCATTTGAGGTAGTTTACCACCTGGGAATATGTCCAAAATTTTTTTGAGTTTTGAGGAACATATTTAAATCAAAATAAGAAACCTATTGTTGGAGTCAGATCTCATGAAATTCAGAAAAGCGGATTTTCCAAAAATGACCAATCTTTAATCGACTTAATTTGACCAACTTAACCCCCTTAAAAAGTTCTCAAAAATTTTTTGGGAGTCTTGGCACAGAATTAGATTAATATCGTAAAAAGAAATTCGGGGTAATGCCTTGCCAAGGTTCTGAAAATGCTTGGAAACTAAAATACGTTATTTACGTAATTTGTATCGCAGCCGCATTTGAGGTAGTTTACCACCTGGGAATATGTCCAAAATTTTTTTGAGTTTTGAGGAACATATTTAAATCAATATAAGAAACCAATAGTTGGGGTCAGATCCCAGGAAATTCTAAAAAAGCTGTTTTTCAAAAAATGACCAATCTTTAATCGACTTAATTTGACCAACTTAACCCTCTTAAAATGGGCTCAAAAATTTTTTGGGAGTCTTGGCATAGAATTAGATTAATATCGTAAAAAGAAATTCGGGGTAATGCCTTGCCAAGGTTCTGAAAATGCTTGGAAACTAAAATTTGATATTTACGTAATTTGATTCGCAGCCGCATTTTAGGTAGTTTACCACCTATAAATATATTCAAAATTTTTTTGAGTATTGAAAAACATATTTCAATCAACATAAGAAATTAGTAGTTGGTGAAGATCTCATCTAAGGATCTCAAAATCCTTTGAAGTGCGAGAATGATTTTTTATTGTATATTGTGGTTGATTTATTGGTTTTTATCTGTTTCTATCGGCTCCATATTTAATTTTTTGAAATTTTTACTATATTTATTTATTATATATACTTTTTAGCTGATTTGAGCTAAAAAAAAAATTTCGTTCATCGAACGGTCGAAACTTCAGCTACATAGTTTTGCTTGAAAATTCAAGCGCAGCAGTCTGGCAGTTAAGATAATCATAATACCATGCGTTTACTTTTGCCTACTTTGTATTTTACAGATCAAACATTATAATAAAAACAGTATTACTAAACCAAAAAAAAATTTCTTTGTAAATTTTACTAAAATTTTTAAATACAGTAGCTTAACAGTGTATTTAGAAAAAATTTGTTACATATATTAAATATGATATTTTGAGACATTTATCGTATATGGTACACTCGCATATTTTTAAGCTAACGTAACTACTATAATATTTCATTCTATGTATAACTTGTCTTACATTAAATTTATATAATACTCTGAAAAATCCTAAATGATTTACACTTTTAAAAAAATATTTTTTTTCTTTTCTTTATATATTACTGTCTTTTTAAAGCTGCATATCCTATTGCTTTGTAATTTCATTTTATTTAAAATTTACAGATATTTTTCATTTAACAAAAATATAATTAATTTTCTAATTTTTAAATGAATAATACTAATCAAAGAGAGATTAAATTTTAATTTTTCAGTTGTAAGTAATTACTTCTTTATTGTGATTTTCTTTTATGTAATATTATTTAAAATATTCACTAATCTAATTAAACAATATAATTGTACTTCATTTAATTTATTCATTTATATAATATGAAAATTTTAAAGTTTTGAATTTAACAAACAAGAAAACTATAGTGGTTTTCAATTTCCATTTTCCATCAATATTATTTAGTTTAGTTTTTGGTTAATGTCTTCAACAAATTTATTGTACTTAAATGTTTCGTAAGCTATTCATGCCTTCCTTAAGGAAATTACAAATCTTTTCGTGATATTTTTTTTATTTTTTTTATTTTTCAATATTATTTATAGTTTTGGGACATTTTAAGGAAATGTTAAAGGTATATTGTATTTAATGTTAATGTATTGGTTACGTCGTTTGATTATATTTTTATATCTTAAAAAAATGATATGTTAGAATGGATTACTTAATTAAGCTTTTAAGACCAAATCTTATATTAATTTTACTTTCTTTTGTAACACATTTATAAATAATTATTGAAAATACCTAGTTTTTTTTTTTGATAGCACAAATTTTACAAAATTAAATTTTTGAATTATTTTATTGCTTCCTTTAAACTACTCCAGTCATAATGTAGTTTTGGGGTTCCTAACCCGGAAGGAAATATCTCTACTACAGGTATATGAATTGCTGAACCCAGAAAATTGCGATTTTGCTTGCTCTTAATTCATGGAATAGTTTGATCAAAAACACCTCTTCTTTACGGGTTATTTGGGGTATTTGGCAAATATTAACAAAAAGTAACAAAATTTGGCTAACCATGCAAACGTACCACAGATTATACTTACCATATTATTTTTACAACCGATCCAAAAAAATCATGATAATCAAAACTTATTATTTTTCGAAAACATTCCCAAAGCATCCGTAAAAATCGTTTTTAAATGATTTAAGGGAATCACTATTAATTTCCGATTTGCAAGACTTCTTCTATAAACATAAAATTTCATAATTCTATAGTGATACATAAGATTAATTTCAGCCATTTTAACATGGAACGTGCTTATAGTGAGGGGGTACTTCAGAACTTGAAAACTTAAGGGGGGTGGGGGTAAATTTGTCCGGTTTAAGGAGAGGGGGGGGTCAAATGAGACTTAGAATAATTTCAATTTAGGGACCTAGAATAATACGCATTTATTAATAGGAAGCAAAATAGTTTGGGTTTAGAATCTTAACAACTAGTAAGGTGATAATTACATATTATAAAATTAGAAAATTGTATTGTAACGATGCGTAACATTGGCATTATACCTAGCCAACAGCTGGAAGTAAACATGTTCCGTGCATTTAGATTGTGTTTACACAAACCAGTTATAAGTTTTTTTAACATGGAACATGTTTATAGGGAGGGGGTACTTCGGAACTGGAAAATTAAGGGGTCAAATATGTCCCATTTAAGGGGGGGGGGGTCAAATTCGTCCCATTTAAGGGGGGGGTCAAATATGTCCCATTTAAGGGGGGGGTCAAATATGTCCCATTTAAGGGGGGGGTCAAATTTGTCCCATTTAAGGGGGGGGGGGGTCAAATATGTCCCATTTAAGGGGGGGGGGGGTCAAATGGGACTTGGAATAATTTCAATTTTGGGACTTAGAATAATTCGGGTTTAGGGACTTAGAATATTTTTGATTTAGGGACCTAGAATAATACACGTTTAGGAAATCATAATAGTTTGGGTTTAGAATCTTAACATTTAGTAAAGGTAATAATTACAAATTATAAAAATAGGAAATTGTATTGTTTTTTGTGTGTCTATGCTGTAAGATTACAGATGTAAGTAAACATGTTCCATGCATTTTGGTTGTGTGTACACAAACCGGTTATAAGTTTTTTTTATTATCTTTAAAACTCGAATTCCAGTTTGAGATACTCAGAAATATAGTAATAAAAATTATTTTGAAGTTTTTTCTTATGGTCATATTACTGTTTGATAATCTTCAAAACTTCCATAAAGCTCTGTATTCACCAAAAATATATTAAATGTGTAAATAGACATCCTATATAGTCATACTGTAAAAAGTAACTTTCTTATATTAACAAAAAAATTAGAACATTTTCGAAAAAATTTATAAATATTCGAAAAAAATTGTATAATTACTAAATTTAGTAAATTCACAAAAAAAAAATCGAAAATTCTCGAATTTTTCGATAATATACTAAATTTAGTAAATTTACAATTTTTATCGAATATTTACAAAATTTTTTGAAAATTTACTAATTTTTCGAAAAAATTCTATTTTTTTTGGAAATCTAAGAAAGTTACTTTTTACAGTGTACTTATCATATTCAACTATTTAATTTATTTTAATTCTAATCTTTTTACTTTTATATCAAATTCTATGTTAAATAATTTTTATTTCATAATAAAAAAAAGTAAAGAATTTATTCTTACATTTTTTTTAATGTGCAAAGTTTAGCAATATTTATAAGTAGTATTATAGTTAAATAGTCAGACTATTAAAAAAAGTAAAGTACCAGAATAAATGTCTTACAATTATAATTCTATTATGAATTCCTTTTTTTTGTATAATTTGAAACGCTCATTTAACTTTTACTTAGTTTTTTTTTTGGTTTTAGTATTTAAGTTAAATATTTATAAGTATTAATTTATGTTAAATTTATTCTTTAATAAATGTCGTATCAATTTTACTTTTTCTTTTACTTATAAACTTTACAGTTTGTTATTATAGTATTTTAAATTTGAAAAAATTGTTTTATCAAAACTTTGTTAAATTTTGTAGAATTAAAGTAAGAATTTTCTAAAAAAAAAATATAATGAAAAGCCCTTTGTTTTCTTCTTTTTAAAAGAAAAAAAAACTTCAAAAGAATATAAAATTAACCAGTGATTAATGTATAAAGCTGTATTAGTCTTTAAACGAGTCTTTAACAATAATCTAAAATGTATATTAGCCTGGCATAGAGAATGTGGACTTAGAGATCCCTATTTTGTAATCAAATATTCTCAAATTGTAGTTTTTTAGGGTTGCTGAATATGAATATTTACCTGAAAATTTCTGCAAATAGGTTATATTTTGCAGTTTCTTGGACATTTTTTTATCATAATAATTAACAAACAAAAATTTACCACGGAATAGACCAAGATAAAAAAAAAATTGTATCTTAATTATTTAAATTTTAACTATAAAATTCGAAAATTAAATTTAAAAAATTAAATATTGAAAATTCCAACCAGCCTAATATACACCTACATTTGTATTTTTTTAATCAATGTGTGAATTTTTTATAGATTATTTTTTAAGATAAAAGTACAAAAAAAAAATAAATTAAAGTATACTAAACAATTAAAAAAAAAAAAAAGTATAAATTATACTTTCTTTTTGTATATATAAGTTATAAACAAAGTTAAAAAAAGCTATTACAGAAAAATAACTTAGTATATAAGTTTATTTATATATACGTGAGAAAAATATAAAGTTTTAATAACTTGTACATTTTTTTTTTTTATAAATATATAAAAGAAAAAACGTTTTAAGTTACAAAATATTATATCCTAAAGATTCTTCAATTTTGAAGTAATTTTGTTAATTGAGTTTTTTTTTAAATTACTTGGGTTAAATATAATTGTATTGGGTACTTTGATAAACAAAATTGTTAAAAAATGTTATTTTTTGCTTTATATTTAAATTAAGTTGGTTAAGGGTAGGTTCTTTGAGTTTTGAGTAAAAATAACGTTTTTTTTCTGATTAGTTTTCTCAAAAAGTTTATTGCATAATAAAAAGATTTTTTTACAGCTATTTTATAAAAATTTTTTTTATTGTCTCTTTTGTTACATATGATGAGATGGTGTTGAAGTTGGTGTCTGAAAAAAAAGTTCCCAATCGCGCCGCATGATAACTCGGTTCAGAATCTTCAGAAAAAAAAAAAAAAAAAACCATAAAGTAGACTACAATCAAAAAAATTAAGAAAGTTATGAAGGTAAATAGAAAAAATTCGAAATTTGACCGTGTTTTTAGCCACAAAACGGAGCCTAGAGACCTAAAAAATTCTCCGATCAGGTTCATTGTAGTCTACTTTGTGTAAAATTGCATAACGAATTGATTAAAAAAAAAAAAATGGAAATCAGAGAAATAGTTTTTTTGTAATAGTGCGACGCGTTTTCAAAAAGTTCGTTTTGAGAAAAACGCGTTTAAAGTTTCGGATCTTGTATTCTTGCATACTAATAATTTCACTTTTAGGCGCTGTTGGTTCTTTATTATTTGCGGGATTCATTTGCAATTTTTTTTCCATATTCTTGAATACTTTTTCAACCCAAACCAATAAAAAAAAAAAAAAATCGATTTCCTATTTCAAAACTCAGAGAAACTAACCTTAAATGCCTATTTTATATATGATCTGATCTATCTACTCTCATCTGATCAAAAAAGGTTTAAATTTATTTTCACTGGGACTTCAGAGGTACACATACCTGCAGGTATATTTGAATCGGAGATTCTCCTTGCTTTACGATTCAATAAAAAAAATTTTTAACTTTTTTGCTAATTATAAGTAGTAAATCATTATTTTTTAAAAATAGGAATATTTTTTCTTATTATTACTATTCTTTTTTCAGCGTTAACAAAAAATATTGTTGAAAAAATTTCCATAGAATCTAAATGACAGGAAAATTTTCGGAGATTTAAAATCGTACATACGATTTAAAACCGTACCTATAAACTTCTGAAACATTACAGGTTTACCCATAAACCGACTGATCTCGAAAAATAAACCGAAAATTCGGGTAACCGCACTTCCCTAATTGCTAGCCTTATAAAGCAAGTATAAAACTTAAAAAAAAAAAATTGGTTAGAAAATGGTTGGACAAATAAATTTTTATATTGTAAATATTGCACCTAAAATTCGGAGGAAAATAATTCAGCATTTTTGAGGAGGCTAATACTTTTTTTTGACGCGTAAAAAAAACAAAATATAACACGATGTAAATTGTAAGAACAACGTTTTTTGAGTATTCATAAATAATTTCATGTATACCATCATTTTCCAAAACCGCGTACCTCCCGTGAAATGGGACTTAGAATAATTTCGATTTAAGGACTTATGTGTATGGGTACTGGAATTAGGGACCTCAAATTACTCGAGCTTAAAATAATTTAGGTTTAGAAAATTAGAATAACTTGAGTTTAGAGATTTACACAAATCAAAGTTTATGAAATCGAAACCCGTTTTATAAAAAACTGCTTTTGACCAAAAATCGACTATTTTTTATCAGTTAAAGTAGATTCAAGTAAACAATAAAAAATAAAAAAATTTAATTATCCAACATATAAATTTAAAAACTTTCAACAATAAAAATTCAAGTAATACATATATATTTTTGTTCCTTAAAAAAAAAACATTTATAACTCTTTTCTGTTATTCTTTACAGTAAAAAATTTAAACGTACAAAAGAAAAAAAAATAATAAGAAGTACGATTATGGCAGTAACAATAAGAAGAGAATAAAAAAAGAGGTAAGTTTAAGAATGTTTAAAAAAAAAAAAATAAAAGATGTTTTAGATATAATTAAGTAAAGGTTAAAGTAACTTGTACAGTAGAAAAAAAAATTTATAACCTCATAATTTAATATGATTTATTTTAATTTTATTATTTTAAACTTACTTTAACTTTCTTATTCCTTTTTATATACTTACTTGAAAAAAAAATTATTATCTTAAAAATATGTTACTTGTCTTGAACTTTTTTTTTTTAATTTTTATTTAGCTGCATGAATTTAATATTAAAAATATTTTAGACTTTATTAATTTCTAAGTGATCAAGATTAATTATAGATATTTTGAAAGTTTATTTTAATCTTTTAATTATTTGAAAGTTAAAAGACGCGATGACATACTTGAAAATTAATGTTTTATAAGAAATTTTCAATCGATTATCTTGGATGTGATTTAAATTAAATTTATTAAACTAACATAAAAAAATAAATTTATAAAGAATTTTATTTCTGAAACTGTTACATTTTAAATGAGAAAAATGGATAGGATAAATAAATTGATTAGTGGTGTAAGTTTTATAAAATTGCTTTTTTACGTTTGAGTAGTTGGTGGTTCTGAAAACGGCCTAAGTATATACTCTCATGTTCACTTATAACAATTTTAACATATACTCCCTAATTAGTATAAATCCTAAAACCGAAATTACAATAAATCCCAAAATATAAATTATCCTATAAAGTCCATAAACTTAAATAAAGTATTCTAAGTTCTTGTTCGTATCACGGCCTAATCAGGCCCTGAATCACAATTCAAATTATTCTATGTCCCTTCACCCCTCCCCCCTAGAAACGTCATTTTTTCAATCTCCCCCTGCTAAGACGGACTTTTTCAAATATCCCATCAAATGAACATGCTCCATGTTAAAATCAGAATACTCCACAAGCATTTACAGACTTACAGATTTACTCTCTAACTTCTCTATGAAGTCCATTGATTTTCTCTTGGTTTACCACTGCCACTGCAGCTTGGGCTTGCTGCAGCTAACCATAACCCACCATAACCGGTTCTCTGCTGTGGACTCTAGCCACCTAGATTTGACAAAATATTCACAATCAAACATCACTGGAGTCAGCCACAAACACAAATTAATTTATATACCTAAAAAAAAAGAATAAGAAATATTCAAGCGTCTTCTCAGTGACGTGCAGCACAAGCCAAGCTTCCACATGTAGCGTACAGCCAAGAACGTGCAGCAGGTACAATATTGGATCATTCATGCCAAGTATTGTAAGTATTAAACGTGGCGTAGGCATTATTCTATATATTACATAAGTTTTATAATTCATGAATCAGAAGAGAATATGGTAAATTATTATATTAATTTGTTTTGCATTACTTAAAAATTTATTTTAATTTATGTAAAATATATTTTTAAGAAAATAAATTTTTTTATTTACATCATGAAATTTAAATAAAAATCAATATTTAAATAATAAAATACATTTTTTGATTATTTTAATATTCAAAACAATATTTGATTAAATAATTTTAGAAAAACAATTCATAAGTAAATAAAAATAAAATAAAAATATTTACATCGTATTTTGTATCAATCAAATCGAATTCGTTAGTGATTCCAGGGAAAGTAAAAAAAAATTTATGAATAAAAAAATGCTTATTTTATTTTTATAGAAATATCGAGAATATTACTGTTCTTGAAATATCAGGATTACAAAGTTATAATTTTTGTTTGGCTTACCATAATATGACTTCAACTTGATTACGATGAATTATAATTTTATATGTTTGGTAAAAAGCTTTATCTATATTTAAAAAGTAACTTTAATCTTATTAAAAATACACCAAATCCTATAAATCTTTTTTTTAATACCGTAAAGATTTATCTTCCGATTAAAATCTTTTAAAAAGAGTTTTAATTTAAATAATTTGAGTCTAATTTATGTTCATTTCATAACAAAACTGTTAAAAAAAAACTTACAACCAATTTTTGTGTTCACACAACCAACAAGCATGCAGTAAAATTAGGAACGAAATTTTCTGCTCTCTGTCGACACCTTGGCAGTCAAAGCAAAAAATATCGTAGACACAAGTTTGAATGCATAATAATGTCTGGATTCGCTGAGCACTCGTGCTAGGGCTCACGCTAGTACCGAAAATTTGTGTCCATACTATTTATGCATTGGTGTGAAGATCTACAAAAAAAAAACAAAAATGTTGTGAAACAAAAGCCTATAATCATAGGTTATGTTCGTACACTGAAAAAGACTTTTACGATAGGATATCTTTTAGGCCCCGTATCTTTTATTTGAAATTTATGGCTAGTATTATAAAAAAATATATTATCTTCTGTGTAAAAATAATAATTTGCATTAAATCAAATATAATTTATTAATTATTAAATCATTACCATATACACTCTTTTAGACCCTTGCCACCAAAGGTCTTAAAAATAAAAATCACTAAAACTTGAAAATGAACTTATTAAATTACAAAAAATTCTTTTTTTCAAATATTACTTAATCAAGCAGCATAATATTTTTCTTTTATAAAATAATAATAATAATAATTATAGTTAAATTTTGTAACATATTTCTTTTAAAAGTATAGACATTATATTTTAAGAAACTTTTCGTATACAATAAATCTTTTAAGTGTAAGTACTTATAAATTCTATACCCATATATGGTTTGTATCTGGTTATTATATTACTCGTAAACAATAAAGTTTTATATATATTAAATTTTTAGTCTATTAAATTTTCTTGCCATTAATTTCACTGAAAATATTTGACAATTTAATTTAATAAAATGTATATGAAGGATTTCATACTAACAAAACTTAAGTTGGATTGAAGGGACACGAAAATTGGTTTTAAATATTTTTAGTTGAAAATTCTATTAAAAATAAGTTTTTTTTGCTAATTTCCAGGTTTGTAAAATCAGTTTTTGAATTTTGACAGATTTTATGTGTTTTTGGGTTTTTTTTTAAATTAGTTAATTTTTTTCTTATTTTTACGGCCAAATGTTTATTTTACAATGAACAATATTTTATTTGTGGGTGATTATACTTAATTTTTTGTAGCATTCGGCTCTGAGTTTCAAAAATTAAAAATACGCATGTGAGAGAAAATGAGAATTTATGACTCGCTATCAGGCGAGGTTCTGCTCCTAATTAATCTTAAATTTATTGTTTTTTACAAAAACAACAAATTTTAGAAGATAAAAGAATCTGAATACTTTAAATAAAAAATGATATTTCTCAAATTACTACTTTAATTTCTCATAAAATCACTTGACCAAACAAAAAGCTGACTTCAGATTCAAAATTCTCGAAAATTTCACATGGGTAAGGAAATTTTAATATCTTTCAAAAGATTTTCATAAAATAGCCAAATTTTAAAATACATGTTGTAATTTAACATTTTTTTTAAAAAAGTGATGAAAATTTTTTCGATGTATTTAGACTAAGCGCGGAGCGGCATGATGTCTTGAGACTTGAAAAACTTTATTAAACAAGAAAAAAAAATTTTTTAAAATAATTTTCTTTGTTTCAAGTCACTTTTGAATAAAAAAAAATCCTCTTGAACGAAATTAAGCTTGCTACAAATGGATTTTCATTTTCCGCAAGTGGGATGGACCAGAAGCAAATTTTTTAAAATTATAATTACTCAAAATTTTTTATCTAATAAAATGAATGAAATTCGAGCAAAATACGTAATAGGTACTATATTTTAATTTTTTTTTTAATTAAAAAATAAAAATAAAGTATATTATGTGTGCCAACTCATCTCATTCTATTTGATTTAATTCCCCTTTTTATTTTACTATTGATTAAATAATTTACTTTTAATTGGTACAGTTTAAAAACAAATTTTTTATTTATTTTTAAATTTAATTAACGAAAATTCAAATAAAAAATAAAAGTAGAGTAAATCAATACTTTGTACCAAACAAACATCTGACTATAGATTATTTTCAGGTATTGATTTTCAACTACCAATTTTGTTAGAGAAAGTTCGTTTATACTTTGTAAGTAGAAAAAGTCAGTGTATAGTCAGGCATATTTTAAAGATATTTATCATTAGATATTAATATGTGACTTGTTTATAGGAAGTTTCAAGGAGAAGTATTTGAAAAATGTCAGTAATAGAGGTGGATTAAAGTGTCTTTTTAGAGGAAATAGGACTAAACGTGCTCTCGAGCAATATGGTTTTTCGAAAGACGCGTAGCAGATTTTTCTGATAAAGGTTTTGGCAGAGGATTGCTTCCAAAGATTTTTTTGTGGCATATTGTAAAAAAATGAATTATAAATCATTCCCAAAACATTAAGAATACTTTTAGCATTTGCTTAAATCTTCAAACATTTCAAGCAAATACTTAAAAATTTGTATTTTACTTTTGTTTGCTTAAAAATTTAAGAAAGTATTCAAACAGCTACACTGAGAAAACACGATGTGTATTTTTTACTGTATTTTATAGTAGTGCGGCACCCACTCTTCAATTCAGGGAAAAAAAAATATAATATATAAGAAATATTACTGCGCGCGCCTTTGTTTTTACTATAAAATATAGTAAAAATTATGTTTATAAAAATTCCAGTACACGTATAGGAATTTTTAATACATAGATAAAGTAATTTTTCTTACATAGATAAAGTAATTTTTCTCTCTTCTTGTCACCCCTCTTTTTTAGTTAGTTTTAACATACGTACAGGCACATTTCTCCGTACTACGGTATTTTAAAGCAAAACTAATCATATAAAATAAACACGTGTTACTAAAAATTGAACAAATAAATAAAATAAAAAGTTTTAATAAAGGTATAGGTGTGAATTATATAAAGAAAAAAAAGAGCGAGAAAGTAATATCTATTTAATATACAGGGGGCGTAAGTGAGGAGTATCCAAAACATATAGTTTTCAAACTTTGATTCTCTCACGCGTATGCAACTGTAGCCTAGTGGACGAAGTGATAAGCCGGCAATGCTGAGGACCCGCGTTCGAAAACTCCTAACTGACTTACAAAAGAAAAAAAAAAAAAAAAAAAAAAAAATTAAATAAAAAAAAATAATAATAATAAATAAATAAAAAATAATAAATATACCAGAAAAAAAAAAAAAAAAAAAAAAAAAAAAAAAAAAAAAATTATTTTTTAATGTTTTTAATTTGCATTAAAAAAATACTGAAATAAAAATTATATTCCTCGTATAGTAAAAATTCTAAATTAATCCAGTAATTATTAATTTATATTATACTTATATTTCTTTAAAGTACAAGCAATTTTTACTGTATATTAAATAATAAATATTACAATAAACTTAGTAAGGGTGCCCAATTACTAGAAAATACAGTAATTTTTACTAGAACATATAGGAATATTTATATGTTAGTTTTCTCAGTGTACCCAAAACTTTAAAGTAAAATTTTATGATTGAATCATCCGCATAAGAAAGTGATAATTTTCTTGTATAAGTGTTGTTCAAAAGAATTAATTTGTTGTTGAATATGTTCAATGGTCATAATTTACCATTTCACAAAACAGTTTTGTAAGTTTTTATTTATTACATAAAACGCTGATCAATGATAAGTAGTGAATTCCATCCTCGAGTAAAACAATTTAAGAATAGATAAAAACAAAATCAGAAAATAAATGATAATTATTTAATAATTCTATTCACGCTTTTTTTAGTATATAACAGAGAATACTTTTAAAATAAAATAATTATGTACTTAATAGTTTCACATTGTGTTACATAATCTTATCTTTATTACGCTTAATTTTATGTGTTATACTTATCTTTAAAATTTTTATAATTAAAATAAAATTTTAATTATTATTTTTATGTACATGTTTTAAGCACTCGAATATAATAATGTAAATGGATAGAGAAATGGAATTTAAGGGTCTTTTAGTGAAATAATAAAAAAAATTATCATTTATTAAAATAATGAAGCGAAATAATATATTAGATATTGATGCCAAAAAATAAAAGGGTTAGTATAAAAATAATTATTTATCATATAAGGGATTTAACGTCATTTGGGCCGAAGTTTGGCTGAAAGCACACCGAAATCAGTACAAATTATTTTTTGAAAGTGCAATTCTTCCAACTATTTTTTCCCTTCTAAATTCAATTACAACCATTTTCATGTTTTTGATCCTTTTTGATAAATTGACTCAAAATTTTATGTACATTGTAATCTTCACATACGTAAAAGATTTACGATTTTGTTTTTCAGCTTAAATACCTCGAAATTCCTTAGAAAGAAAATTTTACAAAAGTATTATTTTCGCCTTACTTTTAGTTACACGCACGGGGAAAAATTAGTTTGGAACATCAAGTCCAAGTTGGTCTCAATTGACGTGGAACTCCTAATATGCTTTTTATTAAAATTACAGCCCAAACATCATATTTTTACCCATATATATTAAAATTTTTTTTCTTTTATTATATTTTACTATTTTTATTTCAAAATTTCTTTCATAATATTTTTATATATCAGAGCAATATCAATTGTAAACAGTATAGACATTTATTATTATTATTATATTATATTTTTTGACCTCATTTTTCATACCCACATATTTTGTTTTTTACCTATCAATATATTTTATACTTAAATGCATTTATATAAATATATCTTTTTTTTTATTTATATTTTATCAATTTTTAGAAATTTTTTTACAATTTAATAATATGGTCTGGAAGCTGTCTATGTTAGAGGCACGTATTTTTTTTCTAAGTTTTGTGCAAGGCTACTCAAATGCGAAAGATAAGTTTTCCGGTACGCTGATTTCAAATTTTTAGGTCCCGACTCCGAGAAAACAGCCGTAATACCAAAAACCCGTATTTTTCGGTCGATTTTAAAGGTTATTTTGACATATTTAATAATAGACATTTCTAATTGTCCTTAAAATGATGGGTAATGTTTTCGAGGTCGTTGAATTAGAATACTTATGTCCCGACCCTAAAAACATTTTCCGAATGCCATGTATGGGCATCTATCGGCATGATTTTTGCAAAACATAAGATATTTATCTAATTTGTATAAAAATGACTATGCTATATTTTTGGGGTCACTGATTCTAAATTTTTAGATACTGACCTCAAAAAATTAGCCCTAATACCGAAAAACCATATCTGATGTTTTCGAGACCAGGATCTAAGTATTCTTATTGAGGGACATCGAAAACATCACTGTAAAAAGTAATTTTTTTAGATTAACAAAAAAAAAATAGAATGTTTTCGAAAAATTAGTAATATTTACTAATTTTTCGAAAATATTGTAATTTTTTTACTTTTTACAGTGAAATTACCTATAAGTTTAAGGACAATTAGAAATGATTTTATGAAATATGTCAAAATAACCTTCAAAACGACCAAAAAATAAAGTTTTCCTGTATTAGGGCTATTTTCTCGAGGTCGGGACCTAAAAATTTCAAATCAGCGTATCAAAAAACTTGCCTATCAAATATGAATAGCTTTGCACAAAAATCAGAAAAAAAGTGCATGCATCTAACATATACGGCTTCTAGACAGTACTAAAAAAATTTTTTATTTGTCAATGCTAATTATTTTTAATTCATTAAATTTTACTTAAAATTAAGTATTTTTCTCAAAAATATTAAAATTTCAGAAAATCAATTCAGGTCACTATTTCCAATAATCGTATTTATTATCGAAATCTACACTTCCAAATCGAATACTAATCAATTAAATTTCACACATCTCCCGTGTCTGTATTTTAAATTAAGTAATGAAGCTTATATTTGTATCGAAAATTAGATACATAAATTACTAATAAATACGATAAATTATTAATGATTATAACACATATTTATTGGTTAATCAATTATCTAAAATAAATTAAATTCCATTTTAAATATTATTTTCTATGTTTTAAAATTATTTACAACTTTGTGGTTTTTAAAGTTTCTGTCTCATTGGTTTACTTGCTGCCAAGAAATAAACTTGTCTATATATACCTATACAAAAGTTTTAGTTATTTTCTTCGAGATAACTTCTATTATCTGGCTCGAGTTCATTTTATTTTAAGTATACTGATGACATTTTAATCTTTATTAATTTTAGTCTTTATTTAATTGCACGAAATTTAATAAAAAAAATAAATAATTTTAAGCTTATTTTAAATTTTTATGCAATTATTTTAAACATAAGTCATTTTAATTTATTAAAAAATTTTTTGGACTATTTTTTGAATTTTATAAAATATTCAATTTTCAATTAACTGAATGCAGATAATTTTATTCATTGAAATTGATTGATTGATTAAATTATTATTTTTTTTTTCTGTTCAATAGAAATCAAATAATTGTAAAATACTGATAAATAAGTCAATTTAAATTTTAACATGTTGTTCGCGTTACGTATCGAAGTTTCAATTTCTGTCATCAAAGAGATTTTTTTATTCGAGAAAAATTTAATTATAGCGACCTAATTATTTTTATTGAAATTATTATGCATTTAAATTAAATTCTTAGAATACAAAATTTTTGAACATTTAAGTCCCTTGTTTATTAGATATTTATATTAAAAAATTACACTGTAAAAATAAATTGCTTGAATTATCTTTTTTTTGTACGGATGCTTAAATTATGAAATTTGCTGATAATATGCAAATTTTTTTATTTTAATAATTTTTGGCCCCATGACAGTCGAGCAAAGTTTGAAATAAATTTCTAGCATTTTCAAATGAATTAGCAAATGCTTAAATATTAAAGAGTTATATTTTTACAAGTTTAATTCATTTTTATTGTAAATAAGCAAATATTTAAAAAATTTTTTAAATATTTCTTTCGCTTACATTTGACGGCTAGCCGTCTTGTACTGAACGTTCATGAATTTCGTTACTTCATTCCCAGGTACTTTCTATCTCTTGTATTTCTTTTCTTTTTAACCAAACACGTGAGCCTTTATTCAATAATATTGCGCGCGCAAAAATTTTTTTTTGTAAGCTATTTTTACTGTAATTTACGCGTAATTGCTTTAATTATAAAAAATTTTGATATTTAGTAAAAAAATAATTTTTATTTATTACACGTACACTGTAAAGCTACTACGCTTGACTTTTTTAATTAGATGTATTCGCTTGTTTATGTTCAAGACTGAAGTCCGTTTTTGGTGTCTATAAGTAAAAGAATACTGCAAACAATATCATTCGAAGTAGCAAGAAAATTTTTTATGGATCATAAGACTTTTAAATAAGATCTGAAATAATTATTTTGCTTTCCTAAAATTGTAGATACTTTTTTAAAATTAAAAAAAGCGAAATATTTAATAGTATTGTTCAGAAATCTACAAGTACATCTAGCATTCTGTACTAGAAACCATTACAATCGAAACACAGTTCTGGTTTTACACTTAAATCTATCATAAAATAGTATTACAAGTGTAACAAGTTTGTAAATGTTATACAATTACGAATCGAATATCTTCCTCTAGCTAGCTTGAACAAGCAGATAAAAAATATTTTTATTAATATTTAAAAAGTATCTCTAATACTAAAAAACAAGAAAAAAAATACGATTGTAAAATAATAACGATAATATCATATAAAATAATAAATTATTAAGTAAGATAAATAATGAAAAAAACGATTTTAAGAGAAAATGCTTGAAAAGGCTTTTCTTGTCTAAATTTATATAAATTACTGTTTTTAATCATTTAATCATTTCGTAAGCAAAATGTACTCTGAAAAATTGCCTTAATTGAATGAAATTAATGAGTACCAAGTAAATAGTAAAAAAAAAAACAAGCTAATACTTTTTTTTGCTATTTGAAAATTAATTATGTAATTTAATAATTATTTTACTTGGGCTAATTAAACAAAAAATATGAGTAGATTGATTCAAACATATAAACTCATGGGTTAGAAAATAAACTGTAATTTCAATAATGAATTTTTTTGATTTATCTGTTTTTTAATCATTCTAGTTTTTATTATTCTGAAAACAGCTACAGATTGGTAACGACAGGGTAATGACCAGTAAATGGTGCTTAAGTAATTTTCAAAAACTTGTTTTTAGAAATAAAAATAATAGATTGCATTAGTTTTGTCTCTAGAATTTAAAATAAAATATTATTTTAGTAAAATATTTATTAAAAAAGTTTGTTTTTCTTTGCTAAAATTTATAAACATAAATAAATGCATTCAAGAAAGTTTAAAAAAGAAAAAAATATAAGTCAACTATCTCTACTTGTACACTCGTTTAAATTTTAAGCTTCTCATTTTTCATCATTTTGTAATATTTGTCTTGTTTAAATATATGTATGACTGTAAGAATCCTAAATGATTCACAGCTTTTTTTTTTAACAAAAAATTAATTTTTTTATTTTGGTACCGAATTAATCTTTTCTTGCAAAATATTTTTATAAAAACGATATTAGGGTCAAAAACTTGAATGGAATAAATTTTACAGAAAGACCTGGTCTGATTATCTTGAAAGGCAAACATTTTAATTTTTTGAAATAATTTCAATTACCTAAGAGCAAGAGTGTCCAAGTAAGACCAATTTTCAAACCACATTTAAACTAAAATGCAATGAAGTACCAGCAAACAATAAATTCAGTTTTCGTGGTTCAACAATTTTCTTAAAATTATATTCAGCTAACGCTTCAAATATTTTTGAAAGGTGGACATCATATCAAACAAGATAAACTCGAAGTCAGTGATTTTTCTAAAATTCTACTAAGTAGTTTTGTTTATTGATTTTAAATACTTATAATACATTGATTAGCATTAATAAAATTAGTAAGTACTATAAAAATCCTTTTTAACGTTAAAATTTGCATACATAAATATTAACACGTGTACATTAAAATACATAAAAATTATAACGGTTTTTAATTTCCGTTTTCCATCAATATTATTTAGTGTAGTCTTCTTGGTTTGAATAGATTTATAGGAATTTAAAGCTTATAATATAAACTCTTCACGCCTCTCTTAAGGAAATTACAAACTGTTTCTTTCTTTTTCACTCTTACTCTCTTTTACATTTCTCTACATCTTCCTTTACTCGCTTTATATTTAGCTTTTATCATAATTCTATTAATATTGTTCCTTTTGCAATATTTTATACCTCTCAACGGATATCTTAAGAATTTTTAACATTCATTTTTTTTTATTTATGACTGTAGTCAAGGCATGAGCAGTCTTAAATGCATTTGAAATTTTTAATTGATTCAATATTTTTGGTTACTAACAACGATTTTGAGGCTTTCTTCTATTTTCTGATGTCCAATTTTGAGTAATTAATGCTATACATGCAATACTGATTTCAGACAGAATTAAAAGTAAAAATTCCTAAATTTCTTCAGATCACCTAAAAATAAAAAAGTAGATCTATTTGGCAGCGTATAATGAAAAAATATTTTAGTTTCTGGAGTTCTTAAAATTAAAAAGTACAAAAAAAGACTCACAACCTTCCAACCAATTTAATTCTGGTCAAGAGAAATTCCTTCATAAACACTTAATACCTAGATCTTAATATTTGTAAAAATTTTCATTTTAAAAAAATTATCTGGATCAGTACATATATTACAAAATAAAAATATTTGCTTATTAATAACTTATATTGAATAAATTTTATGTAAACGTATTTAAAATTTTTTAATGGAATCAGTTCAACTTAAATCTATAATCTATATTCAAATTCATTTTACTGACTATAAGGCAAAACTATTTAGAATTAAGTTCTCAAAATATATACGTAGTTTGACGTGAAAGCATATATTTTATAACATATAAGTTTCTTGAAAAGATACATAATTATTTCATAATTTAATGACTTACTATAAATCAATAATATATATTATTAATATATATTAATAATGTGTGGGACTCAACGAAGTGTATGTATATAAAATGTGCTCTATTAGTAATAGTTAATTATTACATGTGTGACAATAATTTGTGATAAATTTTTATTGGAAGATAAGTTCAGCTGTTTTTCTCTGCAATAGAATAATAGATTTTTCAAAAATACAAAGCCTTTACATATTAAAAAACCTAATAATTTTTAACCAAGTTTATAACCTCAATCATTCAACATAAACAAAGTCATCGCTATTGCTGTCCTTGTTCCACCTTTACTTTTTCGTTATGTTTTCTGAGATTTAAAAAATAATTTAAAAAGAAAAAAAACAAACATTTTGTATATTTACTGCATAGCAAATCATAATAGTTTTAAAAGTGACTTTTATACATACATTAATTAAACTCTGTGTATATTTTTAATTATTTTTTTTTTTAAAGAAATAGCCAATATAATATTCAAAATCATGGTGCAATCAGCCGTTATTGTGTGCTTATTTTAAAATGTATATAAGTCTAAGTATACTATAGAATTCAATTATGTAAAATACCTGCTACGTATATTGAATGTATATTGAGTATTTAAATCTAGTATAACTATACATACATTTAACACATTGTATATTATATCAAAATCTACAAAAATGAATGCTAAAGACATTGATGCTATGAACAAAGAAGCACAACAAACTTATGCCTGTAATTGTACAAAAAATAAAAGCAAACCCACATCTTTCGTATGTATTAAATGTGGAAAGTGTTACCATTTTTCATGCATCTCAAAAATAAAAACTTCCTACCATCTTATAGGTAATCTCATAAGTTGTTGTGAATTAGAAATAAAAGATGTTAAGTACTATGAGCAGGAAATTAAACTTTTAAATAAAGAAATTTTTAGTTTGAATGATAAACTACAAGAAGAAAAAATAAATTCAAAAAGTTATGCTAATCAAAGTATTTCGTTATTAGAAGAAATAAATGATTTACATAAAAAGAATAATGACAAAATACAGCTTGATAAGTTACAAAAAGAACTTAATCATGCATTAGATAAAATTAATATTCTGACTGAAGAGAATGCAACTCTTCTAGAAACTATTAGTAAAATAAAATCAGATAATGATGACATAAATGATAATGATGACATAGAAAAAAATGAGATGACTATTCATAAAGAATGTGAAGTAAATATTGTTCTAAAAGATGAAATAGTAATATTGAAAGATTTAGTGAAAACAAAGGAAGATTTAAATATTAACATGAAGAAATTACTAGATAGTTACCAAGATAAAAATATGATAGAAAATAAATTATTAAAGGATACTAACATCATGCTATCTGAAGCAAATAAAACTCTTCAAGAAATTATTGATAGTAATAAATCAAACACGTTAAACAATAATAAAAGCAATATTACTTATGCAGAAATTGCAAAATCTGATAAACTGACCAATATTCCTGGAATTGTAATACAACTTAACAACTGTTATGACTCAAATGAAACTAAAAAAGCGTTAAAACAGGGATTTAATCCAGCAGATTATAACATTAACATGTGCAAAAACCCATAATAAAGATACACCGTGTGAACAAAAAAGTCAAATAAAATGCATCAACTGCATTTCTTTTAACAAGAACTGTGGAACTAATGTTCGGGTAGACCACACAGCTTCTAATGTAACATACTGTACTGTTTACAAACAATTCAAAAAATCTTCAATTAAAAAAATAGGATACAATACATCCCCCCTGCTTAACTAATGGATATACAAGAAAATGAGATTAGAGACTCTCTATGTGATGAATTAACATATAATACGATTGAAGATTTAAATACCGCCATTAATTGTGAAAATTCCTTATTAGTAATGCAATTGAATATAAGATCTATCAATGCAAATTTTCAACAATTTGAAGTTTTTCTTGAAACATTACATCATAAGCCTAAAATCATATTCCTAACAGAAACATGGATGATTCCTTATACGGGTTTTCACCATATAGAAGGATATGACCTAATCTATAATAATAATAGTCAGATAACAAAAGCTGATGGAACTGCAGCATACATCGACAAGACTCTTCAAGCAAATAGCAGAATAATTACTATTGGTAACACTAACATTATTGAAATTAGTCTTGAATATGAAATTTTTTCTGCTATATACAGAAATCACAAAATAGATATTAAATTGTTTCTTAGTGACTTAAATATATATTTAAATAACAATAATAAAACAAAAAATCACTATATATTTGGTGACATGAATATTGACATATTAGATAATAATTATGAAAAAAATAAATATAATAGTAATATTGACACCTATCTTAATGACCTTCATGAACATGGTTTCATTTCTGTTGTAAACAACATAACTAGACCCAGTAAAAACCATGATGGTGGAACTTGCATTGACCACATCTTTCTTAAATCTACATGGTATAATAAAAAATATACCTCAATTATTTATGAAAATAATATTTCTGATCATTTTATTACCTTTCTAAAAATAGAGAAATTCATAAATACAACTCAACCAAATTTAAACAAAATTAATCATAAAAAGTTATTTAATTTAGCTGCAAAAACCAACTGGGATGAAGTATGTCATTTAGATGATGTCAATGTTGCAATAGATACATTAATTAATAAAGTTAAAAAACTAGTCAAAGAATCAGAGTATAAAATTAATAATAAAGCTAAAAAAAGAAAACCTTGGATTACCAGGGGATTAATAAAATCATGTAAAACGAAAGAAAAATTATATAAGATTTGGAGAAATGATAGAAGAATTAGTGATAAAAAGTCTGCTTATAAACGGTATAACTATCACTTAAATATATTATTGAAAAAAGCAAGTGATGCACATAGAAATAACGAAATATTAAATATCAAAAATGACAATAGAAAATTTTGGCAGTTTGCAAATAAAAATATCTTTGGTAAAGCTAAAAAACAAAAAAATATACAGTCCCTGGTTGAGGGTAATATAAAGATTACTGATAACGCTACCATTGCTCACTCCATGAATACCTTTTATGCCAATGTTGGTAAGAATCTTAATAAAAAAAAAAAGAAAAAAACCTGCTAATCTACTTAAAACTGATACAAATACTAACTCGCTATTTTTTGAACCAACTGATACTGTTGAGGTTAATAAAATAATTAATACCCTAAACGACCAATCGGCAGAAGGAATTGATGGAGTCAGTAATGTGGTTATTAAAACCTTGAGTCAATTTTTGCTATTACCAATTTCCTGTATTTTTAACAAATCGATAGAGATGGGTATATACCCAGATCACTTTAAGATTGCAGTTATCGTACCTATATATAAAAGTGGTGACATTACAAATAAAACTAATTATAGACCTATTTCATTAACATCTAATTTTGCAAAAATATTTGAAAAACTCATCAAAATAAGGTTAACATCCTTTATGGATAAAAATAAAATCCTATCAAATAGACAATTTGGATTCCGGGATGGAATTTCTACTAATGATGCCATAGCTTTTGTCACGAATTTTATATATAACAATTTAGATAAGTCATTAAAACCACTGGCTGTCTTCTTTGACCTGGCTAAAGCTTTTGATACGGTTGACCATGCTATACTTCTTGACAAACTATGTACTATAGGAATAAGGGGTACTCCTCTTAAATTTTTTGAAAGCTATCTTTCTCACAGACAAGCAACAACTAGAGTTAACAATGTTATGAGTGACTTCATTTGTACAGATACAGGAATCCCACAAGGGACTGTGTTGGGACCGATCCTTTTTAATATTTTTATTCATGACTTATTGAGGATTGACAAAAATGTGGTTGCTTTTGCGGATGACACTGTACTGTTAGTAAGCGGTAGAACTTGGACTGAGACTGAGATCAGGATAAATAATCTGATAAAGGATGTTAGCTCGTGGTTTGATGATAATTTATTAACTGTAAATTTTAATAAATCATCGTACGTTACCTTCTCTATGGCTGAAGACATGGTACCAGATACTACCAGCATATATGTTAAAGAGAATGATGAATTGGTCTACTTAAATCGGGTTAAGGAAGCTAAATATCTTGGCATTATAATTGACCATCATATGCACTGGGACAAACATATTAGTACGTTACTTAAAAAAACCAAGTTTGTTCTATTTCTTTTTTACAAATTAAAAAAATTTTTGAACTATACCCAACCTAAGACTGTATATTTTTCAGCTTTCAATTCTATAATAACATATGGAATTTTGGGCTGGGGTGGGGTTTATAAAATTTACGTTAACAGGTTACAAAACGCTCAAAATAGAATTCTAAGATTATTTAATTACTTTAATAATACCGACCATATCTTGAATATTAGGCAGACTTTTTATTACTTCTGTATTAAAAAAGAATTCCTAAATTTAAAAATAAAGCTAGACTCCAAAGAAAAAAAAAGTGAAAGAATATTAGTTGTTGAATTACCTAAATTTACAAAAGAAATAATGAAAAAAGATCATTATTACAATGCTGTAAAAGTTTTTAATGCAATGCCTATTAACTTTAAACTGGATCTGAACATATATTTATATTTATAAACTAGCTGCCTCCGGCTCGCTTCGCTCACCTCGGCAACCGCCAAGGGGGCTGCGCCCCCCTGGACCCCTGCAACTTGATTTTTCACAAAGATATGTTGTTTTAGCTTACTCAATATTTTATAAAACAACCTTTTTTTACCCGAATTATTATCTAAAATTTACTGAATCATAAAAATCACGGACGTTGGAACTCAGGCGGATATTTAGTGATCAGCGATACAAAGCTTGATTACCCTTCCCTAGGATCCGCAAGTAGCAGTTGCTTCCCTCAACTACCAATTCTAGGATTCACCCTGATAATACTTGTACAAGTTTCTGTAAATTACTCTATTGAGGTACCAAATTAGTAACCGGTAAGAATTACGAATATATATAATATTAGTCCTAAACTTTTAAAATTTTTGAAAAATGATTGTAACTTTTGACAGATCCAGCCGATTAGCTTGAAAATTTAGGTGGATACGTAAAAAATATGCCTGAATCGAATAAAATTCTTTTTGATAGTAAAATTTTTCCTCGGTTTTCCGTTTTTTTGGTTTTTTTTGAAAATTTGATAAAAATTTTTTTCTTGGAAATTCAGTTTTTTCAACATAAAATTTTTTTGTCGTTATCAATCGAAATAAAACCTAGCCTATGTTTTGACCCGTAATTTTTGCCGTCTTTTGCCGTAAACCCCATGTCTGTAGCTTTTATCGTGTTCTCGTTTATCGCGTTCGGACACACACACACACACACATAATTAAAGATTTATATATATATAGGATAGGATAGGATAGGATAGGATAGGATAGGAAATAGGAAATAATAATATTAGTCCTAGAAAAAGGAATATCCTAGGATATTCCTATCCTATCCTAGGATAGGATAGGATAGGATAGGATATATATCGGACTATAATTAAAAAAAATTTTCTTTAGTTTATAAAAATTTAATTAAATTTACAGTTTTAATTAATATTTCTAAAATTTAATACTTACATGCACAGTCAGTAATATGTATTTCTAACTGTAAAAGTAAATTCTATATATACAAAACAAAGTAATAATTTCGAAGTTGACGAGGAAAGTTATTACTTGAAAACTTTCTAAGGATAAATTTACTGGTCAGTTGCTGATGAGAAAAGTATCTTATTTCTATAAAGTATAAATTAATTTCAACAAATTTTAACTTGCTCTATTTTAAAAAAAAAATTTTATATTAAAAAATTTTTAATATAAATTTATTGAATTTACAAATTAACTGAAACACAGAGTATTTTTAATCAACTAATAATAATTTAAAGTAATTTAGGTTTTATAAGTGAAAATTATTAAAATTTATACTTTTTAAGAAAGTATATTTATCAAAGACTTTTGATAAGTGGATAAAATAAAATGTTTACATTAAAGTTTTAAAGTTATTCCTTTTTTAAAATCTTGTTAAATAAAAATTTTGCATTATTAAATTATATTCGATTTCAAACTGAAAAAATTTAATTAGAAAAAGTTTTTTATTAAAATATTTGCATAAATTTACAATTTCTTACAGTATAGTTTAATCGGAATCAATTTAATTCTCTTACTCCATTTTTATCTTTCTTATAAAAATTTTTTCTTGTATTTGATCAAAAACCAAAATTTATTTAATGAGTGTAAAATTTAATACCTTTTTTTGCAATATTTTCCAGTCCTTGAGCATAGTAATTGAGAACTATTTTAAAGAGGAGCTAAGATTGATTACCAAAAATCCGGTAAAAAAGTCGATCTAAAATTTGGAGTAAAAATTTTTGCTTTGCTTTAGTAACTTGGAACGGAACATGTATGTGTATATTAAACAAATAAACAAATGATTAATATATTTTCAGTTACTGAAGTGGAAATAACAAATTAAAAATTGAAAACCGATAATTTTAATTTTACAAAACTTATACTGTATTAATTCTGTATTATTTTGATTATTTTTATAAAAATAAAAATTAATTTTTTCAATAGTTAATAATAACTTTTTTAATCAATAAAGCAATATTTATTTAATTTAATAAACCATTAGAAAAATTTCTAAATAATGAATTTATAAATTTGTTTTTTGAATTATTTTAAATATTCTCAATTATAAAATTATTTTTTTATACATTTTTTAATCAGCTAAATATATTATATAAAATACTTGAGTATTTGATCAAAAGCCATTTTTATTGTTTATTATAATTTTGTTGAGTTTTAATGTGAAATTAAGTTAATAATAACTTGCCAAAATAATAAATATAGGGACAACCTTTAACGCTTGATTTGATTGAAACTTGAAAGTAGATCATTGACAATACTGCACAATTAATCATAGCAAACTTAGCCCTTAGTGAGGATACCATTGAATATAAATGTGGTAATATTATTTTTGCTGGAGACTGCAGCACCAAAACATTAATGCTGACTATCAATTCCAGGAGTTGGGAATTACTATAGAATGTATTAAAAACTGTAGCCTCGAGTTGAAGGAGTAATTAAACTTTTCTTTAGGTTTTATGTCATTTGAATTTAAAAACAAAACAATATTCCGGCTGCCACAACCGGATTTTTTTAGTATCGTTCTTAATATTATAAAGCAGTGTTTCATAATATTCTAAATCTCCCAGCTATCTTGCAAATCAACCAAAAAGATTCGAATGCCTCATTTTTTAATGAAAGAGTATATACTTTTATTTTAAGTCACGTATAAATTACAAATTTTTTAAATAATTTTTGAAACGTTCTATAGTTTGTATATCTTTAATAAAGCAACTGCCCATTTTTGATCCAAAAATTATCATTTTAAAAACTTTTTCAAAAATTACGATTTTTGATAAAAAAAGGGTTTCAAAATTAAATTTTTTAAAGAAATCTCGAATTGTAACTTCGAATTTGAATTAAAAATTTGAAACAGTTCAATGAAGAGAAGCGAATAAGGAAGTTTTAGAAAATTGAAGCTTGCATGCAAAAATTAAGACTAGTAATTTGTTTTTCACAAAAATTTGGAATTAAATTGATAAAATTTTAGAGGCAAAGATGCATGATATTAAAAAAAATTATTTTATTTTTTCTTGCTTCAAGTGAATATTATCAAATTTTTATCCTTAGATATTAGAATACTGTGCATTATGTAGTACTTTTGTTATGATAAAATATTTCAAACAAACTAATCAATACTTTTTTTATACTTTTTGTAAAAGAACCTTACTTTTTAATTTTCTATTGTCCATTTTTTTTTTCATTACTTATAATATCCTACTATTTGTTTCTCAATTTATACACGCATTTGTGAAACAAAGAGATATTATTTTTTTTGCTAATGCATAAAATATGCATATTGTGAAATATATTATTTATTTTTCATCCAGAATTTAAAACCCAATTTAATAATTTTTTTTTATTTTTTTAATTAAAGTTTAAAATTGTTTTAAAAAGTTGCTTGCAATTTTTAATTAGCAAATGAAAAATCAAAATAAATTCATTAATTTTTCATTATTTTAAAACTACCTTAAATACAAAATTTAAAAAATTTTCAAAAACCCATAAAAATAAAAAAAGTGATTTTACTTTTAATAAAATAAAAACTTTAGCAATAAAGCTCTAAGATAAATTTTAGTAACTTTTAGTAGCATCTTCTAAACAGCACCCAAAATGCTTACTAAAATAATACAAAAAAACATCTATTATATACAAGCAGTATATCTAAATCTCAATTTTTATAATATGCTCTTTTTTTACTTTAAAAAAATTTCTGTATATAACATATTTATCTTTAGTTTTTCTTTACTGTATGAGAAAAAATAAATTTATAACTTATTATAAGTTTATAATTTATTTACTAAAATTTCTCCAAGATGATATAAAAACTTTTAACAGTTTGTTTTTTTTAGTAACACAGCTTTTTTTAAAGTTTACTAGACTTAACAGAAACTTAAAATTATCTCATGTTTTACATACAGTTTTTTTTTGTAATTTTTTACTCACAGCCTTGTTTTTTTTTTTTTTAGTTCAATAAGAAATGTTTGAGGAAAATATTTTTTTAAATTACCATTGATTTTTTTCGTTATTACTGTAGGTAAATAGTAGGAAATTTAAATTCTTGTATTATAAATAATACGTTTTTACGTATTTTACTTAAATTTTTTATTTATTTTACTAAAGCAATAATAAGTTTTACAGAAAAATATTTTATACTGACAATGAGAAAATAAGTTTTTACTATCGTTAGTTAGGCAGAGTATTTAAAAAACCATACGATAACAGGAGTACCTAAAAATTAAATTTTAATTAATATTTTTAGCAAAAGAATTAGGAATTATAAAACCAGTACTTACTGCTTTAAAAGTTCAATTGACATTGTAAGTCCAACTTTTATTGATAAAGGTTTTCTACATCTAATCGTTATAATCGTGAAATTTTTTGCTGATTCAGAAGTAAATAAATACCTTATTAAAATCACTTTTTTTCAATTAATTTGTGTTTATAACATCATTACACAATTTTCAGATAAATAAAATTTTTGTAAAATTGATCAAAGAATTTTTCAATAATTTTCTACGAAAAAATTGCTGATAATATTTAAACGTATATCACGTTTCGTAATATAATAAAATAAAAAATTTTCAACTAACGACTTGTTTTTCGTGGACAGACAATTTTCAACAATTAATTATTATTATAAATAAATTCAAATTTAATCCATTTAATTTAATACTAAATTCATCACTCTGTAAAAAAATAACAATTAAAATAATTAAAAATTTACAAATTAAATATTATATAGAGATAATTTTTTCTAGTGATATTTATAGTTAGGCAAATAAATATTGTAAGAACCATGGGCGATAAACTTTAAAAAACTAACGAGCAAACTATAGCCTGAGGGCATATCATTCATACCCGGCTTCATCGAGGATTCTTGCTAGTTGTCACGCTTGTACCAAAACTTTTGCACCCTTGATACTTAACATACTATTTTTAAAAGTTATTATTGATTTAATTTAAAGCATCCAGATTAACTTATCCTGCGGATAATTTTCTTTGTTCGGAAAAAGAGGTAAAAAAAAAATTAAGGTCAATTAAAAAGTTAACATGTTTATTTTGAAAATATTTTAGCGAGTATTTAAACTAAAAAATAAAAGTGGTGTTTCAAATTAAATTTTTTATGATAAATATTCGAGCTTTAAATTACGAATTTTTTTTTGTGTTAAAATATGCGTTTAAAAGAAAAAATAATAAATTTTTTGCAATTTTTTAAAAATAGTCAAAAATCGAGAAATGTATCCAAAAAAGTTATTTTTGTCTGAAAATTTTTCTGAGCATATTTGCTTTAATAAATTTAAAGTTTTTATAATTCGCACTTGGGAAGATATGAATGAACGATATAAAATCTCTCCAAACCCAGATTAATCCGTTTTTCAGAATCTTAGACTTTTGTACCTTCTTTAAATTATAAAGTTTATTAAAACTAATAAATTAAACTTTTTTTTTACCTACTGTTGAATAAATTTACCATGGATAAAATAGAAAGCTTTCTAAACTAAAGCTTGCAAGCTTTTTGTGCTTATTACGCAATGGTAAGTTACCGACATTAACTAAAAGCAAAAATAACTGATAAAAATAATCTTTATCAGTTGCTGTTTATTTATCCTGGCTCTTAATTTTTATTGATTTTTTTTAAATATAAAAAATTTAATTTTTTTTTTCATCATCAAAATAAAAAGAAAGCTTGAAATTTCACTTAAAATTTTCATTAGCCCAAGAGATTGTTTATGTGCTGCTAAATTTCGTTTAATAAAATAACCATTTTTAGGTTTAGGATAAATGTTTGATCGATACACTTTGTTTATGCAAGGAAATTCTTAAAGTGCAAAAATTCTCTTACAAAGTTTATTTTCAAAAATGTCTAATTCAAATTTACTCGATTCAAGAAAACCAATAACTAACAAAAATCATTTCAAACGAGTCAAATTATCAAAGTAAGTTAAAAATTTCAAATTATTTATTTTGATATAACCTTAAAAAAAAAATGAAAAAATATTTTAATTATAGATGGGAATTACGTACAAAAAACGAAAAAAATTATTGGGAAAATGTAATATTAAATATTGAAAATGAGTACAAAAAAGTAAGCCAAATGTATTCCTTTTATCCTATTTTATCAAAAAATATTAAATCCGATAATCTAAATATAAATCCCGAATGTATTAAATTTAAAATATCATCTAATATTTCATATCCTTTACCTAAAACTTTTTATTTAAAATCATTAAAAAATAAAAAAAATACTTTAAAATTAAAAAAAAATATAATTGAAAAAAAAAATTCATTTTATTTAAATTTTGAAAAGAGTAAAATAATGTCAAAAGAAACAGTAAAATTTCAAAAGTTAGTTTCTAAAGAAAGTAGTGCTTCTTTTGAATCACAAAAAGATTTAAATATAAAAGTACTTTCATCAAATGATATAAAAAAAAATTCTAAAAAAGTTTTAAAGAATTTAAAAAAAAATGATGAAAAGGACAGCATTTATTTAAAAATACCAAATTTAAATTATACTAACAAGAAGCTTAAAAAATTCCATACAATTAATTCTAAAACAGACTTAACTAACGAAATAAAAGAAAAAAATTTTAAATTACTAAAATCATTAAAAAAGCATAATAAAATAAAAAATTTAAATTACAAAATTTTAGATACCCAATTAAAGTACAAAAATTATTTATTTCGTAAAAAGCCGCAAATTTTATATAAAAAAAAAAAATTGGAATTAAAATCAAATTTAAGTAAAATCACGTCTAGCACAACAAATGTTAGTACAAAAACAGATTCGTCATTAAAAAAAAGTTTAATTAATATTCCAGTAACGAAAATGTTGTACAGAAAAACAAACGACAGATGCTACGCATGTTTGACTAAATCTTTAAAAAAAATTTTAGACAAAATATATCGCGAATTGCCATTAACAATTTTAACAGCGTTTATTAACGAAAAATCAGAATATTTATCATCGTCATCATCTTCATCAGAAAAATTGAATTACGATTTAGATAAATTGAATAATTCAAACGATGAAATAAGTTCAGATGAGAGTAAAGACGAAAGTTATAAAAGTATCGAAAATTTTTCATCAACTAAAAGTACCACATCATCAAAATTATATTCATCTTCAAAAGAAAAATTATTAGTAACTGACCGTTCTCAAACTTCAAGTATACAAAGTTCAGATTCTGAAGATTTCAGTATACAAGAAGAAAGGATTCCATCATCAAAGTTTCGTGCTCCTTGTCATGCACCTTTAGTTTGGAAACACAGTTTAGAACCACTTAATGCTTTAAAGTTAAGAAAACCAACAACTATGAAAATGAGAATGCAAGCTATGACTAAAACTTGCGCTGACGATACTGATTCCGATAATAACAATAACGAGGATACTAACAAAAAAAATAAAATTGATGAAAAAAAAAGTAAAAAAAGATTAAATCGAATGAAAACATTAAATGATAAATTATTAAAAAATTCATCAATAAATACTGAGGATGAAAATATTGAAAATAATAATAATAATAACGATATAACAAATAAAAGTTCTAGTAGTATACTCAAGAGATCAAAAACTTGTATAGAAATTCCTGTTGCGGTAAATGATACTTTTAAAACTCGTAATAATATTGAAAAATCAAAAGTTTCAGAAAGTAAAGTTTTAGATAACAATAAAGAAAATAAAAATTTAATAATGCCATTAAATGATATAATAAATATTATAAAACAATATATTTTAAATAATGAAAAAAATTTTTCAACTTTTGATTTATTAAAAGAAATAAGCAACGAGTATAGTAAAAGATTAAAATTTAAATTTAAAAATAATCAACCTAAATTATTAAATTTATTGCTAAAGTTATTAAATAATTTAATTGAGTCGAGAAAATATTTAAATCCTAATTTATATCAAAATTCTTATCCTTCTCAGCCTCCTTTATCAAATTCACGTCAATTAAGAAATTTTTTAAATTTTGATTCGTATAATAAAATTGTGCCTTTACTGAATATGTTACAATGTGACGAAGAAAAATATTATAAAAAAAGTAAAAAATTACAAAAATTTTCAAGTGTAAAACATTTTGATGATTCTTCCAACAATGAAGAGGACAGTGAAAATTCAAATTTTGATATGATAGTAAGAATTTTTTTAAAAATTATTTTACTTTTTTTATTTACTTATGAAAAGTTACTTATTTTCATTTAGGTTCAGCCACCAGAATCAGAAGAATCTATAGCAGATATAAATAAACAATTTAAAGAACATAGCTTAAATCCATATGCATTATTTCTTAAAAAATCAGCAAGAAAGGTTAGTAAAACTTCTCTGACTTAAATTATATTCTCTGCCTACCACCAAAATTTTAAAATACCTGTCTGGAAACCATCAGAAAAATCAAAAGATAAAAAGCTTTGAGGATAAAGGTTTTTCATTACTTAAAATACTTTATACAAAATTCTGAAAAAGTTTTCATAATGATATGAAGAATTCCCACCCATTTTTAAATAAGGATTTTCTGGTGCACGTACAGTTTAAATCAATTTTTATTTACCGGAATCGAATTCCACTGAGAATCAATAAATAAATAAAATTAGAAAATTTTTGAATTAATTTACAAAAAAGTTTAAAAACTCAAAAATCGCTGCCTGAAATCAGGGATTGGATCTAAGTAGAAGGCTCAAAATGGCTAAAAGGGCTTATTTTTAGTTGCATTTTCAGAATAAAAATAATTTTGACTGATTTCCGAGACCAAATTTAGCCCATTTAGCGTAGAAACTTGCAAACATTTCAATCATTTTTTATTTTATGAAAATTTTAAAGTTTTTCAGCAAAAAAAGTATCTTTTTATTTTAGAAAAAAACACAGATTCTTTTATAAATTATTTTTCATATAAAAAATAAATACTTGAGAGTTAATTTTTGTAATTCGTGAATATTCAACCTTATAAAAATTTTTGAAAGAAAACTGTATTTTCAAGATTACCCCATATATGTTCTTTAAAATCCTTGAATAGAAACAAACAATTAGAATTTAATTCATAAAACGTCCTTATAGAAATCCTTCAAACCATAATTTTATTCAAAAAGAAAACATGGCGTAAAATTGCACGTGTTTTATCTTTAGAATCCATATGCGTTTATTAATTATTTATACACAAATGAGATAAAAAATTTTTCGAATCTAATAAACAATGTCTATTATAACAATTATTTTAATTTCAAAAGGTTTAAGATAATTTTAAAACAAATATCTTAGAAATAAAAGAAGAATTTTAATAAGCAAAACTTGTTAAAAACAATTAAATTAATAATGTCCATTTATTAAATTGTATTTATGTAAATAATTTATTCAAAAGTACAAATAATTATTTATTTTATTCGTGTTTAATAGGCAGTAATATGGAGACAATTAACATCTAAAGATTTACAAGGATACGATCCAGAAGCAACTCTAGAAAAAAAAGTAGCAAGATTAATGAACAAAATATGTACTGATTTTTGTGATTGGTTAAATAATATTAGTGAAGGTAATGAGAATATAATCGACACCGATACTTTGAAAGATATGTTCGAAATTAATTTTTCAGCTGAAATTTGTAAAACCACGCAGGTAATAAGAAATTATTTTACTGAAAAAATTATGTATTAAACTACACCAAATGAATCTTTTTTAGTTTGTGACGAAGGAAATGCCAACGGTACCAGTTGAAGTCGCTAATATAAGAAACTGTCAAAATTCGAGTGAACTAAAAATGTCACAAAAACACGTTTTAAAAGACTTAAGAGAAATAAAGAAACCTAAAAAAACTATTGCTTTTGGTAAATGTTTGTCCAATGACAATAATTTAAATGTACCGCCAAAAAAACATATTTCGTCAAAATGGTTAAATGTTGAAAATATTCCAAGTGAAATTGAAACTATGGATCTGATATGGAATGATATTATGGATCTTGATAGTGTTAATTCGTTTATTAACTATTTGAGTAATCATCCTGAGGTAAAATTACATATTTTTTTTTTTAATTAATTTTTTAATTTTTGTATTTTTACAGATTACTTCAAAAAAACTTTTAGACAATTTAAAAAGAAGAAAATTGAATGAGATGAAAAATAATAAAAATAAAATTGATAGTACATAAAAATAAATAAAATTTTATTTTTTAATTCATTTTATATGTAAATCTGATTTATAGCTGAATTTAATTCGTAAAAATAAATATTTAATATTTACAATTAATACTTTATTTTATGTTTGCATTCAAATAACGCAGATGGATAAATTGTAAAAAAAAATTTTATTCAATTGAAATATGATACATAAAAAGAGTAGAAATAAATACTTTTTTTTTAATGAATTTTTTTTTTATTTATTTTTCTAACAAATTTACATCTGTAAAAAAATGATGCTTGTCATTTATTTTTAAATTAAATTGGTTTTTCAAATTTTTTAAAATAATACTTCCTATTAGTTTTAGTTTTTAGATCCTAAAATTGATTCAGATTTTCAAAGGAATATAAAAGTAATTATTTTTCATATTTTCAGTGTTTTGTTCTACAGTCTCATTTTTTCAAAATATTTCTACATTGAGAAAAAAATATAAATTTGAGTTTCAAAATAATGTTTGACTGGATAAAAAGATACCGAACTAAGCATTCTATAATTGATGAAATGATCATTTTAATTTCCAGGTCGAAAAGAATACAAAGTTATTACTGAAAATTTTCGGAAAACTTATAAAATGATCAAAAATAATTTCTGGAAGTACTAATTAAGCCCTGTGGATAGAACAAATTACTTTGAATAAAATACATTATTCGTGATAAAAATAGAGTCGAATGGTAAAAGTAAACTGCTGATAGTAAAATAAAAATATAAATTCACCATAGAAATTAGCTTTAAAAAATATGTAAGATTAAAAAACCAATTTGGAGCAATAAAATTAGTTACCCAGAACCTTTAATACTAAAAATATAACCTAGTTTTTTTAACAATTTGCAACAACTTTAGATCAATTTTTTTTAATTTTCGTAAATTTAGCAAAGACTACTGCGGGATATCAATGTATTATCAGATCCACCATATTTTTGAATTTTTTTGGTTCAGCAAGTCGTAATGTCATAATAACATCATTTCTGTAAAGTATTTGTAATTCTCCTTTTTGAACAAGCTTGTACAATAAATAATTTAATTTAAAAAAAAGTATTATTTAAAATATTTATTTGCATAAATTTGATGAATATTTAACTAAGTAAAAAAAAAACCTGTGGCTTCCATCCACTTTTTCTGTATATTCGCTTTATATTTAATATTTTATAAATTTTAAGCTTCATCCATTATATCAAATATCAATACAATAAATCTATATCATGTGTACTAACAATTTAAAGAATCGTGATAAATATATTTTATTTATTTATTTGACAAATCTGTTAAAAGACATGTTTTTCTTACGTAAATACATATTTGCTTTTAGTCTTACACTTGTACAAAAAAATGCTTTACTTTATTTGTTTAAGGTAGGTAAAGATTCATTTTTGAAACATAGCTTTATATTTATAAAACTTACCTATAGCTTTAATAATATTAGATGGTTACGTTCATTGAATTTATTAGCACCAAGCCGTAAATAAAGTTTAAATCGTATCTTGATTACTCAAAGATGAATGAGGCTTTAAAAATATTTCACTGCTTGCAGGCAACGTTTGCATGCTATCTGTCAATACAATTGCATACAAACTCAAAACTTTGTCCTTTGGTTAACTCAAATAGCTGAATCATGTGCTAAGAAATTGTTTTTTACTAAAAATCTAGCGTTTAAAACCAAATTTATTTAACCTTTCTTCTATATTTTTGAATTTAACAATTGAAGAGATACAAATTATAGACAACTTTCCCATTAAGTTAGTTTGCTTTACTATTGTCTTAAACCCAACAACTTTATTAAAAATTTTATCAAAAAACTTTATAATAACATTAATTCAATCTTTAAAAACAAGTTTAAAAAAAAAAGTTTTATCAAAAAGATATTAAAAGAAAAAAATATATAAATGCACAAAAAAAAAAATATGTATAATAAAATAAATTAACAAGCTCGCTCATTAACCTCACAAGTAAAGTAATTATAAATTATAAATGAATTTTACTCTCTTTATCTCTTTCTATTTTTCTCTTTCACTTTTTCGTGTATGCAAAAATAAGCAAATCTTTTTTTTTTTTTTTTAATAATGTTATAGTTTGTTTGACCAGACTATAATTTATAGCCCGAAAGAATTTTTTTTTTTTTTTAAATAAAATACGTTAATTTTTATTTTAATAAATATTTAAAGTTTTTTTTATTTCATTTTTTACTTTTTTCTGTGTCTTTGAATTATAAGATTTTTTCATTATTTAATTATTTTTTTTTTAAACTAAAATACTTTTTATAAAATAGTAATATAATAGAATAGTGACTTTTTGTAATGTTGGTTATCATAGACCTGTATAAATAAAATAAAAATTAATAAAAATAAAAGGGAGGGAAGAACAGCGAATGAAACTTTGACTGAATTCCAAAATAGAGAAGAAAATTAAAAGATAAAGAAATGAAGAAAATAAGACTTTCCAGTAACCTTCGCAGAGACAGTAGCCTCCTAACGATCCATTTTGGATCTTTAGGATCAAATGGCCGAGGGATCCATAAGCATGAACTATAGTACAACGTGTGTGTTTTAACTTTTCCTGTCGAGGTAAATTCCAGTACCTGGAGGAGAGGGTTATCCAGTGGAAGCTTTACCAGAAGGCCCAAGAGGTGGGGAATCAGCGGTCTAAACGGAAACGTAAGTGAATTTTTGGTTCCTCAAAGAGGAACCATTGTGTTAGGTCAAAATTTGATTTTCTATTTTTTGGCATATAAGCACGTTTTGGGACCCCAGGAAGCTAAAAAACCTGTTTTTAAAAAAAGTCTGTATGTGTGTGTGTGTGTGTGTGTGTGTGTGTGTGTGTGTACGTATGTATGTAATCGGTGATATTTCACAAATATTATGGAATTAAGACCTAATTTTTTTTTCAAAAATTTTTTCACCAAAAAACCTCGAGGTACTTTTTTTTTTTTTGATTTGGATGTAATACCTCATTTATTTCCATGAAAGTACTTATATTTGAAAGTATGGGTTTTACATGATATCTCGAATCGGATACTTAATTTTCTGAAAATTTTTTTTCTAAAATTTTTTTCACCAAAAAATACAAAAAATACAAATTTTTTTTTTCTTTTTGGACGTAGTACCTAATTTATTTCCATGGAAGTACTAGTTTTAAGAACCTTGTTTATTGCTATTTTTTGGATCTGATACTTAATTTTTTCAAAATTTTTTCTGTCAAAATTAAAAAAATAGAAAAATTAAAAAAAATGCAATATTTTTTTTTTTTTGGGTGTAATACTTCATTTAATTCTATGAAAGTACTAATATATGAAAATATTATAACTAGTGATATTTCAAAACCATTATCGAATTAAGACCTAATTTTTTTTTCAAACATTTTTTTATCAAAAAATCTCAAACCCCCCCTTTTTTTTTTAATTTGGATGTAATACCTCATTTATTTCCATGAAAGTACTTATATTTGAAAGTATGGTTTTTACACTATATCTCGAATCTGATACTTAATTTTCTAAAATTTTTTTTTCTAAAATTTTTTTCACAAAAAAATACAAAAAATACCAATTTTTTTTTTCTTTTTGGACTTAGTACCTAATTTATTTTCATGGAAGTACTACTTTTAAGAACCTTGTTTATTGTAATTTTTTGGATATGATACTTAATTTTTTCAAATTTTTTTTTGTCAAAATTAAAAAAAAATAAAAATAAAAAAAACTGCAATATTTTTTTTTTTTTTTGGTGTAATACCTCATTTAATTCTATGAAAGTACAATTATCTGAAAATATTGTAACTAGTGATATTTCAAAACCATTATCGAATTAAGACCTAATTTTTTTTTCAAACATTTTTTTATCAAAAAATCTCAAACCCCCCCTTTTTTTTTTAATTTGGATGTAATACCTCATTTATTTCCATGAAAGTACTTATTCTTGAAAGTATGGTTTTTACTTGATATCTCCAATCTGATACTTAATTTTTTGAAAATTTTTTTCCTAAAATTTTTTTCACAAAAAAATACAAAAAATACGAAACTTTTTTTTCTTTTTGGACGTAGTACCTAATTAGTCAGGGGTATAGTGTGAAAAAAAAGGTCAAATCTCAAACTGCCTTTGAAAGTACACGAATCGAGTTGAAACCTTTTGCATTCGCTTCAGAAAAATAATGCCAACAAAGCGTTACAACGATCTAGTGTATCATATGCCGGGGGGTGGTTTTCCCCCCCTATTTTCACCCCATTTCCCGGCCAAAATGGAAGTGCAGTAAAAAAATTATTTTTTACATTTTTTAATGATGCTAAGTGGTTATTTAGGCCACTAAATTAGAATTTAAGGTCAAAAATAACATTTAACAGGTTCCAAGGGGTGAATTTGACCTATTTTCACCCCAGACACCCCCAAAATCCACATAAATTTTGAAGATACTTTTTTTTATAATTAAATTCATTATTTAGGTTTTTTAGGTCGCTGATCTCAAAAATGATGTCAAAAATTTTATTCAACAGGTTCTGAAGGGTGAAATTTGCCAATTTTTACCCCTTAAACCCTCCCAAAAACTCATTTTCTCAAAGGAACTTATGTTTTTTATTTTTAAAAGGTCTAGTAGGTTTTTTAGGTCGCTGAGTTCAAAAATGATGTCGAAAATTACATTTAGCTGGTTACAGAGGATGAATTTGGCCATTTTCACTCCAAAATTTACATTAAGAGACTATCAAGAGACTCAAGAAGTATTTATGTGAGATTATGTTAGTTTACTGTATCATATTTTGTATAATTTCATGAATAAAATTTCATTTTTTTAAATAAAATTCAAATATAATATTCAAAAGAGGAAATATAACATTTATTTTTCTTTTTGTTTATTAAAAATTATAAAGAAATAAATAGTAGTAAAAAAATGTAAAGAAAAAAATACTTAATAAAATAATAATAATTTGAAAATACAGTAAACAATAATTTTATTTTACTAAATGTTATAATTTCTCTTAAGAATACACATTTAGTATTTAGTAAACTAACATAATCTCACATAAATACTTCTTGAGTCTCTTGATAGTCTCTTAATGTAAATTTTGGAGTGAAAATGGCCAAATTCACCCTCTGTAACCAGCTAAATGTAATTTTCGACATCATTTTTGAACTCAGCACCCAAAAAAACCTACTAGACCTTTTAAAAATAAAAAACATAAGTTCCTTTGACAAAATGAGTTTTTAAGGGGGGTTAAAGGGGTAAAATGGCCAATTTCACCCTCTGTAACCAGCTAAATGTAATTTTCGACATCATTTTTGAACTCAGCGACCTAAAAAACCTACTAGACCTTTTAAAAATAAAAAACATAAGTTCCTTTGAGAAAATGAGTTTTTGGGAGGGTTAAAGGGGTAAAAATTGGCCAATTTCACCCTTCAGAACCTGTTGAATAAAATTTTTGACATCATTTTTGAGATCAGCGACCTAAAAAGCCTTAATAATGAATTTAATTATAAAAAAAAGTATCTTCAAAATTTATGTGGATTTTGGGGGTGTCTGGGGTGAAAATAGGTCAAATTCACCCCTTGGAACCTGTTAAATGTTATTTTTGACCTTAAATTCTAATTTAGTGGCCTAAATAACCACTTAGCATCATTAAAAAATGTAAAAAATAATTTTTTTACTGCACTTCCATTTTGGCCGGGAAATGGGGTGAAAATAGGGGGGGGGGACCACCCCCCGGCATATGATACACTAGATCGTTGTAACGCTTTGTTGGCATTATTTTTCTGAAGCGAATGCAAAAGGTTTCAACTCGATTCTTGTACTTTCAAAGGCACTTCGAGGTGAAAAACACATTACCCCTGACTAAATTTATTTCCATGGAAGTACTAGTTTTAAGAACCTCGTTTACAGTAATTTTTTGGAATTGATACTTAATTTTTTCAAAATTTTTATTATCTAAATTAAAAAAAAATAAAAATAAAAAAAATTGCAATATTTTTTTGGTGTAATACCTCTTTTAATTCTATGAAAATACTAATATTTTAAAATATTGTAACCAGTGATATTCCAAAACAATTTATTATCGAACGAATACCTAATTTTTTTTTCCAAAAATTTTTTTATTAAAAAAATCTCAAAATACTTTTTTTTTTTTTAATTTGGATGCAATACCTCATTTATTTCCATGAAAGTACTTATACTTGAAAGTATGGTTTTTACTCGATATCTTGAATCTGATAATTAATTTTTTGAAAATTTTTTTCTCCAAAATCTTCGTTACAAAAAAATACATAAAACAACAAATTTATTTTTCGTTTTGGACATATCTAATTTATTTTAATGAGAGTACAAGTTTTAGAAATTTAGTTTATAGTAATTTTTTGTATCCGATCACAATTTTTTTTTTTATTTTGATATAAATTATAACACACAAGAAAAAATGATGGAAATCTTGCTTCTTTTTGACTTCCTCGGATTATTTTGTTCGTTGCTATGTTTATTTATGTATGCAGCTTAATGAAATTATAAACAATAATAAACAGCCTAAAAATATTAAATGGTTATGTTTGCATTTTAAAATTAAGATTTAAAAGTTATTTTGGCATTTTTTAAAGAATCAAACAATTTATAGAATTAAATAATTTATTATTTTGTGATTAATAGAAATAATATAAATAATGTTAAAATCTTGAAGCAATTAATGTGGTTATTTTTTTATTACAAAATATTATTATTATTATTATTATCATTGTTGCGGAAGATTGGTCAAATGCAAGAAGTACATGGAAAAAATAAATTATAAGAAATTATTATAAATTCTGCTAAAAACTCCTATCTTTTTATAATAATTGAGCGAATATTTGTAATTTTCGCATCGTTACCAACCATTTCTTTTATAAAAAAAAATAAAATTAGCTTTTTTTATATTTCTCTCTTTTTAATTATGCAAAAATGATTTAAAATCCATTAACGCCGGCGCGACCAATCCATGGACGCTAGAATTTTCACTTTAATAACAAAATGATCTTAATAATCTACTTTACCAGCTACTAAAAACGAAAAATGTATGTATAATTGCATGGTTGTAATCAATAATATTTTTTGTAAATTAAGATTACAGCCCATTGTTTGAGGAACCTCAGTGCCAGCTAGTTGGCAGGGTATTTTTTTAATCCTCTATAGCAACTGTAGCAGCCTGTCTGTTTGTTTGTTTGTTATTGGGTGGTAATAAAAAAAAAAAAATAAAAAATAAATTATAGGTAATGTAGCGAAGAAGAGCAACTGTCGGACGAAGCCCAGGGTAGCAGAGAAGACGAGGCCACAAACGGCGAAGGTGTAGCAGCAGCAGCAGCAGCAGTGGAGCGTCAGATGGATTGGCAAGTAGAGATCGGTAAAGTTAACAAGGCCGGGCTCGATATGCGTTATAAGATCTTTCTTTCTTTGATATTTTTTCGTTTATAGATACACTCCTGTTGTCGCAACCACCACCAACAGCAGGAGCAACAGTAGTGGCATTTACACTTTGCCACCTATACGTGTGGCTGAATGGATGGATTTCGATCACGCGGAGGAGGAATGGGACGGCTTGGTCGTCGTCCTTTATAACCCTGAAGGATAAAATTCCACGGGAAATTTTTGCATTCCTCTGGAGCACAAGAGGCGTTCCAGACCGTGCAAAAATTTAAAAACAACGGAGTGCCTGGAATGCAAATTTTTAGATCAAGAAGAGCTGGCCTTGGAACGGTACGAATTTCTAGTGGGAAGCTTCGGAGAGTTGTCGTTGTCAAGCAACGGTACCGTTCGTTATCTATACTGTTAAAAATAAGAGATTTTTATTAACATATTTTTCATTGCTATTTTTTTTTTAATGAGAGCGTGCTAGACATATATTTGTCAAGCGTCTCACATAACAACCGGCCTTATTGAAAATAGTAATATTCTAGAATGGGAACGGGCGCCACCCGTTATTCCCGCGGTCTCTCTGCATTATAGAAGCTTGGCTTGTGCTGCACGTCATCGTGACCATGCTTGGATTTTTGTTCTGATTGCAACTGTGTTGAAAGTGAATTGTGTGTGTGTGGCTGAATCCATTGCAGTTCAGCTGTCAATTTATATTGGAAACAAGGCGGCTGGGGTCCGCACCAGACAACCAGTGGGTTGTGGTTAGCTGCTGTAGCAGTTGTGAACCAAAGAGAAGTCAGTGGGCTTCAATCAGGTTTGAGTTTTAATCTGTATGAAAGTGAATGCTTGAGTAGTATTCTTGTGTTTGTTTAGTATGCTAGAGAGTGTGTTTAGGCCCTTTTCAGAGTTTCCAACTATTTTAACGTTTGAACAATATTAAGAAACTTACACCAGTGTTTTATTTATTTTTCCCTAACCTATATTATTATTATTATTATTTTAAATTTAACATATGCGCTATGCATGGGGTAACAGATGTCACCGGTTTAGTGACTCAATTTACAGGAGCTACCTCATTCTCCAGTACGCGAGGCTGTATCTGCCGACTGCATAAAGAAGGTCACTTATGCGTCTAAGCTTACAAGCGTCCAGATGCAAGGAGCCCTGCGAATCTCCTGTGCCTATTGCACAGTGTCCTTGGAGGCAGCTCTAGTCATCGCCGGGGTAATCTCGATAGATCTGCAGGCTCTTGAGAGAAAGTATATCTATTTGAACAAAGAGAGGAAAGACATTGACCGCGCAAAGGCTACTTCGCGCCAGATCAGTCTAAGTGAGTGGCAGGACCGTTGGACCGACTACTTGGAGAGCAAATGGACCAAAAGGTTGATAGGAGTGATATAACCTTGGAAAAATAGAGGGCACGGGGACAGTAATTATTTTTTACCCAATTCTTAAGTGGACATGGGCTTTTTTGCTCCTACCTCTTTTAGATCCAAAAGATGAATAGCGCTGAATGTGTGTACTGTCCTGGCAAGCAAGACACGCCGAAACACACATTCTTAATGCGATAGATGGGCCGTCAAAAAGTTTCAATAAGAAACTAATATTGGCAAAATCGCACCTGAGAATGTGGTTAGCCTGATGATTCGAAATGAAGCCGTATGGTCCGAAATTAGCCAGTATGTGGAGTACATACTCCACACCAAAAAACCTGAAGTCCAAGGTATAGGCTAATATTGAGACGTATTGTTATCCGGATGACTGCCGGTGTTGCACTAACATACAATCATTCATTACAATCATTGTACTTACTCTTGATACCGCAATCAATCGTAGATGATAGGATAATATTTATTTATTTTTTTATTTACCTATTTATTTATTTATTTATTTGTATATTTATGAAAACCTAAAGTGGGATTTTCATATAAACTGTATCACTAATAAACTTACTGATTTGCAAATCAAAATCATTTTCAACGATCAATTCGATAAAGTACTATCTATTAGGCAAACTTTCTTTTTAGAAGCTTTGACCTATAATTATAAAAATTTAGAAAATTTTTTTATTAAATTTACGTATAAAAATTTAGAAAAAATATGGCACCTACCTTAATTATTTATTTATCAGGAATGTCTCAAGTACTGGGCCAGACAGTTTCAAGGACCATTAGTCACGCTTCATACGTCCACTAATCAATACAATATGGGACCTACCTTAGCAAATTAATTACTCATCAGGGACTTCAATTATCTCAACTCTATATGGGCCCTGTCTTATCTCCTTAGTCACGGTCAAGTGCACAACATCCTTCGTACAACTGCACTCCATAGTGTTTCAGGGACCCTTCAAACAAACCACACTCCCTATATGGGCCATGTCTCATCTCATTGTACTCAAACCTGTATGCTTACCTGACTATAATCATGATAAGAATGTGGGAGTACTCTTTGACTGATAAAAAGCTCGTAAGCACACCCCCAAAAATATCAAGGGTTTCACCACCTGGCTTGGGGTAAATTATTGAAGCAATACAGAAGTATTGACAAAAATGTTAACAATAAGAAAATCAGGTTAGTTAATATCATCAGTAGGCGATGTAAATAAAATTTTTAAATTTAATATGTGTTTGATCTATATCTTTGTAGAACCATATTAAAAAATATTTCAAGGTAATGAAACGAGTAAATATACAAAATTTTTGCACCCTTTTTTATCAAAAATCGCAATTTCGGCAGCAATTTAAAAATTAGTCATTTTGAGCCAAAAAAGGTCATTGAAAAAATCCAATTAAAAAATTTTAGAAAACGATCATTAAAAAACATCAATTTAAAAATTTAAAAAAATCAAATAATTCAAAATAAAGTTGCGATAATTTATAAAATTTTCGTTGTTTATTTAATTTCTTTTTGTTTTATAATTAAATAACTTCTAAATGTCTTATAAAATAAAATTTTCAATATAGTAATTGTTTATTGATTTTTACTTTAGGAATACTTGAAAAAAAAAATAAGTTTTTCATTAAAACTTGTTATTTTATATATATGAAGTATATATTTATTAAAGCAATAAAAGCAGAAAAGTAAAAAAAAAAAAAAAATAAATAAATAAGGTTAGTGTAGTTTATAAGTGTAATCACTTTTATAAAAAAGTACTTGACAACATATATTACTTGATGGCACACATCTTAAAAAAGCTTTAACATAAGATTACTAAAATACTATCTTTCGTCCTAATATATAATATGTTCTTTTAGTTTATTTTTTTAGCTATAGAGTCTGCTAAAATTAAGAAAGAAAAAACATAATGTATTTTTGTCTGATGACTAGTAAGAGTATGAGTCTGAGAGCACTTGATGTGCTAAGTAAATCAAAGACCAAGCAAGAGCAACAAAGGGGTTTTGCTAAGAGCTGTTCAACTCTAACCTACTAGTATAGTACTAGTCCACTCAACATCCTTTACTTCGCAGTCTATATATATATATGTATATATTTATTAGTTCATATATGCTTGTAATATACAGAATATATACAACGTTTATATGATGTGATTGCCATAGGAAAATGTATTTACCTCATATAAACTATATCAAACCACTATATATATATATATATGGTAGAGTACTATATACATATATATACTTGTAAGTTTTAAGTATTATATATGAGGAAAATGCGTGTACTTTCTTTATACGTACTATATATTAAATACTTGTATTACTAGGTTATATTATGTATAGCTTCAGAATAAACTTAGAAGCTTTTGGACAAATTGAAGTTTTAGGTCAAAGTTTATCGTATCAGACAAAAGATTAAATACATTTACACACATGCATGTATATATGAATATAATTAATTCAGTATATTTATGTAAGTTTTCGTAAGTAATTCTTAATTTGTATATTTAAAAATTCATTATCTTAATATATTATTTTATGCAGTATTTGTGCTACAAATATTGAAATATTCTTATGTACTTATTTTTGGTACACAGTATTGAGGGATATATTTTCATCAATTTTTGGAATTTTTTTGCAACTAAATAAAAATTCTGTCTCAGTTTTTCGGTTCCTTAAAAATTAAACTTTTTTTTTGGAAACTTCGGAAATTATTTGAATGTTGCACAAAAAAATATTAAGTGAAAAGCCACAATATGGAAAGCATAATTAAGAAAATTGATAAAATAAAATTAGCAAAATTTTTCTGAAAATTTTATTTTCTTTGCAGTGTTACAGAAACATTTAAAATACCACTGAAATACTGTTATAAACTACATAAAATAAACTACATAAAAAAACACAAATTTTACGGTTTCCCTACGCGTTTTCTTAAAAAACCGATGTGCAAAATTCAATTCATCAGGAAATCTTACACAACCTTATTGTTGAAAACTATTCTTTAGCTTCATTTAGAACGTAGAATAATTAAAATAGAAAAGTTATCTCAGATTTTACTTAAAAATTTGAAAGTATTTTGAATTTTAATAACAATCACCGTTTCAAAATCATTAAATTTAGAACCTAATCATTAGCCACGGTATCATATTTTTAAATACTAAACCCAATAAAATCAGTTTTTTTCAAAATCCAGGCTTTCAACTTCTTTCTAAGTCAATTTTACCAGGAATTGCTCATATATAATTTTTGGTTATACTTAAATAGCAATTATAAGATTTAGTAATAATAATAATGCATATATATTCATAAAAGTCAGCTAAAACATAGTACATAAGTCAAATAAACCTTATACAATACATAATTTACTTAAAACAAACTTTAACTAATTATATACATAAAGTTGTATAATATTTTATGAAATTATAATCCAAAATTTTATTAGACAAATTTCCTTTAATCACAAATTAAAAATATATATCATATTTACAAAAATAATACATTTTATTTCAATTACAGATTAGCATTCACTAGGCGTTAATGGCGTCAAAGGCGTATCAATCGTTTTAAATTTATAACAGCTTTTCCATACTTCGAACAAACAAATTGATGAATGAAATCTATAAAATATCGTTAATGGCATTGATACATGAGTAATTATTGTCCATGCCCAAACACCAAAAAATTTTAAATGATCTGGTCTAACACCAGCTCTTGATTTTTCTAATGAATTAACTGTCCATAATGCTAAATTTAAAACTATTAAAAATGTTATTAATTCTTTTCCTGGCTTTTCTACACCTCTTGAACGTCTCCTCCATGCAATCTATTGTAATAAAGAAATTTTATTTTATTATTTTAGAATTCAATATAAATAATTTTTTTTTTTTTTTTTAAATATAAATAGAAATTATAAGTTTCTTTTTATTCATAACTATTTTTAAGACTTCATATTTATTTTTTAAGGATTCTGTAACAATTTTTTAATATTATGTTACATAAAATGTTTTTTTTTTTAAGTTTAAATAAAAATTTCATTTCGAATATCATTTCTGTCAATAAATAAATAAAAATATTTTTCAATTTTTAGTAAAACATTTTTATGCAATTTAACAATGTGAGTAATACATTATTTGTTCTTCAAACTATTTCACCGATCTATGGCGTTTCATGATTTATATTTTCACAAAATCTAATGTTCAGGCAATCAAAACATTTTAAAGGATTTTTTCTCTTATGAACTACTAAAAATAAGCCCTCATAAGTCTTAGCTTTTAAGGTTCAATCCTCGAATTTTCGCAGCCATTTAAGTTTTTTGGCCATTTTTTACAAAAGGGTTAATTTTTCTTATTTTCCCTCGGTAGTTCTTATTTTTTTCTGAGTAATTTTATCTTCTTTGAGGCCTATAGAAAATATGCTGTTTTCATGATTCTGAGGTTCAAAAGTTGATTTGAACTGTGCATAAGTGAAAAAGCAGCAAAATACGTTTTTTTTCAATACCAATTTCTCTCTTGGGCTTAAGTGATTTCCAAAAATTAAAATATTTGATGAAAAAAAGAAACCAATGTGTTATTGCATTCTGAGATATCTAGATCCATAAATAATAACTGCTATTAAAAATTCACATTTTACAACTTTTAAATTTACCACTAAGTCACTTTACCATTCAAAAATCTGACCATATATGGTTAAATATTTTTAGATTTTGTGATAAATTTTACATGTGTATAATGTGTCGCAAATAGTATTTTTAATTTTTAGAGACCAGTCTATTATAAATTAAGGAACTTTTATAAGGGCATATCTCACCAAGTGGTTATATTTCTAATTTTATAAAATAAATTTTATTTTTGAGAGCACATTAATGACATTTGGACAGAAGTTTAATAGAACAATAAGAATTAAGATTTTCTTTGCGTAACTTAATTTTAAGCTACGGCGTTTGATAAATGAACTTCTTAAATTAAAAAATATATTTAAGGTTATAATTACTAAATGATGAAATTAGTTCTCAAAAATACTGGAAAATATAGAGGTATATAACAATAAATTTTATTTCTGCCCAAAAACCAATAATAAGAAGATATATTTTTAATTTTTTTATAAACAAAAAATTAAATGTTCTACCGACTGCGCTATAGGTATAGCTAGGCTAAGCTCCCTGAATCTTTAACTCATTGCTCACATAAAGTCTAAAATATAGTTAACATATTAGTTATTAAAAAATTATTTTAAAAAAATTTTTATTTTTGCAGTTTTACAAAATTTTAATATGTAAGAAAAGTTCCTGTTTGTTTCAAAAAAACACTCAAAGCATTCAAATTATTTGTCTTTAAACTTCCTATTACTAAATAATTGTTTTAAAAATTCTTTATCGTTATACCTAATTTTTATTTGACTACTACTAAAATCATGGGTGGATCAAAAGGGGGGTGGTAAGGGTGATTTTCTCCCCTGAGCTCCCAAAAATGCATGTTTTTTATTCATAATTTTTGTAGCTGTAGTTATAATTATTCAATAATTATTCAAATAAATTATTCATAATTTTGTTTTTTTATACAAATTTCATAAGAAAACATACAAAATTTTGCTTAAGCGCCCCACCCTTTAGGCCCTTTTCTGAATCCACCACTGGTTAAAATATGATCGCATTATCTTATTATAATTTATTAAATCATTTAGTTGTGCCTTTTATGATTTTTGAAACATTTTTTTAGAGTTTTTGATTTTTTTCAAAATGTATATTTCTTGAAATACAGATTTTAATGATCCACTAAGTATGACCTACAGCTACAAAATTTTATTTATTTTTTTAAAGCACTAAATTCAAATCAAAAACATCTTTTTTGAACTATAAGAATGAAATATACGTAATTCTTACACGTTTGTTATTTTTAGGTTATTGGTAAACAACGCTTCGAAATTGTACGATTAGTTTATATAAAACTGCAGTTTATACATACAACGCATTGAATTAAGCTATGCCGTTTTTTTTAACTGAAATCTTATAACATTTTACATAAATCACAAAAGATTTTGCGAAGATTTTTTAAAAATTGAACGAGTGCCATTAAAAAATGTGATTTTAGTACCAAAATTACGCATCGACAACAAAGCCTTTTGATGTCGATATCTACTAAATTATTGGAGGCACCAGTTTTTCTCGAATCACTTTCAAATTGTGAAATATTGTACAGAATTTTGAGAATAGTTAGAAGTAAAAATTGTTCACGGCATTCATTTGTGGCTTAAGAAACTTTCTTTGGTCGGATTTATTTGAAAATGTGGTTACCAATATTTCAGCTGGCAGAATTTTTTTTAGAAAAGGAGCGCACTGTTTTAATTATGTGAATAAATTAAATATATTATTAATTTATCAAAATCTATTTATAAAAAGGCAAATAGTTTTACGGCATTCCCTCTGTAATGTTAAGAATTTAAAAAACTTAACAAGGTTACCAACAAAATATTAGGGTTTCGAATCATTCCAAGGCTGTTATTTCATAATCATTAAAGAAATTAGGCAAACAAATTTCTTGAGGCTTGAGAAGAAATATATTTAAATAAATTTCAATAATTTTTTTTTTAAACAGAAACCTGGATTTTCATTAAAACCCTCATATATGCAATATAACCACTTGGTGAGATATGCCCATAAATAATTTTAAATGTAATTTGTCACCAAATTTTATTTTATATGGGCATCAGCCATTTCGTTAAACACATTCCGTGGCAAGTTTTATGCTCGGGAGGGCAAAAAAGTTATATTATTATGTGTAAAATTTTTAGCAGAACTCAAATCCTGGTAAGAATTTTGATTTGTCGCGCGACTTAGCGCCAACTTTAAAATTTGTAAAATGTGAATTTTTAAAAGCTGCTATTTTTGGATCTAGAGATCTCAAAATGCAATGACCCATCGGTTTTCATCGAAAAATTTGAAGTTTTAGAATTAAATTAAGCACTACTAGAATTTTTTTTATGCATAAGGTTTTTAGAAGTTGCTATTTGAAAAAAAAACTATTTTGCTGATTTCTCGCGTATGCGCTGTTAATCAACTTACAACCCAGCATTGAATCCTACGGAAAATATCCTATGAGGAAATAAGAAATATATTAGCTCTTGTTTTAAAAAAATGGTCAAAAAACGAAAATAGCTGCAAAAAATGGAGAGTTGGACCTTAAGAGCGAAGACTTTTTAATCGTACTTTTATGAAGAAATATTTTGGAACCAATTTGAAGACCCGACTATTAAGTTTAGTCCAATTTACTTTAAAAATGCCCATATTTAAAAAGTACCTTTTACAACTTTTTCTTCTTTAAATTTTCTCAGCAAAAAAGAATAGGTTTAAACTTTACAGTATATTAATACTTCTAAGTGACGTTTATTTCTTTAATTAAAATAAAATAAAAGAATTTTTCTTATGACGTAAATAGGACGTGAAGAACTTAAATACAAACAAAATTAAGCAAAAAGAAATAGTATATTTTAAATCTAGATTCGTGTTTCTTCATTAAAACGTATATCTTTTATACAAAACACACTTTATAAACAAAAAGGAAAAAATAAAATAAAGCAAAAACATATAATAAATTTTCACCTTAATGAGTATAGTTTGTGCAGTACTTTGTATTAAAGCAGCAAGATCAGCAGTAAGATAAAGTGTCCATGCTGGTCCTCTTGTTAATATACTTCCAACAGCACCAAATAAAGCATGTAAATAAAGTCCTGCTTGTGCAAATGCCAGCAATGTTGTATCAAGTGTTGGAGGTTTTGTCTCACGATAATCTAAAGACGATACTTTATATGATGCCCCAAGTGATGCAATTATACCTGTTGATTTTTATAAAAATTTTAATATTTTATTATCTTTTAAAAATTTAATCATAAAATACCTAAAATTTGGGTAGCTATTTCAAGTGCTGTTACTTGATGAACTGCAATACCAGGTTTTATTTCTTTTAAAACAAAGAATATTATTAAACTTAATATCGTTGCAGCTACAATTAAAATACCACCAAAGAGACCTCTAAATAATATACAAAAATTATAATAAATTTTTTTTAAAACTAAAATTTAATCAATTTACCCTTGTGAGCTTGAACAATCAATAGTTATATGATGCAACGGTTTAGTCGAAGTTTGAAATTTCGATATTTTTTTATTATCGACTCTTTTCCACATTTCAAATAATATAACAGCACATATTAAACTAAATTCAATAGTGCATGGAAATAAAAATGGACTTGCATCTCTTAATATATCTTTAAATATTCCTGATGCACTATGATTATCTTTATGTGATTTTTCTAACTGTGCTATTTCGTGTTGTGTTTCAGTTATCAAAATCTATATAATATAAATTATTTTTTTCAATCAAAATAATTATTTTTATTTAAAAAAAATGACAAACCTGTAACCATTCACAAATATTAGTTGCAATCATATGCATTAAACCTAATTTAGCAATAGCTCTATGCCTAGTCAACTGTAAATCTTTACTATTTAAAAATATAAAATGCATTTGTGTAGTGACCATTAACAATTTTGATATTGGTATCAATGATTTGATATACGAAGCTGATGCAATATCAATACCTAACTGTAAACCAGTAAATACTAATAAACCAGTGCCAAAACCAACAGTACCTAAACGTAAACAAAAACTACCATAATATTGTTGTACTTTTTGCTTGTTTATTTGTTGTATCAAATTACTATTTTCATTATTAGTATTGTTTGTATTCTAAAAAATAAATAAATTATTTTAATTTCATTTTTTGCTAATATTTTTTTAATTTTTACGTACTTGAAATGGTTGTAATGCTGTTGAATTATTATCGAAAGAAAATGATCTACGTAGTTTCATATTATGTTTTTCCCACATTTTTTTAACAGCTCTGTCTTTTAATATGGTCGTATACATAATTATTATAAATGTTACACTAGCTAAATATAAATATAAATAAAAACCCTGAAAAATAAAAAATTTTAATAATAAAGTCTTTATTTTTAAAATAATATTTTACGTACCTGATCTAAATATGCTGGTACTTGGTGACTAACAGTCGATGTTACTGGCATAGCAACACCAATTACAACGATTAATTTTGCATATAAGGTACTTATTGTTGATATAAATTCTGCTTTTTGTTTCAAACGATGATTAAAAGTTGAACTTGCGTTTATACCATCTGTAAATTAAAAAATTTTAATTTTAGCAAATATTTACATACACATGTAAAACTTTATATTATATTTTTTTCAGAAAGAAAAAGTATCTATAAATTTTAATCATGAAATATGAGAAATTATATAATTTTATAAAATTAATGGCTAAAACTTTAGTGAATATAATTTAATTTTATATGCTGCGAGTAATATCCATTAGTTTTGAAAAAATTTTTGAAAAAAATCATATTAAAAATTAAAAATTTATTTCAAGAACGCAATTGCTGTTTTTGAAATAAGTTTTTCATATTTTTATCGTCCTACTGGATTATAAGATTTTGAAAACTCAAGAAAGTTTCTTTCATTTATGTTTTACCAAATGAAGATTATTATATTAATAATGAATAGATATTTTTTTCAATCAGAGTAAAAATGTAAAGATTTTGCCTCAGTAAAAAAAATATTTTTTTATTATTTTTTAACTTTTAAAGTTATTTATTGGGCTAAAGTAGTAAATTAACGTATACGTTTAACCTTATTTTTTTATTTTTTTTTTTGGTTTACTATTTTCGACTTGAATCTTAATTTTAGTTTTATATACTATATTTTTACAACCCTTGGTCAAAAGAAGAAGAATAGCTCTAATTGTACACTATACTGAGCATTATTCTTACAGTTTTATAAATTAATTAAAAAAAAACTAAAATAACATTTTGTAAAAATTTTTTCTTTATTTTATTATAACTAAGGAGCAACCCCCTCAGATCATATTTCGATTTTTACAGTTTATATTAAATTATAAAGTCAATATTTAAAATTGTCATACAAATTCGAGTAAAAAATTTTTAAAATCTACAGAAAATCAATGAATCGACCTATTCATAATCAAAAGACAAAATCTTTAGAAAATAATAATAAAATGAGAAAATTATTATATTTCTAATTTCAGTATTTTTCTCTATATATTATAAAGTTATAACCGCCGCTGTCGCATGAGCCCTTTGTGCCAATGGACCTTTTGTGCCAAAATGGACCTTTTGGGCCAAATTTGACCTTTTGTGCCAATGTGGTCCTTTTGGGCCAATGTGGTCCTTTTGGGCCAATCTGGTCCTTTTGGGCCAAAATGGACCTTTTGGGCCACAGTGGTCCTTTTGGGCCAAAGTGAACCTATTGGGCCAAAGTGGTCCTTTTGGGCCAATGTGGTCCTTTTGGGCCAATGCGGTTTTTTCTATATTTAACCAATTATTATAAAGTTGTTTTTTTTTATGTTTTTATATAATCTATATTTTTTATACTTTGTTTAAAATATAAGTAAAAATAGAAAAATCTAATTTTTCATTTTTTGACTAAATTGCAAATGTTGACTAACACCTCTTTATACTACATACAACCTGACAGGAGCAATGACGTCACGAAGTGCTCCTGACAGGAGCAATGACGTCATAAAGTGCTCCTGACAGGAGCAATGACGTCATAAAGTGCTCCTGACCGGAGCAATGACGTCATAAAGTGCTCCTGACAGGAGGAATGACGTCATAAAGTGCTCCTGACAGGAGCAATGACGTCATAAAGTGCTCCTGACAGGAGCAATGACGTCATAAAGTGCTCCTGACAGGAGCAATGACGTCATAAAGTGCTCCTGACAGGAGCAATGACGTCACGAAGTGCTCCTGACAGGAGAAATGACGTCACGAAGTGCTCCTGACAGGAGCAATGACCTAACCTAACCTAACAGTGTAACAGTGTATATAAGGTAATTTTAAAGTCATTTGATAGTGCAACAGCGTAGAGTAGAAATAATTAATTATGACTCAAAATTTATTAAATTTCTGCTCGAGCAGGGTCTATAAAATCGCTTCTGAGCAAAAATTTAATTAATTTTTAGTGATCATTACTAGAGTTCAATCTATTCAACTCTAGAGTCCCCAGATTCTAGTAAGCATACGCTCCATGAAATCGACCCTTAGGGGTCTTCCATAAATGACGTCCAGGGTTTGGGGGTAGGTAGGTTCATCTTAAAACGTGACGATTCGGACAAAGGAGAAGGTACGATAAATTATGAATCAGACGTCCATGAATTTTTTTAATGAAAAAGAAATTTTTTTTTAATTTACAGTTAATCAATAATAAATTTCTGCTCGAGCAGGGTCTATAAAATCGCTTCTGAGCAAAAATTTAATTAATTTTTAGTGATCATTACTAGAGTTCAATCTATTCAACTCTAGAGTCCCCAGATTCTAGTAAGAATATGCTCCATGAAATCGACCCTTAGGGGTCTTCCATAAATGACGTCCAGGGTTTGGGGGTAGGTAGGTTCATCTTAAAACGTGACGATTCGGACAAAGGAGAAGGTACGATAAATTATGAATCAGACGTCCATGAATTTTTTTAATGAAAAAGAAATTTTTTTTTAATTTACAGTTAATCAATAATAAACGTAAACAGAAAGAAACAAATAAAGAAAAAAAATTTCTACAAATTTATACTAACCTAACCTAATGACGTCATAAAGTGCACCTGACAGGAGCAATGACGTCATGAAGTGCTCCTGACAGGAGCAATGACGTCATAAAGTGCTCCTGACCGGAGCAATGACGTCATGAAGTGCTCCTGACAGGAGCAATGACGTCATGAAGTGCTCCTGACAGGAGCAATGACTTAACCTAACCTAACAGTGTAACAGTGTATATAAGGTAATTTTAAAGTCATTTGATAGTGCAACAGCGTAGAGTAGAAATAATTAATTATGACTCAAAATTTATTAAATTTCTGCTCGAGCAGGGTCTATAAAATCGCTTCTGAGCAAAAATTTAATTAATTTTTAGTGATCATTACTAGAGTTCAATCTATTAACATTCTTTAACTTTTGGAAAACCGATTTTAAGTTTACTTAAATTTTAAGGCACTGTTTAAATTCTTGAAATTTTGAAGAACCGTTTTAACGTTCTTCAAATTTTGAAGAACAGATTTTAAGATTCTTCAAAATTTAAAGAACAGATTTTAAGATTCCTAAAATTTAAGAAAACTGATTTTAGAAAAAAATCATTTTTATTGACCAAATTTCAATTTTTAGGTGAAAAACTGTGTTAAGTAAATCTTGCTACTTACTATTTTCAAAGGCTTTTGACCCAAAAATTGAAATGGTAAATAAAAATGATTTTTTTTCTTAAAGAAATGAATTGTCAGGAAAAAATGAATCGATTTTAAAAAAAAAATTATTATTTTAAGATGAAAATCAAGCGAGTAATGCATGTTTAAAGAGCCGATTTTAACGTTCTTCAAATTTTGAAGAAAAGATTTTGACATTCTTCAAAATTTTGAAGAACAGATTTAGAAAAAATTTAGAATAACTGATTTTAACGTACTTCAAAGTAGAAGAACCGATTTTAACGTTCACAATTTTACAATTTTAAATTTTGAAAAAATGATTTTAACGTTCCTAAAAATTTTTAAAACCAATTTTAAGGTTGTTTCCTTAAATTTTGGAGAACCGATTTTAGCGTTCCTCAAATTTTAATGAACGAATTTTAATATTCTTTAAATTTTGGAAAACCAATTTTAAGATTCTTTAAATTTTGAGGATCTGATTTTAACGTTCTTCAAATTTTGAAGAAATGATTTTAACGTTCCTCAAATTTCGAAGAACCGATTTTAACGTTCTTCAAATTTTAAAGAACAGATATTAATATTCTTCAAATTTTGAAGAACCCATTTTAAGATTCTCTAAATTTTGAGGAACTGATTTTAACGTTCTTCAAATTTTGTAGAACCGATTTTAGCGTTCCTCAAATTTTGAAGAACCGATTTTAACGTTCTTCAAATTTTAAAGAACAGATATTAATATTCTTGATGAAATGATTTTAAGATTCTTTAAATTTTCAGGAACTGATTTTTACGTTCTTCAAATTTTGAAGAACCGATTTTAGCGTTTCTCAAATTTTGAAGAAATGATTTTAACGTTCTCGTAACTTCCTTATTATTCAAGATATCATTATAAAAATTTTTTTCCATTTTTTAAGATATTTTGGAACCCAAAATACAAAAAACAGAAAAAAAATTTTCAAAAAAATCTAAATGGATTTGCCACCTTAACGTTCTTAAAATTTTGAACAACCGATTTTAAGATGCTTCAAATTTTGAAGAACATATTTCTACAGATTTTGAAGAAGGGCTATTTAAAACATTATTTTTAACAGAATGAAATATGAAGACAATTTTGTTACACATGAATTTTTTAGAAGAGAACGAAATAAAATTAAGATTACCCTTTTGAACATTAAAATTTCTTGAGTGAAATTTCACTGAATTCCTTGATGTTAAACATAACGTACTTGGATATTTTTGAATTTGTTTTTCTTTATCATCTCTAAGCATTTCTGAATCATTTGGTAATAACTGTCCTTGGTGTGATGCTGATGTGATAGCAATATTATTTGAGCTTCCATTTCCAGACACTATTACACTGTTGGCAAAAATTAGATACTAATTAATTTTTATATCATTAAAAAATTAATATTATTTAATATTTTTGGTCTAACACGCTCTCTCCACCTAAATAAGTAATATTTTATTAAGACTTTATTTTAAATTACTAAGTAATATTCGTACCAAGGTAAAGGTTTTAAGAGGTTGGGCCTTTTTTCAAACCTCGACCCCAATCAATTTCTCTTACGTGATACATTTATTTTATTTAATAAAAATTATTTATAACAAAAATTTATTCTTGAAAAAAAAACTAATTAATTGCATAAGCAAATTACAATTTAAAAGAAAAAAAGAATAAAATTTTATAATAATAATAATAATAATAAAGAAGTAATAAAATATAAATTTAATTTTTTATACTATAAAAAGACATAATTTTTCACAAAAAATATTTACTCTATAAATTCTTTTAAAAAAGATTAAATTTATAAATCTTCTTAATAATAACGGTTTAAAAGAAAAAAAAAAAGAAAAATTTATTATATTGTCAGTTTACGTATCCTAAATCTTATATAAATATAAATGTCTTTTTCTTAAAGATTATCAATTTCGGAAAAGAATTTTTAAGATAAAATAATAATAATAATAACAAAAAAGATTTAAAGCAAAAATAAAAAAAAAATTTTTATTTTTAATCTACAGTAAAACCTAGGTATTCTCTGCTTATTATGTTTTAATTTGTTCTAGATTTTTTAATAAAGTTAGAATTTTTTAATTCCGGATGTCAAATCTGTTTTTGAAGAATTAATTCTAAAAAATGGCAGTTTTTGCAATTTCAGGATAAAATATCCCGAAGCAGTGATATGATAGCTAAAAATGGCTACTTTTCAGTAAACATTATCTAATAGTCGGGCTCTTTTTTGATTGGCCTGTGTAATCTCTGATTTTTTTTAAAGACTTTTGAACTTTTGAAATATTCTACACACCAGTTTCGCAAAAACTTATTCAGTCCCTTCAAAAATAGTTTTTGAATAAATTTTTTTTAGCAGTTATTTCACAATTCATCCTACAAAATGAACCTATAATTTTGACATACAATATTAATGAAGATTATTAAATATTATTAGATATTATGAAATACATTTCAATATTAATGAAGTCTTTAACACAGTGATTTTAACTTACTACAGTAAAATAAAAATAAAACTAAAAAATTCTGCTTTCACCTAAAAGCATTACATTTAAATTAAAATGTTGATTTTTAATAAAAATATTTTAAAGGAAAAAATTTAATAAAAAAATTTTTTAACATTAATTAAAAAGTAGGTATTATTAAAATAATTACAAAATAAATTTATAATTAAAAAATTTCATTTTTTTTTGTACTAAAATAAAAATTTTTTTTCAAAATTTAATTAACAAAAAATTAATAATTAGACTGAAATATTTTTATATTTTTATATTTTGTATTAAATAATTTTTTATAAAAACAAATTTAATTAAAGCAAATACATATAATTGACTTTGAAATATCTTTATCTAAAGTTAAGTATAATATATATAACATTATATTTTATTTTCTTAGAGAAAAAGGTTTTGGTTAAATAATTTTAATGAGCTTTTTCTTTGTTATTTAATCATGAAATTATGGAATATTTTAATGATGAAAACTTGGAGAAAACTCTTATTCTAAAACTACTGATTATATTAAATTTTAGTAAAAATTAAAGTTTTAATTGCGTGATTTAAATTTTAAAATATTAAAACGTGTCCTGCTTTTTGTTAATATCCTCACAGTTCTTGGACTCATTTTTTTTTATTCACCTATATAGTTTTAAAACTTTTTGTCATAACAGCATTATTTACTGAAGTGTTTATTACTGCTTATTTTCACACGAAATTTATGGTGATTAAGAAACTGCTCATTCCTAGCTCCCCGAAATAAAATTTATTTCAATCACAAAAAAACACTTGCAAAAATTGCACAAAAATAAAATTTAAATTTATAAAAATTTTATTATTAGTTATAAAAAATTTTTTTATTTATTTATACATTTTTTTTTCAAGTCATGTTTTAAAGTCACACACAAAAAAAACTGACATAATGGTTTCTCTAAACTTCATAGCAAATAATCAATCTTTTTCATTTTCTGTAACACCTGTTATATGGTACCTACGTATATGTGAAAAAAGATATGAATAAAAAAAAAAATAAAAATCCACTTGAAAATATATGAATATATGTATAAACATACATAAATATGTATGTATTATAAATGAAAAAAAAAAGTAAAAAAAATCTTTAAACCAAATAAAGCTTCTTTATGATTTATGATTTGGTTAAGGAAATAATTTGTCTATTCTAGTCTCAAAAATATGTGAAATTTAAAAATTGTGTTTTTGTATCGTCATTAAATAGTTTTTCAGATAATTTAATTTAGTTTATGAAACTTGTATGAAATAGCCTCAAAATCGAATTTATAAGTGTTTTAGAACTTGCAGTAAATAAGTATTTCTTAGACAAAAAAATGAGGGAGCTATGTTCTATGTTACAAACCCATTTTTTTAAGTTACAAATTCGAATAATTTTATCAAGATGAATAAACTAAACGAAAGCTGATTAAAACTGAAGTAAAATAAAATTTTATAGGTATTATGCTTATTTATTTAAATAATTTATTGAAATTTTATTTTCCTGAATTTTTGATTGAAATTAAATCTCTCGCAACTATTGAACCTAAAAATTGTAATAAACCATCGATATTCGAATGCAATAAATTTATTCATAAAAAATTTTATTCTCAATCTATGTAAAATATCTAACGTTCAAGAATATTGAATTTGAAAAAAATAAATTTTGTAAAAAGTCCATAATAAGCTTTTTGGTATATATAAATTCAAACTTATTAAAAACTTCAATAAAATAAGTAAAGTAAAAAGAAAGTTTTTTTTTTTTGTAAATTTAAGTGTTATCGTCTAAAATCACATTAAGTAAATGATTTGCAAAAGATACAAAAGCTTATATAATGTAATAACCTAAATAAAGATCAAAAGCTATTTCAACAAATATATATATATGTAAGCTGTGTATATACTTTGCCTTAATTAAACCAAAAGCCCTGAAGCACCTTTTAAACAGTTGGAAAGCTAATGCAGTCGATAAACGATTATGCAACAGATATATATATAGAAGTTTGTTTCAAGAAATCGATATAATCAGAAGGAGGAAAGTTGTCGATGGACCGCAACTAAATATATTGCTTATAAACATTTAGGTTTATCAAAGTGTAATGAAATTGCATTCTGTTTTAGAAGCAAATGTTATTTATAAAATATTTATGTATAAATTTATTTATTTTTTTTTTTTTTATGAATTTTTAGCAATTAATTTAAAAATAATATTTTTTATTCAAAGATTTAATTAATTTTTAGGTTATGAAAGATATAGAATTTTACGTATTTTAATTTATTAATGTTTTGTTTTGATTTAAGCGAAATTTAAAAGTTTTATCTAGTTTTGGGCACAGTTTCACTGGACAGTTTTGATTAGCTGCTTGAACAAGTTCTTGAATACTTTCAAGCAATTCAAATAAAATTCAAGCACGGAAACCTGTCAGTGAATATTAATAAATATCAGAAATATCTATACTTTAGCCCTAATTTTTTGCAAACTAGCTGCATAATTTATTATCGCTTACAATTTAAATATTTTCATTTCTAAGGAATATAATTTTTAACTCGAGTTTTGGGAAGTAAAAAGTCTCATGCGACACCTGGAAAAAGCATAGCGGATTATATACTTGGAACTAGTTGGTGTAAAAATTAACATTTTCACTTTTCAATAAATTTATTTCGTTTTCATGGATAGAAAATCGAATTCCGCTTCTGTCCAGTTTTATAAATGCTCTGTGTTTAAAATGATCCCAGTATCAGCAAGAATACATTTTTGAATTAGATTTTCTAAATTCAGATGGAAAAAATTAACGTACTTTTTTCTGCTTTCGTAAATCATATAAGTATAACTACAAGTGCTCAAATTCATTCAATATATTGAAATTAATTAATATAAAACACGCGCCAATATACCCTAAACCCTCCTACATAAATATATTTCAATATTATATAACCAAAAACAAAAAAAATCTAATACTTAACATTTTAATTTTGCATAAATATAAACCGAGCTTAAACATGAAATAACTTTAAGTATTCAATCGAAATAAGCAGAGTAGTTGCGTGTTGTCAAAGCATTTAAAATCAAAATAGTTATTTCCCGAAAGGCTTCCACATACAACGATAAATGACTATAATTCTATTAGATTTTATTACCGATTAGTTAACTTAACTGTAAAAAGTAACTTTCTTAGATTTGCAAAAAAAAATAGAATTTTTTCGAAAAATTAGTAGATTTTCAAAATATTTGTTAATATTCGATAAAAATCGTAAATTTACTAAATTTAGTATATTATCGAAAAATTCGAGAATTCTCGATTTTTTTTTGTGAATTTACGAATTTTAGTTGTAAATTCACAACTATTTTTTGTAAATTTACAACTATTTTTTGAAAATTTTAGAAAAAAAATTGTAAATTATCAATTTTTATTGCGGATTCACAAAAAAAAATCGAGAATACTCGAATTTTTTGTTAATATACTAAATTTAGTAATTATACGATTTTTTTCGAATATTTACAAATTTTTTTGAAAATTTACTAACTTTTCGAAAATGTTCTAATTTTTTTGTTAATATAAGTAAAGTTACTTTTTACAGTGTAGCTTTATAGTAATACTGAATTTTAATTGCATTTAAAATTTTTTTTAAAATACCTTAAATACAAAAATATTTAAATGAAAATTTATTCCAATAATAGAATCATTTATAAAAATTTTCTTTTTTGTAAAATCAAATATAACACGTTCGTTATTTTCGCTCTATATATTTTTTTCTACGTCTCATATCCCATACAAAAATTTCAAATTCACCTAGTCATTCATCTATATCAGTCCAGTATTTTATACACTATTATGTATGTACAATACACACAAAGCATAGAAGGTGCCAACGGAATCTTTCATAGAAAAGCTACAAATCTCTTATTGCCTCTCTTTTTTTTATTTTTCCTTTATTTTTCATCTCTATTCGTTTATATATATATGTATAGATTCCCATCTGCATTTCGTCCATTTTCCATCCCTTTTTTTACAATATGAACAATTTTGTAAATAATATATATATATTCATGCATATAAAAAGAGAAAATCTATTAGAGAAAGTGAGAGACGAGGGCGTGAAAAGGGAGAACCGGATGTACCCGGATATGAGTTTCCTGCGCGGACAATTTGCAGCACGAAATTGAATGATCGACTTCGATAAATGTCGATTGTGAGGTATATATATTATACTACGCTTTCGAATCACGATTTCGTTTACAATCTCGCTCACACAACGTGACTAAAAACTACGACTGAATAGCTTTCGGTGTGTAAGGTCTATACGTATTTTATATTTTTTTCACTTTGTGTATGTAACTATTTATTACATTTGTATTTAGGGATTTTAAATTATTTATTTTCATTAAAAATAGTGGCTTATTTTTATTCTTGGATGTTATCGTTACTGTAAGAGAATTTAAAATTAAAAATATGTAGAAAAGATTTTATTTCATTAACTAAAAGTTATTTTTGTTCATTTTTATATGAATTGTTTGCAATTTTATTTAAAGGGAGTGTACAAATCTGACAATATATTTTGGTAAAAAAAGAACAAGTTTAGTAAAGCATACTAAAATCTACACTGTAAAAAGTAACTTTCTTAGATTCACAAAAAAATAGAATATTTTCAAAAAATTAGTAAATTAATAATTTACTAAATTTACTATATTAACTAAAAATTTGAGTATTTACGATTTTTTTTTGTAAATTCATGAGAAAAATTGATAATTTACAATTTTTTTTCGAAAATTTACAAAAAATATTTGCTAATTTACAACGTTTTTCGTAAATTCACAAGAAAAAATCGAGAATTCTCGAATTTGTTGTTAATATACGAAATTTAGTAAATTTACGATTTTTTTCGAAAAATTACTAATTTTTCGAAAATATTTTATTTTTTTTGTGAATCTAAGAAAGTTACTTTTTACAGTGTAGGAGGGTATCGTTTGTTTTTCCTTTGAGCGCAAATAGCGATGTAAAGGCCGTAACAACTCAGAGTGTCAGCGCATTCAATCCACACTGGTCCCATTCCTACCAAAAATCATTTTGGGATATCGGATTACTATGATAATTTTAATTTACTGGAACAAAAAAACGATTAAGTTAATGAAAGCTAAATTTTAAAATAATATGCTTGAATTGATTTTAAATTTAAGTAAAAGCTTGAAATTTTATCACAATTTAAAAAAATTAGGTTTTTTTTTCATTTTTGTCACTAATAAATTATCGATGGTGCTAACTCATATCCCCTTCGTCTAAAAATCAAATTTAGATCCATAAAGCTCATATCTTACTCTTACTAAAGAATCTTTATTATTTACTTTAATTTTCAAACTTTAGTTTTCAAAATTCATCTTTATGAAAGTATTACATATTTAAATCACTCATCAGTACCATTTTTTTATAATATCTTTCCTAATCTTACTAAAATAAAACAATGTAAATATTTAAATACAATCAACTAAAAGCTTTAGACAGAATACCGAAGTAATTCACAATGCAATGAGCATCGTCGACACAAAAAATAAACTTAATTAAAAATAAAATTAATAAAAATTAAAATACGATTTAATAAAATTCTTTTAAAACACTAAAAGTAAATAAACTATTAATATTTATTTTTTTATTTACATTTTATCATTTTGAATTTATTGGGACGTATTCCAATATACATGTATAAATATACAATATTTTCATCATTGTCAATTTTATTCAATATATATATCCCTTCTTGCACCGTTTACAAAGTGAATTTTCCCACTGAATTGAAAACACAGACCTGAATTTCTCTCTACATAGCATATTGCCCTTTCGATGCGCTTGGATTCCAATCGAAGCGTGCTTTTATCGTACTCTTGGCTATTCAATCATATTTTTTATGTTTTTTTTTGTATACATAGGAACGTATATATAATAAAATCATGCAGCCACTCGATTCTAGGTGTTCATGAAATTTTAGTCGCATCGTTTTTTTTTTATTGTTGTTGTTGTCATGATATAGTATTATATAACTTTGCTCTTTTAATTTTTTTTTTTTTGTAAATTGAATATGCTTGTGATTTTAATCGTTTGTTACTGGAGAACTAACTCTCTAAATATATATATCGTTATTTACGTAACTAAATTTTTTTTTATTTTTTTTTTTAACATTATCGCTTATATGAATATATATGGTTAAAAGATTTATTTTTATAATAGCGGGGTTTTTTTTCATATTATGAAAGTTTCAAACTGTATAAAATAGAAAAAAAAATTAACATGAGAAAAATGTGTTTTATTAAAATATAAGTATTAATATTTATGTTTTAAAATACGCTTTGCTTTTAAATCTACTTAATTTTTATTGCTGTTGCTTATTTCAGGTTGGTGGAGACTTAAACCTTTGTTTTTTGCTGATTGGTGCATATAATTTTACAGAGCTTTTGTTTTTATGGGTTTCTGAAAGTGAAAATCAAATTCATATGGTCCATTTGCTTACAATAAGAATTTTTAGACTATACATTGTGGGTGTTTTTTAATATTTTTATCTATTTTTTATATTTCTGAACCACTCATTATGAATATAATAACGGTTTTTACTCGTAATTTATCTAAAATGGCTAAAAACAAGGAATTTAGGTTAGTTTTAATGATTTCTTGGACATTTTCTATTATGGAAAACTGGAAAATTTTAGGTGAAAATGGATATCATATTCATTTTCAGTAAGCCAAAAATAAAAGTCAAGATAAAAATATTGAAAATATAACCCAAAAACTCCTATTGTGGGTACCTACTTCCAATTTCAGTAAAAATAAATTTTATTATTATGTTCAGCAACCCCAAAAAATAAAATTACTCGTTAGAAAATTTTCAAAATAGGGGTCCAAGCCGACACTAGTTATTTTAGCTTAAAATTTATCTGTTTATGATCTCTTATATTAAATAATTAGTATAAGTTTTGTATTATAAATATTATAGCCTTGAATTTATTTTAAACAATTGCTTGGATATTTAATTAATGGGAGGGATTAATTTTTTAATTACTAATATTATTTTTAATGCAGTAATTTAATTCAATAATTTTTTAACTTGACATTTGCTTTTTCAAAGATTCTAAAATTTCTAATATAAAAATTAGACTACTTATTAAATTTGCTGCAATACCTAAGGTAGAAGTTAAATTTGACTTTTCACTAATTGTAAGTAGTTCTTAGGTAATCAGAAAATTATTTAATCTTGATTTAATAATATTTTATAACTAGCATAATCAGAAAAACAAAAAACGCAAGAATCTCAAATCATAACTACAGCGAAGAACATGCCCTCTTTTTACTAAACAAAACGAAGTAAACAATTTTTCTTTTTCAGTAGTTCCTGACTGCAGGGCCTCAGATAGTAATTGGTGTAAAATCTAAGCCACTTTTTATTTATTCAACTGCATTTACAAATGAGGGCATAAATTTACAAATTTTTAAAAACTAACATATTTTAATGTTTGTAAAAAGTACTCGTTTTTATAAAAAAAAATATTCAAATAGAAATTTAAATAAAAAATAAGACTAACTTTATTTATTTTTTAAACAAAACATGAATATTTTATTCCACGTGTATTCTCGGATTAAAAAAAAAATGTTTAAATATAAGCCAACATGTAACTTCAAATACCATTGTTCTTTACAAAACTAATAAACTAACATTACTACAACGTTACAATAAACATTCAAACCACGTACATTATTCGTCTACAAAATCTATATTGAATTTTATTATTCTAAAAATTTTGGTTGATAATAAAATTAACCGATATAGGTACGTTTATTTTGTTTAATTGTTTGAATTAACAAAGTAATAAATAAAAATTTTTATAAATAAATACCAAATTGAATTATTTATCTTTTAGATTTGTACTAAATATCAAATTTTTAAGGTCTTACGTACGTCCGAATCAAAATGCAAAAAAAAAGCTAAAACTTGGAGAGAGTGAAGTAAATATAATTTAATTTTATACGTATTTTTTTTTTTTATAATTGACCGCACAGTTTTTGAGTAAATAAATAAACAAACAAAAAATTAACACAGGCTCTTATGGGGAATTTAAAAAAATGAAAAAAAAGCATTTAAAATACAAAACTTAGATATTTTTTTTTATGAGTTGATAAATAATGTCCTAATAAATAAAAAGAGACCTTAAAATTTACAATCGACCGTCATTTTTTATGGTTTTACTTAAAAAAATGTTAAAAAATGAACGTTTATTCTGCTATTGAGGTAGAGTCATTTATTATATTTTTTTATTTATTTATTTTCTTTATAAATAATTAAATAATATTGTTTAAATAATAAATAATTTATTTAATGCCAAAATTAAGTTAATAAAATTCATTTTTAAGCTTTGAATAGTAATAATTAAGTAATATTGAAAAAACTTTTTTATTTATTTGAAGTTGCAATCCTTACTTTTATACGTGTGTAAGACAAAGATGCCGATAGGTAAAATTCCTGACGTACGTAAGACCTTAAATGAATAAATTAAAATAAAATCTATTATCGATATGATTTATTTATTGTTGTAAGAATTTAAAATTAAGATAATAAAATTCAATAAAGTAGGAAGAAGAACCGTGCGAAACATAAAACATTAAACCAGTACCAAGTCAAAGAAAAAAAGTGTTTGTGTGGCATAGGAGCTAAAGAATTTGGACTGAGCAAAATTGAGTTTTTCAGATATTTCATTTTTAATATTTTTTTGAAAAAATGATTTAAAACATAGTTTTCATATAATGGGCAAAAAAAGTCATCTTCCTAGGGTAGAAAATAGGATTTTTTTGCCCTAGATATGTAATAGTACATTTTTACCAACGTAGAAACAAAAAAAAGAATGACCCAGATCGTACAGTAATTAGCATCCGAGACGAAGCCGAGGAAAGTAAACTGCGATCTGGGACATTCTTTTTTTGCTCCCATGGACAAAAAAAATATTTCTTTTTCAGTGGAGAGAAAACGAGTTTTTTTTTATCTCGTTATGAGGCGAAAAAAGTGTTTACATATCTAGGACAAAAAAAGCCTATTTTCTGCCCTAGGGAGACGGCTTTTTTGCCCATTATATGTAAAACTATGTTTTAGAACACGAGAAAAAATATGGGGTTTGACTTTTGCATGCTGTCTTTTGCGTACAACTGCGTGCAAAATCAAAACCAATATTTTGTCCCTTGTTTAAAAAATAACTATTTTGCAACACAAGAATAATTATTATATTGCATTTCGTATAGGAGTCTTTCTTTGCCAAAACAGCAATGGTGGGCAGGTCGGGTCATCGAATCGGCTTCAAATTTTTTCCATGTTTTTATAACATAAGGATAGGAAAATCCTGAAATTTTCAGCCTTCTAGGTGTTAAACAGCTAGAGTTATGGCTAATAAAACTCATTAGGCGGCTCTCGACCAGCGTTAGTGCCTTTCGGGAAAATGGTTAAAAATCATAAATATAAGCTTGAAAAAAAATTCTGAAAAAGCAGGTACGTAGGAAAATTTTTTTATCAAAAAATCTCAAACTACTTTTTTTTTTTTTAATTTGGATGTAATACCTCATTTATTTCCACGAAAGTAACTATTTTTGAAAGTACGATTTTTACTCGAATCTGATAACTAATTTTTTGAAAATTTTTTTCTCAAAATTTTTTTCACCAAAAAATACAAAAAATACTAAATTATTTTTTCTCTTTGGACGTAGTACCTAATTTATTTCTGTGGAAGTACTAGTTTTAGAAATATCGTTTATAGCATTTTTTTGAACCTGATACCTAATTTTTTCAAAATTTTTTTCTTAAAATTTTTGTTGCCAAAAAATACAAAAAATGCCAAAATTTTTTTATTTTAGGACGTTATACTTAATTTTTTTCTATGAAAGTACGAATATCTGAAAATATTGTAACCGGTGATATTTCACAACCATTATGGAATTAAGACCTAATTTTTTTTTCAAAAATTTTTTCATCTAAAAATTTCAAATTATTTTTTTTTTTTTATTAAGGGGGTAGACCTAATTGGAGATAGAAAAAAGGTGTGGTTTTCTGAATAGGTTTTCGGGTAGAAATAATTGAGATAATTTTTTCAAAGTTATCACTTTACTAGATTATAAGTTGCCAAACATTTTTTTTTTTTTTTTTTTTAATTTTTTCAAAATGGCGCCGAGTACAGATCCTCAAAGTTGGGCCTCACTTTTCACTGTGTGCAGGATTCCGGTCTCCAAATTGTTCAGAAACACACGAAACCAAATTAATTATGTTTGGGAAACATTTTTCTTCTGGATTGATGGATTCAAATTTTGGAAAATGGAAAATTGTGAAAATTATTTAATTTTTTTCAAAAATTGCAATTTTTTTCACATGTTTTTTCGAAAGAAAAAAAAATTGGGACATTTTTTGGAAAAATCCTTCCATCAATCCAGAAGATAATTGTATTTTAAAAATGTAGCCAAAAAATTAGCAAGATATCTTAATTATTTTTTGAGTTATCGCGCACACAAATCGAAAAACGTTGTTTGGAGAAAAACGCGTTTAAAGTTTAGAATACTGTATCTTAGGCCTTTCGCGGTGTCTCGCTTCATCGTCTATAACTTTCTTATTATTCAAGATATCATTATAAAAATTTTTTTCCATATTTTTAAGATGTTTTCGAACCCAAAAAAAATAAAAACAGAAAATCGATTACGAAAAAGTTCCAATTAGGTCTACCCCCTTAAATAGGATGTAATGCCTAATTTATTTCCATGAAAGTACTTATATTTGAAAGTAAATGTAAATATGTAAATATTCTTTATTTTGCAATTGAACAAAAATACAGTCATAAAATATACATCATATACTAAATAATAGATAATCAACATAAATCATTTTTAATAAGTATAAAATATACGTAATAACATTTAAAATTTTGAATAATAAATTAAAATAAAGTAAATTAGATACTAAATGCTTATGTTCTAAATATGATTTAATAGTATACTATAAGTATCACAGTCGATTTAATTGCATATGCATGGTAAAGTCACTCTTATATTGATTAAAAAAAAAAGTAAAATGCTTTAAAATAAAATAGAATAATAGGAATTTGTCTTGCAACGAGAAGTGACAAGACATTCTTAGACTAATGTTAAGGATCAAGTGTAAAAAGATATTTATATACAGCAGCTTTAAATGAATTAAGAGATGGAAGAAACCTAATTTCTGCTGGTAGGGAGTTCCAAAGCCTGGCCCCTTTGTACCGAAAGGTGTTAGTACGATTTTTATTCGATGTCTCGAATCTGATAATTAATTTTTTTTAAATTATTTTTCCAAAATTTTTTTCACAAAAAATTACAAAAAACACTAATTTTTTTTTTCTTTTTGGACGTAGTACCTAATTTATTTCTTTGAGAGTACTAGTTTTAGAAAGTTCGTTTATAGTAATTTTTTGGATCTGAAACCGAATTCTTTCATAATTTGTTTTCTCAAAACTAAAAAAACAAAAAAATTAAAAAACCTGCAATATTTTTTTTTTTTGGTTGTAATACCTAATTTAATTCCATTAAGTACTAATATCTGAAAATATTGTAACCAGTTATATTTTACAACCATTATCGAATTAAGACCTAATTTTTTTTTCCAAAAATTTTTTTATTAAAAAATCGAAAACTTTTTTTTTTTCATTTTGGATGTAATATCTCATTTATTTCCATGAAAAAACTTATATTTGAAAATATGGTTTTTACTCGATATCTCGAATCTAATAATTAATTTTTTGAAAATTTGTTTCAAAAGTTTTTATCAATAAAAAAAACATAAATATTAATATAAATGTATGTATGATTGCATGCTTATAATTGGCTCATTGTTTGAGGAACCTTAGTGCCAGCTAGTTGGCAGGGTATTTATTTAGGACTACTTTTTCCCTGGCTATTCGATTCTGAAAGAAAAAAAGTCAATTATTTTAACCCCTTATGGTTTATTACATCCCGAATAGAATCTAAGTTTGGAGGCCGTACTTAAAAGTCTGGCCCAGATCCGGCTTCCGTATCTCGCCATACTTCGACAATATATCGTTTAATCAACTAAATTTATTTAACTGAAACTTTGTTATTTTACTAAAGAAACTTTTTTTTTTAATTTTAAACATTTTTTATGATAAAATTTATAAAATTTTAAATTTTAATTAAAGAAAAAAAAACACGTAAAGTATAAACAAATATGCTTGTATTATAACCTAAAAAATAATGTATATAATTTTATAAAATAAATAACAATCTTAAAATTATGTATCCATAACACAAGCAGAAACAATAAAAATACACTTTTTTACAAATGAATATTACTTAATTTAATAAAATATAATTAAATTTTTATCACCCATGTTGTTTATTTATATTTGTTTTATACGCTAAGTTCGGAATTATAATAAATGCTGATCTGGCCCTGATCCGGGTTCCATACTTGGCCGGATCTGGAAAGTATGGCTTCCAAACCGGGCCAGAGCAGCCCGTACTTGCAGATTCTATTCAGGATATGTAAGTATCAAAAATGTAAAAATAAACTAAAACAGACTAAAATCGACCTTAATGGCCGAAACCAAAATTTTTTTTCGGACAGATCGATGGGATTTCGATTGAAAAAAATTTCCAAAAAAAATGGCGGAAAATGAGAGATTGCGATTTTTCTTAAATCGCGTTTTTCCATTTTCCGGAATTTTCCGGGGGTTTTCCGAAAAACTAATGGCAGAAATTTATTTAACAGGGATTTTCCTACATACCTGCTTTTTCAGAATTTTTTTTCAAGCTTATACTTATGATTTTTAATCATTTTCCCAAAAAGCACACAGTAAAAAATAATGCACACAATATTACTACCGTGTAGTAATTTTACTACAGTTTAGTAATATTACTACAGAAATAGTAATTTTACTACAATTTGTAGTAATATTACTACTAGTAGTAATTTTACTATTTCGTAGTAATATCGTAGTAATACTACAAGTGTAGTAAAATTACTACAATTTGTAGTAAAAAAAATTTATTTTTTTTCCAGCCAGATACGACTAAATATAGTTTTAGGAGGTCATCAATGTTTGTAATACACAATATTAACTCTTATTTTTCGTTTTTAATATTATAAGCATACTCTACTTGCGTCTATATTCAGCAATAATCATGAAATAATAACTAAAAAGAGGAGGCCGGAACATTTGGATTGCCAAATTACAATCTATACTTCTGAATCACTTTAATATGTTGAAAAAACACCAAAGATACCCTCCGTTTATTCCAGATTAAAAACGCAGGGCTGAATGTTATAAAATTGGGTTTTTTCGATAACTTCCATAAAACACGTTAACCTTGCAAATTAACTAAAATACTTCCCATTCATCTCATTTTTTCCGTATGAGTACCATCTTTTAATTCCCGTCAGCCGCAATGTTCTTTCCACCTATTCTCTCATCGCTATAGTCAATAAACCAAATGCCCATTTTCGGACCCAAATGACCAATTTTTAAATTGCTGCCAAAACTGTGATTTTCAATGAAAATAGTGGAATCATATTTCGGAAACTTTGAAAGCCAAAAGAATGAGTAAGAAAATTTTGGAAGCTTGGAACTTTTACAAAATTTTTCAGACCTACAAGACCTATTTTCATTGAAAATCACAGTTTTGGCAGCAATTTAAAAATTGGTCATTTGGGTTCGAAAATGGGCATTTGGTTTATTGACTATAGCGATGAGAGAATAGGTGGAAAGAACATTGCGGCTGACGGGAATTAAAAGATAGTACTCATACGGAAAAAATGAGATGAATGGGAAGTATTTTAGTTAATTTGCAAGGTTAACGTGTTTTATGGAAGTTATCGAAAAAACCCAATTTTATAACATTCAGCCCTGCGTTTTTAATCCCAGAAGGCGCATTGGAATAAACGGAGGGTATCTTTGGTGTTTTTTCAACATATTAAAGTGATTCAGAAGTATAGATTGTAATTTGGCAATCCAAATGTTCCGGCCTCCTCTTTTTAGTTATTATTTCATGATTATTGCTGAATATAGACGCAAGTAGAGTATGCTTATAATATTAAAAACGAAAAATAAGAGTTAATATTGTGTATTACAAACATTAATGACCTCCTAAAGCTATATTTAGTCGTATCTGGCTGGAAAAAAAAAAATTTTTTTTTACTACAAATTGTAGTAATTTTACTACACTTGTAGTAATATTACTACACTTGTAATAATATTACTATACTTGTAGTAATATTACTACGAAATAGTAAAATTACTACTAGTAGTAATATTACTACAAATTGTAGTAAAATTACTATTTCTGTAGTAATATTACTAAACTGTAGTAAAATTACTACACGGTAGTAATATTGTGTGCATTATTTTTTACTGTGCACTAACGCTGGTCGAGAGCCGCCAAACGAGTTTGATTGGCCATAACTTGGGCTGTTGAAGACCTAGAAGGCTAAAAATTTCAGGATTTTCCTATCTTTATGTTATAAAAACATGGGAAAAATTTGAAGCCGATCCAATGACCCCACCTGCCCACCATTGCTGTTTTGGCAAAGAAAGACTCATAGTTTAAAATCAAGTTACTAGTTAGTGATAAAATTAATATATGAAATTTTAAAAAGTTTAGTATTTAATTTATTTAAAAAAAAGTTTTTTTTTACACTCGTGTTATAGATAAAATCAAAGGATACGTTTTTCACGAAAATCTATAGGTTATGAAATTTTACAATTCTATTCTAATTATGGTCCATCTGGTACTTTGAAAAGTATTTTCAATAAATTTTTAGATATATGAGACGATCTAGGTGGTTTTTACAGTAAAATTTTTTGTCGACTCTCAATTTAGATTTTATGAAAGTAGAAAAATAAATTTGGTAAAAAACTGCAAATCTGGACGTATTTATTGCTATTTTGAAATTTAACTTACGAACTAAATTAATGCTACTAAGATTATTTCATAGCGACTAATCTTACATTGGCCAATTTAAAAATTTTTAATTTAATACAATTTTAAGATAATTAGTAGCAGTAGTAGAGAATGTAAAGTAACTAATTTTGGTATCAGTGTATCTTCAAAAGATGTTAAAAATAGCCAAAATAAAAATAGGTAAAGCGATTTTTTGAAAATTCCAGAAAAATAGAAATTCGATAAAAAAATGTATTTCCTTAATTTTACCTGTGGAATAGCTCATATAATGTATACACACATATAAATTAATAAGTGACTTTGATGAAAATGAAGTGACAGAGTGATAGAGAAAGAAAGAGAAATGTCAAAATACACACACATATATATAAAGCAAAAAGACACGATAAAAAGAAGAGAGACAAGAGCAAATCCATGATGCGAAACCGTCGCGTTCTATTGGAAATTTATTCCAATATTTTCAATTAAAGTTGAACAAAAGAACTCACACTTATAAAATCATATATACATTTATAGACAGTCGGCTAAGTAAAATCGCGATAAAAATAACGCGAATGTACCGGTTGAGTGATCTCATGCTTATTCTATATATGTTTGTACTCTGTTAATGTATCTTTATTTGTGTCCTCTCATTTATTAACTTATAAATGAATGACCATTGGTTTTAAGTTCAGAACACGAAATTCAATTATTTTTCGTTTTCAATTGATATTAGATTAAAGATAACAATTCAAAACAATTTTTATTATTGTCAATATTTAAATTAAAAATCGAATATTAAAAATTATAATAAAGGAAAAAATCAATTGGTATTTCGTATTAAATTAAAACTCAGTATATTAAAAAAAATATTTTTAATGTGATTTTGTTATTAATTTGAAAATTCAAAAGGGAAAAAATTTTTTTGGTCGCTGAATACGAATATGAAGCCCGTTTTTATCGAAAATGGTTCAATTGTCCACAATTGAAATTTTGAGTTTCTGTTTTGCGGGTTTTACAAAATTTATACTTAAAAATCAAATCACCAGCAAAAATAGATTTCATTTTTGTATTTAGTGACCCTTAAATCATAAAAACTCGTTAGAATATTTTACGGACCTATCAGCGAAAAATTATATGAAAAGTAATAGATATAAATGTTTGTAATCTAATGAAATAAATAATATGAAATTTAATTTAAAATCAAAAACAAATTTATTGAAATGAAAAATAATGTAATTTTTTACTGTATAAAATTTTAAGCATTTTAGTTAATATAAAAGGTTTATAATACAATTTATATAGGATACTCTATAATTGCAATCAAACTTCAATTCTCTCTAAATAAGCAATGTTCAATTACATTTTATGCATAATTTTCATATATATGTAGTAAATATGAATTCATTTCATGGATACTGTTTATGGTCGGTAGAAGCCGTATCTGTTAGATGTTGGTTAGATGCTTCTGCAAAAAACTTTTTAATACTTAAAATTGTTTCTGAGGTCGTTGAATAAACAATTTACGAATCCAAAAAATCAAAAAAGACTTACAGGAAATGTTTTAAAAAATGAAAACTGGATAAAAAATAAATTTTTCTGGTATTAAGTCTAAGTTTTCAGAATCGAGACGAAAATTAGGAGATGGCAAATAGAAAAAGTTACTTTTCACGAATAAGTAGCCTTGCATAAAAATGCGCATACATCTGATACCTAAAGCTTCTAGACTATATTTTATTTTGTGATTTAATTTTTTTCGTTTTCTGATAAATAAATTTTCTTCAAATCATATTTTCATTGATAAAAAAAATTTTTTTTATAATAAATTTTACAGGTTGGTTTTATGCTATTTCTGAATAATATTTTCATGAAAATTTTATCAATATACTTATTAGTGGTGTTCAACAAAATCAAAATATCGAATTCATAGCTAGGTAATTGAAAAAAAGTTTTCGTTTGTTGAAAAAATAAGTTGGCTAAATTTTTGCAGAGAAATATTAACATTTAAAGGTCGCGCAAGAGCTAAATCTTTTAGACCTTATAAAAAGTAAATTTTTACACCAATTTAATTATTTGGATTCTTTCGCATATCGAATTCTTTGTTTTAAAAACGGTTTTTTGTGAATTGGTCATTTTTTAATTTATTTTTATTGGCCTGAAATTCCTATTTTTTTACCATACTCAACAAAAAACAGTTTTTTGTTCATCAAAAAAGTGAAACAAAATCATAAGAAAAAATAGGATACATTTTTGGACCTTATTCAACAACCGTAAATTTTACTATATTTTTCATTTATTGAATGTAGTTTTTAAGGTATACGATCTGATGGCATTAAAAGATCATTAAAAACTTTTTTTTTATTATATTTTTTTTATTTTTAGTCTAGAAATAATGATTAGAAAGTTTAAAAGGCTCTTACCAGACCTGATTAGACTTTTTATATTTTTTACAATGATAGTTTAAAGTGAAATAATTATAATAGATATCTATATCTAAATGAAGTAAGAGTGAAACTAATGGTCGGGAACTGCTTCAAAATATTTTCCCCTAAAAGTAAAACCAAAAATAGTCCAACAGCCAAATTTTTAGCCTACTAGTGCTAAATATCCATTTCTAGCAGCCATATTTGTAATAATTTCCTGATTAAGCTCCAAAAATGTATCCTATTTTTTTTAATGATATTTTTTTACTTTTTTGATGAACAAAAAACAGTTTCTCGTCGAGTATGGAAAAAAAAAGTAATTTCGGGTCAATAAAAATAAATAAATAAATGCTCAAATCCCAAAAAAACCGTTTTTAAAACAAAGAATATCATATTCAGAAGTGTTCAAATAATTAAATTGGTATAAAATATAGTTTAGGGTATATTTTATAAGGTAACTTTACTGAAAAGTACCAATAGGTAATTCTTTTGACCTTTTAAAAAAGAAATTTTCGATTTCCAACGAAAAATTTCAATATTTTTCAAAATAACGTTAAAAATACCCTGCCAACTAGCTGGCACTCAGGTTCCTCAAACAATGAGCTAAATACTTCAATATGCCACAGATATCACTGATTACAACCATGCAATCATACACTCATTTCTATTAACTTTTAAAAGTTAAAAAAAAATTTATGTATTGAATTTAACTAAATCTATTTTTTTCAAATAAAATCTAACGTAATTCATTGGATAATAATTATTCAAGATAGTGCTTTCATGGAATTAAATGAAGTATTACACGAAAAAAAAAAAAAAAATATTGCAGTTTAAAAAAACTTTTTTATTTTTGAGAAATAAATTTTGAAAAAATTCGGTATCAAATCCAAAAAATTACTATAAATGAACTGTCTAAGACTAGTACTCTCATAGAAATAAATTAGGTACTAGATCCAAAAAGAAAAAAAAATTTGGTGTTTTTTGTATATTTCGTGAACAAAAATTCTGGGAAAAAAATTTTCAAAAAATTAAGTATCAGACTCGAGATATCAAGTAAAAACTATATTATCAAATATAAGTACTTTCGTGGAAATAAATGAGGTATTACATCTAAATTAAAAAAAAAAAAAATACCTAGAGCTTTTTTGGTGAAAAAATTTTTGAAAAAAAAATTAGGTCTTAATTTCATAACGGTTGTGAAATATCGCCGGTCGCAATATTTTCAGATATTAGTACTTTCATGGAATTAAATGAGGTATTACAACCAAAAAAAAAAATATTGCAGGTTTTTTAATTTTTTTGTTTTTTTAGTTTTGAGAAAAAATTTTTTAAAATATTCGGTATCAAATCCAAAAAATTACTATAAACAAACTTTCTAAAACTAGTACTTTCATAGAAATAAATTAGGTACTACGTCCTAAAATAAAAAAAATTTGGGCGTTTTTTGTATTTTTTGGCGACAAAAATTTTGAGAAAAAATTTTCAGAAAATTAAGTATCCGATTCGAGATATCATGTGAAAATCATACTTTCTAATATAAGTACTTTCATGGAAATAAATGAGGTATTACATCCAAATTAAAAAAAAAAAAAGTACCTCGAGCTTTTTTGGTGAAAAAATTTTTGAAAAAAAAATTAGGTCTTAATTCCATAATGTTTGTGAAATATCAGTGATTACATACGTACGTACGTACACACACACACACACATACAGACTTTTTTTAAAACCCGATTTTTTAGCTTCCTGGGGTCCCAAAACGTGCTTATATGCCAAAAAATCAGAAAATAAAATTTGACCTAACACAAACTTGATTTAACTATTGCACGACCTTTAAATGTTTTTATTTCTCTACAAAAATTTAGGCACCTTATTTTTTCAACAAATGAAAATTTTTCTTCGATCACCCAACTAAAAATTCGATATTTCGATTTTTTTGAACACCTCTAAATACGCCCCAAAATAGTAGAAACTTGAACTAGTCAATAATGGACAACCTTATTACTTTCGTCTTTTAGTTTCTTTTCAAAGTTATTCTCATAATGAACTAAAAGAAAGTACCTCTCATGTCTTACTCCAGTACTAGCATCAATAAATATCCCAATTTAGTATAAATCTTAAATTTTCATAAATTAAATTCTATTTAAAACCAGATTTTTTGGCGTTTTGACTAATTTTTTAACTGACTCACTTCACTACAACTGCCAATTTATCCAGGAACTAATATAAAATAATAAAAAATTTTCCATATAAGCTATATATATATTATTTTAAGCCAAATTATTGCGTACTAAAATACTATACAGTTTATTATAATTTTATACGCATATCAAATTCGCGAGTAAAATTACAATATTTAAATTGAAATTATTTAAAAAAATATCATATCTGTTTTGCGATTAAATATAAATACAGATATTATATTTTAAACTTTATATTTATTGAAATTAAAATTTTCAATAAGTACTATACATATATATATATTATTATTTACCTTTTATTTTACGTTTACATTTGCAGGTGTCCTAAATACCGTACGCATAAACGAAAACGTGAGATATAATTTTTTTATTCAAAAAAATTTTCTATATTTACTTTTTATCAAATTTTCAATATTTCAATACTGTAAATAAATTTTTTTATAAAAAATTTAAATTTTATACGCACGTACGTTATAAAATCAAAGTGCATGCATAAATTCTATAAATGAGCGAACGCAAATAATTAGATACTGCATGATTTTGGCTACAGATGTTATGTATGGTTGTCGGAAAACCTGTCAAGTTATATTAATACATTTTCATCGTCTCTTCATTTATTATATATGCGTTTATTAATTTTTATAGTTTATTATAGAATTTAATTGTTTTTAATTTATTATTTGAAAACCGCATTTTATTGATATACAAAAATAGTAAACATTTTTTAGTCATTGATCATGATAAAATAATTTAAAAATCACTAAAAATTACCAAAAATCAAAAAATAAATCTAGCTCTAAATTATGACTACTTTGTTACATAAAATATATTGTATAATAAAAAAAGATATATTTGACATATATATACTATCAAATTTATGCAATATAATAGTGATAATAATAAAAATACCTATAATTTAGGAGAGAATAGAAAAAATTGAGTTATATAAAAATAAATAATGAAATAAATTTTGATTATCATTTATTTTACGACTTTTATTTTATAAATTATTTATAAATGTTAAAAATAATAATATAAAAAACGAAAATTCAATATTTTAATAAGTTATGGATGTTGTTATTTTATGAAATATCATGTATTTATCAACTAACAATTATTTATCGTGTGGATATTATTACATGTGTATTGTACGATATTTTATTTTGTTATTTTTAAAATATATTATCTGTTCAATTTTACTTAAATTTTAATATGAGAGCTGTTTTTGCTTAACATATTTTCTAAATAGTTACATGATCTTCAATTTTTTTATACATTTTCTTTACAAGATCATGTATTGAATATTTAAATTTTAAGAACGAAAATCCTTAACCGTTTATTTACTGGTACATTTACCTTATATGTTTTATTATAAACTAAAACAATATATTTTAAGAATTAATGGTTGACTAATAAAATAACAAAGATTCAAAAAAAAGCAAAATTTTCTATACATAAAATATTGTAAAACAAACAGAACGAATAAATAAATTATATAATATTCATTCAAGTAGAACAAGTCAACGTTAGGTATGGCTTATGAAATAATAATAGAATATGAAATATCTAAAATAATCAATAGAATCCCATTGAGTAATCAGAGAGAGTTGCGAGAGTTTTTTTTAAGGTATCTATCCGCACGTTCTCTACTCATCACTGAATATTCCTCATGTACATATGAAAACGAAATATTCATCAAAGCGTCACATAACCTCTGAAATATGGATGCATATTATATATGATTCTCATTCAAATTTACCGATTGGTTAATAGAGATGGGACACACAAATTATTATCACATTTTATATATATGTGTATTCGTATTCACCTGCACGTGTATATAAATGTGTGCTTCGCGTAATAGACAATATCTAGCACATTCTTTGCTTCATTGATATTGGGTTATGTGGGAACAAAAGTTTTTAATAACTTTTTTTCAAAGTTTAATGAATTACTGAAATTTTTATTTACACATTTTTTAATTAAATTTAGGTTGACATTTATAGGACCCTTCTTTCTCAAGCTAGCCAGCACTCTCTGTACTTAAATGAAGATATCTTAAAAGGATTTTGATTGTCTCAAATTGACGAAAAATGGGGATTTCTGATTTCTAATTTTGACCTTGCTGCTGCTCAGCCCCAAAAGTGGGCACTTTAGATTTACAGTGTTGAAAATGCCAATGAGAAAAAAAACTAGACCCTTTTTCCTTCAATCAGAGATAATCAAAATCCTTTTAAAATGTCTCTAATTTTTCGCAGAGTGAACTGCCAAAAAATAATTGCCTATAAACTCAATGACATATAAAGCTAAAGACTAAAAAAATAAACTGTGAAATATTTTACCCATTAAAAATCTGAATATTAAAAGAAAATTAGCTATTCCATTGTACCCTGATCTCCCTTTTAGCAAACTCAAATACACACACATCTAATGTACAAAGCGAGATACAAAACGTTTTTACTGTTGATATATTATGTATGTACTATTGCTCTATGATTTTCAGTGGTTCAATAATATTATATTGGCTACAGAAAATGCAACATACTGTTTCTACATATAATTGTCATCATACACTTGTGGACAGACATTTAATTTTGAATAAATAAATGTTCATGTATATGGGTTGATCAACATTATTTCACCAAAAACGAAGCAAAAATTGTCTTGTTTATTTTTTTTTATGGTCTTAATTTTTAATCTCGAAATTTACAAAAATTATTTATGTTTTTTATACTATTTTTGACCAAAGATGAACAAAATAGTAGTTTAACAAGAGCCCAAGGTGATTATTTTTGAAAGTATTTCTCAGTTCAAAAAAAAAAAAAAATATCAGAATACGTAAATACATAAAGATTTTTGTTTATTTAATTCTTTTGATAGTGTCAATTAGATTCACGCTTAGACTAAAGTTTCAAAATACATTTTTTATGAAGTTTAATATTTTCTCTAACTAAAAGATGTTTTTGAATTTTGTTTTTGTTTTTGTTTTTGTTTGTTTCTTTTTTTTTTTTTTTTTTTTTTTTTTTTTTTTTTTTTTTTTTTTTTTCTATTCTCTCCTAAATCATCTTTTTGTTTTTGTTTCTTAGTAAGATTGTTTTATTCAGAACCAGAAAACTTAGGCCAAAGACCAAATTTTCCATACGTCGTTAAAAGTTTTTTGATTTATTTTATAAGGAATTTCCCAAGTTAACCCAAAATTCATAGGTAATGTATTTTTGAGTTTCCTGAGTAAGAACTTTTTGGTCACAAATATCAAAAAATTTATCATTTTAAAATTTTTCCAACACATTATGAAATATGTCAAGAAAAACCTTCAAAATTTAAAACTTAGGTTTCTGCTAAAATAAAATTTCACTTGCATATTCTATTGAAAAATTGTTCCAAGATACCTTAGCTTTTTAAAAACTACGAATATCAAAAATACAAAAATATTATCTACTTTAAAGCCTAAATCATAATTTTAGGAGCAAGCAGCATATTTTTCCAATTCCAGTGAGATTATAATCCAAGTTCTACAAGTATTTTACGAAACAAATAGAATTTCACTGTTTGAAATAATCTAGATCAGCCCATGTATAATATATGCATAAATTTTCACATATTATTTTTGTAATTGTCAATTTAAGCGAGAAAGACAAAAAATGTGATAATTATATAAATATTATTATAAAACACGTTTTGAATAATAATGTAAATATTTTGAAATATTTGTTGATTGCATACACTTTTAGAGATTAAAACAATAGGGAAATGTATTTAAAACAAAATTCAAAAAAGAAAAAATTATTAGCTCAAAAAATCAAATTAATTTTAATAAACATTTTAAATTATAATTATATTGTTTTAATACTTCGGTTGGCTCACAAGTGGAGTATTCTGTATAGGAGTTAGATCTGCCAGATCATGACCTCACTTGGCAAAGCGTTATTTTATTTTATATTTAAAAAAACACTCCTGATACCTCTAGTTCAATCTCATAGGCCTTCTGGGCCTAGAACAATGAGCCTTAGTGTTAATAAATGGGATTTTTGTATCTAGGCATAATTCTGTCACCTTGAAAGTCAATCAAAAAATTTCTAATTGATCTCATTTTTTTGCATAACTGTCTAGTTTTAAATACCATCATTTGAGTATTTTTATCACTAATTGTCTCACTGTGACATCCAGTAAACCGAATATCAATTTTAACTTCCTTTAATATCCACGCCTTTTATTGCCTTGCTTACTAACAATCTTTGAATTCCAAAGTTTCAGTAAAAAGTACTTTTTAAAATATTTATTTGTACTGGGTAAGCTTGTATGCTGTTTCTGCTAAAAAACTAATAAATTAAATAAATATATTTTTTTAATGCATATAACGTATAAATTTAAATACGACACTGAACAGCTTTTTTAATCAACAAAAAACCAAAAATTTAATATAAATATGCCCTAGTTTTAATAATTAATAAAAAAATATCATGTACATGGGAATAATTGTCTTTAATCTCTCATTCGTGATCTCTAAATCTCAATACATATTAATACCTGTAAGCTTTCTCGTTTATTATTATTTAGTATTTAACTAAAATATGCTTCTATGGGTATTTTACATGGTTTGTTAATAGCATTAAATTATTGTAGTATTACGCTTATATAATAATCTAAATCTTTTTTCAACTAATCATACTCGTGTGTGTATTTACGTTTAGTTTAAAGAGATTATTAATTAAATAGATTTTAATACCTATATGCTGTAGTTTGATTCTGTATTATGAAATTATCAGCAAATATATATATGAAAATATGTTCAGGTCCAGCTTAACTCACCGGAACAAAATTTTTTTCTGAATGGCCTATTTTAGGTCTTGGATTGAAAATTACTAATGCTCGTAAATTGTTTTTTTTTTAAATTTTGAAATTTTTAGGGCTTTAAAAAGGCTTAATTATATGAAAACCAATGCATTTTTTATATATGGAGGATTTTCACGGGAACTGTTTACGGCACAACGCTTATTATCTTTTTTTCAAATTTTTTTGTATTTTAATGTTTTTCAAAGAAAGAATTAAATTTTCTCAAACTCTGGATGCCTTATTTTTTCTTCAAAACACATCACTGAACAAAATGTTTTAAGTAAAATATTGCATATACTTAGAAAGAGACATGTGGCGACATTTTTTTTTTTGTAAAGCTTTACTGGGCGTTTTAAAAATTTAATAGTTTTAATTTTCATAGTTAAAGCTTTAATATTTAAAATTTTAAGTTTTCTACGGTTCATACCTGAGTAGTTAAGTGCTTAAATATGGAGTGCGCACCCATAAAAGGTGGGGAGCTTATAAAAAACCTGAAATTGAGGGACAGAATTGAATACAATGATATGCTTAAAGGAATGCATAAAAAATTGTTTCGTTAAAAAATGAATTTTTGGGACCTGTGAAAAACACCCATAAACAAAAAATGATTGTGAAAAAGTTTTGTTTCTTTTAGTCAATAAAAAAAAAAGGGAAAATTGTATGAGTTGTTCTTTGAACACTGGCGAGCTCGACCGCCCGTATTCTTTGACACAGCTTTGCCACGCTTACCTAGCTTTGCTACGCTTAGCGTTGAATCACAGCGGCAGTGACGTTTCTTTGGGATGGTCTTGGCTCCCTTTGCTCGTAGCGGCTATAACATTGCTTTGCTTTCGTCTTTGCTCCTTTTGCTCATAGCGGCTAACAAAATTTATAACGGCTTATCGCACACGCATTAATCAGCGAGCGCGACCGAGTTCGGAGGTGGTCTACAAATATAACCGCGATATTGGCCGGAGCAGCATTCGCTGTTCTGACTTCACCCTCGAGTTCGTAGACTCGAAGAGGTGTGAATTGAATTCATGGCCAGGAGACATCACCTGAGCACGAGGTGCTCGTATTTAATTGTAAGTTTCTTTAATTTTGTGTGATTGTGTATGAAAGTGTGTTTTTCATTTTGTGTGTCTGGTCGTTGTGTGCTTGTGAATTATTAATTTATAGCGCGTGGCTAGGGTCACGCACCGAATATTCTACAAAACACCAAACGGCCCTTTTTAGGGCCACCTAACACGTAAGAAAAAGAACACTGTTAATTCAAGAAGCTTCTGGTAAAAGTAACAAGTTTTCTTACCCAAAAAAAATAATTTTTATCATAAAAATTCTTTAATTTAGTGAACAATTCAATAATTTTTATCATTTTGGGCCACTTCTGGTTTTATTTTTAGTGGTTTGAATTTTGCAAATTGACCAGAAATCAAGTTTGCCAAAATTTTATTTGCTCAAATTTTCCCAGAATGCTGGCATATGTGTCAAATTCAAGCACAAAAACTTGTCAGTTCAGAATTTGAACCTACAAGTATATCTCTGCTTAAAAACCAGGTAACTTACCCATTAAACTACTGAAGTCCTTTTCATGTTTACTCATATTTCAAAGAAATTATAAAAATAAATTAAATCCAAATTAAAAAATTAAAATAATAAAATAAGTATAAATGAAAGTTATAATTAAATTTCTTTTCTAAAGAATTTTTTGTTAATTTTTAAATGAAAATATTAAATATTATAATAATGCAACTTTATATACTTGTCATGCACTAAGAGAATTTAATTTCAATTAATATAACAAGAAAATATAATCAAAGCTTAAGTATACAGCAACATACAAATTTTATTTAATCATACAAATATACGTAATATTCTTATGTTCATTTTATTTAATTAATTTAAAATAAAATAATTAGTTATTTAATGTAAAGTAAAAATGGTAGTACTGTAAATAATTACGAGAAATAAGTTTTACTGACTAGAGGAATGTAAATTGTTTAGGAAGCTGATTTGCTTTGAACGTTCAGGATTGACTGGAGGGAAATTGGACAAGTGACCTAACAAAGTAATCTAAAGATATATGAAATTGTTTTTTACTAGTCTAATGTATCCAAATCGTTTTAACTAATTTAGCTTTGCAAGCATTTGCCCCTTTTTTGTGAGATAAACGTTTGCTAAAAGCATTTACCTAATTCTTGACTTCAGTTTTATTTTTCAGAAGTTACTAGTTTAAGGTTTTTCTCAGCTCTATAAAAAATAATGATATTTGAAATATTTTCGTTTACAAATAAGAAATTTTAAATTTGTCTTTATCATCATTAAAAATTTAGGACTATTTTGAGGCTTTAAAAAAATTTTTTTTATAACCAAAATTTAAAACTTTTAAATTGAAAATTACAATTATGTGAAATCTACAAAATAATTTTCTTACCCAAAATAACATGCTACGTTTTTAATATTAGAATTATTTTGAATATATATAAATTGATATATTTTACTTTGAACTAATTAATTAAAAAATTATACGAAAGCAAAAAAAAAAAAAAAAAAAAATAAAAATCCTTAGTACTACCAAATTTTGCTTCATATTCGTAATTTTTGGCCTCTAGAGTTTAAACTTTAAGATTAACTCTAAAATTTAATTCACGTTAAATGATGACGAAGAAGAAGTTTAAGGCCGGAGGCTCTTAAATAATACTCAAGGCTTTTATTAGTATACTACATGCATAGTATTTAGGATTAGTTTACTTGAGCTATTATTATATATACACACATATATATAAATATATTCACTTATTAGCGTGCAAACTTAAACACGTATGCAAGCAAAATTAACATATCTCTTGTAGGATGCATACTTATACAAATCCATACGTAGGATACTGTACGCATGAAAATAAATGTATATGTTAAGCACTGATAACAGAATGAATCAATTAATTAAATCATCCATGTTTTGACTATTTTAAAGGTATATTTAATAAAATGTCTAAAATATTATATTTGATGGTACGAAGAAAATAGGCATTATTTTATAGGCTGAAATTTATCACCCAAAAAATATGCACCAAGTTTTATATTAATTTGAATCATCCATGTTTTATTAAGAAATAAATAAAATTAAAATCAAACCTTAAGATCAGGGACTGATACAGATAAATATGTGGGTGAAAGATCATATTAATCGAAATATTCAATTAATTGCTTTATTCCGATAATGGAACGTTACGTGTATACTTGTTTATACGTTTAGAGAAGTGAAATCATTAATTATAAGCATTGAGTCATAAATTATTTTTGATTAATTAAAAATATACGTTTATTCATTTGTTTTTATAACGATTTGTAATTGATAATTAATTTTTGAATTGCATTATTTTATTTATTATTCTGAATAAATTTCTATTCAACTTTTATCATTTTATAAAACTTACTCCAACCCATAAATTTGTATCTTTATGTTTATTTAGTTACTAAAAAATAAGGATTAAAATTTTTAAATTTTTACACTCCTGGTGTAAGAGCTTGCATGAAATAGTTATTCTTAGTTTTGCTTATTTGGTGGTCCCGTAGGGGCCGATTGGTTTTGATGCTAAAAAGTCCACTTCTTACTCAATAAACATGCGTTAAAAAAAAATAAAATACCTGAAACTTTTCTAATACAAATTTACAACTGGTTGCCTTTGCAACTTCTCTTCGAATCAACTGACTGCCTTATGCAGCGAAAAAGAGTGACGCACACTGGGCGTCTTGGCGATCCTTTGTCGCCTGGTTTGGCCATACCTTAAACCCTCATTTTTTTAAACCAAAGTTCAATAACTTTATGAACAAACAAACAAGAACGAATTTTTACAAGAATAATAATAATACATGTATTTTTAACAACAATAAATATTCCCTTACAATTCAAAATATGAGCACTTGAAATTTCCTTAATTTTTGGAGGATAAATTAATCAAAACTTATATTTGGAATAAGCTTTGAAAATCTTTGAGTTTAATAAGTAATTTATTATTTAACATCAATTAAGTTAAATAAAAATATTAAATTTCTACATACTACCCAGAATAAATCCATTTTTTTAAAAAGTACAGTTTAGAACAAAAGTTTAAAAACTTGAAACATATTTCACACTAATATTAGAAATTAAAATTTTTTTTTAGTGATTGGAATTAAAGATATTTAAAATCAGATACTTTATAAAAAAATTTTGGGTCATTGAACTCTTTGAAAATTTTAAGTGCTTATATTTACAAAACTCAAAAAGTGTATGAAATCGAATTTTTAAGTAATACAGTAAAAAAATCTTTTACACACATGAATTATCGTGATTTTTAAAAGCATAAATTATTATTAGTAAATATAAGTCTAGTAAATTTACAAACTAAAAAAATTAATATAAAAATCGATTGGCAAATAAAAGTGAAAAAAAAATACTTTTTACTGTATAATTCACAATTAATTTGCATAATTTAATCTCTAAATCTTATCAATCGTGTAAGAGTATTCAGATATAATCAAATAAAATTTTATAAAAATCAAAATAAAAAATTTAATCATATTATTTAAAAAAATTATTTATAAATACGATTGAACTGAGTTAAATTACTAAAATAAAACAATTTAATTAATTAAAGAATAATAGCATAATTTTTTTGCACAAATTAAAAAATAAAGTCTTTTTTGATATTTTAGTATGCAACATATTAAAATTTGTGACATTCCCCATGAGTGTATTATACGCAACACGTACATTACGATTGTCGTATATTATCGGCTAAAATGTCAAATGAATTATATTACACATTTTCATATAAATGCATTATTAAATATTCACACTCACACATGCATTTATGGTAATAAAAAAAATATACCTATATGTACTAAATATTAAATCCATGTTTGTTAATAATGAAAAAGCATATATATAAAAGTTAATTATATATAAAATATGTATCTTTTGGTATTTAAATACTGCTAAAATATGCGCAGTTCACACATTAGTTAATATGCTAGGTATACTTTAATATTTTACTTTTTTTATCTTTTATTCATTTTTTATAATTACGTTATTGAAGTATGTATTTTTTTAGTTTTTTTTTTTTTTCGTTTTTAATCAAATTTTTTAATATTACTAATTAAGTTAATAATTTTTGGGTACGACTGAACCTAGTTCAACTAAAATATAATTCTATTCATATGAATTCTGTGCGTAGAGGCTGGAAAATAGGGCATGAAATCAGCACATTTTACCTACCCTATCGGCGTTACGAATTTTCTAAATCATTTAAAATTAATAAAGAAACATTACAAAACTGCCATCTCATATATAATTTATATTTAATTTATATTTCATTCTCCAAAATGTAGTGCATTAGACATAATAATAAAAAAAATCAACTATAGACCAGGGGGACCACAGGCTCTTAAAATATGGCATTTATTTAATCATTAGTTCCAAAATATTGCAAAAAAATCCATTAGAGGATTTTAGTTTCTGCTGTATTCTTCTATTACTTAATCACATAGGACCCCAAGTACGGATCCAGTGACACACAAAACTTACAGAAGACCTTTTCTAATTCTGGTAGTCGAATTTAGACAACCCTCACACTGAGTATAATATAAATTTAATAAGCAGGTGGATTAAAGGGTATTAGATTAGAAAAAAATTTTTTTTGGATAAATTATGGAAAAAGCACGTAATTACAATGATTCCACAAAAAAAATTTTGGTTGAGATCTGTTTAACAAACAAATTGAGATTGCAAAAAAAGAGGATGGATTTTTGGTATTTTTTTCGGTCAATCTTTGTGCTGTAACTAATCCTAACTTATTTTTACGTTTTATTTACACATTAATACATATTTTTGAACTCAATTCAACAAGACTTTCAAAACCCCAAAATTAAAAAAACTACTGAGACTTTTTTCTAACATGTTCAGATTCTCTCTACTCGTCTTTGACGATATCTAGTAATTTTTTTTAGTCGTAGAAATTTTTTCAAAGCATTAAAACGTTATTCTGAGGACGCCATTTTTTTTGACCAGAAAAAAAAGTGAACAAAGATGAGTTGACCAGAAAAAAATGAACAAAAAAAGTTGAACATAGAAATTTTTGAACAAAAAAAATTGAACATAAAAATTTTTGAACAAAAAAAGTTGACCAAAATTTTTTGACAAAAAAAAAATAAAAAATTAATGAAAAAATGAAAATAAAAAGTTGAACATAGAAATTTTCAAATTTTCTCATTTTTTTAAGTTTGTTCAACTTAAAAATTTCTATGTTCAACTTCTTATGTTCATTTTTTCATTAATTTTTTATTTTTTTTTTGTCAAAAAATTTTGGTCAACTTTTTTTGTTCAAAAATTTTTATGTTCAATTTTTTTTGTTCAAAAATTTCTATGTTCAACTTTTCTTGTTCATTTTTTTCTGTTCAACTCATCTTTGTTCACTTTTTTTTCTGGTCAAAAAAAATGGCGTCATTCTGAGTTATCAAAGTATATAAATAATTGATAAATAATTTGAAGAATAAAGTAAATACTTTTAACGCTATTTAATTGCTTTGTTACATATTCCTGGTATGAAAACAGTAATAAGTACAACTTGAATTACATATTGACTAAAATTTTAATCATTGTATTTTAAAATACTTGTAATTAGAAATCTTTTGGTTTATTTAGAAACTCATTAATTCAAAATTCTATGTAATAAATTACATAATTCTAATAAATTAGAATCTAGAGCATCCAGCTTCGAATTAGCAAGATTTCATAATCTCGATAAAAATTTAATTTTTAAGACAATTTTCAAAAACGAACTTTCTAAAAACTTAAGATAAAAAAAATCGAATAAAATCTTAAATCTAAAATTTATTGAAAAATAGTCAATAATTTTATATACATGAGTGATTTATTCTGAAATAAAAATGACTAAGCTTTTATAAGTCAGGATTTCAACTTTTATTTAGTTATTTATTATTTAATTAATTAATTGTTAAACAATTCAAATTAAGCCATAAATCAGGTTAAATATTTTACATATAAAATCTTATAATTTACTTAAAACTGGATATTTTATCAAGTACCTATATAGCAATTATTAAAATATTATTAAATAAGTTAGAAGAGTAGTTTTTGTTTTAATTGTTTTAAGCGGATAAATAAATGTTTATATAAATAAAATAAATAACAAGTTGCGAAATTGTTAATTTTCAATTATTTTTTAAGTTAAATTAAATAAAATAAATAATTAAAATAAATAATTTTAATATCAATTTATTAAAATTTAAAACGAATATTTGCTTTTCAAAAGAGCTTATTTAATTAATTCTGTTTAAATATGAACTCAGCTCATTTAAATAGTAAAATTTACTTTATTGGTTCATAAATTATAGCTTAAAATTAGGTGAAACAGCATGGAAAATTTTTTTAAATTTAAAAAATATGACCAAAAAAATGATCCATAATTGTATTTTTTCTAATAATACAGTCATTTTTAGAAACACAATCGTGCATTTTCTCCTGAATATGCAAAATCTAATATTTCAGAGGGCCTTAGTTTTTTATTCATGATAATCTTGAAAAACTAATTTGCAAAAAAATTAATTTATTATATACCGTATTTATTATATAAGCTCATATATTTAATAAAAGTATTTACTTGGGCATATGGCCCAATGAACTAAAAACTGCTGATGCAATTCCTATTTATAAAAATTCTGGTGATAAAAAAACGGTCAATAATTACAGGCCTATTGCTCTGATTTCCAACATCGCTAAAGTCTTTGAAAAAGTAATATTAATAAGGTTCACGACTTTCTTAACAGACTGTAATATAATAAAAAGTAATCAATATGGATTTAAAAAAAATAAAAGTACAGATGATGCCCCTGTATATATTTATTACTGAGCTCATTTATACAAATATTGACCAAAATAACGCGGTAGTCGTATCGTTTTTGGACTTGGCCAAAGCTTTCGACACTATTGACCACTCAATCCTCCTCCAGAAACTTTATAGATATGGTATTCGAGAAATTTCTTATAACCTACTCAAAAGCTACCTCACCAACAGAACACAAAGGATTAGAGTCAATAACACGTACAGCAGTTTGAAAATTTGGAACAAATTAGCTGTTCTTCAAGGTACTATTTTAAGACCAGTTCTTTTCCTAATTTACATCAATGATTTATTAGATCTAGGTCCACATATTATCTCCTTTGTGGACAACACAGTCATATTTAGTGTTGAAAAAACTTGGAAACTAGCAGAGACAAAAATAACCGAATATTTGAAAGTTGTAGGCACGTGGTTCAACTCTAATAAGCTGACATTAGATACCCAAAAAACTTTCTACCTAACTTTTGGTTGTTATCAAAATAGCTTGCCAGACAATCTTCATATCAATATTAATAATCAAACGATTGGCAGATCTGAAAGTATTAAATACTTAGGTGTTATTTTTGACTGCAGAATGAGATGGGAAGAACAAATACAATATTTAACTAAAAAAATCCAGATATTTTCTATACATATTGTACAAATTCAAATTCTGGAATCGCCGTATACTTTCCTCCATGTATTACCCTTTCTTTTACAGCATTATCAATTACGGGTTACTTGCTTGGGGCAGAGCCTACCATAACTGGTTTAAAGCAAATATTAAGTCTACAATTGCGAGTTATATATCTGCTAAACTCTGATACCCAATTACTTAATCTAAAAAACTTATACACAATCAAGGCTACAACGTATAATTATCAAAACCTCAAGAAACAATTCCAATAAAGCAACAGCAAAACTAGACATAGAACTATTCGTCGACTTGACCATAATAAGGAAATAGCTAAGAAAAATAGTAATTATGAAGCTATCACATTTTTCAACAACTTATCGAACAGTCTTAAGGTTTTCACAACCTCATGTAGAAACACCAAGAGAACCCTCACTCAACATGTCATCAAAAAATACAACTTTTTGTAAAAAAAAAAAAAAACAATTTAGTTTTAACAACTTTTTGTAAATTTAATTTTAATTTGACTTATTATACTTAATTTTATAATTTTTTTTTTTTTTTTTTTTTTTATTTAAAGCTTTTTTAACTTTTCAAATTGAAGTTATTAAGCTAACTAAAATATAATACATATTATACATTGTAGTAATATTACACAGTATTTAGTAAGTCATTTGTTTACATTTCATAATTGAATTATTGATTTATACTTTATATATTTTATACATAGATATTATTTTTTTTAAGAAATCAGTGATACACTTAATATCTGAAGAGTTAGGCTGGGTTAATAGGATATTAACATTGAGTGGGAGATAGAGTTTTAATAGGCGAAGATTTTGAAATAAAAATTTTGCTCTGATCTTGCTCGATTAATTGAAACAATTGCTTGTCAGACAGCTTAGAATTATTAAACCATGGTTTCGATGAATAGGAATTATTATAATATATAATTATATTATTATTATTATTATTATATATTATTATAATTTATTTATATTTAATTTACTTAATATTGCCAGTACCCAAGCACAGACCTTAAATCTATTGTATTTTTTTTTGGTTTGAAATAAAAAAATAAATAAATAAATATACCAATCGTGTTTTCACGCATGTTTTTATTTTCTTAATACTAAAAAATCTAGAAAACTTTATTTAATTTTTAACCAGGTTTTTTTGTTTTTACCATAAATTGCTGAAATTTTTTTTGGAAAAATCAAAAGCTTATTCTGACTCTAAAATAATTTTACAAATATTTAAAGAAGCGTCCATTTCAAATAAAAATTTAATTGAGTTCGTATAAATCAGTGCCAAATCAAGTAATACCAATTAGGACACTAAAATTTTATCCTATTATTTAGATATTTCACTTTTTAACGAAATATTTAAAAAATTTTAGTTCTCCCAAAAGTAGTAAAAATTGAATATCTCCAAAAGTACAATAGCTGAGTCACAAAACTATGGCCTATGTCATCCGCAGACGTTTATTCTATATTTTGACACCGCTTTTATGTAATTTCGTTCATTAATTCAACCCTGATGAAGAAACAGATACACAAATAAATTTTCAAATATATATATTTAGTAAGATAGACTAGTAGTATATGACTAGTAAGCTAATAATTTCACATATGTATTTTTAAAGAAGCCTATTTTCTTCTATATTAGATGTTTTAGATCACGGGATAAAATGAGGTTCGACTTTTGCATGTTGTCTGCACTCGCTCGCTCGTGCATACAATTGCATAATCAGAACCAATATTTTGTCCCTAGAGTTTTAACTTCACTAAATTTTATTTAACAAGATTCTTAGAACAAGAATAACTTTATTCTTACGTTATTCAACAATATTAATTAACGACTCATATCTAATATTTACAATAAACTTAAATAATCAGTCAGTTATATATTTTCATATTTAAAATGTGACGATCATTAGTGAGAAAGCAAATGAACACATTTAATATTTATAAATTGTTTTTTTAATATTATAAGTATAACTTAACAATTAAAAATTTATACGATAAGACTTAGTTATTAGTCAATGTGTTCGGCACAAGTAGTTTCAAAAAAGTTTTGTACGTAAAGAATCTACACGGTGATCGTGAACTCAGTTTTTAATTATCGTTACTTTAATTCTCTTTTTTGTTTACAAAAAAAGCATTTGAAAACTCCAGCTTAAATGTGAATTAACTAACTTTTTCCTGAATTTGTTTAAATTCGATGCGTTTCATTTTAAATTAATTTTGATTTTTATGGAAAAAAAATTTGTTAGTTAAAATATCAGTTAGCCACCGATATTTCGAGTTCTCTTGGTTGAAAAATCAGTGCACAGAAACTTTTATTATTTAAAAATAGACTTAAAATAACTGAAATTTAGGGACTTGTTATAATTTTGGTTCTAGAACTTATTAAAGGGAATAAGTAAAAACTGTTATAAGTGACATATTCCATGCTCGTTGTTAGTAAAAACACACAAATCAGTTATAAATTTTTATTACTAACGAAACTAAAACCTAAATGAACAAAAACCAAAACTTACCTTGTTAAATTAATACTCGATTCTTTATTATTATCTGAATTTTCTTCAATATTTTGTATATGATGTATCGAAGACATTTTAATCATTTTTTTCAATTAAAACACACACTTAACTTATTTTAATCACATATTATTTTCGAAAATAAAAAAAATTATTACAAAAAACACAATTTTACAAAACGATTTTATTCAACAAATACGAGAAACAACGTTTAACTTTAATTATCAATTTTAAAATTAAAAAAATAAATAAAAAAAAAATAAACTTCCTTGTGTATATACCAATAATAATAATTCTCTTGTTAAATAAAAAAGATTATTTTTTATTATTATTTTTCACATGACATAAGTTTTATCTTTGAAATCGTAAATTTATTAAAAAAGTTTTTTAAATGATTAATATTTTATTTATCTAATCGACGTGTCTTTCAGTATTTTTAACAAAAATTTAAAGAAGTGTTTGGATATATCTTGTTTATATTTCAAAATTATATTTTGAAATTTAAAATAAAATAAATAAAAATCTAATAGCTCAATTTGTGAATGTGGTTGTGGGAAGAAATAAAAACTTATTGGTCATATAAAAGTTTATTTTACAGTCAAATTACAAATTTTACTTCAAATTATTATTATACAGTCAATTCTATGAAAAATAAAATTGATAATATGCTTTACTGCTTAAAATTAAAATAGGAAATTCATTAGTTTGTATATGTCGAATTTTTTCAAAAAATTCAAGCTTTGAATAAATTGGAACAGTATTATAGTACAGAAGTTAGATTGTATTTTGATTTAGTTGATTATATTTTTCGAAATATTGTTTTATATTTAGACATGATTACTTGACATATTTAGAATCATGAAGCCAATTTCAGACTGTTGGTAAACTGCGTTTATATTTAAGCATTAGCCTGGTGAGAACTTTTAAAATATTTTTGGATTCCTAATAAAATAAGCTTTCATTTCCCAGACAATAAGATTTCTCAAATTTTAGCTCTTTTGAGCACTTTTACAATCACTGTTTTAGCATAAGAAAATCATATTGTCACTGATAGGACTAAAAGTTAGCTCTATAATATTTTTTGTTGATTGTGGTAGTTGTGAAAACATCCTTTATACCCTCGTTTTACCTTCTAGCAAGATTCTATGCTATAAGATAGGATTTTTTAGGCTCTCTTCTAAATAACACTGCCTAAAAAGTAAATAAATTTCAAAATAAATCCCAGTCTAATACACATGAAAATTTTACACATATTTTAATAAATTTATATTATCTTATCTTTATCATGATACAGACATCAATTATATTTAAACTTTTTTTTATTATTAAATTGAATAATTAAAATTTTAATAACAAGATTATACTTGAATATAATTTTTATAACTGGTAAATACTGAATTATTGCTGATAGTTGTTAATCCTTAACTTAATCACTATTTCTAAACGGTTTATTTATTTTTAAGATTATAATATTAAAAAATTTGTTATAAAATATAATGAATGATGTCTGTTAATTCTCAAATTAGTCATTATCTTTGTTTTATAATTTAATTTTCCAAAAGGTTATTGCTTAAAATATAAAATTTTCTTTAATTATATTCATTAGGCTGTATCTTAAAGTGTTTGGGGGACGAAATATCCAAATAAAAATATCTTAATTTAAAGTATCCAAATTACATATATCCAAAACTAATAATATCCAATAAAAATTATTAACTTTAAATTTCAAAAAATATAATAAACTATGATAGGATTCAAGTAGCGTTTTACATGATGCGTGAGTTGGTGTTCGTACCTAACGCAGATATTTCAGAATTTTTTGACGAAATCTTAAATAAATTTCCCGATGAATTCTTGCCAGCAGCTGATTACTTTGAGGTAAAATTTATAGAGTATCAAATATTGTCCGCAATTTTCAGTATTACTTAGAAGAAAATGATATGATTTAATTTAAAATTCTAAAATAAAAAAATTTTTGAATATTTTAAATTTTGAATATTTTAGATTTTAGATATTCTGGTTTGGATATTTTATTTCCGAATCCTTGAAGTAATAAATTTTTATTTTTCATTGATTTTGATTCTTTATTTTTCAACATCCCAGGTGATAAAAGTTTTCGGTTTTTATAAGATTTATTAAATTTGAGAATATAATATCACTTTTAAAGGGTACCAACAAATAAATGGATTTGCTTCTTGAGAGGCCACGTAATTATTGGCATATTTAAGGAATATTTTTCTTTAAAAAAATTTTTAATGCGGTTGTTACAGCCAGAATTTTTGTCGCATAAAAGATTTTCTCTCATTTAAAATGCGAGGAAATTTGACCTAAAAATATTTTTTTAACTTTTTCTTAGATTGCCATTCTTAAGTTATATTTAAAAAATATTTATTATAATATCTTAAATAAAAATCTAAGTTTTGCCATTACGGAAGATTCGGGATAAGACTCAATAAATATATTTTTTTTTCATTGAATTTAATAAAAAGTTTATACTTTTAAAATTGAATATGTCTAAAAGCACAAAAAATTATAAACCAAATCCTAGCATAAAGTTAGTACAATACTTCTAAAACTTTAAAAAAAAACATAAAATAATAAATTCCCGAGGGCGAATCTGCTCTAACCTATTAAATTTGCCTTTCTTTTATCCTTTGATCTTAAAAATTCAAAAATTTAATAATTATTTATAATTGCACAACTCTCTAAAACTTTTCAAAAATAATATCTAACAAACTCCAAGTTGTAGATGCCAGTAATTATGAATAAAAGTTTATAACTTTGAGTTTAAAACGATAATAGACAATTAAAATGTGATATTAATTAATTAAGATTTTCCATTTGAAGAAATTTCATAACAACATAAATATTCCTTGAAGTAATGGTTGCAAATCGTGCAAGTTTCGTCGACAACGAACCAAGTATCATTATATAACGGCTCGCTTGTCTCGAAACCTGTACGTCTGCGTCCAGATTTAATCCATATTAGATTCTCTTCATATTCTTCGATTTCTATATTTAAACTTTATTAATACGCCTGTTTAATTTTAGAGTTATATATATAGATCTGATCTTTCAAAACATTTAATGTTATAAGGGAAGTTATTCACCTCCCTTACAAAATACTCCTCAGGCAGTTTATATAATCGTGTCTCCGGTAATAATTAAAATCAAAGTTATTTTCGGCTGCCATACTAAATATAGATATATATAAATGAAAAAGAAGATGAATTCTATATTAAGGGTGACTCAGATGGGCTTGGAGAACGGAAGTGCGAAATAGATAATTCGTAATAATGTTGTAATTGCTTCTCTTTTCGATTATATCTACAGAAATAAATTATTTTTTAATATTTTTTTTACTCTTCTATAATCAAAAATTATTTTTTTTAGCATATAAATAAAATAGATGAATTTTTTTTTAATTCAATTAAAATGGCTGATTGTGCATTTTTTATTACAAATGCAAGAAAATTATTTTCTCAATAAAATATTTTTATTAATAAGCATTTATGTTTAAGCTACTTAAATTTTTTTTTTAATTATTGATTTTTATTTTTAATTAATTTTTTTTTATCAAGATGCTGACTTTGAAGTCTTCAGCTGCACTGCTGTTTATTATTTTCAACATTTTCGATAAGCGTAGTTTGGTTGATTATTTTCTTCGTAGTTCTTGATATGCTGGCCAATTAACGCATAGTCAAGACTAAATTAAAAAAAAAAAACTGAAACTTCACTGTTAATTTATAAATAAACAACCAATGAAAACCATACAGCAATTTCACTAAATATGTTTGATATCAACTCAAAAGATGATTTATAACATGCTTTTCATCTTACTTTTTCTGAAGGATCCATTATCGTCCTTGAAATTTTAGTACCTGAAAAACAGAATTTAGCTATTACAAACTCATCGTAAAAAAGAAAATTAATTTTAAAGTTAAAATTTTGTGACAAACTTTCGCCAGGTAAGTTTTTCTACAGTGTACATAAAAAAAAATAAAGAATAATGTTTACTCCTGAATATAAACGGATTAAATATTACGAGTGCGTATATCACATACTCTGGATTTTCGAAATTTTCAACCAAGACAATTATAAAGTCATTTTAAATCTCATAAAACTCAAGAAAAGTTTGTTTTAAAACAAGTTTCTGCTAGTAATTTGTAAACAACAAGTTTTTAGAGTGATGCTATTTATAAAAAAAAATGTATACTTTCTGATAGTCTGCTTGCTGTATATAAATTTTGTATGTTTTAGTTGAAATTTTGTTTTAAAAAATTAGTAATGGATGTTGGGGCAAGTAAGTCTATTCGTGGAAAATTCTATTTTATATGAAAAAAAAATGAGACTGATTTTTTAAAATGTATTTAATTGAATCTTTAAGTAAGCAACTCTAAAAAAAAATTAATTTTGAGCATTCGAAATATCTTGTATAATTCGATAACTTTAATAAATTTTACAATTGCCTTTTTACAATAATTTATTACTGTTTTGAATTAATTTTTTGAAAAAAATACTGCATTATATTTTACTATACAACTTGAAAGAAAATAAATAAAATTACAGTTTTCTTATAAGTATTTATAAAAATGTTAAAAAATATTTCGTCTAGTGCGTAGTACAAATAAATTTTTTACTTAAAATTTTAAAAATACTGAAAATCGAAAATCTGATTCTCTTTCAAAAATATGGAATGTAGAATCTTAATCATGGCCATAAAATTACATTTTTTAGGGCTCTGGTTACCCGAATCCCTAAAATTCGGTCTTATAATTGGGTAAATCGGAAATGTTTTAGGGGTCTGCAGATACAATTTTCCTGGCTTTACAATTCTATGAATAGTTTTCGTTTATGCTTAAAAAAGAGCAGAAATAGTGAAAAAAAAACATTCCTATTATAAAAAATTAATGATTATAATTATCAAAAAAAAAAGAATTGCTAAATGAAGAATTCTTTTCTAAAAATCTAAACATATATCAGATTTTGGGTATAAGGATTCATTAGGGGCAGTAGAATCAAACTTCAAAATTTAAAACTTTTCATTTTTAAAATCTGTACCAAAAAATCAAAAAATCTAAAATTCTATATGCTATCGTCAAATAAACAATTATTTTTTTTTAGAAGAGTAAATAAATGCAAGAAAGAAGAGGCTTAAACGAATTTACTAACTAATTATATAAAATATCAAACAGAATTTAATTAAATTAATTATTATTAAAAGTTGAGAAGACAACAATAACAACAACGAAAGCAAAATCATCGACACAAAAGAAAATGAAAAAGCTAATGAAGTACATAAGATATTTAAAGAATTGATATTACAGTACAACAAAAATATAAAGTAAAGCCTCCTTTCTCAAATATATACAAGTCTAAGAAATAAAAAATAAATTAAACTATAAATGAAAGTATAAATAAATATTTTCTATTTTATATTCTACCTAAAATATATAAAAATTAAATATATATAAACTTAGCCTTATTAAGCGTACTTGAAATTCTTGTATTTGGGGCCTATACTTTTATTTATGGTAAAAGTTTTGTTTTTAATGGATAATTCACGATTTTTATCCTAATTAGTTTTTTATTTCATAAAATTAAATGATATTCATATTTACGATCAAATTATAACGCGAATTCTAAGAATGAAAATGCTCCAGTACCTGAATTGTTTGAAATTTTCAATTTTTTGTTTCTCAGTGACTTAAGAAGATAATAGGTTAATTTTTTTTTTAATGAAGCAGTGATGCATAAGCTTTAATATTTACCCATTTTTTTATTATCATAACCTACAATAAATATGAAAAAAATCAAAAAATTAAATCTCGTGGATCTTTCAGGTACTGGTGATCGTTTTTCTACTGATACCTTATAAAGTATTTGAAAAAAAAGTAATTTCTATAAAAAAAAATTTCATAAAAGTGTAAGTTTAAAAAAGAAAATAATAAAATTACTTAAATGAAAAAAATGTTTTCATTTTAAAGTATAATTAATAAGCTCTTATATAAAAATTCAAATAAAAATACTGAACTAAATTCCAGCATTCATAATTTAACACTTGTTGCTTATTTTTTATTCATACAAACACATTTAAACTATTTTATTCTTTTCTCTTATAAAGTCAATTTTGAAAATTTATAAAATTAATAAATAAAAAAAAGGGGGCCAGTAAATATTTTATATTTTATTGATTAAAAATATAAAAAATTTTATTTATAATAAATATTTTTATTGTAATAATGAAAATTTATTATTCGTATTTATTTCTTAAAATAATTTTATTTTTATCTATAAATAAACCAATGTGGAATTTTTTATATGTTTTCATTTTATGGTTATTTAATGCATTTGTAAAACATGTGTATTGATTAAATTTATTTTATGCAAAATTTTATTTATGAATTTATTTATGCATAATTTTACATTAAATTACACTGAAAATATATATATATATATATATATGTTACTGGAAAAACTGGAAATTTGTTAAAACTAGTTTTGCTTGAAAATTTTTGCAAAATTTTTTTTGAATTTTAGGTTACTGTGTATTTTTTATATGCAATAGTTTATGCAGAAGACCAATGCACAATTGTTTAATTACAAAATTAGCAGAGTATGATTTTTTTACATCTGAGGAGCAATTTCATACTAGACTTCTATGGACACTAATATTAAAACAATTGAACTTTAGTAATTATTAACAAAAATCTAGTGAAATCCTGCTCCATGAAATAGCTCCTATGAACAAGCATAACCTAAAGGATTTACAATATTTCAATACCCAGTAACGATTAAAAAATATTTCGCTTGAAAAACCAGTGAATAAGTCTCAATTCATCATCTGAAAGTGAATTTAACTATTTTAGCCCCGAGTAAGTAAATAAAGTATATAAAAAATTTCTATGAATTATACCACACTAAAATAAAAACAATAATTCAATATTACAAAATCCTTTATAACAGAAACCTACTGGACGCTAAACATTAAAGGCACATTATAATTAATTAAGAAATTAAGGGGAAGTACAGGTTAAAATCCGACTTTTTTGAAAAAACCTAATTTTCAGAAAATGTTAACAAAAAATTGAAAATCGAAGAAGAGGAAAACATTGCCAAGACTTTGGCGGATTCAAAACTGTGGGTTTGGGTCTTTTTATAGTATGTTTGCTCGGAGAACTTTTTCTTTGAAAATTTATCCTTAATTTTTTAAAGATAAATTTTCAAAGAAAAAGTTCTCCGAGCAAACATACTATAAAAAGACCCAAACCCACAGTTTTGAATCCGCCAAAGTCTTGGCAATGTTTTCCTCTTCTTCGATTTTCAATTTTTTGTTAACATTTTCTGAAAATTAGGTTTATTCAAAAAAGTCGGATTTTAACCTGTACTTCCCCTTAAGATAAAAAATATTTAGACCAGCATTAGATAACACTAAGTAAAATATTTTAAAATTTTCAGCTGAGATTTATTTTATTATTATTTTCATATATCTAAGAGATATATCCATATATTTCATCAAGCATCTTATTTTATTGCTTATATTTACAGAGTATCTGATTAAATTAAGTTTAAAAACTAATATAATATAAGTGATTCTAAGTTAATTAAATATGACTTTACAAGTAAGGAATTCTAATAAAATATACTATCGTTTGAAATTTAAAAAAAAAATTTTTATGTGAAAAAAGGATAATTCTTAAACAATGTCAAAATATTCATAATAATTAAAAATGTATTTAACCTACCATAGTAGTATAAAAAAATTTTAAATGTCATTTTTTTGGGTATTCGGCATTTAAAAATCCTATAAAATAAAAGAGTTAGAGGTATTAAAATTGGTACAAAGGATTTTTTTCTAAATTAGAATCTTAGTGTCTAAAAATAAGCTAATATGCGAAAAAAAATTTTTAATTTTACCCATCTAAATTGTTCCTCTTTAATAATTCAATTTTTTTTCAAAACTGAAACAACCAAGGCAGCCTCATAAACATACTGAGACTGAAAATAAAACTGTAAAATTTCAAATTACTTGCATAAAATATTTTAAACTATGTTTGTTTTTAATAAGTTTGCATAAAATTACATCGAAATATAATTTCTAATCATTAAAAATCAAAGAGAACTTTATACTTATGAAATACATATTAAATTTAAAATCATAACAAAGTTATCTACAGTACTTTAACAAAATATTATACAAGTAAACTCTAGATATATATAGATATATATATTCCATTCACGCCAATGATATAGTGTACACACATAGATCTTCATATCGTAGCCTGTAATTATGTTAACGCAGACTAATATAAAGCAATCTATATATGGGTGAGTCTTTTACTATTCAGCTAGCCTCCTTATTCGGAAAATTGATGCGTCATATAAGAGCGTAGATAGGTCTTTCAGTTATTATGGAATTGATCTAGTTTTTTATAAAAATAAAATAAAGCATCATAAAAATTCAAAAAAAATAGTTTCTTAAAAATCTCATTCGAGTAAACCGTAGTATCTCTAACTTGTACAGCATTCTTTAACTGTAGGATGCATATAATAGACTACTGCTTAGATAAAAAAATTAAAAAAGCATTTTTCATTAATTCAAAATTATTTTACGTTGCATTAATTTTTGTTAAACCCTGTGGATAGTTAAATTTAAAGGGAATGGCCCATATTTATGTCACATTAGATCTCAACTCTCAAATGTGCAACTAAGGTTAAATTATTATACAATTATTTACATATGGGAGATTTTTTCTCAAGCCAGCCACCCTCCTCTGTCCAAAAATGGAAGCTTAAATGGAAACTTAAAAGGATTTTGAATTTCTTAAATTGACGGTAACTGTGTCTAGTTTCTTATTCTCATTGGTCTTTACTACTTACAGAAAATTTTACTCTAAAAATTTTTTATGTGATCATTTGAATCCATCAAATCTATAATGAAAAAAAAGCTCGCAGGATAATTCATAAAAAATTTTATTTTAAAAAACTATTATTATTATTATGTGTTCATTACTTTGTAAAAATAATAATAAAAAAGAAAATAATAATAATAATAAAAGAAAATATAAGTACATTACGTTTTTAGCATTTTGTTTTATGCTCTTTTTTTATAAGTTTTATTGTAAAGGCGGTTTGTTATGTTTCTTACGTAAACGCATATTTAAAACTTTTCTATTGCTTCCTCTTCTTTTATTTTTTTCTTTCGACCAAAAACTTTTTTTTACTTTTTTTTTTTCTTTTATATTATACATTTTATTTTAATTTTTTTTACTCCTTATAACTCAATAAGATTTTTTACTTGTTCGAACTTTATAGAGAAAAGTTTAGTGTATGTATTTCTTTCTGGTTTGTACTGAATTTAATTTTTATGAAATTCGTTATGTATAAAATTTGTTATTTTTTCTTTTTTTTAATTTTTTAAAATTAATATTAATTGCACCAAAAAAGGCTTTTTAAAGTGTAAATATGTAACTAGTTATTGCACTTTTCTTCCGAGCAAAGGCATTTTTATTCATTTATTTACAAAACTTATATGGAATGAAATTTTGGAAAAAATATTTTCATATTAAAATTGTTTCTGTAATTAAGTTAATTGTTTTTTTCTATCTCTATAAAAAATTAAATAAGTAAATACAATTTCCACTAGAATTAAAAAGGATTTGACTAAACGTGGTTCTATGATTACTGAAAAAGTCAACAAAAAAATTTCAATTGATTTCTATGCTTTTGCAATATCCGTTTTTCGGTTCATAACCAAATTTAACTAGAAACGCAATTTTTTTTAAATGCCTGGATTTGCAACTTTTTCTGAGCAATCTTCATAAAACTCTATGTATGTGCGTTGCGTTAGTATGCGTATATAGACAGCTATATAGTAAGCACCTCAATTTTCTTATTTAAATAACATAGAAATTTTGACTTTTCAGCTTTCTAATTTTTAAACGTGCTTCAAAATTTTGTAAACACTAGCTAACAGATAAAAAATGATGCTTAGACATATAAAAATTGATCCCCAAAATCTTAAAAGTCCCAAAGCACTTTATTTTATCAAAATAATATTTTTAAAAATCACAATTTTTAAATTTAAAATACATGGTTTTTTATTTGTAATGTATTTAATATATTTAATATATATATATATATAAGTATCTGAAACTAGAAACTTCGTATCACTTTCTTCGATATTTCCCATCGAAAACCAAAATCTTGAAATTACTAAGTTTGTATATGCAATCAGCCACTAAGTAGTTTCTCACGATTATCCGCAAAACTCTCATTGATTCTAAAACTAAGTCAAAGGATAATAACTACTTCAGAAATTTCAACTAACTACTAGTAAATTAAACTTAAACTTGTGTATTTAATGTATACGGATTATAGTTTTTATCGTGCAATAGTTTTAAAAATTATTTTAAAAGGATTCCAGTCACATAGTATAAATGTTGATTTCTCAAAAAATAAAGCTCTTCTAGGGTCAAATTTTAGTGTAAATTAAAATTGAAGGCACACGTACTCCATATGAATTTTCCTAGTTTTCATACTATTTTTAATGATAATTTATAAGTGCATGTACATAGAATTTTTCATGCGGTGGCATAAAATTGGCAGCCATTTTTCGGTCAAAAACGGCATTCTTTTGTTTGAATTTTGGCAAAACTTTAAGTTATGGTGCTTTTTACTAGAAAAAACTTTTGGGAAAGATAAATTTTGAGAAATTTTGACAAAAATATATCACTGCATGTATTTCAAGACCTATTTCACCATTATAAGTTAACATTATTTTTCTCATTTTAATATCAATTTTTCCTTAAATTTCTTAGCAATACTTTAAAATATACATTTCAGTATGATTATTAAACATTTTTAGCATAGCTAATCTTTCTAATTTCTCATAGCTAATCTTTCACCTTGAAAATATTAGAAATTTCACAATTTAACTTTTAAGTGTCCCTAAATTTCTATACACCTTCTAACTAAAATCAGTATTTTTTTTTCTGTATATAAGATTAATATTTTAAATTTAAGTCTTGAATCACATTAAAATATATTAAAATTTTATTTAAACCTTTACATAACTCCGAAATAAGTTAAACTAACCTGTTTTCCCTAAAAGGACCAATTTTACCAAACAAGTTATTTTTTAATAGATGCCCATCAGCACAAATTTTTTTGTTCAGAAAATAATTATACTAAAAATAACTCAAAAATCCTGTATGTTTTTGACTGAAAAACGGCTGCAAATTTTATGTCGCATGAAAAATTCCATTTTCATTGGTAAATTGTTGTTTATAATAGTACATGAAAATCAAGAAAATTCAAGTGGGGTAGGTGTGCACTCATTTTTAATTTATACTCAAATTTGACCCTCTATAAGGTCTTTATTTTTTGAGAAATTGACAAACATTAAACTGAAATTAATTTTTAAATTAAATATTTTTAAATTCTCTTTTCAATCGGTATTGCATTAGTTACCTTGGAACGAGTATTATTTAGGGCTTCCGTAAAGAAGGAATTGAAACTGGACCTGTTCAGATAAGCTGCGAATCGCAAAACACGCTTTAGTTCTGTATAATGATATAAAAAATATATGTTTTATATGAGAGAGTAAATGAACTTCAAATAATTTCAATTTTAAAATTTATAATTTTGAATATCAGTTAAAACTGTTACATTTCAACAGGTTCCATGCTCGTTGGTTATGTAAAACTAGTTTTAATTTAGAAAGCATAATTGAATTAAAATTATCTTAGCTCACATTATTTATCATACTTTCTGAGTTTTTCATAAACAAACTTTTCCACGTAAATATTTATTAGTTTTAATTCAACAGTATCTTTCATACTTAATAACTGTGAATCTAAATTATTTTATAAAATAACGGCTAATATATAAAAGTTAAACCACGTGTATGTACGCTTGTAGATTATGTAATAAAAATTTTTTTTAATTCCTCTTTTTCCTTTTTATGCAATCTTTAAAAATATACTTGCGTAACAGTTTTAAGAGCAGTCTATTCAGTGTATGTACGGTTCAGCGCGTTAATCCTTGTACATTTTATGAGATTCCTAGGTTACATATAAGGTATTTATATAAATATACCTATAGGATAAAACTTGTGAAACGTTAAGATAAAATTTAACATCCGTTAATGGCTCATAAGAACAAGACCAGATGTTCTTGGCTATTTTACTTAGATCGCGTTCTTCATACTCTTTAGATGTAGTTAAAAAAAAAAGTCGTCCTGCAAGTTTTTTTTTTTTTTAGTTGTTTTTTTTAAGACTTGTAATATAGTTGTGAAAAGTAGGTTTTCATATTATAAAGAAAGGCTTGTGTATACCTTTTTACTTTTATTACTTTTTAGTCGTTTGTTGTTTAGTTTTTGAATTATTATTTATTTTTTTATTATTATTAGTCTTTTTATTTTTTTTTATTGTTTTTTTTTTTCATTTTGAAAAATTTTATTTTGTATGAGCTGAAAAATTTTTTAAACTTTTTTGACAAAATCAAAAAAGTGATTTTAAGGAGGCTCTTCAATATTTTAACTGTACTGTAAAAAGTAACTTTCTTATATTAACAAAAAAATTAGAACTTTTTAACTAAATTTAGTATATTAACGAAAAATTCGAGAATTCTCGTTTTTTTTTTTTTGTGAATTCGCAAAAAAAATTGATAATTTACAATTTTTCTCAAAAATTTACAAAAAATTGTTGTAAATTTCCGAAAAATAGTTGTGAATTTACAACTTTTTTCTTAAATCCACAAAAAAAATAGAGAATTCTAGAATTTTTCGATAATATACTGAATTTAGTAAATTTACGATTTTTATCGAATATTTACAAAATTTTTTGGAAGTTCACTAATTTTTCGAAAAAATTCTATTTTTTTTGTAAATCTAAGAAAGTTAGTTTTACAGTGTGTATATTTACTTAAAATAATAATTTATCAACTATCGAGTCGATGCTTTGTGCAATTTGATGCTAGAACCAAATTTTATTTAAACAAATAGAATATGTTAAAATTTTGGTCATAAATGCCTAAGATTTCAGATCTGGACAGATTGTTCCAAAATTCTGGTTCATCTTGAAGAGCATTCATTTTTAAGGGAAGGAACCGCTGGAAATTTTTGGTGAAACTCTTTCTGTAATACGTTATATCTATTTGTCTAAAATTCTGACGATCTCTGGTAACCATTAATTTCGGAAAATAATTTAGCAAAAAATCACAATTTAAAAAGAAAATTCATAAAACGCAAAATGATAAAATTCTGATAATAAAATTTTCTTACTGCAAGTATATTTTAAACCAGACTCACCCAGATATCAGATTCTTCATAGATAGCTTCATCGTATAAAATATATATCGAGCATATAATAATTGACTATAAAATTACACTCTGAAAATAATAAATTTTCTCACTTAATCTTCTTTACGCCAATTCGTGTATTTATAATGAAACTAATGAAAATGTAATCATTGAAATAGATAGTTTATATATTAAAGAGGGATAACACAAATTTAGTATACGAGTGTATGATTTCATCATCGTTTCGATTAGCTCAAGTGTAGGATCATAAAAATTGGATTAAATGGACCAGATTTACTGGTATTACTAAAACTATTTTATTTACGAGTTATATATATGTAGAGCTTTTCCATATATATGTTTATAGTCAGATTGAAATTTCACGAGCTTATATTGTTAAACGAGTTATTATAAAATGAAAAAAAAACCAAAACAGAATCAAAAATACAAAAACGTGATTATTTTGTATATTTGGTTCTTTAAAAAAATTACATTAATAGAGCGCGTTTTTAAGCTTTTTTTTAGAATCCTTTTAAACTCCATTTTTATCAGATATAAATTAAAATTTGAGTCGGTAAGTTTCGAGAATTAATCCTTCACTGAATCTAAAGCTAGTGAAACCCTAATAACTGAATGAGCAGTGGCCCTTAAAATAATAAAATAACTTTGATTTTAATTTCGACCACTTTATTAAAATTTGTTTTTAAAAAGTGCTTAATTCATAAATCTAACCATAACTTTTAAACACATATGAAACTAAAAAAAATTTATAATTATTACACAAGTACGTGCATGTATAAGTAATTTATAATGAATTTTTTTCTTAATTAAATGTTGTTAGTTTTTTTTTTATTTGTTTTTTTTTTAATATAAACTTTTTATAACTTTTATATTGAAATTTTCTCTTTTAAAAAATAATATTAAAAAAAAAAGTGAATTAAAATACCAAAAATTCTTGGAAAAAAAAACTTTAATTTAAATATTTATTTATTTTAAGCTTTTGATATTTATATGGACGTATTCGTGAGATTTTTTACGAAACTACATTTTTTTGACATTTTTAAACAATTGTTACTCAGGCTTGAAATTGAGTATTCATACTTAAGCTTAATAAACGATTTTTATATTGTTTCCAAAATTATGAAGACTTTGATTTTGCTCAGATAAAATATGCGAAACTTACAAATGTGTACAATCTAAGAAGAAATTGAAACTTCGTACTGAAAGTCAGGTAAAGGAGTATTTGATATGTTGGATACCCGAAATTTCTGTCTTTTTTGTCAAATTTTTGCAGGCCAGATTTTGTGTGAAGTCCAAAACTTCTGAAAAAGGTCTACACTTGCAGGTTCAAATCGGAAGCTTCCTTAGATATCCTAAATTCGACCCAACTCGAAGCAAAAAACCCGAAATTTCGGGTACCCGACCGACTCTCGGGTAACCTTACACTCCTAAGTAGAACAAAAAGTTGTTTACTAGGAAATACCACTACTTTTGAGACGTCTTAAAATTTGAAAACCCATAAATATCCATTTTTGACCTAAGATTACCAAATTTTAAATCACTGCCAAAATAAAAATTTATTAATAAATTTTTTGTTTTTAGAGAGCTGATATATTTTGTAAAAACTTTAGAAGAATCATTTGTAATAATATCTGGATTTTATCACATTTTAAGTAAAAAGTGAATCAAATAATTATTACAAAACAACTATTTTTAGATTTCTGAGATTCTTCCTAACCTCATATACAAAACTAATCTGCTGCTGGTATTGAGGTAAGATTATTTATATAAAATTTATAATTGAAAGAAATTTTGAAAATAAGATTGCATTAAATTAATAATAACCTTCTTTGCGGATCAAAAATTTATTAATTAGACATTTACTAATAAAAATAAATGAATAATGAAACAACCTTATTTTGTATGAATGACTGAATAATGCGTACTTAATGCAGAATTAATCAAATCAAAGCTTCTGACGTAATTGGATAAGTAGCTTCCAGGATTTATTGCAAAAGGTAAGTATAGAAAAAAAACTATGAAACCATGGTCTGCAGTGTTGAACTAGATACTTTCTGGAATTGGGTCCAAGTAGAGGGTAACAAATCATGTAAGTTTCATCATGTAATATCTTATTATAACCAAAATTTATAGAATTCATCTAAGCAAAGCTAAAAGCCTATAAGTTTCCTCTAAATAATGTCCTTCAATTTTCTCAGCACAGCTCCTCAAAACATACTTTTAAATGAAAAAAACAAAAACAAATTGTTTTTTAAATACTTTCCAGTATATATACCTAAACTTTATACTTGAAACCAAAACTTTACCCTTCAAATCAAATACGTCCTTATCCATCTCAATAAAACATGATAACACGACTTTTTAACTAATAATAAATATAGTTTAAAACATTCCATAATAGTAGCGGAGCCCATACGATGTAGGGTGATTTTTTGACTAACCAAAGATAATTGCAAATGCACCGAACTACTTATGTAAGGATGCCCACTGAGTCATATGTTAAGAGCCTTTGCGTACCTAAATAGCCTTGGCCGAGCTAGGCTGGTTAGCTGAAAATCACCTAGGTGAAAATTTTACTAACCGGATGAAAATCCTTAAATACACCCCCCAGAAGCTAATTCCAAATCGGTTTGTAAAAAAACCGGTGATGCCCTGAACGGGGGGGGGTTAAAAAATTTTTGACCCAAGGTGAAAAAATTGTAACCACAAAGGACTTTGGCTAATGAATGTACATGCCAAATGTAGCATATGTGCCAAATTGTACCTTTGGGAAATGGTGCATTGCCTAGTTACAAGGGTTAAAAGTTTGGGTCAAAAATTTTTTAAACCGCCCCCGTTCAGGTCAGCACCGGTTTTTTTACAAACCGATTTGGAATTAGCTTCTGAGGGGTGTATTTAAAGATATCCTAAATTTTCATCCGGTTAGTAAAATTTTCACCTAGGTGATTTTCAGCTAACCAGCCTAGCTCGGCCTAGGCTATTTAGGTACGCAAAGGCTCTTAACATATGACTCAGTGGGCATCCTTACATAAGTAGTCTGGTCCATTTGCAATTATCTTTGGTTAGTCAAAAAATCACCCTACATCGTATGGGCTCCGCTACTATAAAGGCAAAGTGCTTTGTATAAATTTTAACCGTCGAATAAATTGAATAAAACTTCTATAGTAAGTAAAATAATAATCAGATTAAATGATAATTTTGTTTGTTCACATACCCAGCTTTTTAAATATCGAATATTATTCCTTTAAGGTTATTTTTCAAATATAAAACTATAACAACGTTATTAAATTTCAAATGTGTAGGCACATATCATAAAGTCTGAGTGTAGGCATAGAAAATTAATAAATGTATGTATAGAAAATTTTTTTTTAATATAAAAAAAACATGCAAGTATATTTAAAAGCATAGAATTGGTTTATGTATAAAATATGGTTTGAGTATAAATTTTCTGTATGCACGTATAAAACATCGAAGCAACAGAGTAAAGCTAATTTTAGTTCTCTTATTTTAAACGATAGTAGCTAGACTTTAATTTCGTTATAAACGAGTTGTTAGATAATTAATTTAAGCTTGAAAGATATAGAGGGAGCTTGTGTGTCCATCCATGATATGTATATATTTATATATACAAAAAGTACCTCAAAACTGTCAGGGCTTGTTATCGGTTGCCTTGTTTATTACCAGCTTATTCCATAATATTATATATATTTGCCTTTTTTAGTTTTTCTGTGTGTATCGATACATTTTTAAACAACAATTTAATTATTGTGTGTGTAATTGAGTTTGTGATTTCTTGTGTTTTTATTTTAGGTGGGTGTTTATTAGGCTGGAAGGGAAAAGTTAAATTATATGGGGTTTTTAATATCAATTGAAGTTAGGGGCTAATTACAAAAAAAATAATATTTCAAAAAGTTTTTGAAAACTTGCTTGATACTTTTAAATGCATAGAAATTCACTTAGGATTTGTACTTTAATTATAGGATTTTTTTTATGAATCAGCACTAAGTTGGTAACTAAGAATATAGCAACTTTTAAATTTAACTTCAGATCGTTGCATATGTTATTTACTTTAGAAAAGAATAAAATTTGAAATTTGTTTTTATTTGCACTTATAGAAATTTGATTCATATGTTTGCATATTTGATTTTTCATAAAGAATAATGTAAACAGAAATATAACTAGGATGTTTGTTTTTTATTTTTTCAAATTAAAAAATATAATAAATACGTGGTATTAGTTAGGATGTTATTTTAAAAAATTTGCTTGTTTGAAATTTAAAGTCTCAAAAGTATCAATAGACCAAAAATTTTTATAATTGTTGAATCCAAAAAAGTCTCTTGCTGCAACTATTTAAGTTCTCAATGAATACTAGCATTAAAAAATTTTACTGACCCAAATAAATGCATTCGATTACCCAAATATTTTTGCTAATTGTAAGTAACCCAAATATAACTAAACCCATAAATATTACCAAAAAAATTTTTTATTAAAATTCGTTGTTCACTGAAAAAGATTACACCTAAAATATTTTTTGTGCATAAAATTACGGAAAAACGGAAATAGGATAATAGATCAATACCAGCCAAATTTACTTGCTTGAATATCTAAGCAGAAACTACAATAATTACCCCATAATTTAAATTTATTTTATAATGACTAAAAAAATGATAATAAAAAAGCTCACTTAAAAAATAAATTACATAAAATAATATTCAAAACGTAATTATAATTAAAAATATTAAATTAAACTTTAATTAAGAATCAATTACCTATAAATAATTCCAAATTTAATAGCAAATCTATAAATTTTGTAATTTTAAGCGTTAAATTTAACAAACATGTAAATTTTTAATATAAATGCAAATTAAATATAAAACTTAATATACCCAGCCAGATTTTTTTTTTTTTTTTACTTTTTTACATTGTAATGTAATAAAATATATCAATTTATTCAAAATTAATCAAAAATAATTATAATTTTCATTATTTTCGATGAAATTTTCATTAAAACCAGCTTGAATGAAATATTTTCCAAATAAACACACATATATATATCATTTCCACATCAAAATGATTATGTCATGTTTTTCCTATATCTTGTCTATAATATATACTCCCACACACACACTTAAAACACATGAATAGAGCAAACGCATAATGGTTTTACGCGGTTATTGACGTTTTAGCCCAAAATCTAATTATTTGATACAAACTTGAAACAAGAGAACTTGCATATATAACTCCCTTATACAAATATAAAGAGTGACAAGGATGGAAAAAAGAATAAAGAGAAAATTTAAAAAAAGGAGGAGGATCTAACTCGTCACTTTGCAGATCGCGTTCCATGAGTTTCGTGCGTGACAGGAAGTCCTTCTAACTGACAGTATCGTCCTGAAAAAAAATTTTATTTTTTTCTTTTATTTTTCTCTGAAATATGGATATAATACATTTAACTATTTTTTTTTCTTTCTTCCTCTTCTTTTTTTTTCATAAAAAATACGTTTAGCTTACTTCTGAGAAAAGAGTTTTATTAAGAGATATTATCAGATTTATTTATAAAGAATTTATAATTTACTTTTTTTTTACCTATCGATAAATTTTAATGAAATTGGATTTTTTTTTTTTCTTTTCTTTACTGAATTATTTTAAATTGTTATTAAATATTGAATTTTTTTTTTTTTATAAATTTTAAGAATAATAATTAAATTCGGTGCTCAGTGACTAGAAAATTATTTATTTACTTATTTTTTTTAGAGTAATTTCATGAGTTTAGCCAACCATGAAATTTTTATACTGAAAATATTTTTATTGTAGTAAAAAAAATGAAGTTTACAATTTGCATTTATTATTTTCTAAGTGAAATTTTTTTTTATTCATAGAAATAGACGAGTTTTAAATTATTTGATAAAAAATATTTACGAATTGTATTTTTTTTTTATGAATATTATTTAAATTTTGTTAGTTTAGGTTTCACTTCAATTGAATAAAAAAATTTATTTTATGCTTGTATTTTATGTTAAGTGATTTACCTAATTTAAAAAAAAAAAATGGTTTTTTTACAAGCAGTAATAAAATGTATTACAAAACTTATATTTAAAATCAATTTTTTTTCTATTATTGGTTAAATCGTAAAATTTTATGATGATTAGAATACATTTTTAAAATTTTAATACATTTTTGGCTATATAGTAGGACAAAGTTTTGATTAACTGCTTAAATGCCTGTTTGAAAATTCAAGCAATATATTTTAACGCTTTCCAATGAGCATGAGGCATGTTGAATTATAATATTTGTAACTTATATCCTCTAATTATCATAAGTCTTAGAACCAAAATTATAACAAGTCCTTAAATTGAAATTATTCTAAATTCATTGGACCCTTCACCCATTTTTCACAACCTTTCTCCCCTCCAAAAACGTACATTTTTTACCCCCTCCCCTTAAGTTTCAACCTTTTTCAAGTACTCTTTCCTATGAATTTGCCCTATATTAAAAAAGAAGTCCAAAAGGTACATTTACCCTCGACTGAGGCTAAGTTTCTGAAAAAAATTACAGTTCACTATTTTCGGCTTTATCTTGGATGAATTTCAGCGTGTAGGCTTGTACGTTCCAGTTTGATGCATTCCGAGTGCATAGATTAAATAGTCCCAATATTACATTTCAAACATTACACATCCACAATTATTTTGTTCACAACACCTCGACAACGCCTAGAAGTCTATGAAAATATCGATGACTAAATAAAAAATTTACTTTGTTTGGAATAAGAAAGACTTAGCTTTTTTCAGTTTAGCTACATTGAGTCAAACATTATTTCCGCTCTAGTTTTAATATATTTGACTAAAACAAATAATGTAGATGAGATCAATGTTTGGTTCTTAAAAACAATTAATTAGCGTTGCTGAAAAAAAAAAGATGGGCAAAAATAATAAATAAGCACCTCGATCTTAAATCAACTACTTTCAAAAATTGCTAAAAAAAAATGACATACGATAATTGAAAGTAACTCACCAAAACCTGCTATAACCAATTATTTCTTACCAAACAGCAAATCTGTAAACAAAAAATAATTAAATATTACTTCTAATTAATTATAAAGAAAATTAAAATTATAACAAAATTTCCAAATATATATATTTCTCTCGATATTATATTATCCGAAAGCTAAGTAAGCTATTATAGATTTTAAGGATATGCCACAAGATTGAAAGTGGCTTTAAAGTACCAACTTGCTAATATCCTCTATCACAATGCACTTGCGGTTACCTTATCACAAAAGATTTACTTTATTTCTTGTTTTATTTTTCATTTTTTATTGTTCTATTTTTTTATGCTTTTTTTTGCAAGAAATAGATAAAAGCATGTCTATTAATAATACGTTTTTATCAGGCTAAAGTTTTCTTGAAAATTTGATAAAGAAAAAACCTAATAAAAATAATAAATTTCATTAATATTAGCAATTCTATTAGAAATCTAAACAAAATTAAATAAATAAATTAATTAAACCAATAAACCAATATGAAAATAAAATAAATTTTCTTTATTATTAAAGTAATTAAAATTTTTAACTACAATTTTTTTTTATACTTTAACAACTAATATAAAACAAAATTAAAAAAATTTTTTTTCAAAGGATAAAGAGAATGGTTATAATATCCGGATTATTATACAATAACTTGATATATTCAATGGTAAAGAAGCTCTTTGAATGAAATTTTTTTGGATTTATTTCTTGATTATTATAATCTGATTGTAGAATGACCTATTTTTTTTTTTTTTTAATTAACATTATTTTTTTTATTTTTATATATAAACGAATCAGAAATATAAAAAACAAGAGCTTTTTATTAAGCTTTTTAAAAAAAAATAATCGCTTTTTGTTCTGCAGAAAGAAGTCTTTTGGTACGATAAATCGCTTGATTCAGTTTAAATTGGACGTATTGTATTGTTTGCTGTTTGTTTATGAATGAAAAGTTAATAAAATTATCAAGAAATTTGGTTCTCTTTGGTTCTCTTTCCTTGACTTATTATTATTATTATTATTATTTGTTCCCCCTCGACATGTTCCATGTTAATATTTAGTTGAATAAACTAAAAAGTATTTTAACAAAAATATAAACAATTTTATCAAAATTGTAAAAAATTTTTTTATTAAAGGTACTACACTGTAAGACTGCTGCAAGCATTAAATTTTCAAGCAAAATTTATGTATTATAAAATCATTATTTTTTTGTACGGATGATTAAATCATGAAATTTTATGATGATTTGTATATTTTATTTTGTAATTTAATTATTGTTTGTCTTTGTAGCAGCTGGGTGAAGTTTTTAGTAGCTTCAATCAAATTTCAAGCGAGGGAACCTGACAGTGAATGTCATATAGATTTTGATTTTATTATAAATTATATTTACGGTCTGTTTATTTAAATAAAATTAATGAATAGATTTGATTAAATCATTTTTCTCAGTAAAGATTTTATTGTTTACTGTTTTATGTAAACTTTAAATGACATTTTGATTAAAGTATTAACAAGAGTAACTCCAAAATTCCTGGAAATGATATTTTTTCAGAGAAGTGTTTTAATGTTTTAACTGAATTATATCAATTATTAAAAAATACATTTATTTTATTAAATAGGTCAAATAAAAGATAGCAAATTTTACAAATTATTATTTATCATAAAGGGACAGGGTTTATTTAAAAATTGCCCCATACAAGCTGTTGCGTAAAAATATTTTTAATGCTCTCCGTTAGTTTTAAAAGCTTTTTGGGTCTGAGACTTTTTTAAAAAAACTATGAATTTTGTTAAGGCAACTTTAATAAATGTTTTAAATATTTTTGTATTTTTTGTTTTATCTAAAATATGAAATAAATTATGGCGCACCATTGCGTTTATAAAAGCACAATAAAAAACATAATTTAACAAATCTTTCCGGTTTTCTCAATTTTTATATCAAATCGTATTAAAAATGATATAAAAACCTGTTGCATTAAGATTCATTTTAAAATTTTCGGAATCGCTAATTAGTAACCTATGAGCCTTGGTTTAAAATGGGTTGGTTTTTGCCAATTTTAGGGCGTTGATTGCTAAAAACAAGACATTCTCCGCAATTTGACTGGAGCAGTGGTAACATTGAGCTTTGTAGTTTTAAATTGAAAAGTTCACCTAGAATAACAAAAGACTTCGAAGCCCTTTTTGCGATTTGGTGACTCAAAAGACAAAACATTAATTTTATTATTAATTAAGGTTCGTAAAAGAAAAAAATTCTGTTATAATAAACAGAATTTAATATATATATATTTTTTTTTCATTGTAAAATAAAAATATTCAATATTTGTATGACTTTTTTGCTCTCACATTATTATTATTATTATTAATTAAAAGAAAAAATATATAAACATACTACAAAATGATTGATTTTAAATATTATTATTATTAAAAAAAATAATTTGCATATTTTTTTAAAAAGTTGAATTTTCTCATTATTTTCTCTGTTCACAATACAAAAAAAAAAAGTTTGTCAGTACACAACGACACGTCGATCAAACCAATATCAAAAACCAAACGAATCGTCTCGATTAAACAAGTATATTCCCATCTGACAAAAAAAAAAGCTTTACTTTTTAAACCCAATGAAACATTCGTTATTTATAATAAAAGCTTTGAAAATATATCGAATATTATAATAAACTGTAAAGGAAATGTCATAGACTTCGGTCTTTGCCTTCTTTTCCTTTTCCTTTCTCTTCTGTATCTATCTCCCTTTAAAAACGTCACTAAATATCAAAACAATAGTTTTGGAGTTTCGCGGTTTCCGTTTTTAGATACGATTGTATTAAACATCGCGTCTTCTATATTTATGTCAAAGGGACCAGTTTTCACATTATTATTATTATTATTATTGTTATTTAACTAGATTAAACAATGAGGAGGTTTTGAGAAACTATTATAGTGGCAATAGAGCATCAAATCAACGTTTTACACTGTTTACTGTTTTAGAATAAATTAACAAACATTTAAATTTTTAAACTTTTCAATTCATTATAATCGTGTATAAATTTTTATCGGGATAAGTTGCTTTTGTTTAATATATTTAACCAAATTATTAAAATATTAAATAAAATCTAATACCAGGTAAATATCAACCCTGAGTGGAACAATAAACATTTAAATCAGCCTATGCATCTTAATTTTTGATTGCTAGTAATATATTTTGTTCTTTGTTTAACAAGTATTTGTTTAGGTGCGATTTCATAGAGCATATTTTTACTAGATTCTAGGGGCACTAGAGTAGAAATAATTAATTATGACTCAAAATTTATTAAAATTCTGCTCGAGCAAGATCCATAAAATCGCCCCATAGCAAAATTTTAATTAATTTTTAGTGATAATTACTGGAGTTCAATTGAAGTCAACTCTAGTGACCCTAGAATTAGTAAAAATATGCTCCATAAAATCGCACCTTTTACCTCTAATTTACTAAAAAAACTATACAAAAAAATTCACTAAAAACCAGCATAAGAATTATTTAAGTAGAACAGACATATATTTAGTCAGACGTAAAAATTAATATAAAAATAAAAATTTTCAAATAACCTCTTATTTAAGTCTACAATTAAATTATCTTTCAATATAACCGTTTCTTAAAAACAAAGCTTAATATACCAAAGGCGTAATTCTATAAAACACACCCCTTAGTTTCTCAAAAATCGATATAAGCAAAAGTTTAATATATACAAGAAATAAGAAACTATGAGCTTGTATGTATAAGAGATCGACGTTTGTTTATCGTCCAAACTTATACATATATCGATCCTTTTTTTCTGTATGTTGTCATCTTTTACATTTTTTTTTTTTATTATTTTTTTTCATCTTTTTACGTTTCAATGAGGAATCAATATATTTTTTATATCAGAAAATATTTCATTGTAAATTTGACTTTTACATTTTTTTTGTGTTCCTGTTGTCATGTTTTAATATTATATGTACAGGTTGACAAATTATTTATTTTTAATTAATTTTTTATGAAAAATTCCAATTAAATTAAAAAATAAATTCTGTATTTTATGTTTTTTTGATTCTACATGTAAAAATTTTTTGTGTTTATTTAATATTTAATTAAATTATCTCAATTAAAATTTTTGACCTTAGTATTTGAATATAGTTAAACTGTGCATGAAATTTATTTAATTTACCCAGATTTTGTAAGATAAGTTTTTAGCCCATTTTTTATATCCAATTTTCTTGACAACTATCAGACGATTAATAATTAAAATATTTAAATTCTTCTTAAGAGAACTTAAAAATTACTAAAAAAGTCAAGGTCTAATATATAGATGAAAAAACTATATAAGAGAAATGTACATATTTGTACACAAAATTGAAAATTTTTTCTTTATTTGATCGCGTACACAAACACTCTCACAGATCCATATATGCTAGAAAATATTAAATTTTACCTTATTTTCTTTAAAGAAAAAATATGAATTTTTAATAGTAATCAAAAAGTAATTTATTTTTATTGAAGTTTAATTTTTTATCCTTTGGAAATTCTGTATTTAATTAAAATTAAATTAAAATTATTCTTCTGTTTCATAATTTAAAAATGTTGATTTTGAAAATTATTATTTTATAAATTATACAAATTGGCTAGGTCAGGAACTTTTAGGTTTTTGTGATCTTAAGTTTTGAGGCATGAATTTAAAGTCTAACCTTTATTTTATTGTCAAATATTATCTTTACAATCTACTGTACAGAAAAAATTTATTATTTTTTTATTATCACACACTGTAATTTTAGTACCCCAGATAGTATAAAATATTCTTTTGAAAATTTTTCTGAAATATCAGTTAATTTTTCAGAGTAAATATTAAAATTATTAAAATAAATGAAAATAACATCAAAAAATTTATAAAAAGATTAATGTAATTATAAATTTAATTATAATTAATATTAACATTTAATTATATTTCATTAATAATTTAATCGTATTTGTTTAATTTTTTCTGAATAAATTTTAATATGAGTTAAATATTTCTTTTTTCGATAAATCCGAGTAACAAGGAATTTTTTGCATTTATTCAAAATTATGGATTTTATTTATCCAAAGAAACAAAATAGACTTAATTTATTTACTCTTGTTTTATATATTTAATTAAATTCAGTTAATACACAATAGTAAATAGATATAATATAATTTTATTAATTAAAACTAGTCAATAAAATATATATATTTTTAGTAAATAAACATTTGAAGTTAATACAATATAATAAATTTTCTTTATAATTTTATAAATTAGTGATAATAATACTATTTTACTAATCAAATATGAATATACAATGTAAGTCAATACTGATACGTAAATATAGTTTCACATTTAGACAATCAACAGTCAACATTCATAAAATATGTTTTGGCATTCTTTTTGAATAGTGAAAATGTTTTTGAAAAGTCAAACTGCAATAACAATGTAGCTAGCTTGTTAACTTTTGCTAATCATATATAATTAGTAAGTTTTATTAATTCTGTTTGGGTGTACTATGAAATTTTTTGAAACCCACCTGAAATCGTTTCAAAATATGAGCCAACTTCTCCAAAACCTTAAAAAATAAGCATAATAACTTTGTGGAACTAAAGTCAGAAGGAGATGACGGAATTGAAACTTTATTTAACCCCAGTGTTTCTTTTAGCCAATAAGAAAGAAAAAAAGAGAGTAAAATTATGGGCGTTCGTAGCTTTTCACATAGCTTTGCCACGTGAACTTAGCTTCGCGGTGCTTAGCATTGGTCTTTGCTCCCTTTGCTCTTACGGCAGTAACATTTCTTTGCTATCGCCTTTGTTCCTTTACCTCATCGAGTTCTTGTGATTTTTCGTATAAGGAACGTGGCCCTGAAAAGGGCCGATTGGTAAAGTCCTCCCTTGCCACGTCTTATAATTTTTACATAGTAAACTTCGTAACGAATTTGTCGCTCGCGCTCCAATCAGTGAACGTGCTCGAAGTCAGCGAAGGCCTATAAATATAACCGCAAATATGACCAAAGCAGCATTTGCTGTCCTGACTTCAGCCTTCACGCACGCGGCTACCTTGACACCTTCACTATGCTGTGGATGAGATTGTTTGCTGGTTTGATTGTTGCTGATGTGCTTGGTGCACTTGGAGGAGTCCATGGCTTTCGGACGTTAAATCCTTATTGAAGCAGCTCGTAAGCTGTGATTGATTGAATCGCTTGGTGCAATTTTCCGAGCTCGTAGGCTTGAAGAGGTGGACATTGATATTCCTGGCCAGGAGAAGTCACCTGAGCACTAGGTGCTCGCATGTTTGTAAGTTTTTGATTTCTCTTTTGTATGTTTGTGTATGTATGTGTATTTGTAACCTTGGTGATTTAATTTGTTGTATGTCTGTGATTTATTGATTTTGGAACGTGTGGCTGAAGCCACGCATCAAATGCAAAAAAAACCACCGGCCCTTTTTTAAGCGATGCATTGAATAATTTAGTAAGGTAGATTGCTATGGATGGAAGTCCTTTCGCAATAATACTCTGAGGAATCTCATCCTCACCTGAAACTTAAAATGCAAAACTACTAAGACAACATTATTGAATGATACCTCTTGGAAAACGAAACCTTTTCAAGGAGCCAATTAAATTGAGTTGAAAGATGTAACTAGGTCTTCTGAAGGGGAAAAGGAAATACTAGAAAAGTAAGAATTGAGCTCTTCAGGTAAAAACCTTCAGGGCATCATTCACATTCAGGAGTTAAGCCCAGGTTATTTATTTTCTTCCACAAGCTGTTATTAGTATGAAGGGTATTACATATTTGATTATGCATGTAAGCAGAACACACAATTTCGGATTTCTCCTCAACCAAATTCACAAGGGCTAAATATTCATTGAAAAGGTATTTTGACCCTATCGTATGCTAACGTCTGTTTGTAGCATTAAGTTTTGACATAAGCAGTTTAAGCTGTGTATTAATCCAAAGGCGAGATGCCTTATCAGGAGCTAGAAGTTTTATAGCATTTCCCAAATTATCAGTTAATTAAGCAAGACCTAGCTCAATATCAAATGTATCATCTGAAGTAAAAGTTGACCAAGACTGAATACAAAGAAAAGTATTTAGGTTGTATGCGGTGTTTTTGTTCAAAATTGAACTAAATAGCGCGCCAATATATTATGTAATTCCTTTCAGAATTACGACGCTAAATTATGAATTTTAAATATTAATTATGAAATTATGAAATATTAATTGAGTGAGGATGGAAAATACTTCAAAGAAAATAGAAGAGAGAAAAATAGCTACTGTGCAGATAAATTCTATTCCATCACCAGGAGTCTCTTCATAAAGGTCCATACGTCGTGACCTATGTGTTTGGTATCAATATTTTTGATAGAAGAAAGGGAGACGCTGTGAACACAATTTAAAATAAAATGATTAACCACGCGGAATTCTAATCGTCGAAAATTTTCTCTTCATAAATTTATGTAAACCGGTATTTAAATATTTGTATATATGCATTTACGATAAAATAGTATGAGTGTGGCCACTGTAAACTTGGCATAATATTTTTATAATTTTTAACAATTAAAACTTATAAGTAAAAGATAAAATGATCATGTGAATTAAATTATCAGTTGTTTAAAAATATTTATTTGTTAAGCCTTTTTCCAATGCATTCTGCCAGTCGTATGTGTGTGTATCTAAACATATCACACTTCAACATAAACAGGTAAAAATCCCCTTCTCTCTCTTTTTATAGTAGTCCTGTAATTTAGCAAAGTAAAAATTTAAATTCATTATAATCATTAATATTATTATTTATTTATTAATTATTGCTGAAATAAAGTGTTACAAGGTCATGTGATGTTATCTTATTAATACTTTTTAATTTCAAGCAAATCAACCTAACCGTGCATATTTTGAATAAAGATTCTGAATTATTAAGCATATGATTGAATATTCAAGCAATATTTTTGAATTTTTGAAAAAAATAATTAAAATTACAATTTATAAGTATTTTCTTGAATTTTCAAGCAATTCAAACAAAATTTAAACGCAGCAACTTTGCGGTGTATATTTCAAAATTTTCGTCACGAAAAAGAAAAAAAACTGATTTTTTTGCAAAAAGATAAATAAATAAGCTATGAATCTAAATACTTTCACGTAATATTACCGTTCCTTTCATTTTATGCATGAAGATAAATATTTTAGAATCTTAATATTAACCTTGACCATAAAATCTATAAATTTCATGAGAAATTTAAAAGTATTAAAAACCATAAAAAATGAAATAAAAAGTTTATAAAAACTTTTATAATATAAGTTTATCCTATTTTTTTTTTTTAATAGAATTACTTAATTGTATTATAGTAACTTGAGTAATAATATTTTTTTTTATTTTACTATAACACACACATGAATCCTCGCAATAATAAATGAGTAAAATTTTTTTATGATGATGATGGAAATAGTCATTTAGGAACAAACTGAAACTAAAATAAATTTTATTTTTATACTCAATGAATTTGAATTAATTTGCAGTAATTCTATACACTATACACATTTAAGAATTTTTTGTTATTTAGAAAAGAAAAAAAATGATTTTTATTTTAATTCTTTTAGGAGTTTATTTTGACAACTAAATCTCATAAGAAATTTTTTTCAAGAAAAAAACTTTGAAAAAGTTAACTCGTAATAAAAATTTTAGTAATGACGAAAGCATTTCCACTATTGCAACATTTTTAGACTTAAGTAAGGTATTTGATATTGTAAATAACCAAATTTTAATACAGAGGTTGAATTCATGTGGTATTAGAGGAATTGCTTTACATTCTCTCAAAAGCTATCTAACAGGTAGAACTCAAAGTGTAAAACTAGTTTCAATCCGAAATTAAATTTGCGCCAGATCTATTTACCCAAAAAAATTATGAATGAATAAATTAATCAATATAACTATAATTATTAGTTGCAAGCAGAATATTTTGTACTTAAAAAAAAAATGTGCCATTTTAAATACTATTTTGGCTAATTTTTTATTAAAAATAATAAAAAATAATTAATTGGTATATGTACTGTTTCTTTTTTGAAATTTTGACTTTTACTTCTTTTATTTGAAATTATTACTGTTATTAAAAAAGCAATTTTGAAAGATATAATAAACCCTCGCTAAAATTTAAGAAAAATTATAAGTAAAAATAAATTTTGTGAAATTATTTTCAGAAAAACTTATGTTGAAGTTTAAATTTTATTTGATTTTTTATTATACATATAATATTATCGTAGAAAAGTAATTTATTTTCACATAATTCTTTTCATTGTTTACATTTTTGTACTTTCTTCCTACATTAAACCACTAAACTGCACGACTCCAATTTTTATTTTTTTTTTTTTTTTTTTTTTTGTATATTTCAATATTTAAAATATCTAATTTAAATTTCATCTATTTATAGAAATCCTGGAGGCTGATAAAGTTTGCAACATCTTCAGCATCAACCTCAGAAACCCTCAGGATCCAAAAATTCATGATTAGCGTCCAATAAACTTATTGTAAACCAAATTTTAAGAGCACTATAATTACTGACCCAAAATAAAAAATTATAGCACAATTAGGAGTGTTACTTTTCTTGTCGAGTCGGATTTTGGAGAAACCCAAAATTTTTCATAGATCTACTGATACTATTTTGAATCAGAAATTTCTCTGAGTTTGCGATTACCCAATATCCAACTCTAATGAGACTGAACTTCCGGGTACCCTTAAATAAAACCACACACACAAATAATAAGTGTGCAAAATGTATGATTAAATTTAAGCTACACAATATTTGGTACCAATGATCTACATAAATCGATATTTTTTTGATAATAAAATATTCGTAAGATAAAATAATAAATTTCATAATATTTTTTACCATAAATTAAAATATAATTGCACTTATAATTTAAAAACTTTATTATGAAATTATTCAAATCTTGACATTTATGTATTGATATATAAAAATCAAATGAAAAATTTATGAACAGTAAAAATATATATGATTAAATATAATTTTAGTTTTTACGTACGTATTTTAATGATTTATGTTTTCTAAGCTGATAGATTGCACAAAAAATTCTTATATATAAAAGCATTTTGTAAAATAGTTTTATAAAATTTTAATTATTATTGTTAGTTATGCATTAATTAATCATTATATTATTAATCGTTTATTTTTTTTTTTTAATTTTGAACCAAAAATACTAGTTATCTTTAAAAGTAGACAGAGTGAAAAAAAAATTTCTGAGTCAGATTTAAGCTTTAGAAATATTGAATTGTAATCAAAATTTATACAGCTAACTTACAGAATAATAAAAGCTTAAATTTTAAATGTAAAATAATGTTAGTTGGTGTACGACGCAGTGCCTCTTTTGCAATTTCCTGCCTATAGACGATTTCCCTTCTAAACAGTTGTAATTCGGTGTTTTTATTTGAATTTGAATTAAATAGCGCGCCAATATATTACTTTATTAATTTAAAAATTACGGCGCTGAAATCGATATTCTTGATCAATTATATAATCTTTAGCAGGCTCTTTTTGTTCCTGTAGATGAAATATGCTCTCCAGGTGACTTTATTAAAAAAAGCACGTGTCGTAAATCGTGCTAAAATGTGCTCGTGTAGTGTGACCTTCTAATTTATAGAGAATTAAATGAGTGAGAATTGAGAACATTTATAAGAAGAAGAGGATTAGCTCTCGTGTAGATGAGGTTCATTCCACCACTTTACATAAAAGAAAGGGAGCGACGCCGCGCCGCCAGTAATAAAATAATATATGGTTAACGATGAGGAATTTTATCTTCGCGAAATTTTTCTATATATCAAACCCGTATATGAGCAATTATTTAAAAGTGCTACTTAATTTGAGCCTTAAATTGTAATTTTTTTTTTTGAGGGCACATCGATATGACCCGTGTTTTCAGTTAGTTTGAACCTTCAGAAAACCGAAAAAAATCATGAACAAGAAATCGGCGATAGGTGCCAAAAAGATTTTTTCACTTTTATGTCAAAAACCGTGTTTTTCGTATCTGAGCTACCCCAAATTTTTAAAATAACTTTTTAGGTAAATAAAATTTAAAAAAATAGATAAGAAAACCTGATTTCCAGGGAAATACCACTCGAGAAGAAAAAAAAACTTATCTTTTTACGATGAAATTTAGCCAAGTTATCGACAATTTAAGATTTTGTTCAAATTTGTCTTAAAAAATATTGAAATTTTATTGAAAAAAGCCTGTTTCTGAACATGCATTACTCGCTTGATTTTCATCGTAATATAATAATTTTTTTTTTAAATCGATTAATTTTTCTCTGGCAATTCATTTCTTTAAGAAAAAAATCATTTTTATGTACCAAATTTCAATTTTTAGGTCAAAAGCCTTTGAAAACTGTAAGTAGCCAAATTTACTTAACACAGTTTTCGACCTAAAAATTGAAATTTGGTCAATAAAAATCAATTCTATCTTGATGAAATGAATACTCAAGGAAAAATTAACTGATTTAAAAAAAAAATTATTATATTACGATGAAAATCAAGCGAGTAATGCATGTTCAGAAACAGGCTTTTTTCAATAAAATTTCAATATTTTTTAAGACAAATTTGAACAAAATCTTAAATTGTCGATAACTTGGCTAAATTTCATCATAAAAAAATAAGTTTTTTTTTCTTCTGGAGTGCTTTTTCTCTGGCAATCAGATTTTTTTATCTATTTTTTTAAATTTTATTTACCTAAAAAGTTATTTTAAAAATTTAGGGTAGCTCAGATTCGAAAAACACGGTTTTTGACATAAAAGTGAAAAAATCTTTTTGGCACCTATCGCCGATTTCCTGTTCATGATTTCTTTCAGTTTTCTAAAGGTTCAAACTAACTGAAAACACGGGTCATATCGATGTGTCCTCAAAAAAAAAAATTACGATTTCAGGCTCAAATTAAGTAGCACTTTTAAAATAATTGCTCATATATTTTTGTATGTATCCATGATAAAATAGTATGAGTGTGGCTACCGTAAAATTTTGTAAAATCTTTTAAAATATTTAACAATTAATTAAATTTAAATTATCGGATTAAAATAATGATAATTTAATTAAATTACCATTTGTCTATAAATATTTATTTATTAACCCTTTTACCAATACATGCTGCCAGGCGTATGTGTGTGTATCTTTACATACCACACTTCAACATAAAACAGGTAAAAAAACCCCTCCTCTTAAACTGTAGTATTGTATTTTATCAATATAATGCAAAATTAACATAGATATTATTATTATTTATTTATTTATTATTGCTAAAATACAGTATTACACAGTTGTCTACATGGAGGTAAAAATATTTAAATTTGATAAACAAATTAGAGTTGAATAATTAAAATAAAGTTTTAATAAAACTTTAAATTACTTTGAATAGTAAAAAAAAGTATAATAAAAGTATGAAAAAATAGAATATTAAAAAATAATTTTCAGACGTTCCACTTACCCCCTAATGGTGTACTTGCATCTATCCCTTTTTTAAGCTAAACCACAAGGGGTTCGGGGGATAAATCCCTGAAATAAAAAACTGAGGCGAAACTCCACTGGAGGCGAAAAAAAAAAAAAAACTTTTAGGATGGCAATTGCCTGGGTCTGTCTAAATTCAAAAGCATCCGAGCAAATTATTACACCAACCAAGTAAAATGTACTATACCTAAATAAACAGGATAATCAAACATAAAATTACATTTTATTAACCTCTAATTATTATTATTTTAACAATAAAAAAGTTATATTAAAAAAAAAATCATAAAAATATAATAATAATAAAAAATAATCATATAACGACAATTTTTATCATCTAAAATTATAAATTCATAGAAAAATAAAAAATTCATAACTCTTATTTTTTCATCAACATATCTACTAAAAATTCAAATAACATTTTTTTTTTGCAATAAAAATATGTTTTTTTTTTTTTTTATTTCAAATAAAATAAAAATAAAAAAAAAATTTAACCACTCTACGTACCATAATATAAAAATCTAAGTACTGTATAACTTGATATTATTATATTCAACAAATATCACGTACTACTACAACAGGGTAACAGTTGTCCATTTACAAATAGTATCTTACGTTTGATAACGATCTTGTATAACATTTTTATTTTATTATGTAACGGATATAATAATATTTTTTAGCTAATAAAATGATAATCGTTAAATATTTATAATACTTTTTCGATGTACTTTATTTATATTTGACATTTTTATTGTAGCTTTTTAGAAATTCTAAGAAACGAAAAATTTATGTTTTTTTAGTTTATAATTGTATATTTAATAAATCATATTTAATAAAAGTTTCGGAGACGCTATTAAAAAATAAAATAAAATTTTATAAAAGTTTCCTTTAAAACTGAATAATATTAGTAATAATCAGAAAAATATTACAATAGGTGTAAAATGCTACCTAAATTTTTGGATTTATTAGGAAATGTTACTAAAGACTCCTTATCAGCAAATAAATTTTAAAAAATTTTATTGTTTTTTTATTACAACCTTTCAGAAATTTTTTAAACTTAGCTGATTAGGAGTCTTTAGTGAAATTTCCCGAGAAATCAAAAAATTCAGGTATCATTTTACATCTATTGTAAAATTTTTCTGATTACTACTAATGTTATTTAGTTTTACACTTTGAGTTCTACCTGTTAGATAGCTTTTAAGAAAATCTAAAGCAATTCCTCTAATACCTCATGAATTTGATTAAAAAATTAGTTAAACTATTATGAATTATTCTTTCAAAGATTTTAACAAAATTTGATATAAGTAAGATTGGCCTGCAATTCGTCATTTGGGCTTTATCACCACTTTCATGTATAGGAATCATTTCAGCCTTTTTTAGAGCTTCAGGCAATTACCCCTTTTCAATACAGATATTGAAAATATAACTTAAATTATATAAGATATTTGAAAAGCTATGTAATATAATATTAACTTTTAAGTAACAGCATTAATGCTAACAACACCAGAAGATTTATTTAATTTAGATACGATGTTGATTATTTCATTTACATTACATTTTTATAAATATATATAAATATATTAAAATGGTTTGCAATTTTTTTTGTTCATATACATTAGAAAAAAAGTGCTTGAAATTAGCTCTTCATGAAGTATGTTATTGTACACATGATACCAAGATACCATGGCAAAATTCAGCATATTTCGTGACATTTTAAAGGTCGCTGAAGTCTCTAAAAGCTTTTTCAAAATTGAAAAACGAGAGCAGCTCACAATGAATTAACAAAATTTTTTTAAAAGGCTTCAAATATGCTCAGCAGTATATTTTTTTTGGTTGTTGGTTTCAAAAATCATGGTCCGAAAACATAAAAATGTGTTTAAGACCCCATAAATTAGCGAGAAACACCCTTTTTTTAGGGTAATTTTCTAAAATCTCATAGAAGATCAATGGAAAACTATTATTTTTCTTAGTTCTCTAAAAATGTGATTTACTGATTGCATATCATATGCAAATAAAGTATTTTCTTCCATTTAACCCCTATATTAAGGTTTCAATTAGCTCAAAATAAGGGTTGAACTACCCCAAAAATCACCTAAAATAGTATAATCTCTTAAAATTGATGATTAACAAAGTTATTGCTAATATTTGATATAAAATATGATTAGTTTAAAAAAAAATCAAAATATGCAACCCCTAGGAATGAAAACCACCCCCTTATTTTATTTCAACCCTTAAATTTAATATTATTTTATTAAAGAAATAATTGCATTTTTGTGTATTATTGAATTATGCTCACAGAAAAAATACTTTTGAAGCCAACATAGTGGTAATATGGTCACTTTTCAAGTCAGTTTTTGTTTTAGGAAACACTGACATAGACGTTTTTTCTTACCACTGACACAGAAAAATCGTATAAGACCATAGGCCATAAAATTATAATGCCTAAAATTGCAATTTATGTGAGCTTTGGGCCATTATTTATTATTTTTCTGGCCATGGGTATATATCAATGTATCAATATATCATTTCCACGTATCAAGTCTTACACTTTTCTTGAATTTTCTGCTAATTTAGAACATATCGATTTCTACTCTCTTTTCTTAGATAAAGCATGAATACAAAATCAATTTTTTTTTTTAAGTTTGACATCAAAGAATACACTTTCCTTTCATTAAACTTTATAAAATTGATAAAAAATCACGATAAATTTCTATTTTAACTTAAAAATCATAATTAGCATAGAAACTTAACCTAACATAACCTAAAAAGTAACTAAATTATTAAAAATAAATCATAAAATATCATTTAGCAAAAACACAATAATTTAAATTTAATATCATACACCAATGTAATTAAAATTCTGAAACACAAATATTTTTTTATTTCAACTAATAATAATATTAATTTAATATGTATGTATAAATTAAATGTAAAAAAGGATTTAAAAAAAAAAATGAATATTAATAGCTTTAGAAATTTAATGTTGAATGCAAATTATCACATCTCATGGTTAGCTAATTTCAAATTTTTTTTTATTACTTTATCCTACAAAATATACTCATTTTTCTCTCTTTTATTTATTCAATCTTTGCATACAGAAAACTAGAGTAAAAGAGAAAATGAATGCTGATAGTTAAAAAAAAAAATTTATATTATTATCTCTATATATGCAATTTTACTCACATTTCTTGCTTATTTTACTCTTTTATTATACCTACATAATATTAAAATGAGACTTTTAAAATGAACAGATATATAATAAACTCTTTTTTACACATTTCTGCTATTTTCAGTTGATAAAAATAAAAGAATCTTTTTACTGACTAAAAGGTTTAGGTCAGAATTTTTAAATATTTAAAATTCATATCACGATTTTATTACCAAGTATTGATATTACATGGAAATGTCCATATATATAAGTAATATATATATTTTTTCTTCTTAGAAATTACCTTTTTTTTTTAACATCAAATCTACTCAATTTTTTTTTATGCTTTTATTATATCTGCTTTCCTACTTTTCATAATTGAGACTATTTCAGTTATTTTCATCATTTATATATATAAGAAAATTGAAGAAGCGTGAGATTGAAAGAAGAAGCCAAAAGCTCGCACGATTTCCTTTAGGAAAATGCCAATTAAGCCATCTTTTCGATTTATATATAAAAAATAATAAAAGAGAAAAAATAAAAACGTATAAAATTGAGATTTTATACTTTTTTTTTTATTGAACAAAAATTTTTTTTTTTATATACACAGATAAAGTGTTGTTGGCTCAATTTCAAGATCTTCGCTTTTGATGTGTATTGAAGGTTATCGTAATTATAAATGAGAGAAGTTGATAATGAATAATAGATAAAAATTATTATTATTATAATTTTCATATTTTCTATCTTGTAATTTGAAAATATTTTTAAATTACAGGTTATGTTTTATAAAAATTTGTCAATGTATTTTTCATTTCAGTTTATTTAAATTAAGTTTTTTATTTACCTTAATTATTTCTTTTCATTATTTTGTTTTTTGAACAAATTTAGATTCATACTGTAATATTAAGTTTTTAGGCAGTGATGGATCCAGCAGGAAACAAAGAGGGTATTTGCCCCTGCCTCCCCCCTAAGAACCAAAAATTGACTCTGTTGCTGTGAATGTCTTAATATTACTTTGTTTGATTCAAATGAATTTTTATAAAAAACTCGCTAATTTTTATTTAATTCCTTCCTCCCTGAGAAAGTTTTTGGATTCACTGCCTGATCGTGAGTATAATTACAGTTGTATAATATTTAGACAACTATTGTCTCTCACATATAATTTAATTCATTATTGTCACTAAACTAAAAATTATTTAATAATTTCTATTATTTCTGGCTAGCATAGTAATTTTGACTGACAGCCATTATAAGTTCGAATTCAATCATGTATCGAAGTTTATATTCAATCTTAAAAGGCTTTACAAACTTATAAGCAAGTTGCTTTGAAGAAAATCAAGAATATTAACTTGATAAATCAATCAGGTAAAAGTAGTATGACAAAGAAATTATTATATTGCAGTGATTTGTTATACCGAGAAATTAAATTTTTTTTAAATTGTTTAAGGCTGTTTAAATAATTTTTTTTAAATTTAACTGACTAAGAGCCCTTTGATAAATATAAACACTTTTTATTTAAAAAAAATTTTAGTTAACTACACTGTAAAAAGTAAGTTTCTTAGATTTACAAAAATAATAGAATTTTTTCGAAAAATTAGTGAATTTTCAAAAAATTTTGTAAATATTCGATAAAAATCGTAAATTTACCAAATTTAGTACATTATCGAAAAATTCGAGAATTATCGATTTTTTTTGTGAATTACGAAAAAAGTTGTAAATTCACAACTATTTTTCGAAAATTTACAACTATTTTTTGTAAATTTTCGAAAAGAAATTGTAAATTATCAATTTTTTTTGCGAATTTACAAAAAAAAATCGAGAATTCTCGAATTTTTCGTTAATATACTAAATTTAGAAAATATTCGATTTTTTTCGAATATATACAAATTTTTTCAAAAATTTACTAATTTTTCGAAAATGTTCTAATTTTTTTGTTATTATAAGAAAGTTACTTTTTACAGTGTAGATGTTAGAACAGGATGTTTACTTTTATCTAAAAACTGCTTCTTTCGATAATTTACTCTTTACGAGCTATTATAAAGTATAATAAAGCTAATATGAAAATATGATAAAGCTTTTTACTTGGCTTTTTATGTATTAAAGTTTTAAAATCTGTGTATTAAACCATTTTTTGTAATACATTAAGGCAAGCATTAAAGGAAATCGTTTATAAAATTTTAAAAATCTTGTTAGTTTAACCGAATAAAAATAAATTCAAATCTTAAACTCTTATCCCAAAATTACTTAATAATTATAAACTAAATTAATTTATAAATCAGTGCAGCCATTACTACAAAACGTTAAATAATCAACAAGATTTTCTCAACGTAAGTATGTCAATATATATAAAGTAAGAAAAATAAAGTGCAAGATCTGGAAAGTGTCTATCTGTTTGTCTAGATCGTCTTTTTTTTTTATTCTCTTAACTCATCAGAAAACTCTAGCTGCAAAATTCTCGTTAATCAAAGTTTCTCCTAGAGTTTAATTATAGGCACTGAAAAGTCGATGGAAAGTAATAAGAAAATATAAAAAGAAAAGAAAGCGAAAACTAAAATCAAGAATGTAACTTAAGTTTTATCTTGGATTTTCACTTGTTTTTTTTTATTTTAATTTTATTTTATATACTGTGTTAATGGGATGCTGACAGTTTCAAGTTTCTTATATCTAGTTAGTTTAATATTATTTTTTAATAGTATATATGGTTACGTCCAGTGCTTTTTCTCTCAAAAGATGCATTTTGGTTGTGTATAATTTTAGCCTGGGTTTAATTTTTCTAAGATCTTAAGTGGGCTTTTAATACTAAACCTACTTATAGACAAGATAATGTAAACTAATTTTATATAAAATATAGATACTGAAATCCCTGAAAGAGATAAGAAATGAGAAGCTTTTTTTAAATTAAAACAATTCGGTCTTAGTAGCACAGAAATAACGTTGCTGTTTGTGGCCACTTCATGTTTTTCTAATATGCGATTTCTAACAATTTTTGGCACTACCTTTCGGCTCTACAAAAAAGGCAAACTGTAGTTGGGGTAACCAGCCCTAAAAATCAGAATCTAAAGCATCGATCCCTTAATTATTCCTTTCTAAACCTCCAAATCCAATTATTTGTAATAACTCGATTTTAAACCAAAAGTAACGAATCCACCCATATATATGAATGACATACATTTATATAATAATTATTATTTCCTAACATAATTTCAAAAAAAAACTTATTTTAAAGTGATAATACATATCAGATTACTTTATATATAAAAGTTAATTTATTCAAAAAAAAATTATAAAACCAAAATAATAAAAAAATTTAAAAAAACTTTTGTAAAATTTAATAAAATGTGAAGTTTTTTTTTATGTAATATATTATTTTTTCATTGAAATACGATCTTCTAAAAAAGTAATTTAAAATGTATAATATTTCTTGATTTAATTTAATTTTTGTTATTATTATTATTTAAATAAATATGCAAATTTATTTAGTAAAATTTTAAAATAACATTTTTACTTATGGTTGGTACTACTTTTCTTATTTTTAAAATAATTTAAAAAATAATAGAAAGCTATTTTTTTTGTATTAGAGTGAAATTTTAATGAGAAAATTTAAAGGATGTTTTAGGTAAAGGTTTAAAAAAATAATGTGTCAATTTGAATTTTTAGTTTTTAGAATTTACTCTGGGTTACTGGATTTAGTACACAAAAGTTTCAGGATTAGGTATTTTTTAAAAAAGTGGACAAAATGTGCCACTTGATATCTAGCAGAATTAATGTTTATAAAATTTTGAATCAACCAATCATTTTAAATAACTAATATCAGTTTTATATTGAATTGTGGCTTACAAACCTTCAGAAAATATATAATATGGGTTCAAAAAAGCTGAAAATTCTATTCAAATTTAGCTTTTATAGTTAATTAAAATGTTTACCCTCTAAAGAATTTTTAAGACCTTAAATAAATAATGCTTTATTTTTTTTATGTTGATTTTCTAATTTAGCAACTTTGAAAACCACTGAACTTAAATTTTGATGGCACATTTCGTCATCGGAATTGGACTAAAATCTTTTGTTTTTGAATGTTGAACCCTTAAAATCGATTATAAAATCGATTAAAAAATTTCAATTCACTAAAATCAAATTTTTAAATAAAAATAAAATCACAACCAACCTAAATTCTCTAAATCTCAAAACCATATAAAATAATCTCTTTTGATAATTTAATATAATAAAAAGTAAAATTAAATATTTAAAAAAAAAAAAACATAAAACTTGATTATAATTTATATCAAACTGTAAAAGTTTTAATTACTTGAAGAAAAAGATTTAAGTTTTAAAATAATTAAAATAAGATATAAATAAAACTGTAAAAAAAGTAAAATTCAAAATTTTTATTCATAAAAATATTAGATAATTTTATAACCTAAACGATGATACATAGAGAAAGATAGAGAATGTAAGTTTAAAGTTAAGTGAAATATCGTTAGCCTAGTATAAAACATAACTAAAATGAATTGAACATTAAATGCCTTTTATACATATATATCATACGTATTTGCATGTTTAACCAGAAAATACAACCCTATCACATGGATTATCAAAAACGATCGTTTCGTACGATATCGTTTTTTAATGTTTAATCTATATAAAGTCTCTCGTACATAACACAATTTCTATTTTATTTAGAACAATTTATATTACACAATTTATATAGGCTTAAATACTAATTTTTTTTTTTTTTTGCGAAAACAATTTATGTATTATGTATATGAAATATCATTGGATTATAAAATTCAACGTTAAACTATTTTTGATATTTATGTTATGGGATTTTAAGTGTCAATTTTTTTTTGCACTCTTTTTTTATATATAACTTTATGAGTTAAATTTACTACCAAAAATTTTATATGACATTTATTTTTTTTTAATTTTAAGTTATGTGGGTTTTAAGAGCGAGCAATCATTTTATAGCAATAATTTATTCAGGTCTTTTGAAATTTCTTTGAATAATCCTAAAGAATAGATGAATAAATAATTTTTTATTTATTTTGGCAGAAAAATGCTACTTTTTAACTCAGACAGGGCGTATTTTTTGTACAAGTTGATTAAAATATTATTTTTTTAATTTTGTTTAGACATTTACAGAATTAACAATTAAAAAAGATCACAAATTCGGAAACACTAAAATATTAAATTGTAAAAAATGTTGTGAAAATTAGAAAATTTAGTTGTCCCCGAAAAATCGGTGATCGATTCTTGTAAAATCTGGTTAAAGTGTTTTAACTTACACCTTGTAAGGGTTTGACCAAACCGGGCGACGCGTAGTCGTCCACGAGGAAAAAGTGATTCCTCAGACGCCTAGAACGTGTCAAGTCTTTCAGCGTGCTAAAGGCTGCCATTTTTAAAGGTATTTTAGAGCATAAGACTTGAATGTGCATGAACACGTGAGTAATTTTTGATATAAACAACCAATCGGTCTTTTCAAGGACTACCAAAAAAGGAAAACTAATAACAGCTAATCCAACAGGCTCTTGCACTAGAGCATTATGAAGTAAATTAACTCATTAACACCGACGCGGAGAGTTTTGGAAATAGTAAAAAAGCAATAACTTTGATTGGTATTGCCCGTTTTACCCCTTTTAGCCCAGTTTTTTGAGCCCATACAAGAGCTATAGGTCAAAGCTAATGATGGGTTTTAATGAAAAATTTTTTAACCATGTACCTGCAAGGGAAATTGTTATTTTTTACCATTTCCAAAACTCTCCGCGTCGGCGTTAATGAGTTAACAAGGGACTTGAAATAATTTCGATAAAAGAGTATAGAATTATAAGAATTTTAGGAGATAAAAATTATTATTTTTTTTTTTAAGATTATAAAGGCTTCAAGATTCAAAATATAAATTTAAACATGTAAGTTCTAAGTTTTTTTTAATTTTCCTTACGTTTCAAGTCATTTGCAATCATTTGTGCAAGAAAAAAAATTCATTTAGCCACAAGCGGATTTTTTAGCAATGTAGGGATTAGTTTAAAAATTGAAAAAATACCCCAAGTTCTTTTCTTTTATTCAACCGAGTTTCTCAGACCTCAATGTCCTAAGTTAGAAATTGTTTTTATGTTAGAAGTGGTTTACTATTTAGTGAATTTTGAATCCTATAATAGTATTAATAATAAAGAAACGTGGCCCTGAAAAGGGCCGATAGGTAAAATCCTCCCTTGCCACGTCTCATAACTTTTACATTGTAAACTTCTTAACAAAAATGTTACGCACGCTCCAATCAGTGCACGAGCTCGAAGTCAGCGATGGCCTATAAATATAACAACGAATCTATCTAAAGTATACTTTAATGCTATTAAACAGCATTTGCTTAATAGCATTTGCTGTCCGGACTTCAGCCTTCACGCACGCGGCTACCTTGACACCTTTGCTATGCTGTGGGTGAGATTGTCTGCTGGTTTGCTTGTTGATGGTGTGCTTGGTGCACTTGGAGGAGCCATGGCTTTCGGACGTTGAATCCTCATTGAAGCAGCTCGTAAGCTGTGATTGTTGAATCGCTTGGTGCAATTTTCCAAGCTCGTAGGCTTGAAGAGGTGGACACTGATAATCCTGTCCAAGAGAAGTCACCTGAGCACAAGGTGCTCACATGATTGTAAGTTTTAGCAAAGCTTAAAAATGATCTTGAGGCTCTAGAACCTTATGAATCCTAATTATTTAGAAAATAGTAAATTTTTAGACCCCAAGCGCCAAGAAACAAAGAAAGTTTTTTTTTTAGGACAGTCTTTTGCATGTATTTCAAAATTTAAAAATTTTTATTTATAACATAAAACATGTTTATAGAATTAGTAATTCCAAAAATCGAGAAGGGAGGGTGGCAAAATGGAGCTTGTAATATACTTTTGATATAAGGACCTAGCCGTTGAGCCTTAAAAAATTAAAATATTTTTGTTTTAGTTATACAGGAAAACCCCGGTATTCGTGGGCTTTCGTATTCGCGAATTCGTAAATTCGCGGTTTTCAGCAATATTTTTATTTAAATTTGTGAATATTAATTTTAATTTTAAAATTTTTCGGCACATACCTAGTCTTTTGTTTATTTTTATTTATTTACATAAATAAATTTATTTTATTTTTTATTTTATTTTATTCAAAATCATTAAAATTTTTAGAAATCTTAAAATTTTTCTTTTTATTAAATTTTATTTAATTAAAATTATGGCTCCAAAAAATAAATCACCTTTGAAAAAAGCGAACAATAAATGTGATTAATTTAGCACAAAAAATGAAGGTAATTCAACTATTAGAAAATAATTAAAAAATTGACACAATAGAGTCGTGGTTAACGAGTCTACCATTCGTCTCTAATCTCTATCATGACATGTCAAGACGTAGAAAGCAAAATAATATTATGCATTACTTTAATAAAACAAATGAATAAATAAGTCTCATTTCCTAAGATGTGGTTTAAAATAATAAAATTTTGCCTATATTATCATTGAAAGTTAATAAAAATCTTAATATTTTTAAAGTTTCAATTTTTTTCAAATTACAGAACCGAACTCCCCATTTTACATAAGAAACAATGCTTCAGTATTCGCGGATTCGGTATTCGCGGAACTTTTTGAGAACGCATTAACCGCGGATACCGGGATTTTCCTCTATTCAGAATAACGTTTACTGAAGATAATATTTGTTTAAAAAATTTCACAGACTTTTCCGCCTTTGTTTTAAATATCGTATTTACATGACATTACATATTAATTAATATAAAATAAGGTAATAGTTAAAAAATTTAAAATTAGCAAATTTGGTCATAATAATTATGTATTTTGGTTGTGTTTACAGAAATCAGATAATTTTTGCCGGCCGAATTTTTTTTTTGCCCTAGAACTATACTGCTAAGAATTTTACAACTCTAATTGAATTTAATTTAATTAACAAAAAAATAAAAATTTTATAAATATTTAAAAAGAATATAATTCCATAAATTGTATATATAACTTATTCTCATGAAGTTTAGATACATAAAAATAAAATAACAAGTATAAAAATAATAGTACAGTGAGAAAAGAAAAACCGTAAACGAGTTCATATATAAATGACGATAAATTCCAATGCGTTTTGGTCATAAAGTAAACCTAAAACGAATCTTATAAAGTTTATTGCTATATATATATATATATTTTCTTATAACTTTTTATATTGCTTAAGAATAAGTCATATAACCAAAATTACGTTATAAATAAATTCATTGTTTTTATATTTATTTATTCAATATTGTTATTAAATTTTTCTTTTTTATAAAGTCACATTGATTTTTTTGATTGGTTGGTATTTTAGAGTTTTTGACTAATTAAACTAGTTTTGATTTGTGCTTATGATTTTTATCGACTAAAAATAAAATAACTAATTTTTTGATACTTAGAGGGTACATAACCTTAAAAAAATCAATTTAAATTAAAAGAAAAACAAGAAAAAGAAACATAATTCTGTATTTCCCATGTGTTTTTACCCCTTTTTTATGATTACGTATTCATTGAAAGCGTTTCTTTATTATTTACTACTTAACTTTTTTTACAGCTGTTTTGTTAATATACCAACATTGTGTCGACAGGTATCTTTCTTTATACTTTTTTTTTGTAACTTATAAATTTCAAGTAAACTTTCTTCTACACTATTTTCTTTGACATTTTTATTGCGATTCTTTACTCCTTTTCATTTTTTTTTTGTATTTAACTTTCTTGGTCTTCCTTTGTTTTTTATTTGAAACAACTTCTCGCGTTTATTCTACAAGTTTTTTTTTCTCTATTTTTATTGTAAAACAACAAAGGAAAGAAAAAATATACTTGTTTCTAATTAAGCAAATGCGGTGGATACTTAAATCTTAACCATTATCTTGTGATTATTGCAATAAATAATGTTTCTAAATAATGTAACGTATTAAAAGAATAGAAAAATTTTATGTATAAGACATCGCTGTCTGTATAGTAATAAGAGATAAAAGGAGAAATTTTAAAATGAATTCCCTTTTTTAAATGATTCTAATAATTCCCAAAACCTGGATTATTCTAAGTACCCAAATCGAAATTATTCTAACAAGAGACAAAATTACTACTTGTAGTTATGGATGAAATTATTATGTTTAAAAAATATCCCTTATACCCTCCATTCGTTGCAGTGGGCTTTTGGGTCTAAAAAAAAAATCCAGGCCTCAATGTTATTTGATACGATTTTTTGGTAATTTTCACCAGAACACTGCAACCTCGCCAGTAAGCCAAAAAAACTTCTGGTTGATCTCATTTTTTTATTGTAATTGTCATCTTTCAAGCCATTCTTTCATCGGTATAGCCTAATTGGTTAATTACCAAATGACCATTTTTGGACCAAAATAATGAATTTTCAAATTCATGCAAAAATTTCAATTTTTTATGAAAAATGATTTTATAAATCTCAAACTTTTTGTACAAGCTTCAAAAAAATTCTTTCAGTTTCTAAAAATTCTTTGCCCGTCTTTATTTTTCAAACAGTTTCTAAAATATCACTTTTCAAAGATAATGATCAAAATTGAATTTTCTAAAAAATCTTAAAATTGGAACTCTGACTTTAATTTATCATATCTAACAAGCAAATAATAAAAAAGGGACGAGTAAAGAATTTTTAGAAAACTTGAAACTTTGTGGAAAATATTTTAGGCTAATAAACCGTATTTATCTCAATAACTGCAATTTTAGTAGCAATTTAAAAATTAGTCTATTTGGGTCAAAAATGGCCATTCAGTTAATTAGATGTAATAATGAGAGAATTTTTTGGAGGAAGTGAAGCCCAAGAGGCCCATTGTAATAATGAACAGGTATTAGGGGTGTTTATTCGACATATTAAACTCATCCATAATTACAGATTGTAGTTTGGTTTCACAAAGGTAGCGGTCTGGCCTTGTAAGTCCTATTCGACCCCCCCCCCCTCGATTTTCAGATTAACAAAGACTCTTCCTTATAAATATGTTATATTTTAAAAGTATACTATATTTCGAAAAACAAACTTCTATGCTTCTTTACTTACTGAACTCAAGTCTGACTATTTCAATTTTGTATCACTAATTTCATATATTGATTACACGAAATTAGTTTATAAAAAAATTTTTTTCAAATTTATTTTTACCAAGTTCTTTAGAATTAATTAAAATTCTCAAGAAAAAGAATTTACTTGTATCTGAATATAATTTTTTTTCTTGATAAAAATCAAAATCAATCTAACTACAAGGTTACCCTAAGTGAGTGAATTTTTATTTTTTATAATTTTCTTTACTTTTTAAATAAATCCTCAACACAAGCGAAATTCCATTCGCCTTAAGCAAAAATCTTTTTTTTTTAGTTATAAATCCTTTGATTATAATTATTATTTTAACATAAAAAATTAATATTTTTAAATTTAAATAAAAACTCTAAGTAAAAAAAAAAGTTAATTTTTAATAAAATCATAAAGTAAAAACAGTTAATTAAAAAATAACTGCTTTGATCAAAAATTATAAAAAACAAAATACTTTATTAAAATAATAATAATTATTTTTTTAATTTTTCAAATATCTACTTTACTGACAGTTTCATATCCTGTTTGTTAAATATTATATTTATTAGACAAATAAGCTTTTTATAATAAAAATCAATATTTTGAACTTATTATAATTTTTATTATAATATTTCTAAAGATTCGATATTATTGTAAACATAAAATCAAAACCACTGTAATTACGTACTACGAAGCGTGCAAATTACCATCATATAATAAAATTGCTTTTTCTTTCATTTTTCCTCTAACTAAACTAAATACAAAAAAAGGGTACCTAACGATATTAAATAAAATTTCATGACTCCTATTACCTATTTTTATTTTTCTAATAATATTTCTAATTTTACAATTGTCCACTTTTATCTAAATTCATACCAATAAGAAAATTCAATTATTTTTTTTTTACATTTTCTCTCTGATCGAAATTTAAGTCTAAATTATTAAAAATGCTGTAATAGTAGGGTACTTTACCTAACGTGCTAATAAAATTTCATTGAATTAATACTGTTATAGGTTTTTCTCTCTTTTTCTCGACTTTCAAATAAACAAACATTAAAAATAATAATAGTAATGAAGAAATTAAGTGAATCATAAGTGTTTTTATTTTTCTTTTTATTTCAATAAAAAAACTTTTTTTTTTAATGGATATTATGATAAAAAAGAAGAAAATTTAATTCTGCAATCTTGTATGTACAATTAAACACACTTGAATTTACAGATTTTATGTTATTGTTTTTGCATAGTCTAATTTATGTTATTGGCTAAAAAAACATAGATTTTTAGTGATATTTTTACGATTAAAGTTGGGAATTTTGTATTTTCTCTAGTAATTAGTTTATTTGAAAGTAAAAAAAAAATGAACATGATCGTTAGGCACAATAATCATGTTAATGCAAATTTTGTTAGCTATTTATTCAATTAGCTAACATATTTTATTGCTTCATGAATTTTCATTATGTTGTTTAATTTTATTTTACACTAAAATCTAAAATCCCGGGCTTCGGCACCAATTTAACTTTTCATAGAAAAAAGAGTTTAACTAAGATTATTATTATGATTCTAATTAAAAATATTTTTTTAAAAGCAGTAATGTCTCGTTTAAAATACTAAATTTTAATAAATTTTATTATCTTCAATCTTTTATAATGTCTAAAATAAATTTAACCTATATTTAACATTAAAACATCCTTCAATCATTATGGTACTGAAACTCCTTGTACTTCAAAACTTACATTATTATATGATCAATCATTTATACATCCATAACATTAATTACACAAGTACTAACAAACACCATTAAATTTTAAAAATAACTTTGAAGAGTAAAATCATTTATTAATATTTTAAAAAATTTAAGTATTTGAATTAATTAATACCGTTTGTTGGTATTTTATGATTTACGCATTAATTTTAAGAATTTATCGATTTATTAAATAAATTATGCGATGGAATCGAATTAATTTACAACATTTTTGTAATATTTAACGAAATAATATGTTTACTAATAAGTGGGCTCTTTCAAATATCAAGTTATTTTTATTTTATTAAAATATTTTCAAAAATAATCGGTTTTAATATTTATGATAATATAATTTTCAATTTATTGTAAGCTTAATTCTTTAGCAGTATTTATACTATTTTTAGTCTGAGTGAAGTATGCTTTACATACACTGTAAAAAGTAACTGCCTTATATTAACAAAAAAATTAGAATATTTTCGAAAAATTAGTAAATTTTCGAAAAAATTTGTAAATATTCGAAAAAAATCGTAAATTTACTAAATTTAGTATATTATCGAAAAATTTGAAAATTCTCGATTTTTTTTGTAAATTCGCGAAAAATTCATAATTTACGACTATTTTTCGTAAATTTACAACAATTTTTTGTAAATTTTTGAAAAAAAATTGTAAATACTCGAATTTTTTGTTAATATACTAAATTTAGTAAATTTACGATTTTTTTCGAATATTTACAAATGTTTTCGAAAATTTACTAATTTTTCGAAAACATTCTATTTTTTTAGTTAATCTAAGGAATTTACTTTTTACAGCGTAATTTACACCGTGGCATAATGGGAACAATCTGAGTTAGTTTTCTCGGAACAAACTGCATAAAATAACTTGAAATTTTTACAGTTATATAAAAATTTATTTAGAGTATTCAGAAAAAAATATGTCTCAAAAAATATATTAATCAGAACTTGGTAAATGGGTCCCTGGTCAGTAAAATAAATTCAGGGGTATAATACTCTGCTCAAAGGGCTAAAATAAATTCCAGATGAAAACTTAATTCACAGAGAATAGAATGGACTCTAGGGGCTCAAAAAGGATCGTGGATGATAAATTCTGCCCTGCATAAAGTGAATTCTTTATAAGGTCAAAATAGGTATTTTTGAGTAAAAAGGGACTCTGGGGTTGCAAAATAAAACACTGATAATAAATTCTAAGGACAAAAAGGTCCTTAAATTTAAATTTTTTAAAAATTCCGATAATTATAAAAAACTAAGTAGTTTTATGTGAATGTAATACCTGTATATTAAATTCTTTAATTGTATTTAATTCTAAATCTTTTAAAACAATATTTCTAATTTCTAATTAAAAAGTAACTTATATATATATATATATATATGCCTGTACAAATAAATAATTGTATGTTATACAATACAAAGTTAGATAATTTTACAAGAAATAAAGTTTTAAAAAGTTAAAAATAATTAAATTAAAAGTTTTTTACATAAAAAAAAAAAGCAAAAAGTTTTTTTATAAACAATTTTGTTTTTTTATTTTGTAAAACATTTTATCGAACTAAAACTACATAATTTGAATAAATATTTAAACAAATTAAATTAATTATTTTTAGTCGTTATAATTTTATATCATTTTTCTTGGAAATTTAAAAAATTTTACTAACAACCTTTTCGCTAAATTTTATATTTAACTCGAGTACTCAATAAAATTAATGAAATTTTAGCTAGCTTGTTTGTTTAGGGATGTGCGGTTACATGACTATTTAGATTAGATCATGTAAACGCAAACTCGACCATACTCAAAAAAGACCGAATTTTCGGATTGGGTACCGGGAAAATTCGGGTAACTGCGTACCTTTAGTACATGCAAATAATATTCACTTTATCAGATAAGGACGATTTTCTAGAAGACAAAACATAGAAATCAGATTTAAACAGCGTCTCGAAATAATTGTACACTACTTTCCGCTCTTGTAACAAAATGTACTATTTTTATAAAACCAATTAATTTTCTATAAGACACAAACTTACTAAGTATCTTTCTAACACAATTAAAACAAGTGACTCTCTTAATAAAGAAAAAAAAAAAAGTTTTTAAAACACGAGATTGATGATGATCACACAAAAAATTTTTTTTTATTCCGCACTCTAATTTTATCAAACCTGTATTATATAATTTAAATATTTTCTAAAAAAAGAGGCACCGGATGTTCCTGATAAGCTCATATATACACGATTATTAAAAAAATTTTCTTTCAAATAACACATTTATAAAAAAAATCTATTTTAACATCGACTTTTTTTTTTTACTAAAAAAGATTAATGAATTTAAAAAAAAAAAAAATAATGGTTTTATTAATTAAGTTTGAAGAAAAAAAGAATTTTTTCAATAATTTTATAACATAATAAAGAATATTTTATAATACAAAGTCCAGTTAAGTAATATTTTTTAGGTTATCTTTTTTTTTTTACTTATAACTAATGAAATTTTTCTTTCTTTTTTTTTCTGAAATATTTTCTATGTATGACCTCATAAAAAAAAAAACGTATAATCTTCTCTTTCATATTTTTTTTTCTTTCGTGCTTTCTAGACGATTTACTTATTGAATAAAATTTATTATCTTTTTTTTTAATTTTTATTCAGGCAGTGGACGAATTTTCCTTTTAATCTCGATTTTAAAATTACCTCCGAGTAAAATCAAGTAATTTATATGTGAAAAAAAAAGTTTTTACTGTATAAAAAAAGAATTCTGTTTACTTTTACGAAGTATCAGTTCTGCTTCTTAGTTTTTCCTTACCCTTTTTGATAGAGATGTAATTACTTTCACACGACAAGAGACGACAAACTCACTTACTTATATACCTTTTTTTTAGCTATTGAAGCAATATTTTTTTTCTTAATACACAGAGTACCAAAACTTTTTATATATAAAAAAAATATACATAATTTTTTTTTACTCGTAGATTTATTTAGATATAAAATACACGACATTACCTGAACTAATGTAATTTTCTAAATATTTTTTTTTTACTTTACTACCTGATTAGGCAACTCTTATAGAGAGAGAAAAAAATTTTCCAACGAGAGTGAATTATAATTCTGAAAAAAAAGCGATTGAACGAAGTTAATAGAGTATCGAGATGAGAAAAGTTGATTTTGTACATTTTTTTTTCGAGCCAAGGGAGGATGAAAAAAAAAGTTTATAAAGTTATGTTTATGAATTAGATTATACACACAGATATAAATAAATCGGATAATATATATATATAAAGGTAGGTAGAATATTTTAACCAATTTTTTTTTTCTTGTATTTAAAAAAAAAATGTGTTTAAATTCATTTGCTGTATTTTTTTATTTTATCTTGTAACAAAGTACTATTTATTACGTGAGAGAATATCGTATTACTTATTAAATTCAGAAGGAGCTTGAATTCGATATATTAAATTTCGTAATATATTAAAAAAATTGAATTACGATTCATTTTTTTTTTATGTTTTTTTTTGTACACTGAAAAAAATTTGGAGTTGATTTTGTTAGTTGAACATGGTATAAATTTGAATTTATTTATTTATTTATTTATTTATTTATTTAATTAATACATTTACAGCCTCTATAGGCCAATACATAAATAATAAAATATAAATATCAATTTTTTAGAATATAAAAATATATTATTTTAATAATTAATTAAATTATTTTGACTAGATAATAATTAAAAAAAATTTTCCAATTACAATAAGTAACAAATAAGTTTGCAAAATAAGAGTAACAAAATAAACTAACTATAATATTTTAGAAGTAATGATTTGATTTTAAATTTAAAAGTATAAGAATTTGCAGATTTGGCAGTACAGGTTTGTATTTGGAGTAAGAAAATCTTAGTTTGAGATATTTTGTATTAAAGAGTTCAGATTCTTATTACTGTAGGAAGAAATAAAGTCAAAGAAAGGTTTTTATAAAAATAAATATAGTACATTATGACACACGGTGAGGAAAATAAAGAATAGCCCAAATCGCACGTAAATTACCCTCGAGGCAAAGCCGTGTAGCGTCCGGGAAATACATGCTTTCTCGTCTCTAACGGAAACTCCGCGGTCTTTAGGTTCTAAAATTACAACACATTTTTATACTGAATTACCATAGCTGAAATAACTGAAACTTTAACTTCTTTGAAATGATCTACTGGTCCAAAGAACAAACAATTCTATTTTATAAGATAGAATTCATGGCCTGAAAATGGGAGGGAGTAAAATACAAGTTTGAAAAATTTCGAGTTACGGTAGTTTTTATATATATTTGGGAGTAAAATTTAGAGTTTTGTTTGTTTTGCAAGTCTGACTTTCATACAAGTTTTTTTCTCTAAATAATTTCAAGTTGATCTTAGTTTTTTTATGCGAAGATTTTAAACCCAGTAAACTGAGTATTTTTATTTTAGTAACTTTTTTTATAATAGATAAATAATCAAATGCTCGTTTTTAGCCAAAAATATTTAAAAAAAATTTTCCCAACATTAAATTTTTCAGTCCATTCAATTAAATTGTAAATATGGGGTATTTCATTTCAAGTATAGTAATCCAATTTGAATTTTCCATGTAAATTTAGGACTCAAAAATCACAGAATCACCATACAAGGCCCATAAAGAAATTACTTTTACTGTTCGCCGCATTTCACCTTTCCCTATTTGTGACAATTTGACTTCCCTCATTCCTTTTTAATTAAAGCATTATTATGTTGAATCCATACCCAAAAATTTATGTCTTTACAAAAAATTTTAAGTTATAGCTCAATTATTAAAACATCAGAAATAAATATCTATTTCAAAAATCATCGAATTTTTATTCATAATTTCCATAAAAATGGTCAGAATAAGTTCGGATTATAATAAATATTTTTACTAAAAGTAAATTTTTTTTAAATAATAATTTAAATAATAACAGTAATATTAAAAATAATAACAATAATATATATAATCAATAGATATTTGTTAATTCGAAATATATACGGGCGAGTCTTTTTAAATTCAGCCAGCCCCTACTGTCCGAAAATTGAAGAAACGTAGAAAGACGTCGATTGTTTAAAATTGATGAGAAAATATCTTGTTTTATACCACCATTGCTCTTCATATTATTTTTATTTTACTGCCTATGAAATCCTTCAAAGGAGGTGGCTGGAATCCGAATAAGTTTACACGTTCATTTTTCAAAAAATTATTACGGGCTCTAAATAAGTGTCAAAACACACAAACTTTTACTGCTATTATCTCTGAATCTACAGGTCCCATTCAAATAAAAATCCTAACTTTTTAATATATAAAATAATTGCACAAAGTGATAATAAAATTCAGTTCGTATGGCTGAGTTAAAAAATAACCGCTCGTATATGTATTTAATACATCTGTATCTAAATAATTCATGCATATTCAGTAAATAAATATAGAAGGATAAATTAGTCTATATTGCTATATTTATTTATATAGCTAACTTACGGTCAACAATTTCAATATATCAATAAATAGAACGGAATGAATTTTAAACTATAAACATATAGATTATGTTCGATTAGATGAAGCTATATATAACTAATGAAGATGATCATCTAAATTTATGTTTATGCAGTCATAAATGGTAAATATTGACGTTAGCCGAAGTGTTAAACAAGTAAATATTCATTCTATTAGGCTATTTCTAACTGCATCAGAGCGTAATCATCTTTTATAATAAATATTTCTTTGAGCCTTTTTTGCTAAATTTGGAATATTCGATGGTAAATTATTGCGTGATGTTAGTAATTAAAATAAAATTAAAAATTTAATCTTGAACAGCAATATAAGTAAATTAATTACACAGATCAATAAAAATTGTTTTTTATTTTTAATCTAAACAGTGAAAAATTTCTGTAAAATCAAGCTTGCAGTAATTATTTAATCCAAAAATCCTCGATGTGATTTCATGTTTTTAAAAGTGGAGACCTGAACATTTAGGAAACTAAATTACAATATATAAGTATGGATGATTTAAATATGTTGAAAAAACACGAAGTGCTCAATGTTACTTCGATGTTATAAAATAGAGTTTTTACAATACTTCTGGTTGGTCTCATTTTTCTGTATAAGTGTTAGCTTTTAATACCCGTAAACCACAATTTTCAATCACGATTTATTTAATCGCTATAGTCAATAAACCAAATTCCCATTTTTGGCCAAAAATGACCAATTTTAAAATTGCTGTTAAAATTTTAATTTTTATGAAAATAAGTTTTATAGATCTCAAAAACTTTATAAAAATTTCAAGTTTTCAAAAATTTTTTATGCATTCATTTTTCTTTAGTCATTTCTGAAATATGGCTCTACAAAAATAATGATAAAATATAATTTTTATTTAAACTTTAAATTGAGACTCTGTTGTTAAATTATCATATTTGCTAAACGAATTATCTAAAAGAAACGAATATACAATTTTTGGAAATTTAGAGCTCATACAAAATTTTGGAGACCTGCAAGACCTATTTTTATCAAAAATTACCATTTTTGCAACAATTTAAAATTTGATCATTTTGGGCCAAAAATGGGGATTTGGTTTGTTAACAATAGCGACGAGAGAATAAGTTATAAAAAATTGTGGTTTACGGGGAATGAAAGGTAGTATTTTTGCAAAAAAAAATGAGACCAACAGGAAATATTTTGGTTGAACTGCAAAGACACAGAGTTATTTGGAAAATTATCTAAAAATCCTATTTTATAACGTTGTCTTAATTGAGCCCCGCGTTTTTAAGTCCAATAGGCGCGTTAAAATAAACAGAGGGTGTCTTGAGTATTTTCCTTCCAATTTGCACCTAATTATGAAAAAACAGATGTTCCAACCAAGAAATAATTACCCATATATATTTTTTCCATATATATATTTTTTTTCAGTATACTCATCATATTTCCCACAGTTATATTATTTTGAATTTTAATGATCTCCCTTAGCGTCTTGTTTTGCTCTTTTACATTTGCAACTTTGCTTTTTACTTATAAGCACATATTTTTTTTTCTTTCTTTTATCTTCCAATTTTTTTGCTTTGTATTTTCATACTGTGTATGGTATTATATTATTTATTTCATCAAGTTTCTTTTATAATTTAATATTTTTTTTACAAACAAGAGCTTATGAAAATATTCTTTTAAAAAATCAAAATTTTAGCTACTTATTATTATTATTATTATTATTGATATTAGTATAATGTAACACTTTTTATGATAAAAAATGTAATAGTAAAATAAAATGTGAGAAATTGAAATGTGTATATGGAGGTTTCTTTCTGAAAGAATATTTCTTATTCAGCCTAAAAACTTGAAAGATCACTTAATGATGAGTGTTCGCAATTGACCATTTTTTGTAGAGTAACTAAAAATAATCAAATTCAACCTAAAAAACTGTATTTTCAAAAAAATTTCCGCCCTAAGCCGTAATAATCCTCAAAGAATCATCCATATAAATATTTATCCATAAATTTACAGTAAAAAAGTAAATTGAGCTAGCAATCCAATCAGTAAACTACTTCGAGTTCCTATCCCATCCAGCCGAGAAATATACCCAGGTATATACGTGTAAAAGTCAAACCACTGAGAATATCGCATGTTTTACGCTTATACACCAAGTAAAACCCAAACAAATTTATATATAGTAGTAGATATATAAAGTGACAGTATAAGGGACTAAAACGGAGTCTATATAATATATACAATGTTTATATGTATAAGATTTTACTTAAGAAAGGAGGCGGAGTATATAATAGATAGATTGGGAAGAAAATTTAGGAGGAGACAATATTATAGTCGAGTGATAAAAAAAGTAGAGGATAAAATGAGAAATTATAGATTGTAGTATATATATTTTGGATAAATTAAGTACTTTTTGATTACTAATTTTCTTCGCATTTTATTTAATTAATAAGAATTTATTATCATCTTTTTTTTATGGACTATTATGTTGCAGATCCTTTCCAAATTGGATTAAAGCTGTGAAAGTGACTTTTACGAGCTTTTATCCATGTTAGAGTTTAGACCAATTACATGGAAGTAATTTGCTATGATTTCACCAAATTTTAGGCTATAAAGTTTGCTTTTTTTTATATAAAATTGGATAAAAAACTTGTAACTGGTGTGTGTTTTAATACAACCAATGAGCAGGGGACTAAGTCCCGTTCATTCCATACCCCGAAATACGTCAATTTTTTATACTCCCTTCATTGTATTAAGGCTTTTTTAAGTATTCTTCCCCATGAATGTTATCTGTTTATAAACAACTCACTTTGGAAATGCAAGAAAAAGCTCAGATTCATATAAACTACTCCTTAAAAAAAACATTGAGTTATCTAAAAAAAATTTTAAGGAAAGATTTAACTTCATTTTCACGAAAAATTAAAATCAACAGGTAAAATAGACGACTGCATTTGGTGAAGTCCTTTGCATAAATGTTATTTGGATTGACTTAAACCATGATTAAATAAAATAAAATTAATTCCGTGAACCAGTTTTTACATAAATTTTACATAAACATAAAAAGCAAATTGCAAACAAGTTTCTAAAACCTCAAAAAACCACACAATTTTTTTTTACATACAAAAATACACATAAATGAATGATAGAAAGAAATATTACGCAGAATATCATTTATATAATAAAGTCAAAGAGTTCAAGCCCGAACCACAAAGTTTGTAAAAAAAAAGTCATAAAAATGATATATAGAAACCGTAGCGACACAACGACTGTAAATTTAGACTTAAGTAAAATGAAATTCTTTTTTCTTTTTTTTTTTTTATTTAATGGGTTTTTTTTTCTTCAATTTTTTTTTTTTTTAATATATAACAAGACAACGACAGTTATGTCAAATTACATCGCCCAAGGCTGACCTATCAGCAAGACGCCTTTATTTCTCGCGGAAGAATCTTCTTCTTTTTTTTAAATGTCTCATTTTTAGGGTAGTTGTGGTAGTCTTGAAAATTGTTTTAAAAAAATATTCATTTTCATTACATTATCATTATTTTAACATTTATTCTGAAAAAAAAAATATGACGAAGAAATATCGTTTAGTTTTATGATAACTGCCGTTCATTAAACTGAAATTATTTTTAGTATCAATTTTTTTAGTCGTGGTACATTAATTTTAATCCGAAAGATAAATTTTTACCTATAGATAAATATTAAATTTTATAGTTAATTAATTTGTTTTATACACGTGCTTTTATAATAAATTTAATTAATTTAATTTATAAATTAAATTTTTAAGTGCAATCGAATATAATGAAAAATTCGTGTATTAAAAAATATTTATTAAATTCGCGTTATAAAAATCACTATAAAATACTCCATCCAAAATCTATACCCCATTTGCTCTAAAAATATATGTTTCTATTTATAAATACAACAATAAATATTGATTTCACGTACCTAACAATAGCAAAAAAATATCATAAAAGCTTTTATAGTGATAAAAAAATTTTTTTAAAATTCAAAATTTTCTATCAATTTTTGTGTATATAAAATTTTGATACTGGTATATGACACATAAATCTAAAGGACCTGACTTTTACACTTTATAAATGTGAAAAATAACACATACATAGAGAACTAAAAGCAAAAAAAAAAAATATAGTCATCTCGTGAATTGAAAGTTTATGTGTATGAAAGAAAGAAAGAACACAAATTACCCTATTCAAAATTCAAAACTCTTTCAATAAATTTAAATATATATTTTTAAGCCTCTTTTCAAAATTTGAATCATTTTCTCTATGAAAGGATTTAAATTTTTTGTCAATTCAGAAAATTTTTGTAATTTTCTGACCGTTAAATAGGTCAGATTTTATAAATTTTCAATAATAATTTTTAAATTATTTCAGGTTTAATTAGTATTCAAAGGGATGTTGGTTGTTTCGATTAAGGTTTGTGGTGAATAATCAGCTTGATTAAAACTTTTCACTTAAATCAAACCTCAATACCTCAAGGTACTTTACATCTAACACTTTGGTCATTAAAACCATGTGAAAAACAAATATCTAGGAAATATTTGGCATAAATTAAATTTTTTTAAATTCACAAAAACAATAAAAGTTAAATCAACTAAAAAATGAGTTTATATTTAAACATGTCTATCATTTTCTTATAAATATTGATTGATTTGTTATTTTTTCGTATATTATGATTTGCATGTTATTAAATTGTTATATATTCGTAATATAAAAACATAACGAAAAAAATATGACACAACGAATGTTACGTATTATTTATCGATGGGCGCTTGTGCAATACAGTAATAAGAGAAAAAACATGGTACTCTAATTATTTCGATAGCTTTTTATTTAGATATAAATAGTTAAAATCTGAATAGGCAGTAGTATTAAATTTGGAATAATTTTGGAAAAAGTTCCAATACAAAATTGTAGATTATAACAGACATAATGCTATATAACTTACATTTTTCATAAATCTTAATTAATTTTTTTTTTTTTTTGGATATGCAGGAACTTAATTATACTTACCTCTTTAATAATGCGAAGAAAACGAACTAAGGTAAAAAAAATCCGATTGTAGCGACCGGAATTTTTTTTATTTTCTCAACTTGTTGCAAATAACATAAAATATGAATTTACAAAAAAAATTGTTACTAGTTAGTTGCTACATACTACGGTACCAGCTAAAACAAAATTTATTTACTTTTTTTTTGCAAACATTTAAACCAAAATTTCATTAGTGGAGAACAGTAAGTTCGGTAAATAATTTTTATCTTTTTGATTTTTAAACGTCTCTGGGGGATTTTAGAATCATGTAAGAGAATTTTAATTTTTGGACAAATTTTGCGAAAAATTCTTACAACATCCAGTCCAACACAAGTATTTTCACGCATTTTACTTCATATAAGCTTTTTGAATTTAATTTTTCATAAAATAGAAATTAATTTAAAATTTTGAATACTGCTAAATACATTCACGTGATTCAAATCCAACAAAATTTAATATTATTTAAATTATTTATGCAAAAAATAATTCACTATCATAATTTTACAAATTTTAATGCCTAAACAATTCAAAAAAATTTTAAATTAAACCTATAATTCATTATTCTTAATTAATATTTAAATTAAAATGAAATCAACGAGTACTACATTAATTTGAAGTAAAATTATTGTGTATTCGTAATTAATGAATTTATTGTTCAACAATTTAAATTCCATTATTTAACAATCAAAGTTTGACATAGTTAATTATTGCATGTAATCGAAATTATATATAAATAATTAACTTTATTTTTATAAAAATATTTTTTAATAGTTTATGCTTTTTCGATATTTACGTGAGAAAAAAATATTTCAGGTAATAACCTACCAGATTATTCTACCTACTTGTTCTTTCAAAACCTGGAAATTCAAACCTATCTAAACCCGACCTGATAAAAAGGCCATACTTCTTTAACTTAAACTAAATCAAAAACAAAAAGACTTAGTGTATTCAATTTTTATTTTTTTGATAAAACTGAAATATTGAATATTGAAAATAAAATATTGAACTTTGTTAAAAAAGACATTTTTGCATTATTTTTTGGGTATTAAACTCTTCAAAATTTTCTAGAGATTAAAACTATACTTTTTCAAGAACGAACAAAATACCCAAAGAACTTTATTTAGGTAAATTTAAACTTTTTATAAATTATAAGCTGAAAAAGTATGATAAGTGTATGATAAGTAAAATATGACCCAATTTAAATGAGCAGGGGTGAAATAGGCTAAGCAAAATTATAGAATTTAAGAATTATAATTTTGTCAGATTTGAGTTCTAACTAAAACTAATAAAACTGTGAATTTGTATTCTTTTTTCATATCACTTACATGTTTTACCAGGATTTAGTTGTAGCAAATATATTCTTTTATTTTAAAATAGCCCAAAATTACTACCAATTTCATTGAAAGTATTTAGAAATCAAAATACTAGCAAGCTTCTTTAAAAAATGCAAAATTTCATTAAAAATTCAAAAACAAAGAAATGATTTTTTTAAATCGTGTATAAAATTTCAGAAGCTCATTTAACAAATAAAATCTGAGCTAAAAACGTATGAAAAAAAATAATATATTTTATGTGATTCATATTTCACTAAATAAATAAAAATAAACGTTGAGATTAAATTTAACATGAATTTTAAATAAATAAGTACATATTAGCCAGGCAGTTATTCAAAAAAGTTTTTTTACATTTTTTATTATCAGGTGAAATTAGCTGCCATTTAGCACATTTATTCACCTCCAAATATTATCACCGAAAATTTTATTTGGTCCCAATACTTAAAAATGATTAAATGAGCTTTAATTTTAGAAATCTTTGATTAATTCCAACTTATTTCACGTGGTAATTTTTTAAAAATAACTGCCAGCCTAATATACATCCATACTTTTTTATTTGATATTAAATATGACAACAGCTTAAAATTATATTTCATCGAAGAAGCAAAAAAAAAAATGATAAAAACGTTTATTAATAGATTTTATTTTTTTCATAAAATACAAAAATTAATTTAACTAATTTTTTTTTTAATATAAAAAAATGTTCTTACTAAATAAATTTTGATTAAATTCTTCTTCATTTCTTATTATTTTTTCTTCTTTCTTCTGTACGTAAAGTATACTTTTTTTTATTTTTTTTCTCTCTAAGAACTAAATAACTAAAAAAGTATCTTTCTAATGTGTAAAAAAATGATTTTAATAAACTAATAAAAAAATCATATTTTTTTATCAAGAAAACTTTTCTATTTTAGTAAAAAAAATTGTTTCTAAATAACTTTTATGATACAAAAAATAGTAAAAATTTTTTATGTTGCTTTTTAATTCAATAACATAATTAAATTGTAACTTTTAAGTATAATTTCCGTTTTTATTTTATTTTTTATTTCCGTTATTTTCTCTCTTTCTCTCTGTGTATTTTTTTCTACCCCTCTTAATAATAGTTATGACTCTTAATTTTTTTTTTAATCACTTTCTCATTATATACGCTTGGTGTATAAGAAAATTAGAAAAAAAAAGATAGCAAGAAAAAATATTTCATTAAAAGAAATCTTTATGTTTTGTAATTAATTTTTTTAATATCATAAATCATAACGTGTTTAATTTATTTGTCGTTTAAGATTATAAAAATTTTATTTTCGCCGGTGTCTGACTAAACTTATGCTTGTACTACTTGAATTGTGAAAAATTACTTACCATATTGAAGAGGTGAGTTGTCTTCTGCTATATTTTTTTCAGGAATGATCCAATTAAAAATTTGAAGAAATTGTTGATTCACTGGTATTCTTTTAAGTGATGTAAGTCAATATTTAACGAGACGTATTTTCAAAATTTTATTAAACACGTTATTTTTGTTTAATTTACAGCTAAAGATAAATTAAAATTATAAAAAATATCTCACTCGAAATTGTCTTTAAATTTTTAAAAAATTATTAACAAAATAAAAAAAAAAATATTTAATTAAAAAAAATTGTTAATAAAAAATAGTGAAAATAAATCGTTGTTATCCTGACGAGTTGAAACAAAAAACTAACGATGTACATGCTCCTCCAAAGGGGTTCGGCGCGCGACTGCGTGACACCGTTTGGCCCCTGGGCTAACACCAACCCTCTTTCCTCTTTCTGTCTCACTTACACTTTTCGGACCAATTTTCTCACGCAGTCGCTCTGTTAATATTTTAGTATTCTATTCTCACTTGTTTTTTTTCTTTTATTTTTTTTTTGTTTTTTTTTTTAATAAAATGACTAAAGATTTATTAAATATTTTATGTGCAATTTATGTAAAAAAAAAAGAATTTTATTAATTAAGCTCATACGTAATTTTTAAATATACAGTATAGTTAATTATATACTTTATCCATTTTTCGCGCGAACGTAGTCTCGAATGAAAAATACGGTTGACGCTGTGAGTAAAGGGTAATTTTAAATTAATTAAAAAATGTCTTTATTTTTATTTTATTAACTTAAAATATTAAAACAAATTAGAATGACCATATTCTTTAGTCAAGTAGATATTTTATTTTATAAAAAATGTGTAATTTCGTCTAATTTTAAAAAAAGCGCATTTCAATAATCATTTTTAGAACTTATGGGACTGGAGAAAAATCCTCTTACAGTAACTGAAAATAATTCGAAACTTTTTTTTTGTTCCAATTTTTTTGAGCCTCATCAGGTCATATAGTATATGCATCTGATCTGGCGAAATTATTATTATTTGATATGTGCATACCGGCCAGGCTGCTTTGCTTGAAATTTTTTTGTTGCTTGAATTTTCAAGTAAATGCTTGAAATTTAAAGCAAACTGCTTGAAAATTCAAGCAAATTGCTTTTATATTCAAGCAATTTGGTTTAGTTGCTTGAAATTTCAAGCAATTCAAACAACTGCTTGAATTTTCAAGCAAAGCAACCTGGCCGTGTAGGTTTTTAATAATTTGTGACTATTTAAAAAAAAAAAATCCACTTGTAGCCAATGAGAAAATTTTTTTTTTTAATCAAAAGTGGATTTTTTACCAATACTTACTGGAAAAATTCATAAAAAAACAAGTAAGCTTGTATTCAACCACTAAAATTTTATTCCACTTCTTTTATACTTTATCCACTCCAATAAAATCATAGAGAATGAAGATTGGGGGGGGGGGGGTTGTTTTTGAAAATCAAGATATGAAATGTTTTGTTAGCGGTTTTTTGGGTAATTGATTGCGAAAATCTGCTACGAACTCTTGAATTTTCTTTGTATCGACTTAACATCTTAATTTTCTTTTGGTGTTTCCACAATTTGAAAGATTAACATAAAAAATAATATAATTATTGAAATATTATTTTTTAAACTTAAATACAAATCATATGAAAAAATAAAAATTTGAGCAAAAAGAGACTGTCTATTTTACATTTTAAAAATCTGGTTTCATAATCATGATATCAACAATTCTGGAAAAATGTGACCATTACCAATAGACTTAGCTTATTCAAAAATTTTTATTTATATTTTAATAGGCTAAACTGTAATGCGAGAATATATTTGATGACGGCCAAAACAGAGATAAAACGGTGAGTATCCGGTAGTCTCATGTACCGAGGTATTATAGGTCCAGGTAATTTCGGTCAGGTCATTGTCCCATGTTCTATGATCTGGTTTAATATTGGCTATTATCATGGATTTGGCTGTTTTATTGACCCGTTCAACTGGTTCAGCTTGCTGACGTCCTGGTGGAACTTTGATGTGTATAATACGTGTATTTTCTGTAAATTCTTGCACCATGTTGTTGATATATTCTGTGCCGTTATCTGTTATCAAGTGTTCTGGAAAACCATGTCTATAGGTTACTTGACTTTTGAAAATTTCCAGTATTGTTTTAGCGTTTTTTGTTCTAATTGGTATTACCTCAATGTATTTAGTAAATAGATCTTCGAATACTAGAATATGGGTAAACCCATTTTTTGACCGTAGGAATGGTCCCATACAGGACGTCTGAAGCAACTTTTTGCCATGGTGATAAAATAGTTCTTTTTTTTATGAAACCTGCTGGTTTTTTATTTCTAGGTTTACATTGCTGACATGTATAACAACATCTTACATATTTTACTATGTCTTTGTGCATATTTGGCCAAAAATATAGGGCATATACTCTGTAGTATGTTTTTTTCTGACCTAGATGGCGACCTTGTTCTTCGTGACACAGAGGGCTTATGTGTAGAGTGGGGAAATTTGTGTAATTTTTGCTGATTGGCTCCGCCATTTTCTGCCGCGAGACATTCAAATTTTAATTTTTTTTTTTTTTATATATTTTTTTTTTTTTAGTTTTACACACGAAAAAACGGTCAATTTTTAATTTAATGATAAATTAAAAAAAAGGGCGCATGCCTAATTTTTGGATTCGCTTCACCCTACTTATACATACTCTGTCGTGACATTCTGCTAGGACTTTTCTTTTTAGGTCTCTCGGGACTACTAATTTCCCATTGCTATCTTCTTCACGAATAGCTGCTGTTCTAGGATCAGGTCAATAGTAATACAATAGACCCTTGATTATTTTCCAATCTTTAAATTTGTTTGGAAAATCTTTGACATCTTTAATACGTTGTAGGTACCATTTATCAGTTATTTTTTCTATTTCTATTGAAGATACTGCAACTTCGTTTTTATAATTATCTTCATCTTCTACGCCTTTATAAGCTCTAGAGAGAGCATCTTGGACCACATTGTATTTGCCTTTTTTATGCTGTATTGTGAAGTCATATTGTTGATTTAAATGTATTCTCGCATTACAAAACATCTTTAATACCTAAATGGATAAAGCTTTGAAAATCTTTTTTAGTGAGCATCTAAGATTTACTTGAAATGCGTTTAAAATACTTTTATTTAATTTAGAATTTAGAGCACTACACAAAAAATAACCTTATTTTACACCAAAAAAATATTTTTGAACATTTATGGAAACCTTTTAAAAAAAAACACGTAAAAAAGGGTTAATTAATTATATTACGTAGCACTATGTAATTGTAAACATGTAACATTATATTAACAAAAATAATTAATTAAAACTGATATGGGATACAAAATAGAGCAGTGTTATTTGATATTATTTAATATTTTTGATATAACTAACTAAAGATTTAAAAAAAATAGAAAATTTTAAAGAATTAATTTAATTGACAGTCGACGTATTATTTCATATGATAAATTCATATTTTCTTAAAGAAAAAATTAATATATCTTTGTGCTTCTTCAAAAATACATTAAAATGATAAAAAATTGAAAAATTGAAATATAATACATTTCGTTTGCATACAAGAAAAAAAAATAGAATATTATTTATTTCTTTCTACTTTTTTTTTGAGTACTTGATTATAGTTGTCTCGTATATACCTACCTCTTTTTTTTACAATATTATAAAGCTTGTAAAGCTTAGTTCTACCTTATATAGTATAACTTCTCAATACTCAATTTATTTTCTTTCCGTTCAATTGAAATTCGTATCCATTTTTGTTTTTTTTTTTACTTTAGGAGTTTTATATGAGACGTGTGTCATATTTACTCTTCATCTTGTTTATTTATTTATTTATTATTTTTGAAACTCAAATATAATTTTTAATTAAAATTACAATTTATTGTTTGTTTTTTAAAAAATGTCAAAAAAATAAATAAAAAAATAATTTTTTTATTTTTAGTTAAATAAAAAAAGAAGTCAAATTTCTTTTGTTGTCTCATCATATTTTACAAAAAGATTTTATTTTACTTTTATATCAAAATATGAATTGTTTATATATATGAATAATTCTGAAATAATTTTTTAAAAATTTATTTTATCACAGAACTACATTCAATTTTTTTAACAAAAATTATAAATTACTTAAAATTAACTTACTTAAAATATCTAACAATTTAATACTCTATTTATTGAGAATCCTGAACTTAGAAATTATTGATACCGTTACGGTAAAAAAATGTTGCCGATAAAATCCGATAGAAAATAAGGAGATTCAAGCAGCATTTAATAAGGAATGAAAATGTACTCCAGTTAAATCACGGGGAGCAAGGGGAGTACTTAGTTAATGGCATTCATGAATCTTAGCCTATACTATAGATTTCTTGGGTCGCTAATTAAGAATTTTAGGGTTTTTTCGAAGAGAAATCGGTGAAACATCCTTAAAAGGGGGTATTTTTTATTTTGTTGTACTTTGAGTGTCTAGATTTGGTTCATATGGGTTCTTTGGGCTCGCTGATCACGAATTTTGTGGATTTTTTAATGAAAAATTGATATTTCACCCTTAAAGCCAGCTTATACCTACACTGAAATACCGGGGTCTAAAGTGAAACTTTTCTTTATGAAATACGAAAAGACTCTGCAATATGTAAAAGCACACCTGAATTTCTTCGCGTACCGTAATAATTTAGTCGTTAAACGCCAGAATTTAAAAAAATGTATTTTGATACTCGAGTCTAAAAGTGAATCTTATTGTAAATATCAGAAGAAGTAAATAAACAAAAATCTAACGCTAAATCTTTATTTAAAAAGTTTTAAACATAGTCACTTTAGTCTTTTGTTTAAAAAACAACTTTTTAGCCAAACTACTAACTTCCAACTGAATTTTTAAGAAGCAGCAAAACAGTATGTTAAGTTTAATTGAAAGTAAATTAATATATTTTCGTTAATTTCAATTTCAAAAGTTCAACTTAGAATTTTCCATATATATTTTTAAACTTCTATCTCTTTTTCGCTCTTTTGTATAGTCAGTGTAAGTATTAAACGTAAATTTTTGTTTCTTATAATCCAGGCCAACGGGTGATCCGTTGTTTCTTGCACGTGACAACCGAGACAATAGACGTTCTATTACTACCCCCCACCCTATCTGTTAGTTGATAATGTCAGTTTATATTGGAGACTGTGTATATATATATGTATGCATGTTTAGATGTGTTTACTTGTTTACAGAGGAATAGTCTGCTTTGGGATTTAAAATATTAAACATGTAACCGGATGCTCATCGTATCGTTTGATGTGCACACAGTCGATTTATCGTAAAACGTCTTTTAAATCGGCTTTTTAAGTCACAGATTTATTATTTATTATAAAAAGATTAAGTAGATTATTAAAAATTTTAATAATTAATAATAACAATGTTAGAATTGATTTTTGATAAAGTGGTAAGCAATTTTAGATCAATAAAGCTTTTAACTACTAAGGAGCACTTTGGATATAGTTCTGAGCTTGACGGTTGAAAATAGCATGTAATTGAAAAAAATCATATTAAAAAATTTTCAGGTCATAATTGATAAAGGGTAATGAGCAGAGGGCAAGGGCAATGCTATAAAGAAATTTATAAAAAAAGGAAGACATATGTTGGACCTGCAAGAAGAAAACCTGTTTATTTACCAACATCGGACAGTATTGGTCATTATAGAAGAAAATTGATAATTTTTATTTGATGTTTTTAATAATTCAACTTTCATATTATGAATTAATTAATTTAATGCCTATTAAGCACAAGTTTAAATCAAATAAATGAAAAAATAAATAAAACAAGCAAGAATTTAAAATACAGAAAAAAAACTTGATGATTTTATATTTAAAAAGTAAATTTTTAAATATTTATGTACACTTTATGAAAAATATATGCTTCAGTTTTTTTTCTACTAAATAAACCGTCAATTAGGAAAGATAATTAAAAAAATTAAAAGCTTTAAAAAAAAAAACTAAAGTAACTCTCTCTAATTTAACAAATAAGAAAGAAAGAAAATAATATGCACATTAAATACTTCAACACATTAAAGTACAGATTGTTGAGCACACAACAAGAGACCTTTTCTAGTTTTTTTTTTTTTTTCTTTTTGAATACACGGTTGAATTGATCTATTATAGATACGACGACCTTACTAGAAAGAAGAATCTTTTGATGTAAACTAAAATATAGTTTCGGTTCACGTATAACCAACCAAAGTAAATTTGACAAATCTGTTGAACAAAGCGGTCAAACCCATGTTACTGACCTATGTTTATATGTATTTCACACTGATACTTTATCTAACATTTTGTTTTTCATACTGTTCATTTTTAAACACATTTATAAAAAATATATATGGGTATTTTTAGAACAAATAAATAAACCTAAGAGCTAATGATTTTTCAAATCAGTCCCAAAGTACTTTTCCTTGAACTTACTAGTAATTTTTTAGCTTTTAAGGTTCAGTTCTCAATTTTTGGCAGACAATTTTCGATTTGTTTGGTAATATTTGAAAAGAATAATTAATAATTTTAAAACACTAATTTTACAGTTAATGTTTTTGCTTTTCGCAATTTCCTATAAAATTTTATTCCAAGACTCGTTTGATTTGAAACGCCCATAAAATAGGAGCTCAACGGGTAAATATGATATTTTTCTCAAATTTTTTTTTTTCACTCTGAAAAACAAACCTTGGGATTCTCGAGATTACTGGTTCCAAAAATAAATAATTCATAAAATGCTCACATTAAGAATCAGCAACTACGTAAACCCCTATAGGTTGGTTTTGTTTTTATTTAAAAACTTTTTTTTTTTGGCCGCCCATCATACAGATGCGCGTTTGACCTATATAAGCAAAATAAAAAAGTCTTTTGAAATAATTTGAACTCTACTTGTAGTAATTGGAATTTCACTGGCCACAATTAAATTCAGCAACCTCAAAATCTCCCAGGTATGAATTTTGAGTAAAAAATTTGAATTATGTTTTGAATAATAAGTATTTTTATCAATATGGCATGTTTTGTTCGCGAAGTAGACCTAAAATCACTTATTTTTTGATAGTCCACCCTAAAAATATATATTTTCTGAAGAGTTGTAGGTTAAAAATGACTAAAACTAAATTACTGATAAATTTTTAAAGATTAAAGGTTCCAGAAATCAAGCAACGTGTTTTGTCAGCGTCAGTGCTAATGGGTTAAATAAGTGAAACTTCAATTTCGTCGATGAAAAAAATAACACCTTGGCTAAATTAAATTTGAGAGCTCTAGATTCAATAAATACAGCTTTTTTCATATACTTTAAATATGCTTTAAATTTCTCAAAAAGTTATGAGACCAAAAAATAACTGTCGAAAATTTTGGATTTCGTGAGAAATTTCACATATATATGTCTCTAACTTATGACGAATTTTAATGAACATTCGCAAAATTATTTAATTTCGATAAATAAAATAAATTAAAAAGAAAAATTTTATTTGAAAAATTTGATAATTCTTTCGTTATCTGAACAAAAACAGTTTTCTAAAAATATAAAAAGTTGCGGAAAATCGAGAATAGAAAATTTGGTAGAGAGACTTGTCTTTATTTGTACTTTTGAGTAAATTTACGTCATTCTATGAAATTTTAAGATCTAAACATTAGAATTCTTCACGTATGATTGAAAAATGCCCATATATAAATTCAAAAAATTTCTTACTATATTTCTTATGTATATGTAAAAATATTTATAGTCAATTTTAACATAGATACATATCGATAGTCAATCGTCTGTATAACTTTGACAATTATCAACCAACCATGAACAAATTTGTTTATACATTCTTTTTTAAAAAATTTTTCTTCTATGGAAACAATTTTCCTAAATTTTTATATATACCCATATACATAACAGTACGAATTTTCTATATTTATAAATTTTCAAATAAAATTTAATTAGTTGAGATAATTTTTTGTAGTTTTTAGTTTTCTTTACTAGATGAATCATATAATATCATTAAAAAGTTGATGAAGTAACTATATATATATAGGTATATATAATATAAATTTATAGAAACTATTAGTGTAACAAAGTGAGAATTTTCTAGTTCATTGAAGTATTTGTATTGGTTGAGCTTAGAAGCACGTTAGTAATTACAAAGGAGTTAAGCTGGATATATCCTTGGACAAGTGATCCTTTCGTATTGAAGTCATAGTATTTGCAGCTCTAAGGTGTTACTCCAATTTATATATATATATATACAAGAAGAAAAGCGATTTTGAAATTAATTTAGAGAAAGGACCAGGTAGAAAATTAATCTGGATTGGAATGAGCTTTTACGTTTTGCAAAGCTTTCAACTATATTATACTGGAAAATGTGATATTTAAGAGATTATAAGGAAAAATCTAGCGTGTTCGTGATCTTGTTTTCTACGTTCAAATGCTTTTTACTAATCATATGGTTTTATAGTTTAATTACATTAATACTTGTAATTAGTTTTTAAACAAAATATTTTTTTTTACTTATACAAATAAAAATTTTTTTTAAATGTATTTATAATTTATGAAAAATTAAAATAGAAAATTAAACAATAAAAAAACAAAAAAACTTGAAAACGTATACCAACTATATTTATAAGGTATATGAATGACACAAGAAGAAAAATAAGAAGTATAATATAGGTGTGCATAATGAAAACTGTATATAAAATAAAGGATAGAAATATGATAAAATGCAGAAAATCCAGCTTTTGAATAGACAGAACATTTACATGTCAATGGCAAGTAATATAAATTACGCGTAATTACTTGAGCATTGTGGAGGGAAACTACTATGATGACGTTTTAGTTTAAATAGTGTATATATGAGGGAATATTTATATATATATATATATACCTGAATGATAATTTACAATGTAAGATGTGCTCTATATTTATGGAATCAAAAATTTTAATGTATTCTATTATAATATTTTCTTAATTATACGGCTTTATTATTATTTTTTTTTTTTTTTTTGTCAATATGAATTTTCGCCCCGTGGTTTTTGCACATGGTTGTTTTATCAAAAGTGATAAAAATCAATTTCTAGAATAGAAAAACGATATTTTTTAATGCATGTGATAAAATTAGCTGTTTTTCAAACAAGGGACAAAATATTCGTTTTTTGACCTTGCATGGAATTTTAGACAGCATGTAAAGAACCCATAAATAAATATTAAACTGAGAAAGCTAATCACTGATATACAATAATTTTAAAGAAGAAAAGTAACAAACCTTGAGGTATAAATTATAATTTTTTAAATTATTAAATAAACAAATTCATCGATATACTTGGTTATCATTATTTATATATCCTCATAAATGCATTTCGTTTGCGAGAATAAAATTTATATATGCATAAAATATTAATAATGTTAGTTTTATGCTTACTCAAAATTGTTAAATTAATAATTTAAAAATTTTATTATATTTAAAGTTTTTCACTTATTTAACTTTCTTCACATTTTCTGAGAAAAAAATGTATTCAAATATTATTTAATGCAACTTTTAATTATTATATCTACTGTTATATCTCTAAATGTTTAGTAGTACTTTTACAACTTTAACCAACTATTTCTTATGTTACTTTAAAACAATAACTGATAATTTTATGATACACAAAGATTAAAAATTTCCGCATCCTGATTTTATTTTCTTTTAGTACTAAAAAACTTGAAAAAGATTTGTGAGATATAAGTTTTGAAAGAAAATTTTAACTTATAAAAATTATACATAATTTTTTACAACAAAAAAAAAGGGTCAATTTTCCAAGTTAAAAAAGAAAAAAATCTGTTTGTAAGTAAAAAGTTTGTTAATTTTTTTTCATAAATAGATGAGATATAATATAATCGAAAAAAATAAAAGGAAAAAAGTTTTAAAATAATTTTTTTCTTATTTAAATAACTTTATTTTTATTGCCAATTGTAAAAAGTTAAAATTAAATCTAAAAATTTACAATTATAACTTAAATTTTTACACCCATTGAAGAAAAAAAAAAGTCATACTTTTATGCAAGAAAATTTAATTGCTACATTAAATATTCTTTGTTAATATCAACCGGCTTTACATTACCTTATTTTATTATCATTATATTTTTTTTAATATTTTCTTTGGTTCGTGGTTTAATTATAGAAAAGGATATAAGTAGTAGTAATATTAAAGTGTATATTACATAAGGTGAAAGAAAAAGAAAAGAAAAAATAAGGGAGCTTAAATATAATTTAGTAGAAAAGATTAACTTTTTCTTCGATATTAAATTAAAGATTTGAGCATTCAAGTAACTCTTATATACTAAATTCTATACTAACACACAAATGTCTATGAGATAGGATGAGGTAGAGATAGTAAATAAATACATAGAGGAGCAAATAGGTTCGAGTTATTGGTTGACACTGATTCAGACACTATAAGTCAATGTCCCAAGTGCAATTACCTTTAGCATTTTCTAAGTTTCTGGGCTTTTGGGTTCTTTTTAAAAATAATGCACGCTGTATCGAGCTAAAAAATATTTCTTGTACACATTAGTCTAGACGTTATTTTCAAATTTTGAACATTTTTTAATATTTGGATATCCATAGTGACTTTTACTAAAGTATTCAAATTTTTAGTCGTGAGTGTGATTTGAAGGTAATATTTTTTATTATTTCATCCACGCATCTCTCAAATGTAATGACATTTTAATGAGCATGTTTCTAATGTTTTTGATGTAGTGCATGTAATAGTTTACTCTGGATCGAGTGAGAGTAGATGTTTATTTAGTGCCGCTTTAAAGGAGTTCAAGCTAGGCAAGAATGTGATATCAGAAGGTATTAAGTTCCAGAAAGTTGCCCCCTGCAGTTGGAAAGAGGAAGTCCCGCAATCCTTTATAGCAGGAAGGGATAACTCTTTAATGCATGAACTTCCTCTGGCATTGTCGTTAGGCACGTACTTAATAAAAAGATTTGTTAAAAAAGGCAGCTGTGGTAAGCGCAAAATTTTATAAATCAATGCAAAGCCAGTTGAGCTATTTTCTGCAAGGGTGATATATTCATCTCTTTTAAAACCATATATATGTCGTAGCCCCATAGGATAATCGGTTTTATAGGCTATAAGCCGGCCCATAGAGTAAAAGTGCTCGAGCAAAATGCTCGAGACATATTTCGCTATGAAGCTGCGTGCTCCAGTTTTATAGCCTATAGGCCGGCTTTTAGCATAAAAAACTGAAAGAGGTCAGCTTCATAGACAAATATCATAGTTTCGGGACTCTTAATTTTAAATAATATAAATTTACCAATATTATGTCCTGAATTATTTATATTTATCTTATAGTTTTATTTACATTATTAAATTTATTTTAAATAATAATTTCTATCAATGAATAATAATAAATTTGTTGTTTAATATCATATAATTATAAAATTTTAAATCAATTTTTTTATTTTTTATATAGATAAAGTAAATAGTGAAATACAAGAAGTTAGTGTTGATCGACATATATTTTATAATAAAATTAATGAATTTTACTCTACTCACCGTGGTAATAAGTCAGTGTGGACTTAAGTACAAGAAAGTACTGTCATTCAATATTTAAGGGAATTAGATCTTTGGGAATGATCCAAAAGATCAAATTATAATATTTTTGCCAATTAAAGAATGTTACGAAGAATTACTTAAGGCTCACCAAGAAACTCGACACGGAGGTCATGATAGAATGTTTTATCACATGGAACAAAATAAAGATGAACTAAAAATATTTACAACTAACATTATTTTATTTTGTCAAATAGAAAATTATAAAAATTTGTAATTTATATTTAAACAAATTTAATAATGTAAATAAAACTATAAGATAAATATAAATAATTCACGATATAATATTGGTAAATTTATATTATTTAAAATTAAGAGTCTCGAAACATTGATATTTGTCTATGAAGCTGACCTCTTTCAGCTTTATACGCTAAAAGCCGGCCTATAGGCTATAAAACTGGAGCGCACCGCTTCATAGCGAAATAGGTTTGCTCGAGCATTTTTAGTCTATGGGCCGGCTTATAGCCTATAAAACCGATTATCCTATGGGGCTACGACATATATATCTTAGTCCAGAGTTACTTAAGCATTGGAGTCTGGTTTTAAATGCCATAATCATATCCAGAGATACTGTATTACAGTAATCTAGATGTGGGATGATTAGGGCCTGAACGAGTTTTATGCGTAAGTCTTCTGTGGTGCAGTTCTTAATGAATCTAGAATCCTATTTATTTTGTTCTCAAGTGATTTAACTTGAGAATTCTTAGAAAGATTATCGACTACCAAATTTAATGCATTGAGGCGGTTGATAAAGCCTGTTGTACTGAAGTAGATTGCCATAGCTTTTTATGATTTAGGCGTAATGAAACGCTGTCAGCCCAATTTTAGATCTTCTTGGCAATTAAATTAAGAGTGGTAAAGGCTGTAGTTATTTCTTCAGGAAGGGCTTGTATGTAGATTTGAAGATCATCTGCATAAAGTAAGTGATAGAAATAATCAGCTAGATGGATTTTCAGATCGTTAATATAGAGGCAAAACAAGAGTGGGCCAAGAACAGACCCTTGGGGAGCAAAAGGTACTTTTATACGTACCTTTGTAGGTAACACCAAGATTGGTACCAAGCACGTTTAAGCGCGATGTTTTTGAAATAACCTGGAGCTGTTTATCTTGAATATATAATTTGATACACAGTAAGGCAATTCGAGAAAATTCCATGTTCTTTAATTTTGAGGAGTTTTGAGGGCGAGATAGAATCAAACGCCTTACTGAAGTCAAATTGAAGTAGGAACGTCACCAGTCTGTTTTCCACGCCTCAACTAATGTTTTTAAAAAGTTTGATAAGAGCAATTTCAGTACTGCTAAATTGACTAAAACCTGTCTGAAGGGGTATATTGCTATTTATCAAATAAGATGTGGGTCAGTTTCTCAAGGGCTTTAGGTAGAAAATCTAAAAGGGCAATCGGTCTAAAGTCAGAAGTAGGAGTTGATGTTTTTTTTATTGCAATCAGAAGAGATTTTTTCCATGCTATAGGGAACATTCCAATCTTCAGAGAAATATTAATTAACTAAACGATAAACGCGCCTAAAGTTGACAATGATCTAGCAACAATTCTCTGTGGAATGCCATCATCTCCAGTTGCTTGGGAACTAAAATGGTCCACTGCTAGAATCACGTCATTTAGAGATACTTCTGTAAAGTTAATCAATCATTCGAGGTTTCTGATATTATATTTTCAGCATTATCAAGATTTCGGTGGGCGATGTACTAACACGTGCAAAAAATATGCATTTAGATTGTCCAATAAGAAACCATAAATGTTGTTAAAAGACCTAAATGCCTTAATTCCCACCATATATCCTGATTATTATTTTAGGCATTATTAATGTGATCTTGAAAAAATGTGTTTTGAGCCAATTCAGAAAGTTCCTCTATTTTATTCGAAAGTTGGATAAGTTCTTCAAGAAGACCAAATTTTTGGACCTATTGAAGCGCCTTTCAGTAGCTTTGCACTTGCTGATTAAGAATTAAATTTCCTTAGTTATCCGAGGAGTCTTATTCTTCTTAAGTGTAAAAGTTTTAAAAAGCGCTACATGATCAATAGCTTGTTGAAAATTTCAATTCAAGCAATCAAGTGCTGAGCCAAATTTAAGATAAGGGCTAAGAAAATCTATCCAAACACAACTAGTCAGGAGCTTATTGATGTTCTCCGCATTCTGTAAGAGAATGAGAAGAGAAGCTTTCTGTGGGAGGGAGAATAATTCAATTTCTACATCAATGAAGTTGTGACTAGTGTGAAAAGTTTGCATTTTGTTATTGTGAGACAATAATTTATCATTTTTATCAACAAGCATAATATCAATCCAAGTTTTTGGTTCAACTGTACTTGGAGGACAATTTGTGACATTATGCCTAACTACTTAGAATGATAGTTTATAAGAGAGATTGAATATAAAGCTTGTATCTCCACTGTTGGTAAGGAGATCAGCATTGAGATCAGCCATTAAAACTTTGTGACTGTACGATGAGCTGTAGTTACGTAGATTGTCAAGGAAATCAGAGCTAGCATTGAATAAGATTGTTTTTAATGGATGATATATAAGGCAAATGAGAATGGGAGGAATTTCATTGCCGCAAACTTTGCATATAAGGAATTCTGTTTGAAAGAGTTTTCCATGGACTTCTGAAGAAGAATGAACGAGAATTTGATCTTTAATTTGTGATGGTAGGGGTTAAATAATAACTATAAAATAAATCTATATAATACAAAAACTTGCATATGTACTATACGAGAGAGAAAGAGAGAAAGAGAGAAGTATGGACGACGTACGATGTTCTTCTTCTTAATTAATTTAATGTTTATTTACATAATTTAATTTATTAATTATACCTTTTCTGTTTCCGGTGTAACCGATAACGTCGCGAATAGATATATTTTGTGTCTTATTAATATTTTTATCATTTATTAGTAGTAATCGAATTAATAATATTATTATAATTTATTTTATAATCTTTTTAGTCATTTCTTTTATCTTTTTTTACAATTGTGCTTTTCTAAAAGTTTCCTCATATATAGACTTTACTTTTTTTTATATATGCGTAGTTTGTAATTTAGGTTATGCGTACATTTTTTTTTGGAAAGTAAACAAAATTTCATTTCTAATATCTACTAACAAAAAAACGCTAAGATACTTGTAAAGGACTTTAAACAAAATTAACAAAAATTTTAATAATTGATTCAAAATGCCAAGTACCAAAGCAACTGAAGACAGAGGCAATCAAGTAAGGAGTCAAAAAATTAAAATGAAAAAATCTTCAAGAAAAAGTATAGGCGAAAAAGAGGCAACTGCGATGTCATTTACATGATGTGTTCCTCAAAAAACTGCTTTGCAAAAGCAGCAGTTATTAACAATGAGTCTATTTTCAATCATAGAAACAATATCCATAGTCTGGCATGTGAGAAAATTGATGAGAAACTAGAGGAAGCCTTATTCATGGAAACATTAAGAAGTATGTGCCAGCAACAATATTGGCCCTTGAATCAGTTATACGAAACTGTATCATTACTGTTTGACAAGGCTCCAAAAAGAATTTTATTTGAGTCTATAAAAAGTAGACTGAAAGATTGGCGACGAGAGGTGTATCCTGGAAGCCTTAATTACATTGATAATGACTGATTTTGAAGTTACAATGAGGAACGCTATTTTTAAGTTATTTTAATGCAACATCGATGGATGTCTAGTCCATTACGATAGGGCCATTATGAGAAAAACTAAGGCGTTAAATCTGGATGAAACTATTAAAACTGATCCACTAGCTGATTTATATTATAGGAGATTATTTTCTATAGCCTATTTACCAGCGGATATAGTCGAAGAAGAATTTTACAGACTAAAAATGAAGATACCTCAAAGGATTTTTGATGCTTTTAAACTTTTGGATGCTTATTATGAAAACTACTAGATAAAGCAAGTTACTCCGAACCAGTTTAGTATTTTTGGTCTTCATAGAAGAACTAATAACTTTATTGAAAGTCTCAACCACAGACAGCATCATATTTTAGGTAAATACTGTAATGATCAGATTTTAATTTGAATTTGGCGCCTAGAAATAAATTAGTAAAATCTCTAGTCACTAAAAAATTACTATGTAACTAGATTATATATATAACTATTCTAGAGATTTAGGACTATAGATTTTACTAGCAAAAAAATGATGAGACACCACGAGGCATTTAGATGCTTTGGAGTTCTTTTATAAAATTTCTCAATTTTATATTAAAATTTATTATTCATAAATTAAATGTGATTGTATTTAAAAGTAAAAATATTGTATGAGAATTTTATCTACATTAAAAAATATAAACTGTCCTATTAGGGTAACTCGAAATCTATTTTAATGTATCTTGTTAGGTTAAAGTATTAAATGTATAAAAAATGCGTGTAAAAAAAAAGAATAATATTTATAATTGAATGAAAAGATGAATTTGATGTAAAGGAATTTATATGGGAAAAATTATAAAATTAATTCTATGTAAATTTAAATGGTTCATGGTTTTTTATTCGGAGCAATCTTTACATCCTATGATATCCTGGAGTTAAATGACATCTGTGACAGCCATTTCATTAAGAGAAGAATTAACAAGTGGACTCGATACTTATAAGAAACAACATTATTATACCGGTAGAAGTCTTCTGTGTTTGAGCTTGGCCAGCTCAGTCATCTCGATGCTTGGTTTCGATGCATCTCTATAGTTCATCAGGCAATCCAGGACTCATGAATGAAAAGATAAGTTAATAAGGAGTTAATATTTATTGTGTCCTCACAGTGATATACAATCATACTTGGTAATATAGAAAAACTGTTAAGTGATTTTGGATAATGCGTTATGACAAGTGCTCATTGCATAACGTATTACTAGTAAAAGAATCCAACTAGATTTTTCTTTCGTTAATTGGATTGAATGTTATTATCAGATACATTAAAGGCTTCTTATCATTAATAAAATGTCATTTTTATGTATATAACTGTTTGAGTGTGGTATGTGTGATGACTCGCTGTTATAAATTTCATAACGGTACAAAGTATTATTGGATATTATACATAAATGAAATTTTTTGGATAAGATAAAATAAAAGAAGTAGTCTTAAAGGTATTAAATATTTGTTTGAATAAATAAATAGGACATTAAATAAGCTTATATGAAACAGGATAAAAAATAAAAGTTTTTATAAAACTAGTTTTTTTTTTTATAAATTATGAGCAAGGTTGATATCAACTAAAACATTAGATTAAAGAGTAATAATTTTGATTGATTTGGTAGCAAATTAGATATAATTTTAGTGTAGTAAAAACATGTATAAATATCAAAGAAAAATTAAGGCGCTTTCTACAATAGCCACATACACCAATATATGTATATGTATGGATAGACATATTTGTGTATGGCCAACCTAATTTATAAATCTGTTTTACCAGCAGGTAAAAAGTCTACGAAAATTATTGTAGAAAAATAGAGGGCGCAGTTATCCGAAGGTTGGCCATACACAAATATGTCTATCCATACATATACATATATTGGTGTATGTGGCTATTGTAGAAGCTGCCTAAATAAGATAAAAAAATAAATATATGTACATATGCTATATGGGTAAATTTACTAAAAAGTGTATTTTTTCTTAATTCATTTTAACACTATCATATATCTCACGGGTCCCCTGAATGAGCGCCAACCTGAGATGCGCTGCGGTGTCGAGATTTCAAAAATTTCGGAAAATGGAAAAGTTCACTTTTTATTTTTAAAGTGCTGTAAATAAAAAACCGAATCATATTTTTTCTTCAAAATTTGGGAGGAGACTTGTTTATAAATATATTTTTTGGTGACGTTCCTCACTCGATGTTATCGGCCATCTTTAACCTCCAAATAACGTAAATTACACGAATTTTGATCGATTTTCTCTTTCTTTTGAAGTTTTATTGGATTTTCAGGCATTTGGTGACCTTATATACCTAAAATAAGGTCGAATTCAGACTTCCAGGGAACTTTTAAAAAAGCCCTAGATATATTAAAATTAATTTTATTTTTAAATACCCTGGTTTGCAAAATTTCAAATATATCAATAATATAATGTTTTTTATTTTTCTCAATTTTTTCACTTTTTTAACTCTTTTTTTTTATTTTCGTTCTATATGTATAACTTTGTATACCCCAAATAAGGTCGAATTCGGAATCCCAGAAAAATGATTTATAAGGAATATATTTTAAATATAGAATTATAAAATAAAATTTAAACATAAAATTAAATTAGTTTTTTTATTTATTTTTTTTTATTATTTTAAATTATTGTTATTTTTAAAATTTTGCTAACCAGGGTATTTAAAAATAAAATTGGCAAAATAAAATAAGCAAAAGTTGGAGGGGGGGGCTCCGCCCCCCCCTGTGTCACATTTCCTTCTGTTTGTTTTGCTTCAAAAAATCATTTTTCATTGCAAATTTATAATTATGCAAACACATTCAGATTTTTCGAATGAGACTCAGTCCCTCCTGTTCACATTTACTTCAATAGTTTTCTGTTGCTTAAAAAAATCATGTTTCTCTACAAATTTATAATTATGCAAACACATTCAAACTATTCAGAGCAGCGTAGGTGAAACATAAATGAAAAATTATAGGTTCTGATTGATCTCTAGTTATAATAGAGAAAATAAAAAAATTTAACTTAGTACGCATAAATTAGTGCCAAATTAAGTAATCCCATTCCGACAGTAAAATTTAATCATATTTTTTAGGTATTTCACTTTTTAAGCAAATTTACAAAAAATTTTATATATACTAAAAATAGTAAAAATTGAATATCTCCAAAAGTAAGAAAGCTGAGTCAGAAAACTGTAGCCTATGTTATCCGAATACTTTTATTCTTTATTATGACACTGGTTTCATATCGGTTCTTGAGTCATTAGGGTACAGACAAACAGACAAACAAAAAAATATATAATATACAATAATATAATAAAAACAAACAAATAATATAATATACTATACCCTAAAATTTGAGTTGAATATATATAATATATAGTAAAAAATTTTAAAAATATTTTATAAAATTTTAAAGATACCTCCGTTTTGAATGAAAATTTCAGAGAATACGTAAAAATTAGTGCTGAATTGAATACTATGAAGTGCGATAAGAAAATTTTTCGATAGTATCGAGATATTTCAATTTTGGATAAAATTTTTAAAAAATGTTATCAAGTTCAAAAATACTAAAAATTAAATAACTCAAAAACTACGATAGCTCATCAGAAAATATAGGGCCTATGTCACCCGCATTTTTTTTTTCTTCATTTTGACGCCGGTTTCATGCCAATCGGTTTGGTGGTTCTTGCGTCATTAGGGTACAAACAGACAAACAAACAGACAAACAAACAAATAAATTTTCAAATATATATAGTATTAAGATATAGTAAAAAATTTTAAAAATATTTTATAAAATTTTAAAGATACCTCCGTTTTGAATGAAAATTTCAGAGAATACGTAAAAATTAGTGCTGAATTGAATACTATGAAGTGCGATAAGAAAATTTTTCGATAGTATCGAGATATTTCAATTTTGGATAAAATTTTTAAAAAATGTTATCAAGTTCAAAAATACTAAAAATTAAATAACTCAAAAACTACGATAGCTCATCAGAAAATAAAGGGCCTATGTCACCCGCATTTTTTTTTTCTTCATTTTGACGCCGGTTTCATGCCAATCGGTTTGGTGGTTCTTGCGTCATTAGGGTACAAACAGACAAACAAACAGACAAACAAACAGACAAACAAACAAATAAATTTTCAAATATATATAGTATTAAGATATAGTAAAAAATTTTAAAAATATTTTATAAAATTTTAAAGATACCTCCGTTTTGAATGAAAATTTCAGAGAATACGTAAAAATTAGTGCTGAATTGAATACTATGAAGTGCGATAAGAAAATTTTTCGATAGTATCAAGATATTTCAATTTTGGATAAAATTTTTAAAAAATGTTATCAAGTTCAAAAATACTAAAAATTAAATAACTCAAAAACTACGATAGCTCATCAGAAAATATAGGGCCTATGTCACCCGCATTTTTTTTTTCTTCATTTTGACGCCGGTTTCATGCCAATCGGTTTGGTGGTTCTTGCGTCATTAGGGTACAAACAGACAAACAAACAGACAAACAAACAAATAAATTTTCAAATATATATAGTATTAAGATATAGTAAAAAATTTTAAAAATATTTTATAAAATTTTAAAGATACCTCCGTTTTGAATGAAAATTTCAGAGAATACGTAAAAATTAGTGCTGAATTGAATACTATGAAGTGCGATAAGAAAATTTTTCGATAGTATCGAGATATTTCAATTTTGGATAAAATTTTTAAAAAATGTTATCAAGTTCTAAAATACTAAAAATTAAATAACTCAAAAACTACGATAGCTCATCAGAAAATAAAGGGCCTATGTCACCCGCATTTTTTTTTTCTTCATTTTGACGCCGGTTTCATGCCAATCGGTTTGGTGGTTCTTGCGTCATTAGGGTACAAACAGACAAACAAACAGACAAACAAACAGACAAACAAATAAATAAATTTTCAAATATATATAGTATTAAGATATAGTAAAAAATTTTAAAAATATTTTATAAAATTATAAAGATACCTCCGTTTTGAATGAAAATTTCAGAGAATACGTAAAAATTAGTGCTGAATTGAATACTATGAAGTGCGATAAGAAAATTTTTCGATAGTATCGAGATATTTCAATTTTGGATAAAATTTTTAAAAAATGTTATCAAGTTCAAAAATACTAAAAATTAAATAACTCAAAAACTACGATAGCTCATCAGAAAATAAAGGGCCTATGTCACCCGCATTTTTTTTTTCTTCATTTTGACGCCGGTTTCATGCCAATCGGTTTGGTGGTTCTTGCGTCATTAGGGTACAAACAGACAAACAAACAGACAAACAAACAGACAAACAAACAAATAAATTTTCAAATATATATAGTATTAAGATATAGTAAAAAATTTTAAAAATATTTTATAAAATTTTAAAGATACCTCCGTTTTGAATGAAAATTTCAGAGAATACGTAAAAATTAGTGCTGAATTGAATACTATGAAGTGCGATAAGAAAATTTTTGTATAGTATCGAGATATTTCAATTTTGGATAAAATTTTTAAAAAATGTTATCAAGTTCAAAAATACTAAAAATTAAATAACTCAAAAACTACGATAGCTCATCAGAAAATATAGGGCCTATGTCACCCGCATTTTTTTTTTCTTCATTTTGACGCCGGTTTCATGCCAATCGGTTTGGTGGTTCTTGCGTCATTAGGGTACAAACAGACAAACAAACAGACAAACAAACAAATAAATTTTCAAATATATATAGTATTAAGATATAGTAAAAAATTTTAAAAATATTTTATAAAATTTTAAAGATACCTCCGTTTTGAATGAAAATTTCAGAGAATACGTAAAAATTAGTGCTGAATTGAATACTATGAAGTGCGATAAGAAAATTTTTCGATAGTATCAAGATATTTCAATTTTGGATAAAATTTTTAAAAAATGTTATCAAGTTCAAAAATACTAAAAATTAAATAACTCAAAAACTACGATAGCTCATCAGAAAATATAGGGCCTATGTCACCCGCATTTTTTTTTTCTTCATTTTGACGCCGGTTTCATGCCAATCGGTTTGGTGGTTCTTGCGTCATTAGGGTACAAACAGACAAACAAACAGACAAACAAACAAATAAATTTTCAAATATATATAGTATTAAGATATAGTAAAAAATTTTAAAAATATTTTATAAAATTTTAAAGATACCTCCGTTTTGAATGAAAATTTCAGAGAATACGTAAAAATTAGTGCTGAATTGAATACTATGAAGTGCGATAAGAAAATTTTTCGATAGTATCGAGATATTTCAATTTTGGATAAAATTTTTAAAAAATGTTATCAAGTTCAAAAATACTAAAAATTAAATAACTCAAAAACTACGATAGCTCATCAGAAAATAAAGGGCCTATGTCACCCGCATTTTTTTTTTCTTCATTTTGACGCCGGTTTCATGCCAATCGGTTTGGTGGTTCTTGCGTCATTAGGGTACAAACAGACAAACAAACAGACAAACAAACAAATAAATTTTCAAATATATATAGTATTAAGATATAGTAAAAAATTTTAAAAATATTTTATAAAATTATAAAGATACCTCCGTTTTGAATGAAAATTTCAGAGAATACGTAAAAATTAGTGCTGAATTGAATACTATGAAGTGCGATAAGAAAATTTTTCGATAGTATCGAGATATTTCAATTTTGGATAAAATTTTTAAAAAATGTTATCAAGTTCAAAAATACTAAAAATTAAATAACTCAAAAACTACGATAGCTCATCAGAAAATATAGGGCCTATGTCACCCGCATTTTTTTTTTCTTCATTTTGACGCCGGTTTCATGCCAATCGGTTTGGTGGTTCTTGCGTCATTAGGGTACAAACAGACAAACAAACAGACAAACAAACAAATAAATTTTCAAATATATATAGTATTAAGATATAGTAAAAAATTTTAAAAATATTTTATAAAATTTTAAAGATACCTCCGTTTTGAATGAAAATTTCAGAGAATACGTAAAAATTAGTGCTGAATTGAATACTATGAAGTGCGATAAGAAAATTTTTCGATAGTATCGAGATATTTCAATTTTGGATAAAATTTTTAAAAAATGTTATCAAGTTCAAAAATACTAAAAATTAAATAACTCAAAAACTACGATAGCTCATCAGAAAATAAAGGGCCTATGTCACCCGCATTTTTTTTTTCTTCATTTTGACGCCGGTTTCATGCCAATCGGTTTGGTGGTTCTTGCGTCATTAGGGTACAAACAGACAAACAAACAGACAAACAAACAGACAAACAAACAAATAAATTTTCAAATATATATAGTATTAAGATATAGTAAAAAATTTTAAAAATATTTTATAAAATTATAAAGATACCTCCGTTTTGAATGAAAATTTCAGAGAATACGTAAAAATTAGTGCTGAATTGAATACTATGAAGTGCGATAAGAAAATTTTTCGATAGTATCGAGATATTTCAATTTTGGATAAAATTTTTAAAAAATGTTATCAAGTTCAAAAATACTAAAAATTAAATAACTCAAAAACTACGATAGCTCATCAGAAAATAAAGGGCCTATGTCACCCGCATTTTTTTTTTCTTCATTTTGACGCCGGTTTCATGCCAATCGGTTTGGTGGTTCTTGCGTCATTAGGGTACAAACAGACAAACAAACAGACAAACAAACAAATAAATTTTCAAATATATATAGTACTAGCTGCCTCCGGCTCGCTTCGCTCACCTCGGCAACCGCCAAGGGGGCTGCGCCCCCCTGGACCCCTGCAACTTGATTTTTCCAAAGATATGTTGTTTTAGGTTACTCAATATTTTGTATAACAACCTTTTTTTACCCGAATTATTATCTAAAATTTACTGAATCATAAAAATTACGGACGTTGGAACTCATGCGGATAATTAGTGATCAGAGATACAACGCTTGATTACCCTTCCCTAGGATCCGCAAGTGGCAGTTGCTTCCCTCAACTAACAATTCTAGGATTCTCCCTGATAATACCTGTACAAGTTTCTTTTAGTTACTCTATTGAGCTACTAAATTAGTAACCGGTAAGAATTACAAATATATATAATATACTAGCTGCCTCCGGCTCGCTTCGCTCACCTCGGCAACCGCCAAGGGGGCTGCGCCCCCCTGGACCCCTGCAACTTGATTTTTCCAAAGATATGTTGTTTTAGGTTACTCAATATTTTGTATAACAACCTTTTTTTACCCGAATTATTATCTAAAATTTACTGAATCATAAAAATTACGGACGTTGGAACTCATGCGGATAATTAGTGATCAGAGATACAACGCTTGATTACCCTTCCCTAGGATCCGCAAGTGGCAGTTGCTTCCCTCAACTAACAATTCTAGGATTCTCCCTGATAATACCTGTACAAGTTTCTTTTAGTTACTCTATTGAGCTACTAAATTAGTAACCGGTAAGAATTACAAATATATATAATATATTAGTCCTAAACTTTTATAATTTTCGAAAAATGATTGTAACTTTTGACAGATCGAGCCGATTAACTTGAAAATTTAGGTGGATACGTAAAAAATATGCCCGAATAGAATAAAATTCTTTTTGATAGTAAAATTTTTCCTCGGTTTTCAGTTTTTTTGGTTTTTTTTCAAAATTTAATGAAAAATTTTTTTTTGAAAATTCAGTTTTTTCAACATAAAAAATTTTTGTCGTTATCAATCGAAATGAAACCTAGCCTATGTTTTGACCCGTAATTTTTGCCGTCTTTTGCCGTAAACCTCATGTCTGCAGCTTTTATCGCGTTCTAGTTTACTCATTTCGGACACACACACACACATAATTAAAGATTTATATATATATAGGATTAGTCCTAAACTTTTATAATTTTCGAAAAATGATTGTAACTTTTGACAGATCGAGCCGATTAACTTGAAAATTTAGGTGGATACGTAAAAAATATGCCCGAATAGAATAAAATTCTTTTTGATAGTAAAATTTTTCCTCGGTTTTCAGTTTTTTTGGTTTTTTTTCAAAATTTAATGAAAAATTTTTTTTTGAAAATTCAGTTTTTTCAACATAAAAAATTTTTGTCGTTATCAATCGAAATGAAACCTAGCCTATGTTTTGACCCGTAATTTTTGCCGTCTTTTGCCGTAAACCTCATGTCTGCAGCTTTTATCGCGTTCTAGTTTACTCATTTCGGACACACACACACACATAATTAAAGATTTATATATATATAGGATAGGATAGGATAGGATAGGATTAGTCCTAAACTTTTATAATTTTCGAAAAATGATTGTAACTTTTGACAGATCGAGCCGATTAACTTGAAAATTTAGGTGGATACGTAAAAAATATGCCCGAATAGAATAAAATTCTTTTTGATAGTAAAATTTTTCCTCGGTTTTCAGTTTTTTTGGTTTTTTTTCAAAATTTAATGAAAAATTTTTTTTTGAAAATTCAGTTTTTTCAACATAAAAAATTTTTGTCGTTATCAATCGAAATGAAACCTAGCCTATGTTTTGACCCGTAATTTTTGCCGTCTTTTGCCGTAAACCTCATGTCTGCAGCTTTTATCGCGTTCTAGTTTACTCATTTCGGACACACACACACACATAATTAAAGATTTATATATATATAGGATAGGATTAGTCCTAAACTTTTATAATTTTAATATATTAGTCCTAAACTTTTATAATTTTCGAAAAATGATTGTAACTTTTGACAGATCGAGCCGATTAACTTGAAAATTTAGGTGGATACGTAAAAAATATGCCCGAATAGAATAAAATTCTTTTTGATAGTAAAATTTTTCCTCGGTTTTCAGTTTTTTTGGTTTTTTTTCAAAATTTAATGAAAAATTTTTTTTTGAAAATTCAGTTTTTTCAACATAAAAAATTTTTGTCGTTATCAATCGAAATGAAACCTAGCCTATGTTTTGACCCGTAATTTTTGCCGTCTTTTGCCGTAAACCTCATGTCTGCAGCTTTTATCGCGTTCTAGTTTACTCATTTCGGACACACACACACACATAATTAAAGATTTATATATATATAGGATAGGATAGGATAGGATTAGTCCTAAACTTTTATAATTTTCGAAAAATGATTGTAACTTTTGACAGATCGAGCCGATTAACTTGAAAATTTAGGTGGATACGTAAAAAATATGCCCGAATAGAATAAAATTCTTTTTGATAGTAAAATTTTTCCTCGGTTTTCAGTTTTTTTGGTTTTTTTTCAAAATTTAATGAAAAATTTTTTTTTGAAAATTCAGTTTTTTCAACATAAAAAATTTTTGTCGTTATCAATCGAAATGAAACCTAGCCTATGTTTTGACCCGTAATTTTTGCCGTCTTTTGCCGTAAACCTCATGTCTGCAGCTTTTATCGCGTTCTAGTTTACTCATTTCGGACACACACACACACATAATTAAAGATTTATATATATATAGGATAGGATTAAGATATAGTAAAAAATTTTAAAAATATTTTATAAAATTTTAAAGATACCTCCGTTTTGAATGAAAATTTCAGAGAATACGTAAAAATTAGTGCTGAATTGAATACTATGAAGTGCGATAAGAAAATTTTTCGATAGTATCGAGAAATTTCAATTTTGGATAAAATTTTTAAAAAATGTTATCAAGTTCAAAAATACTAAAAATTAAATAACTCAAAAACTACGATAGCTCATCAGAAAATATAGGGCCTATGTCACCCGCATTTTTTTTTTCTTCATTTTGACGCCGGTTTCATGCCAATCGGTTTGGTGGTTCTTGCGTCATTAGGGTACAAACAGACAAACAAACAGACAAACAAACAAATAAATTTTCAAATATATATAGTATTAAGATAAAGTAAAAAATTTTAAAAATATTTTATAAAATTATAAAGATACCTCCGTTTTGAATGAAAATTTCAGAGAATACGTAAAAATTAGTGCTGAATTGAATACTATGAAGTGCGATAAGAAAATTTTTCGATAGTATCGAGATATTTCAATTTTGGATAAAATTTTTAAAAAATGTTATCAAGTTCAAAAATACTAAAAATTAAATAACTCAAAAACTACGATAGCTCATCAGAAAATAAAGGGCCTATGTCACCCGCATTTTTTTTTTCTTCATTTTGACGCCGGTTTCATGCCAATCGGTTTGGTGGTTCTTGCGTCATTAGGGTACAAACAGACAAACAAACAGACAAACAAACAGACAAACAAACAAATAAATTTTCAAATATATATAGTATTAAGATATAGTAAAAAATTTTAAAAATATTTTATAAAATTTTAAAGATACCTCCGTTTTGAATGAAAATTTCAGAGAATACGTAAAAATTAGTGCTGAATTGAATACTATGAAGTGCGATAAGAAAATTTTTCGATAGTATCGAGATATTTCAATTTTGGATAAAATTTTTAAAAAATGTTATCAAGTTCAAAAATACTAAAAATTAAATAACTCAAAAACTACGATAGCTCATCAGAAAATATAGGGCCTATGTCACCCGCATTTTTTTTTTCTTCATTTTGACGCCGGTTTCATGCCAATCGGTTTGGTGGTTCTTGCGTCATTAGGGTACAAACAGACAAACAAACAGACAAACAAACAAATAAATTTTCAAATATATATAGTATTAAGATATAGTAAAAAATTTTAAAAATATTTTATAAAATTTTAAAGATACCTCCGTTTTGAATGAAAATTTCAGAGAATACGTAAAAATTAGTGCTGAATTGAATACTATGAAGTGCGATAAGAAAATTTTTCGATAGTATCGAGATATTTCAATTTTGGATAAAATTTTTAAAAAATGTTATCAAGTTCAAAAATACTAAAAATTAAATAACTCAAAAACTACGATAGCTCATCAGAAAATAAAGGGCCTATGTCACCCGCATTTTTTTTTTCTTCATTTTGACGCCGGTTTCATGCCAATCGGTTTGGTGGTTCTTGCGTCATTAGGGTACAAACAGACAAACAAACAGACAAACAAACAGACAAACAAACAAATAAATTTTCAAATATATATAGTATTAAGATATAGTAAAAAATTTTAAAAATATTTTATAAAATTATAAAGATACCTCCGTTTTGAATGAAAATTTCAGAGAATACGTAAAAATTAGTGCTGAATTGAATACTATGAAGTGCGATAAGAAAATTTTTCGATAGTATCGAGATATTTCAATTTTGGATAAAATTTTTAAAAAATGTTATCAAGTTCAAAAATACTAAAAATTAAATAACTCAAAAACTACGATAGCTCATCAGAAAATATAGGGCCTATGTCACCCGCATTTTTTTTTTCTTCATTTTGACGCCGGTTTCATGCCAATCGGTTTGGTGGTTCTTGCGTCATTAGGGTACAAACAGACAAACAAACAGACAAACAAACAAATAAATTTTCAAATATATATAGTATTAAGATATAGTAAAAAATTTTAAAAATATTTTATAAAATTTTAAAGATACCTCCGTTTTGAATGAAAATTTCAGAGAATACGTAAAAATTAGTGCTGAATTGAATACTATGAAGTGCGATAAGAAAATTTTTCGATAGTATCGAGATATTTCAATTTTGGATAAAATTTTTAAAAAATGTTATCAAGTTCAAAAATACTAAAAATTAAATAACTCAAAAACTACGATAGCTCATCAGAAAATATAGGGCCTATGTCACCCGCATTTTTTTTTTCTTCATTTTGACGCCGGTTTCATGCCAATCGGTTTGGTGGTTCTTGCGTCATTAGGGTACAAACAGACAAACAAACAGACAAACAAACAAATAAATTTTCAAAAATAAATAAAATTTAAACATAAAATTAAATTAGTTTTTTTATTTATTTTTTTTTATTATTTTAAATTATTGTTATTTTTAAAATTTTGCTAACCAGGGTATTTAAAAATAAAATTAATTTTAATATATCTAGGGCTTTTTTAAAAGTTTTCTGGAAGCCTGGATTCGACCTTATTTTAGGTATATAAGGTCACCAAATGCCTGAAAATCCAATAAAACTGCAAAAGAAAGAGAAAATCGATCAATATTCGTGTAATTTACGTTATTTGGAGGTTAAAGATGGCCGATAACATCGAGTGAGGAACGTCACCAAAAAATATATTTATAAACAAGTCTCCTCCCAAATTTTGAAGAAAAATTATGATTCGGTTTTTTATTTACAGCACTTTAAAAATAAAAAGTGAACTTTTCCATTTTCCGAGTTTTCCAGGGAAAATTTTGGAAAACTAATGGCAGGAACGAATTCCTGAGGAAATTTTACTATAGTCACTCTTTTCTCATAATTTTTGAGCATATCTAGAAGGGGTGGGATAATAAAGAAGAATGGGCAGCTTAGAAAAGCTCAGTTTTGAGCTTTTTTCAAAAAGCGCCCGGGCGATTATTTCAAAATTCACTTTTTCTATTTCAGGTAAGTAGTAGTAGTAGTAATTTTTTTCTTGTCAAATTATATACATAATTGTTACAAGATTGAAATAAGTTAATACAAAATTTAAAGTATAAACATAAAAATTATTTAAAGAACATGTTTTGATTTTAAAGTAAAATTACATATGAACTTAAAATTAGAAAAAATTCTTCAGATCTAATTCTTGTATTTTCTTCAATTTTCTATTATTTTGAATTTCTTTACTTTTTTAATTTTTCTGTTTTCAATATCTGTTAACAAATATCACTAACAATTACATATGCTGGCACATCACTGCACTATCTATTTTAATTTTTTCTCAAGGAATTCCTATTAAACCGAAATTCCTTTTTCTATTTTAATGGGTTGAGGATGTGACAGCCTGTTTGCAATCGCTAGTGGCTGTTTTCATGATATATCTGTTTATATTGTTGTCATTTACTGTTTTAAATTGCTGTTCGCTTACAAATTCACTTCTTTTCATTGTAAATGATGTGATGAGAAATTTATAAGTTACTTACTCTGTTTTCATTTCTTCTTAATGTAAATTGCCATTTTCCCCTTTACTATTCAAAATAAATTTTTGGGATTTCTCCCTATTTTTTTTCTTCACTATTCAATATATTTTAAGCAAAAAACGGCATTTTCATCAAGTCTATTTTTATTACTGTTTTCATTACCTATTATTATTTTAATTGTTTGTATATTTTAAACTCTTGTGTTATAAATGCTATTTGATCTATACAAGCCACATTTCTAACCTAACTTTTTCTCAACTTTTTTCTTTTTTTTAATCTTGATTTAATTTTTATGCTGGAGTTTTTCTTTTATTTTCATTTATTTAATAAGTTTTATTTTGACACTTATGACCGATTTTTCTGGTATTTTTTAAACTTTTTCTGTAAATAATAACTATATTTTTCACGGAGCTATTTTATAACGTGACTAAGCGCTTTCGCGCCCATACCCTCCTTTTCAGTTCAGGTAAGTGTATATTAAAAGAATTCTTTGAAATCTCGACACCGCAGCGTATCTCAGGTTGGCACTCATTCAGGGTAACCGTGATCTGGTTATTTTTTCATCGGTGTTAAATTAAATTCCTTAACTTGATAATAAAAAGAAAATAGATTTTAAATAAATCCCGCCTATTAAAAGATCCACTAGTTTTTTTTTATTTTAAATTTATTACTAGGAAAATTTAAAATTTTAATTTCTTAATTTTTTAAATTCCCTAGATCTTTTTACAATACTAAAGTCACCATTTTGGTTCTGTCAATTTAAAGATCTACAAAGTTCTGCTGTAGACGATGCAAAAAGATCGCTTAATAATCAACCAATTCCGCGAAAAGAAAAATATGCAACAGAACTTTTAGTTTTATAAAATATGCTTGGTTAAAATTAGATCAACGAATCATAACAAGATCAAAATTTTTGGAACTGACAAACCCATTCAAAGGTGATATATTAGCAAAACTGAAGGACTGACAAGATAAGCCGTTCGATATATTAACCTTCAAAGTTAATTATGAACCAATAGTTGTTGATAACAGATTTGATCCAGAATTCCAAATAGATCCAGATGAATCGCAAACCAATAGAATTTAGGAGAATATAGCGTATTTTTACCGTTATACAAGCACAGAAAGGGCAACACAAAATGCGATACTGTTAGCAAAAAAGCAAGAAAGATTGGGTGATGCGAACGCAGTAGCAACTGCATCACAATTGGCATCAACTACAGCAGATGATATCCAACCGAATTGACAAAGTCAGGCAAGAAGAAGGCCACAAGAAAGGCGTTTAGGTCATGCTTCTTAAAGAAAATCTCTTAGAACAAGGTCGCAGACCGGAGCAGCATCAAATTCTCGTAACTAAAGGCTACTTGAAACTGACAGTGAAGACTCTGCTGAAGAAGGACATGATCAACAACCAACAATTATTCCTTGGGAAGTGAATATAAATGATAATGATTCAAGAGGTACAGACAACGACAGAAACATTTTAGGTAACATTAATAGTGGTTTTGAAGACGAAAGTGAAGATTCACCTGATGCTGTATATGAAAGGCCGCACAGTGTGCCGAATCAATCAAAAATCTACTGACTCCATAAAATTTTATTTTTTCACCCATTTATTTTTTTAAATCCTTCGTATATTATCCTACTCTTATGGAAACCTGCTACTTTTACAAATTTTTACAATTTAAATTCACCCCTTCTATTCACAGGGTTACTAAGTTTATTTGCAATTAAAAAAACCTTGTTTATGAACACTATTGCCTTTTTCCTGAATCAAAGAGTAAAAATTTTTAAAAAGTAGCAGGTTTCCATAATAGTAGGTTAGTATACGAAGAATTTAAAAATATAAGTGGGTCAAAAAATTAAATTCTAAGAAGTTAGCAGATTTTTGATTGAAACAGCACACTGTGGGCCGTCTTTAATGAGGAATTCACCAACTAACATAAGGCCTATGGTTCGTCAACAGCCTACCATCCACCGAGTTTCATTAACAAGGCTAAGAGAGTCAGAGAATCAACCTGAAATGTTACGAGCATTAACCCAAGATAATATTAGAATGAGAATGTATACTGATGATGATCATTTCGCTTTGAGACTGTCAGCCATGAAAGAGCAACCTAGTTACCAAATTCATAAATCATCACATAGAGATTCTTTTCCTCTAGACGGTTTAATTGATTTAACGTTAGATAATAGCGATAATGAAATGGCTTTAGAGACAACAAGTAAAGTAACAATAAATGATAACAAGGCCACATATTTAAAGATTTTAGGTCTAAAATTAAGAAAATTTTCGTTTATGGTTGTGGTCAAGACGGAGTAATTCAACCTAAATGTGAAATGTATAAAGTATCCACTCAAGAAAACTGAAGACCCCACTTAAGCGACAATTGGACATCTCTTTTTCAAATCTACATCCTGATGTTTTAAGAAGTATAAATAGATACCAGTTTACAAGTTTTAAGGAACTGTCCATTGTATGGAAACAACAAGAACTAAAAAATGTTTATATACATGAGTATAAGGCACCTCCAGTGAAAAACAATAAAAAATATAATAGTAACGATGCAGAACGTTATGCAGCAGTGCAACACACTCAAAAAATAGCAGCAGCGGCTTTGCCTAGCAATAAGCCGAATAATACGTACCCAAAACCTAATAATAAACCAGGCAATAGTACTTATAATAATACGGCACAAATAAATACTAATAATAACATACAAAAAGAAATAAAGCAGAATAATTCTACTAATAAACCTAAACAAGCAAATACTATATGTATTAATAGTCAAAATAAGCAAGAGTCAGGCAACACTAATAAAAATAAAGAAAATTCTTCTATTCAAAATAATACGGCAAATAAGTCTGAGACAATCAGTTATAAATGTAAGAAACAGGGCCTCATATTTAAAGATTGTAGGTCTGAAATTAAGAAAATTTTCTGTAAGTGTGAAAAGTGTAAAGTACCAAATCCGGAAAAACAGGAGGGGGGCCAACATTAAATATCTCTGAGTTGACCCCAGCCAGAAATTTTAAGCTAAGTTAAGAAAAAACATGTAAATATAAAATCGAATAAGGCAAATTTAAATGTAGATAAGACAGAAGATTTTTATAAAAATAATAATCCAGAAAATATTCTAGAAAAACCTGATAAAAATACTTCTGCTGAAGTAAATAATATTATAAATTCTTTAAAAATGAGTTAAAAAATCAGGCAAAATCAGTTCGGGGTCAATTGGGCATTATATCATCAAACATTTTCAATCTTGAGGCAAAAGTTCGGCAAATAAATTCAAAAATTAATGAAAATGATGATTTTATTAATCATACGGTAAAATAAGGTAATTCTGAAGTTAATTTGGATCGTAATAATACCTTGGTAACCGAGCGGGTTAGTTCGGAAAATAATAATTTTTTTGAAAATATGAATTCAGGAATTCTTGGTAATTCAAAAATCAATTCCCTTCTTTGTATGCTGACCGAAGTGACACCTTATGTTCTGACGATAACGTGTTATCTAATAACGCAATAGATACACGTTATTATATCGATTTAGACATTATCGGACGCCTGTAAGAGCCTTAATTGACACTGGGTCAACTAGGTAATACGTAGGTAAAAAGTTAGAGGGAGTTCTTGCTAAAGCCTTTTATCCTGTAAGAACATCTGGTCGAAGAGCTAGTTAATAGGTTAGTTGAGAAACCAGGGAAGTAGTTGAATATTACTAATCAAGCTGAACTTGTCATTGAGTGGGAGGACCCTAAACCTGTATGGCAAAATCCAAAAAGATATTCACCAGCTGTTTTGGTGGCTATACAAAAGGAAGTCGACAAATTATTAGAAAAGAATATCATAGAACCGGCTCAAAGTCCATGGTGTAGTCCTCCTGTTCTAGCTCTAAAGACAGATGGCTCTGGTTTTCGTTTCTGTATTGACTATCGTTACTTAAACTCCGTGACGCGCAAGCGCGTACATCCAATTACCAATATTGACTCGATTCTTGATAAACCGCGCAACGCACGGTACATAATTAAATTAGGTATGTCCCTTGCCTTTTATATTAATAAATTGTCTGGCGCTCAATATTATTACGGCAAATCTTGTAAATATTTAATTTTTGATTATTAATAAATTTTATCATTTTTTTTTACATTTTTTAAGGACGCTCTGGCCAATGAATTCCCCAAATAAGACATATACAAGTTGTTAGAGAAAAGCCTCAGGAATCGAATGGTATGGGTCTTATAGTCGATTGTTGTGCAAAATTTTGAGATATAAGGGTAAAAAGATAAATAAATTTTACATTAGTCTTATGGGGAGAATTCAGGAAGTTGTTTTTTTTTACCATCAAATTGCGAATTCTCGAATGCAGATAGTGATAAATTGAAAGTTCAAAGCTTAAAGAATTTATTGGTACTTTCCAAATATGAGGTATACGTGGGAAATTTCGTGTAATTAAACGAAGAAAATTTTATAACGGGGTTTTAGCAGCAAGGACGCCATAGTGTTTGTTTATTATACAAAGCGCGCGCACTAAGGTTATAGTGAATAAAATCACAAATTGAATACTATTCTTAAATTTGTAGTTTCATATTTATTAAATAAGTAATAATTTATTATTTTAAAATAAATTTTTTTGCATACAATAATTTGTAAACTACATTTAATAAAAAATATTAATATTTACTTGATAAATATATACACGGATGTTTAAATTTGAGTTTTGAATTTGTTCTTTTTGCAGAAGTACTGCGTGATTGAAAAGTAATAACACATTAAATGTAAATTAGTAAAATTAAGAAATATTTACCATTAAATTTGTAAATATTATTTAAAAAATTAATTTTTTGAATTTATAAAGTATTATTTGTATCATTTTAATAGTTAAATGTGTATTATTGTTTTTATCACTCAACGACTTGGGATTCAAGGCCAGAGCGACGTTAAAATAAAATTTTAGTATTTATTTCTGGAAACCCGTACCATCACAATGGCGCCCAACGTGGGATGGATAATAATTAATAATTAATAACCGGAGCATGTTGCGCACTGCCTGTTTCGTATGGGTGCAGATTATGCAATTCCGGTCGTGCTTTTGGCCGTCGGACCTGAAGATGCCGGATGTTCTTAGTATGCGCACGCCATTCTTCACCTCTCTATCTCTCTTTTGATACTGTCCATTCTCTCATTATTTACAGTAATTAAGTATGAAATATATATAAATGAAACAATAATAATAATGATGATTTAATTTAATTTCATTTGAATGAATTATTAATATTTAATAATTTTAAATAAAATGACCCCGTCACAAAGTGAATTACGAATATATAAGATCAGTCCCCTACCTTGTGTGTTTCTATCTTATCTGAGTAAACTGTAACCATCTATGCTTACTAATTGATCGTCGATAACACCTGCCAGTTGTGTCTCCGCTACTCCCATAACATCAAAAGTGTGATCATTAACGAAAAAGTTTCAAAAAGCATTAGTCAAATTAGATTTTTTGCAACCAAAGATCCTTAATTTTGATTCCATAATTTCTCTCTATAAATATTTAAATTAGTTTAAAATAACAAAAAAGTAAAAATTTACTGTAAAATTGCTTCAAAACACAATTCTACATTTCTTTATGTACAAAAAAATACAGACCTAAATCCATATATTCACACATATATCATACATTACTATGAATTTAAGGTAGTCAGTGAAAAGGTGCTTGAAATAGTCTGATATTGTTTTTTTTTTGCAAAAAGACACCCTGAAGCTAGATAACATTTATATACGTTCTGTAGTATATGCTCAATTTAGAAAATGGTATATAGAAAAATGAGATGGATGACACATATATTTGTCTTCAAAGTGAGCTAAGTTGCTTTATTATTTTTTTAACAAAAAAAAGTTATATATATATTTACTTTTTATACAAAAAAAATGATGTACTTTTTAAAGTGATTGATGTCATTTTTTTTATTATATTTTACTTGCAGGACGTAAAAGTCGTATATATAGTAATGTTAAAATGAATATTTTAAATGTAGGTTAAATTATTTTAAGTATTTTTTTTATCTAATAAATTTTGGTATTTGGAAAAAAAAGGATAATTTAAATCAAATCGTAATTTTTTTAGTAAATATAAATTGAGTCAGTACTTTGATATAGTTTAGTACTACTCATGATAAAAAAATAAAATTTAATGAAAAATAAATTCAATTACCTTATAAACTTCTTTCAGAATAATTTATTTTTGTAATTATTTTTATTTGGAATTCTGACTTTATTAAATTTATTTGACGAAGATTATAAATACTTTGCAGAAATTCGTGAGCAGTTAAGGGTTGTGCACCATCATGTATGAATTTTTCCGATAAATATGAATGTTTTGTACAACAGAAATAACTTTATCAGTAAACTTTTTAATTACTTTTAATCTCGCAAGCGAAATGCGTTTACGGGTTTATATAAGCATTGGCAGTGATCAAACTTGCATCCTAATATTTATATGGTATATTAAGCATATAGTAAAGCAAATTAAGCATATTCATATGTATAATAAATAATTTTAATTTGTTTGCGAAATATTTTGATGCCACTAAAATTTACAGTTACAGTATAAAAATCGGATTCTTGCATCATGAGGATGCGTCTACTTGGATAACGTTCGGCATATAGCGGGGCAGCCTCTCGGTAACATCCTCTTGCTTCTCCCAAAATCATCAAAATATTAACTATTTCTTGAGGAGAATAGTCATTTTGTTATTGTTAATGAGGAATCATAGTGTGCCATACTACTGAATAACAACTTGAACTTAATGACTCTAACCGGAATAACTTTTTAATGTCTAAAAAAAAAAATTTAAGCAATTAAATAAAAAATATAGTAACTACTAATAAATATTTATTTTTATACAAAGCTTCGAAAACTCCCAAATGGTTTAAGAGGGCACAATAATCTTATGAAAATTTTAAAAATAGTTTAAAAATATAAAACTCTTAATTTTACGATATCGAAAAAAGATGTTTTTTTAGCATATTTTATTGAGTAAAAACAGAAAGAATTTCAAAAAATCATTAATTTAACTCGTAATTTCTTCTTATAACTATTGATATATCTATAACTTAAAAAAATTTGCATCTTAAAATAAAAAATTATTTTAAAATTATAACTAATACATAGCTAAATAAATAGAAAAACTTCAAAAAACTATAAATGGGTCTATTTTGGGTAATTTTGCACCTAGAGGTTACTCTGCAAGAATTGTACCTTTCAGATGTTTTTAAAACTAGCCAATTGCTGGTCTTATTCGAGGTATAATGTTATTAATTTAATTATTTCAACTTTATCAAATGCAAGCTTAAATAATTTTGAACTAAAACTTGTTTTAACATTAAGTAATTTTTATTTTAAATTAAAAATTTTATAAACTCTTATGTGTAAAAAATATTCTTATATAAATATTTTATCTAATAGTATTATCGAATTCACATAAATTATCTTCTTCAGTAACTAAATTCAATATAGTTTTTTCATATATACTTATACAAGATAAAAAAAAATGTACCCGAATACGTTAAAAAAAAAAGTATCGGACTTTATCTAACGTGATAATATAGTCTCTAGGCTAAATGACGGTATATATATAGAAGAAAATGGTAAAACAATATATGTACGTACAGAACATTATTTTTATGGATTTTTTTATAAAATTGAATTTTTATTCAAAACATACAAGGTAACCTTAAATGTAGTTTTTTAAAATTCAGGAGTTCAGAATTCGATTTTTAAATTAGAATTATTTCAGGAGAACCCTGGGGAAAAAATAACAGCTCTGGGCACCGAGATAAATTTCTGGGAGCAGCTTTTTTATCACCGGATAAAAATTTCTGGAATTTGGAACTCAATTTTCGTATTCTTCGGGAAATTTTATTGAATAATGCCTTTTTAAGAAATTTATGAAAGGCTGGGAAAAAAATGACAATCTTTTAAAATTATTACTTTTTTCTTTCCTTTCTTTTTGTAAAAATTTTCATCCAGTGACAGAAAACTTGATACTAGAAATTCTGTTGCTTTTATGTTATTTTTCTACCTGAGAAATAAATAAATACTTTTTTTTTGCTAAAATTATTTCTTATTACTAGCTTGCTTTGCTTAAAATTTTAAGCAATTGCTTGAATTTTCAAAAGGACCGAAATTCGCTTAAAATTAAAGAATTTTTGTAGTTATATTGGTTATAAATAAATTATTTCGGGCAAATATGTTTAAAAAATTTTTTTTTGAGTAATATGAATTTTAATTTAAGTCTTCTGAAAATAAAATCAGAAGAGTATCCTAAAAATTAAATACTCTTGAAATTTCAAGCAAAGCAACTTAACCGTGTATTTTTTCCTTAAAAATATTATTATTTCTATTAAATTAGAACTTATAAAAAACATCTTAAATAATAATACATCTATTTTTCAATTATAAATTTTTTTTTTAAATTAATTATGTATACGTCATTAAATGAAAAACTTTTATTTCATGTCAAATAAAAGTAGATCAAACCATGCAGCAACGCAAGAAAACTACATGTTTCAAAAGTACTTATATTCTTGAATCTTTGAAAATCCTCTTACACACTCAATCAGACTTGAAAATGTAATTTAAATTTATCAAGAAATTTTCTTAGCTACGAAATTACTAAGTAAGTTTTTAGTACGACAAACGATGACGCAAATTCATGGTAGACTAAGTGATTCAAAAATAAAACTAAGTATACGTGTGTTATATATTAGGATGTATCTTATTGTTTATTAGTTTTTTTTTTTCAGTTTTATTTAGTAGGCAAGCCATAAGAATTAGGGTGACTTTTTTGAATGGGCTATTTGCCACCGAGATAACGAAATTCTAGACTTTTAGCCAAGGCTTCATTGTACGAACGGAAAACCTGCTGGTTTCGGAAAGTCATATAGTTTAAAATTTCCTATATCTTCTCATAGTCAAGGTACCAGCAATGTTAAATGCATCCAAAAACCTTATCTGCATGGAAATGAATCCATGTCAGGAAAACGTATGCATTTTTTATCCCTAAAAACGATTTCGAAGGTTTTATCCATTTTCTGATAGCCAGTTTTGAGTAATAAACGCAATATCATAAAAAATCGACACAAACTTTGCAAGATAAGTAAATTCTTGAAAAAAATTTGTTGATTAAGCCTATTTTTGGTACCCGACTTAGGTTTTCGGAGTGGCTGATCACGATTTTGAAGACAGATTTTTAAAAATCAAAATGGTGGTATTTTAACCTCAAAATTGGCGATGATCTAGTAACTTTTTGGGTCCTTGTATTACGAATCTGTACCTAGTAGTACGGTACCAAAAATAGGCTCAATCAGCAATTGTTTTCAAGAATTTACCTATGTGGCAAATTTTTTGTCGATTTTTTATGAAATAGCGTTCATGACTCAAACTGGCCATCGGAAAATGGATAAAACCTTCAAAATCTTTTTTACTGACCAAAAATACATACGTTTCACTGAGGAGGACCCATATTTCCATGATCGTAGAATTTTTGGATGCATTTAACATTGCTGGCGCCTTGACTATCACAGAGATTATCCAATTTGTAACTAAAATATAGCTAGATGTTCATTAAATTTCAGGTAATTTAATTTTTTTTTCTTGATGTAATTTAATTTCAGTCTTGAAATTTTAAAATTGCTGAATATATATACAACATGATTCAACCTGCTATACTTTATATTTTTATATATAAATATGCGAATTTTTATTTTTTTTTATTTTTTTATCCTTTTACACCCGTTGCGTTATACTGTTGCTACTCGTTGGCTTCTTTTATTTCATCTCAACGGACTCGCGTCCTCTCGTTGAAAACATTAATCTTGTTCCACATTTTTTTTCTTTCTTTATAAAAGTATATACGTAGACAAAACTAGGATTCAACTTTTTTCAGTCTCTACAATGATGAAACTTGTTATTTTTTTTAACGTACTGCAAAATCGTTTACGGTCAAAATGTGTATAATAAATTAGCATTCATTGTTAAGTTAATTTTCCATATAATATATAATTATGGAATCCGGTTTATGCATGTAGCATTTACACTCACATTTATCATTAACTGAAAAATTCGCACCAGAAAGATAGATACAAAGGTTGTTTCGCTCAGCGCACAGTCAACTGTCAAGTGTGTGACAGGTAATGTGCCAAAATAAAGGCACACACCTAATTAGGATTGTTTGGATCCCTAAATCACCCCAGGATGTGTGGGTGTTTAAAGACCCTGTGATACGCAAAAATATATTTTGGCTATCTTAAATATAAATAAGCCCAAAATATTTTATTAAATAGTAAAATTCATATCGGCTGTCCTAAATATTGATTAATCCAAAAATTTCATTCACCAAATTTCAATTCAATATTTTTCGTATTATAATTTTTGTTTTCCTTTGGATATCATATCAAATGGTTAAATATTTGAGCTAAAAAATTTTAACCACTAATTTAATACTGTTTATTATAAATACTTTTTAATTAATAAAAAAATACACACAGACACTTGTATAAATTCAACAAAAAAAAATACATGTGAAAATTGAAGATAATATTTATAATGTGAACTTGATACGAACGATTTTTAGGTTTTAAATGAAAAATATTTACAATAAAATTTCTCCTCATAAAGTACCCTTTATTAATCAGGGTTCTTTTGAATCAAAGTCAGGTCTTTTGAAAACTTGACAATGAACATAATAGAATATAATAGAGGATTTTCTTTTTTAATCGTTTTATACCTATACATAGAAAATTTTTATCTCAATATTGAAAATTTGTGAATTCTTATATAATTAAATTTTTAATCAGGTTTATTAGATTTAATAAATATTAATTAATTTTTTAGAATTTTATATCAAATTTTATATAAAAATTATTTTTATAAATATTTTTAAGTAAACAACGAAATCCTTTACTGATACATTTCAATGTATCGTCTTAGTTTGAATTTGAATAAAAGAATAAATATACGATATATGTTCAAGTCCAGGTAATTTCACCGTATTTTTATAAATTTTTCTTTTTTTATTTTCTATTTGGCCTATTTTAAATTTTTGATTTTTACAAGAAACTGTTAATTTGAAAATAGGTTTAGCTCTTTTTGGTGATTTTACTGATAAAAATTAATTATGACAATCATGACTTCAATGACTTGGAGCAACACAATATTTTTAACCTTTTTTAGCTAAAATTACATGGACAAATAGAAAAAATTATCAATACAAATATTTAAAAAAATTTTTTCAGTATCTTAAAATTTGGAATCTACTTATTTCACTTCAGATATTCAAATATTGACCTTTATAAGCTTTATTTGTAATATTTCAAAAGCTAAACGAATGTGGCAAACATTTTTTCACAATAATACATAAAACAGTCAAGCAGACTTCATCGGAGCCAAAATTTTAATTTATTATTGTAATCAGTTGTTTTAGTTACAATTTTACTTGTTTTATCATAATTTTGAAATACGCTGGACATTATTGATAATTAAATATTTTAATGAAAAAACGATATAATTCAGCTAATAATAATAATTTTTTATTTATTTAATTTAATATTATTATTATTACCTGAAATATATCGTTTTTTCATTAAAATATTTAATAGTCTTATTTTATTTGAATATTTATATCTAAAATTAAAAAAAATCAAATTATCCAACTTTGATGACTTTTTTAGCGACCTTTTTTTTTATTAATTACCCTAATTAAAAAAAATGAATTACAGTTTAGAAAGATAAACAGTTGTTACAAAAATTAATGGATTTAGCCATATACACATATATCTTTTAGATTTAAAATATATGCAAAATAAAGGATTCATTTCTAAGAAAAGACATGGGATTGTATATATTGAGATGTGCTTTTATAAGAAGCTGTGTGAAATATAAGAGCTTTGACCATGGCTTCGTATGTAAATATGCTTTGTGACAACTTACCAAAGTTTTCGCTTTCATACACATAAGCTTATAACGTATATAGAAAATTCTTTACTATGATATATTTTTCTTTTTATTTTTCTTTTTTCTTATTACATTATTGATATTTATTTTTTTTTTTTTTTTTTTTTTCCTTTACTTTTAACATTTTTTCCTACTTTTTTTCAAAAAATAAGTAAGTAAATAAATAATTTTACCTTACAAGACTTACAAAAACTAATTAGTTATGAAAATTTAATAAATTAGCGTTGTTTAAGAAATTTTTATCTTAAAATATCAAATTTCATTGCCTGCGTTACTTTGTAAAAAAAATGTAATTTTAATTTACTGGGTACGCTAGCTAAGCAGACTTATTTTTTAATTTAAATTTAATTTAAATAGTATATTATATTACTAGTGTATAAAATTTATGGAAATATGTCCATAAGTGGTTGTTTTTATCAAGGAAACTAGAACATTTGTGCAGATTTTCTAGATTTTTTTTAATATTCTTCACAATTATTTTAATATTAAATTAAAACTCATTTTTAACTCACCAAGCTTCAGTAACAAACGTCTAAAAAATATTTTCATAATAAATCCATTTCCATAAAAAATCTCGATTTATTTCATCAGGCACAAATTCTGAACCAACTGCCAGTAAACAACACACATACACAATACATTTATTAATTTAAAGTGTACAATATTTTTTTACACGCACTTAAGCACTTTCATTTTAACCCTTTTTAGAAAAAAGAAAAAATTGAATCCTTTTTTTCGTCCTTTTTATTAATCGATTAACGTTTGTACATACAACACAGAAAGCTTAACAAGTTATACATACTAGATGAACTATAAAGAGAAGCATCTTAACCGTATTTAAATTCATTTTCTCTAACGAAGAGCTTAGTTAAATTAACCACGTTGAAAATTCGGCTCCATGCACATGTTCATCAAGTCGGTACAAGATCATCGATTATAATTAACGATTTTTTTTAAATATGTATTCAGCTTTTTCTTTTTTAAAACACTGTACATTGGCGACTGATACCTAAATACACTTTTTTTTATAATGAATGTATGCAAATATTTTTTCCAATATGCATTGTGCACTGTTTTTTAAAAATAATTTCTAGTTTTTGAATACTGAGTGCTTCGAAGCGAAAATCTAATCATCTGTTTTTTACAATTATAATTATTATTGTTATTACCGATATTATTATTGTTATTATTATAATTAAGGTATTTGCGAAATTGTTAGCGTATTGACCAGTAACACGTGTGCGCTCGCGCGTAAATGTCGGCAGAGTTTTGAACAGAGAAAGAGGATGGACAGGAAGAGGCGTGGGTTGCTCTTGTTTGTTTATTAATGATTTCGTTGTACTTTTCAAGACGAATTAAAGATTAAGAATTTATTTTTTTTTAACAAATTTTTTTTAAATTATATTAAAGTTTTTACACTCAATTTGAATATTTTGCGAAATGTGTAATACACTGAAAAAAAAATCCAGTTGACGCAACTGAAATTTTCTGGTTGATATTTCAGGAATTCTGGTTTCCACTACTGGAATTCTGTTTATAGCAGCTAGAATTTTAATTTTCTTTCAAGTGACTGCAAAAGACATAATACCTAAAGAAAATTTTTGTTTAAGTCTTATCATGCCGCGGTGGTACCGAATTTAAGTTAGTGAAAATAATTTGTTTTTTAAGTTTCATGCCGTTTGAAATCGTTTAAAGGAAACAAAATTTCGTTTGCCATAACCGAAAGACCAGTTGCCGCAACCAGATTTTTTTTGTAAACGTAGTTTACATCTGTAGCACAAAAGAAAATAAATTAAAAATAATTCGATCCAAATTTTAATGTGATTTTTTGGATTGAAAAATTTTGAATGAAAACTGCTTCCGTATAGATAAAATATTATATTTCTAAGTATACCTATTAGTTTAAATAGTTCAAATAAAACTTTATCTTTAACACAATAAATTTATCCTTTTGACAAACAGTTTTCCTTTTAATAAAATTCAATTCACATGCAAAATTTAATATTTTCATAAAAACTAAATTAAATAAAATTAAATTACAAAAAAAAAATTTATTCACTAAATAAAAAATTTATTTGAATTTAAAATTTACGTACGTGCTGATTTTAAAATCAAATTTTTTCCATAAATAAAAAATAGATATATATGTACACCCGACTTAAAAATATTCAAAATTTTTCTCATAAAATTTAGAATACTAAAAAAAAGTAGTATAATTTTAAAAATTTGTATATGACGTTTTAAAAAAAAGTTTTTGTTAAATATTAATAAAAAACAATTTTTGAAGCTTTTGAATAAAAATAAAAAAAAAAATAATAAAATTCATAAAAATAAATCTTAAAAAAATATAAAATTATAATACGTACGTAATTTAAGTAAAAAAAATAATCTAGTAAAAGTTTTCTTACATCGAGCAATGGAATTTTCATGAATAAAATTAAGAGCTTAAAAACTGTCGCTTTTAGTTTTCTCTTAAATTAAACAATATTTTTCCATCCATTTAACACACAACATAATTTCATTTTAGAAATTGCACACATTTACATTTTATATATACATATAGTTTGTTTCTTTCCAATTAAAAGGTAAATCCTTAGTGCAGTTTAAATTTAACGGAAAATGTACATTGCAATCCCATAAAAAAAGATAGAGAAAAAAAAACCAAATAAATATTTTAAAAAAATTTTTTTATATTAAATCTCATTTTTTATTTATATATTTCACTCTGCAAAATTTAAATAAATATAAAATTATTTTAAAAAACTTTTTATGAATGAAAATTTTAAATTAAAATATACTGTAATAAAAGTACAAAAATATGTGATAACGCTTTGGTATTTAAAAAAAAAGGCACATAAAGTCAACAAGATCGTCATTAGAACTGCAATAAATTCTCGCACCGCGAATTTTATGATAAAGTAAAATACCCAACTGAATGAGAAGTCCAATGGGCACGCGGTATAGCGTAACGTGTTGTTGTTTTGAATTGACGCTATATATAGTTTTGCGTATGTATTATACTTTTTACCATATTTTATATTATATTATGAGGAGTGTCCTTCCGGGTCAATATACATGCATATAAAAGTACACAAACTCATTTATGTATATTAGAATGGAACAAATAATAATAATTGCTTAATTTTTGCATGCTTGTGTTTTTAGGATTCTGAAAATTTCAGAACAATTTAGTGTTTTTTGAAGATAAAAATGAGGTCTGGAATTTAATTAGAAACTGAGCATTTAAAAATTAATTGGAATTCTATACCCAAAAAAGTCTCATATTCTTAGAATTGTAAATTTTTTACCTATTATTAACAAATGAAAGAAAACTTCGTAGATCGCCCGAAACCGTTCGTGGCCTACTAAAATTTTTTCCTCGTTTTTTCCTAAATTCATAGCCGATATCGCGTATCCTGCAAAAATTATTTCTTTTGCAAGATAACTTTTAACCATTGTGCAAGAAAACAGCTGTTTCTTATTGTAAATATAAAAATTGTTTGGCACTTTACCATTTTATCACAAATTTACGCTAAAATTTTTCTCGCAAGTAAAATGATTTCTGAAAATTATATAAGCAGTACAATGCGAATTTAATTTAATTTAGAGATTTAAGTTTGGTTTTTCCAATATGAAAGCTCCAGATCTATAAGATCCAACAAAAAACTAAGGTTTGGGTTCTGAGAAAAATTTTACCCGTAGTAGGCATCATAAACATAAACCTATATAAACTGTCGCCTATATTAAGATTTTTAAAAAGTCTAAAATATTATACAAGTTCCAGGCTAATATATAAAAATATAATGTACATAAATAAATATAGTTAATATAGAGCAGGTTCCATATTATAATTGTTAAAGTAAATTATACAAAAGAGAGAAGTAGTTGATAGAACAGGATCATGTTATGTTTAACGAGGTACCGGAAGTATAAATGTAGGTACACATATTGTTTATGAAATCACGTGATTATGTAAATTAATGTAAAATATTTAAACATAAAAAAATTAATGTTATTTGCACAAAAGTTTTTTATATTATTTTTTATTTCTTTATGCAAAATTGCAATTTAATACTTTTTTAATATTATTCATGTACCTTTAATTAGTACTATTAAAAATATAAAAAATAATCTCATACACGGAAAATATTTTTGAATTTTTTACCTGCTCAAAAATATTTCTAATAATTTTTCAAAGATAGTTTAGAATCATAGAGCGAAGCTCTAATTTATACCAAAATATCGGACATCTAAATGAATTGCATAATTTTATTTCTAAAGTGTCGTGTAACTCAAAAGATTTGCTTCACTTTGTCCATTTTAAACGGCAGGTAGTATACTTTTAAAGAAATTAAAAATTACTTTTTGATAACAATGTTATGATTTTTTCGATTTTAATTTACTTTGGCGGTTTTATTATTATAAAGCCCATTTTCACCATATTTATAAGACACTTTTTTTGCAAAATTTTATTTTCAACCTTAAATGAGTATGGCTAAAAAATTCACCTATATCACTTGCGACATTTGACGTTTTAGTGAAAATAAAAATTTTATTTATTTAATTTATATAAATTTATTAATCAATTATTTCATTTTAAAAAATGAAAAAATTGCATACTCACAAATAAAATTTAGTTAATAATTTGCAAGAAATAAGAGGAAATTTAAAATATTACGAGTACAAGCATGCATAGAAACTTTAGTATTATAAATGTGCAAGCTCTCTAATATGAATCTATAGATTATGTAACAAGTGAACAAGATTGCAAAACTGTTAGAAAAGGGTTGACAGTGAAATTCGTTTAAAATTTATGTTAATGCATACAAAATGTTAGACGAACGCATATAAGAAGGCGCACGTGCATATGACGACACGTGGCCACAAGAGATGTTTGGATAATGTGAAATCACTATGCATTAACAAATTCATCTATGTGTATGAAAATTAAAACGTATATAAATAAAAGAAATAAATTCTTTAATTTTAAACAAATTTATTAATAAACAGGATTTTTAGAAATTATTGTTTCGATATAAATTTAGTTTTTAAATAGTGTTTTTTATTTAAAATTAAAGCAAAAAATTGTGCCCCTTATATTTTCGCAGAAAAATATTACATTACGAACCATAGTTTGAAAAATAAAGGATTGCCCAGATCTTTGTTGCAAGGCAGTAAATTTTCACTATAGACTAACGCTCGTGCATACAATTGCATATATTTTGTCCCTTGGTTCACTTTCATACTCTCTTTCTGGACGCTTGTAAGAAAAATGTATAACAGGGCATCTATATTAATAAAAATAATTAAATATTTTATGCAGTTTGAAAAAAATAATAAAAAAATTATTTGAGCACTTATTAGCAAAACTGGCCAAAAAGTTTTAATTCCGTATTGCATGAAAAATTTTACTATAAAACCTCTTTTAACCTTTTCTAACCCATTGTATATTTTAATGTAGGTACATTGGGTAACAAAATATTTTTTATTGTTTCTCGGTTTATATTTAAGATAAAATGTTAAGTACTGTTTAAGATCTGAAATTTCCCTGGCACGGTGGTGCCATTTATTAAAATTCCTTAAATGTGAAAAATGAATAAAATTTGTTGGATTTTTTTTGCATAAAATATGCAATTTTATGCAAAATAAAACATTTTCAAACCTTTTTTGGATCATTTCCGGCTAATCAAAATATTCAGCTTTCTTTGAAAGGGTTAAAGGAAATTTTGGAAATGTCTGATAAGGTCTGAAATGTCTTTGATAAGGTCAACAAATCAGTTGACGAAACGTCGCTTTAACAACAGCAATAATAAAAATTTTTGTAAACTATACATAAATTTTTATCATTTTATTCCATTTGGTCAATAAATTCAAAAAATATTCTATAAATATGAATAAAGTTGTAATCGTGCATAATTTACTAATTATTTGTGAATTTTTCATATGCCCAGTATTGGTCAATAACAATAAATTAATTTCTTCACAAATAAAATAAATGAAGTTGCAATTTTTTAATTTTTATACAAAATATTATTTTCAATCTCCGAAATTTCCTTAAAAAAAGGTTCCTTACTAAAATTTTCAAGCAATCCAAAAATAAAGTCAGATTTTTACGCTTTGACAGAAAAAGTCTGAAAGTATCCAGTTTCGGAAAATTTAAAACTATGACAATTAGCAATTTTTTTTTATTATGACAATTAGATTTTTTCCAGCTTTCCACAAGTTCCTTCTAAAAAACTGATATCAGAATCGGCTTCAGCTGGGAATTTTATGAAATCATTTTTTAGCATTATTTGGCGTAAAAAAATTAAAGTCAAAATCAAAAAGTTAGATTAGAATTTTTGTAGATCTTTCAAAATAGAAAAAAACTGCCTTTGAACCTAGAATCCTTAACCCATTAGCGCCTAATCGACCATCCAGGGACAGTTGAATATTTTTATATGAAAAAGTGAATATTTTGAGCTAAAAACATCACTTAGTAGGTTTTTTGGGTGGCTCTTTTCATTTTTGAGGTCCATTTTCACCTACAACCCCTTGGTAAGGAGATATCAACCCCTAAAGTAGGGTAAAATTTACAAAATCTTTTGATATCTTTGCGTGATAAAAAACTTACTAGACATTAAAATTGATTTTTTCAGTTTTAAAAAAGTTAAAAAATGAAAATATAAGTATTTACAGAGAGCTTACCTTATCTTGGGGGTAAATACGGAGGGTTGAAGGGGTGGATTTTACAAGTATTTGAAATTTAAAAATTTTTTCAATGCCTAGTAAGTTTTTATCACGTAAATAAACATGTCAAAAGATTTTGTATATTTCACCCCACCTTAGGGGTTGATACCTCCTTACCTAGGGGTTGTAGGTGAAAATGAACCTCAAAAATGAAAAGAGCGACCCAAAAAACCTACTAGGTGATGTTTCCAGTCCAAAATTTTCGAATTTTAAATACTTGTAAAATCCACCCCCTCAACCCTCCGTATTCACCCCCCAGATAAGGTAAGTTTTATATAATTACTTATATTTTCATTTTTTAACTTTTTTAAAGCCGAAAAAATCAAATTCAATATCTCGTAACTTTTTTATCACGTAAATAAAGATTTCAAAAGATTTTGTAAATTTTACCCTAGTTTAGGGGTTGATACCTCCTTACCAAGGGGTTGCAGGTGAAAATGGACCTCAAAAATGAAAAGAGCCACCCAAAAAACCTACTAGGTGATGTTTCCAGCCCAAAATTTTTAAATTTCAAATACTTGTAAAATCCACCCCCTCAATCCTCCGTATGCACCCCCCAGATAAGGTAAGTTTTCTGTAAATACTTATATTTTTATTTTTTAACTTTTTTGAAGTCGAAAAAATCATTTTCAATGCCTAGTTAGTTTTTTATCGCGTAAATAAACATTTTAAAAAATTCTGTAAATTTAACCCTACTTTAGGGGTTGATACCTCCTTACCTAGGGGTTGTAGGTGAAAATGGACCTCAAAAATGAAAAGAGCGACCCAAAAAACCTACTAGGTGACGTTTTTAGCTCAAAATATTCACTTTTGTATATAAAAATATTCAACTGTCCCTGGATGGTCGATTAGGCGCTAATGGGTTAACTCAATTGAACCTATTTTTTTAACATGGAAATCTAAAGGGTTCAACTGGTCATATTCAAGGGGGGGAGTCAAATAGGACTTTTAATAATTTCGATTTAGGGGCTTGAAATAATTTTGAATTAAGGCCTTAGAATAATTCAAATTTAGGGACTAAGAATTATAAATTACATATGTTCAGTAGAAATGGCTTTAAATTTTTTTTTCACCATCCTTTTGGGTCAGTTGTTTTTTGCTCTTTTTAGTTCGTTAATAGGATAAATCAGAATTCTACAGAGTATTTGAAATTATTGAGGGTTTACCTTATAATCAAAAAATTTCATAATATCCACAAAGAGTTAGTGAACACAATTGAAAATCTTTTGCGAAAATAGATACATCTTAAATATCAACTAAAAATTTATCTCTTCAAAGTGTGAGAAAACAATACTTAGAAAAAGAGGAGTAATAATAGAAGAAAATTTTAGAAGATAGAAAAATTTAAAAAATGTCATTATAATAAATAGCTTAAAATACAAAACATTAAATTTTGAAAAAGATATTTTCTTGTATGTAATGACGAGTATTGTTGCATGAGTATTTTCTATTCTGATACATACTAGTCTCTTCATTCTCTTTTATGTCTCGGATACATATTATAATGTGTATATTTTAATATACATAGAATATATGCTTATAATATTATATTGTGAAAAGGTAAAATACGAAACTGAGCGATAATATATTATATATATTATATATAGAACCAAAAATTTCTATAACATAGTATTATAAACAGAAATGTGCAGTAGGGGCATCAAGTGATGAAACTCTATCACAAGGGTGATTGTCTTCTTCAATGTTGATGTGCTTTCACGCTGCCAGTTGCATAATACCGCATAATGTACTTATATCGATTCAGTTATATAATATATTTAAGAGAATTTTCATTTTATTCAAATTTAAACAATTTTTTTTTTATATCTTAAACCAAAATTTTGCTTATTTTATTAAAAATTTAATTAAATCAATTTTTTTTAACGTTTTTTAAACCCCTTGAATTGGTTAAGGGTTAAAAATAGCGAGCGAAAATACCTACTGAATGACAATTTTAGCCCAAAATATTCATTTTTTCTTTTGTGCTATAAAAATCCACCCCATATCCTACTCAAGGGGTTGAAGATAATAAATTGAGATAAATTTATTTTTTTTGTCCCTCGTATAATACCATATTGAGTTTTTAATGCCATGAGATCTTTTTTGTGTTCACAGTATCAATTTAAACAACGTTTAAAAATTTTACAAAATTTACTCCACATTTAAGGATTGATATTACATTTTATAGATCTTGTGCGTAAAAGTGAACTTCAGAAGCGAAAAAACAGCCCCAATTACCTACTAGGTGACATTTTTAACTAAAAATTTTGATTTTTTATTAAAAAATATTCAAATGGCTTAAGTGCGTCGATTGAGCGTTAAAGGATTAAATTTTCAATATCGAAAATAAGCACGAAGCACGTATGGCAGCAAATAAATAAAAATATGGAATTTTAACATATTAAAATTTTGCGGTTGCATAAAATAAACTAATTAAAAATTTAAAAATTTTCTTTAAAAACGTTAAAATTTATTTTGAGGTACAAAGGAGGATGTAAAAATTAGTCAAAATCTAATGTAAACCGATTTGGCTGAAGTTTTTGTTATATGTAGGTCATAAGGTAGAAGCAATAGTCGGTAATTACGCTAGTAGAGTTCAGAACTTAAAGAATATATTTGCAGCCCTTGAAATTCAAGTCTAATAATTGTTTTTGATTCTAAAGGAAACATTATAAACGAGTTTGACAATATTTGACCATTCTGTACATAATAAACCCAGTTTCTCTAAAATCGATACGTTACGAATTATTGTAAAGCCCCAATCAGTTGAAAAAAATTAAAATAAACGTTTTGATGACTTATTTACCACAATGCTAGACTTTAATTTTTTTAATCTTTGAAAAACTGAATATGGAAACTACGAAATATTTTTTTCTTCAATAAATAAAAATTTTAAAAAACTAGAAAAATATCATTTATTAAATCAACTTTTGAAAAATTTAATTTGCCCATCTATTCAAACCTCATAAATATGGTAATTATTTCCACAGGGAAATGCATGGATAACTAAAGTTGATGCAAATAATTTTAACCTTGATTTGATAACAAAATATGATTTTTTTACGATTTCTAGTATCCCAACTATATGCACCAAAATGATAGAAAAAAAGTATTTAAACTCTTTTCGAAAATGTATACAATCAATTTAAAGATGATATACGTAAATTTACAATAAATTTTTTATTTTTTTTTGCCCTCCCGGGCGTAAAACTCATGCGTAAAGAATTTTCTGAACTCGTTCTACGCCTAGGGGGGCAAAAAATAGTGTAAGCACCATGGGCGAAATACTTTAGACACGAGCGTGAACACAAATCACTCGTGCCCGGCTTCGCCGAGCACTCGTGCTAGTGTTCACGCTAGTGCCGAAACTTTTACGCCCTTGATACTTAATATACTATTAATCAATTTTTGTAATAATGAATCGTAAAATTATTTTATATACTTTGACTATGCGGATCTTTCATACTCCATATGCAATCCAAATTACACTGAAACAAAAATTCCGGTTCCCGCAATTTGATGGTCAGGTCTTCGAAACTCCTCCAAGATATTTTTCTCTAAAAGTATTACCAAAAATGATATGAAAAATCTTCTAACTAGGCTTAAAATCTTTCTTAAAAAACAATTTTGATGGGATATCGATATTGCTTTTTGAGAGCTCTAGATAAAAAAATAGCAGCTTTTAAAAGTTAATTTTTTATAAATTCCAAATTTTACGCCAAGTCACGCAACCAATTGAATATCTGACCAAAAATTTGAATTCCCAGGAAAATTTTACATAAGGATATATCATTTGATGTTTTTAAGAGCTCTTATGTTTAAAAAGCGAAATTAAAAGATTAAAATATCTCATTTTTGAAAGAATTTTTTTATTTTTTAAATTATATAAATTGATTGAAATAAAACGGAAAATTTGTTCAAATTTGTTAAAAAATGAACTTTTAAAAGCTGCTATTTTTTTATCTAGAACTCTAAAAAAACAATATTCCATCGAAAATTTTTTTTTACCAAAAAATATGCATTTCAAGAAAAAATTTAAGCCTAGTTTTTTGAGCCCAGGATTGGATTCTAAGGCAAATTTCCTATCCGGACCTAAGAGGAAAAATTTTTTCTTGTTGATGTGAATTTTTTACAGAAAAAATAAGAAAAATTATCCCTCATTTTTCTTACTTTTTTTATAAGGCGCCAAAATGCAAAAATGGCTACCAAAAATCGAGATTTCGCTCTAGAAGAGGCTAAAAATTCGGCTGGTGACCTATTTTTGGTAGTAGGGAAAAATACCTTGGGACAGTCTTAAAGACCCAACCATCAGTTTCACTCTTAATTTAAATTTACCCATATCCCTTATGCTAAATTTTCGTTAAATTATCAAACAATCCTCTCTATTAACTCAAAGAAGAAGAAAACTAGCTAATAAGAGCTAAAAAAGAATAGTCAATTGTCATTGCATATAGTAGTAGTATTTATTTCTTGCTTATAATTTACATAAATTGTTACAAGAAAGTATAATTAGTACAAAAAATTTAAATTAGTACAAAATACAAAGTCTTTTACAATAGAATTTCTATTATTTATAATGGTTACAAGATTGAAATAAGTTGTTAATACAAAATTTAAAGTATAAATATAAAAATTATTTAAAGAACATGTTTTGATTTTAAAGTAAAAAATGTATGATTTTAAATTTAGATAAATATTCTTCAGTGTTTTCTTCTATTTTCTATTATTTTGAATTTCTTTGCTTTTTTTAATTTTTCTGTTTTCAATATCTGTTGACAAAGATCACTAACAATTACATATGCTGGCACATCACTGCACTATTCTAATTTATTTCTCAAAGAATTCCTTCCTTTTTCTATCTTAATGGGTTGAGGATGTGACAGCCATTTTGCTACTGCTTGTGCTGTTTTCATGATATGTATCTGTTTATATTGCTGTGTATTTACTATTTTAAATTGCTGTTCGCTTACAATTTCACTTCTTTTCATTGTAAATGTGTGATGAGAAATTTATAAGTTACTTACTCTTTTTTCATTTCTTCCTATATATGAAAATTGCCATTTTCCCCTTTACTATTATAAAATTATCTGGATTTCTCCCTATTATTATTATTATTTTTTTTTTTTTTTACTATTCAATATATGAATATATAAAAAATATATTTTAAGCAAAAAACGGCATTTTCATCAGGACTATTTTTATTACTGTTTTTATTACTTATTATTATATCAAATATTTTAAACTCTTGTTTTAAATACTATACTTGATCTATACAAGCCACATTTCTAACCTAACTTTTTCTCAACTTTTTTCTTTCTTTTAATTTTGATTGAATTTTAATGCTGGAGTTTTTCTTTTATTATCATTTATTTAGTAAGTTTTATTTTGACACTTTTGACCGATTTTTTTGGTATTTTTTAACTTTTTCTGTAAATAATAACTATTTTTACACGGAGCTATTTTATAACGTGACTATGCGCTTTCGCGCCCATACCCCTCCGTCATTGCATATATATGGTGTCTCATCAAAATATAATATCTCAGTAAATAAGAGAAATAAATAATAATCAAGTTTTAACAATAGATTTTAGAAAATCTATAACGTGGAAAATTGAAACTAACAGGAAGTGCTTCTCATCTAATTTGTGAACAACGTAAGCATCCACTTGAAACGCTTTTATATTTATTTATATACTTTTGTGTGTGGGTGTGTGTTTGTGTGTGTATGTGTAGTATTTATTTTGTGGAAATCTGATTGCTCCGTTGCTTGCTATTGAACTTTTCAGTGTACGACTAGTAGATTTTGATTGTTATATTTCAAAACTTTGTTATATACGTAACTACAGAAAATTATTATACGTAATAATTAACAAAATAATGGTTTCACTTACAAAAATTATAGTTGGTACATGTAGATTTTATCTATCTTTATTTAAAATAAAATTTATTTTTATTTTTTATTACAAAAATGTTTATTATAAACAGAAAGCTTTATTAAAAAATTTTATTAACAAATAAAAGACTATTTATTGTAACTTTGTAATTTTACTGTAATTTATTACTGAAAAGATTTAGCAAATAATTTCAAACAATATCTTTCCCTAAAATTCAATGCTCTGCCAATATGAGCCAACCAGATTTTGAATCAAAAGTGCCCAGATATGGAAAATCTGTCGTTTATGGTTCAAAATTTATAAAAATCTAACATTTCTTGTTAATTTTTCACTTTTGTTTTTTATTTTCTGGTACCAAAGACCGTAAAGCTGACTTTTTTGTTAAAAAATTATAAATAAATATATGATTAAAATATCTCAGTTTCAGAAATTAAAAAAAATATTTATATGTCTGAACAAATTTGAATTTAACTACTTAAAAATTATTTTAGTAAAGTAAACTAGTTTTTATAATTACACAAAAGCTTTTTTTGTGTATTTAAATAAAATATTTTTAAGCAAGGAAGCAGAAAAGAAAATGGAAAAAAGAAAAAGATCGCACGCTAACTAGCATCCGAGGCCAAACCGAGGATGGTAAACTACGATCTGGAGCACTCTTATTTTTCTCCCATGGATAAAACGCAATCTTTCTTTCTCAGTGGGAAGAAAAAGCGTTTTTTCGATCACGTCGTGGGCACACCTAGTAAGTAAACACTTTTGTCACCCCACAACGGGATCTAAAAAACGCGTTTTAAGAAAATAAAATTGCGTTTTATCCATGGGAGAAAAAAAAATAATGCCTCAGATCGCAGTTTACCACCCTCGAATTTGCCTCAGATGCTAATTAAAGTGCTACCTGAGTCATTCCTTTTTTTCTCCCTTGGTTAAAAATGTACTATTAACTAACAAAAAAACATCAAAAAGAAATATTTTAAAATAATATAATAATAAAAATAAATAAACTAAAAGAAAAATCAGTTTTTTATTTTCTTGACTTTTAAAATATTTGAGTTTTCATAAAATTATTTTTAAAATCTAGTAAATTCTTTTTGCTAAAAATGTAAAATATCAATTTCTATAATTATAGAAATAGCTGAATAATTTAACTTCTTGATGTATAAAAATAAAAGCTGTAGTTTCTGATTTTATTCTTATAGCTATAGCGTGTGAATATTAAATCAAAAATTTCAAAAAACTTACCACTGCTGGTGGTAAATTTTAAAAAACAAGCAGCTCTGTCATTTGAAAGCTATCCCTAAAATACAAATGCATTTTTCCCCGTTCTTATAAAATCTAAAAATACAGGTAAAATACCTAAGTTTCCAACTTATGAATATACTTATTTTTCGAAAAGTAGAAACTATAATAACCTGGGATAATTAAAAAAAAGAAAATAATTCCAAATTTTATTTTTAAAAAATAATAAAGTTTCGCCTCAACTGCATATAAAAATTTATTTATTTTTACGTCAAATATTCATAAAAAGGCTTAAAAGAATTTAATATTATTCTCATATCTCGAAGCGAAAAAAAAAATTTCATGGTCCCATAAGTTTAAAATTACATAGTTCATATATTACACAACTCAACTACAGTCCTTGTGAGAAAAAAAAAGCATCAGCGTAGGTACAGGACAAAACTTTTTCGTTGTGAAGCCTTTGGAAAATTAGATAATCTTATGAGCAGGTACTTCGATGAAAAAAAATTTATATAATGTGTATTATAAAATTGAAAAAAAAAGCACGTTCATCTCTCGTTAATTTTTTGTGCATATATGACATGAATGTAAAATCTATTTTATTGTCATTATTATATCGTATAATTTTAAATTTTTATCAACCGTATCATTCTATAAGTTACTGCAACAGGCTGAAAGGTCATTCGTAATAGAGAAAATATTTTTTTTTCTTTAAAGAGTGAATGCATTGATAAGTAAGTATATATATTTGATTATAGTCAAAAATGAAAAAAATATTTTGTCAGCCCCGATGTAAAGCTTGATACAAAGATGAAAAATTGAATTTGCAAAAAGGTAGGTACTGAATTCGGGCTTTCTTCTTTTGACGGATTGGTTTGATCCGTCAATTTTCAGTTACGGAGGTAGAAAGGAGGGTGGGTCGCTGGTCACGATATTCAGGATTTTTTTCATGAAAAATTGGGCCTTCACCTATTAGAAAAAGCTATATCTAAAAAAAGGTATATTTTATTTATTCACACTTTGGTGAAGCCCCAATTTCTCATGGAAGGCTCCGAAATTTAAAATCAGCGTTCCAAAAAACCTGTATTAGACCAATTCTGGCGGTGCCTGGAAGGTATACAACCAAAACTGTACATTGCAGAGTATTACTGAATTTCGTATTACTAGAAAAATACCCTGCCAACTAGCTGGCACTGAGGTTCCTCAAACAATGGGCTGTAATCTTAATTTACAACAAATATTATTGATTACAACCATGCAATTATACATACATTTTTCGTTTTTAGTAGCTGGTAAAGTAGATTATTAAGATCATTTTGTTATTAAAGTGAAAATTCTAGCGTCCATGGATTGGTCGCGCCGGCGTTAATGGATTTTAAATCATTTTTGCATAATTAAAAAGAGACAAATATAAAAAAAGCTGATTTTATTTTTTTTTATAAAATTTTATTTTATTAGAATATATAATTATCCCTTAATAATTAAAATATTTCGTAACATGATTTTTTTGTTTTGTCAAAGAAATAGTTGGTAACGATCTCGGTAACGATGCGAAAATTACAAATATTCGCTCAATTATTATAAAAAGATAGGAGTTTTTACCAGAATTTATAATAATTTCTTATAATTTATTTTCTCAGTGTACTTCTTGCATTTGACCAATCTTCCGCAACAATGATAATAATAATAATAATAATATTTTGTAATAAAAAAAATAGCCACATTAATTGCTTCAAGATTTTAACATTATTTATATTATTTCTATTAATCACAAAATAATAAATTATTTAATTCTATAAATTATTTGATTCTTTAAAAAATGCCAATATAACTTTTAAATCTTAATTTTAAAATGCAAACATAACCATTTAATATTTTTAGGCTGTTAATTATTGTTTATAATTTCATTAAGCTGCATACATAAATAAACATAGCAACGAGCAAAATAATCCAAGGAAGTCAAAAAGAGGCAAGATTTCCATCACTCTTTCTTGTGTGTTATAATTTATATCAAAATAAAAAAAAAATTGTGATCGGATACAAAAAATTATACTATAAACTAAATTTCTAAAACTTGTACTCTCATTAAAATAAATTAGATATGTCCAAAACGAAAAATAAATTTACCAAATTTATTTTGGTGTTTTATGTATTTTTTTGTGACGAAGATTTTGGAGAAAAAAATTTTCAAAAAATTAATTATCAGATTCAAGATATCGAGTAAAAATCATAATTTCAAATATAAGTAATTTCATGGAAATGAATGAGGTATTACATCCAAATTAAAAAAAAAAAGTATTTTGACTTTTTTTAATAAACAAATTTTTGGAAAAAAAAGTTAGGTATTCATTCGATAATTGTTTTGAAATATCACTGGTTACAATATTTTAAAATATTAGTACTTTCATAGAATTAAATGAGGTATTACACCCAAAATTCTTTTTAAATATTCTTTTTTTTTTAATTTTGAGAAAAAAATTTTGAAAAAATTAAGTATCAGATCCAAAAAATTACAATAAAGAAGGTTCTTAAAACTAGTACTTCCATGAAAATAAATTAGGTACTAAGTCCAAAAAGGAAAAAAAAATTGGTATTTTTTGTATTTTTTTGTAAAAAAAATTTTAGAAAAAAAATTTTTAGAAAATTAAGTATCCGATTCGAGATATCATTTGAAAACTATACTTTCAAATATAAGTACTTTCATGGAAATAAATGAGGTATTACATCGAAATTAAAAAAAAAAAGGGGGGGTTTGAGATTTTTTGATAAAAAAATGTTTGAAAAAAAAATTAGGTCTTAATTCGATAATGGTTTTGAAATATCACTAGTTACAATGTTTTCAGATATTAGTACTTTCATAGAATTAAATGAGGTATTACACCAAAAAAAAAAATATTGCATTTTTTTTTATTTTTCTATTTTTTTAATTTTGCCAAAAAAAATTTTGAAAAAATTAAGTATCAGATCCAAAAACTAACAATAAACAAGGTTCTTAAAACTAGTACTTCCATGGAAATAAATTAGGTACTACGTCCAAAAAGAAAAAAAAATTAGTATTTTTTGTATTTTTTTGTGAAAAAAATTTTAGAAAAAAAATTTTCAGAAAATTAAGTATCCGATTCAAGATATAGATTAAAAACCATACTTTCAAATATAAGTACTTTCGTGGAAATAAACGAGGTATTACATCCAAATTAAAAAAAAAAGGTACCTCGAGCTTTTTTGGTGAAAAAATTTTTGAAAAACAAATTAGGTCTTAATTTCATAACAATTGTGAAATATCACCGGTCGCAATATTTTCATATATTAATACTTTCATGAAATAAAATTAGGTATTACACCCAAAAACAAAAAAAATTACAGGTTTTTTAATTTTTTTGTTTTTTTAATTTAAAAAAAAAATTTTTTTTAAATTCGGTATTAAATCCAAAAAATGACTATAAACAAACTTTCTAAAACTAGTACTTTCATAGAAATAAATTAGGTACTACGTCCAAAAAAAAAAAAAATTAGTTTTTTTTTGTATTTTTTCATGAAAAAAATTTTGGGAAAAAAATTTTCAAAAAATTAAGTATCCGATTCAAGATATAGATTAAAAACCATACTTTCAAATATAAGTACTTTCGTGGAAATAAATGAGGTATTACATCCAAATTAAAAAAAAAAAAAGTACCTCGAGCTTTTTTGGTGAAAAAATTTTTGAAAAAAAAATTAGGTCTTAACTCCATAATGTTTGTGAAATATTACCAATTACATACATACACACACACATACACACACACATACACACACATACACACACACATACACACACACACACACACATACATACTTTTTTTTAAAACCGGTTTTTTAGCTTCCTGGGGTCTCAAAACGTACTTATATGCCAAAAAATCAAAAATCGAAATTTGACCTATCACAATGGTTGGGGAGTTTACTACCTTTGGATCACCAAATTACACCAAGTGATTATGGATAAGTTTATTATGTTGATAAAACACTCAGGCTACTCTTCTTTCATTTCGTTGGGTCTTCTAGGCCTTGAAGCACAGGGTTCAAATTGCCTAATACAATTCTGGCTGGTATAATTTTTTTGGTATAAGTGTCACCTTGAAATTTTTCGTCATTAATTTTCTTACCATTATAGTCAATAAACTGAAAGGACATTTTTGGCCCAAAATAAGCAATTTTTATTTAAAAAATTATTATTTTCGAAAAATTTTAATTTTGTAAAAATCGCGTTTTTTTATTTGAGTCAAACAAAGGTAGGTAGAAATAAATATATAAAAATATCTAGTACCTTTAAGGTACTAGATATTTTAAAGAATTATTTTTTCAACTAGAATTCAAGCATAGGAAAAATTTAATTAAAGTTTGCTAATTTTATAGAGCAGAATAAAGAAATAAAATACCCTGCCAACTAGCTGGCACTTAGGTTCCTCAAACAATGAGAAAAAACTTTTCAAATTTTGAGAAATAAATTTTGGAAAAATTTGGTATCAAATCCAAAAAATTACTATAAATGAACTGTCTAAAACTAGTACTCTCATAGAAATAAATTAGGTACTACATCCAAAAAGAAAAAAAAAATTGGTGCTTTTTGTATTTTTTTGTGAAAAAAAATTTAGGAAAAAAATTTTAAAAAAATTAAGTATCAGATTCGAGATATCGAGTAAAAACTATACTTTCAAATATAAGTACTTTCGTGGAAATAAATGAGGTATTACATCCAAATTAATAAAAAAAAAAAAGTACCTAGAGCTTTTTTGGTAAAAAAATTTTTGAAAAATAAATTAGGTCATAATTTCATAACGGTTGTGAAACATCACCAGTTGCAATATTTTCAGATATTAGTACTTTCATGGAATTAAATGAGGTATTACACAAAAAAAAAAAAAATATTGCAGGTTTTTTAAATTTTTTGTTTTTTTAATTTTGAGAAAAAATTTTTTTAAAAATTCGGTATCAGATCCAAAAAATGACTATAAACAAACTTTCTAAAACTAGTACTTTCATAGAAATAAATTAGGTACTACGTCCAAAAAAAAAAAAAAATTAGTTTTTTTTTGTATTTTTTCATGAAAAAAATTTTGGGAAAAAAAATTTCAAAAAATTAAGTATCCGATTCAAGATATAGATTAAAAACCATACTTTCAAATATAAGTACTTTCGTAGAAATAAATGAAGTATTACACCCAAATTAAGAAAAAAAAATAAGTACCTAGAGCTTTTTTGGTGAAAAAATTTTTGAAAAAAAAATTAGGTCTTAACTCCATAATGTTTGTGAAATATCGCCGGTCACAATATTTTCAGATATTAGTACTTTCATGAAATAAAATTAGGTATTACACCCAAAAAAAAAAAAAAATTACAGGTTTTATAATTTTTTTGTTTTTTTAATTTTGAGAAAAAAATGTTTAAAAAATTCGGTATTAAATCCAAAAAATGACTATAAACAAACTTTCTAAAACTAGTACTTTCATAGAAATAAATTGGGTACTACGTCCAAAAAAAAAAAAAATTAGTTTTCTTTTGTATTTTTTCATGAAAAAAATTTTGGGAAAAAAATTTTCAAAAAATTAAGTATCCGATTCAAGATATATATTAAAAACCATACTTTCAAATATAAGTACTTTCGTGGAAATAAATGAGGTATTACATCCAAATTAAAAAAAAAAAAAAAGTACCTCGAGCTTTTTTGGTGAAAAAATTTTTGAAAAAAAAATTAGGTCTTAACTCCATAATGTTTGTGAAATATCACCAATTACATACACACACACACACACACACATACACACACACATACACACACACATACACACACACATACATACTTTTTTTAAAAACCGGTTTTTTAGCTTCCTGGGGTCTCAAAACGTGCTTATATGCCAAAAAATCAAAAATCAAAATTTGACCTATCACAATGGTTCCTCTTTGAGGAAACCAAAATAATGACCTGGAAATTTCTGAGTCTACAATTTATATATTTATTAAAAAATTAAAAAATAAATTCCCAAACAATTGCAAAAAACATTTTTTCTCTTCTTTTTTCAAAAAATTTCTTAAATCTCATCTTACCGAAATACGCATATCCCAATAAGCAGGAAAAAATTTTTTTTTAATTTTCTTTACGTTTCAAGTCATTTGCAATCGTTTGACGAGATAAAAAATTCCGCTAGCTACAAGCGGATTTTTTTTTTCAGTGAAGATGTTTTCAACATGCACAAAAAAAGATTTTAAAAAGTAATTTTTAATTGTGAATATCTTCAGTCAAATCGCGGTTTAGGGTGTATTTTCACTGGCCAACATGAGATTTGCTCTACTACATATAGTACTCCAGTCAAATCACGGTTTTGGTGGTATTGTTTGTGGCCGCTACCAGATTTGGTCTCTTATAGGTTTTTTGGGTCGCTGTACACGAAAATCGGGGTTATTTCTATGAGAAATTGGGGTTTGACCCTTAAATTAGCCAAAACTACCCCTAAAAGGGATGTCTTTGCAAATTTTGCTCTAACCCTCCAAGATTTGGTCTAATAAGGGTTTTTGGGGTCGCTGATCACGAATATTGAAGTTATAACTTTGAAAAATTATCCCTTCACCCTTAAAGTGGCCAAAACTACCCCTAAAAGGGGTGTTTACGCTACTTTCACTCTAGCCCTTCAAGATTCGATCTAATAGGGTTTATTGGGTCGCTGATCACAAAAATTGATGTCTTTTCAATTAAAACTTAACTCTTCAACCTTAAAGTGGCCAAAACTACCCCTAAAAGGGGTGTTTTCGCTACTTTCGCTCTAGCCCTCCAAAATTACATCGAAAATACATCGATTTTTGTGATCAGTGACCTAATAAACCCTATTAAATCGAATCTTGAAGGGCTAGATATATGAACAACAATTTGAGATAGTTTTTTGTGAATAATTAATATTTCAATCTTAAATTAGCAAAAATTACCCCTAAAAGGGGGTGTTTTTGCTATTTCCGCACTTTGAACGACGAAATTATGTCCTAACGGGTTTTTTGGGTCACTGATCAAAGATTTGGGGAAATTTTTTATAAATAATTAATATTTAACCCTTACATTATCAAAAACAACCCCTAAAAGGAGCGTTTTTGCTATTTTCGTAAATTTAGCAACGAAATTAAGTCCTAACGGGTTTTTCGAGTCATTGATCAAGGATTTGGGGGGTTTTTGTATTAAAAATTAATTTTACCCTAAAAAAAGCATTTATTTTAACATTTATTTTTCCTGAAAATTCCAAAAAATGTTTTTGCTAATTTAAGGGTGAAGTATTGATTACCCACAAAAAAATTTCCCCAAATTCTTGATCAGCGACCCAGAAAACCCTTTAACACTTAATTTGGTCGCTCAAAGTGCGGAAATAGCAAAAACACCCATTTTAGGGGTTGTTTCTACTAATTTGAGGATGAAATATTAATTATTTATAGAAAATTCACCCAAATTCTTGATCAGTGACCCAAAAAACACCCTAAGACTAATTCTTGGCTAAATCTAGAGACCCAGTTTGCTTATGTATCAAAAAAACCCCTTTTTGGGGGTAGTTTTTGCAAATTTAAGGGTGTTCCGAAAGTATCTCCCGGAAATAACCCCGATTTTCGTGATCAGCGACCCAAAAAACATATAGTAGAGCAAATCTCATGTTGGCTAGTGAAAATACACCCCCCTCCCCCGCGATTTGACTGGAGTAATAATAAAAAATCAACCAAAAAATGTTTAGCCAAGCCATTTATAAGGTAAAATAATTCTATATAATTGTAAATTTATAAAAAACATTAAATTCTAGTAGCTTTTAAACAATATTAATATTAACATTAAAATCATTAATAAAATAACTATATACATTTATTCTCAAATTTAAAAATAACATATACATTTATTTTAATTTTTATGTAATAAAAATTATTTTAATAATGCTACTAATTTGAAAGAACATATTATTATTTTAAATAGTAAATTATTGTAAGCCAATTATTGTAAGCCAATAATTCAAGGTAAAAAAAAAATTTTTAAATCTTACAGAAAATACAAAATTTTAATAAAAATTTACATTGAATTTATTTAAATTAACCAAATGTTACATTAACTTATTATTCATATATCACTTAACATACATTATATTTTTTCTTAAATTCTTAAATTTTTGTGAAGAATAATTTAATTATTTTTTTAGTGTCCATATCTGAAAAAATAAAAAAATTTTTGTCAGTTATTAATAAATAATTTTAAATTTATTAGAATTCAAGGCAGGAAAAAAATTCTGTTCAATGGCCAGAAAGCACGTATTTCCCAGCCACTGAGCGGCCGAAAAGGACGTGTTTTTGCCCCTGTTGCAGAAAAATTGTATGGGGTCCTTGTTCATAAACAAAGAATGCACCAAATCGCAATTTACGTGCGATTTGGGACATTATTTACTTTTCTGGACACGAGCCTTAAATATACTATTTTAAAAACTTACTTTTGGAATTCCCATTCACGATTATCTAAAGGACAAACTTGTCTTGTTTTTAACCATCTTGAAATGCAGTGAAAATGGAATGCGTGCTGTAATTAAAAAACGTTAAAAGTTTAATATATTATTTTGGAGTCATTTCTATTATTTGCTAGCATTTTGTGTTTTACTCAAATTTTTAAGATTACAGAATTATTTACTAAAAAGAGATTTTGAAAAAATATAAATAAAATGAAGAAATATTAGAGTACTGGATATCCGCTATTTTATTTTTAAAAATTTTAATTTATTTTTTATTTTTTTGGGCTTAAAAATTTTGTTTTGGATGAGTGAAAATTGTTCTCATTTTCTTTATTAAATTTAGAATATTTTGACATAAACATTTTTTAAAATGAGTAAAAACTATTTTTTGTTTCTTTATTGTTTATTAATTTTAAAGTTCTCGTACCAAAATATTCTATAAATTTAATAAAGAAAGTACACTCCTCCGGTTAAAAAAAAAATTCTTAGCCATAAAAATAAAAAAACATTTTTTAAAACAAAATAGCACATACCCAGAAGTCTTAAACAAAAAATTCTAAATACCCAGATTTTGTTGAATAATTAACGTTTAGTTATATCTAATATTAAATATAAATTTTTGTCAATTTTATTATAATTATAAGTATATAAATATATACTTACATTACAAACTCCCCAGGCTACTGTACATTCTTCACTAGTTGCTGATGCTTGATTAGCTTGGCACTCGATACATAAATCCATTATGTGATTACGACATATAGCACAATTATCTACAACAATATCTGAAACAAACATTATTAATTTATTTCAATATTTGTTTTTTCTTTTGATTTAATTTTTTAAAATATTAAATGTATTAAATGTGATTCTCTCTTTAGCAAAACCTGCATATTCCTTCATAAAATTATTTTCCACCATTTTTAAAGAAATAAATTCAACAAAACCTGCATATTCCTTCATAAAATTATTTTCCACCATTTTTAAAGAAATAAATTCAATGTTAAATTCTAAAAACTAACTAAATTCAATCTATCTAGATAATTCAACCTGTAAGATTCTTCCTAAACTGCAAGGTATATAATTTTTGAATAATTAAAATTATGAAGAGAAGTAATAAAAAAAAATGTTGATGCAATTATACTTATATCAAGTAAATTCAAGTTAAAAAATTTACCAAATTATCAATGTTTATGGAATACATGTGAAACCGCTTTAATGTAACAACGACATAAGTTTATGTTCATGCAGTGTACAATACTACAATATTTAAAATTTTTCAAAGTTAAATATAATAAACTTAGAAAAATAAAATGGGACTAAAAATTTTTAAAACCAAATAATGCTTTTCCTAGTCTTTCCTGTATTATTTTTTAAACCGAGCATTTGTGAAATATTTTTAAGATACTAATTAAAAAATGAAAAAAAAATCAAAACTAACGAATTTTTTAATTTATTACAAGTCATGACGAATAAATGTTTGATACATTGGATTAAAATATTTATAATTAATAATCACTGTTAACTTACCCCAAGCCCATAATGCCACTGCGTTCCACTAAAAATATTAATAAATAAATAATTAAAAAATTTTTTTATATATAATTAAATATTCAAAAATTTTTATTGTTTCAAATTTTTAGGTTAAATTAAAATAAATTCTTAAGAAAAATTACCTTTTTTACTTCAAAACGTTTTTTTTCTCCTCTGCTTGTACTAGAGCTTGGTACGTCAATTTCTTCATCTTCAACATCCATAGCTGATGCCATTACTAAAATTTTGTTAATTAAAATAAAAAATAGAAAAAGTTTTCAGTAATAAACAAAGCTTTGAAAAATTTACAGGTCTTCAACAAAACTCTGAGAAAAACGTCCTCTGATTTCATCGGTTATCCCAGTCTTATCGGTACGGCAGATCACACTCGCTGCGGCAATCGATTATTAATATAGAAATGTCCCTAGTTGGAGTCCCTATTTTTTAGACAAAAATTACTATGATGTGCCGGAAAGTAATACAGTAAACAATAGGAATTAAGATTTTTATGATATCGCTATTTGCTAAAAATAAATTTTCTTACAAATTTATTTTTTAACCTTTTGCTTTTTTACACGTGGTATTTATGAAAATTGAAGAGGTAAATTTTGAACTATACCCCACTTTTAAAGGTCATTTTTGCACCCTTTTTACCTGCAATATTATTTTGATAAATCCTATTTAATTTTTATAGAATTTACAGAATTTAATATATTTTTATTTTTTTAATTTGTCTAATTGCTGTAGTATGGAGTACTTAATAAATTTTAAAATATATTTGCTAAATTAAAAAACTGCTTTGTTTTTAAAATTTGGGTAAATGCAAAATTTTTCACACTAATAATGAACAAAAATTAAATTAAAAAAGTTGAATGAAATGTTCTAATTTTTTTATGATACTTCATATTTTTATGCTATACATATAAAGCTGTATAATTTTTAATTCAATCATAAAAAAAATTCTATCAAAAATTTAAATTACTTGAGATTCATGTTAAACTGCTTTTTGCGAGTTAAGTTTAATTGTACTAAAATTTTTTGATTTAAGCAAAACTACTATATAAATGTCTCCAACAAGAATTGAAGGCAGTACAAGAAATAGCCCATCCTTATCATCTATAGACAGTATGGGGAAAGTAAAAAATGATAAAGTACAAATGAAAAAACAACTTGGATTATTAGAAGGAGTTGCTATTATTTTAGGAATAATTTGTGGCTCAGGTTTAACTTTATCGTAGATAAATTTACTCCAATAAATTTAAATTGTTCTTATAAATTTAACGAATTTATTTCAGGAATTTTTATTTCACCCAAAGGAGTTATTCAAGAAGTTGGAAGTGTAGGTTTATCATTAATAATTTGGGTACTTTGTGGTCTACTGTCAATGATAGGAGCTATTTGTTATGCAGAACTAGGAACTAGCATTCCTCGCAGTGGTGGTGACTATGCTTATATTCATGAATCTTTTGGTGACTTAGCGGCTTTCTTATATTTATGGGCTGCAAATTTAATTTTTGTGTAATTAATAAAATCATTTTAAAAATATCTAATTTTTTTCTTAAAAATATTTTAAATTTAGTTTAACTATTCTTACATAGGCCTACTACAAATGCCATTATGGGATTAACTTTTGCGCAATATGTATTACAACCATTTTTTCCAAATTGTTCTATTCCTGATGACAGTACAAGATTATTAGCAGCGGCAACAATTTGTAATAAGTTTTTTAATTATTTAAATTAAATTAACTATAAATTTGATAGCAAATCACTGATACCATTAATTTTCAGGTTTTTTAACATTTATAAATTGTTATGATGTAAAGCAAACGACTAAACTGCAAAATATTTTTATGTTTGCCAAAATTGGAGCTCTAGTAATTATTATACTTGCAGGATTAAGTTGGTTATTAATGGGTAAAATATTTTTTATAAGTTTATTATAGATTTTATTATAAGTATATTAGTTATAATTTGATGGAATTTTTATAGGTCACACTGAAAACTTTGAGACCCCATTTGAAAATACCAGTAAAAGTCCAGGAAAAATTGCTGTAGCTTTTTATTCTGGAATATTTTCATATTCAGGATGGAACTATTTAAATTTTATGACTGAAGAACTGAAAGATCCTTACAAGTAAGATTAGAAAATATTAAGTTAAAAAATTTTATATTTTAGCATCAATAAAAACATATTAATTTCAGGAATTTACCTCGTGCAATATATATTTCACTACCATTAGTAACAATAATATACGTTTTAGCTAATATTGCCTATTTAGCTGTTTTGACTCCAACGGCTATGATAGCATCTGAAGCTATTGCTGTTGTAAGTAAAAAGTTATTATTAGAAAAATTTAACAAAGAAAAATTTATACTTTATAATAATAAAAACTTTTGTAAAATTTTAAGAGTTTTGGAAATCAAATATTAGGTTTTATGTCTTGGATTGTTCCATTAATGGTAGCAATATCAGCTTTTGGTGGTTTAAGTGTTCATATTATGACTTCATCAAGAATGTGTTTTGTTGGTGCAAGGAATGGTCATTTTCCAGAAATGTTAAGTCATATTAATATTGGAAGATTTACTCCAACTCCTGCTTTAGTATTTCTGGTATTTTAATTTTTAAATAGCATAAGAAAATTCAAACAAATAATATAATTTCTTTTATATTTTTAGTGCATTTTATCATTAGTCATGTTAGTTACCAGTGATATTTTTCTATTAATAACGTACTGTGCGATTGTAGAATCAACATTCATTATGTTATCAGTCGCAGGTATCTTATGGTTAAGATACAAAAGGCCTGATATGGAACGACCAATCAAAGTAAAATATAAATTGTAAAATTATATAATTTATTATTATAAAAAACAAATTTTAATATTCTCAGGTTTCACTTTGGATACCAATCAGCTTTGTAATAATTTGTGCATTTTTGGTTGTTGTACCATGTTATGAAAAACCTTTTGAAGTTATAATGGGTGTTTTAATAACATTATCAGGTATTCCAGCATATTTAATTGGAGTAGCATGGAAAAATAAGCCTGAAAAATTTCAAAAATTAAATGGTATTTTCTACTCTTCTTCATAAAATTTAATTTTGTTTCTAATAATTAAAGGTTATTTATTTTTTTTAGCCAAATTAACTCACACTGTTCAAAAATTATTTATGTCTGCTAAAGAAGAGAAAGATGAATAATTTTTTTAAGTATAAAATAAAATAAATTTTTTATAGACATTTACAAATTAATTTTCATGCAGAAAATTACGAAATTAAATTTTTTATATTTCACTGTTTATGAAAAGTGACAAATATCGTTATAAGCTGATAAATATCTTTCTTTGGCCTATCAAAACCATTTATGAATCTCTTTTATTTACATATTAAGTTACCATAAAAATTAACTAATCAATCCTGGATTTTAATTCTGATTTATTTTTTTATCCAAGCTATCTATTTTATCTCTATTAATAACATTCTAGGTCCGTTATTACTGTGATGAAAAGAGGCAGCAATATCGACTGTTGCTTGATTTATAAGGGATTTTAAGTTTTTTAACATGGTGGATAAATTTTTTTTTTCTTATTTTTTTTTTTTTTTTAATACAATATATTTATAGTCTATAAAATAAATAAAAATGATAACTTATGTTTATAAAGTATCGAAAGCATAAATTAGTAATTGCAAATTGTAAATAATAAGACACATGGATATCTGAATGTACATTTTACTGTGATAATTATATTAATTGCTGATAGAGGTAAACAATTTTCAAGACTATAGTCTTTTATAAACTGTTGTTTAACCACATTGTACTTATAATATATAAAATTTGTAAATAAATTTATCAGATGAAAATATTTATCACACTTTTACTGTAATGCTATAAAATATACATTACATTAATATTTTACTGTTCTTATTAAATGTAATTTTATGAAAGTATCAATTTTCAATTTATGAAAACTTGATATTGACTGTAATCAAGTCAGCAAATACAAATGCATTAATGATTACGTTTTTTTTATCACTTGCATTAAATTAATTTGTATATAAAATATAAATGTGTAAAAATATAGAAAGGTAATTTGTAAATTATCATTTTAATTGTAATTCTGTATAAAAAAAAATATATAATGAATTTGTAAAATAAATGTATGAGGTGTATGTATTTGTATTGAAATTTTAAAAAATCATGTAATTAAAAATGAATCTCAAAAATGTAAAATAAATTAAAATAAAAAATTTATTTATTTCACTCAGAATTAATATTTATTTTAAACGATTTAAAATTGTTAATACAATATACGCTATAAACTATAGATTTTTATTAAAATAAAACAACATTTTTTTTTAATTAATTTGTAATACTAAAATTAATACATATTTTTTCTTACAGTTAATTGTTTTTAATATTTTGTACAAATGATAATTCTGATTTATTTTATTTTTAAACTATAGAATTTACATCATGAACAATAAAGATAAATAATAATTCTTTACAGTCTTTAATTAACAATGTTCAAATTTTTGAATAGTATTTGAATGTATTATTTCTATGTGGGCCATAAATTTTTACCACGTATCAATGCTTTAAATGAAATACTGCCAAAGTAATATCTAAATTCTGTTTCTTTAAGTTCATTTTATTACACTGTTTAAAGATACGAAAAGTTCTAAATTGGAATGTTCCATAAATTTCTAAATCAGTAAAAATATATATATATAATAGTCAAAAGGCAAACAACTTTTTAAAAGTAATTAAATTAATAAAAATATTAAACATTTTTTTACATTTTCAATGATTACTTAAAATACCATTTGGGCAAAAGGTTATGCTTAATGAATATCTTCTGGATTAAACATTCCCTGGAAAAAAAATTTTAATTTTATAGAAATTATATTTTATTTTTTTTTTTATTTTTTTTTATTAATGGTTTCCCTTTACAATAATATAAAATTTTATTTGCAATTTTTATATGATATATGGTATATATTATGATATATGGTCATTAAAATTTTCCAAATTAATATTTAATTAAAAATTTTTTTTTTAAATTATTTTGCATAGTTCAATTAAGTGGAAAGCGCTAGATACTTTATTTGTTGAATACAAATAGTAAAATAATATGGAATTTAAAATAAAAATACCATTTCAAAGAATATGAAAATAAAAATTGTAAATTTAACGTCTAATTTTTTTCTGAAACTTGCAAATAATTAAGAATTGAAAATAATCCAAACCATAATAGTAACTCTCCCAGAGATAACACGCAAACAAAATTTATAAAGAACACTATTAAAAATGGGAAATTTTATACCAAGTACAGTTATATTAAAAGAAACAAACCTGAAAAAAAAGTAATTAGTATAAAAATATAATTTAATCTAAGCCTCTATAGAGTCATAAAATGTATACATTTTTAGTCTTAAAAAATGTAAGAAATTAAAATCAATAAAATTTTGTTAATTATCTTCAAAATCATTCTGTTTAAATAAACTAATAATTTATTAACAAATAATGTTATAATACTCCTTTTCCATACAAGAAAATATTAAAATATTCTTTGAATAATGTTATATAGATAATATAAAAAAGTAATCTTAAAATTTAGAAAATTAGATTTTTAAAAATTAAAATAATAACAAGCTATAACACTGTCTCGAGCTTTGCAATAATTTAAATTAAAATAAAAAAGTCATAATAGTCCACCAGTTAAAAGACAATTTAAAAGAACGTTAGCAAAACAACTTGTACTTTTTATCATTACCAAACCCAAATCTCTTAAACCAACTCTCAAATACTGGAAAATCTTTTCTAAGCATTTTGTTATATAAATTAAATTGCCTGTTTTTAGCAGGGTTCTTTACAAATGATCTTTTATGTAATTTAAAAACAAATTATGTACAAAGCAATATTGAAAAAATATTATTTTACCTTAGCTCTTCGTAAAATAGAATCTTTACTTGCATCATAAGGATGATCCTTACTAGGTATTTCAAGAACTGATGGAATTGGTTGTGTATGACTATCTATTACATGCCGAATCATTTCTGCTATCTATTTAAAATTACGCATGAAATATAAAATTATTATGATGTTTCAATTTAATTAACTAATACACAAAAACTTATACATACATTCTGATTGATAAGAATAATATCGATATCATCTCGTTTTATAAATCTTTTAAATGTATCTTCTATTTCACCAACCGCTGTATCTAGAACCATTAGTAATTTTTTTAATAGTTTTTGTAATTAAGTTTTAGCAATTCTTATTAAAAGTCATTTAAAAAAAAAAAAAATTTTAGGGTATATTTATTCTTACTTTTGTCAACTACCATAAAATTTGGTTGACGATGTTTATTGATTTCACCGACTCCACCTAAAAGAAATCCAACACATGTATCCTGAAAAATAAAACTTGAATTAATTTCAATTTTAATTTTTTTTTGCTAAGGTTCAAAAACCAAAAACAATTCAGGTATGACAAAAATAATGTTGGAAAAAATTTGGTACATCTTTTATTGATTTATTACCTCATCTCCAATAACAGCTAAAAGTTTTCCTTTTCCAGCTGAATGCATCGACATTTTATTAACAACTTTTATGTAAAAGTTTTAAGATTAATAATTTTAATAAAACTTTTTATTATTGAGATGAAAAAAATAGCAGACCTTGTGATCGTCAGGTCAGCTGACTTCGACTACATATCACGCCTAATTTAAACTTTTTGGGCTGATTTTTATAAAAGAGAGAACTTCGAACTGTTCAAGTCTATTTACAATGCAAATTTTTTTTTTTTCACGAGACTCAAACAAAATAAAATCACTTTAAAAATAGCAATTTTTAATCTTTTTTTATTAAAACAAAAGAAATTATGCACAAATCACAGATTAACTTATAAAAGTATTAAATATTTTAATCCTTTTTAAGCTTGGCGGTAAAATTTATATACTCTATGGCCTAAAAATATTTTTATGATTAGAGAGAGGAACACGTATATCTTGAAATTTGTTTATTTTCTATGCAAATAAAAACGATGACAAAGCACAGCCTGCACAGCACAGAGCAAAACATACAAAAATATATGAAAAATATATATTTATTAAAATAAAAGTGTGCAAGTTTTTAAATAATTTCTAATTGTATTGAAAAATAAGTATAAAAAGATTTAAAATTTGCCGGTAATAAATAATATTAATATTTTTAAAATACTTAAATTAATATTTGACAATTACTTAATAAAGGAAATCTAAATGTAACATCAAAAAAAGTTATCATTTTTTGATTTTAGAAAAGATTTAAAATGTCTGATTATTTTGAAGAGATGGGATGGACTCCCCTTGGTGAATCAGAAACCCCAAATCATTTAATTCAAATGGCTAGATTTTTAAGAGATTCGGGTATGTGGGATCTTGTTGGAGAACATGAACGTTTACCTCCACCAGCTTCAAAAACTATTGTTGAAAATCTTGAAGAAGTTGAAATAAAAGAAGGTTCTGGTAAAAATTATACTCTTTTCAACAAGCTTTTATTAATTTTTCAAAATTTTATTTTTTTGTAAATATTTATTTTTAAAATAGCCAAACAATGTCCAGTTTGTATAAGAGATTTTGATAATGGAATCACAGCTAAAGTTATGCCATGTAATCACACTTTTCACAAAGAATGTATTATTCCTTGGTTAGAAAAGGTAAATAAGTTTAAACATTTATTGTAAAATAATATTCAGTAAGATTTTTATATATTATATTAATTTTTTTAATGAATACATTACATTTTTCAACAGACAAATACATGTCCTTTATGCAGGCATGAATTACCTACCGATGATGAAGATTACGAAAATTATAGGAAAGAAAAAAAAAGAGCCGTTGAAAGAGAAAAAGATCTAGAAACTCTTCACAATTCAATGTTCTCGTAGCATGGATTAAAATACAATTGTGCAAAAATTATTGTTCAAAAAGACTATTAAATTATTTCCCTATAACAGACTAGTTAATTTTAAAATGTGAAAATAAATTTCCAATTTTATTTATAATCTCACTTTATTGTATTTAATGTTTAGACGTACTATCACATACAATATAAGTGTTGAATTTTATTAGTTTTTTTTTTTTCTATAAATATTGTAATATAAAAAAATTATTTTTTTTTATGGTAGGTATATGTATAATTACAAGAACTTCCTAAATGTCATTAATAATATAAAAATATTATGAAAACTTATGTACAGTAATTACTAATGAATAATTAAAATTAATAATTTAAAAATTTTATGGATTTTAAAATTAATTTAAAGTACTCCAATTTATCGATGTATACTATTGCAGAGTTCTGAGAAGTAAGGAAATTCTTTTGTAAAATTATTATATGAAAAATTTATAAAAAAATAAGTAAATATTTAAATTTAATTTAATTTATTTTTTTTAAAGAAATTTAATCAAAAAAAATAATCTGCACTTTCTGGAATAATTTAAGACATTTGTTACTGTTTTCATCTTAAACTGACTTAGTAAACGTTAAAAATACTATCAGATAGTTTTAAACGTAGTTTATTATGATGAAAACAGTGCATAAAAATTTTTATTTCAAAAGACTGTTTTATGTGTATTAGGTATATTATTGTTACATTATAAGTAATTCATTTAAGTTATAATTTGTATAATTTTGAATCTTGAAGCAAGTTTCATCTGGTTTCATAAACAATAGATAAAGTCAATGATACGGTATCATTGACTTTATGATACCAATAATTACTGAATTTTTAAATTCATTTTTTTTTTTAGACAATTTATAATTTTTTTTTTTAACTATCTCTGTTGTAGGCCTTAGTATATTATTGATTTTTCTGATTTGCATTCTTCAGTCATTTTCTGAAAATGCAATCTGCATCTTTACTGAATGATTGAAAAAGTCATCTTCGATCGCAATATACAAACAACGTAAAATGAACATTGCATATTTGCAAAATACGCACACATTGAAAATTCCCCTTCTACCAAAGAAGCAGACCAAAATAGCTCACGTGCTTTTGCGAATGCCGGGTTATTTTTAAGCCCGCATATTTTAATAGCAGTAAAGCTTTCAAAATAAACTGACGTTAAGTGAGAAGAAAAAGCTTGGATACCTTATAAGGATATAAGTAATAGAAGTTAAAAAACAAAATATAATTATTATTAAGAAAAACAAAATTATTCTTATAACTTTATAATTTTTTAATTAATAAATAATTATTAATTTATTGTAGAAGTAGTAAGACAATTATTAATAAATTACAGTGCAAAATGTCTACGGATATACCGGAAAGTGTAAAAAAATGTGTAGAGATGTTAAAAACTGTAAATGGAGATTCACAAAAATTCGCTGTATTATTTATGGTTACAAAACTTGTTAGTGGTAAAGATTGTACACCAGCTGCAAAAAAAATGATTTTCGAATCAATCGGATCAAAGTTTATGAGAAAGCTATTAACTAGTAATGATGTCCCTGTGGATTGTCCACCTCAAGTTTATAAGTCAGTAGCTTTATCTGTATTATCAGCATTATGTACTGATACATCAGTAGCAACACATCCTGATATGATTGCGCTTGTACCATCTCTTTTGGAAATAGTTTCCCAAGTTGATGAAGATGCTCCAGATGATACTTTGATTATTGTTAGTGAAGTATATTCTTGCCTACAAAATATTGCTCAATTTCAACCAGGACAAAAAGCTTTAATAAATAACAAAGCGGTTTCCAAAATGTGCGAAATTTATGCTGAAAAAAGTTTTAAGACTGATGAAGCATTGAATATTTTGGTAACTTTAGCAAATGCCTTTGGACCTGAAGCCTGGGATGTTAATAACGCAGCTCAATTTCAAGTTATTATTAATAAAATCTCATTAGATTTTGAAACTGATCATACCGAAAGAAAATTTGAATTATGTGCAATTTTACAAGCACTTTTATCTTCTTGCAGACGAGATAATATTTCTGAAATTGCCAAGACCGAATCTTGGCCAAGTAGCATTCATAAAGGTTTAAATGATATACTTACTTCGAAAATTGGAAAAAATCAGAGAGATCCTGCTTTGAAATTAGCTTCAATTATGCTAGATTTACTTGGAATAGATTGGGCTTTATTGGATGAAGAAAAACCAAAAGTTTTCTTTTTGCTATTGATTCAACTTGCTTCTATTGAAGTTAGAATGCAGTTGGAAGGAAAGCAATTGAAAACTGTTATGGCAAATGCAGATTTAATAACATCCTGCTTTTTAATTTTAGAAATTTCATTATCCTACATTTCAACAGATCAGTTAGACTTAGAACAAAAAGAAAAGCAATCTTTATATACAGCATTAAAAGGAGCTTTTTCTGGTGTCATTGGATTGCTTACATCCGTTTCCAAAATGAAAGACTTGCAAGATAGCAAGGAAAAAATATTTGTTTGTGCAATGGTCCGAGTACTGTCTGCTTGGCTAGCTCAGGAAACCTCAGCTATGCGATCTCAAGTTTATGCTGTACTACCATTTATATTAACAATAGCTAATGATACCTTTTATGCCGTTCGCAACAGAAAACTTGCTGAAAAAGCAAGAGCTTTTATTAAAACTGATGAATCTTCTTCACTTGAACCAATCAAACATGATCCATTAAGTGAAGTTGATATTCTAAGATTATTATTACCAGCCCTATGTCATCTTGCAGTTGAAGAGGATGCAAGAAAAATTTTGTTAAAGCACAAACAAGATGAAGTATTATTTGAATGTTTATCATATCACTGGACTATTGTCCATTATAAGAAACCTCCTGTACCAAAATCAGAAAGACTAAAAGTACTCAAGGAACCTGTTAAAGAACTTGAACCTCATATTTTAGAAGAAATGCAAGATTCTAGAGCAGCAATGGTATCAATATGTAATGTACTTATGAATATTACTGTTTTGGAAGCAAAATTGGTTGAAGAATCGCCTACATTTATAAGCCTACTCAAATTTATATTCAATAATTTACCAGAATTGAAGCAAATTCCAGAAAATTTGGTTTTACATGGTCACTTAGCAATTCTAGGACTTTTATTACTTAAACAACAAGCAAAATATGTAAAAAAGAATGATTTTTCTATTTGTCGATATATTCAAGCCACTATAAGGTTTTTATGGGATGCATACATGGTAGATGAGAGTAATGATCCTACAGAACTTGTTGTAAACATGTCTTATAAAGAGCATTGGCTAGAAATTATGGAATTGTGGTTTTTGGGGATGCAAACAATGTCTGCAGTACTCCAAATGATTCCTTGGTTATCAGAATTTGCTATAGAATCGGGTTGGGCTGAAGGTATTATAGATACATTAAAGAAAGTTAAGATTGGAGGATTACAATCAAATGTTAAATCAGCATATGAAGATTTACTCTGTCATTTGGTCACAGCAGATAAAAATGTTGCTTCAGTATTAAAAAAAGCTGGAGCATTAACTGTTTGCAGAAATCATCGAATGATGGAATTAGGAAAACATTTGTTTGGAGACTAAAAGGAAGTCCATATGTAAAGTTAAATCTTATAATTTTAATTAAATTAAATAAAATTATTTTTTGTTTTTAAATTAAAAATTGTAAATATCTAAAGAACATAATTTAATTTGTCATTCATTGTAAATTTCATTATTATAGTAACAGCAGCATAAATCATACTTTTTGAAATAAATTTTTGATAAATATTTAGAATGAAATTTAAGCTTTATAATCATTAAGGAAAAGAAATCGTGAAGTGAGAAGAATTAACAAACTTTATTTTAAGAACTATCTTTATTTTTAGAAAGCGTCACTTTCTGCTAATAATCTTGGCAGTAAGAGATCAAAAATATTTTTGTTTTTTTTATATAAATGACTGATTAAATTCTTTTTACTATTTTTTTCATAAAAATAACACAAATAAAAAAGCATTTCTCGTTAATATTTATTGTATCACATGTTTTTTTTAATTTTTTAATATCTATTTTTAATTTATATATATGAAAACTACACATCGACAACATTATTAAAATTTAATAGAATTTATATTATTGTTATTACATTTAAATAATTTAAGCAATTTTATTGTGAATAAATATTGTAAAAATATATTTTAAAAATGTTTAATAAAACTAAATAACATAACTTAAAATTTTTTATTTTCGAAAATAAATTACTTAATATTTTATGCCTTTTCTAATTACAATTTTTTTTCTAATTTGCAGCAATTTTTTGAAACAAGTTATTTACTCTTTTTCAGAAACTCGTCGACTTGTAAAATTATGAATACATTATAATTGCAAACTGTGAAAAAATTTAAAATAGATAAAAAAAATTTTTATTCTTTAAACTCTATTTCCATTCAGATTAAATTATAAAATTTTTAACAAAAATATTGTAGTTTGAATTTTCTAAACGCATTTTTACTTTTAACTGAAAATAATAATATAGGTATATATCTATTAAATCTATTTTATATCGTGTGATTTTAGAGAGTGTCTATTAAAATTTTTAAAAATAATAATTTATACGTACAGAAATTTTTTAGTTTTTTAATTGAGCATTTTGTATCATTTTTTATTTTTTTGAAAATAAGCCAATTTTTAGAATAAGACACGGAATAAAAATTTATAGGTATACACATATTCGTATATATCTCGAAATATTATAAAATATTTTCTTTTTTTGTTTACTCACCCACAACGTATGCAAAAATAAAATATTTATTTTGAGAAAATATAAAAAACTATATATGCAAAATGTAAGTAAAGATATATTTCCTCGAATTTTCTCTCAACAAATTTTTAATATTTAAAAAAATTTTAATGTAAATTTCCGGAAAAAATTTTTTTCAAATAATAAAAAAGATAATTAATAATTTTCACATGCCAGATTAATTTATATTGTATATTTTCGTAATCGATAGTGAATATTTTCAAAGTTGAGTTAATTTTAAATTAATTTTAAGTTTAAAAATTTATAGTATTATTATAAAAATAATAATTAATACGAAGATAAAATTCTCAATAAAATTGACAGGGTTTTTTAAATTTATAATTATTAAGGCTTAAATCATCAGAAATAAATAATATATTTCCAATCTCAAGCTTTTTAAACATAATATCATTTTATATTAAACTAATATTTTCTTCTTATGCACTTAATACAAAAAAATATTTTGGGTAACTATATTTTAGGGGTTGATCATTATAGATAGGTAAGAATGATAATTTTTTTGTTACTTTAAATATAATTAAGTATTTAATTTACAAGTTTTTAATTATATATTTGCACGAAAAAATTAAAATTTTATAAAATATTACTAAATTTATTTTAATATATAAATTTTAAGAAAAACTGATTTTTTGTTTACATTACATTTTTGAAAAATATGTGTAATAAATATTTATATTTTATTAAATTTGGCAAAATAAGTGTTTTCCACTAAATTTGACATGCATAAACAATTTTTTAAAACAAATTAAAAAAATAATTATTAATTATAAATATTAAAAATTTAAAAACGTGTATATCATAAAGTTAGAGTACAAAAATACTGCACTCAATATTACCACAATTTATGGTAATTTACTACACTAATTCGTCTATTATTAAATAAAATAATATTTCTGCAGCGTTTTTATAATTTTTTTAAAAAAAATTTAAAGTTTCAGAAATATGACATTTTATCTCAAAAAGTTATTTTGAGAAAAAACTGCACCTATTTATGAAACATTTTCCCACATTCGGTATCATTATTAGCAATTTGAATTTTCGAATTTTCAATTCAAATTACCTCAAAATCTCGGGTACCTGCAGACTTGTCTTCCTTAAAACAGAAATTAAGTAGCCCAAATCTCGAGACAGCTATAATTTATTAATTAACAAAATTTTTTTTATGTCTCTAAAAATCAGAAAATGCAAAAAATTTTTAGTAAAAATCAGGAGACTTTAACCCATTAACGCCCAATCGACACATAAAAGCCATTTCAATTTTTTTTAATGAAAAAATCGATATTTTGAGCCAAAAATGTTAAAAAAATAATGACCACTACTTTGTACACTCGGCTCAATTGATGGCTTCCTAAAAATTTTAAACAAATTACACGCTTTAATAAGGTTTGACACTTTTTAAGTATTTTTTTTTTATTTTTATTCTTGAAACATGTGTAAATTTTTTAATTTTCATATAAAATAATTTTTTAAGTTTATTTATTGAAAGTAGGTTTGAATGAGAGAGAAAAATTTGCTCATTAAAAGAAAATTTGATTTTTGAAAATCGATCAAGTATATCAGAAGCTATACGCAATTAAAAATTATCAAAATGAAATTTTTCTCGAATATAAAAACAATAATTTAAAATATATTCTATTAAAAAAAAAAAGTAAAACAAAAGAAAATAATATATTCAGGTAACCTGTATATGGACGGTAAAATTATGACTTTTGATAATTTTTAATTGCGTATAGCTCCAGATATACTTGATCGATTTTCAAAAATCAAATTTTCTTTTAATGAGCAAATATTTCTCTCTCATTTAAGCTTACTTTCAATAAATAAACTTAAAAAATTATTTTATATGAAAATTAAAAAATTTACACATGTTTCAAGAATAAAAATAAAAAAAAAATGTACTTAAAAAGTGTCAAACCTTATTAAAGCGTGTAATTTGTTTAAAATTTTTAGGAAGCCATCAATTGAGCCGAGTGTACAATACCATATGTTATGGAAGAAGATTGGTCATTAAGAGTATACTATAATTTTTTTTTTTTTTGGGGATCAGGGGAAAGTTTTCCCACTTGCTTTTTAATTTAGGATATTTTGGCTTAAAAACTTTTTAATAAAAAATAAGGCCGTACGTTGATGGACAAAATTTGGAAATATTTAAAGTCTTATTTGTATGAGGCAGTTTCGTGACCAATGTGATCTATGATCAGCATATTTTATAACTGAAATATATTACCTATATGAAAGCAAAATAGATAATTTTTATTAGAAAATGAAAAGCATATCAAAACTGTATATTTGTTTGAACAAACATGTTTCAATACTTTCTGAGTCATAATTGCCACTTTTCCCAAATTTAGATCGCGAAATTGTGGATATTTCATGTTTTAGACATTTAATTTTAAGGGGCGGGGAGGTCATGAAAAATTATTGATTCAGCCGTTCGGTAATTATTAAATGAGCACTGCTTATATAAGTTTTAAAAAACTGTTGACTTTTTTTTTGAGCAGCAAATATCAAAAAATCAAAATTTACAAATAATTAATTAATATAAGTGTTTTTTTTTAATCATCAAAGATAGCAATGATCATTTCCCAATTTCTACTGATGAATCATTAAATTAAACAAAAGATTTAAAAAAAAAATTTGTTTATTTTTTTACATTTTTAATTTAAAAACTTGAAAAATTCAAGTCATAAACATTATTTATTTTTGTACAAATCAAAAAAGCTATAATTATAATTAGAGTAATTTTATACTTAAGTATAAAAAAATATATTTACATGTTAAAGCATATAAAGAAGAGAAAGAAAACAAAAGTTTTCATCTTAAAATTTATTTAAATAAATTAAAATGTCAATTTTTTTTTAAAGAGAGAAATCTTAATAAATTACAAGAATACATTTACAATAATTACGTTCTACTTTTTTTAATAAGCAAAGATGAATAACTTAATTTTTTTTATATTACTAGAATTTTATTGTTATTAAACAATCGTCCTAAAATGATGATTAGAAATATTTTATAAATACAATTTTAGAACGCGTATCGAGTTCTTATATCTTCAAGTTTTTTCGATACTTCAGCAGGCGTTCTTTCAAGATCTCCAGCTATACTTTTTTGTTTTGTAGGTTCAATAGAGTTAAATTGTTCGCATAAATCTCCATCGATAACATTTTTTACTGGATAATAGTAAGATCTAAACGATAAGTGATCACGTCCACAAAGTGGAGGATGTTCTGAACGCATATGCATTTCTAAATGTTGGAAAAAGTCATGATCTTCGTGACTTGTGAAAGGTACAAGAACTCCAACTGTTCCACTCAATGTTGTATAAACCAAACTTTCAGAACCTCCTGGAATTAATGTTGCTTTTTGTAATGACATTATAGTTTCTCCTACGTGAAAACAAGCTTGAGTATCTGCTTTTTGACTAGCACCATTTAATAAACCTCTGTCCCAAAGAGCTTTATTGCCTGTTGGATCTTCATCTACATCATCATTAATTCCAGTTGCCAAACGTATCTAGATTTATTCAATTATTAATAAAAGTGATTATCAAAATATAATATGTATGAAGTTAAACTTACCACAGCAATATTTCCAAACTTATCAGCAGTTGCAACTGTATCATAATCAAGTATGCAAGTGGTAGTAATCCATCTAGGGTGTGTATCATCAGCAAAAACAATCAACTGATTTTCTTGGCGTTTATATTTAACTGCAAAAACAGATTCTTGAACGTCACCAACAAAAATTCGTTGACCAACTGCGTTTATCGATACTACTGCATTAGGAATGTGTTTATTTTCGCATTTTCTAAGTAACTTTTTTTTCCCCATATCATACAGTCTTAGCATTCTACCAACACCAACCAAGAGTTTACCTTGATAAGGACAAAGAGAATATGGGATTTCGTCTAATGTTGTTCTATGTATAAATTCAAGAGACGTACACTCAGGATTAACTCTAAAAACAAAACAAAATTTTAATTATTGATAAGGGAATAAGCTTAAAATTTAGTGTTTAAACATTAAATCTTTTTGTAAATATTCAGAACTGCAGGGATATCATCAATTTAACAGATAGTGTGAAAGTCATCATTTTTAAATTTATTTAATAATCATGTTAATATTTAAGAAAACAAAATAAACTCACTTATAAGTGTACAAGAAACCTCCATTACTGATTCTTGGATTTAGTTGGTACTCTTTGGAAACTCCAACAATCAGAAATTGTTGATCACCTTGGTTTGAAAATTTCACCAGACTTAAGCTAAAACAGGTTTTATTCTATTAATATTCAAAAAATATGTTAAATATCAAATATTAATATTTTTGATTTTGATGTTTCCAAACATACGACATTAACTTAAAATATTAATCAAGCTAATGATGGGATATTTGTACTTTGCTTTTTGCGTTCTTGCATTCGTAAATATATTGAAAATATTTACAAGAGACTGAACGCAAAAAAATACTTATTATAAATTATAAGTTTATTTACCATAAAGCTGCTAAATTTTGTTCAAGCCTGTGAATTTGGTAAGGAACGCCCGTAGTAGGTGACATAATCTTAATAAGAGATGCCCAAAGACCTGGACCAGCTCTAGGTGCTCCAAATACTACTTCGTTTGGTTCTTCAGATAGAAAAGCTTCTGCTAATTCACGGGCAACAGCAGCTTCTTCAGCTCCTGCAGCTTCTTGCATTTCTTCAGCCATTTGTAATCGTCTTTGTTGTTTTGTATCTTCGGTGTAAGCATTGTGCTCTGTTTCGATAATAATTAAATGTGCTGTATCAGGATGAATTATAAATTTTCGTGGTGTGTACTCTAAAGGAAAGCTGACCTAAATAGAATATAATATTTCAAAATTTTATATATAATTGTTTTAATTAGTACAATTTATTCAAATTTACCTGGTTAAAAACAGCTCCCAATTTTTCAAGAGCAAGAATCCTAAGTGTGTTAGTAGAAATAGCTACGATTCCTTCTGGACATTGTTCAGAACTAAATCCAGAAGCGAATTCCAGACTCTCGTAAGATAGCGGTGTAAGATGGAAGCGATTTTGATAATAATAACTGAGCCAAGATCTACTGCTCATTGCAAGAACAGCTTGATTTCCTTGCATCCTAATCCTGAATAGTTTGACTGGCCTTGAACCTAAATATCGAGTTCTTGTGTCTGATAAATCACCTGAGATTGGATCTAATACTGTTCTTAATAATACACCATTTTGCAATCCTAGAAATAATGAATTTAAGAAATTAACAAAAATTATGAATCTTAATGGCATTATTTAACTGATTAATATATTTTTGGAAACATTAAATATTTTTTTGTGATTTAAGTGTTTAAGTTTTTATTCCAGGAGCAATACAATTTATTTGCAAGAGCACCAACGATGCAATAACTTAAATTATTTTAGCACTTGAAAAAGCGACCGGTACGTGGGATATTTCCAGATTCCGGAGATACCGCAGTGCAACAAAAAAAATTATTATTTAAAGTTTTACCTATATTTAAATGTAACGCAGATTGAACTTGTCCACTGTCTTCATTATTGTCATTATCTTTAATGCCCATTTCAACAATACAAAGACTTTCTGCAGCTGCGGGAAGAGCTTGCATACTTCTTGGTGCTAAGCAGTCAGATGGGTCAAGAGAAATAATTCTTACTGTGTTATCTTGAAGACCTACAGCAAGAAACCAAGACCTTTGTTCACCAGTTGCTACATTCCCTAAGGCCATGCACATTACTTCGGATGGCATTTTTTTTCTTTCAGTGTATTCATTCAATTGACCAGTCTAAAAAGTTAGATAAATTTTTTCATAAGTATAATTAATTAAAAAATGTGAATTATTAAATGGGTTGTTTTTAATTATTTAAATGTTCGCAAACTAAGAACTTTAACAGAATAAAATCTGTCAAAGATGGAATAGCTGAGAATTTTTATGAGCGTTTTTTACGCCTACGAGAGCTTAGAACTATTCGCAGTGAACAAAACGCTATAAATTAAAACTAGGTTCTTATAAAATCAACTTACTGGATCCATTTCAAAATATACAAGTTCTCCACCAGTAAGAGCAATAACAACTTGACGTTGATTAACTGCACATTTAACAATTGTTTTTTTACCAGGTGCTTTCCATTCATTAACTCTTTTGTCAGCACGAATGTGTCGTATACCATCAGGATAAACCTAAAAAATTAATGTTATTAATTTACATATACTTTATTGGTTATAATAATAATTGATTTATAATTTTGTTTAAGTCTTTATTCCAGGAACACTACAATTTAATTGCAAGCGCACCAACGATGCAATAACTTAAATTATTTTAGCACTTGAAAATGCGACCGGTATGTGGGATATTTCCAGATTCCGGAGATACCATAGTGCAAAAAAACTATTTTATTATTAACTATTGAATTATTTCAAGACATAGGAATCGTAAAGTAATTATTTTTATAAATTGTTTAAAAGTTTGAAAGATGAAAAATGATTGGAATAAGACTTAAATATTTATATTAAAATAAGGTAAAGCTAAAAAGAAAAAATTACCTGAACCAAAGCATCTTCTCCCAAAGCCGAACAACTTAACGTTGGCGTTGTACCAAGAAATCCAGAATCTGTGACTTCTTCTACTGTCTCTCCAATGCTAAGTACCAAGGTAGCATTCACAAAGGACACAATAATGTATGCATCAAATTCCTCTGTAACCAAAATCATAATTTTTTTCGTACTTTATGTAACTATTAAAAATAATTAATTTGAATTTCAACCAAAACTAATTTATTTTTCCAGATCTATTATTTCAAATCGAACCAATTGGCGTCCAGTTCAAAATTTTCTTCCTTACCTGTCACTCTTTCACCAAGTTCTCGGGAGACCATTCATCAGTTGCAGATATCCTGAAAGAGAGAACTGGTGTTTGATAAGAGTGTATCAATCACCAGGCTGGATAATAATCTTTCTAATAATTTTGCTCTCAACATTTAAGTAATTAAATACTAACGATAGTTGTTTCAAAAATTAAAATTACTAAGTTAAGAAAAGGACTTGTTTCTTAAACTAATGAATTTAAAAAATATAAATAAGGGAAATATTAGACATGCGTTATTTGTTATTAACTAACCATCAATGCGCCTTTTAACGGTCCAAACTGCATTTGGATTACCAGGAAGTTCACTAACAGCCATTTCAGATACTTCTAACCCATGACGTAAAACCCTTAAGGTTGAACGAGGACCTCGTCCACATGCTATATACAATTGAGGAGTATCTTCGTTAGCTAAATCAGCAACCTAAAATTTAAACAAATAATCTTATTTTCTCTTATACTATTGAAATTTATAAAAACTGTGTAATTCTTTGATTCACTTCGATGAGCAAATACAAACCAAAGGCGACAAAGAATATTAATTTTGCATCTATCACAGAAAAAAGATTTGGGCCATTAAGCATCATCTTTTCTCTACTTGAAGATGCCACTATTAAAATAAAATAGCGTATTGTGTTATACCTGACAAGCCATGATTGGACTTAAACTATCCATTTCATCAACAAGAACTAAGTTCCGTAATGGCCTTGGTGCAAAGAAAAATGTATCTCCTTCTTCTAAAGGCATAGCTGAACTAAACTCTGGTTCATCGTCGTCATCTCCTAAATGAGCAATCTGGTACAAGTAACTGTAAGGAATAAGTTATAATGTTTTCCTTTTTTCCCAAAAATAAAAATATTTGAATATTCAAGACAACTCACTGATTTCCAAACTCAGATCCAACAAAAAGAAATCCTGTTTTTAAAACACACATACTAGTTGCAACTGGTACTGTATCAAAATATTTTAATTTGATTTCTGTAACAACATCTTCATCAGTTTCTAAAGTAATTTTAAAGATATCTCCTTGTTCTGTCTGAGCCAGGAAAAAAAACATGGTTTTTGTTTTATGTGTTGCCGAACATACAAAAATCATTCCTCTTTCAGGGTCATCCAAGTCATTTCTTCTTCTTGGAATAGGGCAACGAATGTCAGGTTGATCACCCAAATTTTTGTATGTTAAATAGTTTTCAGAACAAATCAAAACTCCACTTGGTCCATCATTTCCACCCGGAACTGATACCAAAAAATTTGCATGCTGTAATTACCAAACAAATTGTTAAAAATTTATATTTTATTTATTTTATTTTATCCACTTACTTCATCCAACGGTTCACTATATTTTCTGACAACATGATTTAGACCAAGATCAAGTTCATAAAAAGTTAATGTTTGTTGAGTTTTTATTGCTGCATCACCAGTTGGATCATTGTCTGCTTCCTCGTAATCAATTTCCAAGCAAGCAAACATTGGATTTTCAAAACCAACATCAACACCAACAATGTGATAAACTAGGGTATTGCTTTTGTGAGCTTCTAACGGAGAAGAAATTGTTAATCGAGCTTCAGGATCTCGATTTAAAATGTATACCAATTTTTGTTTTTCAATCGCCCCTAAAATTAACATGGACATTTGTCATTAGTATTTTGGTTTGGAAATAACTCAAAATTGGGAATCATATTTAAATTTATCATTATCAAAGGTTTTTAATCAATGAAATATCAGTTGAAACACGGATTGATAAAATAATCATGTGAAACATTGCTTTAGTAATATATGCTAATATTAAAGGTTATTAAAAATAGTTATACCTATCATAACTGCTCGTCCTTTTGGGTCAATAGCTAAGTATTGTCCAGGAACGATTCTCCTGCATCCACTCTTGCCAAAAGTTTCTTGATGTACTTTTTCAAAAACATTTTTGGCAGGAATATATTCAAGAATAACGATTCTACCAGAATCTGATCCTACAACTATATAATCTTTAGTACCGCCTGTTAATCTAAAAGACATCAAAGACCTAATGATGCCAAAAATTTCAACAGTCAAAATTGTATGTACTTTTCCTGTGTTTGGGTCTGGTCTTAAAAGCTCTAAAGATTTTCCTCTTGAAACTAAAATTTCTTGCATTTTCGTTCCAGAAAAATTTCCATGGACAGCATGTGTTATGCCGGTCGCACGTTGAAGTGTTAAATTATACAGATACATTTTGATGTATTTCTGTTTTTCTTTATTTTAAAATAAAATTAATTTTTCAATAACGCATATTAACATGCCTGTATGAAAGAAAAAAAAAATCATTAATTATTGACATCAATGGAGTTAATTAAGATAATTTTATTATTTTTTTTATTCATCATTATCAAAAGTTTACTGGTCAATAATATTCAGATGAAACACGGATGATAAAATAATCATTTGAAACATTTTTTAATTAAATATTTAAAAAAATAATTAATTTTTATGAAAAAATAATTGAGGTGTAATAAAAATTAGAAAAGTGACGCTATAAGTATACGTAGCAATACTACAATACGGTAACCTATAATTACAAAATTTATGCTTTTACGTTAAGAAAAATAAAAAATAATAATTTAATTGTAATAAAAAATTATATAAAATTACGATTTACCTTAAATTTAAAATTCATTTTGTTGGATGTTAATGATGTCTTTTGATTTTAGAACATCTAATTACCGGTAATTTTATTAGCCGATAGCAAACTTCATCCATTTTTATTCTAAAAAAACGGTGGTCTGCGGTTCCCACAAGATGAAAAAATGTATATGCGATCATCGCGCGCAAAGTGTGTTGGCGTGGTGAACAAAAATTTTTTAAAATGGCGTATTTTTTGTGACGTGCATGCGTCGCGCGCATTTATTTCCAAATCAAGTATTTTTATTGGTATTTATGAAGCGCGCCTAATTTATTAATATTTTAAATTAAATATAGGTATAATAACAATTTATTCATAATTTTTTCGCCATTATTTTTGTTCAATTTAAGGGCGCTCTATCCGCCATTAACCACTGGGGGTTGTTTTTTGTGCAGCATATTTGTAACTGAAATATTTAAGCCATATATGTATTTATAATAATTTTTTAGAATCAATGCTTTTCAGTATTTGGCACAAAAATATAAAAATAAATTGAAAATGTTTATTTGTTTAAACAAATACAACATGTTAAGTTTTTGTAATTTTTGGCTTATAAAAGCTTGAGATTTCAGATCTGGGCAACATCTGGGATAAAAGTTCTGCTTGGCTCATATTAAACCCGACGAATTTTCGGTATTAAAAGTGATCTGCTGAGATTTAAGGAGATCTAAATAGATAGAAAAATTGAAGATACATAGAGATTCAAATAAATCTAAAAAAATCTTCAGAGATCTATGGAATGAAAAAAAAATTAAAAAAATTTATAAATATCATTTAAAATCATTAAATGAAAGGAAAATTTTATTTCAAATAACTTTAAGGAAATAGGACCTGATTAATGACTGAAAAATGTCAATGAAGGTATACGGATTTTAAAATTTTCTGATATTTGAAAGATATTACCTTTTTATTGTGTGATTTAATGTTATGAAAATTATTAATTTTCTTAAATATTTTACAGCTAGACTAGAAAAATTTGTATAAGACTTGATATTTTTTTTAAGCAGAATAAAGAAATGTTAGAATCTACAGAAAAAAAGCTTCTAATCAGATGTTTAATTAAGTAGATTGTAGAAATCCTAAGAGACAGATCGCCCTCTTGAGGTAATATAACAGTAGATCATCTGGGACAAAGAGGTTAATATATATATGAACGATTCTTTCTCAAACTAGCCACCCCCCTCTGTCCAAAAATGAAGGCAACTTTAAAGGATTTTGGTTTTCTCAAATTTATGGGAAAACAGAATAGTTTTTTATTCTCATTGGCTCTTCCAATCCTAAACTACTTGATGAAATCCCCTGCCATTTGGCACACTTATTATATGTCTTTAATCAACGATTTTGCAATATATTTTTATTTTACAACTATAGTTTCAAAGATATCATCAGTCAAAGTAGCCGTTTTTTACCCATTTTTAAAAAATATGTACACGTAAAAAAAATATAAGACAAACTAAACGTATTACGTTACTGAAATATGATTAGTATTGTAAGTTTGTTGAATGGAAAGATTAAACGTTGAATTGTCAAATAAAAACATTAGACCAACAAATACTTTGTTGATTCAAGCAAAATTAAAATCGTTAAGTTAACCACTTAAATCTTTGTTGAATCAACATAGTGTTAGATAAACCAACAACCTACAACATTAATATGATTAATTTTTATAGTTAGGTCAATGCTTTTTCTTTTATATTAAAATATTTATTCATTCTTTCTCTTTCTATCCTTTTATGTATTTAACACCGCGGCCGGCGACAAGTCGAAACCTGTTCTTCAGCAGCGCGCTTTTGTTTATATTATTATTCATTATTATTATAATAAAGAAATGGAATTTCCTAAAAATTATTTATGATAGTTTTAACTATTATTTTTAAATAATATGCATTTCGCTGGGTATGCATAATTTACTCTGCATATAATTTCGAAAATTATTATCTGTAACATATAGTACTTAAAATTTTTTTATTAAATACAACTGTCCTGTTAGCAGAATGGATAATCAAGCTGTCTCGGAAGCCGGCGGACTCAGTTCGATCCCAGTAGCAGTCAAAATTTTTCTTCGGTTTTTTTTAACAGATTTTAAATTAATAAATATATAAGTACATAAATAAATATAAAAAAAATAATTAACAAAAAAAAAAATTATTAATAAAAAAAAATACCCTAAATAAATATAAAAAAAATAATTATCAAAAATAAATAATCAATAGAAAAAAAAAAAATAATAATAAAAAAATAATTTTTTTTAAACAAAATTTTCACTCTGTTTGAATCAACTAAGTAACTATGACAATTCAACAAATACTTTGTTGGCATATTTCAACAAAGTTATTTGTCAATACAACTTAGAATTTTTTTCCGTGTAGTTTCCATGAAACTTTCTAAGAAAACAACGAATCCACGCGAATGGTTTTTTTGTCTTTGTTTTAATAATTAACAACTTTTAAGAAAAAAGAATTCAAAAAATTTACCGTTAACCTACTTTTATTACGATTTTTTTGATTTTTGAATTTCGACCTGCCGCTTAGCACCTAAAATGGGTATTTTAAATTTACAGAGTTGAAAAGGCCAATGAAAATAAAAACTAGACCTTTTTTCCGTCAATTTGAGAAAACCAAAATTTCTTTAAGTAGCCTCCATTTATGGGCACAGGGGGATGGCTGGATTGAGAAAGAATCGCCCATACGTATATATATATGGTATATATACCTATATACTATAGTATAGGTATGGTATAGGTATACATATATCATGTACTTTTAAGTAGAACAAGCATTACGGTTATAACGATAACTCTTAATCTTCTAGCTTAAAACTTTCCAGCTTTCCATTTTGTTTTCACAATATGCTTTTGTTTATTTAAAAGATACTTATATATAGTTGATGACAGTAAACGATTACATTATTGTCTTAAAAGGTCTTGTAAGTTATCACTTAGTCAATAAATTTTATTTTGAATATAAAAAACTTAATTTATAAAGATAAATCTTTTGAATTTTTTTAAGTGCCTAAATAAATAGTTTTTTAAAAATATTTTTACATTACTTTGGGTACTGGGGTACACGAAATTCCAAAAAAAGGGCGTTAGGTTTTATTTAAATTATTTTATAATTTTAAATTATCAAATTATTTTATGAATTTTTCATTTAAAAATATTTTGTATATTTTATGTTACTAATGAAAGTTAGCATTGAAAGGAAATTGACATATCCAATTACCTACCTTAGGTATTATTATATTTGTGTTTAGTCAACATTTATTTAGGATTCTTACTATGCTGTTCATCATCAGATTATAAACCTACCAAAAGTTTATTACTTTTTATGAAAGAATCTTTATAATTTGTTATTTTTCGTCAAGTCATGCTCACTAGTATTGAGTTGAATATATTTGAGTGACATTTTTTAAAAATTTTTAAATATCTAAAATTGTCTGTTTTGTAAAATAATTGTAAAATTTTCCATAACTTTCCATAAATGTTTTTTTATTGATAAAAGAGGAGATATTTGATTCTCTAGTACCCTACCCGAATAGAATCTGAAGTACGGGATGATCTGGCCCAGATACGCACCTGATCTGGCCCTGATCTGGGCCGGATCAACCCATACTTCAGATTCTATTCGGGTAAATACTACTTAGAGAATATTATATTATTTGTAGTAAACATTTACTCGATAGTCTCACTTTATTTCAATGTTCTACTGTTTATGTGTAAAGAATACTTTGTGTTAATTAAGTTTATTTAAGAAGCGCGCTAAAAGTATAAACAAATAAGAATTTTTAAAAAATAACTAATTAACAAATAGAAAAAATAATTAACTTCATCCCCCATCGATATTTACTCCGCAATGTACATATTTCTACATCTACCCTTTAATAAGAGGAAGTTTCAAATTTAAATAGGTATAGATAAAAATTTATAAAATACTTGTATTTGAGATTCCCCAAAAACTTTGATTTATCTCATGAAATCTAAAAATACAAAAATATTTGAGTCATAAAATAAAAAAAAATTATTCTTTGCTCATATTTGCTCAAGCTTTTTTTTTTTTTTTTATTTTATTTATTTATTTTTTTAAAGATTTGTAGCAAAATCTTAATATTAATTAAGCCAATTCAATCCAAATAAATAATTTACTCATTTTAATTACCAAAATTTAAAAATTATTTTAAATAAAAAAAAAACAATTTTACTCTAAGAGAATTAATTTTTTACGTCAACGAACGATGTTACATACCATGTAGTGCAGTATACAAATAAGTGATTTGGCTAAATCATTCGTGAAGCCATGAGAAGTTGAAAAATGGAAGATAAAATTTCCAGAGAAGAAGACGATAGTCATTTGAAACATCCATTTATCAACTTACCCTGATGACTCAACAAATTTCTGAATCGTCTATTTCACTACAACATATATAAATAATTTAAAATGATAATATTCAAATTATGGTTTTAAAAAAATCTTTTGTTCATTGAATTATTGTAAATGATATTATTTTCTAAAAGGTATTCAAAACTACGGTTAAATAGTACATAAATTATATAGAGAAAAATTATATTTCTCTCATTTCATCATATTATTATTATTTTTATTATTATAAACTGTGAACTAGATAGATGTTCGTTATAAATTTATTTCGCGCTTTATATATCAACTAAATCTATATAATTCTTGCGATTCTATATCGTTTCATTCTTTCTCATTTTGTATTATAATTTATGCATATTTTATATGAAAATATAATAAAAGCTATGTGCAAAAAATGGCATAAGGAGGTTGTATTGTTATAAAAAAAGCTTTTAAGGCATGGAATAATATTTTTTAGATTATTTGAAATAATTATTTGGTTTTGGCTAGACAGAAAGTTTTTTAGTCATCATGCATTAATGAGTTTATGTTTCTTTTTTTTTGGCTGATCGCAGACGATAAGCTAATAATTATTTCATAATCTGCTCAGGTAGAACAGCGAGATTGGTGATTGAGATTTTCATTTAACAATTAAATAATAAAAAATTTTTTCTTGGTAATTTAGGCGAATAAATAAAACCATTAAAAGTAACTAAGTATAAGTAATGATTTTTGTTGGGACACAAATTTTTCTTTGCTTTGAAATTTCTAATTTCATGGATGCTTACTTCAGCCTAAGCCTCGTTAAATTATTTTAATACTGGGGCTTGGATTCTTTAAAATTTATCAAAATTTTATACCGAACGAATTTACCTGTGTCAGATGTAATTTGAGTTAAAAACATAGTGAAATTGTATCGCTTCAATTTTCAAACAATTTACAGATCAAATGCATAAAATAACTCATGCACAAATAAAGCTTGTGCAAAAGATTGCATATATCCGTGCAGATTTTATCGCAAAAGTTTTAAATTTCCTTTGGAAAATTAATTTTTGAAAAAAAAAATGTTTAATTGTTTACAAAAAATAAATTTAGGAAAATTTGCACAAGGGGATTTGCGAATTTGTGTGTAAAATTAGACACATGCATGTGCACAGTTTTGTTTTAATTAAGGGATAGTAAAAAGAAAATGTGCCAAATGCCTTCAAAAAATATTTATAATCATTTATCCAGATTGATTTCATTAAAATTGCTAAAATTTTAAAAATCAATTCAGGCGATCCCAAAAAATAAAATTTCTTTTGAAACCCGAATTTCATAACAAATTCTTAACAAATTTAAAATTTCTTTTTAGCTTTATTATCTGCTACAACAATCCTAAAGAAAAATTTTAAAAATCAAAATAACATTTTTTGATTATTAAAAAAAAAAAACTTGAATGATAAGATCTTTTTTTATTAAAGTAAATATATGCACATATCGGTTATCATTTCACGTACGACTTCATAGATACCTCATATTATAATCTTATCTTTATGGCAGTAGGTCTTATAGAGCATATATATATATTTTAAGATTTTTTTTTTATATTTCATCACGAGAAAAAAAATTTTTTTTTTTGCTGAAAGTATATGCAAAAATAAATTGAGAGGGATGTAAATTTTTAAAGTGCACTTGTCAAAATATAAGATGTAGAAGCAGAGGAGAGAGAAAAAAATTGGAAAAGAAGATGATCGAAAAAGAAAATTAAAGAAAAAAATTACCATATAGGTATCGACATTTTTTTTTAACTCTGAAAGTGCATTGAACTCTTGAAAAATTAGCAACCAAAGATCATCATGCATATGTAACTTTACTTATATATAAACCAACGTCAAGATTACATCATTAATGACGACAACCTCTACGGTGTTTAAGGGTGCTTGACTTGATTATTATTTTTTTTTTCATTAAATTAAAAAACAGGGCAAATATTATTTTTTTTTAAATAAAAAAAAAATTTTATGGTTCTTAAAAAATAAACCTTAAAATCAATTATTTTTATAGGAAACACATTTTAGTACCAAGTTTTTTTTTAATTTTAATCAAACAATTAAAGTTTATTGTCAAATATTTATTTTTTTTATAAAATTAATTCTACACGGAAAAAAAAATTTTAGTTGTCGGCACCGGAATTCCGGTCGTAAGTTGAAATATTTTTTTAGTTTTAAACGATTGCAAAAGGCTTGAAACGTAATTATAACAGAGCCCATACGATATAGGGTGATCTTTTGACTAACCAAACATAATTGCAAATGGACAGAACTACTTATGTAAGGATGTCTGCTGAGTCGTATGTTAAGAGCCTTGATCCTGATTTGCTTGGTTATCTAATAATCATCCAAGTGAAAATTTTCTAACCGGATGAAAATTTAAGATATTCTTAAATACACTTTTCAGAAACTAAAATGCCAAATGGGTTTGTAAAAAAACCCGATCCGACCTGAGGGGGGAGAAGTTAAAAAATTTTGGCTTTTACAACCGGAATTATTTTTCAGTGTACACTAAAATTTATTATACTGCTACCTATATAGGTATACTTGCAATTTTAACCATATATATCTCACTTTATTTTAAAGTAACTTTGTTAAATTTAATTTTAACTTACCGCTTTTGACGACGATATTTCATTAAATTATGAAACTTCATATAAAATGTATGTTTTTACTAATTTTTTTTTTTTTTAACTCTGTATTAAAAAAAGAAAAATTTGCTTAACATGTATTTCTAAATTAATATGAAAAAATTTAATTTATGAATTTTAAGTTATAGGTAATTATGCCTTTTTTTAAATATGTCAGTTTAAGTAAATCATAAAATATTTAAGATTTCTTGTTATTAACTTTTTCATATTTTGTGAAAATGAAAGAAAAATTCGATTCTTAAAGAAATAGTTTTAATCTTGGTATAAACTATTTATTAGTAATACAGAGAAACTGCTTACTAAATTTATACGAATTTTTTCATTTTTGTACAATATTTTTTAATTTAACTAATTAATAATTTAATTTAACTAATAATTTAACTCTCTCAAATTTTTGATTAGCAGGCGATAAATAAGTTGCAAATTATCAAAAATAAGATTCCCAAAATATAGCTCATTTAATATTGGTATTGGTATTCCTGTGTTTAACTTCCATCCTTAACTCCATATGGATGTTTTGATAGAGGTCACCAACAGCTGCCCATGCCGTCACATCCTGCAGGATGATAAATAATATAGTGCATTATTTTATTTTTCTATTTATTTTATTTATATTCTAATGGGTTGAGGATTGAAAGCACTTTTTAGCAATCGCTAGTGATAGTGTTATTGTATAATGTTTAAGTGTCAGTTTAGCTGGTGTGAGCGTTGAACCTATGGTCCAGGAGGTACACGACCTCTCCAAAACCCCACGCCAGCTTATAATGCCCTGGAAGCACTTATCTAAATAATGTTAATTTTTTTTTTATAAACATTTTGCGGATGCCTCAAGTCCTAGAACCCACGATCGAACAACATTAAGAATTTTTCGCAAAGAAAAAAACTTAATTTTGATATAGCCAGGAATCGAATCCCTAACCTTAAGTTCCGAAGCCTTAGCCATGGAGCTACCGAGGCTCTGTAACGATACCCAATATTATTGTTATTATTGTATTATATTATATCATAGATTTCTTATAGTTTATCAATCACATGAACATCATACGATGGCATGGGATAATAGATATAAGTCTTATCTATTTTATGTGGCACTAAGCCACCTATTTTGTAAGTTAGTTTTAAGTTAGATCTACGGATGGCTAGATCTCCGTATTATCTGTGTACACAGATAATACGTTTAAATAACCATATTTTAGAAACATATTGTAATATTATAAAGAATAAATAAAATTATTATTATAAAAGTGTTAAATATATAACTATAAAATTAATAATATAAATGATATACCTAGACCCGTTACAAAATTGGCGATCATTGCTGGTATCCTGAAAAACGGAATTACGATTTCAAAAATTCAGGATTTTTAGAAAAAACTTGAAAGAAAAATAAAGTAATTTAATTATTTGAAGGAGAATAATCAAAAATATTTTTAACAAAAATTATAACAATTTAAAGTAAATAAAAAATAAGCCGTTGAAGAAAATTTTTTATTTATTACAAAAAAAAAAAAATAAAAAAATAAAAATTAAAAATAAAAATGTGGAAAATAAAGAAAAATTAGTTATATTTTGAAAGAAGTTTTAAAGGTTTATACGTCAACATATTTATGAAAAAGAAAGAAAGAAAGATAGAAGAATCATAGTCAAAATTATCGATACGAATATATTCAATGAGTTTTATAGATAAGTAGATAAAAATAATATACATAAATTAAAAAGCCTTATTTTTTTTTCTCTTTTCTTGATTAAGAAATAACACAAAATTAAAACAGCAAATAATGAGTCATAGATAGCAATTAAAATTAAATTAGTTATTACTAACAGTTCATAGGAAAACTATTATGCTAATTAACTGCCATGACATATGGCGTCTGTTAGTAAATTGTGAACGGTGTTATGATCTATTTCTTTTCTTACTAAGTTTACCCATTTTTGTAGTTGTTTCATATTGTCGTTGTATACTTGAAAGTCTGAGGATATTCATTTAAACGTGTCCAGTGTTTACTCCAGGCAAATCACGGGATTTAGGGTGATTTTTTCCCCACTAATGAGGTTTGTTCCCCTTTATGTTTTTTGGGTCGCTGATTACGAATTTCGGGGTCCCGGAGACCGTCTAAGGGTGGAACACCCTTAAATTTGCAAATTCACCCTTTTAAGGGGTATTTTAACAATATTTTTAACAGGAGTTATAAATAACAATTTAAGCAGATTATAATAGGTTTTTTAGCTCACTAATCACGAATTTGAGGGTCCCAAGTGTGTAAAGTTGATTAAACACCCTTAAATTTGCAAATCAACCCTTATTTTTGCAAATTTTATATCCAAGCCTTTTCAATCGGCAGGATCATGATTTTATAGGTTTTTGGGGTCGTTATTTACGAATTTGTGGGTTTTAACTTAATAAAGTTGGTCAAACACCCTTAAATTTGCAAATCAACCCTTATTTTTGCAAACTTTATATCCAAGCCTTTTCAATCGGCAGGATCATGATTTTATAGGTTTTTGGGGTCGTTAATTACGAATTTGTGGGTTTTAACTTAATAAAGTTGGTTAAACACCCTTAAATTTGCAAATCAACCCTTATTTTTGCAAAATTCATACCCAGGCCCTTTCAAACGGCAGGGTCATGATTTATTAGGTTTTTGGGGTCGCTAATTACGAATTTAGAGGTTCGAACTTCATAAAATTGATTAAACACCCTTAAATTTGCAAATCAACCCTTATTTTTGCAAAATTTATATCCAAGCCCTTTCAAACGGCTGGATCATGATTTATTAGGTTTTTGAGGTTGGTAATTATGAATTTAGGGTAATTGACTTCATAAAATTGATTAAAAACCCTTGAATTTGCAAATTAACCCTTATTTTTGCAAAATTCATATCCAAGCCCTTTTAAACGGCTGGGTCATGATTTAATAGGTTTTTGGGGTTGCTAATTATGAATTTAGAGGTTTAAACTTCATAAAATTTATTAAACATCCTTAAATTTGCTAATTGACCCTTAATTTGCAAAATTTAGTATACAAGCCTTTTAAAATGAAAAACAAACTTTCTTTAACAGTCTTTTTATGTTGAAAACTATGAATTTGGGTTATCAAACTAAAAAAAATTAGTGAAAGGTTTAATTAAAAAAATTCCTTTGTTAAATTTAAAAATTTTCTTTATTGATTTTAGTAACAATTGCGTTCAGTTTATATATTTAATTTATGATCTTATAAGCAAAGCATTAAAAATAAATTCTCTTAAGTTTAAACCTCTAAATTCATAATTAGAAACCCCAAAAACCTAATAAATCATGATCCAGCCGTTTGAAAGGGCTTGGATATGAATTTTGCAAAAATAAGGGATGATTTGCAAATTTAAGGGTGTTTAATCAATTTTATGAAGTTCAAACCTCTAAATTCGTAATTAGCGACCCCAAAAACCTAATAAATCATGACCCTGCCGTTTGAAAGGGCCTGGGTATGAATTTTGCAAAAATAAGGGTTGATTTGCAAATTTAAGGGTGTTTAACCAACTTTATTAAGTTAAAACCCACAAATTCGTAATTAACGACCCCAAAAACCTATAAAATCATGATCCTGCCGATTGAAAAGGCTTGGATATAAAGTTTGCAAAAATAAGGGTTGATTTGCAAATTTAAGGGTGTTTGACCAACTTTATTAAGTTAAAACCCACAAATTCGTAATTAACGACCCCAAAAACCTATAAAATCATGATCCTGCCGATTGAAAAGGCTTGGATATAAAGTTTGCAAAAATAAGGGTTGATTTGCAAATTTAAGGATGTTTAATCAACTTTACACACTTGGGACCCTCAAATTCGTGATTAGTGAGCCAAAAAACCTATTATAATCTGCTTAAATTGTTATTTATAACTCCTGTTAAAAATATTGTTAAAATACCCCTTAAAAGGGTAAATTTGCAAATTTAAGGGTGTTCCACCCTTAGACGGTCTCCGGGACCCCGAAATTCGTGTTCAGCGACCCAAAAAACTTAAAGGGGAATAAACCTGGTTAGTGGGGAAAAAATCGACCCCCCCCCCCCCGTGATTTGCCTGGAGTAGTTATTTGAGTTTAATTTTGTTGTAAAGTTATAGCGTTATTGGTGTGTGCATATAGTTTATCTTTCATTATTTATATATTCTAGATCACTATTTGCGAGTGATCCCTATAATATTTTATGAATTTCTCCTACGAAATTGAAAACTCCTCTTATGTTTCGTAGACGCGAGTCAAAGATGTTGTCTTGTATTTAAATGGTTTTCTTGTATTGTTTTTTTAAAAGTTTAATTGCATGTTTTTTATTGCTAGTTTTTTGCTTTCTTTGAGCATATCTTGTAATTCAATAAAGTAAATGACCGTCCAGGCCTTTCAATATAAAAACGCATCATATATTTTCTCTCTTATAAATGCTCATTGTTTGATACTAATACATATGGTTGAATCTCTTCTGTTTTTAAAGGTGTACTACAGCTGAAATTGGTAATAATATAATTTAAAGCGGTCTGAATGAGTTCTGTAGGCTTTTTAAAATCTGTTACTGCCGATAATTTTGCTGAATTAGGCTTAATTACTTTTTCGGTAATTACGTGTCCAAGGTACTCTAATTCTGGTCCTGAGTACTCACATTTATCTGGTTGTAGTCTTAATCCAGTATATCTGAGTCATTCTACGGCCGTGACTAAGTTTTTGTTATGTACTACAATGACATCCAGGTAAATAAACATATTTATTCAATTAATCCTCTTAGGACCTTGTCCATTATTTTCTAGAAGGTCGAAGGGCTGTTCTTAAAGCCAAAGGGTAGAGGATTAAACTCAAAGTGACGTAAATGCTGACGTAAATGCTTTGCCCCGATCAGAAATAAAACGTCTTGGATTTCCAAAAACCTTTTGGTGTCCCCTAATCCTTTTCAAAACCTCTTCGGTCGTAGTAGATTTCGTCGGATATATCCATGCGAATTTCGCAAAAAAATCTACCAATGCTACTAAATGCTGGTAACCCTTTTTAGATGCTACTAATGGTACAATGTGATCCAGATGAATAGTATCTAATGGTACTTCTCCCTTTGGAATTGGATTTAATAGTCCCACCTGCTTTTCAGCCTTACGATTACCTAAAATACATTCAACACAATTTTTTGTGAACTTACTTACTCGTTTATTCAAAATTAATGAAAGTACTTTATGATTTAATGAAAGTAGTTAATAGTTTATCTATCACATGAACATCAAACGATGTCATAGGATAATAGATATAAGTCTAATCTATTTTATGTGGCACTAAGCCACCTAGTTTTGTAATTCTAAGTTAGATCTACGGATGGCTAGATCTAACTTAGAAACTAACTGTGTAAACAGATAACATGTATAAATAACCATATTATAGAAACATATTGTAATATTATAAAGAATAAATAAAATTATTATCATAAAACTGTTAAATATATTATTATAAAATAAATATTGAGATGGCTACACCCGGGGGGTGGTAGGCATCTGGTTCTTTCACTTATATTATAAAAATATAGGATACCAGGATAGGTTTAAAAATAACAACTCAGTGATTTATATTAAGGCCACTGTCTCTTTATTGAGGCGTTTTTTAAAGGATTTTCAACATTTTTTTTCTCAGCTGTTTTATTATAAAAGTTTACAATTTTTTTTTTGCTAATTACAAAACTATTCTAGATAACATAAAAAAATTTTTGTTCCATTTGCTTTTTTTTTACACTTTGTAGATGGCGTGAAAGTAGAGGCTCGAAAAAAAAATTGGAAAACGGTTGCCATCATAGAGCCTATTGTAGGCATTTGAAACAAAAAAATAAAAAGGAATATTAATCTCTATAGTATTATCTAGTGCCTGAAGCGGCGATTAGGAAAAATATTAAAAATTGACCATTTGGTGAACAAAAAACAAAAAAAACAGTTTTTGACGTTAAAAAATGCGCCTAAAACGGACAATAAAATTTTTTCTGATGTATAAAAAGCTGATATTGTCGGTTTAGGCACTAGATATTTCAATAACAAAAACAATGAAACAAGATTCACGTCGATAGCTTAATTAGTTTTTGAGCTAGCGTGGCAACCGATTTCAAAGAAGTAGTTCTGAGATAAACGCGTTTAAAGTTTTTAAATGCTTATGTTTTCATATGACTACGGCCCATAAAAATCGAAATATCTAAAAAACATATTTTTTTTTTTCTTGAAATTTGTTTTATAGATTCTTGAAATGTTTTAACATAGGATAATGAAATAAAAAAAAAATGAAAAAAAAAATTCCAATTTTGAGACAGTGGCCTTAAGAAATATAAAGAAAACAATTTCAATTTATTAATTTTAAAAATATTTACATGAGTTTACTACGTTGTGTTATATAATTACTTAAAATTTTAATTATAACATTATAGACATAAAAAATATTATTTACTTGAAATTTTATATACAAATATAGATTAAATACAAATATAAAGATAATATGTCTATAGGAATGAATTTGAGTGTAAATGTATGAGTAAAGGTGAAACATCCGTTTACCCGCTCTTAATATAAAAATCAACGACAGCCTCTTAAGAAGGAATCAGCCGTTTACCCGCGCTTTTATTATAAATGAAAAATAAAAATAATTATCGCGCATACATTTCAGCGGTTTTAATCAAAGCTCACAATTAACATATACGCGGCCATATTTAATTAAAAAAAAATAATAATTAAAAATATTTACAATAATAAATTTAAATACGCGGTCCGGTGGTAGTTCGTCATCACCTGGACATCCCGACTCTCATGTGGTATGGCATCTCACATAAGGAACTTAAATATTTAATAATTCTCCCTTAAACGTGGAATGTCGACTTCACGTAGGGGGATTTCACGATTAATAATAATAAAAAAAATAATAAAGAAAAGTGAAATATACCTTACTTACACGGAGTCGAGAAATGTCCACCAGGACCTTTTGGACCTTCTACACAATACTGTGTATAACGCAAGAATGCTTGCTTTATGTATTTAGTTCACGCTATTTATACCCTTTTCGCCCTATGATTTACATAAGATAGAAAGAGCGCGATAGACATTATATTATAGTTGTCGGTAAAGACGAAATTATATGAAAAGTTTGGAGCTTGTGATTAACAAAACAAAATATTTTTAATAACTAAAAATTATAAAATATGAATGAAATATATTGTAACAAAATAATGAAAAATCTTAAATTCTAAGACACTATTTTATCACACTATAAAAAAAAATTTTTTTATCAGAAATCACTTACTTTTTTATCTTTTTAATATTACTAAACACTTTTTTACACTTAGCACTTTTCACTTTGAACACAGGATCTTGATAAACAGGAACCAGTAGATCTTGAAGTCAGCTATCGAAATTATGAAATTTTCTGTAGTATTATTTATCTTGTTTTTGGAATATTTTAAATTTATTTTCTTGTAGTATGAATCTTTATTTTTACAGATTCCAAGATGGTTTTCATTGATTTAAAAATTTAAATAAATTTTTTATGAGTATCATTTTATATTTTATAGATGTTTTTATTTTAAATTTAATTGCTGTAATTCTTGAAGATTTTTTATGTTTTAAGTTTATTTTAAATCGTTCGGTTAACTTTGTAATAATTCTTGAGTATTATGTTTAATTTTTTAGTTTAATTGTCTTGAAAATTTCAATTAAAATTGGATCATTTTTATATTATTAGAATTAATTTTATTATTGTGAAAGTACTTATTTGGGTATTTCATCAATTTCTATTTAATACTTTATTCTGGTTTAACATTTTTCGGCTTCAGAGGTTAATACAGGATCTCTCACAAAATGAAGCAAATCTTCTTGTTGCCATTTGGAGTGAGTCAAACTCTTTTCCTACAGTTTGTTGGTTATCACGCCCTTATTCGGTTACGAGACCCACTGCGGTAGTTTGGAACTCAGCGAAAGCTGTACCCTCACCGGATGTAAACACTTTTTTGAGTAAATAAAAGAATATTGAATGATAAACCCGTTTTTTAGTTTTCGCAATGTTTTTATTTAATTTTTCATAATATTTATTTTAGATCACTTTCTTCTTGAAGATTTTCGTTGAATATTATTTATTTGTAGTTTTATTTTAATTTTTTATTTGAAGTTTTAAGATTTAATAACAAAGTGTTCCAATATATTTTTTATAGTTGTACTAAAAAGTTTAATAATCAGCATCTTAAATTTTAAATAAAATTCACTTTTTTTAATGCATTGTATCAACGTATTTATTTGATTAGATTTTTTGTTTAAAATGAAAAGTATTTTAAATTTATTTTCTAAGTCTTATGTTTGATGAATTTAGGGGAATTCATCATTTCCCGAGGCATATTTGATCATGCCATCTAGTGTTTTAAGTTAAATTCCTCACCAAGCATGTTAGTTTGAGTTACGGCTCCAACATGCTCGATAGTATTTACTTGTCGAGTAGTTAAAATTAGTTATAAAAATATAGGATACCAGGATAGGTTTAAAAATAACAACTCAGTGATTTATATTAAGAAATATAAAGAAAACAATTTCAATTTATTAATTTTAAAAATATTTACATGAGTTTACTACGTTGTGTTGTATAATTACTTAAAATTTTAATTATAACATTATAGACATAAAAAATATTATTTACTTGAAATTTTATATACAAATATAGATTAAATACAAATATAAAGATAATATGTCTATAGGAATGAATTTGAGTGTAAATGTATGAGTAAAGGTGAAACATCCGTTTACCCGCGCTTAATATAAAAATCAACGACAGCCTCTTAAGAAGGAATCAGCCGTTTACCCGCGCTTTTATTATAAATGAAAAATAAAAATAATTATCGCGCATACATTTCAGCGGTTTTAATCAAAGCTCACAATTAACATATACGCGGCCATATTTAATTAAAAAAAAATAATAATTAAAAATATTTACAATAATAAATTTAAATACGCGGTCCGGTGGTAGTTCGTCATCACCTGGACATCCCGACTCTCATGTGGTATGGCATCTCACATAAGGAACTTAAATATTTAATAATTCTCCCTTAAACGTGGAATGTCGACTTCACGTAGGGGGATTTCACGAATAATAATAATAATAAAAATAATAAAGAAAAGTGAAATATACCTTACTTACACGGAGTCGAGAAATGTCCACCAGGACCTTTTGGACCTTCTACACAATACTGTGTATAACGCACGAATGCTTGCTTTATGTATTTAGTTCACGCTATTTATACCCTTTTCGCCCTATGATTTACATAAGATAGAAAGAGCGCGATAGATATTATATTATAGTTGTCGGTAAAGACGAAATTATATGAAAAGTTTGGAGCTTGTGATTAACAAAACAAAATATTTTTAATAACTAAAAATTATAAAATATGAATGAAAAAACTCTAAATTAAATTATTATATACAAATTCAATTGATTATTATTAATTAATCATTAAATTAAATTAAAAAATGTCATTGAGTTAACTATTACATAAGTGCCCCTAAGAGTATGTTACACTTTTTTGAATAAGTTTAGCTAGGGCTAGGTACATAAATGGGAATGGTTTATTATTTACAAAAATTTACATAAAATTAAATTAAATAATTACAGGAGTGGGTAGTGACCATCTCAATATATAAATGATAACCCTTGACCCGTCACAACTCTCCTAGCTCATTTAATATAATGTGACTCTTACATCGAATACATAGTCACTTAAGAAGCAAATTTTCAGTCTTATAAGAAACAATTTTTATATGATAGGCGAAAATACTTAGAAATGAATAAATGAGCTTTAATTATGAAAGAAAGGTAAGAATAAGAACGCTCAGACTAATTGAAGTAAAATTTTATATCAAAAAGTTATAATCAAAATCTTATATTCTAAAATTTAATTATTTTCCTTTTTAAATTACTACTCCTAATGGTGTGTTTTTGTTATTTTCACGCTTTGAGCGTTCAGGATATGCCCATATTAGGGTTATTTTTAGCTATTTTAAGAGTGAATTTTTTATTATTTATGGAAAAGAAGTTGTAGAAAAGAATATGTCGAAACAGCCGAAGATCAGCTGTTGAAGAATTATCTAGCACTATATTTATCAAGAAAATTGAAAATAAAAAATTAGTGTAAGGATGTGGATACAATTCTATATACAGAAATGTACAGCTTGCCTAGGCAACAAGATTCACAAGAATTCTTATTCAACATGATCGATTATTTCAATTTACGAAAGCTATTTATGTTACAAGAAAATAAAATAATTAGTTGCCCAAAGTGCGATGATGTATTATCAAATAAAGATGATGATCCCGATCTCAGCATCAGGTATAGTATAAATTGTTTTTATACTTATATTTTGAATTTGTTTTATTAATTTTTTTTTCTTTAGGGTTAACGCAGTAGATTTCTGTAATAATAAAACACACGAACTAAACGAAGTACTGAAAGGATCCTACAACCGTACTGACACTGATATACCTTGTCAAAATTGCTTTGAAGCAAATCTTACAGACAGAAGAAAAATTAAAAGCACTTCAGGGCTGGTGCTGATACATCTAAAAATTTTTGAATACAATATAGTACTGAAAGATAGGTTTAAGCATAATTTGCAACTCACTTTAAAGAAGAGTTCAAGATATATAATTAATGGTAAGAAGTACAGAGTGGTTGGAGTTTTGTTCCACGTCTCAAATTCAGCACACGGTGGTCATTACATCACAAGAGTTTTGTACGAGAACAAAAAGATTATCACTTGCGATGATTCATTTGTGAGTGAACATGAATCAATAGATTTTTGCGACTCTCAGTCTACCCCGTATGTAATTCTGTTAGCAGAATGCAGCAGGTAAGTGGCAAAAATTTATATACAATTGATAAAAAAAACATTAACTAAACAATGCAATTAAATTTCACCCATAGGGAGAAAATAATAGAATCAGCAGAGCCAGTACAAAATCGCAAACCTACTGGTAATAAGAAAGAAGTGATTTCGCTAAGCGATGATGACACGAATGATATGGAGGGAACCCAAGAAACTGCTACATCAATGGCTGTTACAAAAAGCAGTAAACCAAAGTAACAAGATTATTTTTTTTTTATTATCTTCAATATTCAATAATGTCTTTAATAACCTTTTGTAACTTTTTTTTATACATAGAATGAAGACAAAGTTAGTGTTAGCAGAAGAAGAAAAAATATCTCGTGTAGGTGACAAATATAAACTTGAAGATACATTAGTTTTAAAGGGAAACAAAAAAGCGGAACAGATAATCGAACCGAAAGAGAGTTTAAGAAATGCAGTTTCCGCTGCCAAAAGAGATCGGAACAAGAAAAGAAAAGATATGGAAGACTTGTTTTCAGAATTACTTGATTCATTGGAATCAAATGAACGTTTCCAGCTAAAAAGGAATAAACCAACACTCATAAATGGGGTCAATTATGGTACAAAGTTGGCCAAGATTTTAAATAACAAAAGGGAATCTACTAAATCTTAGAAAAAAACGGAGAGTTGTGAGCAATCATTTGAAACTCGAGTCTCTAAATTAGACCTTAAGAATGTAGAATTCTCATACCAAATTGATTCGTATGCCTTAGTTGGATTAGCAGTTAACGCATTCAAGAACAATACCAAGATGAAACTCCACATTAAAGATAGTTATCATGTATTTAGTAGATATACTAAACTAACGAGTAAACTCGAGAGAGATTACATAAAGCTTGAAGAGTTTCCCGAGAATGAAATTTGAAAGACATTTAATTGGATAGAATTCAGATTATGCTCCAACGAGAGCGGAACTATTAGAGTCCTATTGGCCATTGATAAACAGCAAAACACAGAAGGCATAAACTATTGCACAACCTTTATGAGTCAAGTAGTGGAGAAAGCAGTCGAAGCTCTTCCAATGGGGTCCATAACAAGAGAATGTTACGGCAAGCCTTCTGCCGTAAAAAAAAGTCACACAGTCTACCATGATGACTGGGAATCTTTTAGCGACAACATATTCAAATATGTGACAATTTATAGAAGAACATTTTCTTTTAAATTCATATATTTTTATATGTGTGAATACGGGCTAAAAGCAAATCCAAAAATAATTGTCAATTTGGTAAATAAAATAGCAGATTTGCCAGCTCTCGATTTGATACAAATCCATCACGCTGCAACCATAAAGACTGAGAATGATTCAGCAATAATGGTTAACAACAGTAAAGCACGCAAATTATTTGGCCAGACTTGTAAATCCATCACGTACTATAGAAAATTTTTTGCGAAAGATGCTGGCTATTTCGCAAACGTCTATTTTCCAAGCAATTTTGACAATATAGATTACGTCCAAGCATATGAAACGATCTCACATTTGCTAGATCACGAGCATAAACTAGCTTTAATAATATATATTTTAAGTGGGTTCCATGCAAATGACGAAAAAAGAAAATCGACTATAGAAACTGCCATTAACAAATTAGCAGCGATACAAAATTATTTCAGGCTTGCAAAAAAGGAAATGGACCTCAGAATCGAAATAGCATTCTGTTTCACAAATGGTGAAACATCAGAATACACATTCGATAAATTAAAGGCCAGTTTTTTTGAAGATCCAGAGTTAGACGACAGATCTCCATTATTTGATTTATTGACAGAAATGCTGTCGAGGAAAATGTTAATTGAATTAACAAACTTCAAAAATCACGTACAAAAAATTGAAAAAAGATTTCTAGATCCAATAACGGCAGCATTTAATAACAAAGAAAGATATTTTATTATAAAATAAAATTATATTTTAATATTATATTTATAATATTAAAATATATTTTTATTTATTTAATATTATATTATAATTATAAAATTATATTTTATTATATTTTATTCTAAACTACCCCTTTTAGGGGTAGTGTTAGCTATTTTAAGGGTGAAATATTAAATATTTTAGGGAGAAATTCTTGATTAGCGACCCAAAAAACCTATGTGGACATACCATGGATGTTAAAAGTACAAAAATAGCAAAAACTCCCCTTTTCGTGGGTAGTTTTAGTCAATTAAGGGGTGAAATTTTAATTAGTTATGAAAAAGAAGTTGAAATTCTTGATCAACAACCCCAAAAACCTGTATGGTGCAAGTCTGAGCGCTCAAAGTGCGAATATGTAAAAAATATCTATTTGTTCAACAAGGGAAAAAAAATAGGAATTAGCTTTCAATGCAGTTGTATGCACGAGTAAGCGTAGCGAACGAGTGAAGACAGCATTTAAAGTAAAATTTCCTACATTTTTTCCCGTGTTCAACACATAGTTTTTCATTAAAAGCGAAAAAAAGATCGCTCGAAAGTAAGAAAGTAGATCTTTTTTGCAGCGTATAATGAAAAACCTATTTTTTGGGGTAGTTTTTGCAAATTTAAAGGTGAAGCCACAATTTTTATGCCCAATGACCCTAAAATCGTGTTCAGCAACCCAAAAAACCTATATTAGAGCAAATATGGTGTTAGCCGTATTTTGACTGGAGTACCAACCCCATCCACCTTTTAAGGGGTTTAAATTGGGCCAAAATGAACGAGATCTCAATGCATACAAAATTTACTTAAATTTACATCAAAAATATTATTTTAAAACATTTTTCAATAAAAAATAGGATACTTTTTTCCAAACATTTCCTAATGATGCCTGACCTACTCCTTTCAACCCCCTTTTTTAGGGTATATTTAAGGGTTGTAGGTGAAAACTAATGTTAGATTCTGAAAGAGCGTGAAATTTTACTATAAAGATGAACTTTTTAGCCACTTATCTATAAGGTAATATATTTATTTTTGCTCACTTCCAAAACTCTCCGCCCCGGCGTTAATGAGTTAATAGAATTTTAGGTACAATGATTTTACTCTATTTTTAAAAGATGTTGGATTAGTGCAAATTTGCACTTCGGAAGGGATGGTATTCGACTGTCTTTTACAACGATTGATTAGTTAATAAAAATTGTAGTCACTACGAGAGCAATGTTCAACAAGGGGTTGTAACAGGATGAAATCCGGTTACATAGAATTTGTAATTTATTTGTATTTTTAAAATAAATCTATGGATTCATAAAAATCCTAAGATTTATAAATTTCAATTTTCATCAGTTTTGTGACATAATAAGGCATTTTCTGAGCGAATCAGAAGTCGATACGTTTGGAGAAGAACATAGTTCTTTATCCATATCAGGCCGCGACGCCATTCCCTCTTGTAGACTCCGGACGAGCAACACGCAGTCGTTGCTCGCTCCGTAAAATAATATGTGTTAACATCAAGTATAAATATTTTATAATTTATGGACTTTCAAAGAAAGCAAACATATTATAATTTGTGATTTCTTAATAATTAATTTGTGTAAATTAATATTATATTTGTGACTTCATATATTTACATTTTGGACTACGAGAAAGACACCGCCATCATCAAGAATATTCGGAAGGAGAGATCACCAGAAGCCGGTTGAATATTATATGGTAAAAGAAGATATATTAAATTACCAATGATGTGTGTTTTCTTTCGCGTATTTAGTTAATTCAGTTTTTAAGAAAATTAGTTATAAGTACGATTTTAGTTTTATAATTTTGTATATAATTAAAGTTGTGGAAAGACGCCCTATATCGTCACAATGCTCTCCTTTATTTAATATAGTGACCATTGTTTTAGTATTTTTCAGTTATTCAATTTTGTAATTTTTCCTTATTTAGTTATTTGAAATTTTTAGATTTTAGTAAACTTAGTGGCGCTCAACTTTCTGTTTATTCCGGAAATTAGATAATAATTATAACTTTTTGTAAATAAAATAAACTTATAAATTTCATTATTTTCATTATAGAATTTGACTAAAATTATTTTATTATAAAATTTAATTTACTTTATTTCCCGGAATTTCAGGTTTGTTATTTTTGTTATTTTATTTATTTTTGCCTTTTTAAAATAAATTCGGTTACAGAGTCTTGAGTCACGTATAGAATAGGGTATATTGCGTAAAACAAATTTTTCATTAAGCTGTGGAAAATTTTTTAATCCATGTAAAATCTTCTGAGTAAACACTGAATCGTTAACTTTAAGATGAGATTCAATAGTGTGAATGTTGAATCTTGCATAAGCATTGTGATATTCATAATCAAAATAATTCATCGGTACTTCAGATTTTTTGCATAGATATCTTAAAAATATATTTTTGTTGTTTTAATTTATGAATTTATTTGGATAAATACGGAGACTAGATTCCAGATGCATATGAGAGAATAAAAACATATGAATTGAACAGAACTTTAAAGCTTGTATGCTGTTGAAACTATTGGTCTTCCGTGTAAACCAACCAAGAGCTTTTTTTGCTCGCGTCAAGTTTTTTTAACTCTAATCTTCAAGCGCTAAAAGATTGGTTCGTAGCAGAGAAGTAATCTCTCTTACTATTTTACAATCGTCTGCGTATAAAAGGATTAGGGAATAAAAAATATTGGAGGGTAGGTCATTTATATAAATAACAAATAGTAGTGGCCCGGTGTTGTTTCCCTGAAGGACCCCAGATACATTCTCAAACAGTCAGGATAGACATCTATCCGAACCCTCTGAGATCTTTTGAATAGGTAAGAAGAGATCCAACGTATCCTGTTTACATGTATAAGTCTTATGTTGTAAAATAAATTTCCAGCGCACCAATCGGAGCTCACTTTATTCCCAATCAAAAGTAAAAACACTCAGTTACCTAGTATAAACTCAACAACCGGTTTGTATTCTGCATTAAAAGAATAATATTTATTAAAATCTTAATACTAACTACAGATATTTTATAAAACTTATATTATTATGACGGGTAGAGCGAAACTGACCATGTTAGGAAAAACTTGAAGTAATTTTTTAATTTTGGGGTTTTGATTGGTTTTAGTTTTAATAACATTTAGAACACAAATTTACTTGACTTTCTCTTGGTTTAAATGAAACGAATCAACTAGAAAATTTTAATTTGTTCTAACCACATTTTGATAATGCACTATCCTTATTATTTTCCTTTAACGAAATTATTTTAAGTCTCTAAACTCAAATTATTCCAAAATACTCTAAAAGTCCATTTAACCTCCTCCCTTCCAATTGATATGCTTGAAATATAGCTCCTGCCTATAAACATGTTCAATATTAAAACCTAGAATTGGGACTAAAAAAAATAAAAATGTAACTTCTTAGAAATACATAATTGCAAAAGGGCGATTAAAAAAGTTTTGGAAACTTGAAGCTTCCTGAAGTATTTTTGGTATATCTCTATAAATCACTCTAGAGATCTCCGGGAATCTAAATCAATAGAAAAAGATTAAATTTCCAGAGATCACTGGAGATTCAAATAGATCTAAAGAGATCTTCAGAGATTTGTGGAAAAATGTCAAACATGTTTTACTTTTAAATTTGAACTCTTTTTTCACGTTAACAAATAATTGTATAAAATTTGTATAACATTTTATTAATGATATGTTAAGAAATTTGAAATTTGAAATTTAAAGTTAATTTGAAATTATTAGAACGATATAATAAGTACACTCGCCTTCATTAATGGCTTAAAAATTAATTCCACAATAATTATATGCTTTAATAAGGGTCGACATAGTTTAATTTTTTTTTTTTTAATTTTTATATTTATAAACACGTGTTTATTTTTAAATTTTAATTAAATATAGTTTTTTAAATTTATCAATCAAATGTAGGTTTGAATTAAAGAGAAAAACTTGCTGATTAAGAGCAAATTTGATTTTTTAAAATTGAGCAATTATTTAAGGAGTTAGACGCAATTAAAGTTTATCAAATAAACATTTATTCAAATATAATAACAAAGTTTCCATTAAAAAAAAAAAGTAAAACAAAAGAAATTAATGTATTCAGGTAACCTGTAAATTTTTTGTTTACTTTATGTCGACCCTTATTAAAGCATATAATTATTGTGGAATTAATTTTTAAGCCATTAATGAAGGCGAGTGTACAAGATTTAGTATTAATGTAGAATTTTTAAAAAATTTTATGACATTTAGTTTATTTTATTTCCTAAAAAAATTCAAAATTCCTTCCAAGTAAAGTACGCGAATCTATGGAATTCGGTCCCTCCCTGTTTAAGGATTTACCATCCTATTCTCGCTTTAAAAGGGGTATTAGACTTTACTTTCATAAATTAGAGAGTGCACAGTAGTGTTGGTAGCATTTGCACCAATCTCCTTGTAATTGACTATCTGCTATTGATATTTACTATTTACTATTGATATTTACTATTAACAGTTAACTTTTGACTAGTCAGTATTATGTAATTATATTAATTATTGTAAATTTTCTTTAAACTTAATTTTATGTACAGGTTTTAAAACCATTCAGTATTATTTATTTAATTATTGTAAATTTTGTTTTATTTAATTTTAATTTTAAGTACATACTAAATTTTTATCTAAATTTAAAAATCTATTTATTGCAAATTATATTTACTTTTACTGATTTAAATATTTATTGTATTATATATTATCGTATACATGATTGACAATTGAGTGTGTTGAATATTTTTTGTATTTTGTAGTTAGCAAATAAAGTTTCATAATAATAATAAAAATAGTTATCAATTAAATTACATTTTGTATTTTTTAAATTAATTTTGATGTTGCATTATCAATTTTAAGGAATAGAAAATTAGATTCAGCAATTTATTACATAATAACGTTATAGCCATGAGGCTCTTTGCAAACATAATTATCAACAATAATTAAGTTTTGGTCAAGTTTCTTAATATATCTTTAATAAAATGTTATAAAAATTATATACAATTATTTATCAATGTAAAAAAATTAATAAAGTTATAAATATTTAAGTACTTTGAGATTCAATAACCAGGTTCTATTTCCTTGAAGGAGATCTAATTATATCTTGTCAATTTTTTTATCTATATTTAGATCCCCGGGAGATCTCTTTAGATCAACTGACTTTCGTCAAAACTTGACTTTCGTCAAAAATTACAATTTCGACAACAATTTAAAATTGGTCATTTTTTTTCCAAAAATGGGCATTTGTTTTATTGATTATACAGATAAAAGATCAAAAAATAAAATATTTGCGCTAATAAAAAAACATTCATTTCTTATAAACATCATGTTTTATCAAAAATTTACAAATAAATAAAAAAATTATAGAAAGCCCTAAATAAATAATCAATTCAATTTAAAAAAATATTTCTTTATTGAGTGTATAACGATGATTTGATATATTGTATACCAGCGATTGACACTTTTATATATTGAGAAACCTTTTTTTGTTCTATATAACTAAAAGATTAAATTTTAATTCTTGTTTTTCTAGCACGCGATAGTTTTTAATTGCTTCGAGGAAAATTTATAATTGTAAAAGATCTCATAATCTCCTAATTATAAAAAAGTGTTTAATCGAAATTTATTCATTCTTACAAATTTAATTTATTAAGCAAATTTATTTTTAAAATTTATATTTTAAATTATTTCGGATCAGTAAACGATGAGCGAGAGAGAGGAATAATTCTGTTTTTCATGTTTTGAATTAAATTCAAAATTTAAACGAAGAAATATTAATTATTTAATTTATTAATTAATTAAATTCGAAATTTAAACAAAGTCAATATCTCAAAATATTTCCTCAAGCTTCTAATTTCTAAAACTTTTTTATTTTACCTTTTTCAATTATTTGTTAATCAGATTTGATAATTTGAAATCAGAGTCCCAATTTTATGATTTTTTAAAAAAGCTCATTTTTAATGTTAACTTTAAAGAGCCATTTCTTAAAAATGACTCAAGAAAATGAGACGAGTGAAGAATTTTTGGAAACTTGAAGCTTGTTGGAATTTTTCGAAACATATAAAACCCTTTTTTGTTAGATATTACGAATTTGGCAACACTTTAAAAATTGTTCATTTTTAGCCAAAAATAGCCATTTGGTTATTTGGCTACATTGATGAAAAAATTAGGGTTAAAAAATTGCGGTTTACGGCGTTTGAAAAGAGACACTAACACCAAAAAAATGAGACCAACCAGAAGTGTTTTATTTCATTGAAAATTACCAAAAAACCCTCTTTTACAAAATTGAACCCAGCGTTTCTAGGCCCAGAAGGCCCATTGGAATAAACGGAGGGTAGTAGGCATGTTTTTTCAACATAATAAACTCATCCATAACCAATTGGTGTAATTTGGTGTTTCAAATGTATTGAACTCCCCTTGTAAGTATTAGTTTAAAAAAAGAAAAAAAAGATAAATGCTAAAGTAATCCAAATCAGTAGAACAGCTCATATACGCTTCTCCCCATGAATAAAAAATAAATTATTTTCAAAATACGAAAAACTTTAATTTTTCGATTAAAATTCCATTTTATTTTATACTCAAAATTCTGAATTAGATTTTTTTCCTCTCTGTTATATTCAATTATTTTAGATAAGGACGACGTAAATTTAGATTTGATAAATAAAAAAAAATATATTTAATCTTCCAGTAAAATAATAAATACAATATATTAAACTGAAGTTTATAGATAGAAATTCATTCCGTTTGTATCCGTTTTATATAAAACGACGAATGAAACGTATGTCAAGCGTAAACAATTTCACGTATTCCCTTTTATTTCCTGGCACATTTCCGGATAATCCTTTGACCAATATACTATAGATGTTTGACATATCTATATTTATATATACACGTACCCTTTTTTATTATTTTATATACCCTTTTATCATTATCGTCATCATCAAAAAAATCATCCATTTTCAATATTTTCAATCCCTTTTATATACTACTTTTTTGGCGCCATTTAGACTTTCTTTAGGTTCATGACCTGGAAATGTCAACAGTTCTAGCTAATACTCGAAGAAGAAGAGGCGAATAATGTATAGTATAAGTACAAACACGATCAAAGATTTTCTCTTCGTTGAAAATATCTATATATATATTATATATGTATGTGTTTACATGAAAAGTTTATTTTAAACAAAAAAGAACATAAGTGAAAATTACAAAAATAGCGAAAAACCTTTTTCCATTATTTTATGGTTATATAAATTACAGTTTTAAGATTTTAACATAAAATACATAAATTTCTAAGAATAAGAATTAATTTCAGTTTCTGATTTAATAATGTGATTCATTTATACTACTTAAGTATATATAGACTATTTGCAAAATTTAAGAAAATTTGAAAATCTGAACTGTAGAAAATTTAGGCTTGCCAAAAATTAACTTCTTGTTAGCAGCCAAAATGCATACGTATTTTTTTCTTCTTGAATTTCTTAGGAAAATAAATTTTCAGTAATAAATTGAGTTTTTCACGATCGTATTTCAAATAAACTAGTTTAGAAATGTTAGAAATTTTAAATGTTTAAAATTTTAAATGTTTAAATTTTAAAATTTCTTAAATGTTCTAACATTAACAATTTCTAGACATTGTGTAAAATTATATAATAAATAATAAAAAAACAATTTCTTGCAGCAAAGCAAAAACGTATTTAAATTATTTTTACGATCATGGCTTATTTTTTTACTTAAAAGGCAAAATCAAAATATACGTCCCATTCAGAGATTTATGAACCCATATTTGTCCACATCCTTTAGTTCCCACCTTCAAATGCTCTCAGTTTAATATCTCTTCCTTAGTCTACCTTCCCTGAATACATCTGACTCTGCTTCTATGCATTGAATGATTAGGAAGCATCCAGACGAGAAAAAATTTGACAACCATAGATATTTGCTCCCACTCGTCCCATTCTTATACAGATTATCCATAATTATACAGATTTGTTTTAGTAATGGCATGTTCAGTTTATAAATTATTGACAAATCTTGTGTATATTTTTTTATTGTATGTACGTATATTTATATAAAATTTTTTGGCATTTCTTACTCGTTGCGAGTATAAAAAAGCAATGCATGCTAGATGATATTGCTTTAAAATAAAGTATTTTAATACTTGCATAAATTAAAAAAAAATTAATTATTTATTTGGTGCATGGATTAATAAAGACTGATTTGCTTTAATAAAAATATTTTGCAAGTATTTAAAAAAAGGATACTTATGTATTTTTTTTTGCAAAATTACTTTTGTTTAAAAAAAGAAAAAGAAATTTACACCTACCAGAACTGGAAAAAGTCCAAAATACATATTTTAGAAAACTCCTCTCGTTACCCTGCAATACACCTGGTTATGCAATAAGACTTGAACTAAATATAAAAAACATAGAACTAGTATGCTTTAAATTAATTCTCAACTTTACCCAGAGAATTTTGGAGATGGAAGATGACAGATATCCTAAAATTTGCTTTAACAGACTAAAAAAACTAGCAGAATATGATAACGCATCTCCATAATTTAACTGGTTCGTACAAATAAATGAATACTTTTTCAAAAAAATAAATGAAAGCCACTTTTGGTCAAATTTAACTTTAGAAAAATTGGTACTTGAAAAAAATAATTTATTAACTAAAATGAGTAGCTTTCTAGAAAAAAATGACCAAGAGTGTTGCGAAAATTCTAGTTCACTTGTACTCTATCCTAATATATATAATATAGAAAAGAAAACAAATTATCTCGATTTAAGGCTTCCACCATATTATAAGAAAATTATTGCACAGTTAAGAATGTACAATTTATATATGTCGTAGGGAAGTAGAGAAATCCGTGATTTGGCCAAATCCCTAGTGATTTGGCCAAATTGTGCAAAGTAGACTAATGGAAGTTTCGATCGCCTACTTCCCTAAAATTTTTAGTGAAGTAGACGAAAATTATAGCTGTTGTCTACTACACCGATAGCCTTTAGGGAAGTAGACGAATCGTCTACTTCACTGATATAAACTCAGTGGAGTAAACTAATTTATTTTATTTGTCTACTTCACGGATGGCTCTTAGGGAAGTAAAAAAAACAAAGAGAATTTGATGTTTATGCCTTATATATTATATTATATAAACATTTCTTATTTAACATTGACATTTACATTTTTGTTTCAAATTTTATTTATTATTATTTAGTACCAAAAGAAATTTAAAATATTCAAGGTTTGTTTATTTATTTTATACCATAGATAATATAACATAAATAAAACTCTTATAGAATTTGCTGCCAATGAGTTTCAGTGTGTATCGGTTTAGCAAAGGTGTTTGACGGTAAATATTTGATTACTTTTTTTTAAAATGAATAGAATGGTACCAATACAAGAGATTTTGGTAGATCGAGAAGATTTTGAAAAAAAATTAAAAGATTTATATGAAAATAAAAAAAGTAGTAATAATACAGTATGGACGAAATCTCAAGAACAAATTGTTATTAAATGTTTGACTGAAGTTAAACATAATGTTGGTAAAAAATGCCATTCGCACTATTATTAGTCATCTACTTATGAATTAATTGAAATTGGTGATGAAAAAAAAATTATTTTAAAAAGAAAAAGTTCTAGTGATCCGTTAGTTAGTTTATTATACAATAAAATTTATAAAGCATAAACACCAAATTCTCTTTGTTTTCGCTTCCCTAAGAGCCATCCGTGAAGTAGACAAATAAAATAAATTAGTTTACTCCACTGAGTTTATATCAGTGAAGTAGACGATTCGTTTACTTCCCTAAAGGCTATCGGTGTAGTAGACAACAGCTATAATTTTCGTCTACTTCACTAAAAATTTTAGGGAAGTAGGCGATCGAAACTTCCATTAGTCTACTTTGCACAATTTGGCCAAATCACTAGGGATTTGGCCAAATCACGGATTTCTCTACTTCCCTACGACATATATACCGAGAATTCTATTAAAAAATATGACATTAAAAACAAACGATGAATATTGTAACTATTGTAACGAAAGAAATGATTTAATACATATGTTAGTCTATTGTACACGTTTTCGACACCAAAGACAAAAACTGTTGCCTGAATTGAATCATATCAAGAAGACAACTTAACCTCAGAATTTTTAAATCTATTAAATAATCTAAATGAAGCAAAAACAAGAAAAATTGTCATCTTGATCCATATCATTGCAGCACAAAATAGTATAGATTAATAATAAAAAAAAAAAAAAAAATAACCCAAAGACAAAAAACAAAGGAAAAACATGTATACTTATATATGGAAATTAATAATACTATTAACTGAACAAATCTAGAAATTTAAGTTTAAACAATTTTAAAAATATAAGAAAGTTGAATTATCTAAAACTACAATTAAAGTATATATTAACCTTAAAAATAAGAATATCAAAAAAGAGAAAAAATATATATATACATAAATAAGAAAAATAAAATATAAAAAAAAAATAATAATAATAATAATAATAATAATAAAAATAGTAAAAAAAGACTATAAATTTTATGTAACAACTATGTAAATGTTAATTTTAGCTAAAAATTTTTTAAATGTATTTTTTCTGAATAATCTTGTAAAACAATGTATTATGTTAAACAAGACAATGAACCACTACTACATTTAAAAAAATTTTTATTAAATAAATAAATACAACTTTTAAATCATTCTGAATGGTTTAGTAAAATATTTTATTCCTAAAAACTAGTATCTTTAAAAATAAGGATTTATTAAAATATGCAGCTTTTCGTATATTAATCTGTGAAATAATTTTATTATGCGTTCTTTATTGTGTTCGAAAAAAATGTTAATATTTTATATGCATATTATATTTATATAATTATACAGATTTGTTTTAGTAATGGCATGTTCAGTTTATAAATTATTGACAAATCTTGTGTATATTTTTTTATTGTGCATGTACGTATATTTATATAAAATTTTTTGGCATTTTTTGCTCATTGCGAGTATAAAAAAGCAATGCATGCTAGATGATATTGCTTTAAAATAAAGTATTTTAATACTTGCATAAATTAAAAAAAAATTAATTATTTATTTGGTGCATGGATTAATAAAGACTGATTTGCTTTAATAAAAATATTTTGCAAGTATTTAAAAAAAGGATACTTATGTATTTTTTTTGCAAAATTACTTTTGTTTAAAAAAAAAAAAGAAATTTTTTTTATTTTCTTATTTTTAGAAAATAATAATATAAAATAAAAAAAAAAGATCAGAATAAAATTCAATAATGATCTGAAAAAAATTGCTTTTTTAGAATGCTTAATTTCTAATTTAATTGCTAAATGCAAAAATTATACTAAATACTTTGGGAAAGACAATATTTTTTTGATTACCTTTTCAATATTTCACAAGCATGTTTTAAAAAATCAAATTTAGCGCGTAAGTTGAATTTTTTTTATTTTAGTGACCAAGTAAATACGAGTAGGCATGACTGTCGTATGTTTGACTAATCTGATCTGACTCGCCCTTAATAGTAATGGTTAAAATTATTTTTTTGCCCTCCCGGGCATAAAACTCGTGTGTAAAGAATTTTCTGAACTCGTTCTACGCCTGGGTGGGCAAAAAATAGTGTAAGCACCATGGGCGAAATACTTCAGACACGAGCGTGAACACATATCACTCGTGCCCGGCTTCGCCGAGCACTCGTGCTAGTGCTCACGCTAGTGCCGAAACTTTTACGCCCTTGATACTTAATATACTATTACATATCTAGGGCAAAAAAGCCTATTTTCTGCCCTAGGGAAACGACTTTTTTGCCCATTATATGTAAAACTATTGTTTATAACACGGGACAAAATATGGGATTCGACTTTTGCATGCTATCTGCACTCGCTCGCTCATGCATACAACTGCATGCAAAGCCGAAAACAATATTTTATCCCTTGCTTAATAAATAGCTATTTCGTCTTAATGATCCCTTAAAATATCTTCTAAACTTAGATCCCTCAACTTAATAAACAGCTCATAGATAATTTCCCTTCATCCCTCCTATGATAGAATGTATATTTTACTGCGTAGTATATATTATATATCTATTCTTTTCTCTTACTTTCTATATTACAATAAGGGAATATTCAGACGATAAAAAGTTTCATCATAATAGAAAGAACTTAAGCTATTTTTACGATGAGTTTCATCAAATACCCACATTATTCCAGTAAAACCACGGAGTAGTGTTTATTCAATTACTGGCCGTTAAGAGTTTTGGTCTGCTATAGGTTTTTTAAATCGCTAATCACGAATTCCGGGATGTTTTTTTGGAGAAATGAGCGGAACATCCTTAAATTTGCAAAAAGTACCCCTAAATTTGATGTAATAATTACACTTTAATTTCTAGATTTGGTGCATATGGGTTTTTGGGAAGCCCAAATTGATCAAGAATTTTGGATCAATTAAAAATTGAAGCTTCAGGCCCTGAAAGTAGAAAAAACTACGCCTAAAAGGAATATTTTTTATGCATTTCACGTTTTTGGAAATTTAAGGGCAAAATGCAATTTTTTAGTAGATAGGATTCTGAAATCAGGCACCGAAACCCATGTGGCTCAAATCTGGATAATAAAAGTGTGAAAATACCCTTTTGAAGGGTAGTTCTTGCTAATTTAAGAGTTCAATTTTAATTATTATCATCATGGAAAATGTTTATAGGAAGGGGGTACTTCAGAACTTGAAAATTAAGGGGGGGGTGGAAATTGGCCTATTTAAGAGGGGGGGGGGGTCAAATTTTTCCTATTTAAGGGGGGGGGGTAAAATATGATAGGATAAGAAAGTTAATATGCATTATTCAAAATTTGGAAAACGTTAAAATCCGTTCTCCAAAATCTGGAGAAAGTATAAATCCATTCTTTAAAATTTGGAGAACGTTAATATGCATTATTCAAAATTTGGAAAACGTTAAAATCCGTTCTCCAAAAGCTGGAGAAAGTTAAAATCCGTTCTCCAAAATCTGGAGAAAGTATAAATCCGTTCTTTAAAATTTGGAGAACGTTTAAATGGATTCTCCAAAAGCTGGAAAAAGTTAAAATTCGTTCTCCAAAATTTAGAGAACGCTAAAATATGTTCTCCAGACTCTGGAGCAAGTTAAAATCCATTCTCCAAAATTTTGAAAACGTTAAAATCCGTTCTCCAAAATTCGGTAAACGTTAAAATCCATTTTCCGAAATCAGGAGAAACTTCAAATACATTCTCCAAAACTTAAAGAACGTTAAAATCCGTTCTCCAAAATCTGGAGAAAGTTAAAATCCATTATTCAAAATTTGGAAAACTTTAAAATCTGTTCTCCAAAAGCTGGAGAAAGTTAAAATCCGTTCTCCAAAATTTGGAGAAAGTTAATATCCGTTCTCTAAAATTTAAAGAACGTTAATATCTGTTCTCCAAAATCTGGAGAAAGTTAAAATCCGTTTTCCAAACTCTGGAAAAAGTTAAAATCCATTCTCCAAAACTTGAAGAACGTTAAAATCCATTCTCCAAAATTTGTGAGATTATTATATTATGAGATTATTATTATTAAAATCCGTTCGTCAAAATCTGGAGAAAGTTAAAATCCATTATCTAAAATTAAGAAAACGTTAAAATTCGTTCTCCAAAAGCTGGTGAAAGTTAAAATCCATTCTCCAAAATTTGGAGAACGTTAAAATTTTTAATTAAAGTTAAAGCAACATATTTAGATCATTTTAATCAATTTGATAAAACAGTTTTGTATATGGTAAATATATTTTTTTAATATAAAATAATGCAGAGCTGGGCAACGGTAGCACGTTAAAATCCTTGTATACGTAATACGGTTTAATGATATTTTATCCTTATATAAGGTAAAATTCATAAGGCAACCGTATGAATTTACCCTTAAAATCCGTTCTCCAAAATTTGGAGAAAGTTAAAATTCATTCTCCAAAATTTGGAGAACGTTAAAATTTTTTCTCCAAAATTTAGAGAAAGTTAAAATCCATTCTCGTTAAAATCCGTTCTCCAATATCTTGAGTAAGTTGAAATCCATTCTCCAAAATTTGGAGAACGTTAAAAAGAGCCATACTTTTAAATTTTTAGTAAGTTTATTATTTCAGCCCTTTTTTAAAAACTTAAATTAATGCTCTTTCAGAATTTGAAATATATATAACACTAGTAAGTCATTATAAATAATGAGAAGTCTGAGTGAAGATAAAAATATATTAATCAGTAAAATAAAATATAAAATAAAAATAATTATTTTATATGGAAAATATTGGCTAATTTCTGATTGATAATGGATGTCGTGTTCAGGAAATTAGGCGACAAAATGATATTTGACACAATGTATTTAAATAATAAAAATAATGTGGATTTATTGACACTAAAAAACAATGTTACTTGACGTTACCTCTCTCACATAATAATTTCATTAAATAATGACACTTTACACAGATTAATTAATATAAAATCACTGACGATTAATAATAAAATATGCGAAGTGCATTCACCAAATAATTGGGAAAGACACATAATTAACTGACTTGACGAATAAATAATAACAATTATATATATTGGTAAATGACACAATAGACTTGTAAAATAATGAATTGACATGATAATAAAAGGACAATAGATACGTAATTTAGACGATGTCTAACGTGCTTCCCGTGTCGCAAGACTGATGCTGGTCAGCGAAGGGGCGGTAAAAGACGCCGGTTTAGGCGCGCGACGATTTACATAAAATGTCAAATTAGTAAAATAGCACCTGCTTGACCAACGTCGATCTTGCCACGTAAGAGCCGCGAGAAATAAAGATTGTATTTTGAACATTTCCGCCCGCCTCGTCGTGAGAATGACCAAAAAATCGTTTTCTTCAGAATCCGATCGAAATGAGTTACGGTTTTGCCACCTTCAATCGTCTGGCCCTCTGTCGGATTTCCATCGCGCGGCCCTCTACTGAATGTCACAGGGCGCGGAGAGGGACCCTTGATGGAAAGCCACTGTTTGGTTACTGCGCAAGCGTATAGACTCGCTATATTTCTCAAAAAATAAAACATGTCAGCTTAAAATAAATAATCTCGGATGCTTAGATAACATGAATTACTAATTACTAATTAGTTTTTATAATAATAAATTATATTTTTACCAAATATTATTAATATCTGTTCTGTAAATTTATTGTTTGGAGAACATATATCTTTCTTTCGCACAATTTTCGGACCTCTTGCTTCCTCGCGCGTATTCACCGTTAGAGATTTTAAAATGTTTTTGTTTATATTTCTGTAAATAAACATCTAGGAGCTTTGAAATTTTGGCTATGAGTTTTCACAATAATAAAATATATTTTTACTAAATATTATTAAAATCTCTTCTGTAAATATATCACGGACATACTACCTTAACAGAAATGACGTTTGATTTGACAGCAAATAGACTATTTACAAAGAGTAATTGATTTAAATTAAGACATTTGACAAGTATGAGACTTGATTTGACATCAGACAGGCTATTTACAAAAGATAGTTGATTTAAATTAATACATTTGACAGATATGACAATTGACTTGACAGCAGACAGGCTGTTCTTAAAAGATAATTGACTTAAATTTAAATATTTGACAGACATGAGATTTGACTTAATTGACAGAAAATTTACAAAAACTAATCTATTTAAATTTAAACAATCGACAGATATGACGTTTGACTTGTTTGGAACTGGGACTGACTCCAGTTCTTGAGATTTTGACAGTTGACGATTTGACAGGTTATAAGTATGACAATTTTTTGACAAATCACAAGTAGACGATTGACTATAGACATTACAAGTTCCTGACGTGAAACAATTAAATATCCAACCTATTGTAGATTTTTAGAGGAATCGCTAAGATAGGCTGTTTTTTTCAAAAGTCGATTTCTCAAATGCTTATTAGTAAAAAATCTTCTAACCAGGCTTAAAATTTTCCTTTAACCGTATATTTTTTGGCACAAAAAAAATTTCGATGAGACTGCTATTTGGGAGCTCTAGATAAAAAAATAGCAGCTTTCAAAAGATCATTTTTTAAAAATTTCAAATTTCCCGCCAAGTCACGTGCCCAATCAAAAATCTGACCCAAAATTTGGATTTCGCGGGAAATTTTACATAAGGATATATCTTTTCATGTTTTTAAGAGCGTTTACCATGAAGACTAGAATAGTTATTACGTTAAAGCAGCGAAATTTTAAATTGAAAGATTATTTTAATTAAAAGGAATTTTTTTATTTTTTAAATACTACTAAATTATTCTAAATTAATCAGAAAATTCTTTATCATTTGGCTGTTGTGAAGAATTTTTGAAAATTTAGAGCTTACACGAAATTTTTCAGAACTTTTTAATGAAAATTGCAATTTCTGTAGCAGTTTAAATTTAGGCTTTTTGGGTAAAAAATGGGCATTTCGTTTATGGGGTATAGCGATAAAAGAATCAGTGATAAAAAATTGCGGTTAATAGGGAATGAAAGGTAGCACTTATGTAAAAAAAAATTGGAACTAGGAAAAATTTTGGTTGAAATTCAATGTGACAGCGTCATATGGAAAATTGTCTAAGAACCGAATTTTATAATATTGAGCCCTGCGTTTCTAAGGCGCATTAGAATAAATGGAGGGTATCTTGCGAGGGGTCGCTCACTCGCGATGCATTACGGACTCTCCTGGCGAGGCCGGGAGAAACCTTGCGAGGCCATGGCAGCTGAGAGTCCGTGCGAGGCCGGGAGAGGCCGTAAGGTCTCGCGAGTGAGCGGCCCCTCGGTATCTTGGATATTTTTTCAAAATATTAAAGTCATCCATAGCTATATATAGATTGTAATTTGGCGACCCAAATGTTCCAGTCTCCCCTTATAAGTATATTTTGATTTGTATTAAAAAAAATATCAATCCAATAAAAAAAACGCTGCCAAGTGATTGGCACTATGGTTCCTCATTAACAATAGCAAAATATTTATAATGGTCTATTTTATCTAATAAAAATTATAATTTGAGATATCAGTATTTCATAAAAAAAAGTTAAATACCGTATTTTAAAAGAAAAAAAATGTTGCTGTGATTTAATGTTTTTTATTTAACAAATTTTTAGAAAAAAATTTCAATAAACTAGGTATTACACTTAAAAAAAAAACAATATTACAGATTTTTTAATTTTTTTGTTTTATTAATATTGAGAAAAAAATTTTGAAAAAATTCGGTATCAGATCCAAAAAATTACTATGAATAAGCTTTCTAAAACTAGTACTCTCATAGAAATTAATTAGGTACTACGTCCGAACAAAAAAAAATTTTGGTATTCTTTGTATTTTTTTGTGAAAAAAATTTTGGGAAAAAAATTTTCAAAAAATTAATTATCAGATTTGAGATATCGAGTAAAAATCGTACTTTCAAATATAAGTACTTTCATGGAAATAAATGAGGTATTACATCCAAATTAAAAAAAAAAAAAAAGTAGTTTGAGATTTTTTGATGAAAAAATTTTTGAAAAAAAAATTAGATCTTAATCCCATAATGGTGGTTAAATACCACCGATTGCAACATTTTCAAATATTGGTACTTTCATGGAATTAAAGGAAGTATTACACTAAAAAAAAAAAAAATATTACAGATTTTTTAATTTTTTTGTTTTTTTAATTTTGAGAAAAAAATTTTGAAAAAATTAAGTTTCAGGTCCAAAAAATTACTATAAACGATATTTCTAAAACTAGCACTCTCATAGAAATCAATTAGGTACTACATCCAAAAATAAAAAAAAATTAAGTTTTTTTTGTATTTTTTGGTAAAAAAAATTTTGGGAAAAAAATTTTTTAAAAATTAGTTATCAGATTCGAGATATCGAGTAAAAATCGTACTTTCAAATATAAGTACTTTCATGGAAATAAATGAGGTATTACATCCAAATTAAAAAAAAAAAAAAGTAGTTTGAGATTTTTTGATGAAAAAATTTTTGAAAAAAAAATTAGATCTTAATTCCATAATGGTTGTTAAATACCACCGATTGCAAAATTTTCAAATATTAGTACTTTCATAGAAAAAAACTAAGTATTACGTCCTAAAATAAAAAAAATTTTGGCATTTTTTGTATTTTTTGGCAACAAAAATTTTGAGAAAAAAATTTGGAAAAAATTAGGTATCAGGTCCAAAAAAATGCTATAAACCATAGTTCTAAAACTAGTACTCTCAAAGAAATAAATTAGGTACTACGTCCAAAAAGAAAAAAAAAATTAGTGTTTTTTGTATTTTTTTGTGAAAAAAATTGTGAGAAAAAAATTTTCAAAAAATTGGTTATCAGATTCGAGATATCGAGTAAAAATCGTACTTTCAAATATAGGTACTTTCGTGGAAATAAATGAGGTATTACATCCAAATTAAAAAAAAAAAAAAGTAGTTTGAGATTTTTTGATGAAAAAATTTTTGAAAAAAAAATTAGGTCTTAATTCCATAATGGTTGTGAAATTTCACCAGTTACATACACACACACACACACACACACACACACACACACACACACACACACACACATACAGACTTTTTTTAAAAACCGGTTTTTTAGCTTCCTGGGGTCCCAAAACGTGCTTATATGCCAAAAAATCAAAAATCAAAATTTCATCTATCACAAAGGTTCCTCTATGAGGAACCAATTGTTTTTATTCACGAATTTCGTTTTATTAAAAATTATTGAAATCTTTTTTTTTTAAATTTTTAATAAATTATTGATTATGTGTGTTTGATAACAGAATATAAATCCTTTAAAAAAATTTTTGTTTGTAACATTCGAAAAAAGAAATGTTTATATACTATTACTTAGACAGTTAACAACCTGTGAAGATAAAGATAAGATATCTTTTGAAAAAAGAAATTTTTTATATATTTATAATTTATATAAATCATTGAATTCTTAATTTAGAATTAAAGAGTTAAATTTCCTTAGCAAGTTATACATATTTAAACTTTCACTTATATGAAATATGAAATATTTAATTTTAATTTTCGAATTAATTAATTTAGTTTTATCGTTTAGATTTAATTTTGATATTGAAACAAATAATACAACAGAATTAAGAAGTTGGAATAAAAATACAGTACCAGAAAAATGGGTTGCAACATATTTAGATCATTTTAATCAATTTGATAAAACAGTTTGGTATATGGTAAATATATTTGTTTAATATATAAAATAATGCAGAGCTGGACAATGGCCCCACGTAAAAATCCTTGTATATGTAATACGGCATACGGTTTAATGATATTTTATCCTTATATAAGGCAATCGTATGAAATTACCCTTATGTAAGGCAAAATTCATAAGAAATTCGTATGGAAGTATCATTATACACGGCAAATCCTTATAAAATTTTGCCTTGTATAAAGATGTACGGGTAATTTCGTACGAATGCCTTATAAAATTTGTCGAACATATAGATATTTCATACGGGTGCCTTAAAAATTATACCCGAACAGAATGCAAGTACGGTACCCGACTCTGAAACTCTTTCCCAGGTCTGGCTTCCAAATCTCACCAAAATTCGATAAGTATCATTTATTTAACGAAAACATTTTTATTTAACTAAAGAAAAACTTTTCAGGATAAAATTTTTAATTTTAATTAAACAAAACAAAACACGTAAATACTTCGTAAGGTTAGATATAAACAAATACACTTGTAAAAAATAATTTATACCTAAATTTTCTAAAATTAAAATCAATAATAACCTTAATTATTTATTTATAACTCATGCAGAAACAATAAAAATACAGGTTTACTGTAAAAATATAATACAATTAAATTTTAGCACCCATGTTGTTTACTTAAATTTTTTTTATACGCTAAGTTCGGAAGCCTATCCAAATCGCGTTCTCATTATGATAAATGCTGATCTGGCCCAGGTTCGGTTTGTAAACTTGACCAGATCTGGAAAGTCTGGCTTCCGAAATGGGCCAGACCAGCCCATACTTGCAGAATTCTACTCGGGTAACCGTTTATAAGGATATTTTAATATGAATATAATTTACAAGTTACTATTTGAGGCCATTTTTTAATCCACACATAATATAAAATATTTCTCAAGTTTTTTGATTTTTGACCTAACCTATACTTTTCAAAATATCAATTTATACGGGGAAAAATTTAGAAAATAAAATTTGTAACATTATCCGACCGGATGAATAATCAACTAATATGAATAACCAAATGTATTATTTATTACTGTGAAAATATTAAGAATTTTATCGTAAATAATACATTTTGTTATTTCATATTAAGAAATACAATTGATTATTCATACTAAAAAATTCTCCATTTGAAATCAAAACTCAAAAGAGGAGAAGAAAGAAATGTGGTGGGATTACAACTTACTTCTCTCCTTTCGAGAAATGCTTTCAAATGGAGAACTTTTCAGTATACATAATCAAATATACTATTTTAGTATTTTTTATTTGAAACTTTGAGTTTTTTATAATAAAATTTTATTTATTTAGAGATATTTTGAAGAAGATAAATTTTTTGATAATAGAAATGGGCCAATTTTTATTATGTTGGGTGGTGAAGTTGCTATTAATCCTAATTGGGTTAGATCTGGTTTTATGTATGAATTTGGTAGACAATACAATGGTTTGTTACTAACTGTTGAACATCGTTATTATGGAAAAAGTCATCCAACCAGGTAGTTATGAATATAAAAATTTTTTGAAAAATATATCTTATTTATTTATTTATCATAATTTTTAGAACTGCAAATACTAATGAAGACTTGAAATATTTAAATTCAAAGCAAGCATTAGCTGATTATGCAGTTTTTATTGCGTACATTAAAAAACAAAAAAATGCTCGAAATTCAAAAGTTTATGTTTTTGGTGGTTCATATCCAGGTAGTTTAGCTGCTTGGATGAGACTTAGATATCCACATCTTGTACAAGTAATTTAAAAAAAAAAATTCAATAAATTTAATAATTTCATTTATTTTAACTTAATTTCAAGGGAGCTGTCGCAAGTAGTGCACCAGTATTAGCCAAAGCTGATTTTAATGGTAGAATTTGAATTATTTAATTAATTTTTATTTAAAAAAAAAAAAATTTAATTTTTTTTAGAATACATGGAAGTTGTTGCCAATACATTATATGAATATAGCCCAGAATGTTATCAAAAAGTTCAAGAAGCATTTACTGAGATAGAATATTTAGCTTACTCATCACTTTATTATTTACAAACTTTTTACAAACATAGGTACTTAAATTAAAAATATTTATTATTAAAAAAAAAAACAGATTAACCTCAAATTTTAGGACATCCAGAAAAAAAAATAATTTACCAAAACCAACCCCGTAAAAAGTTTATCAAACAAAATCGAGTTTTGAATAATAACGTGAAATCTCTTAATAATCTATTTTCTGTATGACACTTTTTTTCAGTGTATATTTTTTTAAATAATTTATTCCTAACATTTGAATAAATATTTACTTAAATTTATAAATTCTGATTATTTATGAGAATATAAACAGCAATAAATTTAATATTATTTAATAATTTAACTTATTTATTTAATTGTAAATGCTTTCTTGCATTTTAAAAATTATTTAAATAAGATAAAAATATTCACAAGTCATTCAAAATATTAATTTTTTTTTTTATTTTTTAGATACTGTTATTACCCTCGTTCAACTGATAGATTTGACGTTGGTGATTATATGATGTGTTTAGTTAGGGTAATTTAATTTTAATTTTAATAATTTTAAATAACTATAGTCGTTTTTTAAATTTTTATTCAATATTCGAAGAGGTCGGTAAAAAAAATGGACAGGTGTGTCTAAGGACACACGGGTGAAGTTTACTTCTTTATATAACAAATGGTATAACGAACAGTTTTTGAATGGTCACGTGTTATTTCTGTACTCTATCTTTTTACTTGCCTTCTCATAATTAAATAAAATAAGGAAAAAATATAATAAAAGATAGAACAGGTAATCATTATGACCTCTTTGTTGCCACTAATATTTAATTCTTTCGAGCATATTTCATAAGAAATTTCAGTAATTCAGTTTTTGCAAATTATTTTAGTTTCAACTGTCACAGGTTGAAGAGTTTAAAGCTCATTTTACTGAAATTGAGTTTGCTCCAAGCAAAGTTGCTAAGATTGTATTTGAACAAATAGTAATTCTTGTTGGTGATAAATTTCTGGAAACATATTTTCTAAAATTAGTTGCTCACTTTGAGTCTGAGACTAAAAAAAATCTGGCTCATTTTGAATTTGCGGAGTTTAACATAAATTTTCATTTTGAATCTGAAAAGGCTCTTGAGAGCAAGAGCTCATTTTGAATTTGATAATGTTCACATGCAATTTCATTTTGAATTTCAATAGTTTCAATAGTTTCACATAAATTTTATTTAAAAATTTTATGAAATTCATTAAATTATATTTTACTGTAAAATAAATAGGAGTACAGTTAACTGACTCATTGTATGGCCCCATTTACACGAGGGTCAAGTCTGTTTGAGACAAGACAACATGTTCACTCATATATAACAGTTAAATCTCCAAAAACCGAAATTACAATATATTCCGAAATATAAATTATTCTAAGCCCATAAACTTAAAGTATACTAAGTTCATGTTCTTATCAGGGCCTGAACAGGCCCTGACTCCCACTTCAAATTATTATATAAGTACTTAAATTTAAAATATTCTAATTCCATTTCACCCCCTCCCTTAAAAACGTCAATATTTCACCCCCCCCCCCCTACTGAGTCAGACTTTTTGAAATACCCCATCCAATGAACATGTTTCATGTTAATAAAATATTTTTTTTTTAAAGTAACTAGATGTTTGTTCATTTTTTACTATATTGTATTAAATTTTATACGAATCGGGCTTTACCCACACTGAAAAAAAATTCCGGTTGCCGCAACCGGAATTCCGGCTGCGGCAACCAGAATTTTTCCCGTTGCGGCAACCGGATATTCCGGTTGCGGCAACCGGAATTCCAGTTGCGGCAACCGGATTTTCCAGTTGCGGCAACCGGAATTCCAGTTGCGGTAACCGGAATTCCGGTTGCGGCAACCGGAATTCCAGCTTTGAAAAATGGATTTTTTTTACGTAAAAGACATAATATAAAACAATTCTATCAATAAAAATAGATGTTTCAAGAAGAATAATTTAAATTTTGTATAAAAGTTGTTTAAATTTATATTGTTTATTACACATTATTTATTTAAGCTATTATTTGACTAAAAAATTTTTAAAATTATAATAGTATATTGACACTATTATTATTATTATTATAGCATTTATTTTGTCTGAGCAAAAATATATTTTTTACTCTTGTTTTTACATAGTCAATTAATTAATTAAATATTTAAATAAGAATAAAATAAAATCTTTTAATAAATTAAAATTAGTCAAATTATTATGTTAAGTAAAATAATAAATTGCTGAAAATACCTAAAATAAATTCTGAAAGAAGTACAATTCTTGGGAAAATCATTCGATCCATAAAGTTGTCATTGTAATAATCTTCCATTCTATCATAATTAAACATTTTCCACTAGTTTTTACTACTTTTAATCCTTTTTTTACATTTTTTACATCAAAAATATTATCAATCGTATAAATTAGCTTTTAAGGATGCCAAAATAACTATTTTTTTCCTGACTAATTTAAATTTATTATATTTAAATCTTGAACCTCTCTTGAACCAAAGTAAAATATATTATTTCAACATTAAAAATTGATTCAGACCTTTAGTTATTATCTTTAGTTAATTTAAACTGAGGTATTTTCGCTGAGACTCCCGAATTTTCCTATTCAAAATACAGGATTTAAGAGTTATTATGAGTATCTTTTTCTGAACCATAAAGTTTCTTAAAATATTTGATTTTCTCAAAATTTGTTTTTGTCTCAGAAAAAATTGCTTAAAAATACTCAAAAGTTCAGTATCATTTAATAGGTCTTTTAGGGGAAATAGGAAATAGGTTAGTTTAACTTATTTCTGGGCTATCACAAGGTTTTAAACAATTTTCTGTGTTCAAATAATATATTTTAGTGTGGCTCAAGACTTAAATATTAAATATTAAACTTATTTACAGAAAAAAATTATTCAAATTAAAAATTCCATGGAAATTTAGAAGACCCTGTATAATTTAAATTATAAAATTTCTGATGTTTTTAAGGTGGATTAAGTAGGATTTATCTATACAATATTTGCTAACAATCAGATTTAAATAAAAATAGTCAAATATATTAGTTTAAAGAAATAATGCGTAATAAATATTATTAACATTAATAATTAATTAATAACTTTTAAAAAGTATAAAAAATTATATTTATTCTTCTTAAAACATCTATTTTTACAGATAGAATTGTTTTATATTAAGTCTTTGACGTAAAAAAAAATTTATTTTTAAAGCTGGAATTCCGGTTGCCGCAACCGGAATTCCGGTTACCGCAACTGGAATTCCGGTTGCCGTAACTGGAATTCCGGCTGCCGCAACTGGAAATTCCGGTTGCCGCAACTGGAATTCCGGCTGCCGCAACTGGAATAATCCGGTTGCCGCAACCGGAAAAATTCCGGTTGCGGCAACCGGAATTTTTTTTCAGTGCAGGTCACTTGGATAAAATTAGCTTTATCCAAACGATACCGGTTAATGATGAACAAAATAAATAAAAATTGTCGATATTTGGACTTTATCCAAGAATCTTTAACTAACTGGTCGATTTTTAAATTTTAAACCTAATAAATTCAAAGGGTCGGTAAACAAAAACTTTCCCTGCTAATTAGATATTGGGCAGTGGCTTACATTTTGATAAATATCTCTTTATTACTCGAAAAAATATTTTTTAGCCATTTCAAAATGGAGTACAATTTAATTCAGACGGCGAAGGTGTTAGAAAAATCTGCAAATATATGAGAGACCCAACAAGTACAAATATAAGAAAATTAGAATGGGTTTATTATTCAGTAATGTATACTGGTGGTATTAGTGCCTCTGGTGGTGGTGATCCTAATTGGAATGAAAATTATGGTGGTAAGTTATTGTTATTATTATTAATTAAATTAATATTAAAATTTCAAAAAGAAAAATAATTTTTATTATTATATTTAAATCAATTAGCTAATAATTGGATGTATCAGACATGTACGGAATTTGGTTTTTTTCAAACAACTAATTCAAGATATTCAATATTTGGTCATAGTTTGTCTGTTGAATATTTAATAGATAGATATTGTAAAAAAAAATTTGGGTAATTTTCAATTTTTTGACTATAGTGAAATTCTAATTATTTATTTTATTTAAAATTTATTATTCGTTTAAGGTTCGATGAAAATCAAGTTCGATCATTTATAGAAAAAACAAACTATAATTATGGTGGTAGAAATCCTCCTGTAACGAATGTTATATTTACAAATGGTGACAGAGATCCATATTCTGCTCTTTCTGTTCTCAGAGATTTAAGTCCAACAACACCAGCTATTGTTATTCAAGGTAAGATAATTTTGTTACATTTAAATTGTTAAATAAAAATGCTCCAAAAGCTTATAACTGGTTTGCGTGTTTACACAACCAATGATCTAAATTTTCACTTATAACAATTTTAGTGTATGTTCCCTAATTATTATAAGCCCTAGAACCATAATTTTCATAAATAACTAAATATAAATTACCTAAGTCCATAAACCTAAAGTATTTTGAGTTTCCTGCTCTTATCAGGTTTCAAATAGACACTTACTTATATTTACAATTATTCGAAGTCCTTAAATCAAAAATATTTGTAGTCCATTTGACTCCCCCCCTCCTACAAACGTCAATTTTTTTGCCAACCTTATACACGAGTTCTGGGTATCCTTCCTTATGAACATGTTCCATGTTGTTTTTATAAAAATTCAATGACAAATGATTGTATTTCACGGCTAGCTCGAAAGATTGGTTTATGCAAACGTCGGACACTTCGGATTTTATAGCGGAAAATGAATGTTCAACCTATTAGGAGATTATACTTTTTTGGATTTAAATCTTTCACCTAGCTTCTTGCGAGTTATTTGATAAAACGTGTCTCTTGGGGGAGCTGAAAATGAGCCAAAATTTTCCCTGCTTGCATCGGGCTAAAATTTTCAGGAAAGGTAGCTTTTTTGGTCCCCAGAAACATTATGAAACCCGTTTTTAAAAATCAATCATGCTCTTCGAGATATTTATCAATATGTCTCCCATTTAAAATACATGGAAAAAGCCATTTAGTAGCGGTTTTTCTTATTTGCTTCACAATTTTAGTTTGACCAGGCACCAAACTAACAAGAAGAGTTTTTTTTAACATTCATTTTATATATATTATATACATATAAATAATTGAATATGAGAAATTTTTAAAAACGTTATTTTTTCAATTTTAAACGCGACTTTTTCAGACATAGAGGCGTTTCGCCACGTTGGCCAAACACCAATCCTCTTTATAATGAAGCAAGCATTTGAATGAAGGTTAAAAAAACTTTTCTCGTTGGTTTGGTGCTAAAAGATTGTGAATTTAAGTTAAATTATATTTTAAATAAATTTTTTGTAGTTCTGAAGAGGCCTGGAAAGTGGAGAAACGTCAACCAAATTGATTCATCTATATAATTAATTTTATTTATTCCTTATTTTTAACTTTTTTAATTACAGGAGCTTCTCATTGTGAAGATTTTTCACATTATTCAAATAAGCCAGCTGTATTAAAAGCCCGTGAACAAGTTAGGCAAATATTAGATTTATGGATAAGAACATCCAATTTTATATATAGCTGATGAAAAAATAAATAATCCGAATATAACAACAGCAACTACAACAACAACAACAACTACAACAATGAAAACAATCACAACTACACAAGCTATTACTACAACTAAACAACTGAAGAACAAGAATTAATTTGAGAGAATAAAAATAAAGTATTTAACTCATGTGGATGTAGGACATATTTCTAGTATATTAAACTTTAAGAAAAAAAAATTTTTAATTAAATCTTGATAAATCCAAAATTTTTGCAAAAACTCCATATATATTTCTAAAATAACATTAATAAACGTTATAAATCGATTATAAAACAGTTGGAATAATTACAATTAAGATTGACATTTAAGATAATAACAATAATATTAAATTTTACACACGTATTAAATTTATATATATATATATATAACCTAGGCACAGGAGATATAGATAAAACAATATAATTTTTCTATATAATTAATTCCCTGCAGAGAATTTATCCTATATTATAGAGGAAAAGATAATAATCGATTGGTTTAACTGTCAAAGCCAAATGTTTATTACCATATTAGTATTTTATATGCATGTATCTGAAATATTGTACTAAATACATAAGCTTTTAACAGACAAAATGTACGAAAGTAGATAGAGAGACTAAATTCGATTAATTATAATTTATTATAATCTAGTATACTCAAATATTTTATGTTATTTGTATTGTTTTGATTAATTTTTGAACTCACTAAAATTTTCATATTATTTAGGATTAGGTTTTATTTAAACAGACCAATTTTTTATCAAAAATATCTGGGATTATTTATAATAAAAAATTAATAGCTTTTTTTGAATTTTCTGATTAATTAAAGAAAATACAAATAGTTTTAATGGAAAAAAAAGTACTTTTGTTGAAATAAATTTAAAAAAAAAGTTTTATTTCTTAGGATAGCTTAATACAAAGAAAAATTAATGGTCACATGAGATTTTTTAATACTTTTTATTTAACTTTTTTGAATAATTTCTTTTTAAGACTTTTTTATCTCGTACTAATTATTTTCATTTTTCTTTTTTTTGTTCTCTGTATTCTCTTGAGTAATCAATGAAAACTTTTTTTTTTTTATTTATTTCTTTTTTTTTTTTTTTTTTAAAAAGTTAATCGAATTATTATTATTTTTATATGTGTTGATTTTTTTATTGTTCAATTTTTATAGACTCTTTTTTTATCAACTGTCTCTTACAGTTTTTTTTTTCTTATGGAACATTATTTTTCTCCTGCATTTCATGGACACTCTCATTTTTATTTTATTCTTTTTTTTAGAAATAGTTATAGATATGGGTAAAATTTATAAGGTGAGTTCTTGGATTTTGGAGATTTTTAATGAATTTTTAATTGTTACCTTTGTCATGAGTAAAGTTTCGTACACAAGTTCTATATAATCAATTTATAAAATATATAATAAATCTGAATTTGAAGTAAGAGAAACGAGTTTTATAATAAGATAAAAAATAAAAACAGGGAAATAAATACAATATTGAAAATAATTGCAGCCAATTTTAATGACGAACAAATAAAAAATTATATATTTTTTATTTTTTTTTTTATTGATTATTTTATTTTTATCAATTTTTTAAATCACCAATAAAATAAAAAAAAAAAAAAAAAATTTTTAATACCTATATAACTATATGATTTAATTAAAAATATATATACATATTAATTGATTACCATAGAAAATAAAAAAATTTAATGTTTTTCATTGCGTTTTAAAAATGCAGTTTTTTATTCAATTACGATAAAATTTTTCATAAAGTAATAGTTTTTTGGATTGCTGATCATAATTATGAATGCAGCACCCTAAATTTAAGAGAAATACCCAATAAAAGATGTTTTTTGAATATATTGGGAAAACGCTTATTTTTAGAAATATTTTAGCATATTATTTATATATTATTTCTAAATGCTAATTAATAACGTCTGTAAAAATAAATTTAATCAAAGGTATTTTGAGCTAATTTATTTATTTATTATTTTAAATTTTCATGCATGTGAAAATTAAACGGATAAATACTACCCTTTACATTTATAAATATTTACAATTTGGTTGGTCAAGTAATTATTATGTACACATTGATAGTTGTATTTCGTTATGTAATTAAGAAGTTTATTTTAGAAACTAAATTTTAAATACAATTCTAAGTAATCAAAAAAAGAAAGAAAATATCATTGTCCTCTTCATAAAATAAAATAAATAATTATAATGTAAAATATAATTTAAGTCATTAAGCGTAGATAAAAATCTAGATCAAAATGCATTAGTCAATTTTTTACACTGTACGGGGTTTGTAATCTAGACTTTAGAGCGTTTCTGTCTGCTGATCGTCTTCTGGGCGATCTAATTATGAATAGAGTACGCATATGCTTATTTCCCACATAAAATTTAAGTAAATAACTGAAGCAATTCAACGAAAAAAATCAACACGCAGCGAAATTGTTACGGATGCTAAATATACATTTTGATCTAAAATGTAGATTCAGCGATAAAAATATTAAACGAATAGAAGGCAAAATCCTTGTTTTTTGAGGGCACTGAAAAATTATCTCATTTTATAGATGTTTCTGTAAATTTAAGGTTGCTACAAACATTCTCAGCCTGCCAGATTTCAAAATTTGTAACTGTCATCCAATAAATTTGCATCAAAATCACATTATTTTGAAGGTAAATACCCACTTAAAAAACATTTGCAGAATGGGCGGATAAAATACAGAAATAATTTAAAACCGACAAGAATTTTCAACAATTTTTCTTTCCTGACATTTCTTATTACATAATTTCAGGATCAAAAAATCCTGAACTCTCCTTATTACTCATCTTTTCTCATTCCACAATTGTTTCCTTTTTTATCTAACCAATGATTTTCAACTCCACAGCACTATTATATAGTATTTGAGATACGAACTTCACATTTTTTTTATTCCTTAACATCCCTATCTTTCTTTTTTTAACTTCTGGTTATGATTTATAGAAGCTTTTATATATTCAAAAAAAAAGTAACAGTTATGCATTTAAAATCTTACTAGTATTATAACTACGTTTTTTTTTATTTAGGTTCAATCATGTTTTTTTTTTAAATCTAAATTCATATTAAATATTAAAAAAATGATAATAATAATAATAAAAATTGATTTATTACCAAGTGTTGAAGCAGAATATTATAAATTGTATACGTAGTATGGAAAAAAAATTGAGATTCGAATTTTATTTGATTTTTTTATGAGTATATTCGAGTAATAATAATAGTAACTGCAATTTTTTTTATTCTTTTTACAATTTATTTGTTCACATACATGTAAAAAAATAACAAGCTAGCTCATCAAATATTATTATCTAAATTTTAATATTTTTCATATTTTATTTTTTGAGAACATACGTTTTTACATGCTTGGTTAAATAAATTTAAAAATTTTAATGTACTTATTAGTATAAGCTTTGAAAATTTTGCGTAATAATTTCATGTAAAAATAAAATATGAAATTAAAATATCCACCTTTTCTCGTAATTAACAAACGGACTGTGACGTTTAATATGAGTTGAAATTTTTCAAGTCAAGATGTAATCTAGGAATCTAGATGTGGTCAAAAAATTATAAAATCTATAATAGTCATTTATGTAAAATATTTTCAAAGAAGCTATTTTTGCGAGTGAAATTCCAAGAATTTGAAATGAATATTTTGTTAAAATTATATTGCACTTGTAATTTGTAATAGAAAATGCAAAAATAAATATTAAATTAAATGAAAATTAAAAATTATTGGTTTTTCATTATTTGCATAAATTTTCGAAAGGATGAAAAATTGAATGAAGACAGAAAAAAGAAAAATGGAATGCTGGAAATCGTTAAAGAATTTCATGAGTTTTATTTAATAATCTCATTGAAATTTTTTTTAAGGTCGTGAATCTTAACAATTGCTTTCTTAAAGGTTCTCTTACCTCGTTTAAATCAAGCCAATATTTTCTAAGCTTTTTAGTTCATGACATTCTGCATTTCTCTTGACCAAGTGCGGGCTATTTGTAAAGCCGATTTAGCAAGAACGGACTATATTTCACGAACTTTACCTATTAGATAAAATTAAAAATTATTCTATAGATTTTTATATGCAGGGGAATAAATTAGAGTGGTTTTAAAAAAAAATATTAAATAATTAAAATATTGTAAAATACCAACAAACTTTAGGAGCTTTTTCAAGTAAAGGAGGAAAGATATACAATTTAAGGGTGTTTTCCGGCCTCTGAAAAATTTGTTTTCATTTATTTTGTCACGTTTCTGATATAAATCTTTTAGAATCTCTCTAAATAATAATAATGCAAAAACTTAAATTAAAGTAAATTTTTGATTATGGATTATTTAGTAGTTATAACTATAAAGTAAATTGAAAAATAAATGAAGGACGTTTAACATTTAGCTTTGAAGCTAATTTCATGGAGTTCTTCACATATTGGATCTTGATGCTTCAAAAAATGACATTCACCCATTTACGCCCTAGCGGACGTAAACGTCAAAAAAAGTCAAAAAAAAAAAACTTATAACCCTAAATAAAATTTCCCTAAAACCGAATTATTTCAAGTCCCTAAATCTATATTATTCTAAGTCTTTAAACCTGTATTATTCTAAGTCCCTAGCCCAAATTTTTTGTATGTTTATATGTTTGTATATCCGAACGCGATAAACGAGAATAGGATAAAAGCTACAGACATGGGGTTTACGGCAAAAGACGGGAAAAATTACGGGTCAAAACATAGGCTGTTTTATTTCGATTGATAACAACAAAAAATTTTTATGTTGAAAAAATTGAATTTCCAAGAAAAAAATTGTTATCAAATTACAAAAAAAAAAAACCAAAAAAAATGGAAAAATTTTTTTATCAAAAAGAATTTCATTCGACTCGGGTATATTTTTTCGTATCCACCTAAATTTTCAAGGCGATCGGCTCGATATCTCAAAAGTTACAATAATTTTTCGAAAATTATAAAAGCTTAGGACTAATATTATATATATTTCTAATTTCTATAATTTTTAATAGATTTATAATACCGTATAATACAAATATATAACAATGATTTTATTCAATGTCATTTTTTTGTTTTTAACGATATTTTTTTTTTTTTTTTGTTATTTTAAAAAAGTATAGTTAGTTGTTATAGAAACAAAAAAATAAAACATTGCTTTATTTACGTTTCAAAAATTTGCTACCACCCATAAATGCAAATCTGGCTGCTGAAGTGAACAGATACATTTTTAAAAAGTTTTTTTTTACAGTAATTTTAATTATGTAAGCTAAAATATTGAACATGTTAGTGATTATTAAATAAATTTAAATTTCTACACTTGCAGGGCAAAAGAATTTTATCCAAATCAAATAAGAATTCCGGCTTTATTTAAATCTGAAACTTTTTTCCGGGAAAATTAAAATTTTTGAACCAATCAAAATATTTAAGTACTCATATAAATATAAATTTTATTTATAAATTTTTATGCTTCTAGCTCTATTTCATAGATAAAAGTTTCAATATTTTTATAAGCTATTTAATTCTTTAAATGCGCAAAAATTCTTATTTCACTGAGATCAAATTCTTTTGCCATGGGAGTGTATTGATAATCTTGTTGATTTTCAGTGTCTAAAATTAACTTCTAAATTTTTAGACTACCAAATTAGTGATTCAACATTGAGTTATATTTATTAAAAATTAGATTTTTAAGTAAAAAATATAAATTGAAATTCTTTACTGAACCAACAACAAACTAAATCTTTTTTTTTTGCTCTAATGTGGATGACTTTCAATAAGAAATGCGACAATTCGAAATTTTATTTTCGGTTTTCCGAAAATGCCAGCTCATGCTAAAGGACAGTGCTAAGGTAGAGCGAAGCAAATCATCTATTACAAATGTAAACATGCCTTAAAAAATATTTGATTGTGAGCAAAATATATGCAGGATATTTATACAATGATAAAAGCTTAAGTTTGAAATGTGAAAGTTATGTTATGGATATTTTCGTCTTAATCATTCACAAGAACTGAAAATTTTCGCTGAAAAGCTTCACTCTATAATATTTTTTTATAAGCTTACTATTTCAAGATAATTATTTATGTTATTGAAATATAAAATTCTAGTAGAAAATAATTTTATTTTATTTTAATTAAATAAAAAAATTATTTTCGAAAATTTGTTTTACTAAAAAATGCAATTGTTTAAATTTAATGTAATATCAGATGTGATAAAAACATTCTTAACAATAATAATCAGCATTTTAATTAAATTGATTACATTATCATTTAAAATTGCTAAAAACTTGCAAATAAAATTGTACTTAAAATTTTAAATAAAAAATAAAAAATATGTAAAACGCAAAAAAAAATAATCAATCAAAATTGTACGTGTCTGAAAAATCAGTTAAAAAGAGTCCTTGACAAAAATTTTAAATGTACAATTATTGATACTAATTAATCAACTAATTGTAAAAGAGTGTTACTGTATTTTGTCTTTATACAAATAAATTTCATAATAATAATAATTATTATTATTATTATTATTGATAAAATACAATAATTAGGTGTTAAATAATAATTAAATCAATTATCTTAAAAATTTTTTTAAAATAGAAGCATACAACTATAATAATTACATTAAATTATTAATTAACTAATAATAGTTTAATTTATATATGGGTCGTTTCCAATGAAATGTAACATGAAAATTTTAAAATATCGGGAAGGTAAAATTTCTTATTATTTTGCGAATTATCTAACAAGTTTTTCGGATCATATTAGTTATTATTAATTTAATTCGAAAAAATTTAATGTACATTTAATAGGAAACGACCCATATAGAAATATCAAGTTTACAGCCATATAATGAAATTATGGATTTTAATTATAATTTTAATTTGTAAACTTAAATTGAGTGATCCAAATCTAGTAACCAAAGTTGTTGATAATGTTCTTAACGAGACTAAACCTCATCATGTAATGCTGTATTCGAATAACAAAGAAAGGTTACATTATGGCAATCAACAATTGATAATACAAAGCTTTATGAATCATATTTCAACAACAATCGTAAACATTGATAATTTACCTTTATTCACAAATTTTAATTTGCTTGATGTTGGATATTTTAAATACAACCACAAATTGTCATCACCCTTGCATGTAATTTTAATTAGCTCTGATAATTTTAATGAACATATAAGAATACTATCAAGTTTAAGTAAGCCAATAAAGTATTCATTATTTATAGGGGAAAGACCAAAAATACTAGTAATTATTTTTCAAAGTGAATACAATGAATTGCGACTCTTATTTCAAAGTAGTTATGAGTTAATTTTTTCCGGGTTTCTTGATACTACTATTTTAATAATTAATGATAATAATAAAATTCAAATAGCAAACTTCTTACCATACAATAAACCATCATTTTTGATAGAGGTTTTTAAAGAACCATTTAATATTAAAATTTTTCCAAACAAATTATTAAATACAAGAAAACTCGTTTTAACTATTGGAGCTACTTCTGGCATGATGTATCTTTATAATGAAGGACTTCCATCAAGATTTATTCCAACTTTGAGGATTTGGAAGGTTTGTGAAGTATTTTTAAAAAGCTTAAACGCAGAAGAAAATCTATTATGGTTTGCACCTAATTCCAAATTAACTGAAAATTTATTTTTGCGAAGAAAAATAGAATTATTTGTAACAAGTACTCAATATGATCCCAAAGCGATACTATACTCAAGTAGTTATATTTTAAGATACAAAAAATTTGTGGCCTTGGTGCCTATTGAAACCGAAGTCGAATTTAAGTTATCAAACAACATTTTATATGCTGCATTAACACTTTCAGCTGTTATGTTAATAATTGTTGTCGCTGTTAAAATTTTGAAAATAGAAAATGAAGATTGGTCTTTGCTTATGATATTTGGATTGCTCCTAGGAATGACAGACAATGAACACCGAACCATAAGATCAAAAATTATTTTCCTGACGCTTGTCTTTTTATCGATTTTCCAAGCATCAGATATCATTTCAATGTTGACGGAAATGAACTTTGTAAACCACGAACGTCCTGCTGCAGAATCCATTAAAGAAATATTTATGAAGAATATAACTATTTGTTCTGCATATTACGGGCACCCTACTCTAGAGTTTTACCTTAATGAAAAATTTTCACCTAAAGATGTTTTTAAATTATTTAAAAATATAAAAGAATATTGTGATGAAATTAACGATGAAAATGCTAAAAAAGTTATTATTACAAATGAGCCTGCAGCAGAATCGATGCTTTTTACGGATATTAATGAAACTGGTCTACGAAGAATGGAGTTAATGGATTTAAATTTACCTGCTTACCCTGTTTTTTTACCTTTTAATCCTCAATCGCACTTTATTCAAAAGTATGCTAAAATTGATCAACTTATTTACGAGTCAGGAATTGATATAAAATGGGATTCAGATTTTAGCTTTGAAAAAAGAATAGATGATAATAATTATGATGACCTTTTTATTGGCAGTGAGGACTTATTAAGAATTTTGATATCAGTTATGAGCATTGGATTGTCGGCTGCAATGATTGCCTTTTTAATGGAATGTTTATATCATTGGAAGAAAAAAAAAGAGCAAAAACTGTTTGTAAAAGTTAGTAAAAGGCGTAAGAAAGGAAAAATTCAAAAAAAAACGAAAATCAAGAAATTAAATATAAGAAATAAAGTTTTTTTATTCCTAGTTAATTTTAAAAGGAATAATTAGATCATTTTTTAATTCACTGAATAAACTTTATTTTAGACAAGATGTTTTAAAATTTTACTTGCATATGAAACAGAAAATACATTTATTTTATATTTAATAGCAAAATTATTGAAGAAATTCAACAAAAGTCAGTGTACTGCAGAAATAAATATCCATAGTCTTTTTGTGATTTAGGCGTAGAGAAACGCTATTAGCCCAAATTGATACATTATCAGCAATTAGTTTGAGAGTTGTTATTGCTGCATTTACATTTTTAGGAGGAGCTTGTATATATACCTAAAGGTCATCAGCGTAGAGAGAATTAAAGTTCCAATAAAATAAAGTCTGCAAGTGTTACAAAACTATAGTTTTTTTCTTTTCTGAAGTGTTGGAGAAATTTTAGAGCTGTTTATTCTTGAGAGCGTGGATTTTTACCGTGGATTTTTTATTTATTATTATTATTTAATTTTATTATCGTATTATTTATTTCTTCGCTGTATACTATCGAAGTTTTATAAATATATTTAGTATTTATGCTTCAGTTGTTAGATCTGAATTTTATATTTTAATTTTTAAGTGCGTGAATAATAAAAATATAAAATGGATATTTTAAAAAATACAATTCAAGAACATGATAGTTTGTGGACCAGTGATTATGAAACAAGTGTAATTAATATTTTAATAAACACTGAGACAGGAAGAAAAAAAACGCGAATGGAGTATTATTTAAATGATAAATTTACTGTATGTGAGTTGGCCGGTATCTCAAAAGTTGTTACCAAAAAATCATTCAAAATAATGGCAACTAAAGATAAAGTCTTATCCATTATAGAAGATGCACACAAATTAATAGGACATAAGGGAGAAAGAAAAACTCATTTAAAAACAATTGAAGAACAAAACACAGAGGAACCAATTGTTCATAATTTGCTTTTAGCAGCCAGTAACAGGTACATAATACTATATTTTAATTGTAAGTAAAAATAATCATTAAAAAAAATTACTATCAGTTTATTTTGTAGTGAAGTTCAGGAGCCAACAATTGAAGTAGTACATGCAGCTACAGATTTTAGAGAAAAGGCAACCAAAAATATGCAAAAAAGCGCTGATAAAATGAAACTTCGTACAGGTTGTAAGTTGCAAGCTGCAAAAGTAGGAGATAGCGTAGCTGTATTTGTATCAGAATTTGATAGAGGCCGAAGTGACCCAATAAATCTGATCGGGCTAATTTTAGACATAAAACATGATAAGTATAGAATTGGCACTAAATGGGGAATAATTCGAAATTGGCTTGACCGAACTTGCTTTGAATGCATTAAATATAAGGGACTTAAAGCAGATGATATCCTAGAAAAAGAATTCAGTATAAGAGAACTAGTGGCTATAGGTTCACTTGGAAATGGACAAGGTTTTCAAAAGTGTTCATGCAAGGGCGACTGTCAGACGAAAAGATGCAAATGCTACAAAAATAACATCTTATGTAACTCTGCTTGTCATGGACATAAAAGTTGTAAAAACCACGAAAAATAATTTTTACTTTTATTCTAAGAAAATTTTAGGAAAAAAAATTGTTTTATTATTTATTATAATAATTATTAATTATATTGGTTTAGAAATAAATAAAGTTTGTTGATTTCAGCTATAAAAAAAAAATTGTTCCTAATAATTTTTTTACAAGCATTCAAAATAAAGAATTAAATGTCGTTGACCCATTTGTGAAATAAATTTTATTTTTTTTGACCAATTCACGAACTGGTCAACACATTTTTTAAATTTGACCAGTTCACGAATTGTTCAATTCACTTGACCAGTTCGTGAATTGGTCAATTTCACAAATGGGGTGTAACACATATCGACGCCCCTAGCGAAAAAAAGGCTTATTCAAAATTCTAAGGAAAAAAACTGTTCTGTCGTACCGACTTCATTTAAATAATATTAAGTCGGTACGACAGAAAATAGCAAAATACGAGTTTTGGAAATTTTGTTGGAGTAGTCTTCGCCTCCAAATTGAGTAAGCGTCGTCTTCGCCGCTACATTTGAGGTAGCGTAGTATTCCATTTACCTTTCACTTAGAGTTTTTTTCCTTAGAATTTTGAATAAGCGTTTTTTTCGCTAGGGGCGTCGATATACGATTTTACATATGTAGCGTCGATAATTAAGAAATCGAAAAAAATACAAACAGAATGGCGGATTTAGTAATATACCACCTTAATACTAATTATAATACGTAAAATTAAACTACATCAGTTATCATAACGGTCTTAAAGAATGTTATGGGTAAAAAAATATAATCTTTTTTAATAAGTAAGATTTTGTTAAAAATTTAATTATAATAATAATTTTTTATATAATATTAGTAATTATAACAATTTTAGTATTGATAATTAATAAAAATGTAGTTTTTGTACTGTTTTAAAATTGTACGTATAGCAATCAAACATTTTTTTCTTGTTCAGCAGCCAGAAAATAAGTGATTTCCGACCTCCGCGCGACCGGAAAAGGCGCATTTCTTCGCCACTGGCGAAGAAAAATTGTATACGATCCTATTCCATAAATTAAGAATGACCCAAATTACAGTTTACCAACATCGGCTTCGCCTTGGTTGTAATTTACGTGCGATTTAGGTCATTCTTTACTTTTCTGGACACGGGCTCGTAATTTACTATACTTACACATTTAATTATTAAATCAATGTTTCACTTCCTATTGGGAATCCTCTTCAGAACCATTAAGATTTTAATGTTACTTTCTAATTATTGTCACATATATTGTCAATTCTCTAATTGTACTAATACTGTTTCTTATAAACTTTCTTATACATTAATTATACTGTTTTTTACTGTTATTATAATTTAATAAATAAAATTTTTATTATTAATTTTTATTTTTTTATTAATTGACCAGTACCGTAAAACTATTTGCCTTTTTATAAAATAGCATTGATAAATTAATAATGTATTTAATTACTGCACATAATTAAAATAGTGTGTTCTTTTAGTAAAAAAAATTCTGCCAGCTAAAATATTGGTAACCACGTTTTCAAACAAATACGACCGAAGAAAGTTTTTTAAACCACAAATGAATGCCGTGAATAATTTTTACTTCTAATATTATTGTAAGAACTCTCGATAATATTTCCCAATTGGAAAATGATTTAAGAAAAGTTGGTGCCTCCAATAATTTAGAATATATCGACATAAACAGGTTTTGTTATCGATGCGTAATTTTGGTACGTAAATCATATTTTTTAATGGCTCAAGTTCAATGTTTAAATAAATATCTGAAAAATGATTTAAGTGAAATATTAGTAGGTTTCAGTTAGAAAAAACGGCATAGCTTAATTTAATACGTGTTATACAAAAATAGCTTTTTCATATGTAATACCGGGGTAAGCCAATCTCACGATCAGGTTAGGGTCTCATCTTCACATATTTCTTTTTGTTATAACGAGTACAATAATTATATAGTATATATCGTCACGAGTGACGATACAATGCCTTTATCGTAGTATGGCGAGAAAAGAAAAAATAAACATAACAGAGCGCGCAGCGCACAAAGTGTGTACTTTGAAAACCGTACACATGGATAAATTTGTACGGGACCCGTATTTTGTAAACCTGATATACGGTTCTCAAAATTTTTCAACCGTATATACGGTTGACAGAAATACGGGCCCATACATCACTCGTCCGTATATACGGTTTTAATAATACGGGAACCGTATTTTAGACAACCGTATATACGGGTCAAAATTTTAATCAACCGTACAAACGGATTAGTCGTATACGGGACCGTATATCATTTACCCGTATATACGGTTAATTTAAATACGGGAACCGTATAATATTAACCGTATATACGGTTTTCACTTTATGGGAGCCGTATTTTAGATACCCGTATATAAGGGTCAAACGTTAATCATTCTTTTTGAACAGAATAAAAACAAAAATAAATTTTTGGTTCCTCAAAGAGGAACCATTGTGTTAGGTCAAAATTTGATTTTCTATTTTTTGGCATATAAGCACGTTTTGGGACCCCAGGAAGCTAAAAAACCGGTTTTTAAAAAAAGTCTGTATGTGTGTGTGTGTGTGTGTGTGTGTGTGTGTACGTATGTATGTAATCGGTGATATTTCACAAACATTATGGAATTAAGACCTAATTTTTCTTTCAAAAATTTTTTTATCAAAAAATCTCGAGGTACTTTTTTTTTTTTAGTTTGGATGTAATACCTCATTTATTTCCACGAAAGTACTTATATTTAAAAGTATGGTTTTTACTCGATATCTCGAATCTGATACTTAATTTTTTGAAAATTTTTTTTCCAAAATTTTTTTCACGAAAAAATACAAAAAACGACAATATTTTTTTTCTTTTTGGACGTAGTACCTAATTTATTTCTATGAAAGTACTAGTTTTAGAAAGTTTGTTTATAGTCATTTTTTGGATCTGATACCGAATTTTTAAAAAAATTTTTTTTCAAAATTAAAAAAACAAAAAAATTAAAAAACCTGCAATATTTTTTTTTTTTTTGGGTGTAATACCTCATTTAATTCCATAAAAGTACTTATATTTGAAATTATGGTTTTTACTCGGTATCTCGAATCTGATACTTAATTTTTTGAAAATTTTTTTTCCAAAATTTTTTTCACGAAAAAATACAAAAAACAACAATTTTTTTTTTCTTTTTGGACGTAGTATCTAATTTATTTCTATGAAAGTACTAGTTTTAGAAAGTTTGTCTATAGTCATTTTTTGGATCTGATACCGAATTTCTAAAAAAATTTTTTTTCAAAATTGAAGAAACAAAAAAATTAAAAAACCTGCAATATTTTCTTTTTTTTGGGTGTAATACCTCATTTATTTCCATGAAAGTACTTATATTTGAAAGTGTAGTTTTTACTCGATATCTCGGATCTGATACTTAATTTTTTGAAAATTTTTTCCCCAAAATTTTCTTCACAAAAAAATACAAAAAACACTAAATTTTTTTTCTCTTTGGACGTAGTGCCTAATTTATTTCTATGAAAGTACTAGTTTTAGAAAGTTTGTCTATAGTCATTTTTTGGATCTGATACCGAATTTCTAAAAAATTTTTTTTCAAGATTGAAAAAAAAAAAAAATTAAAAAACCTGCAATATTTTTTTTTTTGGGGGTGTAATACCTCATTAAATTCCATGAAAATACTAATATCTGAAAATACTGCAACCGGCGATATTTCGCAACCGTTATGAAATTAAGACCTAACTTTTTTTTCAAAAATTTTTTCACCAAAAAAGCTCTAGGTACTTTTTTTTTTTTTTAATTTGGATGTAATACCTCATTTATTTCCATGAAAGTACTTATATTTGAAAGTATGGTTTTTACTCTCTATCTCGAATCTGATACTTAATTTAAAAAAAATATTTTTTCCTTAATTTTTTTTCACAAAAAAATACAAAAAACACCAAATTTTTTTTTCTTTTTGTATGTAGTACCTAATTTATTTCTATGAGAGTACTAATTTTAGACAGTTCATTTATAGTAATTTTTTGGATTTGATACCGAATTTTTCCAAAATTTATTTCTCAAAATTAAAAAAGTTTTTTCTCATTGTTTGAGGAACCTTAGTGCCAGCTAGTTGGCAGGGTATTTTAAAAGAGTTAACCTCAAAATTATTCCTCTCTAAAGAATTAAATAAACATTAAATCTTTTCTGCGTAACAAAAAACTCTTTTAGGTTTGGTGTGATAATAAACAAATATTTTTATTTTTTTTTACTTATTCTTGATTTTTTTGAACTTCACGAAATAATCCGCTAGGTTCGCTAGCATTATCCGAACAACAACCTTAAATATCCCATAAACATAAAAAATGTAAGTTTTTTTGCACAAATAAGTAAAGTTAAATGTTTTTTGGTATCATTTTTTTATTTTTATATTGATTGTTATGCAATTTTTATCTTAGCCCCTTTTTCATACCCATTACCCCTATTTTTAGGGCATTTAAAAGGGTTATAAGTAAAATCTGACATCAGATTCGGTAAGAGCATGAAATTTTACTATAAATATGTAATTTAAAAGCCTCTATCTATACGGGAACCTTTTTTTTTTTTTTTGACTTTCCGTTTACGTGCGCTTGGGCGTAAATGGGTTTAAAGCAGAATTAAGATTTATGGGTCGCTTGATAGTTATTAATAAGCTTTTAAGGCCAAATAAAGTAAAAAATTTTTTTATTGATATTATGTAATTTTTTAGGTCATCTGATAAAAATCAAAAGCTTAGCTTAAAAATTAAATACTCTGCTTGTTATTTCTAATTCACCACGTACGTACATCAGGACTGCTACGAGGTCTTTATAATCCATTCTGCCACACAGCAGCAGATTATTATAATCTCGTTATCAAAGTCAATAGGATCTAATTTTTTTTTTTGCTTTCGTCAAGGAGATTTTTTTCATTTATCACGCATATTCTATCTTCGATATTATCCGTTTAATTATGTAAAAAAAAGTATATTAAAATAAAAAAAGAACCATTTTCGTAAATCAATAGTACAAGCTAATAAAAAAAAAACTTTTAATTAAATTAATTGGAAGTAACATATTTTTGGTTCCTCATAGAGGAACCATTGTGTTCGGTCAAAATTTTTTTTTTGATTTTTTGGTATATAAGCACGTTTTGAGACCTCAGGAAGCTAAAAAACCGGTTTTTAAAAAAAGTCTGTATGTGTGTATGTGTGTGTGTACGTATGTACGTACGTACGTACGTATGTAATCGCTGATATTTCACAAACATTATGGAATTAAGACCTAATTTTTTTTTCAAAAATTTTTTCTCCAAAAAAGCTCGAGGTACTTTTTTTTTTTTTTAATTTGGATGTAATACCTCATTTATTTCCATGAAAGTACTTATATTTGAAAGTATGGTTTTCACATGATATCTTGAATCGGATACTTAATTTTCTGAAAATTTTTTTTCTAAAATTTTTTTCACAAAAAAATACAAAAACTACCAATTTTTTTTTCTTTTTGGACGTATTACCTAATTTATTTCCATGGAAGTACTAGTTTTAAGAACCTTGTTTATTGTAATTTTTTGGATCTGATACTTAATTTTTTCAAAATTTTTTTTCTCAAAATTAAAAAAAAAGAAAAATAAAAAAAACTGTAATATTTTTTTTTTTTTTGGTAATACCTCATTTAATTCTATGAAGGTACTAATATCTGAAAATATTGTAACTAGTGATATTTCAAAACCATTATCGAATTAAGACCTAATTTTTTTTTCCAAACATTTTTTTATTAAAAAATCTCAAATTTCTTTTTTTTTTTTTTTAATTTGGATGTAATACCTCATTTATTTCCATGAAAGTACTTATATTTGAAAGTATGGTTTTCACATGATATCTCGAATCGGATACTTAATTTTCTGAAAATTTTTTTTCTTAAATTTTTTTTCACAAAAAAATACAAAAAATACCAATTTTTTTTTCTTTTTGGACGTATTACCTAATTTATTTCCATGGAAGTACTAGTTTTAAGAACCTTGTTTATTGTAATTTTTTGGATCTGATACTTAATTTTTTTAAAATTTTTTTTCTCAAAATTAAAAAAAAAGAAAAATAAAAAAAACTGCAATATTTTTTTTTTTTTTGGTGTAATACCTCATTTAATTCTATGAAAGTACTAATATCTGAAAATATTGTAACTAGTGATATTTCAAAACCATTATCGAATTAAGACCTAATTTTTTTTTCCAAACATTTTTTTATTAAAAAATCTCAAATTCCTTTTTTTTTTTTTTAATTTGGATGTAATACCTCATTTATTTCTATGAAAGTACTTGTATTTGAAAGTATGGTTTTCACATGATATCTCAAATCGGATACTTAATTTTCTGAAAATTTTTTTCCTAAAATTTTTTTCACAAAAAAATACAAAAAATACCAATTCTGTTTTTCTTTTTGGACGTAGAACCTAATTTATTTCCACGGAAGTACTAGTTTTTAGTACTAATTTTAATTATTTATATAAATTAATTTAGTGAATTGAAAATAGTACATAGACATATAAAGTTTATAATTAATATTGGTCATTTTACATATTGCTTCTCTCTATCTTTTAGGATTTTTATTAATCTCATATTTTAAAAATATATTTGCATATATACCTACACACATATATAAGTATAGTCATGGTTTACAAAATTTATATATATTTATTATTTCTAGTGACTAGAAATGCATAAAATAAATAAATAAATATTTATCTAAAATAGGGTAATATCTGAAAATATTGTAACCAGTGATATTTCAAAACCATTATCGAATTAAGACCTAATTTTTTTTTTTCAAACATTTTATTATTAAAAAATATCTAAATTTTTTTTTTTCTTTTTAGATGTAATACCTAATTTGATTCCATGAAAGTACTTATATTTGAAAGTAATGTTTTAAATAATTGTTTTATCAATAATATGTTGAATAATTATTATCCAATGAACACATTATATTTTAATTTGAAAAAAAAAGATTTAATTAGGTTTACACGAAATTTTTTTTTAACTTTATTGTTGTTTTTGTATTATTGCATGGTTGTAATCAATGATATCTGTGGCATATTAAAGTTTAAAGCCCATTGTTTGAGGAACCTAAGTGCCAGCTAGTTATTCAAGACAGTACTTTCATGGAATTAAATAAAGTAATACAGCAAAAAAAAAAAAAAAATATTGCAGTTTAAAAATTTTTTTTTAATTTTGAGTAATAAATTTTGGAAAAATTCGGTATCGGATCCAAAAAATTACTATAAAAGAACTGTCTAAAACTAGTACTCTCATAGAAATAAATTAGGTACTACATCCAAAAAGAAAAAAAAAATTGGTGTTTTTTGTATTTTTTTGTGGTGAAAATTTTGGGAAAAAAATTTTCAAAAAATTAATTATAAGATTCGAGATATCGAGTAAAAACTATACTTTCAAATATAAGTACTTTCGTAGAAATAAATGAGGTATTACATACAAATTAAAAACAAAAAAATACCTAGAGCTTTTTTGGTGAAAAAATGTTTGAAAAACAAATTAGGTCTTAATTTCATAACGGTTGTGAAACATCGTCGGTTGCAATATTTTCAGATATTAGTAGTTTCATGGAATTAAATGAGGTATTATACACCAAAAAAAAAAATATTGCAGGTTTTTTAATTTTTTTGTTTTTTTAATTTTGAGAAAAAATTTTTGAAAAAATTCGGTATCATATCCAAAAAATGACTATAAACAAACTTTCTAAAACTAGTACTTTCATAGAAATAAATCAGGTACTAAGTCCAAAAAGAAAAAAAAAGTTGGTGTTTTTTGTATTTTTTCGTGAAAAAAAATTTGGGAAAAATATTTTTAAAAAATTAAGTATCAGATTCGAGATATCGAGTAAAAACCATGCTTTCAAATATAAGTACTTTCATGGAAATGAGTGAGGTATTACATCCAAATTAAAAAAAAAAAAAAGTACCTCGAGCTTTTTTGATAAAAAAATTTTTGCAAAAAAAATTAGGTCTTAATTCCATAATGTTTGTGAAATATCACCAATTACATACATACACACACACACACATACATACTTTTTTTAAAAACCGGTTTTTTAGCTTCCTGGGGTCTCAAAACGTGCTTATATGCCAAAAAATCATAAATCGAAATTTGACCTATCACAATGGTTCCTCTTTGAGGAACCAAAAACCATTTTTGATTTTTTATTGTTTTTCAAAACGAAACCCCCTTAAGAGCCTATTTTTCCAGAACATCGCAAGAAATGACCTAAAATCCGATGGTTTAGATGAAATTGAAATCTTTTTGAGCGCAATTAATTAAGTTTTCATTCAAGTAAGAGGAATAAATAATGTCTTTGCTGAAATATCCGATAAAAATCTTTAACAAATATATTAATTAGGTAGAGATTTTGCTACTATTTTATTAGGAATACCGTATGTGTCAGCGGTTTACGAATCAAAATGCGCAACGGCAAGAATAACATTATTCAGTGAAACCTTGGAAAATTTAAACCTGTTGTATGACGATGAATTAATTAAATCAACAAGTTTCTCCAAATTTTGTTTCTCCAAAAAGAAAAACAAGCGCAAAATGGACAAATCTTGTTGGTTTGTTAATTCATCATCTAGTCTTTCTTGAAGGAAAGTATTACAAGCTAAGCGGTTTTTTCAAAGGTTTCAACTTTTTCTGTGAGTTTAATAAGCTGACTTAATAAACGAAAATTTTTAGATCTTAAGTGACGTCGTTCAGTATCTTATATTTACTTACAAATTCGGAAAAAAATAATTTTGATCAATTTCCGTGAGCTTGCAATCCAAATAGGGCCCAGTTATCGTGGAATTCCAAATACATTAGGTGTACCTTGATGATTTTTTTAAATTAAAAGCAATTTATTTCAAACTTTTACTACCTATAGGTACCTACCTATAATATATTTTGTTTAATTTTTGTGTTCACATTAAAATTATTTTAAATTCTACTACTTTTTCAAGGTTATGGCACTAATATACTCTAGTAATAATTATTTTTTATTACAAAAATAAAAATAAAAAAACATAAAACATGACATATTAAGCAAATTTAACGATTTAGTCATAATTTTTTGCCTGACTTTCCATAGCAAAAAATAATTTTTCAATTTAAAATAATAGCTCTTATTTTAAATAATTTTTAAATTGCTTATAATTTTCTGTTGCCATAGAAATTTTGATAGCAACAATGAATAATTTTTTAAACAAACGGTTTAGTCTCGGGTTTAGTATTGTTAGTAAATTATTGATATTAAAGTACGTCCTTATGTTACTAACTAAATTTTGTTTTTTAAGATATTATTAATTGTTAGCAGTTTTCTAAAATGAAATTAATTTTTATTTTCATAATTGCAATTCAAAAATTAAATTTTATATTTTCAATTTCAACTATTGATTTGTTCGTGCAACATGTACTTCAAGAACTTAATCCTCATCATGTAACAGCTTATGCACCACATACTTCAAAAAACGCTAGCTCGAAAACTCAAATTGTTTTGAACAAATTTCTAAAACGGGTACCAGTAACGATTATTGGCGACGAATATGCTTCAGATTTAGAAAAGATTGCAACAACTCAGTCTTTAATGTACAACCATAAAATATCTTCTACTTTGCATTTAATTTTCCTGGATTTTGATTACTCAATAGAATCTAGAAAAATTATTTTTGAAGAGCTTCAAGAAATATTTAATCTTATTGATACATCGACATTTTACATGTCTAGACTTAAATGTTTATTAATTTTGAACTTGAACGCATATTCTAACAAAGATATAAGAAAAATTTTATACCTTGCTTGGAAGCACAATCTTCTTGATTTTACAGTCGCATTGATTGATGATAAGGGAGGAATTCAAATTATCATTCACAATCCTTATTTTGGTTCTACTGAGATTACTGAATTCCGAAACTCCAACATTGAATTGTTTCCTGATAAGTTGATAAATATGAATGGTTTCAAGTTAAAAGTAGGTGTTGAAAGTATTTGTTGGCCTGAATGTAATTTAAATATATTGGGAACAGTTAACAAAAATAAATGGAATAATCTTTACACAGAGTATAAATATTTTGAGAAAACAGTAAATTCATCAACTGAAATTACATCATACGGTTCCAGTATAGTACCTCGTACTGAAACAATAAAGCAAAATAATTTAAGCTTGTTTCTTTCTTACAATTACATTAACTACGTGAAACATTACAAAAATTGTAAGTTATTGAGTTTTGAAAAATTGGTTGCAATCGTACCAATAAATTACATCAAGCGGTTTCTGTTTTCTGCTTTAATTTTATATTGTTTCTTCGGAATTACATCTATTCTTATTCTTTCTGCAATTGTTTTGAAAAGGTTGAAGTTATTACATGAAGATTGGTCAACTTTGTTAGTTTTTCAATTAATTTTAGGATTTGTAGTTGAGATAAAACTTAAATCTTTGCAGTCGAAAATTCTTTATTTTACGATTGTTTGTTTTTCAATTTTTTTTGCTTCTAATATTATTTTAGAAGTAGCAAAATCAAAATACGTCACTATTGAAAGACCATTGATTTACAACTTTGAAGAGGTGTTTGAAAAAAACATAACCATTTACAGTCCAATGGACATTAAAGCGACAAAAAATTATTTTGAAAGCAATTATGTGGATGAAAGTTTGAAAAAAATTTTAAATAATATTAAAAAATGTAATATTTTTGATGACATATCAGAATTTGAAAATTCTATAAGAATATCTAGTAGTGTAATAGCAGGTGCATTGCTACAAAAGAGAAGCGACCATTCAAAAAAATATATAATTATTGATACAAACTTTCCAACATATATTTTAGCGTTATTGTTTGAAAATAATTCACCATATTTAATTAGATACTCAAAAATAGTAGATCGAGTATCCGAGACGGGATTGGATAAGAAATGGGTTAGAGAAGTTACAGAAAAGGAGAATTTTATTCATGAAGAAAAAGATGACACTGCTTTAATCCACTTGCTTAAAATTATTATGATCACTGGCACCTGTGCATCGATTATTGCGTATGTTTATGAAGTTTTGCGTTACTTACTGTTAATAAGAGAAATTATTGTTCGACATTTTAGATTATTTATATGAGTGAAATTTTTCTATTTAAATTGTGTTTTAATTTTTAAATTTTCAGAATGATAAGATTGAAAATGACTCAAAATTCAAACGATTGCATGACTTAAAACAAGAAAAAAAAAAAATTTCCACCGTTTTTATATATGAGCGCACGATTTAGCATGATGAGCTTGATGATGAGCCAAAAAAAAAAATCTTTAAAAGAAAGAAAAAATTTCGAGTCATTTGTAATAGCTTCTGCAAAAAAAAAAAAAAATCCGCTAGCCCCAAATTAAATTCAACTAACCACAAGCAGATTATTTCCAATTACGACAACTGAGTTTCTTTTTGAGTGTAATTGCCAGTATTCTGCCTATATTTGGTTTCAAGAAACAAAACAATTTTCTAAAATTTTAAAACCATATATATCGTGATATATGTATAATGTATATTAACCAAGATATTAAACGTTTTATTAAAAACTCAAAAAATACGTAAAAAATAAGTTAGATTCCAATATACATACAATTTGTATTTTCTGAACGATTTTTGTTCATTTTGGTATCATAGTTTTACTTTTTTTTCAATTTTAAATGATAATTATTTTTCTTTCTTTTTGACATTTTCTATATTTTGTCAAGCTGGCTTAATTTATTAATTAATATTAATATGTTTGAATAATATTATGAATTAAAAAAAAAACTAAAAAACAAAATAATTAAATTTTAAATTCTGTACAATTATTATTATATTATGTTTACGTGATATGAATAAATAAAATAATTGTAAAATAAATATTGTTATTTTGGTTCCTCAAAGAGGAACCATTGTGATAGGTCAAATTTTGATTTTTGATTTTTTGGCATATAAGCACGTTTTGAGACCCCAGGAAGCTAAAAAACCGGTTTTTAAAAAAAGTATGTATGTGTGTGTGTGTGTGTGTGTGTGTGTGTATGTGTGTGTGTGTATGTATGTAATTGGTGATATTTCACAAACATTATGGAGTTAAGACCTAATTTTTTTTTCAAAAATTTTTTCACCAAAAAAGCTCGAAGTACTTTTTTTTTTTTTTAATTTGGATGTAATACCTCATTTATTTCCACGAAAGTACTTATATTTGAAAGTATGGTTTTTAATCTATATCTTGAATCGGATACTTAATTTTTTGAAAATTGTTTTCCCAAAATTTTTTTCATGAAAAAATACAAAAGAAAACTAATTTTTTTTTTTTTTCGGACGTAGTACCCAATTTATTTCTATGAAAGTACTAGTTTTAGAAAGTTTGTTTATAGTCATTTTTTGGATTTAATACCGAATTTTTAAAAAATTTTTTTCTCAAAATTAAAAAAACAAAAAAATTAAAAAACCTGTAATTTTTTTTTTTTTTTTTTGGTGTAATACCTAATTTTATTTCATGAAAGTACTAATATCTGAAAATATTGTGACCGGTGATATTTCACAAACATTATGGAGTTAAGACCTAATTTTTTTTTCAAAAATTTTTTCACCAAAAAAGCTCTAGGTACTTATTTTTTTTTTTTAATTTGGGTGTAATACTTCATTTATTTCTACGAAAGTACTTATATTTGAAAGTATGGTTTTTAATCTATATCTTGAATCGGATACTTAATTTTTTGAAATTTTTTTTCCCAAAATTTTTTTCATGAAAAAATACAAAAAAAAACTAATTTTTTTTTTTTTTTGGACGTAGTACCTAATTTATTTCTATGAAAGTACTAGTTTTAGAAAGTTTGTTTATAGTCATTTTTTGGATCTGATACCGAATTTTTTAAAAAATTTTTTCTCAAAATTAAAAAAACAAAAAATTTAAAAAACCTGCAATATTTTTTTTTTTTTTGGTGTAACACCTCATTTAATTACATGAAAGTACTAATATCTGAAAATATTGCAACCGGTGATGTTTCACAACCGTTATGAAATTAAGACCTTATTTATTTTTCAAAAATTTTTTTACCAAAAAAGCTCTAGGTACTTTTTTTTTTTATTAATTTGGATGTAATACCTCATTTATTTCCACGAAAGTACTTATATTTGAAAGTATAGTTTTTACTCGATATCTCGAAACTGATACTTAATTATTTAAAAATTTTTTTCCTAAATTTTTTTTCACAAAAAAATACAAAAAGCACCAAATTTTTTTTTCTTTTTGGATGTAGTACCTAATTTATTTCTATGAGAGTACTAGTTTTAGACAGTTCATTTATAGAAATTTTTTGGATTTTATACCGAATTTTTCCAAAATTTATTTCTCAAAATTTGAAAAGTTTTTTCTCATTGTTTGAGGAACCTTAGTGCCAGCTAGTTGGCAGGGTATTTTTAATTATTTTATGTAAAAAATTTTGAAAAAAAAATTTTGAAAAATTACGTATCAGATGGAGAAATCCTTTACAAACGATAATTCTAGATATTCGTACTTTTAAAGTAAGAAATTAAGTACTGCGTCCTAAAATTAAAAAAAATTTGACGATATTTCTAAAAGATATAGATTTCTACTCCCACAGAAATAAATTAAGTACTGCGTCTATAAAGAAAAAAAAAATTGGTATTTTTTTTATTTTTTAGTGAAAAAAATTTTCAAAAAATAAATTATATGATTCGAGTTATAGAGTAAAAACGATTCTTCTAGATATTAGTACTTTCATGGAAAAAAATGAGGTACTACGTCCAAAAAGAAAAAAAATATGGTATTTTTTTAATTATTTTATGTAAAAGATTTCGAAAAAAAAATTTTCGAAAAATTACGTATTAGATGGAGAAATTAAAAAATTACAAAATTACATTACCTTTACAAACGATAATTCTAGATACTCGTACTTTCATAGGAAAAAATTAACGTCGTTCTTCCCAGTATTCCGAATCCATTGAGTGATTAACAAAAAATTATTAATTTAACTATTAAATTATATTAAAAATATTTTCTTTATTCATTAAATTAATTTTCCTAATATTATTCGCAAATTTAATGATAAGTATCTTTTTATTTTACTAATTTACATTTTATATATTATTGTTTTTTAATCGCGTAGTACTTCTGCAGAAAGAATAAATTTAAAATACAACTTTAAACTAGTATGTGTTTTATTTATTAAATAAAAAGAAATATATTTTATTAAATGATGTTTATGCGTTTATTTATGAAAAAAAAATTGTTTTAAAAAAATAAACTAACAGAAAATAAATAAATAATTTACCATAAACTAAAGAATAATACAAATAATATTATTAAAGTTTGTGCTTTTAGTAATAGTATTAGTACGCGCGCTGTATATAATAAACAAACAATATGGCGTCCCGTCTGCTAAAACTGCGTTATAAAATTTTCTTCGTTTAATTACGCGAAATTTCCCACGTATACCTCATATTCGGAAAGTACCAATAAATTCTTTAAGCTTTGAACTTTTAATTTATTGCTATCTCCATTGGGAATTTCTCGATTTGGTAGCAAAAATTATTAACTTCCGGAATTTTCTCCATAAGACTAATGTAATATTTACTTATCTTTGTACCCTGATATCTCAAAATTTTGCACGACTATCGACTATGAGACCCATACCATTGGATTCCTGAGAATTTCCTCTAGCTAACTGTATATACATTTATTCGGAATTTTCCTGGGAAGAACGACCTTAAGTATTACGTCCTAAAATAAAAAAAATTTTGGCTTTTTTTGTATTTTTTGGCGTCAAAAATTTTAAGAAAAAAATTTTGAAAAAAATACGTATCAGATCCAAAAAATTACTATAAACGATATTTCTAAAACTAGTACTCCCACAGAAATAAATTAAGTACTGCGTCCATAAAGAAAAAAAAAATTGGTTTTTTTTTTATTTTTTAGTGAAAAAAATTTTGAGAAAAAAATTTTCAAAAAATTAGTTATCAGATTCGAGATATCGTGTAAAAATCGTACTTTCAAATATAAGTACTTTCATGGAAATAAATGAGGTATTACATCCAAATTAAAAAAAAAAAAAAGTAGTTTGAGATTTTTTTATGAAAAAATTATTGAAAAAAAAATTAGGTCTTAATTCCATAATGGTTGTGAAATTTCACCGGTTACAAAATTTTCAAATATTAGTACTTTCATGGAATTAAAGGAAGCATTACACTAAAAAAAATAAAAAATATTACAGATTTTTTGATTTTTTTGTTTTTTTAATTTTGAGAAAAAAATTTTGAAAAAATTAAGTTTCAGGTCCAAAAAATTACTATAAACGATATTTCTAAAACTAGTACTCTCATAGAAATCAATTAGGTACTACATCCAAAAATAAAAAAAAAATTAAGTTTTTTTTGTATTTATTGGTGAAAAAAATTTTGAGAAAAAAGTTTTCAAAAAATTAGTTATCAGATTCGAGATATCGTGTAAAAATCGTACTTTCAAATATAAGTACTTTCATGGAAATAAATGAGGTATTACATCCAAATTAAAAAAAAAAAAAGTAGTTTGAGATTTTTTTATGAAAAAATTTTTGAAAAAAAAATTAGGTCTTAATTCCATAATGGTTGTGAAATTTCACCGGTTACATACATACACACACACACACACACACATACAGACTTTTTTAAAAACCGGTTTTTTAGCTTCCTGAGGTTCCAAAGCGTGCTTATATGCCAAAAAATCAAAAATCAAAATTTCATCTATCACAAAGGTTCCTCTATGAGGAACCAAAAATTTTTAAAAAAATTGGGTGCTATCAGAAACTAAAATCTTATTTGCATTGTAAAAATATAGATTTTTATGGGGTCTGAAATCAATGAAAATCAATATTTCAATCATAAAAGTTTAATTTTACATAATTTTTTTGTAATTATTCAGTTTCTTCTTTAGTTTTCCACTCTCATTTTTTAGTTTCTAATAACTTTTGTTTGCAAAGTAAAAATACATCACTCGAGACCATTTATGAGCACAATGGCCATTAAGCGAGAGAAAATAGCAATTTAAGAACTAAAAGAACAAAAGAGTAGGTTTTAAATGGTTATCTTATGCTTTCATTTTGACTACTTAATTTTTAAATTCAAATTAAATCTAAAACTTCTGCCCACATAAAAACCTTAAAAATGTAAAAAATTTATAAAATGTTTTTAAAATATTCACTTTTGTGTGAAGCAAGAATTTGTAATATATATTTTTTGTTAAAATTATACTATATTTGTGATTTGAAATGAAAATGGGTAATAAAATAAATATTAAATAATATGAAAATTAAAAATTATTGTTTTTTCATTATTTGCATGAATTTTTGAAAAGACAAAAAAATTGAATGAACAAAGATAAAAGAAATGCTGCAAATCGCTAAATAATTTCTTAAGTTTTATTTAATAATCTCATTTATTTGAAATTTGTTTTAGTTAAGGCGAAAGTCGTAAATCTTAAAGATTTATTGACCTCTTAAAGGTTTTCCCTAAGCTTATTTAGAACATGCCAAGGATATATAAAATTATTGATAGCGGTCAAATTTTTCATAGTTTTTTGTTTTGTTTTAATGGCATCTAATACCTTCGATGAAATTTACATTAGTTTTAAAGCTTATAAGGTAGATTTGATTCTAGAAAATTTCAGCTGTCAGTATTTAAAAAAAATTTTTTTTTCTTTAATGGAAATACTGAAAATTCATTGGAATTTTTTACTGATTAATAAATTAAAATTATAAATACTTAGGACAAAGAAGTAGGGTATGTGGTTTGGGAAGCTTCAATATAAGAAAATCGTGTTATTTATCCAAGTCTTGGTAAAACTCAAAAAATAATTTTTCAATTTAAAATCAATGATTAAGAATTTTTCTTCATTTCAGTTAAAAATCCTTTTCTTTACTCTGAATTAACTTCGACATTAAATTATTGAACATTTTCTTTTCCACAGAGAACTGCAGCTTGTAAAGTAACGAACCGCATATTCTTTTGTTTTGCATCGTTCCTATTAACATTGACTTTTACTACTGGTTTTTACTACCAAGGGATTTAAACCTTAACAAAGATGATTTGATTTATTTTATTTTATGGAACAAGTTCTTGTAAATTTTACTAATTTAATTTAATGTGATAATTTATTTAATAGCAAGACGTGTAACATTAAATTTAGAATATTTTAACATTTCGATATTTTTAGGGTAAAAGGTTCGGATTTACTAACTTTACCTTACATGTTACTTTTATTTTAATTTAATTTTCTCGTAAGTATGCTAAATTTTTTACATTCTTACGTACATTTTTCTACAAAAGTCATACTTCATAAACTTTGTAATAATCAATACATTTGAAGTACACGATGTAAATAAAAAATTCATCCAGTAAAAATGTATAAAAAAAGAGCAAAAATAAATTTCTGAAAAAAAATATTTTTTTAAATAAACAACCCTCAGAAATTAAATTATTAACGAAAGAATTAAAAACTTAAAATATTTTATTTCCTTTTCCGCAAAATCTTTAGTAATTCGCATAGGGAGGTGTGATAATTAGTAAAAAAATTTTCATTTTCATGCCTTTTCATTAGAAAAATTAAATTATGCGCTTTCTCTCTATTAAAAAAAAATCCTTTACATCTCTAATCTTTTTATTTTATTCCCTTTAATCCAAAAGTCTTAATTTATAACTCCCCTTTTGGTATTAAAAAAAAGAGGCGAATAAACCTTTTTTCAGTAACCTAACCTAACTCCACCCTTTTTCTTCTTTTTTCTTCATCCCTTTCTTCTCTTTCTTTTAAACCAATTCGATAATTGCGCGCGCAGTATATATAACATCTTCTCTTTTTACCCATCATACTGCATTTATTAGAGCAAAATTCTGCCCGGCTCCAGTCTCATCTGGTCTGAGTTTACGCGGACTTTTACTACTTAAAAAGTGTATAAGCTTCTTCGTCTCTCTCTGCGTTATAAATTTTCTATGCTATATAATATTTTTATTATTATTTTCAAGTGAAAAAAAACGTGGGTTTATTATTTTAAAAAAAAATATGAAATTTTATTTATTTTGAGGTTATGTGTATTGTTAATTATAAAATATGATTTATTTAAAAATTTTTATTTCAAAACTAAATTAAAAACAAAAAGATAAACACGTGGGTTATTTGATAACGTGAAAGTGTGTTAAATTAAATAAATTTTGTTTGAAAGAAAGAAAAAAATAAGTGTTAAAGAAAATTCTTGTAAGAAAAAAAGAGTTTTTGAAGAGTTACAGATCTGATATTATGCGACAATCCAAGTTTAAAGATTATGGTGAGTTATCTAAAAAAAAGTATAAAGTAAATTAGGTAAAATGTAGTGGGGGGGTAAAAAACGAATTATATAGGTCAATAGTAGTTACACTATTTCTATGTGTGTGTGTAGTTTTATAAAATCGAAGAAAATATGTATTAAAATATTCTTTTTTGGACTTTTCCGAGAAAATAAAATATTTTTTCAACAACTTTTTTTTTAATTATATTTACGGAATTTAATGAAAAACCGTAAAAAAAGATCTTGAGACTAAAAAACGTGTGTATGAAAAGTACTTACTTTGTTGTTTTTTTTTTGACATTTTTATATATGCTTTTATTTTTGGGTGAATCTCTTGTACTTTATACTACTGACTTTGTAAATGAACCCGCTTTGTCAAATTTTTACATTTACAACACATACAAAAATACAGTAAATTTAAAGTGGTTTCAGAAGTCACCAAGATAGCTAAAAAGATAAAAAATATTTTAACGCTGCTAGAAATAAAGATAATTTTTAATAATTAAAAAACGTACGTTCGTCCTGCATAATCTAAATATTAAAATCTTTTAATTACCGTGTTTTTAATTATTTTTTTTATCTAAATGATAATAAATAAACAGGATGTATTATGATATTATTTATTTTTCGGGTTATTGTTATTATAAATTAGTAAGTAATTAATGCATCCCCTAGGTATTTTCCATGTCTATACGTTTAATGTGTATGGAGAGAAAACAGAATGTCGGAAGAGAGCTAATGAAAGTGCGTGCGGGTTATTATGTATATTGTTTTTGTATATTAGGCTGGTTCTTAATTTTTTTTGAAAATTTGAGGCTTTTTGGGTTCATTTAGTTTTAGAGTGTTTATTGCATTTTTGGAATAAAGTAGTAAATTTTTATTTTTTTGAATTCTTGGCCGTCTTTCAAAAATTTGAAAAATTATATCGAAACTATTAGCGAAAATTTTTGTTAATTTTTAAAAATACTTTACTATCATTTTTTAATCAACCCACGTCGTCAAAAATCAAACCAGTAAATTTTAGCAAAAATAATTCTAATTAAAAATGCTATTCTTTATAATGCGGAAAAGCACGCTAAATAATTGCTGTGTACAGTAGCTAAACTTTACAACTTTTGGCGTATGATAGACTTGGGGTTAGTTACCGCTTCACGGTTTGTTTGTTATAGCAAACATGTTACGAATTAATGTGGTTAAACCGCATCGTTTTTTCAATCAACTTATAGTCATCAATTTTATTTCTCAATAAAATAATAGCCAAATATTAAATAAAAGGTAATTTCAGTAAATCATTTGACGTTTTTTTAAATGATGTTTAAAAATACACTATAAATAGTATGACAGTTGGCTAGAAAAGTAAAAAAAGGAGGCTTATATCGCAAGTACCTAAATTTGATATCAGCATTTTTTATTTCTGGATTTTTCTTGGTCAGCATATAGAAAATTTTGTGATTGTTGGCGAACTTACAGTGAAAAAAATTAATTAATTTTACGAATCGTACAGCATATTGGCTAAAAACCAAATTTTTTTAAATGACTTCCAGACTAATATACGCCTGTTTATACATATGTAAAATGAAAAGTTGATTAATGTTTATGAGTTTTGCCCTCTCGCTTATTTTCATGTTTTTTTAACTAAAAAATATTCGTATAAACATGACAGGGAAAAATGCATTATGGATTGATCTAATGTACATAAAATTTTATTTTTAATTAGTCAGAGTAAAATGTTTTATTTACTTTCAATAATTATTTAAATTGGGTAGGTAAATATGGAAATTTTTTTGTAAAATTTACATATTGAAATTATAGGAAAAAATATATTTTCTGCTTCCAAACAAAACTTGTTAAAATTGGATTATGGATATGCAAAATAAAAAGATAAGCTTTTTGGGGGGGGGGGGGCAACATAAGAAACAGAAAAACATTTTTGTATTTCTAAAGAAAAATATAAAATAGAAACTTTTTCACTTGGGAATCACTTTTTTTATATTTGATATAACAGGAAAATTATAAGAGGTTTTTTTCTGAATTTAAAAATTGGAATTCAAAATGTTATGTGATTTGAAATGTAGGGTATAAGGTTAAACCAGGGGTTAAACATTTTTTTAAGAGAAGGTGACATTTTTTATGTGACTGGAGTTATTACGCTATTGAAAATTTTTTATGGCATATGCTGAAGTATTGCTTTGCTTGAATTGCTTTCAGACTTTTTAAGCAATTGTTTAAATATTCAGTCATTAGGCTTTTTACAGTGTAGTTAGAGGGAAACTCGAAACCCGATTTTCAAATTTTGACTAGGAAATCCTTTTTCTGTAGCCCAAAGATTCAAAAATAAACTTTAGGCCAAAATGCTTAAAAACGCTCAAAAATTGGGTTTTAAGGTATTACGAGGGTTGAAAAAAATGATGACAGAGCTAAATGAAATAGGAAAATTATTAAAATTTAAATATTTTAAAACTTAAATGAACTTTATTTTACCCCTCTTATAGCATTAACTTTTTTTTAATTAAGAAATAAAAACCCGAGCTTTAACATTGATCTTATGGGAGCAATACTTTGGAGCTTTGAAAAAATATAAATATGTTGACACAGGAGATTAAAATTAGCAGGAAATGATAAATAAATGTTCAATGATTAAATTTCCAATTTATTTTCAAAAATTTTTTTAAATTATTTTTATTTATCCAACCCCCATACAAGACCTTAAGTTTGCCTTAGAATTTTAATAATTTAAAAATAAAAAATAGAAAAAAAATTTTCTCAGACAGTGAATTAACTCCCTTTTAAATTTACACGAATGTTTACTAAACCATTAAATTGAAAATTAAAGTAAAAAAAATTCACAGTGTAAAAATAAATAAATTTATTTAAAAATTTAATCCCAATAAATTAAAAATAAATATAAAATGATTTTAAAACAGACTCTTTATCATGCGTAAAATTTTAGGTTATGAAAAGCAATATAATTTAAAAGCTTAAAATTAATTACAAAATAAATTATAGATGAGATTATTTAAATTACTATTTTATTATAAAAAAACAAATTTCCTCATTTTAATTTTATAGTACTTCCAAAAATAAAGATATCTTTTTAAAACATAATAAGTTAAAACCTAACCTCAAAATAAAATAGAAATGAAAAAAAAAAACCGTAGTAGGTATCCTTTCTTTAGAGTAAAAAGAAAAATCGACTTACTTTTCTTTTTTTTTTTATATATCATTACAAAGTATTAAGGAAGAAAACCTCATTGAATTTTATTTCCCTAACGGTTTTAAAGATTTTTCTTTTTATTTTTCCTTTTTTTTTTTCTTATATAAAATAAAAAAAACCTATATCGAATGTAATTTGTCTATAATGCTATAAAATAAAGTATAAGATTTGGTCTTTATTTAAGGAAATTATACTGTTAGATTGTAATGCTTGAATTTTTATTGGTTCAAGTCTTATTTTTTAAACTTTTGCATTTAAAACCTTGTTGGACAATTTAACTCTAATTCAACTATGGTTAAAAGATACAGAGTTTTTTACTTTCCAGTGCATTTAAATTTAATAAAAGCGCGTTTAAAAAAAAAGTTCATTTTTTACTTTTTATTAGTCAAAGATTTTAGTCTGCGCCTCCCATTGTTCTTATAAATGCGTAAAAGAGTTGTCTATATTTTACCTAGCTGTATTTTGGGTAGCCTAATTCCAGGCTCATTTCTAAAAAGGATATTGTAATATTCAAGCAAAATAATCTAAAAGTGTAACAAGATCAATAAACTATTGAGTTTGCAATCTTAAAAAATGATGTTAATCTGCAAAAAATAATTTCTTCTCTTAAAAGAATTTATTTTATTTGACAAAGAATTTTAATTAAAATAAAATTCCAATTATCAGCATACTAAAAAAAAATTTTTTTTTTTTTAAACTCAAATACTTAATAAAAAATAAATTAATATCAAAATAATAATATACTCTAAATTGAATTTATACTTTGATTTCTACTTTAATACCTCAATAATTTTATTTGCTAAAAAATAAAACTAAAACTTTATGTATAGGTACAGAAAGTTATTTTATTTGATATAAGTATAAGTTTGAAAGTTCAATTATCTGAAAACAAAAACTATAATTATGTGACACTTATATACTTAACAAAAAAAAGGTATATTTAATTAGTGCGAAGCAATTATTTAAGATTTCACAGCTTTTAATCACTCGATCAATTATATAATTTAGTACTTTTTGTTTTTCTATTTCTAAGAAACTTTTATAAACTTTAAATTTTATTTTTAAGTTGTCTTAAAATTTACTTTTTTTTTATTCTTAAAAATAAAAAAGTTATACGCTGTCATCATTTTAAAAGATTACAACGTCAAACAAGTCAAAAAGTTTTTTATTCCTTTTTTTGTCTGCATTTAGAAATACTTACTTATTTTTTTGCTTTTTTAGGTATATAAGTAATAAGTAACTAGTTTCTTTGAAAACTAAAAAAAAAAAATCAATTTCTCTAAAAAAAAAAAAAAATGTAGAAAAAAAATTAAAAATATAGGGTTATGATATTTTTTTAATTAAAAACTTTGATGTGTAACAAGTATATATTTCATATTTAAAAAAAATTAATTAGAGCATAAAAGTGAGTTTACTTTGTATATTTTTATAAATTTATAATTACGTATTAATTAAATAAAATAAAGTAGTTAAGTAAATAAAATAATCAATTAAAAAAGTAAACAAACATAACCTATAAATTTACAATAATATTTATCAATCTGTTTATTTGTAAAAAAACACCTTTTAGTAGTATTTACTCATGCACTATATAGTTTTTTTTATCATAATATTCATTAAAAAAGAAAAAACATGTTTACCTTTTTTTCTGTATGTTCATCATTTATTATCATCCTTTTTATGTTCATCTTTTTTTTCCTACTTCACATTTACTACTTTTTTTTTTCATTATTTTTACACTTGACTTCTCATTTAATATATACATTTTTACGCTTATCTAAAAAACAAAAATGATGTACATATGTAAAAATTTATATCTACTAAACTAAAAAAGTTTATAATAAAATCTGTAAATTCTATTGTTTTATTAAATTTCCATGAAAATATACTAACCGATATAACAACAAAGTTTATAGAGACATAGCATAGATATAATTTTGTAACAAATTCTTGTAAAGCGTAAACATAAACTTCTCTATTTAGAAAATTTTATATATTAAAATTTATTTTAAAACTATAATACCAACCGTATAAATAAATTGTATTTACATTGTCATAGAGTTTTAATGAAGAACAGTTTATATATGGCTCATTATCGTTTTTTTTGCAAAAGTGACGTACAGCACGTTTCTGACTACCAGATGCATTAATTAAAAAAAAATTTTTTTTTTAAATTTTTAATTTCGATAAGTTTTTGATGGTACACCATAAAAATCAACATATTTTAATGTTTTAACTACTATAAAACATAAAAATATAGCAAAAAAGCCTTTACCATTCCCTGTCACAAAGGAGATTCCTATACTTTGAGTGTCTGTCATTCACACCTATCAATTAATTATCAAAAATTTTTATTTGGGGATTAATTGCTATACTATAAGGTTAAACTTTTTCCATATAGAAAAAATTTAAACTTACTTTCACTAATTATTACAAGGGTGAGAAGGTGTGTCACACGATTTTACAAAATGTGTACGTAAAACGTATTTTATTTATATTAAATTTGATTTCTCTTCATAAAAACATTTTTAAAACCTTTTCATCACTTAAATGACAACTTAAATACATAAAAAATAAATTCTCACATCGAGAGCACTTTAAGAGGTCCTTAAATAGGAAAACAAAATCAGTTTAAGTTCAGAAATCACGAAGGGACAAAAACAAAAGCCTTTACCGTACCCCCCTAGATTTCCTATTAAGAAGCGTTGTAATTAAAATATTAAAAACTTAGTAAGTTTCAATCATAAAAATACTTTACTTTCCAAACGGAAAAGTTTTTTTGTTCATTTGTCTACGAATTATTTTGATTTTTCTATAAAAAAGCCTTTACCGTTCCTGCCTTTACCGTTCCTCTTTTTTTTTTAAATTATTTAATACTTTTAAAATTTACCTCCAAAACTCGTTTTTTTAGTTAAGAATTCTTTAAAAATATATGATATTGTTCTATAAAATACATAAAACCTAGAAAAATTCATACATTAAGGCCGTATGTAACGATTTTGGTTTTTAATGGTTTTAACCTGTTTTTACCTTATAATTATATGAAAAAATGTAATAAATTGATGTAAAAGGTTCGTTATGGTGATTTTTATGCAACACTGAATAAATATTGGTGAAAAAAGTCTAAAAAGTCTTGTTTGGACTTTAAAAAAGGAATTTTTTATTTTTATTTTTTGAAAGCTATTTTTTCAAAAAAAAATGAAAACGAGCCATATACATGCACCCATATATAAATTCCTTTAATAATTGTGTTAAGGATGTACTTTAACATAATAAACCTGAAAATCACAAAAGAAAATTAATATTTAATTAATATAAGCTATATTTAATTAAGATTAATTTAAAAGTTAGATAAATTATTATAATTAAATATACATTTTCATTGAATTATGCATTGATTCATCATAAAATAATTAACGTTAACTTTGTAATTAGTATAAATTAAAATATAGATTTGATTAAAAAAAAGTATTGATCAAATGTCTTTTAATTAAAGTACATGTATTAATGTTTTATAATTTAATGAAGTAACGTCAAATGTACCTTTATTCTTTAAAGTCACAAACAAAAATACTAAAGATTTTTTTTATTCCTTTTTATATTATATCAAACTTTGCTATTTTGTTAATAAAATATTTTCTTCTTTAACTTTCAATTTTCTTAAAAGTTATATTGTACCTATTCTACCATTTCTTTTCATTTTGGCTACATAAATATATAAATAAGAAAACTATATAATGCACTTTTCAATTTTATGTATTACTTTTCACACACATTTTTTCTAGTTATAATATATTTCACCTTATATTTTAACCAACATATTTTATAAACACAAATAAAAATAAAAAATATTATTCTTCTCGCTTCATTGAAAAATAGAAATAATGTCCATCATTGACTCATATTTATATAAAAAACATATTTTAGAATTTACTGTAAAATACATTTAAATATACCTGTATATATTATGATATTGAATATTTTACCTCAGGCAATTTTTCCATGTAGCTTCGATTTAACGTCAGCTTTATACAATATTTTATCTAACGATGCTTTCAGAAACTTCTGTTATGTGTAAGTTTTGACCGCTGTACTGTAAACTGTTTTTTTTCTTTATTCTAACTTTTTGACATTTGATTCTGAAAAAGAAAAAATAATACAAAAACAAACAAATTATACTTATTTTAATATAAAATTTTCTATCCATATTATTATTATGTAAGAACTTTATAAAAAAAACATAAGACTTAAACCATACTTTATAGACCAAGTTCTTTTGCTTACAGTTTGTTTATGTAGTAGTTTTTTAAACTTTTTTACAATTGTAAGTTAGGTAATACCTGGTAATACTCACTATTGTTATAGTCTACTTTTTTAGTATAAAATACTTATCTAACACAATATATTACTTATTTTTGATCTTTTATTATGTATATATTGTTGACCTGAAGATGCATCGTTTACTTTTATTTACTTTTCAAAAGAATAAAAGAAGAATATCTACATGCTTGATTACTTTTCTATTTTTCTATGTTTTTCATATTATTACTTCCATAATATATATTCACTAAAGTAAATACAGTTTAATAGTTTTTTTGTTATTTCTTTTATTCTAAAAAACTTTTTTTTTGTTTCCAATGCCACAAGCGTTTATGCAACTGTTTTAAACTTTTGTAAAAGTTTGTGCTTTCTATGTTTATATAAATTAATTACAATAATTGTAGATTCTAGAAGTTCTTGACAAGTTTGTATATACATACTTGAAGATTATTGCATTGCAGCACCGACAGTTTATTTTATGTACTTGAGAGAAACATATAAAATATAACCTATCAACTAAATTGGAATCATTAACAACTCTGATCCTTTTCCATAATGACTTGAACCAAAATTGCATTATTACAGATACCTCATATCAGTAAAAAAAAATTTGCAAAAAACGATCTCATCGCGATAAATAACTTTTTATTCTGATTTTTTTACTGAAACTTATACAAACAACCTCTTTGATCGTTTCATTATAGTGGAATTGGAAATTAATCCACATGTCCAAAATCCTTAGTCCTGTAAATAGAGGTAAATTTAAAAAAAATTTAGCTTTGAGATTGTTTTATCTTTTGTTAAATCTGGATAAACATATTATATACGAATTTGTTAAATTTTATTTTTAAATAAAACAAAAAGCTCTTTATACTTTAATCATTATAACAAATGAAAATTAAAATACATTCTCATATAAAATTTTATTTATGATGAATAATGAATATGTAATACAAAAGTTTTACTTTTAAAAACTTGATTTCTATGAAAATTTATTATACTTTGACGTTTGACTTTATTTCTACATTTGTTTTTAGAAATTTATTTATAAACTAGTATAAAAAAATATAAAATATTTCATATAAATGTAAAAATATATTATTTATGAAATATATAATACATATAGACACATTTTTTATTATGTCAAGTAATCCATCATTTATGGATAATAATAACAACAAAATGTTTTGAATAAAATATGATAAAATTATATTTCAATTATTTGGTACCCTTATACATTGTCCCTAACTTATGATGTATAGTCCTGTCGCCAGCAATGCTATTTAATGCCATAAAATCATAAAATAGCATAAAAGTTCCATGGAAAAAATAGGTGGTATTTATGTTTTTGGACCCGCTAAACACGAATCCGGGGTCTATTTTGCGAAATTCGTGGTCAATTTTTTTTTGTTAACAAATTATTGCAATATTGGCCAATAATTGACCAATAATTGAATAACAAAAAATTGACCACGAATTTTGTGAAATAGACAACGGATTCGTGTTTAGCGGGTCAAAAAACATAAATACCACCCATTTTTTTCCATGGAACTTTTATGCTATTTTAGGATTTTATGGCATTAAATAGCATTGCTGGCGACAGGACTAGTAGAAAAAATTCGACATCAAGTTTTTAAGAATTTTTGCTTATAACCAAAAGATTGATTTTGACTATTTTAGTCTTAATTACTCAGAATTAAATAAAAAATTTGATTTAATGACGTTAGAGTCATCAAGAGATATTGCTGACATTAAATTTTTGTATAGAGTATTTAATAAAAAAAATCGATTCTGTAGATATTTTATCAACTATTAAATTACATGTGTACCATTAAGAACAGGTCTTATAGAGATAGAAATATTCTGTTCAGTATACCAACTGAGTTTCAAAAAAATAATAAAATATCTTCTCTCTATAGAATCATTGAAAGCTTTAACATGATTAACAAAAAAGTAGATATATCTAATGAATCTGAAATTAGTTTTATCAAGAGTTTAAAAATACAACTGGGTAAATTTGCATAATATATACCAACATCAAAAAATAAAAAATATATAAAAAATAATAAAAGTAAAAAACAAATTACTGTATAACCTATTATTACTTACGACTTTAATCTTACAGTCAGTACTGTTAATTTCTTAAAAATTTAATTATTAATTATTATATTATAAACTAATTATATTTCAAATTATTATTAATTCTCAAATGTAAATTTTATTTTGTTATTGTATTATAAATTACTGTAAAAGGGTTCGTCCCGTTAATTCGTTTAAAAATAAAAATAAAAAAATAAAAATTAAATTGTAAAAAAATTTTTTTTTTAATTTTTAATTTTTACTTTTTAATTTATAATTTTTTAAATAATTGAACATATTTTTAAGTATACAAGAAATTAGTAAGAAATTTAAAATCAAACCCAATTGAATTTTTTTGAAATTAATTTTAAAACTCGCGCCAATATTTACCTAGTCAGTAATAAGGTTAGGTCAGTTTCAGTTCCCTCGCTTTGTTTTGTTGTGTTATGGAGCAGTAGAAACAGAGAATTTATTAAATAATTAAGTGAAAATAAAGTAAAAAATTTTGCATTCAGGTGATTTATAAAAGTAAAAAAATAAATGCATAAAGAATTTTATTAAACAACTTATTTTAAAAAAGTTAAAAAATAATGTCTTCTGAAGAAGAGGACTGTGATGAAATACTTGAACACTTTTTGTCAGATAAAAAACCAATTTATAAAGGTTTGAAATTTAATTATTTAATTTAGTATTATTTATTTGTAAAACAATAATTAAGTGTAAGTACTTTTCATAGAGGCAAAAGGAAACATAATGCTTTTTTTGATAATGGAGTTATATCGCTTAATACCATTTACTAATGAAAGTAATGAAATTAAATTTCATCCTTTGAATATTCCAGAATTTACTATAAAAAGAATACAAATTGTTGGATTGATTGCGGAAGTAAATAGGAACAAAAAATTTGTTACTGAAGTAACGGGTATATTTGTCTGAAATTTATTTATTTTATTTTTTTAATAAATTTTTTGAAAAAATTTAGTTGATGATGGAACTAGTAGCATTATATTGGTTTACAAAAATTATAAGTATGAATCAGATAGAAATGAAAGAGGGAAGATAACTAGCAAACACCAAAAAATTGCAATTGATGCAAGTAAAAATAAAGTTTGGCTTAAATCTGATTCTTGGAAAACCAAAGGTTTAAAATTTCATGATATAAGGCCTAAAATCAACTATCCTGATGATATACCCAATGATTATCGAGCAGTAAAAAGATTCAATTATTTATTTTAAATAATTAAAGAGCATATAAAATAAGTATAATATTATTTTTTAGAAATTAGAAAATGATTGGTGGTTAGAAACAAAATTTGGTATGTTGGGTAAAGAGTTTGAAATTGGTGATTATGTAAATATTATTGGATACTTAGGTTTTGATTTTGAAAAACATTTAAAACCAAAAGATAAAATAACACCAGCAGACCTCAAACATGGTAAATTATTTGTTTTTGCTGTTGAAATTCAATGCATTACAGAAAAAGAATATAACGAAACTATGGTAAAAATATGCAAAGAAGTTCATAATCGATATCACAAAATTAATGATACTATTAAAAAGTAAGTTGTTTTTACATTACCGTTAAATAATATATTTTTGAAATTGTTACAGTTAACTAATTTTTAATATACAATATCTACTATAAATTTTTAATAATCTTTAAGATGCAACAATAGTATTTCAATAAACTTAAGCTTCTCCTTTATAATATATTCATATAGCAAAGTAAACTCTGTACATAAAGAAATATCAATATCAATTAAGAGTAGGTTTTGTGATACGTCAGTATTACAGGAAGTGTATATCACTGTAATTGACATTATTCTAAAATCTCAACAGTATTTTGATATTCTAGAAATACGTGATTATTATACTGTATAAACATCAGTTTATGGTTTTGTATATGTGAAAGAAAATCAATAACTGGTTATTATTATGATGATCAACTACTATTATATACATATACTACTTTGTAAGATATATATTTTTTTTATAAGATTAAAGTAATAAGATAATAAATAACGTTAGACTTATACAAGACTCATCGCTTTTAGTTGTGAAAATAAAGTATTGTTTATTATTTATATTTCATTTATCATCTTCTTAAGTGGAATAGTTTTTCTTATTTTCAACCTCAAGAAAAGAAAAAGTGTTGTAGGTATAATATAAGAACTTGAAAAATAAATTGAAAAAAAAGCAAAGTTATTTATATACCAAAAGTGCGAGAAAGAAAATTTGATTAAGCAAAAAATTACACTTTTTTCTTCCAAGAGATTATATAACTTCATCAAAAAAAGTTTTTTCTTTTCTTATATGTTTCTTATTTTTTAGTTATATAATATATAAAGACAAAAAAGAAAATATTGTACGTATAAAACTTGTAAAATTTTTTTTTTTAAGTTTTATACAAGTTTTAAGAGAAGAAAAACATAATAACGACCTAAAAAATATTATACAATAAAATAATTTTAAGAAAATAAGTTTTTTTTTTTTATAAAAAATTAGATTTTATAGCCAAAAAATATAAAGTTCCTTTTTGTTATAATGTGTTTGTGATTTATATATGCTTTTTATTAAATCTGACTTTTTAATGTTAAAAAAAAAAGAAATTATTGTTAAACTTTTGTAATACCGTTAAAATATTATTTTGTAATTTTTTAAAGTTCTTTCGAGTATAAAGTTAATTAAAATTTATGTGTTCATGTATAACAAATTAAATTTCCTTTTTTTTTTTTAATTGTGTTTAACAAGTTTTTCTGTCAATTTTCATCAATGAAAATTTTTTTTTACTATCAACTGTAATTATAAAAAAAAAAGACCTTTCAATTTTCATTAATTTTATCTCTTCCACCTTTTTTTTTATTCACCTCTTATAATTAATCCTCATTTTTTATTTTTAAATTTATCCACAAAGTAAGGTAAGTAATTACTTTAAAAAAAGGATATATTAAATATTCTAAAATACTTTTTTTAAATTTACTATTATTTTTTTTTTTAATTTTTAGTAAAGCATTGAATTATATTTTGATATTCTTTCACCATCTCTAAAAAAAAAAGAAATAAATTCACATTTATTATTCTACTCCTTATTTTAAAAATCTTTTTTTTTTAGTTGAAAGTTCACAGAGAGAGAGAAAAATAAAATGAAAAAAAAAGTTGCTTACTGCATTTATATATTTTTTTTCTTTTGTTTGTTAAATATTAAATAAAGTCAAAGATTTTTTTTACTTTTTATCTATTCAATTTCATTTTAAACTTTTGATATAAAAAATATTATTATTATTATAATTACATAAGATGATTTTCTTGAAATAAGAAACTTTAAAAAACTAATACTTGCAAAAAAAAAAAACTCAATTTTAACAGTACAAGGCAAAAAAAAAGAAAAGTTTTATATTCCTTTTTTTTTTTAATTAGATAAAAAATTAATAAATGCAAATTTTTGTATAATCAAAGCTTTTTCATTTTATGTATGCTTGACTTAGTTCCTTTTAACTTATAAAATATTGTATACACAGAGAGAGCGAAACATGTTCTCTAGCGATGTGCTTTATAGGTGTTATAATATTATGTATATTTTGCAAAATATAATATCTATTCAAACATATAACAGATGTATGAACTGAAATAATATAATTGTGACCTTAATTTACAATTATGAGTCTACGTTATAATGTATCCATCATATATTTTGAGTTAGAGGATTTAGAAATTGAAAATTTATTATAAATTAAATTTATTATGTATGTATATGGTAAAATAAATATTAAGATTTTATAAACTAGTTTTAAGTTATGATTAAGAAAATTTCAAGAAGATTTTGAGTCGATTTTGAGTTAAGCTTCCTAGAAAGTTTTTCTGTATTAAGGACTTATGATGATCTTTGACTAAAATAAAGTTATAGCGAAGTAGTTAAAAAAACTTATAGCTGATTTGTTATTACATTTTATAAAGCATTTTCAATACTTACTTTATAAACAAATAGATAACAAACAACTAAATTTATTGCTGTAAGGGTTTAGTAATAATTCAATATAAAATTGAATGCTCAATATGAGCCAAGCAGAATTTTTATTCCATGACATTTGAAAGAATTGAGTAGGAGACTAAAAAATAATATACAGCTGAAATTTTTACACATATCCTCATCTAGCTCCAATTTTTCAAAAATTAGTAAAAATGTTCATATATAATTTATTAATAATTCAGTAGTTCATTATTAACATGTAACTAAAGTAAAGTAAATTTAACATTTTAATGCTAAAAAGTGTACTCGGTAAATTTTACCCGCTTGTGTCAGCATATATATTAGAGTGTATCTTATTTTTTTTTTCGAGATTCTTTTGCTCCAACCATTTTTTTTTTAAGATATTTTGGTAATAAAAACCCCCCAGCTCCAAGGATTCTTGTTTTAGATTTTAACAACCTGTGCCACCGAACACTTGAAGTTCCTCATTTAAATAACATGGGAATTTGGAGTTTTCAGCTTTCTAATTTTTTAACGTACAACACAATTTTTTTAAACACTAGCTTGCATTTGGAAAATGAAATTTGGACATATAAAATTGATCCCCGAAATTGTATAGAAGTACCAGAACACTTTACTTTAAATGGACATATTTCTGTCTCTAGAGGGCTAAAATTTTGGCTGAGGGATATTTTAATTACCCCCTAACTTTACCTTTAAATTTAAGCCCAATAGGTGACACGAGTGTGTCCTATAATATCTACGAAAAGTACTGGATTTACCTTATTTTTTATAAGTGACTGTCGAATAGTTTTTTTTAAAATATATGGAATAATTCCAATTGCCTGAGGTATAGTCAGTAAAAGTTAACTTATCATCAAGAGAGATTGATAAATAAGCAGAGATTATAAGTGGAGCAAAAAAATCTCGAAAAAAAAATACGATACACTCTAATATATATTACGCTTTTTTGAAAAATGTTTATAATTTATGAGTTTACATAATTTATATCAACTATTCATAAACTATTCACTTACTAAAGAAAAATTTAACGTTCGCTTTTTATGTTTTTATGATAATTTTTAGCAAAATATTAGCATAGAGCAGGAAGCTTAGAGCTTTTATAGAACATGCAATGCAGTGTAAGCTTAATAGGAAAACAAATCATAAAAAAATTTTTATTTGTAAATAAATAAGAGATCTCTATTTGTAAAAAAAATCTTGGTTTATGATTCGAAAGTTTATTTTCTGACTGTAACATATGATAGTTATTTTTTAGGATTATTTTGTTTGTATATTTATAAACCCTATTTCGATTATATCGTGATTTTGCGTATATTAGTGCTTCTAAGTTTAGGGACTTTCTACAATTGTGCGATTGAATGTTACGCTGCGCAGAAGGCAATTCCTCATATCAAAAAACTAACTGCGCAACGTAGTGTTAAATCTCAGGCGTTAATCGCTCAATCGTAGAATTTCCCTTTGGGGCTTAACTTAGACGCGTGCCCTGGAGGGTTCTGTAAATTTAAAAAAAAGAGTTATTTTAGAACCAGAATCCTGATAGCAGCAGCCGGATTTTTTTCCAGTGTATATCTTTCTATACCTTTTTGAACAAAATAAAGAATATTTTTAAAATTATGTAATCATTATCATTATATAAATAATAATTATTAACGTAATTAAGTTTAATTATTCATAAGAAACTAGGATTATAGAAGCAAAACAGTTTCCTCAAACAAAAAAATGTAAAAAAAAGAGCATAGATTTTCAAAGCATTTTCCTCCAAGATTGTTAAATTATTTATTTTAAGAAAGTGAATTATTATACCCATGCTATTTAATTATCTTCTACTATAATTTAATTTCTCTTCAAAAATAAAAAGTACAAAAACATTTTCTCTTTTTCAACAGCTATAAATTTCAATTTTCTTTCTACGAATGAAAAAGTAAAAAAAGTTGGTAAAAAAAAACAACTTAAATTATTTGTGTTCAATTTTATTTTACAAAATGGAAGATTGAAAATAAAAAATTTTAGGATTTTATTTATTTTTTTGAAGAAAAAAAAGTTGTAGCAAAGAGGAAGTGGGAAGTACTTTAAATGCAAAATGTTTTTTAGAGATAAGATAAGAGTAGAGTAGACCAGGAAAAGTATTTTCAATCAAAAAAATTTAATTTAAAAAAAAATAAAGTCACATCTGGCACGTTGATTTTTTTTAAATTTGACATTTTTTTCTAACTTTTATATACTTTTTTTGATTAATTAACACTGAATTGAAAACTTTACTTTTAAACCAAAATAAAATTCAAATCCACCCAAAATTTATCCTAAATTCTATACCAATTTAAAACATTTGTTTCCAACGTACAAGATTATAAGCTACAAAAGGTACAAATTAGCTACTTTAATCTCCCATAAAAAGAGTAAAACTTTCTTTAAAAAAAAATTGTCGTTACATAAAAAATAACAACAGGAAAGAAAAACTGGAAGAACATAATTATCTACTTCATTCACTCAACACATGCATTTTCTACTTAAAAAAGCTTATAATACCTATATTATATTCCATTTTTTTTTGTTCACTTCCGACTAAAAACATCAGTGTGCATAGTATATCGTACTTTATTATATAGTTAGCTTACATCTTTTTCTAATACTTACGTAAATCTTTTGTATTTAAGCTCGATTATTCTTTTCATTTTTTGAAAAAATTTTTTCTTCTTTTCTTGCTTCATCTACGCATATATTGTACCAAGATTTTTCTTATGGTAAAAAACCCTATACATTTTTTTTTCTTATAAATAAATCGAGCAATATCTAAAAAAAAATTTTTTTTTCCTTTTGTGTCGGGTATTTTTATATATAACTTACTTCTTTTCTGACTTAACGCATCGTTGAATTTTTCACTTGAGCTTTTTTTTAACTTCCTATTCTTCTTCAATATACTTTTTTTTGATTTGTCGTTGATGTATTATTACTATATCATAAATATTAAAAAAAAAAGGTATTTTCTATGTGCTTTTTAGACACCTCTTTATCTACTCACGTCAAACGATTGTTTTTATCAATACGTGTAAATTTTTTTTTTTTTTTCGTTTAAAGATATTTATACTTTATTTATTATTTATGGTTAGATTTATATATTTACAATATTTTTTTTACAATAAAATTTATATGAATATATCTGTCTATTTATTTGTATGAAAAGTTTTCTGACATGTTATGATTTTTGCATCAATTCCCTTTATTTAATCTCTGTGTTTGGACAACTTGAACTGTGCTTTTTAAGTTAGTTTGTGCTTTTTTCCTACCTGATTCATGTTTTTGATTTCTCTAATTGGTGCTTTTGCCTCACCTTATCCTCGGTTTAACTTCACCTAAGTTGTGACATTCAGTCATTCTTTTTATAGTTTGGGGTAATTTATCAGTTTATAAGTATATTTTATAAAATATTTTATATAGCTTTAGATTTTTGCCTTTTACAGGATTGCCACTCGGTTTAGAAAACTGGAAAATCAAGGTTTTAATTTTGTCCATGGAATGTTAGGGAAAGTGAAGTATATTGATGAAAATACCTGAAAAAACATTAATTAAATAATGCTATTAATTTTTTGTTCTAAAATAATATAGATATTTTTAAGAATTTATTATGAAAAATACTATTTCATTCATCTCCACGTAAACTAAAATTAAGACTGGCTCGTTTTGAGCTTTTTTCATAAACAATAATTAATTAAATCTAAAAGAGGGATTTAAAAGTTTCCATTATTCTCCTGTTTTTTAGCCCTTAATAATTAAGGCCTGGATTAGGGGTGTGCGATTACCCGAAAGTTGGGTCGGGTACCCGAAATTTCGGCTTTTTTGCTTCGTGTTGGGTCGAATTTGGGGTATACATAGAAACTTTCGATTCAAAAATGCAAGTACAGAACTTTTCCGTGAAATTTCGGGGATTCCGGGTTTCACACGAAATCTGACCTGCAAAAATTTGACAAAAAAGACCGGAATTTCGGGTAACTGCACACCCCTAGCCTGGGTGACTTTAAAAACAAATAAGTTTTTTTGTTACATAAAAAAAAATTGACTCAATCGCCCCCCTTCTCCGTCTTTCGAATATTAAAATTTTATTTTAGACAAAAATGGTTTCTGTGTAAAAATGGTTGTTTTAGTTTCTAAGGCCACAATTCCAAAATTTCTGACCAAAAGTAAACTATGGTCTCTTAAATTTAACTAATTTATAACTTTTGAAAGCGACTATAATTGATGTAGGAAGGAGTAGTAATCTAAATCTAGCCTGGTTTCCTATAGTTTCACAGATATTGGTGTTTGGAAGTAGCCTTAATTAACTGTGGCAATTAATAGCCTATTACGGGACAAGCGTACCCTTAAAAGACAAAAAACATAAATAACAGTAAAAAATCTCAAAAAATAACCTGAAGTTGTCAATAGTAGACACCTAAATAATTTATCGTAAAAACAGGTTTCATATTCGTGATAAGCGACCCAAAAAACGTAAGTAACACTTGCAAATACAGAAAAAACCCTAAAAATTAACCTAAGGTTGCCTATTTTGGGCAATTGAACCGTATTTGGTTAAAACCGATATCACATTCGTGTTTGAAATGATTTTTAATTTGTAACAAAAAAATAGCGTTAAAAAATGTCTTCTTTTTTATAAATACGGCAAAAAGTCATGCATATACTAATTTTTTTAAAAATCCGACTCCGGATTCAAAATCTGGTACCCTAAAAACATAAGATCAAGTACTATAGAATAAAATTATTCTATTTTTGAGTCGATTTTGCTCCAAAGGTTTAAAATTTTTATTCTCATTATTATTTTACTAATTTAAGATTTCGGATTTATTTTTCCTGGATTTCTCTTATTCTATAAGTGTATTAGCAGAAGCATTTTCTTTAAAATATCCTCAGAAGATATCAGATCAATCAAATAGAAAAATATGTTCAATTTACAAGATTGAATCATAAATAATTTTTACTTTTAAATTTTATATAAAAAAAGTTTCTCGTCATATTATTATATAATTTAATTATATTTTTATTTGTATATTTTTTTAATCAGTTGAAAATGTGAACTTTTAACCTTTTTTCTTTTTATCAAATTATGACGCGTCTGCGTTGTTAGATAAAAATAATTTATAAACAAAGAATTTCATTCAAGTTTTTAATAACTAGCAGTAAAAATAATATATTAGTGGCCAGAAAATAGATTCTTTCTAGCCAGAAGAAAATGATTTTTAATCCTTTAACTTGAGTTTTAAAAAGTAATCGGCTTTTAAAACTGATCGATCAATTAATATAAAAAAATTTATTTTGTGATCCAATATTTAGCTCTGCATTATTATACATTTTTCAAGAAATAAAAGAGCATAATTTCACTATGGAACTATGTTGACATAATTCAGTCTGTCACTCAACAATTTAATCAATAACTTGTAATTATTTTCGAAATTAAATACTTAATTTTCTGCTACACAATTACTAACTTTTGCTACGTGTTGCTTTGTTTCGTTAAATATGGTAGTGACATTTTTTTATACCTCGGGCTGTTTTAAATTAAAAATAATAATTTCTTTCGGTAATACTTTCTTGTGCCAATTTTTTTTTTTTTTTCGTAATTATTTATTAGTTGCATACACAAGCTTTTCCTACTTTCTTAAATACATTAAATACAGATGAAGGAGCAGTAATAAAATAAAATTGTACAATATTATTCAGCCTTTGAATTTTGAAAATAAACAAATGCCTTGGTGAATGAGTGCCAAGTGTCAGTTTAGTCTGATTAAAAAAATTCAGGTAGTAGGTACTGAAAATTTTTTTCAGATTTAAATAAAGTTATTGAAAAATCGTAGTTAAAAATTACTAAACTAAATTTAAAAAATTTTTGACTATTTTTGGGTGAATTTTAGTCCTCTTTCAAAAGAACCATTCCTGAAAATCTGACTCCATCAAAATAATCATCATTAAATTAATAAAATTTTTTGAAAATTCTTTTTATTTGTAAAATTTTTTCTGGAATAACCCATACACATTTCATTATATTTTAACCATTTAATCATAAAATTATTTTTTAATTTGCATTTAAATTTAATTAAATTTTATCTTTTTTATTTGATAATTAAAACTACGTCTCTTTTAATTTAAATTATTAATTTATTTCTTTCATTCATTCAAAATAACATTTTTTACGATTTCACAAACTATAAATTAAAACAAAATCAATAAATTAAATGCAGCATTTACTAGGTAAACAACTCTATAGGGTGTTGGATATTTAAAAAAGCATTAATATGAATATTTTAATAAAAATTGAAAGCTTCTTAAAACTAAAAGCTAATATTAAAATTTATTGAAAGAAAATTCAAACAAATATTAAAAAGCAATCGATAATAGGGAAGAGTTAGATAAAATGCACTATTTTGAATTATAATAAAGTTTGAACTGTTATACTTTTTTAGACTGCTGAATAAGGATTTTAGGGCCCCAGGATCTTACAAAGATTGCAATATACCCATGAACCTCGTCAAAATGAGTAAATACTGAAAGAGGAGTGTTTTTAGTAAATTTGAAGGTTCTGTTTTCAATTTTAGCTCTCGAGACTCGGAAATTCATACTACCAATTAAGAACCCTTAGTCAGTTAATTTGACTGAAGTGCACACTGGTAGTATTCCACATAGTGTGTTAATTATTTATATTTAATACTAGCTGCCTCCGGCTCGCTTCGCTCACCTCGGCAACCGCCAAGGGGGCTGCGCCCCCCTGGACCCCTGCAACATGATTTTCCCAGATATATTGTTTTACGTTACTCAATATTTTTATAACAACCTTTTTTTACCCGAATTATTATCTAAAATTTACTAAATCATAAAAATTCCGGACGTTGGAACTCAGGCGGATAATTAGAGATCAGCGATTCAAAGCTTGATTACCCTTCCCTTTGATCCGCAAGTGGCAGTTGCTTCCCTCAACTACCAATTCTAGGATTCTCCCTGATAATAGCTGTACAAGTTTCTTTTAGTTACTCTATTGAGCTACTAAATTAGTAGTAACCGGTAAGAATTACAAATATATATAATATTAGTCCTAAACTTTTATAATTTTCGAAAAATGATTGTAACTTTTGACAGATCTAACCGATTAACTTGAAAATTTAGGTGAATTCGTAAAAAATATGCCCGAATCGAATGAAACTCTTTTCCACAGTAAAATTTTTCCTTACTTTTCTGTTTTTTATAAAAATTAGAAATATATATAATATTAGTTCTAAACTTTTATAATTTTTGAAAAATGATTGTAACTTTCGACAGATCGAACCGATTACCTTGAAAATTTAGGTGGATACGTAAAAAATATGCCCGAATCGAATAAAATCCTTTTTGATAGTAAAATTTTTCCTCGGTTTTCCGTTTTTTTGGTTTTTTTTGAAAATTTGATAAAAATTTTTTTCTTGGAAATTCAGTTTTTTCAACATAAAAATTTTTTGTCGTTATCAATCGAAATAAAACCTAGCCTATGTTTTGACCCGTAATTTTTGTCGTCTTTAGCCGTAAACCCCATGTCTGCAGCTTTTATCGCGTTCTAGTTTACTCATTTCGGACACACACATACACATAATTAAAGATTTATATATATATAGGATTACTAATTATTTTTAATAATAGTTAAAAACCTACCACGCGTACAGAATGATTTTTTAACCTTTGCAAGTCTTTGGCATTATTTCATGCGTTTAACATATTAAAATTTAATGAACGACACACACTAAAAATGCGCGTATTCGCACTAGTTCCCCTCCTGCGTGTACTATAATTAATACTCGGTTTTTACCAAGTTTCCCCTAAATTTACTATTCATGTAAAAATTAAATAATTTTTTAATAAACATAAAATAAATTATAAAATATATTTGAAAAAAAGATTCAAAAGAAAATTTTTTATTTACACTAACTATTTTTTTTTCCTTGTAGTAAAGGAAATTTTATTCATAAAATTTTAATATTAAAAAAAATGTTAAAAAGCTTTTTACTTTTAATTTAATATAGGTACAATCAATAAAAAATTTTTACATTTCAAATAAAAGATAAAAAGAAAACTAAAAATGGTTTTTTCATTTAAATATTTGCAAATATTCTCATAAGTAAAAGCTGAAAATTCACAGTAATATTCATACACTATATGTATATATTTTTTTTAAATAAAAGAAGTAAATAAAAGTACAAAAAAAAAAAGAAAAAATTGAGTTTTCTCAGGTATAAATTTTTTTTTCCTATGCAAATTCGAGTTAGTTATGATTATTCATTTTATACTCTTGTTTTTAGTAAAAATAAAATCGAATTTTTTTAATAAATTTTTTTCGTATGTAAAACAGCCTAACCTATATTGCTGCATTGCGCTTTTTTGTTTAACTCTCAGTTTCTTTTGATAAAATTTTTTTTTTACACAGGAAAAATAACAATTTTATTATATCGATTTATTCATTTTATCAATGTGCCAATGTGTACTCTGTAATAAAAAAATGAGTTTGTGAGTATGAGCGAAAGAGAGAGAAAATTTATTTTTTTAGAGTTTATATAAGCAAGAAGTTAATTAACTTTTATGTCGTTCACACATATTTTAGTGCAATATAAAAAACTAAGCTTAAATAAAGGCTTTATTAATTTTTTTTTTATATTAAATGATCAGGTTAAAAATTTTTAATACGTGAATGAAATTAATATAATTTTTTTAAATATCTTTAATTTACATGAATTTAATTAGGAATCTCAAAAATGTTTTGGTTTTATTTAAATTTTATACAATAATCAATTTCATAAATTTTTAATAGTTGTATAGGCCCCCAGTGAGAAAAATGTCCTCATATATAGTACTCATTGAGAGCTTATAGAGGAGAACCTTTTGCAGTTATATTTTGTGGTTATATTTTGCGAATTTTTTTAACATTTTAATCTGTTACTTTTTTGGATTACTGAAGATGAATATGATAATAGTTTTTACTTAAAAGGGGGGGGGGGGTGAATATTCGTCGAAATCTGCTCTGGAGAGGAGCGACTTGAGATTCTCAGGAAATGGTGAGTCAAAATGAAGATGAAGAAGTCAAAATTCTTGATTAGCGACCCAAAAAACCTACATGGGCATATCCCGGATACTAAAAGTACGAAAATAGGAAAAACACCCCCTTTAAAGATAGTTTTAGCTATTTTAAGGGTGAAATATTGATTATTTATGAAAAAGAAGTCGAAATTCTTGATCAGTGACTCACAAAACCCGTATGGTGCAAATCTGAGCGCACAAAATGCAAATATGTTTAAAAAAACCCCTTTTTGGGGGTAGTTTTTGCAAATTTAAGGGTGAAGCCCCCACTTTGTTTACGAAATGACCCCGATTTTGGTCTTCAGCGACCCAAAAAACCTATAATAGAGCAAATCTCGTGTTCGCCAGTGAAAATACAACAAAACCCGTATTTTGGTTGGAGTAAAACTCGAAAAAAAAAATTTATTTTTAATGAAAATTAAAGTTTTGGAGGTTAGGATGTCCCAATCAAAAAAAAACTTTTTTCACGTGAAAGTACATGAAAAATGTGTAACTTCTAGAAGAAAAAAATTGGGGAGTCCCATTTAAAAATTTTTAGCTGCGCTAGCCCAAAGTTAGCAAAAGGAAGACTTTTTGCTTTGCGCTGTCGATAAAGCAGTAATTTTTAGCAAAAAATAAAAAAACCTGTTTCTAAAAATTGTTATTTTACATGTAGATTTTTCCTGTTTTTACGAAAATTTAATATCTGCTGTTATTAAAAAAATTTTAATGGCAAAACTGCCATTTTTTAGGGTTTTTCGTCGTTTTTTGGAATTTTAGGTTATGTTTTGCAGAGGTGAGTCAAAAATAAACAAACCACAAAAAAGTAGACCCTTTGACAAAATTTTTGAGACTTTGCACGTCCAAATCGGTTGTTTCTATTTGGCGTGATGAATTTTTAAAAATTAAAAACTAAAAATTCCGCTCAGAAAACAGCTTTAAAAAGTATGAGCACACGAATTGCTCCTCAATTTATCATATGGAGATTAAAGGTAATTGATTATCGAGTCGATTAGTATATGTTAGAAAAGTGTAGCCTCCCAAATAGTTCGCGCTATTTTCAAAAAACCACGTTTCCAATGTCAAAACCGGTTATCAAAATTAAAAACCGACTTCGGGAGGTTTTTTGTCACCAAAAAAGCTCCATTTCCTGAGAATCTCAAGTCGCTCCTCTCCAGAGCAGATTTCGCCGAATATTCACCCCCCCCCCTTTTCTAGTTATACACAATAGAAAATATTAAAAAAACTAAACAAAATTACCTAAAACCGCTTATTTTAGGTAACGCGCATTTTAGGCAAAAACTTTATCATATTCATGTTCAAGGGCCCAAAAAATGAAAATAATTTAATATTCACTGAAAAATTTTATGGACCTATTAGCATAAAAAAAATTGGGTTCAGGCCTGAACCTTTATATTGTAGTCAATTTTTTTGGGCCCTTGAACATGAATATGATAAAGTTTTTACCTAATTTTTTTTAGATTTTTTAATATTTTCTATTGTGTACAAATAGAAAAGTTTAAGTAAAAACTATTACCATATTCATCTTCAGTAATCCAAAAAAGTAACAGATTAAAATGTTTAAAAAATCGCAAAATATAACCTCAAAACGTATAACCACAAAATATAACCTCCAAATTCCTATTACAACCAACTGGATCGTTTCCGAAGAAAATGTATTTCATATTCATATTCAGCGAACCAAATGTGCACTTGTAGTAATATTAGGTACAATTTAAAAAGTTTTTAAAAATCTAACGATAAATAGTATTTTTTTTAAACTTGACACGTTTCGTATTATCAATTTTTTAAACAAACTTACCGAATTTTTTTTACTGATTAAATCAGGATCAGATAATAAAAAGTTATTTAAAAAAAAAATAAAAAAATAAGTGTTTGAAAAAATCGTTGCTGGTGGAAACTTAACTATTTACGCTTCAAAAAATACGATTTTTCATGCGATGTTACTAAAATCAATAAAAATCAAGGTTTATTTGTGCAAAAAAGTAACAAAAATTAAAAATCCGATATTCTATGGTCAGTAGTTTACATCCTTTCGTATAATATCAGTTATTTGGTTCCTAAAAATTTTTAATTTTTGCAATATTATAAGTTATGAGTTTATTTAAATTAAAAATTAACTGAGAAAAATAAAGTTTCGTTTTTATCTAAAGTTATCTAATTATATAAAGTAATCATTGAAATTGTATTGTTTGAATATTTCAAATTTCTAGTCGGTAAATTATAAACAGCATCTGGCGAACTTGTAGTTTCAAATTTGTGTAATGTAATTGATTTTTTAATATTTTCTAGGAAATTGTGTTAAAAACTGACTTTATTTATTATATTTTTTCGTTGATGTGATTTATGATTTCATCTAATTGAAAACTTTTTTGAGCATGAAATTCTGGTATTTTACAATTATTTTTGTCATGAAGTGGGTCTTAACTTACCCAAATTTATTGGATAAGGTAGTGACGCAAGTAATTGATGAAGTAAGACCTCATCATGCAATGATTTATACGTTTGGTAATGAAACAGAAAGTTATGAAATTCAACCACTAATTTTACAATATTTTATGAATCAAGTTTCCACAACCATTATTGATATAAGTAAGGCTCCTGCCTTTTTATATTTTGCACCTTATAAAACTTTTAAATATCATAAGCTACAATACACTGATGGAAATTGGAAGTATAACCGAAAAGTTTCTTCACCTTTACATGTTTTTATTATTAATAATTCTAAAAACTTTCCTCTTTACATAAAAGAAATTTCGAATCTGATAAACCCAATAACGTTTTCGTTGTTAATAGGGGAAAAACCGAAAATATTATTTTTCTTTCTACATTTTAATAACAATTATGTGGGAGATATGATTAATAATTATCGTTACTTTGTTCAATCAGGCTTTCTTGATTCAACAATAATAGCCGTTGATTTAAAAAATAATATTATTTCTGTTTTTAATTATTTTCCATACCATAAATGGAATCAAAGATTTGAAAAATTTGTCGGATTTAATGATACCAAAATATTTCCAAACAAATTATCTAATACTACAAATCTGATACTTCATATTGGTCGTTTGAAAGAAAATTATTTAAATAATTTAGGATATCCTTCGAAATTGTTTCCTTCTTTCCGGATTTACAAAGTATTCAATGAATTTGCAATTTCTTTAAATGCTAAAACACTTTTTGTCTATTATGATCCTGTAAATGATGTTTTTAACGACGAATACTTTTTTAAAAATAGACTTGAAGTATTTTTGAAACAAACGGTACATGACCCAGCTGCTACTTTGTATTATAGAAATTATATAGTAAAGTACGAAAAATTTGTTGCTTTGGTGCCGATTGTTCGAAAAACTAACTTTGAAATGTCTACAAATATTTTATATGCTTTTGTTACAATTTGTTCAGTAATGATTATGATTTCAATAGCAGTAAGAATTATGAAGATCCAGGATGAAGATTGGTCACTTTTCATGATTTTTGGATTACTTTTGGGAACAACAGATAATGAACACAGAACCGTAAGATCTAAGATTATTTGGCTAACTATTGTATTTTTGTCTATTTTTCAAACATCGGATATAATTTCTCTTTTAACCGACATGAATTTCGTAACCAAAGAAAATTTACTTATTGAATCTATAAATGATATTTTTGAGAAAAATATCACTGTTTACTCGAATTACTATAACACGTACGAGTCTAAATGGTATTCGCACAATTCATTAACGGAAGTTGCAAAATTATTTTCAAGTTTTAAAAAAGAGGACATAGATAGCTCGAAGTATTTTGAAATTGGACAGGAACTAAATGAAGTTATTATTACAAATGAACTTAATGCTGAGTTTCTCTTGCTCGAAATAGCAAATAATACGGGATTTAAAATAATGGAAATACTTGATTTAAATTTACCTTCTTACCCAGTTTTTTTAACTTTCAATAATAGATCGCAATTTATTGAAAAATATGCAAACTTTGACCGAATGGTTTACGAATCAGGAATAGATCAGAAATGGGATTTTGATAGCAAAGTTGATTTTAGAACAGTTAATAATGAGTATGGAGACATGTTTCTGGATGACAAAATCTTATTAATTGTAATACCTTTAGTATTGGCAGTTGGATCACTGTTTGCGTTGATTGCACTTATTTGCGAATGGATATTCTATTATTATATGATCAAGAAAAATAAAGAAAAATTGTTTACTAAAAGAAATAAAAAAGGAAAAATTTATAAAAAATACAAGGAAAAAATAAAGATTAATAAGAAAAAGGCAAAGATTTTGTCGAGGGTTTTGTCGTCGAATTTAAGGATCATAGAATTATAAAGTAATAATTTAGTAATCATTTTCTTTAATTTAATTTATTCTTTTTTCCCAGGTTTTGAACTCTAATAGCAGAATTATAAACATTTTAAGAATAAAATTGAGCTACTAGTGTATCTTTTCGGCCTAATGCCATGAAAATGACAGCTATTTGGTACAGTCAAACGACCAACTTTGTATTTCTATAATACCAGGTATATTGTACTTGTGTACGCCACAATGATGGAACTGCCTATATACAAAAACCGGCTCCGTGTACTTAAAGTACTTTATTACGTAATAAGTAAATTATAATCTCAACAAAGACCAAAAAAATCATCATTGGACGATGTCAGGGGAAAAGTTTAGGTGGAAGGATATTTAATATGTTCGTAAACAAAATCAATTATGCCATTACAAATTCTATTGTTAGCTCTTATAAGTTAATTGTATTATGCATAATTTAAATAAATTTTGGGTATTCGTAGTAAGTTATTGTTGAGTATCCATTCACTTGTAAACAGTTTGTGGAGATAATTCTATACATATTGTATTTATTTTTGATTCGTATTGTGTCAGACTCATATATACAGTGAAATATAGTAACAAGTTTTATTTTAAATAATTTATCTTAAATGTATTGTAAGGATATTATGATGTAGGTAATACTCAATAATAAATGCAGTGGAATTAATTAAAGTAAAAGAGTTGAGATTATTTATTAATAAAATTATGTAAAAAAACTTATAAGCGGTTTGTGTAAACACAACCTAAATGCATGGAACATGTTTACTTCCAGCTGAAGACTATTTATAATACAAATGTTACTCAACATTGCAATAAAATTTTCTAATTTTCTAATTTGTAATTATCACCTTACTAGCTGTTAAGATTCTAAACCCAAACTATTTTAATTCCCTAAACCTGAATTATTCTAAATCCCTTAATCGATATTATTCCAAGTCCCTAAATCGATATTATTCTAAGTCCATAAACCTGTATTATCCTAAGTCCTTAAGCCCAAAGTCTCCTAATTATTCTAAGTCTCATTTGACCCCTCCCCTTAAATAGGACAATTTTGACCCCCCCCCTTGAATAGGAGAAATATGACCACCCCGCTTAAATAGGACAAATTAGACCACCCCCCTTAAAGAGGACAAATTTGACCACCCCCCTTAAATAGGACATATTTGACCACCCCCTTAAATAGGACAAGTTTAACCACCCCCCTTAATTTTCAAGTTCTGAAGTACCCCTTCCCTAAACATGTCCCGTGTTAATAAAATACACAAGTATACCGGCGTGCTTAGTTTGTCCTCTTCGATATGTCATGCAAGACTAAGTAGATTAGGGGGAGGACGCAAATAGCACCGGCTACTTCACTCATACACATATTAGTTACACATATTAAAAACATATCACAACACTCTCCCTATTTTAGTACTCTATTTACTGCATTTAGCAAACACGATTATTTGTAATATTTTACATGTAGCAAAATAAATGCAAAACTTGATCAAATAACCAAAAATTTACTATATATATCACCAATAATTTTTCATTCAAATATCTTACTACTACGTAAATTATTTGATCAACTTTGTGCAAATATAATTGTTTCATAAAACCATCTGCCAATTGTTTGTCAGCAGATATGTACACAGGTTCAATGACCTTACGTTCGTAACATTCTCTTACATAGTGATATCGGTTTTCAGTGCGCTTACTACGTTTATGAAATTATGGGTTTTTAGCTAATTTAATAGCACTTTGATTATCAATATTCAAAAGAGTCTGACGATCTAATCAAAATCCAACATCACTAAGTAACGTCGCAACCACGCAGTTTCGCGGTCAGTTAGACTTACTGCTACATATTCCGCCTCCACGGTACTTAAAGTAACCAATGACTGTCGTTGGGAAAGTCAAGTGACCGGACCATTTCCTAACATAAATACAAAACCTGAGGTTGACCTACGCCTTTCTGGGTTTGCAGCATAATCTGAAACTCAGAACCCTTCTAATTTTACTCTGTTACCACCTCGATATCAGATTCCTACATTTAACTAGTTTTCAAGTATTTTAATACATGCCTTGCAGCATGCCAATGAGTAACATTATAACAATTTTAAAAGCAATTATCAGTAATACTGGATTTATAATCAAACTTCTTAAGAAAAGTTAAAAACTTGATGTTCCAGCACCGTGGGGCTATACAACGATTTATTGAGCCTGTATCGGCCTGTATTCAAATGTATAAGGCATTCGATTTGTACTGATATCTGAGTGCTCTGTAAAATAGAGCTTTTTTATTTGGACGGATCGATATGTCTATCCGAGGAAATAATAATGGAAAGGGAACAGTTTTTCTTGCCATGTGAATCCTCTCTAAATTTTTAATTTTGGTCTCATTTTGAATTTTAAAAATCTAATTTCATAATTATCATATTTTACAAACGAATTATGTAAAAATGTTTGTTTTATCTTGTAAATATTCGTAATCTTTTTTTTTTTAATTTCTTTTGTGCAATAATTGTCAAAACGAACATTAAAAAATAAAAAAAAGTGCAAAAAAACAAATAATTTTATTTCTAAAATTTTAATTTTATAATTTAACTTTTGTAAATTCGTTTGTATTTTTAATTTAATATTTTATAAAAATATAACATTCATATTAAAAGTTTTAAACTTATAACCACATAAACTAACAATGACGAATTCTCATTACTTGTTTGACGATAAAGCATGTAACAAAACGTTGATAGTGTGCATAGAATTAAAAATTTATTCAAGTTGATATAAAATTATCTCGAAAATTTTAGGATAAGAGAAAAGGAAAAAAGAGGAAATTAAATTTTCTTTATTTATTTTTAGACTATATGCTTGCTTTTTGTATTAATATTTTCATATTTTTGTGGTTTTTAAAAATATTATAATATTTTGCTAATAGAATTCTGTATTTATAGTTTTTACGCAAGACTAAATTTAATAAATAAAATTTTATTTAATAATTTCTCTGCTAAAATATGACTATGTAAAATAAAATAAATTTTCTTTTATTAACATTAGATTTAATTTCTTTTTATTACTTTTTTTAAACATTTTCTATGTTTGTACAACAAAATCACCCGGACTTATAAAAAAGCTTTTGTGCAAAGTATAAAGTAAAAATGCTTTTAAAAACACACTAAAATTGAAATTTCTTTAGGTTTTACTTTAGCGGGAGGGAGAAATTAATGTTTTTAGGAGAGATGGGAGTTACATTGGACATTTTTAAAAGAGGGTTCGAATTGACTTATAATATAATGATTTAGGGACTTGGAATAATTGGAGTTTACATTATTAGGGTCTTCAAAATAATTCAGATTAAGGGACTTTTAATAATTAGCGATTAAAGATTTGAAACTGTTATAAGTTGCAATACGTTCCTTATGGCCGCTGGTTGTGTTAATACACAATTTATGACCATTTTTAAAGCATACATGATTTTAATGTGTATTTATAAATTTTTAGCTAACTTACACTTACATTTCTTGAAACATTACCCACCTGATAAGGATTGCTTTGCAGCAGCTTCACTTTAAGTTAATATAATTTCCGGAACTTCGTTTAATTGAATAATTGCACTTTTGCATAATTGTATTTCTGTTCGTGGAAACCTTCCTTTGATCTTTCCGTCTTTTGTTCCTATTTGATACACTCCATTTTAAAAATCTATAATTAAACCCTTTATATTGCAAATTTAATGGTCCACGATCTACAGGGACTGGTAAGGTGATATTGTCTCCAGTTTTAAGGGCTGGAAAATTTTTATCGGAAAAATAAATCCTTTTTTCTGCTTGAAACTTTTGACATTTAAAACAATCATAGCGAATTTCTATCAAAGCTTGTTGTCTACATAATTGACATGTACTTTCCGAAGATTTTGATCTACATGTAATACAAATAATTTTCTTTTCTGAGTCACTTTCCTAAATTTGAGATATATTTGTATTCTTCCAAAGCCGTTTTTAAATAATCTTCGGTTTCAATTGAATTTAAAATTTCCTGGGGCAAATTGGTACTTTCTAATCCACATTTGATAGTTCCTAATACGGTCTTGTCAGTTTTGTTATACCAAAAGAAGCCTGTAAAATTTTTGCTTCATACTGTAGTATTTCTGATCGAAAACGTGCTGCACCAAAAAAAGGTGTTGTTGTATACCCTATAACTTCTGATGGATTTAATGCTTGTGCACAGATTGATTTAGTTGATTTTCAAGCTTGCAGCGCTGGGGATAATACGCTAAAAGCCGGCCTATAGGCTATAAAACTGGAGCGCACAGCTTCATAGCGAAAAAGATTTGTTCGAGCATTTTTACTCTATGGGCTTGCTTATAGCCTATAAAACCGATTATCCTATGAGGCTGATTGTTGATTGCTGATTCTCTTTATTTTTCATAAAATTAAATATACATCATAATTTTCACCCATGTGCTTAATTCAATATGAATAAAATGTATTAAAATCATTTGTACACATAAACTGATCACTCTAAAATAAAATTGATCAAGTCCTGTGTTATTTTCTTTTTTATAGTTTATTACTTGAAATATAATTTCAAGATCTCTAATGCAAAATCATCACTAAAATTTAATGAATAAATTTTCCATTAAAATGAACAATTAAAATGAATTATATGTAATTAAAATCTATTTATAATCAGAAATGAATATTTAATTTAGTAAAATTTCAGCTTTCTTAATTGCAGTACACCTTTGCTACTAGTCTACTAAATTATTGATTTATAATTCTAAATATACATTATTATTATATAATATCTTTAAACATGTTCAGTTCCTTCGTGTATTTTAATTAAGATTTATACCTATATATACATATATATTATATAAATAAGTAGATGAATTTTACAATATACATATATATTCTCAGTATCATCAAATATACCTTCTTAATACATTAAATATTAAAACTGTTATTATTATATTTAGTCAAAGAGAAATAAAATTTCAGGATATTTTTGTGCATTAAATTTATATCGTCTAAAATTCAAGTGCTTAATTAAACAAATGCAAAATCTTATTTTTATTTATAACTTTTTGATATATTTTTATTTTTCTTACATTGAAATGCAAAATTTTTATTATACTTGACTCACTGTGAATTTCTAGAATATAAATTGCATATTTACGTTAGCAATGTTTTTTAACATTTTTTTACTGTAATTGGACTGATGAAGAATTTTACTAACTATTATTTTTTACTAACGATTATTTTTTGGGATATAAAGTTTGCAGCTCATAGACTACGAATCCTGAATTTTTCTTTATTTTTTATTTTTATATATTTACTGAGCGATTGCAAGCGAAATTCGTTATAAAATTACTTGTATTTTCACCGACTTTGTTTATTTTATTATTTGACTGAAGAAAATTCACAGAAAAACCGTTTCTGAATAGACAATTATTTAAGCTATAAACATCTCATTATTTTAACAATTTTTTCTAATTAAAGTAAAAATTAAAAAAAAAATATTGGTGGAATACAATACTAAAATAAATAAAGTATTTTGTTTGTTATAAATATTTTAAAAGCCTTTTTCGTTATGCATTTGTATATATTTAAATTATCAATTTATTGATTTTTAAAGCTTTATAAGTATTTTATTAATTAAAATTATTTGATATATTTATGTATCAATTTCTCAAATTACAGAAATTAATTAAGTTTTATAAGTGTACATAAAAATAAATTATAATTTTGTAATTCTGTAATTGTTATTTATTCATTATAATCGTGGTAAAGAAATTTTTTGTGGCGTATTTATGTGATTGGTTAAGCGCAAATGTTACAAATTATATATTAATCGTTTCATACAAGAAGTCATAGGGTTAACAGAATAAATCCTCCAATTTAGACCATTTTGATTTTTATATATTATATAATTTTCACAATGATATGTAGAATCATAATCGTACAATTATACATATAATATTCTGACGATATTATGTAATTATCGATTCCCGGTAATTCCCCCGAATACCAATCCCCAAATAGACATTTTCCTGATGAGCATTTTCCTGAAGCCGATACTTCGAAGTTTTATTTACCCGTAAACCTTGTCCCTAAAAAGTTTTTGCCCAAAAATCCACAGAAACCTATTTCTCCGAAAATAAAAACAAGATAAAATCAAAAATTATTTACACCAAAATTAATTTGTTTTTAAATTATTATTTATGCCAGGAAGCCAAATTAACTTTATTTATATATTTTTATTTTATTTTAATATTAATTTTGGATTCAAAATTTATTAGTAATCATTAGTAAAAAGTAAGTAAATGAAAAATTGTGATTTTAATCAATTTTCTGTCATATAAAAGACAATGCTCCAGAAAGTATGGATGAATTTATGAATTACTTTGAAGTTACTTATGTAAGTGGTTCATTAGGGCTCCGGGGGAATGGGCAGGGACGGCGCCGCCAAGCTGTTGCTCTAAGGTGTTGCCCATCGTTGTGGAATCAGTATAGTAACACACTGACTAACGACAATAGGACAAATAACGCCAATCAAGGCTATTAGTTGTAAAAAATAATCCCTATAAATCCACCCAAAAAAATGGCTGAATACTAAAGAAAGAGTAACGTGAATTGTGAAATCTTACAAAAATTATGGAGTTGCTCATTATAAAGATTACCTGTACACCATTGGCTGCAATATTTCAATGTAAATAGTAATAATAATAATTTTAAGAAAATAATAATTTTAAGAAAATAATTAAATAAGTATAATAATTATACAAATTGCATTTTTGGGGACATGTCATTTTTTAAATTCGGCTAAAAGGTTTTTCGGGGAACTGTCCATTTTTTAAATTCGGGGAAATGGTCATAGGGGAAAAGATCATCGGGAAAATTTCCGTTTGGGGATTGGGAATATTCGGGGATTAGTATTCGTGGGAATAGGCGGGATCGGTAATTATCGCAATAATATTTAATTTTAATGTTTTTTTTCTTCAAAATATTTATTTTTTGGGTATATGAGTTGCCCAGATGTTTCATTTTGTATTTATTTTACCTGACTTTTTTGTCTTTCTATTTAAAGAGGTTGACTACAATTTGAAAATGGTGAGGAGATTTAAGACTTTATCTGACAACGCTTTGTGTGTAAAGTATTGCGCCAAATAATTCACGTCCCTTAATAAATATATAATATCGTTGCCATATTTCAAATACATTTTGCTTTTTGCAAATAAAAACCAAACTAAGCGGTCAATTGCCTTCAATTTAATTATGTCAAATTGTCTTTGCAAATCTTTTCTGACAAAAAAAAATTTTTTGAAATCTTATATTTAGAAGTCGAGTTATGAGACATTTCTATTTCCCATAAGAGTCTGTATAAAATTACAACTTTTGGGCTCAATAACTCAAAAACTAAGCGGTCAAAATCCTTCAAATTTTATCAGAAGATTTTATCTGGTAAGTAATTAAATCTGGCCAATTTTTACACAAAGCGTATATTTTTTTCAATCTGTAGTCAACCTCAAGATTTAATTTCTTTTTATTTTTCACCTTAAATTTTGTTATGCTCATTCTTAAATAATGTTACAGGTATTGTGAATATACAAAAGTGATAATTTGATTGTTAAATTTTATTTTTTTAATTTTACATTTGTAAAAGGCGGTTTCCTATAAGTTCTTTTTGGCTTATATTATTATTATTTCATTTTAATTAAATAGCTTTAAATAATCTCCTAGGACATCAGCGTATATTTGCGCCCAAAAGGAAATTCTGTCTTTGAACAATGCCTTATTCATTTTTAATTCTTCGTTTATTTCTAAATAATTACCATCCTCACCCATTACGTCCCACGTTAATTTAATGTCCTCGTCAGTTACTGATGTTGGGTTGCTATAAATATATATGCGTAAGTTTAAAGTAATATATTTTGGTAAATAATCTGAAGCATGCGTACCCATCCTTAATGAAGTTTCCCCATAATTTACTGACTACTCGAACCATTTTTTCGGCTTTTGAGCCTGGATCAGGCTTGTTTTTAAAAACGTTTGAATAAAAAATGTAACCTATCTCATCTCCGTGAGTTACTCCTAAAAATTAATAATTATTAATTAAGTAAATACTGAGTTAAAAATTCACAAACCTTCTTCGATTTTAAATAAATTTTTCATTATTCCAATTGGTGAATAAAATGAGAAAAGATATTCATAAACTGGAGATTTGATCCTTGAAGCTATAATTCTAGTAGACATAGCTGTACCCGCGACAAAGTAAATGTCACTCGTTAGCTACAAAAAAAGAGGAGTCAAGAAACAAGTTTTTACGGCATCTTTTTTAAAGAATCGCAGTCAATATACCTTGACAAATTCATCTTTTGATTCACTGGTTAACTTCTTATCGTTAAAGTAAAACTTTCTAATATTACCAGCTAATTCCAGCTTCTTGGCATCTGTTATGTTCAAATCTTCGGGTAAGAATAGATCGAAATTTTGATCCATGGCGTCAGCATTCTGCAAAAGCACTATTGGAAGAAAAATAATAATAAAAACAAAAAGTAACTTTATATAAATATTTAACAAAAAATAAGATTTTTAAAAATCGTAGCTCATTTAATAATTTCCAAATACTACAACCAAATGCATAAGCTCTTAGAGTAAAGAGTAAAGCTTTGTTTGTAACTCCAAGAACTGATTAAACTAGTAAGTCCTTTCCAATGGGCTTTTCCATTACAGAGATATTAGTACCAGGTGGAGTTTTGAGATTTACCACAAAAAAAATAATGAATACCCTGCAAGTTAACATACCCAGCAAACTGGGTTACTTTTATTGCCATATATGTGCATTTCTACGAGAAAGTACTTTTTATGAGCACCAAAAATGAAGAAAAAAAAATTTACGAGGCCGCGACTGCTACCATGATTTTCTGGTAGTTTGAACCCTATAGAATGCAAAAAAAAGGGTGAACACGAAATCGGCGATGGATGCCAAAAAGATTTTGCCACTTTTATGTCAAAAATCGTGTTTTTCGTATCTGAGCTACGCCAAATTTTCAAAATAACTTTTTAGGTAAATAAAATTTTTAAAATCTAAGTAAAAAATCTAATTGCCAGGGAAAAATCAGTCCAGAAGAAAAAAAAACTTTTCTTTTTCCGATGAAATTTAGCCAAGTTATCGTCAATTTAAGATTTTGCCCGTATTCGTCTTAAAAAAGATTGAAATTTTATTGAAAAAAGTCTGTTTCTGAACTTTAAGCATGCGTTACTCGCTTGATTTTCATCGTAAAATAATAATTTTTTTTTTAAAACCGATGTATTTTTCCTTGGCAATTCATTTCTTTATGAAAAAAATCATTTTTATGTACCAAATTTCAATTTTTAGGCCAAAAGCCTTTGAAAACTGTAAATAGCAAAATTTACTTAACACAGTTTTTGACCTAAAAATTGAAATTTGGTCAATAAAAAAGATTTTTTTCTTGAACAAATAATACTCAGGAAAAAATTAAATGATTTAAAAAAAAAAATTATTATTTTACGATGGAAATCAAGCTAGTAATGCATATTATTGCTGAAATTTGTTTTAAAAATGATTGAAATTCTATTGAAATATGCCTGTTTCTGAACTTAAAATATGCATTACTAGCTTGATTTTCATCGTAAAATAATAAATTTTTTTTTAAAATCAATTAATTTTTCCCTAAGTATTCATTTCTTCAAGAAAGAAATCATTTTTATTGACCATATTTCAATTTTTAGGTCAAAAACTGTGTTAAGTAAATTTTGCTATTTACAGTTTTCAAAGGCTTTTGGCCTAAAAATTGAAATTTGGTACATAAAAATGATTTTTTTCATAAAGAAATGAATTTCTAGGGAAAAATACATCGGTTTTAAAAAAAAAATTATTATTTTACGATGAAAATCAAGCGAGTAACGCATGCTTAAAGTTCAGAAACAGACTTTTTTCAATAAAATTTCAATCTTTTTTAAGACGAATTTGGGCAAAATCTTAAATGGACGATAACTTGGCTAAATTTCATCGGAAAAAGAAAAGTTTTTTTTTCTTCTGGACTGATTTTTCCCTGGCAATCCGATTTTTTTATCTATTTTTTTAAATTTCATTTACCTTAAAAGTTATTTTTAAAATTTTGGGTAGCTCAGATACGAAAAGCGCGGTTTTTGATATAAGTGGCAAAATCTTTTTGGCATCCATCGCCGATTTCGTGTTCACGCTTTTTTGTGCATTCTATAGGGTTCAAACTACCAGAAAATCATGGTGGCAGTCGCGGCCTCGTAAATTTTTTTTTCTTCATTTTTGGTGCTCATAAAAAGTACTTTCTCATAGAAATGCACATATATGTTCAGGTCATAACAGCCCTTTTAATTGTGTTAGAAGTGATCAAATTTAATGAGCTAACATTTTGAGAACCTTATTTGTTTTGGTAAATCGAAAAAGAACAAGTCATAAAACTATTAACTAAAAAAATTAATGCAGAATTTTGAATTAGAGTCTAAAATGCTTAAAAAAGCCTCTTGGTACAAAGAAATTAAATCTCAGTGGCGTGGATTAAACAATAATTTAAATAACAACATTAGAATTTTAAGGAACCTTTGTACCTAAAAATGCATTGATTACTTTAAGATATAACTTGAGTTATCTTTTTTTTGAAAATAATTTTATGACCTTAGAGTTAGTAATTTTGAAATATAAAAGTATATTTTTACTTGGTGCAATAAAACCGGTTTCATCCAAAACGCTTCCTGCAATAATTGGTACGTCTGTGATTTGATCAGACTTAATCATCAGCCATGGGTCATTTGGCAAAAATATTGGTTGTCCGACATCAGGTTCAACGCAGGGAACAAACGGCGCCATATGGCCATTCATGAAATTCTGCAAAAACGATAACATTTACAAATACAGTTGCATCAATGGGCTTTCTAAATACCAAAACCAGCTTTTTAGAGTATGCGAGTTAACGAATACCATGGGCTAATTACGTAAAGCAATGCATTGTTAAATTAAAAATAGCCAAAGGCTTAATCAATTGAAATTGCTTAAATGAAAGTTATTGTACAAAAGTCGCCGACGCTTCAATTGATATGATACATTAAATATTATTGCTAAGATTAGACTTTTCATATGTTTGTAAGCAATTTTTTACGGATTATCTTTTCGAATAACGAATTAAGCACCAATTGAGCGGGCCTTTTTAATCTATGAAGGCTAATTACATAAAAACCAGAAATTGAATTCTACACAGAGAAATGAAATGAGTTTATATTAACCTCGTTTAGTTGCGAGTTTTTTGAATGTCACAACGGTATACAAATATTAGAAATCCACGTTTTGTTAAAGATATTTTATAACAATAATTTTTTAAAATTTATTTAATTATTTAATTTTAAAAATTATTTTACGTAAAAATATAAGAAATTTGGTAAGTTGAGTATTTTCATAAAAATATTAACAGTATTGGTAATTGAATCGTAGTTCATTGCATTTAAAAAAAAATAATTTTGGCTTGTGGTTGCAACCCTCATTTATGGTGTTTGTAAAACCAGCATTAGGCCTATGTCTACATAACCGCACCGCACGGCGCAGTCCAATGCTATTGATATATGCTTGCGCTTGCGGCGTCACGTGACGTCCTATACCAATAGCATTGGGTTGCGCCGTGCGGTTATGTAGACTAGGCTTTAGACCCTATCTACAGAACTTGTAAAACCGAGGCGCACTGCAAAAATAAGCGCAACACAATGGATAGAAGAAGATTTTAAATATTTCGAGTTGCGCAGGAGACAAAATTGGCTTCTGCGTATTGTGTTGCACTTTCATTTTACGTTTTTTTAGACGCGGCCTTAGGCCTAGTCTACATAACCGCACTACACAGCGCAGCCCAATGCTATTGGTATAGGAGTCACGTGACGCCGAAAGCGCAAGCGTATATCAATAGCATTGGGTTGCGCCGTGCGGTGCGGTTATGTAGACTAGGCCTAACCGCAAGCGTAGCCGCAACGCAATACGCACAACACGACTTTCGTTTCGGCACATGCGTGTTGTCTTGTGCGCATTGCGTTACGGCTGCGCTTGCGGTTTAGGTCCCCTTTTACGGCGTTTGTAGAACCAACCCTCGAACCAGCCTTAAGCTCCGACCAAACAATCCATGCGGATGTTTTCACGTTTGGAACCTGTCTTACGTTATAAAAAACCTAGCAGTTTCCATCCTCCGGTGTTCAGAAGCAACTCTATAACAATCTTAAACCTTTTGAAGAGAGCTGTAGTTAGCTAGATTTTTTTAATAAGATAAATAGCATAGCAACGTAAACTATAGCTGCTAAACTCATTAATAGTTCCTTTGCTAATTAGCATAAATATTTTATCGAGTAGAACATTAATTAATGTATACATAATTAGGCAGTAGTTACCAAGCTTTTCGAAACTTCTTGGGTCGCTGTTACAATATCACGTAGCGTATATTCCTTAAGTTTATCGACTAATCCTTTAGGATCAGTAGTTTTAATGCCTAATGCTTCTCCTAGTTTGAAAGCATTGTCTTTTGGATTGTATTGCATTGCCCATGGATTTAATGCTGATCCACTCTCAATAATAGCACTCCTGAACAATCCTTAAATTTAACATAAGCTTAAGTAAGAAGCCGATAGCTTAAACAATGAAGAGCTAGCTCATTGAGCTGTTACCTCTAGACATTGAAGAAAGGAGGTGAAATTGAACTGAAGCAGCACCTGAACTAACGCCAGCAATCGTGACTCTATGGGGACATCCTCCAAAATGATGTATATTTTCATTAACCCATTTCAAAGCCATTACTTGATCTTTCAAACCAGCGTTTCCGGGAGCATTTTGATCTCCAGTACTCAAAAAGCCTAATAAGCAAAAAAGAGAAAGTTATTAATAAATAAAGAAACAGAAAAAAACTATTAGCTAAGATACCAGCAGCTCCAATACGAAAATTGAATGTAACGACAATAACGTCTTGATCAATTAAAAAGTCTGGACCATAAATATCATCATCACCAGAGCCTCCATTAAATCCACCAGGATGAATAAATACGACAACGGCTCTTTTTGCATCATACCTTACTTCAGGCGTGTAAACGTTTATATACAAGCAATCTTCATCTCCAACTACCATTTGTCGAATCATGCAAAAAAAAACGCAGGTTGATCTATGTTTTGTCGCATCTAAGGTACCAACCCATGGATCTGCTGCTACTGGTTCCTAAAAGCATGGCTTGGTTATGATTTACAATTAAATCGATTAATTAAACGAGTATTGAATTGACTAATATCGTACAGGCTAGCTCCCTAATCTTCCTTTCCTACACGGACGAGTACACGGAAATGCTATAGCAGAAAGCTAACGGAAAAAGTGATTTCATAAAACTTCACTCTATATTATGTACTCTAAGGAAAAAAAGTAATTAATAAAAATAACTCCAATTTGGAAAAAGTGATTAGGAACGTTCAATAATTACGCAACGCTAATTTTGGGAAATTTTTGATCAGTTCACCCCCTTGCAACGCTGGGTAATGCTTAAGTGAGTCTTAGGGACAGAGCGTCCACCCACCTTTTAGAAGGCTAAAACGTTGCGTAACAATTTTTTTTTAGTAAAGAGCTTTTTTTTAATACAAACATAATAAAATTATAATTTTCATATTATTATTGTTTTGCTGCGGGATGAGTGCAATTCTCTGACATTGTGTGTATTATTTCATATATGGGAATTTAATACAAAAATGTAAGATAAAAAGCCAATAATTATTTTTATAAATTATTATATATTTAAGAGGTAGGGTTTTGCTAATTTAAGGGTGAAATATTAATACTTTTTTGCCCACCCGGGCGTAAAATGCGGGCGTAAAATTATTTGCAAAATTTCAGCACGCGTTTTAAGCCCAGTAGGGCAAAAAATAGTGTAAGCACCATGAGCAAAATACTTTAGACACTAGCGTGAGCACATATCACTCGTGCTCACGCTAGTATCTGAACTTTTGCGCCCTTGATACTTGATATACTATTGCCTACCTAGGCGTAAAACGAGTGAAAAAAATTCTTTAAGCACGAGTTTTACGTCCGGGAGAGCAAAATAGGAGAGCAAAGTATCTAGGGCGTAAAAGTTTCGGCACTAGCGTGAGCACTAGTACGAGTGCTTACACTATTTTTTTCCCACCTAGGCGTAGAACGAGTGCAGAAAATTCTTTATGCACGAGTTTTACACAAGATTTCGCCCTATTCAATGTATTTATTACAATTATTCATTAAATATTAATTGGTATAGCGAGTTATTCCCTTTTTCAAAAGGTGTACTAGGCCACTCTTGAAAAATAATAAAAAATATAAAAGTAGTAAAGTTTCAAGAATCTATTTAACGAAAACTTACTGCTAGCTAAATAGTTTATATCTATATCAGTATTCAATAACTGGCTGTGCATAAGGCGTTTACTTTAAAAAATTACATAATAATTACACACATAGGAGAATCATAATTTAGCTTTTGTATGGCATATTAAACTTTTTACGTAATTAATAAGTAGTTGCATCGATTAGGAAGTAATTTATAAAAAAGTAACATCCGCAACAATGACAATGCATTTTCAATGTATTAAAAATATTGAAAAATAATACGTTTTAAACAAGGACGTTTAATAATTAGAAATTAAAATTCAAAAACTTACGTCAAATTTGTGTAATCCAATTCGTGGTTTTGCATAGGGAATACCCTTAAAACTGTAGTAGGGCTTGTTATTCAAAACCGTACTTTGCTTTAAGCCCTTGATATTGCCTAATGGTACATCAAAGATAGCTTCTTCCTGGGCAAGAGCGAAGCCAAAAAGGCATAGGCAGAAAATTACACAATGCTTTCGCATATTACTTTAGATTAACAGTTTGACGTTTTGATTGTCAATGCTCAAGTTTTTATAAATCCGTGATGGATATACCTTGTCGATGAATCATGCGATTTATAGAAGAACAACAATATGCATAATAGTTGAAATAATTTATAAAATTTACGCAAATTATAAACATGGCTTAGATTTGGCCTTATTCGGCAACTCTTGTAACAGAAGCTGAAAGACCGTATGTTACATAAAAAATTATTTATTACATTATATTGTTGGAATATTTGGTTATATCACTCTCAAATAGCCCTGATTGTTAACATTAGCTAATCATTGAATGTATAGTCGATAATTCTTAGCTTCCTTAATTTAATATAGTTATAATATAATACTTGGCTTTTTTACAATATGGGATTAAAACATTTGGCATTTTAGATTTAGGCGCGATCACCTGGCATATTCAATGCATAGATAAAATCGTGCCTAATGGAAAGATTTTAAAGAGCGTTTTCAGCGCTGACGATTCACCAAAAATTTTGAAAACCTGATTTAAGCATTTTAAAATTTTATAAACTAATTTATTTTGATTACGTATTATTTTGACACAAAATTTATACTTGCCAAAATAAATTCTGAAGATTTATTGGTCCAAAAAATTTAATGTAATAAATTCGTAAATGAAAAAAACTAATTTCCATGCAATGCTCTTGTACCAAAAATTGCTGGAGGTTATATTATTGGTGACAAAATCAATAAAAAAAATATTTGTATGAATTTTATTTATGATCCATGTTTCTAGTGTCAAATTTTGATTATGCTTTTATATTTGGTATCAAAAATAAAAATAATTAAGTAAGAAGAGTTAGTATGTATTATTATTTTCAAAAAATGTTTATTTTGAAATTTTTAAACAATTTCTTCAAAAGACGTATATTTGTTACACCGAAAACATATCATGAAGTATAAAAAACGTATTTTCGTCGTTCATACCAATTATCGGTGTTGACCAGTTGCTTGAGAGATACCCTGGAAATGAGCTGAAAATTGGCATGGGGTTATTTTGTAGCCTAAACTTTAACATACTTCAGTAAGAGTATTTTTGTAGCAATTTTTTTTTTGTAAACCACCCTAGTGTAAAAGTATTAAAACGCAATTAAAAATATTAGCCTATGATCCCTCTAAATAATCAAAAAATATATTTTACCATTCACAAAATTTGCATAAATCGATACGGAATAATTCATATACATAATTTTAATTTCCACCAATAATAAAACCATATTAAACATATAATTAATTATCGTTAATTATCATAAATTTCAAAATAATTAACAATAAAAAATCTATAAAAAGAAAAAAAATTCTTAATAATAAATCTATAGTCTAATTTATAGTCATCTAACTATACCAATAAGCCGATTCATTGAGTTTTAAATTATTTAATACTATTTGTCAGGTTTCTCCATGAAAATATATATACACAACTATAGTATGTGTAGTATCAATGTAGTATACTACACCGTCATATATTTAATACCACTAATTTAGCCATGATTCACTGACTCGTTCAATTAGATTATTTTAAAGGCAATAAGTCGATATATTATTAGTTTGCGTGATATAATAATATATATATATATAAACTTAAATTAACTTTCAAAAATTTCATACTAAATTATAGCTGATAGTTTAATTTTCTAATTATTATCTATCAATTTCCAAGTAATTAAAAATTTTTACTAAAAAAAAATTTTGTATTACAAAAAAATTAAATCGATAAAGCTTTTAACATATATTTAATACAAGGTCATGTATCCATCAAGTATTATTATATATCTATCAATTATCCATATATATAATATATGTTATCCACATACTTCACCCGCAAATGGAATTCAATCTATGTGCCACAACAATCTATCAACTCTCAAAATTCTCATTACGAAAATCTATATTTCTCAATACCCCAAATTCTTTAAATATTTTAATGTACATATCAAGTCATAATTGATTAAAAGTTTTTTGTAATCAATTTTAATTATTTATTTTTTTATTTTACAGGAGATAGCTGATACCGGGATAACCGGACGTATAATAAGTCCGATCCTGGTAAATTTAATAATAACGTTATGTTTAACAACAATAACAACAATAAAATTAGTATCTGGAAATTGTGGTTTAGCTGAATTATCATGTCGTGCTGGACATTGTGTACCAGTTGATGCTTATTGTAATGGTATTGATGATTGTGGTGATGGTAGCGATGAACCAACATTATGTACACCGTGTAACAGAACTTATCATGGTAAAGAAGGTAGAACCTATAGATTAGATTTATTAAGACCTGCTGAAAATAGATTACCATTTTTATGCCATTTAACTTTTACTGCTGGTGGACAAGGTTATGGTGAATTTGTACAATTATTATGGGATGCGTTTAGTATTGGAAGATCGGATCCTAATTCTAATGACATTAATTATAGTTGTCCAGAAGGTAATTTATTTACTCTTTATTTTTTAAACCTTTTTTACTCTGAGTGTACTTAAAAAAAAATTTCTTTTGTTTTTATGACGACTGAACTAAATTAATAATATTTTACGATTTTCTATTCAGAAAAGTATACACGCCTAGCTAGAAAGACCGGATTATGAAAAGGTCGGGCACTTCGGATTTTATAGCGGAAAATGAATGTTCAGACACTCAGGAAATAGTACCTTTTCGGTTTTAAATGTTTCATCTATATTTTGGCGAGTTATTTGATAAAACGTGTCTCTGGGGGGAGCTGAAAATAAGCAAAAATTAGAACTGCTCGGATCAGGCTGAAATTTTCAGGAAAGGTTGATTTTTTGGTCCCCAGAAACATGTTGAAACCCGTTTTTGAAAATCAGTAATTCTCTTCGAGATATTTATCAATATGTCTCCCATTTAAATTACATGGGAAAACCCATTTTTTAGCGGTTTTTCTGATTTTGCTTCACAATTTTAGTTTGACTAAGCACCAAACCAACGAGAAAAGTTTGTTTTAACATTCGTTCAAATGTCTGCTTTATTATATAGAGGATTGGTCTTTGACCAACGTGGCGAAACACCTCTATTTCTAAAAAACCGCGTTTAAAATTGAAAAAATAACGTTTTTTAAAAATTGCGTATATTAAATTATTTATGTGTATATAATTTATTTAAAATTAATGTTAAAAAAAACTTTTCTCGTTGGTTTGGTGCTTGGTCAAACTAAAATCGTAGAGCAAAATAAGAAAACCCGCTACTAAATGGCTTTTCCCATGTATTTTAAATGGGAGACATATTGATAAATATCTCGAAGAGAATTACTGATTTTCAAAAACGGGATTCAACATGTTTCTGGGGACCAAAAAATCAACCTTTCCTGAAAATTTCAGCCTGATCCGAGCAGTTCTAATTTTTGCTTATTTTCAGCTCCCCCCAGAGACACGTTTTATAAAATAACTCGCCAAAATATAGATGAAACATTTAAAACCGAAAAGGTACTATTTCCTGAGTGTCTGAACATTCATTTTCCGCTATAAAATCCGAAGTGCCCGACCTTTTCATAATCCGGTCTTTCTAGCTAGGCGTGTATAAAGAATGACCCAAATTGCACGTAAATTACCATCTGAGACGATGCTGAGTTTGTTAAAATAGGATTTAGGCATTATTTTTTTATGAACAAGGGTCGTGTACGATTTTCCTATGTTAGTACCGAAAAAAACGATTTTTCTGGTTGTTGACAAGAAAATAAATTAAAAGAATTGAATTTTCATTTTTTAATTTTAAAACTTCTCAACCTATGAATTTACTTTTGGTCATCTTTTTATATCAGTGAGTCTGGAGTATCAATAGAAAACGATCCTATTTAGATCTACAAACCTCGAAAGACAAAATTTAATATTAATAAACGTTCTCAAACCAAATGTTTCTCTTAAAACCTTTTGAAACTACCTTAGTAATTATTATAAGTCCTATAACCGAAATTATAACAACTCCCTAAATTGAAATTATTTTAAGTCCATTTTTCAGAATAAAAATCATTCGTTCATTAGTGGCCTTTAATACTAGTCTGGTTAGGTTTTATAGCATCATTCATGAGAAATTGAGACAATGAGAGCAGATTCGAACTTCTTTCATTTTTCACGATAAATTGAAGCTTTTGTTGGCTTAATAGATCAAAAATTAATTCAGGATTATTCATAAATTCTAAATCTCTCACGAAAAATATTGGCAGCTATGCAATTTTTTACCAAAGCAGCAAATAGAATAATTTTTCCCTTGAAAAGAATTTTTTCTTGTTCGATTTTCTTAAAATAATACTTTTTTGTAATTAGTAATGTAAATGCACGGGGTGTCATCATTTCTTTACTTGCATAGTTATGAATATAATTAAAAAAGATTTGACAATTCAAATATTGACTTTAAATTCTGAAAAGAATTTGAAGTCAGTCAGTTAGTTATATTTGTATAAAAATTTTTCAAAACTTTTTTTCTTACACTTCAACACTTTTTTTTAAAACTAATATTCAAGTTTATATAATTAAAAAGTTTTAAAGTTTATTTTTTCTTTATTTGTTTTTCTCATTAAGTATAATAATAATAGTGTTATTTTGAAATATTTAATTAAAATAAAACTTTTAACATCAAATTTTATATAATAAATATTTTATTACAATAAATGTAAAATAACAAATAACAATTGTTATGCATTAATGAATACTTAATATATTTAACAAATTATAAATAATAATTATAAAATATTACATACATATTAGGCTTTATATTGTTTTTGAAATTTAGTATATCCTAAAAAAAGAGTTTTTAAAACATCCCGCGTAATTTTGGATTATGCGAGCCATATATGGGATATGCATTTTCCCATATATCGGCTACATGTCGCCCATATATGGGAAAGTGTAATTTCCATATATCGCCAGAGATCATTTCCCACATATGGGGAATATATAGACAAAAGCTTTTTTATCAATTCTCAAATAATTTCTTAAAATTAAGTAGGATATGGAAAAAATAAGTAATATTTAATAAAAACCATTTTTTAAAGTTAAAATTCACATTTATTTTGAACAATTAAAAATTTTTTTTGTACAAAGCAAATACAATATATTCAAGAAATATTTAAAGAGAAGATAAATTAATGAAAATATACATTTTTTTGCATTATTTTTCAACAGTTTGTATCAACACTGGACACTGCTGGAGCATTCCTTAATGATCCTGTAACCTACAAAATAAGCAGAGAATTGTTATATGCATTGCAAAAATATATCCATTCATAAAATCAAACTTTTTAGGATAAAAATGACAGAAAAAATCAAACTTAAAAAGATTTTAGAATAAATTTGACATAAAACTTTTGAAATTAAGGGAAAATTCCAAATTAGCAATTTAAAAGGAAAGGATCCGGCGATAGGGTGTAAGTAATGCAAACTTTTTAAATTTATTTTCTTAAAAAGAAATATTAGGTATTGTTAAAGAAAAAAATCTTTATTTTTTGCAAATTTTATGTTGTTTAGAAGTATTTTTTGGGGCTTCGCCCCCCCCCCATTTCCCAGAAATGCTTCCTGGATCCACCCATATCTTTCTTAAATCATATTGAAAAATCTCACCATTCTGGATGCTTGAGAAAATCCAACTAGCAGTTTGTCAAACAGATACCAGTATCCGAGAATGAGGTTATGGCCCAGAAAATTAACTGAAAAAATTATATTTTTTTTATAGTTTTGCACGCTTATTTTAGTAGGAAGAAAATTGTAAAAAAGCAATTTGTAATTTGAAAAGCAATTTGTAATTTTTTATGAGATGGTCTAATCAGTATCCGGAAACACGAACTCACGAACGTTCGTGACACACGAACGTACACTTTTCACGCTTCGGAAAATTGTTCGTGAAACACGAACCCAATTTTCACTCCTCGGAAAATGGAGCTTTCACGAACGTTCGTGAAGCACGAAGGTTTCCTCTTACATGAAAAACGAGCTTTCACGCGAATGTTCGTAAAACACGAATGTCCAGCATAAAAATGAAAATCGAGCTTTCACGAATGTTCGTTGAACAGGAACAAAGATTTTCATTTACGAAAATTGAATTTTCTCGACTGCTACTTTTAACGATTGACGTAAGTAAAAATATGGGTAATTGTACTAACGTGAAATACAAAGGTTATGTTTTTATTGGACAAATAATAAATCTTTTTGATTTCTAAGTGGTATATTATTTGTATTGGCGCATGGCCGGGGGGGCCTTCGGCCCCATTTGAGTTCTCGAGGTAATATTTGGACTATGTATATCGTGGAAATTCACCGTGGATATCGTTTACAAGTAAAGTTTTTACCTAAAAACGAAGTGACTACTCTCACCGGAATATCCACGATATCCACGGCGAATATTCACGATATACATAGCCCAAATATGACCCAGAGAACGCAAATGGGGCTGGGGGGCCGAAGGCCCCCCCGGCCATGCGCCAATACAAATAATATAACGGAGATATCACGAATATTCTCCGTGGATATTGTGGATATTCCGGTAAGCGTAGTCTCGTCCTAATTAAAACATTTATAAATCAAAAAGATTTATTATATAATTACACTGTACACATGCTTTTCGTGTTTTACGAATATTCGTGAAAGCTCTGTTCGTGTTTTACAAACATTCGTGAAAGCTCGTTTTTCATGTAAGAGGAAACCTTCATGTTTCACGAACGTTCGTGAAAGCTTCATTTTCCGAGGAGTGAAAATTGGGTTCGTGTTTCACGAACAATTTTCCGAAGCGTGAAAAGTGCACGTTCGTGTGTCACGAACGTTCGTGAGTTCGTGTTTCCGGATACTGATTAGACCAACTCATTTTTTATAGTTTTGCACGCAGTATTTTAGTAGGAAGAAAATAAGCAATTTGTAATTTTTACTTGCAATTTTGCTGCCTTTTTTATAGGTTGCATTGATATTTTCAAACTTTTATTTAAATTTTGTCGCTGATTATTATTCTTGAAAAAGTTAAAAAAAAGAGCAAAAATTATTTCTTGGAATATTTTTTCTTGTTGCAAAATTTTTATTTCTGAACTTTATTTATAAAATAATATAACTAAAAAAATATTTAATTATAAAAATAATTTATTTAATTAATTTATTGGTTACGTCAAAAGTGAGGAAACAACACTAACTAAGTTCAAGTAAAAGAATAACTAAAAAAAATATTATTGCAAACAATAACGTAACATAACCAAGAGAAGTTTCTTGTCAAACATCGAAAATAAAATTTTTTTTAAGAGTAAAAATATAAGTAATCATTTAAAAACATTAATTTGAATAATCTACAAGAATAAACATTAAAAAGTTTAATAAATCCATTTCAAAAAATATTTCAATTTTTGTTTTAACTTTTTCAAGAATAATAATAATCAGCGACGATATTTAAATAAAAGTTTGAAAATATCAGTGCAACCTATAAAAAAGGCAGCAAAATTGTAAGTAAAAATTACAAATTGCTTATTTTCTTCTTACTAAAATACTGCCTGCAAAACTATAAAAAATTACAAATTGCTTTTCAAATTACAAATTGCTTTTTTACAATTTTCTTCCTACTAAAATAAGCGTGCAAAACTATAAAAAAAATATAATTTTTTCAGTTAATTTTCTGGGCCATAACCTCATTCTCGGATACTGGTATCTGTTTGACAAACTGCTAGTTGGATTTTCTCAAGCATCCAGAATGGTGAGATTTTTCAATATGATTTAAGAAAGATATGGGTGGATCCAGGAAGCATTTCTGGGAAATGGGGGGGGGGCGAAGCCCCAAAAAATACTTCTAAACAACATAAAATTTGCAAAAAATAAAGATTTTTTTCTTTAACAATACCTAATATTTCTTTTTAAGAAAATAAATTTAAAAAGTTTGCATTACTTACACCCTATCGCCGGATCCTTTCCTTTTAAATTGCTAATTTGGAATTTTCCCTTAATTTCAAAAGTTTTATGTCAAATTTATTCTAAAATCTTTTTAAGTTTGATTTTTTCTGTCATTTTTATCCTAAAAAGTTTGATTTTATGAATGGATATATTTTTGCAATGCATATAACAATTCTCTGCTTATTTTGTAGGTTACAGGATCATTAAGGAATGCTCCAGCAGTGTCCAGTGTTGATACAAACTGTTGAAAAATAATGCAAAAAAATGTATATTTTCATTAATTTATCTTCTCTTTAAATATTTCTTGAATATATTGTATTTGCTTTGTACAAAAAAAATTTTTAATTGTTCAAAATAAATGTGAATTTTAACTTTAAAAAATGGTTTTTATTAAATATTACTTATTTTTTCCATATCCTACTTAATTTTAAGAAATTATTTGAGAATTGATAAAAAAGCTTTTGTCTATATATTCCCCATATGTGGGAAATGATCTCTGGCGATATATGGAAATTACACTTTCCCATATATGGGCGACATGTAGCCGATATATGGGAAAATGCATATCCCATATATGGCTCGCATAATCCAAAATTACGCGGGATGCAGTACTGAAAAAAAAATTGCAATATGGTTATCAGGGAATGGTAGTTGAAAAAGACCACCAATACAAGGAAGAGGAAGGGGGGTAGACCAAAATTAAAAAAAAATTTGAAATATAAATTAAAAATGTTACATAGGTCAGCATATCCCATGTTAATGAGCATGTTGGTTGAGTTAACACACAAACCAGTTATAACTTTTTTTATCCGCAGAATTATTTTTATAAAAATAATTTCTATAATTAACAAAGAAGCGAAAAATGAACATACTGCATAATATCCATTTCAGTAACAAAAGCCTTACACCAATTATTCTGAACAAAAAATTCAAAATAATGTAAACATTTATTTAAAAAAATGCATACTTCAAATATTGAAGAGTGTTTTATTTGCAGTCTGCCATTTTGATCAATGTTTCTATAGTAAAAAGACGTGTTTTATATCAATTTTTTTCAATTTAAGTTTGAAGTACATTACATGTATAATATTTATTCTTTTCAATGAAAAAATTCGAAAAAAAAATTGAATTTGATGTTTTTTTTTTTTCAATTTCAAAAATATGTTCTTTACAAATGTAATATTGAAGTATATTTTTCAACAAATATTTGAAGTAAATGTTTTTTTTTTAATTTTCTAGGTGAATTCAATAGCGAATTCTTATAAAAATAAATTTAAATTGTTATGAAATCTATAATTAAATTTTTAAAAGAATTTTATACAATATTTGTTCAATTAAAAAAGTACTTGTTATTTGAACGATAGGGGAGAAATCTCATGTATGGAGCGGGTTATTTCTAAACTCTGTAGTAAAAACATTATTTAATTTTTAAAACTTTTTTTATTCATATTTATTTAGTAAAGACTCAAAATTATTTTTCTTAATGATTTTTGAATCTAAAATATTTTTTAAAGTTCACGGCCAGGCTGCTTTACTTGAAAATTCAAGCAGTTTGCTTGAATTGCTTGAAATTTATTACGCAGATTATTACCCGATCGCTAAGGTAGCTACTGATGATTCTTCACAGATATTTTAGCACCTGCAAATCTTTTAGCCCCTCCATGAAATCGCTCCTTCTTGCTGATTTGAAGGCATTCTTCACGTTGAGGATCACTAGTAGCGTGATTTTTCTTGACTAGTGATTGCCTGTCTGAACATTCTCGATGACATGGGTGATACTGCTTACGACATCGACAGTTGACTTCGCTCGGCGGAACCCGTATTGTCAGGAAGAGAGATCTCCTTCAGTTTCTATAGCCCTCAGTATCCGTGGTTGCAGCATATTTTCATAGTTTTTTCCCGGCTGTGTCCAGTAATCCTAGAGGGCGCTAATAGTTTGGGAGTCTAGGGTCCCCATGGCCCTTACTTATAAGGACCAGTCTGGCTCTTTTCCAGAGTTTGCTGAAAGCGCCCGCTTGTACACAAGTATTGTACATACATAAGATGAATTTAGACACTCATGCGAAGCTGTATTCAATATATCAGTTGGTATCCCATCAGGTCTTGGTGCCTTTCCATTCTTGAGTGAGTACACCGCTGTGAATAGCTCCTCCTCCATGAATTCTGGAATAACCTCGTCATTTTCTCCTAAGTCATCTGCTTTCTTCCTCTCCGGGTGGGTGGGGAAAAGTCCGTCAACTATATGCCTAGCATCCTCCTCATTCATAACGCCATTTGCAGACAGAGAACCAATCCTCTTCCTCTTGGTGTCTATCTTGTATCCAAGATCCCATGGGTCGCTATCCACCTCGTTGCACAAAGCTGTCTCGCATGCTCACTTGCTTCTTCTTACAGCGAGTCTCCGACTTTTCTTGATCTCCTTATGGCTCTCCTTCTCGTTGTTAAGCTCGCACTCCTGAGTTGTCCTATTTCTGCATTCCATCAGTAGGCTGGTGTTCTTCCTTTGCGGACCTGTCTTTTGGGCATAGCTTTGTTATATGATTTTACCAGCAGCGTCATAATATCCTTGACTATTTGCAAAAAAAAACTACCACCGTAAAATGACAAAATCGGCGCTGATGTACAAAAATGGCGACGACAAGCGGTGTAATGGTGCAGTCAAGCGGTGAATTAGATATATAAGAAAATATTAGTTCATTAATAAACCGCCTGCGGCATTTGGATATTTTTTTTGTCAATACTCTCTGCGTCGTCATTATTTCCTGGTCTTCCTGTTTTCCTAAGGATAGAAAATTTTTTTGTAAAATAATGTCCAGACTAAAATACTAAAAATATGAAACAAAAACTTTATAGATTATGTTTTAACAGTACAACAAATAAAAACAAATATTATATATATATGTCTCACTTTTACCCTTGTTTTAATTGCAATAGCAAAGATAGAACGCAGCGTATAATATAATATAAAACATAAAATATTAACGAAAAGTAAATGAAAATCAAAACCCCTAATGCTTTTCACTTAACATCCATTATAAACGCTATATAGATTTTCCAACATTTATTTAATATTATTATAGGCGTTAATCTCAAATAAGCACAAGTTAAAAGGCTTACAGCTTTTTGCCCTGTATTATATTATTATAGAAGTTGTATATTTACCCGGGAAAAATATATGTACATTGTACATGAATGTCAAATAAATTTATATATACATCAGCTATTTTAGATAACTTTAATGGCACAAAAATTTTTATTCAAAATTTTATTTCATTTTTTTACAAGTAGTTTTATAACTGGTTTTTAGTATTGAAGATTTTTGAAAGATATAGCTAAAGTTGTTCTTAAAACGTTTTTCACCATTAGTACCATTTTCTTAGGTTATGTTACAGGTTACAGGGTTTATGGTATAGTTTTATTCCAAAATATTAAATCCTTGTGTTAAGTGGGTGTAAGGCTTGTGGTGTAGTTTTTTAATATACAACTTTCTTCGGGCTTTTGATATAGTTTGATTTATAAAGCGTTTCCTGAGGCTATGCAGGTACGTCTGGTTATATCAAACGCATTTTGATTTGGCTTTGTGATAACTGGAATTGATATTGAACTATTAAGAGTAATATATGGATCCAAAAATCTTTTTTTAAATTTAATCTTTCGTTTAATTCTAGATTTTAATCACGAAGTGATGTTTTTTATTAACCTATAATTTTATAAATAATTTATCTTTTTACGTAAAATTTTTCCTTTTTACTAAACTTGTATTTTTAAATATTATTTTTTGGGAAAAATCACAGAAAAAAAGTAAAATAGGATAAAAATACTTTTTTTTACATATTTCCGTTGAGTATAGTTCTTTGAACGTTCAGAACTTCAATGACATCTTTCTAAACTAGATTAATTATTTTTAATCCTGTGTGCTTTGACTATACTTTTTGCTATAGTAAAAGCACATAGATTTAAAAAATTAATCTAATCTAGAAATGGCTTGAGGTACATTAGGACCTTAAACCGCAATTGATCTTCTTAAAAAATAGAGTAGTTGTTTGTCCCTAGCAATTTATTAAAATCAAACCACTCAAAATTAAGAATAAAGTAAAATAGTGCTTTGCTAGATGCATGGTATTTTGTTATCTATATATTATTAAAACAACGTTATCTGAAATTTTAACATGTAGTATGTTTTTAGGGAGGAGTGAAGGCCTGAAAATAGTGGGGAGAGGGTCAAATGGGGCTTTGAATAATTTTAATTTATAGGGACTTGATATAATAGTAAATATATAAATGTAACTTTATCTTAAATTTTTTTTGAACATGGTACATGTTCATAAGGAAGGATACATAAAAGCCCAAAATTCAGCACATAAACCAGTTATATAAGTTTTTTTTTCAAAGTAACATTTATATTCATCTTATTCTCTTTCAATACCTAAAAAATAGAATTTAAAATATTGAAAAGTTAAAAAAAACTCGAATCCAAAAAAAAACCTTTGAAGTTAAAAGCAAAAGTAAAAATAAGCTAAACTTTAGTTTGAATAATTCAAAAACAACTTACTCTGAAAACTAGCTCTAAAATTTAAACAATACAACGCCTGGAATAAACTTTTCACCTTCGATTGTTTTTGGATGATCCCATATACTCCTGAAAATATATTGTTAGCTACTTTAAAGTGGGTAAAGTTTATTTCACACATTGAGCTAAAAATTTTTATTAATGCGCATGTGTTTATTTAGTTAAACCGATTGATCTATCAACTTTAAAACAATAAAAGTAGAATAAATATATAGATAAAATAAATAATTTTAAAATTTTAAATGGATTCAACAAATAATAAACATTAATACGATTGAATAATTTATAGAAAATGTGTTTATTTTTTTAGTTTTGTTATATTGACGTTTTATTTATTTTTATACGTTTTTTTTACTCACTCTAAACTTTGTATACCTGTAATATCATGATATGAATTATTGATGAAGTTTTTAAACAAAAAAATTTTTTTTTCTGTATCATATTTGATATAGGCTGATATTACGATAAAAATTCATATTCATGTTTAAAATATTCATATAATCGATCCTATATCCTACATGTACATTATTTTTTTTGTTTTTAAATTCGAAAATTGAAATTGTTATCGAAATTTTCATTGTTTCAAAAATTTTAATGTATTTTTTTATATTTTTTTAAATAACTTTTGACCCATACGTTATAATTTAATTAACGGCGTTTTATTTTTTAATGTATTTTTTTTTACTTTTTCGCTCGGGCTTGTAATATTAATTATTAATTTATTATTATAGTGTACTCCTCTTATAGAGGGTGCATTTTGGTTAAACAGCAGTTCATAATCTCTAGAATTAACTGCGATTTAAAAAAATCAAAAAATTCAATAAAGGTATATTTATTTTTTACCAACTTGTATTACCATGTAGTCCATAAAAAAAAATGCCCCAAATCGCAGTTACTATCCTCGGTTTAACCTTAGAAGATAACTTACGCGTAATTTGGGCCATTCTTTACTATTCTAGGCTCGTAATATACTATTTTATATGTCAGTGGAGAGAAAACGCGACTTTTCCAATAGCAGTGCAGGAGAGAAAAAATTGTACAAAATGCCCGTGAAAAAAATTAACGAATTAATGCTAGAGCGAGTTTGCGTATTTTTAAGCTATATTAAGGCAAAAAAATATTTTTTATAGCTGCCAAAATATCTTTGAAATAGTTTGGATATAAAAAGCTCTAAATAGGTTCAGTTTTTTGCAGAATATTTAATTTTAAATCGATGCAGTTTGCACGAAAATTCAAGCAACAAAAAAATTTCAAGCAAAGCAGCCTGGCCATGTTTATAATAAGATTCAAAAAATTAAATGCTCATTATATTGCTAAAAGCAACTTCAGGCAAATAATATAGTGGTTAGGCACCTTTTCTTTTTGAAATCGAATATTTTTTGAGTATGGAAACAAAATTTGAACGTCCGTTACGAGTTATTATTCTCTATTTATCCGAATTCGATCACAAATCTTTAGACAAACTTTTAAACGATTCAATGATTTTAATGTATGTATTTTATGCTTTCTATTTGCTTGCTATGAAGGCTTCTACGTACATGAAATTGATTATTTTTCGCCAATGGCATCAAAATATATTTAAGAATATTATTTTCATAAATTTCAATTGATTTTTAAGAAAACTAAAATATATAAGCTTATGCATGAACATGTTCTTTCTTGAATTTCTTTGATTTTTTTTTTTTCTAAAAAAGTATTTGGAGAAATTTTATTGGGAATTCTAAATTTAAAGATTTTGGAAACTACTGGTAAAAATAATATTACAGTAAATTTATGAAAAAATAGTATATTCATAAAAAATTAATAAACTTTAGAAAAATAAAATTTGTAAATATTTGAAAAAAATCTTAATTTTACTAATCTTAGAAATGTTACAAAACAATCAAAAATTTTCAATTATTTTTTTTTTTTGGTAAATTTAGTGTATTTACAGCTATTTTGTGTAAATTTACAATTATTTTTTGGAAATCCAAACGAAAAAAATTTGAGAATTATCGATTTTTTCGAAAATTTACTGAAGGCTATACTTTTGGATAAGTATAGAGATTTGGTCCCCAGAACCAAGCCTAACCTAAGTAGTAGCATCCAAAAAGTTATCAAAAAACTCATTGATTCCCGTTGAAATTAGACCTCTAAGCCACGACAGGCCCTAAAAAATCCCAAAAAAACGTTTTTTTTGTTGGGTTTTTTAGATTTTATATTTATTTAATTTATAATATTTAAGCCTTTTAAATGCATAAAGCGTGGATAAACGGCAGTATAAAAGATTTTAAATTTTCGGGTATTAGAAAGTGATCCTCCTCCAGGAGATTTTCTAAATAATTAAAAAAATATTGGTTATATTATGGTTCCTACTAGGACTATAAAAAAAATGTAAGATGATATATTTTTTTTATGATTAAAAAACCGATTTTCGAAAAATTCAAAATCATATTTCGGGTTCTAAGGGAGTCCCTACCAAATAACTATTTTTTTTCGGAAGTAGCTTTTTTGCAAATCGACTATTTCTTTTGTGAACTTACTGAAGTTATTTAAACAGTTTTATTTTTAAAATGGAACATGTTCATAGGATGGGGTGTTTAAAAACGTCTGGCTCGGCGGGGGGGGGGGGGCAAAAGTGAAGTTTTTAGGGGGGGGTGAAATAGACTTATAATATTTTCGATTTAGGGATTCAGAATAATTTGAAGTGGGAGTCAGAGCCTGATCAGGCCCTGATAAGAACAAGAACTTAGAATACTTTAAGCTTATAAACTTAAGATAATTAATTTCGGTTTTTGGATTTATTACTGTTATGAGTGAACATGTTCCATGCTCGTTGGTTGTGTAGTTACACAAACCGGTTATAATTTTTTTATTTCATGAACAGATTGCCATATAAGAGTAGTGAAAAAATTTTATTTTTTTTCACCGAGGTTCGAAGACATCATTGTCGCTCCAGAACGCGATCTCCCCGTTGCGAGAAAGAAAAATTGCATTTTTATCCATGGAAGAAAAAAAAGAATGCCCCAGCTCATAGTTTACTCGGCCTCACCTCGGATATTAATTCATGTGTGATCTGAGCCATTCTTTTTTTTTTTTTTGCTCCCTTGGTTAAAAATATACTAAATTAGTTTAACTGTTACGTATTCTACAGAATATGAGATATAGTCAGGTCAGGAAAGTTATTTTCCCAAGCTGTGTAAAAAGAATAAATTTAAAAAATAATTTTTGCTTTACGTGTTTTAGTATAATAACCTTGTTATTATTTACATCCGTAACCAAAGAAGAAAAAAATTTTTAAAAAACTTTTTTTATTCTAAAAGAAAATATTCTATACTTTTGCTGTAAAACTTGTACGTGATTCATTAATATGTATGATGTCCTGAAAGTATACTCACTATAATATGATGTCTAGAACACAATATTGCAGCATAAAATTTTCGTGTTTTATACTCTCAACTTTAAATTTTTTAGTACTAAATTTTTTTTAAAAGGAAATGTTAAACTAGCAAAACTTTATTTTTATCGTTCAATAAAATGTTTTTCGTCTTTCTTTTTATTTTATAGGTTCTATGCAATTGGCTGAATTAGGAAAACCTTTTACTGGTGGTTCGTGGTGTGGAACTGGACAAAATGGAGCATCGTATTACAGTGAAACAAGCACAGTTACAGTATCGATACGTTTATTTTCAGCACCACCAGACGTACCTTTTGATTTTAAATTACGTTATCGTTTTGTTTCACGTAACGAAGCAATCGCACGTCTTGGCAGTGCTGAATTACCCATTGAAAGAGGTTCCCCAGTGCCTGGTACTTACTGTTCACGTAATTTTGACGAATGTTATCAAAAAACCTGTCGAGTACAAAGCCCAAATTATCCAGGGGAATATCCTAGAAATGCCAGTTGTTTAAATTTATTACGTCAAAAAGAAGTGCCAACGTGTAAACATGCAATGATGTCTGTTAAATCAAGTGCTGTTGGTAATCTTGCTATTATGAATTCTAGCTTAAGTACATGGAATGATTGTTCTGAACAAAAGGATAGAATATTTATTTATGATGGTTTAAAAATTGAAGATCCTATTTTATTAATTTATTGTGGTGGACCATTACCAAGAATTACTGCTAGAGGACAAGCCATGCTTGTAGAATTTCGAAGTGCTTCAACAGCTATTCCATTGGGAGGTTCTGCTCTTAGAGCTGAACTTGAAACTCAGGTGAGTTTTATTACCCTGAGGGTATTAATAAATCATATCAAACATTTTTTTTTCAAATAAAATTTATATGAATTTTTTTTGAACAAAAAAAAAGTTAAAAAAAATATTTTATTTAAATTTGCCTAAAGAAAATTTTTTATTTATTCTTTTGAATTAAAAAATACGACCGCGTTAACAATTTAATGAGCTTCACAATACTTACAATTAACAATAAAAGGTCTTTAAAATAATATAAAAAGGGTTTTATTTACTTTTTCATTTTTTCAACTAGGTCAAGTATCTTTACATGGCAATTAGTTTCATTTGAATAAATAAAATTATTCATTTAAAACAATTAAAAAACAAACAAAAATATTTTCAGGTAATATACGTCGATTCAGATGGTTTAGATTATGCCCAGTCAGCACAAGGTTGTAATTTTTACATAAATGGAACAATAAAAAGATCAGGAATTTTGAGATCACCATTACATACATTACCACTCGATGCCAATTGTACGTGGCATTTTAAAGGATTAGTTGGTGATCGTATTTGGTTATACTTTTCATCCTACTCACAAAGAGATCTTAGAATATTAAATGATAATTCAAATAATAATGACACTATTGATTATAATAACACAACAGTAATAAATCAATACGATCAACAACCATCATGTTTAATCAAAATAACAATGTGGGACGGTATGCCAATTACTGGTATACCATTAGCTGTTTTATGCAATCAAACACCAAAATTATGCGCACATGCTGCATTGAGAAATTTAACTAGGACAACTAGACCTTGTACTATTGATGAAAGTTATACTACAATTGCACACAGTTTAACTATTAGAATGGAAGCACCATTGGGTACTGCATTAGTTAACGTTAATTTTAATGTAAGTCAACCAAAAAATTACATGTTCTAATGCATAACAGCTTGAATGTTTTTTATAAAAATAAATCTTTTATGAACATAAAATCACGATAAAAAAAATAATTTATATATTAAAATTTTAACATTTTATGCAATCGGAAACTTTAGATAATAAAATTCAAAAAAAATTTATACATAAATGCAAGTAGTTGTTTGTAGTAGTACATTGACCTGGAAGTGAATATATAAACGATATTGGCGTGCAAATTTCAATTTTGGTATCCTGCCAAAGAGTTGACTAGAAAAAAATAACTGAATAAAAAAAAATAAAAGATTGTTTCTTCCAATTTTATTTTTTTTTCAGTTACTGTTAAATGGATTCTTAATTAACGAAAAAAAATCTATAATCTTTTTATTCGAGTTCTTTGAACTGTTTTAATTAAAATGCTTTAAATAATAAATCGAAATTTTTATTTTTTTTAAATATAGTTTTGCTGAATCTATTATTGTGAATAATATTATTGATCGGTTATAAGAACATATTAAAGTTTTACTAGTATATGTACATAATGGAGATATTCTAGTAATATACTTTTGAAAAGTCATCAGTTAATTTACATATGCATCAAAGTTCAATTCAAAGCTTCTCTTAAAACTTTGACTTTATAATATAAAATTACATGCAATATCTAAAATGTTTCCTTTCAGGCTCGCTATGAATTTATTTCAACTTTACAAGGAGGTGAACAGTGGGGTGACGGTGCATGTAGTCGTATTTGGCGGCGTGTCAAATCTGGCTTAGTTACTTCTCCGCGTGATGTCAGATGGTACGGGCGTGGTGGCGCCACACGTCTTGATTGTCGCTACCGCATTGAGGCGGCAGCCGGAGAAAGAGTCAGATTAACGATCCACAACGTTAGTCTTGGAGATGCAACTTCCTGTAGCAGTGAGCCAGATCAGCATACTGGAAGACCAATTTGCATAAATGATATTGGCACTCGTGAAGCTAGATTAACGATATTTGAGGCACCATGGAGAGATGTTAAATTACCAAGAGCTTGCATATGCGATAATACGTCTTCTTTACTGCCATTGACTCATGTTACTTCCGGTAGAGCTGTTGAAATTATTTTTATCGTTGACCAACAGACGCCGGATGAAGATTTCGAAAATCTTTATTTCAATGCTACTTTCGAACTTCTTAAAGCTCCTGAATGTCCTAGAAAACAAAGAGTTAAAGGAGAAGGTACATAATTTCATTGTTTAATAAATAATTATGATATTAAAAACAATTTCCACATTTGGCGTGCGGATTGTTTAATTAAAAGATTGCAAATTTCTGAAAACGTAAAGAAAATTTAAAAAAAAAACATAAATTTTTGTTTTTTAAACTATACTCTACATAAATTCTGACTTAGCAGAGTATTGAACTGCGATCGATGGTCAGAAAAATACAGTATGACCATCTTCGGCAATACACTTTGACATTTTTCTTTTTTATTACTCAAGTAAAATCACGAGTGCAGAAGTTGTTTTTGACTACTAAGATGAGAAAAGGTTAAGTATAAGTTTTGTGGGATTCGCGAAAGTTGTTTTCATTATATGCCTTTGAAATATTCTCAAATTGTAACGAGAATTAGCCTGCCTTATAAGTTTTTGAGGCTGCATAGGGAATGAATCCCGCGCCCATAAATAGGGAAAAACACCATTTATTCGGGGCGATTTTTCTATATTCTATGTTCACAAATAATAACAAAATTTTGTATCCAGTGTATTTTAGGATCGTTGATCACAATTTTTCGAGTCCTGTGGTCAGAAAAATATAAAAGAAAAAAAAAATTTTGGCTTCTTATATATTGGTTTTTTTAGTTGCTGATCAGGAATTTCGAAGTCCTGTTTGTAAAAAATTTTCAGAAAACTCTTAAATTAGCAAAAACACCCCTTCCTAGTTAAAGGCCATTTGAGTTTGCGAAAATTAAATAACTCTGAAAGGAGCTGTTTTACCTAATTCAAGGGTGATTTATTTTTTTCTAGCCACCGGGCCCAAAAATTTATGATCAGTCTACCTTAATTAAGGGTATTTTTTCCCAATTTAAGGTTGCTTAGAAATTTGTGTCTAGTAGACCCGAAAACTGTTATAATGGGTTAAATCTCGTTAAATTTTGTGGATATTGTATGGTCGCCGTTGAGAAGGTAGTTTATAATTTAAAAGTGTTATTCAATTTTGTAAGAATGATTGTCGATTTTCGGAACCCAAAGTACCTACATCTTTTCTCATCTTGGTTGCTAAAAATAACCGAAAACCGAGATTTTAACTTGGATATAATTATAGCCAAGGGCCAGTTTAGTCGTCAGTTTTAAAGAAAAATGTTTTTATCGGTCATACATCAGTGATAAAATTTTTATTTTAATTTATTTTTTTACTGTTAAAGAGTCTGCTTTTGTCAAAATCTATTTTTTTCAGGATGCATAAGAATTATTTATTTAATATTGATTATAATTAAACAGGTGGTGAGGTGAAATTCGTACATCCGCCAGTTTCCCGACCAGATATTTATTGCGATGGTCTTCCTTGGTTAATGGAAGCAAGGGACAATCGTTCACTCTTTATTCTGACATGGGGAAGAATTATGCCTATGGATTCTACAGATCCAAATGAAGCAATCAAATGTCCTACTACTAATCGTTTATTACTGTATACTGGTTGGCCTCTTAAACTTAGAAAAATAATCTGCCCCACAGCTCCAGGAACTAAAGAATACACTATTCATATATTTTCTGAGGAATGGCTTGGGACAGACGATAAATCTATGGTAAAAATTAAATTTATTATTGTATGCACTTAGCGTCCATCTGTCTTTCTCTAAGTTAAGTTTTTAAGTATTACCAGTACAGGTATTCTTAAATTCAATTTTAAGTTTTGTGTATGAATGTATTATAAAATTAAAATCTTGAAATTTTTTTAAAAGTAAAAAATATAAATTTTCAGGGTTATCCGGGACCACCTAGACCAGCTGCCTTACTGTTGGATTTTGTGGCTCGAGAACAAGGTCAAATCGAGGCATCCTGGTTGGAAATTTCGAAAAGTAGGTCTGCTCTTAGAAGTCAATTAAAATTATTACCAGATCGTGAATCAGAGAATGAAACCTTAAATCGTGACTGTGTTTATAAGTGCCCAGAATTAGGAGCCTGCATAGCAGCTAGTCTGTGGTGCGATGGCCATAATCATTGTCCTTCAGGTTTTGATGAATTTGATTGCGGGACTGGTGCCCGTATATTAGGAATTTTGCAGTCTGGAATGTGGGTTCTTGTCAGTGCTCTAATTGGTATGATGACTGCTTTTGCGTGCCTGTTAACTATTCTTATAAGCCGGTAAGAATTTTTCTTAATTTTCTAATTAGCAATGCTTAAAAATATGATTTATTTGAAAATCCTTTTTTTTTTAGATCAAAAGCAAGAGCTAAAGGGATGCAATTTAATGGCGCAAAAATACCACGCCGTGCTCCAACGGAAGAAACATTATTAGATCCAGGATCCTGACATCAATCACCCGGTTACGTGGAATATATTCACGTTGACCGGGTTACAACTGTTTAGTTACTTAAAAATTATTGTTAATTGTTCACCGTCCACTGTGATGATGATAAACTCTTTCATAAATACATTGACCATTTCTTTTTATTTTAATTTATTTTGAAATCAGTTAAATCAAAAAATTTTGGTCTAAATAATTTTCAAACTAAAAAAAATCTGCTTATTATTCTTCAAATAAAACTTGAAGCCTTTGTTACATAACGTACTATTTTTTAACTAAGTAAAATAAAACTAAACTAAATGTCAAAAAAAGGGTAAAAATAATTTGAGAAAAAAAATTAAATAAATATAAATAATAAATTATTTTAGCTAAAATATAGAGTTAAAAAAATTTCATTAAAAACAAACTCATAATATTTGATACACAAACATTGACTAATATTAATGATTAAGAATTTGTTGATAGTATTTTATACATAAATTAAAAATTTTAAAAAAATGTATGTGAATGTAAAGATTTGATAATGAGAATATGCGTATTAAAAGTAAATTATCTTCACATATTTGTATTTATATTTTTGTTATTAAAAATTATGCTGATTATTTATTTTATAAACATAAAAATGTGCCAAAATGTTATCATAATTGTTTTTTAATCAAAAGATAGTTTTCTTGATTTTTGGTTAATTCAGAATTTTTTGAGTTGTCTTCAAAATCGAGGAAACAAGAAATATTTTGAATTGGTCAGAATATTATTAGTCTCGACTTTTATTCAAAAATATTCTTCCAAAAATTAAAAAAAATTGTATACTATGAAACGCACAAAAAAAATTAAAATTTTTTGAAACATATGTTTGTTACATAATTATTAAAAAGTATTTATAAATTTTTGTATGAACAAAAAAAATGTAATTAAATATATTTTTTTATTTAATTAATTTATCATTGCGTAATATAGAATTAGATTTTATGTCTTAGTAATTTTTAAATGTGATTTTTTACTAAATAGAGAGAAATGTGAATTGTAAATATATTTTTTTATTTTTTTAATTTGTTATGTGTAAAGAATATTATTTTGTAATGAACTTTATTTATATAGCGAAAAGAAATTTTATCAGAGGTGCCACGGTGGAGCTGGTTTGGTTGAATTCAACAAATTGAACCAAAAGCTAAAATACAAAATAAAAATGATTGTAATATAAGTTTGCTACATTTAAATTACAGCCTGTAAGATCAATTTTAAGCAGCTAAGAATAATTAACTGATTACTATGAACTTTAATTTTGCTTACATTAAATTTTTATTTAGCTCAGGGCTGTATTATTTTATATAGGATTATTAATTAGTTATTAGTCATCATTTTTATTTTGTATTTTGAACCAACTAGAATATTCTCTACCGTGCAAAATGTAAATAAAGAAAATGGTTATCAGATAATTTAGTTACCAATCAAATCTTATCTTTATGAGTACCATTTTTGGATAACTTTTTGCCTCTGAAAAAATTCATTTTTGAATACAGTAAAGAAATTCTTTAAGGCTTTCAGGATTCATACTGTACTTCATCGAAAAATTACTGAACGAAAAACAACTCTGGGTTTAACTTTGCTATGTAAAAAGCAATTAATTAAGTCAAAAATGATTGTAATCTAAAATTTCTTTCACGTTTGTTATATAAGGGTAATTTTTCGTTGGAGAAAAACATCGTGGATTCCTCTAACAAACATTTTTTTGTTACTCAAACAAACATTAGAGTCCTAAATTATTTATTTCTTGACAAAAGCAAACATTGCATAATATTAATGAAAATTTTTTAAATATAATAGGACATTCTTAACCGGCTCGTAGAAATGTTTATTTTGCCAAGTGCGGGAGTTGAAAGGCGCGTAGCACTTGGCAATAATAAATATTTCTAGATGAGGTTTAGAACATTTTTTTCTTTAAAAAGGGCAATATTGACGAGCTCTCGAAATTGGAACACAGTCATTAATGCCCGCTAGTATAAAGAAAGCAAAATATTTTATTTAGCTTTAAAATACATGAAATAAATATAAAATAACAAAATCAAAAAAAAATTACAATTTTAATTAATTAATTAATATTTATAGATATATAAATAAATAAAAAATAAAAATAGTGAAAGTGAAAAAAAAAGTATTAAAAAACATTAGAGATATATAAAAAAAAATGAAAAAATAAAAAAAATATTCTCAAATAAATTAATTATAAAATGTAAATATTAAAAAAAAATTTATGTATTTATGACAAATGATAAAAATATCTTATATAATATGAATAAAAATGGAATGATTATGTAATTATAAAGGGGAGTTTCATGTCAGAGAAATAAGTGGCTCGAAATATTTGGAAGTCTCTAGAAATTAAATTAAAAAAAAGTTATTATAAATTAATTGGAAAAGCTCTTTTTTTTCAAAAATCTTATAAATCAAATTTTTTTATAAGATACTATAAATATTAGTTTTGAAGTTTTAGAAAAGTACTTATTTCCGTAATTTTTTTAAGTCAAAGCAGCTGCATTGACATGAAACAACCCATAAATAAAAATAAGGGCCTGGGAGTCATTATAATAAGTATCTTGGATCTTTGATAACTGAGTTAATTTTAAGTGTCACTTTTCAAAAAAAAGAATGAGAATTTTCAAAACACTGCCACCTCGACTGCCACCAAGCATTCAAAAAATTCGATATTTTTTATGGGGCTAAAAGTTCTAAAAGCCTATGAATTGGACAACTGGTCTATTAAAAGCTAATAATTTGGAAAAACTTATTTCTTTTACTAAATGGCACCTAAATTAACTCTTATTATTAAAAATCCAATAAACTTTATCCCAATCCAAAAAAATGACGTTTGAAAGTAAAAAAAATAAAAGAAATAAAATATAAAAAATTTTCCTATTACAAATAGTAAAATCTTGTAAATAAAACTAGTTAATTTTGTTTGTTTACTGAAAAAAAAAAACTATAAACATTAATAAAACATATTTCATACATTAAAGTGTATGTAAAAAAATTAATGCACCATTAACTCATAAATAATTTTTATCTCTGAATTATAAATAATCAAAAACTAATGAAGTAGTTTTATTAAAAAATATCGCCTTTCCATTAAATAAATTACAAACATTTAATTAATTTTTTTATTTATTTACTTCAAAATGTTTATACTGATAATTAAGAAAATGCAGGATTCTTATGTGTGTATGTGAATAATAATTTTAAAAAATTTTTAGTTTATACATTGTAGTTCTATAAATTAATAAAATACTAATTATTATTATTATAAAAAATGTATTAAATAAAAAATTTATAAAAAATATTATTCATTCTGCATTATTTTTTTTTGTCATTACTATATTTAATTTATTGGGAATCTTTTTGGGAAGAGTTTCAATTTTTTGGGGGACTGATTTGCTATAAGCTTTCAGAACAATTTAGGTTATTCAATCAGGACTCGTTTAAATATTGATATTAGATAAATTGTGGATATTATGAATAGATTTTCAACTATAATTTAATATCGATTCTGAAGCTTTAAATAAAAACAGCTAATACACCCCATTATAAGTCAAAATTTACTTATTTTAAAAGAATCATAAAATGCTAAAAATTTAAATACTCATTTTTCATTAGAAATCAGGATCACAGGGAGTTTCTTTAATTTTTACCTTAGTTAACTAATAATTTTAATTTATTTTTAGTATTATAATGAAAGAGTTTAAACTTTTGGGCTAGCTAGGAAAAAATGCATTCAAAATAAAATTGAATGAACAACAAAACAATAAAAATAAAAGCTACCCAGCTGAAATATTAAATTAATTTTCAAAGTTTGCATTACACTCCTAAAATAAATAACAAAAATTTCGATTTTTCATCAGAAAACTACCCAAATAATCGAAATATTTATGTGATCTCATTTTAATATTATTTAATTAATTTTATTAACCGAGAATATTCTTTTTATAAGATTACATAACTAATTTTTTAAAACCATAAATATATTTTTACACATACTCATAGTTAGATAAATTAAAATGAATTATTAAATTAAATAAAAAATAATTTAATCCATTAATTATACTTGAAAATATTTATTTTTTTAGTTAAGAGTCACTTTATTACCATTGAAAGTTACATAATAGCATGTGTTATTTTTAATACGTTCTACTTAAATAAAATAATATTATACTGATGATTGTATAAAGAAAGATATATAAATTTGATAAAAAACAGAGTTTTGTATATAAATAAGAATTTTAGTTAGATTTTTTCAGTTTTAAAATTTCCTTTCTTGATCAACATTCACTGAGTAAAAACTCTTAACTTTTTTTTCTTCAAAATGAAAGCATACGTTGTTTTGGCACTTTTGTGTGCAGTTCTTGCTGTTCAGGTAATTTTTTAAATTTAATTATCATTTTATTTAATAAAATTTATTAAAATAGCTTTACTATTATAAATTTTCTCTTAATTTTTATCTAAAGGCAAGAGATTTAGGACAAGAATGGATTGATAAATATGATGCTTGTGAAAAAGAACAAGTCAATCAAGGAAAAGAGGCTACTAAAGGATGTACGTTAGGATGCATCTTCAGAGAATTAACTAAAGTAAGTTGTTTTTTTAATTTTTGACTTATAAATAAATAAATTATGAATTTTGGGATTTGCTAGACTCAATAAAGAAAATAATAATTTTTTTTTATTGATATAGTAAATTCATAAATCTTTTAATTAATTAATAGTGTACTCTGAAATTACAACTATGAAAGTTAAAATTTTTATAAATTAGAAACTATAAATAAACTTAAAAATAGGTTTTATTAGATTTTTATATTTTATACATTTAGTACAATTTTCGTTATGTAATTTAAAAGTTAATGCTAGAAGCTAAATTTTAAATACAATTCTATAAGTAACCAAAAAAGAAAGAAAATAATTATTTTAAAAATTATACAATGTAAAAAGTTACTTTCTTATATTAACAAAAAAATTAGAACATTAAAATTCGAAAAATTAGTAAATTTTGGAAAAAATTTGTGAATATTCGATAAAAATCGTATAATTACTAAATTTAGTATATTAACAAAAAATTCGAATACTATCAATTTTTTTTTATGAATTCGCAAGAAAAATTGATAATTTACAATTTTTTTTCGAAAATTTTCAAATAATAGTATAATAATAATAATAGTTGTGAATTTACAACTTTTTTCGTAAATTCACAAAAAAAAATCGAGAATTCTCGAATTTTTCGATAATATACTAAATTTAGTAAATTTACGATTTTTATCGAATATTTACAAAATTTTTTGAAAATTCACTAATTTTTCGAAAAAATTCTATTTTTTTTGTAAATTTAAGAAAGTTACTTTTTACAGTGTAGATCTCATAATAAAAATTAAAAATCTTAAAAAATTATTTTAACTTTTAAAATATAAGTCAGCGATAAAAATTAATTCCAGTTACATAACTATAAACTATAAAAAAATTTTCTTTGAGGTTACTACTCGTAAAATAAATAACTCAGAAGAATTTAAGGGTGTTATTATAAAAAGGAACTAATATTGCATCAATTATTTTATCTGGGTATATCCGCAGATTGTTGATTACTCCAGGTTATCAACGTCAGCAGGTACCATATTTCTGCTCTCAGATAGCATCAATTGAAATCGATCAATTATTCACCCTTAATTAATAAAAAGATAGAATTATTTTCTGAGCTTAAGTTACCTTATATTTTTCACAAACAATTAATTTTAATTTGAGTGAAATTTTTATGAACCTACCCTAAATTATTTTTTTTACTGCATTAGTAAATATTTAAATGATAATTTTTTTAGGAATATCCTGTTCCATTTGAAAATCCCTTGGACGCAAACGACAAATTATACAACCAACGTTTAAATGTATACTTGAGCAAATGTTCTAAAGGTAAGTCATTAACTTGTATCTTATAATCAAAAACTTGGATATCCACACAATTTTAATCAATAAATTTTCATTTTGAAAATATTTTAAAAAAAAATTTTTTTTTGAGAAATTCTGGATATAAAATGTTGAAATGGTGAATCATCTTAGTCCTGTCACCAGCAATGCTATTTAATGCCATAAAATGCCATAAAATCTCCATGGAAAAAAATGGGTGGTTTTTATGTTTTTTGACCCGCTAAACACGAATCCGGGGTCTATTTTGCAAAATTGACCACGAATTTTGCGAAATAGATCCCGGATTCGTGTTTAACGGGTCAAAAAACAAAAATACCACCCATTTTTTACCATGGAACTTTTATGTTATTTTAGGATTTCATGACATTAAATAGTATTGCTGGCGACAGGACTATCTATGTGTACTCTTAATTTAAATATTTTCTAAAAACAATTTAAATTGATAAAAAATAATTTTTTTAATTTTAGAATACAAGGACGAATGTCAAATTGGAGATTGTATGGTCATACTATAAATTATTGATTGAAATATTTTATTTATTTTAGATATTTTAATTTCATTATACTCTGATAAATTTTTTTTTTTAAATCATTTTTTTACTATTATTATAAAATTAAAAAAATAAAATATACTTTTTAATTTGTTATTTACTGTTATCTTTATTTTCAAGTTTAATTGTTTTTATAAAATCAATCTTAATCCTTTTAAAGGGTGTCTTTGCAATATTCACAATTAAACTGATAATGAGGTTTATCCCCATTGCATAACATTGCATAAGTTTTTGGAACTCATGCAAATTATTGGAGGTGATTTTTCAATATTTGCAACTCATAACAAAGTTTGGCGAACTGTACATTTTTTGGATCGCTGATGTCGAATTTTGGGGTCCTTAACGTATTAATTTCTCAAAAAGCCTTTAGAGCCCCCGAAATTTAATTTTGAATATTAAAAAAATCGGTTTTTGAGCTTAAAAAAATAAAAATACCATCCTTAAATTTATTTATAGTTTTATAGTGGGGTGAAAAACCAATTTTTAATTTTTTATAAAATCTGCTGGAGGGGGGGCCACTTTCAAAAATCATGTAAAAGCGCCTAGGTAGTTACTAAATTATAAGTTTACATAATTTTACATTTTTACAATCTTTAGGAAAGGGGCTATCGGCATATATTACGTTACACAATTTTTGGGCTTTTTTAACCCCATTCCCTCCTTGATATAAAAAAAAATAAGAATTTCACCTAAACCTCTTCCCTTATCTTACTCATTTATCATAATGTTTCTTTTTATGCATGAAAATGTTTTTTTACAAAAGAATTTTGTCTCGAATATTGTTTAGATAATAAAATCCCCTTAAAATTAAATTTAAATATTAAATGATTTTCATGTACGTGACAAATTTTAAAAATTTAGTCTATTTTCTTAATACTTTAAAAGTCGCATTATAATGCAATTGGCGCCAAAGGTGTCTGGCATATTTTTGGGAAAAGCCAAAAGATTAAATTTTAAATTACAAAAAAAAAAAATAATAATTATATAATATTCTTACGTATGGTATTTTCAAACCTCGTATCCACCCAAAGATACTTTACTACGTAGTAAAGTATCTTTGTATCCACCTGAGTAAAAAAAAATAAGAAAATCCAAACCCCCTCCTCCTTTTTTGCCTTTTTTTTTAATATTCTGGTAATATATGGATAGGCCCAAAGTTATATTTATATGGCCCTCTCTACACCAGCACATAATCATGTTTTATAATTATCATAAAACATATAATTATGTGCTGGTGTAGAGAGGGCCTATGACTATGTAAAATTTTCCGATGAATCCAAATTTTTAATTATCATGTAACTTGGCGGAGTATTCAACAATTTGAAAAAAAAATTGGGAATTATCATTTTTTGATCTTGAGCTTTCAGATAATGGGTTTTTTTGGGGATAAAAATAGCTGGTTATAAAACAAGATATTTAAAAGTATGAAAATGCATATAAGCTTATTTAAAATCTTTTAAAAAATTGTCTATATTTTTAATAATTTATCTCTGTAATATTATTCTATGATATACTTGAAGCTCTAAAATTTACTAATAACAAATTATATTTTATATAATTATTAATATATATATACGTATACGTAAGTTATAAACCTGCATATTTTTCATATGCTAAAAGGTAAAAATAAAACTTGAAAATTTTTAATTTTTCGTCAATGGACCCAGAGTTTTAAAGTACAAATTCGGCTAACTTTTAGATTTTAGAATAATTGTTCAAAATATAATATTTATATATAATTAAGCATGCCTACATAATTAAACGTGATAAGAATTAATGTATATATGAAAATAAAATAATATGAAAATTAAAACAAATTTTTTTATAATATATAAACTATATATTTATTTATTATTTAGTATATAAAAGAATATCATATAAAAAATTTAATTTTTCTTAAACTAAAACACACTATAAAACTGATAAATTAAAATTATAAATAAAAATTAGATTTATTCTAATTATAAAATAAATTCAAATTGTAAAAATTATTACACATATTATATATATTATATACAAATGTACATTTTATATTATAAAATTATATACTATGCTTAAATATCACATTAATTATAATTTTTTTATAAATTTTTTTTTAAAGCTTTTTTTTTTATGTTTATAATAATTATTTTACTAGTACAAGTTAAAAGAAATGTGAATTAATATTCATATTTGATATAATTATCAAATAATATAATTAAATATTTACAAAATTTAAATAATACTCTTACATAATTTTATTATTAAATAATTCAGAAACTCTAGAACTTTTACCTTTTAGTGGCATATCAGTATCGCTACTACTTTGTTGTCTTTCTTCTTCGACACTAAAATCAACATATTCGATATCATGATCAGTACTAAAACCACTAGAACAAGTTTCTCTTTGTTTTTCATTATTATTTTTTTCTAACCAAGATATTCTACTTATGTTTATTATATCTGAACCAACTTTTCTCATCCTTTTAGCAAATGATGTTTTTGTTTTTTTTAAAGGACTATTTTCCATTTTTCTGTACAACTCTATTATTTTTTGTTCTAATTTTTCTTTATGTCGAATTAAATCATTTGTTTTTTCAATATTTTTCTTTTCTTCGTTATGAAAATTTTTTCTTTCTTCGAGTGATTTTGTTATTAAATCATGATATTGAATCGATAATTGAGTAACATGCTGCATTAATGATTTTTTACTGTCTTGTATTTCAATATTTTTTTGATACTCTAAAGCTAATTTTTCACTTAACATTTCAAGTTTTAAATCAGAATTAATTATTTTTTCATTTTTTTCATTTATTATTTTTTGTATATTTAAATACTTAGTATTTACTCTACACAAATCTTCTTTACTTTTTTTGTATTTTAATTCTAATTGATTTGTCATTTTATATAAATTTTGAAAATCTGCTTTTAAATTTTGATAATCTCTATACAATTTATTATTCACAGAAATGATATTTGCAGAGTATTTAATTTCTAGTTTTGGTTTTAAAATTTTTTCAGATTCTACATTATCACTATTATTTGATTTACAATCCTCAACATTATTTTGTGCATTTTCTAATAATAATTGTAAATTCTTAACTCGTTTTTGCTGAATATCATTATTTTCTTTAAGAACATTTATTTGTCGTTCTAGGTCTCTAACTTTCATTTCATAAGTATCTACTTGGTTTTTTAAAGATTGTTTTAAATTTTTATTATCTTCTGAAAGATCTTGTATCTCATTGTTTAATTTGTCAATATTTGAAGAGTAATTATTGTAATCATTTTTGTCCTTTTCCAAATTAAAGTTTTTATTATGCATTGGACTTTCTTTTAACGAGTCCAATAAAATTGACAATTTCTTATTTTCTGATTCTAATTTCATTTCTCTAGATTGTACAGTTTTTGATAATTCATCAGCTAGATTATTTTCAAATGAAAATGATTCATCAGAATCATCAATACAAGTAGCTTCTGTTAGTTTATTTTCGTGAAATTTTAAAATACCTTCTAATCTTTTATTTTCTTGATACAAAATTTGACAATTTTGACACTCTTCTTCAACTTTAAAAGATAATTCTTCAACTTTATATTTATATTCTTTGTTCATTTTTGTTAATTGTATTATTTTATAGTTTAATTCATCTTGCATGTTTTCTTTAGTATCGGTTAAATTTTCAATATGTTTTTTAAGTTCTATAACAGTATGCTTTAAATTTTCAGAATCATAAACAACATCTTTATAACGCGAAATTTCAGACTCTAATTCATCTACTCTCTTAGCTTTTTCACTAATTATATCAAAATTTTCAATAATAATTTTAAGACTTGCAACTTCTGATTGTAATTTATTATTATCAAGTTTATATTTTTCTAACATTTCTTTGTAGGTTTCAATTTCTTTTTCACATTTATTTAAATCATCTTCCATTTCTTCCATATATTTTTGTTGCCATTTAATTTGTTCATTATAGTTTTCAAAATAATGATTTTCTTGATTCATTTTTTCAACCGATTCCATACTTTCATCTAAAAAGCCATTATTTACTAAATTAAATATACGATATTTATTATTTTCATCTACTAAATTTCTAATTTGAATAATAGCTTCATCGGAAATAGAATTTAATGGTAATACAATATGTTGTTCCTGTTTTATATTTTTAACATAATCAACAAATGAAGATTGCTTATCATCATTATTCGATTGTATACTACTATTTAAAACACCGCTTATTTCTTTACATGGTCTTTGAATGGCACTATATAGCAATAAGTACAAAAATAGTTTTGCATCATTAACATTTTCAAATGGTTCTTTTGCCAATTTTAAAACATTTGGAGTCTGTAGGACTATGAATGATGATTCTCCTTCTAACACGTGTTTTATGTTCTCCAAAATTAAATGAAGATTTCTTAAACGAATAATAGGATCATCTTTGCTTGGTATAATGTCGCTGTTCTGTGATACTGAATGTCTAGAAAATTAAAAAATAAATTAGTTTACTTAAACTAAATTTGAATATTCTTAAATATGATTTTTGATAGAAAATTAATTCTTACATTTTCATAAAAACCTTGTGCAACAAAACACCATCAAGTAAATCTTCATAACTTTCTAGTTCTTCGTCAAGGAAACATTTAAACTGCAAAATATAAGTAAAATAAATTAATTTCTAATAAATAAAAAATTTTAATTATTTAACAATTTAATAATAAATAAAAATTTAAAAAACTTACACAAGTTACTAAAGGTCCTTCCATGAATCGACGAACTTCAATATTTGCATGGAGCTTTGACATGATTCTAAAAAAATTATAAAATAAAATATTAACTTACAAACTCAGGATAGTTAAATAAAAAAGTAATTTAAAATTTCAATCTAAGGAGGCTATAACTATATTATGTATAACAAATTAATTTTTTTGAAGATCTAATTGTACAATTATAGTCAGAGAAATAATTTGTTTTGAATTAATAAGTTAAAAAACCATCTACACTATTTTTTTTAAATTATTAATAATTTAAGCATTATTCATATATTTTATTAAATTTACATAAAAAATACTATATAAGACGTTTTAATTCAATATAATTATATTTTTATGCTACTAGAAATATGTATAAAAATAATAATTATAAAAAAAAAATAATTTTTTTAATTCATTATTAACAAACTTAAAAGCATGCGTTTAAGGAGTTAGGAGGGTAAATAAAAATGATGACAGAACTGAATGAAACTGGAAAATTATTAAATTTAAACATTTTTAAAGTTGAATAGAACTTGGTTTTACCTTTGTTACCACATTAATTTTCATTTTATTGCAAATTAAAAATAGGCAGTTTAACATTGCTCTTATGGAAATTCATATTTGGAGCTTACAAAAAGTATGATAGTGATGACACAGGGAGATGAAACTAATTAAATATCATAAATAAATTGTCAAAGATTATATTTCCAATTTATTTTATCTAGGTTACCACATTCAATCATTAATTATTCGGTAAAAACCAAGTTTTAGTAAGTAACATAACCTAAAATAATAATGTTTTTCCATAATTTATAAAATTAAAATAACTTTTTTTTGCAATAATATTACATATATACACATTTTTTTAATATTTTTACGACTAATTTTATTTTAAACCTCGTTTTAAACTGCAAATTATAAAAAAAAAATAGCGTCGGTAATGTGGATATTTCTATTTACCCTCCTAACTCCTTAAAATAAAATCTATAAATAATCTAAAAAAATAGTATAGACTCCAAAATTAGAAGTATGCATGAATAATTTCAATAAGATAGCTTATAGAGTTTAGATAAGTAATAAATTATATCAAAATTAAGCGTATTAAATTCATGATAATAATTTATAGATAATATTTATTGATTGTAAATGAGTTGGAAATAAATTTATTTGAAAATAAAGAACTATCTTGTTTAGAAATAGTGTATTTTACTCACATGTTATTAAAATTGAGTCCCCTTTTTGGTTATAAGAAAGTGCTTAATTTTTAGTAAATAAATTTATCACAAGCTATTCTTAACACTGAATTTTCACTTGCTTTTAATTATACATTTACTATTAAAACTTTTTTCACAATGAAATAAACTTTACACTGCCTAAACTTTATTTCAAATTTTTAATTTCACTCTTTCATGGTTGCTGGACACAGCAAGACTGACAAAAAAAACCAAATTCCAAAAAATATTGGTTATGCTCTGGCTATGCTGCAATAGGATTGGTTTAAATTTTTACCACAGCTGGTGATAAAAGAGAGGGAAAGCAAGTAAGGACCTATCTTTAAAATTTTTGTTTATGTGGGAGGAGTTTCAAGATTTTAAAAACTATAGGTAATACAACAGGTGCAGGACAAAACATGTACTGCGTACGTGCATATTCGCCGTGAGGGTAATGGCGGATTCTAGTAAGTCACGTGGTTTCCCCTTTTTTATTGGGAAAACTTTACACGTAAAGCATAGGAAAAATTTTGAAAATTGGAAATTAAACAATTATAAACTGCATTTTGGATAAAATTTTTTTAGCATAGCAATTGTAATAATAAAATGTATCTTTATTTTATAAGATAAAAAGAATATATAATTGTAACTTTTATAAAAGTTAATTTTATTTATGTTAAGAGGGTTATGTGCGGTATTCAATGCAAATATATTAAATTAGTTTTTGTGTTACAATTTGATTAAATTTGATAAATTATTGATAGAAACTGTTAATAATTGTTATCGCTAAGAAAATGCAAGCAATAATGATATTTTTTTTCTAAGAGAAAAATAATATCAATACTTTTGAGTCATCAAACAGAAGATTGTAATGTTTTTATTGTTATTTTACAAAGACAAAATACTTCTTTGTGTTGGGATGAATGTATTTTATGCTAATTAATATTCTTTAACAAAAAATCTGCAAAAAATTCAATTATTTCACCCAAAAACAATAAAATATACACAAAAAACATATGATCATTGGTAAGAGTGAGCATTATTTACTTATTTCAGAAGTGTAGTATACGGAAAAATTTATAAGAATAAAAAAAAATCAATTTAAATACATTTAGAACTTATTTTTTCACTATTTATAACAAAATACGGTTATTAAAGAATTTTTTAATTAATTAAAAAATATTTTGTGTATAATATCTATATATTTGCATACATATATTTCCCAACGCGGACTAATATTTACGCCACCGCGAGCGCGTCGATCGAATTTTTTATATCCCTTCTACCATTTTAGGGATGGGCGATACTGGTCAGGTATCGAGTATCGGTGGTATCGATATTTAGATTTAATATCGATACTGAGCATCGATATTTGAGTAAAAAATATCGATATTTTATAGTATCGATACTCTAATCAAAATCAAAGTTTTTAAAGAATTTTAGCAGAAGACAGAAGCTTTTTTAATGACGAAAACAGATAAGATTGAATTTAAATGTGCTAAATGTTGCAATTATAAGTTTTCACAAATAAATAAAATCATTTTTTTTTTTGTAAACAGATTTTTGACCTTTTTGAGAAATATTTATTAACAAAATTTATAAAAATTTTTTCGATACGATACTGCCTGAAAATATCGAAGTATCGAAGTATCGGTTACCAGAAGTATCGAATTAAAATATCGATATTTACGCTTTCTAAATATCGATACTTTCAAGTATCGATAAATATCGCCCATCCCTATACCATTTGCCTCAGGGCGAATAGGATGATATACAATGATGAAATGTGTTTTTTAAAAAAGATTTTTTTTTAGATTCATTTTTTTGTACAATATGATGATAATTATAATGTTATTATGTACCTAAAAAATTAGGTATCCTACTAGTCAAAAAATATTTGTTTTTTTAATTTTTATTTCTTATTATATTATTCTAGATAAGAAATACTAAACTGAAACAAGATAAAATTTTAACATAATATTATAATCATGATGCTTTTTTTTAAAAAATGAAATATAACTTTTGGACTTTTTTAATAAATTTATAGATATTTCAAGTAAATTTTATTTTTTTGATGAAATGCACCATCCGGCAGACCTGTCATAACCTCAAACGTGAGAAATGCGTGTGAAGTCTGAAATCATGCCTAAAAATGCGTGAGATTTGAAAATGTTTGCGTGAGAGTCTGGCGGAAAGGTTTTTTTTTAATATTGAGTAAAAAAATATGTTTCATTATTTACTTAAAATACGTTCAGGTATTGGAGCATTTTCTTATACACGGTTTTCCCATTTAAAATTCGGTCTTTCATGTACTGGTGCAAAAAACATGTCGTGAATATCACTTTATTTCATAAAATAAAATGCTAATTGGGACAAAATTTTTGTAATAATGTGTTAGTAAGGGTTCAATGTAATCATTAAAAATAAAGCTTTTACCGTTAATAAAATTATTTATTGTATATTTCAAATTTAATAAACAAAAATCCTTAACCGTTCATGTACTGGTTCGAGTACCTTAATTTACAAAAATGCGTGAGATTTTTGAACAAATGCGTAGTTGCGTATTATGAGTTGAAAATGCGTGAGACTCACGCAAAATGCGTGAGAGTTGACAGGTCTATGCATTATAAATATTTAAAGCGAAAAAATGTTATCGAGAGGGTAAAAAACGAGGTAAAAAATAGACCCCTTTCAAGTTAACTTTTTGATAATTATTTTTTTTTACTGTAGGTACTCGTAAGAACAAAGCACCTACCGAGATGTAGCAAAACAAATTTTAAACAATTTCAAAAAATCATTGTACTTGTTAATTTTTTTTTTCTTAAAAAAATATTATACCTATATTTTTTTTCACTTTATATTCGAAGTTTTCACTAATATGTGTGGGTACGTATATGTGTGCCTACGTAGTTGGAATATTTGAAATATAATATATTTATTTTAAAAAAAATAAATATAAGTAAATAATATTATAAAAGAAAAACTAAATCATCTTATTGTATTTATTTGTCTCGTTTACACAATAGACACGTAGATTTTCGTATATTTAAAACAATGTGCGTACGTTGAAAGATAAAAGGATTAAAAGATTTAGTTTTTAAAAACTGGCGCCTGTCTCCAAAATGGCTCAAATTACAAAAATTGATGTTTTCAATAAGATAAATATTTATTAAATAAAAATAAACTTTAAATATATTTTAAAATATTTAAATTTATTATTTTATAAAAACAAAATGCGCGCGAAATTTTCAAGCATATCATTTTTTTCTTTTCTTAAAAACTAAAAATTAACATAAAATATTTTTTAAAAGTCACGTGTGTATTATTCATTTTTAGAGGTGTGTTAAATGCAATTATTATAATAATAATAAATTACAAATTCTTCTTAAATTTTTTAAGATTTTTTAAACGAGATAATATTGATATTCTAATTTGTTACAGTTTTAGGCATAAATAGGATTTATGTAAATATTTTTTTTGAATATATTTTTTTGCCATTTGACAGATTTATAACTTTTATGAAACAAGTGTCTCTTATCTTTTTTGTTTTTCTAATAGCTTAATATTTCCATTTTTTTATTATTTTTAACTTTTGTCTAAATAATTTTTTTTTTGTTCATACGTATTATTATATTCTCACGAGATTTAAGTTACACAAAAGATGATAATTAGAGTTTATTATTTTTAAAAATATAATGAGGTAAAAAGATACTTTTTTAAAATAAACTCCTTCAATTTTTTTTTTTCAATACATTGTTCATTGACAAAGCTCTGTTATCAGAATGAATATTCGATTTAGTTTTTAGTACACATAAAATTTATATTAAACCCCTTGATTTTTTAGCTCGCTAGGAGCAAATCTGTCCAAATTAGGGCCAAATTACGTAATTAAATTAATAATTTTTCGTTTTTCTGTAGTTTTTTAGTAATTATTATTTCTAAAACTGTTCCATTTTTGATGGTTTTTATTATTATTTACCTAATAATAATAAATAATCCTCTTAAATAATCTATTTAAAAAATCTAAATATTTTTAATTCCACATCCCTTAGAAAGCTCAAACTTGGTGAATTTTCAATTTGCTGTAAGTAAAAAAAAATTTTTGGGTAGCTTACCCAGCTGATAATTTTAAATTCCTTGCTAATTTACGTGACCACATTAAATTCTGATCGACAATACCAAAATTTCAAATTCTGCAGAATTTCCACATGCATAAGCAATGATACCATTTTAAGTGTCTTTTGCAATGTGTGTCTAAAAATATTGACTTTTTATTAAAATAATGTTAAAATATGACTTTCGAATTTAAATTTTCACCATTTTTCCACAAACCTTTTAAAAGACACTCGAATAATTGGTATCTGCGGTGTAAAATTGTAAAATGTACCTCGGAAATTGAATTTCTTGCCAGATTTTCATTTGGTCACGCGATTTTTTGTGAGTTTAAAAAATTCCCTTGATTTCCGTATTCACCAAATATCCCTCTCTATAAAGATGCTCCATAAATATATTAAAACTGAGCCCGAAACGAGGTAACGGCCGGAATGAGACAGGTCATCGACCGGTTCTGTGGAACCAGCTATAGCTAACCACATATCTATAGATAACCATGACAGTCCGCGGAAAGGGACATCAAGTTAAATAAATTAATACATTGAAAATAAGAAAATTTTTAAAGAAAAAAATTTTTTCTGGTCTGCGTCGAGAAAGCACGTATTTCGGCTTCGCCTCGGAAGGTAATTTACGTGCGATTTGGGCCATTCTTTACTTTTCTGGACTCGAGCCGTAAATATACTATTATCTCGACTATTATTTAATTTCTCATAAATTTAAATTTCATTTTTGAATAATACTGATTAACTATAAGATAAAAAATTTGTTTTACTTTTCAAATTTTATTCATATTTTATTGAACAAAAAAACATCTTAAAAAATTTTGAGATTTTATTGAAAAAAGCCTGTTTCTGAACTTTAAAAATGCATTACTCGCTTGATTTTCATCGTAAAATAATAATTTTTTTTTTTAAATCGATTAATTTTTTCCTGGCAATTCATTTCTTTAAGAAAAAAATCATTTTTATTGACCAAATTTCAATTTTTAGGTCAAAAGCCTTTGAAAACTGTAAGTAGCAAGATTTACTTAACACAGTTTTTGATCTAAAAATTAAAATTTGGTCAATAAAAATGATTTTTTTCTTAAAGAAATGAATTTGTAGGAAAAAATTAATCGATTTAAAAAAAAAAATTATTATTTTACGATGAAAATCAAGCGAGTAATGCATGTTTAAAGTTCAGAAACAGGCTTTTTTCAATAAAATTTCAATCTTTTTTAAGCAGAATTTGAGCAAAATCTTAAATTGACGATAACTTGGCTAAATTTCATCGTAAAAACATAAGTTTTTTTTTCTTCTGGAGTGGTTTTTCCCTGGCAATCAGATTTTCTTATCTATTTTAAAAAAGTTTTTTTACCTAAAAAGTTATTTTAAAAATTTAGGGTAGCTCAGATACGAAAAACACGGTTTTTGACATAAAAGTGAAAAAATCTTTTCGGCACCTATCGCCGATTTCTTGTTCACGATTTTTTTCGGTTTTCTGAAGGTTCAAACTACCTGAAAACACGGGTCATATCGATGTGCCCTCAAAAAAAAAATTTACGATTCCAGGCTCAAATTAAGTAGCACTTTTAAAATAATTGCTCATATATAAAAAAAAGTATGTATGTCCGAAATGAACCAAACTAGCAGATTCGTTCTGACAACTGTATGACTCCTAAAATGGAATGAAAAATCCTTGGAAAAATCAGAAACATTTCTAAATTCAAAAACAAGAAGTTTCTCTCTCAAAGTTATATTATAGTAGGTTATTAATTTTCGAAAGTAATTTTTTTTTAGTTGAATCGAATTTTTCTACCTTGGTCGTGCATTATAGTGACTAATCTTAGGTAACAATTTCTATGCATAAACCCTCTAAAAACTTAAAGCAATCTATCTTTATTTTTAATTGCACTTCAATTAAATCAGTTGAATATTCAACCAAAGCAATCTAGCCGTTCAGATTAAAATGATTGTAATTTTTTTACAATATTTTACAAGTTTTCTTAAAAGTATCACTAATCTAAAGCAACGAATACATACATATTATATTGCTAAAAGCAATAAATTTGATTGATTTTTAAATCATTTAAAAATTTATACATTTAAAAGTTACTTGGTCGACTAGCTTTCACCACTGCAATTAAAATTGACCGCCTACCACAAAAATTTTCTTTTATACCTGTTCGAATACCGCAGAAAATTTAGCTATAGTTTTTCATTTATTTTTTATTTTAAGTATAGAACAAGGTACATTATAAAAAATTCTTCCCCGGGTAATTTATTGCTAGCTATGGTAGTAAATTTGTTATATCGAAATTTACGAATAGTAAATAGAATTTCCAGATAGTAAATTACACTCGGACAAGAATTTTTACAGTGTACATAATTATTATTTTTGTACAAGTCTAATTTATATAATTTTTTTTGAAATCCTTATTTCTTATATTTCTTATAACGCTGACCCAAAATTCACAGATGAATTAATTACTTTTTATTATTTTTTAATAATATAAGTTTTTTAGAGTCTTTTACCCCTTGTTTTACATTTGAAAAAATTCAAAAAAAATTCAAAAATACGTTATATATATTCGGATATGCAGTAATTTTCTTTTGCGTATATTTTTTTTTTAATTATTCAGCGCGATTTTCAATTTTTTTATATCAAAAAATTACAATCCATGTTTATTGCTATTAAATATTTACTATTTTGTCAAAAAACACTAATTTTTATTTTATTACTTATTTTTTTCGCATTATTCTTTAATAAAAATGATAACCTTATTTTAAAAATTCTAAAGAAAATAAAAAAAAAAATTACAAAAAAATGTGGAACGCTTCACGATTTTGCGTGTCATCCTTGCGCAGGGGCCATGCTAATCTTCTCTGTATCGTTCCAATTTTAGTATATGTACTGCCGAAGCAAGTACATTAAGTGATTCTATAAAAATTCTTTATATACAGACTGAACTCCGTTTTTTCCACATGCGTGTTCTCTATATTACGCGTAGCCACCTAGGGACTCTTTCTGAATTAACAATTCTCTCCTTTTTTGAAAAGAATACCGCGAACTCATTTAAAAATCATTCTCTAGATCATGTTGAAATACTTTATTTGAATCTTTAAATTAAACGTAAATATATATGTATCTATAATTTGTTAATGTTTTGACAAATCTGAACGGTTATATCATAATTTAGGCAATAAAAAATTAATTTATGGATTTGGATATTCTATCACTTTCGTATGCAACGTAATTTTATTTTTTTAAATTTATTTCGTATTGCTAAGTTCAAAATCCATATTTTTTTTGTACATGAGTCATAACAAATTCTTTTAATTAGCAAAATATCTAATAATTTAGCTCGAGATTTGTAAATTTTAATAGAAACTTTAGATTTTTTTTATGCATGATTGAAGTAGAAAAAAATATATTTAGTTAGATATTTTTTTTTATTTAATTAATTAATAGAAATGTGGTGTTTATAAGTTACCGTCTACAAAAAATCGGCTCACATGATTTCGCGAATTCAGATGATCCAAAACTAAAAAACAAAAATTCATATCAAAATATACACTTGTAAAAAGGCACTGAATCATTCAATTTTTAAAATGAAATATTTTATTAAAATAATTGTTTTCAATATCAGCTTTTTATCTTCAATTTTTAATGCTTTTCTTTGTGACTGATTCAGTGCCTTTTTACAAGTATATATAATATTTATATTAATTTTTGTTTTTTACTTTTGGATCATCTGAATTCGCAAAATCGTGTGAGCTAAATTTTTTTGTAGGATGGGGTAACTTAAAAATCATATATTTCTATTGTATTACTTAATTTAAAAAATATATAAATACATTTTTTACATGTATAAAAAGAATCAAAAAATGTTTTTTCAATTATTTTCGCATAAAAAAATATAAAATTTTATTAACATTTTAAAAATCTCGAGCTATTATGTACTCTTAACTAAAATTAATTAATCCGAAATCAGTTTTCTAAAAGTTCAAAATGGTGGTTTTAGATTTTATATGATTTTAGGCTTTTGAGGTAAAATAAGCTTCAATTTTCTTGCAATTCAAATTACTTTAATTCTATTCCAGATCGGAATTTTCTATCAACTTTATTTTAATAAACTAATTATAGTGTTTACAAAAAATGGCGAAAAAAATTGAGTGTCTCATAAAAACGGAAAAGCGAATACCCAAATTGAAATTTACGTATTAAATTTGTGATAAAAATATATTACTTTTTCAGCTACTTGAGATAGTATGAAACTCCTTAAACCATGTTTTACTTTTTTTCCACTTTTTTCAAGATTTGCCTATATAAAATATTATAATTTCTAAAATTTTAACCCTTTAAATGTAAAATTGTCTAAATAGATAATCCAGAATTTTTTTGGAAACTTTTTGTGGTGTAAAAGAATTATATATTAGCCAAAAGAGGTTGAAACAATATTTAAATTAGATTTTTGTAATAATATTTCATATGTTTCTTAGTGAACTAAATTTTTTAATATTGAAAATAGCCAAGTTTTGCATTTACTTGAAATAATTGATAATTTTAAATTCATTTTAATTGAAAAACAGGGTCAATTTTTATTGCATGCAGTCATTTTTTAATTTCTTCATTTTTTCCTCGAAAATCGAAATCTAATTTTTTTTCTCAATTTTATGGCCAAAAAATAAGATTCCTTGGTATTCTTTGGTATAGTAAAAGCACATGAAATTTAAAAAAATTTATTAGGTCTAGAAAGGGCTCAAGAGACATTAAAACACTGTCATAAATTATACGGTTTTTGAAAAATAATAAAATTTCTAATGAAGATAATTTAAAAAGCAAAAATTTAGAAACACGTGGAGGCGTGACGTGAAAATAGCTTTTTAGCTTTTGAGAACCATGTATAAAATGCTTATCCACAAAAAATCAAAATACAAAAATTTACCCATTGAATTAATTAAAGGTGTCTCTTTCAAAAAGCAAAATTAGATACATGATTATGCTGCAGAATTAGTGAATTATACATCATTTCAATTTCTATGTGGTATTTGAAAAGAAAAAAATGCAAGTTCTTTTACATTTCTTTTGTTATGATAAATTACTAAAATATTTTTAGGTACGATTCAAAAGAAAACTCAACAACTTGATAATTATTGGTAGTCTACCACAAATTTTAACCGAAAAATTTAAAAAAAAAAATAATAATATGACAGAAGATGTAAATCTTGTTCAAAAGATTTTAAATAAGATTAATAAAAATATGGGTGTGTTAGTTTTACAACAAATTTAAAAAAAAATATATTTTAAAATTATGAAAATAAAGAAACTAGTTATATTGTTTTTTTTGAGCGTGAAAAGAGAATATTTAATTACAATAATTTTTAAGGCATTTTTGAAAATTTTAAATGATTTTTTTCATTCATGTTAATATACAAATTTTTATGATAAATTATAAAATATTTAAAAAAAAAATTTATTTTATTAACATTAAGAAATATTTTTATAAAAAAATCAACAAATTTTAAGAAAACAATATTTTAAAAATAAAAAAAAATATTTTCTTAAGTTAAAAAATAAAAAAAAAAATAGTAAAAAAAATGCTCCAGGTGAGGCTCGAACTCACAACCCCGGCATTGCTCACGAACACTGTCTTATAAGTACCGTGCGCTAACCAATTGCGCCACTGGAGCTGTTGAGAATAAGGCCAGAATTGAATTTTTTCAGCCCGGCGTAAAAAATGTGTCACAATTGTCATGAAAAAACATTTTTTTACAAATTTTAGATTAAACCAAAAATTAAATTTATTAAAATTTTTTCATATTTTAACATTTTTTCAGCTTAAATAATAAAAATTTTTATAGAATGTTTTTTTAAACTAAATTAACTATTTTTCAAAGGTTTTTTTTTTTTTAAACGTATATTTTAAATAATTTTTTATTTAATTTTATTATTTTTATATCTATTTTTCAATAAAAATTATTTTACAAGCTTAAAACGAACTGCATAATTATTAGTACTTAATATAATTTTTTTTTTTTACATTTGAATTTAATTTAAAGTAAATTATTTAATTAATTTTTGTACTGTTAAAATTAAATTATTTATTTATATTTTATTTATAAATTTTGTAATTGATTTTGATTATCGACATTTAAAATAAAATTCCTAGAGTATCGATAATCGATAAAACAAATATTAGGCATATCTTATATATTATTAATCGGTATAAAAGATCAATAAAAACAATAAAGAAAATTAAAACCTTAAAAATTATAATTATACATATATATATTTAAAAAATAGTACACATATGCAGATAATTAGAAATCTAGATTAAGGACTCGTCACAGATTAATAACACCTATAATCTTATTTATAATTATTAAACAAATTTTTAATTGGTTATTTAAAGTGTTAATTGCAACGTCAACATTAGAGTATTTTGGAGTCGCCTGCTAAATTTTATGTTATTATTTTTCACTAAAAAAATATTTTTATTATTTCTGTTAAATATATCAAAAGAATGAATGTTTTTTTAAAAAGAAAAATTAATTAAAGTTGTCAATTTAATTTTTTATTTATTGGTTATTTAAGTTTTTTTATGATACACAAACAATATCAAAATTAATTTTGATATTTAGTTTTTATCATTATTTTGATACTTGTTATTTGCAAGGTATGTAATAGCAATTTTAATATTATTTTTAATAATATAATAATTATTCTTTCTTTATTTCATTTTTTATTCTGCCAATCAATTGTTTGATTTTTGATTAAAATTATTTCTCAGTTATGATGAGCGATGAGTTGGTTCGATGCGAAAGGATTTGCCAGTTTGGCAAAGACAGCTTTAAAAGAGGCTCAAAAAACAATAGACAAAGCCTTAGATATCAAAGATGAAGAACAAAGACCTCCACAATTAGATAGCTCATCTGAATTTTTTTCAACTTGGGGTGTTAAAGATGATATAGAAAAACGACAGAAAGATCAAGAGAGTCCTGTTATTCAGAATCAACAAAGCACTAGCGTTTGGGGTAGTTTTACAGGGTCCTATTTTGAAAATCAAAAAGATATGACAGCCATTTCTTCTAAGAGTTCAGAAATCTTTAAAGATTCTGATCAAAAAGTAGAAAATTTTCAACTTTCCACAGTCATGTCTACTTCATTACCAGAAAGTTTGGATGATTTTGCTAAAAATAAAAAAGGTTATAGTGGTATTACTAAATCATCCACGGATCCACTAGATTTGTCACAGTCATTGTACAAAACCAATATTTTACAAGAAATTAATAGTAAATATGTAACTTAAAATTTTTAAATAATTCAATGAATACTAATTTTTTTATTTTGCAGCAACTTTGAGAGAAAATGTAGACAAAACTTGTAACTCCATTGATTTATCAAATCCTCTAATTTCTTTAGACCAAACAGATGATGCAATTAACCAAAAATCCCAAGAATCTAGACCTTGTAATTTAGAAATTTCTGAAAGTGATAAGAAACAAGATAATGTAATTTGCAGGCAAGATAAAAATACTAGTCATTCAATAAATCGACTATCTGTTCTCTCAGCTGAAAGTGATAAAAAAAGTAGTACTAGTTTTGAAGTATTGGGTTCTCGATCAAATACAGATTGTAGTAATACTCCAGATTCAGATTTAAATTCCGTTAGCGATAATAGTGTTTCTGCTGGTCAGAAAATAAATTCTGAGTCAGTTGAAGTTTTACCCGATAGTTTAGTGACTTCGCCTAGTTCAGTAGAAATATTGGGCGAAGAAAGTCCTTTTGTTTCTCCTTTGGATGAAAGACACTTTGAGACTCCATTTCCTAATATCATAAGAAGCGATTCATATGCATATAATGAATCTATAGATGGAGGTAAATTTTATTTTATTAATTTTAAATATTTGGTTATAGGGGTACATACTAAAACCTAATGTATTTCATTTTACTGTAATAAAAATAAACAATTTTTAGATGATACTAAAAGTTCAACAAGTACTTTAGTAGATTCTTCTTCAACGTTAAAGTTAAATGTTCAGGAAAAGAAAGAAATTTCAAATTCAAATACTAGCTTAGCTTCACCTGAAAGTGTAGAAATAATCCCGGATGTTGAAGATGCAGATGAAGTTAGCTTAGCTGAAGACTCATACACTTCTGTTTCAGAAGGTAATATAATAACTGTTGTTGAAGGTGTTCATCGTCAAGACTTGATGAAATCAAAAGATATCAAATCACAAGAGATTAACATTGAAAAACAAATGTCAACAAGCTCTGACTCAGAATACATAATGAATTCAAGCCTTGACTCTTTAAAAGAAAAATCAAATTTGGTAAAATATTTATTGCTTTTTTTTAATTATGTAACCAATTATTAATTAATAAATCTAAAAATCTTAGGCACCTTTACATCTATCTTTGGAAGCAATCACCAGGCAACCTATTCGTAAACAAGATAGTACAAATGAAACCCAGAAACAAAGTGAAACTGGATCATTTGATCGCTTAAACAGCCCTGTGATAGAACCTAAGCAAAATTTAAAATCACCAGAGAATTTTAAATCTAGTGATCCTTGTTTATTATTAACTGATTCAAGTTGTGAAGAGACCCTTATTGAAAGTAGTTCCGAAGATAATAATGGTCCAAATGAAGTTGTAAAATCAGTTGAACCACCACTTTCAACAAGTTCATATGTAAAACATATGTTAGCTGATGCTATGTCTGAAAAATCTGAGATGAATCCAGATTTAGAAAGATCGGATATAGAATTACCTCGAGATATTTCTCCAGTTTCATCTGAAAGGTCCATATCTTGTATTAAGTTATATTTTGATAATCAATAAAGCTAAATTTCAAATAGTTATATTTATTTAATTTTTTTATTTTATAGCAGATCTGATTTAGTAAAAATTGGCTCTGATCAAACAAGTGGACATACTAGTGGAGATGAATTAGAGACAACGACTTCAAGTGATATTGAAATAATATCCAGGTAAATTTTTACTGAAAATTCAATTTAGTTTTCTTTACTTTAAATTAATTATTTCTTTATAATCAAAGCCCAAATGGTGACTCCAGTTCAACACAGTCTCGACAAAGCCCAGCTAAAATTCAATTAAATAAAAGTAGCGACCTTTTAACAAAAACATTAAAAACTCGCGGTCATTCTAGGGAACTAAGTCAAGTAAGTGTTGGTTCTGATGATTATAATCTGGAAATTGAAAGACTTCTTAGACGAATAAGAGAAATGACGGAAATTCTTGAAGCTCGAGAATCTAAACTTATTGATGTTAGTAGAACTAATATGGAATTACATGAACAAAATTTAAATTTAAAAAAGTAAATAATTTTTTAAAAGTTGCATGTTTCTTTGATTTACAAAATAGAAGTTCATACAAAAATTTTTTTTAGACAACTTGACAATGTTGAAAAACATGTTGAACATAATCAAGATCTTCGGCAGATAACAGATGACTATACCCAAAGACTTTCTGCATTAGAAAGAAAATTTCAGCAAGCAATTCGAGAAAGAGATTCTTTAAGAAAGAATCTTGAACAGATGAAACAAGAAGCATCTAATAGATTATCAACTGGTGAAATGTCAAAAATTATTGTTGAGAAAGACGAAATAATTAAAGAACTTAGAGATGAAGGTGAAAAACTTAGCAAACAACAGTTGCAACACAGTAATATAATTAAAAAATTACGAGTTAAAGAAAAAGAAAATGACGCTACAATAAAATCTCAAAAGTATATCTCAAAAGTCTATCATTTAAAATTTTTTCTTAATTTATATTTGATTCTAAAAATAATTTAAATACTGTTTTCTTAGAGAACAATGGGAAGAGCAAACTGTAGAATTAGAAAGGCTAAAAAGATCTTTACAGGCAAAAGAAGAAGTAGAACGTAGTCAAATTGAAGCAGTGAATACTTTAACATCAAAAACAAAAAAACAAGAAAAAGAAATTTTAAGCTTACACGAAAAATTAGACCATGTATCTAATAAAATGGAAGCTTACAAAAAAAGTTTTGAAGCAGCAAAAACGTAAGAGGCAAATATCTTTAAATTTAATCCATAAAAATCGTAACTTAAAATATAATTTTAGCGAACTATTGGAAACAAAAGAAAAACTTCTTAACAAAGAAAATGAATTAAAATTGGCTATTGAAAATGCTGGGGAATCAAATCAACTGTTAAATCAAGTTGAAAATTTAAAAATAAAACTTAGGAAAGCGGAACAAACGCATATCAAGTAATAACAGTATTTGTTTTCACAATTACTTAAACAAGCTAATTTATAAAATTTACAGAAAAGAAGATTTGTTAAAACAAGAAAATTTAGATATCTTAAAACGATTAGAAGCTGCGGAATCAAGAAGTGAAGAAATGTCTGAATCGGTATCAATGACTACAAAACCTTTACTTCGTCAATTAGAGCAATTGCAATTAAGTCTTTCGCATAAAACTAACTTTTATTTAAGGCAAGAAGAAATAATGACTGAAAAAATAGCAGATTTACAATCTAAATTGGAAAATATTACTGAATCAAATAGATCACTTAGTGAAGAAAACGCTAATCTTAAATCTAGATCTTCAGTTCTTGAGTCAAAATTAAAAACAAAAGAAGAAAATTATTCAAAAACTAATGAGGTTTATAGTTTATTAAAAGAAGAAAATGAAAAACTTATCAATGAAAATGAGAGGTACATTGTTCTAGCACATTAAATTTATTGAAAATTAATTTTTATTTTGTACAGTTACAGACAAAAATTAAAAATAATCCAAGACACCCATAATGCAGAAATATCAGATTTGAAACGTGAAATTTCTTTGCTTGAAAATAAGCTATCAATTGAAAAAGCAGCAACTGAAGCAGAAAAAAGGAAAAATCAATCTATGCTGGATCATCAACACAGCACTGATGAAGAATTACGTTATAGTCCTACATTGAGCATCGAAAGAGATTCTGTTTGCAGCGCAAATAGTATTTGGCCTCCGGTAAAAAAATTTTTTATTAAATGTTAATAATTAAAATTTTTAAGCAATTTTTTTGTATTATTAGTTTAACGATTCAATGTTTGAAACTGGTTCAGGCAGATTTCCAAATATTTATAGTACAAATAGTACTTCTATGATTGAAAATTTACAGGCACAGTTGAAACAACGTGACGGTAAGAATACACTAAGAATACAATTATCATTTTTGATATTAAAATTAATATTAATATTTTATTTATTTTTTAAATCCAATTTTCTTTCCAGGAGAAGTTCAACAGTTACAATGGGAACTTTCAAGACGTAATACAGAAAGAGACGCTTTAAATATTGAAGTTTCATCTTTATCATCAAAAGTTGAAGATTTAAATTTATCAGTATCTGAATTAGAATCAATAAAAAAAAATCTCAATGACATTCAAACAAAATATGATGCTTTATTACAAATGTATGGTGAAAAAGTTGAAGAAACACAAGAACTCAAATTAGATTTAGAAGATGTTAAAGAAATGTATAAAACTCAAATTGATCAACTTCTTAAAAGAGAAACATAAAATATTCTTGTAAATATTAAGTATTATTTTTTTTAAATATATAATTTGTTAATTAAACGTATAGGTATATTTATTTGTTTTCAAAATTTTTATACAATTTAAAATATTGAGTAGTCATTATTTTGTTGCATTTTTGAAATTTATATAAAAAAGGAATTTTCTGAAGTATTTCATGAATAATAAAACGCTTGATTTATTGCGCTGGTGTTATTGTTTTTAGTACATAGGTAAAGCTTAAGGAAATATATTGTAAATATTTATTGTAAATTTTTTTAAAGCAATTTTTAAGAAATATATTATATTATTGTTATAGAAAAATAGTCTGTCATTTTGAAAAATATAAAATTTAATTGCCAAATAAATAATTAAAAATCATTTTAAAAATTATTTTATGGTCTTGTGTATCTTAAATAAAAATCACCCAAGAGTTAATTGATCACTGGGCTACCACGGTTGGCCTAAAGAGTCTTTGGATTGAATGTCTGAGATTTTTAAAAATATTAACCACACTCTGTCAGAATCCTTAACGTAAAAATGCTCAAGAATATGAGCTAAATAAAATTTATACCTGTATTTTTCAATGTACTTTACTTTTATTCAGACATTTTAAAAAATAAAATAAAAAAGGATTTTCGAAAATTGTCCCTATAACAGCTACAACTTCAGAACCAATATACATATAGAATTTTAAAAACTGTGGTAGTATTTATCTAACCAATTTTAATCAATATCCCAGAGCTTTGGTCTTATTTTTAATAAAATACTCAAATGCAAGGTTTGAAATAAATAAAATTAGCAAAAGTAAATTTTTAGATATTTTTTATTGTGCCACATATTTTCAATCACGAATTCATTCATCTTAATAAAAAAAAATTAAGCACCTATTTAAGAACCTTTTTTATTTTAGTGCTAAATTGATGAATTCCAAAAGAAAATTAAGACGTAATACAAAGTGATGAAATTTTTTGATTTATTTAAAGTATCTTATAAAAATTGAATTTTTATTGAATTAAGTCAATTTTTTTTTTTTTAATTACATTTAATAAGTATTTTGCCATATTTCTTTTTAAATATATAAAAAACTGGATCGTATAATAAATTTAAATTATATTTTTTGAAATGAATTTTTGAATGAAGTCATATCCAGTAATTTTATAATTAAATTTTCAAATTTATTTGTAAAAAAAATATATAGTCCAAATCAAAAAAAATAATTAAATTATGTTGACAATTTTTTGGTGTGTGAAAAAAAATAATCATTAACACATTCAGAGTTAATAAAAACGTTGACCTCTATTTATCTTTTAAATATTTTTTTCGTCTTCTTTTATTAGCTGACAGATAATATTTAAAAACTGGCTTTAATTTTTTATAATTGGTCGAAATGAGATTTCATTTACCAAAAACATAAGATTCCTGAAATGGAGCTTGATAGATAACTTTTGATGCCACTAAATATAAAAGCTTCTTAAAAAGTACAATAAGAATCCGTGTACAGCCAGGTAATGGTACCAGAAGTAATCTAATAAGCCTAATATTTGGCAGTCTTTTTTTTGATAATTATTACCTACTTTTACCGTAAATCAAAAATTACAACTTTTGAAATACAAGGTGGTAGGCTATTTTTTAAATTTAAATTACATTAATATATAATTTTGACTATTATTTTTGAAATTATTTTTTTTTTCATTTTTCGTTGTCAGAAAAATTGTCTAAAAAATGTTAAAATGTTAAAAATTTTTAAGATTTTTTTTTATAACAATGAAAAAACTGTTATTTTCAAAACAAGAAAAACTTTTAATTTCTATGAATTTTATTTTTACGTGATTCTTAAAATCAAAATTGTAATGATCGATAATGGTAAATAATAATTGTTTAAAAATTATTATAAACCATGAACTTCAAAACTTGAAATCTATTGTTAAATTATTTGTTTTAAAAATTTGTAGATTTTAATTTAAATGTTTTCCATTATGCATATTTGTTTTAAATTAATAGTTTCATCAAGATCGTTGAGGTTCATTGGTTTATTAGGGTTAATAACCCTTAGCGAGAACATCTCGCAGTTTTGAAGTATCATAAATCTTCGGCCTGCATAAAGCTTAACGGCCTTCAATAACTCTTCATCCTTAATGCCTCCATAAAACTCTCAGCACTCCTTTAATTTATTTTTAAATGCCTCTTTCTTCTAATAAAGATGTTAATGTAAAAATATGTTGCAAGAGGCAATACTGGCGGGAGTGAAGGAGTATCAAAAATAGAAGGCGAGACATGTATATTTTTCGTCATTGTTATTATCATATTCAAAAATCCAAAACGTCGTTTAGGACGTTTATCGTGTAACTCTTTCAAACCCAAGGTGTCCACCCTTCGTATAGAAGAGCTAAATTTTCTGTACTCAATGCTTCACGTATAACATATTCAACCTGTTCGGAAGTGGTATACTTCTTTCCAGGATTTGGATCACGACCTTCTAATTTCATGCGCACACGTCGCCAAACGTTCAGTGCATATACATTACGTTCTTGAACAGCTAAAAAATAAATGGAACTATTATTTTCCAACAAAATTAAATTATCAAAAAATAAATAAAAACTTTTAATTACCTTTACCAGTTGTTGGATCTCTAGTAGTTGATACTCCTCTTTTAGGACTTAAGCATGCACTATCATTTTTAACTAACTTTGATTTACTAAAGGCACCTTCTGATTTTTGATTAATCAATGGTTTTTGGTTGGCAAAATTTAATAATTCATCATATAAATTTGGAGTTTTTGAAGCTAAGGTTTCTAACTCTAATTTAAGGATCACGATTCTTGCAGAATCAAAATTATCAGATTCTAATTCTTTAACGGTAGCCGAGAGAGTTTCAGTCCATGATTTATAATTTACTAAAAATTCTTGCAACCCATTAATATTTTCTTGCTTAGCCATACTCCTTAATAGTACTCGGATATCATTCATCAACCTATGATGTTCAGCAATAATAACTTGGAGCATAGACACTTGTTCTTGCAAGGACAATTTGGTTTCCATCAATGTTTCTTGACTTCCTTGTAATTTCTTTTGTGACTCTTTGATAGCCTCTGAAATAAGTTTTTCAGTCTGTGCAAGCCATGTTAAGTCTATAACTGCATCCTGACCATTAGGCAATAATTCAGCTAAACCCTCTTCTAAAGAAGAAAGTGCAGAACTCATGCTTTCAGCTATCACGCAACTTTCTTCCCATCTTTTAAGAAGTTTAGCAAAATTAGTATCATTAGCTACGCTTTCCTGTGTATGTGTTCGAAGAGCTTCATAATGGAAAATGGTACTACATGCAAGAGAAACTGCAGCTGACAAATTGGCTTGCCTAACCAGTTTTTCACTTGAAGTAACAACTGCACTATCAAAAGCTGTCATAACTTCAGATAAAGCAGGGTTTGCACCAGCTGCCCATTTTAAACGCTGAACAGCGCTTGATACTAAAGCTTGTTGCTGATCTCTTGCATCTGTGACTCGAATTTGAAGAGCATTTAGTGCTGCTGCACTTTTACGAAGTTCAAGCATAAAAGAAGGTCGGTTCATTAAATTCATAAAATTCATGTTAGGGCCAGCCATCAAATGATCTTCGTTCAACCAGCAATGTGCAGTTAACTGTAACTGTAATCTTTGAACCGTAGCTCTTGTCAAGTCCAAAGCTTGTTGAGCTAATTGTGAAATTTGATTTCTCCTCCAAGTATTTTCTAAGGTTCCGCATAGTGCACTAGCTTGGGCTAAGCTAGATCCTGATATTTCACGAGATTTGGCTATATCATCTACAGCTTTTCTGCATAATTCTTCTAACGAAACTTTACTTTCAGCACCAATATCACGCTGTTCAACTTCTATTGCAACGTTTAATGAATTTTTTTCTAATAACAAACAAAGAACTATAGCTAAGCTTTGCGAACCAAGACCAATAACTTGCCTAGAAACAAAATCTGCACTGAAAGAACGAATAGGTTCATTCAAATGTTCATCATCATAAAATGCTCCATCTTCATTATTTTCAGCTCTAAAAGCCGTCCCTAATAGCTGACACATTTTAAAGAATTTTTGAATAGCACTTATTCGTTTTATGAAGAAAATATCTTCAAGAATTTGACGAGGTGATTCTTTAAATATTGAGGATAAAGTTTCTCTGGCTTCACGAACTTGGTCAATCTTTTTCCAACTAATTGGTATATCAAAAGAGCTAAGTGTATTAATTAAGTTTTTACTTTCAACTTGAATTTTTTCAAAAAGACCATTAAAACCCATTAGTAACATTTGACCTGGAGACAAATTTTCATCTCGATTAATTTCTGAGAGATCATCTGAGTGGGATATAAGTGCTTCAAATCTATTTCTGAGATCATTAACAGTATTTTGAACTAAAGAATGAGGACTGCTCATCTCCATAATTGTAAATCTTAAGTGAAGTTCTAACTGTTCTAAAATATCACTTAATGAAAAATCAGTCTTTAATATTATTTCGTTAAACTCTTTAATCATTTTCATGACGCTAGGTTCTTCAATAATAACAGCCTTTGTTGATTCAGGCAATATAATTGTGTGAAAATTATAATTCAGTTCTTGCAAGCCTTTATGTATCGAATCTGCAGCTTTCAAACATTTCATAGCTAATGATATTTTTGGATTGCTGTTTTGATTTTCTGGTATTAACGATACAAGTTCAGATATTAAAGATGACATAAGTCTTATTTCGTCAAGGAACCAATCACCATCTCTTGATGTTAAATTTACTAAACAATCACCTGCGCATTTGGCTGCACCTTCCATCATTAAGTACCTAAAGAAATTTTATATGTAGTAAAAATAATTAAAGATAAAATTATTTAATAAAAAAATAATATTACTTTTTGTTAAGTGCACATAATGTTGTAATAATAACACATTCAAGAGCTTCTTCAGCATTTTCTTCTCTTTTTAAGAAAATATTTATTTGTAATTTAGAGTCTTCGTAAGCTTTCTTAAATCTACCTGATGATTCCTGTAATCCTTTACTAACCATTCGATCGTAAGCTTTCGTAAACTTTTCATTAGCTGTAGCCAAAGTTCCTTGAACTTGATAAGAGAAAGACACAACCTTCTGAACTATTGGATTACTGATAGTTACAGGCTCGATGTGAGATTTAAATTGTTCTAATACATCAGTACAAGCATCTACAGAACCAGATTTTAACAGTGCTTTGGCCCAGTTATGATATAAAATTGTTCTATGTTTGGCCAAAGTACTTAAAGGATAAAGATTACAGACAGCAGAATATTGCCTTAGTAAATCAAGGCAGCTTCTTATTAAAACTGACTGTTGTACAGCTAGCTGCGTTAATTCATTTTCTGATTGTTCACACTGAATAATCATTTGATTTTGACCGGCATTTTGTAAGAATTCCTTTACTAAATCAAAAACTAAATGATCTTCTTGGATTGTTGAACTATTTAATTCCGAAAGCCATCGATTAAGTTGAGGTCCTCGAATAGCGGTTAATGCAATCTGAAAATCATAAAAAAATTTAATAAATTAAATATTTTTTTTGTTGAGAAAGTAAAGTATTATTTTACATTGTGAGTATTAATTTGTTTTTCGCATTCTTCAATCTTTTCTGTAATCTCTATTTTTGCTTTATCTCTTACTTCTTTGGCTTGCTTAAATGTATTATATCTTAATGATAAAGAATAAAGCATGTGATTTCTTCCCATAGCCTGAGCTTCTTTAACTAAAGCTAACTGGCGATGCCTGTCTTGTAAAGAATCTTGAATTTGTCTACTATTTTCAAAAGAATTAATCCACTGATTAAGCAATTGTATCAACAAGGGAAAACTTTTGCCTAATTCTTCTTTATTAGATAACCATTCAGGTCTCATTTCTGCTACTTTAACAGCAAACATTGCATTTGTTAATTCGAGTTCTAAATTTTTTCTATTAGCTCCTTGACAACGAGCTCTTGCTTGACATGCCCCATAACTTGTGATTCCGTTATCAGCACCTGCTCTCCAATCAACTAATGGCTCATAAATAAAAGCTTCTAAGAGAGTTAAAAGTGTTTCACGTCCTCGACGCATCACTCTAAGAGTATGCTCACATGCTAAACGGTATATTCCCTGAAAAATTTTAATTTAAATATATATTATCATAATTATAAGAAAATCTTTCAAATATTTTACAAATTTTCTTTTTTTTGGTGGTCAGTTGTCGCGCAAAACAGAACAATCATGTAACTCTAAGATTTATAACGTAACTCAATCAATTAAAAATTTAGCCATTGCCACCCAGCTTGGTAATTTAAAATATTTATTAATTCATTAATCCCTTAGTGCGGTTTGACGAGTATACTCGTCCTAAATGTATGGGATTCCTATACTAATTCTGCACTAAGGGGTTAAGAAACCTAATGCAGTTCATTTAACATATATTTATTTATTTGTTTTATTCAATAAAAAATTAATTATTTAATATTATTTCAATAAAAAATTAATTATTTAATATTATTTTTTATTTAATGTTTCAATTAAAATCACGGGAAGTTCGGTGAAATTAAATGAATTAATTTATCTATAACCGGTCAAGTGTATAACTTTATTTAAGGACTTTTATTTAAAATGAAAATGAATGATGAGAAAAGGAATTTACAGTTTAAAGAAGTGCATTTATTTAATTTAAATTCCCAAATATTCCAATATTTTCCTCAAAACGACTAACTACAAATGTTAACTTTGATCTTACATACCTCAACACCAGTGACTCCCAAAGCTGTTTTGATATTTGGTGTCATTCTAAATGGAACTTTTTCAGGAACTCTCAAAGTTTTACCTTTTTCAAAGCAAACATTATAATCAATATGAACAACTTCTCCAGTATTCAAATCTACTAAAACATTATCTAAATGTCTATCTCCCAAACCAATGATGTATCCAATAATTGACATTACAGCAACTGAATAAGAATAATTTTTTGTTGCTTGCCACCAACTACCAGCATTTATACTGTTGCACCAAATTTCTTTACTTAATAAATCTCTTGGAGTTTCAGCCATAAGTTCAGCTAAAACCTGTTTAAGTATTTGTAATGGCCATTCTTTTCTGTTCTCAGTATTTAATCCTCGTTCTTTTAGTAATGGTGTTAGTTTATTGTAAAAAAGCTCAGAGGGTCTAAGAACTGTGGAATTACTATTTTTATTGTTCATTGCACTTTCTCTCTGTTGCCATCTTTTATACAAAGCAAAAAGTGGAGTTACTCCATCAACCCACTGAATCAATCCAGATCTTGGTCCAAGTGGTATAACTGAATAATGTCTAGCTCTATAAAGTTTTTTAGAATCATCATCACAGTTTTTTGACATCATTGTATTACAAATTCCGAGAAATTGCATTATTCTTTCATCTAAATGTAAATCTTCTAAGCCTTTAAATAAGTAAGTGTATACATGTCCATCAGAACCTCGAAACATAAGTTTTTTTGGTTTTGTTTTTGTAGGTAAAATCTGTACAGTATTTTCAACAGCTTTTATGGTAATCATTTGATTACCAAGTGCAGTAGTGATTCCAGGCATAGTGATTGATGTGTTACATAATTTTGCTAAGGTTGGACTGATGTCCGACATTAACAAAGAATAAGCTCCTCGTTTATTAATTTTTTGTGCAAGTTTAGTTTCTAATTGTTTTAATATTAAAGATTTTTGTTTCGCTGTATTTTTAGGATTTCCTAATTTTTCAATTATTTTATCTATGTAAGGACCAAATTTAGTTTTAAAGTATATTTCATGCGGAGTTTCTGCAGGTACTGATGTCATACTAACTAGATTTTCTAAAATGAAAATTATTGGTTTCATAATAATATTGTGTTTTTCAGATATTAAATGTTCTTTTTCTTCAATTGAAAGCCAAGAGTTATCTTGTACTTTCTGTACTTCAACTTCTAGTTGTTCAAATCTTTTATTAAATTCTGATTGATGTTGGCAAAGGGTAGCTAACCATAGTTCATCCCATAACAAAGTTATTCTTCTCAGTTCTTTAACTAAAATTTTGACCTAAAATAATAAAAAATTAATCATTAATAATTTCCTAAATTTTCATGTTTTTAAACCAAATTAATCATCTTACCTGATCAACTGAATCAGGTATTCCGTTGGACAAACAAATTGTGAGTTGATTAAAACAAGCTTCCATAAAATCTTGATTGGTATCCTGTTCAGTACAAACATGATTGTGAGGCTCAGAAAAATAAATAAAATCTGAAGGCGAATCTTCACTATGTTTGTGAAAAGCTCCAGTTTCTATTCCGATTCTTTTTTCGGATACGGCACCTACAACCGCTGGAAAAGTTATCAAGTGTGGAGAGCTTTCAGCGATTCGACACAATAACTCTGATACTCTTGTTCTAACATAACTTTCAGGATGACTTAATCGAGAGAATAATTGAGGAATTATTTCTTTCCAAGGTCCTGTTGGTGTACTTGAAAGTCCTGATTCTAAAGCACTCTGAAGTTCAGATGCATGTTTTACAACAAGTCTCAACAATCTTAAGGTTGCTGTGATTGTTTCACAATCATTTGTATCTTTTGCTAATAGTAAATACTTGAAGTACGCATTAGCCGATAGTTCATAATATGAATAAACTCGAGTTTGAGCTTGTCTCCAAATTTCTATTAACATTTCAATTTTTTCATCATTAATTTTTTCTAAAATAGGTATGCTTTGTAGTTGACTTTCAATATTTTCAGAAGTACTTATATCATTTGTGTCTATGTCCCCTTCATCTTCAAGTATGGTACGATTTTTCTGACCAAGTATTGTTAAAATTGCATCAAGGTCAGCTTTGTTAATATTTGGCAAAAGTTCTTGAATACTAGCTCGATCACCTTCAGTCAGAAGTCCATTATTTGAACTATCGACCATTTTTCTACCCCACTTATAGCACCAAGCTGCAAAATGAGACCATGCTGTTGGGAGTTCAGGGCACTGATTAACTCCTAATTGCATGAGTTTACCAATCATAATATCACATGCTGGAATCAATTCCGTTGTTTTACCAAATAATTTTTCCATTAATCCATCATTATGTAAAGTTTCAAACTGTAAAAGTTCATTTAATTCCGGGATATTTGAAAGTTTAATGTCATGTTGTATCCATTTTCCTAAACAAAATAATTTAAAGCCATTAATAATAATATTAATAAGATAATAATTTTAATAAATTTACCTAGGGTCAAAAGTACTCTGGTTCCTAACTCTCTCATATCTGGCAATGATTCCTCTCCATTGTCAATTATGCTTTTGGAAATCCCAAGTGCTGTAATACTGCACATTCTTAAGGCATTATCACTTTCATCTAAACTATACAATAATTTTGAAGATTCTCTAAATGCTTTTACATTATCTAATGACCACTCAATACTTTTAGTTCCGTTTAATAAAATTTCACTAACAATATTATTAAATTCTGTACTTTTTGTTAATAATTCCTGATGTGATGTAAAATATTTTTCAATCAATCTTCTGGATAAACCATAATTACCTTCTTTCCTTGCTGTTCTTGCACAATGCAATCTTAAGCTTTGAACTTCATTAACTTTGACACTATTGCAGTAATTTTCAAAATAGTCGGACCACCATAAAATCTGAGTTAACATGCTTGAATTCAATTGTTTAAGTTTTTCTATATCAAATAGATTAAACATATTACTAGTATTTGTTCCGTTGGTAATAAAATTTTTCAGTCCATTGACACAAAATTGCAGTAAAACAGCTTCTTCCAAATTTTCAGAAGGTGAATTTCTTAATCCTTCTTCAATAGTTTTTGCTGTAATTTTTTGACACTGCGATATATCGCTTAATAAAGATTCCTTTGTATCTTCAGAAGTTTGAATTTTAAGGGCAATATTAATAAGCGTATTTGAACATTCTAATATTATTTTGCCGCTACTCCAATTAGTTTTTGCTTCTCGATCTAATAAACTCCAATTTGAAAGTTCTTCTAAAGCAAGAGTTTCACTAGCTTCAAATTTTTTAAGACAAAGTGCTTGTTGAGAAGTTATATTTTCAACTGCTTGTTTTTTAAAGCAAGGATGATTTTCTAGAATTTCAGCTTCTTGAATTTTCCATTTTTTTAACTGTTCCCAATCTGATACTGATTTTAAACATTTTGATAAATTCTCCATACAAAAAGAAGCAACTTCATAGTCTCCTTCATTTTTATCAACTTTCTGTTCTTGACTTGAAAAAATATGTTCTTTAAGTATGTGATGATAATTTTCAGCTGCCAATTCATATTTTCCAGCTGCTTCTTCCATTGCCGCCTTTAACCATAAAAATTTACGATCTTTTTCTTTTGTATAAATATAAAGACCTTGTAATGCTTCAGCTTCACCCAACATGACCATTGCCTTTGCAGTACAAAGTGTGGCTCTTTCAAACTCTGTACTTTGAGTATTATTTTGTGTACTCAAATCTTCTAATAACCTTTGACCATTTCTTAAAGCATTTGTTGCTAAACCAGCATGTAAAGATACAACGCATAAAGCTAATCGGATTCGATTTAACCACTCTTTACAAGTTGAACGATTTGTATGGAAAAAAGTTCGTACAGGTTTAGAAAGTGGTGGTAATGCTACTGCACAACCATCTGTAGCATTATATATAACACGTTCAAGATGTTCTAAAAACTCAATAAAAAGTCTTACACGCGTATGCTCAAATAATAAATTATCTAAGCCCAATTTTTCTTTTTTTTGTGCTTCTAAAGAATAAGATATTTCACGAGCTAAAGTTTTTAAGGCACCTTCAATAGTAGTAAATGTTTCCTGAGGTTTTCCTAATGGAGTGCGTAATTTATTTAAAATGCAATGCTGTGCAGCTTCAAAACCACCCCAGAAAAAAAGCAAAGTACGATTAGTTAAGGCTAATTCAGATATCTTAGCCATAGTTTCATTATCTGAACTGAAATTAAAAATTTTTTATTTAATACAATTTTTAAAATTTTTAAGTTTTGATATCAAACTTACATTGCAGGCCAACATAAAGTAAAAATTTCTAATAATCTGTCAGCATCAAAATAATTTTCTTGTAAAAGAAATGCCATGTAAGTCTTAAAATATTGAGCTTGCATTTCTCCATTATTGTTTCTCATATAAAGTCTTTGAGAAAAAATTAATGATTCTAATGAGTAAGTATGGATATTTTTAAATTTCTGCAAAAAATCAAATTAAAAAATTATGTAAAACAACAGTGAACAAAGAAATTTATTTTAAACAATTTTTTTACCTTTGTTTCTAAAATAAAACCAGCTTTATTAATTTTAGAAAGTACAATGCTTAGAGGCAAGTACGTTAACAAATGAGTGTACTTTTCTCTAACGATTTCATTAAATGAAGTTAAATGTAAAATAACGAGATCGACGATATCAGAATAAACTTCAACCGGCCAAGTAACTTGATTTACTTTTAGTAAATTTTCTAAGTTAATGCAAACCAAAATTGAAATTTCGTGATTTGTGTTTGCTCCACAAATTCTAAGACTTAAAATTAAATTTTTATACTCTTTTGTTTTGCAAAGTATTTCATTGTATTTTTCTCCTTGCGAATGAATTTCTTGAGTCCAATTAAGTATTAATTTTAATGTTTGAACATGTGCTTTTTTATTTTGCAAAATTTTAGCTACTAATCCTAAAATTATTGATAAATGACCACTTGTTGGTGATACTGTGGGTACTTCAAGATTTCCAGTAAAAATGTCTAACTGTCGGCATGCAAGAGACCCAGTTATTAAACTAGAACTTGAAACGAAATGATTGTACCTGAAAATTAATAAATTGAATATTTTCACTTAAAGTCCAATTAATAATTGTATTTCATTTTTATGTTAAGGGTTAGATATCTAGCCCGTTATTTTTTTTAAGAATAAAGAAGACACAATCATTTTTAATTTTGAAATAATACCTTGAACAATGGATGTACAATAAAAATAAAATATGGTATTGCAAGATTTGACTCTGCTTTGATAAGTACAAATCATAAGGCTTTAATTTAACTGCAAGAAGTTCTAAAATACTTGGCTTTAAAGCCCACATACCAATAATCGAATTACTTGCATTTGCTAAAAAATTATTTGAAATTATAATAAATAATTTAAATAAACATTTTAATTTCTTTTACCTATATCTGATAGAGCTCTAAGTAAAAATAAAATAACTATTTCGGCATGTTCTTTATGATATTCACTGTTATTTAATGGATTTTCTTGAATTAAAGGTTCAATTTTTGGCATTATTGTTTTATAAGCATTTTCAAGATCTCCAATAATATAACGGTAAGCTTCTTGCAATAAAGGAATATTTTTAAGACTTAACAAACTGTAATAAATTTCAAGAACTGAATTTTGAATTGCCACTGAATTTCTGAATCTTAATTTGATCATAACGGAATCTTTTCCTAATAAAGTATGTACTAACTCAAGGGGTAAATTAGCGGATACCTGAAAATAATCCGATGTTTAATTATAAATAATAAAATATTTTTTACTTTTTACTTTTAATCAAATTAAAGTACCTCTCTGATAACTTTTGAAATAGTATTTAACATTGAAACAACTGTATCATCCCAAAACATAATTGCTTTTGATAACTGAAGATTGATAAATTTATATAAAAGATCGTGACTTTTTGTGACTTTGCTCTGCAGATGTCCAAGAAGAATAAAAGTACATTCGTTAGCAACTATTATCAATTCTTCTTTTTCTTCTGATAAATTTAAACATTTTTTATTTTTCATATTAATAGAATTTAAAAAATCTAATAAAGACTCTTTTTTTTCCTTTGAAAAATTTGAGATTATCAATTCTTCATTGATATTACTGTTGTTTGTATCCCTACAATTATTTGACGAGTTTATTGATTTTATTAATTGCTCAAGATTATCTTGATTTGAATCATCATTATTAATACATTCAAGTAACGAATCCTTAGTTTTTTGAGACAAACTCATACTTTCCATTAGCTTGATAACGTCTGTGATATTCTTCTACAATTATAATTTGATGTAAATATAATTTTTTTTATTCATTTATTAATAAAAAAATAACTTACCTGTTCTGAAATACAATCATGATTACTAAAATTATCATCTTCTTTTAATTCGATAGCTTTAACTGAAGTTTTAAGCATTTTTGTTAAACAGTCCATTAAAAATGTCCATTGAACACTCCGGGTAATATTAGGGCTTAAGTATTCCGATATACATTTCATAACTGTATTAAAAACTGAAATAAGTGATGTAATTCTTAAAATGCATTCTTGAGGACTACTAATTCCATCTTCATCTTTTGGTGAACTTCTTCCTGAATTTGGATGTGCAAGTTCTTCGTCATAACTTTCCATATCTTCCAAAAATTGACCCAATAACGTAAGAGTGAATTGAAGATCCGCAACCCAAAAATCTCGAAGTTTTTGTAAACTGCGACTAACATAATGTATAATAGATTTTTGTTGAGTTGAGTCTATATGCCAGCCAACTAGAATATCAACAGTATCTCGAAAATGATCTGTAAAACTATGTGGATAAGCCTCAATTACTAAAAGAATAGCATCTACTGTCACAATGAGTAATTCAGGTGTAAGAACGTTATCAAGAACAGTTTGCAGTTCAGATATTATTGCCTAAATAAATAAATATTTTGTAATAAAAAATTTGAACTATACTTTTAATTGTGAATTCAAGTAATATAAATACCGATGAAAACTCTTTTAGTTTAGGTGTTTCAGCATCTAATTTTAATGTTTCTCCAAATGATTTAATAAGTAAACATTTAATATCATCGCTATGTTCATGAGTGTATTTATTAAATAACCACTCCATAAATCTAAAATTGACAAATTATTTAATAAAGTCTAATTATATATCCTTAAATAATATGTTAAATATTTATTACCTCTTGAAATCCTGATCGATAACATATCCAACTCGTCCAAGACACTTAGTAACTTGCTGTTTGGCTTCTAAATTAGGTCCAGCATATAAAGCATCCAATAAATTATCACATATTATTTCTAAGTTTCTTTTAATGTATCTTTGATTTTCCGGAGCATTAATACCCTCGTAAAGTTGTTTACAGATTCCTATAAAACTATCGTAATCATCTTCACGATACAATCTTCTTAAAAACTTAGATATTCGAGAATCTTCATTTATTCTTTTACTATCGTCATAATATTTATTTTCATTATTTTTCAGCGATTCTTGAAATTTTGACTTTGATGATGATTGGGAATAGCTACTTTCTGTATTAGATTCTCCTCTGTCAACAGTTTTTTTAAATGCTCGACCTCTTGTACCACTACCTCTCCCACGGTCACCACAAATACCTCCACGAGCCATTCGAAATTCATTTCTTGATTCACCACTAGATCTTGAAATAAATCCTTTAAATCTAGAAAAACTATGATCAAAATAATTAGAATTTCTAGGACAAATAAAAAGAGTTGTTCTGGAACTCTGATCTTCTTTATTATTATCTTCTTTGTCCGATATTACTTCTTCATTTAATTCAATACTCTTATTTGTACCTCTTAACTTAGTAACAATGTTAACACTACTACTACAACTACTCATCACATTACTAGACTAGTGGATGACATGATCCACATCACCGCAACAAAGTCGCATTAAATTTGATTCCTGCAAAAATTATATTTAAAAAAATAAAATTGAATTACATAATCTAAAAAAAAGCACTATTGTTTATACATTTAAGTAAAAATTTAGGACACACAGTGTGTTCTAGTTATAGAAACTCTAAAGATATACTCTTATTGTTTGGTCACCTTATTTAAAAAAATTAGTTTATAGCTAAATTTAATTGAATATATTTTTTTTAAATTACTAGAGAATTATTTTAGATAATTTAAAAATATCTTGCTTTTATTTAAACCTCTATTTATATTATTATAGCACATTGAACTGTATATGTAAGTATATATAAATATTATATACTTGATGTATAAAGTAGACTTAAAGAAATCTAAATTAATATTAAACAAAAATTAATTTATCATAAAAATAGCTAATTAGGAACTATACTTTTTATTGTTTCTTGTTTTTTTTAAACAATATTGAAACAAAAAGTGCATATTTTATAATATATTAATAAAAATATATATGTAATAAAATATTTTGGAGTCTTACATAAATGAATAATTATTGTTTTATTGGATCATAATAATATATAAAAAATTTAAGAATTATTGAGATTATAATTATTATTCTTATTATTATTCAATACATGCATGAAATAATTACTTATTTAATTTTTTTTTTAAACTGGGTGATACCCAACAATACACACACATTTAATGTTTACCTCTCTCAATAAAACACTATGAGCTTTCTCCTCTTTTTTTAACCACAAAAAAATATTGTTAAGAATACTTCAAAAATTCAATTTAAATCTTAAGAATAACTTTTAAAAAGATGATTTTTTAACTAAAATTTTTATGTGAGAAATTTTTAAGAAAATTTAAACGTCTTTGTATGTATTATAAAATAAAATATTCTAATATATTATAATATTATAATTTATACCTCTTGTTCAACACGCAAACGTTGTCAGTTTCGCCATGATGATTATTACTCCCCTCTATTCCCTCTCTCTCTCTCTCTCTCTTCTCGTTTGAAGTTTTTTTTATTCATTTCCCGCCATTAGTTTTGAACCGCGACTTTCAAAATATAATATATGATGCTACTAATTATCCAATACGATGACTCATTATAAAACTCATTATCATTACTCAATACAAAAAGATTCTTTTGTCTTTGATTTTAATTAAAAATTATCGAAAAATAACGAAAGATCTAATAGGTATTCAAATTTCTTGAAATCTCAAAAATTATCTAAAAACACTAAAAATTTGAATATTATGCAAAAAAATATTTATTTTTGAAGTAATTATTGATTTTTTTTCTTATGAACTGAAACTGCAAAATAATTATATTTTTTATTAAAATTAATTTTGTTTAAGGTCATTTACTATTTTTTTTAGACGCGTCTATTGAATCGAATTTAACCGCAGCTAAATCCAGGCTTAAAAACCCAAAAAATAATATATCAAGTTCAAAAATTGTAAAGTTTATTTTGAGAAATGTGAAAAATGTTTTTTCTCTATACAATGGGCACTGATACTGTATGTTTCAGATCAACTAGTTTCTGATAACCTGAGTGTTGTAACCAATCATGTTTATAACTAGATGAATTGTCTCTCTCTCTTACTCATTATTTTACTAGCTTATGATTGGCTTTCATACGAGGAATTAGTTGCTCTGAAACTCAGGCCTCTCAAAATTGGAATGTTCCTAGTCATTTTGCCCACTAAAACAGGAAAATATTCTATTGTGTAATAAATGATAAATAAATTAACAATTTCAAATTTATTATTTAACTTAATTTATTTATTACCAAATTGTTTAAATATCATTAATGAAATAAAAAATACGCTGCCAAGTAATTGGCACTATGGTTCCTCATTAGCAATAACAAAATGTTCTTAACGGTCTATTTTACCTAACAAAGTATAATGTCATAAGAAAAACTAAGAATGATCTTTGAATGATCTTTCCCTTGATACTGTTAGTTTAACATCTCATGGAAAAAATTAGGTTTTTTCACAAAAAAAAGAAGATTTTTCTATACTAGTATATAATCTTCTTTTATGATAATTATGTCTGCTAGGCAGTTTTTGGTGTAGCTGGTGTAGTTATATCTTGAAGACATAATTACACCAGCTATAGGATTAAAGAAAAAATTTTTGATATGTTTAATTGAGGAATAAAAATGATACCTAGTAAAAACGTTAATTCTAGATATTAATAATTTCATAGAAATAAATTAAGTGCTACGTCCAAAAAGAAAAAAATTTAGAGTGTTTTTAAAATTTTTTTATGTAAAAAATTTTGAAAAAAAAAATTTCGAAAAATTACGTATCAGATAGAGAAATCCTTTACAAACGATAATTCTAGATATTCATACTTTCATAGAAAGAAATTAAGTACTAGTAAGTCCTTAAAAAAAAAAAAATTGTTTGAAAAATTAGGTATCGGATTGGAGATAACGAGTAAAAACGATAATTCTAGATATTAGTACTTTCATGGAAAAAAATGAGGTACTACGTCCGAAAAAAAAAAACATAATGGTATTTTTTTAATTATTTTATGTAAAAAATTTAAAAAAAAAAATTTTTGAAAAATTACGTATAAGATGGAGAAATCCTTTACAAACGATAATTCTAGATATTCGTACTTTCAAAGGAAGAAATTAAGTACTGCGTCCTAAAATAAAAAAAAAATTGGCGTTTTTTGTATTTTTTGGTGACAAAAATTTTAAGAAAAAAATTTTGAAAAAATTACGTATCAGATCCAAAAAATTACTATAAACGATATTTCTAAAACTAGTACTTCCACAGAAATAAATTAAGTACTGCGTCCATAAAGAAAAAAAAAATTGGTATTTTTTGTATTTTTTGGTGAAAAAAATTTTGAGAAAAAAATTTTCAAAAAATTAATTATCAGATTCGAGATATCGAGTAAAAACGATACTTCTAGATATCAGTACTTTCATGGAAAAAAATGAGGTCCAAAAAGAAAAAAAATTATGGTATTTTTTTAATTATTTAATTAATATTTTATGTAAAAGATTTTGAAAAAAAAAATTTCGAAAAATTACGTGTATCAGATGGAAAAATCCTTTACAAAAGATAATTCTAGATACTCGTACTTTCATAGGAAAAAATTAAGTATTACGTCTTAAAATAAAAAAAATTTTTGCATTTTTTGTATTTTTTGGCGACAAAAATTTTGAAAAAAAAAATTTTGAAAAAATTAAGTATTAGGCCCAAAAAATTACTATAAATGATATTTATAAAACTAGTACTTCAACAGAAATAAATGAAGTACTGCATCCATAAAGAAAAAAAAAATTGGTATTTTTTGTATTTTTTTGTGAACAAAATTTTGAGAAAAAAATTTTCAAAAAATTAGTTATCAGATTCGAGATATCGAGTAAAAATCGTACTTTCAAATATAAGTACTTTCATGGAAATAAATGAGGTATTACATCCAAATTAAAAAAAAAAAAAAGTACCTCGAGCTTTTTTGGTGAAAAAAATTTTTTAAATAAAATACCCACCAGGTATTTAGTTAATAAAAAAAAAAAAAAAAAAATGTAGTCAATCCAACCAGTATTTTTTGAGCAATCGTGGTCACCGATTTCAAAAAATGGTTTCGAGATAAACGCGTTTAAAGTTTTTTTTTCCCATTAACAAACCTGGTTTCCTGCTTACAAAAACCATAATATCTTTTAAATGGTTATGAATATTTATTCAAAAATTTTTTCTCATATTCTTGATATATTTTTACACGCAAAAAAAAAAAAAAAAAAATGAAAAATTTTTTAAAATTTTTCAGAGGTACGCCTTAATGATGAAAAACATATGGCTATATATACTTAATATATTTATAAAGATTTTTTCAAAGATTTTTTTAAAAAATAAAAAATAATTAGTCTCATGTCGGCAGCACCCAGTGTCGCATAGCTCAAAAAACAAGTATTTTTATGTAAGTTTAACACATTGTTAATATAAAATTTTTTTTAATTCACTAGTAATTAAGAAAAAATTATATAATTTTTGTATTCAGATCACCTGAAGAAGCCAACGGATTTGTTGGTGAAATATTGTGAAATAAAAAAATTGTTATACACATAAAAATAATTTGTATTGTTTTATTTATTTTAAAAAATTTGAAACAATAAAAAATTAAGTTCAGCTCCAATTCTGGTTAATAAAATATTATTTTTACTTTTTTAATTCCATAATGGTTGTGAAATTTCACCGGTTACACACACACACACACACACACAGAGTTTTTTTAAAAACCGGTTTTTTAGCTTCCTGGGGTCTCAAAATGTGCTTATATGCCAAAAAATCAAAATTTGACCCATCACAATGGTTCCTCTATGAGGAACCAAAAAATTAATTAATTTAATGCTCTGATAACAGAACAAAAAACTAGGCATGAAATGACCTTTTTTGAGTAAAATATATTTGAAAAAAGGTATTTTTATTTAATCATTTACGTTTTGGTTCTTAGATCAGAATTTTTTCAAAATCTACAAAAAAAGTTTTCATAAATAAAATATATGCTTTATGACCGTTGCTGTGAATTATTTAAATTTTGGTCATTTTCAGACCCTAAGATTACCAATTTTAGTTTTATTCATAAAATCGATGAAAAAACGATTTGAAAAAATTCAAATCATATGATCGATCGCAAATTTCTCTGGCAACGTGATGGTCTAAACTGTTTTTCAAAATACGTGGAAACCCGAAATGCTGGAAAATGTAACCCTGACTCTACAGACCATATTATAGCTCCGGTGGTTTAATTCTACTCCAAACGACTTTAGATTTAGGTAATCTTTTGCATATACTTTTCTCATAGAATGCATATTTTTAAACCTAAATTCATTAATGGAATAATTTATAATGCACATTAATATATATAATTCTTTACTATAGAAATTCACTCATGATATATACTCAAACAATGTCCAATTTATTTATTATTATAATATAAACCGCAGTATAAACTCATTTTTAATTTGTAAAAAAACATATATATAGAAATTTAATCTAGTTTGTTGCTTCAATAATATTGCCCTTTGATAAAGAAAAAAACATCCATAAAATCATCTCAAAATATTTAATATTATACCCAATGCGATTACAGGAACTCGGCACTACGTTCCTCGTACCATAAACCTCCCCATTTGGCAAAATAAACATTTCTACGTCCCGCGGGACCGCGTTTAAGAATTTAAAAATTTATTTTCAGACATGCCATGCACACTTTCTGCAAATGAAAAGCAAGAACGAAAAACCGAGCGGACAATTGCAATATAAATATTTTATTTATTTCGTAAACAATAATAAATGTTCATATTAAAAATTCAATGCATATTAAAAAACGCTGCTAAATTATTGGCACTACAGTTCCTCAAACGATGACAAATATTTATATGAGTTGCAAATTTTTATCAATTATGTATCGTATCCTGAGAAATAAAGTGAAAAAAAAAGAATGGAGTTTTTTTTATTTTTTGACGGGATAGGTAATATTCCTTAATAACCTCAGGATACGTAACAACTGGAAATAAAGAAAAAAAAAATTTTTTTTTATGGTATCAGATTCGAGCTATCGACTAAAAACGATGTTTCTAAAATTAATACTAACATAAAAAAAAAATTTTTATGTTTTTTGTATTTTTTAAAGGCAAAAATTTTGAGAAACAAATTTTAAAAATATTAAGCATTAGATCCGAGAAATCTAGTAAAAACAATATTTTTATATGGGTAATTAATCGTATAGTATCTAACATAGAAGGTGCCTCGAAGTCTGGGATCTTAAGAAAACCGATACTAGGGCTGGGTTTAGAATGTGAAAATATGATACCATGCCGATTTTTAAGGTTCTTGGTTCAAAGGTTTCAAAATGGCAGCTGTTTTTTGATTTTCTTTGGTTCAAATTTGCTGTAAAAATCTGAAAAAATTTTTAGATTTTAATTTTTCACCATTCTACATACTGCTATAAAATAATTTTCAACCATAGGTGGTATGTAAAATTTCCCGATGAATCCGAATCTGCCATCAGTTTTTCGGAAAAACTAAAAGAAACTTTCAAATTTGAATTTCTCAAAAACTTCAAAACCTCTATCCTTCCTTTTTCCGGATTTTCCTGTTATCTAATGAAAATTCTGACTCGATTTATGGATTCCTCGGAAAATTTTACTACAGGCCCTCTTTTTTGAGAAATATTGAACATTTCTGTAATGCTATAGAAATAAAAAAAATGAAAATTTGCTATTTTGTTAATATTTTTTTCAATTTTTATCAATTTTATCAATTTTATGAATTATTATTGTTTTTATTTATACGGTATTACAGAAAGGTTCAAAATTTCTCAAATATTTTTTGACATTTGATTCAGATGTGACTTGAAAATTATTATTTTTCAAAAAAATCATAGCTTAGTTTTTAAGCAGTTTTTCTTTAAGCTATTAGTAACTCTTGCCTGTTTCAATATAGGTAAATTGAATTTCTTTACAATAGTATGAGCTTCTATGTGCTATTGCGAAATACGTTTTCTCTCGCAAAGAAAATAGTGATTCTTAACCAAGGGCATAATAACAAAAAATAAGAATGCAACAGGTAATTTACAATCTGGGGATTCATTTATTTTTATTCTGTGTACAAACCTCTGTTTTTTATCATTGTTACTTCAACTTGAGCCTAATAACTAATTATAAATTTTATGAGTAATAAATATATGCTAAAATTACAAATAAAAGCAATAAAACTATGAATTTGATAAATGATATTGCGGTACATATAATATAATCACAATAAGTTTTCTGTGTATGTTATTCGCCATTTTTTAACAGGAAAGAAAATTTAATCAATGGTTGCGAAACATTTTATATGGTTGCATAATTCCATATAAATATAAGTAAAATATCCTACTTTCTGCTTACTTTAAAAAACATTAATTGATTTCGCAAAAATTAAAAAAGGATCGACCACCCTGTGGAATGTGAACCCTACAATTTCACATTTTTCTTTTTAAACATGTGTCCGTACATAAATACACAAGTGTACCTAATTTTGTACAAAAAAAATTATGCCGCCAAGCGCCGCCGGTAAATAAAGACCATTGTGCAAGTTTAACACACAGTAGTTCTAACCTTAAAATGAATTTCATGTTTTTAAATTTAATTTTTATTTTTTTTAATCGTTTATTAATTTTTCATGAATAATTATTGCAAAAATAACAAATTTATATTTTTATTATTATTTTTATTCTTTTTTACTTAACATTTATTTTTTATAATTCAGATTTTACTGTGTTTGATTTCTTTGAAGATTTTAGTTTCTCAATTTATATATACACAAACAAAATTATAAAATTTATTTCAATAATAAATTATTTTAATTAAAGAAATAATAGTCAACACAACATTAAAAGCAATGGATAATGTTGAAAATATTGTATTAGATTTATTAAAAAGTAATGAATTTATAGAGCTTCACAATAAATTAAGAAATAATAAACAAATAATAAAAAAAAGTTCTGAAGAATCACTTAAAATGTTAATAAAAGGTAGAACATTGTTAACACAACACAAATTAGATAAACATCAAGAAATTTGGGAATGTTACACAAGAAGCATAGCTTTAGCTCCATTGTCTTCTGAACAATTGGCCAATTCCTATTACCAAAGATCATTATTATTATTTGATATTGGAAAATATAGCGATAGTTTCAGTGACATTGAAAAAGCCTTAAATATAACACAAGATAAAGAATTAAAAGCAAAATTATATTGCAATAAAACATTGTGTTTTTCAGCGTTAAACAATAATGAAAAATTTTTAGCATGGAATGAATTAATTATAATATTAAAAACAATCAGTAATGCAGAAAGATCGGAAGAGTTAAATAAACTTATATTGAAAGCAAAAGCCGCGATAGATTCTGAATTAAAATATACAATAGAAAATAAACCATTATATGAATGTCCATGTGAATCGGAAGCAGTAAAAGTAGCCTATAGTGATGAATATGGAAGACATCTTATTGCTGACCGAGATATTAGAGTTGGAGAACTAGTATGTGTTGAAGTACCTTATATTAATAGTCCAAATGTAAATAATGCTTATGCATATTGTGCACATTGTCTTAATTTATCTTGGTCAAGCATACCTTGTAATTATTGCTCTTGGTGTGTATTTTGTTCGGATAAATGTAAAGATGAAGCTTGGGAACATTATCATGAATTTGAGTGTTCTTTAATGCCTTATTTAAAATGTGAAGCCTTCTTAAATTACTGGAGACAATTTGGTCTCAGAATGTTTTTAAAAGGAATTAAAGAAAGTGGTAGTATTACAAATTTAAAAAATGACTTGGAAAATATTCACAAAAATTGGGGTAAGTCTGTATTTTATTAATAAAATTATTTCAATAATTTATATTACAATAAAATTTGTTTGTTTGTTTGTTTTTTAGAAAAATGTAAAATTGGTCCATTAAATGATGAAAACGTTTACACTAATTCCTTCAAAGACTTGTATACTTTATTTGATAGTTACTCTTTTAATATATATAAATCGTTTTTAATGGATAGTGTTTTAATGATTTTAATCACCATTGTAAATTGCACAAACCTTTTTGAAAATAGTGCTGTACTAAGGACTGGTTCAAATTGGTCAAGAGATGGAGAAGTTGTTTTTGCTGGAGCATTGTTAATGAGGATTTTTACAATTGTAATTGATAATTCAAAAATGGTATAAGTTGTAATATTAAACTCAAAATTGAAGGTTTTAATCTGTATAACTAATAATTGATTTTTGGTTAACAGGTTATAAATTGGAGTAATCAATGTAAAAATAAATTTAAGGATATTGTCTGTAGACTACAGAGTTGCTGTCCTAGAGGAATGTGCCTTGGATTACTTTCCAGTTTTATGAACCAAAGTAATTTGCCAAATGTTTGTAGAGTACACACGTGGGATAATAAAATTATTTATTATTGTGTAAGACCAATAACAAAAAATTCTTTGGTCAGTACAAATTATTAGTCCTTATTATTAATTTTTTATATTTATAAATTAAATTTTTATAATAGATTCTTGATTCGCTATTTGGAACATTTTGTGAATGGACAAATTTAAATCCAACACAACAAAGTTATTGTATAGATTTCAAAGAAATGGATAATTTTTTAAAAGAACAACAAATTATTTCAGAAATGGAAGATTCATTCAAGAGACCTAGCGAGGTAATTAATAATTATATAATTTTTTCAAAATATTTTATTTGCAGATAATTAAGAAAAGTTTTCGTTTATTTATAATAGATATATTTTGACAACGACAAATTAGTTACCCATGGATTTATACGAGAAAATTATATTAAATTAATATTACCAAATTACAGCTACTTAGAAAATGAAACATGGGAATTATCGCATAATATTGAAATCGCTATTGAAAATAATGAAAATAATACATTGGATGACGTTATTTCATTTTTAATAACTGTTTTAAGAAGAAATTTTGACGAATGGTTTGGTGTTAAACTACAAATAAAAACATCCTGTAATTATATTTTAAATGATTACGATGATAGTTGAAAAAAAATAAGTAATTTAAAATTAGATTTTTATTAATTAGATTTATTGTAAAAATAAAAAAAAATATTTTTTTTTTTATTCATAATTAATTATTTGTAAATTTTACTTATTACACCAACATGATTATTGATTGCATGTTCTACATATAAATTATTTAAAATCATTCCAATTATTTATTTATAATTCGTGTTAAATATATAATTCGCTTCTACAAGTAAAATTTATCATTTGTAAACAATTCTGGTAATTCATTTATTATTATTTTTTTTTTTAAATACTAATATGTAAGCAAACAACCTCGAGAGCTTACATAAAAAATAAAAATTGTAATTATACATACATATATATAAATATATATATATATATATTTTTTTTTTAACAATTAGTGTTATATGTCTAAAAAAATCCTAGATGATTTTTTTATAGTTTAGTTTACTTATAAAATTTAACTTTCACCATTTTTTTGAAAATAAAAATAATCTATTTCATAAAAAACAATACTTCTAATTCATTAAATATTTTTTTAAATTGTAATTTTTTAAAATACATGTATGAACAAAGTTTTTTGGGACATGTATTTTTAAAATATATTCTATTGGATTGCTAGTTGAGCAAAGAAAAAATAGCTATTTTTAAACAAGGGACAAAATGTTGGTTATGACTTTGCATACAGTTGTATGCACAAGCAAAGGCAGACAGCATGCTAAAGTCAAACCCCATAAGTGATATTTTTTGTCCCATGTTTTAAAATATATAACTTTGGGGTAAAAAATAGGGTCAAAAATAGGCTTATAGATATGTAAATGTTTGAAAATAAGTATTTTATGGGAAAATATGAGCAATTATTTTAAAAGTGCTACTTAATTTGAGCCTGAAATCGTAATTTTTTTTTTGAGGGCACATCGATATGAACCGTGTTTTTAGTTAGCTTGAACCTTCAGAAAATCGAAAGAAATCGTGAACAAGAAATCGGCGATAGGTGCCAAAAAGATTTTTTCACTTTTATGTCAAATACCGTGTTTTTCGTATCTGAGCTACCCCAAATTTTTAAAATAACTTTAGGTAAATAAAGTTTAAAAAAATAGATAAGAAAATCTGATTGCCAGGGAAAAACCACCCCAGAAGAAAAAAAAACTTATCTTTTTACGATGAAATTTAGCCAAGTTATCGACAATTGAAAATTTTGTTCAAATTTGTCTTAAAAAATATAGAAATTTTATTGAAAAAAGCCTGTTTCTGAACTTTAAACATGCATTACTCGATTGATTTTCATCGTAAAATAATAATTTTTTTTTTTAAATCGATGTATTTTTTCCTGACAATTCATTTCTTTAAGAAAAAAATCATTTTTATTGATCAAATTTCATTTTTTAGTTCAAAAGCCTTTGAAAACTGTTAAAAAAAAATTAGTTCTATAGAATAATTTCTGAAGTTTGTCCCAAGTAATGAGAAATTCAATCCATAAATTTTATTTAGTACATTTTGTTATTTTCTATAAAATATAAATAATTTATTAAAATAAAATTTTTAATACATCTAAATGGAAAAAAAATTAATTAGTAGATTATTATGCAAGAGAATAAAATTAATAATTAAATACTGTTATAATTGTTTGAAGTCAAAGACTTGAGTCATTGCATGATGCAATCGTTACCTTAAATTAGGGTAACACTTATTTTTTCTCAAAACATGCTTTTTATTAATTAATTTAGCAAGAGCAATCACAAATTTTTTTCTTTTCATAAATAAAATTAATTTTATAAAAGGATGCACGAATTACGACGAATCAGTTAGAAATGTACAACAGGGGGGGGCATTTTGTACAGAGGGTGTTTTTACAGCTGGTTTTATTTTTTTAATGGTAGCTTTCATTTTTGTTCATATTAAAGAAATTGCAAGTAAAAATGAAGACAAGAAATTTGAAATATTCTTGCAAATTTAAAATGTATAATTAAAAATGGCCTCAACCTGCAGTGTTATATTTATATAATTAAATTTTTTTTTTTTTTAGTATTATTAATTATTTATTATAAATAAACCAAATAATTTAATTTAATGTTGGAAAATATTATTAACATAAGAAAAGTACTTAATTTTTCACTAAAAATTATAAAAAAGTAAAAAAATTTTATTTTCTTCCATATTATATATTGTTTATTGGAAAGGTATAAAAAAATATCGTTATAGAGGGAAGAAAGTAATTACTTTTTTCTCTATTATAAAATGAGGGAAAAAATGTTAGTTATTTTGAAAGGAGTCCAATAATGAAAATTGCTAAAAATTATTGAATGCAAAATATTTTTAAAAAACTAAAACAAAAATATAGTTTTATAAAAACTTTTTTTTTTTAACAATAGATATTGTTCAATAAAATGAGTGAGTTATATCCATTATTTTTCTTTTAACCCATTTACGCCCAAGCGGACGTAAACGGAAAGTTAAAAAAAAAAATAGGTTCCCGTATAGATAGAGGCTTTTAAATTACATGTCTATAGTAAAATTTCATGCTCTTACCGAATCTGAAGTCAGGTTTTACTTACAACCTTTTCAAATGCCCCAAAAATAGGGGTAATTGGGGTGAAAAAGGGGCTAAAATAAAAATGACGGAAAAATCAACATAAAAATAAAAAAATGATACCAAAAAACATTTAAAATTACTTGTTTGTGCAAAAAACTTATATTTTTTAGGTTTATGGGATATTTAATTGGATTTCAACCCTTATATTGCAACTAGGGGTAGTTTTCCCAAAAACTTCAAATATTGTTTTTTTAGTTTCAAATCGGTTCTAATAGGTAAATTTTACTCCTAATTCCATTTTTTGAATTTGTTTTGAGCTAAAACTCTTCTGTAAGCGTAAAATTCTAAAATTTAGTTTCCTATATAAAAATATCAAATTCTATAGCTTCCATTTAGCCCTGATCATCCCTATTTTTACGCTTACAGAAGCGTTTTAGCTCAAAACAAATTCAAAAAATGGAATTAGGAGTAAAATTTACCTATTAGAACCGATTTGGAACTAAAAAAACAATATTTGAAGTTTTTGGGAAAACTACCCTTAGTTGCAATATAAGGGTTGAAATCCAATTAAATATCCCATAAACCTAAAAAATGTAAGTTTTTTGCACAAATAAGTAATTTTAAATGTTTTTTGGTATCATTTTTTTATTTTTATGTTGATTTTTCCGTCATTTTTATTTTAGCCCCTTTTTCACCCCAATTACCCCTATTTTTGGGGCATTTGAAAGGGTTGTAAGTAAAATCTGACTTTAGATTCGGTAAGAGCGTGAAATTTTACTATAGACATGTAATTTAAAAGCCTCTATCTATACGGGAACCTATTTTTTTTTTTAACTTTCCGTTTACGTCCGCTTGGGCGTAAATGGGTTAATTAGCTATTATATAGATAGCACGCATTTTTCTGTATATTTTCGCTATACTGACGAAGAAAAATTGTCATAAACAATAGTATATTTTTACCCATGGCCACAAAAGTAAAGAATGGCCCAAATCGCACGTAAATTACGATTACGATGGTAAACTGCGATTTGGGGCATCCTTTTTTTGTGGCCAAGGACAAAACATAATTTTTATTGCTCAGTGTCGAGAAAATGCATTTTTGCGCAAGAAAAATTCAATTTTTTTTTCTAGCTATTTTTTTTTTATTTTGTATAAATAAATAATATTTTTTCCAATAGTTTTTGTATAAAATTGAAGAAAAAAAAGATTAAAAAAAACACGTTTTCATATTTTATCTTTTGAAATTTTAGAGTAAAAAATTACGTTTTGAAGTTAAAATCAAAACAAAAAAAATAATATTTTAAACAATAGCAATTTCAAAAAGACAAATATATTCAATAATTAAAATTCTTTTTTTTCTTTCTTTGGCGTCATTCATCTGTAAAAAAATCCAGTTCAGAGAAAAATAATAAAAGGATCCTTTTCTCGAGATTTAAAGATTTTCAACGGCGACAAGTGTCTGATGTCTCAAAAATGATTATATTATCTCCCCTACTTTTCACAGAGATGTTTATCTTATATAGTTTTTTAACAATAATATCTAAAAATTTTACATTTCTTTTTTTTAATTTTAGTTTCCAGTCAGTCAACTTCTAAGTAGTGTAACTGTTTTCATCATCTTATTAAAAACTATATATAATTTGTTTTTTAATATTTATTGTTAATTTGTGTATTATTATTTTTTATAAAATAAAATTAATTATTTATATTTCATTAAAATGGATCCAGGAGAAATTTATACAAAGGTAAATAATAAAAATATTAATAATTATAATATCAAATTTTATTTTATTTTCAATCCGCGGGAATAAGAAATTTAAAAATCTTGATGTTTACAATATAAAATGTAAACAATAATATTTTAAAATCAAATCACAACACGTTAAATTTTTATGGATTATACCTATACTTGTTAATCCTTACTACGAAATTATGGTAGCAATGACTCCTCGATATAAAGTAAAATTTATAATTTTTTAATAATTATAGAAATTAGCACGTCGAAGAATAGATAATTATACATCACCAGAAAATTTGTCAAAAACTCAGAAAAGAAGATTCAATATTTTAAATGCTATTAAAATTGGCCCTAATGGTTCATCTGTTTTATCTCATGTTCAACAGGAACTTGTCAAAGAAGGTAGACTGTGTTAAATTAATTTTTTAATTAAGTTTTTTAAATTTTTAAAAAAAATTTGTTTTTTTTTAGAAGCTAAAACAGCATTAGATATTCATGAAAGTAATTTAAAAGAAGAATTGAAATCAAGGGAAATTAAAAGCCACTGTGAATTCAATAGTAATCAGAATAGAAAACCAAAAAATTTTAATAATATTAATAAGGAAGATAATATTTTAAATAATAAATTTAAAATAGAAAAACGTCCTCAACTTTCACCAATACAAGACTTATCAAAAGAAAAATCTGAATTTAGCTTAACTATATCAGAATATCTTAATTCTAGTCATAGTAACTTAGAATCTGAAATGTTAAATAAACAAGATTTAAGTAGTAATTTAACAATATCCACAAATGTTACTTTACAAAGTTCTCAAAACGATGGATATCAATGTGAATATGAAATGACAGATGAAGATGTTACTGAAAGACATGATAAAATTTTACCAAAATCTTATTATTCCACTGCAAATTTTATTAGCCAAACTTTTATACAATTATCAGATGATAATAAATCTCAAGAAAATATTAATTTACCAGATCTTGTATCTAATGTTCAAGATACTTCCATTAAAATGTATCCAGATTTATCAAGCGTTGAATCAGTTGAGTTAAAATCAACTACTCCAATAAATTCAATAAATGTTTTAGAGCCAACAATTGAAATCATAGATCAAAGCGAAACAGAAAAAGTTGATTACCAAGAGCAAGCTGAAGAATCTGGTCAATATTTAACTAATATTTTGGAATCAAAAAAATTATTTTCAAATACGAGTAATATATTTAATAGTATTCGAAAAACCCTTTGGAAAAAAAGACCTATGATAGACATATCAGAGGAAGACGCTGTTGAAAGTGCATTAATAACTCCTGCTAAAGATGTGATATCATCAGAAGTTGAAATGGAAGTAGCATTAGGTGATGAATTTTTGGATCACAAAAATATAACTTATGCAAGAGATCGGACAAGTTCAAATGTAAATGCTAGTGAATTAATATCTCAAGATAGATCTCCTTCATCTGCAACCAGACATTTTGTAAATAATGTTACTGTTGACACAAGTGTCAAACATTCTAATACATTCTCTAAAACTGCAACAATCTGTAGAAGTTTGTCTCAAAGATTAAAAAAGAGGTTTTATAATAAAGATTCAAGTAATCCAATACGATCAACATATGATTTAATTCCAGAACTTTTAAGCTCTGATTTAAGAGAAAGCGTGAAAAAATTATTGGAACAAGTAGATATTCAACAAACTTTAATTTATCAAGCAAACAAAGCTCTTAATTTATGCAACTCAATGAAAGAATTTTCAGGTAGTCAAGAAAGAGTTGAATCAGAACGTCATTTATTATTAGCTAATATTAGAAAACAATCTTGCTTAGATGAGATTCGTCGACTTGTGAAATTAGGAGATAAATTTCATGAAATCATTTATCGTGAAAGAGCTGAAATAAGTATTAATAACATTAGCCTTGATTTAAAAACAGATAAAAATAATTATAAAAAAGATAATAAAAATATTGTTGAATGGTTTATTATCGTAATTCAACAAGGTCTAAGAATATGGGCAACTGAAGCTGTACCGTGTCAAGAATCAGATTCAAGGCTAAATTTTGAAGGTTTATTTTTAGTTCCCGATGTAACACCAGATTTCAGAATTATTCTTAAAGTATTTAGCCTTGAATCACCACAAACTAACATTAAACATGAAGATAAGTATCACATATCAAATAAGCATAGTCCAAAACATTCAAGGCTTTTAAGCCTACTAAAATTTAAAAGACAAGAAAGATCTTGTTTAAAAAAATGCAGCAATATAAAATGTTCGAAGATAAATGAATCTTCTTTCAAGTTGTGTGGAAAAACTTGTTTTATTCTTAAAGATGTTAACGATTATACATCTTGGCAATTACAACTTGTACCAGATGATTCAATATTAAAAGGATCAATAAATTTAAATTTAGAATGCAAATTATACATGACAGTCACTCATTTTGGATTTTTAAATTTTGGAGAGGATTCTGGTGGTTTGGCAGTTTGGAATAGACGATGGTGTCTTTTAGAAGGTCAAACTTTATACTTCTGGAATTATCCACATGAACAAGAAAATAAGCCACCAATACATGTTCTTGATCTTTCTAATAGTACTTCTAGACAAGTTGATATAGTCGATAGACAACGATGTGCCAGACCTAGAACTTTGCTTCTTGAAACATCTAGAAAAAGAAATCCAATGGATAAGGATAGCACTTTAGTCGAATGCAAATTTAATCATACAATCATAAGGTAGATTATTCTAATTAATTTGATTTTATTAAATATGTTGCATAATTATAAAAAATTTTCTTTTTTTAGTAATTTGTTATCATTTGATACTAATCAAGAAATGATGGAATGGCAATCTAAATTAAACCATGTAATTTCTGCTTTAACAGAATGGAATATTATCGAAACTGATTCTGAACAGTTAATTAGTGATCTTTAGGTGTAAAAAATAAAATACTCATTCAAGAAAAATTAAATTTTTTTCTATGATAATAATTTTATTTTTTTTTATATAAAAAATACATATTTATATATTTTTTAATTGTAGTAGTATAAAAATAGTGTGTTATAGTAACTATAAATTAAGTTTTAAAAAATTACAGATTTAATAACATTCTGTAAAAAGTTTAAATATTATGTATATAACTAAAAAGTATTTTCTTACTCTGTATTTTGATTTTATGAAACTATATTACCTATAATAATATAAACTAATTAAAATTTATATAAAAAAGACTTTTTTTACAATGTTTTCATTGATTCTTATAGCTATATTATTCTGATAAACATTTATTTAAAAAAAAAAAGCTAACAAAAGTGTATATTTCATATACAATTTTTTTTTTTTGATTCTTAAAAATTATTTACTTAAAAATAATATTTTAATCAATTAATCAACGGATTAATAACTCTTAACGTACTTTTTTTCAAATAATTTAAATACGCAAGAAGTTTACGATTTTGATCAGAGAATAATTGTAATTCTAGTGTGGGTTCATATTGCTGAAAAAAAATTAAAAAAACATTTTAAATTAAATTTAAAAAAAATATAAATAACAAAAAATAGTATATTTTTACTCATGGCCACAAAAGTAAAGAATGGTCCAAATCGCACGTAAATTACCGTCCGAGGCGAAGCCGAGGATGGTAAACTGCGATTTAGGGCATCCTTTTTTTGTGGCCAAGGACAAAACATAATTTTTCTTGCTCAGTGTCGAGAAAATGCGTTTTTTCGAATAGCGCAGCGGCCAGAAAACACGCACTTTCTGGACACTAACAAGAAAAAGAATTTTTAAAATATTTTACCTTGACTTTTGCATAAAAATTTCCTTTTAACTTAATATAAGTGTCTTCTGCTTCTGGATTAATTTCAACATTCCAGAGTTTTAATTTAAAACTTTTCATAGGAATTTGAAGCCATTCTTTTTTGATGGAACGAAATCTACGAAAAAATTAAAAATATTAATTTTGGAATTTTTTTTTTAACTAAAAGATACTGGATACTACTTACTGGTTACTATCATGAATTATACGTTTTTCGCCTTTATCAATAAGAAATATGCTAAAAGATTGTTTTGAAGGATCGCTTGGATTACCCAATATTTGTTTAATATAACATCTGTACCACTTTTTATCTTTTAATTTTACACAATAAAATTTACCTGTCATTTAATTTTAAAAAATATTAAAATTTTATTGTAAAAATATTAAATACATGAAAAATTAAAAAAAAAAAAAAAAAAACAATATTACCTTTTATAACTGGTAGAATGGCTTGATTTTCTGCGCAATTTTGTAAATCGCTCTTCATTTTTTTGTATTCTAGAAGATAACTACTTAAGATCTGAAAATTGTTTATTTAATAAAATTTAATGAATTCAGCTTCAGAAAATAAATTAAGTTTTAAATTCTTACTGCATTTGATGATTCTTTTAAATGCCCATATGATTCAGTGCCATTAAAATTATTTTTTATTTTTACCCTAAATTCAGTAACTTGCAGTGATTTAAAGTTCAGTGCTTCTGGAAAATAAATTTTTTCATCTTCATAAAAAGAGCCATTCAAAGGAGTCGATGCCACCAGCGCATCTCCGATATGAGACATATCACTTTGAATGCTTTCCGTTTCAAATTTACAGGTTTCATTTATTTTTGGATGCGTTGACAAATTACCCGCAAATATTTTCTCTCCATCGGAAGATTCATCACCATATGAATTTTCTGTTAAAGAATCAGAATAATGCTTTTTTTCAAAAGAGCAATTACTAAAATTTATTACATCATTTGAACCATATTGAATTTCTGGTGTATTAGATGTCTGATGATTAATTGTTGCTTCTGCTAAAACAACATTTTGAAATTTATCGCTCAAATTGTTCATTATTGTATTACTATCTTCGTATCTTATAGTTTCTGATTCGTTAAATTTTTCTTGCTCAGATTGTTTATCAATTTCAATTTCCAAATCATTAGAAACAGATGTCTTATGATTTTTGTTATTATCACAAGTCTTGGAATCTTCACCTTCAGAAGATGCGATTTCAATTGAATCATTAATAATATCTTCATATGTTGAAACATCATCTTTTGAAGAATCGCTATCTGACTCAACAATTACTGAAGGATCATGAATATTTTCTAAACATTCATTGTTTGTTGTTTCATTGTCAAGCATATTCGATTGAAATGATTCAAAGTAAACATTTTTGTCAATGATACATTCTGTATCAGTCTTGTTTTTTAAATACCATCGAAATTCATAGTAATTATTTGTATTCTCTTGCAACCATATTCCAATCTAAATATATATAATTTGAGAAAATTTGAAAAAATTTGAATGTTTTGTGTACTTAAAAATTTATGTTTCAGTTATTATAATAGAAATCTTTTACCTCCATTTTATTTGGGCATCTTGACCAAATTCTGATTTTTTTTGTTGATCCGTAGCCAAGAAGAATAAGATGAATTTTATCCAGATCACTTTCTTTCCAGAAATCACCATAAGTCTACAATGAAACTAATTAAAAACCTCTACATAAAATAATAAGTTAACATAAAATAAAACTCACTGGTTTTAATCCAGCGATGCTAGCTTTTGTACAGAAAATTGGTCTATCCGAAAATGCAATTGCCTTCCGTACATCACCTTTAACGCACTCTTCTTCATTACCATAATCAACGAATTTTACCTTAATATAAAAAGTATAAAAATTTACAACAGTAAAAATTAAATTTCAATAAAAATTCAAAAATTTTTATTGTACCTTACAAACTTTCTCATTAAGTATATCAATAATTTTTCCTCTATGCCACAATTTGTCAACGTGATATCTTGCTATACATAAATCTCCGATTTCCCATTTGTCATCAAATTCTTGATAATCCATGTGGTCATAGATTTCTTGCATTTTAAATTTCATTAATTCACGTTGTTCGTCTGAAAAAAAGTCAAAATTTTATACATTATTATTGCTTTAGTGAATAATATGTTGAAAAAAGTTTTGAAAAAACTAAAATTTGCACGAATTAATAATTGACATACGAGTTTCCATTGAACAAAAATAAACATCAGCATTATAATCAACGTAAGAAATATTTGCTTCGAATTCATCTTCAATTATTTCTAAAGCTGGAATCCAATCAATTATTTTTCCTAGTTCTGGAATTTTTGCAGTATCTGATGAAGAACTTTCAAGTGATTGTTTTTCTTTATTATTTTGATCTTCGTTAACTTCTAAAACCAATTTATCCTTTTTTTCATGACAATCTTCAGCTGAAGTATTTTCAAGCTGCAGTTTTTTCTTCAAATCGATGGCCATTTGTTTAATTTCTTTTTCTCGGTAACTATTATATATTTATTGCAATTTAATTTAATTGACTTAAATGAAATTTTATTCATAATAAATATTGAAACTTTTTGAAAATAAAAAAAATTTTGAATAAAAAAAAAAAAAAAAAATTTTTTTTTTTGAATACATTCTATAACTGTCTTTACTTATTTTCATTTAACTTTAATTGTTTAAAAATGATAAAAAAAATATTAATAAATAATTTAAAATCTTCATGTATATACCCTTGAATAGGAATTGCACCCATTTCTTTAACTAATTCCGAAGCAACAGAAATCGTAACTTTTCTATTTGGAGTTGTTGGACCAGTTATAACATTTTTTCTCATTGTAATATTAACAAGCAAAACATCTTCATCTCCTGTACCCTATAAATATAATTCAAATTATCAATTTTTGAGGATATTTTTGAGAAAAATAAATTTTATTTAATTTACTATGTTTTCCATAAAAAATTTGCTTTCGTTATTTTCATCTAAAATTATGTGCCTTAATTTCTCAATGGAACTTTGAAGCCATGTTTGTCCACCGCAAGGTCTAATTCCAGCTAATTTGACTTTAATTAGATACTTCCCTGCTTTTGTGAATTCTGATGGTAATGGTTGAATTAAATCAGTCGTTACAATTTGTTCTTCAGCCAAGTCAACCATAAACATTCTCACATGCGTAATCGAAATAGTTTCCAAAAACCTTGCTCGACAATATTGTTTGTCCTTATCTGAATATACAGCGTAATATGTTCTTAAATTAAAATCAGTTGAAATATCCTTAGCTTGATTAACTTTATAAAATTCTTTCATTTTAATCATCATATCTCTGTATGGTTTTTCATTGGAATATACTGAAATATAAATAAGATCTGGTGATACAATATTTTGAATTTTGATTCGTACTTTAAATGGATCTAATTCTTCTGCACTCCTATTTTTTCTTTCAACATTTTTTAAAATTGTTATTTTCTTCTCTTCAGTATTTGGTAAATTTTTTCGAGTTTCTTTATTTTTTAAAGATTTAACCATTTTTAAAGCTTTTTTTTTATCTTTCTTAGTTAAAGGTTTTAGAAGTGGAATTTTTTTGTCACACTCACTATGTACAGATCTGAAATAAAAATGTTTTAAATGCACTTATACATAAAATACAGTTTTTAAAGACACTATATATATGATTTTTTGGAATTTTATAATAAAAATATCTAATGTAAACAAAAATTTAACCTTGGACATACTTGACACATAAGTTTACCATTAAGACAAAAACAAATGATCTTGATCAAAACATAAAAATATTGTATTATTTACCCAAGACCTGTTGACACTGCATATCCATTTGTGACTAAATGATTATTAAAATTTATATTATTTTTAAGATGTATCGTGACGTTGTAAGTAACATCATATTTAGTATGAGCTAAAATATCTACTAAAGTATTTTCTAATTCTTTCTTAACATAAATTATTGTATCGATTGGCCACTCTTCTCCTTCAATCGGTTCTATGTGAAGCATAGAAACTTTTATTGCCTATAAAATAAAATTATATAATTGTTATTCAAAAAATTTGAAATTATTTTTTTAAATATACCTGAGCATTATATTTTATAAAGCGAAGTGGTAATTTTCTAATCAACGATATTGATACATCAACTAAATAACCATCGTCAACAAGAAATACTTGTACCATCTCATTATCTGTAAAAACTCCAAGTACAACTCCTCTTTTCCATTCGTTCTTTACTTTAACTGCACATGCTTTGCCTTAAATTAAAATGTTTTTATTAAATTTAAAATTGCAAGAATTATTATAAAAAATTTTACCATTTTCAGGATAAAAGTCTATATTGCTATTAGGTAAACCTAAATTTTTACTATATTCAGCTTGCATTCGTTCTTGCAATTCTTTAATATCACTGTTTACCTACAAATATATTTGTAAATTAACTAAACAAAAAAAATTTTAATAAAACAAAATTACTTTTTTAACATATATGCAGTTTGGAGATTCAACATTACAAATAACAACGTAAATACGTTTTCCATATGGTATTTCTTCAAAGAAAAATTGATGGGAAGATGAAGGATTCATTCGCTGTAAAATATAAAATAAATTTTTAATTTATCTCTATGGTGCAGAAAAGTAAAATTTACCATTAATTTGTAGTGGGAAACAGGTTTAGCATGTCTTAAATTAATTAATAAGCTGTATACTGATGATGGTTGACCATAATTTGATGTAAATAAATCAACTATTTTTTCAGTCGTTGATTCGCTCCATACTTTCATGGTCAAATTACTATAAAGAAAAATAGAATCTTAAATATAACACAAAATTGTTTATAAAATAGTATATTTACGGTTCGTGTCCACGCTGCGCGGCCAAGGAAATCGAATTTTCTCGCTACTGTCGCAGAAAAATTTTATACGACCCTTGTCCATAAATAAAGGATGCCCCAAATCGCAGTTTACCATCCTCGGCTTCGCCTCGGAAGGTAATTTACGTGCGATTTGGGCCATTCTTTACTTTTCTGGACACGAGCCGTAAATATACTATTTCTGCGACAGTAGCGAGAAAATTCGATTTCCTTGGCCGCGCAGCGGCCAGGAAATCGTACTTTCGTGGCTACTGTACAGAAAATTATATTAAATTAATCTTACTGATTCATAATTTCTTTAAAAAATGAAATTGATTTCTCACTCCAAGATTCTTCGATAGGGGCAATTTCTGGCATAGTGCAATATGAAGCCAATGGATTAGCACAGCTAATGCTTGGATTAAATTTTTTAATTCTATCTATTGTAACATCTTTTTCTTCGACTCCCCAATCAATATAAAATACATCGTAAAAAATTTCAGTATCACATATTTCAGTTTTTTTCATTATTCTACCACGATGATATTTGGAATCAAATTCTCCTAATACAGCATAGATCCTTTCTGTAATAAAATTAAAAATTCAATTAAAAGGAATTTTATTAATTAAGCAAAAATTTCTTACTTTCAATAATTGCATCCGGAATTTGTCCATTTTTTTGAATGTCATTATTTATTTCACTATCAAGTTGATGAGCAATTTGATGATTTTCTATCGTTTGAACATAAAATCGACTTGGACTAATAAAATGACTTATTTTTATTCTATTAGATGTTCCAATGGCTAAAATAAAGAAATGATTTATTATTTAAAGTTTTTCTATAAATTTTTAAAATGAAAAATAAAGGTGGTACAAACTTTGATCTGCTAAAATACTTTGTTGAGCAATAGTAAAAATTGATGATTGTGAAGTACTCGAACTTCTAGATGCGTTTAATATATTTGGTGATGTTGGAACAGTTTCAAAACTTTTTGACGAGTCTGAAGAAAAGTAAAATTTTATTAAAATAGTGATAAATTTTGAATTTTGTATGCGCATTTTTAAGATTTAAATTATTTAGGTGCTGCCAACATAAACGAATATAGGCGCTTTAATTTAATAATTTTTTTAAGTATAAATAGTAAATATAATATATTTTGGTTCCTCATAGAGGAACCTTTGTGATAGATGAAATTTTGATTTTTGATTTTTTGGCATATAAGCACGTTTTGGGACCTCAGGAAGCTAAAAAACCGGTTTTTAAAAAAAGTCTGTATGTGTGTGTGTGTGTGTGTGTGTGTGTGTGTGTGTGTGTGTGTGTGTGTGTGTGTGTGTGTGTGTATGTATGTAACCGGTGAAATTTCACAACCATTATGGAATTAAGACCTAATTTTTTTTTCAAAAATTTTTTCATCAAAAAATCTCAAACTACTTTTTTTTTTTTTTAATTTGGATGTAATACCTCATTTATTTCCACGAAAGTACCTATATTTGAAAGTACGATTTTTACTCGATATCTCGAATCTGATAACTAATTTTTTGAAAATTTTTTTCTCAAAATTTTTTTCACAAAAAAAATACAAAAAACACTAATTTTTTTTTTCTTTTTGGACGTAGTACCTAATTTATTTCTTTGAGAGTACTAGTTTTAGAACTATGGTTTATAGCATTTTTTTGGACCTGATACCTAATTTTTTCAAAATTTTTTTCTCAAAATTTTTGTTGCCAAAAAATACAAAAAATGCCAAAATTTTTTTTATTTTAGGACGTAATACTTAGTTTTTTTCTATGAAAGTACTAATATTTGAAAATTTTGCAATCGGTGGTATTTAACAACCATTATGGAATTAAGATCTAATTTTTTTTTCAAAAATTTTTTCATCAAAAAATCTCAAACTACTTTTTTTTTTTTTTAATTTGGATGTAATACCTCATTTATTTCCATGAAAGTACTTATATTTGAAAGTACGATTTTTACTCGATATCTCAAATCTGATAATTAATTTTTTGAAAATTTTTTGCCCAAAATTTTTTTCACAAAAAAATACAAAGAATACCAAATTTTTTTTTTGTTCGGACGTAGTACCTAATTAATTTCTATGAGAGTACTAGTTTTAGAAAGCTTATTCATAGTAATTTTTTGGCTCTGATACCGAATTTTTTCAAATTTTTTTTCTCAATATTAATAAAACAAAAAAATTAAAAAATCTGTAATATTGTTTTTTTTTTAAGTGTAATACCTAGTTTATAGAAATTTTTTTCTAAAAATTTGTTAAATAAAAAACATTAAATCACAGCAACATTTTTTTTCTTTTAAAATACGGTATTTAACTTTTTTTTATGAAATACTGATATCTCAAATTATAATTTTTATTAGATAAAATAGACCATTATAAATATTTTGCTATTGTTAATGAGGAACCATAGTGCCAATCACTTGGCAGCGTTTTTTTTTTTTTTGATATGTATTTTTATATCTTAAAACTAGTAATAATTTCGATATATAAATTAATGTGAGCTATATGCCAAATCGTTAGAAATGCATTGAAGTATTTATTATTTTGTTTTTTTCGAAAAGTCATTTTGGTTGTCATTTATGAGGCGTTGAAATCGTTGTATCAGAAATCTGAACACGGAGTTACCGAGCACCTCTATAGTTTAGCATGGCACGGTATTAGCAAAGAATATATAATTATATTATATTTTTTGGTATTAGCGAGGATCTACCTTGGCGAAAGCGAGGTGCAAGAAAATTGACCCCCACTGTGTCTTCAACGTGCAAAGAAAAACAGCGCGCGAGTTGATTATATTTTACAAATTATATTTTGAAACCTTTTTTTCAGTATTCAAGGCCAAAGAAATTTATAAAAAAATATTTTTAAGCAATGGAAGTTAAATGAGCAAAACGTTAATTTAATTTCCGTTATCAATATTTTTGTAAAAAATGGCTTTAAAATTATTTTCAGAATACAGAACAGTGCATAAAAGTATATGAGGCAAACTTGGTAGAATCTAGCTAAAGCCGCGTCACTTTTCTATAATGGTACTATGTTTAAACAGCGCTTTAAACTATATTAAGGGACATTCTACAATCAACCGTTTAACGCATGCGGAGTTGCGCAGTAAGTAATGCGCAGCACGTAAGGCCTTGCGTGCTGCGCATTACTTACTGCGCAACTCCGCATGCGTTAAACGGTTGATTGTAGAATGTCCCTAAGGCACTTGTTTACTAACGAAGCGAGCCACAATAGTTTCCTGGTCGGGTAAGTATGAAAATCCCTGATAAGTCTTCCTTCTATTAATCCATATCGAAATAGCCAAATTTCATTACAATTTGTACACTTATAGGTCTGACCTGTACCACTCGATAAAAAAAAAGTATTTTTTTAAACTTTTTTTCAACTTACTTAGCTCAGTATAGCTATTTTTTAAAGAAAAAAGCCAATTTTCAGTTTTTTGAAAATTGTAGTAAGATAATTGGTGTAACTGCAAAATTTGTAATAACTAATTTTTGAAATCTCGTTGAAATAAATATTTTGATTTTTGCTTTTTTGTTATACGATGATTAGGTCGCAAGGTATATAATATGACAGGTAAAAGCTAAAATTTGAATATTGGTCGTAACATTTCTTAGACAGTTACTCAAAAAATCTTAGAAAGGGGCAACTCAATCGTTTTAACTTAAAAAAATTGTTAAAATGGCTGTTAAAATTTTAATCAACTAATTGCTTAAGGCAATTATAACCAGTATAACTTTTAAATATCTACTTTCGTCCAACGCTCATTTCACTTTAGACTTTAAACTTTAATCAACTGATATTGTAATATTCTTTTTGTTTATTGTGAATTATTTTCATTATTGTAATAATTTTTTGTATTTTTCATAGAAGGCTTCAATAAACTTTTATATAAAAAAAAAAAAAAAAAAAAGCACCTGGTCTCGTCCGATCCCAGAAGTTAAGCAAAGTTGAGCGCGGTTAGTACTTGGATGGGTGACCGCTTGGGAACACCGCGTAACGTTGGTTTTTTTTTTATTTTTAATTTTCCATTTGTTCTTTTTCTCATTTTAAAATTTCTCATTTAAAAATATATTTATTTTTTTTTATAAAAAAATTTTGCATTAAGTTTGAAATTAAAAAAAAATAAGTTTACAATAATAAATTTTATCTATTTTTATTTGTTGGTTTTGTAGAAAGTTTTAAAGGTAAACATTTTCTGTTTTCATCGTATTTTCTTTGGCATATACGTCTGCTATATATAGTCCAATGATACACATTTACATCCCGCTCTGGATAACCATGTACATTAGAATGGACCTAATTTTGGACTTTGTAGAAAAACTTTGCTCCCCATGGTTTTTTGTGAACTTTTAGTCATAAAAAGTTCCCAGCTCCAAGGATTTTGCTTTTGCTTTGCAAAAACACGTGCCTGTAAGCACCTCAATTTTCCCATTTAAATAACATGAAAATTTTGACTTTTCAGCTTTCTAATTTTTGAACACGCTGCAAAACTTTTTTAAACTCTAGCAAACAGATAGAAAACGATGTTTAGACATATAAAAACTGATTCCCAAAGTTGTAGAAGTCCCAGAATATTTTTTTAAATCAAATAAAATTTTTTAAAAATCGCAATTTTCTCATTTAAAATGCATTGTTTTTTATTTGTAGTTTAAAATAAAATAAATAACATATTCATTGCTTACCAGATAATTCTTCAGGTAGTGGAGCGAGTTCATGATCTTCGATGTATTTGGATGTTGGAACCAACATGAATTTAGGCAATTCAGGGATTTCTAATTTCATATTATCATCAAAACAATCCATTACTTTAGCCCAATTGCAAGTAAAGTTGCACCTATATTAATAACACATTTTCATAAATTATTTAATAAAATAAATATAAAGTTTTCTTTTTATTTCAAATTAATAATAATAAAATAAATCATCTCATGGTATAGGATTCATGTTCGGATTCATGCCTCATACCAATACTTAAGTCAAAATACTATAATTAGGCCAACATCGATAACTAGAATAACTATACATTTTTTAGATCTTTGAATATATTTCCGGGTTCCAAAGTGGTGAAAAATAGGGAAACATCTTGAGCTGCAAGGAGTTCATTCATGCTGCCCCCTTTTTAAGTTTTTTTTGCAATATCTTGGTTGTAAAATAAATGCTATTCTTTTAAGATTAGTCATAATCAAGGTAGAAGTTTATTAATTAATAAGATATTGTAGCTACATGAAAATCTAACAAAATTTGGGTTGGAATAGATTACAGGAGGTAAAATCAGGAGCAGATCTAGAAAGCACTTCTGGAGAGGAGGGGGCGAATTTCCAAAAAACGCGTCTTTAATGTTAATGAATTTTTTTTTTTAAACTTTGATTTTCAAATAAAAAACTAATATTAATGGGCCCCATTCACTGGTCATAACTGTCGTTGTCCATCCAGGTCAATTCTCAGAACCTTAAATTCTAGATTTTTTGAAAACAGGCCCATAAATGAATTTTGCAGAAACATCAATTCCAGATTCGTGAAATTAGAATAGGTCAAAATTTAGAATGGGATAATTTCCGAAATTCATTTTATGAAATCTTGCATTTCATGGTAAATTTATGCTTTTCACAAATAATAACTTCTGATATTTCATCAAATTTGAAGCAAATTATTAGGAATTTTGACGTATCCGTTTTTTAATCCTACTAGGTTTTATTATTCTGCAACAAAAAATTCTTACACTTGATTTTCGGGAGTCGGAAAACTGCCCCGGACGGACAACGACAATTATGACCAGTGAATGGCGCCCACATTAATGGTAGAAGAAAAAAATATTCCTTCCCCTGCGGTTAGCACTGAATTAAAAAAAATATAATAAAAAAAGGACTCATAACGTATTTAAGGATTTTTGACCACAGGAGAGATGATGATAATTTTAGTTTTGTGGCTGTTTTTAGTTTTTCTTTTACAAAAGGAAAAGTTAATAAGGGGTAAGTTTTGTTTATTTAAGGGTGCCCCCCTACTCTTCAACCACTTAGGAAAGAGCTTGGCTCAACTCTTTTGTCAATTACAATCTCCCCCCCCCCCTATCTCCTCCACCTGCAATTTGATTGAAGAATAAGCACATAAGTGACTCGTTAATTTGGGCCCAAACAGACTTAAATATTGAACATTTTTCCAAAGCACGAGCTTTAAAAAATATGTTCCGTGCATTTAAGTTGCGATTACGTAAACCAGTTATAAATTTTTTATAAATATTTTTTACATTGCTAAGTTTATAACTTATAAATTTTATGATAGTGAACCCTTAAGCAGATCAAAATTATAAGACGACATAAAAGATTTTCCTCAAGTAGAAAATTTTATAATTTTATTCCAAGTTACACTTTAATAAAAATGATCTATTAGGATATTAGAGTTTCTTATCTACATCGAAATCAACTCGATTTAAAATTACTCTTACAACATAGCCAATTTTTGATTTAAAAAAAAAAAAAAAAACTTACTTGTAAGGTGCTTTATCTTCCTCTAAAATAATATGACATGGAAGTTGAGAAATTTCTTTTAATTGTATTATGATTCTACCCAAATCAAGTTTACTCAAATCTTTTTTAGCAGCTTCAGCAGACTAAGAAAAATCAGAATAATTAATTAATAAAATAATAAAATTTTAAATAAAAAAAATTCTTACCATAACGAAATAATCAATTTTATCAATATCTTCTTTCAATTTTGTATTCTTATCGTCAATTATTTTCTTGACATTAAGTTTTTGAGCCTTTATTTGACTTCTATAATTTTCTTCAATCAATTGTAATTTACCATGTAATCTTAAAAAATAATCAGTTATATTTCTTAATGCTGTTTCATATTTATCCATATCAATTTCATCCATTACATTATTCTTCAGATTCTGTAAGCAAAAGTTAAAAACGATTTATAGAATAAATTTTTCATAGTATTTTTTCATTCATACGATAAAATTTTCATTTTCACATACTACTACTACTACAATACGAGTACTACTTATGGGGGCCTTGCAATTTTATTTTATATTTTTTTTCTTTAAAAGTGGGCCTTCTCTCACGTTTCTCAGTCTTAGCCTTGCGGTTTACCGGTGAGGTTTGTTTTATTCTAAGATCTTTTTCTTGGCTCACTTTTTATTTATAATAATAATAATTTTTCGCAAGTGAAAGTATTTTTTATTTTTTAAAAGATAATATGTAATCCCTATTTTTTTTTATTCAAAATAATAAGTGTTTTTTTTTTTATTATTAATAATTTAAATTTATTTATTTATTTATTTATGTGTGGGTGTGATAATAAGTGAAAAAACAAATTTATTTATTTTTATTGATAAGAATCAAGATTCTGAAGATGCAGTTAACTAAATTTTTATTTGTTCTCGTGCTTTGTTTTGAATTGATTTTTACTTTTACCGGTAAGTTTTAGCTGCTTTTTTTATTTATATAATTTTTGCAGGGATTTAAGTTTAGTGAATTTATTTTGTTGTTTTCATTTTTAAAATGAAGAACTTTTAGGTATAAGTAATTAATCAAATTTTTGTGGGATCAAGATCTAATCCATGGTTTTTTTAAATTTTCCATATTTTTTTTTGAAATTGCAAAAAATAGCGTAAATTTGCGAAAAAAATGCAAAATATTTTTTTTAAAACAAAATGACAATTTTGCACATTTTACGTGATGTTTTTCTATTCGGGATTTAAATTGACAGTAATCGGGTTAATGGAAAACATCTGAGGTATTAAAGTTTCTTTAACCTAGTAATTGATTTTATTTACTAAAATACAATTATTAAATTATATTTTAGGAAAAATTATTTAAAGAAACATCAATTTTTAGAACTATCAGAATTTTTATTTTCCACAACTGGATTTTTGTATGATTAACAATTTTTGAGAAAGGCAAAAAATTAACGATAGTCTTGTTGAAAAATTTATTTCGTCAAAATGAGTTCAAATAATTAACTCTGATTTTTCAAATAAAAAAGTATGAAAAACATGAAATAAAAACAATGCTGTGAAAATAAAAAAAAAAAAAAAAATTAAAGTAAATATTGTATCAATAAAATAAAAATTGATACATTTAGCTGTTATTGCAAAATATTATTTGGTTTATTAATTCCAGATGGATCCAAATGCACAATGAACTCGTTTAACTTAAAAATTGAATCCTAAGATAACAATTGAAATACCAATTTTCTCTGATTGGCTTGAACTTAACTTGAAATTTGATTCAGAGGAGCCTGAGAGTTAAAAATCAACTAACGAATTAAAATCACATCCATACTAAAAAAAAATTATCAATAAATCAAGTGACTGTAAAATAGTAAAATTATTCATGTAACTTAATTTGATCCTACTTTTCCCACAATAATATTTTGACAGATATTAATGAAAAATTAAAAATATTTTTGTTTCTCAATTATACAATCAGAATCTCAATAATAAATCAATCGATATTACATTAAAAAAAAAAAAATTATCTATGTTAATAACTAAATTAGTAAAGAATTTTTGCTCGAGATGCACTCATTATTTATTTAAACATTTACCTATTTTTTATCTTAAAATTTTACTGAAAATAATAAACCACGAAAACCACTTTAAATTATACGAAAAAAAAATTAAGAAATATTATTTTTTTATTATATACGTGTAAAATTTTTTTACTTTATATTTTTAAGTACATGTATTTGTGTAAGTATTCGACAGATGATTATAATCATTAAAAAAAAAAATAAGATATTTTGTAAATGTGTTTTATAATTTATTTATTTACTTTTTTACTTGTTTCTAAACTGTGTAAAAGATTGCTTATTTAGTTTGACTTTTATGTATTTCATTTTTTTAATTATATATTTGAATTCCACTACATTTTGAACACCAAGTTAGATCGTGGTTTATTATGTTGAAGTAATATACAGCAGATATACTCTTGGTTCAAGTTAATACGGCTTCTGGGTCTAGAAATACAGGGCTTAAACATGGAGATGTTTTAAGATACTAAAATAGCATGAATATAATTTTTGGAAACCTGCTGTCAGATATTATCTTTTAGGCTATCTTTCAAATAACGTTGCTATCTTATCATTTAACCAAAATATTTTTAAAATTGGTTTTATAGGTCTTGGGAAAATTGTTTACTCCTCCCTTTTTGATTATCTGTTTTATAAATTTAGTTTTTTAAAATTAGAGTCGTACTCAAGAATTTTTAAAATAAATTAATTTTTATCGTCTAAGTCAATTTTTACTCTTGTAAAGTCATAATTCGAAAAGAACTCAAAGAAATGAGACAAGTAACAAATATCTCAAATTTGTTTAGAAAATTGTTGAGACCTTATAACTCTTTTGTAATTTTGAAAGAAATTTACAAATTAGTCATTTTAAGCCATGAATGGTTTTATTGGTTGATTTACTATACAAAGGTAAAAAAATTACTAATAAAGTTTAAAAGGTGACAAAAACATATTTCTAATAAAGAGGATTGATTTATAAGTTGATAGTGTCATTTAAAACCTTTTTGTCAAATACTAACCTACCCCTACTCTTTCCATTTTTACCTGCCCCCCCCCCATAGTAAAAAAAAATGTACAGAATATTACTACATTTCAGTATTTTTACTGTAGTTTAGTAATACTACTAAAAAAATAGTAATTTTACTATTTCGTAGTAATATTATGACAAGTGTAGTAATATTTTGACAATTTTTGTAGTGCTATTACTTAATTGCAGTAAAAATACTAAACTGTAGTAAAATTTTGTACATTTTTTTTACTGTGCAGGAATATTCTGTTACTTGGGCTCGCAGTATGTAGTTAGCCCTGAAAATTCCAAACCCAGTAATAAATAAAAGATTCATCGTTATTTCAAGGGCGAGAATTATGTTAGTTAAAAGTATCTTGTTATTTTGAAAATGAAAAAACAAATTTTTTATCTTTTTGGGAGTAAAGGCAATGTGAAAATCAATGTAAAAAATCATCTAATTCCCTTCCTTGTGTAGCAAACAGCTATAAAATTAAAAAATTAAATTTTTGAGAATTTTTCGTTAATAACTTTTAGGCTGAAAAATTGAATTATAATGAAATATTTAAAATAATTTTAGCATACAACCCAAAAATGAAATAAATAAAATCCATTATAGTAAATAACATAATTCCATTTTAATATATGAATTTGATAACGAAAAGTACATTAAATAATAATAATTGAATATAATATAATAATCCTTGAATATAAAAATAAAAATGAAAGTAGTAGTAGAGACTTTGATAATATTCAAAAAACATAGAGAGAAAATCTCATTAATTCAAAATGAAACAAATTAACTCTTTTGGTAATACATGTTTCGTATGATATTCAGCTAAAATGTCCTTATAGTATCTCATATTTTATATATAAAGTATTCGCAAATAAATATGACATAAATGCAATAAATGACCAAAAGCTTATATAGTTTACTCTCTACTCTCTATATCTACGACGCACTGTACTCAATTTGTAATTTTGTTGGATATCATGCACATTTATAGCTTTGATCCTTTTGGCACGCCTCGATTCACCCTTTAGATATACACAGACAACACTCTTATGAATCCATTTCGATATAACACAGAAAGAGCAGTTATTACTAATAGTTTATATTTTATCTCTCTACTGTACATAAAAAAACATTACCTTTTTTTAATTACAGAAGAGTTGATGAATAATTGATATTTATATATTTGAAATAGTTAATGTGTATTTAGTAACAAGGTCAAATCATATTATATTTCATAATGAAAAATAAAAAACTCATCTGTCTATGTATTAAATTACGATATTAATTTATTATTTAATGAATAAGTACACGTTCTATCCTTTATATTAATTTATTTTATTATTAATTGCAAGTTCAAATGATCCATATCGATAGATTGTAGGTTTGTATTAATGAAATTTCGTAATTTTAATATATAACATGTATGTATATATCTTGTTATTTATAATAAAATAATCTATATGTATATGTGAAGTAATTTAATTTTAATTAATTGTAAATTAAAAAAATATAAATAATATTACTTTTTTATCGATTTAAAATATTTTTATTTCTTATTTTATAGATTGCTATTTTATCTGATCGTCAGTTGATTTTTAATGATAAATAAAGAATTATTATTTGTAGGTGAGGGATTCTTTCAAAATTGGGTTAAAACTGAAGCCTTACGAAAATTTTCCCAAAATATTTTTTTTTTATGAAAGCAAAACTAGATGGGAAATGCGCCTGAATAATCAAAATAGTATAAAAGTCTGTATACGATTTTCTTCCAGCAATATTCTGAAATGATTGTTTTTAAGGTCACTTGCTCAGTCCAAATCAATTTTCGTATCCCACAAACGAATATTACGAAAATTCCAAGAATGATAATAAAAAAATCATAAAGTTTAATCTAGGGATCAATAGTGGATAATAGGGATGAAAATACAAGTAAAAATAAAAATCAATTAGGTATAAATATTAACAAAACTAAAGCTACAATCTTTGGTCTCAATAAACATCTCGACAATTTTCTTGATTCAAATATTACTATTGATCTTACAGATCACAAAATAAATATTCCATTTGACAAATGATCAGAAATTAAAATGGGATAACCACATCATCAAAATCTCTATTAAAATTTGTAGCACCCTATACATATTAAGATAAATTTTGAGCCAATAATACAAATAAGTAATATAAGAAAAAAAATTATATTAAAAAAAATTATATTATCATTAATATAAGAAACTAGCACGCACTGGCCGAAAAATTGGGTAAAATGGCATATTTTTGATGATTCTAACCTCCGTAGAACTTTTCTGAACGTTTTCACACCAAAAATGACCAGGGAACCAAATAATTCACAAGTTTTTAGACCAAAACCTTTTTTACTTTGAATTTTAAAAAAAATTTTAACCTGGAAAAACTCAAGCAGCACGTTTTGGCCACATCGCGCTGCGCCGGCGGTAATCGGATTGATATCGGTGTTTGCGTTAATTGTAGAAGGTATTTAACGTCGAGATTGCAATACGCAGTTTAAAAATTACACATAAAATGCATTAATTATGGAAAATTTTTAATGCTTTTTACTGATATTAAATGAAAAATAAGATTTTATGATTTTTTTTTGCAAATACATTAAAAATATATACAAATACGTAAATAATAAAATTGTTGTTTCTTTTACATCTGGTATAGATTTAATAGTTGAATAAATGAAAAACCGAATTATTTGGAGCAAAGGTGTTTATTATAAATATTAGAATACCTTGAAAAAGAGTCTTATAAAGACTCGAAACGTTGGGAACAATATTTATAATAAACACCTTCGCTCTGGGAAAGTCGATTTTTCATTTATTCAAATAATAAAAGTTATAATCCCAATAACATTACATAGTTTTTCTCTTTAAAATTCTAGAAAATTTCATTATGCACGGTTTTATATAAGAGAAGAAGTTAAATGGCATGGAAAATCTTATATGTGTAATGGATTTGAAGATGTAATATTATATTTTTTTAATATTAAAATTTTTATTATAATATATGGACTGATCCAAATAAATTCAACGTTCGGGGAAAAATTTTTTTTTTCAATTTTTATTTCAATTAGCCTATTTTCGGTAATGTATTTGTATTTTTGCATGCACTTTACTAATCTTAGTTTCTCCTGAAGTTATAGATATAGGGGTTCAAAAAGTTTTTCCTTGGATGAATTCATCAAAATGCAAATTAAGACGTTAACTTTTTCAAAAATGATGAACCCTGGATATAAACATTCAGATTTTGTAACCTAAATGAGTAAAAAAATATTAATAAAGCAGAAAAATTATTAACATTTTTACTTTCTTCTCCAGCCACCCTCATAAAGACCTCAATTTCCTGGTCCCCAACGCACTTGCAAACCGCAATGCATGAAGCAGAATATAATTAATTTGTTTTCTAATTTAATAAAATTTCATACATTTTTTGCCTTCTAAATGCATTGTTAAGAATCCTTCTAACTTGTTGTGAAGTCTTGGGACAGGTTACAAAAATTCTATTATTTTTAGCCACTATCGTCAATTTTTTCGTAAAAAATGTCAATACAAAATACTTTACAGGCCTTCCTATTTTGAAGAAAAGTTTGAGACAAAGTTACAAAGTTCCTGTAAAAACGCAAATTTTAGAACTGAAATGACCCATATACATCATTAAATTAGCAAATCGTATAAAAAATTAAATTTATATTTTTTTATTTCTTTATTAAAGTTTGTATTTACAAAAACTTTTTCAAAAGTTACCCTAAAAATTAAAAAAAAATTTTTATTAAAAAGTTTATAAATAAAATACACATAATTAAATTAAATTAAATTAAAAACTTATCATTCATACATTTATGAAAACTAAATAAAATTAATGTATACAGCAGCAAAATTATAAACTTTTTTACTTTTTTGAAAAACTTTTTTTTTTTATTTAATTAAATTTCATAGAAATAAAATAAACATTTTGAAAATGTAAAAAGTTTACAGTTAAAATCATAATATTTAATAGATTGGTCAAATCCATTAAGAAAATTGTCAATTCAATACAACCAAACTAATTACAGTAAAAGGTTTAGCTATTTTAGAAAAGGTGTTTTATTTTAGTTTTAACACATTTTCAAAAAAAAAAAGGACTTCAGAATATTTACTTCTATCTCATTTTCTATAAAATGTGTATTCTGAATAGAAAATTACGAAAGCGTGAAAATGGACCAAAAAAAATAAATAAATAAATACAAAACAGCAAAAAAAGAAGATGAAGTAAAGTTTATCTAACGAGTTGGAAAACAGTTTTATTTAAAAAAAATTTTTACTTTTTTAACGAACAAATTTATTTTTGAAAAAAAAAAAGTTTCAAGACTCTTTAACTTTTATAAATTTATACATAGTTAGTGTATATTTAAAAAAAAATTTAAGTATGTATAGCTTGTTATATCTGTCAGTCAAAAAAGTAAGTAAAAAAAAATTGAAAAATTAAATTTATCCTTATTATTATAATGCAGGAATAATGTAACTCGTAAAACTAACTGTCAGTCACATTTATTTATAAAATGACGAAGAATATAGAGACGAGTTATAAGATGAAGAAGAAGTAAATATCGATCATACGCTTTGGGGTTTTATACAATTTGCATTTCAATTGTCGATTAAAGTGCCATACTATTATTTTTTTTTCTTTACTTTTATATAAATCTGTATTTTAAACACAAGGATTGTCGTAAAAACGGATGAAAGTATCGGAAAAAATTCTTCTTATAGGGCTTTTTTTTATAGGTTAAAAAATAATAAAAATTCACTAGTGACATTCGTAAAATAATATGGATTTAGAAAATTAAAGGATGTATTAAATGTAAATTTTATATTTATTCAGTAACGTTTTCTGAATTTTAAAATCTTAAGTGTTGTTTACCAACTTTTATTCTACATAAAGAATTTTAAATTTAACTTGATTTTATTCACTGTGAGCAGGTGCCAGAATTAAGCATTTATTTTAAAAATTTTGCTTTAGATTTGTTTTTGTATTAAAAAAAAATATTATAAGCTCCACTTTACCCCCCCCCCCCCCCCTACCTGGGGCAGGAGATTGAAAATACTAAATTTTGTTTTGTGGAATTAATGGACGGTTTTTGTAAGTAGATATTGACTAAACCAAAAATTAAAATTGATTTTCAACTCTATAATTTTTTATAAAATAGGAAAAACACTACTTGAAGTTTGTAGTACTAAAAAAAACTTGTTGCAAAAAACAGTAAGGAAAAAATTTTGTTATTTAATCGCCAAATGAAGCTATCCCTTGAGATCTATAAAACTGTGCATAAAAAATATAAATATCCGCTTATGCTTGTACGAAAAAATAAACAGGTATCGGGAATCTTTGAAGAGGTAATTCTAAAATTGGAAATAAATGAAATTAAACATATCGATAATAAAATTGAAAGGAGTGTAATAAGATAAAAATGTTTGATTGCCAGTTAAAATTAAAGATAAATAAAAGTTGATATAATTGACAGTAGCAGTAATATTATGAAGCTAGTTAGTTATTAGAAATCGATACAATGAAAGAACTTAAAGCTCAGATTGATTCTTCAGGAAGAAGTAGTGAAAGCATATTGAAATCTAATATACAAGTGGCCTTATAGAGTATTGAGTTACTTGATACCGGATATAGTGTACTTGTACAAGGATTAAGAAATGATTTAGGAAAATTAAATTATAGTTTAAGTTTTGATGGATTCAATTTAAGAACTATTATCAATACTGTATGGAATAAAGTTAGGATTACCAGAAAATTCAAAGATACGAGAAGAATGATTTGGGAAAAAGAGTCTTTGGGGAAGGTCAAATGAATTCAGTAAACGAAAATTAATTAATAATGTTAAATTTAACCAAAAAATTATTAAATTGTTCTAAAAAAATTGAGGCTTCAGTTTTAGAAACAACTTTTGTAAAATATAAAGAAAAGTTACAAAATAAATGATTAAGGATCTTACAAATGTACGTCTTATTCTAAATTATGTTGGAGATTAAAAAAAAAATTGCATCCTGTTATTAACCACAAAATATATTGTTTGTTTCATCGAAGAAAAAGCTTACGAATCTAAATTAAAATCGCACCCAGTAAACTGTATTTGTCCCAAGTAGTTATTCAAATTTTTTAATTTTGGTCAGATTTTCGTCTAAAACTCTAGTATTTAAACTCTAAATATTTTTAGTGACATTTTCCAGCAGAATTTATTTCAGTGACTTAATTGTGTAAAAATTCTCTCTTTTGGATTCCAATTTTATTATAAGTTCGTAAAAATAAGTCTGTTTTAATACTTAACTTCACTAATTTCATTATAGTATTTAAACTTTTTGATATTACATTAAAAAATCAAATATTTTTACAAAAATTTAGTCTTTTTACTAAAAAGCCAACTATAATTTAAAATTATTTTAATCCAAAAATTACTTTATACTTAATTAAAGTATATTTAAAGCAAAATGTAAATTTACATGTTATAAAAAGTTTTATAAAACAAAGCTTTTTTTTTTTTGTTGTATTATGTACATTTTCGTAAAGTAAAAAAAAAAAAAAATCTCTCTATTATACAGAGTAAAACCACAGAGTTAATTTCCATAATCCGAAAAAAAATTTTTACACGTTTTAAGTTTTTTCTCCTATATATACAGAAAGGTTTAAGCTTTAGGTCAAACAAAAATCTATAAGAAAAGAGCAAGATTTTGTCTTACATTATTATTATTGTTATTATAATGTAAAATCTTTACTTTTTTTTTTGTTGCTTTTAAAAAAGAATTTTGTTAGTCAGTAAATCCTTTAAAATTGTATAAAATTTTCTATTTTTTTTTTATATACTTTTTTTACAGTTTTTTTAGTAGGAGAATCAACAAATCTTATGGAAACTCTTTTTATAATAAAATAAAGTTTTTCTTTTTTTTTGAAGTATTTATAAAGTCAAAGTAAAAATTTTTTTTTTTATTGTTAGATGTACTAATAAAAAAAATTGTTTGTACTTGAAGATTTTTTGTATTTTTATTTTTTAACAAAGTCGTATGTTATAATATAAAGCTTTTGCTTGTTTGTAAGCTTACAACTTTAACTTCATGAACCTTGTTTATTATTATAGTTATGTATTGTAAAAAATAAATGTTTGTCAGTTTTTAAAAAATATATTTTTTTACTTTATTAAGGAAGATGTTACGCGATTTAGTCTAAAGAATACTCCAGTCAAATTATGGTTTTGTTGTAGTCTTTTAAAACAAACAGAGAAAAGAATACGTAAATCTTGGTTTTTCTTCTGAGAAGTTTGAGCAAAATTCTGAAATTTGCAAAAAATATTAAAAACATTATTTTTTAAAGATTTTTATACAATATTCACAAACCGTGAAAAAATTTAGCCGATTGTATACGCGTGATTCTTAGTAAAACTGTCATAAGCTACTACCAAACAGCAGTATAAGTTACCTATAATAGACCTTATCTTTATTTAAATAAAAACTGTGAATGATACTCAAATGTAAAGTATGAAAATAGAAAAAGTTTATCAAACTTTTATTTTCTTTTCTCTGTTTGTTTTAAAAGTACAACCACCTCCTCTTCCTCCCTCGTGACCCAATCTTAATAATTTATCTAGATTAAACAAGGAAGCATTATCTATAAGTAAAAATTTGTTTGGCCGATGGCTACAGGGCACAAAAGATAAAATGATCGCATATTATGTTAATTTTTCGAAATTTATTACGATTCACACCAACAAAGTAATTACTTCTGACAAACATTTTGGCTACTTATTAAAAATTTTTATAAAAAATTACAAAAAAATCTGAAAACAAAACCGAATGTACCCCATTTTCCCCTTTACAAAATAAAAATCTAAACAAATAAACAAATATTTATGTAGTAATAGAGCACGTACAGTATGTCAAAAACACATAAGCATTTATAATACACTTAATAAGTCAAGCATTAAATTTACAAATAAAATTATGATCTGGAAAATCCAAAATAGGCATAAAATTTCCTTAGTACGTTTAAAAATTAAATTCAATAAAATTTCAATCAAAAAAAAAAAATGTCATTTTTGTTTTTTTAAAGAAAATTTTATTATGTATTTTTTTATTTGTTTATTTATATTATACATGATGTATTTCAATATTTTATTGCGATAAAAAAGATCTACACATAAAGTAAAAAAAAAAGTCATATATTGAAGTTTTTCCTTACTACATTTGTATACGTCCTGGTTAATATATAATAGCGTATGTTTTTCAAGGTAAAAAAAATATAAATACACGCATAAAAAATAATATTATATGGTTTGAGCTTGATATATAAAAGTAAACGTAATAAAATTTGTACTACAGCTGTAATAAATATGATATTATGTGAAAAAGTTAAGTATTTGTTAATTTTTTTATTAGAATAAAAATCGTTATTTTATTTATTTATTAACAAAGTTAAATAAAATTTATGAATTACAGACATAAAATTAATAATAAAAATTAGATTAATTTGCCTTTTGAAAAAACTAGTTACATGATAATAAATTTATTATTAAATAGTGCTATTAAACTTCTGTGTCAGAAATAAACATCAATTTTTTCAAACTAGTATTAGGCGCGCGTCGCGCGCAAAATGATTTAAAACTTTCAACCTTATTTATTTTCTTAAATACCAAAATTTATTTTTACTTTAATGTTTTTATTGATATCAACTGCTCAACTAACTAACTAACCTCAAAAATAATAAAAACACAATATAAACAATAAAACAATTAATTTTAACCTATTGACAATGAAATTCGTATGAGCCAATCAGAATGACTCTTTAGCTATAACAATGTACATAGTTACTGTTGCGATCAACATGTCCTTTTTAAGAAAAGGATATCTGCATTAAAAAAGAATCCATAAAACTCGTGTTATTATTTCTAGAGATTCAAACATATTAAGAACTAGACAAAATTTTTGAAAAGTACATAGTCTAGAAGGAACAGAGGTCGAAAAGCACAAAGGACTTTGAAACAGCGCGAAAATGATTATCAGAATACTGGACACACTCTTCCCCGATCAACTGATCCGGTATCACTTGACAGAGGATATTTCATAAGAAAAAATGCTACTGCTCAGTGAGAACGAAATAGCCCACAGAATAAAAGAAATTCGGCAAGGCGCCGCACACTGATTCAGAAAAATAAAAAGCGGCAAAAAATTAGCTTCAAACGAGGTTTTAATGAATTTCGATGTGGTTTGCGGCATTCAGTTCCTAAAAATGTGTATTTACCGAAAAGTATGGCAAGAATTTCTGATTATTTGAATTTTCACCCCTTAAGTACTTAAAACTACCCCGAAATAAGAGTATTTTTATAACATTCATTTTTTGCAAAAATTACTCACCAATCACTTTTATAACTATTATAAACATTAAAAATTGTGAATTTTCATGAATTTAAAGTAGAAGAATAAAAACTGACCCTATTAAAACCCAAAGTACCTCTGAAACTACTCAAAGAAATTGAGTTGCACATGCAAATAAGCCTTAGAATTTTAAGGGTAGTTTCAGAGGTACTTTGGGTTTTAATAGGGTCAGTTTTTATTCTTCTACTTTAAATTCATGAAAATTCACAATTTTTAATGTTTATAATAGTTATAAAAGTGATTGGTAAGTAATTTTTGCAAAAAATGAATGTTATAAAAAAACTCTTATTTCGGGGTAGTTTTAAGTACTTAAGGGGTGAAAATTCAAATAATCAGAAATTCTTGCCATACTTTTCGGTAAATACACATTTTTAGGAACTGAATGCCGCAAACCACATCGAAATTCATTAAAACCTCGCTTGAAGATAATTTTTTGCCGCTTTTTTTTTCTGAATCAGTGTGCGCCGGTTTAACGCGATAATAGTGGGTGGAGGTTCTTAGGCTCCATCTGCAAAAGTCGAAAGGGGGGGGGGGGGCACAACCGCAAGCGTAACAATAACGCAATGCTTAGGCCCCATCTACAGAAACCGTAAAACTGAGGCCAAGACTACATAACTTCACCGCATGGCGCAGCCCAATGCTATTGACATAGACTTGCGATTGCGGCGTCACGTGACACCTATACCAATAGCATTTCTGTGCCGTGCGGTGCGGTTATGTAGACTAGGCCTCAGGTCTCATCTACTTAAGACGTTGCGCCACAATCGCGCTTGCGGTTGCGCCCCTCTTTTGCGGCTTCTGTAAATGGGACCTAAAGGGGGTCGCAATCGCAAGCATAAGCGCAACGCAATGTGCAGAAACCAATTTTGACTCCTGCGCAACTCGAAATACACAAAATCTTTTTCTGTGCATTGCGTTACGTTTGTGACTGCGGTGCGCCCCCCTTTTGCGGCTTTGGTAGATGGGGCCTCAGGATGGTTATACAAAAGCCGTAAAAGGGGGTCGCAACCACAAGCGCAGCTGCAACGTAATGCGCAGAATAAGATTTTTCGTCTCTACGCATTGCGTTGCGACCCCCATTAACGGCGTTTGTAGAAACACCCTGAGGCCCCATCAACAAACGCCGTAAATGGGGGTCGCAAGCGCAGTCGCAACGCAATGCGCACAATACGATTTTTCGTCTTTACGCACAAAACAACACGCATGTATACAAAGGCCGAGTCTACATAACCGCACCGCACGGCGCAGCCCAATGCTATTGGTATAGGAGTCACGTGACGCCGCAAGCGCAAGCCTATATCAATAGCATTGGGCTGCGCCGTGCGGTACGGTTATGTAGACTCGGCCAAACGAAAATCGTGTTGTGCGCATTGCATTGCGACTGCGCTTGTGGTTACGTCACTCATTTACGGCGTTTGTAGAACCAGCCTCACAACACGATTTTTGGTCTCTGCACATTGCGTTGCGGCTGAGCTTGCGATCCCCTTTTACAGCTTTTGTAGATCGAGCCTTAAGGCTGGCTCTACAAACCTTCGTAAATGCAAAACCGAAGTCGCAACACAATGCGCATAGACAAAAATGGTGTTTTGCGCATTGCTTTATTTTATTTTTCTGCCACTGTTTGTTTATTTTATGCAAGATTTTATGTAGGTGATAAATTTAATAAATTTATAAGATGAGTTGGCTACACTGAAAAATTTCCTGTGTCGCGGTCTACATTTGCATGGCAATTTTATGGGGTTTTATGCCTAATCTACATAATCACAAATTGGCTCCGTAAACCGAAAGCACAAGTAAAATCGCAAAAAAATTTCAGTTGAGGCAACTCATTTCTCATACTAACCTAACATGACTAAGTTTATACAGAATAAACTCAATAAACACTAGTTTAATATAAATTTAAAAACAAAAAATTTTAATATTTCCTTAAATCTTTAATTCATCAAAATTTTTCCTAAATAATTAATATTTTACATAAATGTATTATAATTTAATGTAACTCGTCACACAAAGTTACTTAAAAATCTTAATATGGATTACAGCTAACCTGCTATATTATTAAAGTTACGAATTAATATTATATTGCTTGTTATTATCTTTTTTTTTTTATTATTATTAAATAAAAAGAGACCACTCCTTTCTAAATCTCATATGTGCAAAAAAAATATTATTATGTTATTTTAATATTGTATATAATCAAGATATATCTCGTATAGTATAGAAATTTTTTCTGCAGATACTTATTACATCGATTCTATTGTTTTTTTTTTAAACTTAATAAAATTATAATTTTATAACGTTACATATAGGTAGGTATAATTAAGTTAATTTTTTTTTTTTAGGTTATTTAAGAAAAAAAAATTACCTGTATTTAGTGTTTTTGTGTCTTATTTTATTATTTTTTTTTTCTAATATTTATTTAATGTAATATGCATTCTTTTTTTATTTTCACTTTTTTTTACATAATTTTTTCGTTGCAATTTAGTTATTTAATATTTAAAAATAGAAAAATGATATTTTTTTTTACTGCATATATTGGTAATAATTTTAATTTAAAGCAACAAATTACAGCCTGTTTCACAAAAGTTATTACTAATTATTTGCTTATACAACGTATTATTAAATACAATAATTATTATTAAATTTATTGTATTCTAAAGTGTAATAGGAAATAAAAATAAATTTTTTTAAATGATCATTTAAATTTAAAATGATATCCATTTCTATAAAAAGATCATATTTTAAACGGAATTTAAAGTTTATTTTTTATTTTTCTGTAAAAGAAATAATAAAGAAAGTGTTGTGTTACCAAGGAAATTGCCAATTCTCGCCACTGACGCAGAAAAATTGTATATGACCCTTGGTCATAATAAAAGAAAGCCTCGAATCGCAGTTTAAATTTAGCTTCGCCTCGGAAGTTACTTTATATACGATTTGAGAAAATATCTACGTTCACTGGTAAATTATCGTTTAAAATAGCATAAAAAACAAGAAAATCTACGTGGCGTATATGTACCTTCAGTTTTAAATTTTACCAAAAGTTGAGCCCCTCTAAGGGCTTTATTTTTTGAAAAACGATTTTACAAAATAGTATGAGTCTTTTAGATTGTACACGATAAGCAAAATATGGCCTTTTTTAGCATTGTTCTTTAAGGTAGTACATTGGATTGACTAAAAAAATAAATCGATTTTTTTTTTAATTTTTTTTTGAATTAGTTATACCCTTAAAAATCACCTGTTAAAATATTTTAATAAAATTCAAACATTTAAACGATCAAAAACGAATTTTACCGAGCGCGCTTCGTATGCGTAACACACACTGAAAAAAAATTATTGGCCGTACGCCTTGAATTTCACAGGCGTATAGCGTGTTCAACGAGGACGGGCTCTGGGCCTCGAACGAACTTGCATTTCACACGTTTGGGGCTCGATCATCAGCATCAAAAAAATGTATACAGAAAATATTGGGGCCCCCTCTCCAAACGCGTGAAACGCAAGTTCGTTCGAGGCCCTCATGCCGTTTCCGAGATCATCTTGCGGCCATGCTTTTCAGGCCTCTACTTTGCTGCCCTCTATAAATGGTACTAATCATGATACTAAATTTTTGGTTGGTTTTTTTTGAAGATTAATTATTAACAATTAAGTAAAAAAATTTTAAAAGTCATTCATAATAAAACAGCTGAGAAATAAAATAAAATAAAAATCGTTTTTTTTCATTTTACAATCCAATGTACAACCTTAAGCAATTTTTTGTAATTTGCTAAATTTTTTTTTTTTTAACTTTTTGCCTGACGAGGTGAACCTACGAAACGTTGTGATCAAATAAAATAAAGAAAACGTCAATACATTCCCACAAAAGTTTTTACTTAATTTTTTATATTTTTTAAATTAAAATTATTGCGTGAGAGTAGTGTATTAAATATTAAATGTATGTATTTAAATGAAGTAAATAGCTCTTATTAATATTGCATGGAGTATAAAAAAATGCATGATTTTTAATGAATTATTTTTATATTAGTTAACCATAATTATTTTTCTAAATAATAGTTGATTTAACCTGTCAATTGAAATTTTTTTTACTGTAATTATAACAAAACAGGATATTCACACGTTATTATATTTTTTACTTAAAAAGTTAAGTAAAAAGTGTAAGCTATTCATAATTTTTTGTTTTTTTATTTATTAATTTTGTGAATAAAATATTATTGAGTAAGAAAATAACTTGTTTAACAAATTTTTTGGATTTTTTTAAGAAAACAAAAAGTGAAGCTCAAAAATAATTCTGAAATAAATCATTTTTTAATTCTTCGAATTTAAGTAAATTAAGTAAATAATCGAATTCTCTTAAAATAATTTTTCTACCAGAGCAAATAAATTTATAAAGCAATGAATTTATTTTTTTTATAATTAAATCAGGGGAAAAAAATAGCCATAAAAGTAAAAAAGGTTAACTCATAAAAAAATAAAATAAAATAAAAAAAAAGAATTTTATCTTTATCGAACATAGTCCTTAGTTATATATTTTTTTTAAACACGTATATAAGCAGTCAGTAATACATCCCTAATCCATTTAAAGTTCCCTCATAAAAAAAAGGTTACAAAAAAAAAAGTTTTTCATTTCTCAAGAGAAGAAAGTAAGTTTTATATTATATATCGTATTTTCATTTTTATTATCCACTTTTTATAATCCTTATCAAGAAAGAATGTGTTTATTTAAAAGTACGTATAAAAAAGTAGTCTGTAAAATAGTGAGTGGGAGAGATGTTGGTGATAATAATAATAGTAAGCTATTTGAGTCTATAGATTTTGAACGATATCAGATATCAGTAGTGGACTTAGAGGAGGGCTAACACAACAGTATAATACTGTATAAATCTGAGCTATCATCTTTTAGAGAGATTATGATACCTTTTAAACAAACAAAGATTGAATGACACAAAACAACATTTTTCATTTAGTTATGGCTGCTCAAGTAGCATTCTGGCCAAGTTTTTCTATTTTTTTTTGTACTTGAGAAAAAATGTAAGATTTTTTTTGTGTTACTTGATATACTGAAATTCTTTAGTTCTCTGCTTACTTTGAATATTTAATGAAGGGAAGGTGATAATAAATAAATAAAACCTACTGGTGCATAAAAATTAAAAGCATACCGCAAAAAATAAATTAAATTACTTTGGAAATTAAAAATGCCACAGTATCAGGTTTCTTGGATTTCGCTAAAAATTCTCAAGCAATCGGTATTTAATTATTTAAAATAGGAGCTTTTGTAATTTAAACAAAATTTTTATGGGCAGCAATCTGATGATTTTCACGTAAATAGATTAAAAAGTATCCTGATCAAGTAAAAAATTTTAAAACCTAATGTCACATATGAAAATTTTTTATTAATTTACTGGCCACATTTCAGTATATTTAATAACAGAGAGTTTTGGGCACAATTTCAAAATGCAAAACAAAAGGAATAAATTTTTCTTATTCATGAGTATTGAAGAAAATAATTTCAGTTTTTAAATATTTGAGTTTTTTTGTAGCTGTACAAAGTACCATTGACATTTTCATCAAGCAAAATTTAAAATTTCCCCAGTAAACACAACCTAATTTTTAAAAAATTTATTTATCAAATAAATCAAATAAGGAAGTAACTAAATAAATCCCTAAAACATTAATAAATCAAATTTATATTTAAAAAAAAATGACCAACAATAGAAACTTCGCCCTTGAAGTTATAACTTTCTCTGTGCAAAAAACGTGACTAAAATTATATATAGGATAAAATATAAAATATTTCCTTATAAATAATCCCATATATGATTAAATAACCATAAATAATATAACATACAACCTAAAGACATCCGGTTATTAAATAAATTACACCAGGTAAAATATTTCACCTATTTTTAAAATTTTTATTTATTAAAAAACTCGTGATTATTATTATTATTATTGATTTTGTAATTTATTATCAGGACTTTTGTTCTAAATAACTAAAAAATACAAGAAAGTACATTTCCAAGGGCACAAATATAATTATTTTCAAATTATTATATAAATCTAAAATTTTTTGTAAAAAAGATAAATAAATAAATACATATAAATTATAAGTGTAATATATATTTATTATTATGTTGTTAAAAAAAAGCAAAATGTTATTAAGTAATTTATAATAATTAATCTCAACGTTTATGTACGTATGTATTTTCTATGATTTAACTTATTATAAATATTGTTAATATTGCAAAAGTGTGGTATTATTATGCATTGTATTTATAAGAATTTACATGGTTAAGAAAAATATACTCTTATAATTAATATATTTATTATTCAATTTTTTCTCAAGTGTTTACAGCATGAATGCAGTTATTATTTTAGTTATTAGTAGTAAAAATTATTAATAACATTTTCTATTTTTCATAATTTACGTGTAGCTAAAAAAAAGTTGTTTACTTAGCAAGGGCTTAAATCGAATTTATTTCGCCAGAAAGCTTTAAGAAATATTTATTGGAGGCAGAAAAATGAATAATTGTTTTCAAATGGTTATATAGAGGTATCAGTTATATAACATGAAATAAATGGTTCGGAAAAATTTAATTTGCAACAGTTAGGAGACAGGGTCAAATTTCCATTTTGTCCGGGACATTATTATATTTAAATTTTTCTCACAAGTTAAATGATTAATGATCATAAAATATATAAAACATATAAATTGCATTTGCTAAAAGATATCCAATATAGAGCATCTAAAACTCTAGTTTCGGCAGCCAGAATTTTTTTGTGTAAACGATGCAAATGTCATAAAACCTCAAAAATAATTTATAACGGATTTGCATATGCACACAAAGAACTCATATGGAACATGTTTTTGTTTACTAGTTACTTAATATCTATTAATACAATTCTAACTTCCTAAAGTATCTTGTAAAATCAAATAAGTCCAGATTAATCCAATTTCCTGAAATCAAATTATTCTAAAAGTTCCATTATTTTAATTGTAACCATTTGACCACCTCCCTTACTGGATTTTTAGGTATTTTGGGGTACAGCTCCCTATAAACATGTTCTATGTTAAAACTTATAACTGGTTTGTGTGTTTAGGCAACAGGGTATTGCAGTTTTAACTTATATTTCCTAATTAATAGAAGTCCTTCTATCGAAATTAATTTAAGTCCCTTATACCAAATTCTAACTTCCTAAATTAAAGTTATTCCAAGTCCATTTCATCTCTCCCTACACTGAAAAAAAAATCCGCTTGCCGCAAGCGGAATTATTCCGCTTGCGGCAAGCGGACAATCCGCTTACGGCAAGCGGAATTTTTTTTTCTTTGCAAACAATTGCAAATGACTTGAAACGTAAAGAAAATTAAAAAAAAACATTTTTTCTTTTCTTTTTCCAAAATTTTCTCAAACCTCATCATACCGATATACGCATATCCCAAGTAAGCGGGAAAAAATTTTTTTTTTAATTTTCTTTACGTTTCAAGTCATTTGCAATCGTTTGACGAGAAAAAAAATTCCGCTTGCTACAAGCGGAATTCCGCTTGCTACAAGCGGAATTCCGCTTGCGGTAAGCGGAAATCCGCTTGCGGTAAACGGAATTATTCCGCTTGCGGCAAGCGGAATTCCGCTTGCCGCAAGCGGATTTTTTTTTCAGTGTAATAATATGCTATTCGTTTTTACCGAAAATGTTCCAGTTACCTAATAGGAAACTTTAGGTTATTTTTGCAATTTTTTCGACATTTTTATTTACTTTTTACGTTTTTTGGGTCATTGATTATGGATATCCCACTGTAAATGGGTCCAGTTGTCTAAAATAGGCAACTTTTGGTTGTTTTTTGAAAACGTCTGCGACTACTACCCCTCAAACCTTGTATTAATGATACTAAAAATGGGTCAATTAAATCGATGTGGCCAAAGAAAATCATTTCGACACCTGATAACCAAGTAATATAATAAACTTGTCAATGAATCCCCTGAACTTGAGTGTCATATAATATATACTATATATATATAAATCATATATATTTGATGAAAAGTAATTCCCTAAAGTGTCTTTTTGGATTATACAATTTGAAAAGTGAATTTTTTTTCTATAAAAGGAAAACTCGTCCAAACACAAAAGCTTATTGTGCGTAAAAAAGGTGTCTTATTTATAAACGTACGTATGTATTTATACTATTTGAGTCACTCAACTTAATTGACAAATTTGTCGCTTGAAATGATTTCTATCCCATATACACTAGACTAGAATGAAAAGAAATAAGGAAAATAATACGAAGAAGAAGAAGAAGAAGAAAATGAAGTACATTTAGAAAATTATTTTCTAAAAGCTTTATATTATTAGAATAAAGTATTGAAATTAAAGTATTTAATGTAAATTTGAATAAAACTTAATTCTTATAATCTAAAAGTTAACCAATTAAAATATACATTTTATTTAGTACATTGCATAAATACGAACTTGACACGTTTTTCTTTAGAATATTTGATATTCAAATATATAAATTTTTTATCTTTTAAAATATATAATTAATATTAAGAAGTTTACGAATTTTCTCTTTTCTATGTTTTATTTTAATAATGATAATAATAATAATTAAATCTCATTGTTACTATGAAGAATATATATATTTTAACTTTTATTTTATAATAAGATAAATTTTATATCCTATGTAGGTATATATGCTCAAAAATAATTAAATAAGTTAATGCTTACTCTATGTTTTAACGTATAATTATTTCATTTTTTATTCATTTAATTTAAAAATTATTAAATTTATAAATATTTTTTTAAAAATTATATTCGATGATAATCTTTTTATTGTATTTAATGAAAATTTGTGACATTAGTGGTTTATACAATTGGTTTACCAATAACATTGATACTGTTCAAGGTAATATTTGCAAAAAACCGCAGAAATATATATATATATATATAGGTCGGTCTTTAGAAAAGTTTTTATGATAACACAAGATTCACATTTTTTTCCTAAAATTTGTGTATTTAATATATATATATATATATATTAGTTTTTTAGTGATTAAGGTCAGTAGTAGCAAGAATCATATAAAAAAAATTTATAGACTTTATGGAAAAATGTGACATTTCCAAGGCATTGCAAATTTTAATGAAACCAGATAACAGTTCCTGCAGCTGGAGTATTAGAAGCCTTTTTTCAAGGTCTGCTTTTGCACCCCTTTCTACTTAGTTAACTTTTACACCACTTCTCTTTTATACTCGTTTTTATATTACTTTCAGCTTCACCCCCCCCCCCCCCCCCTTTGTGGCTATTTTTGCACTACTCTCATTTTTGAACTATTCTTACCCTAGAGTTTTGATGAAAATTCACAATGTTAAAATTGAATTTTGCAATAAGTTTCATCGTAATCAAGGCCTAAATAATGAAATTCAAGTTTCATAATAACTTCTGTTGTAAAAATTTTAATAATATTATTTTCGGAGAGAGAAAATTAAAATTACTAAACAAAAACTAAATTTAAATTAACGTCTAATTATTATAATAAAAAACAAAGTTGTAAAAAGAAGGATGAAATAAATACATTTTGATTTAATTAATTAAAAATATCTTAAATTAACTAGTTTTCTAAATTAGTTTACGAATTTTAAATAATAAAGCCTATAAACGATCGTCGTAGTCTGATTATTAAGAAAAAATATTCTTTAAAAAAAAAAAAAACCAAAAATCCGTTTTCTAATGGATCGCATTAAATTGCTCTCGTGTATAAAATCATCATTTTAAATAGGTTTATAAATTATTCTTACTGTTAACTTTATTTCATTATACAAATTGGCATCCCTCTAAAATTTTAAATCCATCGTTTTATCCCTCTCAATTTTTTAAAATTTTAAACACAACGCAGAGGAATATTTAATCTGTCAATTAATTTCAAAGCATTTAATTTTCAGGATTTATCTATATATTTTAGTAATTATATCCCATAAAAAGAAATAATTATTATTAAAAGAGAAAACTGACAATAAATTTCAATTTGACGACTCAAAATTTTATTACAAAAATTTAAAGGGTTTAAAATATTTAGAAATTTAATTAAAATATATATGAGTTAAAGTAAAAAAAATTTTAATTTATAAAAGTACAGCTGACGAATTAAAAAAATGTAAATTTAGCTCAAATTGTTATTATTACGACTATTTTTTTTTTTTTTAATTAACTTAAATTTCTTTTCATATTTCATTTTCTTCATATATATTATACATACTTTTCTATTTTATAATAATAAATAAAATGAACTTTGTATTAAAACTTTATGGAATCTTAACAAAAGTATATATGTATATAGTTTATACTTCATATATGTTCAAAGGACTTGTCAAAATTTTGAATTTTCTTTCTCTATCTTGCCATAAACACACGAATATATACACAGTTTTGTCGAACTTTAAATAGTTTACGCGAGTTATAATGACATGCGGTTTTATGTATAATGTATATATTTGTGTGTGTGTGTGTTTATGTTTGAGTAAGTAAAAAGGTTATCAAAAAAAATTATTTTTAACTATACAATTACGCATGTGTTATATAATTTTTTTAAAAAAATAATCTAAAAAAAAACAAGATATGTGGGCATTCAATAAATAGTGTATAAGATATGATAATTTCAATAAATGTTTTACATTATATATGCCTATTATTTATGTAAGAAATTTATTATAAAACAACGAAAGAAACATTTTGCGCCTTGTTTTATTTAAGTTATAATGCCGCACCTATCGTTAGTTGTATAATTTTCATTTTTTTGTTTGTTTATTTATTTTTTTAAACTTTTTGTTATTTTATTTATAACTTTAATAAATTCGATATAGATACAGCTACTAATTGATTAGGAATTGACTGCTTTGATCTTTTCTTATGATTCATTCAAAAACTGGTTTGACCATTGCAAATTTAGTACAGGAATTATTGACATTTTTATAGATATCCTTGGGCCGGTTCCTTTAAACAAATTTTATTCATTTAGTTAATTTTTGCTTTTCTTTTCAGAGTTGCATTTCATTTTCCCTTCCATTTATGAATGTTTAGAGCATTTTTTATTAACTCGTTTAAAGTCTGGTAATTCAATTAAAAATATAGAAAAAAAAAACATTTGAAATTTTTAGTATTTGGATCTCCTTGGACCGGTTCCTTTAAAGTATTTTTCATTCATATGTTAAATTTGCGCATTAGCCATTGTCTATTACGAATGGAGTAATCAAGATTTTATAAAACTTATAACCACTAACTTTACTTAGCTTCAGAAATGAAACAAATTTGGTTTTTGAATTATATTCATATTTTTGTATTTTTAGAGGCAGTAATCTAGCATTTTGATGAATAAATAAAATTTTTCTAGATGATTAATTTAATTTTGTATGAAATATAGATCCATATCTTTGCAATGCAAAGATAGTGCGTACCTTTATCAAAACAGCGCCAGAAAAATAAGCAATTCACGTAAATTACGATAAACTGCAATTTGGGACATTCTTTTACTATAGCCCAGGGTCGTGTAGAATTTCGCTTCGGCAGTGTCTTTGCCGGCCACGAAGAAACCGGGAAATACGCGTTTTCTGGCCACTGACAAATATTTTTTGCTGTTAAAAGTTACACCTAATAAAAATTTAATATATGAAAAATGTTTAAAAAAATTTACCATAATCGGAATCCTGGTTTTCGCAAAAAGATTTTTAATTTATGAATTTTCAATTAAAAGTATTTTTTAAAAACTTCGTTTGCTAAAGTAAATAAAATTTAAACTCAAAAAGTGTCAAAAGAGATCGGTTTGCACATTTTTTCAAAATACATAATTCAATTAACGTTCGTTTATTACATTATTTTAATTAAAAATGGTATTACGCACAAAGCGTATTGTAAAAATATTTTAATTAATTAAATTAAAGCACTGAATGTAATTTGTGCTTTTGTCATCAATAAATACATTATTAATGGGTATATAGTAAAATTGTTGTTTTTTTCAAAAAATAAAATCAATAACTAACAATTTTCATCATATTATAATTCCTTTCTCATTTATTTTCTATCGATCACGTTTTATTTAATAATATTTTAAAATATCAATCAATTGTATTGTTTAAACATTAAAAAGAAGGCTTTTTTTATATATAAAGTTCCGGTTGCTCTGAATTTATAAATTTCATAGAAAAAAATATTTCTCAATATTCAACCTAGATTTTCATATTATAATTTATATTTATTTGTTAGTTTTTACATTTTTTATTTTTTCAAAATAATATTATCTTAAAAATAAAAGATTATATTATTGTTCTTAAAAAAAAAAAAAAAAAAATTACGAAATGATCAAATATAAAACTACATTTTAAAAAACAAGTTTTTTTAAAATTACATAAAATAATGATAATAATGGGTTAAAAAAGATTTATCTCTTATACAGTTAGCAAATTATTTAAAATAAAAAATTTTGTTTTTGATTTTAATTTTATCAGTTTTATTGTTACTTTTTCTATTTATTTTTCAACATATACCGTGAGATTGGTTTGATGGAATTTTAATAGAGGAATTGGAAGAGAGAGTATTTTAGAAAACCTTGATATAAGGACAGAGGAGGGACAGAGTGGGAATAAAATGATATGCAGAAACATTTTATGGTTATATTTTTCCATAGGAACGTAATTATTATAAAAAAAACTTATATATGGTTTGTGTAAGTGCAACCTAAATGCATGGAAACTACAGTTCAGGCTAGGTGTAATACATAAATAGTATAAGCTTTTGATTTGCTAGTTTTATTATTCGTAATTATTATATTCCTTAGATTTTAAGTATATAAGTTATTTGCAGAAAAAAAAACATATAAACTCCGGAAACCAGTCTTAATCTAATCCTTCGTTTAAAATTTTCTAAATTCCATTTTACCAGCTCCTTCAAACCGGATACATTAAAACCCCCTTGATTTTCACCAAGTATCCAACCATATTATTTAGATTTAAAAAAATTTTCCGTTAAGTTATTTTTTGAGAAAGCACGCAAAGGCCCTCATTAAATAATACGAAAAGTGTCTTCTAAAATTAAAATTAAAAAAAAATTTAAATATAAATATAAAATAAAAAAAAAAATTTCACCGGCGTTTTAGATTTTAAAAAATTTTCTGTTAAGTTATTTCTTGAGAAAGCACGCAAAGGCCTTCATTAAATAATACGAAAAGTGTCCTCTAAAATTAAAATTAAAAAAAAATTAAATACAAATATAAAATAATAAAAAAATTTAAATCATGCCAAGAATGCGATCACAAGGTCTGCCTTGATCACCAATCAATGTTCCACCGGCAAATCCAGCAGACTTTATGGTAAATTTAAAACAGATGTACGATAGGTTAACAAACAGATACTATCCAACTGAACATCTTAAATGGCATATACAATGAGGGATAAATGTAACCACGAACTCGGCATTCACAAACTTCGAGAATCGAGTTACAAAGGTAAGCAGGAGAATTTTCAGTAAAATATTTGATAAAAACGAATCTGATGAAAAGTCAGTTTATATAAGGGATCTCGAAGAGACCATTTTCCACGAGATCATTTATATTTATCTTTATTTTAAGAACGAGTTTGATGATGAACTTTACAAGCAAAATACCATCTTCTCAGGATTTAAGAATTTAAGGAAATATGGAAATAGAAAAAAATAGATTATCATATAAGAAGCATCTTTAAAACCGTATGACAAACTGATTTAGGTTTCATGCCCTGAAAAAACATTTAATATGGATAAAAGAGTCTCGGAAATTGAATAAATCAGAAATATTGACATTTCTGCTCAGCAGTAGGACCTATGAAACCAGAAGTGTTAAAAATCTAATACCTATTTCTTTTAAAAATTATTTTTTCTTTTAAAAATTAATAAAAAATGAAAGTGAAAGTTTTATTATTTTTGTTTTAATGAATAAAAAGTCTAAAATTTTAAAATATTGATAATGATTTTAATTTAAAATGATTATTATAAAAAAAGGTGTGTTGAAATGCAACAAGTACGTTTAATTTCATTGTATTTACAGAAAAAAGTAAAAGATAAGAAATGAGAAATACTGCTATTGCTACAAAATTTTTATTTGATTACAAAAAAACAAAACACTATTATAAATGAATTTATATTAAAAATATAACAATTTTTTTAGATTTTATAACTGTTTTTTTGATTCCGTAATCCTACGTAATATAAATTGTCATTTTTCAGTTTGTTATGTATTTAATTTTGATTGCTGTCACTATTACTCTAGAACTTTCTATTGTATCTTTTTTTTTACAAATTTTATGCATGGTTTTACTCTTATCGAACTTGGGCATTCATCGATTAATTTTGGTCTTTATTTACCCAACACAAAAAACAAATCTAAAAAAATAACCTCAACGAATTGAATAAACGCAAATTTGTAAATTTGCTAAAAAAAATTAATAAATTTTACTAAAAAAGTGAGATTTGTAAAAAATTTTTTACTAAAATTTTGGAGTGACATTAACGGCTAGGCATATGAAAGCATTGAATTGCACTCGTTTTACACCTAGGCAGGCAAAAAATATCATTAGCACCATGAGCGAAAAACTTTGGACACCAGCGTAAACACATATCACTCATGTCCGCGTTTCATATCAAAATGTTTACTTCCTTGATACTTTATATACAAATTTGCCCATTTTCCTAACTTTTTTGCCCTTATAGGGTACATCGAATGCAGTAAATTCTTTACACAATTTACGCCCAGGTGGCCAAAAAACCATTATTTCTTCTCTTATATATCAAAAACCGATTTTTACGCAATATTTGTTTATCTGTGGTATAACCAGCATTTTTACCGATTTTAAAACTTATTTTTATTATAGGGGTGAGAAACCTCAGTGCTCATGGTTTATTATTTGCTAGAATATGAGTATTCTTATCTCATTTTATTAACCTGTTTCAAAACCACTAAGCTAATAATCAAAAACAATCCAGCAGCAGAGGCGTTATATTTTCTAGTAGAAAATAAAAGAAATTACTCAGACTGTATACTGTTAACACATTATTAAAAGATCTAACCCAACTAATCCACTTTATTTTGTTGGTTGCTGAATAGAATAATGAAATAAAAAAAAAATGAAAAAGAAATTAAAAGACATGTAGAGAACAATAATATTTTCACTAAAATGTATAATATTATGTTCTCGTAATATCATGTTATATTCGAAACGGTGATAACATATTGTACTACACGTGTATACCAAAAAAATACAATCCAATTATATATGATATAATACATACATTTCAAAAAAAATAAAATAAAAGCCTTACTTTCGCTGGAATGCATTTTTACGGGTAAGAGTAAATTAGCTTCTCTAGAATGTTATGACTTTTTGTCATTATTTTACTGGTATATATAAAGCAAGAATTTAGAGAATTTACGAAACTTTTCTCTTTTAATATATATAAATAATAATACCAAGAGTTGAAGTAAAGTTGGAAGAATAGGGAAAAACACGTAACTTTTATATATACAATATATTATTCAACAATGAATTGACAAGAGAAGGAAAGCTTTATTGTCCATCCCTACATTATAATTTAGTGTACTGTTTTTTCTCTTTCTCATTTATTTTTATCTTATTATTTCTATGTATGCGTATTAGACGGGCAGTTGTTTTTAAAAGTGGCTTGCATTTTCAATCACCAGCTGGAATAAGTTGCTATTTACAAAAAAAAATAATATTCACAAAATGATAACTCGTGTAATCACTCTTAAATATTGCAGAGAATATTGCCACCAAATACTAACATGGGATTTTATGGGACCAAAAGCTCGTTTACTAAGAGCCTGTGTATTTGGTGGTAATACTTAGGAGTGATTAAATGAGCTGTAATTCTGGGAATCTTATTTTTTTTGGTAATTGGTAACAATTTTAACCGGTAATTAAAAATCCAAGCAACTTTTTAAAATAACTACCAGGCTAATATACATACAACTGAACTAGTATAACAAAGTTGAAAATTCCAAAACACCTAAAAAACGTTTATATCTGCTACAGTAATTTGACTTTATTTTACGTGTATCTGGTTAAGAATTTAAAATGACACAAAAACAAGGCAAAAGATTCTTATAAATACTTTTTATTTAATGTGAGAAAAAGGATTTATTTGAAAATCTCTTTAAAAATTTAATTTATTTCTTTGTTTTTTTTTTTTGTAATTTTTTTTTGGACACATAATAGGTAGTTTTGCATATTGAGTTTTTCGTTTGTTGCATTATTATTTTTAAAAACATTTTAATTTAAAGATAAAATCAAGTAATATGTAGTAATTCTTTATTAATTTATGCGAGTCTTTGAAACTTAGGGACTTTCTACAATTGAGGGTTTGAAATCTGCAATTGAACGTTACGTTGCGCAGAAGACAATCTTTCATATGGCTGATTCTACAAATGCCTTAAATGAGGGTCGCAACTACAAGCGCAGCTGCAACGCAATGAATGCGCACAATACAATACGCATGCGCACAACATGATTTTGGTTTTGAGTGCAATGCGTTGCGGATACGCTTGCGGTTGCGACCCCTTTTTACGGCATTTATAGAACTAGCCTAATAATAAGGCTGATTCTACAAATGCTATAAATGGGGGTCAGGCCCCATCTACAGAAGCCGCAAAAGGGGGGTGCAACCGCAAGCGCAGTTGCAACGCAATGTTCATAAACCAAAATCGAGTTGTGCGCATTACGTTGCAGTTGCCCTTGCGGTTACGACCCCCATTTACGGCGTTTGTAGAACCACCCTCACAACCACAAGCGTCGCCGCAACGCATTGCGTAGATACGAAAAATCGTGTTGTGCGCATTGCGGTTACGACTCACTTTTACGGAGTTTGGAGAACCAGCCTAAGGCTGATTCTACAAAACCGTAAAATCGCCCCGCAATCCGCAACCGTATACCGCAGCGCAAGAAATTTTTCAGTGTAGCCAACTCATCTCGAATTTATTAAATTTATAACCAAACATATAAAATAAACAAGCAAAGGCAAGAAAATAAAATAAATAATTAAATAAATGATCAATCAAAGTAATTAAATATAATTATTAATTTTTTAAATGTTCAGTTATTATTCGGCAAAAATGGAAAAATATCATAAAATTATATATTTCTTATAATTCTCATACAATTTCATTATTTTTTAAATTTAATACACTTGCATGATGAACCAGTTATAAAAAAATATATTCCATTTTAGGAAAATTGTTTTTTATGGAGTTTTGGATTTGATTTTTGATCTTCACATAACGATTAAAATTCATGTTTTTGCTTTTGCAGTTTAATCATATGTCTGTATTATCAACTTCAGAAACCATTTGTTCTATAAAAATATATTCTATAACTACCTTCAACCAAAGGAATAAATTCCACATGGAGTTGTAACCAGTGAGTTGAATATGACTTATATTGCAAGAGTTGCATGGAAGCTTCAATGGAGTTGCTGGATATCTCTAATTTTATTTTCTTGCCATTACTTATTGCCTTTGCGATTGTACTTATTTACAAAGAAATTATTATTAATGTTACTTCATATAACGGCTGAAGTGTATTTTGTTGCATAGAAAGAAAAAAAAATTTAATTTATCAAATAAAGAAAAAATTACAAAACACTTTTCTTTCCGATGGACCTGTAAGGTCAATTAGAACATTATGATAAAGAGCATTTTTTATGACGATATGTAAAATTCATTCTCTACGGCTCTAAAAATATTAGGATAACTACTTACTCCTAATCTTATGATAATTTTCGTGTAAAAAGAATTATTAATACGGAGTATTACTATTATTTTTACAGAAAAATGTATGTTATATAAAAATTGTTATTGGGAAACGATCTGAAAAAGCTGGATATCTAAAAATCCATCTTCAGATAAAGAAATTATAAATAAATTTTAATTGTAATTTCGGGTATCCAAAGATATTAAATTATTATCAATTACATTAAAATCAAATTTAAGATAACCCAGCGTAGTACAAAGGTAATTTAAAATTTACAGATTTCTTCTCTCTTCTTCACATTGCCTTATGTCATTCTAAATAGCCTTAGAATACAACTATCTCTTTTTATTGTAATCCATGTTTTTAATTTTGAAAGTAAACAATTTAAATAATAAAAAAAATAAATATGAAGAACTAATGCTAAAATTAATTTTAATATATTTTGAAACGGAAAAAGATAGACATATTCCAAGGTTATTTAAAATAAGGAAAGGCAATGAGCGGAAGAGAGAAAAAAACCAGAAGTTTTGAAAAACCTTCGTTCTTTCTACTTTTGGTTTTTCCAGTTTAAAAATTATATAACATTGATAATTTATTAAACAATATATAGATACAGATTTTTAGATATCCAGTTTTTTGGACCATTACCAAAATAACTATTTTTATAACATACTTTTTTATGAAAAAATAATATTATTCTTTGTATGGATAGAGCAATCATCAGAAAAATTGGAGTTAGTAATTGGTCTAAGATGTTTGGAGCCATAGAGCATGAATTTTACCTGGCGTTATAAAAAATCTTCTGCATGACCTCACAGGTCCATCGGGAAGAAAGGAGTTATTTAATTTTTTATCAATTTAGCAATTTAAAAAAAAAAATTTCTATACAACATTATAAAATTCAGTCGTTTGATGTGGAGTACAAACAATGGCAAGCAATGACAAGAAAACAAAATTTGAGCATTGCAGCTCCATGCAACTCCTACAACATAATTCATTCAACTCAAATGAAATTGATAAGGAAGATGAATGATTATTTAAACTGCAAAAGCAAAAACATGAATTTTAATCGTTATGTGAAGATCAAAAATCAAATCCAAAACTTCATAAAAAACAATTTTCCTAAAATGGAATATATTTTTTTATAACTGGTTCATCATGCAAGTGTATTAAATTTAAAAAATAATGAAATTGTATGAGAATTATAAGAAATATATAATTTTATGATATTTTTCCATTTTTGCCGAATAATAACTGAACATTTAAAAAATTAATAATTATATTTAATTACTTTGATTGATCATTTATTTAATTATTTATTTTATTTTCTTGCCTTTGCTTGTTTATTTTATATGTTTGGTTATAAATTTAATAAATTCGAGATGAGTTGGCTACACTGAAAAATTTCTTGCGTTGCGGTATACGGTTACGGATTGCGGGGCGATTTTACGGTTTTGTAGAATCAGCCTAAGGCCTAGTCCACATAACCACACCGCACGGCGCAGTCCAATGCTATTTGGCTAAGCTCAAGCCTATATCAATAGCATTGAGTTGCGCCGTGCGTTGCAATTATGTAGACTAGGCTTAAGGCTCCATCTACAAAAGCCGCAAAAGTGAGCAAACGCAGCCACAACACAACACAATTTTCGGTCTATAATTTTGCGCTGTGGCTGTGCTTGTAGTTACGACTCACTTTTACGACAATTGTAAATTATCGATTGCACAACATGGTTTTTTGTCTCTGCACATTGCGTTGCGGCTTCGCTTACGGTTGTGAACCCCATTTACGGCATTTGTAGAACCATCCTTAGGCACATTCTACAAACGTCCGGTAAACTTTTGCGGTACAGCAAGTCAGTGGGTATGTTGATTGTATAGAATGTGCAATTCTTCGTATGAGAAAAATTTCGTGAAAAAAGTACTTTTCTTTTCAGCAGCGAGATGTAATGTACTTCCGGCTGCTGCGGTTCTAACAGAGACGTGTTTTCTTGGCACTGACGGAGAAAAATAATGTATGACTCTTGGCCATAGTAAAGAATGCCCCAAATCGGAGTTTACCATCCTCGGCTCAAATCGGAAGGTACTTTACATGCGATCTTGGCCATTCTTTATTTTTGTCACCTAAGATTAGCAATTCTACTAGCGGTAAAACTAAGTAGAGAAGAAAGACAAAAGCCGTTTGACTTTGGTTTGATTGCAGAACAGTTGCTTAAATTGCTTTCAAGCAGTTTGAATCAAGCAACAAATAAATTTCAAGCAAAGCATTCTGGCCGTGTTTTTTAATCCTTTACTCCAAACACTTTATAAAACAAACCCTAAATTTTAATGAAAATTTCAAAATATTTTTTAAATCTCTGCTTATAGTTTCCAGCATTATTGTAATTCGGTACATATTTTGCATAATTATTAATTTTTGAAAAATTTACATTAGCCTCTTAAAAGCCATGCATTAATGCACTATTGTTCTATATAAACAAAACCTAATTTTTCAATGCAAACTTAAAAAAAAAGAACAAAGAAATTGCTCAAAAAAATGTTTCTTTTTTTTTTTTAAATTCAAGTACACGAATATTTTATATCGCATGCAATTTTTAAAAGTCATGGTAAACTTACTTTTTTTTTACAATTAATTTTCAAGATCACTGTTTGTCTTTGATTATATAATACAATTTATAGCATAATTGAAATTTCTATTTATTTTAAATTCAATACAAAAAATAAAATTCTTACTCACGCCAATTTCTTTTATTGTAACGCAAGAGAAATATTTAAAAGAACTGAAATTTATACGACACAAAAGCCAATTTTATGGTATAAAATTCAATATTTCCTTAATTCAGCAATATTTTTATTGATATAAAATTTTATTATCATTCTTAATATTTTAATCCTTGAAAAGAAAAAGTCATAACAATATATCAAAAAAATATATATAATTCTTTTATTTTTTATGGTCAACAATAAATAACGTATCTTTTTCTTGACTGTAAGCTCTCTTCTTATCTCAAAGTATTCATCAGCAGAAAAAAAATAGAAGCTATATAATACTATGACAATATCATTGGTCAGGTACACACGCTGAAAAACTATATAACCAAAAACCAGTCATCGTTTTATTGCGTTAAACTAAAATTGTAGTAATAGAAGAAAAAAGTCGTAAAAAAGAAAAGCTCAAAGCTTAAAATTATATACGTCAAGTTTTATATAGTATACCTTCAGCTGGTACAACAGAAACATTTAAATCCCCACTACATTTTTTTAAATTATCTCAACTTTTTAGTATCTTTCGACGAACGAAAATTCACCTAAGGCTACAAAAGAATTTTCCTCGTCACCACCATTTTCCCATTTTTTTTTTATTCCTTTTTCTTTTCACGACAGGTAAAACAGAAATACGTGTTTTAAGAGCATTTTCTTTCTCTCTCTTTTTTTTGTTCTGAACTAGATTGAAGGAAAAGATTATTATTGTATAGCGAGGGTAAAAGCGGTACAGCCGATACTAAAACCGAAACTGTCAGAGCTTGCGCTTTTTTTTATAGACCAACTTTTATTTTTATTCTACACGCATTGTTCTTTTTACCTATACTATAATAAGCTAATAACAACTAAACCTATTGTATACATTCACACACGAATATTTTAAGGACCAGAAAAAAGATTTTCTTCATTGTTGAAATAAATGAGAAAAAAATAATTTCTAAAAAAAAATAGATTTAACACTACTTGATTTTTTATTGCAAATTTATTTTAGTTTTTACGTAAGAAAATCATTTTATTTGTACTTTTTCTATACACCCCCTACTCGAAAAAGTAAAGAAATCTTCTTATAATATTGATTTATAAATATATATTGAAAGTTATTGTTTATTGAGTCAAGATTGTCAATTTTAACGCTCGAATGATTTTTCATCAACGAAAGAACGAATGAAAAAGGTTTTTTTTAACATTAAAAAAAAAGATGCTTTTTGTTGTATGTTTCTTTGAAAATATGTGTCTTTTGAAACATAAATTTTATTAGGTTAGATTTTTTATTATAATTTATAGAATTTGAAAATTTATTTTATTTAATATAGATTTTAGAATGAAATATATAAAATTTACGCTGTTGGTTACGTCAATTCAATTCTTAAGTTTTCTGCTTTGCTTTCTGCACCCAAAATCAAAAAAAAAAACACTTTTGTAAGAGAAAATTTGACAAAATATAAGAGGTTAATATGGGGAGATACAAATCTAAAAAATGCTTACTAGCGAATCCAGAAAAGTTTCTCTAAAAGTGTCTAAATTTCATTTTTTTGCAGTTTCGTAATAAACAAATTAACCATGAGTTGAAAAACTAAAAAATAAATATTTGACTGGAAAAAACATGTTTTCTCGAAAATCGTGCTCATCTTCGCCTCGGATAGTAATTTAAGCGCGAATATGGGCACTAAGCTCTTGTAGAAAGTAAAATCGCTCAAAAGTTCCTTTGATCCAAAACCGATTTTTAAAACCAGTTAAAAATACTATTAAAACTAATTTGAACTAATTAACGTTTTATCCAAGAAAAATAATAAACTAAGAGAATTGTTTTATAATCACTGAGTATAAATCGATTAAAAATTTTTTTCCCATACACACAAATCATTAATAAATAATCTTCTATATTTTAGTAATTAGTAATGCACGTATCTAACACACAGACATGTGTGTATTCAGTGTATTTCCATATTAAAGTTTAATTTAATAAGTCATTATTTAATTAATAATCAATTAGTATATTCCATGTAAAGTAATATTTTATTTATTTACTACAAGAATTATTTATGTCATACGTAAGAAATGTAATGATATTTTAATGTGTGTGTACGTTGTATTATGTAAATAATTATTAATTTTTTGCTTTTTTGTTTTAGGTAAGTTAACATTTGGTGCTTATTCAAATTTTGATTGATTAAGGTAAAATTTTTAAATTATTTTTTCATTTTAGATTTAAATAAAAAATATTTGAGAGATACATGAGTCATTCTTAGTCAAAATGATACCATTTACCAAAATCTTTAATTTACTAACAAAACTTTAAGCTACTAACAAAATTTTTTTATTTTAATTCCAATAATTACTCTAAATTCTTATTTGAAATCAATTTAAAATACTAATAAGCAAGCATGCAAAATAAAATTAGAATTCGTAAGATCGTCAGTACCGAATCTAAGAAGCAGTGTTATTTTGACTCAGAAAGACTCCAACACCAAATATTTTATAAAATAAAATACGAAATTTAAATACATGAAAAGTGTTAGTAACACGTATTTTTTGAGGAAAAAAAATAATACAACGAATATATCTTGAAACAAATATCTTTATATTCTATGAATAATGAAAAATAAGATTTTCCATTTTCTCTATATACGATAGAACGCACGTCTATCAAAATTTAAATGACAAGTAAAAAACAAAATAGATATAGGCATTCAAGTTTTTCTTTTTTCTAAGTAGCTTTTTTCTGCTCCAAAAAGATATTTTACCTTCAAAATTTTTTGTTTATAATATTTTAATATAGATACATTTTTTAAAAGTTTTTTTTCCTTAGATATATTTAAATTATATATATATATATTTGGATATGCATATATATAAGTTTAACACTGACAGTTAAACATGAAAATATTTTTGACGTACAGAGATAAGAATGATGTGTTTCTGAAATGGGAATATTTTATGTTTTTAATTTTAAAATTATTAGAATATCAAGGTTACAAATCATTGATTTAATAAAATTTTTATTATTTAATTAAAAATATTGAGGGTGGTCTAAGGGTTGGACAAAGACTTTGAAAATACGACGTTCAGGACCCGAATACTTTGTACGATGCTTCTTCATAAAGGCAAGACAATATATCTTTGCTGAACATACAATGTCCGGGAAATGAAACTGATTCCAGCACCGAAACTCCAGCACCGAAACGAATTACGCCCGAAACACAAACCATAAAAATAATTTTTTTTTTTATTTATTTTTAATCAATTTACTTTTTAATTTATAAACCATTATTAATAAAAAACCAATTAAAATCATTTTTGGCCATTAAAAATCATTTATTAATGATAAAAAAATAAAAATAATGTTTTGAATTTTACTCATTTTTTCGATAAAAGGGATAAACTTATTAAGCCCGGCGGCCAATGGGCCAAAATATTTCTGTGTGGCTTTACTCAATACATCATTGGTAATAAGATTTGGCCACTTAGATCACGTTACTCGGCAACCAAAGTGTCATTTTGGCCTAAATGGCGGTTACGAGTTATACTGAATTTGAGGATTTCTTTAAAAGGGCCTAAACTGACAAGTCTGGCGGCCCAAGGGCCAAAATAGTTATATATGGATTTACTCTATATATCATAAGCAATAAGTTTTGGCCACTTAGATCACGTTACTCGGCATCCAAAGTGTCATTTTGGCCTAAATGGCGGTTACGAGTTATACTGAATTTGAGGATTTCTTTAAAAGGGCCTAAACTGACAAGTCTGGCGGCCCAAGGGCCAAAATAGTTATATATGGATTTACTCTATATATCATAAGCAATAAGTTTTGGCCACTTAGATCACGTTACTCGGCATCCAAAGTGTCATTTTGGCCTAAATGGCGGTTATGAGTTATACTGATTTTGAGGATTTCTTTAAAAGGGCCTAAACTGTCAAGCCTGGCGGCCCAAGGGCCAAAATAGTTATATATGGATTTACTCTATATATCATAAGCAATAAGTTTTGGCCACTTAGATCACGTTACTCGGCAGCTAAAGTGTCATTTTGGCCTAAATGGCGGTTTCGAGTTATACTGATTTTGAGGATTTCTTTAAAAGGGCCTAAACTGACAAGTCTGGCGGCCCAAGGGCCAAAATAGTTATATATGGATTTACTCTATATATCATAAGCAATAAGTTTTGGCCACTTAGATCACGTTACTCGGCAGCTAAAGTGTCATTTTGGCCTAAATGGCGGTTTCGAGTTATACTGATTTTAAGGATTTCTTTAAAAGGGCCTAAACAGTCAAGCCTGGCGGCCCAAGGGCCAAAATAGTTATATATGGATTTACTCTATATATCATAAGCAATAAGTTTTGGCCACTTAGATCACGTTACTCGGCATCCAAAGTGTCATTTTGGCCTAAATGGCGGTTACGAGTTATACTGATTTTGAGGATTTCTTTAAAAGGGCCTAAACTGTCAAGCCTGGCGGCCCAAGGGCCAAAATATTTCTGTGTGGCTTTACTCAATACATCATTGGTAATAAGATTTGGCCACTTAGATCACGTTACTCGGCAGCCAAAGTGTCATTTTGGCCTAAATGGCGGTTACGAGTTATACTGATTTTGAGGATTTCTTTAAAAGGGCCTAAACTGACAAGTCTGGCGGCCCAAGGCCCTAAATAATTATATATGGGTTTACTCTATATATCATAAGCAATAAGTTTTGGCCACTTAGATCACGTTACTCGGCATCCAAAGTGTCATTTTGGCCTAAATGGCAGTTACGAGTTATACTGATTTTGAGGATTTCTTTAAAAGGGCCTAAACTGTCAAGCCTGGCGGCCCAAGGGCCAAAATATTTCTGTGTGGCTTTACTCAATACATCATTGGTAATAAGATTTGGCCACTTAGATCTCGTTACTCGGCATCCAAAGTGTCATTTTGGCCTAAATGGCGGTTACGAGTTATACTGATTTTGAGGATTTCTTCAAATGGGCCTAAACTGTCAAGTCTGGCGGCCCAAGGGCCAAAATAATTATATATGGGTTTACTCTATATATCATAAGCAATAAGTTTTGGCCACTTAGATCACGTTACTCGGCATCCAAAGTGTCATTTTGGCCTAAATGGCAGTTACGAGTTATACTGATTTTAGGGATTTCTTTAAAAGGGCCTAAACTGTCAAGCCTGGCGGCCCAAGGGCCAAAATATTTCTGTGTGGCTTTACTCAATACATCATTGGTAATAAGATTTGGCCACTTAGATCACGTTACTCGGCATCCAAAGTGTCATTTTGGCCTAAATGGCGGTTACGAGTTATACTGATTTTGAGGATTTCTTCAAATGGGCCTAAACTGTCAAGTCTGGCGGCCCAAGGGCCAAAATAATTATATATGGGTTTACTCTATATATCATAAGCAATAAGTTTTGGCCACTTAGATCACGTTACTCGGCATCCAAAGTGTCATTTTGGCCTAAATGGCGGTTACGAGTTATACTGATTTTGAGGATTCCTATAAAAGGGCCTCAACAGTCTAGTCTGGCGGCGCAAGGGCTGACATATTTCTAAATAGGTTTACTCTGTACATCATATGTAATAAGTTTTGGCCACTTTTATCACGATACTCGGCAAAATTAGTAAAAAAAACGCTAGCGAGTAGTGATCCAAGTGGCCAAATCCTATTACCAATGATGTATTGAGTAAAGCCACACAGAAATATTTTGGCCCTTGGGCCGCCAGGCTTGACAGTTTAGGCTCTGTTAAAGAAATCCTCAAAATCAGTATAACTCGTAACCGCCATTTAGGCCAAAATGACACTTTGGCTGCCGAGTAACGTGATCTAAGTGGCCAAAACTTATTGCCAATGATGTATTGAGTAAAGCCACAAAGAAATATTTTGGCCTTTGGGCCGCCAGACTTGTCAGTTTAGGCCCTTTTAAAGAAATCCTCAAAATCAGTATAACTCGTAACCGCCATTTAGGCCAAAATGACACTTTGGATGCCGAGTAACGTGATCTAAGTGGCCAAAACTTATTGCTCATGATATTCAGAGTAAACCCATATATAATTATTTTGGCCCTTGGGCCGCCAGGCTTGACAGTTTAGGCCCTTTTAAAGAAATCCTCAAAATCAGTATAACTCGTAACCGCCATTTAGGCCAAAATGACACTTTGGATGCCGAGTAACGTGATCTAAGTGGCCAAATCTTATTACCAATGATGTATTGAGTAAAGCCACACAGAAATATTTTGGCCCATTGGCCGCCGGGCTTAATAAGTTTATCCCTTTTATCGTAAAAATGAGTAAAATTCAAAACATTATTTTTATTTGTTTATCATTAATAAATGATTTTTAATGGCCAAAAATGATTTTAATTGGTTTTTTATTAATAATGGTTTATAAATTAAAAAGTAAATTGATAAAAAATAAATAAAAAAAAAAATTATTTTTATGGTTTGTGTTTCGGGCGTAATTCGTTTCGGTGCTGGAATCAGTTTCATTCCGGGAAATATGCGTTTTTTGGGCGCTGAAAATGTAAAAAGTTTTTTCCCATGGTGCTTACGGTATTTTTGGTCTGCATACGAATGCGAAAAATTTCAAGCCTACACTGAGAAAACTGAATATAAATATTACTTTACATTATAGTAAAAATTATTGTATTTTACTAGTAATCCAGAACCATGGTTAACTTTATTGTAATATTTATTATTTAAATACAGTAAAAATTGCTTGAACTTCAAAGAATTAAAACTATAATATAAATTAATAATTACTGGGTTAATGTAGAATTTTTATATATATTTTTTTTTTTTTAGTTAATTTGGGGATTCAAACTGCTATCCTTTGCATTACCAGTCTATCACTTTGTCACTGTACTACGGTCGCATCGAGGGTCGCATACGTGTGAAAGAATCGAAGTTTGAAAACTGTATGTTTTGGATATTTCTCACTTAGGCCCCCTGTAAAGTAAATAGTCATTTCTTTCTCACTCTTTTCTTTTTTATATAATTCACATCTATATACTGCCTTTATTAACCCTTTTTATTTTATTTGTTCCATTTTTATTAATACGTGTTTATTATTTATTTTATATGATTAGTTTTGCTTTAAAATACCGAAGTACGGGGAAATGTGTCTGCACGACGGTTAAAACTTATTTAAAAAAACTTATAACCGGTTTTTGTAAACACAACCTAAATGCATGGAACATGTTTACTTCCAGCTGAGGACTAGGTATAATACAAATGTTACTCAACATTACAATACAATTTTCTAATTTTATAATTTGTAATTATCACCTCACTAGCTGTTAAGATTCTAAACCCAAACTATTTTGATTCCCTAAACCTGAATTATTATAAGTACCTGAACCTGAATTATTCCAAGTCCCTTAATCGATATTATTTTAAGTCCACAAACCTGTATTATCTTAAGTCCTTAAGCCCGGATTTTTCAGTCTTTTAAAAGTATTTTGTTTATTTATATATACTTACCTAATTATTCTAAGTCTCATTTGACACCCCCCCCCTTAAATAGGACAAATTTGACCCCCTCCCCCTTAATTTTTAAGTTTTGAAGTATCCCCTCCCTATAAACATGTTCCATGTTAAAAAGGAGTGACAAGGAGAGAGGAGATAAATTACTTTCTTTATGCATTAAAGATTGGAATTTTTATAAACATAATTTTTACCTTACTTTATAGTTAAAACAATAGGCGCGCGCAGTAATTTTTCTATTATAATTTTTTTTTCTTCCTGACAAGTGGATTCCGCACTATAATAAAATACAGTAAAAATTACTCATTGTGTTTTCTCAGTGTAGTTTCATGCCTAGATGTGCAAACAAAAATTAATTAATAAGACTTGTTTTACAAAAATAAATAATTCAAATTTCCTGATAAATTAGTTATTCTTATACATGTTTTACATGGTTTTACAAACCAAAACAATTTATGCACTGTTGCTATAAATGTATAAAATATTTATAAACAAAGCTTTTATCGAGTTTTATTGTATTACAATATAATTTATGTGTTTACAAGCAAAAAAAAAATTTAATTATTATTGAATATTTATTATTTACATAATTTGATAAAATTTTTTATTACAATAAACCATATGGTTAGAAAGCGACAAGTGCAAGAGTCTTTATTAAAAAATACGAGAAAAAATAATAAATAACATATTAGACATGATTAGATTGTAGATAAACTCGATAAACTGAAGACATTAGAGACGGTTATAATTTTTTTTTCACTCATGCGTATTCGCTATGTATGGCGATTTACTACAGGTAATATTTACTACGGGTAATAATATCAAAAATAAGGAGTTGCCTTGAATTTATACACCGAACAATGCCGGTTTGCCTTAACTTTATTTTAACCATAAAAACGTTATAGGTAAAAAAATTTTTCGAATTTTTCGATCTCCTTAAGGGAGTTTGGGGAAAGTCTAAACGTCGCGTTGGTTTTTTGGCTTTAGCAGGAAAACAGAAGAATTTTTTATTATATGTTAGGCCCCTCTAGTTTTAGAACTTCGGGTCCACTCAAGGAGGGTTTCTGGGGGACTAAGCATAGTTGAAGATTTAAAAACCCATTTTTAAGAATTAATTATTGAGTAGGCAATATTGTCTCTTCATTGTTAACTATATTTATTGAGATTTTCGATTCTTGATAAATTCAATGCATTAGGGTTTGCTTAAATAGAAGGAAACGATAAAGTAGTTACGAAATTATTTCTGATAGAAAGAATGATTATCATATAATTTTAAAAACTTATCAAAAACACTTACTCAAAAAATCAACAGACGGTACCAAAACTTGTAATGAAAATTATATAATTACCTGAAACAGAAAAAAAGAAAAAAATTAATTATTTCTATAAAAATAATAAAATAAGAGAAAAATTTTAATTAGTTTAAACAAATATCCGGAGTTTAATTGCATAACAAGACACATAGATTTTAAAATTACACATTGAAAGAAATTTTTATAAATAAAAAAAAAAAGAAAAAATTTGACCTCCCCTTCAAAATAATATAAAACAAACAGAAAAATACTTAAAAGGTAGACAGGTCAATGTCAGAAACACTAAGAGAATTACTGCACCCGCGACATTTCTTTTCTTATGTTTATAAACTTTAAAATTTATATTATACTTTGAGTTTGGCTCGCCTGTGTACAATTGACTGCGCCTTCTGTCACGTTAATATGTTTTTTTTATTTTTTCATTGTTGTGCAACAACCTCATAGGCTTTAAAGTACTACCATGTATTATGTATCGAAAGAATATTATTAAAAATATAAAATATAATAACAGAAAAATAAAAGAAAGATATCTTGGATTTAACTTGGCTTTGACTTGATTTCTTTTAGGAGTGTCTTTTATGTGTGTTTTTAATTTTTTTTAGCCGAGTTATTTAAAATAAAAATAACTTGGGATAGATTAATTAATGTTTTTTTTTATATTATTTGTTGTTGTTAACTAACGAATCTAGAAAATTTATATAGTTTTAATTTTACATTTCGTAACAGGCGTGTAAACTTACATTTTATACCATTTTTTTAATCTAACTTTTAATTAAAAGACAAATTTATATTTATAAAAGAAAAATTACTTTAATTTTTTATGTCTTTATGTATATGGCCAGGTCTAGGTAATTTAGCTAGTGGGAATTTTTTTATTTTTCGAAAATAACCAAACAAATTTTAATTTATTAGGAATTTATAAACTAACATAAGTTTTATTTACTCTGAGAAAATTTGACTGAAATATAAGCTCGGGTGGATTGAAGTTCCTAACCAACAAGGTTCAGCAGTAACAAACACATATAAAGAATAATTGTTTTAAGTTTTAGAAAATTAATTCAAGTAGGCGTTTTGCAATTACATATCAGTAAATAAAAATAGTATATTGACTAAAATAATAGCCCGAATCGCAGCAAAATTGCAATTTTGGGCATTCTTTTTTTATTAACTTGGGTCATATATACGTTTTCTTTTGTCAATGGCGAGAAAACACATTCGTTTCTGGGAAATACATGCTTTTTAACAACTGACAAGAAAAAATATATTGTTTTCTTTTGCGCCAGCCAAAAATCCAAATTCAGAAGAACAATCTAAATAGATTACGGGTTTTTAAAAAACTCAACGATTTAATTAAAATATAAAATTTAATTTAGGAAGAATTTAAATAATATACCTACGCTATAAATATTTAATTGTAAAAAAGTTCCTTTTTTATCAATACTGCCTATTTGATTAAAACTTTCAAATGACATTTAAACAGAAAATAATTTCTATTTGTCATGTTAAATATATTAAATATATACTTTTAAAATTCAAATAATGAATAAAAAATTTCATCAATATTATTGGCTTTTAAATTTTTATTTTTCAGCATAATAAAAAATTTGATAACACCAACGTGACATTATTTGAAATATTTATAAAATAAATTTTTTATCAAGTCTCGACTAAAATTCATTAAAAAATAAAAATACATATCAGATACTACTGTAAATATTTATAAGTGATCAAATATTGATAAAGAGAAAAAATTTCTAAAAAATTTGATCAGTAAATTATTTCTCACATAATATCAATAAAATATAATTATACATATTAGATTAGACATTAAAGCTTGGATTAATAAATTTTGAAAAATAGGTGCTATAGTAGTTATAAATAACATAACAAGAAACAAATACAAGCTTGATATTGCAAGTGAAAGGGTTCTAAAAGCGTTGTAAAAAATGAGATCCCAGGCGAGAATGAAATATAAATACACTTATATATTTAAAAAAAATAATTATACATACACACAAGAAGCAATAATAACAAATCACTTTATATTTAATAATAAATTTATTACTAATAGTATTTACCTACATAAATTTTATAATTTATTTTCTCTTTCCGGTTGATATTAAATTGCTTTAGGCACGAACAATATTTTTTAATTGAATTTTTTAAACTATAATTGTGTCTTATTTAATAGATTATTAGAGACGAAAATTTTTTTATTCATATAAAATTACGTTAGTTTTTTTGGAAATTTTAAATAAATTTATCTATTTGGTTATTTTTTTATTGCTGTTAGTTGTTAAAATTGGAAATTTAATGCGAACTTTAGGTTCTTTATAGATATTGTTTAAACAATTAATTATAAATAATAAATAAAAACTAGTCAAAACTGTTAAAACTCTTTCAAAAAGTATGAGTGAGTAGTTATAATAATATAATTTTATAAGAAGACAAAGAATTATTTTCGTGATTTTTTTTTGATTTTTCAAATAAAAATTTTTATAATTGGAAATAATTGTAAATCTGTTCATGTTTGGCAAATATTCGTTCGTCCTAGCTTTACTATTACGTTTTGAACCAAATAAATTTTTTAAATTTATATAGTTATAATAATTCTAAAAACCAAAGTAAAAATGTATACAAGTAGTCAAAATAGATCAAATATTGAAATACTTGATAACCAGATAATTGGAAGCAGGATGGGCCCCAAAACTGTGGCTAATATTTCAGCGAGGATATTTTTTCTGGATGACAATAGGGTAGATAAAATTTTAAGCAATTTGAATCTAATTAAAGATGGTTCTCTATACATGAAAATGGAGCTTTTACGTTTAAACTTACTGGGTCAATATAACCCAGAAGATTTTGAGCAAACAAGTGAGTATATTGATGAAACTGAATGGGAAGCACGCAGAATTTTAACAATAGAGACATGTCATCAAGAAAAAATACAGGCAATAACAGATGATATGAATACAAGAAGGAACACTATCTTCAGTAATGATCTGAAAAATAGTACACCAACTGGTTTTGGCGCGAGTTTCATTCAGAACAAGGGAATTAATCAAATTACTGATACACCGTTTGGTAAATATGCTAATCAGGAGCGTAACGCCCCATATAGTCTGTTAAATAGTTTAGGGGTTCCATCTAGAAACACAACTACAACAATAATCACGTTATCGGAAAGTAATATTTAACATATGACTGCATCTAATCTACCATCTAGCACAAATATTCCGCAAAAGTCGGTTAAATTTCAAAATACATTTACGTACGATAGGCCATTTACACCACATTTGCCAAATATTTACCCAAATATTAACCCCTGTAATATTAATTCACTCCCTGGCGATATAAATACATATAATTATATGGCAAATCAAGCGGCGATGGCTTGGGGAGGGGAAACTCTGGTTTCAGGACTCAAGAAGGTTGGCCGACGCAACGACTAAATTTTCAACCTAATAAATAGCAGATTGGACCACGGGTCCTCAAGAATATTCAATAGCGGCTCTTAGTTATGGATTAGGACCAATTTACACGGACATTAGTCAGTTTCAATACCCAGGGTACACGCAATACTCATGGCCAGAGCCTCACACTTTTGCGAACAATCAATATAGTTTTAATACAAGTAGGACAAGGTACTTGGGCGAAATTTTTCGTAGGTGGAAAGTTACATTTATACGGCAAGTGTGGAAAATTTTCTGGTAGATATTGAAAGAAGAGAGCGTTTAGCTCTCTGAACGCCAGCAGAATTATTATTGGCTATACCGGAAGAATTAAAAGAAGTAGCCAAAACATGGTATACTGCCTTAGATTCAACCAGCACAACATGGGGAGAATTTTGTACTCTAGTAAGAAGACATTTTGGAGAAGGTTTAGATTTTCAACAGAAATTGGAATTTAAGATCCAAAGACGTACTCTAGGTACTAAGGAATCTGTGAAGGAATACATATGGAACATTTTAGCCATAGCACAAAAACTCTCACCAATGCATGAAAACAAGAAGATGGAGTACCTATACAGAAATTTTAGGCTCGACATTCAGTACACAATGCGTACAAAAAAATTTTTCAGCATAAAATACTTGATTGAACTGAGTCACTAATGCATAGACACTTTTTAATGATATGGAAATGGATAGGGAACCTCCATCTGCTGATAAATCTTTATTGCCGGAATATGCGAGTAAATCATCTAAGACTAAAGGAGGCTTAGCGTAAATGAAATTGAGCATATTGTTGCACAATAATGCAAGTTTCGGCAATAATGCTAGAAAATATCTTAAGTATGAGATAAATCTGGATAAATCAGAACCAATAAAGATGCTCCCAGAAGCAAGACTTCGGCTGATTCAGAAGGTTCAACTACTAGTAATTCCAGCAGGAAGAGAAAATGCAAGAAAAGAATTTATGAAAAAAAGTCAAAAATCTCTGATCCAGATAGGACCAACTATACTTGTAAGAGTAATGGTAACTCTGGTCAGCAAAACCAAAACAGCAGCCAGAATACCAGCGGACAATATAGTGGCCAGTCTCGTGGATGTGGTTAATTACACTCTAATAAACGAGGCAGAGGTAACCAGAGAGGCTGGGGAAGTTTCAACAGTCAACCTCCGTACTGCATAAATTGCAAAAAGCAAGGCCATCTCAGCACTGATTGTTCAGGTCAAATGTGACGATTGTGGAAGCCAAAGATCAGTGCCAAGACTGCAACAAGATAATTCAACATCAGTATCTTCCAAAAATACTAGAAAAGGAGGTAGTATTCTAATCTTGTATGCTATTCTTTTTACTAGGGATATCAACTATTTATTTCAATCTAGATCCCAAGAACGTTCTTTTTAAAAAAAAGTAATATTTTAAAATCCGTATTAAAAAATTCTGTAATTTTCTAAAAAAATTAAAATTACCTACATATATATTTCACAAGTAATTAAACTAAAATTCAAAAATAATAATATTTTTAATAATTTTAATATTTCCATAAATTTTAATTAAAAAAAATAATGATATCAATTATTTAATCATACATAACCTATATGCAATATAATTTCATTTTTTTTATGCAATCTAGATTATACATACATAAATAACATAGACACCCCGTAATAATAATAACAATAATTACAAAACTATAATTATCATTATTATTATTATTATTATTAAAAAAAAAAACAATTTTATTATAAGTAGAACGATGTATTAATTATAACAAAAAAAAAAATGCAATTATTTTTCTTATGAATTATATTTTATGTTAATAGCTCAATTTAACAGATTATTAAGATTATGTACATGTTATAAAAAATAAAGGAGTTTTTCATAATGACATAAAAATAAAAATACTTTCACTTTATAAATATCGTCATCTTTAATATAAAAAAAAAAAATTTTTTATTGTTGCGCATATTAAAATTTTATAAATATTATCCGCCTACTACACGATGTAAAATAAAATTATTTTATTGTTTTTGTTTTTATTAGATTTATCATTATGTGTGTAAGAGACCTTGTAAATTATGGATAATGCGGTAAATTTAAGAATCGTTAAGAAATTCAGGCCAATTAATGGGTTTAAGAATGCTAAATTAAACAAATAAACAATTATTTTTTGAGTGGATTTGAGAAATTTATTTTAAACGATGTGTCTCTTCACATACATCAGACCTCAAGTCTTCCATGCATGTAACCTCTGTCCGTGAAGAAGAGATCGTTATCTATATCGCACCTTTTCAATTTATTGTGGTAGATATAAATTAGAATTTACAATTTATTGTTTTATGCAGTTGTTTGAGATTCTAGAATTTTTCTAATTCTAAAACAGCACTTCTTTTAACAAATATGGAATTTAGAATTTTCTTAGCTCATAAAAAATTTAGAATTATAGATTCTTAATGAATTTTAGAGTTTTATGAGGAATTTTAAAGAAAACTTTTTTTAAATTTGAACTACTTGAAAAATCTAAAGAAGTTTGTTGAGTTCACGAAATTTATGAGTTTAAAACCCCAGAAAAATAGATAGCTAAATGGGTCCAAGAAATTTTGTTAATTTATCTAATTTAGAACGAAAATTCAAATTTTAATTAATGGCGAAATCTATGCCTCAAAAGTTGAATTTTTTCAATAAAGGAATTGTTTACTTTTTCTTACAAAAATGTAGTATAATTTTTAGATTCTTTACAAGATATATCCCTGTTCATTGAAAACCGTGTGTACATTAAAGTAAATCACTCAATAAACAGTAGTTTAACAACATTTACGTGCAAATTTACTGATTCATAATACAGACTAATACTCGATTTCTTGAGCTAACAGTAATTTTTATTTGAACAATTTCTTAGGAAACAATTTTTTACTAACGTTTCAATGAAAATCAGTTCAAGATTGCGTGTAAATAAAAATTCAATTTAAATTCTATTAAAACAAAAGGGTATTTGAAAAATTAGTTCAATTTGGTAATAATTAAATTAATGTAATTAGTAAAGATTTTAATATAAGAGTAAAAATTTCGAATTAAAAGTAATCTCAATAATTGTAGAGAAAAGTTAAAAGCATGTAGTACAAACTCTATGAAAGAGAATAAAGCAACAGGTTAAAGAAACACTTGTAAGACCCTTGTTATTTATGCCAATCTCTTCCTCTTATACTTCTTGAATTTTGGGGCTTTTAAATTTCCTCTCTTTCTTAACATAAGATATACCTTTTTCAAAGTGTCAGCAAAAATCTCTTCCATAACAATAATAATAATAATAAATGGATGCAGAAACTCTGTTTCTATGTATTAGTTAAACACACATTGGAAAATGTATTTTAGCCATCTCAGCATATTTTAAGGATTTCTGTTGTTTAGTGATTTGCTGAAATAGTATTTTATCAGAAAAGAAGATGGTTTGTTGTTGTTGTTGTTGTTGTATTAGAAGTTTTGGAGTTTTGATTTATTTTATATTTGCATAACTAAGGAAATATACTACTGGACATAATATAACTTTTCTATATTCATGAATTTTAAGTATTTATTCTAGCATATGCACGATTTATAACATGGGTTTCATAGAATACTCTTTTGTTTTATAATAATGTACATGTGCCAAATTTTTATCAACGCAATTAATTCGAACGTTCTATTTATTGGACTACGCGATTTTTAATGGGGTTCAGATTTATTTTTTTACTAGATTTTTATTTTTTCTTTTTAAGATCTATTTACAACTTGATATTTAATGATTACAAATTAAAGTACACTTTTTTATTAAAATGCTTATATCCTTGAGTGATAAAAAATCAGTTGTAAAATTTATAATGTTCATTTTTTGTAATTTTCTTAGAATTTCTCCTGTAAGGTCAGATTACAAAAAATGATTTTCATGTACTTATGATGGATAGGTTGGACCTCTCAAAACTCAAGGCTAAGTTTAATCTTTGAAAAAAGAAACTTTACTTTTGAACTTACAAACTTTAACGACACGAGTAAATTCAGTTAATTTTAAGATAAAAAAATATTTCCTTGAATGTTACATGAAAGTTTTTTTGTGTTTCTTATAGATTTTTAATCAGATGTTTTTTTTTATAAAAATAATAAAATTTTATGTAATTAATTTTTTTTTTTACCAAGTACTCATATAATTATCCTTGACATGAAATAACGCGAAAAAAGATTAAATTTCGTCAAAAAAAATCGAGGAAATTAATCTATGTAATTTTATTTTTCATATCAAATCTATAATAATTTAATGTAAATTTTGTGTTGTTCAAATTTCGGACTACTAATTTCTTATAAAAAATGAAAATATAATTAATAATTTTATCACCAGGCTATACTGCAGATAAAACGATGCGTTGATGATAGAAAGTAAGTGTAAAAAAAGAAATTTGCAATTAAAAAATTCAATAAAAATAACCAGTTTTTTTTTTTTTAAACTGTCATCATTATTAGCAAGATAATTATTTACACAAAGTTGTTTTCCTTGGATTTATAAAAATGCATTTATTTTTATTTCCAAAAAAAAAAAATTGAAGATTTTTTTGTAAAATAACATTTATTGAGTAAAATGAATAAAATTTTATTAAATGTAAAAATTTATTAGTCATTAATTTCCTTGCTGTATATAAATAAATGAAATGAGTAATGAAATCTAATGGGCATACGTACATGGAGAGTTTCATGTAAAATTAAATTTTAATTTAATGTAACTTTTTTTATGAATAAAAAATATATATAAAAAGTAACGATCTGGTCTGCCATGGCAAACGGTAAAATTTTTCTAGTGCGCCGTTAGGGAGGGTTGAATTTTGTTAAAAACGGCCCAACTGATAAAGACAGTTGCCGTGAAAAACGGTTGGTTTGGATGGACAATGCCGCAAATGTCCCCTAATAAAAATGGTTTTTTTGCCAATTTAAGGGTGTTTCTTTCACAAAAAAACCTTAGGTATCCAAAAATTCGTGATTAGCAACTGAAAAACCTCTAATGAAGAAAATCTCCATAATTCCGATGTTCAATATCAGCCCCAAACCTGGATGTCAACTAAAGTATTCGATACAAAATTTTAAGGCTTAGATTTTGCTTTATATTAAATTTTTAGAACATTATTACACAACGAATTGTTCATATTTCTTGAAAATGACACCTCTATATACACCCTCGATATTAAGTTAAGCATGCAATTTCAAGTCTAACATGCAAAATAATATATATTTTAAATTATTTGTATTTGTACGACATTGTTTCAATAATTATATAATTTATTATGTAAATGCTTTTAAATAGATATAATCAAAACAATTTACAATATTTTAAGTTTTGCATTGAAGACACGTTCAAATTAACACTTATGTATTCGTATTGGTAGAAATATATGCATAAATGGAAATTAGCTCTGTGCGCAACATTAATTTTAACTAGCGAATACATGTGTTACAATTATAAATTCTGGTCTTCATTGACGGTCTCTTAAAGGCTAACATTTACCATAATCTAAGGGATTTGACCAGGAAATGAAATGATCCGCTAGAAACATTTTTTTCCAAAGGGAAGGTTTACCGTATGTTTTAAGGGGTGCTCCAATCAGTTCACAGTAGCTGAGAGTCATGTTTTTGACCAGTCTGCTATAGGTAGGCACCAAAAAAGGCGCATATCTGACAAGCGTGACTCCACAATCTTTGGGTCTTCAAATCACTCTAAGATGGGCGGTTACTAGAAAGTAGACCGGAGAACGCGAAAATTAAAGAGAAAATAAAATAGCAGTGTGTATATTTGAAAAATAACTTAAGAAATCTTATTCAATCAACAGCCTGCTTGTTAAAAAAATTGTAAACCGGTCGCACAATTACCTCTTGACATATTTTTGGACTAATTTTGTCTTTGCCTGAAAAAAAAAATGACTGCTATTCTGAAAATCAGCGCAACAGAAATTCTGCCTACTCATGAAATTTTCTTCTTAGCTAAGTTGTTATGACATACTCAGCATAATGTAACAAGTTGCTTGTAATTTTGTACGTAAATGTGGTTCATTGCAAAGTATTTATGGAATTAGAATGAAATACTCCATATATGCATATAAAAAATAAATGTTTTTTGTTAAGAAAATATTTAAATATTTTATGATAATAAAATTGCGTAAGAATTGATGAATTTAGCATACGCGAAGCAAAGTTATTTAACCAATGATTATTCTAAAATTTTATGGAATTTAAATATTTAAATATAAATACATAAATGGAATTTATAATATTAAGCAGAAAATTTTGAATTATTTAAATAATCTAAATTATTATAAATTAAATAAAATTAAATTTATCTAGGGTATTTAAATTTTCTTTAAAATTACATAAGAATTACATATTACTGATTTTTATATTAAAAAAAAAAAACAATTAATTTTACACTGGGAATAGATAAAGTTACGTAACGAAGTTGTATTAATTTGCTTTGTTGATATTATAATTAATTATCAAAGAGATTAAAAAAAAATTTGATTAAATCTGAAAACCATAATTAAATTAAAAAACTTATAGCCGTAGAACTTATTACATTCCAAACATCTCGTAAATTCCAAAAGTTGTAAATACTGATAATAATTAAACTTCTGTTATTATATATATATATTAAAGCAAACAAAACGTAGAATTAATAATCATAGAGAGAATTTCTCTATTTAAGGACTTGACCATAAAACCCAGGTTGTTTATATACGAGCAATTATTAGTTAAACCTTTGAATTTTAACCTAAACTTTTGTGTATTTTCAATTGATATTTATATCGTATCCGTGTGTCCACATATACATTTTAAAGAAATTTTACCCTTTTATTATTTTTGACGTCATAAACAATTATTTTGCTTTGTAAACTGTTTGAAAAAAATTTTTTTTTTATTTATTAATTTTTAATGGTTTACCATAGATTTATTGACTGGAAAATAGGCTAATTTAAAGCTTTATTAATAAATTTATAATTCACTAAACAATTACTCCTTTTATTATAAAATGCACTCTCTATATTTTAAATATTTATCTGGCTAAGTAATATTTTAAATTTATATTTATTGTTTATTTAAAAGGATTGATTTATCGATTATTATTTTTTTCGTTTTAATTAAGCTGTATTTTTATTAATTCTTTTTTTTTAGCGATTGAATATCCACTGAAAAAATTTTTCATTTTCAGGATAGAGAGAAATCAAAGGGGGAAAACGAAGGGGGGGGGGGGGTAATTTTTCTAAAGAGTGCTAAAACCAAAAAGCCCCTTAATAAGCTGCACGATAATATAAGATTCATGCGAGTGAAAAATTATTTTATTATACATTGACAGAACTTTGGGGCTAAAATTGACAAACATGTAAACGAATTCTTGGGTAATTTTTGATAAAATTATCTAAAATAGAATTTTCTAGCTTTGAATACATGTGTGAACGTTTTAGCCCATTTTTTTGCCTACCTACACCAATTAGGGCATCAATGCCAAAAATTAATTAAAAAATAGTCAGATTAGAAAAAAAAAAAAAAAAAAAAAATTGGTAAAAAACTGTTACAAACTTGCATAGCTCTTTAACAGTTTTAACTAAAACTGATAGCTATTGGAGGCCCATTTATGTTGTCTTTTTTTGAGTAAATTATTCTAGTATTTTTTATAACTTAACAGAATATTCTATTATAATATTGTTAATATATCAGAATTCAAAAAATTAATTTTAATTTTAAATTGTTTCTTTGCGCATGATGAATTTTCAATTAATCACGTTTTTAGTTAAATTAATTTTCAATAAATAAATTATCATTTATGCGCATGATACTTTATTTTGTTAAATTTTTATTAATTTAAAATAAAATTTTATTTGATCCTGTTTTTAAAAAATGTGTTTATATGGAGAGGTTCTTGAAAAAATTTATGATTGTCCACTTTTTGCAAGCCATGTAAATCTTATTTTGTTCTAAGAACTTAATTCATTTTAAAATTTTGATTGAAAGGCCTTACAAAATTTATCTGTACTAGCCATTGTTGCTTTTGATTAAGAATTTTTTTGTACAGTTATGCACGATTTTGTATAGAACTTTTGAGATGGAACAAAGGAGTAAAAGTGGCAGAAAAACGACTTTTCGGTTAGCAAAACCAGCCTCTAAACTCAATTTAAACTCATAATATTTAAATATGAACAATGAGTAAGTTAAAAATGAGTAAGCGAACTAAATTGATTTTGGTTTCTGAAGAGGGAATTATAAATGTCGAAACGTTACATTAATTAAAAAATTCATCTCGTTCAGATTCGTGAGAGGTCGTTTTTTCATTAAAAGAAAATGTATAACTGGTTTGGGTCTTAACTCAACCAACAAGAAAGAGACATGTTGAGCTATAAAAGTTTCAACTCATACCGAATTGGTTTATGTCTGAAAAAATACATCTGAATCAATATAATTTCTCATATTAAAATTATTTTTCATTCTAAATTAAGTCCTTAAATCGAAATTATTCTAAGTTCATTTGTTGCCCCTTGGTTGCCCCTCTCCTCTGAAAACTTCCATTTTCAAGTACCCTTTCCTACAAGCATTCTACTACTTTTGTATACAAAAGTTTTTCCACAAAAACGAAGGATAATTTTAAGATACAGAGTTACTTTATTTTTATCTTTAAATTATATTTTTTTATATATGTGGTATCCATATTTATCTAAAATGCTATATAGTATAGTAATGCTCTTAAATACTATATAGTTACTTATAACAAGCAATGTTGGTTTCATTAATATTAAATTAATATTTTCTTTCGTGGAAATCCGGAGCATTTTGGTTAAAAACGAGTATCATGTTCGTGTTAAAGGACGAATTTTTTGCAATATCAAACATCAATTTTCTTTTCGTTTATTTTTATTTATGTCACATTGAAAAAAAATCAAGAGTAGTCTAAACTTCATAATTAAAAAAAATCATTTTAATTAAATATTTATATATAAATAAAAATAAGTTATAAAAAAAACTAAAGAAAAGAGAAGAAAAAAAAAACTAATAAACAAGAATATTCAACTACCCAATATAATTCTGCATCATAAAAAAAAGAAAGATGAAAAATATTTTACAGTTATACTTTAATGCATTTTTCTAAACGATAAAAAAAAAATTGCGTGTTGAAAGAGAACCCAGGGGGATGAAATTCAGGACCATAAATTCCAAACGCGCGCGTTTTTGCAATAGAAGAGAGTAATTTCGCATTAAAAAAAAAAACATAAAGTAAAAAAAAAAAACGCGGGTAAAACTACCGGGCGGCGCTTTCACTGAATTTAGTTTCCCGCGCGAACGACTTATAGACCAATAGTATCAAAGCTCGTAACCGACTATATTCACCCTCTTTACGCTCTTAAAATCCTTTATACATATATATTTTAGTTTTTCCATTCTCCTTCTGCATTTTCTGTATAATAATTTTGTTTTCTCGAAAATTCTCTTAAATTTTCCCTTATTATAAAATACCGTTTTCGAGATATGTCACTAGATTTTCATTCTTTGTGCTTTTTCAACCGTTATCTATGAAACAATGACACGTGTATTTTAAAATACAATTAAAAATTCTATACGTTAATTTATTTATTTAAACAAGCGATTATCGAAGAATAATAAAAATTAATATTTCGAGTACGAATTTATATCTAAAGATACTCCGCTATTAAATTAATAATAAGGTCTTAACAGATATGACATAATGAAAATTTATTGTGCATTTTTTCTCTTTTCTGTATTTTATTATGCAAAAAAAAAATAACAAAGCGTGGCTTTTAAATTTTTACAAGGTCAAGTTCAAAAAATTATTATGTAAAATTTTTTTGAAGAAAATTTTCATTCAAGAATCCGCAGTAATGATTTTTCTTTATTTGTAATCAATTACTTATTCGTATCCCGTTATCTCGAATTGCTAATTAAAAATGAAAGTTTAATTAAAAAAAAAACGTTTATTTCGAAGCTAAATAAAATAAATAACGTCTCTTAATGGATAATTTTATAAAACAATGATAAGTCCTTGAAGCATCCTAGTCACACTTTAGAACGAAAAATTACGGAAATAACAATTTTTTTTACACACGTAAACGTAAAATAAGAAAAAACCGTTATAATTTACTAGCAATTTAATTGTTATTAAAAAAAAGAAAAGAAAAGTAAATAGTCAAAAATAATACGTCATCGATGTTTGAATACAAGAAAAAACGTAATGCAGTGATTTGATTTGTTTAAAAAAAATGAATAATTGCCATTCAGTTTAAAGAGTACACCGCGAACATTTCAACGGTTAATTGCTAATTTACTACCGAAGAATTAACGCTTTGCTTTTATATAATTTTTTTTTACTCAAGCAGTATGAGGCTAGTTTTTATTGTGTTTTTAGTGCCATTTATTTTTGGATACAACATAAGTAAGTTACAAATAACTAAAATAATATTAATGCTACTTTTTTAGTTAAGAAAAATTTTAACAAAAATTTCTGTTGATTAGATAATGCACCATCAAGAAAAGCTAAAATTGTTGGTGGAAATTACACAACAGTCAATGAAGTGCCATATCAAGTGAGTGTTTTTTTTTAAATTAATTTTTTTAACATATGACCCCAAAAAATCTGATTTTCAGGCAAGTTTATATCAATCTGGTTATTTAACGTGTGGTGCAGCAATAATTTCAGAAAAATGGTTACTTTCAGCAGCACATTGTTTTATGTAAGTAATTTTTTATTGCATTAAAAATATTTGATGCTTTTAAAATTTTATTACAGTCTTTATTAAGGAAATAAATAAATAAAAAAAAAATAATAATTTTTTTTAATTAATCTTGATAATAATAAAAAAAAAAATAATAATTGTGTAATGCAATTTTTTAACTTTAAAAAGATTATCTTATTGAAATTTTTTTTTTATTGTATTCATGAATTTTATATTAAAAAAATCGTGGATTATGATTTTTTAAGTAATAATAATTAATTTTTTTTTTTTTACTAATTTTGATAATAATATATTATTAAATTTTTACAATTAAAATAATAATACACTGTAATAATGATTTAACTGTTATTTGCATAAAAATCATACCCAATGCTAAGAAGCTAAATTAATTTAATTCTTAGATAGATAAATTACATTAGCTTTTGGTTAAGTAATATTTGGTAGTTCAAAAAGTAATAATTCTTAAGGAATTGTATTTTTTGCAAATTTTTTTATTTATATTTTAAGCAAAATATGGTTTACTCACATAATATTGTGGCTGAATTAAATTTTTCTGTAAGAAAATGTCTATAAGTAAATTGTAAATTAGTTAGTGAAACAAGTTAAATTTTTGATTCAAATAATTTAAAAATTGTTCTCACAAGTGAATTGTCCTCTAAAAAATATAAATAAGAGTGAACATTAAAGAAAATTAAAAATACTCATACTTGTTAATTATTTTTGATTTTATTAAAAATTTTTAAATTTCTCATCTAGCACTTATACCTTTAAAATGTAAACAGAGAGTTGAAAATGCTACAGTGGCATTCATTGGTCTTTCAAATTTAGTCCTGTACTCTTTTTGAATTTTATGTCACTATACTGTCTTTACTTATCCTTTATCAAGAATATGAGAGAGCAACATTCTCTGTTCTTATCCACGCAGTAAAAAATTGTTTTAGATTTTCTATAGAAAAGTTCAATATACTGACACACGATCTTTACATTTGGTAAAAATAAAATTTTTCAAACACTTTACAAATATATTTATCTAAATAGGTTCACTTAACATTTAATAAGAATTTACTAAAATTGGAATCTTGAGTTTCTAAAATAAAATAATTTATTTACCAAATTTTCCTTTAAAATTTTATTTTATTCTGATTAGTATGAATAATTTTTTAAAAATTTGCATTTCATTTAAAATATCAAACACTTCAATGTTACACTGTTTTTGGAAAAATTTTGCAAAAATTTCAGTTTCATAGTCATTTCGGCCGCCATTCAATGGTCATAACTGTCGTTGTCCATCCGGGTCAATTCTCAGAACCTTGAAATCTAGATTTTTCAAAAACAGACCCATAAATGAATTTCGTAGAAAAATTCATTTCCGAATTCGTAAAATCAGAATGCATCAAAATAAAGAATAGGATAAATTCCGAAATCCTTTTTATGAAACCTTATATTTCCTGGTAATTTTTTGCTTTTTACAAATAATAACTTCTGATATTTTATCAAATGAACGCTGATTTTTAGAAATTTAGATTTATCTGCCTTACAACCCTTCTATTTTTTATTATTCTGCATTAGAAAGTTTGTGTACTTAAGGTTGAATCAGGTGGATAAAAATAGCATTTTTCGGTTCAAGATTTCTGGAAATGGATGCTTCTGGAATGTTTAATTCTTATAGCCATTTATCAACTTATATGTCCCTTAGAATTTAAAAAAAAAAAATTTGAAAATTTATTATCTGCAGACAAAGATATTAGTGTTTAAAATTTCCTTCATTTTTGAGCTACTAAATTAATTAAGACTTTTGGATAAAGCTTCTGATTTTAAAAACCGTTTAATATAATATTTGGGACATTATTTAGCATCGATTCAATAAAAAAAATTTCAATTTCTAAGAATAATATAAAACATTTTTCAAGTTTTTTGATTTTTGACCTAACTGATAATTTTCAAAATATCGATTTATTCGGGAAAAAATTTAGAAAATAAAAATTTTTTTTCAGTGAATCGATGCTAAATAATGCCCTAAATATTATACTCAAAGATTTTTAGAATCAGGATCTTTGTAAAAAAGTCTTGATTAATTTAGTGCGTCGAAAATTAAAAAAATTTCAAGAGCTAATATCTCCGCCTCCTGCCGCCTGTAGTCAATAAATTTTCAAAATTTTTTTTTTTAATTCTAAGGGACACATAATTTGATAAATGGCTATAAGAATTAAACATACCAGAAGTTTCGATTTCCAGAAATCTTAAATCTTAAAATGCTATTTTTATCCACCTGATTCAACCTTAATTTTCGGGATTCGAAAAACTGCCCCGGATGGAGAACGACAATTATGACCAGTGAATGGCGCCCGTCATTTCAAATGTACATTTGAGTAAAAGCGTTAAAAAAATGTGACTTTAAATAATAACAAAAATTTATGCAATCATAAATACCGTACATATAAATATTACAATGTTTACAAATTAATAATAAAGTTCGGAATCAGTTAATAGATTTTTAACTTACAAAGTCATAAATTTATAAAACTGATAAAATCATATTAAATAAATATAATTATTAAAAAATTATCCTTTAAAAAATTAAAATTTACAATAAAAAAATAAAAATTAGCATTATAGGGGTAAAAAATAAATTAAACAGATAAAAAAAGAATTGTTGAATTCAGGTTATTAAATTAACGTAAAATAATAATTATGCAGTTATGATTAAAGTAAACAAAGAGATATAAAAAATTATATTTATTTTTAATTATATTCTGTATAATATAATAAATCTTTGCTTGAGTCATACACGTGTATATTTTTATTATTTGAGTATTTACAGAATATTAATTGACTAGATAATATTTAAACAAATAGAATGCTGGATAGAATGCATATTAGATTGTTAGTTAAGGAGGCTGTAGAGAAATGATTTTGAATTTGAGAAGGGACCAAAAATTCAGTTCTTTGGCTCGACTTTAATTTTTAGTCCAGTATTTTGTTCAACAGACTTTTTAAAAAAATAAGTGATTTCACAGTTAACCTAAATGATGACTTTTAATATAATTTACTTTTTCAGAGGCGGAAAACCAGGTGATTATTCAATTAGAACAGGAAACACATTCAGAAATGGCGGTGGACAAGAGCACAAGATAAAAAGAATTATAATTAACAAAAATTATAACGTCGATACCAATAATAATGACATAAGTTTAATTGAGGTTGGTATTTTAAAATTTACCAAAATAATTTGATCTGACTTTAAAAAATTTTTTAATTATTTTCAGCTACACGGACGAATAAAGTTCGATAAAAATCAGAAAAGCATAAATATTTCAACAGAACCACCAAAACCAGGAGATAAGCTAATAATATCTGGATTTGGAAAAGAAGGCGTAAGTCACAGAAAGTAACAATAATTAAACCGACATAATAAAACTAACTTTATTTTCAGACGATGCCGTATGGTTCACCAGTGCTAAAAGTAGCAAGCGTACCAGTAGTCAGTCAAAGAACCTGCATGTTACGTTACATCCACGATCCAATAACAGATAAAGTGTTTTGTGCTGGTAGGGGATTCGTTGATGCATGCCAAGGTGATTCTGGTGGCCCTGGTGTTATCAATGGAAAATTAGCTGGTATCGTATCAACTGGTGCTGACTGTGGATCCATATTTTACCCAGGAATTTATACCAGAGTACACAAATACACTGACTGGATACAAAAATTAACTAATATTCCAATTAGCTAATTTTTAATCTAATTTCTTTTTTTTAACCAGTTTTTGTACATAAAATAAAATTTGACTGAATTTTTAATTTTTTATGAAAATAAAAACACTGCCAAAAAGTTTATTTCGTGAAGGAAATATTTAAATGCAGTATTTTTTATAATATTTTAAATAAACAAAAAAAACATCAAAATAATGTTTCTTACTATTTTATTTTTTTTGACAATTGATAGACAAAAAAGAAACGAATTTCTTTTGACTATAATCGACTTGAATGCACGAGTAACAAAAAATAAATAAAGCATATATTATAGTACATATCACCTATTTTTTTTTTGTTTCTTGATAAATATGGAAAATACAAAATGTCACATAGATGAAAATCTGCTTATTTATAAGTAAATTTCTGTCAAAGGATAAGAAAAAAAAAATTTATCTTTAGTAATGTTTCAATTTTATTGATATTGACATATTTTATTTTATTTTTTTTTTTTTGGAATTCTTTTTTAAAGAAATTTATTAAATTATATTTTTTTTTAAATAAAAAGCTTACATTTAATATTTTTACAATTTTTTTAGCTTATAAAAATTATATTGACAAAAAATCGTAAATAGTAACTTCAAATATTTCAAAAAAAAAAAAAAGAAAAAAAATGATAATAAAAAAAAAATAAAAATGTCAGCACATTTTCTCGTATATTTAAAATAAATAGCTCATAAAAATCATAAAAGAAAAACGTTATGCTTGTAAAATAAAAAAAAATCAGGTACAATACTAAAAAATTTTACTACGATATATGGGTTGATCTACTAAAAATGTAAAAATTTTGTGCTGACTAATTTTTGAATACATTCTGCTCACTTACTAAGATTCATAATTTTCGTCATTGAATTTTCAAATAAAGGAATATACAGTTTTTTAGAAAAAAATCTCTTAGAAAATTTTTGACAATCATACTTTGCAAATTTACAAAAAACAATTTTAAAAGTTAAGAAACAATTGTAATTTTTCGGAATTGTTATTGACAGTTAAAGCACACTCGTTTTTTAATAAAACTAGACCCAACTGCGCTTCGCGCAGAGAATGACTTATTTAAATTATGTATTAATTCTTCTATAACAATTCGAATTGAATTGTATCTTTCATTAAAGATGAAAACCCTCTCAGTAAGAAGACCTTATTGATTTGGTAAACCGCAACAAAAAAGTATTTTATATGCGACAAATTTAAAATAAAATAATAGTCTCCTGGTTGCTATAAATAAGATTTTTTATTTAGCCTTTTAGGAAGTCATTACAGCGCAGCGACAGGGTCAATAATAAAAATTCAGAGTTTTCACAAAACGTTTTTTTATCATTCTAGCCAACTGACCTGGATTACTAACTTACCAAAAGACTAAATCAAAAATCTGACTTCAGATTCTTAAAAAAAGCAACTCTTTTTACTTAGTGGACCATTATTTTATTTTAAATTTTTCGCATAGTAAATACTTTTTATTTAACATCGTGCGTAAAGTTGAACTTTAGTTACAAATGGGTAAACTTTACCGCACTTTTTAAATAAAACTATTTTCGAAATTCGCTATATAAATGTATATTTCATCGAAACGATTATAGTCCATCAGTGCTACGCACCTCGGCCCTGTGAACCTTCGCATTCGGTGTAATACAACTTTATATCACTTGTTACGAAAAACACTATTTTGTGGTTTACCAAATCAATACACGTAACTCTTAAAATACCAAGGGAAAATTATACAGCAGTCTTGAGATGACTCAAATTCTTCTAGAACAAAATAAAAATTAAAATATGAGGTATTAAAACCATGCCTCATTTTATTCTGATTTACGGTTACAGTAATATTAATATTAATATTACAGTAATATTAAGTAATATTTTATCTGGTAGGAATAGATTTTCAAAGTAAATTATTATTATTTTGATTATATTTCTCATATGTTTTTTGTAATCCAAACATTTTTGAAAATAAAAAGTGCCACTGTTGAAGAATCTAAGTCATTCCTAGGACGCTGTACAATTTTCTTAGCATTTTATGGGTTTTAATGTTAATAATTCATGTATACACCCTGTATCCAATTGCTTTTTTGGATCTAAACTCGTTATAGAATCCATCTAGCTATTGTAGTACATTTCATTTCAAATAAGTACCAAAATATATTTACCGAAAGAAATATCACAAAAATGAATAACTTTTAACACCTTTTTTCTCGGCAAATCGTTTTGTCTGGCCAGTTTAGATTAATAATATTCTCTTTTTTTCCGCAAAAACATATGTATTTTTTCGCAGACATAAATATTTTATTTTTTTACGTTATATCGGGTTCATAAATTAATCCGCTGAGGTAAAATCTCAAATGCCGAGTATAATAAATTTTTCTTACTACTTCCTAAACTATCTTTACTGCATCGTGGACGAGTTTTTACCTATATTGAATAATTAATGGATCAGGCATAAGAAATTTTATATGCCGATAAAAAATTTCATTTTTTAATCTTTTGATTTACATTAGATAATTCATTTCTTTAATACTAAAATTAAGTATTTTCTAACCAATCCAAGAAAAATTAAACATATGAGCTCATGTATGGATATGTAAATTTTATAAGGAACTAAAATTTTGAAACCCAAATGTAGATTCAATTAACCTTTATTAAAAATTATGTAGATTCGTTGAAAGTATTCTCAATCCCAAATTATTTTAAATTATTTTCTATCCGTAGCCCTGGATTATTCGAAAGCCCTAAAACGAAATTATTTTAATTCCTAAATTAAAATAAGAAATAATAAATTAAAGTTTCTAAATCAAGTCCTTTAATTCGAATTATTTTAAGTTTCTAAATTAAAATCATTTTAAGTACCGAAACTGAAATTAATTCTAAGTCTCCAAATCAAAGTTCAGAAAGTCCCATTTCACATCCCAGACACTCTTAACTATTGGAGCTACTGAGTTACTCCCCCCCTATAAACATGTCCCATGTTAATATTCAAGCAATATTCAAGCCTAATTTTTTCTTGCATTTTTTGGATAATCAGTTTTTTCATGATTCTGTAAATTTTTACTAAGTTGTAAAACAAAATATAAATCTGACTTTGGATTAAAAACCGCGTAAATTTTTATTTTTTCAAAAAATTATTTGTTTTCTTTTTTATAAGTTAAACAGACTAAAGAATCCCTATAAGTATCAGACTGTTTCTTATTTATTTATTGGAATATAATTTTTTTTTAAAGACGACAGAATTATTGTTTCTGGACAATGACCAGAAAGCACGTATTTCCCGGCCATCGCGAAGACGTGTTTTCTCGCCACTGCCGCAGAAAAATCGTATACGACCCTTGGCCATAAAAAAAGAATTTCTCAAATCGCACGTAAATTTCCTTCCGAGATAAAGCCGAGGGTGGTAAACTGCGATTTGGGGCTTTATTTTTCTGGCCATGGGTCGTAATATATTATTATTTACCATTATTATTATTATTATAATCATAATCATCAAGTACTTCTCTTATGCATTTAAAAAAATATTTAAAAATTTAAAAACATAATTTACACAACAAAGATTTGAGGTTTGAAATATATGCAAAAAACTATATTAACCAATAATTTAAATTTTAAATTAATCTATGCTTTCTGTTAATTTTTTAAATGAATTAAATAAATAATTTTTAATTATCAATAACCATTTAATATAAATTATTAATAAAATAACCTAACTTTTTGAGTTGTGTTAATGTTCTTGTTTTTAAAATTTGCATGTATGTTATGTATTGTGTACATTATTGCGAAAACCAATCAGAATGACTCTTTTAGCGATAACAATGTACATAGTTACCGTATCGATGACTAACTCATTTTTAGGATAGGATCTGGTAAAAAAGTAGCTTTCGTTCCAGCTACCAGCAAATTTCTTCCCAAGAAGCCTCACCTTGTATCAAACAAATAAACCCATATAAGTTTAAATACAAGATAAAAATTTTTTATTTTCTTATTATTACAAGATGAAAGAAAAAAAAAATAAACAATTTTTCTAATAATAATAATATTAATTATAGCTGCAAGAGTGTATGTATAAGGAAAATTTAAGTTTTCTTGCTCATTATCGAATAAAGGAGAAGGAGAAGTAGAAGAAAACCATCAAAGGAATAAAGCTTTAGTTCAAAAGCTTTCGATATACACACATAGAAGACGACGAATCTCCTTTTACTTTAAGCTCCTTTCGAAGATGCAGTAGTTCTATGTCGAGAAAACGTTTTATATATATTTAAACCAAAAACTGTTAAATATTATAGAGAGAGAGAGAGATAGGAAAATTTATATAAAAGTTATTAAATACACTTACTTAGTTGTCAGGTTTCTTAGATTTTTTTTGCATTATTTTTTTACTTCGTTTTAAGACGATTAATACAAAAAAACAAAGTTTACTCAAATCTATTATTGATAAGACCTGTTTTAGTTTAACTAAAGCACATTTTTTTAAATTAAAAACGTTATTTTTCTTTTTGAAAAAAGAAAGTCGTCTTTTATTTAAAATTTGCACTTAAATCTTTAATTCTCATGCCTATTCGCCCGAAGGTATAAAAGAAAAGACGAGCTAGCCGATGATACGATAAGAATAGAGCGAGATAGAAATTTCGGAAAATGATGAGATTTGAATAAACCAAGACCACTGTTGAGTTTGTTATACGTAAAACTACTTTAAATAAAAAAAAAAAGATAGAATGGAAATGTCGTCTATGTTGATAACCTTCTATTATTTGTGAGAAATGACATTTGTATGCATTGCCTTTAACACTACCTCTCTCTCTCTTACTCTTTTAAGAAGTTATATTGTGATTGCTGTTTTCCCATCATCATTTCACGTATACATAAATGCAACGTGACGACAAAGATTTTTGGCTTTATATTATTATTATTATTATTATTACTATTATATGGAGATCAAGATTCAGATATATCAAGTTCATACCCAAGAGATATATACTTCAATTCACTAAAACCATTTGAGCAGAAAATTGAGTTTCATTTTTTAATTATTTTTTACCTGGTTTTGTTATTAATATTTTTGCTTTCGTTTATTATAAAATAAAAATTGTTTCAAAAAAAAATAATTTTAAGTCCTAAATTGAAATTTTTCTAAGTCCATTTGACCTCTGCCTCAAATATGGTACATTTGACCCCCGAGCCTCAATTGAGAAAAAATTTACCAAAATTTTTATTTAGCGACAAATCTTAGAAATTCTTCTATTCTTTTAGTTTAATTTTTTACCAGGAATGTGTAATGAACTTAAACATGATCATACTTAAACTGGTTAAAATAATAGTTACTATCATAAAAAATCTATAAATTATAAAAATTTTTGTAAAACCGTACTTTTTAAAGATGAAAATTTTCTAGTAGATTAAATTTCATTCTCAATCATTAAAAAAAATCTAACATATGTTCAAGCTTGCATAAAAAACTTTTAAAATTTGCATTATAAAATTTAAAATCCATAGTTTATAATTGCTCAGCAAACATGAGCAGAATATATATATTTATAATAATATGTCATTTAAAATATTCTCTAGTTTTATGCACTTTTTTTTCCCCATTGGTTTTTTCTTTATTTTAATTAACTTTAAATGTTTTTTTTTTCTCTTGTTTTAAATAACAACTATAAATATTTCTTTCTTTCTTGTTATTACAAATATTGTTAAAACAGCCAATAAAAGTTTATTCATTGAAATTATATATTTTAACGTAGCCTCGAATTAAAACTATTAATTATTTATGTTTATTGAATATATAATAACGTGTATTATTAAATTAATTAAAAAATAATAAAATTAATTATTTTAAGTATATGCAGTTGTAAAAAAGTTTGAGTTTAAAGTTCATAAAAATAATATTTAATCTAAGCTATAATTACGTGCGTTTTTCGTTCCTTATACTCGATATTGATTACAAAATAGTATAATTTACCACCCCGTCTCCAGAAAAATAATGAATGGTATTGTCCTTTAAATCGAGATCCGTAAACTAATTTTTCAAAAAGTAGTACTTAAAATAACCCTTTATATACCTAATTAATCATTTTTTACAAATTTTAAAATTTCCGCCAAGTCAAATGTTGTTTTTTTATCTGACTAGTAAACCATCAATTTGAAACTCGTTTGATATAAATTTACCAATGTAACTTGCATTGCAGAATTCTAGAATTTAAAATATTATGGAAATTTTGATAGTATTAAAACCAAAATTTTCACTTTACAAGAAAGTAAAACTACGAAAAAAGTGGTATGATTAAACTATACAAAGTGGTTGCGTAATTAGAAAAATAAACGAAGAATCTTTTAACAGGTGGACTGGTGGCTTAGACCTAGAAATCTCATTAGCTCGAATGAAAGTATTGAGGATATTTTATTAACAGAATAAACTCATCCATAACTACAGGATGTAATTTGGTGTTCCAAATATAGTGAACTCCCCTTTTAGTCAAATTAGATTTTTCTAATTACCAACTTTCAGCGTCGCGTATCTTTAGACCAATTTCACCAACGTGTACTCATATGAGCGAAGAAAAATATATTGGAAAAAATAATGGGAACAAAAACTGAATTAATTCTCTAACCAATGCAAATAAAAAGCACAATTGCTATTGATAAAGAGAGAAATAACTAAACCAATAAAAACGTGTAAAATCAAACATCGCTAAAGACTTAGCTAAAGATATGGGTATGAGTTGATAGGTTGTCAATTATCAGAAGAAGGGGACATTATTATGGCTATTGCACCCTATAAAGCTATACGATAATAAGATTATATCATAATTCATCAGTATTCTGATCAAATGAGAATCATAAAACGTATAATTTCAAAAAAAAGATTGATTACAATTTTAGAAGATTTCTTTACCAACTATAAAATTTTCCAATTAATACCGTGAAATTGATTATAAAGTTTAGCGATACAATAATTAAAATAGAAATGGAAACAGGATTTCAAAATATCTTTTGTTTGATCATTTTAAAAATGTTAATTTTCTTAAAATCTTATACGAAGTCTTCATTTTATCATAACTTTTTGTTCAAGAATTGTGCAACAGTCATAATTTTATTTTTTAATAGCCAAAATTTTTTTCAATTAATTAATGATGAAACTTTTATTAAAGTTCTTGTGCATTGTGCTAATGTTGTTACGAAAATTAATGCTCTGGATAGAATAAAAACCATCAAATTTTGTAACGACGAAAATAATTTTGAAGAAAAACAAATTTTTTGCAAATGGTTTGATTTTTCAAAGTAAGTTAAATTTTTTGTTTTGTTTTTGCATGGCTTACTAATATTTATTATTTTTTACAGGCTGAAATTTTTTTTTAAATTTACAAATGCTATTTTTTTAAAACTGAAATATTTTTATCAAATTTTGAATTTACTTCAATGTTTGAAATGTGAAAATGACTTTTATAAGATTTTGAAGATTTGTGATATTATTATTATTATTTATTACCAGAAAGTTTAATTTAAAACATAGTATAATGCTCATAGTAACTATCTGTTTATGAGCCCGGCTTAAAAATTAAAATTTATTTATTTTACATTATAAAAATTAAAAATTAAACAAAAAATTGAAATTTAGAATTTTTTTTTAAATTTAATTTTCAATTTACAAATTAATTTAATGAACAATGAAATTACGTAGTATTAAAATATTGTCAGCATATATTAACCCTGATTTAAAATGTAATTCAAAAATTGTAGCTATAACCACGAAACCTTGCATGAAACCAATTTGTTAGAATTAAATTATATTTAATAACTAAGAAGTTTTAATTATTTTAATAAATTTTTATTGATTCAATTCATTTTTTGTATATAAGAGAGATATGGACAAGCAAAGAACTGCAGTCAAATCATAAAATAGCAAGTGCTTTACTTTTCTTTAATTAACTATTAGACTAAAAAAATTTATAAATATTTTATCAAAAACTAGTAAAGTATTTATTTTGCTTGGATTTTTGTTAAAAAATGACATTGCTTATGAAATTAAAAATTTGCTCCTGCATATGAGAATTTAATTAATTTTTGAAAATAACCTCATGCTAGTGTAGTATTTTAATTAATTTTCATCTAATATAAGGTACTAAAAAATTTTTTTACCAATATTAATTAACACTGTAGTATCAAAATTTTGTTTTAGGCATTAAAAAAATGGATAAAGAATATTTTGAAACTAAAAACGATTCATTTTCTAATTGTGTTAAATTATTAAAATTAGGAGGTGTTTTAAAACCAAATAATATAAAATTATCAAAAAATAAAAATATTTTATACAATATCTACAGATTGATAATATTAACAGTATTTTTATCATTAACTATTTTTCAAGTAATTTATGTTATTGCTAGTAATGATACATTTTTTTACATTTTAACAACAAATGTTTATATGCTGGTAACATATATTAATGCCTTAATTAAAGTAATTATTATCCTGATTAATTCGGATAAAATATTCAAAATGATTGATTTTTGTCAAAATAATAATTATAAATTCAAGTCTAGCTATATTGTTATCAATAAATCAGTTCATTTTTCAAAGTAAGATGTTCTGCTTATTTTAATTTATACTACTGTCCTACTGTTTTTATACACAGAATTAGATGAGTCTACCCGGAACCTGCACATTTTGATCTTGCACATCTACTTGCTTACACGAAAAAAATATTACACATTAAATTAATAACCAAAATAAATCTTACACAAGTGTAGGAAAATTAATAATTAAATATTTAATGTACTTAAATTATGAAACAATGTGAAAATTTATTTATGGTTTATTTTGGTAATTATTTTAATGTGTAAGAAAATAGATGTGCTAGATCGAAATGTGTAGGTTCCAGGTATATTAGACTTTTGAGATCAAAATATTTTTTTTTATTGGTAAAAGACAATTTAAAAATCCGATAATTTAGAGAATCTAACCTATTTTTGATTATAATCTTTTTCAAAAAAATTACACAAACACGAAATATGATCTAAATATTTTTAAGTTCGAAAGACTATGAAACTTCAAATACTTAAAACCTAGTGGAATCTTGATACCCTAGATTCGGAATCAGCGACCCAAAAAACCTAAATTAAAAAAAAAAAAGATTGAAAAAAAATTCTTTTTTAAGAATTCAGGAGGTGAAATATGGGTTTTACATTCCCTCAAATTCATATTTAACTCCAGATTTGGATTCAGTAGCCCAAAAGAACCTAATTAAACATTTTGAAGTTAAAAAAGAAAAATAATTCAGAATCTGTTTATTTCAAGGGAAGGTGACTCAAAAAACCGGCTTGGCGCTCTAAAATTTACAAAATAGTATAGGTACTAAGACAGGTACTAAGTAGCAAGGGCGCAAAAGTTTTGGCATTAACGTGAACATTAAGGGCCGTTCATAGTGGAACAGTAGAGTAGGTAGAGTAGGTCTCCTAGTCTCGTTACGAAATGGCATTTTCGCAAATTTTTATCGCTTCTTGAGACGTGATTCGCGATTATCATGATCACCAGATGTGTATGTTTTGAAACCGATCCTAGGAAACGATAAAAAAGTGTATAAATATCTGACAAATACCGTTTCGTAACGAGACTAAGATACCTACTCTACCTACCCTATTGCTCCATGAGTGATACGTGTTAACATGGAACATGTTTATAGGGAGGAAGTATCCTGGAAATCTGAAAATCAAGGGTGGTCAGATATATCTAGTTTAAGGGGGGGGGGGGCGGTTAAATTTATCCGATTTGAGGGGGGGGGGTCAAATATGTCCGATTGAAGGGGGGGGACCAATGGTGCTTAGAATAATTTCAATTTTCGGACTTAGAATAATTCAGGTTTTTTTTTTTTTTTTTGGGCTCCTTCAAGAAGGGGCCTTTTTCGTAGGACGAGGAGAATGCATTTATGCATACCATACACCGCGTACTGTATGGTTATGTGGGACTCAACCTCAAAAGGAGGAATTACAATACCCACTAAACTCCCCACCCTCCTGCATTTATGACAATATCATAGAATCCGGACCGGGACTCCCTGTTTAGGTATTACTTCGGTCCGGAAACAATGCAGCCAAGGCATTTCTTCGCCATACCCTGTCAATAAAGGAGGAGAGTTTCCTACGAGAGGAAACCTTCCTCCTTTTTTCTAATCAGTGTCGCCCGTACGTACTCTGCCACACTGTACCAGTTCACGGTACTGCGCAGCATTTCCGGTACGACTCCTTCTGGCCTCCATTCATCAAAGGGCGGTCGCCCCTCAGCGAAGTGAGGACGCCTAAAAAAGGTGTGCTCAGCGGTATCCGGCTCGCCCGGGCAATGCAAGCAGTCCGGAGATGCCACCTTGCACCACTTGAAAAGCATATCGCGGAAATAACCGTGACCAGTTAGGAACTGTGTGAGGTAGAAGTCTACCTCCCCATGATCACGGTTCATCCAGCTTTCCAAGTCGATAATAAGGCGGTGCGTCCAACGTCCCCTCGGGTCAGAATAATTCAGGTTTAGAGACTTAGAATAATTTCGATTTAGGTATTAAGAATAATCTGGGTTTAGGGATTTAGATGGAGTTTACAATATTTTTTGACTACTGAGGCGCAAAACGAGTGTGGACAATTTATACGCCAAATTTTCGCGCCAAGTTTTACTCTATAGGGAAGGCAAAAAAACGATTTATTTGTCAATGGGGTGAAATGAGGATCATAAGCCCCTCAAACTAATTTCTGATCCTGGATTCAAAATCAGTAAAAAAATAACTTAGTTAGACCTGTTAAATTGAAAAAAAAAGTTTAAAAAAAAATCGTTTTTTAAAGGTTAAGGGGGTGAAATGAGGCTTTTACATCCCCTTAATTTCATTTTTAACCCCAGATTTAGATTCAGCAGCCCGAAAAAAAACTTATTAAACCTCTTAGAATGGAAGAAGGAAATTTAAAAATATGTTTATTTTAAAGGCTGGGAGTGAAATTGGAGAGATATATCCCCTGAATTAAGTTTTTGACCTTGGACTCGGACACGGCAACCGAAAAAACATAGTTGGAACCCTTTAAATGGAAAACAATGTTAATCTAAAAAATCACTGTAAATAATACAAAAATAATTAATACAAATACAAATCTAAGCTTTGTGGGTGAATGGCTAGGTTAATGGAATGGAATGTGTGTTGGAGGGGGGTCACGCTTTGTTATTTCAACTAAAAAAATTTTCCGACGATTTGTTAAAAAAATGTTCCAAAAAAGATTCTACTAGGTTTCAAGTGTTTAGTTACTTTCAATATTACTCAAAATTCAGCCATTTTCTTAACACTTGAAAACAGAGTATTATATATATATATAAGCGATCTATAAAATAATTTTTTAGCAGCACTTTGACCAATAATCTAAAATTATTTTGCCTAAAATGTCCAAGGTATATTTAAAGTTTAATAAATTTTTGTGGGACACAAATCTATCTAAAAAGATATATTTTACTTTTAAAATAAAATAAGATTTGTTTTTATTTTTTTGCAGGATTATTTTTAATTTTTTTTTTATAAATTTAATGTTAGCAGAAACTATTTATTTTTTATTTCCATACATAACATTAGGAAAATCATCCGAAGTTATTTTTAAAGTATGGTATCCATGTAACCAAGATAGCAATGAAATATGTTATTGGATATCTTATGTTCATAAAATAATTTGTTGCGTTTACGCTGGTTGTATGCAAATTGGACATGATTGTTTAATTTATACATTTATTCACAATATTAATTTAAAATTTAATCTTCTGTCTCATCAAATTGTTAATATAACATCATGTAATGAATTAAATGTTGATGAAAAAGTACAGTCAGAAATGAAACAAGTTGCTGAATGTGCACGACAACATATTTCTGCTATTTGGTAAGTTAATTTTTTGAAGATGGCTTTCGGACGCAACACGGAGTTTTCCATAATCGTTTTACGTACAGAAAGACATAAAATATCATAAGCACCGTGGGTGAATAACTTAAGACACTAGCGTGGAACACGTGTCTGGTGATCACACTAGTACCAAAACTTTTAATGCTAATTTAATAACGATTTAAGCCCAAGTTAAGGCTGTTTCCAGACGGAGCGCTTTAAATTCACAGTTAGCGTAAAATTTGTAGTTAATTATATACTATACAGTGTATTTTAAACGTAGGTTTGAGTTAACTTCGAAGTTAAGAGCTCCGTCTGGAAGCAGCCTAAGAATTACCTTAATTTAACTTAATAAAAATTTTTTTAATAGGTTAATGAGCAGTTTCGATAAAGTATTTACGAGAATAATATTTGTTCAATATTTGATAAGTATTTTTTCAATTTGTGGAACGATATATCTTGTACTATATAATGAACAAGAATCGATTCCCTACGAATTTATTGCTTGTTTAATTGCTCTGGTAACACAAACATTTTTATTTTGCTGGCATGGAAGTATGGTTAAAACAAATGCAAGTTCAATTATAAAATTTTCTATAACTAATATTAATTTTGAGTTTAATTTTTTAATTATTTTGTAGATGGAAAAAGTTTCATTTAAAATTTTTCACAGTCAATGGTACAAATTATCAAAACAGTCAAAAAAAATGTTATATTTTGTGATGTTACCTATTTCGAAACCTGTTGAAATATTAAGCATTGCTGGTATTCAAATGAATCTTTTCACTTTTATTCAAGTAAGCAGTTATTAATTAAGATTATTTTTGTGACAATTAATAAATTCAATTATGAGAATTTAAATTTTAGATTTTAAAAGTATCTTTCTCAACTTTCAATGTGTTACGACAGACTTCACAAAATTTATAAAAGTTAAATATCTATTTGTTCAACAAAGGAAAAAAAATAGAATTTGGCTTTTCATGCAGTTGTACAGCATTGAAAGCAAAATTTCGTACATTTTTTCTCCTGTTCAACACATAGTTTTTCATTGAAAGCGAAAAAAAGATCGCACGAAAGTAAGAAAGTAGATCATTTTTTGCTTTTTACTTTGAAAAATAGTAAAATTTCATGCATTACATGTTAGTTGTTAGTTGTAGTTCGGATGATTTAATATATTCATCTTTTAAAGATCTGTACTCTATAATTTGAAATAAAAACTATAATTTTTTTAACCTAATTTAAAAAAAGTTTAAATTTCTATCCTACATTATGTAATAAATTATCTTAGAAAATAAAAATTTATTGAAATCTCAAAAAATGTGTTACATGTTACTTACATGTTATTTTTCAAAACAAGATAGAATGGTCTATGTTTCTGAATAGAATCTAAGTTTGGAAGCCGTACTTAAAAGTCTGGCCCAGACCTGGCTTCCGTATCTCGCCATAGTTCGACAAATATCGTTTAATCAACTAAATTTATTTAACTGAAACTTTGTTATTTTACTAAAGAAACTTTTTTTTATTAATTTTAAACACTTTTCATGATAAAATTTATAAAATTTTAAATTTTAATTAAAGAAAAAAAGACACGTAACTACTTCGTAAGGTTAGATATAAACAAAAATTGTACACACTATAAAGTATAAACAAATATGCTTGTATTATAACCTAAAAAATAATGTATACTTAAATTTTCTATCATCAAAAACAATCTTAAAATTATTTTTTTTGTTAGTGTCCAGAAAGTGCGTGTTTTCTGGCCGCTGCGCTATTCAAAAAAACGCATTTTCTCGACACTGAGCAAGAAAAATTATGTTTTGTCCTTGGCCACAAAATTGTGGCCATGGGTAAAAATATACTATATCCATAACACACGCAGAAACAATAAAAATACAGGTTTTTACCAATGAATAATACTTAATTTAATAAAATATAATTAAATTTTTATCACTCATGTTGTTTATTTATATTTGTTTTATACGCTAAGTTCGGAATTATAATAAATGCTGATCTGGCCCTGGTCCGGGTTCCATACTTGGCCGGATCTGAAAAGTATGGCTTTCAAACCGGGCCAGAGCAGCCCATACTTGCAGATTCTATTCGGGTTGATAACCTTCTATTATTTGTGAGAAATGACATTTGTATGCCTTTAACACTACCTCTCTTTTTCCCTCTCTCTTTCTTTTTTACTGTTTTAAGAAGTTATATTGTATGATTGCTGTTTTCCCATCATCATTTCACATATACATAAATGCAACGTGTCGTCAAAGATTTCTTACAACGCTATTCGAATATGTATCGTTTATGGATGGTCCGTATTATATTAATAAAGGTCTTTTATCGCAAGAGGGCTTCTACTCTTATGATATAGTCTACTTGTACGTATAAATGTATTATCGTAATAGTAGATACTGCGCATGATCAAGGTTCAATTAAATCCAAAATAAAATTTAGTTGTAGCGTGGCTGTTGTATAGAAAGCATGAGCGTGTTTTTGTTTAAAACAAATAAATAAAGTGTATGAAAAAAAAGTTTTGTTTTTTAGCAATATTTTATATTTTGTCGTTAAGCTCGCACTCCTTAGACGGTCTATTTCTGCATTCCAACAGTAGGTGGAATATATAAATATATTCCAAGGCTGGTGGCCTTACATCACGGGTCCGTCTTTTTGGCATTGTTTTGTTACATGCTTTTTCCAGCAGCGTCATGATTCTCTTAACTATTTCCTCTGCATCGTCAATATTTCCTGGTCTTATTGCTTTCCCCAGGATAGCAGTCTCTCTTCTTCTAAGCGTGTTCACCAATACATTGCGGTTTAGCCGCTTGATGTTCCATTCATAGCATTTATGTGCTTCATCTCTTCGTGTCTGTCGCCGTTCGTCATGCACCTCAAAAGAGATATATTGGTGGTCACTCGCTGAGAAGTCCTCCAGGACTTGCCAATCTGTAATCCTGGCCGCTAAATCTTCTGTTGCAAAAGATATGTCCGGGATGGTCTGTCCGTAGCCTGGCCATCTGAACGTTGTAGTGTTACCTACGTTTAGCACAGCCAATCTGAGCCTGGCGAACAGGTCGAGTATTTCCTCTCCTCTTGCATCCGTTTCTGACGTACCCCATTCTAGAGCCCTCGCGTTAAATTCGCCTGCCATTACAATTTCACCGGTCATATACCATATTGCATCTTCCAAGCTGTTTATTTTACTCAGTTTTCTGCGTAAGCTCATTTGGCGTCAAATACACGCTTATGTAGGTAACGCCATTTATCTTAATCCCGACAAAACCTCAGACAGAGCCTTTCTCTTGTACCAGAATCTTTATTAGCTTCACTACCCAGCTTAACCGGAAACCAGTTCAGAGAGCCTGGTCTTACCCCTTGCTCACTTGTAATAAGGAGGTCTGCCAACTTTCCTCTAGCAAGTTGATATATAGTTTCTCTTGCTAGAGGGCTTCATTGCACATTACTTTGAAGCACCTTTAACATTATTCAACTTGCTAGGGTCTGCTCCGCTCCAAGGTCGTGCTTCAACTCCTTGCCCTTTATCCTTTTTACAAGCATAGCATGCACATTGCATTTGTTGTGCAGTCAGTTGCTTTGTGTCCTTCTTTTCTGCATTTGTAGCATTTCGCTTTTTTGTCCGGTCCATTACATTTTGTGGCTATATGGCCATAACGTAGGTATTTAAAACAGTGGGTTAATGGGGTTCTTAACCTTACCCTGCAGTTCATCTACCCGACTTTGATAAGTTTCATGTTGACCAGTTTAAAGGCAGATCTTTCATCAAGGTCAACGCAAGCAGCTCTCTGTTCTCTTGTGTTGCTCTTAGTTATAGTCACCCAAGCTATCTCCGTGTCTTCTTCTCTGACTTTGATGGCATTTAGAATGTCTATAGGCTGGGTAAGGCAGTCCAAGTCGAGTATTTGGATAACTCTTTTAAGAGCATGGTCCCTAACCTTGGCCTGTTCACGCCGTACTCTTCTTACTTCTTGTGAGAAAGAACCTATTTTGTCACTAGGTTCCTTCAGCTAGACCAGAACATCACCCATCTTCATCTTTTTCACCAATCTTATTTTCGCGCCAAAATCTTCTGGTTGGATCTGAGACCTTATAGCTCTCAGGACAACAGCATAATTATGTTCTACCCGTAGGCAGTTTAATGGCTACAGCTCGGTACCGTTTTTTTGGGACTGTCTTTCTTTCCGTGGCTGCAGGAAGCTTATTGTTTTCAACCTGCCCTCGCTTACCTTCTTTTTTTCCCTTTTTTGTCTCCTTCCTATTGTTTACAACCGTTTGAAAGGTTTCGATATTACGGCCCGTATTATGCATTGTAATATTTTCACCCGAGGTGCTCTATTGTGTTTTGGGCTGTGTCTGGGACTGACAATGGATATTATTCTCATGAGTCGCTAGATCTACCACCATTACTGAGCAGCTACGAATCTTTTGGGAAGATTTTCCTGCAGCAGTTATCCTAGCATGCTCTCTTTCTGGTCCTGAAGTCCCAGCGTTTTTGCTTCGTTTTCTTTTCTTTAGCACCGAGCCATCAATAAATATTTCATTAATAAATAATATAAACTTTTATTAACGTTCTTGTGCATTGTGCTAATTTTGTTACGAAAATTAACGCTCTGGATAGAATAAAAACCATCAATTTTGTAACGACGAAAATAATTTTGGAGAAAAACAAATTTTTTTGCAAATGGCTTGATTTTTCAAAGTAAATTAAATTTTGTTTTTTTGTTTTTGGATGGCTTACTAATATTTATTATTTTTTACAGGCAGAAATTTTTTTTTAAATATACAAATATTATTTTTATAAAATTGTAATATTTTTATCTAATTTTGGATTTACTTCAATGTTTAAAATGTGAAAATGACTTTTATCAAATTTTTAAGATTTGTGATATTATTATTATTATTTATTGCCAGAAAGTTTAATTTAAAACATAGTATAATGCTCATAGTAACTATCTGTTTATGAGCCTGGCTTAAAATTTAAAATTTATTTATTTTAAAAATTAAAAATTAAACAACAAGTTGAAAGTTGACTTTCAGTAGTATTAAAATATTGTCAGCATATATTAACCTTGATTTAAAATGTAATTCAAAAATTGTAGTTATACCTACGAAACCTTGAATGAAACCAATTTAATAGAATTAAATTTTATTTAATAACTATAAGAAGTTTTAATTATTTTAATAAATTTTTATTGATTCAATTCATTTTTTGTATATAAGAGAGATATGGACAAGCAAAGAACTGCAGTCAAATCATAAAATAGCAAGTGCTTTACTTTTCTTTAGTTAATTATTAAACTAGAAAATTTATAAATATTTTATCAAAAACTATTAAAGTATTTATTTTGCTTGGATTTTTATTAAAAAATGACATTGCTTATGAAATTAAAAATTTGCTCCTGCATATGAGAATTTAATTAATTTTTGAAAATAACCTCAGGCTAGTGTAGTATTTTAATTAATTTTCATCTAATATAAGGTATTTAAAAAATCTTTTTACCAACATTAATTAACACTGTAGTATCAAAATTTTGTTTTAGGCATTAAAAAAATGGATAAAAAATATTTTGAAACTAAAAATGATTCATTTTTCAATTGTGTTAAAATATTAAAATTAGGAGGCGTTTTAAAACCGAATAATATAAAATTATCAAAAAATAAAAATATTTTATACAATATCTACAGATTGATAATATTAACAGTATTTTTATCATTAACTATTTTTCAAGTAATTTATGTTATTGCTAGTAATTATACATTTTTGTACATTTTAACAACAAATGTTTATATGCTGGTAACTTTTATTAATACTTTAACTAAAATATTTATTATCATGATTAATTCCGATCAAATATTCAAAATGATTGATTTTTGTCAAAATAATAATTATAAATTCAAGTTTAGTTATATTATTATCAATAAATCAGTTCATTTTTCAAAGTAAGATATTCTGCTTATTTTAATTACTGTTCTACTGCTTTTATACACGCACGACGAGTCTACCCGCACCTACCGTGCGGAACCTACACATTTTGATCTTGCACATCTATTTTTTTACACATTTTCTTGCACGAAAAAAATATTACACTTCAAATTAATAACCAAAACAAATCTTACATAAGTGTAGGAAAATTAATAATTAAATATTTTATATATTTTTATAATTTTCACATTGTTTCATAATTTAAATATATTAAATATTTAATTATTAATTTTCCTACACTTATGTAAGATTTATTTTGGTTATTAATTTAATGTGTAATATTTTTTTCGTGTAAGAAAATAGATGTGAAAGATTAAAATGTGTGTGTTCCAGGTAGACTCATATCCTGACTCACTTTGACTTTTGATATCAAAATATTTTTTTTTATTGGTAAAAGACAATTTAAAATTCCGATAATTTAGAGAAAAATGTTGAATTAAATTTTTGACCTTGGACTCGGAGTCGGCAGTCGAAAAAACTTAGATGAATCCCTCAAAATGAGAAACAACGTTAATCTAAACTTTGTGGTTCGTGTTTTGTTATTTCAACTAGAAAAATTTTCCGACTAGATTCTACTTGGTTTCAAGTATTTAGTTACTTTCAAATTTACTTAAAGTTCATAGCCATTTTCTTAACCCTTGAAACCAAACTGTATAAGTGATCTATGAAATAATTTCTTAACAGTGCTTTTACCAATAATCTAAAATTATTTTGCCAAAAATGTCCAAGGTGTATTTAAAGTTTAATAAATTTTTGTGGCCCACAAATCCATCTAAAAAAGTATATTTTAATTTTAAAATAAAATAAAATTAGTTTTTATTTTTTGCAGGATTATTTTTAATTTTTGGTTTATAAATGTAATGTTAGGAGAACTTATTTATTTTTTATTTCCATACATAACATCAGTAAAATCATCCGAAGTTACTTTTAAAGTATGGTATCCATGTAACCAAGATAACAACGAAATATGTTATTGGATATCTTATGTTCATAAATTAATTTGTTGCTATTACGCTGGTTTTATTCAAATTGGGCATGATTGTTTAATTTATACATTTATTCATAATATTAATTTAAAATTTAATCTTCTGTCTCGTCAAATTATTAATTTAACATCTGGTAATGAATTAAATCTTGATGAAAAAGTACAGTCAGAAATGAAACAAGTTGCTGAATGTGTACGACAACATATTGCTGCTATCTGGTAAGTTAATTTATTGCAGATGGTTTTTGTTGGTTGTTTGAACATTTAAATGTGGAAAAAATAGACAATTTGTCCTTCTTCCGGACGTAATACGTAAGCACCATGGGTGAGGCTGGTTCTACAGACCTCCGTAAACGCAAAACTGTAGCCGCAACGCAATCCACACAAACGAAAATCGCGCTGTGCGCATTGAGGTGCGGCTGCGTTTTTGCGTTTACGGAGGTTTGTAGAACCAGCCTGAGAAACTTAACCCATTAGTGCCCAAGCGGAAATAAACGGACACTCAATGAAAATATTAAGAAAATCAATCGATAGAAGGCTAAAAATCGTTCCCTACAAGTAAAATCTCATGCTTTTTTTAAATCTGCCGTTATTTTTGATCTACCACCCCTCTAAATAACAGAAAAATAAGGGTGAAAAGGGGTAAAACGAGAATTTCGAGGAAACGACGGACAAAAGGCTTTTAATGTCACAAAATAATAATAAAAAATTCATGAAATAGCTTTTTCAGATCTAAAATTTATATTTTGCATATAAAACTTTAACTAAATATCTTATTTCCACCCTTATCTGGTCTATAGGGGTGGTTTTTTCAAAAACTTTAAAAATTCTTTTTTTTTTTTTTTAATGGACTTCTTGTAAAATTTTCTGCTGAATCCAAATCCGATTTTCGTTTTGACATACAACCCCTCCTTGTACTTAAAAGTAGGGGTAAAATGGGTAAAATGGACCGAAAAATTTCAAAAACTACTAAAATGTTTATAAATTTTATTTTTCTACTGAATCGGTACCGAATGTCATTTCTAAGATTGAATTCCTCATAAATTAAATATAGGGATGATGGGGGTAAAAGGGACTATTTTTAAGTCGCCAAAAGGTAAATAGGTGTAGCGCTTAGAAAAATTTATGTTTGTTTATAATACATTTATTTTTGTTTTTGATGGAAATTCTTTAGTAAAATTTGCTGCTGAATCCAAAGCTAATTTTCATTTTGAGATACGACCCCTCTAAATACTCAAAAATTAGAGTGAAATGGGTAAATAGGAACCGTAAAGTTATAAAAACCGCTAAATTCTTATGAGTCTTATTTTGCTACTGAATCGCAAATGAATGCTACTCCTGATATAAAATTTTTCATTTATTCGATATAGGGGTGACTGGGGTAAAGTAGACCATTTATTAGTCGCTAAAGTAAATATGAATACTTTCTTTATCTTTTAGAGAAGTAAATATGAATACGCTAAAGTAAATATGAATACTTTCTTTATCTTTCGAGAAAGCCCGCACTTATATCAAGTTAAGGCTGCTTCCAGACGGAGTGCTGCTTATACTAAACAATGTATTTTAAATGCAGGTTTAAGTTACCTTCACAGTTAAGCGCTCCGTCTGGAATGCCTAAGAATTACCTTAATTTAACTTAATAAAAATTTGTTTAAAAGGTTAATGAGCAGCTTCGATAAAATATTTAGGAAAATAATATTTGTTCAATATTTGTTAAGTATTTTTTCGATTTGTGGATCAATATATCTTGTACTATATAATGAACGAGAATCAATTCCGTACGAATTTATTGCTTATTTAATTGCTATGCTAACACAAACATTTTTATTTTGCTGGCATGGAAGTATGGTTAAAACAAATGCAAGTTCAATTATAAAATTTTCAATAACTAATATTAATTTTGAGTTTAATTTTTTAATTATTTTGTAGATGGATAAAGTTTCATTTAAAATTTTTCACAGTCAATGGTACAAATTATCAAAAAAGCCAAAAAAAATGTTATATTTTGTGATGTTACCTATTTCGAAACCAGTTAATATATTAAACATAGCTGGTATTCAAATGAATCTTTTCACTTTTATTAAAGTAAGCATTTATTAAGATTATTTTTTGACAATTATAAAAATTCATTTATGACAATTTTACTTTTAGATTTTAAAAATATCTTTCTCAGCTTTCAATGTGCTACGACAGACTTCACAAAATTAATAAAAGTTAAATATCTATTTGTTCAACAAAGAAAAAAAAATAGGATTTGGCTTTCAATGCAGTTGTACAGCATTGAAAGTAAAATTTTGCAGACAACATTGAAAGTAAAATTTCCTGCATTTTTTCCCTTGTTCAACACATAGTTTTTCATTAAAATAGTAAAATTTTATGCATTACATGTTAGTCGCTATTTGTATTTTGGATGATTTAATATATTGTAATATAATAATTTGTAAAAGAACTTTAATTTTTTTAACGTACTTTTAAAAACGTTTAAATTTATATCCTACATTATGTAATAAATTGTGTTAGAAAATAAAAATTTATTGAACACTCAAAAAATATGTTATATGTTACTTATGTTATTTTTCCATGCAGAAGTTAAAAAGGCTAAAGTATTTAATTTGTTTTTCTAGCAGGTTTTGACCAGAAAAATTTTATTAGCAGGTTTATAGGAGGGGGTACCTGGGGAATCTGAGAGTCAAGGAGAGAGAACAAATGGGTCTTAAATTAATCACGATTGAGAAAAATTTTTTTACTTAATTGGTAACCATGCACCACGGTACCAAAATTTTAAAATATTTCAGGGGGACAGACTGTCTGGGGCACGTTTCCAAACGAAGTTAATTAACCAATTAGCAAATAATCGAGAATAATATTTAAAAATTATTTGCATAATAAGTTAAAATATTTAAATAAATAGTCAATTACACCTACACATCAATTATTTATGCATACGAATTCCCTTTCTCTTCTTTTAAACTGAAGAGAAAAAGAAAAAAAATTAGCATCTGTAATATATTGCGTATAGAATATAATGACCTTCATGAATTTGCAAGATCATATTTGATGTTAAAATGATTATAATACAGAGAGGTATTTAAGATGCAGCAATTTAATTAAACGGTTATAAGTATCATATTTTCTTTTATGATGATAACTTTGTTGCAAAAAATTATGAAATTTCTTACTGGTATAATAATAAATTTAAATATTTTATACATGAAAATTTATAGAAAACATCTGTGCGTCCAATATCATTTGTGAATAATAAAAAATTTTTTATTAATTTATTATTTTTTATAGAATTTAGATAATAGGATTTTTTTATTATGCAGTAACGAATTGAATTATTATACGAGTTTTGGTACCTTTGAGTATTTAGTAAAATTCTTGTTTTTTCTGATATTGGGTCATAATTATTAAAAATTTTTTTCAAAGTAATTTCGGACAATTTTTCAGTTTCGATAAGCAAATAAAATCAGTAAAAAACTAAAATTGACTTTTTTTTGGATAAAAGTAAAATAACCGAAGACCGTGAGATTAAAATTGCACTTTATGTAAGATTAAATGTTTCTTAAAAGATTGATTTAATCAGTAAGCAAATAAATATATTATTGTAAAACAGTAAAAATTTTGACAGAAAAATAAAATTATTTTAGATACTGAAGCATAAATAAATGATAATAATAATAATAATAATAATAAATTCATAAATCGATCTTTCATAATAGCAACCCATTGTTTTAAATCACACAAAAAAATGAATATATTCTTAATGATATTTATTTCATTTTGTGAAATTTAATATTCTAGTTAATAAATCAAGGAGTAGATAATATATGCATGCATCTGAAGAAATCTAAGTTCTCGTTCTATTTTCGTTCGTTGACTAATTTTTTTTTTTTTTTTTTTTTTTTTGATGACATATTTGATAATTGATATTTTTCTTGATTTTTGAATCCAAGGATTTATATTAAGTGATATTTTTATTTGCCCAACCTTTTTAACTTATTTTTAAATATCAGTTTGCTAGAATTAATATCATATTTTAAAGGATTCCCGCAGATTTATTTATTTTTCAAGAATAATATGATAAGAATAAATACAAGTTTCTAGGTTTAAAAACGCAGCTCTTGCAGGTTACTTAACCCTCTTTCTAGGTTACGTAATTCTAATAAAAATGAACAAATCAATTTCATCGAGACCTTTTACTGTAAGTTTCGTGGCTATGGAGCCAAAAATTAGCTCAATGAAAGAATTAACTAACAATAAGTATATAATGAAATGCAAAAAAATTATATTATATCATATGAAAAAAGCACCTAAATTGGGCTATTAAGGGCGCTCTGTCCACCACTGGGTGTTTTTGGCGCAGCATATTTGTAACTAAAATATTTTAACCATATATTTATTTATAATAATTTTTTAATGAAAGAATCCATGCTTTTCAGTATTTAGTACAAGAATATAAAAAAAAAAATTAAAAATGTTTATTTGTTTAAACAAATACGACCTGTTAAATTTTTGAAATTTTTGGGTCATAAAAGCCTGAATTCCCAGATCTGGGCTACTTGGATAAAAATTCTGCTTGGCTCATATTGAAGATTATTCAATTTTAGGTGGAGGTATCGTGGGAAATTTTTCGCTAATCCTCTTCAGTAATGAGTTACAGCTATCTGTTTATAAAAAAAAAGTTAAAAATGCTCTACAATTTATAAACAAATAGCTGTAACTCATTACTGAAAAGGTTTAGCGAAAAATTTCCCACGATACCTCCACCTAGAATTGAATGATCTTCAATATGAGCCAAGCAGAATTTTGATCTAAGTAGCCCAGATCTGGGAACTCAGGCTTTTATGACCCAAAAATTTCAAAAGTTTAACAGGTCCTATTTTTTTAAACAAATAAACATTTTTAATTTTTTTTTTTATATTCTTGTACTAAATATTGAAAAGCATTGATTCTTTCATTAAAAAATTATTATAAATAAATATATGGTTAAAATATTTTAGTTACAAATATGCTGCGCAAAAAACACCCAGTGGTGGACAGAGCGCCTTTAAAGGCTCATTATAGATATAATGAATAATTTTTGGGTTATGCAATGAGTAAATTTTTATTAACCGACCTCAATAATGTGTTTTAGCTGACATTTTGAGGAAAATCAGCAACTAATAATTAGGAATCACCGACTCATAAAACTTGAATTTCAGCTTTTAAACTATAAATTTTTTATTTATTTTTTTTTTCAGTTATTTCGTAATATTTAAAACAAAAAACAGAGCTTATTATCAGGCTTATTACATATGTACTTATTATTTTTAATAATAAAAATTTTTTAATTCAAAGTAATAACAATAATTAAAATTTCGTTAAATAACGTAAAAAAATGAAGACGAAAAAAGTAGTTTATGATTTAATAATACGTTTAAAAAAAGAATTATTTTTTATTTTATACGCATTTTTATTAATAAAAAAATATTTAAAATCTTCTTGTTTTACATAATAATGCAAAAAACGCACACAAAGATAAGTAGCAAAATTGAATAAGATGTATTTTTTTTAATATTTAAGTAATTTATCAAATGCATAATACGTGTGTACGCATAAAAAAAAGTGAAATCGAAAATATATTATGCAAGAAGAAAAAAAAATCATTTTTTAATGCCAATAAATTAAGAAACGAGTATCTTAGAAATATTTCATAATTATAAAAAAAATTAAAATAATAAAATTTAATTCTTTTTTTTTTTATTCGTGTATTATATTTAAAAAAATATTAATTTTGCAAGCCAATATTGATCTGACATATTTTCTCTGGGTTTGTTTATTTTAATTTTGATATCGCAATCCGGTCATTCCAAGAAATTCACCATCTTGTGAAGAAGATGTATCTCGGTACTATTCTGTTCCAATTCTACTTTGGAAACTGTTCACGAGACTGTAAGAGGCTTTATAGTAAAGTTGAATGCCTCGAAGGTTTGCTTTACCCCTTCCGAGAAAAAAATTTCCAAATCTGATCAGATCTGATCAGATCTGGATTATGGCCAGATGAAATCAGACTTAATCAAAATATTCTAGATTTGCATTTTATTAACGATATGAGTTAAAATTAACTTACATTTCGTCATGGGATGGATTTCCTGTGACAGTGAAAAATAAATAAAATATATTTTTTTTAAATTTAATTTAAAATAAAATCTATAAATTTCTATTATTAAAATATTCAATCATTAAAATAAATTTAAAATTAAAAACTCAAATAAACGTAAAGTGCGCCTTTTTTCGGGTCAATAAGGCCTAGTCTACATAACCGCAACGCACGGCGCAGCCCAATGCTATTGGTATAGGAGTCACGTGACACCGCAAACGCAAGCCTAGCAAGTATTAGCTAGGCCTAAAGCTGGTTCTCCAAACTCCGTAAAAGTGAGTCGCTACTGCAAGCGCAATTGCGACTCACTTTTACGGAGTTTGGAGAACCAGCCTAAGAAAACCGGATTATCGAAATGCGCACGACCAATCAGGACCCAAGAAGAAGCCGGGAAAAGTAGGAGACTTTTCTAACCGGTCAGCATTTGGTTTGTTTTATTAATTTGCCCTAATTTGAGTTCATTTTTACATGAAATCAGTAATTTGTGATAGGAAAAATTAATATTAAAAATATTAATTTTCTATTTATTATATGGTGATTATTATACTAATAATATTACGGAAGCATGCAGTCGCTTCCCGTAATTTATACGAATAAAGTAATTTGTATGAAACCCGAATATAAAATTCCGGATTTTTATAATTTGGACAATTGGACTTAAGATTTTTAGTTAAGAAGAATTAAGGTTCATTTTGTTATTTTCTGGAGCTCATCGACAAGAATATCTTCAAGGTAAATACTTCAAGATTATTTGCGTATGTGTGCTCTTGGGTCTTAATTAAATAATTTTCTCTATTTAATTATACGGTATATCGTTGATCATAACATATTATCTAAACAGATATGGAAGAAGAGGCGGGTTTTTGGAATGTTGAGAGATTACTTATCAGACAGAATGATTAGATTAAAAATAAACAACGTACATATTTAGTGATTTCAAAAGTGTCTTAATAGTTGTACCTCAAGGTACTATACTCGATCCTCTAATTTTTTTATTATACATTAACGAAAGCTTTTCTTCTTGAAGACTGTATTTTCTCATATGCAGATGGCACTGCAATGACAAAAATTGGGATACTGCCCCAAAAAAATGACTCTATATCTTAACAAAATTTATAATTGGTTGAAGCAAAACTATCTATCTTTAAATATGAAAAAAACAGTTTTCATGGCATTTGGCTCTTACACTTATAGTACTCCTAAAAATATTGAGATTTACATTGAGAACTATAAACAAACTAGAGTAGAACAAGTAAAATATTTGGGTGTTATATTTGACCCTTATTTAAAATGGAATCACCACATAGATTCAATACTAAAAAAACTCCTCGATGTTTATTATTTGTACTCAGGAAAATGTCTTTATATGTTAATAAAAATTTACTACTTCTGATCTACTATGTACTTTTTCAAAACATTGCATTTTATGGTTTGGGATGAAGCCTATAATAACGTCTCTAATTCCTTAAATAAAATATTATAAACGTTAACCAATATAATATTCTATTTATTATTCAATATGACAGACTCACATATAAATTCATATATACTAGTATAACTAGAAATAAAAATCATTGTAATAAAATTAAAAAATCAATTGGCTTTAAAAATTATAAATATATAGCAACTAAATACTTCAATTCACTACCAAAACAACTAAAAACACTTAATTCCAGTAAAAAAACAATCAAAAATAAACTTATACTCACTTCTAAGTTTAAAATTTAAAAACCTCTTTTCTGAACTTTAAGATTCTTAACTTTTCTCTTTTTTTAAATATATTGTAATTTAAACTTTATAACTCTAAATTGTCTAAAATTTTATTTTCGTATTAAAATTTTTATATATTGTTTTTGTAATTCTAAATTTTATATAATTATTTATTTTATAATATACTTATATGTACTAATACATGCATATACTGTTAATAGTAACTTACTTATATTAACAAAAAAATTAGAACATTTTCGAAAAATTAGTAAATTTACGAAAAAATTTGTAAATATTCGAAAAAAATCGTATATTTACTAAATTTAGTATATTAACAAAAAATTCGAGTACTTTTGATTTTTTTTGTGAATTCGCAAGAAAAATTGATAATTTACAATTTTTTTTCGAAAATTTTCAAAAAATAGTTGTGAATCTACAACATTTTTTGTAAATTCACAAAAAAAAAATTGAGAATTCTCGAACTTTTCGATAATATACTAAAATTTAGTAAATTAACGATTTTTATTGAATATTTACAAAATTTCTTGAAAATTTACTAATTTTTCGAAAAAATTCTATTTTTTTTGTAAATCTAAGAAAGTTACTTTTTACAGTGTACGAATTGACTTAAAATCTGTGCATGGTACACTAATATTTCTGTTTTATACACAAGTATTTTGTATTACTGGTAACAATAAATCGAGCAATAAATAAAAACAAAATTAAACATAAATTATCCATTTTTATTAAAATATGAAACTAGCTTCGATTTTTTTGTGAGAATTGGGAATTTTAATTATAGATAAGCAAGCATTTCGAACAGAAATCATGTAGGTTTCAAAATAAGATCTTTAATAAAGAACTCTCGTCCAAGCACGTAAAAAATTAAAATAAAAATTTGTTAATTAATTTTATAATTAATTTAATTAATACCATTAATTGACTGCCTATTTTCTTTTAAAAAAATACCAATTAAATCTGATACGTACATAATACTAAAATTCGTCAAGCAGTATAAACATATATTTCCTACTTATAAATTTAAGTCACGATTTTACTTCGTACATATCTTAACTCAACATAACTCATTAAGAAATTTGAATTAAACGAAACATGCCATTAAGTATTACTATCACAAAGACCAAAAACTTTTTTATTTTCTTTATATAATAATAATAATAATTGTCAACATGCTTGTTGTACAAAAATATATATAATTAGAGGAATAATCCGAGGGAAGAAAAAAAAACATTGAATATCACAGCATACATAAAATAAAATGAAAAACAATATAATAAAGTGTAAAGTCACTATACTAATCCATGATATTAAGCTTTTCTTTTACAACCTGTTGCTTTTCTAGGATATATATATATATATATATATATTTCTCTATCCTTTTTCCTACTTTATATTAATGTAGTTTTATACATACACACAGCATACGTGTTTTTTAACAATAATAATGATAAAATGAAAATCAATTTATTTCTCGATTAAACTTTATAATAATATAACCAAAAATAAACAAAATATGTTATTATCAATTTTCATTTATACATGCCAACATAAAACTTTTTACATGTTATTGAAAATGACAAGTATATATAACAAATTAAATTAACTTTTTTCATTTTAACACTCTTATAATAAATATTTTAATCATATGATTAAATGAAAATTTTTAATTTTCTTTAGATTTCTTTATGAACATAAAGCTTATCAGTGAAAATTATATTTACGTCATGTTTCTATATTGTTGGTTGATAAGAAGAAACTTTAATTTTCTTAATCTTATATTGTTGTTGTTCTTGCTCATATATTCTTGTGTTGACAGTAATTCTTGTACGTATATGAGAAATTTAAACTTTAGGAATTTTATATGGTTTTATTGATTATTATCATTGTTTTGTTTCATTTTATTATAAATTTAACATGTATGTGGAAACAAGAATTTACAAATTAATTAAAACTTTAACATTTAATATTATTAAAATATTGTGTGTAGAACGTCAAGTGATTTTCTTTCGTCTCAGATAATGTACATGGATCTTTATAATTGGATTTGTTTTTATAATATTATATTGTTTTAATAATACGAGGGTAAAAGGCACTGTTAAGGGCACTAAATAATTCATTAATTAATTTAGTCAAATCAGGGGGGGGGGGGGGCGTGTATAGTTACTGGCCCTCGCCAAAATTAGTCCATATAGGTTTTTTTTATCGCTGATCACGAATTTTGGAGTCATTTATTCAAGAAATTAGGGCTTCAAATTTAAGTTAAACTACACCCAAAAAGGAATATTTTTGATGTATTTACTTTTTAAATGTCCAGATTTAGTTCACATTGGTTTTGTGGGTCAATGATAAAGAATTTCAGGGGCCTGTTTAAAAGAAATTTGTGCTTCATTTTTAATTTGCAAAAACATAAAATCATAAAAGTTATCCGTTTTAAGGCTAGTTACTATTTATTTAAGGGTAAATTTATGGTGAAGCCCCAATTTCACATAAACGGACCCTGAAATCTGTGATCAGTAACTTAAAAAACCTATTTGGACCCAATCTGGACGCTTAAAGTACAAATATATCTAAAATACCCCTTTTTTCGGGGTAGCTTTTTCTAATTTTAAGGTGAAGTCCCTATTTCTGAAATAAATGATCCCAAAGTCATGATCAACGACCCTGAAAACGTATTACACCAAATCTAGATACACTAATTACGAGTACCTTGAAAATAATTTTTTGGGGTTTTTTTTTTGCTAATCCCCGATTTCTTAAATAAATGATCCCAAAATTCGTGGTTAGCGATTTACTAACGTATTAACAGGGGAACTTATTTTTTTTTACTTCTTTAACACTAACGAGAAATCTCCTTTTTTAGAATTTGAAATATAATTGTATAATTGATATTGCTGCTCCAAAAGATTATCATTTTATTGACTGTCAGTTAAAATTTGATAAATATTGAATACCCTAAAAAGTATTTTAAAAAACTACGTTTGCAAGAATTAGCAAGAAAACGTCAATTAGGCTAAATAATTACGTAAAATAGTTGGAAATTCATTTATATTCAAAGCAGTAAACAAAGTGTCTTTATAATTAATTAAGAAAAATTAAAATCGTTATTATTAATAACGACAGAGTCTTATTTATTATTCACAAAAAGAAGAAAAAAGGAAGATTTAAAAATATTTTTTTGCAACCTTTTTTGCAAGACAAAATCCTCGATATAGATGAACAAGCAAAGTAAAAAGCTTTTTTTTAATTTTTTATATCTTTTTGGATGACTTTTCCACCTTAATAATTAACAAATGTACATTAAAAGCTTCACTTAATACTTAGATTTTAACTTGAAAATATTTTTTTTTTTTTTTAATTTTTTGATAAAACTATGAAAACTTTTTTTTTTATTCTTGTCAAGCTTTAAGATTTTTTACCTTAGGGTATCGTCTTTTGCGTCAAAAAGATTTTTTTTTATATTAAAATTATAATATGAAGCCTTTTTTTCTATATATACATTCATTATTCTTTCACAAAGAATTATAGAAGAAGAATCGTTTGCGTCAAAGCGGAAATTGTACACTAATTTTTTTTTTAATTTAAAACAATTGAATTCAAAGTTATAAGAAAAGTTCATTAAATCTAATTTAACGAATTCATTCAAGTTCATTGAATACTAATTATATATTTAAAATAGAAAATGAAAATATAATAAATTTTAGTAATAAATTAATTAATAAAATTTTTCAAAAGAAATACTAACTAATTGAATAAAATAAAATTGATCATTTAACCGTTAAATTTTAAAATTATATTAATTATAATACATGAATTAATAACAAAAGAAATATTTATTATTCAAAGGTTGTGTTCAAAAACGTAACGGTGTTGGTAGTAATTCAACGAGTCCAGCGAGTATAACTGACATCGATAACGAAAGTGGTCACGTCGATGCGAATAACGACGATGGTAAAATAAACAAAAGAGCTAAGCCATTAGATCCAGAAGAAGATGATTACTATTACGAAGACAGCGAACCTGATGACGACATTAATAATCCAAATGATGAAAAATCGTCTGCTGGCTTACCACCTGGATTTTTGAGCCCATCGGTTCGAGCTTATCTTGATCTTGGAAAATCTATACCCGGTAGGTTAAAAATTTTCAATTTTTCTTTTTTTTTGATTACTTTAGGAGTTTATTTGCGAAAATTATATATATAACACCCAGGTTTTGTTGTTGTTTTTGTTTTTGAAAAAGTTTTAAGAGTTTTGTTTTAGTGAAAGAGAAAAGAGTTTTTTATATACATACAAAGTTTAAAGTGACGTATAAAGCTTCGAGATAGGTTAAACTTGTTTAGTTTTTAAAAGTTACTTTTTTTGATGTTTAGATAACAAAAGTTTTTTTTTTTTTTAATTGTTTACTTTATTTTTTTTTTTTGATTATTTTTTAATTAAAATTTAAAGTAATTTGAACGCGCGTGCTCTTTTTTGAAATTTGTAGAGCAATCTGAGATCATAATGGTACATAAAGATCTTGTGGAGAGAAAATAAATGATTACCAAGAACATATGTACAAATAACATCAAAAGATCCCATAATTTTTTTTAGAATATTTATTTACCAGGGGCAAAAGATACTTATTTTTTGACGGCCTTAACCCTTATATGCATAACAGAGTACCTAAGTACTATTTCGGTCAAATATTGAAAACTTTTATATCTAGAGTAAACATTTCGCAAAACTTATTGAATGTTCACAACAAATTGGTAAACTACAAGAACACAGCTTTTTATTTATTTTTTTTATTTTTTTTGATAGTTTGCTGATTACATAAGTAGCAATAATCAACTTGAGCTTTTCTGACAGATGAATCCCTCAAGAAAGTATCAATTAGAGTATGACTCGCCAATTATACTTGTATTTAGTAGAAAATACTCTAGTTACCCTCTTATTTGTGGCACGGTTTTCTATGATCTGCCCTTTTTATCAGCATATCATTATTTTCATTTTCTCACGACAATTCTTCCATTTTTAAGAAACACCTGTACACGCCAACGCACAAAAATATTTTAATATTTTTTGAAGCCATTAAATTATTCCCTTGAAATTGAAAAGGAAACTAAAGGAGTACATAATACTTCAAATTGCCGTACAGGTGATCCTTTTTAAAACCAAAAAAATGTACGTACTTTTATTTTTGACACCGCTCTTCAAATATTATAAATAATCTTTTTGTCTTTAAAAACGTAATAAACGATTTATATTAAATTTATAGTTACACACAAATATTAAGCAATATTTTAGATAAAAGTATAATTTATTTATTTAAAACACTAAAGAGTACCCCAGTGAAACAACGTAGGTAAAAGTTGCTATGTACATAAGGGTTAATATACCAAATCTATTTTCAAAAAAAATGAAGAATAGCCCAAGAAGTTGCCCTGATCGCAAATAAATTTCATGGTAAACTCCAATTTGGGCCATTTTTTTAATACTCCTGGGTTACATGATATTTCTCTTTCCGCAAGAAAGAAAATACATGGTTCTTGGTCACTAACAAGAAAGCGGTTTTGAAATTCTTATCTGATAAATGATTATACACGTTAAATAAATCTTTTTCAATTCCCTGGTAGACACAATGAAGGTAATACGATGGTAATACTAATGTAATTTACTCGCAACAAACGCCTGTAACGATAAGGAAAAAAATACAAATAATTACAATACGTATGAAAATTAAGGTGTTATCTTGGCGCATTTTAATAACTGAAAACAACGTGCTGCAACCAAAAATAACTTTGTCGTATTTAACGGGTTGATGTTTGAATTTTGATTTTCCATAAATCAAAAAAGTATTTCATTAGATGGAATGAACTAAAATATAAAACGAATTTATTAAAGAAAATGCCTAAAATAACTAAAATTTTTTTTTAAATCAATAAAACAAATAAAGAATTTAATGTCAAAAAAATCCATATAAAATTAAAAAAAAGAATAAGAAAAGTAAAGTAAAAACTTATTTTATCTTTCAATACCTAAAACGATATAAAATAAGAAATTATTATATAACCGAATAATAAAAACGTGTCTATCCATTCATAAAAGTCTTAAGTCAAAACTTTTCACCAATAAAACTATAAGTAAGTAACTTAATAATAAAAAATAAAACATTAAAAAAAATTCTATTATCTTTAATTCGACGTCAAGTTAAACACGAGTAAAATAAAACTAATATGTCAATCGAATCATCATTATCCAATATTGCTTTATATTTTAACGTCATTCTTTCGCGAAATCAACCATTAAAACCACATATTCAACTTTTTTTTTTATACATTCGATTGCTCGATTTTTCTATAAATTTACTTCGAACATATACACACGCACACATAAAAAAAACAACTTGCAAGACAATCAAATCACGAGCTACGTGCTCTACGAGTTATTGGTATGCTTGAAAGATTTTTTCCTTTATAAAATTTATACTAAAGAATAAGAACACACACACACACGCTGGTATTTACGTATAGATTTATAAGTAGTAAGCGATAAATCGCTGTAAGGGGTTTTTTTTTGAGTGAACTTGAAGTAAAGTTCGAGAGGGCTGCTGCATAAATATAAGCTCACTGTGGATATCAATAGCTTATACTACATTTTTTTTTACGTGTACGTAAATTCATTGACTTTTTTTTTTAATTATTGATAAATTTTATTTTTTTTGTAAAAATTTTAATTTTATGAAGAAAATTCAGTCGAGTGTAATTGAAAATATTTTTAGTGCTTTTTTTTTAATTTCTTACTTCTTCATGACTGGTTTTCTGAATTTTGACTTTTTATGTGCACTAATACAAGAACACAAAAATGATAAAAAAAATTGTTCTATTATAAAAAATCTAGTGTTTTAATCTTTATTATTTTAAATGACAATTGATATAAAAATAAACTAGACACAAGTTAAGTCGATTAAAATCTAAAAAAAAAAATAAAATCTTCTTTAGAAAATGGTTGATGAGCTTTTTTGAATTAAACTATATGAAACTTTATAGCTGTAAAAAAAAAATCGTTTTTTATTTCTTCATCAACTTGACTGTATAGAACCTTTTTTTCTTCTTCATCTTCTTAAAGATTTTTATGATGATGAGCATAGTATAACGCCTTTTCTTAAATAAAATAAGTTATTTTCCTTTTTTTGCTTCTTCCTACTCAATAATCATTCGATGGATGATAACTTTTTTATTTAGAAATTTATGAAGTTAGGAAAAGATTACTTTTTAAAAAAAGAAAATACAATACGAATTTTAAAAAAATTAAAAATAATGACTTTTCTCTTAAATAAATTCTTTGAATTTAAATAGCTTTTTAATTACTTAAAATTTAAAAAGATGTAACTTGTTAAAATAGAGCAAGTCTCTTATTCAATCGTTTTTCAAAGAAAATTTTACTTTGATTCTTATTATTATAAATACAATAGAGGAAAATTTTGTCTCTTAACAAATTTTAAATGGATTTTATATAATTGTAGGTTAATATTTACTTTATTGTTTTATGCATTTATTTTGTCATTTAATGTAAAATTTTCAAGATAATTGGATTTTTTTGAATAGTAAGAGGATGAAATTAAATTTTTTACTTTATTGCAGTTTTAATTATTAATAGAGACTTTTAAAACGATTCAGTCGAAGTATTTTTTGACCTTTTTGTAAGGATTTCATTATTTTGTGCTTTGAATTCTTGAAATTTTTTCTTCATATTTTAATTATTTTGTAGAAAACAAATACTTATTTTACTCGCAAGTCAAGAAGAAAACGTATTTTTGAGATGAGATTGTAAATTGAATTGTAAATGGTCTTTGTTAATTTAAAATTTAAAATTCTGTTGTAAAAGATACAAGAAGACAAAGTTGTTTGAGAAAATTTTTGGCGAGAAATCTTTTGGACTACAAATCAAATCGCTTTATTTCTCATGTAGTTTTACACAAACTGCCAGAAACATATTTGTTTTTTGAATATATCATTTAGATTGCAGGTCGATTAAACGAGAAGCATGAATAATACCAACCGCATAATTACGCGAAATAAAAGCATAATGTAAAATAAACTGCAATTATTGTTTAGGTTCATTAACTGCTACAATTATTCAATACCACAAATGTGGTTAAATTTATTCATCTATTTCATTTTAACGAAATTTAAAAAATTCACTGTAAAAAACAACTCTGGTTATTTTACGACAAAATTGGTAAATTTACGAAAATTTAGTAAATTTTCGAAAAAATTTGCAATTTTGCGACAAAAATCGGAAATTTACTAATATTTGTAAATTTGCGAAAAAATAGTAAATTAACGATTTATTTTTTCATAAATTTTCGACAAAATCGTAAATTTACAACTACGTCGTAATTTTACGATTTTTGTAGAAAAAATGCAAGTTTTAATCGAAAATTCGCTGTAAAATTACAAGCCATATTTTTTGTACCTAAAAACGATTAGAGTCAGTATTTTTATTTAACACCATGAGAAAACACGAATACTTTTTTTTTTCGCTAGATTTCTGTTAGTAAATAGGTATATAATTATTAATATTTTAAGAATAAAAATTTTTTTAATTACGTAAAAAAGGGTAATCTGAGAACAAGTTATTATAAGCAAAAACAGGATGAGTCAATTATAATTTAAATGGGACATTTTTACTTTAAAAAAAATATTTTATGACTAAAATGGTTTGTTATGCGTTTTTAGGTACAAAAAATATAGCTTGTAATTTAACAACTGTTTTTCGCAAATTTTCGATTAAAATTTGGAATTTTTCTACAAAAATCGTAAAATTACGACATAGTTGTAAATTTACGATTTTGTCGAAAATTTACGAAAAAATAAATCGTTAATTTACTATTTTTTCGCAAATTTACAAATATTAGTAAATTTCCGATTTTCGTCGAAAAATTGCAAATTTTTTCGAAAATTTACTAAATTTTTGTAAATTTACCAATTTTGTCGTAAAATCACCAGAGTTGTTTTTTACAGTGTTTCTTTTAATTTATCTTGTAAACGAAATGCGTTTGCTGGAGTATATTATAAGAGCATGATGAGAAATCAATCTGACTCTTAATGTAATTACATTTACTATTTGACTTTGGATGGTTTATTGTATTTGAGATAAATCTCTTCTTTGTAACAAAGAATCATTATTACTCGTGTCAGAATTATTTCTGACTTCTGTTTGCTCTTTGTATAACATAATAAATGTACACATTTTGGTTGCCAAATGATAAAGTTGACTGAGAAGTATAAATACTGCATGAAATTTAGATGTTATTTAACATAGATTGGAATATAACTATTTTCCTTTAAAACTACTTAACTAAAAATTTTATGCATTGAAATGTACAAAAGTAAAATTTAGTATCTTCGATTTTCACCTTAAAATACAAAAACAACAATAAAACTTTTTACTTTAGTAAAATACAGACTTAACTAACTATCATTACATGAACTTTCTTTCTTTAATCAAAAAATAAACAATGTAAAAAATCAATAAACTTGTCTGTAACTTTGTCTCAAGTTGCCTTGTTGTAATTAATATTATTAAATTTTTTCGCTTCATTAAAAAAATATATCGTTATTATCAACTTTCTTATCATACTTTTTTCTTTTAATAATTTTTAAGTACTTATAATAGATAAAATTTTTCTTTTTTGATCCTTTTTTTCTTTTGAAAAATTATAATTTTAAGTACATTGTTAGGTAAAATTTTTTAAATTAATCAAAATTTATTTTTAGTAATAGAAAATCGCATGGCCTTGCAGGTTTCAAAATGTCACATAAGAATTTGAATTTTTTTTAGCTTATTTGGATTCTGCTACTAGTTTTCTGCAGGTCTTTTCAATTTAAAGACCTACTTGCTAATCAGATACTTTCAAATTTTATTTTTGCCCATAAAAAATTGGGACGACATATATTAAAAACAGTTACTAAATTCTTACTTAGCAATCTAAAAACTAAAAAAATCAGAAATTTTGATAGATTTATCAAAGTCTTAATGAAATCGTGATCCACAGTGAAATTTAAGAGTAGCTAAAAACATTTTCTCCATGCATATTTTAAGTTACTTGGCCGTGTCAGCAATATTTCTCTCTCTCTCTCTCTCTCTCTCTCTCTCTCTCTCTCTCTCTCTCTCTCTCTTGAAACAAAAGCTCATAATATTAACTACTTCACACATACAAGAGAGGCCAAGATGGCATTTTAGTATTCCAAATGGAACATTCAAAAACTTTAGGTAACTGTTTTGCTCAAATATAATAATATCACACACACATACACACACACACATAAATATTTAGTTAGCTAATAATATAATGTACAAGACTTATGTATCATAGGCTAAACAAAAACAAAACAACAAGAACATCGTTGTCATCTAAAACTAGAAGAGATTTCGAAGCGAAATAGTAAAACTTATTTAGACAGGTTATGGGCCCATGGGAATATGAAATTCTTCTCGTTACGCTATCTCGGACGACAAAGAGATGATGACAAGCTTTTCTATACATACATGAACATCTACTATATATATATCTTCTTCAACTTCTTGTTTTTTATTGTTCATCTTGTTTTAATGCTAAGGTTCATTCGAAAGGGGTAGGCTTGTTAAAAGAGTAACTTGTACGTTCGAAGAAAACAATACATTTTAAATAACAATGGATTTATTCCTATATCATTTTTATTTAAACTTTTTCCGTCTTTCATGTTTCATAGAAAAATCATCGATTCGATATTTTACATTACAAAAGATAGATTCTGCCTTTTTTTTTCCAATTAATCTTTGAATTACAATAGAATACATTAACTGATGCATAGATGCTTATAGAAGAAAATTTTTTTCTTTCTTTCATAACAAAAATGTAGGTATAACTTTCTCTTTTATAAATCATATTTATATATACTTTATTAGGAAGATTATACACTCTGTATCTATGACAACATGTATTGTGTTTAGGGTAATCTGTCATTTTTTTTTCTAAATAAAAATTTTATTATGTATTTTTAAAGATATTGATCATCATTTGTCATAATAATATGTCATATTATTATAATTGGACGTGATATAAGCTTTAACGTATGTCAAATTTAAATCAGTTAGTTGGATTTTTATAAATATACTATATCCTTTTTTATTAAATGAGATTAATAATGAACAAAACCTTAATTTTTATATATGATATTTTCTCGTCAAATTTTAAAGTTAAATAAACCGCGAACATTGAATTTGCTTACTCATTAATCAACAGTTACTTCACGATTTTCACAAAAGTAAATTTTTTTGAGGGGTTTCCGAATCCACTTCCTAGTATTTTTTTTTAATTACGTATTTTTTTTTGAAATTACAAAAGATTTAAAAATGTCAGTGTTAGTTGCTATTTAAGAGATTTACGAGAAAATGAAGATTAAGCTGTAAAAATATTTATATCAACAATTAGGTGTAATCCGTTTGAACTGATTTTTATTAAATTGCGGCTCTGTGCCCCCCTAGAAATTTTTTTCTCGTAAATTAGTAATAATTGATACCAATTGTAGCTCTTAAATTACGCTCATTGTCTCTTTGCTTTTAAAAAATATTTAGCTTAATATGTTTAACCAAAAAGTCAACAGAGAGAAAATAAAGAGTAGTATTTTTAGTCAAGTACACAGAGAAATTAAAAAGTTTCTCTATCAATATATCATCTTTGTAAATATAATATAAAACGAGAAAACTAAGAGGGTGAGAATGAGAATTGAAGTTGTTGGGATATATGTACAGTTATAGGTTAAATCTATATATAAAACGAAATGTACTAGATTTCTAGTATTTGCACTGTAAAATTTACTGTGGATGATTACTCTCTTGAGAAATTGACTTTATTCAAGCATACAAATACATAACCTTTATTTTCATCCAAAATCTTTCTCAAAGTGTATAAACATTGAAAAAACGCTGCATAATATTTACAGAAAACTATATACTGCAGCAAAGAGTTATTACCAACAACATAACCGAGAGAAATAATTTACTCGCAATCCTATTTAATTCAGTGTAACTGAATAACTCTTTATATTATCTAGCAGAGTAAATAAATTTTATACCTATCTTCAAATAAATTTTCATTTTTAATTTTAATATAGAAATCTACGTTACCAACCTCACTATAAAAGTATTTAAACAGATTAAGTTGCATTCGTTCAGTAAACATCAAGGCTGATTAAGCTTTTACCTATACGAGACTTGTAATTATCAGTAGACTCAACAAGATTCTACAGAAGCTATGGGAATTAACGCGATCGCTAATTCAAAGTTAAGCAAACTTCTGTTATTATCTTTCTCTCTCTTTCTTCTCGAGGGAAAATTCGTGTATTATGTGAAGAAAAAAAAATATTTGTTGTTGCGTACAGGAGCGAATTATTATTATGATGAAAGGAAAATTCCTTGTTCTTGGAAGTAAATTTTCTAAAAAGAGATAGATAACGTCGATAAGTTAATTTATAAATTAAAGTTTTGTGTGTTTTAAAGGTGTCGAGGAGGAAGAAAAGAGGTTAGGTTTTAGATATGAAAAGTTAATTTTGAAAGGAAAGATAGTTTATAATGTCTTAAACTAAACTTAAGTTTATTAGCTATGATCTTGCGTTTTAATATGTACAACAAGAAATCCTTTGACCGAAAACATGAATTTTCAACAGGGAATTACTATGCTTTTGGTAATCGAGAAATCTTCTTTTGAGTTACTAACTATTATTATATTCTCTCTCTCTCTTTCTCTCTCTATATAACAAGTATTATGTTATACATTATTTTGAAGCTTTGTTTGTGAAAATTACTGATTTCCTATTTGCTCTCTCTCGTTATTGATATATACAAAGTCAATGATTTTATTGATTATTTTTTGATTAAAATTAGGTATAATATACATTTTAAAGGATTGTTAAATCATCCAGTTAAATGGATTGATGATTATGGCATATGTATATTTCCTGTAAAATAACGTTTGCATTGCTTTGTGCTTTATTAAGTTCGAAATTTAATTAAATTCTATATCGAGTGTTTTTCTTTTCAATAATATTATTTATACTTTTTTTCTCTTTTCAGGTCGTCCAGGTACGGATTATCCAATACTCGGTCGTGTGCCCTACACAAATTTTTACTGCGACGATCAAGAATATCCTGGCTTTTTTGCTGATGTTGAAACAAGGTGTCAAGCATGGCATTATTGCGATATCGATGGTAGACAAGCAACATTTTTGTGTCCAAATGGTACACAATTTAGTCAAGCTGTTTTTGTTTGTGATTGGTGGTTTAATGTTAGATGTGAACTTAGTAAAAAATTGTATTCTATTAACAGTAGACTTTATCAAAAAACAACAGAAAGTCCAACTAGACCACATAGACTTATTACTAAAGAATTAGTTGAAAATATATTTACTAAAAAAAAATAATTTTCTCTACTTTTCTTTTGTTTTGTATTATGAAATATTTTAGAAATTTTCTTATGTATAAGCAAATATTTGTCTAGAAAAAATGTCTTTTTATACGTAAATTTAAGTGGAAAAAGAACCTAGCTTTGAAATTTATAAAAATAAGAAAATTCCGATCATAAATTGTTATACATGTATAGCTAGTTTTATAGAAAATATTAAGGATGCCATTTTCTTGGTTTTTTTATTAAGCCATTTTTTCATAATTTTGTATAAAAAAAAATCGTATGTTAATAGTTATAAATGAATTTGATTTTTATTTTGTTTAAAAATTAGGTTAACTAATCGTTTGTAATAATTTATACAACATCGAATATATTAGGCTTGGTGTTGACGTTTCGTTCACTTTTGGAATAATGACCTCATCAGAAAAATATTTTTTTCTAAAAAAATACAAATATTGTCTTTTTACTTGCACAGAATAACGACAGTTTTGTTATTCAAAGTTGTCGATATGAGGTGTAACAAATTTATTTAAATTTTTTAAGGAAAAATTAGTATTTCTGATGCGGACGATTATAAAATAAAAATAGAAACGTCAAAAGTAAAGACACGACCAAGCTTAATTTAGTAATTTCAAAAATTTTTTAATTTTTAAGTTAATTGATTTATAAAAATAATAAAAATTTATGTGTAAATAACAAATAGTATATACGACCCATGGTCAGAAAAATAAAGAATGGCCCAAATCGCACGTAAATGGTAAACTGCGATTTGGAGTATTCTTTTTTATGACCAAGGGCCGTATACGATTTTACATATCTAGGGCAAAAAAATCAAATTTTCTACCATAGGGATACGGCTTTTTTGCTCGTTATATGTAAAATTATGTTTTATATCACGGGAAAAAATATGGGGTTTGACTTTTGCACGCTGTCTGCACTCGCTCGCTCGTGCATACAACTGCATGCAAAATCAAAACCAATATTTTGTCCCTTGTTTAAAAAATAGCTATTTCTGCGTCAGTGGCGAGAAATTTCAATTTCCTTGGCTGCGCACTGGCCAGGAAATTGCACTTTTTTCGCCACTGCCCACAAAATACAATTGTAAAAAATTAAGAATAAAAAACAATAAATATATCAAATAAAAATAAAAAAATTTTTTAGCTTTAAAAAAGTAAAAAAAAAGGTAGTTAAGCACAAAAATTATGATGACTTTAATAAAAATTTCGAACTAGTGATTAGATTAAATTTATCAAAAGAATTTTGAATACTCGAAAAAGGCAATTTTGTTTTTAAAAAAATTATAATTTTGACAAATTTTGAGATATATGAGATATTTTAATTTATTAATGCCATGTCTCAGCAATAACTGAAAAGTACCAGTTAAATGCAAAAATAGTATATTTTCATCCTAGGCCACAAAAATAAAGAATGGCCCAGACGCACGTAAATTGCAATCCGAGGCGAAGCCGAGGACGGCAAACTGCGACCTGGGACATTCTTTTTTTACAGCCGAGGTAAAAACATAATTTTTCTTCGTCAGTGGCAAGAAAACACGTATTTTCGAATTGCACTGCAGCCGGGAAATACGTGCTTTCTGGTCGCTGACAATAAAACTAATTTGAAAACTACGCCTAAATTCTTTTCATATTTAAAGCACTGTATTCAGTAGTTTTTAAGAACAAAGATTTTAAAACTGGCTAAAAAATGCCATACTAGGGTTTTGTTTCTGCCAATTTTAACAAGACTAAAATGTCGATTTACGTATTGAATTGTATTTTTTTAACCAAGTCAAGGAATGTCCATGAGTTTGATGCGTGAGCACTTGTTTAAAAAAATAGTTTTTAGGCATTAGATTTTTAAGTGCATTAGTTATAAGACGCATAATATTTGAAAAACTTATGCCATAAATGAAAGCAAATAATAGTAAATTTTTAACCAAGGGAGCAAAAAAAAAATTGGCTCAGATTTCACGGTAAATTGCGATCTGAGATATTCTCTTTTTCTCCCATGGATAAAACGCAATTTTTCTTACTCAGCAGGAGAGAAAACGCGTTTTTTTCGATCGTGTCGACGGGTGAAAAAAGTGTTTTCGACCCGCCACACAGTGTGCCGAATCAATCAAAAATCAGCTGACTTCTTGGGACTTGATAAATTTCTATGTTTATGGTCTTAAATTACTCGTACACTATTCCTCTTTAATGAGTACCTGCTACTTTTTTGAAATTTTGAGTCCTCAACTCATAAATCTGCTGAGAGTGTTCAAAAACGTGGTTTTACAATTTTAGCTAAATTTGAAATTTTTTTAAAATTCAATTTTTAGCATATTTATCGGTTTCTTGGTACTAATATATACTAAAAAAGATTAATTAAGTATTCTATATATATATATTATATATATTATATATGCATATATATATATGTTACATATATTACATATATAAATTGGATATTTTTGCAACTAACTAAGGTTTTATGTGCAAAACTTTATTTGTATAGTTGTATATAATGTAAATATACATAACACATATATTATATTATATATATATATATATACATTTTATACAAATAAAGTTTTGCACATAAAACCTTAGTTAGTTGCAAAAATATCCAATTTATATATATAATATATATAACATATATATATATGCATATATAATATATATAATATATATATAGAATACTTAATTAATCTTTTTTAGTATATATTAGTACCAAGAAACCGATAAATATGCTAAAAATTGAATTTTAAAAAAATTTCAAATTTAGCTAAAATTGTAAAACCACGTTTTTGAACACTCTCAGCAGATTTATGAGTTGAGGACTCAAAATTTCAAAAAAGTAGCAGGTACTCATTAAAGAGGAATAGTGTACGAGTAATTTAAGACCATAAGCATAGAAATTTATCAAGTCCCAAGAAGTCAGCTGATTTTTGATTGATTCGGCACACATTCGGCACACATTCGGCCAGTAAGAAAAATAAAATAATTAAATAATTAAAAATAATTAAAAAATAAAATAATTCCTAGTTAAAAAAAAAGTTACAAAAAGTAACAGAATTTCTAGAATCTAGGATACATACAGAAATTCTGCTTCTTTTGTGTAATTTATTTAGCAGTTTTAAACATAATTTTAATCCAATAAAATTTAATACGAATGTACAGAAAATTAAATTATGTAATAAAAAATTTATAATTAAATTATTTCTTGTACTTAAATTTAATTTTATATTCGAAATGAACTACTGTGTAAAATAAAATAAAATAAAAGAAAAAGTTTTTAAATAATTTAAAAAACTCAATTTAAGCTTTCAGTTTTGTATTAAGAGATAGTATAAAGATTTTTCAATTAAAGTAATTTAAGTAGTTTAAAAATAAATTATTTATAAAATATCTATAAATAATATAAAATCTGTAAAAAAGGAATTTTATATAATAAAAATGGCATTTTTTACTTTTAATCTGCTTTATTGTTTAATTAAATTTTAAATTAAAAAGAAAAAATGGAAGAAAAAAAAAGTTTAGTTTAATTAATTATTAATAATACTTTTTAATTTTTTCATTCACGAATATATATTTTTTTAATTAAATTATATTTTTATTTAATTATTTAATTAAGAAATAAGAGAACTCGAGATTAATATTTTTTCAGTTGCATTTTCGAGTGCAAATAAATTTTTGAGATTTTTTTATTACTTTTTTATAATTTAATTTATTTTTTTAATTTTATAATTTTAAAAATTAACTTTTTATGTACTTATTTATAAATTTTAGCAAGTAAGTGTATAGCGTGATGTATAGATTAATTAGAAGGAAAGGTTAATTTTTAACTGTAAAACAGTTTTTAAAAAAGAGCTGTAGATTTAAAGTTAGTTTAACCCAATAGCGCCTAATCGATCATTCTTGGATAGATGAATTTTGGTGTAGAACAATGAATATTTTAGGCATAAAATTTCACTAAGTATGTAATTTAGGTTGTTCTTTCTATATCTAAAATCAGTTTTTACCTGCAATCCCTAGGAAATAAAGTATCATCTCGTAACGGAGGCCCAGTTAATTCCGAAATATTCATCTGTCCAAGAATGGTCGATTAGGTGTTAATGGATTTGTTCTTTAAAAGAACGTAAAGCAAATTACCTTTTATGAAATTATTTAAAATTTTTGTGAGTTTTTTAAAAGTTTACTGTTTAAATATTGATTAGTAAATTATGGTTTTCAAACTCTTTAAGAAAATATTTTTTAACAAGGTAAATTTAGATAAAAAATTTTTAAATTACATCTCAAAAATAAATTTTTTTTTTAACTCTGACTCTTAACTTTTTTTAGTAAAAATTCAAAAAACCAGCTGTTCTTGTAAAATTAACATTCACTTTTACGTATATTATCTTTTGAGAATGAAATTTCATTCGAAACAGAGTAAAAAAATTTTTTAAAGTAAAATGGAGGTAAAACTTTTGGAAAGATTATTTACTAAAAAAAAATATTTTCACTTTGTTGATAGTAAAATTTCATTCTAGATTTAATAAAAATTCACTCCTATTAGACTGGCTAATTTTTTGAAATTTGACTCGAAAAAAATTAGAGTGCCATTTATTTCTAATTTAACAAATCAATTTTTAAATGGCGAATTAGAAAAATCAGTTTTGTAAAATAATAAGCTAGAAATATAAGATATATTGTACAATTAATAAAATTGAACATATTTTATAACAGTAAGTACATGAAAATTGCTCTCTCATAGTTTTTAATTTATTTGCATAGTTTGTATGCAAATAATATTAGAAAAATTATAAACTTAAGGAAAACATTTGTTGAATTTATAATATACATTTTTTAGAATAAAGAATTTACAAAATTAATAAAAAATTTTATTTTTTATTTTAATATACCTAAACTAAAATATCAAAAATATGGAGTCCAAAAATGCTTTTGTCTTAAATTTTGCAATTATTTAAAGCAATTCTTTGTGAAACCGACCTGTAAGCAAGGTCTGGGTTTTAAAAAAAAACTGATTTGACTGGAATCAGTATGTAAAAATATTGGCTAAGAGATATTCAATAATTGACTTCCGATCAGAGAGGAACCAGTTTGAAAGACTTAATTGAGGGATATTTGTATCTAAAATTCTAAAAATTAGGATTATTAGTGAGCCTAGGTTTAATGGTTTCGAAAGGGCTATGGTTTTTCGATTTTAAAAAATTTTCAATCATTGTGCGAGTTTTTCAATTTTGAGTTACCTAACCTGAAAATAACACATTTTCTGAACTAAAATTTCTTGCAGAATTAGTTATCAAATTTTTGAAAAAACCTTAAGCAAATTCTGAAAATCAAAAAATTAGCTTTTATCTAATGAGAATTTCTCAAATATAGTATATTACGTATCAAGGGCGTAAAATTCTAGCGCTAGTGTGAGCATTAGCACCAGTACTCTGATATGTTCAGACTTTCTTGCCTACCTAGACGTACATCGAGTGCAGAAAATTCCATGAAAAGTTTTACAAACAAGGTTTTTTTTTACGCCCAGCATGGAAAAAACTATTTTTTTTTTTATTTGTTTAGCGTTAAAACAGGCAGTAGTAACATTTTCCGAGGATAATAGAAAATAATAGATAATAGATAATCTAAAGATTTAGTCAGAAATTGAATATAAGACAAAAATACTCAGAAAAGAAAATCCTTGAATCCCAATAGTTTTTTTCAATTTTCTGGCTTTTACAGTTGCTCCCATGGGAAACCCGGTTTTAAGTTATTTAAATCTAAGATTTTTACTTTGCTTTTAGGCCACTTTTACAAAGAAATTCTGATTTATAGATTCAATAATGTAACAAAATTATACGGGGTCAATATTTTACAGCAAATTTTTACTAAATATCTAGGGAAAATTGCATGAAACAAAAGTTGAACCAATGGAACTCTGGCAACTAACATTAGAAATCTTTTAAAATTCTGTTACATTAAACTGATCCCTAAATTAGACTTTTTTACACCTTATAAAACTCTTAGTCACTCTGTCTCACTTTTATCTTATTTTTTAAACACGTGTATTATGTAGCCCTGTCTGTGTGCGTGTCTAGAATGCTTAGATATTTTTTATCTCTTCAAGCAACAAATGCTGATTAAATCTAAAATGACAATTGGGTCTACGGATTATAAAGCTTGTCTCAAAATGGCTCAAGACAGTTCTATTAATAGCAGTAACACTTTTGAATTTACTACTATTTTAACAAGAAAGTTTTTAAGAAAGAAAGCTCTGTTTAACCACTTTCAGTTAAGAATTTACAGATCAATAAAGTCTTATTAGTACATACGTAGAAAAAAGTTATCAAGTTATTTTAGTTTTTTCCACAGTTTTTTCTATGTGAATGCTCCTTTTTTTAGATATCCAGACCTACACATGCTTAATGGTCTCTCTTACCCTCTAATCTTTTTAAAATATACCAAATGAGCTAATTTTCAAGCATAATAAATAATTTAATCTTAAATAATGTTCTCAATTCAGCTAAATTAGAAAATAAATTTTTTATTTAGAAAACTGAGATTATTAAATTAAATTAAGCTTCCAAAAAATTGGTATTTCTTTAAAATAAAAAACTCCATGAAATTCTGACGATTACCATTCAACAGCTTGGGAAAAAAATATTAGATCTGATCAGATCTGGATTACGGCCCGATGAAATCAGATTTGATCAGATATTTTCTTACTAACCTTTTTTTTGCAAGAATCTGAGTTGAAATGATGGACAACATTTCGGGAGTCTACTGTATACCATTAAAAATAGAATCTACCCTAGGAACCTTTAGCAGGTTGATTCTATAACAAAACTATACAAATAAAAGGACCAATTTATTAATAAATAAGAATTATTTATTGGCATAGACTTTATTTTATCAGTTGAAATTAGAAAAAACATTTTGAAAGAAAAACTTGTTAAATTAAAAAAACGATATTAGTAAAACTAAAAATTTCCAAGAAAAGTAAAATTATATGAAAGAAATGCATTTTATGCCATATTTTATGCAAAATAATGAGGCCAAACAATCCAAAACTGTCAGATGTCAGTTAGTCGTGTAATTTTTAAATGATGAATATTTTAAAAGTACATTAATTTCTCTAAATTAATAATTTCCTCTATTTTAGTAATAAAATAATCTACTTTAATTTTTTATCTTTTAAAACTCAAGTTATTTTTTATTTTATTACTAAAACTTTTTCATAAAACTATCGAGTAATTTTATATAATGAAAAAGTACTTAAAAGAATTTAATAGGCATTATTTTTTAATTTTCATTACACACTCTATAATCATCTGAATATTGGGTTGCCTAGCTATAAGGAGTTTAATAAATATTAATATTTATTTATAAATAGCAGACTACAACCGAATTTATTTTCCACACGAAAAATACATAAATAAAACTTTAGAAAATTTTTCATTATCGACTGTAGTAGTCAAAAAAAGGAAATTTTACTTTTATGTATCCAAAGACTTTATTATTATATACAGAAACGTTTAACTTGAACGGATCAAACGAACTAAAAATGGCTATAAAAAAAATATATATCCAATCGAAAAGAACGCACAAACTTTTTTTTATTAAAAAGGTCATAAGAGGCAAAAAAAGAGAACATAAAGATAGAAAAGAGAGTTTTTTAGTATACGAAAAAAAAAGAAAATAATAAAACGTGACAAAAAAAAAGTATAAAATTTTTTTTCTAAAAAGAACCGGAAATATGAAAATTTTTTTTTATGTGTACAAGTTTATAAAAATCCATCAGTAAAACGGGTAATCAAGAATAGGTTTAGAAAGAGGGAGAAAGAAATGTTGAACTATTCAAGTTAGCAGTTCCAATTATTACGGGGGTGTTAAGCTTTAAGAAATTCAATTTCGTGAGGAGATTATAAGAAAGTCTTTTTTGCTTGCGCTATTCTTAACTTTGTTATGGAGAAGTTGGAGTTGTAGTAGTAGTAGTATGTTACTCTTTTGGATATTTTTTGACAGTATATATGACGTTTGAGTTGAAAATTTATATATATGTATGTATAAAGTAAGAAAAGTATCAAGTCATTTCATCTTTTACTTACTTTTGAATTTACTTTTTTTTTATGACTTTTTTTCTTTTTTACTTATTTAAAAAAAGGATATTCAAACTTTCTGGCTATATTGAAATTATTTAAGGGTTACTTTTTTTTGACATTTTTGACAGGAAACGTGATGTTCTCATTCATGTAAATATGAGGTTATTCTTTGTAAAGGGTAAATATTTTGTTTTTTATGGAAGTATCCTATGTCCCCATGTTTAATATCACAACATCCATCGAAGCAGATTTTACTTTATCTGACCAGAAACTTTTTTCAAACATATATTCAAAAAAACATAAGGGACGAAATATTTTTAAAAATTAATTTAGTGATTTCAAAATAAAGAATTTATATAAAAATAAAATAAACAATAATTTCAGTTCAAAATTTAATATACTTGCTGTTGTTTGTTTTAATTTCTTTTATTCAAATAAGAAAAAAAGGGGTTGTCTATATTATGAACTTTTTTAGTTATAGCAATATTGATGTATTTTTCTCATAATTAGACCAAAAATATCTTTGCTATCTATATTTAATTCAGCTTTACAGACGTTCAAAACTGAAACATAGGATGTGTTAGAAAATTACTTTGAAATTAATTTTTTTTTTTCAAATTTTGTAGTACTTAGTTTCTTGAGCAATGTTAAACATATATTAAATTCCAAAAGAATATAATTAAAAACAAAAAAAACTCAATTAAATCAAGAACAAGAAGTATTCAAAATGAAAATAAATACAGGAAGTGGAGGAAAAAGAAAAGACCCAATACAATTAATATTAAAATTCTACAATTTAAACAATAAGCAAAAAGTTTTAAAATTATATCAATATTCAAATCAACTAAAATCAAAAACAATAAATCAATTTTTATCCAAATACTTCAATTACTTATATAACATGCGAATAGCTTTTCTTTTGCGGGTAAGATCGCGATAAGATCGCCATCTAGATATCATAATTTTACTAGAAGATATTGAAAGTAATTTTAAAACGTGTTTAAAATGTAACTTTTATCGATTCAACATTAAAAATATTTTTGAATATTTATTCTATTTATCGTTTTTTTTTTATTGTTTCCTAATCTTTAAATATCAAAAAAAAAAATTATTATTCTTGAATTTATCATTTTAAAAACGTTTAGTTTTGAAAAAATACTGCGTTATTTAGTAAAAAATTATTGGGACATATGTCAGAAAATGTTACGTATTTTAAGTGCTTTGTTAACATTTGTTGTTTTGGTCAAATCTATTTCATTGGTTAAAACGGTGAGTAAATTTAAAAAAATTACAATTTGTTCATCTTATAGTAATTAATTTTATTTCCAGGGTACACTTTATTCTTCCTCATTCGAATATCCAAATAAATTGTCACTAATAATTAAAGATGCTTTAAAAACTTTGAAAAAAAATGGAAAAAATGTGCCAGATTTTTTACAAAACGAGCCGAATTGTATGGATCCAAATATTAAAAGCTACATAAACAAATTTAAAAAAGACCATATTTTGAAAGATTTAAAGAATTTTGATGTTTTAACAATTTCGTCGATTCTCAAATGTTTTTTATTTAGTTTAAATGATTCGGTTCTATCCGAAGATTCTGCTCTAGAATTTTTGCATATAATTAAAAGTAACGATGAAAATTTACCGTTAAAATTAAGTAACATTTTAGCAACTAGATTACCTTCAGTGAATGAAAAAACGTTAGCTTTTATCATGATTTATTTTATTCAATTTGCAAGTAATGCTGATTATGACGCTAACGTAGTTTCATTGGCCAAAAGTTTTGGGCACGTTTTAATTGAAAATAAAGGCAAAATTACAGACGCAGAAAGAGCGAAGGTAATTATATCATATCAATAAAATATTAATAAAATTTTTTGATGGTCGAATTATTTTCAGATACTTGAAAATTTAATGCTGAAAATACCGTTACAGATGTGGACAGATTTATATTTATTTACAGATTTATAATCGTAAACGAATAGTACGCAGCCCAATTTTTAATATCAGCATATACTTTGATTAATATTTTTTCTAAAATAATTTGGAAATTTTTTTATCAAATTTAATTAAATATAATAATGAAATAAAATTTTTCTACATCAACCTATTTTTATTAGTTTTTTGAACATTTTTCATTACACGCTATCACAATGATCTACTTTCTACACTTATGCTAACAATGCCAAAGCTTTGAAAGCCAAATCCTATTTTTTCTCTTGCAGGGTGTCCATTAAATCTGAAAAATAAATTCCCTCACATTCCAGACATTTCCAGACCTAATTTCATTATACAACAAAACTTTTTTTTACTCCTTGTTTAAAATAGTAAATTTTTATCCTAGACCCTCGCTTAGGCCGCAAAAATAAAGAATTTCCTAAACGGCACGAAAATTGCAATCCGAGGCGAAGACGAGGTTGGCAAACTGCGATCTGGGACATTCTTTTTTTACGGCCAAGGGCAAAACATAGTTTTTCTTTGTCAGTGGGAAGAAAGCACATATTTCCGAATACGCTATTTCTGGCCGCTGACAAAAAAATAACTATTCTATGTTCCGGAGAACTAAATTTTAAAAAGAAAAAAAGTTTTTCAATAATTTTAAACTATTAAAAATTTATTTATTTTATATTTTAATTATTTTGAAAAGATAAGATTTATTTGTATTGCTAGTAATATACAAATATTGAAATTAATATTTATTATTACCAATATTTATCAGTATATAGAAAAAAAAAACACGCACGCAAAAAAAAGAATAGTTAAATTAACCTATAAAAATGTAGTAAAAACAAATTAACATAGATTGGTAAATTTAACCAAAAAATTAGTAAATTTTTCTAAAAAAATTGAGGTTTTAGTTTTATAAACAAATTTTATTAGTAAATTTTACTAATTATTTATAGTGACTTTTAACCAAACTGAATTTAGTAAACAACATCGTAATTTTAGTTATATTTACTAATTTTTTGTATGCGTGCGTGAATAAAATTAAAAAAAAAGTCGTTACCCAATACTCCTGACTAATTGTATTTTATCTGATAAAAAAAATTGTTTACAAAAGTTTATTAAAATATTTTTAAAAGAAATAATTATTATATTCAAAATATTCTGCACACATACACGAAATTAGTAAGTATGACCAAATTACGATTTTGTTTACTAAATTCAGTTTGGTTTAAAGTCACTAAAAATATTCAGTAAAATTTACTATAATTAAATTATTTTACAAAACTAAAACCTTTTTTAGTAAAATTTACTAATTTTAACATGGAACATGTTCATTGGATGGGGTATTTGAAAAAGTCCGGCTCGGCAGGGGGGGGGTGAAAAAGTGACGCTTTTAGGGGGGGGGGGGGTCAAAAATTGACGTTTTTAGGGGGGGGGGGGTCAAAAATTGACGCTTTTAGGGGAGGGGGTCAAAAATTGACGTTTTTAGGGGGGGGGGGTCAAAAATTGACGGTTTTAGGGGGGGGGGGTCAAAAATTGACGTTTTTAGGGGGGGGGTCAAATGGACTTAGAATATTTTCGATTCAGGGACTTTTGGTGCAGAAGTACCTAGGGACCTTTGGTGCAGAAGTACCTAGGGACTATTGGTACAGAAGTCCCTAAAGACTTTTGGTGCAGAAGTACCTAGGAACCTTTGGTGCAGAAGTACCTAGGGAGCATTGGTGCAAAAGTACCTAGGGACTATTGGTGCAGAAGTCCCTAAAGACCTTTGGTGCAGAAGTACCTAGGAACCTTTGGTGCAGAAGTCCCTAAAGACCTTTGGTGCAGAAGTACCTAGGGAGCATTGGTGCAGAAGTACCTAGGGACCTATGGTGCAGAAGTCCCTAAAGACCTTTGGTGCAGAAGTACCTATGGAGTATTGGTGCAGAAGTACCTAGGGACCATTGGTGCAGAATTTTTAAGAATTCATTATAAAAATTAATAAAAAATAAATTCATATTCATATTATTTAAAAAACTATAATAATTTGAAAATTTAATTAATTTAGTTCATTTTGATGTCTAAGCAGCATGATTTCTATAATAAAAATCTAAATATAAATATTTGCATATAAATATTTATATTATGAACACAATAAATACTTTATTATCAATGTTATAAATGAACATGTTCCATGCTCGTTGGTTGTGTAGTTACACAAACCGGTTATGAATTTTTTTGATTGTATTTACCAATAAACCAATTTAATTTTATTATTCTTTTTTCAGCGTGTTGGAATATAATAGAGCAACTTGATTAAAGTTTAAACTGTCATTGAGACACACCGTGCTTGAATGTACCGGAAAGTTGACCTAAAATGACGACAAAATCGGCTTGGGCAGAATTTTAATATATATTTTTTTACGTCGATTCCTTCCTACTAGAAAATCCGAGCTGCTCGTCTACCCGACTTTCATGGGACCTATAATAATTGCATACTTTAAGTTTTTTTTAATTAATGACTTAAATTGCCGCCAAAATTTTATTTCTTCATAAAAATAACTTCTATTGGTCTCAAAAATTTTTTACAATCCTCACGCTTCGAACAATTGCTTACTCGTCTCTTTTCATTGATCTGTTTTCAAAATATGATAATTTAAAGTCAGAGTCCCAATTTAAGAATTTTTTAAAAAAGTCATTTTTATCATTATCTTTGAAAAACTATATCTCGAAAACTATTCAATGAAAAGAGTTTAGTAAAAATTTTTTAAAAAATTCAAGCTTATAGAAAATTTTTGAGACCTATAAAACAAATTTTCATGAATAATTATAATTTTAGCAATAATTTAAAAATTGATCATTTTAGGCTAAAAATGGGCCTTTAGTTTATTTACTATAACGATAAAAGAATATTAGTGTTAAAAAATTGCGGTTTACGGGGCTTGAAAAGTTACACTTACGCGAAAAAAATAAAACTAACCAGAAGTTTTTTTTGCCGTTGAACCAATGAAAGCCCCTGTGTAATAATGTTCTACTTGCAATTACTTCAAATATTAGAATAGGTTTTCCATAAATAAAATATTAATTTATTGTAATATATAATTTCATTTAGAAAAATTTATTATTATTAATACAATAAAAATTTTATTTGCATTTTTTATTATATATAAAATAAAGTCTTTATAAAAAATAGTAATAATTTAAAGTATTTTAGTACCCTTTGAAAAATATTATGTTAAATAATTGAAGCGTCTAATACTTTTTCTATATTAAATATATTTTTAAAAAAATAAAAAAACTTTTAAAAAACATATGTATAGGTATAAACCATTATAAACTGCACAAAAATCTTACAAGTTTAGTGAATAATAAAATTAATAAAAGATAAAATAAAATGTAATATTTTTTTATTAATAAAATTAAAAACTACTTTTATTTGTAAATACGAAATTATTTTATGTATAATCAAAGGCAAATAAAATTTTTACTATATTAATAATAATAAATTTTTCTAAATGAAATTATATATTACAATAAATTAATATTTTATTTATGGAAAACCTATTCTAATATTTGAAGTCATTGCAAGTAAAACATTATTACACAGGGGCTTTCATTGGTTCAACGGCAAAAAAAACTTCTGGTTAGTTTTATTTTTTTCGTGTAAGTGTAACTTTTCAAGCCCCGTTAACCGCAATTTTCTAACAATAATTCTTTCATCGTTATAGTAAATAAACTAAAGGCCCATTTTTAGCCTAAAATGACCAATTTTTAAATTATTGCTAAAATTATAATTATTCATAAAAATTTGTTTTATAGGTCTCAAAAATTTTCTATAAGTTTAAATCTCTTAAAAAACTTTTACTCGTCTCTTTTCATTGAATAGTTTCCGAGATATAGTTTTTCAAAGATAATGATAAAAATGACTTTTTTTAAAAATTCTTAAATTGGGACTCTGACTTTAAATTATCATATTTTGAAAACTGATCAATGAAAAGAGACGAGTAAGGAATTTTTGGAAGCGTGAGGCTTGTAAAAAATTTTCGAGATCTATAGAAGTTATTTTTATGAAGAAATAAAATTTTGGCTGCAATTTAAGTCATTAATTTAAAAACACTTAAAATACGCAATTATAGGTCCCATGAAAGTCGGGCAGACGAACAGCTCGGATTTTCTAGTAGGAAGGAATCGACGTAAAAGAATATATTTTAAAACTCTGCCCAAGCCGATTTTGTCGTCATTTTAGGTCAATTTTCCGGTACGTTCAAGCACGGTGTGGAGACTCTAGTAATACATTTTTTGTAAAAATGATACGTGTGATAAATATTTTGGTTTTATTTTTGGGTACAACGAATGTCAATTCAGTAAGTAAATTTTTGTTAAAAATTAAATAATGCACTATTATTTAAAAAAAAAAAACTTACAACTGGTTTGTGTTTTGACACAACCAACGATAATGGAACGTGTTCACTTATAAAAGTTTTAACGTATACTCTCTAATTATTTAAAACCAAATTACAATAAATCTTGAAATATAAGTCCCTAAACCGACAATATTCTAAATCCATTTACCCCCCCCCCCCAACCCGAAATTTTTCAAATAACCTATCCAATGAACATGTTTTATGCCTTTTTGAGAGATAGAAGTTAACCTTCAGCGCACCCGACTTAACTTAAAAGTCCCTAGCGCGCCTTTGCAAGCAGATATCCCTCCACCTTTCCTCAAACAGCATGTTCCATGTTAATAGTTTATTTATTATTATTAGCAATAGTTATATACAGGCATTTTATATATCATGTACATTGTCTGTGTTTGAAAGATCTTTTATAATTTAGTATATTCAGACATAGTATAGGTGCGTTTAATGGCTACTTTCTGGGGGTAAAGTGGACAAAATAGTATTATTATTAAATTAATAAATAAGTTAGGTATTTATACATTATTGTCCTTAGTAGAGCAAAAACATTCTTGTTAAAGATTATTTGTACCGAATGCGACTACAGTTTCTCGAAGCAACGCACTTCGGGCCTATAATCTACCGCATTTGCCAAAATAAACTTTTTTAAGATCCGTTTATGAATGTACTATTAAATATTTTAATAGGTTGCCATTAATGCTCTCTTTGTAAAAATATTACTAATTTTGTCAAAAAAATGTTTAACTTTCCAAGTTTTTTTAGAAATGATTTTTGGCTGAAATAATAAAATAAATGACCTGTGGGGATTGGAGCGTTTTTGCGCAGGGGGTTATCCCCTAGTTTACTAAAATTAATAAAAATTATGATTTTATTTATCGAATATTTATAAATTTTTCGGCATATAAACTATTTTCTTACGTGTTTTACAATCATTCATTTTTAATATTTATGAAAAAAATAGATATTTTTAGACTAAGACTAAATTTATTCATGATTTCTTATCGCTAGGTCAACCTAGAAAATCAAGTTTTTGGGAACACGCTTATTGTACCAAAAATAATCCAAGAAAGTTTAAATCTTATAATAGAAAAGGGTAAAAATATGCCCTATTTGTTTCGAAATACACCAGGGTGTTCGAATAATATTGTGAGAAATTCATTAAAGAAATTTGTTACACATGGAATTGTTGAGGATTTAAAAAATTTAGATTTATCAACAGTATCATCAATTTTCAAGTGCTATTTGTTTTTATTACCAGGCTCGATTATTTCAGAAGAGATTGCTGAAGAATTTTTACAAAAAATAAAAGCAAATGGTAGATTTTTAGCATTAGATTTAGGTGAAATTGTTGCGCAAATGCAATTAGTAAATAAAAATACTTTGGGATTTATAATGTTGCATTTTATTAACTTTGCACGCAAAGAAGATTACGATACATCCGTAAATGAATTAGCTGAAATTTTTGAACCCGTAATGATAGAAAATACAGGAAAACTGACAGATCTAGAACGAATAGAGGTTTGTAAAAATTTTAATAATACCTAAATTTTAATTTTTAAGCAATGATACGCGAAATATGCTGCCAGTTGTATAGACAGAAATTGAAATTTCAAATAAATTATAGACGTGCCCATATTACTTCTGTAAAATCGCGGGGGGAGGGGGTGTTTTTGGTTACTGGCCGTCATAAGCTTTGTTCTAATATGGTTTTTTAGATCGCTAATCACAAATTTGGCATCCTGCCTAATAGTAACTAAACACATTCAACCACGATTCTACTGAAGTATATGTGTAATACATTTTAATTAAAAAGTTTTTAGAAATACATATATTTTACCAAAATCTGAAGTATTTCACACCAAGTGTAATATAATTAACACCAACAAAACGTGTTTATGAATGTTTTATCATCAGCTTACTCATCAGTACTGGGCATAGATTCTGCATTTATATCATCTATAACATATTACGTGAAAAGCAAAAAAACTGCATATAATATAATAACAAGACTGCATCGCGAAAAATACTACCATTTCGCTACCATTTCTAAAAACATTTGTTTGCGCATGCGCAATACCACATTTTTTTAATGTTACAGTTTATTAGTAGTAGTAGTAGTTTATTCTTGCTTATAATCATTTACATAATTGTTACAAGATACATATAATATTTTTTACATTTTCTTTTTTAAATCTTATGTTTTGTTTATGAATTACTAGTTTTGAAAAAATAAGAAATTAAATACAATACCAATTTAGTAATTAAAATATCAAAAATGTACATAAACTTTCAAGTAATATTCATTACATTTATATATATGCTTATAAAAAGTATACATTTTGAAAATTTAAAAACAAAAATTCAATATTTTATTATTTATTAATTTATAGTAAAATTATATGAATTTAAAAATTTGAAAAAGTTTCTCTCCCCATTCGGCATTCAATTTTTTTTTCACTCCTTGAATCTTCAGATCTATTTCTTGTTGCTATTTTGAATCTTTTTTGTATTTTCTATTTTCATGTATTTAGCTATTTATATATTGTTGTCTATACTTTTTTAAATTGCTGCTCACTTATAAATTCATCCTTTTTCATTCAAAATGATGTGATAAAGTTTATAAGTTACTTGCTCTGTTTTTATGAATACTTTGAAATTTATATGAAAATTACCATTTTCCACTTTCCTGTTTTAATATTTTTTGGGATTTCTCCCTGTTTTTTTTTTTACTGTTCAACGTGTATGTTAAGCAAAAAATGGCATTTCCATCAGAACTATTTTTATAACTGTTTTCATTATCTTTTATTATATCAATTGCTTTTATGTGTAAAGCTCTTGTGTTGTACATGTTAAATTTACTTAACTTAGATAGACTATTATATGAAGATTCTGTTGTTAACTGGGAACCAGGTTGATTCGATATATTATAGCTTTTGATGTCCTTTATCTTGAAATTTGAATAATTTTTTCTTTTTTTAATTCTATTGCTTCTTTTTTGAATATTTAATAAAACAATCTAATTTTGTACAAAAAAATTTTTTCGACGCCTTCCCTCCAAATATGCTTATAATTCTCCATGCGTTCGAACGAACATAACCCTTAATTTCTTCTCAATATTTTATTTCTTAATTTCTTTTTAAATTTTGGACCCGGAGCTTTGATTTTTTTTCCACTTATACTTAAAAATATTTAACTTTTAATTTTCAAAAAAATTTTCTAAAAACTTTTTTAATTTCACTAAAAAAATATTAAATCTTTGTGGAGCTCTTTTAAGCATAACTTTTTACTTCGGCGCCCTCCCCCCCCTTTACAGTTTATTATCTAATTACATACTTTGTTAAAATTACCCAAATAAGTATAATTTTATAATAAATTATAATATTTTGTTTCAGATTCTTAAAAATTTAATGCTGAAATTAGATATTTCTTATTGGGTGGATTTAGTTTTTGGACAAATGGCTAATGAAAATTTGAATTTGGAATCATTATTAAATTGAAAATCTTTTAAAAAAAATGTATCATTTCTTGTTTTAAATAATATTTAATAAACTGATTCTTTACTTAAGGTGTATTTACATTATATTAATAACTGATTTGAAATGTAGAAAATGGATTTGACTTCATAATATCATAGAATAAGTATTACTGATAATATTCAGGTAAAGGGTTGGTCCATTATAGTTAAAAAGGTATATGTTGGATCGTTTTATAGTCAAATTATCGACATCATATCATATCGTGAAGCTCTGTCCATACCTTATTTCACAATAACCCTTTCACAGAGAAATTGTTTTTTTAAACCTATATAGACGTACAACTATAAAAATTAGTGTGATACTCCAGACGAATCGCGGGGGGGGGGGGTTGTATTTTCACTGCCTAACATGAGATTTGCTCTATTATATATTTTTTGGGTCGCTAATCACGAAAATCGGAGTCTTTTCAAGGAAATATTTTCGAAACACCCTTAAAATTGCAAAAACTACCCCCAAAAAGGTTTTTTTTTTTATATATTAGCAAACTGGGTTTCAAGATTTAGACAAGAGATGGTCTAAGAGGATTTTTTGGGACGCTGATCAAGAATTTGAGGTAATTTTTTATGAATAATTAATATTTCACCCTTAAGGTGGCTCTCGGAGTTCATGAAAAACGAATAATATGAAGTAAAATTTACTGGAGATGAAGATAATTAAAAAACAAATCCATTGATCCCAAACAATACCCAGGTTCCCGATTAATTAAGAAAGAAATAAGCAACTGAAAATTTTTTAAAGTTAACACGCGTACTTATGGGAGTTGATATTGTTTTACTTCGTACTAATTCAAAAACGAATCTTTTAAGATAAAATTGTGCACACGTGTTGTTTAACAAAAATAGAAACTTTTCCAAGAAAAAAATGCATTAGTTGCCGATCAAATTATAAACACATAATTTTAGTCGCGGGCCCGGTCAATAAAATATTTTGTTTTTAATTTTGTTTTTACCGCACTCATTATATAAGAAAATGCATTATTATTAATAATAACTACTAAATATTAACGTATCTATAAAATAAATAATAAAATTTAATTAATTAGTTATGCCCCTCTCTAATGCCACCCTAAAATATACGGACCTAAAACTGTGAGCCACCTTAAATAAGCAAAAACAACCCCCAAAAGGGGTGCATTTGCAATTTTTGCACTTAGAGCAATCAAATTAGGTCCTTAAGGTTTTTTTGGGTCGCTGATCAAGAATTTGGGGGAATTTATTCAAGAATAATTAATATTTCATTCCTAAAAGGGGTGCATTTATATCAGACACTCCTTTTAGGGGTTGTTTTTGCTAATTGAAGGGCGAAGTATTAATTATTGACTAAAAATTCTCCCGAATTTTTGATTAGTGACCCAAAAAACCCGCATGTACTTAATTTGGTCGCTCAAAGTGCAAAAATAGCAAATTTAAGGGTGACATATTATTTATTCATAAAAAATTCCCCCGAATTCTTGATTAGCGACCCAAAAAAACCCTCTTAAACCAATTTTTGGTTAAATCTAGAAACTCAGTTTGCTAATATATAAAAAAAAAAACTTTATTGGGGGTAGTTTTTACAAAGTTAAGGATGCTCCAAAAATATCTTCCGGAAAAGACCCCAGATTTTCGTGATCAGCGACCCGAAAAACATATAGTAGAACAAATTTCATTTAGGCCAGTGAAAATACAACCTAAATTGTGTTTTAACTGGAGTATGATCACAATGATCACGTTATTTCAGTTATAAGAAAAAAATGCATTGAAAAATATGAAATCACCTATTCATATAAAAATTGATGGAGGCCACCATCTTGTCGACAGTTTATTAGCCAATCAAATGGCTTTTTTACCTATCTTTGATACCTTTCACCTATCTTTGATATTTCTTTAATAGAGCTAAAAGGGAAAATTATAATGCGGGCGAACAACGTTTATATTAAAAAGAAGACATTATAGTCACTAAAATATTCTTTTACGATATTTAAATTCAGAATAATTGTTCAATGTTTTAAACACACATACCGCTAAAGAATACACCAAAAATTTTTAATAATTAATAATTTTAATAATAAAATACCACTAAACAATAAGCTAAAAATTTTATTAGTATGAATAAGCAAAATAAATAGAATCAAAAAAAATAATTCAATTTTTATTAAAATACTTTAGTTGCTTTTATAACATGCAAAGGCATTTTCTTTAGTGAGAAAGAGCGCCATCTAGATGTCACAATTGAGCTGACAGAAAGTGAAATTAATTTTAAAATATAACTCTTATCAATAATATTAAAAATTTTGAAATAATGTGAGAAAAACTTTCTATCGGATATTCATTCAGATTTTTTTAAACAAAAAAAATGTCTGTAATGAAAAATATCCAGAAATATTCATTTTACTAAAATTTTACATTTATGATTTAATTAGATAAATTTAAAAAGAACATGTTTCGTAATTTTTAAATAACTAAAACGACCTCTTGTACCTAAAATTTATCGAGCATGGCACGCAACAAAGTAAATGAATAAAAAAGATAAATAGAATAAATTTTAAAATAATAAAATGATTAGAAAAATATTTATTAAAATTTAAATTAAATTATCAACAAATAATTGCGTTACCCAATACATTAAAAATTTTATCAAAAAAAATGATTATACATATCAAAATTTTATGGAACGTTTTTAAAGCATTTTGTAACAGAAATATACTAGGACTAGAGTAAATTAATTATAATTTTAATATTATATTAATTTAAATTAATTAATTAACTGAAATTATAAATTTTTTGTGAAAATGAAACGTGTGATGCTGAATACTTTAATTTTACTTTTTGCTGCAATAATTACCAATTCACGAGCCAATTTAGTAAGTATATAAAAGATACAATTTGTAAGATATTCAAGAGCATTACAGGTGAATTTAATAATTTTTTTCGGGTTGTTTCTTAAATAAAAAGTAATTGATGAAATTGTGCGAAAATTTTTTACTTATTTAATTCTTGAAAAAATTTCAAAAACTTTTCCAAGATGTCAATTTTGTTGTCATTGAAAGTTGAAATTCTCTTAAATGAATGTGTGTTGTAGCATTGTCAGATATCGTCTAAAATAACTGCAACTATTATGAAAATTTTACAAGTGTTATACTGCACGCAGATTTCTGCAACTTTTAATGTCAAACAATCTGCCATCATAATATTTTTAACTGAACATTTTTAGGCAATTTTGTTAATAATAAAATATTGTGTAAAAAATTGTTTTATAAGAATTTAAAAACTAACCGAATAAAGTAAATCAATTTCACTACCACCCCCCTCCTAAAAGCAATTTTTCTTTATTAAATTATTTTATAATTTTTGAACTCAAGATAAATCTAGAAAATCAAGTATTTGGAAATCCTCTTCATGTGCCAGAATTAATTCAAGAAAGTTTAAATGTAATAAAAAGAAAGGGCAAAAATGTGCCTAATTTATTACAAAATTCACCAGATTGTTCGGATAATGTTGTAAAAAATCCAATGAAGAAATTTATTACACAAGGAATTGTTGAGGATTTAAAAAGTTTAGATTTACCAACAGTATCTTCAATTCTTAAGTGTTATTTATTGGAATTAAAAGGCTCAATAATTTCAGAAGAGATTGCTCAAGAATTTTTACAAAAGATAAAAGCAAATGATAAATTTTTAGCATTAGATTTAGGTGAAATTGCTGCAAAAATGAAATTAGCAAATAAAAATACTTTAGGATTCATATTGATGCATTTCACAAACTTTTTACGTGAAGCTGATTACGATACTTCTGTAAATGAATTAGCCAACAGTTTTGGACCCCTGGTTATAATAAATACAGGGAAATTGAAAAATATGGAACGCATACAGGTTTATTCAGATTTTATTAACATTAAATTTTTTTTATATAATCCCATGTTGAAAATTCAAATACATAAACCATTTATTGCAAATTATTCATTTGAATTTTATTCTTTGGCTTTCAAGAGAGGCTCGTATAACTCGCATAAGTCTATTCCGTTTCCACTTCTGCGGAAATTAGCATATTCATGTATAAAAAATCATTTTCAAAAAAACCGGGCGAAAAATGCGTCGCGTTTAGAATCAGCTTTAGGCCGATTCCACAAAACCACAAAATCAGCCGAAATAAACCTAAAAATCACAAAAGTAAGCAGAATCGCAAAATAAAAAATAAGTGCTAAAACTTCATCTACGTCACACACCAAAAAACTTAACCCCAATAGAAATACTACATATGTGTATCAAGTGTTATAACATGTGTTACACTGTATATCAGTGTAAAACAGTGTTAACCAGTGTGTAACACTGTATACATATGTGTATCAGGTGTTATGAGGTGTTAAACCATGTGTAACGCATGTTTTCACACGAAAAAGCCAAAAATGCTGTTATCAGTGCGATATTGGCTAAAATTCTTTTTTTCAAAAGCAGGGATTACGCAAAAACTTCCGTTTGCAATTTAGGCTACAAGATAATTAAGCTCGTAATATACTTAAATTAAAAAAAAAAAAAAAAAAATTAAAAGTTATTGGAGTTAAAATTTTAATATTTATTTAGGCTCTATTTTCGGCCAATAAATAATAAAAGGATAATAATTTTATAATAATGACTTTATTATAAAAACAAAAAACAATTTTAGCAAGCAAATCTCATATGAAAATAGTTTTTATTAATGTGATATTACACATGAGAAATGTTTTACATTAAACAATAAGTACAAAAAGTTTTCAAAAAATAATTTAGAATTTTAATTTTAATATAATTTGGTAAATTTTAATTATAATTATCTATTAATTGTTTATTAAGCAATATGTAATATTTATTAAAAATTAATCTTGAAGTCTATGGATAAATATTGAGAACCGATACGATAATCTTTTTGAAAAAAAAAAGTAATTAATTATTACTATAGAATATTTAAAAGTTAAAACCTGATTTCTTTTTTAATAATAAAAATTATATCAATGATAATTGAAATAAATGATTATATGTAACTGAGTAATAATAATTCTGAATAGAGGATATTATCCTTGCCCCGTTTGTAAAATTAAAGGTGACAATTTAAAAAAACCTTCTGTAATGGTATTTCCATACAAACCTAATTCTCTTCACAGATCAACAGCAGAAGCAGAAGAATTTGCTTCCATAGCTGATGAAAAAAGAGATGTTCTAGGTATCAAAGGTCCAGCTAGCATTTCCAAAATTTGCTCTTATTTTATAGAAACAACGGCTATAGATATAATGCACCTAACAGTTAATGTCTCAAAAAAACTGGGAGATATCTGGTTTAGTAGCCAATTGAAAAATAATGAGGGATCTTTGTTTTCTTCTGTTAATTTAATCGATGAAAGACTTAATTCATTCAAAGTTCCACATTTCGTTCAAAGAAAACCTAGAAATATTAGTGATTTTATTTATTGGAAAGCTTCTGATATCAAAATTTTCTTATTGATATACAGTTTTCCAATATTTCATGATATAATGAAACCGGAATATTTTAAACACCACTGTCTACTAGTCAATGTTTTATTTTTGCTATCTTCAGCATCTGTTAGTAGAGATATGGTACAGATAGGCTCAAACTGCTTAGAAGAATATATCAGAAAATTTGAGAAACTTTATGGAAAGGAAAATATGACCCTTGATATTCATTTGCTTTTACATTTAGCAGAATGTGTAAAAAAGTTTGGTCCTTTGTGGGTTATGTCATGCTTCCCCTTTGAAAATTTGATTGGTTATTTAAAAAATTTTGTACATGGACCAAATCATTCTCAGATGCAAATTTGTTCATCCACTTCTTTATTTCTTTCTTATCCAACGATTAAGAAAAGGTATTTGACTCCTGAGACTGATGCATATAGATTTTGCGATGCTATTATAAATAGAAATAAAACTAGCCCAATAAACAAAGAATTTATTACTGAAAACACTTATTTAATAAAACCAGTAATTAAGCTAAAACACTTAGTAACAAATTTAAGTAAGATTATTCCAAAAGTAATGATAAAAGGTAGTACAAATTACTATGAATACCAAAAACTATGCATTAATAATATTATTTATACTAGTCATTATTCTAAAAGCGAGTCTAAAAACTGCAAATCAGATTCTTCTGTAATCAAATATTCTTACATGGGAGCCATAGAAATTGGTATTATTAATAATTTTTTAAGGATTTGTAACTGCTTAAAGATGCCTTGTGAAAATAAAGAAGAATGTAAGGTCTATTTAGTTGTTTCTAAATTAGCATTTAACGAAGTTTTTCACAGCAGCTTTTTAAATTCATTTATTCCTAATTTTTATTCGTATACATTTTCAAAAAAGGACTTACGCGCTGTTGAAGTTAATAATGTTTTTTCTGTTTGTTTTCACATGCATTTAAATAATCTAAATTTTGTAATAGAGCATCCTAATTTTGAGGAAATAGAGTAGTAATTTTAAAAACTAACGTCATTTTTTCAAAAAGATTATCGTACCGTATAGGAGCCAATTTTCGAACGTATTGAATTTCGATCAAATACACACAAATTAGCGTTTATATAAAAAAGTATGCATAATTTATCTAAAACCGAGTTTTATTATGAAACTATAAACCTTAAAGAACTTATTTCTCCCTTACCGATGTTAAAAAACAATTTAAATTAATAAAAAAAATAAGAAAAATGTTCTCTTGTACAACTTTAGGAGATTTTTCTCATCGTTTTCACCAAATCTCGTGTGTTATTAAAATCGAGTTTTAGGGATACCTACTCTATGCCGAATACTAAAAATGCTTTTAATTACGTTGTGATGCTTTAATAAATGAAGTGAGAGGGTTATATTCACTTATTTATTGCAAATTTATTTTAAATAGGTATATCGATAATCGAATCCGAACTTTTTTACACGTATGGGTATTTTCGATATTTTTAATTTAATTACACTTTTTTTAATTTAAACGATATTTATTTAATAATAATACACTAAATTTGTCATAATTACATTATTTATACTATATTTTATAATAATTAATAGAATATTTAATAAACTAACACACATAAACACAATTTAAAGTACTTATATACTTATGTATCACTTTGTTTATAACACAATATATGCTCGTAAATGCTTTGATTTTTATAAAAAATACGTAGAAACACTTTAAAATTAGAAAAAAATCTTTATTTTAATATTAAAAATGTATAAAAATTATATTCTAACACTTGTTTCATAAAATTAATGCTTTTTTTACTTTTAAATACACAAATAAATGAAGAGATAAACAAATGCGTCTTGTTTATAAAAATGTCGCGCGCGAACTAAGTCATTGATCCGGCCGGTTGCTTAAACACGGGGTCTATTTTGTTTCCTTGAGTTTTAAAAACAAAATTATCAACTATTATCTTTCGTTAATTAAAATTAAAAAGCAAATTTTAATAAATAAATGTTTAAAATACATGCTTATACAAGTGTGTAGTTCATCTGCTGTTTACTATATTTTATTCTTATTATAGGTATTTTATATTAAAAAAAACAAGAAAAAAGAAGTGAAAAGGGAGTTAAAAAATAGGTATAGTTATACCTAATAAGAATTCTATTAAAACGAGCGCGATTTAAACTTAGTTTTAACGATTTTCAAATTATCGAAAATTTATTCGATCAAAATGATACTATTATCAAAATAAAATTCGCATTATCGAAATTACCTTACCTTGCACACTTGTAATAAATGTAAATTATTAATTACCCATCAATAAATTTGATATTTTTTTAATTAGGATAATAAAATATAGGATTTCCCTGATCAAATGCAACAATATTTAACTCGAATTATTAATTTTAAAGTATATTTTTCAACAAATAATGATACAGCTAGGTATAAGAAAGTGACTTCTGATCGAAAACTGGCTCCTATACGGTATCGGTTCTAAATATTTATCCATAGACTTAAGATTAATTTTTAATAAATACTCAAAATGATTTTATTATTTTGATTACATGCTTAATAAACAATTAATAGATAATTATAATTATAATTAAAATTTACCAAATTATATTAAAATTAAAATTCTAAATTATTTTTTGAAAACTTTTTGTACTTATTGTTTAATGTAAAACATTTCTCGTGTGTAATATCACATTAATAAAAACTATTTTCATATGAGATTTGCTTGCTAAAATTTTTTTTTTTTTTTTTAATTTAAGTATATTACGAGCTTAATTATCTTGTAGCCTAAATTGCAAATGGAAGTTTTTGCGTAATCCCTGCTTTTGAAAAAAAGAATTTTAGCCAATATCACACTGATAACAGCATTTTTGGCTTTTTCGTGTGAAAACATGCGTTACACATGGTTTAACACCTCATAACACCTGATACACATATGTATACAGTGTTACACACTGGTTAACACTGTTTTACACTGATATACAGTGTAACACATGTTATAACACTTGATACACATATGTAGTATTTCTATTGGGGAAACTATACCCTTATATTAAAATAGTAACCATACATATAAAAAGTTGATGTCGCATTTTTTAGGGGCTGTAAGTAAAAATTGATTTTACAAACGGAAAGAACGATTCAAACTGGTTACTAGGGGGCATTTTAAGCCCAAAGTTTTATTTTTATAGTTCAAAATTTATCTGCCTAAGAATGGTCGATTAATCGCTAACGGGTTAACGAAAATATGATACTAACCAATTTTAATATATAGGGGTAGTTTTTAACAATTTAGGGGTGGAAAAAATGTTTCCTAAAAATAGAGGAAATTACAAGTTGAATATCATAGACCGAATTTAAATCGGATTATTTCTCGACCGAAGCTTTTTTTGCCGTTTGTTTTTTTAGTTCAGTGTTCGGAGGTGTGTACATAAATCGAGAAAAAATATACACAAATATTTATGATGCAGTTATATCAAGTGATTTGCTTGGTATATGAACAATAACTGATATCAATTTGGCATTCGTATTTGGATTTTAAACATTACGCAAATATTATACAAATGATTTTTATTATTGAAAGTCTTCATTTTTCATTACAGATTCTCAAAAATTTAATGTTACAATTAGATACATCATATTGGGTGGATTTAATCTTTGGACTAATGGATAATACAAGTATGGATTTAGAAAAAATTATTAAGCAGAATACTGAATTTAAAATTACTGAGTAAGAAAATTATTTGATCTGATTTTTACAAATTATGTAAAACTTGAATGAAATTTAAAAAAATATTTTAATAATGTTAAAACTTCAAAATTAAATTTCATTGCATTAGCATTTTTGGAAAAAATAAAAAAAAAGTATATTAAATTTAGAGAAAGAGAAACAATATCATTTAAAATGTCCAAGTACACAGAAAAGCTACTTCATAAAATCTTTAATCCTCATTGCATCAAGCTTTGAAAATTCTTAATATAATATTTTAGATCAATTTCAATAGACTACAAGGGAGAACTTACAATTTTTTTAAAAATATTTTATTTCCTTATACTGTTTGGTTAGATGCTTTGAAGCTTGTATAGAATACTGTACTGATACAGAAATATATTGAGACTCTGAAATGTACTCAGATTCAGAATAAAAAATTTTATTTTTTTCTTTTAAACATAATTTACCAATAAAAATAAACGATCGAAGGTATATTAAATTTTCTTGATCATAAAATGCTAGAAGTAAAGAATAAGTAAAGCTACATAATAATATACACAAGTTTTAAAATCTTCCCTCGAAATTATACAAAATAATGTTCCGAATGATAATCCAAATGAAAGATAGAATCTTGCAGAGAATTCAAGCGTCAAAAGATGCTACGTATTAAATCTGTTAAAAAATAAAAAGCTCTTGGTAAGAAATTTAAAACCTTTTCTTATAACAATGAAAGAGTAAAATTAAAGTCAGATAAAGAGAGGAAAATGAAAATTTAAAGAATGACACAGAAAAACATAACTCAGAGGAAAATGATACTCTCAAGATGTATGAATAATATTCCCTTTCTAATATTAGGCTTTAAAGTTCGGTTTAATTGGTGGACCCTGGCTTTTCTCTGCTTTTATTATATACCGGATGCAAATGAATCGTAAAATATTTCCCCTCTTGCCAATGTTATAAACGAGTTTACGATCTTCTATCTAGAAACTTATATTATAACAAAAAGCTTTATTCTTCTGCATGACCGTAAAACCCTTCTTTATCGACCTATTACCCTGACGGATTCACTCATCTTTCTCAAATATTATAATATTTATTATCGAGGCAGAAACTTTTGGAGTAATAAAAAAATATATTATTTTTTATAAAATTAATTATTAAATTTAATAATATTTTAGAGAAAAATAAAGGATGAGTTTATATGTGAATAATTAAATAAAAGAGAAAAGTTAGTTAATAGCCTGACTAAAGACTTAAGTTTAAGGAAAATCCTTCTTATGCAGAAACTTATAGAATTAGAAAATTTTACTTAAAAGCTACTTATTTTCTTTATAGGTTTATTATTAAATATTTATTTATATACCGCTCAACTTTTTTATCTTTTTGCACTTTTTGTAATTAATAAATAATATAAATTAATAAAGGTGGCTACATCGAATTTTCGAAGCGTTACGAAAAAAAATTACTTGCTACATTTTTGTCAGCTTAATTGACAGAGGCATCTTTAATAAATTTTGTTCCTAGCAGAGAAGTCGTCTAGTTAATTTAAATTCCGTGTTTGTCATGATGTAAAAGTGGTTTCAGTAAAATTTTATGTATCTAGAATATTTTACATATTAAACTATGATGATCAAAGACTTGATGTTCTCAACCCTTTAAATTAAACTGTGTCAAAGATAATTTTCCGTGTTGGGTTTGAAAATTACTAAAATTACAATTGGAATTACCAGCATGTGAGCATCTTACATTAGACTTTGAACGGAGTTTATATGCTGCTTTGAATCACCAATTACATCATGTCGCGAGTGTTTGAAGTAAAGTTTGTTTTTATACCCTTAGAATTATAAATATTTAAAGTCAAATTAGATATGACAAATATTTTTCTACTTTGCTTCTAGTACACTGAAAATAACACAACCAACGAGCATTGAACATGTTCACTTGTAACAGTTTTGACTTTCTAATCCCTAAATCAAAAAAACTTATAAACAATTTGAGTAAACACGACCTAAATGCATGAAACATGTTTATTTACAGCTGAGGGCTAGGTATAATACAAATGTTACGCAAAATTACAATACAATTTTCTATTTTTATAATTTGTAATTATCACCTCACTAGCTGTTAAGATTCTAAACCCAAACTATTCTGATTCCCTAAACCCGTATTATTCTGAGTCCCTGAATTGAAAATAGTCCAAGTCTCTTAGCCCGAGTTATTAAAAGTACCTAAACTCGTATTATTCTAAGTCCCTAAATTGAAATTATTTTAAGTCTCCTTTGACCCCCCCCCTTTAAACCGGACAAATTTAACCCCTTCCCCTTAATTTTTAAGTTCATGAGGTACCCTCTCCCTTTAAAAATGTTCTATGTTAAAACGACTCTTAGTTCATCCTTCAAAATGCTTTCAAGGAATAAAAATGCAATTAAGCTTATAAAATCAATATAATCCATTTTTATGACATTCAATTAGAACCACAATTTTACAAAAGTCCAAATCTATTTCTCTTTGCTAAGCAACACATTTCATATTAATAAAGAATGATTAATCAAAATTCAGGATAATTCATTTTTGCCAAACACAATACCTCTTGTCATTTTAATAATAATTTAATGCACTTGTTACACACACACACGCTGAAAAATAAAAGTTATAATAATAAAACAAGATTTTAATAAAAATTGAGTGAAAAATAATATGGAAAATTTTCTACACCTATCATATTAATTTATATAGATATTCATCAATAACTAAATGTATTCAAAAGGATATATCATATCCGTCGTATAAATTATGACAGCTTTTGTAATTTCATTTTCCGATTTGTCATTCAATTATTCTTTGCTGTACGTACACATTTTTTTTCGGCTTAATTTTCTTGTTTTTAATGGATCATTCGAAAAAAATGTAAATGATGTATTTGTTTTTAATGTTTTATGGTTAAATATTTTTGTTAAAATGTACAACAAGCTTATATTAAATTATTTAATAGTTAGAATGTTGAAGTAAAATGAACACGTCAAGTCTTGAAATTTTGGCGGTTAAATTTTCAACAAAATAAACCACAAAAGAGAAAGATAGACGAAGTAGAGAAAAGACGACCTGTGGCTATACGGTAAGTTTTCTGATAACACCCGAGGGTAACCAAACCAACGACATGGACGGGTAATCGATGAAAATGACGAGATGAAATTTTCAGCTACAAAACATTATGTGAAACATGCTTAAGGGCAAAAATTCTTTTTTTTTTAATTTTCTTGTATTTTTTTGAGGTTAGAAAGTATTCTAAAGTAAAACTAAATTTTGATACGCTGATTATTCGGTAATGACTTTCAGTTTCTTAAAAATGTTTGTTAAAGCACTGAATGAACCAAAAAATTCAAATAAATTAAATAACTTAATTGATATTCTTGTTTACTTAAAAAAAAATTTTTTTCAATAGTCGAATGCAAGTACTGAAATCTTGAACCAATGCAGTGACAAGTTGATACGTACATTTTTTATTAAAAAAAAAAAAAATCTTAAAATTTCTACTTTTATAAAATATATTTTATAAAAAAAAGTTGTGTAAAATCGTTTTAAATATATTTTCCCTCTTACGATTGCTAAACAAACTCACCAAGTGAAATAACTAGTTTTCAGCAATTCAATTTCAATCCGCATTTACCTAAGTATTCCTTTAACATTTCAATGTAGCAAAATGCCTGAGCAAATTCTCTCTTTATCAAGTTTTAACAGAGAATTCAATAATTACTTTTTTTTTTTTCTTTTCTTTTTCACTTTTTTTTTTCATTCCTTTTTGAGAAAATTTTTTCTATTAAAATACACATAAATGAAATATACATTGATATAAGTACGTATATATCGTTAAACGGTACGATTTATACATATTTTTTATTAAACAAATAAGAAATAAATTTATTTCTGAAAAAAGAGATTTTTTTTTTTTTTTTTAAATAAATCAAATATAAAACATTAATTTTTTTCGAGAATTTGCTTTTATAAATTAAAATTACATTCAATTTTCTTTATATAAGTACTGTGTGAAAATAGTAAATTAAAACTCTGTTTAGAACTGGGGAATATAAAAATTTTTTCTGCTTATTTTCAGATTTCTTTAAAATTTTGAAGCTGCCAAGAAACAAGTAAAATTCGAAACTTAATTGTACTAATACGTACTTCCTATTGAGCAAAGAATAATGTTTCAGTATAAAGCTTTTAACTAATATCTTTAACAATTACAAACTAGCTGTAACTTTATTTTGCACAAACGTCAATAACTTGAATGTAATTTTGCTCAAAAGGCTTTATACAGTAAATGATGTAAATTTGAATAAAATTTTCGTTTGGAACAGTGACTGGCCCCAATCACAGCCAGGATAGTATAGTTACAAAAGTTCTACGCCTAGGTAAGTTAGGTAAGCAAAAATTTAAACACCATTGACGAAAAACTTTAGACACTAGCGTGAACACGCATCAATCGTACCTGGCTTTGTCGAGCACTCTACCCTCAACCTACTGAAAATCCCTTATGAGATTGTATGGAATTTCGATGGAATTTCAAAGAGTTTCAGATTTTTTGAGAAAAACTGGGAACAAAACAAAGATTTATAATTACAAGTTGAAGTAAAAAATTGCATCAAACTAGAAATTTAAAATGAAATGCACCAAAAAATTACATAAATTGGTTTCATTGTAATTTTTCCATTATTTACCTGCACTCTTTTCTATAATTCAAATAAAAAGGAAACAGATTTATTACGTCATTTTATTTTAAACAAGTTAATTTTCATGGAATATAAAAAATAATTATAAAAAAGAAGAAAAAAAAATTCCATTAAAAAATGTATAGACAAAAAGAAGTTATATTCATAGTCACTTGAAAAAGTTTGACAATTAAAATTCAAATGAATGAAATTGAAAAAAAAAGCTTGTTGAAAAGTAGAAAAAATCAAATGACAAGGGAAAAACAAGCATATTAACCAAAAAAAAAAAAAAGTTTTATTTTATTCACAGCAATATCCTTCTTTCATATTGTCATTGGCTATAAACTTGCTAGAGGCTAAATCAGCAATAAGAAATTTTTTACACAACAAAAAAAAGCCATATTTTTTTATACATCCAACAAAAAAGAAAGCTTTTTTTTTTCAAAATTTATCCAGTATTTCGCGGATCGTTCGCATGTTAATTTTGGACAGGGGGGTATGTAGACTGCAGAGTATATATAACTACATCTATATCTCCATATTTTATAAAACTGTACTGGACTGAATGATGCCTGGAGGTATAGACACCGATGATATTCATATATACAGTATGTACAAGAGGAAAAACCTGCAGATGAACATAACTATTTTTTATCTCTTTCTATTTCAACTCATAAAATTTTCAATATTATATATATATACATGAAAAGTCAAAGTCAATATATATGCAATATGCACTATGTATTTTATTTATTATTACTTTTTTTTTTATTTTTAATTATATTTTAACCCTTTTATGTATGAAATTGGGTTCAATATTGTATCAGTCAGTAAAATTGCTTGGAGCTAACTTTAAAATTTATCTTAGTTATGAATATAAAAAAATTCAGCATTTTTACTATGGCAGATTTTTAATTCAATTTTATGCAATGAATAAAAAAAAAATCAATTTTTAGGTTATTTTACATTTTTATTTTAATACTATACGCTTTTGATAAAAATATGAGGAAAAATTTAATTAAAAGTTTTAATTTTACATTTTATGTTGTCAGGGCATTGAATAAATTTATTTTTTGAATTTTTAAATATTTAGGTTCATCAAAATAAAATATGCTGAAAAATATAGGTAATTTAAAAAAAATTGATTTTTAATTTTTAGTAACACTCAGATTTATACCAACAAAAATATTATTTTTTAAAAACTCTAAAAAACATTAAAAATTTTACATATTTTCTCACTACTGATAAAAAAATTGGTAAAATATTCCTGGTCCATAAAAAAGGATGACAAATATCGCAGTTTACCAAAAAAGTTTTATTTTGTTTATAAAAAAAACTGAGCAGTATTTTTCAAAGTTTTCAGTTTACATCCAGCTCGAAAGATTAATTTTTAACAAAATTTTCAAGTTTAGGTGAGTTTAACAATCTTAAGAAAATAAACAAAAACTGCTTTTAACAGCAAAAGCAAAATAACTGAGGTCAATAAAAAACTTTCTTCAACCGTTTATGGGGACGATATATTTAAAAAATGAATGCATTAAAAAAAGGATGGATTTTAAAGGCTTTTTAGAGGGGTTTTTGCATCCTTAAAAAGTCAAAAACAAAAATAAAAATCTTTATAGAAGTCTAAATATCTATTTGTTCAGTTTTACTGCAAATAAACAATACCAACTGTATCTAAAAAGGGTTAAATAAATTAAAGAAAATGCATTTTTCAGATAAAAACAAGTAGTTAATTCCTAGACAAACCCATATACAGTTTTTTCAATGAGTTTAAAAACAAGTATCAAATCACTTGATAATATTCTCGTATTAACAAAATAGAGAGAAAGAGAAAATTGTGTAAGTATTTTTTTCAAGAATATCGTATATCAAGCAATTGAAAAATTCATTTCCTATAAAATATATTTTCTGTACTTTTTTTAAAGTGTCGATTTTCCCAAGTATTTATAAACTTTCCGTATAAATTTTTTTTACTTAATTCTTGAAAATAATTTGTCAAGTATTTTTGTTATATTATTGTTTGTTAAAGTCTTCTGAAATTTCAATCTTTAAAGTTTAAGCTTTTTTGGTATGCGAACGTATAGCGTAACTTGATTTAATATAGTTAAGAGAATTTTCTATACATGTTAAAAATCAATTTTTAATGTAAAGCGAGTGAGAAGTTGAGAGAGAAATTAAATTAAAGTATACTAAATTTTAATAAGAATAGGTTAAATTAATTTAACATAAAATTGAGGTTACAAACACATAAGAAGTATTAAAATTCAAATTAATACAAATTATTTTACCTAAGATTTTCAATTTAGAAGATTATGTATTAAGAATTTTCAATAGATTTTCTGGAAACGCAAATTTATAAATTTTACAAAATTCATCCATTGTAAGGTTGCAAATATAATTTTATTCGACATGCACGATGACAATAATGGAAATTTAATTATATACTTAAATCAAAAAACTTTTTTAATCTTCTTACCTTGAGCTTTAATATTCAGACGAAATAAAGTTAATAATTTGTTACAACGAGTCTCTAACTATGTAATTTTTAACAAATTATGTGTTGGCGTTATTAAATAAATTTCTATACAACTTTTTACTCATAATTTTTGAATATATTAGAATAAAATATTCAACGCGTATTTTTTCATAAAAATTAAAAATTACCGAGTAATTACTAATTAAAAATATAGGGAATCTGGATTGTGACGTCACGCGTAATTTATTTAATTCTTTATTTCACCGGTTAAAGATTGGTTAAATAAAAAATATAAAGATACGTGTCTAATATTTTTTTATAAACTACAAAACCAACCAATTTAATGCTTTGTTAAAAAAGTTGATCTGAGGGGCGGAATCCTACCCAAAGATTTTTTCCTCAAGTGGGTTCAGGTTTTTTTCAAACCGATTTGGAATTGGGTTCTGAAAGGTGTTTTTAAGGATATCCTAAATTTTTGTTCGGTTTTCACCTGGGTAATTTTTAGTTTCCCAAGGATTATCAAGGCTCTTAACATATAATTCAGTGGGCATCCTTACAGTATTTTCCATTTGCGTTTTTTTTGGTATCTCAGAAGTTCACCCTATACTCTGCCGGCTCTTTCACTAATAGATAACTTAAGCGGCCGTTTGTTTATACTTCCCTATCTCGTATTAAAAACAGTATCTTTACAAACTTGTTTAAAAAAACACTATTTCAATTCTACAGAATAACGCTAATGAACATAAAGCATGAAAAAAGAGAAATTTTTAATTTATATTATAAAACATTAATTACACTTTATTTATATTTTTATATATTTAAATCGATTATTAATGATTGCTTTAATTTTTTAAAATATTTAATTCCTTTTTTTAAATTCAATTAACGATTTAAAGTTAATACTTTCTTATTTTATAATGGCATTAACAGTATTTTCAAATGATTTATTAACTATCGAACAAGCGTTAAATTAAAATTTAGCGTAACAAAATAATGTGGTCATTGAGTTGGTGAATTCTTTTTCTTTTAAATTAAAATATTTTAAAAATAAATAAAATACCTGTGATAATAACTAAAATATTTTATATCAACACATTAAGTAATGCTTGTAATCAATCAATCAATTTATATCTGGATAAAAATCTTACTTTGGATGTAATCACCTCGTAAAAACTTTATTAATTTTTCAAATATAGTTTGAATTATTGTTCTGTTAATCAAATTTGGCGAAAAAAAATTTAATTTATAACGAATTCCTCAAAATTTAAAAAGCTTTTTTAACTTAAAATATATATTCGAATTGGTTGAATAACGTATTTTTTATTTTACTTTCAGGGCAGATTATTTCGCACTAAATTCGAAAATTTTAATAATCTAAATGCATCGAGTTTAATTTATTTAGCAAATTTTGACCGGTGGTACCAACTTGAAATTTAGTCCTGTTTCTGTTCGAAATTTATGGCCAAAAACATGAAAAAAAAAATATGCCATTTGAATTTTTTAATTATTTTGACGAATTCTCGGACGAATTACAATTAAATCCTCCCAATCAGCAAAGGAAACTTTTATGCTGCTTTATGCCAAATAATTATGCCCCAACTTACAATTCAGCATCCTTTCCCAGGGATGATAAATTAGTAGATATTTGACAAATTTTTTATTTTAATACCCATGAAATGGAAAATAAGATTCTCGCCCATATATTCAATGATCCAAAATATAATAATTAAAGCAAATTAACATTAAAATTACGCATAGTATTAAAATTCTTGTGATTTTATAAATTAATACCTATTGGCTAAAATTTTGTAAATTACACACACACACTCGCGCACATATATACGTATAATATAAACGTTAAAATTTCAATTATAAAAGGTACGATGCATAATATCATGATAAAACAAGCTTGTAAAATTTTATTGTATATTTAATTTTCCATAAATTTTCATAAATCAATATTAATGGAATAAATTTCTCTTTTTTTAATAAAATCACTTTATATTTATTATAAATTATTTTAAATCATTGCTATAATATGTGTTATTATTGATAAAAAGGAGAAAGGGAGAGACATGATTTTCTGGTTTTTTTTATCCGAATACAACTTTCTTTGATATGTGAAAATTTGACATGCCAAACGTATAGAATTTCTGTGATTAATACGCACTTTTTTTCGAATAAATACAAATCTTTTAAATACTAATCGACCTCGACCTTTTATTTTTCTTTTTTATTGAAAAAACTCAGGGTCAAGAGGGCCATGAACTTCTTCATTTGAATAGCATCGATTTCTGTGCGGTATAAAAAAAAAGTCGAAAGAAGGAAAAAGTTATATAAACTAAAAGTAGATGCATCAAGTGAAATTATCATGACATTCAATTGAAATGGATGATCGGACGAGTGAAAGCCACTAAGCGGAAGTATCGGTGGACCGCGTGAATTTCCTATCTTTTTTTCTTTTCATACTATGCTAATAGACTGTGAAGAATTACACTCGTAGTAAATTTATTTATTTTGACACTGATGTATCGTTTTTTGGACTTACCTTACACAGAGATTTATAATTATTTAAATAAAAATAGCCATATTTTTGTAATCTTACCTGAAAAAAAAAAATAAAAATAAATTAGTTTTTTTTTTAATTTATGGTTTAATATAAATGATTTTTATTGGATAAAATTTTTATTTGTAAAGTTTTCGAAAATAAGAAGATTTTAAATGGATTTCTATATACTCGATTAAACTAATAGCTTAATAAGACGTACGTTTTGAAACTTTTAAGAATCAATATTTGCTTCGTTTAACTTTTCTAGGCTTTTTGACTTTATGACTGACAAAAACAGATTATTTTTTAATTTTATTATAACTCCTTTATGTATTTATGGGTAACTGTTTCACAATCATTGAGCAAAAATTTAGTATTGTAAGATTTAGTAATTTAGTTTTTGAGTCTTTAAATATATTTTATTTTTTGATGATGGATTAAGAAGGTATTGTGATTTTTTTATAATTGAACAAAATTAGGATATATGGACTAATTGTAGAGGGTGAAAACTACCCCCAATATTTAAAAAATAGAAAAAACATGATAAAACTTTATTTTTTTACTTTTTTTTTGTGGAGTCAAGTTTTTAAAATTATTTTATGCTATTTTAACCAACATAAAATGTATTCACTCCTCGAGGGGGAGGGGTTAAAACAACCCCGGAGGGGGGGGGGTGAATACGTTTTACGATGGTTGAAGTAGCATAAAATATTTTAAATACTTGCTTGCACAAAAAAAAGTAAAAAAATAAAGTTTTATAACGCTTTTTATGCATGTATAAATTTAGGGGTTGTTTTATCCCCCCCCCCCCATCATACATTTTATGATGTTTGAAGTATAGCATAAAATATTTTTAAATATTCCATAAAAAAAAAGTAAAAAAATAAACTTATATCATGTTTTTTCTATTTTTTAAATTTTGGAGGTAGTTTTCACCCTCTACAATTAGTTCATATATCTTAATTTTGGCCAATTATAAAAAAATTGCAATATCTTCTTAATCTTCTTAAAAAATAAAACATATTGGACCTTATTAACTTTACTTTCGAAACTTTGCACACAAAAAACCCTAAAAAGGGGTAGTTTTTGCTGACTTAAGGGTGTTTCCCTATTTTCCAGATCTATTGGACATCGGATTCGGATTTAGTGACCCAAAAAACATATAGTAGAGCAAATCAACAGATTTCGACCCCAAGCCCGCATTTTGAGAGGAGTATTAAAACAAGTTTTAGCAAGTACTCTAACTTAAAATAACAATGTTTTTTCATAATTTATAAAATTAAAATAATTTTTTTCTATAATATTACAAAATTTTTGAATAATTTTATGCTCATTTTATTTTAAATCGCAAATTATAAATAAAAAAAAAATATAGCTTCGGTAATGTGAATATCTATTCAAATTTTCTATTTACACTCATAACTCCTTAACCTTACTGAAGATGAGTAAACATTAACAGGGTAAACTTTGGTCCTTAATTGGCACACTCGCCTTAGTCCACTTGCCCACATTAGGCAAATAAACATAAGAAAGTTCTACCAAATAAAAATCCAATTTACTTTACTATTTTTTTTAACCCATTAAAATGACAAATTTTGAAAATATTTTAAATAAACGCAGTTTTTGATGAAAAATATTTTTACATTGGGAGTTTTCTTAAAGTAAATATTAAGATTAGTAATCTGCCTTGCAAATATTACAGTTTCTTAATTTAAGCAATAAAAAATGAGTAAAAGAGGAAATAAAGTAGCATTTACATTCATTTATTACAGAGCAATTTTTAAAAATTACAAATTTTTTCCAGACTTTGTTTCATTAAGAAGATGAAAAAAACATATTTTAAACATGGCGGTTGTAATTATGTAAAAAATACATATTTTAGTAAATAATAAAAAAAAAATTAGCGAAAAAAAATGTAAAGGAAAGTCTTTGTTTTATTAATTAAATTATGTTTTTCATTGTAAAGAAAAAAAAATTTCTTGCAAAATAATTTTAGCAAAATATATGAAATTCCTTTGAAAGTTATACTCTTTTAATTAAGAGCGTATTCTTTAATTTATTTACATTATATTTTATATTTATTTAACTTTAATTTTTTTTTCTTTGAAATTTTTTCTTTTTGTAAAGTAAATGAATATCACAGAAATTTAGTTTTTGAATTATTTAAAATGTAAAAGCGTTACAGAATTTAAATTTCTTAAAGTAAAAGAGATTTTTAGAGTTAGTTGGATTTTCTGACTTTATAAACCTTTTAATCTTAAAGCCATAAATGAACAAAAAAAATAAATCGTCGTTTTGAATGTTTGAAATAAAGTTTGAGCTATTTTGACAGTAGAAAAGTCCTAAAAATAGTGACATAGTCCTGTGGCTAGTAATGCTATTTAATGCCCTAAAATGCAATTAACAAATTATTGCAAAATTGGCCAATAATTTGTTAATAACAAAAAATTGACCACGAATTTTGCAAAATAGACCCCGGATTTGTGTTTAGCGGGTGAAAAAACATAAACACCACCCATTTTCTTCCATGGAGCTTTATGGTATTTTAGGGTTTTAGGGCATTAAATAGCATTGCTGGCGACAGGACTAACAGCAAGTATTCGGATATTTTAAATTCAAAATTAGAATTCAAATAAAAAAATTCAAAACAACAGCTTCAAAATCGTTGAACACAAAATTGTATTCAAAATTTAAAAAATTCGACGAATGATGATAGTGAAATTTTTTTAAAGAAAAAAGCAGGGAAAAAAGAGTCATTTAAAAAAACCCAAGTTTTTGTATTTTAAAATAATTTTTTTACGAAGTTCAATAATTCGGTGAATTAACTGATTATAAAAACAAACATATTAAAAAGAAAACCCTTTTTTAAAAAGTCAGAATAAATTTTTAAAGCATAAAATTGCTCATTGTATTACTAACAATAATGAATTATAAACATGTTCTAGTTTTCTTGAAAAAGAAAAAAGCTCCGAATGAAAGAAAACAAAATATGGAAATTAATACTGAAAAGAACTGACATTAAAAAAAAAGAAATAAAAAAATCAGTATAACATAACACCGTTAAATAAAAAGCTCATGTATATAATCCGAGCAAACCTAAAAAAGTAAAAAAAAGGAGAAGTAGAATCTCTTGAAAATTCAACGCGAGCATTATTATTTCATTACATTGAACACGTACGCATAAAAGCGGTAAAAAAGATTTTTTATATTTTTTAATATTAAAATCATCGTCATATATCGAGAGAAAGATTCGTCTTCCGCTCTGTCGAGTTTTTCCAGCTTTTATTCTGTAACATATTCGCACTGTTAAATAATATTATTTTTTTATTTTGATTTCTAGAATCTCTTTGTGTGTTTGATTGTTCTCTACAGGATGAGTAGAATATAACAAAAAAGGGGGGTAAATATTAAATGAATTTTAGAAAACAACAAAATCACTACTCTTTTTAGTATACAAAACCACAAAAACGTAAATAAACCTGCTGACGGCTAAAAAAATTGACCAATCGAGCAGATTAGCAATCTATAAATTCTTTGTTATTTTTTTTTGCATTTGTTAGTTAACTGATGAAATTTAAAAAAGGAATTTTAACGAAGATGAAATAGAATATGAGAATAAAGGATTTTTACTTTGAGTTTTTTTCTTTTTCGTTTTATTATATGGGTTAATATTCCTGATAGGCCTGTCACTAGCAATTGTAATTATGTCCATAAATTCAATTTATTAAATTTATTACCCATGGAAATCTTCCAAATACGAATCCGGCATATATTTCGTAAAATGGAGGAATGCTGAGTGCCTCGAAATATGGGTAATAAAATTGAATTTATGACCGTGATTAGTATTGCTGGCGACATGACGCAACAGAACTACGGAACGTATTTGAGTTCCTCTCTTTTGATTTTGACTGATTGTTAAGTCAAAAAACAAAAAATTAAAATCCTGTAAAAAAGTACCCTTGTGAAAAACTATTTTTTTCATTAATACTTTCGTCCCGATTTGAAGGCTTGACCGCATACAGCTAGTACACGTTACAGGAAATTCGCATTGTATAAAAAATTTAATTAATTTGGCTTTATTTGTTAATATTATACTCAATAATTAATACTTTATGTACACATATTTCGAAAATTTTGTAAATATTGATTTATATTTAATAATTGAACGAGAATGCATTAGTAATTAATAAATGAAATATTTGCTTAAAATTTTAAAAATATTTTAAATACCAACTTAAACATATTTTAATGTAAAAATTATGAATAATTACATTTCTCTTTCAAGTGGTAGTTAAAAAAAAAAAAAAAGTCTCTGATGACAGTGTAATGAGGTCTCTCAAGAGGCATTAAGCAAAAAATTTTTAAACTTAAATTTGAAAAAAATTATGCTACTACTTTTCCATTATTTAACCTTTTTTTTTATGCAAAATAGAAAAAAAAATTATATGATAGACATGGTTACATTATTTTTAGATTATTACAGAGAGTAAAAAAAAAGAAAAGTTTTTTAAATATTCTTGTTTTTTCTTTAGAGTAGGTATAAAATGTGACTTGAATTGTATAAGAACTAAAAGAAACAAAAAAAACCCTTTTTTTAGTATAATTCAGTTATAATAGATTCCCTCAAGAGTTAATTTTTTTTTGTTATTTAAAAATAAAAAATTTTCAACAAAAAAAAATTGAATATTAATAAATTAAAATTTTAAAAATGTAAACATTGTAAATATTTATATTTTATAATATAAACTGTTGTAGCTGCAAGAGAAGAAATCTTAACTTTAATATATTGTTTTTGCAGTTTTAATTGAATTTGATGAAAATTGAATATTCAACGATTTTGTATACACATAACAAAACAAGGTAATATTTAAATACGATCTTTAGGTAGGTACTCTGATATAAAGAGTTGTAGAAAATTATTTTCATGTATATTCTTTAAACTTTAATGAGCTGCTTTTAAAATTTTCTGAATTTTTCAGTAATGCCAATGTTGGGTAATATTTTTCTAAATGAAACAGAAAAGTTTACAGTTATTTTGACCTAAATATGTATTTTAAAAATGAGACTGCAAATTTTTATTATTAAAACAGATATCGAAAGTGGTACAAGGTGTTATAGATTAGGCAATAATTACGCATGCTTATGGAAAAACGTTACTTTTTTCAGGTCTGAGTATTTTACATATTATCTATTTAACAAGCCAAACGTAAATTTTGTAAAAGCTGGTTTTACAAATGCCGTGAAAGGGGGTCGCAACCACAAATGCAACCGTAACGCAATGCGCAGAGACGAAAAATTGTAGCTTGATGAACAGTATGTTGGGTCTGTATATTTACCAGATGAAAAAGAATGACCCAGATCAATCACAAAAATGAAATGGTAAACTGCGATAGGGTATTTTCTTTTTTTTGACTAAGGTCGTATAAAATTTTTCAGCGACAACAGCCTAAAAATGCGTCAACAGCAAAGAAAATAAAAAATTTAGGAATTAAATAGGACTCATTTTATGAATCTATATTTCACTAAAAACTCTCCTCATTAAACCACATTTTGAGCTTTTAAAACGAAAAATAAAAAGTTAGCTTTTACCTAAAGTACATCAGTTTAATCCTAAATTTATTTTCAAAAGTCCATACATTTGCCCTAAAGGTCTCTAAAATAATACTTCAATTTTAATATATAAAAGACTATATTTACATATTTAATAAAAATAAAATTTATATTATGTAAAATATTCAAACAAAATTCATAATTATAATATTTTCAATTATAAAATAATTTAATAAACTTTGTAGTACATAAAATATTTAAAATACATAATCAATAAATTAACAAAAAAAAAATAGACTATATATAATTTTAATTAAAAATTCAAATTATCAAAGTAGGTATATATATAATAAATATATTACTAATTAACTAAAATTTTCACTCTATTGATCGTTTTATTATAACATAAAATGTTTTTTTGTTTATAGAATGGAATTTTCAACTCTGAATATTACAAGAAAAAGTTTTTCGATATCGGTTGTAACATACAAGAGATTATTAATTTAATTTAGAAAATTCTAAAATTGATTTATTTAATAATAATTATAATATATAAATATGTATAGACCGATATTTCGTTATTATAACGTGTTATAAAGAGAAAATTTTCTCCTTGTTTACTTTAATCGCCTTGATTATCAGCTAAGTGGAAATAAGCCGCTAACAACAGGGTAAAAGCACGTATAAACTACACTAACTTTGTTTTTTATTTTTTTTTTTTGATAAAACAATGTGACAATAAAAAAGTAACAACTTGACTTAGTAAAATAAATATAGAACAAAGTGATATTAAACCAAATCATGTGTAAGTGAAAATAATTGAAAAAAAAAAAAATTTTTTTTGTTTGTTGTTTAAATAGGGATTTATTGTACATTCATTAATTGAAATTCATCCACGTAATATTATCATCAAAACTGTTGCTCGAGGCTTCTCTAAAATTATTGGCTTCATTTGAAAATTTCTGTATGTACATATAATATCTACCTATGAATTTAACAAATAATAAACAGTAATACTAATTTATGCACACGTAAAATATAAATAAAGAACAAGATATTATTTTGATGTTATTATACGTGACAATCTACACTATATCGTGTTTTAATATGTATAATCGATCAAAATTATTATTCGTCATGTGAGCTGTATTTAATTTTGGTTTTGTTAAATTTACTTTTGTTTGTTAAGGTAAAATTCAAGGTGTTTGGACCTTTTTTGGCTAGAAAAGTAATCAACGATCTGAATTTGTTTGTCAGTTTACCTAATTATGCATTTCAGTATTTTTAACACTAAGAAATGAAAATTTAGCAATTTAGACTACGAATATAATAATTACAATATGAAAAACCGAGGAAAACCCATCTTTTTCCTGGACAGATACACGTAAATTTTATTTTCCTTGCATGAGTTATTAGTCAAATATTTTATGAAAATAAATAATTTTTGCTGGTTGCTTGATCTCAGAAAATGAATATTGCTAATGCCAAGATTTTTTTATATCTAACTACTGATTCTTTTGTTCTTTTTGTGTTTTTTACAAATTTTTTGGGAGTGCCTGCTGGCGCTTCTTCTTCATTTTTTAAATGACTACTTTTTTCCCTTAAAATCTGTACTTATTCGGTACTATTCATGCTAATTAAAATTCTCCTACTACTTTCCCGTTACTATCTCGGTTGCAGTAAGTGACCGCAAACATTATATCACCTAATTGCTTAACATAAACGTAATCGCCACGATGCTTCTGAGCTAAACCACTTACTATGTAGTCTTTGGATAATACAATATTCTTAACCAATACTATATCTCCTACTTAAAAATCATATTATCTTCTTTTTTGATTATAATATTTAGCTTGTGTTTCAGTACTTTCTATCTGGTTATCACTTGCTGTTTGCCTCATTTTCTTCAATTTTTCTATATCCTTTAAGGGTAGTTTAAACTATTTTAAGAGTGAAATATTAAATATTTATGAATAAAGAGATGACATTCTTGATTAAAGACCCCAAAAAACCTATATGGGCATATCCTGGGTGCTAAAAGTACGAAAATAGCAAAAAGATCCCCTTTTCGGGAGCAGTTTCAGCCAAATTAGGGGTGATATTTTGATTATTTATAAAAAAGAAGTCGAAATTCTTAATCAGCGACCCAAAAAACCCGTATAGTGCAAATCTGAGCACTCAAAATGCGAATATGTAAAAAAACCTTTTTTTGGAGGTATTTTTTGCAAATTTAAAGGTGAAGCCCCAATTTGACTGGAATACCACCCCTATCCACCTTTTAAGGGTTGTAAATAGGGCCAAAATGAATGAGACCTCAATGTATACGAAGTTTACTTAAATTTACATAAAAAATATTATTTTCAAACATTTTTCAATAAAATTGGATACTTTTTTCATTGATTTTTCCAAACATTTCCTAATAATGCCTGATCTACCCCTTTCATCCCCGTTTTAAGGGTATATTTAAGGGTTGTAAGTGAAAACTAATGTCAGATTCTGAAAGAGCATGAAATTTTACTATAAGGATGAACTTTTTAGCCACTTATCTATAAGGAAATATACTTATTTTTGCTCACTTCCAAAACTCTCCGCCCCGGCGTTAATGAGTTAATACTGATACTCCAGTCAAAATAGGGGTTTGGTAGTATTATTACTGTCAACTACCAGATTTGGTATAGTATAGGTTTTTTGGTTCGTTAATCACGAATTCTGGGGTCATTTTGTAAAGAAATGTGTGGAACACCTTAAATTGGCAAAAACTACCCTCAAAATTGGGTAATTTTATACGTTCACACTTTGAGTGCCCAGACTTGGCTTATAGGGGTTTTTTAGGTCGCTTATCAAGAATTTTTGTGATTTATTTAAGTAAAATTTATATTTCACCCATAAATTAGCTAAAACTATCCCCAAAAATAGGTATTTTTGCTATTTTCGCATTTTAAGCGTCCAGTCTTAGCCCATATAGGCTTTGTGGGTTGCTGATCAAGTATTTTGGGGATGTTTTTATGAAAAATTAATATTTCACCCTCAAATATGCAAAAACTACCCCTGAATTGGCTATTTTTGCAATTTTCGCAATTTAAGCTAATTTAAGGAAGAAATATTAATTTTACCTAAAAAAAATTACAAAATTCTTGGTCAGTGCACGTAAATAAAATACAACACTCTCTCGTATTTTGTCTGTTGTGTAATGTGATTTCCATTGCATCCGATTCTATTTTAAATTGTTCTTTGAAATCAGGCCTCCCAAGTATAAGAGCAACTAATAATTAACATGGAACATGTTTATCAGATGGAGTATTTGAAAAAGGGAGTGAAATAGACTTATTGTTAAAATATTTTCGATTTAGGGACTTAGAATAATTTGAAGTGGGAGTCAGGACCTGATCATGTGAACATGTTCCATGATTGTGGTTGTGTGAACACACAAACCAGTTATAAGTTTTTTTTTTCTAATTTTGAGAAATTACTAACCCATATTAAACTTTAATATCCCATTAGTATGAATTGCTTTTAAGTTTCTTTTTTCACGCTATAATTTTAGTAAAATACTAAAATCAACTTTCAAAATTTTTGTTAATTATTTAATTTTTTTAAAGGACAATACATAATAAGCTATTTTTTTTAGACAGAAAAAAGGACGAAAATTTAAATGGATAAAAAAAAAGTATACAAAGAAAATAAAATAAACTAATTAAGATGAGATCTTTATGCAATAAAAAAAATTTTTTAACTCAAACTCTTAAACAATGAGCACGTGGTTTTTACCCTCAATTTAATCCAGTTTTTTTTTATTTTACATAAATATATATAGTCTTATTCAATCCTCTCTCTTCATTCATTCAGTCATTATTATTATTATTTTAAAAGCGAAAAAGATTAAAAAATCCTGGCAATATTTATTTTCTTAATAAAGATACGTTTATTTGTAGTAGTAAAAGTTATAAATAGGAAAGGAAAGAAAAAGTAACAGGGCGTATTATATATGTATATATATAACCTTGCCTAAGTATAATTCTTTTCTCTGAGTATGCCCTAGTTTTTCGTCAACTGCTTCCGCTCTATAACAACTCTGGTATTTTTTTTGAATATAAATTTATATAACACAGGACCTTTCGCTTTGTGAAACTGACTGAATTTTATTAAAGACAATTTAGCAAATGTTCAAAACCTTGGTATATATAATTCTGTATAATTCTTTAAAAAATGATAAAAAAGTATATAGAGAAAGGGACGTGTCTATTGTTTCCTTCCGAGGATAAAAATGTAAACATAAGAATAATCGCTTATAATGTAGATTCTATAATCTGATTATATTCTATAACAATAAAAATCAAATTATCTTTTTTAATATAAAATAAAATATATAAGTACTTGTAATATAACCTTGCAAATTTTTTACTTTTTTTTTCTTTGTTTGTGTATACTTGTCTTTTTTTGATTTTTGATCTAGATTTTATGGAGGAAAAAAAGTTTCTCATTGTTGTTTTATTACACAATTGGTTGTCATTGTTAATGAAAATATTACAGGTCCAGTGAAGGGGGGTAGTTATCAATATTTTAGCAAAGAACTTTATAAGGATCAATCGAAAAGCATAAGCGACTATTGCACCTACAATCAAAGTCAAAATAGAATAAGTCAAATTATAGTTTAATTTGGGTGAGAAATATTTAAACTTTCAATGTTAAAAGTTTTAAAAAAATTGTTTCTCACATTTTTAGCACATTGAGACATTTTTCTCAACAAAATTTATGTCATGTGGGAATGTTTCAAATATTCTTTTATAACTTTTCTATAATTATGTGTCTTAAAAATCACTCGTATTCTCAGTTAAAGTCCTTCTTGCCTTTTTAGCTTAAACGGCATTGACGTTTAAAATTTCAACATCATTTTTAAGTGTATTTTTAAATATTTTATTCAAGATGAGATTTCAAGCAAAACAATTGAACCGTTTAGTCTTTTTTATTAAAACCAATAAAAATGAACGTTTATCAAATAAAAAATGGTAAAGTTACACGTATATGATGAAAAATTTCTGTAGGTTCACATAGAAGGGAAAAGTACAATTACAAGTTTTTTTCGCAGTGTAGTTTTTCATGCACTAAAAATTCTCAAAACTAAAAAAAAAGTATAATCTTAAAAATTACATAACTTCTGTATCCAATAAAATCATTCTTATAAAACACGAATCTGTATATAAAATACATAAAATTTAATTTCAATCTAAAATTCGTGAGGAATTAAAAAAAAAAAAAAAAATCTAATTTGAAGCATTTATAAATTTTTTTTTGTTATCTAAAAATAAAAATAGTCAGCACGCAAAGTTAAGAAACACATAAATGCATGATATTAAAAATACATGAATGTAATAACATACACATTTACATATACAAAGTAATAATTACAATTTAAACACATCGATTGCTTCAAAAAACATTGTAGTATATAAAATTGTAACTTATTTAATACCGAAAATTCCAGTAAATACAAAAAAATATCGTTTATTAAAATCTTGCAAGCTTTTTTACTACCGTGACTGATTGTTACATAATATCAGCTATTAAATAAAAGACATTTTCAGAAAAGCAATATGTGCGAGAGACACGCGATTATCAGTATAAAAAACAGTGTTTAATATTTTCTCGAGCTAAAAAATTCATTCACATCGAATTAATTTAACGAAGAGTATATTTTTTAAAAATAAGTTTATTTTAATTGTTAAAAATACTTTTATCAACTCAAGCTTACAAAAATATATTTCTTAGATGCTTTTCTTATAAAAATATTTAACAAGGCAGAAAAAATATATAGTGAGAAAAAAATATTAATGCTTCTGAATTTCATATTTTTTAAAAAAGTTATACATATTTAAAACTTTTAATTGGTAGAAAAAGTCTTAGTAAACATCATAACAAACAAGTTAATAATTTTTTTCATAAGAAACAGACTTTTTTTGTACGCATCAAAAATATGTACAGTCAGATAAATAATAATTGACAAGAAAATTGAACTTAAATTCGTTGTTAGCTTGTTAAGAAATAATTTAAACTGCAGTAGAGAAAAAAAGTCAATTATTAAATATTTTTTGTTAAATTAAATTTTTTTTATAAATAATAATATTCCCTGTAGGTAAAGCATTTATAGATCACTTATAAATGTCAACTTTTCAAAGGTATTATAAGTAACTCCCCTAGAGAGTTTTATAAAGTTTTATTTTTTCCTTTTTTAACTGTTTAAATGATTTCTATTATCTAGAACCTAGAGTTCTTAGACAGAATATGTAAAGTGCTGCAATCAAGTTTAAATTATTAAGAGAAAGCGAATTTTATTTTTTATGCAAAAATTTTAATTTTAATGGCTTAAATTTTGAATAATATTAAAATATAAATCGTGATCTAGAGTGATATCTTACTGTTTGTTTTTTAATTGGGATCAATAAAAATTTCAAGTATTGACATAATCTAAAGTTAAATTTAAATCTTTGATGGATCACGACATCACTTAAATGATAAATCAGATTTAATTTAATATTCAACGGAAGCAATATTCTAATTCTCATTTGTCAAATTTTCAGTGCTTGTAATTTTAAATTTTAGATTTAATCTTAGTTAATGTTACATCATTTTAAATGTTTTTAGGTTAGTAGAAAAACAGTAATCTTGTAATTATGTAACGCAGATATGACATAAAAAGTCATTGACAGTTGAAGTCACGCTTCTGAAAAACAGTCTTTATACACTAAGTAACTTGTTTTTAAAAAATAATTCAGGTAATACGGTAGTAATATTTTCTTCGCGTACTTAAATAATGCATAATACTAAAGTTGGCTGAAAAAAGTTTATAATTAATTTATAATTAATTTTTTTTGGTACTATTCAGAAAATTAAATAACTCTAAGGCTAAACCTCTATGAGTAACAATACCAGACTAAAATGCCACGCCGTTTGCAGAGTACAATTTTCATTGCATTGTGGCATGGCCATGTTGTTACGGAGGATTGTAGGAATAGCCTGAATACTTTGTTGGGAAACCGAAACAGGCATGTAAATCTCATGAAATTTTTTTGCTTTCCTGGTGTTGTACGCCTCAGTAGGCAAAAAATATTGTGTAAGCTCCATGGAAGAAAAACTTTGTAGGCTAGCGTGCACACATAAAACTTGTGTCCGGCTTCACCAAGCTCTTGTGCTAGTGATCACTCTAGTTTCAAAACTTTTGCGCTCTTGAGACTTATTCGCCGAGATACTTAATATACTACTATTAAGTATCAAGGGCGTAAAAGTTTTGGCACTAGCGTGAGCACTAGCACGAGTGCTCGGCGAAGCCGGGCACGAGTGATATGTGTTCACGCAAGTATCTAAACTATTTCGCCCAGTGCTTACAATATTTTTTGCCTACCTAGGCGTAGAAGGAGTGCAGAAAATTCTTTGCAAAGTTTTACGCACGAGTTTTATGCCCGGGAGGGAAAAAAACCTTAATTCTGCAAAAATCTTTAAAATTTTTCTATTTGTTAAATGGAAGCAAAATACTCGAAAATTAAAGCAAATTGCATGAAATTTTAAGCGCAGCAACTTAGCTGTATTTTCATTTTCTTAACAATTAAAAATTTCATTATTGCTAAATAAAACCCTTGAACAAAAAAAGGACAATGCGAAAAAGTAAAAATAAAAGTTAAGCATTGAAAAGTCGTGCAGAGTTTTTATCAATTTAAACTGACATAACTGCTAACACACCAACTTATCACAAGGAAGTTTTCCTTAGGATACAATGCAACAAATTTTCATTTTCTAAACATAAGAATAAAAATGTAACTCAAAATAAAATTGAAATCTATTTATTTGATAAAAAAAAAATTAGTCTATTTGCACTCACGATTCAAAAGAAACACGTATTTTTATTTACACGTATGACGTAACGCTCATAATACATTTTTCAGAACCTACAACGGCATAGAAAAATTGATTATTCCCATAACGATCATTTTATAACGTAATAACATGTTTAATAATAAATGAATCAATTTTCTCCTTGTCTTTTTTTAAATATTAACATTATAATTTTATATTACAGACACAGTATTTAATAATTCTAACCTTAATTTTTTAATATCAGTAATTAGAAATAATCGTAATAACATGAGTTAAAAAAAATTGAACACGATTACTATAAATCGATGTCGATATTTTATTTAAAACATCTTATTTACATTGGTACACATAAATAAAAAACAAAATAAATATTATGTTTCAAAATAGAAAATAATTGATGTGTATGTAACAAGGTCGTTTTTGATACCTTTTAAATTTTCGTTCACGAAATATATAATTTTCTAGAGATTTATAAAAGATTATCGAAAAGGACCTTTTTCCCACGATAGATAAATTGTCGAAGTTTATTTTTATTTTATCACTTTTTTTTTTTGTTTCTTAAATTTATAATAGATTGACAGACTGTGAAACTGGTGTAAGATTTATCATTTTAAGATTGAATTTGATTTTATTATAGATAACATAAATTTTATTTCTGGATATATAGAGTTTTTCATGCTTTAAGTGTTTGTGGATTTTCTGCTATGTAGTATTATTTGTTTTTAACTTAGTTATTACTTAAAGTACAAAACAAAAAAAATTTTTTTAAGTACTCTAGTGACTTAAAAATGTTGAAATTTTTAATGGGTGTAGTTTCGAGCGAGATTGAAAATTTGCACGAAGTTTAAGATTTTTTTGGATTTTTAGAGTTATATCGGTTATTAATAAGTTATTCAGGCTACAAAAAAAAAATAATTTTTTTAAGTGAAATTATGTGGTTTGAGTCACTTTATAAAAATCAAAAGCGTATTATCCAAAAAATTAAATACCCTGCTTGAAATTTCAAACAAAACACCTAAGCCATTTAAGCTTTAGTCTGACATGCTCCATATAAATTGCTCTAAATATGTTAAAATATAGTTCTTCGTTTTACAAAAATAAAAATAAAGAAAAATTTATTTACTAAAAATAGAAGTTTTATATTTTGACATAGATTTTTACATTAACTTACAGACAGTCAAAAATAAAGTTGTAAATATATATATTGACGAAATAATATAAATAAATGTTCAAGAGTTAAAAATTTATTTTATTTATAAATATTATGAAATAAAATATTTAAAAATAATTCGATTTTAAAAATGTAAAAAACGAAATTGAACGTAATATAAATAAATTAAGTTAAAATTTTTTGAAATTTTTATTTCTTTTTTAAAAAAGTTATTTTAAATTTACAAATTTAAGGCCAGAATCTTTTAGTGTGTCAGGTTTTAATTTGTGTCCTAGTTTTTGGTACCCCACAGAATTTTGGCAAAACTCTTCTGAGAAAGTGAATGAAATCATTATTACCATCCATTGTTACAATTCATCTAAACCCTCAGAACTTTTATATACCTGTACATCCATCTGTTTTAATTGCCATAATGATGGAGCAGGTGCGAACGAAAAATACTTTATTCATCTCCGAATTTTTATAGAAAAAATTTTTCTCACAAGTGAAACGATTCCTACAAGCTTTATAAGGATGCAACCTTAAACAGCCTTCAAATGTTTAAAGCAAGTCATTTGGCTCCCAGATTCGGTTTTTTAGAATTATTCCAACCTAATAAACCTAATTTTTTGGTAAAATATAAATAAATTTTTGTAAATTGTTTTCACTGATTTCAGGTTTCTCCTTTTGATTACTTGACTAATCAGACCAGTATTAAATTTAAGGAAAAGAAAAAATCTAATCTTAGACCATTAAATTAACAAACTTTTCTGCTGAAACAGTCTCAATTTTTTAATTTTCCTGGTAAAATTGAATTCGATCAGCCCATATATAAAAATATGAATAATTTTCTATCGTTTTATACTTTATAATAATTTGATATGATGTTCTACACATATTTTTATTTTCAATTTTTTTACATTTAACTGTTTTTATATTGTTGCACATACATGTACATCAAAGGATGCTATATTTCTGTTTATAAACGTAAATTCATATATTTTTTGGATATAATAATATAGAAATAAAAATAAAAACATTTGAATGAGCATAATATCGTTACTCGTATAAATATAAAATACAAAGGATTTTACTTTTTGTTTATAATATATTTTTTGATTTATATATGGATATATATATAAATAAAATAAAACGTATCAGATTATATTTTTTGACAATTGAATTTTTAACTTTTTATGTTATAAAAAAATATGTTTACATATTTTTCTTTGTTAAAAATTAAAAAAAATTGTTATTCAATAAAATAAAAACAAAAATAAAAATAAACAAATAATGAAAATTTGATAGAATTTTTTTTAGAACTTTTTGGTAATCAATAGCAGTTTTTCTGCTGATATCCAATTTGACATTAACAATTTAAAATTTTGCCTCTGGATGGCTAAATTTGTTATTTTTGTAAAACTGTGCCAAGTTTAGAGTTCCGCGATATTTCGATATAATATCGATATCGTATCGATATCGTCTCGATTTTCAAGACAATACCAAGACAATACTGATGTCCTATTTTCGATACGATGTCGATACTAAAGAGGTCGATATATTGGTAGTATTGGTAGTATTGGTTTAAGGGGCCACAGAACCAAAAAAATTTTAAAATCAGTTTTTTTGATTTTTAACAAAATTTATTGGTTAAATTTAAAAAAGAAGAGTCTCATGCCCTCCGCAATAAAAAAACATATCAAACCAGCCTAAAAAAAATTTTTAATTTTATCATCTCTTCGAGAATTTTTGGAAATTCGGAAAATTAGAATTTTTTTCGAAGGGATGGTAATATTTAAAATTTTTTTTAGACTGATTTGATGTGTTTTTTTATTGCGGAGGGCATGAGACTCTTTTTTTTTAAATTTATGCAATAAATTTTGTTAAAAATCAAAATAACTGATTTTAAAATTTTTTTGGTCCTGTGTCCCCTTAAAAAAAATAATTTTTTTCATTTATACATTTTTTTCTACTTTTTTATCACGACATAAATTACAAATTCCAATTTTTTCACCAGTTTCATGTTTCGAATACAAAAAATACGTTTAGTGAATATGTTTATTAACTCCTGTATTAATTTCAGCCATTGAGCACAAAAAATTTTGGTAAACGAAAAAATAAATAATTTGAAGTTACAAAAAATTTTAATAAAAAAAAACCAACACATTGATGTTACAATAAATTTATATAAAAGAAAAATAAATACATTGAGGTTACGGATTTATTGATAAAAAATAATAGAAAAAAAGAATATCAGCATTTAAAAATTTTAAATTTCAAAATTCGATATTTCGATATTTACCAATACCGATACAATATTAAGCTCTGCATGCAATACCAAGACCAATATGGCCCAGACCGATATTTTCAATACCAATATCGATATTACTCAAAATATCGTATTGTCTTGGTATTGCGGAACTCTAGCCAAGTTGCATAATTTAAAAAGTCTCCAGTTTTTTAACCTTTTACAAAAAATTTTCCGCGTATCAGAAACCTTTTACAAAGAATTTTCCGCTAACCAGAAACCTTTTATGAAGAATTTTCCGCAAATCAGAATCCTTTTACAAAAAATTTTCCACTTATCAGAAACCTTTTATAAAGAATTTTCCGATTATCAGAAAGTTTTTACAAAGAATTTTCCGCGTATCAGAAACCTTTTACAAAGAATGATCTGCTTATCAGAAACCTTTTATGAAGAATTTTACGCATATCAGAAACCTTTTATGAAATATTTTCGGCAAATCAGAATCCTTTTACAAAGAATATTCCGATTATCAGAAAGTTTTTACAAAGAATTTTCTGCGTATCAGAAATTTTTTACAAAGAATTTTCCACTTTTCAGAAATCTTTTATAAAGAATTTCCTGATTATCAAAAAACCTTTACTAAGAATTTTTCGCTAATTAGAAACCTTTCATGAAGAATTTTCCGCGTATCAGAAACCTTTTACAAAGAATTTCCCGCTAATCAGAAACCTTTTATAAAGAATTTTCCGATTATCAGAAAGTTTTTACAAAGAATTTTCCGCGTATCAGAAACCTTTTACAAAGAATGATCTGCTTATCAGAAACCTTTTATGAAGAATTTTACGCATATCAGAAACCTTTTATGAAATATTTTCGGCAAATCAGAATCCTTTTACAAAGAATATTCCGATTATCAGAAAGTTTTTACAAAGAATTTTCTGCGTATCAGAAATTTTTTACAAAGAATTTTCCACTTTTCAGAAATCTTTTATAAAGAATTTCCTGATTATCAGAATGTTTTTACAAAGAATTTTTTACTTTTCAGAAATCTTTTATAAAGAATTTCTTAATTATCAAAAAACCTTTACTAAGAATTTTTCGCTAATCAGAAACCTTTTATGAAGAATTTTCCGCGTATCAGAAACCTTTTATGAAGTATTCTTCGCGTATCAGAAATTTTTTACAAAGAATTTTCCACTTTTCAGAAATCTTTTATAAAGAATTTCCTGATTATCAGAAAACCTTTTTTTACCTAAGAATTTTTCGCTAATCAGAAACCTTTTATGAAGAATTTTCCGCGTTTCAGAAACCTTTTACAAAGAATTTTCCGCTAATCAGATACCGTTTATGAAGAATTTTCCGCATATCAGAAACCTTTTATAAAGAATTTTCCACTTCTTAGAAACCTTTTATAAAGAATTTTCCGCTGATTAGAAACTTTAAAAAAAAATGAATTTACTGCACTGAAAGCAATTTTTATAATAAATTTATCGTGATAAGGTTTAATAAGCTTGGTCAAACCATTTTAACCATCCTGGAAGGTATTTAAGTCGAAAGCACATCGTAAAATCCTATTACTAATTTTGAGCTTTATAAAGGACGCGAAGTTGGGGATCATTAGATTTGCACAAATTGACCCGTAGGGATCAAATATCAAATTTTAGTTATTCATAGACGAAATTTTTCAAAATTTATGGCAAATTCGGTTGTAAAGGAAATTTAACAAACTAGGCTAAGATAATACTTTTGATACTCCTTTGTGATTAGTTTCATTAATAGATTATTAAGTAGATTACAAAATAACTGCAAAAATTAGTATAGTAGATTTTCACAGTTTGTGCAGCTTGATCAAACCTCTTGTGTGGTATGACTCGTAATAAAAATTTTACTAAATATTAAATTAACCAGAAAACGAAAATTCAACTTTTACCATAAATAAAAAATTTTTTTTGCAAATAATATGAAATTTTATTCCATTTAAAAAAAAGTTTATAATATCATACCAAGAACATACAATACTTGAGAAAAAAAATTTGATATTATACAAATTACGTAAATTCCAATAAAAATACACAAAAGAAAGCGTGAAAATGACTTTTCAATTGATATATAAATATTAAAATTGTACTTTACAAGCTTCAATAATAAAAAAAAAATTGCATATCACGTAATTCTAGTATAACTCTATTTACTTATTTCAATAACCGATTGAATTCGATAATATTTTTTTAACTTATAAATATCGTGACGTAATTGAATCAGCTAAAGAGACTTTTTATTTATTATAATGCATTATTTAATAAAATTACTTAACAATAAAATTTTTTCACTTTGGAGATTCACTTTCATTCTTTCTATTTCTTGGAATAAAAAAAGAAGATGGATAAGTCTGTAACAGTTTTCATATTTTTCAGTATATTATGAAAAAAGTAAGAACAAGTTTCTTTCCCGAGAGAGATATTACGAGTAAGGTATTCTTGATAGTCCCAATGAAAAGAAGATCCTTTCCAACAAGTTTGATCGTATTATTGATCTTTTAAACTTTTCTTCTCTCTTCGCAGTAAGAATAAGAGAAAACTTATTAGAACTCTTTGGGCTGCTAAGGGTTATATAGCTTTTGAGAAACCAAGTTTTAACCACAGTCCTTAACCACTTTAATACTCTTTTTATTATACGACTATATTTTCAATTCGACGGCTGTATCTATATTTTACTTATATTTTACCTTTCTGCTAAAACCACAATAACTTTCTTTGGGATATTTAAGTATTTAATTTGAGGTTGAATCAAGAAAATTGAGTATTTTTGTTTCGTTACCTTTTGGTGTTCAATTAATTATTATTACTTGCGGAGAACAAAAACAGGTAAGTTCAGAATAATGTTTTTGGGAGGCTAAAAAAAGCAATTTTCTGAATTTTTGTTAAAATACAGAAAATTAAAGGAGATTTATAACTGCTTTCTCAAATTTTACCAAAATTACATGAAATAGCTTTAAGCAGTATTTAGTAAAACTGGACTTTCTATATTTACAATAAGTAGCTTTAGTTTCCCTTCAAGATTAAGCTGCAAGTATAAAATAGAATTATTTTCAATAAAAATCAAACCCTTGGTTTAATGAGAGGATTGAATAGCTCAAACTTCCACTTGTAAATAAAACTATGAAATAAATCAAACAATTGCTATTCAAACATAAAAAATAAATCAAATTTAAATTAAAAACAAATAAATTTATTTTTACAAATATTTAGAAAAATCCTTTTGTTATTTTTAAAGCTTTATCAATTCGGTCATTAATCGATCCATTGGCTAGTAAAATAAAGATTTAAGGTTTTTTTAATTGATTACAAATAATAGTTTAATTGGTTCATCCTCTTCATCTCTCTCTAAAAATATATTTTGCTAAATCGTATGTATTCGTTTCTCCATAATAAAGCTTTTTTTGTTGTTTTTATCGTATCACCTCGTTCCCTTTGCATTAAGTGACTGAGTGAGGGTGACGCTTGAATAAACTCTTAATTGGTTAATGCAGCTTTAATTTGTTTTTTTTTAAACATTTTTAAAAGTAGTATTTAATAGGTAAAAAAAATTTTTTTTTTCATTTATGGTCAGCAAAAAGATTTTTTATTTTGCTTAATTTGCAGTAAATACGCTTTTAGTTTTATAAATAAGTTAATTATATGCTTTTTTAGGAAAATAATTATAAAAACTAAATTTATCAGTACTTAAAAAAAAAGATAAATATTTTCTAGGACACATCTAATAGTTTTAAGCCCTAAAAGCTCTCAGTTACAAGTACAAAGACACATAAATACAGTATCGTAAGTTGAAAACAAGATCAAAGCTTTGGAACGTTAATGCAACATGCGTTTCTCTTTTGCAGCCCCATTCACGTTTAATTCAATCCTATAATATATAGAATACATTAGTTAGAGAAAGATAGCTATATAAAAGATGCATTAAGGACACGTCGTAAGTTGGCAACCATGTTTTGTAACAACGTGTCGAAAAGTAACATAAATGGCACCCAACGTGGGGCTTTTAATGGAAAAGTTCAGTAACCCGAGAAATTAGATCATTTCTCATTATATACATAATTGTGCTTGTGTGTGTGTGTGTGTGTACTCTATTTATTAGTGTATGTGTAATATATATTTAATTTATTTTATTTTAAAATATAATCCTTAAAGGATTATTTTATGAAAATTCACTGGATTATCATTTATTAATAAATATCAAATTTTCATCATTTTCTAACGCTTAATTTTCAATTTCTGTTAAATCAAAAAAATAAAAAATCTTGATAATGAGTGGAATCAAACGAGAAATTATAATATTTAAAATGAAAAAAAATGAAAATTTGATCTTCTGAATTGTATATTTCCATTTATTAAATTTCAAATAATTATTATTTAATAATCATGTACATGCACGTACAAGTGTTAGAAAATTGTTGATTATATAATAATAATAATAATAATAATGGTAATATAGGCTCTTATTTTAATCCCTCGCGAGTAGATTTAAATTAAATCCTATTCGATTATACACGGTTGAATTAAATAATTTCGATGTATATGCGAAATGTTTTGTTAAATAACATAAATTCGTGTGTTATGGTTGTGTGGAGAGAAAATTTTTGTTGTTATTGATTTTAAAAAGCAAAAATTAAATTTTAAAAAATTATAAAATTGGAAGAATGCCAGATTTAAGTTACCGAGAGAAAAACGTCAGTTACATTAACTTTAGAAAATTATAAATTAAATATTTTTTTTTTTTGAGAAAAATGTCTGTTTTGGAGAAAAAAATTTGTCCGTCTAGAATAGTATCTTTCTTTTCTCATGACAGGAATTATACTCTTACTCATATAAAATAGAAGAAAACGATTGTCTAGAAAGTTAGGAAACGCATATATGACAGAGAAATGTTTCTCTCTAGCGCAACTATAGAATTACTCTCCGGATCTCATGTTCCTCATTCTCATTTTCTCTATTCTACTCTCAAAACACATCATCTCGTTTTACACCATGCAATACTACGAGATTCAAGTTTTATACATGCAATGACAAAAAGAACATTTTTTTTACTCTTAGATTCTTGTTCTTGTCGGTCTGATTTCGTTAAAGTATATATTATTTATTTATATATATGTATGTATAAGTTTTTAAAGGAAATGGTTTAGAATTCAAAGTACAATAATGTGCATAGGAAAAGTTTTTCCTAAAAGAATAGTAGAAGACTACACATAATATCTCTTGATGATAAGCAATTTGTTTCTTGTTCTTTAATAATATTGCTTTATCTCTCTCTGCTTTTTATAGTCTCATATTATTTTATTTATACATAAAGCACAGATTTTTATGTGTATGTATATAAAAGAAATTAGACTGAATCTTCTGAATCTTATGAAACGAAATTTCGCTAGGTTTTTTTTACTTCAAATTTTGAATAAAATCCAGTTAAATCTAATAAAATTTATATGTAGTTATTTAATTTTTTTTTTTTTTTTTTTTTGGGGGGGGGGGCGTTTAATGACATTTCATGGAAGCAGGCTGAGCTTATACCAAGAAGTTAATAATCTAAAATATCTGGTTTAATAGTTGGTTTTTTAAATGCAAATTTACTAAAACTTATAACCGGTTTGTGTAAACACAACCTAAATGCTGGATCATGTTTACTACAGCTGAGAGCTAGGTATAAAGATATAATTTGCTATTTTTATAATTTGTAATTATCGTCTTTACTAGATACTAAAATTCTAAACCCAGATTATTCTGATTCCCTATAAACCCACATTATTCTAGGTCCCTAAACCTGAATTATTTTAAGTCCCTAAATCAAAATTATTTCAAGTTCCATTTGGCCTCCCTCCCTTAAATCGGACATTTTTGAGCCTCCATTGGATTTTGGATTCCCAGAGTACCCTACCCTAAAATCATGTTCCATTTAAAAAAAATTATGTTTGGGAACTCCGCAAATGTTAAATTAATAACAGTTCTTATCATTTGTTTGATACTGATGAAATTTATAGACTTGCTCCTAAAGCAAACGACAACATCATGAATGAACCTAGACATATTAAAGAGGGTGGCATTTCATATTTATCGTAAAGTTTGTTGTTCATCAAAAACAAAACAGGCCCCTACAAACTAGAATATTTTTTCTGTAGAACTCAAACCCTAATTGACCTTGCTTCTCCCTGTTGTTTCTATTAGGTCTGATACGCTGCTCGTTTATCTATTATATTTAAATTTAATTTTATACTTGCTAAAATTAAGGTGACTTGCAGAATAATTATTTATGGTAAATATGTTAAATAAGAATAATAAAAAAAAAAATAATAATAATAATAATAAAAAACTGTTCAAATTTAGTCATAAAATCATAATATAGGTTAGGGAAAGCTAATGTACCTAATATACATGACTCTAACTTGTTTTGACCAATTAAGTGATTCGCCGCTTGAATTAGTTAACATAGGGTTATCACATGGTATTACATGTGGTAGCTTTATGCTAACTAAAAATATGGTGTCTATCCAAGAATGTACAATAATTCTTGGATAGACACCATATTTATTAAAAATTTTGGTTATAAACATTCTCTTTTATTTGCTTAAAAACCCCATTTTTATCCTTAATAAAAAGGCTTTTCCGTATTTTAAAAAATTTCAATAAATTCGCTCTAAATCTTTTTTTTGAAACTCATGCAAATAGTTGAAATACACATATCAACTTTCTAGATAAACAAAGTGAAAATTTAACAGGTAATATCTCAATGCACACAGGAAAATTTTTGTATTTGGTCATAACCTAACAAAATTTTGGATATTTTAATTTGAAAATTTGTGTATTTAACAATAAATAGAAAGATACATTTAATTTATTAAAGTTCCATAACTAATGTATAAATTATCTTTTTCTCCTACAAGATGATATTTACTTAAATCTATAAAATTAAAATAAACCTCTCATAATAATAATCAAGTTAATTTCACATGTATCTCCATACAAATTACAAACCATGTACAAATATTGTCCTTTCCTTCGCGAATCTAAATTATCTTTCCATGTGTAAATACACAGTACATATATATAAAATTCACTATCTTTTTCTTTCTCGTTATATTTATATAATTAAAGGGACAACGTTATATAGACTAATTTTTAATTTTCGCTATTCTGCTGCTAGAAATGAAAAAATACATTAATTGCTCATTTTTTTTAATATTACTCTGTATATTTATAAAATGAGAAAAAATACACAAGAAGTTGGATAGCGTAAGGGTTATATACATTTCTTTTTTATAATAATAATAATAATAATAATAAAGGGTAAAAACGACCTAGTAGTACATGAATATAACAGTCGAAAGGAGTTAAGTAAACAAAAGAGTTAGAAGCAAACAATCGTACTCATTTCCGAGAGGAAGTACCGTATGTTTATATATACGAATCAGTGGTCAGTAGTAATTTATGATTATAAAGCTATATATGTATTTAGCTGGAAAAAGAGGGAGAAAGATACAAAGAATTCTTGAGAGTCATATTTTTATGGACTATCAGCGGTTTTCTTCTCTATTGAAGAATAGGGAAGGCTTTTTATGCACTAATACAAATCAAAACATTCTTTCTAATAAGCCATTCAAAAACATATTCTAATTTAAAAGATGAAGAAGACAGTAAGATTAATTAATTTAAGACCAATCAATTCTTAAAAACCTTAAATTTAAACAAGATGAGAAAATCAGCAACGAATTTCTTAGAAAAAACAGTAAACTTTAAATACACTGAAAAAAAATTACTGGCCACGCGCCTAGATTGCTAGTACAGGCGTAGTGCCTGTTTAGCGAGACCGGCGAGGGCCTCGAACGAACTGGCGTTTCACGCGTTTGGAGAGGGGGCCCCAGCATTTTCTCTTTGTATTTTTTATATGCCACGTGATCTAAACGTGTGAAACGCAAGTTTGTTCGAGGCCCGGAGCCCGTTCTCGTTGAACACGCTCTGCGCCTATAAAATTCTAGGCGCGTGGCCAGTAATTTTTTTTCAGTGTAAAGAAAGCAGAACACTGAAAACATTAGCAGAATGTTACTACCAAATGAACCAATTTGTGAAACTATAAGGAGTAGTTGAAAAATGGTTGTAGAATTTGAAAAGATAGTGAATCTCAATCAACAAACAAGAAAGACACTGGAAAAAGTAGAAAAAAAATGTAATTAGCAAATGCATTTTCCTCCAAAAATGAGCAGTTTAAAAATGCTGCAAAAAATATCAATATTGACAATGATTTAGAGCCATTTTTCAATTATTAAATAAAGTGATTTTAAGAATCTATTATTTTTTATTTGGAGCTCGATGCCGAAAGTGCTGCGAGGCGCCACTGTATCTCATGCATATAAATAACATTTTACCAACGTTTTATGCGCCTCCAAATCAGAATTATTTCCAATACCAACATCCGAGAGAATAAAAATAAAATATGAGGTGCAAAACCGTCTACAAATTGGGGGCCTCCGACATAACTTAAAATTGAAGAAATTAAACATACATTACTTTAGGTCTATTCAAAAAATCATAATATGACTATTATGAGTTTAGCGTAAAGTTTACACGGTGGTTCTTAATGGGTATACGCTAGCAGAACAGGTACAGTGTAATTTAATTATTAGTTTTTTATAGAAAAAGGGTATCTTTCTTATTTGATCACTTTATTTTAACAATGTGTAGGTTTTTTTTAAATCAAAATTACAAGAAATACTAAAGAAGATGTTTACGGCGGTTTGAACGATTTGCAACTTGTAAATCAGCTTCTTGAGAGCTTACATTATCATTTTTTTAAATAAATAACCTTGTTGATGGAAAAAATATTTTATTTAAATACTACTTGTAAGAAAATAATTTGTTCAATTATAAATAAAATTTTTAAATCGGTACTTTTTGAGCTTTTCTCAAAAAGCGCCCGACGCATTATTTCAAAACTGAAATTTTTTATATAAGGTAAGTGTGCTTGACATGAATCAATTGAAATTTTGACGTCAGAACGCATTTCGAGTCGGTACCTATTAAGAAACATGTTGTTTACTTTAGAATCAAGAAACATTAAAAAAGTCATTAGAAAAAAATAATGTTACTGAAAGATTTCAATTTTCTTTTTTGTAATTGAATTAATAAATTTCTCCAAAAAATTTAGAATAACTTAGTATGGATTGCATAACAGGTTATGGGCACGTTTAATTTTGTTCATTTCTTGATATTGGATTGAAGCTTTGTGTCAATACTAATCAGGTTTAAATACAAATTCATCTTATCGCCGTCAATTCACATTTTAATTTCCGTCGCCACTGTAGTTATTTATTTATAGTTTTAGTATATTTAATAAACATTATTTCATGATTCTAAAACAATGTGTAATGAGACAGTAACAGATCATTTATTTACACCATCCTGCTGATTTTTGCTGTTTTTGCGTTCTAGGTATTTAAGCAAAGAGCAATACATAGAATTACTGTTCAAGAAACTAAGCTTTTTTTAGAAAAAAGTGTATGAGAAATAACAGCCTGTGCTCAAAAAAGGTAGTTTACTTAAAATTTTAAGATCTAATTATGTAAACTAAATGCACTTAAAAAATAATAACCCCAAAATAAAATTAATTAAAAATTTTTTAAAAATCTAAATAAATTTAATGACGACATTAAAAATTTTACAAGGCAATAAGTCTGTATAGTTTCACCTGAACATTAGCTCATATAAAATTTTCCCCTTATTTTTGATAATAATATAATGCATATATATATATTATAGGGTTATTAAATTTTGGGAAAGTCTGTATTTTGGTGTTTATATAAACGTATTAAAATACATACATATAAAAAGAGAGTTATCTCTCGAATAAGAAGATAAAAGGAGGGTGGTATAAAATATTATAAATGTGTGTTTGTGTGTGTGCGTGTAGTACCATCCTTTTATATTTAGGGATATTATGTTGTAAATATGTTTGGAATGTCAAACGCTTTATTATAGACAAGAGTTTATTGTACAGAGTGATGGACGAAAAGTTAAATAAGGGATCCGTAAAGCTTACACGTTTTTAGCTATCGTACAGAAAATCATTTCATTTTTTACGGTTATATTGATTTTAAATATAATTTTTTAATTAATTCAAAAATATAATTATGGTTAATTTAATAATCATGCAATATTTATGTATTTTTATACTGTAAAATCAAAAATTCAAAAAAAAAATAATAATAAAAAGGAAAATTCATTAAAGAAATTTTGCAAGTATAATAAGAATTTATATTAAGGTACTTTTATTTAAGTACTTTAATATAAAATGCAAGTATTATAAGTTTTATTATTATTTTTTTTTGCATTTTTAGTTTATCTAGTTTAAATTGGATTTTCTTAAAATTATAATTTTATTTAATAAGAATCAATATTTTATAAAAAATTTGTTCAAAGAAAAACGATTTCTAATTATGGTGAAGTGTTAGTACAGTTACTTACTTAAATGAGCGTTATTTTTATTTTTAAAACTGTTAAGAAAAGGAGAAATAATGTAAAATTATTAAATATTCATTAGGAAAATTATGCAAGAAAAATAATATTAGGAATTAATTTTATTTAATAAGAACGGTATAAAAAATGATAAAATTATTGACAATGAAATCAATAAATATTTTTAAAATATTAAGAAAAAAAATCGCAAAGAATTATAAAAAAGCTAAGGCTTCACTTATTTATCGATCACTTATTTTATCTTTAAAAAAACTGAAAAAAACTTGATGAGACCCAAACCCTATAAATTGAAAAATATTATTTAAGGGCAAGTCAGATCCCGTTACCGAATTTCATCGTTTTGCTGCAGAAAATTGCATTTTTCTCTGAGTTATCGCCGATAATCAAAATTATAAAAAAAAGAAAACATTATAAAATGGTTTATAAATACAATAGTAGATTTGATATATTATTTTCTCAATTATTTTGCAAATTCATATGCAAAATTATTTGTTTGAAAATTAAATCCAGGCAATATTAAATTTTTCAAACAAAAATTTTGTAAATAAGTCTACAAAAAAGTATTTAAAACAGTGCCAATCGATTCGTTAATCATTTTTTATGTTTTTCTTTTGAGAGTTTTCGAAAATTTTAAGCGAATTATTTTTCATTTAAAAAACTAATGTTCATTAGTGGGTTACGACGATAAGAGTAACATGACAATTTCTGGTACTGACTGCGACTCCTTGTATCCTCCTCGATTTTATTTTCTAGGCACTCCCTATAAGGATATTTAAATTTATTTATCAATAAGAATCGGGAAAAGATTATTTGGGTTCACATAATATCTATTTGCTAAAGATTTAAAGAATATCATGTCTGACGAGTTAACGGGATTGGACGCGAGGTAAACTGACGAGGATGCACGAGCCGAAGGCGAGAAAGAGAAACAATTTAAAAAATTATGTACCTCATTTTGTTTTTATTCATCTACTTTAGAACCTCTATTATCCGGACAAGGTGAGAGTAACCCCGATCCGGATATCTGAAAAACCGGATAACACGGAAAAATAAAAAAAATGGTTAGGGTGATTAAAAGCTTCTTTTTAGGGATTCAAATTTTTTTTCACAGTGCATAATTTAACATGGTGCTAAAAAAAAACTTTATTTAATAAAATTTTATATAAATATAATGCGAATACATGTATTATGAATTATGAACACCAGAAATGTTTCGTTAACAGCAAAGTTATTAAAAAACTATTAAATAGCATTGAGACCTGTGTTTGTAAGCCCATAAGGACCATTTGAGCAAACGGAGGGTATCAAGGGTGCTTTTTTATGATAAAATCATCCATAATTATAGGTTGTAACTTGGTTTACTAAATGTCTTTTCTTGTTAGAAAAAAAAAAGTTGCAAAAAAAACTTTTAATTAAAAAGTATTTTTTTTTAAATAAAAACAATTGAATTGTTCAAATGTTAACTGGCTGCTAACTGGGAAAATGAGGTTTTCCTTAGGGTTTAATATAAATTCTGTTAAAACAATAATAGAAAAGTTATTAATTAATAATTTCCTCATGACATTAACAATTAAAATCTGAGATAAATTTTTATCTTTTGTTATAATAATTTTACAATGTCTATAGAAATTCTAAATAACAAATTAATAAATATTAAACGCATAAAAAACAAACTTGAGTAGAATGAAAATAACAATAATATAAAAGTTTCGACAAAACTAACAAATATCTGTACACATGAGAAAGTTTAAATAGTAAATAGTATAACTAAAGGTTTATAAATTGATGTTAAAATTATATATAATTTACATTTATTATTATTTATTTGAAATCTGAGCTTTTGAATTTTAGAGACACATAGTTATTTTATGAAAAGCATAATAATTATAATAATAATATGACAATAAAACCATGACTAAATTAAAATCCGATTAATATAGTCACATACACCTGACGTATGCGTACATCAAAATTACAAAACTATACTTAAAAGAAGCTATTTAATTTTTGTTTTGTTAATTTTATGTACTAAAACTTAATTTTCACCCCTAAAAATTATTATCATGCTATTTAAAATTTATAGAAAGTACATTTACAACTAAAATATTTTGTTGTTTTTGTTTACTACCTTTGGTTTTCCAATGAATTTCTCCCTTATTTTATTTACAGATACTTTTACCCTATCTATTGTAAATTTAAATAGAAAAAATATTTTTGTTGCAGGGGAATTCAAATCTTTGAAAATTAACGAAAAGCTGATTTAGTTAACACGTGAGTTCATTTGGAATTTGATATCTAAATAATGATAACAAAAACTCGATTTAACAACAAATTTTTCAAAAAAAATATTCTTTTGAACTCCTGAGCGTAAGATTTGGCACAGAATTTCCTACACTCGTTACGCGTTTAGGTAGGCAAAAATACGTACCGAAATTTTTGCGCCCTTGATATTTAATATACTATTTGCCTAATTTATTAAATAATAAATTTTTTCTTAGTTATTGTACTTGCTATTTTCTTTGAAATCTTGTCAATCACTTTTTGTTTCTATTAGATACAAAATTTCTAAAAAGGAATGTCTAGCAGCAGCAGTAGCAAAGGGGGCTGCAAGCACGTTAAATATTTTTGATATTTTATTTCTATATTTTATACATTTAATGGACAGCTAAAAGAAAAAATAAAAAAATAAAAAAATTTTAAAATAAAAATACAGAGAATTTTTGTTTTTCAATAAAATAATCCGAGAAGCTTGAAAGCTGTTTAATCCTCTTCATCCCTATTTTTTTTATAAAATACGGTATTTTATACTATGCTTTATCAAAAAATTACGCAAATATTTTTGTTAAATAGGGGCGTGATTTTACTCACTATATATATATAATACTCTCTTGTTTTTCTCTTCACATTTTTTTTCAAGTTATACCGATCCATCAAAAATATACTCACATTCTCTCTACGTATTTTTGCATGTTTAATTTATTTTATTCTATGCACATATGTTACTATTGCTGCATTAAACTAGTGCATTTTTAGTAATAAAATTTTTTTTTTTTAAATTATTATTTAGAACAGTTTTATTTACTTAACGGTTTGTGTATAAATATAGAAATAAATATATATACTTGTAAATGAAACCTTGAAAGGAACAAAAAAGTCCATAATAAAGGCTTTCATAATAACTGGTTTTATTTCGATTTGATATCATATCTCGATCATTCACCTCTTTATCCTTAATGATTGGTCTTTTACGTTACACTTTTTTTTATTTGAACTATAATCCAGATTCTATCGTAAATTAAAACAATTTTCTAATTTAAATCCGTAGTAAAGAATTGATATACAAAATATTATACGAAATCAAAAAGTTAACTGTATTAAAATTAGCACGTTCAAGTCTCTATGCCTAAATTCAGATTAGCAAAACAGAAGCATAACTCTGTTGATAAATAAAAAATTATTCAATGAATTTGTTTAAAGCTAACGCTCTCATTTACGTATATAAATTATATAATGTTGAACCTAACGATACTATGAGAGCTGTAATTATTATGTATCTACAACACGTCGTTCAAGCTGTTATGGTTCTGGTAAATAACATGGTGCTTGGTAAAAGTTACATAATGACATATTGTAGGTATAATAATTACAGCTCTCATATGATCGTTAAATTCAGATTTTAAACCCAAATTATTCTGATTCCCTAAACTCATATAATTCTATCTGAGTCCCTGAATTGAAATTATTATAAGTACCATTTGACTTTGAGTTTAAAATTTTCTCCATTTTTTAATTTAAATCTTAGCATTATAGTTTTGCTTAGGTTTGTTCTAATTAAATAATTCAACTTTTAATTCTCAAATTAACATTAAAATTTTAAAGAACATACTAAAACTAATTTTTCTCAAAATCACTATTTTGTTATTTAAAATAATTTATTTAACGTTTCGTCTCATATAGTGACATCTTCAGAAGTATAAGTATTTTTGAATGATAAAATTCATGATCAACAACGATGTTTAGATACCTTTCCATCATCGTTACTTTAATGACATGCTCTAAAATTATTAAGTAAGAAGAATAAAAAAATTTAATTAACTGATCCTTAAAAGTAAACAAAGATTTTAAAAAAGTTTTGAATTTATAGCGATAAATATAAAAATAAGCAACATTAAATATGATATGAAAAATAGGCATTTTTATAAATTCATAATGAAAATCTTCATAAATTTCATTACTAAAAGAAAAAACAAAATAAAAATTTAATCCATAAAAAAGTTCTTTAACCTATAAAATTTAAAAGGATCCTTTTATGACCGCACTTAAATTTATATTTGAATACTTAAGTTTGAACAATATTATTTCTTAAGATATTTCAAAATATGCATGCAACGTAAAATTTTAAAGATAATAACGGCGTTAGATGGCGCTTTAAGCTGTAAATTTAAGTACCCACAAAAGGTTATAACTTGCGTAATATTTTGCCAGTTTAAGTTTATGTCTATTTATACACACACATATATATATAAATATATATATGAAATATCTGCAAGTATATACATATAAAATATATATAGAGACACCGGGGAGAGATAGATTGAGCTATATACTAAAAGATATCTTAAGAATTTCTAAAGCGCCGCGTTTGCTCGCGAATAACAACCTTATACCTGACTATATATTGTACAGTTTAAATGTATAAAATATATAAGAGAAATTTAAGTTTCATATATGCCGTCAATGCCCAGATATTTTGTAGTTTTCGGTTTATGAGTTTATTTTACACGTTCATATGTAGTAGTATGTGGTTATATTTGATGGTTAAACTTGCAAGCATAATAAAGAGAGTTTATGATGTTAGAAAATGTTATAAAATTTTAGATATCATACGTCAATGTTACGCGAAAACCGGGTTCTTAACATAAATATTACCAGATTTTATTTTTTTAAATATGAATTACTTTAAAAATTAAATATCAAAGACAAGTTTATTTCAAATGTAAAAAATAAACAGCGCACAATTTATACGTCAGTCAAATCGAATATAAAATAACTTAATGGTCCTCCAATTTTACTTTTAAGATTTTGTATTGACTATAGAAAAGTAAATAAGACCACATGCGTTACATAGATTATATACTACGTGCATATTAATTTATACATAAATGTATGTATGTATATTTGTTGTGCACTCAGTTGAGGCAGGAATTGGTGTGTCGCTGGACTTTGCATAGAACTGGATACTGGCCCGAAATTATTGAAAAAGAAATTTAGGTAATTAGCAAATTTTATTGCTTTTTTGTTTTACTCCTGCATGACCATCATACTTCAACATGTACAATTCTGATTTTAGATGAAAACTTGAGATTACAAAAATTGACTTTCCTAAGGCTTTTCATCAAATAAATATTGACGTGCAATGTCGTAGCTATATAGCTGTTAATACTTTGCATCGAGGTTTTGTTGCCATGAAATATAAAGGCGCAAAAAAGTTATTTTATTATGTCCTCTAACGTCGAATTAAAATCCTGGATCTAGTCATCTGGACCGTAATAAAATTAAGAGTTCTGCAACAGCGTAATTTAATAAAATCATATCGATCTATTAAGTAAGATTCATCTGCAAATTTTAGATATTTAAACATTCAGAATTGTTAATGGTTCAGAAATTCAAAAAAAAAATTTTATTAGACTGTTGTATTGTTGTATAGTTGCCCATTAATAATTCCTACTGATAACGGAACTCAATTTGTAGCCTATAAAAAATGAATAAGAAATAACGATATCTTCCAACAAAACATATATTTTATTTAGAAAATTATTTTTGTCAACATTTTAAAGAATATTTTACTCCATCATAAGTTCTTATAAATAAGAATTTTAATTGATTACATATTTTTTACATAATAAAAACATTTAACTATTAACTTAATCTTGTATGCAGCTTTAATATTGTGTAATGACTATTTTGTAATGCAATAATTTGCATTATAAAAGTAAAGTACTATGACAATTTTGATTTTTAAATGTATTGCGATTTCGTGCGTCTTTTCTAATTAAGAAACAGCGAATTTAACTACGCTAGACGCCGGGAACACAGAAAAAGCATGAACAAGCAGGAGTTCGACACTCTCGTCTCAGCCACTGAACAGTTAACAGCCATTATCAGAAAGTGCTCTCTAAGAGATGGAGATAGCATGGGCTCTCCCCTCAGTGTAATATAGTGTGTATTTATGCACCAGGAAGTAGGGCTCCAAGTACAGCTCAAAATAGCAGAAATTACAGCCAAACCAGAAACCAGAAAATATTGAGTAACCAGTACCAGTAACTAGGCCAAGTAACCAAAAGTCCAGGAAAGAAGATTTCAGCCAGGCCTGACCAGGAAAAGAGTTTCAAAAAAAGGTACCTCGCGGTATTATTATTTCGTTCTTGTATATCGCAATATATTCAGATTCGCGATTTATAAATCAATTATTAATTTTTATTTTATAAATTTATTTTCACGCGGTTACGCGTATGTGTGAGTGAAATTTATGTGTATGAGTGTGTGAAAAATCATCTATGTGTGAGCACGCGTGTCGAGAATATTCGCTGTAATTTTATTAATTTTTATTTAAGATTATTTTTATATACACGAGTATATCCGCAACCGCGCGCACACATACAATCGTATAAAAAGATGGCGTCCATCGATAAATTTAATCAAGGCCCACGAGGCCTCAAAATTATTTCTTTTATTTTATTCAATGGCCAAATCTAGCTATAAGTTTTTTGTAAATAATTACAAAATCCTAATTATTTTTCATTAAAGTCGTTTATTATTTTTATTAACCGAAAGGCTTATTATTGATTTAGCTCCCCTTCTTCCCCCCATCTCTTAAACTGTATATAATACATATTTTTGGAGCGTCCCCAGCATTTACACAGCAACAGTAACAACAGCGCCATACCATATAATATATATATAAGAACCATATAAATGTAATTGTCGACGATGCAATAATATCTTAATACATTTGTATGTCTTACGCACAGGCGACAAACCATACAAACGTACAGTTACTCAAATATTTTTATGAATTACTATTTGCTTTTTTTTTATTATATTATTATTAGAAATTATCAGAAAATATTTTTATTATATTTATTAATAATTATTATTAAATTTTTCCATTATAATTTGGCACCATCTATGCAAGCGTTCGTATACAAATATTATTTTTAGTAATGTTTTTTCTGATCACTAGAGGTGGCTATAGGAGAATGATGAATATGTAAACATAGGTTGGCACTGTTAAAATATCTAGCGTGCTTTTCGAAATACAGCATGCCAAGGTTTGCGAGAGCGCGTATCTCTTTCTTTCCCAGAGTAGGAGGGAGAGACGGGTTCTCATTGGATTGCGAAGATGGCGTCACTGATCGATGACGCCAAAGATATATACAAAATCATAATAAAAAATAACATGAATTGTAATAATTACAATTGATCATAGTATAATTTCTTTATTTTTGCGTTACATTTAATATTCGTGCCGATTTTTTATTAACAACAAATTCGCGTTCTATTTAGCTAAAAATTTTAAACTACATAAAAATAAGTCCCTAATATAGTAATTTATTCCGGCCAATCTGCGCGCGCGTGGAGAGAAACAGAAAGGTATAGCTTCGATTTTACTCTCGTCGGTGCGAGACGCGTTCATTCTCTATCGAGATTTCTTGCTGATTAGACGCTTTGTGAGACGCTTTATTTTTCCGCTGGATCGACTACGAGAATTCCTTCTTCCTGTTAAGCCGCTGCCTAGAATTTTTTGTGTTGTGTGCCTGCTCAAGAAAGGATTTTTGCGAGGATTGTGGGAATTTACGTGCTTGACCAAGTATCGGGGTGTGGGTCTGTGTTAGAAAGTAACTAGGCGATGTTTTTGCCAAAACTTTAGCTGGTTTTGGATTTAAAAAAAATCAGATTCATCCATATTCTAACATCTTTTTGGTTCAATTGTCAATACATTATGTTCTGTTAAATATTGTCCAACAAGACTAAACCATTTTCTTATTTGGGTCTGACTTTAATCTTTATAAAACTCCAGCTTGATTTAAATTTTCAGTACTTCGGCATGAAAGTTTAAGGATGATAACTACCAAGCTGGGGATAATAGAAATAAGAAACTATTACTCTCTCTTTCTATCATATTACTATAGAAGCGAGAGCCTTGCGCGCGCACAACTATACGATAGCATTGTTAAATAAATAAAATTTTCGTTATAAACAAAGCACCCTAGTCTAAAATAAATTGAATAATTATATTCTACGATATGTTTTTTATATGTTATAATTTTTTTATCAAAAACTGTACGCAAAAAATACTTTAATTTGTTATTGTAAAATGTCGTCCCATAAGAATCACGTGTATAAGATGCTCGCAGAAGCAAAATTATTTTTAATTATTTAATAATGAAGGAGTCACCCTAGGATTAGGGGTGAACAACTTTTATTAAAATCTATACGCAAACAAAAAAGGTGATCAACATCCTTAAGATTATGTCTTTTTAAGAACTATGAAAACCATTTATTTCCTGGGCTATTATCTTTAAAAATTGTCTTCTTTTAGTTCTATATTTAATATTTCTTGCACACTATCCAGAAGTAGGATTTTTGTAATTGGAGAATCCTTTCACCAGAAGCAATAATTCACTAAACTATTTTGTATTCTTCTTCAGTTGACAAAATTAAAGCTGGACTTTTTCTTGCTTCCAAATTTTTAATAATAACTTTATTTTTACAAATATTGAAATATGTTAACATTAATTTTTGTTTATAATAATATATAAAATTATTTTTAAAAAAATATTTCAAAGTAATCAACAATATTTCTGTTTTATTTTTGTTTACCGATGTCTAATATTAAACCGGTACTCACTGCAGTGATCTGTCTTATTATTGACGCTCGTTTTAAAATTTTAAACCAATAGTAAAACACGTCTTTTAAAGGAAAAAAAAAAATTGAAATTCATTTCACCTGTTAAATATAAAAAAAATTGTTTTCCTAATAAATATACCCATTAACGCTTAATCAATGCTCCAGTAATCTTGTTGAAAAGGAGGGCTAAATGTCCAATGTCAATACAGCTATCAAATAGATGGCATTTTTTTAAATTAAAGCTTTTTTAAATCCCGTAAAATATATTATTTTATATTTAAAAATTAATAAAAAAAATTACCTAAGACTTTATTTTGATGATTTAACAAGTTTTTAAATAGAAATAAGCTTATTTTTGATACCTGTTTTACTACTGGGAACTGTTTTACTACTAGACACTCTACCCTATGACATCAATTAGTACATCAAAAACAGAAACTATAAATACATGCTTAACATTGTAAAATCATTTTAACATTGAATTAATTAAACTCTCGATGTAATTAAAATAACAAAAATTATAAAAATACTTAAAATAACATAACGTCATTAAATTAGAAAATAAAAATAAATAAATAAAATTATTTATCTGTAACTATTTAATAAAAATAATTTCACTTTCTTGTTACTAACAAATCCAAATATAGAAAAATTATTAATATCTAGTTTTAAATATTTAAAAAATGTTAATTTTCAAAATAATTATTTCCGAACTGTTTAAAAAAAAAAAAACTTCTCGTCATTTAAAAGTCATAATAAAAAAAATAATAATACTTGATAAATAATGCTAATTTTTTTGCAATAATAAAATTAAGTAAAAAGTATAAATCCATAGAGAGCAATTAAAAACGCATCGTATGCACATAAACATAACTTTCTCTTCAAAATGTGCAATCTATTTAATATACGATGTTTGTGTAAGTGTTTTATATTCACTACAAATGTAATGTATTCACCGTATTTTGATTTATGTTACTTGTCGCTGTTTTTTTTTCATCTTCAATTTGTATAGAAATTGTAAAAAAAAAATTTCAATTAAAAAAGTTGTCTATTGATTGATAATTGCATTTTCCTTTTAATTGTAAGTAAAAAAAATATATTAATTAAAAATTTGTATTAATTAGAGAGAGAAAGAAAAAAAAGTTGTTTAGCCTTTAAAAAGTAATAATCAAGTCTAACGTGTTTTACTCTCAACAATTAATCTGCCAGCATCAGTTTAGTAAAACCGCGTCAAGTTCATATAATAGTAATAAGCATAGACGTACATTTAACAAAATTTAATTTACCAAGAAAGTTTTAAAGTAGTACCTGCTCTTGTAAATTTTTAAGATTTTATCAATTTATATTAAGATTTTTATGCATGAGAATGTCATTACATTTTTTTAAATTGGTTAATAAATTTCTAGGTTATTTCATATTCAAGATTTGTAATAATAGAAAATGTCAAGTTACATAGAAAATTACATAATTTAGAAAAAAATCTGCTAGGTAAAATTGTTTTTTAAAATTTTTAATAAAAACAGATTTTTTTTAGCTTTTTAATTCTTCTCTGCAGCTCTCTTATAATATTTTATATTATATTCCTTGTAAAATTATTGTTATTAAAATGAATTATGCATGCGCGAAGATACTTGAAAAATATATTAAGAGAGTTAATTTATGCAACTTTTTTTATTTTGCTAGATTTTTTTTTCTTTTTTAATATTATTTTTTAATAAAAATAATAATTAAAAAATAAAATTATGATTTTTTTAAAAATATTTTTTTATTTTTATTTTTAATAAATTAATGAAAAATCTTGAAAAAGTATTATGCAGATTTTATATTTTTAAATTTTTTAACAAGAGAGAATTTATCTGAATTGTTGTGCTATAAGTATATTAGACTGGTCCATGTTTTAAATAATTTGTGAAAATTTTTTAGAATTTTTTTCCATGCATATGAATTTGGAGCCAAGCTTGGGCCAAGTCCCTAATGAAAGTATCAACTGTTTCAAATTTTGTATTTTAGGGTAGAGGGTACAAATGGGAAATGTGGGTGGCAAAATCCCCTCCAAATTTCTAGATTTTTTAGCCTTTTGCTAAGTTTCAAATGTTTAGTTATATAGCACATTGTAAATAATCTTACTATCCAGATAGTTTACAGTGTCCAAAATTTCAATTGCTTAATTCTTCCTACAAGTATACTTTTCAAATAAACAAAAAAAAAATTAAATAAATCATCCAGTCCAATATGCAGATAAAAATCATCAAAAGAATAAAACACACATAGTCAAAAAATATATAAAAAAAAAAAATACTGATTTGGTCTCAATAACATCGAATTAACTATATAAACACATAATAAAATCAAAGCTCACGTAAGTGGAATTCCATATATATTTGTTATATAATATAAAATGAAAAACAAAATTTTCTATAACATTTGTTTTAACAGAAAACAAGTAGAAATTTCGAGGGTCATCGAACCTAATTCAAATATACATACATGCACTTGAATAAATGAAACGTTTTTCGATATATATTTATTAATCATAACGTATATTGTTAACTTTAAATAATAATACTTTTTATTGTTTATAAAGCTAAAAATCATAAAAAAAATGGCTATAATAAAATTCAGTTCTTTTTTTACAATGTTTTATACATAAGAGCACATAAAAAACAACTAATAAATTCCATTATTTACATAATTATATGGTATTTTTCATTGTATACGATAAATAAATAAATAAATAATCAATTCAATGATGAAAATTAATAATATAACACTTTCCTTTTTTGTAAATAAAAAATTAATTACAGATTTTAAAAGTAAATATTTAATTGCAGGTTATGGTTATTTAGTGGATAAACTGCTACTATTATTATTATATTATGAAATTATTCGATATATTTAATTAAAGAAATTGCTATGATTAAACTTATCTTGATTATTCATTTTCTGACAACTAAAATTATAAAGTAATGAGTTTAAAAACACGTCAAAATTTTACACTGTTATTCGATTTAATTATATAGCTTTTCTACGACCTTTTCTTTTTCGACCTGAGATTCGTTTATTTTATTTTTTTTATTAATTTGCATGTTTTTAGTTTAGTAATACTGCTTTAACTTTTTGAAAAATGAATAAATCCGGCTCGAAGGACCAAAAATTAAAAGCTTAGAAAATTGATAAGTTTTTAAAATTTGAACTTTTGATAAAAATTTTTAATATGCTTTGTTGCAGTCATTTTCCTTTATACTATTAATTCAAGTTCTAAAGCATCAGTTTTTCAATTTTGTAAATTCTCTACGCTTTTACACGGTCAATGAAAACAATTAAACAACAAAATTTATACACTTCAATGGCGCGGCAATGAACTTTCTTTGATAGACTCGTTTACAAAACACTAGGAAACACTTATCCAGTCACTAATTACTTGCAAAAACCGCTCTTTGACTTCAGGTAGTTCTTTTTTAATATTTATCATTAAGCGGGCTGCTATTAAATGCTTTTAATGCAATATATCCAATGATTAAGAAATTCAACTTTTACTCATTACATTCTTTAAAAAAGAAACTCTTAATGCTTTTATCGTATTAAATACTTTGTAAATAAAATTAAAATTTTTTAAATTTACTTCCGAAAATCTTATTTTTTAAAAACCTAAACTAACACAAAGAATGATTTTTTTAATTTTTTATATTTTGTGCCAGACTAAAGATTTTTTTTAAGTTTTAACCTCTCAGCCAAAATTTTCGAAATACTATATGAGTGATTCCGTGCCAACTGTACCCAAATTGGAATGAGGGTCATGGAAATCGGTCCAAAATATTTATTGCTAAAAGTTCAACTATAAATAAAATCTTCCACCTACTTTTACCCTTATAGGTCCAGTTTTTAATTTTTGATAGTCATTTTTGTGTTTTTAATCATTTTCCTAGATTTTGCTCAAAATTTTTTTAAAGTTGCTACCTATTATGAAGACATTAATAATAATGAATTTTAAATTACGAATCCAAACTTTTAAATTTTGCCATTTTTATACTAATTCTTTAAAAACATACCAAAATTACCGTGTATGTAACATTTACCGAGGCATCGAAATCTGCATTAGATCACGTCACTTTGCCGGAAATTTAAAAATTCTAAATAGCTGTATTTTAAAAATCATGCACAGTTCAAAACTGTTTTTAGACCCTGGAATCGAATTCTACGGAAAATTTCCTACTAATATCTAAACGGATAATATTTTTCAGCGAATTATAGGTATTGAGCAATATATATAACAATAATTTGAACCGATTCGAAGAATCCGACCAAAAAAAAAGAAAAAGGCTGTCAAAAATCGAGAACTAAACCTAGAAAACTAAAATTTGGATTACTTTTAGTTGCACTTTTGGAAAAAATATATTTTAACATTTTCTTCGACCCTTCAGTCCAAATTGGCTTAGTTAACGTAGAATCCATTGTGCATGAAAAATTTGGAAAAATAAAAAAAAGGGTTTCCGATGTAAATTTTATTAATCTTCTTTGGAAAATAAGTAAGTGCCTATTACATATAATACGTGTTGTATACCTAATTTCCCAAAGTAAATTAAGAATAAATAGAACCGTGAGAGATAAAGATAAGATATACATACAGTGTATGGAAAATTTGTATTGCGGCATCTTGTTAACGATGTTTATAAATGTCGTTAGATCTTCTTGTGTGTAACCACATAAACAAATGTCTGTGTGTGTTTTATATTTGAAATAACTTTATTTTGTAATTCTAAAACTAAATAAATTTTTAAACAATTTAGACATTATCAAAATTTAGCATACACACCAAACTTAAAAGAATTTTTTGTTACCCAGAAAAGAATTATTGTTTATTTAATTCTTTAGAGCGGAATTATTTTGAAGTTAATATTTTTAAAAACAATTATTTTTGTTTTTATTCTGTTCAAAAAGAATCAAATTGAAAATAATTGTTTTTAAAAATATTAACCTCAAAATAATTCTGCTCTAAAGAATTAAATAATTCATTCAACATTCATTCTTCTCTGGGTAACAAAAAATTCTTTTAGGTTTGGTGTGTATTAAATTTTGGAAAAAAATATTTAGGCGAAAAAATTTTAAATTTAAATTATTTATTCTTAACGACGAAATTGTCGACCCAATAAATTCTTTCTGCAAAAAATTTTAAAAATCTAGTAAGTAAAATTTTTACGATGTTTGAGATCCTTCAGCAAAAATTTTCGAAAAATTTTAAAATCAGCCAAAATTTTAATGATCTTTATATTTTCAAATTTTAATTTACAGTTTTCTAAACTGAAAAATTTGTAATAATTAGAAATACCTTTTTTATAAAAAAAAAATAATTAAAAAAATCATAAAACATTAAAATCGTGAGAAAATCTATTAACTAATAAAAAAACATACATAATACTCCTCCTTCCGCTTAAATATAATTGTGCCAATATTATGTTACAGTGCAGCAGACGACTTTAATTATATCTTGAGAAAATATCTTTCGATTACATATAGATGATCATTTTTTTCTAAAGCAAAAAAACATGTGAAAGCTAATAAAGAGCTTATAAAATTTTTATTAAAAAAAATCAGATGTACACACAATTTTCCTCCTCTCTCTCTCACACACAATTTAATTAACTTTATTACACCGAAGTAAATTTTTTATATATTATAAAATAAATGATTCAGGAAGTCGTGCATTGACTGTACATCTTAACAAAATTTTTTCTTGTCGATTTAAAAAATATTTATTTATTTACACTTTCACTTCAAAAAAATATCATTTTTATTACGTAAAAATATTTTGATTTTTTCGTATTAAACTTACGTTAAGGTTACAAAAAAGGATCTTCGAGGAAAAAATAACTGAAAAATTAAATTCTTATTAAATTCTCATATATCCAATGAAAAATTCTTGTTTTATTTTTTTTAAAGGAAAAATTTGATTGATATCATGTACGTTAGTATTTTTACTAAAATTTCGTCCTTTGATACTTTAAAGGTATTTGAAAAGCAATATTTTTTTTACGTTGGCACGCGTGGTATTCTTTATATCATTTTTCATTCTTTTTATTCAAGGGTTTTATCATTTTACAAAGTTTACTTTCTTGCATACAGAAAACTTTTTTGTACGCGATTTGAACTCTTTTTGATTGATAAAATTCAAAAAGTTGATTAAATTTCAGATTTTTAATTATTTTTTATTTCCGTAATAACTTTATTTTATAATAAAAACAAACAATAGATTTTCATTTTATTAAATAAAAGAAAAACTTAAAATATTAAACACAAAAGACCAAAAAAAAAATGAAGAGAGAAAAGAAAATTTACTTAAATATTTTATCTTTTAAACTCTATTTAATACAATAATTTTAATTCACTTGACTGTAAATCTAATACTTGCTAGCTTTTTTTTGTTAAATAAATCGAGGAAAATGAATCTTTTTAGTTAAATTTTCTCTATCTCGCAAGGATTAAATTTAAATGTATTTTTTTTTTTCTAAAATAAAAAGAAAAAAGACAAGATGAGGTAAAAATAAGAAAAAAAAGTTAGGTTATATTTGACTCGATGAATCTTGTAGATTTTTTTTGTTAAATTTTAGGCGCTTAGTTTTTCTCAGCTTCTTTTACTTATTCATTTTCCTTTTATTTATTTTTTTTTTTTTGCTATTGAAGAGAAAAGTTCTTTTATTTTTTTAACCGTGGAGATTAAAAGCTTCCTCTTCCATGTCATTTCACTTTTGCTATTATAACAATAACAGTTTTTGTAATACAAAAGATTTTACATTGAATCTTGATTGTATTTTCCTGGATATTAAAATGGAATATTATCATTTTTTGATATTTTTAATTTTACTTTTGTTTTTAACTTACAAATTAAAAAAATATTTCATTACTAAAATTACAAAAATTAAAAACACACAGAAGGTGCTGGGAAGAAATAATCTACTGATGTAAAAATTATTATTTTTTGAAAATATTAACTTTTAACAATTTGAGAATCTATTCCTGCTAATTTTTTTAATAATAATAAAAACAATAGTTTACAAATACATAATTGCCAAGGAGCCAGCAATTTTAAAGGCAACCAAAAATTTTAAATGGAGTAATATGGATCCAATCCAATAGATCCTACGTAGTTTGATCGCTAAAAACAATTTTTAAGGTTTAATTTTCCTACTATTTTCACGGTCAGTTTTAAGACCGTGGTTTTAAATTATAATCGCTATATCTTAAAACTGAATATTTTCTCAAAAGAATTTGATTTTTTCTGTGGTTTCGAATATTGAAATGAAAGCCAAGGTTTATGGAAAATATTTTCAACTTTTTTTCTGCAGTACAAAAATATATATTTTACCAATAATTTAATCTAATTCAGAATGTAACGATTTATTATAAACATGTGATTATTGGGGAGGGCATCCTTGCAATATGGAGTCCGACATAACCTGGAGACCGGGTACAGGTATGCGTTTTCACATATTTACATTTATATTTATTTATTTAGGTACATACCCTGCTCGCATGCAAAAAAAACGTTAAATAGCAGGGCACCCAATATGTAACTAAGTTACACATTTTATGGATGACCCAAAAGGGTTATTTGAAAAACGGCCAAAACTATGCTAAAATATAATTATCTTTAAAAAATACTCTTACTATATTCTTATTTAAACCTTGATGCAGCAAACCACGTGGTTACTGTACAACTACTGTTTTATCACGTGATAAAGAATTGTTAAACTTGCGTGACCCCTTGTGTGCCTTACCACCAAAGGTGTGATATGTTTTTTTCCCAAAAAAATAGATATTTTTTTAAATTTTATCCTCAAATTTATCTTTTAAATTTTCTCATGAAATTAAATTCTAAATCGTTTCTAACATCACAAACTATATTTGAAAGAGTTTTGCTTTCTGAGAGTCTAAGCATTAGTCACAATATTAAAATATTCATGTTATTAAATTTATGCTCTGAGCCCTGAAGAGGACAGCATATAGAGGAGAAACGCATAATAAATAAGTCATTTTAAAGTCCAGTTTATAACCTCAAAATTTTACAAGGATTTAGATTTAGAGTTCCTTGATCATCAAGTCTTTTTAAATTGAATGTAAACAATTAAGGCCTTTTCTTTTACTCTGTTTCGCTCTGTTTCAAGCAAAAACCGCGAAGTTTGAATTTGGAAAACTTGAGATCCATGGACAGATTTCACAAAATTTGCCAGAAAAATGTATAGAATAATTTTTATTTGAAAATTCAGTAATACAGTAAGTAAGATTTATCTATTTGATAAAAAATTCTGCTAAAAAAAAGTAGACTTATTGACTTTACTCTGTACACACCTTTAATTCAATTAATCAAATATATATCAATTAGTAGTGCAATAATTTTTCAATATCCTTTTTTAAAACCAATAATTAGTAGTTACAGACACATTCGACAGTGAAACATAAAAAAATAAACATTCTCATATATATAAAAATAATAACAATGTTGAAAATATATATAAATTTTTCCCGCGCGACTGTGGCAAGTGTTTGATTACAACAAACGATAAATATTCGCACGCTGGGCTATATCCATTATTATTATTATTATAGAAACCTTTTATAGTAAAATACCTTTCGAAGAGAAAGAGATAAAGAAACAATGTGACGAAATTATTTATTTATATATATTTTTAAATAATAACTTACTTTTTTTTTCAAAAATTTTTTATCCAATAAAACAAAAGAGCATCTTTTTTTTGCGTGTGTGTATGACTATATTCACATACATTTAAATATTAAATTGTTTGTGTGTTGTGTATGTAATTAAATTCTCTTTTTTTTTTTTGAAATTATTTATTATTTTACAGTATTGTTTTTTTTTTAAATAAATAAATTTTCAATTTAGTAATTTTTCGAATTGTAAAAAAGAGAGCTTTTTGTTTGTTAATTAAAAAAAATATTTGTTTACATCAAAGAAGCCATAATTTAATATTTTTTTTTCATTTATAAATAAATTTAAAAAATAACCAAGAATTGTATAATAAAATGTAAAAAAATTTTTACAAAAAACAAATTAACTTTTTTCATTCAGAATGTAAATATACAACAAAGTTAAATATTTGTCTATACAATAAAACCGTATAAACGCACACACACATGGAAGTATAGAAAATAATAATAATATTTTATCTCTAGAAAGTGTGTAAACTGTTATATTTGTATATAAATATGCATAAGTATAATAAACAACACCATAAATTGAATTTTTTTAGTTTTTTTTTAACGATATTAAAAAAATAAAAGTGAGGTTATTATTAAAAAAAATAAGAGGCAAAGATAAGAATCGGTTATTAAGACTGTAACTGTTAATTATAACACTTATTTTTTTAATACTGTGTGTTTTTTTCATTATTTACTTTTGATTTGTTGAGTGTTCGATATTTTTTGTTTAAGGAGGAAAAAATTGATTTGGAGGCTAATAACCTGCTACTTGTTTACCTAATTTTGATTTGTGTCAATGTTTACCCGTATGTTAAATCGGCTATCTCAAAAAAAAATCGGAACGGTTTTCTTAAGATTAAGAATTAAAAACATTTTTATCCGAAGGAATCCAATTGGTCAGGTTTTAATTTTGTGAAATCTACAAAAACACTAAAAATTTAATTTGCGTCGTCAAGAAAATTTTACTTTTCTTAACATTATCACGTCTGAGGCTATCTCAGGTGTTCTGCTGAGTAGTGATTGATGGCCATCTTTTGAAACTTCTTCTAAGTTAATTAGAGCTATTCTAAAAATCAAATTAAAAATTCTCTTTATCTCTGGTACCAATTTGCCTTAAATCAAAATCCAGTGTGAACCAAATCCGGATGTGTCCCATACCTCCATTCTTTGCCATTTAGGGCAACTTCTTGCCCAAGTTTTGTTTCTCAATAGTTCTGACATTGAAACTATTAACTGATATTCTGATAGCGAATAAATCTTTTGTTACAAAATCAAAAAGATTTAATAAGATAAGATTATATTAAATTTAATTGGAATTTGAATTTAATTTTTTAGTTCTATATTAAATGTGAAGAAACTTAATCAAATTTTTACATTAAACTCTTCAAGCAAAGAAGTTTTTTACCCAATAAAAATTACAAGTAAAGTTCATTCTTTACAATACACAAAAATTATAAAATTATCTAAAAAACGGCTATAAAATATTAAATAACTTAATGACTTCAAATTACATTATAATAACAATAATTACAAATAATATTATTTAAATTGCATATTTAATTAACAACGTAATAAAAAATAATGATACTTTCTTTTTAAACTAAAATTATCTAGATCGCCTATAAATCCAACAATATTTAACAAAAATATCCTAAAAAATTCAAGTAAAATATATATCCTCTCTGCTGTAAATTACAATAATCATTCAACAACAATAAATCCACCTTGGCCTACACTTGTACCACAACCCAATATCTCTTGTTTTCATTTTTTTTATTTTCCCACGCGCCGGTGTCTTAGATACTATAATTTTAACAAATATAGTAATTCAGCAGTAACATTTTATTAATTTTATTTTTTTACAGTGTATGCGATATAAGAAACACTGGATTTTAATAATTAACGGAATAATTATTAAAAATTTACATTATTGTCCCTACTTACTTATTACAAAAAGTCTCACTTTCTTCATACAGTTTGCGTGCAAGTGAAATATATATTTAAAATTATAAAGGTCTTATAAATATTCTCCCTTCCATTTTTACAACTATTGCTACTATCTCACTCTCGCTCTCTTTTTCCGCACACAAGACTTATGGTTTAATGCGATAAGTCCCATGAAAAACGAGAGTGATTTTTGCGATGATGAATAAAAATGTTTTTTTTTTTTAGTTTTCGCGTGTACGTTGAATTGTTAAGACAATATTTGAGTTAGGTGTTTTTTAAATGGTACTTGTTTTTATTGACGGGCCGTTTTTTAAACGGTTTTTTTTTCAATTAATTTTGTTTTATGGTTTTTCTTTTTAGTATGGAAGAAGATTTTTAGATTTTTTTGTTTATGTGAGTGGTTGACAAGGAAGTGAGTTTTTTTTTTTTTGGTTTTGTGTGACAAATAAGAAAGAAAATTTTTGGTAGAGAAGAGTTTAGACATTTTGCATCATCAAAATGTGGACGGCGAAATTCGCCTTTGCCTTCATTTTTTGTTCAGGTAAATTTTTAAGTTTGGCTTTAATTACAAAAACTGGGTTAATTTTATGTAACTCATACATCGAAAGAGCATTCAAAATATTTTGGTATGGTTCAGAGATCTTTAAATCCGAAAAATTAACCAAATTTTATGAATAATTTTTGTTTTTTAAAATTTTGCACATAATTTTTCTCTTTGAATAAACAGTATGCTCTGCTAAACAAAAAAGAATCAGGTTATATTTCTGAATAAAAGTGAATACTTTTTAATTCAAATTTTGGCAATTCGAAGCTTAAATGAAAATGTCTCGATGAAATTTTAAGAAATCATCTGTCAAATAGAGCATACCTCTTAACTCATTATCGAACAGCGTACATTGCAGGTAAAAAGTATTGAAATACAAGGAAAATTTAAAAAAATTGCAAATAAATTGAATCGTCTGAAAAATTTTTTAATATTTTTAATACCGTGTGATTCCAACGAGAACTGAATGCGCTGATATATAAAAAGTTAAATATTATTAAAATCACTTTTGCTATCGTAAGAAATAATTTAGGATTCTAGGATATCTTAACCTGCAAGATTAAATTATTTGCACGGATATCAGTTTCCTTTGTGCAGAAATATTAGAACGACACATGTCAAAAAAATCGAGTAGGTGAGGAACTAATATAAGTTTTTATGATCGGGTCGAGGTCGGATTGTAAAATTATTTTACTTTTTTTAATATTAACGAAGTAAACGCAAATATTATTCCACTGCTATTTTTAAGCCTCCTGATTAAGGGTTGACTTCACTAATAAGTATTGAATGAATTCACAAGGTAAATTCAAGACATTTTAGTAGTCTAACAGCCCTGATAGACGAATATTTCTTCATTACACGAGTCAATCAAAAGCCGTTTTCTACCTCGCAGACATTAATCGTTTGCCAAGAATAGAATTTGATTTTTGCATGTTGTCTACAACTGCACGCATGGTCAAAACCTGGATTTTATTTCTTGGTAAAAATTACTATTAAAGGCCTTATCTTTTCATTTGAAATAATTTCAAACCAATTGTGTAATAAAGTATATTTCACACAAAGTCACTCATGCAAAATTAATATTCAGTCTAGAAATACCTACATCAAAATATTTCTAAAATCTATTCAAAAGCAAAATAGAAAAGGTATTAAATAAATAACACTTAAATATAAAATTTTTATCAGATCTAAAAAGCATATTATAAATGAATAAAATTAATTATTAAATAAATCATTTTAATGATGTAAAGAAAATTATATCAAAATAATTATATCTTTAAATTTTGCACCTTTTTATCATATTTTTTGATTAATGAAATTAAAGTTTTATGAAACAAAAAATTTTTTTTGAATTATAAAATATGTTTTCTTTGTATATTAACAAAAACCACCACTACTAGAAGTTCTCTATAACCATCAGCCTAAAATTTCAATAATAATGATTCTACACGTTTATTTTTTTTATTCCCTTGATTGAACTCATTTTGGACCCATTCACATTTTTATATATGAAATATGAGCTCTCTCAACTTTTTAGCCTTTCAAGTGCAAATCTGCCCAATTTAGACTCAAATTACGTTTTTTGGGAATTTCTCATTTTTTGATGAAATTCTGTTAAAACCACTTACAAGAGTATTAAAAATAGTTTCTGGATTTAGTTCATTGCAAAACATCCCGCTGAATTAGAATTTGACATAAGTTTTTCAAAATTAAGCCTTCATATGGCTGTAAAACCTATTTTTAACAAAAATTGTAATTTTGACAGGAATTTAAAAATGAGCATTTTTTGTTAAGAATGGGCATTTGAGGGGTTTGAAATATGAAACTAAAAATTAAACCAACTAAATAGCCTTATTTTATAACTTTATTTTTACAACATGGAACCCTGAGTTTCTAGACCCAGAAAGCCCTTTGTCATGAACAATTGTAATCTAAGTAGTATAATTCAGGGTTCCAAATGCAGTAGACTCCCCTTGTGAGACACATTTCTATAACTCTGTTTTATAAAATTCATTTAGAATATGATAAAATATGAAGCAATTTTTTTTCATAACAACTTCCATTTATAAAACTGTTTTTTAAATAAACCATACACATAAGCTAATAAAAATAAGGTTAATAACTTTTAAAAATGTTCTTTCAAGCTTGACTTTATTATTTTTCTTTTTTTTTTTTAATAAAATGTTTTATATGTGATTATATCATTAATATAATAACGTAATATAATAAAATGTATCTTGCAAAATTAAAATTCTTTTTTTGTTGTTAAATTATTATAATTAAAGTTAATTTTTTTTGCACTATTTATTATTATAAATAATAATCAGACACTTTTAGTACCTGACAATAAAAAATAATGTTTTTGAATTTAATGTTAGTGTGCTAGGTAAACAGATATTTAACGCTTTATTAAGATCGTAAATTTTGTTTTTTATTTTTTGGAAATTATAGTCTTTAAGTTGTTACAATTATTTACTTACAAAAAATGGTTTAGTATATGGGAGATTTTAATAGAGTGGCTATTCTTACACTAGATCAAACTTATTTTCGAAGTTTTTTACTATCAAATTTTTTTACTGCATTCCAATTTAACGATTCTTTGTTCTGATTAAACGAATTAGGATTTCGAAGGTTTTGTTTTAAATTTTATGCAATTAAAAACTGGCCTAATAAGTAACGTAATACGAAACAATGCCTAACCAAGAAAAGTCTGAAACAGTAGAAATTTTTTTCAGCAAATTTCAACTTTAAAAATAAAACTGTATTTGTCAGAAATAAAATTAGGGTGATTGTGTCAATTAATGACCACCCCAATTAGGATTACGAGTGGTAATGATCACTATTAATGAATAGGGAAAATTTTAGTCACTAATTTGATGTATGTTATTATAAAACCTTTAAGCTGAATTATTTAGAAGTCCCCAAATCAAAATTTTTTTAAGTCCATTTGACGCCCTCTATTTCGTGTTGGCGGTCAATAATAAATCACACACCTCCTTACAACTGACTAATCAGATGAACGTTTCCTATTTATAGTATTTCAAATTTACAATGGCTAAGATTTTATTTTCTCAATAAACAACTCAAAATATGGCAAATAATTTTGAAATTTCTAACACAAGGCTCATCAGTATTAATTAAACTCACAAATCACTTTAAAAACGTCGATAAAAACACATTACAAAAGATTTTCAATCGAAACCTTGTAACTCAATCTACGATCCAAAAAAAAATTTTTTTTTTTGATACACCAAGAGTTCAGTGATCTACTTTCATTTAGAAACGCCCATATATATATAAAACACACACATTAAAATAATGATATAATATATAGATTAATAAAAACGTCCTTACTTTCATATTTATAATCTTTTGTAACAACAACTTGTTAACTTTTTTTTTCCTGTTATTATCAAAGACAGACGCACATTTAAATGTCCTTGATTTCCCAACATTTTATGCAAAAAAAAAAAAATTTATTTTACACAATTTTTTTAAAATAAATAACAATGAAAATTGATTAGTAATAATTTATTTATAATTTATAGATTTATTATTTAAAATTTGTTTACTCGATGTAATAATAGAGATTAAATTGCAAGATTTATATTCAAGTTTTAAGTAAATTTAAAAGTTTTAGATATAAAATAAATCTTAATTAAAAAAGAAAAAATTAATTAAATTTTTTTTTGTTGTAAAAAATCAAATTTTATGATGACCATAATATTCAGTGGTAGTAAAATAAGTAAAATTATTTAAATGGATTTCTGTATGAATGACACTTGGGAAATCAAAAAGTATATTTAAATTCCTTGTTTTTTTTTAGGATTTCATATTTTAATGAATAATTCTTTAGATAACAAAATTTTCTGAAATTAAAAAACTTTTTTTGATTGAATTTTCTAATTTTATTGTAATATTAAAATAAATCTTTTTTAATTACATTAAATGTCAATCTAAAGTAATAACAATGGAATTAGTCGTTATTTAAATCACTAGAAAATATTAAACTTCATTAATTAAAATTACTCTTTTTTTAAAAATAGAGAAAAAGTAACTGAATTTTTCAAATAGTTTTATTACAAATTTGTTTTTTTTTACATTGTAATTAAATTAAATTACATTTCCTATTATAACCTTTTATTTTTATTGTAATGACTGTGAAAGCTATTAATATAAATTTTTTCCTTACTTTTTATTTTTTCTTGTGGCTTTTTTTTTAAATTAGAGAATTACATTTATTTATAAAGTTAATACTGCATCTTACATAGGAAAACTTCTTTTTTCTGTAAATTACAATTTAAGTTTTGCCAAAAAATAAATTTATTGGGATTTTTCTAGTTTTATTTTAGTAAACATTTAAAAAAAATTTTGTACATACAAAATTGAGAAATTTTGACATTAGTTCTGTCTTTGCTTTGGCTCATTTGTTAGGACTAAAGTCTTACAAGAAGAGTTCGATACATTTGGAATACCAAATCACATAAAATGATTATGGATCAGTTTATTATGTTGAAAAAACAATCACCCTCTGTTCATGCCAATGGTCCATTCTGGGCCTAGAATCACAAGGCTGAAATGGTTTGGATTAAAATGACCAATTTTTAAATTGTTGCAAAAATTGCAATTTTTTGCATTTTCGATTGAAAGATTTTTAAGATCTCAAAATTTTTACTTGTCCCTTTCAATTATTTGTACGGAAGATATAATAAAGTCAAAGTTCCAATGGGCAAAAAAGCCGTCACCGCAGGGCAGAAAATAGGCTTTTTTTGCCCTAGATATGTAAAGTGTTTTAGTTAATTTACGAGCTTGCATCGTCCCAGTGAAAATTACCAAAAAATATCCTATTTTACAACATTGACTCCTCTAGGACTTTCTAGGCCCAGAAGGCCCCTTGGCATGAACGGAAGGTGGTCAACGCGTTTTTTCAACATAATAACCTTTTGGTGTCACCTGAATTCTCGGTACTATCTTTCTTCTTTTCAGTCATAAGAGTAAGATTCATATTCGGTTCCTACTATAACAGCATTTCATGGTTCAACCTTGTTTCTGTGTAATAATACCAAAACAAAACAAAGCCATAAAAAAATCTAATAATAAATAAAAAATTCCAAAAAAAAGATAATTTTTAAATCATACTTCCATTAAAATGTATAAATAGTTTCCACAATCCTTATTCGTAAAATATCTCTTTAAAAATATACTGGAATACCTTCTAAATATAAACGTTCACTTACAGCCACGTATTTATACGAGATACCTATTTTTATTTTATTTTACTAGACTACTGCCAACTAAAGAAGTTTTATCGTAATAATAATTTTTTTTTTTTTTAATGTGTAAACATTAATATTTTATGCACGTTAGTCTATGAAAAACTAAAGAAAATTTAGTCTGCTACGAAAATTAGTTAAAAGTCCTTTCCAGCCTTTTTTTGCCAGAAACAGAGGTTTTAAATACTTTTTTTTTCCTAGAAACTTTACTTTAGAGAGAAAAAAGAGAATTTTAGTTATAATTTTATTTAAATAAAAAAAAAACTCTATTATCAATTAAATTTCTCCGAAATAAAACTAAATAATAAAATTATAAAAAACAATAAAAGAATTTTTTGTCAATCAAAAAATTACTGTACGTATAAAAGTATATTTTTAAACCCATAAAAAATATTTTCAAACAAAAATTTTTTTTTGCATTATAAGCACGTAATTTTATTTTTTTAGCCTCTCGTGTCAAACTGACGAATACCAATATTAAAAAAAAAAATTATTATTATATTTACTTATACTATTTTTTTTGGTATGCAAATATTTCACTTATAAGCCAATAAATTCAGTCAGGTATTCACTTGATTATATCTGGATAACAGAACGAAAAAAAAAAGTACAATAATAGTTTTTTTGTTATACAACTTGAATTGCATTATTATTGATATGCATACACGAAATACATATTTTAGAATTTTGTTTTGCTTCTTTTTTTTTTTCACAAACTTTTTATTTTTTATATTGTTTTTGTTTTAGATTTTTGTATATAACAATAAAAAACGTTTTTTTAGTATTTAAAAAAAAAAAATAATAACAGAAAATTATAGTACAAGTTTTTTGTAACAATTTAAATTCGTCAGGTTATGTAAGATTGATTTTCGAAACTTAAGAAAATTAGCTAAGTTGCATTTAATTCAATGAGAGTTTATACTTAAAATATGAAAATTACTGTTCTTATGTGACTCTCTTATTATTAATTTAATGGTGGTTTGAAAACCAGCCTCTATTCTTCAAAGTTCATCTTAAATTGTGAATTTAATCGATAGCAATTATTTAACCAAACATTTAAATTTAAATATGAGATTTTTAAATCTCGTGGTCTTTATATTCCCAATAAATATTTCTGCATTGTCATACTGAGGGCCCAATCCTACTCTCTACACAAAAGTATAAAAGGTGTGCCATAAGTCCCGAATTAACAATTTTCCTTCGTCAGTGGCGAGAAAACATGTGTTTTGCGATTACCTAGCGGCTTACACCAACTTCTTATACCATCCTTAAATCAATTGTTGAACCAAATTATAAATTTGTAAATCGCTTACTCATGCTCCAGTTTTTATTATTTTGATGCAATAAATTCTTCAGAAAATATCACATAATTGAATTTCTATTTAGTAAACTTGACTTTTTGTTCCATTTTGGCCAAGTTAAAAAAAATTTCTCAAACAAATTCACACACAAATACAAAATGTGTGGCATAAACGTACTTGTAACGTAACATATTTTTCGAGGCTATATTCTTGTATATTTTCATTTAATTAATTTATAAAAGTAAAACATGAGAAAATAAAACAATTAAACTTTCAATTTTTTCGAAAATTTCACGTACGATAATTAAATCGTTAAGAAAGAAAAAAAAAATGTTTTTTATAATTTGACAAAAAATTAAGTAAGTATCATTGTAAATTATATAATAAAATGTTTGAAATTACATTATTTTGTAAAAAGAGGTAATTTAAAGGAGACATCTTTTGTATAATTCTACGTTATAAGGAAAAGGGTAAACGACTTTATGTACGCATCTATAATAATTATTGTTAAGTTTCAAAGGGCTTTCCAAGAATTCTACAAAAGGGAAGACCTTGTTTAAAGTCTCTATTGTTAAAATTAAGGTAATGTAATTAATTTTGAAAAAAATGTAATTCACATCATATTTTTTGAGATTAAAATAAAAAAAATTTATAATTATTTGTCATCAATAAAATCCTGTCATCAACTCGTCATTTAGATCAAAAGCATTTCTGACATAACGCACTGTTGGATTTTCAATCCAATTATAATATTATATATTACTACAAAATATTTTATCTCTCTCTCTCTCTTTTCATTTAATATATATGCACCAATGCATTTATATCGCTTAAGACAACTAAAGACCTAAAACAAGCCCTAATTCGTTGGCAATGACAGGAAGATTATAAACAAAAGGGTTTTCTCTCCTCTCACATTTAATTTCTAAAAAATAAAGTTTAAATTATTATAATTTTAAAATTTTTCTTTTAATTTTTCTCTCTACATATGCACGTACAACTAACTGCTTTTGGCATTCCAACAATTTACTTCTACAAATTCACTCACAAAGCCACAAAATTTCGTTTCAACTCTAATGTATATTTCAATCAATATAGGCATTGTTATTGTTTGGGGTTAAACTGCCCGGCTTTTGCTTACTTCTTTAAAAATTCAACTACACTAGAACCACTCGTGGCGTAAAATGACGGCTACAAATCAGAAACAATTTCACCGCGGGGTATGATTTTCTCCTATCCCTTATTCAACTATTATTATTAAACGTGTTTATAAATTGCTTACCCAATTTTTTTAAATTTCACTCGAGCGGATGTTTATTTTTCTCTTTTTTTACTTTTGTAATCAGTTGTTGGTTAGTTAATTTAACCTTTTTTTTTACCTTTCTTTTACTACGCAAAAATTGTTCTTTTTTTTAAATAGAAAATTTACGTTATGTTTGTTTTGTTATTGTTGTACTAATGAAGTAAATATAAAGTTAATTAATTTTTTTAATTATTGAATACACGTGGTTCAATTTACTGCCTGGATTGATGTTTTATTTTTTTTGGGAAAATTTAATTTATTTCTATCCATGCATAAGTGAATACATCTACTGGACTACTAAATATTTACAAAAACTGTATTTTACCTTAATTTGTAATTAAATTTTCAGAAACAATTAAATAATTAGTACTTTATAAATTAACGATTTGCAACTGACGTTTTAAACAAAAAGGATTAAGCCAGATGCAATTTTTTTTAAGTTAAAACTTTCTAAGGGAATGCCTAGGGACTAGTAGTTAAATGTTCGGACTTGTATATAAATTTCAAGATAACTTCAATTTGTAAGTTATAAAGAAAGTACTTGACCTAGTTTTTTTTCTTTATTTGTTATTGGATTTAACTTAAATTGAATTTAAAAGTATGTGACTATAACAATAAAAGCTTTAACTCAATATTTATTTCTATTACTTATCCAAAGAAAATCAAAGTACTTAATTTTACAACAACTTATCTTTGTTTACTTATTCTTGGATTTTCGGTGCATGGCTTTAAATAATGTTTTTTTTGAAATTAGCGATGCATTCAAATTTTAGTTGAAAAATTCATGGTTTTAGTATCAAGGACAAAAATGATATATCCTTTTTTTAAAATAATCAAAACACAAAAATGACTGCCAAAAATCGATAATTCATCCTTAAAAGCTAAAAAATGAGATTGAGGCTTTGTTTAATAGTACTTTTAGGAAAAAATGATTTGGGGCCGATTTCAAGACCCAACCATTAGGTTTAGACCGATTTGCTTTAAATTTAGCCATTAATAATACATTAGCCTTACTAAATGGTTACGCCCTAAAACTTTAACATCGTTTTCAACGATATATTATAAATAGAAATATTGAAATATTTAAGGTTTGCCATGTAAATATTTTCATTTAATCTTTTTAAAAAAATGGTAATTTTCATCGTATTCATTTTCATGTTATTACTTTAATTTTCATATTATTCACCTGTCACGTACATCACTTGCCTGCTAAAACTAATGACTACAATGTTCTTAGACGCAAGCCTACATGGAAGCAATCTTCAAGAAAACCACGTTAAAAAACCCATAATTAAATCTCTTAAAACCACTTAACTAAAACATTAAACGCTAACTCGATACAATAAGTAAGTAAAAACGAAATTAATAATAAAATGTGTCAAAAAATATGTTTACATCGTTAATGAATTACATAAAACAAGGAAGTAAAATGAGTTATAAGTATAGTTTTTTAGTTTGAAAAAAATAAAATAAAGACAATATTCAAAAAGCATGACAATTTTTATGCTCTATGGAAATGAAAGAATACGCTGGCTTTCACATGAAATGCAAAAAAGCAAGAAAAAATAAAGTAATAAACAATTCTATTTATGCTAAAGACACATAATAATACGTACGACTTACCAAATTGTTTTGAGTATACTATAAAAATCAGAGAGAAAAATTACTCACCTGTAACAGAAAAAATGAAAATATTGAGATTATTTAATAATGAATAATGCAAAAAGAGAAAAAGTTTTTTATCTTAAAATTAATTGATGTATTTTTAAAAGAGAGGCTGTTTTTAATAAGATCATTTAACTTATTCTAAATAACATATATATTATTAAAATTGTTAGTAAGTATAGAGTGAAATTGTTGAATAAAAAGGATTTTTATATAGTAAAAGTTTTTAATGCGATTTTAAAAGAGATGAAATACGTAATGTATAATTTTATTTTATGTATTTATTCGCACTTTTTCTATATATTCATTATTTATTTATATTTATAGGTTATGTCTTACGTAAAATTTTATAATTTACTATATTATGATCCAATTATAAATTTTAAAATCTTTTATAAAATTAATTATGTAATATATAGGTAATTGATATTAATTATAATTAAGCTAAATGAATATTATTTTTTTTTTTGATTCTTATCTTTATTGAAATTGTTTAATAAATATTTGTTTAATTACATATGAAAATACCCGAGTAAAAAAGAAAATAACTTAATTTATAAAGAGGAAACTCAACTTCTGGGAACTGTTTCTTTGGCAACAAAAGTTTTGACTCAATTTCTAGATTCTTAGCCTAAAAACAGGGACTACGATAAAATTTTCCTAAGAATCTGAAAATTGGGTTAGAATTTTCTAGGTATTTTATCCGTTTACAGAAAAGCATCAGTCTGAATCCAGAGCTACGCGGAAAAGCAACGTATAACAGGCGCATATCTTTAGGCCGAGTCTACATAACCGTACCGCACGGCGCAGCCCAATGCTATTGATATAGGCTTGCGCTTGCGGCGTCACGTGACTCCTATACCAATAGCATTGGGCTGCGCCGTGCGGTGCGGTTATGTAGACTCGGCCTTAGGCTGGTTCCACAAACCTCCGTAAACGCAAAATCGCAGCCGCAACGCAGTGCGCACAAACCAAAATTGTGTTGTGCACATGCGCGTTGTGTTGTGCGCATTGCGTTGCGGTTAAGTTTTTGCGTTTACGGAGGTTTGTGGAAACAGCCTTAGGCGCAATCATAGTGCCAACATAGTGCCAACATATGCATAGTGCGGCTACGTTTATGCGATTACGGAGGTTTGTGGAACTAGCCTAAGCTTTCGTATGAAAATACGCATGCAAATATTTGTATAGTGCCAACCTATGCTTATTTTAATAATACTTTTGCTGCTCCCCCTAGTGCGATAATTAAAGAGCGAAAATTCAAAACTTAAATAAATCTAAAAACCTAAATGGTTAAAATTATTAAATTTTAAAAAAATTTATTTAAAAATAAATTTAAAATAAAGTAAAATTGTTTTATAAACAATAATTTTCTAAAAATTAAACTATTTAAATTCAACGCGGGAGTTCTCAGGGCTATAATTATTTATTTTCTCTGCATAGGTTGGCACGATAAGAATATTTGCATGCGATTTGTATATGGACGCTTACGTAGACTCAGCCTTACGTAGATTGCGCCTAAACCCAAAGAAATTCATCGCGCCATCTGCGACAAAACTGTAACAACTAATGCGTTGGTTAGCTGTCGCATTTAATGCAACAAAAATGTTACAAAAATATTAGTTTTAGTACCACGTGATATATATAATATTAATATAATATAGTTTTATTACCACGTGATATATATAATATTAATATAATATATGTCACGTGGTACTAAAACTGATATTTTTGTAACATTTTTGTTGCATTATATGCGACAGCTAACCAAAGCATTAGTTGTTACAGTTTTGTTGCAGATGGCGCGATGAATTTCTTTGGGTGTAAGACTGAGGCACATTCTACAATCATCCGGTAAACTCTTGCGGTCGTCCGCTAGAGGTCCGCAAGGTAGTGGCGCCAACCGAAACTAAATGATAAATTAAAATAAACATGTGTATTTATTTTATGTCAAGTTGGCACCACTGACTTGTGAACTTCTAGCGGACGACTGCAAGAGTTTACCGGATGATTGTAGAATGTGCCTGATTCTACAAACACCGTAAATGTGAGTCGTAACCACAAGCGCAGCCGTAACGCAATGCGCACAAACCAAAATCTTATTGTGCGCATGCGTGTTGTATTGTGCGCATTGCGGAGCGGCTGCGCTTGCGGATGTGACCCTCTATTACGGTGTTTGTAGAACCACCCTAAGCGTTTGTATACGAATACGCATGCAAATATTCGTATAGTGCAAACACGTGCTTATTTTTAGTAATACTTTTGCTGCTCACTAGCGGTTGCTATAAAAGGATGAATATATAAGGCGCAATATATGTAAGCGTTTCTATACGAATACGCATGCGAATATTCGTAAATTTCTAACCTACGCAGAAAAAAAATTATTTCCCGAGGAACTCCCGCGTTCAATAGCGCAAAAATTTGAATTTGAAACAAAACGAAAGGTAATAAACTTGTTAAAAAGTTAAAATAATTATTTTTTATAAAACAAATACGCATTACGGGGAGCAACAAAAGTATTATTAAAATAATTATAGGTTGGTACTATAAAAATACTTCGGAGACTTGACGCGGAGAGTCCAGGTAAATGGCATAAAAAGGTCAACCGGGTATAAAAAGCTATAAACGGTTCTTGTCAGCGGACGATTGGCAAGAGTTTGTTTGGATCAAGTTTGGTTTAAAAATACGTACTCCTGAGTATAAAGTCCTAATGAAGTTATTAAATACCGAGATCTATGAGAGGTTTCAAGACGATCATCATAAAATACGAGAAAAAGCCAGGCAGCAGATTCAGAAAATTTAAGAAGAAAATCGTCGGACGTTTGATGAAATTCGGGTTCCGGCTATTAAGTAACGAGATAAAGGCCGAAAGAGCCCAAGTGGCTTTTTTTGTTTTAAGAATGTAGCAGCTGACGCAATTAACTAATTAGACTCAGCCTAAACATAGGTTGCACTATATGAATATTTGAATATCCAAATATCCAATGCTTAGAGACCGAAAATCGTGTTGTCCGCATTGCTTTTACGGTGATTATAAATCGGTCCAGAAATCGGTCTCACCCAAAAATTCTATTGCATTTAATTTATTTTGTTTTTTACTCAAGTAATTTCTAGTATATTTAAATAGTAATAATAAAACGTTTCCCAAAAATTCTTGCTTTTCTATTATTTTTTTACTAGGGTAAACAGAAGCAACTACATATACACAAATCATAATTCAAATATGTATGTAATAATTACATAATTGAAATTGTAAATGAAAAATTGTTTGGATTAGAGTAAATAAATTATGAATAAAAAACTTTCTATGTATAAATTGCATTTTAATTTTATTTTTAGAATAATTTATTTAAATTTAGAAAATTTATTATTTTCACGAGTTTAAGTATACGTTGCATTATTTATTTTCTTTATTATCTGAATTTATTACTTTGTTTATGCAAAAATATTACAAATATTACAAGTTTTTCGTTAATTTGCCTGAAATAAATAAATTTTAACAGATTTTTGCAAGTATGCAAACCAAGAGTGTGAGATTAATTGATCTGAGAACCTAAGTTTTTGGGAGTTTTTTTTAACTTTAACAAAAGAAATTTTTTATTCACTCTGTACCTGCAATCTTTTTTTGACAAATTTTTGGCTTTACCTGAAACTTGATTCGACCCAACCTTATTTAAAAAAAAAAACTGTCCTATAATAAAAATAATTTTAAGTCCCTTAATCCAGATTGTGATTAGCCCCTAAATCGATTATTTTAATTTAAGTCCATTTGACCCCCCTCCTCCCTCTGTAATAGCGGTCTTGTTTAGGTACCTCTTCCTACGAACATGTCCCATGTTAGCAAAGGCCAAACTTCCGGGTACCTAACCCGAATTTGAGGTACATCCTGAACACCCATCAGATACACCCCAAATACAAACTATAAGTTGAAAAGCCTACCCACTAAAAGACAAAAGTTTTTAGGAATCAAATGATACACATATATTATAGTTGATTATTTTGAGTAAATTTTGGAAATATTATAAAATTAAAATTTAGCACAAGCTTTTATAGGAGACAGTTTTTTAGCGGAAGTATGCATTAATTAGTGCCCGGGTTAAATTTTACATTTAATAACTGTATAGTATCTCTAAATTTTCACGATAACCAACTAAAAGGTCTCCACCATTTGATTATAATAATATTTTTTTTTAAATAAAATATTAATAAAATTTTTTTAAATGGAATATTTTTTTTTTAACCGTATGTTTCGAAATTGGAGCTCATAGCTGAGATATGCAAGGGTCACTTTAAAGAGAATATTAAATATTAAGAGTATCTTGAGTTTATCTTAAAACTGAAAAACATTTTTTTAAATACAGGAAATAAGCCGTTTTCTAGTCAAATGCCAAAATTTTCTTAAGGTTGTTGTTCGGTACAGCTAGCGAACCTAGCGGATTTTTTCGCGAAGTTCAACAAAATTTAATATTATTATTATTATAAGTAAAAAAAAAATAAAAATATTTGCTTATTACGAATTTCAGAAGAAAAATTAAGACTATTTTTATTGATGAATACTTTATTTTTTTTATAAAAATTATTAAAAATTAACAAAAACTTAAAATATTATAAATTTACGAAAAAAATTTTTTTTTTTTTTAAACTTTGGAGCTTAATATTTCTGATACAAAATGGTCAAGTCCCTTGAAATTTTAAAATGATATTCTAATACTATTCATTAACTTTAAAATTAATTTTCGTTCACATCTGACGTCTCGTTTAGAAGCATTTACAAAAAGACGCTAGATTTTTATGCATTTTCACGCGTCTTCCTATCCTAACAATGTATAAGAATTAAACTTTGGAGTTAAATAACTCGTAAACTAAATGGTGAATTATCTTAATTTTTTAACAGTAGATATATTTTAATGTAATTAATCCCCTGTTAAAATTATATTCAATTCTGACGTTGACGCATGTATCGAAAAACAACCTTAAGTTATATTTTAAAATAAAAATTTGTTGTTTTCAAAAAAATTTTTTAACACTTTCGCCAATATTAATAATTTCTCTCTTAAAATTTCTCATAGTGACATTTATTACGATTGTTTATGTAACTTGTAATTCATATATAATTAATAAAATAAAATATCGAATTAAAAAAAATAAAAAGTGTCATAACTCAAGTAATTTTGTATAAAGAATTGACATAAATGTAACAACCGAAGAATTTCACCGTATTTTATTAAAATGTAAAAAAAAATGTGAAAGTTTTAAAGTAAATAAAGTTATTATAAATTCGCATGTATAAAAACAAGTGATAAAAACAGTAAATTCAATTTAATTGTGATAAATAAATATTTAAATTTTCAGTCAATAAAAAAATTGATAATAATTTTTATTTACAACTTAAATTTCGAAAGTTTTTTATGTGCGTTACATATCCATTTGAGAATTTGCTTAATTTACAAGCATATTAAGGTTCGTTGCTCGAAAAAAAATTTTTTACACACTAAAATTAACATGCATTTTATTTTTTACTTTGACTTATTATTATTATTTATTGATATTAAAAATAAAGAAAATAAACCTGTCTATATTATTATGTTATTATCGATAACGCATATTATTGAAACAAGAGATTATAGCTGATATAGTTCAACTTTTTTTTTTCTATTTCTTACTCTATTATCAAACGATTAGTACACGTACGAATTATATATGGAGTGATATACTTGGGTTGCACCAAGTTTTTATTGTTAAGCTTTAGTCTTTGAACTAAAAATTTTTACTTTAGACAGCCTGATGGCTATTAAAATCGCAGGGCACTGATCCCTAGTATTTTTGGGTTTTGGTAATAAATATACGTAAATTAATAAATTTTTTGAAATCCCTCTTTTAGACGTGCTTCATTCTTTTTTGCTCTGCTTCAAAATTTCAATGTGATCTTTGCTGGAATAAAAATTTAAAATTTAGAAGTGTAATAATGCTCAGAGTCTTGCAATTAAAATATTTTTGTACGAACTATGACACCATTCCATTAAAGCTTGTCCACTTAAGGAATTTCAACCCATATAAAATTTTAGAAAAGTAAAAAAAAAAAAGAAAATTTCTTGTTTATAGATCTAATGATAAAAAAACGATAAAAAAAATAATAATAACAACAATAGATATACTTTATATTATTATAATCTTGTCTAATAATAAATTAAAAAAGAAAAAAAAAATCTCTATTTTCTTTTACGTGCCTCTTTTGTTCCAAACACATGAACACGAATCTTTCGGGACCAGTGAAGCGTATAGGTAAAATAAAAAAAAAATTTAACTCTGCGGACTTACAATGTGTGTTAGTATGTACTTAAATCGAGATTTTTTTTTTTTTTCAAGAGCAAATAAAAAAAATTTATAGAAGAATATTTACGTTTATTATATTTATATCATTATTATACGTTACGGTGATGTCTTGCGAAAGTAAATTGAATAATATGGATTATTAATATCATTATTTATAAATTTCTATCGTAGAATCTATGGGAATTTTATTTTTTACTACCATTTTTATTATATAATTCATAAATAGTGACTAACACTTTGGTTACAGTTAATTGGTCAAATACAATAAGTTAAAGGCTCAGTGGCTAAAATATTTTGGTAAGGAATGACTGACGTACGGAAAATGAATTGATAACAAATACAGTTTACTCCTGGGTCTAATAATAAAAATTTTATTAAATATCTACGTTTCGTCTCATATGGGCCTCTTCAGGATATTTTGATGGATCATATGATCTGTTGCTATTTAGTTGTTCTGAAGAGGTTTCTATGAGCGGCGAAACGTAAACTTAATATTTTAATAATTTTACTATTTTTGCCTTAAATTTGCCGCATTTATTATTCACTCATTTCATGAATAAAATTAACCTGGACAAATTTTTGGAAATCAAAATTCCTTACATTAATTTTATCTAGAACATTTTACTACCAGCCTGTTGGTAAGTTTCAAAAATCATATACTAAAAAATCGTACAGCACTATTTTCCACTCAAATAGCTGATTTCATTTACTTATTATGCCAGCCTTTAATTTTCTGGCCATAGGTCGTAATATACTATTTCAGTGCTGAGTTTTTAGATCTTGCTCGAAACAAGAACTTGCAAAAAAACCCGAAATCTACAGAATAAAAACTGCTAAAAATGTTGAATTCAGTTAATCTATAAGTGCATTATTATTGTTTATAGATAAGTACCGATAAGTACCATTATTACAGTGAGTAACAGATTTGAATCCGCAAGAAAACCAAGTAGAAATCACTGATGTCAATCATGCTTTTAACAAATAAACAAGTTAAGATTTTTACTTGTCGTTCTTAAAAGCACGAAAAAAAATACATAACTTTATTAAAATTAAGAAAAAACAGAAATTTTTTAAAAACAATAAAAAACTTAAATTTTGTCTCGAATTTTGTACACAAATTCTTATTTTATTATAATTACCATCGTCATCACAAATTGCACTACTTTAAAATTTTTTATTAAATTTCTGAACCGTAAAAGTATATAAAAATAATATCAAATGCGTAGCAGCAAATAAGCAAGTTTTTTTTTATTAAAAAAAAATACATTCATTTTTTTTAAGCCAGTCATACCAAAGGTATAAATATAAGAACCAAAAGAGAAAAACTTACGTAATATAAATAAGCATATACATACATAAGTAATAAAATGAGCGCGTCCTTCACGTTTTCTTGCCAATTTTCAATAAACTTTTCCGGCTTTTTACGCATTTTTTTATGTATATCTCTACCGATATATTATATAAATAGAAGTACAAACGAAATAGAAAAACACTCGATCTATTTACGGGAATATGTGAAGAAAGTTTTTACGTGTTATTTATTTCAATTTACCTTTTTTCCAACTTTTTTTTTATACATTTGGCTACCTTTAGTAATTTTAAATCAATTTCTATGCATAAGCGATAGGATGTATATTAGCCCGACAGTTATTTTAAAAACTAACTTTTTATGATTAGGGAATTTTGCTAAAAAAATGAAAAAGAACCTGAAATTTTTTGAATTAATGGACCATTGAAAGCATTCTCACTAGATGCGTACAAATTAAATGATCTCTTAATTTGAGCCTCTAATACGGCCTGTGATAAGTAGAGTTATTAAGTAATGATATAGTTAAAAACGTTTTTAAAGGTTAAAAATAAGATATTGATTTGTAAAACTGGCATTTGATTTGGAAATTAACATTTTGTTGTTACCCATTTCTCATATAGATGTTTTTAACCTAAACATGTTTTTTGCGGTAATGACAAAAACTGTTTTACCGCTTGTTACTAAAATTTTTGAATGGGGCACATTTTTGAGATCGCTAAGGCGGTTTGCGCGCAGTGAAAAACGAAAATTCCACCCTTGCCAGACTAATATTTGAGAACTTTATTATGGAAAAAGAAATACATCTTTGGCAGAAATAAAAATATCAATATATAATTCACCTTTAATCATTTTAAATTTAGATGAATAGCAAAAAAGAATTTTGTCTAAACCAACCAAATAGTTAGTTAGTTTACATAAAGCAGCGAAAAATTGATTACGAATTTGTCCGGCGATGAAATTAGAGATAATATAGAAAAATTTTGTTTTATAAATTAAATATGAAGATTTAGGTATAGTTTTGTATTTTGAAAAAGAAATTTTCATTCGAGAAAATTTTGTTTTTTTGAAATAATTTGCAGCAGGGATCGGTTAATGCCAATACTATTGTAATATACATAGGATAATTACTTTGTTCAGAATATGCAACAGTGACGTCCACTCACTCCATTACTTTTTGTAATAAGTAACGAAGATTTTCCATTACCCATTACTTTTTGTAATGAGTAATGGATTTTTAAGAAGTTTTACATTACAGCACATAAACAATTTTTCACTCTTTATTATATAAAATTTGGCCGCCATTCAATGGTCATAACTGTCGTTGTCCATCCGGGTCATTTCTCAGAACCTTGAAATCTAGATTTTTCGAAAACAGATCCATAAATGAATTTCGTAGAAAAATTCATTTCCGAATTTGTAATATCAGAATGCATCAAACTAAAGAATAGGATAAATTCCGAAATTCTTTTTATGAAACCTTATATTTCATGGTAATTTTTTGCTTTTTACAAATAATACTTCTGATATTTTATCAAATATGCACTGATTATTAGGAATTTTGATTTATCTGCCTTACAACCCTTCTAGTTTTTATTATTCTGCATTAGAAAGTTTGTATACTTAATTTTCGGGATTCGGAAAACTGCCCCGGATGGACAACGACAATTATGACCAGTGAATGGCGCCCTAAAATTTTCATATAACTAGAAAATATATGTTATTGAATATTTTTTAGTTAAAAACATAAAAATTTTTGTCCGGGTTTTCACTATCAGGATAGTAAGCTTACTATCAGGGTAGAAAACTGATTGTACAATTGCTATTCAAAATTAATACATGCTCAAGAATTTCTACAGTGTATAAGTAAGTTTTAGTTTATTTTAATAAAATTTAAGTAAAAACTGAAACTTATTTTAATAATTAAGGTAAATTATTAAATTATTTTAAAAAAAAATTTTTCAAAATTACTCGTTTTTTATTTGTCTTATAAATCTACCCTCATACATCCCATCTGAGGGGGTGAGTTTGACAAATTAGTATCAATTTATTTTATTTAAGTTTTTAATAGTCCCATGTAAAGTTTTTTATGCCTTGAGATCTTTTTTATTTACAAAGTATCAATTTATGTAACGACTAAAAATGTTTAACATTTACCTCATATTTAGGGGATGATAGTTCATTTTCTAGGGGTTATACGTAAAAATGGACTTCCAAAATGAAAGGGGCCTGATTACCTACTATGTAAACAAAATAATTAAGTTAATATAAACGTACTTTAAACGTTCCTATGAATAAAATAATGATGAATTACAAAGAATCTAACGATCAATAAAATGGAACTAAATTTAATAAATAAACTGTTTTCTACAACGTTTCGATTGCATTTAGCAACCTTTATCAAGAAGAAATAATTTATTTTTTTACAACATAACCAAATATGTAATACTATCTTAGTTTTAAACTTGTATTTGAAACTTAGATAGTATAATTAAGTTATGTTTTAATAAATAAATTATTTGTTTTTGATAAGGGTTGCTAAATGCAACCGATACGTCGAAGAAAATAGTTTCTTTTAAATAAATAAATTTTCTACTCGTAATTAACCTCAATTTGAATATTTAAATAATAATAAAGCTTTTTTGATTTTATAACGAATACGTAATCTTTGTACGGCGGTTAATAAGAAGTCTAAATTCTGTTAGATTTAAAAAAAATTAATTGATTACTTTTCTAAAAAGTTTGTTTATTTGTATTTCATGTTTAATCCACATATATACTTACATATTTTCTAGTAATGTAACAATCGTTACTTTTTTGTAATGAGTAATGGTAAAATCCCTGATTTGCAGTCCTTACGCCAATTATTTAATAATTTACCTGGCGATTTTTCCAAATGTAAAAAAATTCACGAGTATTTTTTAATTTTTAGAGCGTTTTCGCTACTTTTTAAACTGTAATTTTCAAATAGTATTTCATTTATTCAGTGAGAAACCAACTATTTATTTATTTAAACGATGTGAAGATTTCTTAAAACTTAGCAATTTAGCATAAGTCAGGACTAAAAACGTTTTTCTTTAAATTATGTATTTCGTACAGTTAAATAGTTTTTCCAGGACATAAAATTCTAAAAATTAAATTTAAAAAATAAAATGAGATTTATCTCTGTAAACATAAAAGTAAATGAAATTTTATAAATAATTTAGTCATACATGAGTTAAATTTGTTAGCGAAATAGAGGCAAAAAAAGGTAAAATAAAATAAAATAAAAAAAAGATTAGATATAATTTCATTTTAAAAGAAGCTTTCTTTGACAGGATTTTGAAAATTAGAGGTTATGTCTTTCTCTGTTTTATATGTGTATGTTGTATGTTGTATGTATATGAGAAATTGCACATTTAATTTAACAGTAAAACATAAAATTTTCAGCTTTTCTCTCAGTCCTTTTTTAACGTATTATAAAACTTATATATATTTTATCTACTAAAATCGAGTAATTTAATTTTAAAAATAATTAGCTGTTGCTTTTAATTCGACATTTTATGACGAATTTTCTCGTAATATATATTTCATTTTATTATACATAAAAGAGAGATATTAAACTTTTTTTCCTCCTTTTTTTCCTCCCTTTTTAGTTCTTAACAGAAAAGGGTTTTATTACGTACGAGAAAGAGATAAAATGCTTGATAATTTTTACATTTTCTTCCTTTATACTTTGGCTCGCTCTTTTCAAATAATACTGTTTAAAAAATGCAAATTTTAAATATCTCCTGAGTATTAAAGTCGTTACTAAAGCATTGATAAGTAAATTTTTATAAATGTTCGATAAATTTTTTATCTTTTTCTTCTACTTCTGCTCCAATGCTTTGATTTTTGTGTATTGAAAATTAAAAAAAAACAAATTACAATATTTTAACATGAATCTTTATCTATTGAAATGCAAAAAAAACAGAATAATAGAGAGGAAGGAAGTAAATAAATTTTTTTTTTCTAAATTATTTCAAATAATTTATTTAAAGTAAATGAAAGTCTTGATTGAAAAGGTAAAAAAATATTGTATAATAGAAAAATAAAATATCAAGTTTCATGATGACGACTGGTTAAAAAAGATTTCGTTTAAGATAGTAAATAAAATTTTTTTATTTATTCGTAATGAAAAAAGGAAGTAAAATATTTTTACAATGATAAATTGCATTTTAATTTAGAAAAAAAATTTTTCTTCGTATCTTTTCGATCAGCTGTAAGAAGTTAAATAGTAAAAGTAATGATGAGGTTGTTGATAATTTTGTAAAATGATATGTTAAATTGTTATTAGTGCATCGATATTTATTTGCATTGAAATAAAAATGGTAAGAGTTAAGCAAAATGAAAATTTAATTTTCCAGTATACGGGAAATTTTGAAGATTTCTATTTTTTTTAACGTTTTCAAGTTGATTTGGTTGTGTTTGTTTCTTATTTGAAATTAATTTATAAGAAATTACGTAAAAATTATTTAAACAATCGCCTGAATAATTTTTATTGAAATTAAGCTTTTATGGTATAGAAAAATACATGTAACTTAGTGTCGCACTTAGCTGTGATTCGAAAAATTAATTTACATTTAGAAATTGTTTTAAAAATTGAAGATTGTTTAAAAAATTAATCTAAAGTGTTAAATATTAAAAATTTATATACTGTAAGTTAAATTATATCAAAAAGTTTTGCTTAACTAACAAATTTTTGAAGAATTCTAACAAGAATTTACAACTCGACTTTGCTTGATTTTGGCTAATTTTGCAATAATTTGTTAATAACAATTAATCTGCCAATTTTAGGTCAAAATAGACCCCGGGTTCAGCTTTAGCAGATCGAAAAACATAGTACACCTATTTTTATCCACGGGCCTAAAAAAACAAAAAGTGGGTCACGAAATACATTGGTGGCGGTTCGACTATAGCTTAAATACTTATCCTAGCAGACTTTTAGATAGTTGGCATAATTTAAAGGATCGAGATTCAGATTTGCAGAATTTATTAAATTTGTAAATAATTTGAGCATTTACATACCCAGCAAATTAGGCATGGGTCGGATCACGTTTCGTCTAAACCCAAAATTTTTTTGACCATAAATCCAAAAAACCCGAATTTTCGGATAAGCGTACACTGCTAATATAATAATTACAAAAAATATTTCCAGATAATCCAAAAATAACCTAAGAACATCATAATACATTATTTAAAAATGATTGCAATCAAATAATATTACAAAGAACAAAAAATTTAATCAGAGCATAAAAATTAAAATAAAATATTTGTTTTATTTTTTACATACTTCAAAATTCAGATAATTTAAAATAATGATAATTAATTAATTAATTAATTACAAGAAAAAAAAACACCTATGTGTAATTAATAATTAATAATTATTTTATAACATGCAATAACAAAATTATTTATTACATAAAATAACATAATAATTATAATAACACCAAATCAAATACTTAAAAAAAAGTAGATCATTAATCTTATTATTTCTTCATGAATTATAACTTTTATTCAATATTAACATAAAATTTTTATAAGTCAATTAATTTTTTTTAAGCACTAAATTTTGTTGTAATAGCAGCAGTCCAAAAAAACAATTAGTCACATAAGTTTAACTTTATACTATTAAGTCATTGTTGTATTTACTTGTATTAGTAGCAGTGTATTAATAAAAAAAGTTTTTTTAGGAAGTAAATGTCAGGTACAAACATACAATTTTATTTTTTCTATCTAGAAAATAACCTGACAACTACATGCATTTAAACGTAATACAGATACTACAATTTTAAAAATAAAAGTGTTAAAATACAATGTCATTAATCTAAGTAGTATTTGTTTGTTTTTTTAGAAAAAAAAGGGTATTTTTTAGTTAAAAAGAGAATTGATTATTTCTTTTTTTTTTTCATGCCACACTATTAACTTGTTGATTCAGTTTGGTTACACACTTTTTTTATGAGTGTGTGTGTGTATAATAAATACTAGCGCTATAAGGTTAAATTGTGTGGAATTATTTGTTTGGTGACACAAAGGTATTCATTAAATTATATAGCTATCATTTGTTATGCTCTTATGCTGGTTATTATTTTTTCACATGGACTTAATATTTTCTAGTTTATTTTATTTACTGTATTTTTTATAATTTTACAGCAAATTTACTAAATTATTTATAAAATTGTATGTCAATTTTTTTACTAAAGGCTGTTCACAGAGATTGGTTTTGGATCTGACTGAATGGAATCTGCAATTCGATGGAATCATAAAAATTCTTGAAGCAACAATATGAGCAAATTATACTTTGTGTATACAGACGATTTAAGTGCTCTATATGGGTGCCATTCACTCAGTTTTCCAAAACCCGAAAATCAGGGTAAAAATTTTTTGTTGTCGAATAATAAAAACTAGAAGGATTGAAAAATGGATACGTCAAATTTCCTAATAATTAGCTTCAAATTTGATGAAATACAATGAGTTTCGTAAATTATTTCAACCTAAATTTTGATGCATTCTAATTTTACGAGTCTGGAATTGAAAACCCTTGCTTGATGAGTTCTGGGTTAAAACAAGTGGCAGAAGCAATAAAATTATATTTTGCCAAACATTTATCGAAATTTCTGCAAGGATCTTTAAGGAGACTGGAGATAAATTTCCCTGACTGGAAGTTTCTTTTTATTAAGTTTAATTTCCAATTAGGAAATCTGGCCTAAGTATTTCTGTCTCTGTTTAACCTTAAACCTTAGCCAATCTTTAACTAAATGTCTCCTCTATTTTTCCACACTAGATATAAAAGTGTTTATAATTTGATTGGCAACAAGCAAAACACTGTGAAGGAAATCAAAATTTAGTCAAATTGAAAATCCGATACTCAATAAATTGATTTATGCAAAAATGTAATGACACCCTGTTTATACACTTGTAGTATCCTTAAAATTTTTAAAATTGCAATTTCTAAAATTTACTCAAAAACTTATGACTTTATTTTCCTCGTGAATAAAAAGTTGCACATTTGAAGTCTTTCGTTAAATAAAAAACGATAGTTACAATTATTGCAAAATTATCTTGATGTTTATGTGTCACAATTTAATCAGAATATAGAAATTGAGTGACATAATTTATTGCACGAAATAATTTATTACATAAAATCAATTTAATTAAAATAAATAACCGTCAAATTTCGAAAATATTTTTTTAAAAAGAAATTTCACCAAAATAATGTCTCATTAATTAAAAAAAATGTAAAAAATTTGAAAAAAAACAGGAGAACAAAATAATAACGAAAGAATTTTCATTCTTCTAAAAATCTGCATAGAAAACAACGCAAATCAAAATTTTTGATTCAGATTCATATTTCATGTCATACACCCGTTCCCATTATTATGTTAATTTACATATTTGTTGTTATTTATACGGTATTTAACATAATAAAACCTTTTTTTACAAAAAAATCTGATTTTTTCCCCTTTTACAAAATCAAAAAAAAAAAATGATTAATAATAAAACAAGACTGACACGATTATGTGTTAAAAAACATAATAGAAAATATTTAATAATATCCTGTTTTCCGAAGAAAAAAAATATAATAAAGTCATAAAATAAGTTATAATATAAAAAATTTATTCCTTTGCAACAACCAGTATATTCTATTTAATATGCGAATTTCCCCATTGTTTATATCGAGACGCGTGCCGCATTCAGTATCTAAACTTTCAAAAAGTACATAATTTATATAATATCAAACATCAAAATAATGCATAATTAAAATTGATTTTTTTTTTTAATACATAACCTATAAAAATGAAATTACATCATATAATATTAAAATTATAATCAATTTTTTTCAATCTACGTTATTATTATTATTTTTAATTAAAGCGTAATTATAATATTATTATAATTTCCGGTACAATCTATTTTTTATTTCTGATTTTAAATTCTGAATAGTTTAATATATCATGTTAATTATATTTTGAGTTTTATTACATGCGGGGTATTTATAAAAAGTTAATTGTAGAAATTCTCAGAAAAGTGAGCTTAATGAAACTAATATTGAAAATGATTTTTTTGTTTTCTTGCGTAAACGGAAACTAATGTACCCTATTCAGATTTGGATAGGGTAACCGTACCAGTATATAAACGGTTAAGGATTTTTGTTCAGTAAAATTGAAATATTTAATAATAGTATATTACAATCCTAGAGCAGAAAAATAAACAATGGCCCAAATCGCACGTAAATTACCTTCTGAGGCGCAGCCGAGGATGGTAAACTGTGATTTGGGTCATTCTTTGTTTATGGCCGAGGATTGTACAAACCTTTTCTGCGGCTTTTTCAGCGTCCGGGAAATACGTACTTTCGAGCCGCAGTACAGAAAAATAATTTTATTCATGGAAAAAGTATTGTTTTTAATAATGATTTTGAACCCTTACCAATACTATAACTTATGATTTTGGTTTCATGAGTACTTTTTTATTTCATAAAATTAAGCGACTTTCACGACATGTTTTTTGTCCCTATTATCGATTAAGTGGATAGAGCATTTGGCCGCTCACTAATGAATTAACTATGTTGCCACAATTTTTATTAACTCAAAATCTCTGAGTTTACAGCCCAAAAAATAATAAATTTCCCTTACTTTTTTTTTTAATTTTTCTTGACTTTCAAGACTAAAGTTAAGCAGAAATGAATAAAATATTATTCAATAATAAATTCCTAAAAATATCTACATATTATTTCAGAAAATAAAAATTATTAGCAATATTTAATTAATATTTTTCTAGACATTCCATAAACAAAATTAAAACCCCTGACTTTCCAGTTTTCCAAACCGAGAGGCAACCCTGATTAAGAGCGACCTTATATATAGCTTGTAAAAATCATTTTAATTGCGAGAAGGTTTTATTATTAAACTGTCTTCAAATGGTAATACGCACAAAAAAATACTGTTTTTTATTATAAAAATGAAAACAGTGTTGATGCGATATTTTTTCATAATAAATTTTTGATATGAATATTTTTCTCGCAAGTAAGATGATTTCTAGAGATTATAAGAAGAACAATAAAAACATTACATAATTTCGTAAATTGCTCAATTTTGTATTTTAATTCTGGAATGACGTGTTACAAAACTGCAAGGCCTGCCCTGCAAAAATCCAAAAACTCGCGAGGTCTTCTATTCTTTCCAAGGGTCATAAAAAATCCATGAGTAACTTTCTAACTCATATTATAAAATTTAATAAAGATTTATTGCACTCGAAGCATAATTAAAAGTTTATTACATTTTTACATGAAAGTACAATTATGAATAAATAATAATAATATTATGTCACACAAAAGAATATTTTTTATTAAAATAAAAAATAAAATAATGAGACTTTTTTGAACATAGAGATATTTTTTAATGAAAGTATTATTATTATTATTATTAAATAAAGTTGACTATATATATTTTAACAAAAATGAAATATAATATTCATATAAAATATTATCTCCTACGTGTAACGAATATACTCTTTTTCTATAATATATTTCATAAAATTTTCTATTCTCAACAAAATTTCTCTTTAAAATTCGCCTTTTTTTGTATTTCGATGCATGCGAAATTATTTGATCCTATACCTGATGACCATATGTTTATAAAACAACAATAATATATTGTGAGGTTTTTTGATATAGAAAATATTTTCCATGAATTTTAAATGAAAATAAAGTTTTATCGATTGAAATTTAATATTTGGAAAATTTTAAAATTCTTCTAAAATTATGTTAAAATTAAATGAATTTTTTCTTCTTTCTATTATACAAATTGGATTAATTAACTGCATAGTATTTTCAAACTAAATCTGTTGCAGTAATAAACGTAAATTCCTTGAATTCCTAAAAAGTTACAGGATACTCTATGTAAAAGCTTAAATATCTTTAGAGAGTTTCTCGAAAGTTTTGAAGCTTTAATGAAAAAAAAGCTGCGTGTTATTTTGGTACATGTTATTAAAATTATGAAATATAATTGAGTAGAAAATATTTAAACAAGTAACCCTCTAATTAAAAATAATTGTTTTTAAGGATTCTTCAATATGATTTCGATTCCGAAATTCAGCAAAATATTTTGGAATCAGCACTTTATGGGTTCATTTAATATCGGTCCTTCGATTTCTCAAAATTTTACCCATTTTTCCGGAAAATTCCGCTCGGAACTTAAATACGTATTTTTAATGCCAAGTATTTTATTGCCCTTTTCCAGTCTGAAAAAAAATTAGATTTTTATAACTTTAGGTCCGGCTTGCATTGAAAACACAAATAATACTAATCTATCCTTTGTTTTAAAAATTTGAATTGTTAAAATAGTTATTAAAGTAGATAAAAATTAATTTGATTTTCAATTCAAGTCAGACTTAAAGTTATAAACATCGCCGTTTCACAACTCTAATATGCTTTTGGAGACGAGGAAGGGCCGGACTTAATAAAAGAAGATCAATACAAATCACTTAAAGTAGAAAGTAGATCAAGTAACTATTTTATAAATTAATTTACATCTGATTTCCTTACGAAAGATATAAAAAAAATTATTAATCAGCCTATACTTTGAAAATAATTTTTCGTCATATATATATTTTACTTGTATTATTATCTATACGAAAATAATATGTAAATTTTACTTTTACGAATAAATTTTAAAAAAATAGCATAAGAAGAAAAGTGAGAGAAAAGTAAAAAAAAAATATAGATTACGTTGATGAAAAAACTTTGATTATCTAAAAGTATAGTAAAAAAAAAATGAAGAAAATTTATGCATGTTATTGTTATTATATCAAGGCATCATCACTATGTACATTAACTTTATAACGAATTATTTTATATTATTCATTTTTCTTACAAAATTTTCTTTTTTTTTTTTTATGTAAAAAAATTTTTTTATATTATATTTTAATTTAATTTGTGATTTATAATAGAAATTATTATCTTTGTAATAAAGATTTGATTTTTTCTTCTTAGATATTTTGAGAGTAAGAAAAGGTTCGTAATTTTTCATATCTGATTTTTATTACGAGAAAAAAAGAGGAACTTGAAATATAATTATTTTTAATACGTTTAAAAAATTGAAATGAAAAAAATTTATTTACATAAATTTATGAAGGAAAAAGAAAGATTTCTTGGATTTAGTTTTACAGTTCAAGAGTTAGTAGGAGGAGGGAGGTAGGTCACTAGCCCGCTCCCCTTGGTACACAGTCTTTGGCTGCTGGATGTGGCATTTTCGGAGTCAAATGACAAAAAGAAATTAAGGGTTGGCATTAGCATACACTAGTACTATATCTCGTATATAAGTGAATGCAAAATACGGAAATCCCTATAATTGATACCAACCTATAAATCTAATTTTAGTCAAAATGCGGGGGGGAGGGGGTCAAAACCTGTTGACAGAGGCTAAGATTTGCTCTACTATAAGTTATTTGGCTTGCTGAATCCGAATCCGGTGTCCAGTAGGGCTAGAAAATAGGAAAACACCCTTAAGTTAGCAAAAACTACCCCATTTTAGGGTTTTTTTGTGCAAAATTTCGAAAGTAAAGCTAATATGGTCAAATATATATTACTTTTTGATGATGGATTAAGAAGATATTGCGATTTTTTTATAATTGACCAAAATTAGAATATATGGACTAATTGTAAAGGGTGAAGACTACCCCCAAAATTTAAAAAATCGAAAAAACATGATGAAAGTTAATTTTTTTACTTTTTTTTTGCGAAGTCAAGTATTTAAAAATATTTTATGCTATTTTAATCATCATAAAATGTATTAATGTATCAATAGGTATTTATTTCTCATTATATTTAATTTCAATAAAGGAGAAATGTTAAACTGCCTATTTTATTTTCTTCGGCTCAATATATTTTAATGAATAATTACTTTTGTCAAAAACTTTTTAGCCATATATTTGTATAATATTTTAAAATATCCATAGTTCAATATAGAACTGCCTTAAGGGTGACAAAAACCACCACTTCTACCCTACTAAAAAATAATACCCTCTTAACATCTTAACCACATTCATCTTTCATTATTTGAACACTGTAAATCAGCTTAATTTTATATTTTTTTCTTTACTAGCAGGCAATAATAACTATATTCCAATTTTGAGTGGTTGTCAATATTGGCCTTTGTAAAGAAAAAAAATTCCTAACCTCATCTAGAAATTTTAATTAAAAATTTAAAAATATTAAATATTAACAAGTTTTTAAACTATGTATTAGAAATATAAATAGGATTATTATAAAAAGTCAGATAAAAAGTGCAATTTTTATAAAAATGTCACTTTTTTGAATGATAAATTTTAAAAAATTTGTCAATCTCTCATATTCTCTGGAAAAAATATTCCAACATTAGCGTTGATATTACAAGATCAATTTCACTACTCGATGTATATCAAAAGATATATATTGTCGTAGTAGCAAACTTTTAATTGTCATTTTCTCTCTAAAACTAGTTCTGTCCATATTAAATACGCATTCAATTTATTTCAATTGAATATCATGAAAGATTGACTGACATGGGTATTAATTTTACCTTATTCTATATACTGACCTTTAGAGTTGGTCTAGTATTTAAACTTTTAGAAAATGTCATCAAAATCTTTAGTTATATAAAGGTCTTTATTTAGCCCGAAGCTTATAAGATCAATACTCTTAATTTTTACTACTAAAAACCACAGTAATTTTTTTTTTAAATTAAGATATCCTTCAAACTTTCAACTTTTCTCTAACCAATTTACTTTTTATTAACTATTTAAAGAAAAAAATTGTAGCTTTAAGCTAAAAGAAAAAAAACTTTACTAGATCAATTTACTTTAGCTTATACGTTTCTTTGAGAAAAAAGTTTATTATAAATACGTCAGATTTTTACGTTCAAATTAGACGATTTGACAGCACAACTTAATATTTTAAATTAAGTTCAATAAACTATATCTGATAATAAGTTACACGGTACGTACAGGTTGATTTAACTTTCTTATATCTCTACTGAAACTAGAGAAAAAAGTTGAATTTTAAGACTAGCTGTAAAGTTACCAATTCAATTTAAAAAGTTTCAAACAATATTACTTTACGTCTTGTAAGGCAGTTGAATTTAAATCGGAAAACGATACCGAAGTTTAGAAATTTAAATAACAAAAGCGATTTTTTCGAGTGAATTTAAGGTTTCTTTATTAATGACACGTTTTGGTCTCCATGAAATCGTTATCAGAAAAACCCTAGTATTTATTACGTATTCTTTTAGAAAAATTCCATTATTTGTTGAATTTTTTCAAAAAACTATGTAACAATTTGTAATTTAATTTTTTAAATATGCATACAAGTACCACTCCAGTAAAGCTGTATAAATTTCTTTTTTTAATCTTTAACGTTTCGAACCTAATTGAGGCCTCATCAGAAATTAAACTTTTTACTTGCTGTTACTGTATTTAAATCTGAGGTTGTTAAGCAGGATTTAGTATATTAGAAGCTATCAACATGGAAAAAAATTGCGTTTTGCGGAATTCTGATTGTGGCAGAAATCTGACTTGAAACGTAGAAAATTAAAATAAATTTTTTTTTGTATTGTACCGCTGCGCGCATATTTTACAAGAGCAAAAAGGTTAGGTTTTACGTTTTTTTCAATCTTTTGAGCTTGAAGAAGATAAATATTTGCTAGATAAAACTTTTTGGCAGCTGCAAATAGCCTAAATCCTGCTTTCTACTTCAGATTTGAAATCATTAAAAGTATGGAAAGTTTTATTTCTGATGAGGCCTCAATTAAGTGTGGAACGTTAAAGATTTTTAAAAGAAAAATTATATAGTTTTGCTCATAATACACGGCCAGGCTGCTTTGCTTGAAAATTCAAGCAATCAATTAAATCAGATAAAAAATATCGTAGGAAAGCTTAAATTTTATTCCCCTCCCTTTTTTTAAGAGTTATTTGAGAAAAAAAATTTGGATTACCTGCTGTTATACCTAATTGCCTACACTGAAAAAAAAATCCGCTTGCGGCAAGCGGAATTTTTTTTCTCGTCAAACGATTGCAAATGACTTGAAACGTAAAGAAAATTAAAAAAAAATTTTTTCCCGCTTACTTGGGATATGCGTATATCGGTATGCCGAGATTTGAGAAAATTTTGGAAAAAGAAAAGAAAAAATGTTTTTTTTTTAATTTTCTTTACGTTTCAAGTCATTTGCAATTGTTTGCAAAGAAAAAAAAATTCCGCTAGCCACAAGCGGAATTCCGCTTGCCGTAAGCGGATTGTCCGCTTGCCGCAAGCGGAATAATTCCGCTTGCGGCAAGCGGATTTTTTTTTCAGTGTATTTCTTTTATTTTTGAGTTATATAAATTTCTGCTTCGTTACTGCTTTTATGTTATCCTAAGGGAATGGTGGGGGGGGGGGGGTTAGCTATATTAAGATGAAACAGTCATGTTAAAAAAAAATTCAATATTGATTTATAAAATTACAAATTTATACGCATTTAATGAAACAGAAATTATTTTTAAAAAATAAGAAATTTTTTTAATATACTTTTTTGACAATTAATTTATTCTATATATGCTTTGAAAATTTAGTTTTTCTCTAAACATCAATATTGAATTTATTTTTAAACATGCGACTCTGTTTCTTAATTTACCTACCCCGCATTCTCTTTGGATAAAGTAAAAGCAGTAACAAAGCAGATATAACTAAAAAATAAAAGAAATAGGCAATTAGGTATAACAGCAGGTAATCCAAATTTTTTTCTCAAAAAAAGGGAGGGGAATAAAATTTAAACTTTTCTACGGTATTTTTATCTGATTTAATTGATTGCTTGAAATTTCAAGCAGGTTTATTTATTGCTTGAATTTTCAAGCAAAGCAGCCTGGCCGTGTAGTTAAAAAAGTTATAAATAAATAATTAAAAGGTTCCAAATAAATTACATGAAATTTTCGTAAAAAACTATGCAATAAATTCTAGGATTTTTCTGATAATGATTTCATGGAGAACGAAACGTTGCAATAAATAATGAAATCTTAAATTCACTCACAAAAATCGTTTTTGTTACTTAAATTTCTAAATTACGTTATCGTTTTCAGATTTAAATTCAACGGCTTTGAAAGACATAAAGTAATATTGTTTGAAACTTTTTAAATTGAATCGGTAACTTTACAGTTAATCATGAAATTGAACTTTTTTTTTGATTTTGTGCAGCTATGCCGCAAAGCGGATTTTTCTCAGCGTAGAATCAGAATTGGGTTTCCGAAACCGAATTTAAATTTAAAATAAATTTCCCAATTTTAACATTTAAGGTGGCTCACGGTTTTAGGTCCGTATATTTTAGGGTGACATCAGAGGGGGACATAACTAATTAATTAAATTTTATTATTTATTTTATAGACATGAATATTTAGAAGTTATTATTAATAATAATGTATTTTCTTATATAATGAGTGCGGCGTAAACAAAATTTTTAAAATACAAAATATTTTTTCGCGAGTAAAATTATGTGTTTATAATTTGATCGGCAACTATTGTATTTTTTTCTTGGAAAAGTTTCTATTTTTGTTAAATAAGACATGTGTACAATTTTATCTAAAAAGATTCGTTATTGAATGAGTACGAAGTAAAACAATATCAACTCCCATAAGAACGCGTGTTAATTTTAGCAATTTTCAATTAACTATTTCTTTCTTAGTTTAACCTTTGTATTGTTTGGGCTCAATGAGTTTGTTTTTTAATTATCTTCATCTCCAGTAACTTTTGGTTCATATTATTCGTTTTTTATAAACTGCGTGAGCCACCTTAAAAGATTTTTGCCAATGATAATTAAGTATAAACTGTTTGGCACAAGGTTTGGCACTATTTAAATAAAATAGTTGAAGTAGTTAAATAAATTAGTAAAATCGAATAAATGGCTTTCCAAGTTAGGGGCCTTAAAAACACAAATTCATGGCATGGTTTTAAATTTTTATGTATTTGTTAATAGTAACTTGATATCGTGATCTTATCTTTCAAACCATATTTAAATTTAATGAACTCAAAAACTGAAAGTGGTACTACTGCTTTAAATTTTTGCTTTGAAAGTGTTTAGTAACTTACAAGATATCACGTTAATTTCATAAAGTTCGACATCTTCAACGAAATTTAATTGAATAAATTAATTGAATTAACTTAAATAATACGAAACAAGTTTTTAACTTTCCTCTTGAGGGGCATTGAATGTTATTTTCTTAGAATTCATTTTCAAATGACAATAAAAAAATTTAATTTAATTAAGGTAATGTGGTAGTTCAGACGTTCGAAAAAAAGCAGTTTTTTGTGATTTTTTTGTAGACAAACTATTGAATATATTAAACCAATTTTTTTAGGGCTAAATAATACATATTTATAGTTTATAAAAAAAATTAATTTTATTAACAATTTAAATTATAAAGGGTTGATAACAGGTGTTAAAGTTTATTTGTAAAAAAAAAGTGTGCTGATTACTGACGTGATTTTTCCGGACTGAATGGTCGGAAACACAAAAAAAAAGAAAATTCTTAAAATTTATGAGTTAAGTTATAATGTGAACTAGAATCTAAGAATTTGCACCACAAATAAATAATTGGCGAGCATTTGAAAAAAATTTTGAAAAAAAACGCTTTTTTTTAAAAGTTTTTCATATAAAAAATATAGTAAAATTAAAAATTTTCGCTAGATCCTAGTTCACATTATAAATATACATATTTTAAAGATGCAGTTAATTTTTTAAGAAAATCGGTCCACGGAATTCCGAGAAATCGTGTCAGTAAGTTACAAAAAAATGGTTTTGAGATAAACTCGTTTAAAGTTATTTTTTCACATAAAAGACTTAACAATAATTATTGAAAGTAGGCTTAAAAATAGTACTTATAATGCTCCGATTTTTCTAAAAATTTTTTTCCATATTTTTAAATAGTTATACTTTCAGAAAATAAAAAAAAAAAATTTTGAAAAGCGAAAAATTTCTGAATTACCACATTACCTTAAACGAACTGATAAAAAGATTAAACTATAATCAAATAATATATTCTTTGATCAAACAATCGATCCAAAATTAGCCATTTTTTTCCTTGTTCAAACCAAACAAGAAAATTTCCTTTCAACTTATTACTTTGCATAAAAAAAATTCTATAGAACAAAAAAAACTAACAATCATTTTCATAAATTTCAAGTTATCCTTGATTTTCTGCCCTTCTACGTCCAATCGACTATTTTACTCCGTAACAACAACGTCGCCTTTTCATATTATCCTATAGTTTTTGTATACATATATAAAAGCTTGAATCCAACATAAAGTAAAGCAACAGGTTGAAAAGAGCTTTTGATGGTTACACTATAGGCCTCTCTTATATTTCTCAAGCTCTATTATACATAATTGCTGACTGGTTTTATATTATTACGGGTAAACAAAACAGTTTTATTTTAAAAACCACAATTTATTGAATATTTTGACCACAGAAAAAAAATTCTCTCAATTAAAAAAAGTTGTAATTTAATTTTATTTAAGCTTTTTTTTCTTCAAAAATTATTTTCTATGAAAACTACCAAGTAATAAACTTTTTTAGTGATTCACGCTAACGAAGCATTTAATAAATTGAAATATTCTTTTTAGTTACTTACTTACTAAAAATATATTTAAAAAAAAATTTTTTTATCCTTTTTATCGTTATTATCATTCAAACTTTTTTTTTAAGTCGATATAAACTTGTTTAAAGGGATTAAATGTATAAAAAAAAGGACTTAAGAACAGTTAAAAATGATGAAAAACTTTTTAATTCATAAAAAATAATTTTTTAATGTTTCTTTTGAATTGGAAAAAAAATTTTATATGAAATCAGAAAAGAAAAGTTTGTTGATAAAAGTTTTCGATAAGAAAAATTTTCTATATCCAAATTAGCAACAAAAAAAAGTTTTTTTGATGGGTAGTTCATTTTTTTTGTACGAAAAAAAAAATACTTTGAGAGAATAACTTTAAAAGACGAAACTAAAGAGTGTCGTTTAAAGAATCACAAAAGAACGAGGCGAGTAACGTCAATCGAAACAAAGATAAAAAAAGTCATAATAAAAATAAATAATAATAATAATAATTTTTTACAAAGTGTAAAAAAAAGCGTATATTATTGAAAAAAAAGTACCAAAGCAGTATATTATGAAAGAGAGTAAAAAAAAGAAATCATACGATGCGAATAATTGAAATTTTCCACGATAGAAATGCTCAAGATTTTCCTTCTCGACGATTACGGTGATATAAAAAAAATATAAGTGAGATAGAAAAAAAAATAGAGAAAAGAATGTTTAAGAAAAAGCTAAAGAATTTTCTGTTTTTTTCTTTTTCCTTGACATAAACGTGTATTTTTGTAAAGCTTCTACAGGTGTGAAAGTTTTTCTTAAATAAAGAAAGAGAATTTTGTTTTTTTTTTGAAAATGAAAAAGAATTTATTAACTATAATAATCTTCTTTTCTATATAACATGTTATTGGCAGCTGTAAATAAAGAAGTAAAATCTTTTTAAAGATTTTTTTTTCGGAGCTAATAGTATTTTTTTATTTTATTTAGTTTTATAAGATGTATTGAATGACCAGAATTTTATTGCTTTGTTTTGAGTTGGAAAATGAATAAAAATAAATTTAACATTCTTTGATGAACTGCTTCTGAACAAATAAAATTTGTTTTGAATTATAAATTAAATAAATTAGGGGTTACAAGTTTTAAAAAATATATTGTAGTTCATTCTATAAGTTTTTGGAGTTACTAATTACGAATTGATAGGTCTCATATATGAAAAATAAGTCAAACGTCCATAATTGGGAAATTACACCCTTATTAGGAAAGCGTTTGTACCTAGCGTCCTTAGGATCCCGGGTTCAAATTCTACTGTCATCAATAATAATTTCAAGATTTTTTTTGTTGAAAAGATTAAATTCTTAAAAGTATTTCTATTACGTTCAAGGGTGTGTTTTACAGCAGTGTACTATAAGGAAGAACACAGCCGGCTTGCTATTTAGAAGATTTTCTGCAGTTGCCCTTCTGGCTCATGTAAATGTCATAGCAAGTGCCCAAATACCTTAAAGTCGGCTGCTGAAGCATCTGGTTTTCAGCTATATTTTTATTTAAATTTGTGAATATTAATTTGAATTTTAAAACAATTAAAGATATTCTCTCCAAGAAAAATTTGGCATTCAAAGTTTTATTACTAATGGATAATGTTGCAAGCCACGATCCATCTCTTCAAGAACTGTATTCAGATGTTGAGGTTGTTTTTTTGCCTCCCAACTTCACTATTACAGCCCATGGATCAAAGTGTGATACCCACTTTTAAAGCTTTGTACATGAAGCAAGTTATAGATAACATGTTAAAAGCAGTTAATCATGGGTGCTTAGAGGCCGCATCATCTTTTAAAGTTAACTCTGGAAAAAATTCATTATTTTAGATACCATCGGATACGTTGATAGGTCATGGAAAGAAATCAAAAGCTCAACCTGAATAGATGCTGGTCAAAATTACTTCCCGATGCTGTTGACTATACTATAGAAGAGATAACTTATGAAGAGTGTGTAAAAAGTCTGTTACGATTGGGTAGAGAAATCGGAGGAGAAGGCTTTGTAGACATGAATGACTAGACCTGTTACGAGAACGAGGCGAGGCGAGGTTTAAAAAAATTTAGCGAGAACGAGAACGAGGAGAAGTTCTATCTCGCCTCGCCTCGACCTCGGGCGAGGTGAAAAAACATTCGCCTCGTTCTCGCCTCGCCTCGCCTCGTTCTCGGCCGAGAATTCCTCGTTTATAAACGAGGTGGTTACTAAAAAAAATTGTTTAAACAAATTTTAAAGTAAAACTTATTTATTATTTTAATAAGATAATTTTAAATTTATCAATGAATTACTGAGTGAATTACATCTAGTAAGCCAGGCATCTATAATGATCTAAAGTTTTATTAAAATCTAATACATCTATTGAATGAAGCAAATCATTAAGGTTATCAAAAAATGTACTAGATGCGTTTTCTGCTGTGATAAAGCCAATTTATTTTAATAAATTAAATTGTTTTAAAGTTTGAAGAAAAAGTTTACTCATATCAGACCCAGAATATTGTTTTTTGGATGAAATTAAATCCAGTGCAATCGATTTTAACTGCCAATTTTTATCTACAAAATGCCCAGTTAATCCATAATAATGATCAAGATTTCTAGATGACCATCCATCAAAAGTAAAACTGATTTTGGACAAGTTTTCCTGCAAATACCCCAATTAACTGTTTCTGCATTATTTTGTGTTCTTCAATAGTATCTTCACGTAATTTTTATCGATGTTGTAAATTTTTTTGAAGGATTTTGTAGATAAACTTTATTAAGAGACTTATCAAAAAAATTTTATAGCAAATTGTTACCAGCTATAAACAAAACATTTTTTCTTTTATCTTCTAACAACCCAAAATCAGTATGAAATTTTTGAAGATGAGTTCTCAAACTTTTAATATTATGCCCAGTCATCTTAAATCCAATTTTCAATTCACCTTTATCATTTTTAACACAGGTCAAACAAAATTCATATTTGATATTTTCAATATACATAATTTCATAATAACTGGTATATAAACTTCTGCCTTTTGGAGAAGATATTTCTAGTAAAAATTTTTTTAAAATTTACGAGGCAAAACGAGGCGAGGCGAGGCGAGAACGAGGTTTTGAAAATTTGAATCTCGGTCTCGCCTTGGTTTAACGAGGTTTTAAAATTTTCAATCTCGCCTCGTTCTCGCCTCGTTCTCGCCTCGTATCGAACGAGGTTGCCTCGGTACCTCGTAACAGGTCTATGAATGACAAAGATGTTATGGAGATTATTCAACCCACTACAGATTTAAGTGCCCAAGATATTTATGAAATGATGAATGCTCGAGATACGGCCAAAGATCTAGAAATTGAACCTTATGAACCAATATTAAGAATGTCAAAAATTTCTATAATTTTAGGTCATTTAAGAGATGCAGTTGAAAGCAATAACTTCTGATCCGGTTCTGACAAGAAGCTTAAGATTTAAATATGACTGCGATATAGCTATGCAATCGTATAAAAGACTCTATCAAGACATTTCAAGGCGTAGAAAGCAAAAAAATATTATGCATTACTTCAATAAAACAAATGAATAAGTTACATTGCCTAAGATGTGGTTTAAAATAATACAATTTTGCCTATATTATCATTGTATTTTTAAAAAAATTTTAATTTTTTTCAAATCACAGAACCTAGCCCCCCATTTTACATGCGGTGTAATAAGTAACTTTCCGTAACTTTCTTATATTAACAAAAAAATTAGAACATTTTCGAAAAATTAGTACCTAAATTTTCAAAAAAATTTGTAAACATTCGAAAAAAATCGTCGTTAGTATATAATCGAAAAATTCGAGTATTCTCGATTTTTTTTGTGAATTCGCAAGAAAAATTGATAATTTATAATTTTTTTCTCGAAAATTTACAAAAAATATTTGTAAATTTCCGAAAAATAGTTGTGAATTTACAACTTTTTTCGTAAAATCACAAAAAAATCGAGAAGTCTCATTTTTCGATTATATACTAAATTTAGTAATACGATTTTTATCAAATATTTACTAAATTTTTTGAAAATTCACTAATTTTTCGAAAAAATTCTATTTTCTGTACAGTAGCCACGAAAGTACGATTTCCTGGCCGCTGCGCGGCCAAGGAAATCGCAATTTCTCGCTACTGTCGCAGAAAAATTTTATACGGCCCTTGTCCATAAATAAAGAATGCCCCAAACCGCATTCTTTACTTTTCTGGACACGAGCCGTAAATATACTATTTTTTTGTAAATCTAAGAAAGTTACTTTTTACAGTGTAAGAAACAATTCTTCAGTATTCGCGGATTTAATATTCGCGGCACATTTTGAGAACGAATTAATCGCGGATGTAATGATGTGGCTGCAGTTGTAATTGTTGGCGACCTCTATTATCAACCCCTAGAGGACTCTAGTGTAAAGGGTAAACAAGTAGAATACAATACACCCTTATGAGGAGTATATTTAGGTTATTTTTATAATATTTACAAATCATGATAAGATTTGGTCTCCAGTGTGTTATTTTAGTAGCTGAATTAACATTTAGGGACTGTCAGCATAAAAAATCCTTAAAACAATCTTAAATATTGATAAATGATTTTAATATTTGCAAGCTTCTCAAAGCTTTGAATAGAGTAAATGTAAGCTTTTGATAATAAATATTATTTTTAAAGAAAAACGTATTGGCCAACGCGTTTTTAGCCTTTAACGTACCCCTACTTGAATAAATTTTTTAATGTGTTTTGCAGTTTTTTTATGCTCTGAATATTTTATAATTTATGATAAGATCCCTTGATTTTAATTAAAATGAAAAATAATTTAATCTATTACATAAAATTCAAGAATCAAAAATTTACAAAAACAAATCTGAATAATTGAAATAAGACTTAATTATTTTTAATATTTAATCTAACAAAACAAAGCTAATTAAATAATTAAAAGTTTATATCCAGTCTATTAATCGTGCACACACAGAGAAATACATATAATTTAAACCGCAAACATAACCTCGTTTTGTAATGGTCAAAGATTTGAAGTAGCATTTATATATATAAAAGGTAAAATCTAAGGAAACATTAATGAACACTCAGCAAGAATTTGAATATTATTAATTGGCAGTAGGAAAATAGAAGGTTAGAGTTTGATAACTAAGGTTTATTATCTTTGCAGCTTTCTACTTCTTGACTTGTTATATTAGTTTATAAGGGAAAACAAGAGTGTTCCATACCAAGGTATCCAGATTGGAATATTGAGAAAAGAGGATTATTATGTTATACCGAGTTTAAGAGTTTTAACCTTTTGAACAAATAAAACTTTAATTTTAACTTTTGATTTTATTAATTTTTTTTATTTATTTTCTGGTATAACAAATAGCCAGTTATAGTATAACCGAGGTAACAAAAATATATACTTTATGTAGAGCAATCTATTGCAGCCAAAAAATATACTGACACGAGTTATAAGTTACAGGACGAAAAAATTATATTAATTAGATACGAAATTCATAACGTTTATTTTCATTATTATAAGAAAAATACGACAGAGCTAATTATAAAATGAAACTCAGGCCACAGAATAACGACGAGATATCAAACAACAACGAGAATACGACTATAGGAAACTAGAGATTATTATTATTATTATTATTATATCAACTTTGATGCATTTCTTTGGATATAATATTATATCCTAAAAAGAGAAAATGCTTTATGGCCAGAGAAGCGCGTAATGGACAAGTTTATTAATTAGGAAATTTACTTTTTTCTTCTTTTTTTTTTGAACAGATATGAAAAGCATATCAAAATAATATTCATTAAAATTATGGATGAAATTTATAATTTTAAATTTAATATTATGAAACTAACAAGTTATTTTATATTTTTAACTATTTTTACATTTATTATTTTATTATTCATAACAGAATTTAGGTCTTCCATTGCTGATTTTTCTTATAAATACAGGCGTTCAAGATTTTATGAAATTGGGTTAAATGGGATATTTTTACATGCGGATAGAAAAAAAATATTTTCCATGGATCCGAATTCCAAGCATATGTAGCAAGAAAATTCGTTGTTATTTTCAATAAAAATTATAATAACTGTAATAATTTTTAATTCTTAACATATTTTGAATTGTTTACTCATTGTCAGTAATTTCTTAGAGAAGTATTACAATTTTATGATGGTTACTTAACATCATTCATTATATTCACCATTCAATTAGAATTTAGACGCTTCAGTAGTGCTGAAACTTCCTCCGTAAAACTAATTGATAATATTAGACATGACATAAGCAATAGACTCATTACAAAACAGACTGCCCCCAGGCTTCAAAAATAATACGCCGTTTGAGCTATGGTGCGAAAAAAACCGGATGTAAGTTATTTGCATATTTTTGGATGTAGAGTTTTAGCACAAGTCCTTGAGGAATTAAGGAAAAAACTTTCTGATAAGGCAGAGGAATTGACTTTGATTGGTTATTCTACAGAATCAAAAGGTTATCGTTTATTTGGAAGTAAGTTTTGATAAATTTCAAGGAAAAGAAAATACAGATAGAGATAAGGAATTCAATAAGGATAGTGTTAAAGATGAAAAAGAAAAATAGTAATAACACACACACAAAGAATTTTTTAACGCTCAAGATAAAAACGAAAGAAAATTAAGTTATGATGGTGTCCCACCTGATTGTTATATGGGCATTTTAAATATGGTGATTGAGGATGAACCTAGAAGTGTAGACGAAGCCTTAAATAGTCCAAAAAAAAGATTTTTGGATTCAAGCAATAAATGAAGAAATTGAATCACTCGGCACTCAGAATCTTGAAGAAATTCCACAAGGCTGACTATTTGTTTGCTTATTATTTATAAGCTGCAAATGGGTATTCAAGAAGAAACGCGATGCTGAAGGAAGAGTAATTAGATACAAAGCTCGACTAATAGCTAGAGGTTTTTTGCAAAAATACGGTATTGATTTTGACAAATTTTTTGCTCATGTTGTAAGACAACCGACATTTAGAACTCTTTTAGCAGTTGCAGATCACAATAAACTCATTATCAAGCATTATGATGCGAAAACGGCTTTCTTAAATGGAAATAATTTACAATTTACATGAAACAGCCGGATAGTTAGCTTCTCAATTAAATAAAAGTTAATGAGGATTAAAGCAAGCAGCTAAAATATGGAATAATCAACTACATAATATATAAATAAAAAATGATTTTTGCTAAAGCAAAAATAGTAAAGAGTTGATATATATTCTTATTTATTTAGATGATATCCTGATAGGTGGTAAAGAAGAATTGGAAATTCAAAAAATTTCAGATTTATTAAAGAAACATTTCGAGCTAGTTGATTTAGGAAAACTAAAGTAATACCTTGGTATTCAAGTAGAAATAAATAGTTACGGAATTTATGAAATTAATCAATCTAAATATATAGAGAAAATATTAAAACGGTTTGAACTCTTTTGAATATATCACTTTAGCAGAAGTGTCACAGGAATTATTACTTTAAAAGATAAGTTGCTTAAAATTGTTAGAAAAGAAAAACTTCAACCAACGAAATAAGCATATAGATAGAAAATATCATTTTGTAAAGGATCTATAAAGTAAAGATAGACAGTCTTGTAAACTAAAATTATTGTGTCATTTATTCAAAGCAATAATACTGTTGATCTATAAAATCCTCTCCATTTCCAATATTTTTGACTACGGAATTAAATTCTACGGGAAATTTCTAATAATAATTATTCAAAAAGAAAAAATTTTTTTGAAAAAGGGCCAAAAACACGATTGCCAAAAATCAAGAACCTAGACACCTAAAAAGTTCTCTATTGGCCTATATTTTTAGTTGAAATTGGAATTTTTGGAAAAAATTGTTTTAATCGATTTTGCGACTCTTCAGTTCAACTTAGGACCAGCTGACGTGGAAATTTTCCTGTCCTTTTTTAGTTTTTTAACACACCTTAAACTTTTTGACCTAAAAATAAATAATTTGTTAACTGCCTATTAAATAAATTTAAGCATAGAACAATAAAATAGACTCATCAAAATAATTAATTTCCATTGCATCGATTTAAAGTTTATAAAATTTCAAAATGGTCTGATTAATTAGAATTATATAAAATTTTATTGCTTTTTTAAACTCAATAGCAACAATAAATAAGAAGAACCCAGTTTTATTTTCAAGAGTGTAACAAATACAAAAAAACTCTAAACATTAAATTTTCTTCTTAAGGGCCATTAATAGTTTTGTACATTTTAAAAGAATAGCCTTTTACAGCGATAAACTAAAATCCATAAAACTAAATCATCCTTTTTTTTCTCTCTTTTTTACAAAAGAAAAAAAAGCTAGTTTTTAGAAGAAAAAAAATAAATTCATTCTCCGTGATTAGATTTCAAATTACTTTATTATTTTCACACAAATCTTAAATAATTAAAAAGCCTGATTAAAAAAAATATTTCTAAATAATAAATCTATTTTCATCTAATGAATATCCTCTTAAAATGAGTAAAAACAGATGAAAATCCTTTTTTACCCCATAGAGCGAGAAACCCTAAAATTTCTCAATATAATCTGTTGGTTTAGCCTCTTACTATACTAGTTTCGCATATTAAATGTTCGAAAATACAACTCCTGTAGTTTTGCAATTAAAGTCTTAACCTAAATTATTCAGTAAACACCTTTTTCATTTAAAAACCATCAGTCCGATCGGCTATTCTATTCATACACCATTAGTAATTTTAGAGTTTAAAAAAAAGTTATTAAAGAAGCTTTTAAATAAAGTTTTTAAAATACATAACCTCAAAAAATTATGACTTTTTATGTTAATAATTAAAATATAATTGGTAAAATACTCTGGATTATGTTTTTACTTTTAGAAGAGATTTTCATGTTTAAATTGATGGAAAAACAATGAGACACACACACACTCACTAAAATATATTTTTTTATTTTATCCAAACATGTGATTTATTTATTCGAAGCTTGGTTTACCAAAAGGATAAACTAGAGCTTTGCATATTATTAAAGTACATTTTAGCATTTATCTCTTTTTTAAAACGAACTTACTTAAATTTTATTTTCAAATTTATTAATCACATAAAAAAAAATATTAATTTGCAAGTTCTTAGTATAAAAAGAATTTAATTATATTTTTAAAGTTAATTAAAATAAAACTACTAGTTAAATTTTTTTAAGACAGTCCCTTAAGAATAGAATAAATAACTATAATAAGTAAGATAAAACTTTTTTCCAAGTAATAGTAGTAGTACTTTATCATCATTTATTACACTTCATAGTTTTCTTTACACATTATTTACAAAACGATTTTTATTATATGAAGCTAGCAGTTAATATATTTTATTTTAAGGCTACATAATTTTAAATTAATGTTCACTTTTTATTGACTTTTATGTAAGATCTAGTACTACTTTACTTTTTATGTACTTAATTATATTAAATTTTAAAAAATATGATTTTTTTTATTTCTTTTTTGGATAATTTATGTCTTAATTAAGAGGAAGACTGTTATTTAGTTTTATTATGCAATTTTACAATGTAATGCAGTTCAGATATTGAGTCAAAGTAGGACTAAAAGGTCATGGAAAACAGGCATAAAATTTTCTTGTTTGAATATATAACTAGAAATAAGTTTCTCAGGTTTTTAGAAACAATTTTCAATGTTTGATGACCATTTTTTAATTTTTTTTGTGAATTGGATTTAAAATTTTTTTAATTTTCAAATTTTTATCAGATTGGATTATGAAATATCTGGCCAAAGGTTTTTTTTTTAATTTCCTATTCGAATCGCGTCTTTACCCCGGTTTTTAGCTCTTAATATTCAAAATTAAGCTCTGGTCAAAATTAAAAAAAGTGAATTTTCAGCTTTTACTTTTTTATTTCACCGTTAGTAGAAATATTCAAAAATAATGTGAAAAGATAAATTTTAGTCCAGGAATCCATTGCTATCATTAGTTTTAAAAATTCCTACAGCAAATTCTGGGAAATTGAAATATTAATTGGTATTGATATAAAAACAATAATGATACATACTTAAAATTGACAACCTTGATAGACTCCGGATGTAAATTTTGAACCTAAATGCATACGAATTTCAGAAATATAAGGAACTGGCATGTTTTGACCAAAAAAATAAGTAAAAAGCTTTGTTTTTGATGATTTTATATTCTATACATTTTTTATGTAAGTATTTTTGTACACCGAAAATGACTAAATCTAAATAATTTATAATTTTTAATACTGAAACTATTATTACTTTTATTTTTTTATAAAATTTTAACCCGAAAAAACTTAAGTAGCACATTTTGGTCGCGTCGGCAAAATAAAAATCGGTGCCAAAAATCGAGAATTAAACTTTACTTAATGTAATACTTGTAACAAAAAAATTTTGACAACATGCGTAACCCAACCTGCCTAACTCATGCCCATTTAACATAGAATTACTTTTTGAAAAAATAATTTTCTATAGTATTTGTCTTACAACAAATGAAGTGAAAAAGTTTTGCATGCAGCCAATTCAGGTAACGCAAGCCTCTGAATATTTAAAAATAGTTGAATGCCAACAGAATCAACAATATTACGAAAATTAAAAATATATGCACTCGCATAAAAGCAGATTTAATATTTCCAAAATGAACAATCGATGCATAAACTATAAAATTTCCTTAGGCAGTGAAATATTATTGAAAATTAGCAAATAACTATTCGATGCATTCAGTTACAAATCGTACCTTATGCAAAATTCTAACAAAAGCCAATAATAAAATTACACACAGTACTAGACACTTTTTCGGAGTTGCCAGAATATATTTGGGGAACAGTGCCTCGAGGGAACTTTAATATTGAGATTGAAAATACTGACATATAAGCACAACAAATGCATAAAAAAAGTAAAAGAAACGAAACAAATTTTTAGTTTGACTGAAGGGTTGCTTTGCAATTTTAAAAATGCAATACTAATAACAATCGCAATATAATTGTAATATTTATTATTTTTAGGTTATACAAAGGGTTTAAGGGACAAACTCGTATAATATTATAATTCTCGACCCTAAATATATCTGAATATTAATAACGCAAGACTGATGCACACAATCCTCGCCTAACATGATTGTTATAATTTAAACTTATCAAATCATCTGGTTAACAGTCTGTTTCAGATTTACTTAACTTACAAGTTAATGTTTATCTCGTATCAGTTTATATTAAAAAACTTTACTTATTATAACTTTCTTTTCTCTGATTAATGCCTTGGATTTTAAGAGAATGATTTTTTGATTGAATTCAGTGAGTTTTGTTATAGCAAGTTTTAATTTATTTTCATATGGTGATTTGAAAACCCTGAAGAAAAAAATTTTTTAATCTCAATTCAACTGACCATTCCAAACTCTCTTTTCTGAAAAGTTTCCATCATCGAGTTATTACTTCAATATTCCAAACTCATTTACCTGCAGAAAAGTTAAACTTTGACATACACTTTTTTTTAAAAATTGTTGCTATAATTTTATATCACATACGTAATAAATTTTTTATTATTATTTAATAATAAATACGAACATACATAATATCGATTTTTTATCAGGTTGTATTTTTACTTTGATGAAAAATATTGTACACAAGTTACTTTTAGAAAAAAGGGTCAATGTATAAATCTGTCTCTTTCTTTCTCTGCATATATACCTATTATTAAACATATCATTTCTATTTAAAGAAAAAGTTTTTGTAAAAAAAAATTTTTTTTTCTTTACATTTTTTGTCAAGCGGATATTAAAAAAGTTTTTATGAAAAATAAATATTTTTTTTTTTTAATAAACTTTTTTTTGATTGATTTTTTAAAATATTCTATCCAAAATTGCACTTTAAAGTTACGCATTTAAAAAAAATTGTTTAAAGTTAGCTTTTAATTAAACAAAATAACAAACCTTTAAATTAAGCTCTCTCTTTACATAATTTCTACAACAATGGAGAAAATTTTATTAATCGATTCATTTATAATGGTAAACTAAGTAAATGTTTCAGAATATTAATTTCAATTTGCCTGTAAGGTCTTTTTGTGGTCTTTAGTGTGGTTTGTATTATATTGGTTATACAATATATCAGTCGTAATATGGTCATAATGTCCTCTGTCATTTGTTTATTTTGTGTATTCTATATTTCTCTCTACGTCGAAAATTAAACGTTAATCAATTAAAATTTTTATTTGGGTTAGTTAGTGTATTTGAAAAGAGCAAGATTTTCTTCTGTTTCAAAACACTTATTGTTTATTTTTCAAAACTAATTTTGGGAAACCAAATTACAATACGTTGAAAATAAACATCCACAATGCCCTCTGTTTATTTCAGTGGGACTTTTGGGCTCAGAAACACAGGGTTCAATGTTATTAAATGGGAAAATATTCCAAATGACGCTGCAACCTTGCAGGTAAAGCAAATTGGTTGATATTAAACATTTTTTATTCTTCATTTTTTGAGTCTCAAAAACCTAAATTTCTTATCGTTAATTCTCCTATCCTGATAGCTAATAAACCAAATGGACATTTTTGACCCAAATTTTGATTTTTAATAAAAATAGTTTGAATGAATTAGGTCTCCAAAAATTTTGTACAAGCTTTAAGTTTCCAAAAAGTTTTCACCATAAATGAATTCTAGCCTGAATGATCGTGTAAAACTTCTAAAACAATTGATTGGCTGTACTCTGATGACAATTAAACTCACTCTAAGTTAACCCATTTACGTATGTGATTTCTGGAAGTAGGAAAAAGTCACTGCTTTGAAATGTTAAAACATATTATTTTTTTTTTTATTTTTTAGTCTTTTGATTTGGTTAAAAATTATAACTTTTCATCAAGGTTAAGAAATTACAAAATAATATTCACAGAGAGAACAAGAAGGTTTAAAAGTACATAAAATAAAGTAAAATCATAAGTGAATTCTCAATTTTTACAAAAAATCAAACCAATAAAATTATTATAATTCAAAATTAAAATTTTGTTCACATCAGATTCGTTAAGAAATTTATAAATTTATTATTTTCTTTTAAAATAAAATTACAATAAATTTTATACGAAAAAAAAACTAGAAAAAAACAAATGAAATTCAGTTTCATGAATAATAAAAAAATAAAAAAATGAAATGCATTTGAAAATAATAAAATTCGTGGTTCAATATATAATAATTTCGTATGCACGTACTGACTTTACATTTCCCAATCAAATAATATCATATTCTTCATAATTGAGAAAACAAAAAAGCAAAAAAAAAAAAAACAAATATATATTTGGATACCCTCGTTCATTTTTATTATTTTTTACAATGAAAATATAATAATACCAGAGTCCAGATAAAATCAGAATTTTTAGTTTTTCCATAAAAAGAGAGAGAGAGGAATTCAAGATTAATATTCGAGGCTTGTGAGTCAATAAAGCAAAACCGAGGATTATAATATACTCCTCTTCATCATATAATAATGAAAACAACGATTTTGTCCCAGTCACGTTCATACAGAAAGACAAAATTACGCTGAAGGATGCATGCGAAATCAGAAAAAGAATCGAAAAATTTAGATTTATATCATGAAATTATTTGAATTTTCAACTTTAATTTATCATGTTTTTAAATTTTCATTTTTATAATAAATTATTTAACTTTTATTTTTTGAATAATTCGATTTAAAATGCACGCAAAATAAACTTATTCAGTATTTAAAAATAACGAAAAATTGCTAATATTTTTTGTTGGAAAAGCCAAGTGACGTGAAAAAAATAATGTACATCAGGATTTAAATGCTAAATTAGGCATTATTTTTATTTTTTATTTTTTTTTTGGCTACGGGATTATCACGAAACTATTATTCAAAATTTATATTCACAAAAAAAGGACAAATGAAGCATAAAAAAATAATCCGCTAATAGATTCATATATTTATTTTATTTTTTCTATTTATTAGCTCGATTATTTTTTTTAACTAAAGCTTTTTCTCCACTCGCTTACAAAACGTGTATAATACAAGTTATAGTATTTTGTCAAGTCGGGGATTTTGTAATCATTCAACGCGGCCACTTGTATTATTCAAGCCTTTTAAAATAGTTGTAATAACTCTTGTTTACACGAATGCTAAGTTTATAGGACAGTTGGAGTTTAGATTTAATCAAGTTTAATTGTTATAGACATGCATAAGTATAATACTTAACTTAAACTTTGTCCATTTTGTTTCCCTAAAATGATGAAATTACCACGAGTGCGTAGCACTCGCAAATAAGATCTAGAATTTCACTTAACCTACCTGTAAATTAACTCGAAATTAAGTTAGTTAAAAGGGCAGACGGGAGCATAACCCCTTCCCACGCACGCACAAAATTCTTAGACGTTAAATGTGAATTTCAGGCGTTAATATCACATTATAGCGTAAATTTTGCGAAAAATTGTGACCAATATTTTAGTTCTTTTTTAAACCGCATTTGTCGCCGGAGAATTCGGTGCTTTTGGAGGTTTGGGAGCAATGCCCTTGGGAAAAAGTAATAATATTTCGAGTACTCCAAATAGCCTATTTGCATTTATTCATAAATTAAGTTAGACTGAAGAGTTGGGTGCAAAGCTCCTACAACAAAGAAATAAGAGTCACTTTTCCTCAAATGGTACACTCAAATATATCTGTATCATTAATACTTTATAAATTAATGTAACCTAATCCTAAGGGGGGATTTTATGAGGAAGGAAAAGCATGTTAAACGAAAAAACCATATAAATCCTTTTTTGAAACTGACAATGAGCATTAAAAAATATTTCAAATGTAGGAAAATTACCATTCTAGGGGAAACCAGAAAGTTATACTAAATATAACATAGTTAAAAAGAAAGAAAAAAAAGTAAATTAATAAAAAAAATATTAATTTTAAAATTTTATTAACCCAAAATAACTTAATTAATTAAAATAAATAAATAAAAAAATCTATTTAACATAGAATTTGTATTAGTTAGAGTGACAAACGCAATAGTAATAAACAGATAATTATTTGCACTGACAGGATTGTGAAAACGTAAAAGGGATGTTATAATATAGTCTATCTTTTTCACATTAAACATATATATGCTTTTCCAAAGATAATTTACGTGCTGTGTTGATTGTACATTGGAGGGGTTAAATTGTAAATTGGAATTTTGAGCATGCATGCGTTTGTTATTAGAATATAGACACATGTCGAATTTTACACAAATGAAATTTTTTTTTACTTTGAGTTTAAAAAAAAAATGAAAACAAAATTTTTATTGAGTGTATAGGATATTGTTTTACAAATGAAATGTAGACTTTTTCCAATATTATATATGATGTAATATTCAGGCAATATGGTATAACATCGATAGATGTCAAAATGTCCAAAAATAACTAGAGTATTTTTTTATTTTTGCTATATAGAAGTGGCATGTCAATCTTTTCAAAATGAGAGATTTAAAAAAGAGGAAGTGAGATAAAAAAACAATTCGATGAATGTATTTTTATTTTTTTTTTACTATTACATTGACACTACTGTATTGAAACAATTGAACATTTTCAATACAGTAAAAAACGATTAACATGTTGCGAAAACTGACTTATCGACATGTGAAAAATGTATATGTGTATAATAAATTATTTTTATTTTATTTCAATCTGATTTTAATTTCATAAATGTAATAATTTTTTTTAAGGGGTTATTTTCGCGGGTATTAGGTCCATTCTTGCTAATAATTAAATAGAACTATTTTTTACTCTTTTATTGGGTTAGAAACCGATTTTTATGTTAATTTAGCGTGTTTACAAAAAAGATGCTTGATTTTGGTTCACTGATCTCAAATTTCGAGGTCTTTTCTATGAGAAATTGGCGTTTCGCCCTTGAATTTGCAAAAACTAGTTCTAAAATGGACAATTTAAGTTTGAATACATAAAAATTACCCTTTTTTAGAGGTATTTTTTCAAATTTAAGTGTGAAACTCCAACTTCTCGTAAAAAGACCCTGATATTCTTGATCAGCGATCCGAAAACCGTATACTAGACCAAACCTGGTAGCAGCCAGTAACTAAATACCCTAAACCGTGATTTTACTGGAGTAAGTATAATTTTAATAATCCTAATCATTGACCTAAACAAAAAAAAAGGATACCCCAAATTGCAGTAATTTATCAAATTATTTAATTTCTATAGGCCGTATAAATAGTAATAATTGGACCTATATTTTTAGATCTTTTACTTCCACCAAACACTGAAAGTTATGAGTTATGGAATTTATGTTTGCCAGAGTTATGCCAAAATTTATATAAATGATAATCGAGATAATAAAGCTAAAAATGTTTATAGCCTAAACTATAACATATTTACTGCTTCGAATACAATATCCAGGTAAAAAACTATAGTCGAAAAATATAAAATAAAAAGCAATCTAAAATTTAACTGGAATCTATAAAAAATTTTTTTATTTCTTTTAGGATATTGTATCGATTTATTTTAAAATTAAAAATTTAAACTACCAACGTGCTTTTGATCAAAAGTTGAGTAAATTGTAAAAATGCACAAGTTAAAAGTACAGGAAATTAAACACTAATCTACACAATCTATCTCTTTTTTTACGATATTTAACTGAAGAAAATCTTTTTTTTTAAATTTGCCTTGAGCATTACTTTTTTCCATAAAATTTTTTTAAAAAATGAAAAAAATCAAGACACGTATTTTAAAAGACAAAAATTTTTCCTATACAAATTCAATATTTTTTCTTCTTTTTTTTGTACTTCAACAAAGTAAATTTTTTTTCAAGCAAAAATCTAAGAACAATCGTAAGCTCTTTACCCACTCTCCTCCATTCGAGTCTAAAAAAAAGAAGAAGAATAGAATAATGAAAGGAAGAAACTAACTCTCTTCTCTTTAAACGCGTATCTCGCGGTCTCTAAATAAAATAAAAAATGTTAAAGAAAGCCCTGAGGAGATCCAAAACACGTATATTTTAAATTTATAAAAAATAAAAAATAAACGTACTTTTGCTTTTGATACGAAAAATAAAAAAATTTATATCTTCACAAATAAAGCATTTAACGCAGAACATAAAAAAAGAGCTTTGTGCGTGCACATAACATAAAAAATTTCGTTTAAAATTTTCTCGTTTCTTCTAGTTTTTCCTATGTACACATAAAAAAACTTAATGTACATACGTACTTTTTTTTATATGAATCTTTCTAAACCAAAACAGCACGATATCTTTCCATCATTGCGTTCGCTTTAAAAAAAAATCTAATTTACAGCGCTTTGCAAGCGCTGGAACCGGGTCTAAAAATTAATAAAGCTATTAGAGATTAAAATTTTTCAAAATTCTTCGTAGGATTTGATTTTATAAAATTTTGAATGTTTAAAATTTCATAAAATTTGTAAAAGAAAATATCAAAGATTTATTATATTGTATTTAAAAAAAAATTTAAACCCATTTCTTTATTAGCAGCAATAAAACTTTGGTTAAATTTTCAAAGATCTTTCCAGAAAATTTTTCGAATAAAGAGTCTAATGGCATGGGTCTTTAAGTCATTTATCATGTAAACTTTAGAGATATTTAAGTTGCAAAATTGAAATACAACACGTGCTCTTGTGAAGAATACATTTATCCTACCTTGAGAGCCCACGTTAAATTTTGCTTTGTGTACTCAAATTCCTCTTAATTTTGCGCAATAAGCTACTAAAAGACCGCGACATCTTTGGATTGGAGATTGCGTCCTTAAGTGTTTTGGTGAATTTTTTAGGCAAATTTTACGAAAAACTTACAGTGGAGACTCAAAATTTCAAAGAAATCTTATGATTTTAAGGTTTCATTTCAACTTTTTTTACAAAATCTGGTCACTAAAAGAGAAAATTGCTGAAAATATGAGATTTCCGACTTAAGAATCTATTGAATTTTCATGAATGAGTACTTATTTGCGTGAAATATCAGCTAAACTAACATACTTTTTCCTCAGAAAGACTCATATAAAAAAAATAGCAATATAAGTCCTTAAAAAAAAGTTAAAAAAATTTGTTGTTTTTTTATACAAAAAAAAAAAAACATTTCATAATAATAATACGGAGATTGAAAAATATGCGAGAATTAATAAAGAAAAAGATAAAAAAAAAAAAGAAGAAAATTCATTTCATATTTATATACCCTAAATAAAAAAAAATTGAATTGAATTTCAACGCGTAGAATTATTTTTTTATACATCCTTTGATGTTGTCCTCGATTACATATGCCATACTAAATAATCGGTTTATATGTACAAAAAAAAAAATATATTCTATATAGACTAAAAACAAAAAAGGAGAAGAAAAATATGCATCTATTTTTGTATATATTAAAGCTTTTTTTGTGACCAAAAAAAAAGGTTATATAAATGTTGATGATCATCTCTCTGTATGAAATTTTTATTTGGAAGTAAATTAAGTTCTTTTTAAAGAAAAATAATAATTATTAAAAAATAAAAAAAAGGTTTATTTAATTTTCATCCTTTTGATATTACTGGGAACTGAAATTAAATTTTTTTCTTCATTTTTTTTTTTGATTAGAGGAAAATTTGAGTAATTGAAATATTTTGTAAATAATTAATTGAGATTTTTTTATTATTTGTTACTTAAGCACATCAAGGGTATTTTAACATTTTAAATAAAATCTTTAGGGCTCTAAATTTTTTTTGTTTGAAAATGTTATTTGTAACTTTCAAATGAGGGTCTAAAAATTTTGCTATGATTTGCGAATAAAGAAAAGTCGCCTTAATAAGGGGCGCTTTTCTCAATTTAAGAACAACTGACTCGTTAATATACGTTTTTACGTAAAACTGCTTGCAAAGTCAAAACCAATATTTTTTCAGCTGTTTGAAAAATTTTATTTTTTTTTATTTTATTTATGTTTTTAAAATTGCTATTTTTGATCCAGTAAATACTGAATTTTCACTTTTTTTATGATTAAAGTTATTTTTTAGAAACCCCCTTCTGTAAATAATAAATTTTTTCGAAATCTAAAGACCTAAAAGCACTGATAATGCTTACCTGTATTTGATATATAATATTAAAAAAATTTTTAAATAAATTTAATTAAAATAAATAATATCAAATCAATTTTCAATTTTATAATCCTTATAAAGCTCATATACTCAAATTATTAGCTAATAAATAAATGAATAAAAAAAAGTGGAGGGTTCCCAAGTAGGAAGAGTTTAATTCTATACATGCATTACTACCCTTCAGCATATATTATTTCCATTTTCACATGTATTGAGGAGAAGAGAATAAAAAAAAATTATGTTCCATAGGGTAAGAAAAAAAAAATGATGATGATGATTTCTTTACATAAAAAAAATGTCAAGTGACTTTTTTTCTTCTATAAAATAGTACAGCATGTAAAACAGCATAATATACGACTACTTTTTAAATTTTAATTTCCCTGCTCGCTTTTTTTTCTAATTCTTTTTTCCTTGAGCTTACAAGTTTTTTTTTTATTATTCTATTGTAACAAAAAAAAATTTTTACAATGAAAAAAAAATTATGCTTTACTTACCCTTTTAATAAATTATTAATGAATTAAAAAAAATAATTTCCAGTCAAAATAATAAATAAATAAAAAATTTTTTAATAAATTAAAAGTTTTTAAATGTTTTTCTGGTTAGTAAAATTTAAAACTTGTAGTTTTTAACAAATAAAACAAAATTTATAAACACTTTCATCAGAATAACTGAGAGACTTTAAGTTTTTGAATGAAATAGAAATTTTCATTCAAACTGCAACACATTACTTACTTATGACAATAGTTAGAGGTAGAATGTATTTTAAGGACAATTGTTTTATATTATCAGGAAGTTAGAGAAACCTAAGTTTCCTTTAAAAGGAAGACACTTCTATATAACATTTTCCCATTAAACATTTTATCAAAATTATAAAACTCTTCTATTTAATTAAATTTTTCATTTAAAAACTAACAAATTTTTCTATACTTTTTTATACTGAAAATAATTATTGATTTTCGATTCATCAAGTATTTAACTTATAATAATTAACTACAATTTTCGTTATATAATTTAGGGGAGAGAAAATTCTCTAATATATCTATACGGATTGGAAATATTTATAATAATAATAATTATTATTAATAAAATTTAACGAATATTTTAGTATTTTAGGCTCAACTATAAAACGTTCATTATATTTAATCTATGTATAAAATGAACATCAAAATTTAATGCGTTAAGCTTATACAATAGAATAAATTAATTGATTTTAACTAAAAGTTATATTTAATTTTATATTTAATAAATATAATAATTTTCTTTTCTTTTTGCAGGATTATTAATAAAAATAAATTCAAGTGTTAAAATTCATGATCAAAAAAATGCAACTGATTTACCTGAAGATAATGAAGAAATAATGGAACAAATGGAAACAAGATATCAAGATAGATACAGAAGATTGATACCGTATATGAAATATTACATAGTAAATAATTATATAACACCTCAAACAACACAAAGTAAACAGAATTATATTCAGACACAAGCTGATAGTCCAATAATAAGAAGACCTTACAATTTACCAATTTTAATAAATCCAACAACTAGTTATTTAATAAAACAAAATAATAAAGGAAATCAAGAAAATAGATTTGTACCATCAGTTCAATACAATCCAAAAGATACTTCAGAAGATTCCGATTATTTTATTCCTATTCGGTTTACTCCAAAAAGCAATTATGATGAAGTTACATCGATATCAGTTTCAACTCAAAGACCAAAACCAATGTATATCGAGCTAGCTCCTTCTAGTAGTATTCCAGATAATCGGTTTCATACTACCTTAAGACCTTTGAATTATTCACCCCAAAAAGTCAAACCATTGTCGCCAAAACTACATCAAGAATATATTTTAACACAAAATGCTAATGATTTTGAATCAATTAGATTTGTGACTCCTGCACAAACAAAATCTAGATTGCCCATTAGGTATCTTAAACCAGCCCCAGTTCAATCATTACCTGCCAAAAATCCAAGTTACCATTCCACTAGTATAAATAATATTGTTAAAAGCTTACAGTTGACCAATCAGTTACCTGAAGTTCTTAATAAAGAAAATATTGATAGTAGTATTGACACATTAATAGAAATTCTTAATTTATTGAATTCTGGGAAAAAAAATAATTATTCAGTGGATCCCAAATATAGACAACCTGACCCATCAACATTTGTCAGACTAAATTCTAAAATACCAGTTTACAATAAATATCAACCTGAATACCTTTCAAAACCAAAGGTAATTACAGAATCAAGTTACCAAGCAACTCAAATTCCAGTTACTACATATGAGACTGAAGAAAATGAAGAAGAAATCCCAGCAAATTATGAAAATAATAAGAAAATTGAATATTATGTACCAGTTATTCAAGACATTGATGAAAAAAGTAGTGAAAAGGAATTAGCACCAGTAAATATTGAGGAGACATCAACAAATACTTATAAAACTGAAGAAGAAACTGATGAGATTTTAGAAGATGAAAAATTAACGCTACCTGTTAGTACGGAAGAACCAGAAAAAGAATTACCAACACATGTACAAAGGATACCTCCACTTTTTAAGTATGGAGCAACCAGAGGAAAACCGAACGTAGATTATCCAGCTTATTCTGAGATACCAGAAACAAGTTTTGACTGCAAGAAACAGCGTTACAAGGGTTTCTTTGGTGATCCAGCAACAGGATGTCAGGTAACAAAAAATAATAATTAAAAACAATAAACAAGTAAATCTCACGATACATTTATTTTCAGGTTTGGCATTATTGTGATTTGAATGGAGGTAAAGCATCATTTTTATGTCCAAACGGTACAATTTTCAGTCAAGTTGCACTTACTTGTGACTGGTGGTTTAACGTAAAATGTGAATCAACAACTCAACTTTATGTATTAAATGAAAGACTTTACAAATATATATTACCTATTATGCCTAAATTTCCAGAAGACTTTTCTGGTCCTGAAGTCGATAAATATCTTGAGTTAAAATTTAAAGAAATGGAAGCAAAATTCAAAGAAAAAAAGAAGAAAAAAATTGAAGAATCAATTGATAAGGACAAAATTATTAATACATTGCAATCAATAGAAGATTCAAAATAATTGTTAATTTCAACTCAAAAAATTTATTTAAAAAAAAAATTAATTATCAGAAAATTGATTATTTCTTAAAAAGTTACTCATTAAAAAAAGTGTAGAATAATACATAAAAAGATGAAAACTTATTCCTATGTATACATATTTAATAGATTTTTAGCTTAATACTATTGCAATGTTGCCATTTGAAAAAACAGTGCGATGAAGAATTTAAAACTAAAAAACTCATGTGATACTGGGTAAATTTTTAATCATGTATAACTATTTTAATGTTTCTCTAGTCATAACTTTTTTTTTTATAATATTAAGATTGCCAAAAAATTTTATGTTATTTCGCATTAATTGGTTGTTTAATTGATTATGTAATTATAATTTTTTTTATTTTTGTATAAATTTTAGATAAGATTTACTATATACGATAATAAAAATGCAAATATATTTATATTGTAAATTAATAAATGTATAAAATATAGTAATAATTTTAAGCAACAAATCATATTGTTATATTATTTAAATGAAAATATGAAATAAAAAAATTTAATTGTAATATATAATTTTAGAGTAAAAAATGAATGTTAACTATTTTTGTTCATTATTAATAAAAAAAAGTAAGTTTAAAGTTACCTGTAGTTGCTGCTGCATTCGTATTTTAGTTTCTTTAGCTTTTTTCAGAGCAATCTCGAACTCGGGTAACAATAATTGATTCTATAAAAACAAAAAAAAGAAATTGAGTATTTTTTATTAAAAGAATAAATAATTAAATTAAAGTTAAACTGCTAACCCTTTCTAATTGCATTGATGTATCATGAGACTTATGGTCCTTGAGTGCACAATCAGCGCAAACTTCAATATTACAATTTTCGCAATAGTATGTTTGAGCTTTATCATGTACTTCACAGATACTGTAAATTTTAAATTCATCAATTTCTTTTTTGAGATACCTTTTCTTATGATCTTTTAAAGCTTTCCTATGAATCTGCAAAAATTTTTTTTATATTTTTAAATAATTTCATGAACAAGAAATAAAGTTTATAAAAATTATTTTGACGCTTACCCTATTAAAACACATGGTACATAGTAAACATTTACATTGTTCGCATTCATACGTAGCTATGATTCCACAATCATTACAGCAACCTGTTACATTAAATAAATTTATAAGAAAATATGCAAATACAATATCTATGCAACAAACTGATTATAACTACCGTGATCAAAATTTTGTCCTAATACAGCACTCGAAGGTGGATCAAACACTATTTCAGGTTCTTGTACCTGAATCGGTCGTCCTAAAATACTAAATACTAAACCTACCGCATACACATTAAGAGATACCAATTTCTTATCAGTACTTTCTAATTGTGCACATCCTAATGGACAAGTTCGATATTCTTCATCCTTAACACAATTAAAACAGCTTGAGTGGCCACAATTTAAAAGAACTGGGACTTTATAATTATTTTGAAAGACTCTGTCTGAAAATATTATATTAAAAATTAACTTTTTTGAAATTCCAAGAAATATTTAGTAGAAATTAGCTTAGCAAAATGAAACAGAAATAATGTTTGAGAAAATAAATTTAGATTAAACTATATAATTAGCAATTTTTCATATCTTATCCATCAAAAATATTTAATACAGAAGCAAAATGTTATTAAATTGTTACAAAAACAAATAAAATCCAGCTTATAAAATATACTTGAGCTAGTATTAATAAAATATTCATGCTTATAATAGAATAAATTAATTTTTCTTTACCTTTATTTAATCCAAAATTAAAAGTTTGTTTGCAAAAAACACAAAAAACATCACTTGAATATGCTTGAGGATAATTAATTGGTAAAAATTTTGCTTCATTTCTTTTTGTGTACAAAGTGACATGTTTATCACGTTGATAATAATTATTCCTTTGCATTTTTTACGTTGTTTTTAAACAACGTTATCATTTAAAATTAATTTATTATTTTATAAAATACTTTTTTCTCACTAATAATAAAAAATGTCATCTGCAACACTGAATGCTTGAACAAAAGTAAACGAAAAAGCCGGTTGTAACAACTTTTCTCACCATAACAAGAGTGGCGCTTTCTCGAGAATTCTCACGCACTTCGCAACAACAAAATATTCCACAAGTGTTTGTTTGGATAAGAAATAATCACTTTAAAAAAACATGTTTATTAATTATGCAAATTAAATTATAAATATATTTAACATTTTATTATACCAATCAACAATTTACAATTAAGAAAAGTAGGAAAATAAATAAAATTCAAGATATAAATAATTTGATATACCTAATTAGAACTCAACACTTGCAAAAATTCTTGGAAATAAAATTATAAAAACGCGGTAATCAGCAGACATGAGAATATTTTGAACCAATCATAACATTGAAATGATCAAATCTAAAACAATATTATTAAATTGACAAAACATATAAAAAAGAATTTAAATTAATTTTATAATTTTATTTAATTTTATGTATTGCTATTTTGTATTCATTTTTTTTGTCTAAATAAATTTCTTGTAACAATAATTTTTGTGAGATAAAAAGATGGTCGAAAAAATGTATAGGTAATTAAGTACCTTAATTCATGTACAATTTTAGGGCCATTTATACAGAAAATATAAAATATTCTCTTTTTGCTTCCATGAATAAAATGCAATTTTTCTTTCTCAGTGGGCAAAAGAAACTTATTTTTGGCCCTAGGGAGACGGCTTTTTTACCATTATAGCAAAAATATATATACCATATAATATATTAAAGTATATATATCATTTTATGCAATTCGTACACCGTTTGTATTGATCTAATAAGAGCTATTTTAGTTTTTAGAGCCCAAAGACTTATATGAAAATAATGGACCAAGACTAATATGATTTATGCAATTTTCCCTTATTATATAGGGCTTTTCATCTGAAAGCTTAACCCTCTCAAAAATTAAGGCAAATTAAAACTTATACCAATTCCTTAATAACATTCAATAAAAATTAAGAAAAAAGACAAATTCTCAGAATTTGCACATTTTGCATAAAATTGTACGTCTGGTATGAAATTACGATTATTAAATAATACGACCTTTCCAGACAATGATAAAATTCTTAACCGTAAAGGGTAATTCCATGGATAAATAGCACAAAATGATATGCGAGGTCAAAACAGCTTAAAAATAGACGATTCCCCAAATTTGAAGGTTTTCTATAAATTGTAAAGGGTGCTATGCAGATTTAAAGTTTTTTGGTCAAATTTCTCTCCTCAGCCACCATTTTTGAAAGTCCCGTAAAAAAGCTCTAAAAAACGTTAAAAAAAGAAAAAAAAGTAGGTTTTCGATGTAAAATTTTATAAATTTTCATTTTTTCTATATTTTAATAAACTATTTTAATTAAATTTTCAAATTGAGATGTATCATTCAAAGGATACCATAATTAATTACTATACCCTTGTAAAATTTCCCGAAGAATTCAAATTTTTTGTCAGATTTTTATTTGGTCACGTAACTTACCGGGAAATCAGCAAAATAAGTAACAAGTCAAAATTGAAAAAAACGGAAAATTCACAAAAATCGGTATTACTCACTTAAAACAAAAATTACTCTCAGGAAATTTTTTTCAGTAAAATATATGCAGATTCGGAAAATTTTGAAAAAAAAATTTTTTTTTTTAGCGGGAAACTTTTGAGTTATTTTCATTTAAAGTTTAACACAAATTTGAATTTTTCTGCGAATCGACATAGAGTAGGAAAAATCTGACTGAAAATTCGAATTTTTCATCAAATTTTACATTGAAAACCTACTTTTTTTTCTTTTTTTAACGTTTTTTAGAGCTTTTTTACGGGACTTTCAAAAATGGTGGCTGAGGAGAGAAATTTGACCAAAAAACTTTAAATCAGTATAGCACCCTTTAAAGTTTATAGAAAACCTTCAAATTCGGGGAATCGTCTATTTTTAAATTGTTTTATCGAGAAAAAAAAACAAATTTCCTATTTTAACCTCGCATATCATTTTGTGCTATTTATCCATGGAATGACCCTTTACGGTTAAGAATTTTATCATTGTCTGGAAAGGTCGTATTATTTAATAATCGTAATTTCATACCAGACGTAAAATTAAAAAATTTCAAAGTTAAAAAAAAAATTAAACTAAAAATAACTCAAAAATCCTTGTTTAAAAATAGTTACCTGTTAGTTCAATCGAATAATGCAGACACATACACAACTTTTAAAAAGTATAAAAAATTTTAATAATTTTTTTTAAACATCAATTTTTCTGCACAGATTTGTTGTATATTAGGTTTTAGTCATCATTTGACCTAAAAAAAAATCCATTTGTCGAAACCGGAATTCAGGTTGCTGCAAACGGATTTTTTTTCAGTGTACCTTATTTGACTATAATTTGTAATAAGACTATTTTCTAACCTGGATGGGACGCATTTTTTGTCCTTTATGTAACATTGAAAGCTCTGTGTTTTTATGATCTAATATTAAGCATTCTAAAAAAATGGAACTAAAAGGAGAGTTCTTGGAGATTACTTTGGAGATTCGAAGACCAATCCTCCTTGTTAAAAGTGGGCATTTTTTTGCTCAGTTACTGCGAACTGAGTACATCACTACGTGATTATTAATCCCAGGGTCTTAAATTCTCAAAAATTGTATAATATAGCTAATTATTTTCATTGTCCAGTTTTGCACAATAAATGATACATACAGAAAATATGGGGAATTAAAATATAATAGTAGCTCGAATAGTAGTATATACATAGATATAAAAAATATTAAAATGATAAAATTCTTATAAATTGCAGATTCATGAATTTGACTTATTTTTTTAAAAAAATCATCTCAAAATTTGATGAAAATTCACCACTTTTTGCATACTTTGCTTTAACTTTTGACTAAAAAAAAATAATCTTCTCGTTTTAGAGCTCTCAAAAATTTGATTAATTTCTCATGTTATAACCTATTTTTCAGTAGAATCAATTGTATTTTTAATACTTTTTGTAGATTATTCATGTGCACAATTACTTCACGTTCAGCAACTCATACCTACTCATACAAAAAAAAGTGGCTTGTAGGTCACCTAAAGTTACAGAGGTTACATAAAAGGGGCTAATTTTAGGGTTCACTCTTTAATACAAGGTGTTTTAAAAATTTCCATTCCCCTTTATAATATTTATTAAATTTAACAGCCGAGCAGAAAAAAAAATAAAAATTTAACTTAAAATTGAAAAATAATTACAGGTATTATAGGTAAAGTTTGATTAAATTTATAATACACTGCTTCATTTATCAAATATTTGTTCGAAAATTTTAATTTAAAAAATAAAAGCGTGTAAAAAGCTTTTAATTTATAATTTTGCATTATTAAAATTTTTAGTTAAAATAAAGTATCGAAAAAAAAAAAGAAAATTTTTTTTTGAATAATTAAAAAGCTTTTGTAAATTATCCTTTTTATTTCACATTGAAAAAGTTTAAAAAAAAGAAAAATAAAAAAAAAAATAAAGGAATTTTTTATTTATTATAAAACGAAATAAAAAATTTTATTATTTAATTACAGAAAAATGAATGAGAGGCAATTAAATTTTTTTTTTTATATTTCAATTTAATTTTATATTTTATTTTATTTTTTTTTTTTATCAAACTTGTATATTTCTATTCTTCAAAAGTTTTATTAAAAATCGCTTTGTGACGTCTCTATCAAGGGTAGTATATTTTATTTTATTTTATTTTATTATTTTTTTTTTCAACTCAAACTGATGATGGGCATGTATAAATAAAGATAGATGAAAGTTTAATGAAATGCTCTTCCATATATTTTCAGTTGTACCGTAAAAAAAAATTTATATTATTGTATGTATTAAAAAAAAAAGTAATAAAAAATAAAAAAGATAAATAAATAAAAGTTTTCTTCATTTTTATTTAGACTATATTATACACACACACACATACACATATATAAATAAAGTAATAAATCTGCAACTTAATTTAACGAGTCTCTTTTTTGTTACCTGCCGTTACTTTTTTTTTAAGAGAGAAAAAAACTCATTTCTCGTCGAATTTTCTCCTTGTACCTTAACGTTTATAGGGAAGTTGCAATGCGCACGTACTTGAAAAAAAATTTTGTTTCTTTCCCTTTCTAACAGATAAATATAAATATAGAATTTTCAGAAGTGAAGAAAGTGAAGAAAGATGCACATGACTGCACGTACATTTAAAGCTATAAACTAGTACCACAATTTTCTCCAAAAGCAATATGGAATTTTTTTTTCTTTTTTTCAAATATTTCTGTATCTCGTACCACCTTAAATTTAACGGAAGAATAATTTTGTCTCTTGCATTTTTCTCTGTATCTTACAACGTATAAGCACTCACATATATAGAAATGTGTAAAGAAAGAGATTTATAAAATAGAAAATAATCAAAATTTTTATCCTTTACTGTAATACTTTATGCAATTTTTTTTTTCTGTTATACTTCTTGTGTAATATTTTTGATTTGTGTGTGTAAGGAGTTTTTAAATTATTTTGATTTTAGGTTTCGAAGGCAAATTTTTTATGACACTAATAATGCTTTTTTTTTTGACGAAAAACCACTTGAATCAGACTTATTTATTTTTTCAACTTTGCTAATTTCTGCTATAAGTTGTCCACCTACTAAATTACTAATTTAGTCGTTTAAGGGAATAGATTTATAGCCCAAAAAAAAATTTCTGAGCTAAAAATGTATTTTAGTGGGTATTCCCCCCTCCCTATTTTCGTTTCTGAAGTCTGTTTGTACATACAACCCCCAAAAAATAAGATTTCATCCTCTACACATGGGGTAAATTTTAAATAATTAAACATTATTTTGGATAAATATTTACCCCATAATTAAAGGGTGAAATCTAATTTTCTAGGGGTTACATGTGCAATCGCTTTTTGGAAAGTCCATACAGCAGGTTGGCCAAAAATTATATAAAATAAAATTCACTATGATTAGGGGATGAAATCTTATTTCCTGGGGTTCCTTGTTATGTACAAACAGACTTCAGAAAAGAAAATAGGGAAGGGGAAATATACAAACAGTCATCTGAAATAAAAGTAGCAGGAAAAAATATCTACTGCCCTAAATTTTTAGCCCAAGATAGTTATTTTTTCATTCAAAAATATTCAAGTCGTTTGAATGTGTTGATTAGGAGTCATTGGGTTAATAATATTCAAACAAATTCTTGAAAATTCAAAAATTCAAGTACAGGAACTTGACAGCCTAGTTCCAGATCCGCAAGCCCTTCTTTTCCTTATTTAAAACCCCCTAAAAAAAATAACTGTTATAATACTTATCGTACGATTCAAGTTGTAAAATACAATAGGTGAAACAGAAAATTTAGAGAAAAGTTTTTGAAAAAAACTCGAGGTTTATTTTTAACCTTAGCAGTATCAAAGTTAGAAGTAAAATACTTCTAAGTATCTTTTCCACCATTTCAAAAATTTAAAAATCATAATAAAAATGCAAGTTCTATAATCATTAAATAAATGAAAATTTAATAATTAATATAATAATTTATCAATTTTTTATACTATTCAGGTTTTATATGCAACATATTTTATGCTATTTTTGGCCAACTTAGATCCGCTGTATTGACTTTTTAGAAGGCCAAATCAAAAATATCATCGTTTTCAAATATTAAAATAAATGTTGGATGCGCCTATTAATTTAGTCAATTAGGACATTTTCGGTGAAAGTCGATATTAATTCTTATGTTCAAAAACCCGTCCAATATAAATAACAAAAGAGAATGCCAACTGCCAAAAATAACCTAAAGTTGCCTATTATGGGCAATAAAGCCATTTTTGGTAAAAACAGATACCACATTCGTGTTCAGCTACCATAAAAACATAAATAACTAATAAAAATGTTTAAAGAGCTGCTAAAATTAACCCAAAAATTCCTATTGTGGGCAGCTAGATCATTTTCGGTAAAAATGGATATCATGTTCGCGTTTAGTGTCCCAAAAAACATATAAGTAAGTTTCGAACCGTTAATTTAAAAAATCAAAAAATGCTTGCATTTTGGAAGCCAAAAACCGGAAAAATTTATGTACTAAAGAGCTAAGCAGCATCTTGATGCAGACATCTATCATCTTTTATATTCCGATGACGTGCAAATTTATGAGCAAGCTTCCCCTGAAAAAATAAATTTGGCATTACAGAAACTTTCATTAGCGGCCAATAACATCAATACTTGGGTTAAAAATGTATATGAGCAATTATTTTAAAAGTGCTACTTAATTTGAGCCTGGAATCGTAATTTTTTTTTTTGAGGGCACATCGATATGACCCGTATTTTCAGATAGTTTGAACCTTCAGAAAACCGAAAAAAATCGTGAACAAGAAATCGGCGATAGGTGCCAAAAAGATTTTTACTTTTATGTTAAAAACCGTGTTTTTCGTATCTGAGCTACCCCAATTTTTTAAAATAACTTTTTAGGTAAATAAAATTTAAAAAAATTGATAAAAAAATCTGATTGCCAGGGAAAAACCACTCCAGAAGAAAAAAAAATTTATCTTCTTACGATGAAATTTAGTTAAGTTATCGTCAATATAAGATTTTGCACAAATTCGGCCTAAAAAAGATTGAAATTTTATTAAAAAAAGCCTGTTTCTGAACTTTAAACATGCATTACTCACTTGATTTTCATCGTAAAATAATAGTATTTTAAGTATCAAGGGCGTAAAAGTTTCGTCACTAGCGTGAGCACTAGCGCGAGTGCTCGGCGAAGCCGGGCACGAGTGATTTGTGTTCACGCTGGTGTCTAAAGTATTTCGCCCATGGTGCTTACACTATTTTTTGCCCCCCTAGGCGTATAACGAGTTCAGAAAATTCTTTACTCACGAGTTTTACGCCTGGGAGGGCAAAATAATTTTTTTTTTTAAATCGATTAATTTTTTCCTGGCAATTCATTTCTTTAAGAAAAAAATCATTTTTATTGACAAAATTTTTATTTTTAGATCAAAAACTGTGTTAAGTAAATCTTGCTACTTACAGTTTTCAAAGGCTTTTGACCTAAAAATTGAAATTTGGTCAATAAAAATGATTTTTTTCTTAAAAAAATGAATTTGTAGGGAAAAATGAATCGATTTAAAAAAAAAAATTATTATTTTACGATGAAAATCAAGTAAGTAATGCATGTTTAAAGTTCAGAAACAGGCTTTTTTTAATAAAATTTCAATCTTTTTTAGGCCGAATTTGTGCAAAATCTTATATTGACGATAACTTGGCTAAATTTCATCGTAAAAAGATAAATTTTTTTTTCTTCTGGAGTGGTTTTTCCCTGGCAATCAGATTTTTTTATCAATTTTTTTTAAATTTTATTTACCTAAAAAGTTATTTTAAAAAATTGGGGTAGCTCAGATACGAAAAACACGGTTTTTAACATAAAAGTGAAAAAATCTTTTTGGCACCTATCGCCGATTTCTTGTTCACGATTTTTTTCGGTTTTATGAAGGTTCAAACTATCTGAAAACACGGGTCATATCGATGTGCCCTCAAAAAAAAAAAAATTACGATTCCAGCTCAAATTAAGTAGCACTTTTAAAATAATTGCTCATATCTGAAACTGAACCCTGACAAGATAAAAGTTATATATTTTGGCACTAGCCATTTTGTTGACCAATTAGACAAGCTAAATTTACCCGGTGTGGTTATAAGGGAGAGAGTCACTATACCTTTCACTAGTGAAGTCAAAATTCTGGGAGTAATTCAAGACAATAAGTCATCTTAGAAATCACATATCACACTAGTAAGCAAAAAAATTAATTTAAAAAAGTATTTTAAACGAAGCTTTACGCAGTAAGCTCATACAAGCATTAGTAGTTCCCCACTTGGATTATTGCTCTGTTGTATACCTGCTCGAGAAATCTGAAAAACAAAATCCAAAGACTGAATATAATACATGTTTAAGATTTATCTATGGAGTCAGCAGGGATACACATATTACTCCTTACAGAGGCAAATTAGGGTGGTTAACTACTAACATTCGTAGGTTATTTTTTATGTTGAATTTATTTTTAAAAAATTTATAACCGGTTTGTGTAACTACACAACCAATGAGCATAGAACATGTTCACTTATAACACGGATAATAAAGTATCTATTGTGTTCATAATATAAATATTTATATGCAAATATTTACGTTTAGATTTTTATTATAGAAATCATGCTACTTAGACATCAAAGTGAACAAAATTAATTAAATTTTCAAATTATTGTAGTTTTTTAAATAATATTAATTTATTTTTTATTAATTTTTACAATAAATTATAAATTCTTTAAAAATTCTGTACCAATGCTCCCTAGGTACTTCTGCACCAAAGGTCTTTAGGGACTTCTGCACCATAGGTCCCTAGGTACTTCTGCACCATAGTCCATTTCACCCCCCCCCCCCTAAAAACGTCAATTTTTCACCCCCCCCCCTGCCGAGCCGGACTTTTTCAAATACCCCATCCAATGAACATGTTCCATGTTAAAAAAAAATTTGTAATTTTTGAATAAATAAAAGAATTTATCTAATCAAAAATATGAAAAGAAAAAAAAATCCAAAAACTTTTACACCAAAAATGGTGCTATAAAAATTATTAAGATTGCGAATTCACTAATCTCTCAAAACGGCAAATTTTCTATTTAAATTCGGCATAAATTTTGCCTTACTTTATAAAATAAATGTTGGTCTATGCTTATCATTTTAACCCATTAAGGCTCAATCGCACATTTCTCCTAAGCGTCTGAATTAAAAATGTTCGTTATTTTTTTTACCTACATGCAAATTGTGTTCAAAATATTTTCTTTTCGCTAAAAATATAACTTTTTATTAGACTTTAAATCTAGCGTTATTTTATTATATGTAAGTTTTATAAGGTAAATTAGAATAATCTCATTTTTTTCCAAAAAAATTCAAAAAAAATAAAATAAGACACTCTAATATGTACATAATTATACAAATTTTTTACATATTATACACATTCATTTATACACATACAAACCTCTACAACCACACACACTTATACATATGAATTTCATCTATGACATTTTCCCTCGCCTTGCATAGGCGGAAAATTTTTGAAATTATATGTCAAGTAAGGTGAGGGATCCAGTTTACTCTATTTAAAAATTTTTGCTGGAGTCTTGAGAGTTACAAATCTATACGTGTATAAATAAGGGTTTGGGACTATTATTAAAGGTTAAATAAAAGCGTTTCTAAATTAATTTTTCTAGGTTAGCAAAAATTCTAGGTTCTAAAAATTTAAATAAGCAATCATAGATTTTTTGTTGGTCTACAGGTGCGGTAAACTATTATTGGCACATCCCATTACTTCGATTATTTAGTTTCCTTCTCCTTTCATCTTTATTGGTACTATAAGTTCTCTTCAACGATTTCTCAGCTTATATCTAACAGTTTGCCAACTTAAAAACTCCTTTATATATTTTATGCATGCTTATATGTAAAAGTTATTTATGAAAAAAAATCCAAGTTCAAAGTTATTCAGGGTCAAATGACCTCTTTATACCTATAAGTTCTTAAAATATATTACGTACACGGTAGAGCTGCTTTGGGTGAATATACCAATTGGTTGAATATTCACCCAAAGCAGTCTACCGTGTATGAGTATCCACATATTTATCCTATACAGGGGAAACTGGGGTATAATGACACAATAGATTTTTAAATTTTTTATTACTTTGCAAAATGAATAGTTGAAAAACTTGTTTTATAAAAAATTACCTCGATTAATGTAAAAATTAAGAAATATACGTTTAATATTAAAAAGTAAAATAATATTTCACCAGAAAACACTTTTACAATAATTTTTAAAATTAAGTACTTACTTTTTCAAAGTAGATGTAAAAATTCAGTCAATATATCTTACAAAAACGTTTCATAACATAACTTTGTTCTAATATATAGAAATTTTTTTAATATTAGGTTCATTATCATAAAATCTAAAGTTACATCCCATTCAGTTTGTTAATTTTGCTTTGTGGGTGTTTTTTTTATAGGATTCGTTGTTCATAGTTAAGTTTTATTGCTGTAACTGCAGTAAATCTTTGTTATACCTATATAGAAACTTTTTCCCTTTCGTATAATATTCCTTACGTGCTTTATAGGTTATGTTAGGTATATAAAGCTTGCAAGCCCTTAGTATACTTTTGGTTTCGTTGTTATTTTCTTATGTTCTCTTTATATTCTTTAACGGACTCACTGTGCCATTCAGCACTTTTAATATTATTTTCTACTAGTTTTATTTAACTTGACTTTACGAAATTGAAGCACATTTATATATACACACACAAATATATATATTGAAAATCAGTTGCTATATATTTATAAGAAAGCTCTTTTCTCGTAATTGCAATAGTTATAGAAAATTGTGTATTTATAAAATGCTTTTTTTATTTTATTTTAACGAGGTGTCGATTTTATTTTTTTTTTCGCTTGTAGATATTTATACTTAAGAAAATTAAATCTTGATATTTTTTTGTTGTTTGCTTTTTTTTAATATTTAAAAAATTCTAATTTTTTTTTTTATTGTTGAATTTTATATATTTTTCCTTTCGATGTAAGAACTCTAATAGAAAAATTGTATTATTGGAAAATTCAATTGAAAAAGCTGCGATTATTGGTATACTTTTTATCGTTTTATTTATGTTTTTTATAGAATTTTTTTAAATTGAATTTACTTATTAAATAACTAGTTATTGGGCGATTTGCAGCTAAAAATGAAATAAGTTTTTTTTATTTGAAAATTTAAGTAGAAAATCGGTGCCAAATTATTTGCCTATATAGTACGCTGAATCTACTCTATATTATATCGTGAAATTATCTGGAGTTTAAAGATAATATTTCTTTATTTAAACCTACCTTCTAAAAAGTGAGTGACACATCCGAAAAATTTTTGCTGCAGTTATTTAGTTTGGAAATTATATTCAAGATTATAAATGGTTCAGTTAGAGTAAATTAAATGCAAGTTTTCAAAAAAAACTGTTGGGACTTGACCCTTAAATTAGTCAAAACTACCCCTAAAAGGGGTGTTTTCGCTACCTTCGCTCTAGCCCTCCAAGATTCGGTCAAATAGGGTTTTTTGGCTCGCTGGTCACAAAAATTTATGTCTTTACAATTTTTCAAAATTTTTATTATGCTTCAAAAAAAACCATTTAAGAGCTTTTTATTGTGATAAAGGACCTAAAAAACCCTATTAGACAAAATCTTGGAGGGCTAGAGCGAAAGTAGAGAAAACACCCTTTTAGGGGTAATTTTGGCCAATTTAAGGCTGAAGGGGTAATTTTTCATAGTTTTAACTTCAATATTCATGATCAGCGACCCAAAAAACTCTCTAAGAAGCCAAATCTTGGAGGGATTGAGCGAAAGTTGCAAAAACAAATAGTTTTGGGTAATTTAAAGGTCAAGCTCCAATTTCTCATAAGAAAGATCCCGATTTTCGTGTTCAGCGACCAAAAAAACCCATAGTAGACCAAATCTGGTGGCGGCCGCAAACAATACCATCACCACCCTCCCCCCCCCCGTGATTTGACTGATGTAGACTCCTTAATTAAGAACAAGATCAAATCCGTGCAAACGTATACCCGATATTTTGCACATAGTCAACTAATAATAACGTACTTGTGTGTAAGTATGAACAGGGTGAGTTTTGTAAAGTTGTATCGATTTTCAATACGGTTACAGATAAAAATAGTATAAAAAAATAGATAAAAGTGCATGTTAAAATATGTATTGACAACTTTGTAACTCAAAAGATTAAAATAACTTAAATCCATAGTAACTCTATAAATAAGAAATCACGCGTCTAGGTCAGAAATCAAGTAAAAAGTTATTTAAAATACAGTGAGTCCTTGACTTACGAATCCTCGTTTTACGATTCCTTAGATTTACGATTGTAATTCCATGACATAAAATTTTTGAAATTTTTTTAATATTATAATTATTTAATGATGATTTTTACAAAATCTATTACAGTCTTCATCTTGAAATCTATAAAAAGCTATAAAAAACAGAAAAATTTATAAAGAGCAAAGTTGCACTACGATATTTTTTCTGTCACTGTAAAATTTTTCCCCCGTCATATCCCCAAACCCATTCCTCGACTTACGAATTTTCCGACTTACGACGAAATTTTTTGCCCAAAAATAATGTAAATCGAGGGCTACTTTATTTTTATTTTATCTTAAAAACATCAAAAACAATTAACTTTTAAGAATATAATAAAATGTTTTTCAATATATAAAAAAAAACTTTTTAAAAAACGTTTTAAATTTAGTTTTAAATAAAGAGAAATTTAATTGAAAATTATATACCAGATAGTTATTTGTTTTAAGGTAGATAAATTTTAATGCATAACATAATACTTAAAAGTTATTTTAAATCCTGTAAAGCTCGATAAATGTTTAAAATAACGACTATTTAAGTCTATACTTATTTGATTATATATTTTATACCTATACTTTGTAAGCTCATCGCTTTAAACAATAAAAGTCAATTTTAGGATTTTCTAAATCCCACAACATTCAATTGTTATAAATCAATGATTTTATCTTTCAAGGAAATTGTGTAAGACCACATATTCTTATCTTTGGATTACAACATTTTTTTTTTAATATGCTTTATTTTAACATAGAACATGTTTATAGGGTAAGGTACCCCAGAACATCTGAAAATAAAGATGGCGTCAAACGATAGGAATCGAGGGGGAAGGGCGTCAAATGGGACTTAATATTCCGACTTAGATAATCCGGGCTTAGGGACTTTGGATGATTCGCGCTTATCCCTCTTACAGAGTGAAAATAGCAAAAAACCCCTTTTAGGAGTAGTTTTTGCTAATTTAAGGGTGAGAAATTAATTTTTAACAAAAAATTCCCCAAAATTCTTGTTCAGCGACCCAAAAAACCCATATAAATCATGTCATTGAAGTCTGGAACGTTCATGGAAAAATTCCCAACCTAAAAATGAAAAAAAAAATTATTTTAAAGAGAGGGAAATTCATAAGTGGATTTTTGCTTAAAATTTTAGCAGTAAATGATTCCTGGTTGCAAAAGCTACAAAATAAAAATAAAAATATCATTTTTGAATCCAGGCAAACGGTAATAAATGTAAAAATAAAATTTTCAAGAATTCTTTGTATTTCGTTTTTTCTTACATTAGGAATAATATGCAAAAAAATCATTTGCGATAGTTTTCTCTTTCAAATTTAGAATAATTTGGTCACACTTTTTTATGATTTTAAGCCCGGCAAAGATATTTTAAGTCTAAAAATAAAAAAACTTGTATAGGTTAGAATTATGTTTTTAAAATTTTTCTTTATAATAATTAGGGATTTTGTAAAAAAAACTCTTATCCACATGAGCATTTTTAATAAATACTTAGTTCTACCAAGTTATATGGATGCACAAACCTGGAATGCGTTTTTATTACAACCTAATTGATGTGCTAAAAGTGCACAGTGGTACCAACTATGTAACCGGAAGTCAAATTTGTAATGAAGAAAAATAAAATATAACAAAATAAGCAAATTATTTTTTATAACAATAATCCTTATAGCCTTGATTATCTCGTTTTAAGTACGATCCATAATTAATTAAAAAATTTATAATTCTAATGGATAAAGGATAATAAAAAACCTGTGCGTAGGGTTATGGAGGATGTCGTTACTTACACTCAAACTTAAAATTTTAAAGAGATGTTTAAATATTTTACAGTAACAAAAACGCATTCCAGGCTTGTGCATCTGTATAACTTGGTAGAACTAAGTATTTATTAAAAATGCTCATGTGGATAAGAGTTTTTTTTACAAAATCCCTAATTATTATAAAGAAAAATTTAAAAAACATGATTCTAACCTATACAAGTTTTTTTATGTTTAGACTTAAAATATCTTTGCCGGACTTAAAATCATAAAAAAGTGTGACCAAATTATTCTAAATTTGAAAGAGAAAACTATCGCAAATGATTTTTTTGCATATTATTCCTAATGTAAGAAAAAACGAAATACAAAGAATTCTTGAAAATTTTATTTTTACATTTATTACCGTTTGCCGGGATTCAAAAATGATATTTTTATTTTTATTTTGTAGCTTTTGCAACCAGGAATCATTTACTGCTAAAATTTTAAGCAAAAACCAACTTATGAATTTCCCTCTTTTTAAAATAATTTTTTTTTTTCATTTTTAGGTTGGGAATTTTTCCATGAACGTTCCAGACTTCAATGACATTATAAATCGAATCTTAACATTTAAAATGCAAAAATAACAAAAACACCGCTGCTTGGGGGTAGATTTTGAAAATTGAAGGGTATTCCACACATGTCTCATGGAAAAGAACCCGATTTTCGTGATTCCCAAAAAACCTACACGGCCAGGCTGCTTTGCTTATATGAGTTTTAAGGAAAATTTTAAGCCTGGTTAGAAAAACAGCCTATCTTAGCGATTCCTCACGCATGGGCTACTCAAAATAAATTTTTAACCCCGGAATCGGATAGCCAGGGAAATTTCCTATCCGGACCTAAAGGGAAAAAAATTTTTATGCTAATGTAAGTTTTTTACAGCAATAATAAAAAAAATTATGACTCATTTTTCTTACTTTTTTTACAAAAGTCCAAAACACAAAATCGAGATTTTGCTCTGGAAGGCTAAAAATTGGGCTGGTGACTTATTTTTGGTAGTACTTTCAGAAAAAAACACTTCGGGGCAGTTTTGAAGACCCGACCATTGATAGAAATCGCACTCACTTCATTTAAGTCTACCCACATAGATTTGAGATAAAATTTCGGTAATTTTGAATGATTATTTTTTAATAATTAAACTAATTAGAATTTTAATTAGTATAAAAAAAATTAATTTTAATTTATTAATCAAGAAATCAATTAACTTAAAACAATAAATTTTGCATAAAATAAGTTGGAAAATTTAAAAAACTTATATTTTTATTTAATTATAAATATTTTTATTAATAATATAAAATTATTGCGATTATTAAAAATTGCAGGCATTGAGCAAAAATAAACAAAAATATTTGTAATATAAGCTTTAAAATTACAGAATCTACATTATAAAATTACAAATTTATACGCATTTAATGAAACAGAAATTATTTTTAAAAAATAAGAAATTTTTTTAACATACTTTTTTGACAATTAATTTATTCATAAATATGCTTGGAAAATTTAGTTTTTATCTAAACATCAATATTGAATTTTTTTTAAACATGCGACTCTGTTTCATCTTAATTTACCTACCCCCAATTTCCTTTGGATAACATAAAAGCACTCTTAAAAAAAAGAGAGGGGAATTAAATTTAAGCATTCCTACGGTATTTTTTATCTGATTTAATTGATTGCTTGAATTTTCAAGCAGCTTGCTTGAAATTTCAAGCAATTCAAGCAAAGCAGCCTGGCCGTGTATAGAAGGCCGAATCTGGTGATTGCCAGTAAAAGTACAATTCCCTCTCGTATTTTGACTGGAATATTAGTTGAAAAGTCAACGTCACCCATATCATTAGTGTACTTGAATGAATAGACCTCCTGGAATTCGAAAAGCAGGGATACATCAGATAAAAACTTTTAGGCTAACTTTTAAAAAGTGTTGCTATGCCTAGAAACTTAATTTATACCTTGCGGTTGGTCTCATTTTTTTCAAATCGGTTCCCCACATTGTTGATGTTTGCAAATTTAAAATAGTCTAATAAAATGTTTTACACTGATAAAAAAAAGAACATACTCTTAAACTTAAAGCCCTATCAGTTAATTAAATGATTTTCCAAAGTTTCTTGGCATCTTAATCTTACATTGGTAGAATAATTTTTCCTCCTTCCTTGTTCCCTGATCTTCACTACAGCTTACACCTCCTTTGAGCTTTCCCTATCCTCTCTCTAATTCAAGTTTCCCGGATACGCACAGCGTATGCATAATAAAAATAAAAAATTTTCAATAAAGCTCTAAAGAATTCAAAGCTTGAAAAATATGTTTTTATATAAGTAATATAATACACGGGTATTTATATAAATAACGAAGTAGCTGTGAAATTACGTGTATTTATAAATAAACAAAACAAATAGTTTCCTATATAAAATAAAAAGAAAAATAAATAAATGAAATACCGATAAAAGAAGAGGTGTGACAATAAATACCGGAAAGTACATGAAGACTATAATGTATATGAGTCATTCTTAGTGAAACTGACCTGAGCGATAGATAAAAGTCTGGGAACCTAAAAAATTGATTGGACTGAGTTCAGTATGTGAAAATAGGATACTGTGCCAATTTTTAAGGTTCTAGGTTCATTAGTTTCGAAATGGTAGCTGTTTTTTGACTTTAAAAATGGTTTCAAACTTGCTGCAAAAATCTGAGCTGATTTTTCAATTTTATTTTTTTGCGTCATACATACAACTAAAAAACAATTTTTATAGGGTTAAATTAAAATTTCTCGCTAAATCCTAATCTGCCATCAGTTTTTCGGAAAAACTTCAAGAAAAGCCGGAATATCGTACTGCTATCTCTAAACTATTAAACCTAGAACCTTTAAAACCGACATCGTATCATATTTTTACGTACTTAATCCAGTCCAGTTGGTTTTTCCAAGATCCAAGATTTTTACCTATCGCTTAGGTCAGTTTCGCTAAGAATCTCTCATATATGCTATTATTATGGAACGAAAAAAAATGACAAAATGCTTGAAAAAAAAAAAGAAAAATACTTCAAGTCTCTTGCATTTAATATAGCTATTATGTATTTATATATATTGAAATAGTGAGCGCATCGCACAAAATAACAAGTCAAGAGAAAAGAGCGTGCACAGGAAAATATGTCGTTAAATAGGGACACAATAAAAAAAAATAAAATAATATAATAACCAAAAAAAAAAAATATTTCTCTTATCACTTTATGTATGTATTTTTTTTTTGTCGAGAGAAAAAAATAACCAGTAAAAGAGAGCAGTGATATATAGGATATATAAAATAATAACTGAACAAAGAAAATATATAAAACAAAAAAAAAGCTGCAAAAAATAAACATATAAGCAATAAAAAAAAAATATTGCATCGATGGATGCACCAATGAATATAACCGACAGTTTGATAGATGTATTATAGGGCGCAAAGGTTATGTTTTTCTATATATTTTTTCTCCTTTGACTCGTGCATTTAAAACTAACACAAACTTCCGTTTTTCCATTGGCCTTGTGAATAAATAATCAGATGAGTATATTAAAGCGTGCGAAAGCCGATATAAAGATTTTAAGCTCATGGCTTTTCGCTCGGTCACGCCTCGCGAATTATTCATAGAACATCGTCCCGAAACGCCAGGGAAATATTACTCTGGTGTATTATTAGCGAAAATTTACTATAATGTTTAAGTAAAAAGTTTAGAATTTAAAAAATTTTTCTTTTTATTATATTTTAATATTTATGTAAACTTAGCCAGAAAATTATTTTCAAGTTTTTATAATAAATTAGCGAGTTATAATGAGAAAATATTTATTTTGTAACTATAACCGCAAACACAAGTTTGATTGTTCGTTCAGGATTTCGTTTGCGGTTACATTTAGACTGACGAACCACAATATAGTTTTTGCTAGGATTTCAATTGTTTTCATATCGTTCTGATTTTCAATTAAAAATATTGCTTGTAATTTGATGTACAGGTAAACAAAGTTTGTAAATACATCAACGACTGTTAATTGAAACCTTTTTCAATTCAAGTTTTTGTGAATTTGTAAGGATTATTATTTTTTATTTTAATTAATTGAAATTACTTTTTTACGAAGATGCGGATTTAAAAAATTACATAATTTTATTAGCTGCTATACATTGTTACTAAACTTTTTTATCAACCCTTTATCTTGACTTTTAAATTTGCAAGAAAAAAAGTTGACAAGATTAGAGTGTAAGAACTCTAGAAAAGATTAACTAAAGCTCATAAGGGTAAGGAGAATAATTAAATCACAGTGATCCTTAAACGACTTAGTAAAATAAAAATGTCTTGTGCTAAAAATATAAAGATATTTTCTTCATATACAAACTTATTTATTATGTGTAAAAAAATTACCTTGATTTTTCTTTAAAATAATATTAATACAAAAAACAGCTGCTATTTCAATAGTTTTTAATCTAGAAACATAAAAATTGACATATTTTAACATACTGAATCCAGCCAAATCGAATTTTTCAAAATCCCAGGCATTTATTTATCTTCCTTTTAAATCATTTTTACTAAGATTTATACTAAAAATTGGAAAATTTTACTATTTATTGCTATAAGTTTTTCCAATGTGAAATAACCCAAACTCATATTAATGTGCTCTGTTTTCATCCCCAGTTTAAATTTATTTGAAGCGGCCCTTTCAGAGTTATGAGCTACAGCCAGAACGGCTTACATTTTTTGATTTTTCGGCTTTTTAAATAAAATTTAAGAAAACGGTTTAATAATTCGAATTGCCTGGAATTTACTATCGTAAACTATTTCCAGGTAAATTTACGAGCGAGTTTTTATGCTTTTATATAAAATCAACTGTGAATAGTTACAGCTCAATCGGAAAAGTCCATCTGCAAGTCAACGTACGTTTTACGTGACATCAGCTGAGAAGTAATACCGAAAAATTGTAAATCCGAAACTGTTGTAATCCTCTATACTGTTCAACACACTTATTATATGTATAACAAAAGATTACGATTTTGGGGTATAACATTTTTAATCTGGGTCTGTAAGTTCAGAAATAACAACAGTCAAAGTTGACATTTTTTAAAAACTACAAGGCACTATTAAACTTTTTGAAAAATAAAGTTTCTAACGCCCAGATGGTCTTTTCCGTTTTCTTCGTTTTAATTAATTAAGAATTTCAAAAAATTTACCATTAATCTATTAATCTATTTTTATTTTTCTTTTTCTGGTTTTTAAATTTCGACCTGTCGCAGCTCAGTGCCTAAAATGTATACTTTAGATTTACAGAGTTGAAAAGGCCAATGAGAATAGAAAACTAGATCCTTTTCTCGTCAATTTGAGAAAATTAAAATTTGGACACAGGTGTGACTGGCTTGAGAAAGATCTGCCCATACGTAAAAACATATTCAGGCAAAAATATAGTAATGACATCATAAAACAATTTTTTCTTGGTTTTAGACCGCAAAAATGATAAGAAGTGAAAAATTTCAAACAATTTTCGAAAAATGAATAGCTTGAGGTCATGTGGGTACTGAAAAAATCTTGGAAAAATGAACTGCAGATTTGAGTTATTTTTACAGTCTTATACAATAACTTAAACGGGACACTTGACCTCATGCCACAGCGTATTTATAAAAAGCTTCAATAATATGCTTTTGAATGAAATTAGAAAAAAAATTCTCTAAAAAATTATGAAATTAGTAATATGCACTATTTTCTTTAAATAATAACCATTACGTTGTTGATATAGCGCATAATTGAAAACGAGCAATAAATTAACAATCGGAGACAAAGCCTAACAGGCATATTATGCTTTGTTTGAGTTAAAAGTAAAATAATATGCGAAATTTGTATCAAAAGACTTTACGATACTAAATAGACGCATATAGAGTATTAAATTATAAATATTGTCGTTTGTAAAGCAAACGACCTGTGAATTATAATTAGCATAATCTATACATTCTAGTTACAAGTAACGTTACAGATTTTCTTTCAATAAAGGTACTAAGCATTTGGCTTAATTTAATCAACAAATCGATTTCATCAGAGACAAAAGTATTCATACATCTTTTGCAATATGATAAAAACTAGGTTTATTTATTTATTTTGTTCAGTACAATACTTGAAATATCCCAAAAGAGCTCTGTCAAAGAGCTGTGCTTGGGTACTGAAAAATTACAAAAAGTTAACAATATAATATTTACATATGAAAAATAGTATAGAAAATTAATAGAAAATATTAAGAATATATATACATAAAATTTTTAACAAAATTAAATTCATGTAACAATACATAAAGTCAAATAATATATTAATAACAATTTAATTTGAAAGTTTTATAAAAAATTTATAATATTTCTTTATACGTCCAAAAGTCATCTTTTAAATCGAATTTAGTTTGAAGTGCTGCATGTTATAGATGTGATAATTTAGTTCTCATGTGTTAAAAATAGTATCATTTTCTTCTTGATGCTTTTATTAGAGATGGAGAAAGTTTTGAAATGTTCTAGTAATTTATTAAAAAGTTTTATTGCTTCTAAGTTATGGTTTTTTGTAGCTAATTTTTTCTTATGTTTAAGTATTGGGATTAATTTATGCCTTGTTTTGCTAGTACTTTTTTGGAATGATGTTTTTAGATCATGATAGTTATAAACTAATGCATGTATTTTGTAAAAATCTTCTATATCTACCAAGTTTTTTTCTCTATTATTTAATATCATAATGACTCTTTGTTGAAGGTTCAATATTGGTCCTAAGCTATTTTTATAAGCTCCTCCCCAAGTTAGTAGTCCATAAGTTATAATGCTATAAAAAAAGTCATAATACATTGAAGTTAATATTTTTTTATTCCAATATCTAAACTTGTATAAAATGTATAAAAAGTATCTTGATTTTTTTGTGATGTATTTAATGTGTTCTACCCATCTCATTCTGCAATCAAATATTACATCCAAATACTTAATAGTGTGTGTTCTGGATATTGTTTCACAGTTTATGGTAATATTAATATTAAAGATTATATTATAAGAGATATTAATATTATAAGAGATCATTTATGTAAATGATAAATAAAACTGGTCCCAAAATACTACCTTGCGATACCGCTATTTTATTTAGTTCCTTATAATATCCATAAGTTTCATTGATCTTAACACACTGCTTTCTATTTGATAGGTAACTTTTAAATAGATCGTACGCCAGACATCTGATCCCATACCTGTATAGTTTCTGCAATAAAATATTGTGGTCCACAGTGTCAAATGCTTTACTCAAGTCCAAGAAGGTCCCAATTACTGCTTTATTCTGGTTTAGATTTGAGTAAATCAGGTTAGAGACGAAAGCTAGAGCGTTTTCAGTTCCTTTGTTTTTCATAAAGCCAAATTGATTATCTTTTATGATATTATTTTCAAGTAGGAAGTTTTGCAGCCTGATCAAAACAATTTTTTCAAAAATTTTAGCAATATTGGAGATTAAGGCAATTGGCCTATAATTACTGGTGATGTTTTTGGCTCCATCTTTATATATTGGAATTATATCAGCTGTTTTGAGTGAAGTTGACCAAAAACCCAGATAGATACATTTATTAAATATGTGTTCCAATACAGTTGATATTTTGTTACTAAGCCACTTAATTACCCTTGTAGATATACCATCAACGCCACCTTGTTTATCTCGTAGTTTATAAATAATATCTTCAATTTCATTTTTGGATGTGTAATTTAGATATATGGTGTTACTATTGAATTCAGGTAAATATGGTTCCATTTGTACATTAGCATACGCATTATAGTAAGGTTTTTACCAACGTCAATAAAATAATCATTAAAGATATTTACCATATCATGGGAGTCTGTGATTTTTTGATTATTATGGATATGGTCTAATATCAACATGGTCTATGGTATTTGATTTTTTGTTTCTTCCCAGTTTTGTGCTGATAAAGTTCCACATTTTTTTCCGGATCATGACACTTGTTGTTGGCCTCTTTTATCTCGTCGGATCTTTTTGCTGCGGAGATCATTTTATTTAGTAATTTGTCATAATATTTCTTGTATTCCATTTCTAGAGTTTGATTCTCTTTATTATTTTTACTTAGATTATATAAGAATTCCTTATGTAAAATTGAGTTATAAATTCTAGATGTCATCCATTTTTTTCTAAATTTGTTCGTGTTCCTATTATTATCAGGTTGCTTTGCATTAAATTTCATAATTAAATTAAAAATCTTACAAAACTAGTTCAACCTAATATTCGAATTTTTTTTTTTTAAATCAATTTTTTTCAAGATTTTTTTATTTATTAACTTGTTTTTATTTTCATCGTTGGCAAATATTTTATTTCTGTGTCCGTTTATGCTGTTGAATATGAATTCGCTTCTTGAATTCGATTACACTGACCTAAATATCAAGGAAAGCGTTTTGGAAAATCTAGAACTTTGTATAAATAAATACAAGAATACTAAAACTGCAATCTCTATAGTTGACTTTAAATTTTTACTCACTGAATATACTCTCGTACTGTATAAACCTCCCTTAAATTGCTTTAAATTTATTTACTTTGTACCTATTCTCCTTCTCTCTCTCTCTTTCTTTTTTTTCTATTTTGTGTAAATATAAATATTGCAGATATATATTGAATGCATGTTGAATTTTATGTAAAATTTTTAATTAAAAATATTTTGATGAAAAGGTAGAAAATAAACAAATATTCTCTAGACTGTTGCAGTACTAATTTTTTTTTCTTTCATTAAAATATTTATGTAATTTTAATACACATAAAAAAAATCAATTTATAGTTAATGCATAATTATTAGGAAAAATTAAGTATTATCAATTAGTTTAGACTTAGCAAAAATAAAATTCATTAAATTATTATCTCTTCTATACACAGTAAACGTACTATAAAAAACTTGGAGGATGTATATCAGATTGGTAAGTTTTAAGCTTTACTGTGCTTTCGCAGTTTCTCGGTCTACCTTGGATAAATATTATAAGTGGTAGAGATATGGATCTCTCTGATAATTGCCAAAAGTGCAATCACATTCTTCAACCCATTTTAGAAGATACAAATTTTGAAAAAGAATCTGTACAAAACATAGAAAATTTAAAATTTTTGGTTTTTTAAGAAATAAATTTGCTTACTATCGCTGCCAAATGCTTATTTTACTATGAAAAATTTAAACCGGAAGATATAGAAATATTTTCCTTTTAGTTACTTATAAGAAATTTCCCGCCGGATTTGCATCCAAGGTTTACAAGATGGTTTGAAAATCATTATTTTACAATTTTGTCTTTGAGCTTAAATATCTCAAAATTTAGAGGCTTGATTTTCTTCTAATGAGGCTTTAGATTTCTTTTTTTGTAACTTATTTGGACCCCCTCGAAAAATATCCTCGGGATAAATTAATCAACCATAATTTGGTTCTTTATACAACAAAAAAATTTAAACAAATGAACTTTTATTAAATTTTGACTTTCAACTTTAGAATTTGTAAAAATAGTTTGTCCGAGTTGGTGTAGAATCCCTCATATATAAATATAAATCTTGAATTTTCCATTTTAACGTCTGATAAAACATGTGTATTTATTTTATTATAATTATTTACTCGTATGATTATAAATATTCAGATGGGAGAATAAAATAGAATTAGATCGAACAAGAGTAAACGTAACATAATTAAAACAAAGTCTAATACTTACACGAAGAACGTTAAATCAATAACACAAGCCATCTCTTACATCTGCAATATTCCCTTTAGTGTACTACAACATGTAAATTTTCATATATTTGAAAATTAATCGATAACTTAATGTACTTCGATGACTGCATAATACTATAATTCATAGAGTTGCATATATATGTTTATCAGCTCTTGCAGAGAGTGGCTTCTTGCAGTTGTTGAAGCTGTCACGAGTTTTAAGCCCTATATTAGAGGATCTCTTCTATGCTACTTACTCAATTCGAAATTTCATTCTCTCCTCCTTAAATTCTCCCGTAAAAATCTCGAGATTTATTTAAGTATTCTTTTATTATACGAAATACCAATTTTTTTTTCAGATTACATCTTTTTTACATATTTTTTATATGTTAATGATAGAAAAATATTTTTTTCTTATATAGGAGAAATCAGGGTAAAATGGAGTAACAAGGTAAGGAAATCATAAAATTAAAGAATTTTTCATTACTCCAAGCAAAGAAAAATAATAAATAATTATTTTCTTAATTTAGCTTTCGAAAACCTTATTTTAACTTGAAAAAACGAAAAAAGCAGATTAAAGTAACCCAGGAAAAAAACTCCCAGATCTTATCAAATATAAAGAACAATAATTGCATACATGGATAATCAAAATTCTAATCCAATCAGAGAAAAACACAAGACACATCTAACCAGTAAAAAATTTTATTTTACGAAATTCCATTACAAGAGCTTTGACACTTGAACAGTTCCATGATTAATGTTCCATTACACAACTAAGGCAATAATGGCCATCCAACAATTCATATTATTTTCACAGTTATTAAATAATTTATGTAATGTGTGTTAAAAATATATTTTCTAAGTTTTACTTCGAGAGATAAATAATATTATAATTTATTACTCTAAATTCAGTAATGAATAATGGCCATTATTCATTTTTAAAATAATGGGTAATAGATCTTTTCAAAGCGTTCTGTACATTGGTAATTTAATTCAAATTTTTTATTAAAAATGTACCAAAAGTTTTAAAAATTTCATTTTTTTTATATTTTAATTATGAGATACAAAACTTGTTGTAAAATATTATTTTTACATTTATTACATAGGGCTTAAAACTTTGAATAAAATTTGTGGGATTTTGTTTTAAAGCCAAAAAAAAAGAAAAAATTTTTGGCAGCTTATCTTGTAATTGGAAAACGATTTAGTGTGATGATATAAAAATTTGTCAAATAAAATTTATCGCGTTTTGCTGTAACATTTAAAGTTACATTTTGTACACGCGGTTCGTGTATATTAAATTATCAGCTTACTTTTCAAATGGGAAAAAATCCAAAGGTTTAAAATAAAGCTTTTCTTGATTTTATTTAATTAGTTTTTTGAATTATGAAAAAAATATAATTTTTTATCTTTTGAATAAATCTTGATAAAAATATAAAATAACATTTAAAAAAGCATTTTTTTACATTAATAATTCATATAAAAAATGACAAATTTAAGAATAAACACAATAGATAAAATAAACTCTAATCTTAAAAAAGTTTTTAAATTCGTACAATAAGAGTTAGCTAAGAGAAAAAGCTTCAAAAAAATATTAAGTGAAGTAACGTATACATCAACGTTGTAAAAGTGGCTCGTTTCCAAAAAAAAGATACTGTCCAGAAAAAGAAAGAGATTTTGATAACAAAAAAAAGCCGCTAATGGAAGCCGCACGGATTTTCAAGTATACACAAAAAAAAGCTTTGTCAAAAAGTGTATAAAGATTACAAAGCAAAAGCAGGGAAAAAAATGAAAGAAAAAGTGAGCAAGTAGCTTTATTAAAAGAAAATATTTTCTTGAAATAATATTGTAGCTTAATTTGAAACTTGTATAAATAAATTTCTCATCGATTTTAACAAGTTTGTAAACTGTAATCAATTCCAGATAACCTAATCAGAAAATTAACGCAAACATATATATCCACGCAAATGCGTTTGTTATTTTCATCACTCTGTGTATTCCAATCCGCTCGGAAATAATTAAGCGAATACCATTAATGTTGTATACTACATCAAGATTGCTCGTTCAACGAATTTCTGTTTATCATAAAAGCATACCAAAATTCCAAAATTTTTTTAAAAACGTATTTTTATTTTAATGAGAAATTTTATTTTTCACATTTTTACAATATTTTCTTGCTTCTTTCTATAAATGCGTTTCTATTATTTTAGCATTATTAAAGTTCCAAAAATTGTTTAAACCTTTTTGCGAGAATTCTCCGAATATTTTATATACAAATTTTAATGTACAAGTTTTAAAAATTTTAAATTTTTTTCGAAAGCTTGGTTTATGAATAATTCTTCTTAAAATATACATTTTGAGAAGCCAAGGTGTCGAGGTAACTTAAGTTTCACTTAAAAACTAATGTAAGATGTATCTTGGTTTTAGTAAGTTAAAATCTTTTAAATATTTTTGAATAATTTTAATTAAATGAATTTTGTAGCTTAAAAGCTTTTTACATCAAATTTAGAGTGGTAAAAAAAATTACAATAATAGATTTTTAAACAAAGACGTAAAGTTTGTGATTCAAAACTGAAAAAAGGAACACAATTTTTACTGTAAAAGCTCGAATTTCTCTGAGATTCATGAATTACATACGCAAAGTAAATGAAGCTGTGCGAAAGTAACACGCGCTTTGTATTTTGCTAACTATGCTTGTAACCTGGTTTTAGCTTAAATCCTGTGCAGATTCTCAAGGGAACTTTGACTAAAGCTTGTTACTCTGGTTGTAAGCATAAATTATGTTACTTTTGTAACAGACTTCAATAATCACCTTTAGTCAAAAAATTATCATAAATTTGAATATTTTAAACATTTTTCAACTGGTTAGAAATTTAACAGTCAGTTCACTTAAAAAATATGAGGCAACTACACTAAATTAATTTTTCGATCGCTGCAATAATTTTCATTTCTTGAAATAAACTTAATTTTCATAACAAGAATTAAATTTAAAAAAATTAAGAATCAAATATTAAAAATCGTAGGAAAATAAAATTGATAAATATTTAGTTTTCAAAATTTGCTAATATGCTTACTCAAATTTAGTAAAATTAAAATTGTATTTTTTTTAAAAGTTTGAGTTGCTTTACTTTGCTTTATTCCGCAAATAAATCCTCTGTAAATGTAAACTGCAATGGCTATGTAGGTGTACTTCTTGTTATCACAGGGTCTTTATCGATCCCTTCATTAAACTACCGTACAGCAAAAGAACTGTACACTGTACACTGTACATTATTTGTGTATAAATAGATTTTGTATTTGTTTTACTTCGTAATTATGTAAAATTTTACCAACAAAAAACCTTAATCTATACGATAGGAGAGTTTAATCATTATGCTTCCTAAGGCACAGAAAGTAGTTTTCAATTTATCATCTTTTTTATCCACAGTTTTTAAAAAAATCTCTGGAGATTTTTTGGTTTTTCTTGCCAATTACATTTGATTTAATGTACCTGGACCTTTTTTCTGATAACAAAATTATTTATAGATTTTTTAAGTTTAAGTATTTATTTTTTATTAAATTATCTACGTTTCGGAGGAACTTAGCCTCTTTTTTCATGATCTGAAAAAATTTGAAATATTTTTACAATTTTTTTCACATTTTAACTAGTTGTACTGTAGCAATGATTTTTTTAAATAATAAAAACGTTCTTTTTGGAACAAGATATTTTTTTAATGTTTTTACACAACGTTTCAAATTTAAATTATGTTTAAAAAAAATACCAACAATTCCGCAATATTTTCAATGGAGCTTTTGAAAGTAGCTTCTTACAGCGTCAGGTTGCTTTGCTTGAATTTTTCTTGAATCACTAAATTTTCTTGCTTAAATCCATTCAAATAAATTATTGGAAATTAAAAATTTAAGGATGTTGACTACCTTTATGGGGATAATAGATACAAGCAGCTGACACTTTCTCTTTCTATCATATTACTCACGGTGAGCTTGAACCGATTTGAAATCAAAGTGTTAAAAATGTGTTCAATTCGAAATATTTTTCAGTAGCTACCATTCTGCAGTGCCAATCGTACCATTTTGACCCTCGCTTTATCCACTTTACATAATCCAAATTTTAAAAACTTAAATTCAACATTAGATTTTTGAATGGTCAAAAAGACTAAAATTATAATCAGATTTAATTTAATTTAATTTTAATTTAATTATATTTTATAACAAAATATGTACCTACATTCCTATATACATACAATTGGAATGGAATTCTCTCCAAACATCAAACGTGTTTCTATATATGCACATACACATACAGGAATTGATTATCTGTCTATAAATCTTTGAATATTTTCGATATATTTTTTTTGTACATAAATAAAATTTAAAATAAAAAATAAATAAATAAATAAAAAGGAAAATATTTAGCCAGAGTTATTCAGTAAAATATTCAATTATCTCATTTTTATATAATAATAACAACAACAACACAACAATGTCTATCAATTTTCTGAAAGAGCTATCAATATCATTCTTTTGTTAGTATTTCCAAATGTCGATATTTTACCTATATGCGTTCAACAAACATGATAATTTTCAATTAACCTATAGATCGTATTGACAGATAAAGGCAGTATAAAATTATTTTTAAAGATAAAATTTTACATGTGTAATATGTGAATAGGATCTTTTGTACCATGTAATAAGATAATTTTTATTGTGTGTCGAGGCAATTTGATTTTAAAATTAGATTCCAGAAAATAGCAACAATAAATTCTCGAGTCTCAAAAAGCCAAAAAACCAAAAAATAAGTAAAGCTCCAACATTGAAGAAAATGTTGTTTCCTTTTATTTATACATAAATGAGAAAGAAAGAGATAAATATTAGATATCCCTGAGGGTCTTTCAGCTTTAAAGAAACCCACGAGAGGTTTCTAGATAAACAGATATTCAGCTTTAAACTTTCTATATATATAGAAAAGACTGCTGTAACATTTGGCAAATGTCCAACGCTCCTTAAGGGCTTCAATCTTATAAGGCGATACAGACTTAAATAGTTAAATTGTGACAAGTATCTAAAAGATATCATTGTTGTTAGAAAATTGTGAGAAAGCAATGACGATTTTCATTATTATCAATTAAGGAGGTTATGTTATACCGACTACATCTGTTTTGGTTATAAAATAATAGTATTTTATGCATAAGTATAAATATTATAGGTTATGTATGATATATAAAACACGATATTATTTTTTTAGCTTCAGCTTACACATAAAACAAGAAAAGACATTAAAATCTAAACATATAAAATTTATAATAATAATAATATTAATATGTCGTGTTGTATATGATCGTAAAGAAATTTATATTTTAAGATATAAAAAATAAGAAAAAAATCTAACCTAACCTATAAGCACTTAAAACCGTATCAATTTTTGGAGGGAAGAAAATAATAGAAGAATCTTATAGTAGGTTGGTATACTTGACTGAATTTTATTGCTTTTAACTCATAAAATCAACAAAATGACACTCTCCCCTGGCTTTTTTGTTATATATATCTAAAAGCTAACCAAGCTCTTTTTTTTTTTGTAAAAAAGAATTTTTTTTTTATTCTTAAAGTTAATACTTACTATATATAACGTATTAAGATCGTAAAATTCTGAAATGATATAAAAGAAAATACATAAAAAAAAGTTTATCTTCTTTTCTTTTTCGTTTTTTATCAATTATATATATAAAGAATATATAAAATATCAACGGATTTATTCCAGAAAGCTAAGTAATAATACAAGATTTTTTGGTTTAAAAGGAAAAATTTTTTAAAAGTAGCCTTTTGTTTTTTCTCATTTCTTTAAATCTTTCTTCATTCGGAATCGTCTTAACTTAGATCTTAATGTAGATTTTAATATTGCTTTTAAGAAAATGAATAATATAATATAAATAATACAATAAAACCGTAACCCTTTGAAGCCTGCAATATGCCAAACGAATTTTAAATAAATCTTGTCTCTAGGGAGTTTATTTTTTGGTTATTTTGTTATAAATCTGTGATTACCAATTCTATTGCTGACTGCAAAAGTACATATTATCGATGATTCTGGTCTTTTTTTGTATATTTTTAAATCAGATTTTTCACTAGCCAATCACGCTATTATGATAAATTTATTTTACTAAATTTAATGTGACTTTAAATATCATTTTGTTATAGAGATTTTAAAAAGTCTATTGTGGAACTGCCATTAAAACTAACTAGTGGAGTGGTGGATGAGAATGAGATGGATAATTATTAATAAATTGACAATGATTATTATTTTACTTGTGCTTACCCACGTAAAAGGATTAAGCTTAATTTTGGTTAAGCTTAATGAATTAAGCTTACTGGAGTAAGCTTACTGGATTAAGCTTAATTTTAAAAATTAAACCTTTTTAGGTTAGTCCGTAAGCTTACTTCAGTAAGCTTAATCCAGTAAGCTTACTCCAGTAAGCTTAATTCATTAAGCTTAACCAAAATTAAGCGTAATCCTTTTACGTGGGTATGGTTTGCCTTTATTAATATAATAGGTGTTGCTTAGAACACGGCAAATAAATTTGCATTTTATTTTCTCTAATAAAATTTATTTTTGAATGTTTTTAGATTTGTGATATAATGTTGCTATGTATTTTAGTTTAAAAATCACCCTTCCAAACCATCTGTCAACCCTTAGGAACTACCCATATACATAAAAAATTTATCTTTTGAATTTTTTGACTGGTAAGGGAAAATATAAAAACTCTAAATAAATTTTATTAGAGAAAATTAAATGCAAATTGACATAAGTTTTTGATTTATAAGGGTAGTTTTAGGGGTGTTTTGGGATTTATTAGGGGTAGTTATATTTTTTAATTCATATATGTCATAAAAATTATCTTTTTTAATGATTTATAAAGTTTTAAAAAATTTTTTTAATGAAATAGACTTTTTCTAGAAATTTTATGTTTTAGGGTAGTTTTAAGGGTGTTTTGGGTTTATTACAGGTACTTATATTTTTTTCACCATAAAAATAACCCCTTTATTTAATAATTTTAAGTTACATTTATTTTCAGGATAAAACATTTTTATTATGAAATTGTATGCTTAGGGGTAGTTTTTAAGGGTTCTTAGGGGGTTTAGATGGGTATTTTATTAACTAAAAGTTTACTGTAAGATTTTCCCCCGACAATCAAAGCATTTTATTGATTATTTTCATCAAAGAAATTGAGTTGCACATGCAAATAACCCTTAGAATTTTAAGGGTAGTTTCAGAGGTACTTTGGGTTTTAATAGGGGCAGTTTTTATTCTTCTACTTTAAATTCATGAAAATTCACAATTTTTAATGTTTATAAAAGTTACATAAGTGACTGTCAACTAATTTTTGCAAAAAATGAATGTTATAAAAAAACTCTTTTTTTAGTGGTAGTTTTAAGTACTTAAGGGGTAAAAATTCAAATAATCAAAAATCCTTGTCATACTTTTTGGTAAATACACATTTTTAGGAACTGAATGCCGCAAACCGCATCAAAATTCATTAAAACCTCTCTTGAAGCTAATTTTTTGCCGCTTTTTTTTCTGAATCAGTGTGCCCTGCCTCACCAACTAGATCTGTTCTAAAATCTCTGTTATTATCTCACAACAGGTTTTTTCGTACATTTGTTCTACCCACCTTAAAAATCTACCCTTCTTTTTCTAATTTTTTTTATCATAATCCCCGTATCTACTATCGATTCCCGTTCTGCAAATGCTGCATACAACTTGTCCTCTTTTCTTTTCATTTTATTCCCTATTATACTATTTCATAAAAAATGTGACCCCTTTTACTCCTTTCGTTTCTAAAACCTGCTTGGGTTTCCTTAATTTTGTCCAACTTTTATATTAATGGAAAAAGATAGGCAGACAAAGCATAACGCCCTTCAGCATTTAGTCTAATTGTCTGCGAAAAGACTCTAGTAATAATTACTTTATACTGTTAATTATACGTGTATAGAGAAAACTAAGTAAATAAAAAAGCTTTCTTTTTTTCAATCACCTTTGAGTCATTTTTCTCTCTGGTAGGCCAACTCGTTGATCTTACAGGGATTTAAGGATTCAATCTGTATGAAATATCTATGGACTAACTTCGTTTTCAGTTAAATATGACACAACTTGGACACTAGAACTTAGCCTTTTTCTTTGCAATCATGATTTACAATCCTGTTGCCAATTCCAAAAAAGAATTTTTGCTTAAAATGGCTAGTTGTTGATTGTTCTTACACGTTGTAAATTATTAACTCAAATTTAATTTCGAATTTAATTAAGAAATCAGTAATTGATCTAACGATTTCATTGCGCTTAAAACGTTTGTTCAAGGTATTATTTCATTATTGGCAATGAAGTTCAGAGCTTCAAATTAAGGATCTTGTTGCTTTTTTGGCTTAAAAAGAAAAAAAAATCAATGTTATTTTGTCCGAGAAGTTTTAAGAGAAGAAAAGCAATTTCTCTTCTTAAGAATTGAATTTTAACCTGAAACAAAGAAATATAAACGTAAAACATCATACATCCATCAAAAGTTGGTTGGAAAAACGTAAATGAGACAAATAGTGATAGAGAGAAAGTGAGATAGTAAATAAAAAAAGAGGTACTACCCCGATGAAATCCTGATTCCCGGGCAGGAAGTTATAGCTGAGTTTGAATCGCGGGGAAATTTTTATGGATAAATCGATGTTGCGCTCTCTGAGCTATGTTCTCTTTTTCGCTCTCTCTCTCTCTCTTTCCCGCGCTTTCTCTAACTTATTATATTACCCTAGAATATAAAGCTCTGTGTTTTTCAAGAGGAGATATTTAAAAAGTAAATTTATTATGGTCCCAGATATATATTAGGAGGAAAAACTCTATGCGGTTTATTTTATACGATCATATAATAAATTTTTTTTTCTTTGTTTGAAAATAAGATTTTTTTCTTATACGTGTATTATATTTCTTATAATACGACAATCGGCAGCATGCTTATAGAAAGATAAGCGATATAAAATTAAATGGAGAGAGGGTTTATAATGAAAAGATGATAATAAAAAAAATTTTTTTTTCCTATCACATAAAATTGACCGCTTTTTTTTTCATAAAAAATGTAATTTTTTGTCATAAAGTATAAAATTAATCATTTGTAAATATGTAATAAAGTTAGGTATGTGGGATAATATAAAAAATTTAATTATGAAAAATTAATTATATTGTGTGGATTATTAAAAATTATATGACTGTTTTTCTTTTTTTATTGGCGTCCGGTAAAATGTTATTAGTTTTTTTTTTTATGAATAGGGCTACTAATAATCAATTAGGATTTTATTTTTATTTAAGTATAAAAATGTATCATAAATGTTATTGTTTAAGGGAGAAATGTATATGACAAGTTTCATAACAATTTAGTAGGTTAAAAAATTTTTTTTCTTCTCGTTTCGATTAAACTTTTCATGTTAGCCATTCAAAAAATAACTAATAAATATATTTGTAAATTCAGGAAAAAAAATTGTTCTTTTGCAATTTTTTTAAATTAGAGTCATTTGAAGAAAAAAAATATCTATTTGTCTAATTCCGATTTTTATTTGGAGAAAAATTCCGTAAGAAGATTTTTCCTTGACTCTTTTTCTATATTCTTATATCACCGATTTTTGCACTGAACACTTAAAAATTTAAACTAGCAAAAATAAACCAAAACTTCAGCTTGAAAATTTAAGAGATGGTAAAATTATAAAAAATTTTATCCAGAAATTCAATCAAAATTACTTACTCTCGAATATAAAACTCTGTGTTTTTCAAGAGAAGATATTTAAAAAGTAAATTTATTATGGTCCCAGATATATATTATGAGGAAAAACTCTATGCACTTTAGCAATATTATCATATATGTATTGTATGATATAATAATAATAATAATAATAATTTATTTCCAATTCAAATAATATATACAATAATGTTACATATTATAGGCCTACAGTAGGTAATAACCTGTACATAGGAGGAATCAGTATATAATAATAAAAAATAATACTTAAAATTAATTATAATAATAAAACTAAAAATTAGAAAAGGGTTAGAGCAACACATCTATAAATTAGTTAACAATATGATAAAATAGACTAGATATTAGAATTGATTATCCAATTTTTGATATTATATTTAGAGCTTTTTTTGTTTATATCAAGCATTTTTAGATTACTTGGTAATTGATTATATAGTTTTATTGCTTGATAGCTGTATACTTTCTTACCAACTTCCAGCGTACACCTTGGTACTTCAATTGATTTGCTTCTTGTTTTACTGTTACTTTTAATAAATTTATCTTTTAAAATTTGATAATCCTGTATTAGTGATTTTAGTAAGTAAGTTTGTTGGATATTAATAGGAATCTTTAAAGTTTTATTACTTTTATATTCTTTATTATTAATAATTATGTTTACAATTTTACTTTGTAATTTATGTAGTAAATCAATTGAGTTACCATAGGCGCTTCCCCATGCTAAAATTCCATATGAGGCTATACTATGAAAAAAGGCGTAATATACTGAAATTAGGTTATTGTAACTCAAGATATTATTTAGCCTAGCAATTATATAAATCAGATACCTTGTTTTTTTGAATGTATTCAGTATGTGATCTTTCCATTTTAGATGTTGGTCGTATATTACTCCTAAATATTTTACACTTGTGACTCGTTTTAATGATTCATTATTTATTACTATATTTATATTGTTAGGTAATGATTTAACTCTATTAGCGAATGTTATATAAACTGTTTTTTTAGTATTGACAGATAGTTTATTGACATAATACCAACTATTCACAAGTGCCAAATATTTATTCATAGTTTTCTCAGCTTCTTTCCATGTTTTTTTTGAACAGTAGATCACAGTATCATCAGCATATAAAGAGATGTTATCAATAAGATATATATTTTATTATTATAGAACAGTACTTCATGTAACTGTATTTTGCTAAAAGGGTTTTAAATATAATCTCTGTATTATTATTATTATTTTTTTTTAATTTTTAAAATTGAAAATTTTTATTGCTCTTTTAAAATTAAAAGTAGGTATGAGATAAAAAATGTTTCAAAATAATTTATGCTAAATTTCCATACATCAAAAAATTTATTTCCAAATTTTGCATAAAATATAATTTTTGACAAAATTAAGGGAAACATTTACTTCTATACCACCCTTGGAGGGATAATTTAGGTTACTTGTTTTTGGTAAAATATTACAATGAGTGTCAATTCGTAGCAGTAAAATTTGAGAAAAAATCATCAATTCTCAAGGTCTCATTAAAATATTTTCTTCGTAAAACTGAATAAATTAAAAAAAAAAGGCTAAACAAATACTAAATAATTAATTTCCTTTCATAAAAAACAAATACTTAAATAATATAAGAAATAAAAAAAAAAGCTAATATACCTGATAACTTTTCTATTATTTGTTAATAAGTTATTAATTTTCTTTTCATATTTTCAGAAAAAAGAAAAAGTATAGAAAATCTGTATTACATCGTATTATATCTTACTTTCTTTTTTATATCTGTTTAATAAGTCCTGAGGGAATAAAAAAAAAACTAATAATTCTTCTTTCTTTTTCTTATATAATTTTCATTAATAAAGAAATAAAAATAATAAAAAGCTTGTTTATTATAAAACAAAACTTATTTTCAATTATTTATTAATAACTGCTTTACAAAAAAAGTAAGATTATTTTGTACTGAAAATCATAATTATTGATATTCTGAAGGTAAAGAAATAATTTTTGGATTAAGTGATTTAGTGATTTTTCTGTGCTGATTAAAATTTTCCAAAAATTTAAATGACACGAATTTGTAATTTCAGAAATGTTAAGGGTGAAGCTACAATTTTTCATAAACAGAACCCTGAAATTAGTGAACGGTGATTCAAAAATCTAAAAATAAAATTTAACAAGCTGTTTTAATTACGGACTTATTATATCATACGTAAAGTAATCCGGATGCTGACTATAATAAGTTATTAAATTAACAATTGTACGAACTATGAAACAATGGTTGAGCTTTTTCTGTAAAATCTTACTTTTCTTTCTTTTAATACAAATAATCCTTGTTACAATATCAGTAAAATAATACTCCTTACTTTAATAAAACAGCATCCATGAACTTATGTTTTAAAATTTAATTAATTTTGTAAATCGTCTATTTTAATACAGAAAAGCTCCTATTCGCGATGTAAAATTCATTCATATTCTGTAGCTAAAGTACAGAGTCTCAAATCTGTAAAATTAAATTATTCCAAGTACATATTTATAAAATCTAAAAAACTTGTCTCCAACCATAAGCGAAATATTTTTTCATGGTAGATCTCATGAGTAAAAATGAACAACGATAGAAATATAAAATAATAAGAAAAATAATAAAATGTATTCTTTTTCTACGTACACAAGTAAAAAAAGAAGCTTTTCAACTTTGATAAGGGAGGGGTTATAATATATAATAAAGAAAAGAAGAATTACGTCAGAAAAATTGTAAGTGAAAGACAAAAGTGCGTTGGTACTAGCGCCAAAAGAAGAATCAAGGCAGTTTTCTGAGTGAAACCAAAAAAAAATGAAATCTAGACAATAGAAAAGCTTATATATACAACTTTAGTTTTTTGAAATACCTTCTCGATGTTCATATATGAGCCGATTCAGCTTGTTCTGTTAGAATATCGATAAAATACCGAAATATCGCGGAACTACAATTCACCCTGTAATTTATACTAATGTTTTAAATTATCCTTAGATTGTGAACTACTTCATTTAAAATACATGTTAATTCCAATATTTATTCTAGATTACAAGCCGCAATTTTTACTATTGAGCCTCTTTATTAACTCATTAACGCCGGGGCGGAGAGTTTTGGAAATGAGCAAAAATAAGTATATTCCCTTATAGATAAGTGGCTAAAAAGTTCATCCTCCTAGTAAAATTTCATGCTCTTTCAGAATCTGACATTAGTTTTCACCTACAACCCTCAAAAATACCCTAAAAACGGGGGTGAAAGCGGTAGGTCAGGCATTATTAGGAAATATTTGGAAAAATCAATGAAAAAAGTATCCAATTTTATTGAAAAATGTTTGAAAATAATATTTTTTATGTAAATTTAAGTAAACTTCGTATACATTGAGGTCTCATACATTTTGGCCCTATTTACAACCCTTAAAAGGTTGATAGGGGTGGTACTCCAGACAAAATACGGGTTTGGTTGTATCATCACTGGCGAAAACCAGATTTGCTTTACTATATGTTTTTTGGGTCATTGAACACGAAAATCGGGGTAATTTGGCAGAGAAATTGGGGCTTCACCCTTAAATTTGCAAAAACTACCCCCAAAAAGGAGTTTTTTTTTACATATTCGCATTTTGAGCACTCAGATTTGCACCATACGGGTTTTTTGGGTCGCTGATTAATAATTTCGAATTCTTTTTCATAAATAATTAAAATTTCACCCCTAAATTAGTTAAAACTACCCCCTCGAAAAGGGGGGGTTTTTTCTATTTTCGTACTTTTAGGATCCAGTATATGCCCATATAGGTTTTTTGGGTCACTAATCAAGAAATTCGACTCCTTTTTCATATATAATTAAAATTTCACCCTTAAAAATGCTAGAACTACCCCTAAAAGGGGCGTTTTTGCTATTTTTGCACTTTGAGCGTCCAAAGTACGTTCTTATACGTTTTTTGGGCCGCTAATCAAGAATTTCGACTACTTTTTCATAAATAATTAAAATTTTACCCTTAAAGCAGTTAAATCTACCCCTAAATGGGGTGTTTTTGTTATTTTCGCACTTTGAGCGTCCAGGATATACCCATATTAGGGGTATTTTTAGCTATTTTAAGGGTGAAATATTGATTATTTATGAAAAAGAAGTCGAAATTCTTGACTAGTGGCCCAAAAAACCCGTATGGTAAAAATCTGAGTGTTCATAATGCGAATATGTAAAAAAAACTCCTTTTTGGGGGTAGTTTTTGCAAATTTAAGGGTGAAGCCCCAATTTCTCTGCCAAATTACCCCGATTTTCATGTTCAGTGACCCAAAAAACATATAGGAAAGCAAATCTGGTTTTCGCCAGTGATGATACAACTAAACCCGTATTTTGTCTGGAGTACCACCCCTATCAACCTTTTAAGGGTTGTAAATAGGGCCAAAATGTATGAGACCTCAATGTATACGAAATTTACTTAAATTTACATAAAAAATATTATTTTCAAACATTTTTCAATAAAATTGGATACTTTTTTCATTGATTTTTCCAAACATTTCCTAATAATGCCTGACCTACCCCTTTCACCCCCGTATTTAGGGTATTTTTAAGGGTTGTAGGTGAAAACTAATGTCAGATTCTAAAAGAGCATAAAATTTTACTATGTGGATGAACTTTTTAACCACTTAGCTATACGGGAATATACTTATTTTTGCTCATTTTCAAAACTCTCCGCCCCGGCGTTAATGCATCTTTTCTCGACTTTTGTTAAACATGACCAAAATTGTAGATAATCTTAGGAAAAGCGAAATCAACTGGATCATTCCACATATTCATAAAAGAATATAAATATAAAATCATGCCAAAAGGATATGTAGAAATGAAAAAAGAGAGAAAACAAATTGTCATTTCTTAGAAAATGACGAAACAACTAAAAGAAACAATAGAATGGTATATAATATGAATAAACTTTTTTCTAAATCTAAAATGTTTTATTCGATGTTTTATATAAATGTTCGTTTTACGTAAAAATTTTATATTTTTATTCAAGATGACATTTTTATATATCTGATAAAAATAAATATTAAAAAAGAAAGAAGCTTTTACTTTTTAGTTACTTTTTTATTGGTGATAAAAGTAATATAAAAATGGTAGGGGAGTACAAGGCAAGTTGGAATGCTTCCTGGCTTATTTTGGTTATTAAAAGCTAGGATTATCTTTTTTGAATCAATAATTAAAATACCTACTTTTAATCATAAAATAAATCAAATCTGATATTATGCACTGAAAAAATAATCGCCGCTACCGAGATTCTGTTTGTGGCAGCCGGATTTTTTTTTTGGCCAAACGATTGCAAATGTTATGAAACGTAAAGAAAATTAAAAAAAAATTATTTTTATTCATTAATAATGCAAGCACTGCAGTAAGGTAGGTTAAAAAAAATTTTGAACCCAAACAAAAAAAAAATTTTTTTTAATTTTTGGTTACAGTTTTATGTCATTTGGAAGCATTTTAAAGAAAAAAAAACTCCAGCTGCCACGAAAGGAATTCCAACAGCGGGAATAAGAATTTTTTTCAGTGTACAGGAGAGAAAATAAAAATAACGTGAGATGCTAAAGTAGCCATCAGCTAAAGATCAGTGGTTATCACACTCAATTGAAGTTATATTGACCGAGTGACTTATATTTCACCATGTTCACGGACTACTTGTGGATATATTTTTTATAACATCATTAGACTCTTGAAAACCCTTGCAAAACTTTTATACTTTTTAAAAATATTAAAAATTTCAAGTTATTAAATACTGTAATATTTTTCATTAGCTTTATATATTCTGTTCCTTACTTTCTTAAAAGAATTTACAATATGCAATTTAACAACTTGCATGAAACTGACTACTTATTTATTACAAAAATTCTAGTTTTCTAAAGTACCTTCCAAAGTCACGCTTGTCCCTGAACTCAAAATTTTCTATACCCATAAAACCGAATTATTCCAAGTGCCTAAATCAAAATAATTCCAAGTCCCATTTTACCCCCACCCCCCTTGATCACGACTATTTACAATTTTAGATGAGAATTTAGATTACATAGAAAATAATATTTAGCATCCAAAAAATCTTTTGTAAAATATGTTCTTGTTTTTGAGCCAGTTTTTTTTTAAAACCCTGCAGTCCCTACTCTCAAATCCTATTTGGTAAATCTAACGCATAAACAAAATAGAATCAGTAAATTTATAAATTACAAATTGGTAAGTTCATTTGTAAATCATAAAATTACAAATTGAAATTAGAAAATTTGTAAATACCAAAAATTACAAAATAAATAATTTGTAAATATTCAACCCAAAATATTTTCCGAATTTTCAAAGATGGCGTACCGAAAAACTTAAAATATGAACTTTTAGCTTTACAAGGGGGTAAACAAATTTAAGGCACTATGTTTTTACAGTGTTAAAAATAAAAAATTAAGACTTTTTTTCAAATAAATAGAGCACGTCAAATTTAATTTTTATTATTCAGATGTAGGAAAAATAAGAAGGAATAACACATTTAAAATATTTAAGTGAATATTATTTATTAATAAATTATTATATCATTTGAAATAAAGATATTAAATCCGAGACATTTACTACTTGAATATTCTATACGATAAACGCCATATTGCACATACACTTTCATAATATTATGCGCGTACTTTACAGTGAGTTAGTATTCTGATATTATTATATACAAATTCCCAAGAGACAAATATATTTTTAAAAGAAGATTTTAATAAGCTTAATAAAAGTTTTATATACTTTTTCATACAATAATTAATTTTCTCAAAATTTACTTATTTATATACCAGCTCTTCAAAAAGCTGTGATTTATGCATTTAAAAGATACTTAAATTGTTGTAATACATGTCTGAGAAATACAAGTTTTGTAGATATTTATATCTCATGCACAATTCCTTGAATAATTTAGCTTAAAGTGGCTAATTACAAAAATAAAACTGTTCCCATGGCTAATTTGGCTTATAATTCATTAGCATCAAATTGTTGTAAAAGATTTTTTAATGGTGTAATTTGATTTTGAAGACAAGCTAAACTAGACATGGGAACAAGTTTATTTTTGTAATTACCCATTTAAGCTAAATTATTTCGGATCGTACACACGGTGACCTGGAAGCGTTTTATTATTTGATCAAAATGACAAAAAAAACCGTATGGTGGGGTGTTTTCTACACTAAAAAATGTCTACGAATTTCCTATACGGACCTTCTATCCAGCTACTTTAAGCGTTTGCTGTCAATATTTTCATATTTTCAATATTGTCTTGATTTTTATAATGGATTTCCTTAACATTAAGACCTTGAAAAACGACAAAATTCGATTTTTCTCATATAAGACGTGGTCGAATTTCCGGGGAAAAAGTATACAAGACCTTCTTTTAAATAATAATCAGAAAAACTTATTTTGAAAACTGCTAACTTTTTATAATAGATTTCCTTAAAATTGGGACCTTAAAAACCAATAAAATCGATTTTACTCCTATAAAACGTGGTCAAAAGCTAAAATAAATGGTTCCATCGAATTCTTAGGGAAAAAATAGACAAGTCCCTCTTGTTAATAATATACAGAAAAATTTATTCAGAAAACTACGAAACTTTTAAAATTGGTCCCCTTGAAATTTGGACCCTAAAAGGCAACGAAAATGGATTTTTCTCATACAAGAGGTAGTCAAAAGCTAAAATAAATGGTTTTATCGGATTCCTGGGGAAAAAATACTAAAGTATATCAATTGGAACATAATTTTAAACGTAATTTTAATCCACTGGAAAAACTGAAAGTTTTAAGAAAATCCCAATTTTAAGGAGGAAAAAAAAACTTTCGAGAGCTATCGTGGGCTCGAAAATCGATGTTTTGGTCTAAATCCAACGAGAAACTTATTTTTTTTACTTATATTTTCGAGTTCTGCAGGCGGTTCTGCAGGAATCCCGGATACTTCGAAAAAAAAGCCAGTCGTATAAAAAAATTCAAATCATCATTATTCAAATTATGAAAATATTTACAGCAAACGCTTAAAGTAGCTGGATAGAAGGTCCGGATATTTATATAGACATTTTTTAGTGTAGAAAAGACCCTAATATACAGTTTTTTTTGTCATTTTGATCGCATAATAAAACGCTTCCAGGTCACCGTGTACATATATACACATTTAGTTATGTTTTTAAACCATTGTAAGCTCATTACTTACCTTGAAAATAAAAAATGTTTTTTGAATTTTTAATCGAAAGAAAATAGATTGCATATTAAAGTTTTTTTAAAGTTTTTAATTGCTGCAATTTTTTTACTGCATTCTCATACCAAAACATAAAAATTTTTTCGTGTTACCGTACAAATGAATTGAAAAATATAATTTTAACGTCAGCATATGGTAGTTTTAGTAGCCAGCCTAAATAATTTTCATATGTTCCCATACATGAACCAGAAAAAATTTACTAAAAACCCGGATTTTTTGGTGTTTTGTAATAGTTTGCTCTTTTTAGCAATTTTACTCTCAATAAAGTTTTAAAATATTAATTACAAGAGTTAGAGACTCGTAAAATGCTTTGCTAATCTGAAAAAAATTCTGGTTATGGCTAATGCAATGAATTTTTGGTTTAAACGATTGCAAATGGTTCTGAACGTAAAAGCAATTTAAAAAAATGAGTTTCAATCATTTAAAATGCGAGCATGATGGAAGTTATAATAAAAAATTTTTGACTATATTTTATGTAATTTGAAAGAAAAAAAATTCAGCTGCCATAACTGGAATTTTGCTAGCAACAATCGGATTTATTTTTCAGTGTAGATTTAAATCTGATATCGTTGTTTTTTTTTGGAAAATCTTATGATAACTTGAAAAATCATAAGAAAGAAATTTTGCTAAAATTTGAATTTCTAAAAATATGATCTTTTAATTTGGAGTCAATGACTTTAAAATTGAATGACTTGGCCTTTCTGAAACTAGGCTGTTATTTTATTTATGTTTATCACTAAAAATTAGAAAATTTTTATGCCGGGAAAATTTTTCATTAGCGTTTAAAAAATTGATTGTAGCCTGAGAGTTCAAGCTAAAAATTTAAATATAAACCTAATACAAACAGTATCGATTGAAGGGGTGAATCGAGGTTGGGTAGGTGGATTTATTAAAAATTTCTACTGATCTGATATATATATATTGTTCAGTGTTACAAAAATTGACAGATTTAAAAAACATTAACTCACTTTAAATCTGCTTATTAACGCTTAAAAAACGTGCATTTAAAAAACATCGACATTTTTTATTACATATTTTTGATTAAATTCAGCCTCGCGAAAAGCTATCAAAATAAGTTTGAAGCGAGCCGAAATAACTGAATTTTACAATAATAAATTAGCTTTTTAAAATTTCAAGTACATCCATAAAAATACTTACTTAAAATATTTATAGTACTTAGTACTACTATTGAGTAAAATGAAAAGCTTAAAATTTGTGCTTTGACATGACTTAAGCTTACATATAATAATGAGGCTAATAAATAATAGTAGAGAGTAGTAGACGATTTCTCCAAAATATTTCTTATTATTATTATGATTATTAATAAACGAGGATTAAATTATGTACTATATATTCCAGACGAATCCTAACAATTGTAATGCATATATTTATATGTCATTAAATACATCTCATAGTCGTACTTATCATTTATATATTTGTATAATACGTTAATAATATAAAAGAAAATTTTTAGATAATATAATTTTTAGTATTTAAATTTTAATGACATGTATTTTCTCAGATTTTTTATGCTATTTATAATATTTAAAATATTTATATTATTTATTTAATTTTAAGTCTTTGAAATATCTGAAGATATTATTCTTTGATAAACTAAGCAATTCCATTCCATTTTCTGCATTTACGGGAATAGGAAAGAACTATATATAGATTGTAAAATTTATAGTACTTAAAAGTTATTTTATTCTAGAAGAAAAAAATGTTGCAGCTCGATTTTCAAAGTAAACATAACAAAAATGTATACATTCGATTTGATGTTGAGAACAAAAAAAGAAATTCCTTAAAGCCAGCTAATTTTGAGGTAAAAATATATAGAACTTTATTTGTCAATAACAAAAGAGTAAATATTTCATTGATCATAACAGTCTTTTACAATGTACAAGTGAATAAATTATAATTATAACATATTATACATTTTAAGTAAATAAATCTTCTATAATGGACTAGCTAATTGTTATAAACAATTAAATTTTTACTCAACAAATGAAATCGGAATAATTTGTGTTTAGAATCTTAGCATCTAGTAAAGGTGATAATTACAAATTATATAAATATAGCAAATTTTATTGTATTTATCAAACATTAAAGAGAAATAAAATCACTACAATCAATTATATTTAAGTTTACTTTATACCCACATAAAGTAAGGTAGGGATTTATAATAAAAAAAAGACACGTCAGGCATTACACCCACCTTACCTAAGGTAGAGATATATAATAAAAAAAGACATGTCAGGTATTACACACACAAAACCTAAGGTAGAGCTTTATAATAAAAAACTTCACGTCAAGCCTTACACCCACATACCCTAAGGTAGAGATTTATAATAAAAAAAGACACGTAAGGCCTTACAGCTGCAACATAACCGAAGAGAGTAATTTACAATAATTAAAGGCACATCAAGAATTACACTTATATAACCTAAGGGAGTAATTTATAACAAAAAACGACACCTCAGGCATTACACCCACATAACCTAAGGTAGAGATTTATAATAAAAAAACGTCACGTCAAGCATTATACCCACATAACCTAAGGTAGTAATTTATAACAAAAAAAGGCAAGTCAGGCATTACACCAACATAACATAAGGTATTAATAGTAATTAATAAAAATTTAAATAAAATACAATCTAACTTATAAAATGTTTGAAATGAGTGCGCATTTTTTGTCTCTGTTTAACTTCAGTTCTACTTTTTCGGGACAAAAAGAACGGACCTAATAATTCTGCGAAAAATCTGAGATTATATTTTACATGCGTCGATCGAAATTATTCTCGAATTCAATTGATTTATCTATGGCCGCGCGGAAAAATCCCACAAGTCACAAATTTTGAAAACTTATCTTTTTTATATTTTCATGTTTTTTAAGGTCATATCCTTCATATGAATTCAGTTTTTAGCCCTCAAATAAAAAATTTAGTTATTAAAATTAGAAATAAATTTAAAATTATTAAATGTCAAGGAAACAGAAATCTTTAAATGCATTTATTTTAAAAACATAAATGTGTGACTTGTGGGATTCCTCCGCGCGGCCATAGCTATATGCATTAACTCAGATTTCTTCGGGAAAATCATTAATTATTCCTAAAGCTTTCACTGATTTACTGACAAAAAAAAATAAAAATAGAGAAAGAAAAAATTGACTTAAAATGAAAATATTCTTTTAATCTAATCTGAAAGTTTTTATTCAATTAAAAATTATGAAGTAAATATTTAGCAGATCAACCTGACAGCAAATGCATGCGTTCATAATGTTTATTATCTTATTAATTTTTCTGTGATATTAATTGCAAGAATAATTCAAAATATGTAAAATTTTGCAAAAAATCTGCACAATTGTAAACTATTTAAAAAAAATATGAAACATGTAATTTATCAATTGACATTTTTGTTTTGATGTCTAATATTTTAGTTACATAATAAATGATTCTCAACTATAGTTGCTATTTATAGTATAGTGCATTCATGATATTATTATTAACCTTTATATACATTAATTATTTTTTTATTCAAAACAGTATTTGTTTTTTATATTTATTTTTCAAGGAAAATTTTCAAGGTTTTATTCTGCAAGTTTAAAATAATAATTTTTTTGCTAGTAATGCACATTTCAGTTTAGTTTGCACATTACATTTAAGTTTGTCAGATAGTAAAGTATAGTGAATATCTACAGTTGCTTTTAAAATATTAAAACTTTAAAAAAATTGTAAATAAAAAAAAAATCAGAAATGGAACGCTGGGCTGGAAAAGTTGCAGTGGTAACTGGAGCATCTGCTGGAATTGGCTTAGCAACTGTGAAAAGTTTGCTTAAAAAAAATTTAACCGTTGTTGGGCTTGCAAGAAGAAAAGATAAAATGGAGGTAATTTTGTAGTCTGCAGGAAAATTATGTAAAATTATAAAATAAATAAATTTTTATACTAATTTTATTAGGAGGAAATGAGTACGGTAAATGGAAAAGGAAAATTGTATGCTCTTAAATGTGATATCGCAAAAGAATCAGATGTTATACAAGCATTTAATTGGATAAAAAAGAATTTGGGAACTGTGCATATTCTTGTTAATAATGCTGGAACATTAAGACAAAAATCAATAGAAGGTTTCAAAATTTTATATTGCTAAAGGAATAATAAAAACTTAACTTGAAAGCATGCCAAATTTGAATCCCATATTTTTTCCCTTGATTTAAAACATAGTTTTACATATAATAGGCAAAAAAGCCGTCTCCCTAAGGTAGAAAATAGGCCTTTTTGCCGTAGATATGTGAAATATAATTCGAAAAGTTACAAAAAATATAATTACAAGATTAAAAGCTCTATTATTGAAAGAGTTTCCTCTATTAGGGATCTGGGAGTCTTGGTGAATTCTAGTTGGTGTTTTCGTGAACATAATTATAAGGTCTGTAAAGTCAAAATCCTTGCAAACCTTGGGATTTATAAAGCGTATTACTAAAAATTTTTCATTTAACACCACTCTATATTTATACAAGACCCTAGTTCTTCCAAATTTTATGTTTGGATCGGTAATATGGTCTCCTAACTTTGAGGTTGACTTCAAGGAGCTTGATTACGTAAATAAACGTTTTTTAAGATATTTATCATTTAAATGTGGAATAAACATGAACTATACAGATCATGATTATTCTAGAGTTTCTAATTTGGCTAATTTATATACAATAAAATCCTATCATCTAATAAATGACTTGTTAATTTTTTCTGACATAATATCGGGAAGGGCTGTTGACGAAAATTTAAAGAATAAATTTGAACTCAGAAAATTAGATTACAGCTTAAGATCCCAAAGACATTTTAAAGAAATCGGCACTACAAATGATAATATTTTTAACTCTCCATCCTATAGATTCAGACGTCTTTGGAACGGTCTTTCCAAAGATTACCAGAATCTGATGAACGACAGAAACGCTCTAAAGATTAGATTACAAACCATGTACAGTAAAAAATATTGAATAATGCATTTTGATCTAGATTTTCTTATATTTATTGAATTAAACTAACTTGTACATTAATTGTTTATTTATTTTATGAATATAAATCAAATGTATATAATATAAAATTTAATTTATTATATGTTTATTTTATAGCTTTTAAACTTAAATTTTAATATAGTTTTAGTTCAAATAAAGTACAACTAGACCAATCAAAATGTATATTTACAACTGTAAAGGGTAGTACATACCCGTTAAATTTTCACAATGTATGAAAATATTAAATAAATAAATAAATAAATAAAAAAATTTTTTCTTTTCTGCAAGTCGAAAACACTTTTTACGCCCCAAAACGAGATCGAAAAATATGCGTTTTCTCCCCACTAAGAAAGAAAATTTTCGTTTTTTCCGTGTGGACAAAAAAAGAATGGGCTTCGGCTTCACCTCGTTTGTTAATCAACGTGCGATTTGGGCCATTTTTTTTACTTCCTTCGTTAAAAATATACGATTATATATCTAGGGCAAAAAAGCGCAGTTTCTACCCTTATTATTCTATCAGGATTATTGGCTTACAGATCTATATCATAATCATTTTATGCTTTTTTAAAATATTCAAAATATTTTTTTAAAATTATCATTATTTTTTTTTCATTAAATATATATTTTTTCGGTACGCTCGCTCGTGCATACCACTGTATGGAATTTCATAACCGATATTTTGTTCCTTGTTTAAAAAATATCTATTTATTTATTTTAATTTTTAGAGGTCGATACAGCTGATATGGAAATGGTGATGAATGTCAATGTTATGGGTCTGTTACATTGCACTAGGCAGGCTATAAAGCTGATGAAAGAGCACAATGAGGACGCTCATATCGTTAATATAAATAGGTGAAAATAATTAGCATTATATGTCTATAAACTCTGCATTGAGAAAAAAAAATTTCGTTTGAAGTAAGCAGAATACTATGCTTTTCTTTTTCCTACTCAAATGCTTACAAAAAACTCAAAACATAAAACAAATTTAAAAAATAAATTTTCCGCATTATTTCTCAATCTTGAGTCTAAAAAACTGAAAAATAAAAAGAAAATTGTACATTACGATCCATGAACAGAAAAATAAATATTGGCCTAAATTGCACTGAAATTAATTTATTAACTAATTAATTTAAGTTATTTTTTTTCTATTGCGAAAGTCGTAGACGAGATTATTTAGCAACCATTCACAATCTTTAAAGCATCCTATCCTATATCCTAAAAAAGACATTGCTCATCGCAACGGTTGCTAGGTGTAATCGCAATAAAGTCATTCTGATTGGTTCTCACAATAACGTAAACAAACTTCATATATTATATCTACAAAATTTTAAATTCATGTTATAATACAAATTGTGAGGTTATTGGTGAATTAAATGTAGCTGTAAACTTTTTTAGTTTATTATTTAAAATTTTTGCAATTTACCCTAAATTGTAACTGAATAATCATAATTTTTTTGTTTTCATAAATTACAATAGCTCAAATTAATCTGTGCGCGAAGCGCAGTTGATGAAAATAAATTTTGCTTAGTACGAGCGGATTTTTTTTTCAGTGAAATTATTTATTAATGCGTAATATCAAATTATGTATAATTCACATTAACTTATTTTTGATTTTGCAGTGTTACTGGCCACAAAGTATTAAATACACCTTTTCATACAAATGTTTATGCAGCTACAAAATTTGCTGTAAGGGCTATTTCTGAAACATGTATCAATGAATTGAGAGGAACTAAAATTCGTGTAACGGTGAGTTTTAATAAATTTCAAAATATTCGGGGTCTGGAGGGCTGGACGGGACGCAAACATGGCGAGGTAGATTTCTATCTCACCCAGTTCTTAACAGGTCACACGGGTACTACCGTGACATATTAAAGAAGTGGCACAAGTTGTCAACACGACATTGCTTGCAGTTTCCGGGTGAGGTAGATACCGTAGAGCACACATTCTTTGGATGTGTGCACTATTCGGAGGGGTGCCCATCCTTCCCGATTTGGAGGCCAGAGCGAGTGGTCCCGGAAATGCTAAGAAGTCCTGAAAACTGGAACAAAGTAGCAGAGTACGTGAGGGCCACTCTGTTATCAAAAAGGAGAAGGGCTTTCTATCGTAGAGAGCTCTCCTTTCCCTAGGCAGGGGGAAGGCAGTGGCCAGTTGCGCATCCCAAATTGAGGTTATACCTAAAAAGGGAGTTCCGGTTTGTGGCAAACAAGCGCAGGAGGGTTTATAATGTCTTTATCCAGTAAGAATCTGGGACAAAACCGGCGACCGCGTTCATCGGCAGTCTTCCGATTCTACTTGTACAACTGGGTGGTAATGGAAATTTGCGGGTCTTTAAAGCCCGCAAACACTCCATGGCTGATGCAAGATTCACATATTTCCCTTGAAAAAAATTAAAAAAAAAAATTCGAATACCGTATAGGAGCCAGTTTTCGATCATAAGTCACTTTCTTATACCTAGCTGTATCTTTATTTATTGAAAAATATACTTTAAAATTAATAATTCGAGTTAAATATTGTTGCATTTGATCAGGGAAATCCTATATTTTATTATTCCAATTAAAAAAATATCAAATTTATTGATGGGTAATTAATAATTTACATTTATTACAAGTGTGCAAGGTAAGGTAATTTCGATAATGCAAATTCTATTTTTGATAATAGTATCATTTTGATCGAATTAATTTTCGATAATTTGAAAATCGTTAAAACTAAGTTTAAATCGCGCGAGTTTTAATAGAATTCTTATAGGTATAACTATACCTATTTCTTAACTCCCTTTTCACTTCTTTTTTCTTGTTTTTTTAATATAAAATACCTATAATAAGAGTAAAATATAGTAAACAACAGATGAACTACACACTTGTATAATCATGTATTTTAAACATTTATTTGTTAAAATTTGCTTTTTAATTTTAATTAACGAAAGATAATAGTTGATAATTATAATGTTTTTAAAACTCAAGGAAACAAAATAGACCCCCTGTTTACGCAACCCGCCGTTTCAATAACGTTCGCGCGCGAAATTTTTATCAACAACACGCATTTGTTTAACTCTTTATTTATTTGTGTATTTAAAAGTAAAAAAAGCATTAATTTTGTGAAACAAGTGTTAGAATATAATTTTTATACATTTTTAATATTAAAATAAAGATTTTTTTCCAATTTTAAAGTGTTTTTACGTAATTTTTATTAAAATCAAAGCATTTACGAGGATTTATTGTGTTATAAACAAAGTGATACATAAGTATATAAGTACTTTAAATTGTGTTTATGTGTGTTAGTTTATAAAATATTCTATTAAATATTATAAAAGATAGTATAAATAATGTAATTATGACAAATTTAGTGTATTATTATTAAATAAATATCGTTTAAATTAAAAAAAGTGTAATTAAATTGAAAATATCGAAAATACCCATACGTTTAAAAAAGTTCGGATTCGATTATCGATATACCTATTTAAAATAAATTTGCAATAAATAAGTGAATATAACCCTTTCCCTTCATTTATTAAAGCACCACAACGTAATTAAAAGCATTTTTAGTGTTCGGCATAGAGTAGGTATCCCTAAAACTCGATTTTAATAACACACGAGATTTGGTGAAAACGATGAGAAAAATCTCGTAAGGATGTACAAGAGAACATTTTTCTTATTTTTTTTATTAATTTAAATTGTTTTTTAACATCAGTAAGGTAAAAATCAGTTCTTTAGGGTTTATAGTTTCATAATAAAACTCGGTTTTAGATAAATTATGCATACTTTTTTATATAAACGCTATTTTGTGTGTATTTGATCGAAATTCAATACGTTCGAAAATTGGCTCCTATACGGTATAATGAATAAATAAAAACCTAATTCACCATAAATTCTAATAAAAGTATTATACAAAATTTAAAATTGAATTTAAATTGTAAATAACAAACACTTCTTTTTAAAAATTTTTTCAGAATATTAGCCCTGGTGTTGTTAAAACTGAAATTTTAGATACTGCTTCTGTAGATTTACCAAATATGGAGGAGATGCCTGTACTTGAATCAGAAGATATTGCTGATTCTATTTTGTATGTTATAAGTGTACCAAGACGGGTGCAAATCACTGAACTGACTATAAGACCATTGGGTGAAATGTTTTAAAAAACTTGAAATAAGTATATTATCTTATTATAAATATTTGTTTGGCAATCAGTTTTAGTTTAATTTATTACCTACTGTATATTTTTATATAGCATAAATTTAAATTTTTGATATTTGATTTTTTTGCATATAAGCACGTTGTGACCCCCAGAAGATAAAAATTCAGTTTTTAAATAAATTATGCTTGTATGTGTGTACTGGTGATATTTTGCAACCATTATGGACATTATAGTAATTAGAACTAATTGCTTTTTTTGTGTTATTAAAAAATCTATTTTTTTTTTTTTTTTGTATTTTTATGTTTATCAAAGTCCAAAAACCTAAAGTTTTCAGTGGTACTGCTACAAATGTAAAAATAAATTCTACGTGTTATTCTTATGGGATTTTTTTATTTATGCAGACGGTGGCGACATTTTGAATGTATTATTGAAATAACTTTGTATTGAAGCCATCAAATTTTCTAAAACTCTGGGTATCTTATTTTTTCATCAAAACATATAACTATACAAGATATTTAAGAAAAATATGGCACACACTTGGAGAAAATGACATGGACGGTGGCGACATTTTTTTTTTTGTAAAGCCGTTTTAAAAATCTAATAGTTTTAGTTTTCGTAGTTAAAGCTTTTATATTTAAAATTTTAAGTTTTCCGCGGTTCTTACATATGAGTAGTTAAGTAAGAAAAAAAATACAACAGTGCTTTCAAAATGCATGCGTTCATAATGTTTATTATCTTATTAATTTTTCTGTGATATTAATTGCAAGGCGAATCCAAAATATGTAAAATTTTGCAAAAAATCTGCACAATTGTAAACTATTTAAAAAAAATATGAAACATGTAATTTATCAATTGACATTTTTGTTTTTAATGTCTAATATTTTAGTTACATAATAAATTATTCTCAACTATAGTTGCTATTTGTAGTATAGTGATATTATTATTAGCAGTTATATCAATTATTTTTTTATTCAAAACAATTTTTTTTTTATATTTATTTTTCAAGGAAAATTTTTAAGTTCTGTTCTGCTAGACAGGTTAAAATAACAATTTTTTTAGCTAGTATTGCACATTTTAGTTTAGTTTGCACATTACATTTAAATTTGTCAGATTGTAGTAAATTATAGTAATATCTAAAAACACTTTCAAAATATTAAAACTTTAAAAAATTAGTAAATAAAAAAAAAACCAGAAATGGAACGCTGGGCTGGAAAAGTTGCAGTGGTAACTGGAGCCTTTGCTGGAATTGGATTAGCAACTGTGAAAAGTTAGCTTAAAAAAAATTTAACCGTTGTTAGAAAAGAAAAGATAAAATGGAGGTAATCTTTCTTATTATTTAATTGAACCTTCAAACTTTTCCCGCCGTTTAGTGTCGCACAGACGCACGGAAAAAAAGTAATGAATAATATTTGCTATTGCAAACTTATTTAATTGTAAATCAGAAGGAAATATAGATATGTAACATGAAGGTCATACACTGTTTATATATGAATATTGTAAGCCGTAATTTCATGATTACTTGACATATGTACTTGAAAGTAAAAACTTCGTTTTCTAGGTGAGTTTACCCAACAACTCACAAAATTTAAAAAAATGAGCTGAATATTTTTTACTATGAAATTCATGTATGAAATCCATATGAAATTGAAAATTTATAAGAATTTACCATGTTCATATGCAAATGACTGTTATTTAATGTAGGATTATATATTTAGAAAAAATTTAAGCCAAATTTTATAAGGTTTAAATTTTAAGGGTAGTTTATAGGGTTGTTAAGGGTTAAAATGGGTAGTTAATTATTTGAGAATTTCAATATAATATATTTTTACATTATTTAAAATATGTTTTTAAAATCTTCATAAACTTGATAGACTTACTAATTATGAAAATTGTACTTAAGGGTTTTTAAAAAGGTATTAAGGGTTGGCTGAAGGGAAATTATTTTTTAATAATATTAGCATTTTTGCCTAATTTTTTTTATTTATATATTTTTTTGTACAAATATATACTTTTACTGTAATATTTTATGTGTATAGGTAAGCATCAGGTAAGCATAGTGATTTGGCACCCACAAGCCAACTTAGCCTAACTAATTTTATCCAAAAAGTTACCTAAAAACTTGCAGAGTACGGTTGGAGTTACCCCTCTAGGCCACAACAGGTCCTGAAAATTCCAAAAAGGCAAAAAATGCGATTTTTAAGGCTTTTTTTATTTCTCCGACTCGGAAGAGAATATAATTCTGCAATTTGGCCCAAAACTTTGGTGCATCATTATTATTGAAGAAAATTTTTTTTGGGCATTTAACACACCTTTAAGACACCGAAATTCAATTGTGAATTTTTGCGAAAATCAGTTTTTTAAGCATAAAAAAATATACCATTCTTACATTTTTTTAAAGAAGATTTTTGAAGATATTGCAAACTTAGCTAAATAATTTTAGTTGTAAATGTGGCCTTAAAAAATGTTGATGCTGCATGGGATAAAATACCCGAACATTATAAAATTGATTCTAATATTTTTATGTGTGCTAGATGTAGAATACATGATCATTCATAAATATTGTATGGAAACTATAAGTTTGTAATTTTTTTTATCAATAAAATAATATAAAACCTATGTTTTTCCTATTTATTTCTCATCTTCTTTTAATTTCCTTGGAGGGGATAAAAAAAGTGGGATAAAGATGGTGGGTAAAACATTATAATTAAATTAAATTTCTTTAAAATAAATCACCATTCAAATGATGATATATGGACCAACTATTCAAACTGTTTTTTTCAAGACAAATTGATACGCAAATTAAGGGCGCTCTGTCCACCACTGGGTGTTTTTTGCGTAGTATATTTGTAACTAAAATATTTTAACCATATATTTATTTATAATAATTTTTTAATGAAGGAATCAATGCTTTTCAGTATTTAGGACAAGAATATAAAAAAAAAAAATTTAAATTGTTCATTTGTTTAAACAAATACGACCTGTTAAATTTTTGAAATTTTCGGGTGATAAAAGCCTGAGTTCTCAGATCTGGGCTACTTGGATCAAAATTCTGCTTGGCTCATATTGAAGATCATTCAATTCTAGGTGGAGGTATCGTGGGAAATTTTTCGCTAAACCTCTTCAGTAATGAGTTACAGCTAATTGTTTATAAAAAAAAAGTTTAAAATGATCGAAATTTTATAGATTCTGATCATCTCCCCATGATTCATACAATTAATTTCTCTCATGACTTTGAAGTTCGAAGCCCCAGGCATAATTTTTCCAATACCAATTGGTTCATTTTTGATGAATCTCTTGAAATAACAAAACTGGACTTAACCCAAAAAATAGATATTGCCATTAAAACAATAACGAGGAACATCGAATGTGCTATTGACCTTGAAAATTAAAAATATGTATTTTTTGGTCCTAAATAAACTTATTTTAGTAAACTATAATCACAAAACAATTGAAAAAACATAAATCTATCATTAAAAATAATTTTAATTTATTTAAAAAATTTCAGAAATTGGTTTTTTTTTAATATTGAAAAATCGTGATTTTGAGCTTTCCAACTCAAAAAAAACTATGGGACGAGCAAAATTTTTTGTGTTCCTCACTTGTTCGTCACTTTATATGGTCTAAAATCATGTAAAAAATGTTAAATTAAAAAAAAAAAATTTTATTTACCCCCTAACAACCCCCAAATTGGGGCGGTCCTCCCCGAGAGCTACGGTTTTAATTTTAGGACAAGCATTTCCTGCCTTAGGAGACCCTGTAGAAGATACCAGAGATTTTTAGTATAATCGTGGTGAAACTTTTTTCGTGTTCCAGACCACTGTAAAGAATAAATATAAAAAATGTTTATTTTTAAATAAATGTTGAGGAAATTTTCAATTTTCTCGTACGGATTTTCTCAATTATAAGAAACTATATACAGAGTATTAAAAAAAAAACCTATTTAATTAGCCAGGAAAATATTTTTTTATTTACTAGCTAAAATTCCCATTTTTTTCAAATATTTGAAGCCTTTTTTTATTTATTCAACCCAAAAAACCATTTTATAGTAAAGAGAATTTTTTCTCTAAAATTCTCTTTCAACATAAAAAATTTCGCTTGTTTCTAAAAGGATTTTTTTCATTGTAATGAAGCCATAAAAAATAATAAAATAAATAAATATTCTGCATAGAAAATAAAAAATCCAATGATGGCCATTTTAATTAATTAACCCTTATTTAAAAAATCAAGTGTTGAAAAATTTCAAGCTTTAATTAAATAATTCAATCTTTGACATTAAATATAATGTGTCCATCTGTCAAATGAAAGTAAATAAAGACTTGAAAAAAAAAAATGTTTTCAAACCAGCATAGTAAAAGAGTATATAAATAGAAAAGCTTGACATAAATCTTTATTTTCCATATAATATAAAGCGTATTAATTATGCATATTATTTTACTTAAATTTTGATAAAGCTCGATTACCATTAAAATTTTGTCTATATATAAGTTCGTTTACCCTATTGATTGAGTATCATAACGAGAAGATGTGAATAATAATGTGGGTAGAGACAAAGCACAAAGCTGCATTTATAATTGTCAAATAAGGATACCACATAATATAAGCGACAATTTAACTGCGTCTGTGTATCTGTGTGTCTGTGTGTGTACGTCAATTTTGTACGATTGTTTATTTTATAGGTAGAAGTGACTTTTTTTTAGTTATTTGTTGGTATTATTTTTTGTTTTTTAATTCGTCACTCGTTTCAATCCGTCCATTAGTGAAAAATACTAGGTATGTTTTCTCCATTAGTGTCCTGTTTTTTTTTTTTATTTTTTATAAAAGCTTTCTATTTTTTTTGTCGTTTGTATGGCCACAATCTAAATACTTCACTTTTAAATGAATTAGTTGAAAGGAAATCAATTGTAATATTTATACGACACTTATTATAAAAAATCAGTCTAATTTAAAAAAAAAAATTTTAATGAAAAATGAAAAAAACAATTATAAACAAAATTTATGTTATTAAAATAGAAATGGCTACTAATCTTATCATCGACGCTCAAGTGCATTTAATGAGCCTGCTATTGTTTTATTGTTATTGTTGTACTATACAGAGATTAAATTATATCTTCGATAATAGATTATTATTATTATTCCTATTATATTATATTTCGATTTCAATTTACATATTTTTTTTTTAATTATGTTTTAAATTAGATTTTTGTTATTTCATTTTACTGATTCGAGCGATTTTTAATTCGTGTCATTTTATATTTGTTTGATATTTTTATTCTTATCTGTAATTAATATACGTTAGGGTGTCCGTTATTTAACTTAATTTTTTGCTGCTCCTAGGTTTTAAAATGAAAAAAGTACCAAAAAAAAGATTTATCAAATAGGTATAGCAGTTGAAAAACTGACTACTAAGGTTTCCTAAATGCATGTCTTTTCCATTTAAAAAACACGGGGAATTCGTGTTTTTTAGAAAATTTAGCTTAAAATTTTCTAAATTTTTTAAAAAATACGAATTCCTTGTATTTTTTAAATGGAAAAAAGACATATGCATTTAGACAATCTTAGCATTTTTTTTCATTTAAAAACCCTAAAATTAAGTTTCGTAAATAATGGACACCCTAATATATAAACATAAAATGTACCTATACATGAATTTTATTTTTAAATTAATCAATTAAAATTGTTTTTTTATTTTATTTTATCTAGAAATCAATAATTTTTATTTTTAAATAGTTTAAAAATATTTAATTTTTAAATTTATTTTTTAAAAAATTTTATTTAGCCCGCCAATAAGGTAAATAACAAACATAACCAAACTTAATTTTTAAGTTTACTCAAGGCATATCCTTGAGTTTACTTTTGTTTTGTTTTTTGTAGTAGTTTTGTTGTTGATTTTATATTTCCATAAATTGACTAAGTAATAATTATTTTATTAAAATTTATTAGCAGAAATAGGTATAAAATAAGGCTTGCGATAAAATAATTGTATATAAGCAGAATAAGCTGAACTTATAAAATAACAAAAATTTTTATTTAGAAAAGTCAAGACGTATAGGTTAGGTAAAAATTTACATAACTATATGTTATTTTTTAATTATTTTATTTATTATATATTTATTTATTAAAAAAATATAATTTTTGTTTATTATTATTTTCTATAAATAAAAGTAAAGTCATAAATAATTCATTTAAATGTTTTAGTAAAATGAATTTCTCATCATCTGAAGAAGTTTCTTATACAGAAGATTCTGAAATCTCAGAAGATACATGTAATTTTACATTTAAAATAAAAAATTACAGTTTATTAACTAAAACAAAACTTCGATTTATTGAAAGTGATAGATTTTGTTCAGAAAGTGACAAAACAGTACAATGGTGTTTAAGATTATATCCAAGTTGGGATTGTAAAGAAAGTAAAAATTGCATTAGCTTATATTTAAAGCGAATTTGCAAGAAACCATTTGCTATAAAAGCTCATTTTACCTTAGCTATAATTGATAGATATAATAATCGTTGCAATAAATTTAAAGATTCTGCAATATTTTGTAAGGACAATAGTATGCATGGTCAATGTACGTTTATAAAAAATGAAGTTCTCTTTAAAAATAAAGAAACTTTGTTACCAGATGACACATTAGAAATTTTTTGTTCTGTTACTAGTGATGTAAATATCAATACTAATTCAATTTCATTGCAAGAAGAGGAATTGGAAACTGACTTACCCGTCATTAAAAAAATAAAACTAGATATTAGTTCTGTATCAGATACTTTAGAAAATATGTATGTCAATGACATATTCACCGATATCACTTTTATTGTAGATGGAAAAGAATTAAAAGCTCACAAGTGTTTATTGGCAGCATCAAGTCAAGTATTTGCTTCAATTTTGAAAAATGATAAGAAAATGGATACATCGGTGGTTGTATCTGATATTTCTTATGAAGTTATGGAAGAATTGTTACATTACGTTTACACAAAGAAAGTTAATAATAATCTAAATAATATGGTACATGAAATTATTTATGCAGCTAATAAATATGGGATTCAAGATTTAAAATCTGTGTGTGAAGAAAAATTGATTAAAAGTATTAACATGGAAAGCATTTTGAAATTAGTGATTATAGCTTATGAAACTGATGCAGAAGAATTATATAATTCGTGTATTGATTTTATAAGGCAAAATGGTAAAGTGTTGTATTTGGAACCTGAATTTAAAAAGTTATCAGAATCATATCCAAATTTATTAATTAGTTTATTTTGGAAAGATATTGATAAAAAAGTTAACGATAATAATAAAAGTTATAATTTTAATCACTTGAGTAATCGAGTGTTTTTTTTAGGAATGTTATTACCAATATTTATTTATACTTTCTTAAAATTTTTTGATTTTAGAGGTTAAGATTTGTTTTGATAAATTTCTTGACTTATTTACAAAGTAGATTTAGTTTATTTTTACACAAATTGATTGCAAAAATTTTATATTTTTTTACTATTTTGATTTGAGAATTAAAGATAAGTTAATTTAATTTTTTTTTTTTAGATTTACTAATGTATACCTATAACTTCAATATTTTTGTTTTACTAAAATGTATCTGGCAATTATTATTTAAGAAAACCAAATTGAACAATAAAGTTTATTATTTTGTAATTTTGTAAAACTAAATGCATTTCATTATTTATTTTTTTATATAGTACATTTAAAAAGTTTTGATTTACCAAATTAATAAAAAAAGAAAAAAAAAATTGCAAGCTTCATTTAAACATTCATTAAAGTACATAAAAAATCCTATACTTTTATATTACGAGTTTTTTATATTTATGATTTTAATTTTAGAAAAATAAGTGAATAAAAGCCTTGCATTATGGCATGTAACATATATACATATAAGTGAATATAATATAAAAAAAAAATATTCCTTTTTGTTATAAAAATTATCTGATTTAGGGTATATTAGGTGCTTACATCGTAATATGAAAAGATAATATTTTTTGTATGTTCTTTTATTATAATAATAAAAGTATTTTTAATATAAAAAAAATCTAAATCATAACTAAGCTTATTAAAACTTTGTTGTAATAAATAATTATAATATCGAGAAATAATAATTTATTGAGATAACTTATATATTATAAAATGATATCATGCATAAAAAGAGCGAGTAGTTGGCACTTAATATAAATACAAATTTACAAGTCTCCAGAAGTAGATATACACAACAGTTATAGTTTATAACCTGAATTTGAGTTTATATCATGTAATTATCTAAACTATATACATGAAATTTGCAACTTTCCAAAAACTTTTCAATATTGTATATTTAGTTTAAACTTCAAGATCTTTAACAGACTATATATGGAAGTAAAATGTCTGATTTTGTAGTTGGTCCTTACAGTTGTTATATTTACTTACATGAAGAAACCCTTAGAATTATGTATTGATGTCATCATCCTTATTCTCTCTCTATATATATTTAAATACGTAATTAGTACACAGATAATTTTATTTAATGCTTGAATTTAAGCTATTCTTGGGTTTTCCACAACTTGAACTTTCCATTAACGATTTTTTACTTTTAAAGGGTCTGTAATACATTGTTACATTTCAAAAGAGAAATATTTAATCAGTTTAAAAATCTAGTAAAATGAAGAGCATCAGATTTTAAGATAAATATATTTATTTAAAAAAAAAACCTTTTAAATGTACATGTGAAAATTCAGGGGAAGAAATTCAAGAAAGTTTCATTAGTTTGAAAGGTACATTTTGTTAGTACATCCTATTCATTTATACTCTAAAATTATTTCATATTCAAAAGTAACTTACAGTTTATTTTATGTATATTTTCACTATACAACAGACTATTCAAATTATTTGTTGAAAATCTGATTTCTAATTTTCTATCAAGATAGAAAAAGGGTAGGTATGTAGAAAAACATTTTTTTTCTTTTTTTTATAATAAAATCTCTGTTCTATAATTTTTTTTTTGTAGGTGTGAAGTTTCTTTATCCTTTCATTTAGAGAGACCGCAATTTTACCTCTTTTTATATAAATAAAAGAAAAATTATATATATATTGAGGTTGGTGGTGGTATATATATAAAATTATCATCTTTAATATATTCTATGGTGATAAACGTCGTTTTTTCCATTTTTTTTTTTACTTAGTAGAAAAAAAGAATTAATTCTTAAGAAAAAATAAAATATTTTTCTCCTATAAGGTTGTACTTTTCTTTAGAAATTACTTATAATATTTTAAATTATATTAATTATGCGCTGTAGTATTAAAAAAGAAAATCTTTTACTTCTTTTACTTTTATCATCACTATATATATTTAAACATCAAGTATTGATGAAAAAGTTTTTTTTTTTATATGAGGCATTCTGATTCAATACGGTATTTCTCAAAATAATTTAAAGAGTTTGTTTTTGCATAATTTTTACAGTTCAAGGGAAAAGCTGGAAAAAAGTTTCTACTGGTATAAAACAAAATTTTTTAAAATACACGGTACTTAATCAAATTTTTTGTAATTTGGATTGTAATTTACTCAATTATTAGGGTAGTTTTTACCAGAGCTGGGCGTGCACGGCATTTTGGGCATGGAAAACTAACAGCCGTATATACGGCCAAGCAGTATAATGATCCGTGCACAGTCTGTCCATACTTTGTTTTTATAAGTATACGGATCAGTTGGTAGTATGTTAAAGTTTGAATGCATACTGCCCACGGACCCGTCAGCATTATGAAAAACCCAAGTCTCATACGCATACGGACCCGTATGCATATAGGACCTGGGTATTTTCATAACGCTCACGGACCCGTATGCGTATAGGAGAGGGTATTTTCATAATGCCCACGGGTTAGTATACGTATGAGACCTAGGTATTTTCATAATGATGACGGGTCCGTGAGCATTATGAAAACACCCAAGTCTCATATGCATACAGACCCATGGGCATTATGAAAATACCCTCTTCTATACGCATACGGGTCCGTGGGCATTATAAAATTACCCAGGTCCTATATATGCATACGGGCCCGTATTAGAAAAATATGGGGCCGTATATTCTTATGCCGTACAAATAGGTGATTTTCGGGTGATTTTGTACTGATTTTTGTCGTACGATTTTTCATACGGCATAAATAAATACGGGAGCCGTAGGTAATATGCCGTATTAATGGATTATTTTATACGGCTTTAAAATAGTCCATTAATACGGCATATTCTGTACGGCTCCCGTATTGACTTTTCCCGTATGGATTTTTATACGGCTGAAGTATATATACGGGATCCGTTTGAAATTTGCCGTATTCATTGGCTAATTTATACGGCTACCGTATGCAGTTTGCCGTATATACGGCTGATTACATCTAGTACCCGTTTACCGTATGCCGTATATACGGATAACAGCGTGTCACAGTATCCCAGCTCTGGTTTTTACCACTAAAACGGTTTAAAAGATGATTTTATGTCTAATGAATTTAAAAAAAAAAATTTAACTATTGTACCGTTAGGTACAAATTGATTAAATATAAATACCAAGAATTACGTCTAGACAGATTTATTAGAATTAAAATAATATGATATTATAATTAAAAATGCTTCATCAGCACCATCATTCCGAGAAACCGCACGTGCAAGAAAGTGCATAATAAGACCTCACACGAAGTACTGAAGGTGGGAATAAAGCCACCCCCATCATGCGCTTTGACAGACTAATTACCAATGATTGAAGACACTGTTACTAAGGACACTAAATTTTCCGCGTTAAGCCAATTACGCGCATCGATCTCCTCCTCAACTCCCATTGCATAAACCCTTTAAAAGCTCTCACAAAAGCTCCTGACAGACAGAACGAACTGAAATACAGAACTGACTGAACTAACTAACTTGTACTCAGGTTGTCTCTCTACCGCTATTAAGAGATCTAAGCACGGCCAGCCATTTTATAAGTCAATAAATCAGCATTTTAATAACCAAAAGGACTTAGTTATTTGGATTCCTGTCACCAGTAAATGAGTTTAGTCAATAGGCTAAACCCGAATAAGAATATCCTCATTTATCTGTGTTTATTCACATCCAAACACAACACTATTTTGACGAAGCATTTGTTTAAAGTTTGATTAAAAAAATTACATGTATTTTGTCAAGGTTTATTTTGCTTATGCAGCATTTAGAATATTTTTTTATCTCCTCTTAATATACTGTGCAAATTATACGCAAATAAGGATTTTTTTAAACCTTCTTTTCAAATTCAATTTATTTTCTGCAAGTATCAACATAGAACATGTTCTTAGGGAAGAGTATTTAAAATAATGCCGCCATCACAGGGATAATGTGGAAGGGGGATGAACAGTTTTGTGGTCAGGGGTAAAATAATCCTAAAATAATTTGAGTTTAGAGACTTAAAAATAGTTTTGAATTGTTTCTAAAGGACTAAGAATTTTTAAATTGAAATTAAAATTTACATGCTAAATTTGATACCAAAAAGTGCAGTTTCAGCACAGAATAACTCATATAATTTGATTGATCTATTTGATTTTTTACAGTATAAAATATTACACCTCAATTTTTTTTTCATATATAAAAGTTATACTAATATAATATATTATATTGGACAAACTCCAGCTGTTACATCAAGAATATATATAGAAGTATATTTGATAAAGAAATTTTTATTATTTCTTCAAGTTTTATTGAATAGAAAAAAAATTCAAATTCACCTGAATTTGAATCAGGCAAAACGTATAACTTGGATAATAAACAACATCATTTTTTTACGAAAAAAATAAGTTGGTTATTATTTTAACAACCCTTTACCCAGTACTGTTTAATTTATAGAAAATTATACAAATTAATATTTATTTTCTGGTGAATTTAATTTTCACATATTTTATTAAATATTTTTAATAAATTTAAATCTTTTTTATCTTAATTCAAGTCAATAATTACTTAATGGTACACTGTAAAAAGTAACTTTCTTATAAAATCAAAAAAATCAGAACATTTTCGAAAAAAATCGTAAAAATTTAGTACATCAACAAAAAATTCGGGTATTTTCGATTTTTTTCGAAAATTTACAAAAAATAGTTGTGAATCTACAACTTTTTTCGTAAAGTTACAAAAAATAATCTAGAATTCTCGATTTTTCCGTTACTATACTAAATTAAGTAAATTTACGATTTTTATCGAATATTTACAAATTTTTTGAAAATTTACTAATTTTTCAAAAACATTCTATTTTTGTTAAAAAAATTAAAAGAAAAGCTCATCATTTTTGAATCCAGGATATAGATCCATATTTGCTCTTTGCCTTACATATGAATTACATAAAATACCATCTGCTAAATAATGTCTTATTCTTTTTTTATGGCTAAGGGTCGTATACGATTTTTCTGCGGCAGTGGTGAGACATTTCGTGGCTACTGTCCAGAAAATTATTTTTGAACGCTTAAAGTAATACTCAAGTTTTTGAAATAATTAATTTGAGGAATTTTAAAATATGGGCTCAGAAATCTAGCATTCTCCTTACTAGTATAAGGAAAATTCGAAACTACATATTTTCTTTTAATTTCAATAATTTGGATTGACATAACTATTTATCTTTTGTATTTACTAAATTAACAGTTCGTGATTTAGTTGTTGTTGATAATTTGTTTGAAATGTAAATTTGTGAAAATATGTAAATATTCTCTGTGTATATTTTAAACTGGACTATAGGATGTAAATCATATTTAATACGTGACTATAAACTCAGTTACAAGTTAACTAATAGTTAGATTTAACGTTATATTCTAACAAGTTAAAATGCCGATGGCAAAGTTCCGGTTGGTTAAAAGGTTAACAAGAAAGAGTGATTATATGTACGAAGATTTTAATTATTACGATACTTATAAATCTAAAAATTAATTTCTCTCTTATATTTCTTTTCACTCAGTTTTTCACGAACAAATAATAAATTTTCTTAGAAATTTATTTTACCTCCCGCACATCTGAAATCATATTGATTTACAATTTATTATATAGTATGCAGTATATAGTAATAATCTTAAAATCAATGAGCTTACACTTAAATCTCAGCTTAATTATTTTAGTTAATCAGATTGTGTATTTCTCTAGTATTGAATATTTTATTAAGAGAAATTACTACACTTTTGTCTTATTTCCTTAGTTTTTCAAGCACTATTCTTTTATTTTTTTTTGGCTTTTTCTTTTTTAGCTGAGAGATGCATACAATTATTTAATGCTAATTATTATTTTTATTATTTGGGATTGCTGAAATAGTTTTTATTAAAAATGTTCCAACTTCCCAAGATTGAGTAATTTAGTTTTTTTTTTATGGTGTTATAACATTTTTATCTCTTAGTTATATTTTTGGAAAAATATCAATTTGCTGCAGAAAACGAATGTGACACCCAATAAAACCGGAAATTTTCAATTTATTTTTGAATCCTGTAACCCGAAGTACATAAGTGCGATTTATGAAAAAGTCAACACAACACAAAAGGAAACAAAAACAGCGTATAACCAAAATTTTTTTATCGCAAGCAACTGGATCATTTTCAGTAAAAACGGATATCATATTCAAATTCACCATCAAAAAAAGATAAATTTTCGTTTCAGAATTTTATGTGCAGATCATCAAAAAAGGATCTACGCCTTTTGAGTTTTAAGGATTAAGAAAAATTAAGAAAAATTAAGAAAACTTATAACGGGTTTGTGTAAATACAACCAAAATGCTTGGATCGTGTTTACTACAGCTGAGGGGGTATAGTGCTACGCAACATTACAATATAATTTGCTAAATATAATTTTATAATTTTTAATTATCACCTTTACTAAATCTTAAGATTCTAAACCCAAAGTATTCTGATTCCCTAAACCAGGATTATTCTAAGTTCCTAAATCGAAATCGATTTGATTTTCGAATTCTCAGGGTACCCCTCCCTATAAACATGTTCCATGTTAAAGAAAAACTTATAACCGGTTTGTGTAAACACAACCTAAATGCATGGAACATGTTTACTTCCATCTGAGGACTAGGTATAATACAAATGTTACGCAAAATTACAATACAATTTTCTAATTTTATAATTTGTAATTATCACCTCACTAGCTGTTAAGATTCTAAACCCAAACTATTTTGATTCCCTAAACCTGAATTATTTTAAGTCCCTTAAGGGATATTATTCCAAGTCCCTAAACCTATAATATCCTAAGTCCTTAAGCCCAGATTTTTCAAAGTCCCTAAATTGAAATTATTTTAAGTCTCATTTGACCGACCCCCCTTAAATCGGACAAATTTGACTCCCCCCCCCCTTAATTTTCAAGTTCTGAAGTACCCCCTCCCATAAATATGTTCCGTGTTAAAAACTTTTTGATTGTTTCAATGGTGAAATTTTGTAAAAAAGCTCTTTTGATAAAAGCCTGTACTTTGTTACTTGAAAATGAATGATGATTTTGTGGGGTTTTAAAGATTTTTACCGAATTTATTTAGGTATTTCGGGTTACTGAACAAAAATATTATCTTTGTTTTTATCTAAATTAATATAATTACTCATACAACAAGCAACTTTAGGTTATTTTTTTTGGTTTTCCAATATTTTCTATTCTGGACAACTAGAGCATTTAATAAAATTTAAGTAATCGATAAAAATCTTGGAAATCCCACAAAACATAACCTCAAAATTCCTGTTATGGACAACTAGACCAATTTTGATAAAAATGGGTTTCATATTCGCGTATTGGAAAATTTTATGGACCTTTCAGAAAAATAGTGATTACGAAATTGGGCTCTAAATTATAAAAAAAATGTGACTGCTGAATTTATCATATTATATTCAAATTTTACGTTCAATTCAAATAAATTAAAATCTCTTACATAAAAATAGAATTTAATTGAATTTTTTATCTGCTTTATAAGCTTTTTTAACTGTTATATAAAGTATTTATATTTTACATCAGATTCCTAAAATTCATTTTTTTCATTACTAAAATAAAAAGATAAATCATTTTTTACGGCTATAAAAAGTACAACATACGTATATTACTGAAACAGTTTTTTAAAAATTAATTTATCTGAAAAAGTTAAAAAAAGAATATATATTTTTACATCAAAAAACATTTAAAAAATTTTATACGCATACAATAATAAAATACTTTAATAAAGTTCGTATCTATAAAATAATATTTTAATAGGTTTTTATATATATATTTATGCATTCTATTTTGCAAAAAGGGTACATATATAAATTTTGTATACATGTATTGTAAATTAAAGGGTGAGTGTATTACTTTGGACATCGCGAAGTTTTTAACCTCATTTTCATGTGAAATATCTACATAGATATATAAATTCTGCGAAACGATGGATGAAACTTTAAATATATGCATTTTCGTGTATCTAACAGAAAATTTAATTGGTCTATAATCTCATTTTAGTAAATATGCATATAAAAAATGGCATCCCTTGTTTTTTTATTTTCAATATATGTACATAAAACTGAATACTCAAATTCGTTATGTAAGAATTTAAATTTTTATTTAATTTTTAAAATTTATGCAGGATTCGTTAAAAAATGTAAGAGAAAAATTAATTAAGTTTTATCATTCTTTAATAATAAACTTGTTATACATACGTCGTAAAATATTTAATTTCTATTATAAAATTTAATGACATTTTTAATAGTTATCGTTAAATCTTGTCTGTGTTTTTGGCTTTTGTTGAATTTTAATACGTCCTACAAACATATCAAAAGGGTACGAATTTATGGAGAAATGGCTTTTTTGAAATTTCATATCAGCCCTTCAATTTATAGCGCAAAAATAAAATTTTTAGTATAATTGATAAAGCAAAACAAGGAGACCTTTTTGAATATAAAATTTTGAATGAATCAATAAACGCAAATATTTGAGATATTAAATAAACAATTTTTTAAAATAACTAAAAATATTTTTAGAGTTTTAAACTGATCAATCAAATTCCTTCCGGTTAGTATAGTTTTTTTTCCTATAAGTGCCAAAGTCACCTTTTCATCCTCGTAAACTAAAATTTTTTATCACCAATTCTCTCATCGCTATAGCTCATAAACCAAGTTCCCAAAAATCAAAATTCTTTACTCATCGTTTTTGTTTTAGTTTTTTTCGAGATGGATATTTAATGAGAATGATAAAATATAATTTAAAAAAAAAAACTTTAAATTGCTATCATATCTTGCAAGAAAATAATTGAAAAAAGATTTTTGGAATTTTGAAGTTTGTAGAAAATTTTTTGGGCCTATGAAACCTATTTTCATCGAAAATTGTAATTTTGACAGCAATTTTAAAATTGGTAATTTTGGATGTCAATTTCTGGGCGTTTGGTCTATTGAATATCGCAATGAAAGAAGGACTGAAATGTGACACTTATATATGAAAAAAATGAGAATAACCGGAAAATATTTAGTTAAGTTCCTAGGTAGCAACATTTTCTAGAAGTTAGGCTAAAAATTCCATATTATAACACAGAGCCGAGTATGAATTCCTCGAGCCGAGGCTTATAAAAAGTTTCATAATGTAAAAAAATTGTATCTCGAAAAAAAACTAAAATAAATCGAGAGACTTGCTTAGAAGTATACATTTAAGGTGGTTCTCTTATGAGCACACATTTTCTTGATAAAAAATGCACATAAAACGTAAACTCTTACATCATGGGCGCTACAGAAAATGACCCTAAGCATAAATATGATTTCCGACTATAGAATTGAAGAATATTGGAACAGCTATTTTTTAAACAAGGGACAAAATGTTGGTTTTGACTTTGCAGACAGCATGCAAAAGTCGAAACCCATATTTTTTCCCGGGATTTAAAACATAGTTTTACATATAATGGGCAAAAAAGCCGTCTCTCGAGGGTAGACAATAGGGATATATTTTTATCCTAGATATGTAAATTAATATTACGTTATTAAATTATTTTTGCCGCAGATAAAAAACGCTGCCAAGTAATTGACACTATGGTTTCTCATTAAAAATAACAAAATATTTTTAATCCTCTGTTTTACCTAGTAAAAACGATCATTCTAGACATTAGTATTTTCATAGAAAAAAATTAAGTACTGTGTCCAAAAAGAAAAAAAATGATGTTTTTATAATTATTTTATGTAAAAAATTTTGAAAAAAAGAATTTCGAAAAATTACCTGTTAGATAATAATATCGCTTTACCCTTATTTCTGTGGCAAATATGAAAAACGGCATATGTCGCGAATTGAGGAACTTAAGAACCAATAGGAACTACAAAAATGATCTAGTGACGTTTTACTTATTTGCCACAGATTTATGCACTCTTATCATATGGAAGCGAGAATAGATAAGTAACTAGTAAACACGTTCAAACACATGCTAATCCATTGTAAGTTTTTTTTATAGTAATTTTATAACAAAAAAAATAAAAATATTTTCAAAAACCTAGGCTAATTATTTTTTATATAAAATCGCCTCGGAAATCGCAATTTTTAACATTGTTAAATTTTATTTGCATGTTTTATTCATGTTACATTCTTTTATGCACTAGTATTTTGATCGTGTAAACCTTTAACACATTTACTTTTTTTTCACATAAATTTTCAGAGTAAATCTATTACACAAAATTTTTTTTAAAAAACTTACAGCAAACCGATTTAGTAATATTGATTGAAGTTAAAATGAAAAAAGTCAACATGGTACGTTTTAAATTTTAAAAGAAAAAAAACATCCATTTTTCAAACCTTATAACAAATACTAATATAGTTTACGTTTGCAATTTTAAATCGAATAAAAACATGTATGAATTTATTCATGAAGAAAACATATATTAAATTTTAACCACAAAAAAATACCTTTAAATTTATACATAGAAAATATTTTATTTTAAAAAAGCTTTTTTTATTACATACGTTTTTCAACATTTTTTTATCAAACAATAATTCAAAAATCTCTTTATAATGTCGTACATTACAAAAAAATATATTTAAAGTATCGGATAACTAAAGTAATTTTAAAATAAGAAAAAAAAATAACTTTCTTAAGGCCTTGCAAGTTTCACGAAAATTATTCAGGGGCCTAGTAAGATTCTTTATGGATTCTGAATAACAAATCCATGGAACTTGTAAAATAATTTAAAAAATTATCATGTAGTCTTAAAAACTAAAATTCCTTACACAATACCCTGTAATAGTACCGCATAGTACTTACTTTTTCCACTTTGAGCTCTAAACCTTCGATTAGTTCTGTCGTAGGACCCTGTTTTGTTTTTTCCCTTATGGATCATTGGAATTTTCATGACACTGATTTTACGCAAAATTCTTATTTTATCAACTGCAAAAATTACTCAAAGTTGTTTATGGGAAATTTTAGGTGAAACTTCAAAAACTTAAGTAACCGATAAAAATCTTAAAAAACTTGGAAAACATAAGCTAAAAATTCCTATTGCCGGCAAACGGATCATTTCCAGGAAAAAAGAATACATTGAAAAAAAATCCGGTTGCTGTAACAAGAATTCCCGATTACCGATACCGTAATCCCGGTTCCCACTAGCCGGAATTTTTTTCTTTTTAATGGCTGCAAATGTTATAAAATGTAAAAATAAGATAAAAAAAAATGTTTCTTTTTAATCCATTAGTTCTAAAGTTGAATTTTATGTTCAACAGTGTCAAATGCCTTTACCAAGTCTAGAAAGGTTGCCCTAGGTTATGAGATTCTTCAAGACTTTTAACATGGAACATGATTATAGGGAGAGGGTACTTCAGAACTTGAAAATTAAGGGGGGGGGGTCAAATGAGACTTAAAATAATTTAAATTTAGGGACTTCGAAAAATCTGGGCTTAGGGACTTAAAATAATTCAGGTTTAGGGATTTGGAATAATTTTGATTTAGGGACCTAGAATAATACGCGTTTAGGGAATCAGAGTAGTTTGGATTTAGAATCTTAACATCTAGTAAGGTGATAACTACAAATTATAAAATTAGAAAATTGTATTGTAATGTTGAGTAACATTTGTATTACATCTAGTCCTCAGCTGGAAGTAAACATGTTCCATGCATTTAGGTTGTGTTTACCGGTTATAATTTTTTGTATAAAATTAGTGACACAAGTGATAGCGTCAATATTAGAAAATTCCTTTTCTAAACGAAAATTGATTTGGAGGTAGGATTGATAATTTTTAAAAATATTTTAGAAAAATCAGGCGTTAAAGACATTGGCCGATAATTGGACTAATAATGTGCTTCACCGATTTTAAAAACAGGTAATATTATTGCTTTTTCGAAGTGATCAGGATAAGAACCATTCTCCAAAGAAATTGACAGAAAAGAGCTTAATCTTTCAATTACTTCATTGCTAATATCGTCAACTCTGGTACAGTAAATTTATCATCTACGAGATTTTTTATTATTTTTTTCACTTCAATATTATTCGTAGGTATAAAGTAAAACGATTAATCCATTGAAAGTTTGTTATTTACAGTGCTTTTTTTACAAGATTTTTTCCTCTGTTATAAATTTGAACCGGTACACAGTGTGCCGATTCAATCAAAAATCTGCTGACTTCTTAGAATTCAATTTTTTCACTCACTTATTTTTTTATATCCTTCGTATACTATCCTACTTTTATGGAAACTTGCTACTTTTTAAAAATTTTTACATTTTGACTCAGGAAAAAGGCAGTAGTGTCCATAAACAACGTTTTTTTAATTGCAAATAAACTTAGTAACCCTGTGAATACAATTTTTGCGTATACGCCAATGTATAAGGGGTGAATTAATAAAATTTGACGGAGTCAGTAGATTTTTGATTAATTCGGCACCTTGTGCGGCATCAGAGAAGTAGGAGTTCACGAGTTCAGCAATGTATTTACTACCTTCAATTTTTATAATCTATATTGTTATTTTTCTTGTTTTTTCCAAAAATGTTACTACATATTTGCAAATTTCCAAAATTTTTTATTATTTCATTTTATTAATGAAACCTCGTATGAGAGTCTTTGGTTTGTTTTAATAGAGTTTTAATACAGCAAAAAGTTTTATTTTGAATAATTTTCTAAATAAAAAAAAAAAACAAAAAACGGATGATAATAATTTTTTTTTTAAATTAAATAAAAAAAACAAAAAAAAAAGTTAAAAAAAATGTATAAAGCAAGTTTTACAACTATAAGGTTAATACTACTTTTCAAAGCAATTTACTAACATAAAAGACTTGCAAATCAAAATCTCTCTCTATCCCAATATAGACTATTCTTTATTTCTTTCTCTCTTTTTCACTTTAACGAGCTTTAAACGAAACTGTATAGTAAAACTACCTTAAAACTTGTAGAAAACAAAGTTATGAATAAAAAGGGTGTTATATATATATATATAAAATGAGACTCTCTAAAATAGTGTAAGGATTACCACGAACATTTTCGTTATAAAACTAAACTTTTTTTATTTTTATTTTTAGTTTTACTATGAAACGTTTTTTAGTTTACAATCTATATCCATACCAACATAGATAATTATAATAAACTGACTCAATTATATTTCAAAAATGTATAAAATGAATTAAAATTCATTTTTATTATTTTTCTGCGTTTGTTTGTAGTTTTCTAATCTTTTTCTAGTGAAAAATTATTTTTTTAGATATACTGCGTAATAAAATACAAACTGTTTAAATAAAAGTTTGCATAGTTGAATCTAAAATATTTGAATAAGAGTAAATATGCTCTTGAATTGCTGATACTCATCAAATTACAGGTGAATTTCCTTAATCTAAAAACTTTCTCAAAGCTCAAAAATTTGTTTTTATTTTTTTATTTTTGAAAAACGTTCTGTAATGAGTCTGAGCGATTAAAATATTTCGTAAAAGCTCTTAAAAATTTATTTTTACACGAATTACCAAATTTTCTCTACTTATATTGGATTTTTTTATCATTTTTTCGCTCATTTAGAAAATTTACAGCGGTATAGTGAGTCCTAACTTAAGATTTTTAAACCAAACTATTCTGATTCCCTAAACACGAATTATTTTTAGTCCCTCAAGTTATTTAACTTAAATATAAATGAATTTTTCATACTGATTTATATTATACTGTTAACTTTGTATGTTTGAAAAGGTGTGCAGATGGCACGCGTAACGTAATAAAGTTTAAATTGTTTGTTTATTTATTGCCCTTTTAGTCAAAAACTTGTTTATAAATTTTAAAAAAATATTAATTTTTTGTTAATTTTCTTAACGTTTCAGGGAATCCATAATCATGAACTTAAAAAAAACTTGTGCTTACTGCAAGTAGATTTGTTTTTTAGTGTAATTTAGAGTCTAAAATCTTTAGTCTCTGCATACAAGCTCTGATATTTTTCAAATTTCGAAAGATTTAATCAATTAAATTAAATTAATCCTTACCAAAACAAATCGTAAAAATATCTCCTATTTTCATTAGTTGCGTACCCTCAAAAATTCAATTGCATCTTGTTAATATTTTCTAACAAAAAATCAAGGGTAGATCAAAATAACTGATTAAAAATTAAAAAAAAAATAATAATTTATAAAAATTACACAGGAAATTGAAGGGTTTATATTATTGGGGTTAAATTATACTATAATGATATGATAAATTTTCTATCTCTCTTATTCTATACAAAAGCTCTACAAGTGGTGATAAATGAGACTGCTGAACCGTTTCCCACGCATTCGTTCATATATATATATATATATATATATAAAGTTATATATATGAAGAACCTACTCTGTAAACACTTTCGTGAAATCCGGAAAACCTCAAAACCAAAACTTCCTTTTTCCATCCTTCTCTATCTCGATATATTTTTTTTATGCTTAAAATAGTAATAATTACAAATTAATTAAAATTTTTTTTTCTAATTAAACAAAAAAATACCTCATTATTCATTTAAAAATATATAATAAATACATGAATTTAACAAGCTAACTTTTTTTTGTATTTGTAAAAAAAAAGTGAGCTAAAGTCAGTTTATAAGATATCAAGATTAGCACAAGTAAAACCTATCAGTGTCCTTATAATATTTGAAGAAAAAAAAAAGTAAGAAAATTTTATAAAAACTCTAACAGATGCTAGATTTCTTGGGGAAATGAAATCCATAAAAGATGAAGTAAAAAAAAAAGTCAATAAGCGTAAAGGCACCAAAGACTTTCATAAATTTTATTGACGTTAAAAGCAATGTACAAGTCTTCTTATTCTTACTTCTCTTTTTAACATCGATTCTTACTTCTCTAATGTTGAAAGAAAAACTCAATAAAAATAATAAATAAAAAAAAAAAAAATTTACCCATTTTCCAATATGTATTTCATTTTTATTTACAAAAAAATAAGAGATTTTTTTTTCTAACAGTTTATAGACTGATATTATGAGAGTATGTGCTAATGCAAGCTTTATGTACACAGAAGCTCTTCAGTTTATATATTTGTATTGTATTATGTTTTTTGTTATAAAATATTGTTTCTGTATTATATCATATTTTTTAAGAACTGTATATCATTCACTCGAATCTAAACCACCATTCAACTTTTTTATTCTTATATAATTTTTTATGCGAAGATTCAATTTTTATTTATAATTTTTTGCACTCAAAAATTGAATTAATTATGTGTTACACTGAATAGTAAGTAGAAGTTATGAACTTTCCAGCTTATGATAATTTAATCTATTGATGAAAACAAAACTGAATCAATAAAATTGTTGTAAAAAATGTTACATAAATGTCAATTGAAAAGCAAAACATTTGCCAAAAGCCAGTTGATAAAAAGTGTAAAAACATTCCATAATGTAAGACACTAAATTTAAATTTTATATTTTTTCAATATTAAATATTTATGTTTTTACAACAAAAAAAAATTCAATAATATTTCAAAGGTTTAAAAGAAAAAAATTTAACATATATTCAGAGATTATTTTTTAGCAAAAAAACATGTTTTTAACTTACAATATTTTCATAACAGTCAGTTTTATCAGATCGATATTAATTCTTCAAAAGCTCTTTTATTTTTTACTTTCAGAAAAAAAATATCGAAAAAAAAGTCTCCAAAACTAAATATATATAAAGAATATCAATATAAAACGTATATTTTTATTTTTTTATTTTTAGGGAGTTATATAAAGTCATCCCTGGAACTTACGAGAATAAACGTCCAAGGAATAAAAACAAAAAAAAAAAGGACAGTAAAAACTCGATAAATCTTTATTCAATTTTTTTTCTATCTATGAGAACAAATAGTTTAGCTTATAAGATATGATAAAACCACATTTATATTACGTTTTTGGACTTATTATGTAAACCAATATTTATTTTATACATGGAAATACTACGGAATTATTTAATTCACTTAAATTCAAAGAGGTTTATTTCGTGAAAAATGGCTTATTTTTTTAGCTTATTTTAGGATCTAAGAATGAATTTTATAACTGTTATTATTCATCACTCTTGCTAAAAAAATTAATTTTCACGATTTCTACAAGGGGCGTGATTTGGTAGCATTTTTTTAGGTTGCGTTACAAAACAAGCGTTCCTTATTACCAACCTGACAAAAAATTATCCCCAAGACATGAAGTAAAGTTGCTTTAAAGATTTCGTACGAATTTCAAGTAACTTTGAACATCTATATTCATAGAAATTGGAAATTTTGCTAGGTTTATTAAAATTTAGTATAAAATAGAAAAAAAAAATTTTAATATCAGGAAAAAGAATCTGAGTTTAGAGTAAGAAATCTTAAGTCAAATTAATCAAAGACACATAAAAATATAAAATTCTCAAAAGTTTAAATTTGTAAAAAAGTTAGCCAGTGTAATCCAATATAATAAAAGAAAAGTAACTGATAAAATAAATACTAGAAAGTTTGAGAAAATCATTTGTCCTATTTTTCAAAAGTTATTTTCACACTTATGGCTTTTACATAAAGTATAAGGAAAAAGCAAGTAAAAGTTTAAAGCTATTTTCTAACTCTCTTTTCTCTCTGATATTTTTTCACGTTATATACAGCGAGTTATCTGAGATTTCTCTTTGAAGAGATATAACGCATAGTGTGAATATACTTTTCGAAAATATAATTATGCATATGAAGTCCTTACAGAAAATAAAGTAAAATTTTATATTACGCTGTGTGTCTTTCTTTGATGTTCTTTTTACTTTTTTTTATACTCTCATAAACAACGCTATGGTATATTAGAGTTAGGATGCTTCTTACATTTCTTTATTATTTTCATATATTCAAATATAAAGAGTACGTAAACAAGAATTTTAATTTTTCGTAAAAAGATTTTTTTAACTTAAGGTGTCTCTCACGTGAACAATGGTCTGAACCTTTTTGAAACTAAGATATTTGGCTGTATTCACGTATAATAATGTATTCATGTGAGTCATGGACACAAATTGGGTTTGGCTCGATTATTCAGCCTCAGTAATTAATACCGATCGAGATTATAACCGTAAAAAATTAAATTTCAAATCACATGCATTCAAAATTTTGATTTTTTGGCACATAAGCTCGTTTTGAGACCTCGGGAAGCTAAAAACCGGTTTTTAAAAAAAGTCTGTATGTGTGTGTGTGTGTGTGTGTGTGTATGTGTGTGTGTGTGTGTGTGTATGTATGTATGTATGTAACCGGTGATATTTCACACCCATTGTGGTATTAAGACCTAATTTTTTTTTCAAAATTTTTTTCATCAAAAAATCACAAATTAATTTTTTTTTTTTAATTTGGATGTAATACTTCATTTTTTTGTCTTGAAATGAAAATATTTATTATTTTTATTGAGGTTATAATTATTATAGTGATTTTATAAATCGTATTTACTACGTGACTAATCGTAATTTTTTTGGGCACCCCACGCAAGTATTTTCAAAAACATCAAATTTTCTATGAAAAATTTAAGTTCCTCTCTTAGAAAAATAAAAGTTTTTGCAAGCATTTTCAGAGAAACTGTAATATTTTAATCCTCAAAGCTTATTTGCATTGCTGTATTTAAGAAAATTATTTACAAGATCATTTCGGATCCAATAAAATTAAACCTACATTAAAGGAATATGAAAAATTGTTAAATAAATTTCAAGATATTTTATTTTACTTTTAATTTATAAAGGTATATAAAAATACATAAAAGTTTGTTAAAATCTTCTTAAAGTCCTTCATATTTTTAGCAAACATAGAACTTCTAAGTAAGAGCATTTGTACGACATCGATATAATTAACGATATATATATATATTTTTCTTCTTATTTATTTTTTTTTTTTTTTTTTACGAGAAAGATCGTTATAATTACTTTAAGTGGCAGTCTTACAGTTTATATGATATTATACTCAATAAACAAGTTTCCATGCTTTTATTAAAAAAATAAGTAAATATAAGAATTTTTTATATTTTTATTTTTTTAAATGACAATATTTATTTATATCATATTTTATAAGCTTCTTTTTAAAGAAAACATTAATTTATAAAGTATATATTGAGCTTACAAAATTTTATAGTTTTTTTCAGTATTTACCTTTTTTATCAGAATTTTTAAATATATTTGTTACTAAGTGATTTTACTTTTAATTAATTTATTTTTTATTTTTCTAAAAGTTTAATCTAAACTGCAAATAGCTGTAGACGATTTTTCTTAAAGTCTAAAAATATTTAATTTTCAGAAATTAAAAATTTTTAGGAGACTCGGTTTTTTCGGTTATTTACAAAATGAAAAATCTTTTAAATTTTTCCTTTTTTTGCTGATAGTTTCAGAAAAGTTTTCAACGAGTTTTTATGATTTTTGGTCGGCTAAGTGTGAATGAAATACATTTTTACCGAAGTTGGTTAAGTTACCCACAAAAAAAAATATCTAAGAAAATCCAAAAAAAAATCTAAAATTTTTTGTTATGAAAAACTGAGCCATTTTAGATAAAAACAAAAATAATCGTGTTTAAGAATCAAAAAAACATAAGTAATAGATAAAAATCTTGAAAAACCTGAAAAACATAGTTTCAAAATTTCTATTTTGAGCAAGTGGACCATTTTCATAACAAAATGGGTTTCACTTTCGTATTTAAAAATCCAGAAAACATAAATACTCGTTGTAGTCAAGGCTAAGCGCCATTAATACTAATGTTAAACACTTCCAAAAAATATAAAGGGAGTAATATGGATCTAACACAGTGGATTATATGTATTATGGTATAAAAACGTTTTGCAGTTAAAGTTCTTGAATCATCTGAAAGAAAATGTCGGAAAATACAGATTATGCTAAAAAATTTGTAGATAGTGTACAAGACTTTTCTTCTCTAGGTTATACGATAAAAATCCCTCATAATAAAATCAACACTGAAGCTAACTACATTCCTCATCATGGCGTATTTAAGGTTAATGATCCTTCGAAAGTTAAGATGGGTCTTTAATGCTTCTCACAATGCTTCTAAAGGACTTTCTCTTAACTCAAAGTTTCTAACTGGTCCTAAATTTCAATTAGATTTATGGGACATTTTAACCCAATGGCGATTTTTTAAATTAGTTTTCGCGGCATTCAAATTGATTGGTGACTCGTCCCTACAATATGCATTTCAGCTGATGTTGCAACACGAAATATCACTGCTTCTGAATTAAAAGCTTTTTCTTTGTGGTGACAAGGTCCAACATGGTCAGTATATAATTTAGTGAAATTTGGTCCACAAGAGAATTCCAATCTAATGATTCTAAAATAAAGTTTGAAGTGAAATCCATTTTAAATATAAACACTATTGTTACTGTTAAATTCTTTGATTTTCTCGAAAGGTTCTCTAATGTAAATACACTAATTAAAGTCGTGAAATATTGTTTGAGAGTATTAAAAACTAAAGATATACCCAATACCATAAGTTCGTCAAATTCAAAACTAGATATTGCTTTATGCACAATAACTAAGATATTTCAACAGTCTTCTTTTCCTAGAGAATATGAAGCATTAAAAAATAATAATAACACCTCACATTCAAATCTTGTTTATGGTCATCGCGGTAGTGCGTATGCAACTCCCGCTTGACCAAGACACTAGCTTTAATAAAAGCATAGTAGTAGTTATTTGTATTGAATTTATTTTATATTCTTATTAATCATCCTAATTAATTAATCCTGCGTCTACACTTTCTTATAATGAAAAATATCCATCAACTATTGTTAAAAATACAGTATTTGAGATAGATTGTACAACAAGCTCATCTAAAATGTTTACATGGAGGTCAAAAATTGATTAGAAGTATTTTATTACAACGAATTTGGACAAGGTTGGAGCTATATTCGTTCAGTGCAGAGAAAATGCGTGATATGTACAAAGTATAATGCGAGAACTACGGGGCAAATGATGGGTCAAATACTATCCATTTGTTTTAAACCTGAGGAACTATTTTTTAAGTCCGGTGTTGATTACGCTGAAACAATCTCGCTGAGAGCGTCTTCTAGTAGATGCATAAAATCTATCAAAGGTTATATATGTTAATTTGTCTGTTTAGTGACCAAGGCAGTGTACCTGGAGTTTGTTACATCTTTGTATACTCAAAGTTTTTTTGCAGCATTCAAGACGTCCGTTTAGAGTTGTCAAGGCACTAACTTCAAAGGTGCTGAGGTGAAATTGGTAGATATGTTAAAAAAAAAAAAGGCTACAACTTTTTATAAGTATCTCATGCTCTCGTGTCCTAAAGGTACAACTTGAAATTTCATACTACCATCTTCGCCACACTTCGAAGGAATACTTCGATGGTATGTTTTTTCATTAATTTCGATTTAAGGACTTAGAATAATTCATGATGGGAACTAAAAATAATTAATTTAGGGACTTGTAATAATTCAGGTTAAGAGACTTTGTATATTTTCGATTTAGGGACCTAGAATTATACGCGTTAGAGAATCAGAATAGTTTGGGTTTAGTTTGGGTGACAATTATAAACTATAAAAATAGCAAATTAAATTGTAATGTTGCGCATCATTTAGGCATTAAACCTAGCCCTCAGCTGTAAGTAAACATTTTTTATGCATTTTGGTTGTGTTTACACAAACCTGTTATAAGTTTCTCATTATAAGTGTTTTTTCATTATAAGTGTCATTTAGATCATTTTCTTATATTATTAAATAATGCATATAAACTTAAATCTATAATTTTTAATAAAAAATAAATGGATCAAGATTATTAAGTTAATTATAGTGTATTTATTTCAAATCCTGAATTCATAATTATCATTACATCCTACGATAACAAAATTCAAAATGGCGGACTATAAATCTCGCATTTCTAAAATTTTAATTAAAAAAAAAATAGCTATTTCAAACATTTTAACGTATATTTATAAGTTTTATTTGATCAAGTGGAAAAATCTTTTTTTATAATCGTGATTAACAGATTTTATCAACGATCCCGAAAATCTAAGAGGTTTATAAAAATTCAGCAGAATCAGCAATATTTTTCAAAAAATAATAGGATAAATAAATAATATTAAAAATTAACATCTTCTAAATATTTTCTAACTTGTACTTATTTTTTATGTTTCTTAGTAAAAAATATTTACGAACAAAAGAAAAAGAAATTTTTCTTTTCTGCTTTGAATAAGGCATTAAACAATTGAAAACAAAAGTACACATTGCGTAATGTATTATTCTTCTAAATACAATATTAAATATGGATTGATCTAGGCTGAGTCAACACTCGATATTTTTTTTCTCAACTGGGTAATTTTCAGAAAAATAGTTTATAAAATTGTGAATACATAATTTTATTTTATTTTTTTCTGCAGTTTCTAAAAAACTTTTAAATCGAACAATAAGCTGATTCCCGAAAATTTATGAGAAGCAAAATTGTATTAAAATTTTTTTTTTTTTTGCTTGTCACCTAAAAAACCAAAAATACTAATTTTTGTTATGTTGTTACGTCTAAGGTGGTTTTAACTATTTAATACTGAATTTTACTATACTTTACTATATACTTGCATACAGATTATTACAGACTGAATTTAATTACGTAACCCAGAATACGATATCAAAAGACCTTTTTGCCTTGCGTTTTATGCAGACACTAAACGGCGGGAAAGGTTGTAAGTTCAATTAAAGAATCAATTAAAATAATGAGGTAAAAGCTTAATTTATTAAGTATGAGAAAAGTTAGAAACATAAATATACAGAGTTGAATGTTATTAATTATACAGTATATACGTCTTACAAAAATTAGTGTGAGCGCTTTTCCTAAATGGATTTAACTAATGCAGTTGACTTTACTGGAAATGTGAATACTATCCGAAACTCGCGACTTGAGACACAAACTAAGATTGCCGATTTTTACGAAGTAAATGCATCTGAGAATCAACTGCAGACTACCAAAAAACTGGAGAAAACCAGAAACCTGGTGAGAATTTGACCAATTTTTAGAATTGGTGTAAGTGGTAACTAATAATTAGCAGATTACACAAGCTTTCGAATTTGTTCCTTTTCTAAAACTTGCAACCAAGTCCCGTTTAATAGTATATTTAATGTGAAGCATTCTTTATTCTCTATTTAAATATTGCGCCCTTTATTTGGGCCAATATGTCGTTACGTTTTACCTTCATTTATTCTTTTATTTTTAAAAAAATTTTTCAAAAAATCTAGGGTAAAACAAATTTTTCTTTTTAGACTCAATGTATAGTTTTAAAATTATTTTTAAATTGACCCAATTTAAAAATTTTGTTCTTGAAAAATAATTTAAGGGTCTTAAATTTAAATTTTAAATCTGTTCAGCTGCAAAGTATTTCACAGCTACTTATATCGTCTTTTGCCGGTTTACTTGTAAAACATTTGCATTTATTTGGGCTACATTTGAATCAAAAATAAATTTTAATTCCAAAATAATCTAATGCGATGATAATTTTTTTAAACCCAATTTTCAAAATATGTATCCAACTATACATCACTTTGTTAAATTTATTTGGATCATCTCATGTATGAAATAATATTAAAATTTTTTAATTCTGAGAAATAAATATATAAGTTGCTACGTATGTTTATATAACATGTGTACTTACGTGCTCTTTTGTTTGTTTATCACAGTAAAAAGAATAAATATCAAGAAATAATAGAAAACCCATATAATAATTTTCATTTTATTTTTTTTTATTGATTGATTAAAAGATTTATTTATACAAAATTGTACAAAAAAGGAGAATTACAAATTGTTTACAGAAAAGATGCGTGTCCACATACTTTAAACTATAGTAAATAGATAGAGAATAAGTAATATAATAATAATTGTAATAGTTATTATCATGATTTATTTGTTAAAAATACAAAATTGTACACTCTTGTTTTACAAAGTCAATTAATTAATCTAAATACAAATATAAATGAAGTAAAATAAAATAAATTCTTTTAATAAATTAAAATTAGTCAACATCAGTAAATATATTCTAGTATATGGCTCATTTTCATTTTTTTTGCAAAAATAGATTTCAAAAAAATAATATAAAAATCTTGTTTTAGTGCTGTAATTTTTAAAAAACATAAAGTAAAAATTTTTTTTATCAAAGGATCAACTTGTTATTGTCATAAAAACTTAGTAAAATTAAAAAATTTTTATTATTGTGCTTTTAACCGATTATTTCTTGAGGTATAAAAAAGTATTTTTATGCTTTTGTGAATAAATACGTAATTTTTGGTCATATTTTAAACTAAAATAGCATCTAAAACATTAATTTAAGGTTAAATAGCTGTTGGTACATCTAAAATTAAGTGAAATACAAACTTTAAAATAAATGAAATAAAAATTCATGCACTTATTTTGCTTAAAACACCAAGTTCTTAATAGGAACGGTAAAGGCTTTTTAGGGGAACGGTAAAGGCTTTTTTGTCATATTTTAGCCAGAAATTTTTTTTTCAACTTAAAATTATGTTAATTTTTATGGTGTATGGTCAACAACTTTTTGAAATACAAACTTTAAGACAAAAAAATTTGCAAATTCTTACTTCAATCGGTATATACGACCACGTGACACTATTTTTGCAAAAAAAATGAAAATGAGCGATATATAAAAAATTTTTTGTAAATATAATATAGTAAATATAGTAAATATGGTTCATTTATAGTAAATATATGTGTGTATAGTTAGATAAATAAATATATATATATATAAGTTTAGTGATAATAATACTGTTACAGCAATTAAAGTAAATATAATATAATATAATATAATAGTAAAAGCAACAAATACAGCTTCACCTTGAAGTAATTATTGTCAGTCTAAATTTGAAAAATATACTTTAATACTCTTTTTAAATTGGGAGAATGATGGGAGGTAACGTATACAGGGTGGGATGGAATTCCAAAGATTAGCATATTTAACTTGGTAGAATAAAAGACCGGAATCAGTGGATACTATGGGGATTGCTAGATCTTTACAAGGTCCTCTCTGTGGCTTGTCACTGTGATATGGTTTAAAAAAAGAGAGAAATAGAGGAGGTTCTTTCATCCTTATAATTCTGTACATGATCAACATGGCAAAGTAATCACGACGAGAGTCATTGCTAAGCCATTTTAGTTTTTTCCTAGAGGGAGTGATTCTTTCACTTCTATCTATTCCAAAAATATATCGTATTCCTGAATTTGCTAACCTTTGTAACTGAGCACTGAGTGAAAAAGATGCGTCTGCATAAACTACAGTGCAGTAATCCAGATGAGGGATTATAAGTGACTCAACTAGTCTCCTACGCAATAGCTGGGATGTACACGATTTGATGAATCTCGAACCAAATAATGCTCTATTTATTTTCTTAGAAACATGATGGACCTGCTGTTTCCAAGACGGAGTACTGTCTAAAATCACCCCAAGGCTAAGTACTTCATCCACAAAAGGAACTGAATCACCATTTTTATTAATTACTACACTAGAAGCATTAAGTTTCTTAAACAGTCCTATCATATGTGGAGTTCCAAAAACAATAGCTGAAGTCTTTTTTATATTGAGGGACAGTAAGTTAGTTTCAGCCCATTCTGATATTTTATTAGCTGCGTCTGATAGTAGCTGCAGGCCATGTTGAATTTAATCCGCAGGTACCTGAATGCATATTTGTAGGTCATCAGCATAGAGAATTCTGATTGTATGATTATCATTCAAGTAGAGTTTCAGGTCATTCATATAGATGCAAAATAAGAGGGGCCCCAAGACCGAACCCTGTGGTACGCCTATATTTATTTCACGCGGGGCTGAGGTTGATGATTTTGAATAGACACACATCGAGCGACCACAGAGATATGACCAAAACCATTGAAGGGCTGTTTTAGAGAAACCGATATCTTGTAATTTCTTTAACAGTCTAGATGGAGATACATTATCAAAGGCTTTCGAGAAGTCAAACTGTACTAATAGGGTGGCTAGCTTCTTGTCCTTTTCTATTCGAATATCATCAGTAAGTTTTATTAAGGCTGTCTGGGTACTATGATGTTTTCTAAAGCCCGTCTGGAATTTATCCAGAATATTTGATTTAGTCAAGAAGCCAACCACCTGGTCGTCTGCTAACTTCTCCAAAACCTTTGAGAGGAAACATAGCAAAGATATGGGACGAAAATCATAGTGTTAAGAGAAAGTTAAGACTAATTTTATAAAAATTGTGTACAGTATAATATACATTTTAAACAGAATTAGCAAGAAAAATGAATTTCGTAAGATAATTGGGGAGAGGGCAGGGTGTAGCATTTTTACGAAAGAAAAAAGATTGAAAGGGACTCAAAGAGTTTTTAGGGATTTAAAATTATCCGGGTATAAGGACTTAAAATAATTTTGATTTAAGGGCTTAGGATTATACAGGATTAGGAAATAAAATTTTTCCATATTTAGGGACTTAGAATTATATATTACATTATAGTAGACCTAAAATTGGAGTTTTAAGAAAAACTTAGCTCCCCGGTTGTATTCGTGAACTTTTGGTCATAAAAAGTCACCAACTCTAAGGATTTTGTTTTTGCTTTTCAAAAAAACGAGCCTGTAAGTACATCAATTTTTCCGTTTAAATAACATGGAAATTTTGACTTTTCATCTTTCTAATTTTTTAAAAAGCTTGCAGAATGTTTTTAATAAAAGCTGCCGATTGATGGAAAGTACTATTTAAATATATAAAAAACGATAACTAACTTCAAGTAGCCAAAAAAAATATTTTTAAATTGAATTTTCCCGTAACAAACGTAAAAAAATCCCCATTAAAATAATATGGCTTCATGTAATTTAAATGGAGCATTTTTTAACGTTTCATACCGGTGAAATCCTTTTAAAAATATTTTTTTGGCTACTTGAGGTTAGGTATCGTTTTTTATACATTTAAATAGTACTTTCCATTGATCATCAGCTTTTCAAAACATTTTGCAAGCTTTGAAAAAAATTAGTAAGCTGAAAAGTCAAAATTCCCATGTTATTTAATCGAGAAAATTGAGGTGATTACAGACACGTGTTTTTGAGAAGCAAAAGAAAAATCCTTGTAGTTGGGAACTTTTCATGATCAAAATTCACGATGAAACCCGGGGAGCAAAGTTTTTCTAAAAAATCCAATTTTAGGTCGACTCTAATATTACATATATTTAGTAAACATCTTTCATGCATATTGTTTGTGTACAATATAAACGACTTTAAGTTTTTATTAAAAATTTTCTGTATACCGCTTTTTCGTAGAATCTCTTTATCCTGTACGGGTAAATGGAATTTTTATAGTGTAATTGATTGTGACCTCGAGGTCACAATGTGTGACCGGGAGCTCCCTATAAGCATACTAAAAAACTAATTACTCTTACGTTCGATTTAATTTTGGCAATTTTCCTCTCACTAAACACTAATTTTTGGAAAAATCTCAACAATTGAACAAAAATCAAATTTTCGAAGTTACTAAACATTTAGAATTTTAGGTGAGAATTTAGATCACATAAAACGACCTTTTGCAGTAAAGTATAAATTTTTATTTATATAATTCCAATATTTTGAGCATAAAAAAATACTCTTCTTCAGGGAAACTGTAAATACATAATTTCACAATTTTTTATTATAAATGATATATATATGATGATAATTAACTTAAAGAAATATCACAATATTTTAAATACCTTGTTTATATAATATATATTATAACGTCATAGTATTATTAGTAACAGTAAAATTTAATAAAAAAATAAATTTTGTGAACAATTAAATATAATAAACATTTTGTAATTAATAAATAGAAAACAATTGTTTTAAAATCTATGATTGCACATGTAGAAAACTTAGGTGCTAAAAAACTATATGATGTAAATAACGTGTACGAAAATCCGCTTTCATATTACATTTATTCCTTAAGGTGTGTTGCAATTTTTTTGAAATTCTCGGAATTAATGGTAAAACAATAATGTTTTTGTAGTTATTTGTGTTTGAGTTTGTATTATTGTTTTGGTCAATATCAGAAGTAACATTAAGGTTTTCAAGAAAATTTTTTGAAGTGGTGGTCCATAAATTTGATTGGATAGCTATTAAATATTAGATCTCTTTTGAATATTTTGAAGTTGTTGTCATGAATTTTGGTTTTTAAAATTTAACTATTTTACGTAGAGGATTTTGAAATCATCCCAATTTTTGTGGAGAAAGAGTGATTAGAAGAATAATTAAAATAACGTCCAGAAAAAGTAGGTTTTTTATAGATGTCTGTAGAAAGGGAACGATCTTTGTTTTAATGACTAGGATGACTAATTAGGTCACATATAAAACAGTATTTAACACCCATAAAATCTTTTGTGAAATATGTTCCGTTTTTTGGGCCAGTTTATTTTTTGTAACTGCATAATTATTCTAATAATTAAAATACCTAAAATTCAAATTCATATATGCACGCAAAAAAAAACTTTTTAAAAATATAATACAGATCACTTATGTTATTGAATATGATTATCTCATATTTCAAAAGCTCTTAACTGTTTATTTACATTATTAATGCATAATATATTTAATAAGAGTAGTTTTTTAAGGTTTGCATTTTATCAAAATTTACAATTTGCAATAAAAATAAAACTATCAACCATGCATATCGCCACTATTACCGAAAACTGCGCAAACTTCTATATATAAGCATATGAGATAGCGAAGTTTTCACTAGTAGCATGGATATAAGAATTAATATACATATTAACCTAGCAGTTATTCTTAAACGTTGCCAATTATTAAAAAAAATGCTATTTCTAAAATTATAGTTCATATTTTTATCTTTATAAGTGTTGCCATCAAATACATGGGTTCTTATAAAAAAAATCTTCAGTCCCATAAAAAATAGAACCTATGCTGACGTGTTTGATAATATTTAGAAGTTGTTAAATGAGCTATATTTTTGGAAATCTTATTATATTGGTTAACGGATATTGATTACCCGGTAATCGTTAATCTAAACAAATTTGGAAAATAGCTGACAGGATAATATACATGAATATGAAAACATACTTGGCATGCATATATGTGTATGTATGTGTGCTTGGTATACATTTTTTAAGTATTTACATGAAATTAAAAAAAAAATTATAAAATTACACCTCCTCTCCATTATCAAGATAAATCAGCGAACCAAAAGATTTGAAGAGCCCTTAAAATGAAGCCTAGCAACGTCAGTTCATGAATCAAAGACTTGCATAATATATATATATATATATATATTACACATCATATCTCAATTAAGCAAACTTTATATGTATAAAATAAAAATAATAATAAAAATAAATAGTGAATTCCCTACTTTACTTTTATGAAAAATTTTTTAATTATTTTAATGATCATTTTGTATTTTTTACTTTATTAAAGTTTATTCAATAGTCTATATATTTTTTTTTTTAAGTATAAAATTAAGTTTATGATGGTGGATCGAAAATTGAAAATTCTTTTAAAAATGCTAAGTAAGACTGAAATATCGACCTAAACTTTAAACCTTTCTTATAAAAGGACTTTTGGAGTCATAAATGTGAATTTTCATAAGAAAATCATTCTCTCACTTTCTGATATTTAAAACTTACTGAAAAACCTAATGTTTACTTTTTTTGAGAACTGGAATGTACCAGTTACAACTAACAAAAATATAAATAATTACAACTTGGAAAACCGAAAAATTTTTTAAGATTGAAAAACTGAAAATTTATAAATTTCTTTTTAGCTTGGAGAACTTAAAAAATCATTGTCTCCAATAAATTTAAAATAACATAAAACCTAATGTAAAAAAATATGAATCCTGTACAAGCAAGAATATATTTTCTTCAGACATTCGTAATTTCTTTGATCTTTCTTAAACAATTAATAACTCATAAATCTCAATGTCTCAAGATGAAAACAAATAAAAATTTATTACACTCGAGAAAACAATGTCCTCTCGCATATAATATATATAAAAATCGTAACCCTTTCATTTTTTTTTCTTGTAAAATAAACAACACTTTTTCTTATCTCACTTTACAAAAACTGATCCTTTGGTATCCTACATAACATCGAAAAACTTTTCTTTATTTTTCTACTAAATACAAGAAAATGAAGAAAAAAAAAATAAAAGGAAAAAAGGAATCTCTATACCACACAAGAGACAGAATAAAACTTTTTTACATTATATTTTTTCTATATATATATCAACGTGACTGTTTTTCTATTGTTTGCAGCAACTTGTCGCTCTCTCAAAAACTAAACTATGGTATGTACATAAAAAAAGTAAGAGAAATAAACTATGACACGTTTCTAACAAAATACATGTTATAAGGATCTTTTTACTTGTATCCATACTATAAATATATATATATATATGTATATATGTATATAAAGTTTAACAGGGATCTCTTTAGCTTTAAGCGTTCTTGCCTTACATTTTCATTGAGCATTAAAATCGACGTAGTTCAATTTAACATGAAAATTTCTCATAATAAATTTAAAAAATTTTTTTTACAGACATGATTTTTAATACGAAATTAGTTATAAAGTTCTATTTTAATCAAAGACCTAACCAAATCCCTTTATCCTATTTTAAAATGTTTTATAACTTACACAGGAACGAATAGAAAAACTTTTTAGAAAATAGCCAATTATTTTATTTACGCTGTTAAATTCAATTTTTAAACTTTTTTAATAACATTTTTAAAATTTATTTCTCAAATGTAAATATGTAAAATTTCAAAAAGTAAATTTTACTTTATATATATAGAAAAATATCTGAAAAAAATCCATATAATACAAGTAGTTTAAGCTGACGTTTAGTCATCCATGCAGTATATTATATATTTATAAATTGAATCTATATTCTTTATGTATTTTTATGCTTTAATGTCCAGTTTTTTTACCTCTTATCCTTAAAAGGGTATATATATGTATACTATACCTTAGATAAACAAACCAACAAGCAAACAAAATTTAAGGGATTGAATGGTACTTTTTTTTGTATGCAGAAAGCGCACGTGCTTAGGGATACTAAAAATGGAAGTATAAAGATACGTTGCTAAAAAAAAAGTTAGTTTTTTTTTAAAGAATATACATATATATATATAAATGTATTTACCTTTTTTTATTTATATATACTTTTTAGAAATTTTGTGAAGTACAGTGGGTGGCTATGCATTTAAACGAGCAACTGAAGCATATATTTGCAGAGTTACGATTGGATATAAATATATATATGTTAAGTTTCTAGATTTTCAAAATGAAGCCAATATATCTGATGTTTAAACTTTATAAAATCAAAATTTTAAAATAAATTACTATTTTATTAAAATTTTGTGTAATACTCGTAGGTTTATACATTTTAATTTCAATGTTTTTAAAGTTAAAACAAAACTAATTTTAATTAGATTAAATTTTTATTCTAGATTTCGTTAATTTTTTGTACTGTTCTCCAAAAAAAGAAACTTTGTTGTTTATAAAATTTAGATATTTTTTTTTAGGTTAAAACACGACTTGTGAACTGCTAAAAAGCCTTAAAATTGTGTGCCTATAATATCAGTATAGTAAAAAGAAAATCTAAGCTTGTTTAAAATTTAATACAATTATTTTCTACATGTGGGTTAAAATTTTTTTTAAATTTTACTATTACAATATTGAATTAAGGAAATATCCAGAAGATAAATACCTGTTGTAAATTGTAAATACCTGGATAAGATTTCTACAGTACATTTTCGCTATCATATTTTGGAGGTCAAAAAAGTTACTTAAAATGATACCTAAGAGCGAAATTTGTATATTAATGTTGTACACTGAAAAAAAAAAACGTTAGAAGCAACCGAAAGTTTTTCAAATGACTTAAAACCTAAAGAAAAGTTAAGGGACAAATTTACTTACAATTAGTTAGTTGTAACAATTCTTGATATAATTATAATTAGTATTTCTTTTGGATTTTATTGATTAATAATGGAACCAAATAGGTTCCTCATAGAGGAACCATTGTTTTAGGCAAAATTTTGATTTAAGATTTTTTGACATATAAGCACGTTTTGAGACCTCAGGAAGATAAAAAACCGGTTTTTAAAAAAAGTATGTATGTATGGATGTGTGTGTGTGTGTGTACGTATGTATGTATGTATGTATGCATGTTGGACTGTAACCGGTGATACTTCACAACCAGTATTACATTAAGACCTAAATTTGTTTTCAAAATTTTGTTTACCAAAAAGTTTGGATATACTTTTTTTTTTTAATTTGGATGTAATACCTCATTTATTTCCATGAAAGTACTAATATCTAGAAGTATCGTTTTTACTCGATATCTTGAATCTGATAATTAATTTAAAAAAAATTTTTTTCTCAATATTTTTGTCACCAAAAATACAAATAATACCAAACTTTTTTTTCTTTTTGAACGTAGTACTATAATTTTTTTCTATGGCAGTACTAGTTTTAGAAATATTGCTTATAGTCAATTTTTAAATCTGATACGTAATTTTTTGAAAATTTTTTTCTCAAAAGTTTTGCCGCCAAAAAGTACAAAAAATTTTCAAAATTTTTATCACAAGAAAACACAAAAAAGGTCAAATTATTTTTCTCTTTGGATGTAGTGCCTCATTTTTTCCTATGAAAGTACCTTTATCTGAAAATATGGTTATTATTCGATATCTCCAATCTGACACTTAATTTTTTTAACTTTTTTTTCTCAAAATATTTTACTTTAAAAAATAAAAAAAACAGCAATATTTTTTTCCTTTTTGAAAGTAATACCTCATATTTTTCTGCGGGTGCACTAGTTATAGAAATATTTTTTATAGTTAATTTTTTGGCTCTGAAACTTAATTTGTTGAAATTTTTTTTTTTTAATGTTTTACATAGCAATATTTTTTTTCTTTTGGGACTTAGTACTTAATTTTTTTCTATGAAAGTACTAATATCTAGAATTATCGTTTTTACTATAGTTAAAATAGACCATTTATAATATTTTGTTATTGTTAATGAGGAACCATAGTGCCAAGTACTTTGCAGCGCTTTTTTAACGATTTTAGACTTAAGAAAGGCATTTGATACCAAAATTTTAATACAGAGATTGACTTCATTTTATTTTTGTATACGGTTTTTCGGCGATTAAAATCAAGGAAGTTATAACAGTTTTTTGTTTATCATATTGATTAAAAAATTATTAACATTTTTATGATATATTCATGCTTAATTTTATGTAAGTATATCTGAGTTTTATTTTAATTTTCTTCGTGGTTGTGATAATATTTTATTGCTTTTGAATTTATAGATGTTCACTCTTTTTATTTAGAAGCAATAGTTGATGATTGACTCAATGTTCATTGGTCGAATTTCGTATCATATTTAGCAAATATTTCTGATAAATTGTTCAGAAGTAGATGAGATCTAATAAAATATCCAACGTACTTTAAATTTTAGACTTTAATAAAAAAATAAAATAAAAATAGTCTCAGTTTTACATCAGACTCAGTGATATGAGTGTATAAATATTATACACACAAAAATTGTTAAATCGGTAATTGAACAAACATATATTGTAAATTTTTTATATTATAAGAAAAAAATCTTTAATTTTTATTAATTATGTAATTTTAGCTTGATAAGGTTAACAAACCAGTTGACGAAACGTCGCTTTAACAACAGCAATAAAAAAATTTTTGTAAACTATACATAAATTTTTTTCATTTTATTCCATTTGGTCAATAAATTCAAAAAATATTCTATAAATTCCTATAGCTTATGTAATTATGTCTTCAAGAAATAACTACACCAGCTACACCAAAAACTGTCTAGCAGACATAATTATCATAAAAGAAGATTATGTACTAGTGTATAAAAATCTTCTTTTTTTTATGTAAAAAACCTGATTTTTTCCATAAGCCAGCAGTATCAAGGAAAAGATCATTTTTAGTTTTTCTTATGACATTATACTTTGTTAGGTAAAATAGACCATTAAGAACATTTTGTTATTGCTAATGAGCATAACCATAGTGTCAATTAGTTGGCAGCGTTTTTTTAAATTTTATTAATAATTATATAATTATACATGAACAATTAATGCAAATTTCATTTGTTTCTCTTGCTAAATTTGTATTGTATGCATCTAAAATAGCGTTTATTTTCGGTTTTTCATTTAAATTGTTTTCAATACAATTTTTGAAAATTTCTTTTAAAAAGTCAGGGACACCTTCATATTGTTTATCATCGGAATATAATTTTCCCTTGTGATAAATATAAACTAGTGTTCCAGCAGTAAACCAAACATCGATCGCCTTAGATTCTTCTATATCAGCATGCGTCGCTCCATAGGTATTAACATTGTTTTCATTTAAATTTTCAGGTAATTTTTCGAATTTACTAGCTCCAAAATCAATCAGCTTAAATTCAAATTTAGAATTGACTAAAAAATTTTGAATTCCAATATCACAATGAGCTATATTGTTATCATGCAAGTATTTAACAGCTTCACTAAGCTGTTTACCAATAAAATTTTGGATAGATGTTTCTGCTTTCCTATAATAATTAGAAATTTCAGCCTTAAAATATTCAGTAACAATATTTATACGATCTTCACTTGGATAAACAGCTAATAGTTTTATTATGTTATCGTGTTTAATTTTATTTAGAATGTAAACTTCTCTTAAACTTGAGTTTAAGTCATCAGAATACTCATATTCATTAATCTTTCTTGATTTTATAGCTACACTCTTATTTTGTTCCTCCCAAAATCCTTTGTAAACATATCCTTGAGCTCCTACACCAATTTCTCTTTTTATTTCAAAATTCAATTCGTGTAGTATTGGAACATTTAAATTCAAATCTCTTAGTTTTTTTTCTAATTCAGAAACTGAATAAGGAAAACTAAAAATCTATAATATAAATTATTTTTTTTTAGATTTTATAAATATGAATTTATAAAAAAAGTTAAGGATAAAATTTAAGGAATTCTTTTTACTTACAGCTTTAACTAACGATAAAATAACAGAAAAATAAAACAAATACATAATTTTTTAGTAATTTTTTAACTGTTTTATTATTTTATGAAGCTCGAAATCAAACTAGAAATTTGTTTTTTATTTATTTTATAACATTGGGAGTAGCACATAATTTTAAAACCGATACTCATGATTTGTAATTTAAAATTTTATTGATAATAAAATAATATGGTTATAATACGAAATTTTTATTTTTAAAAGTACTGTCACGCTCAAATACAATTAAACTTTCGATATTATTTGATTTTTTATGATTTTAATACAGTCGTAACTACCGATTTTAAAAACTAGTGCTCTTAGTAGAGGGCCTTCCTTAAAATTAATATCCCATTTCATCCCTAAACATAAACATATTTAAAAACTTTTCTTATTACTTAGTGCTACTCAACTTACAATTCATCAAAAAAAAAAAAAAAAAAAAATAAATGTAGATGTCGGCTGTCCTATGTATGAAAAAATAAAAAAAATAAAAAAATTGGTTCTAAGTAGTTTTTTTGCTATTTCCCTTTAATGAATGCATTAAATAAAAAACCAAACAAAGTTCCTTTAGAAAATTGTTTAATAAATAGAAAGCAATTGGGTTTTTACATTTAGATACAATCCATTTTAAAATATGAAGTGATGAAAATGACCAATTTTTGAGTTTTTATATTTTGAACTTTTTAGCATTAAACAGTTGTAACTCTAAACGGTGAGCTCAAATTAAAAAACAAAAAACCTATAATCGATAGCATTTTTTCCAAGGAATAATTTGCACTAGAGTTTGTCTCAAAAGACCTCTTAGATCCTGTGAAAAGTCAGTTTTAGTGAAAAAAAAAATAAAATTTTTTATCTTTTCGATCACTAAGTTCTGAGATTGATTTCTCGAAATCATTTAACTATTTTTTAAAAATAAAAAAATCGGCTGGTGGTATTTCTTTAAGGATTAATTTAAAACAACTTTCATGTATTTTCGTCCATACAATTCTTCATAAATGGATATTGAGTAAAATCTAAAATAATAAAATTTTTCGAATTATTTAATTTTAATATATACAGGATAATATGTGCGTTTGTTTAACCTCTTAGAACAATTCGTTATACGGAGGTCACCAACAATTTACACAAGCGGTCCAAACCGCATTTTTTGCTTTTATTTCCTCGGAAGTCGTATATACAGGATAATATATACAGGATATTTTATGGAAAGATCCTTACTTTTGGAACAAATTGTTATATGTATTACCGCATAAGATTAAAAAAAATTAACGTAGCAAAAAAAATTATGCCTGAACAAAGATTTTACTGTATTTAAAAAGAAATTTATTTTTATATGCCCTTAATATAATTCTGTAAAATATTTGTATAATTTTTAAATTATATAGTTTTAAATTTTTTAAAGAAAAATTGTTGCGGCCAATAGCTATAAAATCATATTTTTCTATTTTTTCATGTTAAATATTCGCGGTAAATAATGTTTTACGTGATATTGTAATTATTTGTTTTATCGGCCCCCCGTTTTAGGGCCCCTTCTCTCACGTTAAACTTTCACCGGTTCTATAAAACCGGTTCATGCGCATACATCGCTCTCATTCTGTGATCGGCGGTCGCGCTCGTAAGTCAATTCAAATCATAAACCACCCAGCGTGTTAAACTTAATTCAAATTCAAGTAAAATTAGTCAATTTCATTAAATATTTTTATTTATATTTTTTAAACGCCAGCTTGTAATTAATTTATACAGTCCGCTATTCTACTATATTATTTTATTTTTTATATGTAATAACCAACAAGTGACTTAAATAATTAATGTTATTTAATTTAATCAAGTGTGAATTCATTCATTTTACCCAAACCAATTTTCCTACAATTTCCCCAAATATTTCCTCCAAAATATTACAAAAATAATAAATACTTTAAAATAAAGTAATACTTTTACAGTTATTGACTTCTGCAATATCGAAAAAATCCATATATATATAATTCCATACAAAAAATGGATCCATATTCATATGGACATATTGACAGTTCATATTTTGGGCGCCATTCACTGGTTATTACTGTCGTTGTCAATTTGTGACAGTTTTTCGAAACCGAAAAACCAGAATTTTTGGATACAGACTCATAAATAAATGTTACAGAAAAATTTCAATTTCAAATCTTTAAAATCAGAATACAATCAAGGACAAAATAGGATAAATTCCGAAATTTATTCTATAAAACCTTGTATTTAGATGTAAATTTTTGTTATTTTATGAATAATTATTTCGGGTGTCAGTCAAAACTCAGAGCTGCTGTTTAGCAGAATCAGCACCAGGCAGAATTTCAAAATAAATAAAGAAGTTTTAAATATAAAATACATCTAATTATTTTTAAAATTATTATTAAAATATTCTGATTCTTCTTAAAATTCCTTATTCTTTAAAAAAATTGATCTAAAAGGTACCGATAATGCTAAACAGCAGTTCTAAGTTTTGACTGGCGCCCATTATTTCTGATATTTTGTCAAATCTGCACTGGTATTTAGGTATTTTAATGTTTCCAACCCTTCTAGATTTTATTATTTTGCAAAACATTCCTATACTTGATTTTCAGGGTTCTGAAAACTGCCACGGATTGACAACGACAGTAATGGTCAGTTAATGTCACTCCATATTTTATACATGAAATTCATATAAATATGAGATAAATAAGAAAATTATATGAAAAACATATGAATCCTATATAGGATGTTATATAATACTCAGATAAATATGGTAAAAACTTCGCTTTCAGGGTAAAATCATCCTATTTTTCGGAAAACTCTAAAAAAGAGGGCTAATATTACCCGAAAAACCAGAAAACGAAGTTTTTACCATGAAGCTCATATTTAATCCATATTTTTTTAAGGAATATAGGTTATAACCTACAAAGAAAATAGAAAAATTCAAATTTGTAACAATTTGATTGGTCTTTATATTGTCCACAAGATGGCGGCCCCCATAAAGCCCATCAATTTTTGTATAATAGATTGATGATTTTGATTTGTATTTGAATAACTTTAAACAATTAAATTCTATGTCGCCGACAATATAGCATTGCGCATATGGGAAAATTTGTTTCGGCTTTATAAAAAGTAGGGTGCTAATGACACAGATCGATGAAACTTAATAATCTGATAAATAATTGCTTAAAGATTACATTTCCAATTAAATTTGCATACTTTATTGACTTTATTTTCGTAAATTTAATAAAAAACACGTAACATTACCAAAAAGCTCATTATTTTAGATACGTTTTTTAAAATTGTATAATACTATGAGACTTTTTTTGTAATATTCTTGGTTTTTTATAGTTTCTTTTCATTTGGATTGTAACCTGCACCTCCAATATCAAGTATTTATTAATCCTTTTGAATGTTTTGTGTATAAAAAACCGTCCAAATGTATATAAGTTTTTTTTCTATTCACTACAATTAAAAAGTAACTTTCTTGGATAAATAAAAAAATTATTTTCGAAATCTTAGAAAAAAAACTTCAAAAAATTGGAATATATTCAATAAAAATCGAAAATTAACGAGTTCTAGTATATTTACAAAAAATTCGTATATTTGCGATTTTATGTTTGTATATTTTGAAAAAAAATCGTAAATTTACAATTGACTTATAATTTTACGAAAAAATTGAAATTATAAGAATTTTTTTTGCGAATTTACGAAAAATAATTGTAAATATAAAAGCGTTACTATACGTCGAAAAATGAACGGAAAAACGTTTCAAAAACATAAAAAAATATTATAGAAATATTGTAACTAAATACCTATTATACCTTCTTTTTTTGAAACTATGGCTTAAAATTTTTAATTTTTTACAAAGTAATTTTTTTTTTATTAATAAGTTTAAAAAAACACTGCTAATTTATTGGTACTACAGTTACTCAAGCAAAAACAAAATATTCGTTGAAAAGTTTTACATTTAATGTATCATGTCTGAGAAATATTGCTTATATCGTTCATCTTATATAATATAAAAAATTTATTTATTATTTATATTGTTGGTCAAAAAGTTAATTCCTTGATTAATCGTAATCTAATTGATTGCCAGGATATCTTAGATTAGCAATATCTAGTCTTATTGACTTCTTAATTAATTATCATGTTAATTTAACTTTATAATTTTCCATCTATAATGTAAAATTAAGCGGGGAGAAACGCTCAACTGCTTTTTAAATTTATAAAATGATAGAAATTTATGTCTAAAAATTGAAATTAATCATTGTAAACTAAACTAAATTATCAAATTTATAAATTATTGCTCAAAATAGCTTAATAATTTATTAAATTCAATTAATTAATTTTTACATCTTGTTATACAATCCAAACAAATTGTAATTTTCTTTTTTTATTATTTATTTTTTTTACCTTGACAAAAATTAAGACAGGAGAATGCTCCGTACAGTTGTAAATATAAATTGTATATATTCAGATTTTAAGCTACTTAGAAAACTTTTTAATGTTAAATCTTTTTTAATTTTTTACTTATTAAAGATTTTAAAACTTTTTCTTTTTATTATAATTTTACATCCCTGATGTAAAATTAAGCCGGGAGAATGTTCCGTACTGTACATTTACAATATTTGTAGTTGTATATATGTAAATAAGTTAGTGTATATTGTAAGAGGGGAGAGAGTACTTGCCGGTCGGCACCTCAGTGCCCGCACGGCTTTGATAGACATAACATGTCTAAATAAATCACGTTAATTATCATTAATTTAAAGTGTGGTTAATATACAACCCTTCACCTTAAAACCTTCACCCTTATCACGATCCAGCTATTATATTTCTAAACAATCAGTTTGTGATCGAATTATATCTTTTGATCAATCTGCTACCAAAAGATCCATTATTAACCACAAAACCATGCATGAGAGTTGTAATACAATTGGGTGGTGTAACATTAAAAGAAAAAAATGTCAAAAGTAAAGGCATCCTGATGAGCATCTGAATGCAAAGCTGATCCAAGTATTGTACATTATAGAAAAATGATAGAAAAATGATAGACACTTTAAGGAGAATGAATTTAATAAGGTATCTTGGGTTGCAAATCTAATAACTATTGAAAAAACTGTTAATGTAACAAAAATATATTATGAAATTTTTCGAATGAATATTGGAGAATTTTTTTTCTTGGGAAAACAATAAGTTAATTTCAATTAATACTATAATTTTGGATCAGCACCATCTTGATAAAGTTCATAAGTAGATTCTTCTAAGTGAGATGGATCATTTACAACGCCAATACAATCTATTTCGAGTTTATAGGGGCCAGTAATTTGTCAGCTACAGTGAAACCAACTGAATTAATTTCATCTTTAAAAAAAGGTTTTTGACCTTGTTGTATTCTGCCTTTATAAGCAAGGAAAAATCTTGAAAATGGTACTCTAGTTGTTGGCTAATAAGGACCTCCTCTGCTTCAAATAAAATAATGATACTCATCATCATTTGTTACATCATATTCTCTTTCTCAAAAAATCCAGACATAAATCTTTTAGTTATTATGAAAATATTTTCTAAAACATCTAAATAAATGTTTCCAACTCTAATATTTGAAAATAATTTTAGGTATATTTTATTTTAAAATATTAAACATTTTAATTAATTATAAGTGCTAAGCAATTTAAATTTTGTAGATGTGATGGTAGAAATTTAACAGATGTCAGAAACATTTCTTGTTAAGTAGATTTACTTAGACCGCTGCGTGGTTCAGCACTTTTTCAAAGAAGTCAAACTCAGGTGATCGTGATGTGTACAGTAACACTTGATTTTGCAAATAGTGTTTTAAAAATAGATACTATTTCAATTTTAGCTAGCGAAGCAAAAGAAAAAAACTTCTTCTTGCATGATAAATTTCCTCCATATGCTACAAATAAAATAGGAAAAACTGGGTTTTTAGGAAGAAGAGAAGTTGGTCATGGAGCATTAGCAGAAAGAGGATTTAGAGCAATATTACCTAAAGATTATTCATTTACAATTATATTAACAAGTGCAGTCTTGGAATCAAATGATAAATGATATAAAAAGTTTTTTAACTCTTGCAGTGTTCTAGGCTTCTTCAATTTAAATTATGATTTTAATTTTATAAAATGTATTAATTTTGAAAAATTTTAATTGTATTAATAATTTATTATTAGTTTTAAGAAAAGTGATGGGAACTTTTGATTTTCAGGTTCTTCATCAATGGCTTCTGTATGTCGTGGAAACAATGCTTTAATGGATGCTGGCGTACCCGTATCAACAGCAGCTGCAGGCGTTGCAATAGGATTAATAACTATAAATACAAAAGTGATCGAAATTATGTTTTTTGAAGATTTGAATTATTTAATTAATTGATATATCAACATTTAATCATTTGACTATTAACATTGTAATATATATAGAACTGAATATTATAATAAATTTTCATAAATTTTATTATCAAAATTAATGTATTTAATTAAATATAATTAATAAAATTGAAAATTTAAAATGATTTTTTAAATAATTTGTTATTAAAAAATATATTAACAGTAACTGTAATTATAAAATATAAAGTAATTATCTTTATTTTATATTTTATTTTATTTATAAATAAATTTTTATCATCACTCAGAATGACTTACTAGTATTATAAATTAATTTAAAGGTTATAATTATAATAACTTTAAGTACAAAAATGACAAATATAAGATTTATTAAACGTATTTAAAATAATCTAAATTATCATTTTAATGCTATAAATAAACAAAATACTTTTAAAAAAAATTTTACTAAAGTTTTTCAATACCGAATAAAATTAATTCATAATCATAATTTTAATCGTTAATAAATTAGTTCTTTGGATACAAATATGCTTTTATTTGGAAACTGTACTTGAAAATTAATGCTATAATTAAGCTAGTAAGCAAACTAATAATGGAAACGATAACTGCCATAAAAACTAAAAAACTATTGATTGGGTGTGGGCAAATTTCTGATTTTTCAGTACCACTTAATGGTCTTCTTGATTTAGAACATGTGAACTTTGTCATTTCAGCTTCGTTGTTTATATTCAATACCAAAGTAGGCAAGGAATAAGTCTCACATGTGCAATCCCAAGGATTGTTGAACAGTTTTATTTTTCTTGACATATTGAAATAAGGTGTAAGGATTTGGAGACTAATAAATGATATGTTGTTACCATTCAAACGAATTTCCTGAAAATAAATTATTATTATAAAAAATTAAGAAATTAATCAATTTTAACGTATTATTTCAATTTACATACCTTTAAATTTCCAAATAGAATGCTTTCATTTACATTTAAAATTTGGTTGTTGGATAAATCGAGGAGGTGAATTTTTTCATAGCCTGTACTTTTTATATTAGGAATTTCAGTCAATTTGTTAGAACTTAAATCTAATTCAATTTGATTTGCATCGTGAGTGTCTGAAAGACTTGGTGCTGCTTCAAGATTTCTATTCGAACAATTGACATACAATGTCTTATCATGTGGCCTGAATCGGCACTCACATTTTCCATCTGAACCACATGCGCTATTGGGTATAAATTCTGATTTTTTCATTTGGCATGTATGAGATTCATGGGTTATATTATGAAGGCTCCTACCCCGTAACTCGATAGGCTTATCACATTGTAAATTTTCTGTCGAAATTTTAGCTGTCTGAAGAATCGTCTCGTTCATTTTGCCCCTCACATACCTCAATAAATCGTAAATATGACAATCGCAATTTATTGGATTCCCTTTAATATCAATATCTATTAAAGAAGGTTTTTTTGAATATAAGCTCACCATTTTTTCTAGATTGCTTAAGTTAACTTGTTTAATATGATTATCTTTCAAAAGAACTACTGAACGAGATTTAAAAGAAAATAAATCCTCACTCTGAAAATAAATTTTTCATTTTTTCCAATTATTAATTTTATTTATAAAAATATGTCTTCACCTGAATATATTCAATGGAATTTGACGATAAATCCATTATTCCAAAAGCATTATTCACCATCCAATCATTAAAAATTTTACTTATGTTATTACTTTCTAAATTCATATAAAATAATTTTTTACAATTTCGAAAAGGTGACATTTTTTTGTTATTGTCAAATGTTAGGTGATTGTGTGATAAGTCAAGTTTCAATAACTCACATTTTTTAAATGCGTTTTGATGCACATAAACTAGATTATTATTTTTAAGCCTTAAAGTTTTTATTGGTAGCTTATCCAAAAGTTTTCTAAAAAAAAACCAGTTAGATTATTAAAACTATGTTGGTTTAAAAAAAGTAAATTTTAATTAATTTATATTTACTCGTTAATTGACTCAATTCGATTATTTGATAAATCCAATTCTTTTAAATTATAAAGCCCATTAAAAATTTCATCCGGTAGAAGACTTATATTATTCGAACTTAAGTTTATTTCTTGAAGCCAAATAAGGCCTCTGAAAAGGTCTGATGGAACAGTTATTAAATTATTTCCTTTTAATATTACTCTTATGATACTAGTGGAATTCGAAAATAATTCTTCAGGCAAGGTTTTTAATTTATTAAATTCGATTTGAACGTTATCGAGATATTTGAAATTAGACAGTAATTTTGGTGGTAATTCGACAAAATTTAGATTATTTGATAAAGTCAAAGACTCAAGATTATAGAGATCTCGAAAAGCATCTTTGGGTATCGGGTTATTAAAAGATCCACTTAAAACTAACTCCTTCACTGAATTTAAATTTTTTAAAACATTAAAATTTAAATTTATAAACATTTCAGAAATTAGCGTGAAATTTTCAAGTTTGTGCAAATTAGTAAATACTGCTGAATCAACGTTAATTAATCTTTTAGATTCTAAAAAAATGTTTTTAATTTGCTTCGAAGTCTTAAATAATCCACTTGGTAAAATAATTTCGTTGCCTAATAATTCAAACTTATTTAGATTAGGTGCACCTAAAATTTAAAATTTTATTAATCTTTTATTTGAATAAAAAAATAATAATTTTGTATTAAAAGTAAAACTTCTTACCAAATAAACTATTTTGACTTATATTAACCTGATGAATCCCATCGAAGATCAAACGGAGATTTTGCAAGTTAGGATAAGCTTTCAGGTCAGTATCAGACAATAATGAACAATTTTTTAGACAAGTTATCTTATCTATACTATTTGAACCAGGTGGGTGAATAATCATTCCATTCATCTGACAAAAATTTAACAACTTCTTAAACCCAGAATCAGTTATTTGTAGCTCACATTCATGTTTCTGGTAATCAAACTCTTGACTAAAATTGGACGAATCAACCGTGAAGGGACCCAATAAGACTATCACAGTAAACCACATCAATAAATTTGTTAATTTGATCTATAAAATTACAAACTTGTACATTGTGTTTTATTTTAAAAACAATTAAATTACGAACCTCACACATTATTTAGTTATTATTTTCTATAAATAAGAAAGGACTCCTTGAAAAACTAAAATAGTTGCTTTTATTTAATAATTTTTTTGAGCTATATAAGTAGTAAAAATATCAAAATTTTTGTTTTTGATATATAATATATACACTAAAAAATATCCTGCCAAGTAGCTGGCACTAAGGTTCCTCAAACAATGAGCTAAGTACTTCAATATGCCACAGACATCACCGATTACAACCATCAATCATAAACTCATTTCTATTAACGTTTAAAAGTTAAAAGAAAATTTATGTATGGAATTTAACTAAATCTATTTTTTTCAAATAAAATCTAACGTAATTTATTGGATAATAATTATTCAAGATAGTACCTTCATGGAATTAAATGATGTATTACACAAAAAAAAAAAAATATTACAGTTCCAAAAAACTTTTTTAATTTTGAGAAATAAATTTTGGAAAATTTCGGTATCAGATCCAAAAAATTACTATAAACGAACGGTCTAAAACTAGTACTCTCATAGAAATAAATTAGGTACTGCATCTAATAAGAAAAAAAATGTTGGTGATTTTTGTATTTTTTTGTAAAAAAAAATTTAGGAAAAAAATCTTCAAAAAGTTAGTTATCAGATTCGAGATATCGTGTAAAAACTATTCTTTCAAATATAAGTACTTTCGTGGAAATAAATGAGGTATTACATCCAAATTAAAAAAAAAAAAGTAACTAGAGCTTCTTTGGTGAAAAAATTTTTGAAAAAAAAATTAGGTCTTAATTTCATAACGGTTGTGAAATATCGCCGGTTGCAATATTTTCAGATATTAGTACTTTCATGGAATTAAATGAGGTATTATACCCCCAAAAAAAAAAATATTGGAGGTTTTTTATTTTTTTTTTTAATTTTGAGAAAAAAATTTGAAAAAATTCGGTATCAGATCCAAAAAATGACTATAAACAAACTTTCTAAAACTAGTACTTTCATAGAAATAAATTAGCTACTACGTCCAAAAAGAAAAAAAAACTTGTGTTTTTTGTATTTTTTCGTGAAAAAAATTTTGGTAAAAAATTTTTCAAAAAATTAAGTATCAGATTCGAGATATCGTGTAAAAACTATTCTTTCAAATATAAGTACTTTCCTGGAAATTAATGAGGTATTACATAAAAAAAAAAAAAATATTGCAGGTTTTTTAATTTTTTTGTTTTTTTAATTTTCAGAAAAAATTTTTGAAAAAATTTGGTATCAGATCCAAAAAATGACTATAAACAAACTTTTTACTTTATTCAAAAAACGGTTTTTTAGCTTCCTGGGGTCTCAAAACGTGCTTATATGCCAAAAAATCAAAAATCGAAATTTGACCTATCACAATGGTTCCTCTTTGAGGAACCAAAAATTCAGCTTCCCACAAGCGGAAATATTCCGTTTTTCTTCCCAACGATTTCAAATGACTTGAAACATAATGAAAATTAAAAAAAAAAACAATTTTTTTTTTTAAATTTCTCATGATACCGAAACATGCATATCCCGTTTAAGCGGGGAAAACTTTTTTTTTAATTTTCTTTACTTTTCAAGTAATTGCAATCGTTTGACGAAATAAAAAAAATCCGCGTGCCACAAGTGGAGTTTTTTTCAGTGTACTATATATTATACATACATTGAAGTATATTTACTTCAAAAATTCATTGTAATTACCTGATTAGAGTTGCTATATCGAAATTACTTATTTTTTAACGGTGTCCCTTCTATCTCTGGAACCAGACAGACCTATAGATGTACAAATTGCAATGCAAATTTAGTTTTTTCAATTTGGATTTATTAGCAGAAGAAGACTTATGAGGCACACTGTTTTTATATTTATAGATTTTTGATCGATAACTTCAGTACCTCATAACAGGCAACTAAAATGATTTTTCAAAAAAATTGAATAAAGAATAAATACTTTAATGTTCTTATAAATAACTGAAACAAAAATTTTAATAATTTTATTTCATTACATTTTAAAATAATTATTTAAAAAAACATCTATATATGGTCTCCAAAGGAGGGATTTCAAGTGAGGGGCCCCACTTAAAAAACAAAAACTATAAATAATATTTTTATACCTTTTATTTTAAGATTAATATATTAAAAAAAAGCAAATACATATAACAATCACTCAACTCCTATAATAAAATATTAATTTTTATTTTATTTGATAACAAAAAAAAAAGTATTTTGATATAATTGATAATATTATCATATATTTTATTTTTATATGAACATAATTATATACCCCAAATAAAAATTATTTTAACTCCTTATCTATAAAAAAACGTTGAAACCTCAATAAAGTAAATAACATGAATCTATAGGCTTTTCGATTTATTATGAGCATACTTTTTTTTTCGTTAACTATTTGTAAAATTATTCTTTGATAATTATTCGGTGACAAAATAGCCAAACCAGAATATCCAAAATTTTACTACTTATTATTGCTCAAATAAAATATTAAATAAAAGCCACTATCTTAGTTTTTCAAGGGAGGAGTCCCTTCTTATTTATAGAAAATAAAAGCTGAAAAATGAGCGAGGTTCGTAATTTAATTGTTTTTAAAATAAAACACAATGTACAAGTTTTTAATTTTATAGATCAAATTAAAAAATTTATTGATGTGGTTTACTGTGATAATCTTATTGGGTCCCTTCACGGTTGATTCGTCCAATTTTAGTCAAGAGTTTGATTACCAGAAACATGAATGTGAACTAAAAATAACTGATTCTGGGTTTAAGAAGTTGTTAAATTTTTGTCAGTTCAATGGAATGATTATTCACCCACCTGATTCAAATAGTATAGATAAAATATCTTGTCTGAAAAATTGTTCATTATTGTCTGATACTGACCTGCAAGCTTATCCTAACTTGCAAAATCTTCGTTTGAGCTTCAATGGGATTCATCAGGTTAATTTAAGTGAAAATAGTTTATTTGGTAAGAAGTTTTACTTTTAATACAAAATTATTATTTTTTTATTCAAATAAAAGATTAATAAAATTTTAAATTTTAGGTGCACCTAATCTAATTAAGTTTGAATTATTAGGCAACGAAATTATTTTACCAAGTGGATTATTTAAGACTTCGAAGCAAATTAAAAACATTTTTTTAGAATCTAAAAGATTAATTAACGTTGATTCAGCAGTATTTACTAATTTGCGAAAACTTGAAAATTTCACGCTAATTTCTGAAATGGTCATAAATTTAAATCTTTATGTTTTTAAAAATTTAAATTCAGTAAAGGAGTTATTTTTAAGTGGATCTTTTAATAACCCGATAGCCAAAAATGCTTTTCGAGATCTCACTAACCTTGAGTCTTTGACTTTATCAAATAATCTAAATTTTGTCGAAGTACCACCAAAATTACTGTCTAATTTCAAATATCTCGATAACGTTCAAATCGAATTTAATAAATTAAAAACCTTGCCTGAAGAATTATTTACGAATTCTACTAGTATCATAAGAGTAATATTAAGAGGAAATAATTTAATAACTGTTCCATCAGGCCTTTTCAGAGGCCTTATTTGGCTTCAAGAAATAAACTTGAGTTCGAATAATATAAGTTTTCTACCGGTTGAAATTTTTAATGGACTTTATAATTTAAAAGAATTGGATTTATCAAATAATCGAATTGAGTCAATTAACGAGTAAATATAAATTAATTAAAATTTATTTTTTTTAAACCAACAAAGTTATAATAATCTAACTGGTTTTTTTTTAGAAAACTTTTGGATAAGCTACCATTAAAAGATCTAAATTTTCAAAATAATAATCTAGTTTATGTGCATCAAAACGCATTTAAAAAATGTGAGTTATTGAAACTTGACTTATCACACAATCACCTAACATTTGACAATAACAAAAAAATGTCACCTTTTCGAAATTGTAAAAAATTATTTTATATGAATTTAGAAAGTAATAACATAAGTAAAATTTTTAATGATTGGATGGTGAATAAGGCTTTTGGAATAATGGATTTATCGTCAAATTCCATTGAATATATTCAGGTGAAGACATATTTTTATAAATAAAATTAATAATTGGAAAAAATGAAAAATTTATTTTCAGAGTGAGGATTTATTTTCTTTTAAATCTCGTTCAGTAGTTCTTTTGAAAGATAATCATATTAAACAAGTTAACTTAAGCAATCTAGAAAAAATGGTGAGCTTATATTCAAAAAAACCTTCTTTAATAGATATTGATATTAAAGGGAATCCAATAAATTGCGATTGTCATATTTACGATTTATTGAGGTATGTGAGGGGCAAAATGAACGAGACGATTCTTCAGACAGCTAAAATTTCGACAGAAAATTTACAATGTGATAAGCCTATCGAGTTACGGGGTAGGAGCCTTCATAATATAACCCATGAATCTCATACATGCCAAATGAAAAAATCCGAATTTATACCCAATAGCGCATGTGGTTCAGATGGAAAATGTGAGTGCCGATTCAGGCCACATGATAAGACATTGTATGTCAATTGTTCGAATAGAAATCTTGATGCAGCACCAAGTCTTTCAGACACTCACGATGCAAATCAAATTGAATTAGATTTAAGTTCTAACAAATTAACTGAAATTCCTAATATAAAAAGTACAGGTTATGAAAAAATTCAACTCCTTGATTTATCTAACAACCAAATTTTAAATGTAAATGAAAGCATTCTATTTGGAAATTTAAAGGTATATCAATTGGAATAATACGTTGAAATTGATTAATTTCTTAATTTTTTATGATAATAATTTATTTTCAGGAAATTCTTTTGAATGGTAACAACATATCATTTATTAGTCTCAAAATCCTTACACCTTATTTCAATATGTCAAGAAAAATAAAATTGTTCAATAATCCTTGGGATTGCACATGTGAGACTTATTCCTTCCCTTTTTTGGTATTGGATATAAACAACGATGCTGAAATGAAAAAGTTCACATGTTTTGAATCAAGAAAACCATTAAGTGATTCTAAAAAATCAGAGATTTGCCCACACCCGATCAATAGTTTTTTAGTTTTTATGGCAGTTATCGTTTCAATTTTTAGTTTGCTTGTTAGCTTAATTATAGTTTTAATTTTTAAGTACAGTTTCCAAATAAAAGCGTATTTGTATTCAAAGAACTGGTGTATTAAGTGGATTACAGAAGATGAGCTTGATGCAAATAAAATATATGATGTATTTTTGAGTTACTGCCATTTAAATGAAGAATTTGCTTTAACAGAGATACTACCTGAACTTGAAAATGAAAAAAATGCATTTAAGGTATGCGTGCACAGCCGTGATTGGTTACCTGGGGAATTTATTAATAATAATATTTATCGATCAGCAAAAGAATCCCGTAGAACGGTCATCATTTTATCAAATGATTTTGTTAATAGTTTTTGGGGAATGATGGAGTTTAGATTAGCTTACAACCAGATGGTAAAAGAAAAACGAAACCGAATTATCATAATTTTACTTGAAGAATTAGAATCAATACAAAATCTCGATTCTGAGCTAAAGTTTTATCTCGATAATGGTATATATTTTTCCATTAGTGATCCAAATTTTTGGGAAAAGTTAATTTATTCCTTACCACACAATGGAAAAAGATTGAGTAAATAATTTGTAACTATTGCTTTTTTAATCAATAATTTATTACTATTTAATTGTTTTATTAGCTCATAGTTTTTAATCTTATCTAGAATAATTAGTACCTTCATATAGTTGAAAATTTTATTAGGGTGATAAAATAAAATTATCACAAAATAAAAAAAATAATTTAATTTTTAATTTAATTTAATATGGTATAATGTACGAATCAGTTTTACAATAAATCTATTTTTAATTATTATTGATAATCCATTTATTTAACTCAGTTCTTAATAGCCATCCTTTATTCTTACCAATGAAAATTAATTTAATTAAATCTGTATTTCAGAGGAAAAATATATCAATTTTATGAATATAATAAAAATATTATTTTAAATTTCACAAGAATCCACGAGATCGTATTAAAAATCATTCGAAAAAATTAAATATTTTTAAATAGCTTAAAATTTATTAAAATACAATTAAAAAGAAATAGAACAGTTTTATTTATCATATTTTTATTCTTTATTTTTTATCATATCTTTATTATATTTACCAAAAATTTTCTTTTTAATCATATTATATTATAAAACTTATTGACTATTGTAAAAATTTTATTGACTATATATGTAAAAAGTAGTGTACTGTATTTTTGTTAAGGCAAAATAAATATCATAATAATAGTAATAATAATAATTTCTTAATTTATCTATCCTAAGTAAATTTGAAAATAAAAAATGTGATAATAAAAAATTCAAAAATTACAAAAGTAAACATACTTTTTTAATCTAAAAAGATGTAAGAATTATCGTTCTTTTTAAATTGAAATTTATGTAAGATTTTATAATTTATTTTTTAAATTAGTTGGCAAGTCCCCTGCACGTCAACCTCATCAGATTATATTTCATGATTAATCACAAAAAAAAATCATACAGCTAGATATCGATTGCAAATAATAAACTTTTCCCAGAATTTTAATAAAAATGTAAGTCTTGAGTCTTTAATAAAATCTTAATTCCATAAACGTAAAGTATCCTAAGCCCCTAATTTAAAATTATTCTAGATCCCTGAATCGAAAATATCCGAACATTCAGACGAAAAAATAAATTTTAACAACCACCTTTAAAGTTTACTCCCTCTTTTTAAATATTTGACATGTAAGAATGGGACAAGAAGGAGTAAAATCGTAGGTGGGATTACAAATTATTTTCGTCTGAATGTTTCCTAGGTCCATTTGACCCCCCCCCCCCCCAAAAGTTCATTTTGACAACCCCCACAAACATCAACACCGCTACCCAATAAAAAATATAAATCACGCGCGTGACAAAATCAGCACGACGCGACCAATCGAAAAACGAATTATCGGATGAGGGAATTCGTGGGAGTGGGGTATAGCAGTTTTTTAGAGATAAAATAAAAGAAATAGAATGGAATAGATAATTTTTATTTAAAAGATAATATAAAAGAATAATAAATTTAAATAATTGAAGTTTTAAGAACATTTCACCACAGAATATATAGTAGTACATAATATTTATTCTTTGACTTTAAACAGTTATAGCTGCTAGAGATTAATAATCACATCTTGTTACTATGAAGCAGGTATGTAGTTTATCAAGGCAATTTTTAAACTAACAGGTTAAATATTTACATAATCAGAAAAATATTAATAACAATCATAAAAATTATAATACCTAATTCATTATAGATTTTTTAGAATTTTATCACCAAAATCTGATATACTATTAAATTGATTAATAATGACTTGATCGCCCATTTTTTTGTAGAAATCTTATATTTGAAAAATTGAATTTATCGATCAACAGGGCAATTTTAAAAAAACAAATTTATTTTTTATATATCTTGTGACGTTTCGTGGATAATGTTCCACCTCTTCTGATATACTATTAGTTTAAATCCTCGAAATTAACTCTTATTTACATATTTCTACATCCACAAATTAATTTATGATCTCTCTATTTGAAACAAAATTTCGCTTGTCGTATGCGGAATTTTTATTTAATTGAAACATAAAGGAAAAAAGAATCATTTTATTTTTTATCAGTTTAGGTAAAGTGTGTAGTGGAATGATAAAGCTAGAAAAATTTTGTAAAAAAAATAAATTTTTTTAATTTTCTTTATGTTACAAGACAATTGCAATCGGAAAAAAAAATTCGGCCGCGGTAACCATATTTTTTTTTCAGTGTATACTTTGAGATATGTTTTCGTTTTGGCTACTTTTTATTGTTGTTGAATTTCGACCCTATTTTAACCTTAATACACATGAGCATAATGCTTACTCAGATAGCAAAACAAAGTTGGAAGTTTTTAGAAGCCAAGTTAAGAAAAAGGGCAACGGAAGATATTATATGGGCCTGGGTAAATTAATAAAAATAGTAGTGCGGAATTCTTATACGCACAGTTAGATTTATAACGGGAGCAGAGTACCTTCCTGTAGACTTTTATGCCTACTGAAATTTAAGGGGTTGATTTTTATGTATTTTGATGTGCTGAATCCGAATTTGGAGGTCCTTTTTGCAAAAAGTAGTCAGGTTTGGAGATATAAGCCACAGTTTGGCCAAAAATGAGATGGGAAAAAAGTTTTGAAATAATTTTTGTAAAGCATAAAATATTCTAAAAAAATTTCTCAACAAATCTCAAACAGTTTAGTCCAGCTGGGCCCTTCCCCACTCCAAAATATAATTGGAGCTGTGAAACGGCGATTTTTATTACTTTAGGTCCGGCTTTAATTGAAAACATTAATAATATTACTTATCCTTCGTATTAAAAAATTTAATTGTTAAAATAGTTGTTAAAACAGATATTTTAGATAGTTATTTTAATTATAAAATGTTAATTATTAAACAGATAAATCGTTATACCAGTGGAACACAATTAACGTGGATTTTTAAATCGCTGGTATATATTAAAGCAATGTAAATAACCACGACAATTGTGTTCCACCCTGTATATATGGCTAGTAACGTGGCAAGCTTATACCCAACTTTTTTTTAGAGAAGGCCCGCATTTAGAGCCGAGTTGATCTGTTTGGAATACGTTATCGAAAAACTATGCATTAAGCAATGTGAAAAAATATAGAATTTGAAAACTTGTGTATACAACTGCATGAAAAGTCAAAAACTGTATTTTATCTGTTGTTCAACAAATAGCTATTTTTTAGTGTATTGAACTGCTGAAAAACCTCAAAATCTGAATGTACTTCTAATATTTTATTTTATAAAAATTTAACCATCATAAATTTTTTAGATTTGGCTAAGCTGTTTCGTTATTTTTATAGTATTAATTAATTTAAGCTTAAGTTCATCACTCGATTGTCCTCAAGATTTTATCAACGAAGAATATGAATGCGAGTTGATCGGAAATAATACGCAGTTTAAAAAATTTTGCTGCCAAAATGGTCAAATTATTAACACGACTGAAGCATTAAAAATCAAAAATATATATTGCAACAAAAATTGTAACTTCTTATTCGGGAAAGATTTTCAACCTTATGAAAATTTAGAAAGTCTTGATTTAGTTATAAATGATTCTAGTTACGTTAACTTAAGCAGCAGTCTTTTAAATGGTAAGACTTAAAAAATTTCTAATTTTTAATTTTTACTTAATATAAATATTAATTAATTTGCATTTAAAAAAATGTTTAAACTATTTTTTGTTATAGAGTCACCAAATCTACAGCAACTTAGTATATCAAGCAACAGAATTATTTTACCCGATGGTTTTTTTAAAAATAACGCTAATTTGACAAATGTTGTTCTTGAAATTAAGAGTTTTAAAAATTACCGTCCGGCAATATTTTTTGGAGAAAATAGCATTTATGAATTAAATATAATTGCAGAAGTATTTTGTGATTTAAGCATTGACGTTTTTGAAAATTTAAATAGTCTTCGAAAAATCACACTTCATAAATTTATTCAAAAAACTTTACCATCCGACGTATTTCGAAAACTCATAAATCTTGGGTCAATAACAATATCAAAAAATAAAAATCTGACAATATTACCGGAAAAATTATTTTTTAGCATGAGTAATCTTAATTTCATTGCTGTAGAGTACAATGAAATTAATAATTTACCTCATGATTTATTTAAGTACACTGAAAGAATTAGAACTATTGTACTGAGAGGAAATAAATTATCAGTTATTCCAGATAATATTTTTAAAAATTTGGTCAAACTACATGAATTAAATTTAAGTTATAATAATATAAGTAGTTTACCAAATAATATTTTTAAAGGACTTTTTTCACTAACTAAATTAGATTTGTCTTACAATAGAATTAAATCAATTAATAAGTATATCAAAAATTTATTTATCATTATATAAAAAAAAAAATAATATTATTTTTTCTTTTTAGATTAATTTTTAAGAAAATACCATTGGAAATTTTGCATATGACTAATAATAGCTTAATAAAAATTCATAAAAATGCATTTAAGCGCTGCAAGTTACGAGAAATTTATTTTCAAAATAACTATCTTACACTTGAGGATGAACAAAGTAAAAATTATTCTCCTTTCAAAAACTGTATTAATTTAAGAGCAATGAATTTTTCAAATAATAAAATTGCCAAAATATTTGATGACTGGAAACAGAACAAAAATAGATGTAGTTTGAATTTGGATTATAATTCCTTTACATACCTCGAGGTAAAGTATTATAATTGCGCGACACTAACGTCTAACAATCGTTAGAAATTGACCGCAGCAATATTCAAGACATTGCAAAAAGATATTTAAGATAAAGTAATATTTATATCTTAAATATTTTTTTAAATTAAGTACAAAACGCTAATTAACTTTACGGAAGAGTTTTTCGAGTTATTGTAGAAAGCTTCGAAGTGAATTTATATGTATATTTAATAAATTAAACCAGAAAATAAAATTACTAAAACTTTTCTTAATATCTCCTTTCAGGCTAAAGATTTCAAATTTTCTTCTGCGCATTCCGTATTGATGTTCTCTTATAATAAATTGAATCATGTAAATTTATCTAATTTCGAACAAATAATGGAATCCTATTACAACACATCTTATCAAGTCGTAGTAAGCTTGACAGATAATCCAATTCATTGTGATTGCGATATTTATGATTTTTTGCGATATTTAAATGGAAACATCAATGAAAAGCTAACAGAAAAAATAAGAATATTTGCTTCAAAATTAAAATGCGATAAGCCTTTAGAACATTATGGAAAAATTGTAGGCAGTTTAAGCTACACAAATTTTACTTGTGATATAAGCAAGAAAAAATTTCGTCCTGATAACGCATGCGGAGATAATGGAAAATGCGATTGTCGTTATCAACGGTTCGATGAAACATTATTTATCAACTGTTCAAAACGAAATTTAACAAAATTTCCTGAATTAACAAATTTGGAGTTCATAAACAAAATCGAATTACGTTTAGAGTCAAATTATTTAACAGAAATTCCTGACATTACAAAACCAGGTTACGACAAAATTGAATTTCTTGATTTATCTGATAATCAAATTTCAAATGTTACTGAAAATATTCTATTTGGAAAATTAAAGGTAATAATATTATAAAACAAATAAAAATAAATTATTTTATTAATTTTATCATATATTTGCAGGATTTACACTTGAAGAACAATAAAATATCTTTTATCTATCAAACCATCTTGCATAATTACTTAAATATGTCGAGAAAATTGCAATTATTTAATAATCCATGGAATTGTGATTGTCATACAAAAGATTTAATATCAAAAATAGTTTTAGATAATCATAACCAGACTAAAATCGCAAAATTCACCTGTTTTAATTCAAAAAAACCATTTATCGGAGTAGAAAAAGATTTAATTTGCCCTATTATTTATGATAAATTTACAACAAATATTTCAATAATAATAGCTATAATCAGTGCAATTATTGGAACTACGATTATACTGTTTTTTAAATATAATCTTGAAATAAAAATATTTTTTTATTCAAGAAATTGGTGTCTCTGGTGGGTTGCAGAAGACGATGCTGATAAAGATAAAAAGTATGATATATTTCTTAGTTTTAGTCATGAAGATGAAGAACTTGTTTTTTCAGAGATAGTACCTCGGTTGGAAAATATTGATCATCCTTTCAAAGTATGTATACATTATCGTGACTGGGAACCCGGTGAATGGATACATCATAATATTATTCGATCAGTCCAAGAATCAAAAAGGACGGTTATAATCTTGTCAAGCAGTTTCATAAACAGCCATTGGGGTATGCTAGAATTTCGAACCGCACAAAAGCAAATGATTGAAGATAAGCGGGCAAGAGTTGTTATAGTTTTAATTGAAGATATGGCATCAATGGGAGAACTTGATTCTGATTTAAAACTTTATCTTGAGCTGAGCACGTATGTTATGTGGAAGGATCCAAATTTTTGGAGAAAATTTATTTATGCAATACCTCATTCGTCACGAAAACCTAAATTAGGTTAAGTAAAAAATGTAAAAGAAATTTTCTTCTTAATTTTTGTTTAGACAGAAAAAAATTTATCGTATAGAATCATTTCATTTTTTTGGACTATGGTATTTATTTTGATGCATATGAACAATTTTCTTAGGTATTCTTTATAAAAGATTTGTATATTTTTTTTATTCAATTTTTTTGATAAATCCTAGGACATAAAAAAAATATTAATTTAGATTAGCTCTTTAGGAATATATCAAATTGATTTCAAAATTTCACAACTGGTCACAAATGAGTCAAAGACACACTGATTAAATTTATTTAAAATATTCAAACAAAGCAGCTCTACCGTGTTGATTTTAGTATGTATAATATAATTCACAAACAGATAATAATTCACTAAGGAACGCAATAAAATTATTTTTTATGCTAAATGTTTTTTTTTAATGTGAATTATTATTAAACAAATAAAAAAAAAAGTTAGTTGTATGACAGGAAGGATATCTGTCATATTAGTCAAATTTAAAAAAAAAATTAAATTTTAAATTTAAAACTTCTAGGCACTCTTTTAAGCCATTATTATTGCAATTCCTTTGGAACGAATGTGATTTTGGACTTCCGTAAGGGAGGAACTGAAATCGGACTAGATCGGCGCGATCGTTTGCGAGCCGCGAAGGACGCTTTTTATAAAGAGCTCTCTATATTTCGAATAAAATAATTGTTTTTATTCATAATTTTTGTGTGAGTAATCGGTTAAATTAAAATTTGTTATTTTTGGTTCTTTGTGAGTGATTCGGTAATAAATTAAATTAATTTATTTACCGAAATCCTTAATTACTTTGTGATAATTTGTTTTCGAAGTCTAAGCATGCAGACGCTTGACTCTGGCATCTTGTTTCACGTGTTTCAAAATTATTAATTATATAGAAGTTACTTTTAATAATTTTTAATTTGGATTAAACAACATCAAGAAGCAGTATTAGCCTAGGTCGACATCAGGGAGTAAAGTAAAACCATCTTCTGGGTAACGCTTGCGAATGTGCTCTCTCACGGTGTAGATTTTAGTTAATTTAGTATTTGTATTTGGTAATTTTAGATTTAATTAATTAATAATTGTTATACGGAAGTGACGACCCAAAATCATCTCTTGCTCTCCCATTAATTTATAATATTTAGATCATTCACCCTTTTGGCATTAACTTCAACCCTTTTGATTTATTTGGTTAACAATTTTTAGTTTTATTTAACCAGTGGCGCTCAACTATTTTTGTAAATAATTTCTAATAAATAAATATTAATTGTTCTTGTTCTTTTATTAAATTTGTCTTTGAAATTATTCATCATTACCTCCCCTTTAAATACTTTATTTTCAGTGTCTTCTTGCAACAACAACTACTACATCATGCTTAATCAAATTTTTGGTTTTAAATAGATAATACCGTATAGGAGCCAGTTTTCGAACGTATTGGCTTTCGATCAAATACACACAAATTAGTTTTTATATAAAAAAGTATGCATCATTTATCTAAAACCGAATTTTCTTATGAAACTACAAACCCTAAGGAGTTAACAAATAGGTACAGTTATACCTATAAGAATTCTATTAAAACGCGGACGATTTAATCTTAGTTTTAGCGATTTTCAAATTATCGAAAATTAATTGGATCAAAGTGATACTATTATCAAAAATAGAATTTTCATTATCTAAATTACCTTACCATGCACACTTGTAATAAATGTAAATTATAAATTATCCATCAATAAATTTGATATTTTTTTAATTGGGATAGTAAAATATAGGTTTTCCCTGATCAAATGCAACAATATTTAACACCAATTATTAATTTTAAAGTATATTTTCCAACAAATAAAGATACAGCTAGGTATAAGAAAGTGACTTCTGATCGAAAACCGGCTCCTATACGGTATTATTTACTAAAACTATTTACTAAAACTTTTACTTACAAATTATTATTATTAAAAATTTTATAAACTAATATAATATTACTTAATTATTGTAATTTGACTTAAATACTATAACTATTTGTATTTGAAAATTGTAAAGGGCTAATAGCCCGTTAATCTTGAAATAATCAAGAAATAAGAAATATTTATTAAATTAAATAACAAAATAAAGTATAATCAAAATATTTGTAAATAAATCCTTGAGATAGGTGAAACTTTTTCCGTGAAAGAGGTATGGATTTACTGTCAAACACAATCACAGCCTACCAAAAAATATGAACATCAAAGATAATATTTTCAGCTAACAAAGAAAATATCAAGGTATATGGAATTAATAGAGAAGAGATACAGTGGGTTTTTAGAAATTTTTTCGGAAATTTTTGTTTTAAGGTCAATTACTAAAACTTAATTAACCTTATGAACAACTAATTTTTTCGTCAATTTAACGCAAACAACAACAAAATTATAATCTAAAACTAAATTGATCAATAATTGTAATAAAAGTTCTCGTAGAATTTTTTTTATTTTAATGAAACAAAAAATTATTTTTGAAAAAAAAAAGTAATTAAAAATGAGATACTGGTGATGATACTATAAGGTATTGGAAATGACATTAGGAATTCGAAAGATAATAATAATAAAATGATAATAATAATAATCCACGCCTAATGCTAAAATTTCTTGAAATTACGATATTTATCTAAAAACACTTAAATTTGAATAAAATGTACAATAAATATTTATTTGTAATGATTTTTTATTTTTTATTTTTTTTTATGTTCTAAAACTGCAAAAAATTATATTTTTACTAAAATAAATTTTATATTTTTATTAAAATAAATTTTATTTGAGGTTAATTACTATTTTTTTTTGAGCGTGGATTGAGTCAAATCAAATCTTCTTGGTTAAATCCACGCTTAAGCTTAAACAAAAGAGGTTGAGCGTGTATTGAGACCTTTCCTTAAGAATTTATGATCCTAAATAGAAAATTTGAGTAAATGACTACATTACCGACGCTTTTTTTTTTTTGTAATTTACGATTTAAAAAGATTATTATTGGTCCAACAAGGTCGAAAAAAAAATTTTTATTATAAATTTTATAATTGGACGTAACAAATATTAAAATTAAAAATACACATTGACCAGAATTGTGTTAGTATTAGTAAAAGAATTTCCTTAGTACTTAAGGAAGCAGCTTGTTTTTTTGAAATAAGACACTGCCACATGGTTAAAGTAGGGGAGAATTTTTTAATTTCTCTCAATTCGAGTTTTATTTTTATTCAAGTAAGTCAAATTTTCGGTTTAATTACATGGGTTATATACGAATATTAAGTGTGATTTTTTAGTCCAAAAGTACCAAGAATTTCGTAAGAAAAAAATAGATTATTTTGAGCTTCCACTCGAATTACTGAAATATTTCGGTTTTTGGTCACCACTGTGCATTTTTGATTCTAAAAATAAGGAAATTGCTTACAAAATATGCTTTTTTTTTAGTAGCGTCTGTTTAATAGTTATATTATTATCAATATTAATATCAGTCTTTTTAAATTCTAAAAATTTACTAGATGTTGTTGACAGATTTTATTGTATTAATATGACTGTAATTGTATTAAAGTTGCATCTTTAATGATAAATAAAAGCAAAATCATTGATCTACAGTATCTTTTAAATAAAGATTCCTTTATTGCAACATCGTTTGAAGAAATTGAAATTGAAGAAAAGAATTACAAATTTTTTAGGTAATTGTCTGGAAATATTTTTATTTAAAAAATTAAAACTTATTTGTAAATATTTTTTTACAGACGATTACTTTTATCCAAATTGGTTTTTTATGTTGCAAATTATTTAGGGATTTTAATTTCACCCTTAGGGAACTATTCAAAAAATTTTTAATTAATTGCAGAATATTGGTTACCTTTTGAATTAAACTATTGGAACTGTATGCTCTAGAGCAATATTATATTTGTTTTTTATATTTCACTAATTTTGGCTACGATTGTATGCTAAATTCATTTTTATTATAAGGATGCGCAAGAATTGATTTTTTAATTAGCCGATTAAAAAATTTATCAGAGAAATCTAAAAAAAATTTATCAGTATCTAAAACATATGAAGCAGAAAAAAAAATTAATCGCTAAAACAATTAAACATCACAATGAATTATACACGTAAGTAGTTTTTTATAAAAATAGTTTCTTAAGCTCTTTTCGCACCAGCATATAATCTTCTTTTATGATAATCATGTAGCTGGCCTAATTATATCTTAAAGATAGAATTACACCGGCTATACCATTAAATGTCTAGCTGACATGATTATCATAAAAGATGATTCTGTGCTGGTGTAGAACGTCCTTATAAGACTAAAAAATCAATTTTCTCATCGTAGCTACACAAATATGTTTAACGAAACTTTTTGGTATATTATTGTCGCTGAATGTTGTAAAAGTTGTCTTCTTATATCTACTACGGTGTTTATTATGCTATACGAACGAAAAGAAATTTAACTTACAAAATATCAGCTTGTATTTTTTCGATAAGAAATTGTCTAGATTTTTATACATTTTGTTACTTTGAAGAAAATCTGAGATCAAAGGTAAAAATATAAATAAAGAGATAAATAAATTAATTTAAGCATGCATTCCAATTGAGCTCAAATTAAATTAAAGGGTACTGATTTTTTTCAATAATATTTTTTCCGCTTTCTGGAGTAAAAATTAGCTCATCAACCAATATTTAGCTTAGTTCTGAAACATTTTTAGAATTTTCCTTTAATTTCTTAAATAAAGTTGCTTTTCTTTAAAAAAAGTTAATTTTTGTGCAATTGGTTCGTCAATGAGGAACCATTGTGATGGGTCAAATTTTGATTTTTGATTTTTTGGCACAAAAGCACGTTTTGGGACCTCAGGAAGCTAAAAAACCGGTTTTTAAAAAAAGTCTGTATGTGTGTGTGTGTGTGTGTGTGTATGTAACCAGTGAAATTTCTCAACCATTAGATAGATAGATAGATAGATAAGCTTTATTTGCAAAAAGTTTTACAAAATTATGGAATTATGGAATTAAGACCTAATTTTTTTTCAAAAAATTTTTTGATTAAAAAATCTCAAACTACTTTTTTTTTTTTTTTTTTAATTTGGAGGTAATACCTCATTTATTTCCATGAAAGTACTTATATTTGAAAGTATGATTTTCACTCGATATCTTGAATCTGATAATTAATTTTTTTAAAATGTTTTTCCCAAAATTTTCGTCACAAAAAAATACAAAAAACACCAAATTTTTTTTCTCTTTGGACGTAGTACCTAATTTATTTCTATGAGAGTAATAGTTTTAGAAAGTTCATTTATAGTAATTTTTTGGATCTGATACCGATTTTTTCAAATTTTTTTTCTAAAAAAAAAAAAAAAGAAATTAAAAACACTGCAATATTTTTTTTTTTGGTGTAATACTTCATTTAGTTTCATGAAAGTACTTATATTTGAAAATACAGTTTTTAATCGATATCTTGAATCTGCTAATTACTTTTTTAAAAATTTGTTCCAAAATTTGGAAATGCTTGATATGAAAAAAATCTCACCGTTGGTTCTTGAGATAGCCGATAAAAACATAGGTATAACGCGTTTAAAGATATAGATATATGATAATATTATCAAATATATCAAAATACTTTTTTTTTGTTATCAAATAAAATAAAAATTAATATTTTATTATAGTACTAGAGTGATTGTAAAGTATATTTGCTTTTTTTAAATATATTAATCTTAAAATGAAAGGTATACAAATATTATTTATAGTTTTTGTTTTTTAAGTGGGGCCCCTCACTTGAAGATTCCTGCTTTGAAGACCATAAATAGATGTTTTTTTAAATAATTATTTTAAAATGTAATGAAATAAAATTATTAAAATTTTTGTTTCAGTTATTTATAAGAACATTAAAGTATTTATTTTTTATTCAATTTTTTTGAAAAATCATTTTGGTTGCCTATTATGTGGTACTGAAGTTATCGATCAAAAATCTATAAATATAAAAACAGTGTGCCTCATAAGTCTTCTTCTGCTAATAAATCCAAATTGAAAAAACTAAATTTGCATTGCAATTTGTACATCTATAAGTCTGTCTGGTTCCAGAGATAGAAGGGACACCGTTAAAAAGTAGGTAGTTTCGATATAGCAACTCCAATCAGGTAATTATAATGAATTTTTGAAGTAAATATACTTCAATGTATGTATAATATATAGTACACTGAAAAAAACTCCACTTGTGGCAAGCGGATTTTTTTTATTTCGTCAAACGATTGCAAATACTTGAAAAGTAAAGACAATTTTAAAAAAAGTTTTCCCCGCTTAAACGGGATTACATGGGAAATGCGTGTTTCGGTATCATGAAACTTGAGAAATTTAAAAAAAAAATTGTTTTTATTAATTCTCTTTATGTTTCAAGTCATTTGCAATCGTTTGGGAATTTTTTCAGTGTATATGGGTGGTTTTCACAGAAACTGTATATTGGTTCCTCATAGAGGAACCTTTGTGATAAATGAAATTTTGATTTTTGATTTTTTGGCACAAAAGCACGTTTTGGGACCTCAGGAAGCTAAAAAACCGGTTTTTAAAAAAAGTCTGTATGTGTGTGTGTGTGTGTGTGTGTGTGTGTGTGTATGTAACCGGTGAAATTTCACAACCATTATGGAATTAAGACCTAATTTTTTTTTCAAAAATTTTTTCATCAAAAAATCTCAAACTACTTTTTTTTTTTTTATTTTGGATGTAATACCTCATTTATTTCCATGAAAGTACTTATATTTGAAAGTACGTGTTAGTTTATTATTAAACATAGTTGATATTAGGATAAGAAAAATACTTTATTATAAAAATGAATATTTAACTACATGATCATACACACTGAATGAGTGCTACTTAAAGACTAAGTAAACGGTATACAATATTTGGAGATGATTTCTCTCCCACGATACATAGACAAAACTAGTCCCGACATGATTATAAACGGAAGTACATCTGTTTTCTATCAGAGCATTCTTACATTATTTGTGACTTACTAATTAACATACGATCCATACACATACACATTCAACTTTCACAGCGTGGTTTTTATATTTCTAACACTCCCACTGAAAAATCACGCGTTAAAACTCTTTAAAAATTACACAATTAACATTTTAATTTTGATCACTCACTTTTTGCCCGATAACATTTATTTTATTTCGAAACATTTCAAATTTTGCCGTATCTAGCGGTTTTGTAAAAATATCCGCTTGCTGCTCTTTAGTGCTTACGTATTCGAGATTGAAAAACTTTGATTGATATTTTTCGCGTACAAACTTGTATTTTATATCAATATGCTTTGTGCGACAGTGATATTGGGGATTTTGTATTAATTTTATCGCACTCTGGTTGTCAACGAATAACGTTGGTTTTTCAATAATTTTACCGGTTAGGCCTTCTACTAAACGCTTTGCCCAAACCATTTCTTGAACCGCGGCACAAGCGGCTATGTATTCTGATTCGGTCGTAGATAGAGCGACAGTGCTCTGTCTTCGCGAACCCCACGATATTAAATTTTTGCCTAATTTTATCGCGTAACCCGATGTAGACCTCCGCGTTATTTCATCACCCGCGAAATCCGCGTCACTGAAAACACTTAACTTTGAACACTCACTTTCACTGTTGTATATTAAACCATAGTTCAAAGTTCCTTTTAAATACTTGATGACCCTTCTTATCCCATTCCAATGGGCTCTTCGAGGATCTTCAGTATATCTGCTTAAAGCTCCCACTACAAAGGCAATATCCGGTCTGGTTACCATTGCTAGGAACATGAGGCTTCCAATCGCTTCTCTATATGGGACATTCCCTGCCTTTCGTCCCTCTTCTTTATCAAAATGCGTTAAGTTACTGTATGAATCAGCTGGTATTCTTACTGCATTGCATGTTTCTCCTTTGAAGCGTTGAATTACTTTTTTAATATATTGCTGTTGATGTGCTAAAATTGAGCCATCAGCCAAATATTTAATTTCGATACCTAAGAACATTTTAAAATCACCTGTTGTTATTTCTAAGTTTTTCTCGAGGTATTGTAAAAGTTCTTCTATCCTTTTTGAACTTGTTGAGGCAATTGCCCCATCATCGACATAAATTACAAGAATTAACTGCTCTTTGTTGTCATTGCTTATAAATACACAGGGATCTGCTTCTGTAGGTTGCAAATTGAAAGCTTTTAGGCATTTTACAAATTTTTGGTTCCAGCACCTGGCAGACTGCTTCAGGCCGTAAAGGCTTTTCTTTAATTCGCAAACTTTACTTGAATCTACTTCGAACCCTTCTGGTTGGCGCATATAGATAGTTTCTTCCAGCTCGCCATTCAAAAAGGCTGTTTTTACGTCGAACTGCTTCATTTTCATTTTCTTTGAAGTTGCTATGGCCAAAAAGGCTCTTATTGAGTCATATCTTGCCACGGGACTAAAAATTTCTTGATAGTCAATACCTTCTTTTTGCTGATAACCTTTTACGCATAATCTTGCCTTGCGCTTTTTAATTTTGCCATCCGGGCCTATTTTATTCTTGAAAACCCACTTATTTTCCAAAATCGTCACATTCGGAGGCGGTTTTACAAGTTTCCATGTGTCGTTTTTCTTCAGAGCTTGAATTTCTTCTTTTGCAGCAATATCCCATTCTATCGAATTTTCGCTATTCATTGCTTCAATGTAAGTTAATGGCTCATCACACTGCGTGTAAAGGGCATTTTCCATTTCGCTTTCAGCGATGCACAAATTTACGATTTCTTCTTCATTTTCGTCGTCGTCAAATGCTAATTTTTGCACAACACTACCATAAAAATCTGGTGCTTTGCGATTTCTTCTTGGATACCTTCTATTTTGCAATGAATTTGCAGGTTGAATTTCTTCAAAATTTTCCGCGTTTTCTTCTCGATTTTCTTGATTTTCTTGATTTTCTTCTTGATTTTCCTCATTTTCTTCAAGATTATTTTCAGGATTTTCTTCATTTTCTTCAATTATTTCATTATTTGCAACTTTTTCTTCGTAAAATTCGAAAATACAATAATTTTCTTTTTCTTTTTTCTGGAAACTTGGCTGTTGATCAAATTCATCTTTGAAACATACATCTCTGCGTTTTATTAATTTCCCTGTTTCAAGATTTTCTATAATTCTGTACGATTTGGACTCTTCGTCGTACCCAACAAAAATTCCTATTTTTGCTTTAGGATCAAGCTTTTTTCTTTTTTCTTTTGGTACGTGACTATATACTTCTGACCCAAAAACTTTAAAATATTTAAATTCGCTTTTCTTACCAAACCATAGTTCATATGGCGTTTTATTAGAATCTTTAGTTTTTCTTGTACGATTGAGAACGTACATGAGTGAGTTTACTGCCTCAGCCCACAATTTCTTCGGCAAATTTTTAGCTAATAAAGTAGTTCTCACGGCTTCTGCTATGGTTCTATTTTCTCTTTCGGCCTTCCCGTTTTGTTCGGGTGTATATATTACCGTGCGTTCGTGCTTTATGCCGTTTTCAAATGCTATTTTTGCCATTTCTTGGTTAACATATTCTAAGCCGTTATCGCTTCTTAAAGTATTTATTTTATTACCGGTTTCCTTTTCTATTCTTTGCATAAAATTTAAGAAACAACCCTTTACTTGACTTTTTGATTCGAGAAAATATACCTTTACATAACTTGAAAAATCATCCTTAAAAGTCAAAAAATACTTTTTCTTACCGATAGAAAGCTCTTCAATTGGACCACATAAATCAGTGTGAATTAATTCTCCCACTGCTTTCGTTACGGTAGTACTTATTGGAAACGGGGTTCTATGCATTTTTCCAAGAACGCAAGCGTCACACATTTCATCTTTAGTTTGAATATTATTATTTTTCAAAAAATTTTTAACATGATTGAAATTTTGATGAGCAAGCCTTTCATGCCATAATTGTAAATCATTGATTTTCGGACTTGTATTATTTATTGCTATTAATGCCTTAGTTACTTTATTTTCGAACTTGAATTTCATAATAAATAAATTTTTATTGCACGGCTTTTCTGCTACAGCTTTTATTTTTCTATTCTTATAAAAATTTACTTTATTTTTGAAAGATTTTATGTGCATGTCTTTCGATAAAGCCGCACCCATAGAAAATAAATTGAATTTTACCTGCGGTACATATAGGACGTCATCAAGGTAATTTGACTCCCAGTTGCTGCCGTTGTATGTGAGAATGTCAATTCTTCCACTTTCTTCCGCATATACTATGTGCCCGTCGCCTAATTTTACAGGTCTTGGTTTTATTTTGTTTATTGTTGAGAACCGCTGCCTTTGAAAGCTCATGTGTTTAGAAGCGCCGGAGTCAAAAATCCATGATTCGTCACGCGCGCCTTCTTCTATTTCTGCATTTATTAATGCCTCATCTACGTCTATGGCAATAAGACCATTTTCTTCGGTTGATTTTTCAAGCCTATTATTAGGATTGCTGGGATTAAACCAACAATCTACCTTTTTGTGGCCTTTTTTATCGCACACAAAACAGGTAATATTTCTTGCATCTCTTCGATCAGGTGCATTTGCATTTCGAGGCGCATAATTTTGCCTGCCTCTTCCGCCTCTGCCCCTAAAATTACGCCTTCCTCTTGCTGCGCTACTAGCCACGAGCGCGCTATCTTGGGCGTTGTCTTGTGCTTCTACTCTTCTCTCTTCCATCATTAATCTAGAAGCCAAGTTTTCTAGGGTTTTATGCGCGGCATCTGTCGAGTCCCAAGCTGACAGGAAATGATTATATTTTGGAGGAATAGTCATTAAAATTTTTGTTATCATCATGCTATCAGAAACATTTTCACCATGCGCTTTTAACTGATAGCACATGTCCTCCACTTTCGATATATGCGTTGACATATCATCCTTAGGGTCTTTTGTCAAGCTAAACCATTTTTGTTGTAATGCGTGTATACTTACATCGGTTTTATTCTCGTATACCGCATGCAACTTGTCCCACATTTCTTTCGATGTTTCACAGTTAATTATATGTAAAGTTGGCTGCCTATCTAATGCCATTGCAATAAATTTTTGAGCGTTACTGTCACTATCGTACCAAGAATCAAAATCTTTAGCGTATTTTTCTTTATCTTCAGCAGTCGTAGTTAACTCGTTAATTTGTGCCGGTTTTACTGTGGCTCCGGTCACTACTTTGAATAATTTTTGTGAAATCAGTAGAATTTTCATCTGAAATTTCCAGATTCCCCAACCTTCTACTCCTTTTAATTTGTCAATTTTCACAGAATTATTTCCTTCCATTTTTATTTATTTTATATATATATATATATTTTTGAACACTAAACTTTAGCACTTTTGCACTGAAGGCGTTGGCTTTTAGGTTTAAAATATATCACTTTTTTTTTTTTTTTTGCACTATTTTTATTTTTGCATAACTGCACTCACTGGGCCCATAACCTGTTAGTTTATTATTAAACATAGTTGATATTAGGATAAGAAAAATACTTTATTATAAAAATGAATATTTAACTACATGATCATACACACTGAATGAGTGCTACTTAAAGACTAAGTAAACGGTATACAATATTTGGAGATGATTTCTCTCCCACGATACATAGACAAAACTAGTCCCGACATGATTATAAACGGAAGTACATCTGTTTTCTATCAGAGCATTCTTACATTATTTGTGACTTACTAATTAACATACGATCCATACACATACACATTCAACTTTCACAGCGTGGTTTTTATATTTCTAACAGTACGATTTTAACATGGAACATGTTTATAGGGAGGGGGTACTTCGGAACTGGAAAATTAAGGGGGGGGGGTCAAATTTGTCCCATTTAAGGGGGGGGGGGGTCAAATATGTCCCATTTAAGGGGGGGGGTCAAATGGGACTTGGAATAATTTCAATTTTGGGACTTAGAATAATTCGGGTTTAGGGACTTAGAATATTTTTGATTTAGGGACCTAGAATAATACACGTTTAGGAAATCATAATAGTTTGGGTTTAGAATCTTAACATTTGGTAAAGGTGATAATTACAAATTATAAAAATAGGAAATTGTATTGTTTTTTGTGTGTCTATGCTGTAAGATTACAGATGTAAGTAAACATGTTCCATGCATTTTGGTTGTGTGTACACAAACCGGTTATAAGTTTTTACTCGATATCTCGAATCTGAAAACTAATTTTTTGAAAATTTTTTTTTGAAAATTTTTTTTACCAAAAAATACAAAAAAAACTTAATTTTTTTTTATTTTTGGATGTAGTACCTAATTGATTTCTATGAAAGTGCTAGTTTTAGAAATATCGTTTATAGTAATTTTTTGGACCTGAAACTTAATTTTTTCAAAATTTTTTTCTCAATATTAATAAAACAAAAAAATTAAAAAATCTGTAATATTGTTTTTTTTTTAAGTGTAATACCTAGTTTATTGAAAATTTTTTTCTAAAAATTTGTTAATTAAAAAACATTAAATCACAGCTAAATTTTTTTTCTTTTAAAATACGGTATTTAACTTTTTTTTATGAAATACTGATATCTCAAATTATAATTTTTATTAGATAAAATAGACCATTAAAAATATTTTGCTATTGTTAATGAGGAACCATAGTGCCAATCACTTGGCAGCGTTTTTTTTTATAGTTTACGACCACTACAACTCTTATTATCTTTTTACCTTAATAATTTATTTGAATAATTATTCAAATTTTTTTTTCCTTAATTTTTTTGTATTTATATATTGGTAGATTTAAATGAAGTGAGGGCGATTTAAATGGTCAGGTCTTCAAAACTGCCCCAAAGTGTTTTTTCTGAAAGTACTACCAAAAATAAGTCACCAGCCCAATTTTTAGCCTCCCAGAGCAAAATCTCGATTTTTGGCAGCCATTTTTGTGTTTTGGACTTTTGTAAAAAAAGTAAGAAAAATGAGTCATAATTTTTTTTATTATTGCTGTAAAAAACTTACATTAGCATGAAAATTTTTTTCCTTTTAAAAAACACTTTGGGGCAGTTTTGAAGACCCAGCCATACAAATTGCCCTCACTTCATTTAAATCTACCCATATTTATATATGTTTTTCAAGGTCCAAATAGCTAAAAATGTAAAAATAAATTCTACGTGTTATTCTTATGGGATTTTTTATTTTTGCGGACGGCGGCGACATTTTGAGTGTATTATTGAAATAACTATGTTTTGAAGCCATCAAATTTTCTCAATCTCCAGGTATCTTATTTTTTCATCAAAATACATCACGTAAAATATGACATACACTTGGAGAAAACGACATGAACGGTGGCGACATTTAATTTTTGTAAAGGCGTTTTAAAAGTCTAATAGTTTTAATTTTAATAGTTAAAGCTTTCAAATTTAAAACTTTAAGTTTTCCAAGGTTCATATATGAGTATTTAAGTAAAAAAAAACTACAGACAGAACTTTAAAGTGTTTAAATGTAGACTGTGCACTATGAAAATGGTGGGAAGCTTAAAAATAGCTAAAATCGAGGGACAGACTTGAATACGACGATACGCTAAGAGAACTTCATGAAAATTTGTTTCGTTGAAAAAAAATGAGTTTTTGGGACCTAAATACGTCTTATGCATTCTACAGAAAAATTAAAGTTCAAATTTTAAGCCATTTGATAAAATACTCAAAGTTTATACTTAAGCAATGGGACTGCGGACGGTGTTGACATTTTGGACACATATGCTCCAGAAAATTTTTTTGTTAACTTGCCAATATATGAGCAGTAGGTTGTGACCTTAACATAATATTATTTATCAACTTATTAAAAGAAAAAAAGGTGTAAAAGAGCTTTCGTTTCGGATATAATTGAGGGGGACACTATGTATACCGTTCCCGTGAAAACCATCCATATATTATACACCAAAAACAAAATTTTTGATATTTTAACTACTTAAATAGCTCAAAAAAATTATTAAATAAAAGCAACTATTTTAGTTTTTCAAGGAGTCCCTTCTTATTTATAGAAAATAAAAACTAAAAAATGAGTGAGGTTCGTAATTTAATTGTTTTTAAAATAAAACACAATGTATAAGTTTGTAATTTTATAGATCAAATTAACAAATTTATTGATGTGGTTTACTGTGATAGTCTTATTGGGTCCCTTCACGGTTGATTCGTCCAATTTTAGTCAAGAGTTTGATTACCAGAAACATGAATGTGAACTAAAAATAACTGAGTCTGGGTTTAAGAAATTGTTAAATTTTTGTCAATTGTATGGAAAGATTATTCATCCACCTGATTCAAATAGTATAGATAAGATATCTTGTTTGAAAAATTGTTCGTTATTGTCTGATACTGACCTGCAAGCTTATCCCAACTTGCAAAATCTCCGTTTGAATTTCGATGGGATTCATCAGGCTAATATAAGTCAAAATAGTTTATTTGGTAAGAAGTTTTACTTTTAATAAAGTATTATTATTTTTAATTAAAATAAAAGATTAAAAACTTTTAAATTTTAGGTGCACCTAATCTAAATAAGTTTGAATTATTCGGCAACAAAATTATTTTACCAAGTGGATTATTTAAAAATTCGAAACAAATTAAAACCATTTTTTTAAAGTCTAAAAGATTAATTAACATTGACCCAGCAGTATTTACTAATTTTCGCAAACTTAAAAAGTTCATGCTAATATCTGAAATGTTTATAAATTTAAATTTTAATGTATTTAAAAATTTAAATTCAGTGAAGGAGTTAGTTTTAAGTGGATCTTTTAATAACCCGATACCCAAAGATGCTTTTCGAGATCTTACTAATCTTGAGTCCTTGACTTTATCAAATAATCTAAATTTTGTCGGATTACCACCAAAATTACTGTCTAATTTCAAATATCTCGATAACGTTCAAATCGAATTTAATAAATTAAAAACCTTGCCTGAAGAATTATTTTCGAATTCCACTAGTATCATAAGATTAATATTAAAAGGAAATAATTTAATAACTGTTCCATCAGGCCTTTTCAGAGGCCTTCTTTGGCTCCAAGAAATAAACTTGAGTTCAAATAATATAAGTTTTTTACCGGATGAAATTTTTAATGGACTTTATAATTTAAAAGAATTGGATTTATCAAATAATCGAATTGAGTCAATTAACGAGTAAATATAAATTAATTAAAATTAATTTTTTTAAAACATAATAGTTTTAATGATCTAACTGGTTTTTTTTTAGAAAACTTTTGGATAAGCTATCATTAAAAAATCTAAATTTTCAAAATAATAATCTAGTTTATGTGCATCAAAATGCATTTAAACAATGTGAGTTATCGAAAATTGACTTCTCATATAATCACCTTACATTTGACAATAACAAAAAAATGTCACCTCTTCGAAATTGTAAAAATTTATTTTATATGTACTTAAATAGTAATAATATAAGTAAAATTTTTAATGATTGGATGGAGAATAAGGTACTTAGAATAATGAATTTATCGTCAAATTCCATTGAATATATTCAGGTAAAGACATATTTTATATTATTTTATAAATAAAATTAAGCTAAAATAATTGGAAAAAATTTAATAAATTTATAAAATTTATTATAGTTGATACTCGAGTGTAGAAATTAAATAGAAATAAGTTTTTTGACCTTTTATCGAGTAAATTATGGTGTTATTTGTTTTTTATTAACGTTTCGGTCTCTGGTTGAGACCCTTATCAAAATCTACAAAATTAATAAAAATTTGAATATACATAAAATTTAAATTTATAACTAATGTTGATCTTCCTTATAAAATAATAATTTGGACATATAAATTAGGTGTGTGAAACCTAAAGTCGTAAAAAACTTAAAATCTTGATATTCATGATTAAAAAATCTGTAAAAAATATATACATGAAAATAATTTAACCTAATATGCTTGCAATTTTTTAAATTACAATATTACATACCATAAGTCATTATCGTATTACTAAAGTCAAATATAAAAAATCTTAGATAATAAATATATATATATGTTAAAATAGTATCACAGAATGTTTGAAAAATAAGTTAATCACAATAAATAATTGAATAAAATAATTGCAAAAATACAACTGTTATTATAATAATGTAAACAATACAGTTTAAAAATAATGATAATTTAAATATATATTTTTTTTTTTTTTTTTTATTTAATTTAACATTTAATTAAAGATATGTGCAGTGATTTTTAATCAATAAAGAAGTATGAAAAGATGACTAGGTATGTTGCCATGTTGACGTACGGTTATTCTATGTAAACAATATATGCATGTACTTTTTTATTTTATGGATTACAGATAAATATGGTTTGAATAGGCCTTGTGAATCTTCTGTCAAGTTGATAGGGTTTAATTATGTGTTGATGTGGAGTACCTTAGAAGCATTACGCTTATGATAAGAAGGTTCTCTGTCTAATATAGAGAAATCATTCCACTTGAAATTGTGCTTGGTGTCAATGTAGTGTTGTGTGACAACTTTTTCTTTTTCTTCATTCTTTTTTTTGATATTGTTGATGTTATCGTTGTCATTAGGAACTTCTATTGTTGGGGTATTTTTATCTTTGTTCATACTTCTAAGGATTCTTGTACATTTAGGTGGCTGAATTTTCTCTTTTTCCTCAGCTAATTTCCTTTCTTTTTTGATGATTCTATCTATACCAGCCTTATGTTCACCTATACGTATAGCTGCTTCTCTTTTAGTTTGACCGACATAAGATGCATCACACTGTTTATATTCAATTTTATATATGACATTAGTTTTCTCACCCTTAGGTGTTCTATCTTTGGCTTTGATGACTAGATTGCTATTATTATTTATGATTTATGATGCACATACTATTATAAAAACCTTCTACATGTAGTTTTGTAGATTTTGATAAGGGTCTCAACCAGAGACCGAAACGTTAATAAAAAACAAATAAAACCATAATTTACTCGATAAAAGGTCAAAAAACTTATTTCTACTTAATAAATTTATTTTCAGAGTGAGGACATATTTTCTTTTGAAACTCATTCAATAGTTCTTTTGAAAAATAATCATATTAAACACGTTAACTTAAGCAATCTAGAAAAAATGATGAGCTCCTATTCAAAAAAAACTTCATTACCAGATATTGATATTAAAGGTAATCCAATAAATTGCGATTGTCATATTTACGATTTATTGAAGTATGTAAGGGGCAAAATGAACGAGAAGACTCTTCAAACGGCAAGAATAATGACAGAAAATTTACAATGTGACAAGCCTATCGAGTTACGGGGTAGAAGCCTTCATAATATAACCCATGAATCTCATACATGCAAAATGAAAAAATCCGAATTTATACCCAATAGCGCATGTGGTTCAGATGGAAAATGTGAGTGCCGATTCAGGCCACATGATAAGACATTGTATGTCAATTGTTCGAATAGCAATCTTGAAGCAGCACCAAGTCTTTCAGACACTCACGATGCAAATCAAATTGAATTAGATTTAAGTTCTAACAAATTAACTGAAATTCCTAATATAAAAAATACAGGCTATGAAAAAATTCACCTACTCGATTTATCCAACAACCAAATTTTAAATGTAAATGAAAGCATTCTATTTGGAAATTTAAAGGTATGTGAATTGAAATAATACGTTAAAATTGATTAATTTCTTAATTTTTTATGATAATAATTTATTTTCAGGAAATTCGTTTGAATGGTAACAATATATCGTTTATTAGTCTCAAAATCCTTACACCTTATTTCAATATGTCAAGAAAAATAAAATTGTTCAACAATCCTTGGAATTGCACATGTGAGACTTATTCCTTCCCTTCTTTGGTATTGGATATAAACAACGTTGTTGAAATGAAAAAGTTTACATGTTTTGAATCAAGAAAACCATTAAGTGATTCTAAAAAATCAGAGATTTGCCCACACCCAATCAATAGTTTTTTAGTTTTTATGGCAGTTATCGTTTCCATTTTTAGTTTGCTTGTTAGCTTAATTAAAGTTTTAATTTTTAAGTACAGTTTCCAAATAAAAGCGTATTTGTATTCAAAGAACTGGTGTATTAAGTGGATTACAGAAGATGAGCTTGATGCAAATAAAATATATGATGTATTTTTGAGTTACTGCCATTTAAATGAAGAATTTGCTTTAACAGAGATACTTCCTAAACTTGAAAATGAAAAAAATGCATTCAAGGTATGCGTGCACAGCCGTGATTGGTTACCTGGGGAATTTATTAATAATAATATTTATCGATCAGCAAAAGAATCCCGTAGAACGGTCATCATTTTATCAAATGATTTTGTTAATAGTTTTTGGGGAATGATGGAGTTTAGATTAGCTTACAACCAGATGGTAAAAGAAAAACGAAACCGAATTATCATAATTTTACTTGAAGAATTAGAATCAATACAAAATCTTGATTCTGAGCTAAAGTTTTATCTCGATAATGGTATATATTTTTCCATTAGTGATCCAAATTTTTGGGAAAAGTTAATTTATTCCTTACCACATAATGGAAAAAGATTGTGTAAATAATTTGTAACTATTGCTTTTTTAATCAATAATTTATTACTATTTAATTGTTTTATTATTGTGAAACTATGAGATAGCTCGTAGTTTTTAATCTTATCTAGAATAATTAGTACTTTTAACTAGTTTTATTAGGATGATAAGATAAAATTATCACAAATAAAAAATAATGTAAACATTGATGTGGACATTTTTAATCTGGTATAATGTTTTACAATAAATATATTCTTTAATTATTATTGATAATACATTTATTTAACTCATTTAGTAATATCCATCATTTATTCTTATCAATCAAAATTAATTTAATTAAATCTGTACTTCAGAGGAAAAATATATCAATTTTATGTTTATAATAAAAATATTATTTTAAATTTAACAAGAATCCACGGGATCGTATAAAAAAACATACGAAAAAAAAAAATATTTTTAAATACCTTAAAATTTATTAAAATATAATTTAAAAAAACAGATGAAACAGTTTTATTTATTTCTAAATTTATCTATCTTAAGTAAATTTGAAAAATGGTATTAAAAAATCCAAATATTACAATAGTAAACATACTTTTTTAATCTAAAAAGATGTAAGAATTATCGTTTTTTTATATTTAAATTTTTGAACTAGTTGGAAAGTCCCCAGTATGGCATCCACCTCAGATCAAATTTCATGTTTAATCACAAAAAAAATTATACAGTAAGATGTCGATTGCAAATAATAAACTTTTTCCACAATTTTGATATAATCTTAAGTCCATAAACAGAAAGTATTCGAAGCCCCTAATTTAAAATTATTCTAGATCCCTAAATTGAAAAGATCCTAAAGGAGTATTCAGACGAAAAAATAAATTTTAACAACCACCTTCAAATTTTACTCTTTTATTATTTGATATGTAAGAATGGGACAAGAGGGAGTAAAATCCAAGGTGGGGGTTACAAATTTGTTTTGATGTGAATGCTCCTTATGTCCATTTGCCCCCTCCCAACATTCACTTTGACAACCCTCATAAAAATCAAATCCGCTATTTAATAAAAAATATAAATTACGCGCATGACAAAATCAGCGCGGCCAATCGAAACACGAATAATTCGATGAGGGAAATCATGGGAGTGGGGTATAGCAGTCTTTTAGGTAGCATTCACACGAGAAAAAATTTGTAACCCCCACCTTTGATATTTACCCCCTCTCGTCCCATTCTTGCTTTTAAAATTTTTTTCTCGTGTGAATGCTCCCTTAAAGATAAAATAAAAAAAATAGAATGAAATAGATAATTTTTATTTAAAAGATAAAAGATAATTTAAAAGAATAATAAATTTAAATAATTGAAGTTTTAAGAACATTTCACCACAGAATATATAGTAGTACATAATACTTATTCTTTGATTTTACACGTTTATAGCTGCTAGAGATTAATAATCAACTATGAAGCAGGTATGTAGTTTATCAAGGCTATTTTTAAACTAACAGCTAGGTTAAATATTTACATAATTAAAAAAATGTTAATAACAATCAAAAGAATTATAATACCTAATACATTATAGATTTTTTAGAATTTTTTTAGAACACTTATTTATACATATTTCTATCCACAAATTAATTTATGATATCTCCTATATGAAACAAAATTACTACGCTTTTCGTTTGCGAAGTTTTTATTAAATTGAAACATAAAAGAAATGGAAAAAAGAAATATTTTTTTTTAACAGTTTAGGTCAAGTATGTAGTAGAATAATAAGTTCAGAAAAAATTTGTTAAAAAAAAAAAAAATTTAGTTTTCTTTATGTTACAAGACGATTACAATCGGTAAAAAAAATTCGGCCACGGCAACCGGATTTTTTTTCAGCGTATACTTTAAGATAGGTAAATATTTTTATCGTTGTTGAATTTCGACCCTATTTTAAGCTTAATGCACACGAGCATAATGCTTACTCAGATAATAAAACAAAGTTGAAAGTTTTTAGAAGCCAAGTTAAAAAAAGGGCAACGAAAGATATTATATGGGCCTGGGTAAATTAATAAAAATAGTAGTGCGGAATTCTTATACGCACAGTTAGATTTACACTGAGAGCAGAGAAGTTTTTTTAGTACCTTCCTGTAGACTTTTATACCTGGAATTTTAGGGTTGATTTTTATGTATTTTGATGTGCTGAATCCGAATCTGGAGGTCCTTTTTTGCAAAAAGTGGTCAGGTTTTGAGATATAAGCCAAAGTTTGACCAAAAAAGTTTTTAAAATTTTTGGCCTAATTATTAATTTTAGGAAAAAAAAGTTGTGAAATAATTTTGTAGAGCATAAAATATTCTAAAAAAATGTTATTAACGGTAAGTTTGTATCATTTAGAGCTAAAAGTTATACGCTGGCGAAGTTTTGGACATGGCGGGTGCGCGTCAAATACCGTTCGATCTTCACCTCAAATGCGAGTTTTTGATAAAATTTCATAGAATTAATTTAATAAAAAATAAAATTTCCTATAAAATCATAGCAATTTTTTTGTTTGATACCTTAATTAATTAATGAAATATATAAGTAAATCAATTGGTTTTTTAAACTTGTATATGAAATTCTTGTTAGTTATATAAAAATTGAATATCATCACGAAAAAATTACTCATTATTAATTATATAATTAAAATTTACATCAAAATATAAACCAATATTTTTAGATGCGAGTAAATAAAAAAATTAAAAACTAAAATTCAACAAATTCTATTCAACAAATAGCTATTTTTTAGTGTACTGAACTGCTGAAAAACCTCAAAATCTGAATGTACTTCTAATATTTTATTTTATAAAAATTTAACCGTCATAAATTTTTTAGATTTGGGTAAGCTGTTTCGTTATTTTTATAGTGTTAATTAATTTAAGCTTAAGTTCATCACTCGATTGTCCTCAAGATTTTATCAACGAAGAATATGAATGCGAGTTGATCGGAAATAATACGCAGTTTAAAAAATTTTGCTGCCAAAATGGTCAAATTATTAACACGACTGAAGCATTAAAAATCAAAAATATATATTGCAACAAAAATTGTACTTTCTTATTTGGTAAAGATTTTCAACCTTATGAAAATTTAGAAAATCTTTACTTAGTTATAAATAATTCTAGTTTCGTTAACTTATGCAGAAGTCTTTTATATGGTAAGAATTTTTAAACATTTTTATAATTTTTAATTTTCACTTTTTATTAATCTGCATTAAAAAAAAAATTTTTAACTATTTTTTGTTAATAGAGTCTCCAAATCTACAAAAACTTAGTATATCAAGCAACAGAATTATTTTACCCGATGGTTTTTTTAAAAATAATGCTAATTTGACAAATGTTGTTCTGGAAATTAAGAGTTTTAAAAATTACCGTCCGACAATATTTTTTCGAGAAAATAACATTTATGAATTAAACATAACTGCAGAAGAATTTTGTGATTTAAGCACTGACGTTTTTGAAAATTTAAATAGTCTTCGAAAAATCACACTTCATAAATTTATTCAAAAAACTTTACCAGCCGACGTATTTCGAAAACTTATAAATCTTGGGTCAATAACAATATCAAAAAACAAAAATCTGAAAATATTACCGGAAAAATTATTTTTTAGCATGAGTAATCTTAATTTCATTGCTATAGAGTACAATGAAATTAATAATTTACCTCATGATTTATTTAAGTACACTAGAAGAATTAGAACTATTGTATTGAGAGGAAATAAATTATCAGTTATTCCAGATAATATTTTTAAAAATTTGGTCAAACTGAATGAATTAAATTTAAGTAATAATAATATAAGTAGTTTACCAAATAATATTTTTAAAGGACTTTATTCACTAACTAAATTAGATTTGTCTTACAATAGAATTAAATCAATTAATAAGTATATTAAAAATTTATCTATCATTATTTATTATTGAATATTAAAAAAAAAAAAATTAATTTTATTTTTTCTTTTAGATTAATTTTTAAGAAAATACCATTGGAAAATTTGTATATGACTAATAATGGATTAATCAAAATTCATAAAAATGCATTTCAGCGCTGCAAGTTACGAGAAATTGATTTTCAAAATAATAATCTTTCACTTGATGATGAACAAAGTAAAAATTATTCTCCTTTCAAAAACTGCAAAAATTTAAAAACTATGAATTTTTCAAAAAATAAAATCACCAAAATATTTGATGACTGGAAACAGAACAAAAATCGATGTACTTTTAAATTGGATTATAATTCCTTTACATACCTCGAGGTAAAGTATTATAATTTTACACGTTTTAAGCTTTTTGAAAAAGAGATGCATTGGTCTAAAACTATAAGGCACGACACCAATGTATAACAACGTTAGAAATTGATTCCAATTATATTTATATCTTAAATATTTTTTTAAATTAAGTACAAAACGCTAATTATTTTACTAGGTATAATATACAATAACGTAAAAAACTTAGTGAAAATTTTATGGAAAATTTAGTATAGAGTGTTTTAAGGTTATAAATTCAATGGTTTCGAAAGGGCAGTATTTTTTGTTCAAATTTGCTGCAAAAATCTGCAAAAGTTTTATGATTTTAATTTTTCAACGCTCTACATACAGCCAAAAAATAATTTTTAAATATAAGGGGTATGTAAAATTTTCTACTGAATCCGAATCTACCATCAGTTTTGAGGAAAAATCTCAAGAAAATCGAAAAAACTACACGGCTCGCTGCTTTGCTTGAATTTTCAAGCAAATGCTTGGAATTTCAAGCAATCAATTAAATCAGATAAAAAAGACTGTAGGAAAGCTTAAATTTTGTTCCGCTCCCTTTTTTTTAAGATTTATTTGAGAAAAAAATTTTGGATTACCTGCTGTTTAACCTAATTGCCTATTTCTTTCATTTTTTAGTTTGATTGATTCATTGTTAATTTTACTTATACAAAATTGTACCAAATTATATACATTATTGAGGGCATTATTGATGTACATGGCACTCATATATTTCTGACGTAACCTGACATTAAACCATCCTAGTTATAATCTAGCAGGCGATGTTCTGTTAGGAAATTTGATATCTTCAACGTATCTAACTGTGGCATTCTGCAGTTTCTGTAAACGGTCGTATTGATATCCTAGCAGATTACCCATTGCAAAAGCACCGTAGTCAAAGAGAGGGAAGATTAATGAACAGACGGATCATTGAAATTGTGCTACATGTGCCGGTGCCTATTTTTGTGCCTGTGCCTTATGTTTGTGCTTAAGTTTATTTTGACGTTTAAAAAGGTTATGTACTTTAATTTATGAAAATTTTAACGAAATTTTAAGAATTTTAAATAATATTTTAAATATTAATAAAAAAAGTTTATATAGGTTACCTTAACTAAAATAGGTTATTTTTTCAAATTCATTAGAAACTTATATAAAAATTAAAAAATAATTATTTTCAGTAGTAGAATATAAATAAAAATAGTATTAACTGTTAAAAATTAAAGCCTTATTTTGTTGGCGAAAATTAATACTTTAATAGTATTATACCGTCAATGACGGGTAGAGCGAAGCTGACCATATTAGAAAAAAGTTGAAGTATTATTTTAATTTTGGGGAATGAAAGCTTTGATCGGATCAAGTTCAATATCAATGTGTAAATAAGTCCCTGGAGATTTCTGCACCAAAGACCCCTAAATTGAGAATATTCTAAATCCATTTCAGCCCCCCCCCTGCCAAGCCGCACTTTATCAGATACCCCATCCAATGAACATGTTCCGTGTTAAAAATAAACAGTTTTAGGCTTTTTCCGAGTTTCGCAGTTAACAAGGGTAGTTCAATATACTTGGAAGAGAAAGTTTTTATGAATCACTGATTGATCAGTTTTACTCTCCGTTTATGCCAATGGGCCTGTTAGGCCTAGGAATATAGGGCTCAATGTTATGGAATAGAGTATTTTCGTAATTTTTACTAGAACGCTGCATCTGGCAAGTTAATCAAAACAATTTTAGTTAGTCTGACTTTTTTGGCGTATCTGTCACCTTCCAAGTCCAGTAAACCGCAGTTATTCATCACTAATTCTCTTAATTTTATCGTCCATAAATCAAAGGCACATTTCCAGCCTTCGATTAAAAATAATTTTAAAAAGACCAATTTTTTAAACTGTTGCTAAAATTGAAATTTTTGATGAAAAAAGGGTTCTAGATCTCAAAAATTTTTTATCTTTACTCATTTGATTTACTTTGCATTGATTTGCTTTTTAAATATGGCTCTAGAAACGTAGATATTAAAATTCAAATTTTTTTAAAATACCTAAAATTAGGACTTTAATTTATCATATCTCGCAAAAAAAACGCAATTTCTTAGAAATAACTGAAAAGGAACAAGTAAAAAATGGTTTTAAACTTGGAGTTTATACAAAATTTTTGAAACTTATAAAACATTTTACACAATTGTGTATCTATGTTCTAAGTAACTATTATTATAGTAGTAACTGTTACTAGTTACTTAGTAAGTTACTGCCTATAAACATGTTCCATGCTAAAACAAAAATTTTTAACCGATAGATATTGACGTTTGTCTAACAAATAACGGATTAATTAGCTAAAAAAGAGAAAAATACCCCCAGTCTACGCTCATAAAGCTCTCATCCCAAAAAACCCTAATTATAGAACTTTGTTTAGAAGCTCTTTAGTGCATCGGAACTATTTTTAAATCTTACCCGTTAGGGTCCTGCAGTTGCTGATTACAAATTTAATCAGAAAATTGGAAAAATCTCAAAAGAAAATCCAATATGGCATATTTTTTACTTTTCGTGGAACAAAATTCTTGGAACAATACTTGGGACTAAATTATAGGATTCTCATGAATAGGAGTTTTGTATTGTCACTAATGACAAAATTTATACGGAAGCTTTGAAAATCCTAAAAGAAAATCCAAGAATATAAAAAAATGTTTCGTCATGTTAAAATTTGAAATTTTTGGGTCATAAAAGCCTGACTTCCCAGATCTGGGCAGCTTAGATCAAAATTCTGCTTGGCTCATATTGAAGATCATTCAATTCTAGGGGGAGGCATTGTGGGAAATTTTTCGCTAAACCTTTTCAATAAAGAGTTAAAGCTGATTGCTTATAAATAAAAGTTTAAAATGCTCTAAAACGTATAAACAATTAGCTATAATTCATTTGCTATAATACCTATCCCTATAATTGAAAGATCTTTATTATGAGCCAAGCAGAATTTTGATCTTAGTTATCCAGATATGGAAATACAGGCTTTAATGACCCAAAAATATTAAAAATTTAACATAACGTATTTTTTTAAAGAAATAAACATTTTCCTTTTTTTTTATTTTTGTACCTAATACTGAAATGCATTAAAATCTTTTATTAAAAAATGCATATTATAAACAAATATATGGTTAAAAAATCTTAATTTCAAAATGTGCAGCGAGAAAACACAAGTGTCGGAGAGAGCGCCCTTAACGATCTTGAGTATAATTTACACTATAGAAGCTAAATTAAAACAATATTAACATGGAAAATGTTTATGGGGAGGGGGTACCTCAAAACTTGAAATTAAGGAGGGGGGGTCAAATGAGACTTAAAATAATTTCAATTTAGGAACTTAATATTAGAAAAATCTGGGCTTAGGGACCTAGAATAATATCGATTTAGGGACATTGAATAATTCAGTTATTGAGACTCGGAATAATTTTGATTTAGGAACTTGGAATAATTCGGGTTTAAGGACTTGGGATAATTTTGACTTAGGGTCCTAGAATTTACGTGTTTTGTGAATCAGAATAGTTTAGAATCTTAACATCTAGTAAGGTGATAGTTACATATTATAAATTTAGAAAATTGTATTGTAACGTTGCATAACATTTGCATTATACCTAGCCCTCTGTGGAAGTAAAGATGTTCCATGCATTTAGGTTGTGTTTACACAAACCGGTTAAAAGTTTTTTTTTTCAATAATAGCTACTTATATTAATAATAGTTACTTAGATGATAAAGTCCTAATTTTAGGTTTTTTAAAAAAATTTGAATTTTAATATCTATGTTTCTATATCTAGAGCCATATTTAAAAAACAACTTAAGTAAATCAAATGAGTAAAGATAAAAAATTTTTGAGATCTAGAACCCTTTTTTCATCAAAAATTTCAATTTTAGCAACAGTTTAAAAAATTGGGCTTTTTAAAATTATTTTCAATCGAAGGCTGGAAATGTGCCTTTGATTTATGGACGATAGCATTAAGAGAATTAGTGATGAATAACTGCGGTTTACTGGACTCGAAAGGTGACAGATACGCCAAAAAAGTCAGACTAACTAAAATTGTTTTGATTAACTTGCCAGATGCAGCGTTCTAGTGAAAATTACGAAAATACTCTATTTTATAACATTGAGCTCTATGCTCCTAGGCCTAACAGGCCCATTGGCATAAACGGAGAGTAAAACTGATCAATCAATGATCCATAAAAACTTTCTCTTCCAAGTATATTAAACTACCCTTGTTAACTGCGAAACTCGGAAAAAGCCTAAAACAGTTTTTTTTAACACGGAACATGTTCATTGGATGGGGTATCTGAAAAAGTCCGGCTCGGCAGGTGTTAACTGAAATGGATTTAGAATATTTTCAATTTAGGGGCCTTTGGTGCAGAAGTCCCTAGGGACGATTTGTGCAGAAGTCCCTACGGAACTCTTGTTATGGGACCTTTGGTGCAGAAGTCCCTAGGAACCTTTGGCGCAGAAGTCCCTAGAGAGCTTTGGTGCAGTAGTCCCTATAGGACTTTTGTTATGGAACCTTTGGTGTAAAAGTTCCTGTGGACCTTTGGTGCAGAAGCCCCTAGGGATACTTTTCGTTAGTTGAGTTGTTACACAAATCGGTTATAAATTTTTTCAATAATGTATCTTAACAATGTCTTTTGGAACAAATCAAAATTTTCAAGTTGATTCGTATAATTTAAACTAAGAGAAAGGAAAGTGAATTTGAGATGTGGGTAACTATTATTAATATATTTTATTATTAATAGATTTTTACGTCTTATTTACACATTGTTATTGAACTTGATCAATTTCAGGGTTTGGAATACTGGACGCGTATCATGGTTATGGTTTTTGTGAGAGATGTAAGACTTTTGTTGCTTTCATCTCTTTTTTTGTTATGTTTGTTGTGTGATTTTTTATTAATGCTAGATTTAATATGTTGCTTTTTTTATAAGGTCTTTAATCCTTAGTGTGTGTGAGTTTAAATGTTTGTGTTATGTGAATGTAATATGTGCGTTGTTAACCTGTGGCCTCAGAGAATCACACGATTTCTCCTGTCCCCATGCCTGCTTATAGTACACATGGTCGCACCCCGGACCTTTTTTTTTTAACATTATGTGGATGCCTCAGTCCTAGAGCAATGATAGCAATAATTTCAGAATTTAATCTTCTCAGAAAAAAAACAGAGATTATGTCCGAGTCGGGACGCGATCCTTTAACGTTCAGATCGAAAAGTTGACGTGCTACCGACTGAGCTATCAATGCTCTTCTACTGGACGCGTATCATATCCGTAAATGTGGAATTGATAAATATGAATTTTGATTTTTTGCCGTATATACGGTTTATTTAATATGGAATCATATGAAAAATACCGTATATACGGTTCTAAAAATGTACGGATCATTCTTTTCAAAACCGTACATACGGATAAATTTGTACGGGACCCGTATTTTGTAAACCTTATATACGAGTCTCAAAATTTTTCAACCGTATATACGGTTGAGAGAAATACGGGTCCATATATCACTCGTTCGTATATACGGTTTTTATAATACGGTTCCCGTATTTTATATACCCGTATATACGGGTCAAATCTTTAATCACCCGATTTAATGGAGAAAAGTATTTATACATTAATAATACGTACAAGAATGAAAACGCAACCGTATATTATTCACCCGTATGTACGGATCAGAGTTATAAGGGTCCAATATAACTCCATCCGTATATACGGTTAACAATAAATGGAAGCCGTATTTTAGGCATCCGTACAAATGGGTGAAAAAAATATGAGACCTGTATGTACGGGTGGCTGATATACAGTTCCGCATTTCAGTCATCCGTATATACGGATAAATGATATATGGATCCGTATAGAATTGATACGATATACGGGTCTCAACTTTTTTCAGCCATTTGAATGGATGCCTAAAATACGGGTTTCGTATATTGTTACCCGTATATTCAGAAAAATTTGTACGGACCCGTATTTATTTTACACGTAAATACGGATATGGGTTTGTAAAATTTTTTTCCATTATATATACGGCTATTAAAAACATGGACCGTATTTTTCTGTTCCCGTATATACGGTATACGGTTAATGCGCGTCAAAATCACCCGTATTTCCCAACCCTGATCAAATCAAAGCTTTCAATACCCCAAAATTAAAAAAATACTTCAAGTTTTTCCTAACATGGTGAGCTTCGCTCTACTTGTCATTGACGGTATCTAGTACCTAAATAAATAATAATAATCAAATTTAAAAAAAAATATTACTTTTTTAAAATCTATTAATTATATTTGTAATAGTGTCAGTTATATTTTCGTTATTATTTGTTAGTACTATTTTTTTTTTTTATATTCTATTACTCAAAATAATTATTTTTTAATTTTTATATAAATTTCTAATGAATTTGAAAAAATAACCTATTTTAGTTAAGGTAACCTATATAAGTTTTTTTTTTTAATATTTAAAATATTATTTAAAATTCTTAAAATTTCGTTAAAATTTTCATAAATTAAAGTACATAACCTTTTTAAACGTCAAAATAAACTTAGGCACAAACATAAGGCACAGGCACAAAAATAGGCACCGGCACATGTAGCACAATTTCAATGATCCCATTTTTAAAAAAAATTCAATATTAATTTGTAGATAAAAACTAAATTTTTAAATAATTATAAAAACTAAATAATTAAAATAAATTAGATAATATATAGATTTTCCAAGCATATATAGAATAAATTAATTATCAAGAAACTATGTTAAATAAAATAATACTTTAAGTTTACAGTTACTGGAAAGTTGAATTTTAATAGTTTTTTTCATTTTTAAGCTTCATGACAATTAATTTTCTGAAATATATTTACCAGAGTCATAGTTGACAAAAAACTTACCAGTGAGATTTAAACATTAGTCCATGTTAGGCAATAAGTAAATGTAAATAGATTTGAGATAACATTTTGGTAATTTTGAATGATTATTTTTTAATAATTAGACTAATTAGAATTTTAATTAGTATAAAAAAAATTAAGAAAGTAAAATTTTAATATTTAATTTTTATAATTATTTAAAAATTTAGTTTTTATCTACAAATAAATATTGAATTTTTTTATATTTTTGTTAGCAACTTCACACACCTCGGTAACATACGAAATTTTCACCTAGATATTTAATATTATATAATCATTTGTCGCCACTACCTTACGGAACTTTTACTTTTTTGGGTTATGGTAGAAAGCTTCGAAGTGAAAGTGTTATTTATTTATATGTCTATTTAATAAATTCATAAAATAAAATTAGTAAAACTTTTTTTAACATCTCCTTTCAGGCCAAAGATTTGAAATTTTCTTCTGCGCATTCCGTATTGATGTTCTCTTATAATAAATTGAATCATTTAAATTTATCTAATTTCGAACAAATAATGGAATCCTATTACAACACATCTTATCAAGTTGTAGTAAGCTTGACAAATAATCCAATTCATTGTGATTGCAATATTTACGATTTTTTGCGATATTTAAATGGAAATATCAATGAAAAGCTAAGAGAAAAAATAAGAATATTTTCTTCAAAATTAAAATGCGATATGCCTCTAGAACATCATGGAAAAACTGTAGGCAGTTTAACTTACACAAATTTTATTTGTGATATAAGTAAGAAAAATTTTCGTCCTGATAACGCATGCGGAGTTAATGGAAAATGCGATTGCCGTTATCGTCGGTTCGATGAAACATTATTTATCAACTGTTCAAAACGAAATTTAACAAAGTTTCCTGAATTAACAAATTTGGAGTTCATAAACAAAATCGAATTACGTTTAGAGTCAAATTATTTAACAGAAATTCCTGACATTACAAAACCAGGTTACGACAAAATTGAATTTCTTGATTTAACTGATAATCAAATTTCAAATGTTACTGAAAATATTTTATTTGGAAAATTAGAGGTAATAATATTATAAAACAGTTAAAAATAAATTAACTTATTAATTTTAACATATATTTGCAGGATTTACACTTGAACAACAATAAAATATCTTTTATCTATCAAACCATCTTGCATAATTACTTAAATATGTCGCGAAAATTGCAAATATTTAATAATCCATGGAATTGTGATTGTCATACAAAAGATTTAATATCAAAAATAATTTTAGATAATCATAACCAGACTAAAATCGCAAAATTCACCTGTTTTAATTCAAAAAAACCATTTATCGAAGTTGAAAAAGATTTAATTTGCCCTATTATTTATGATAAATTTACAACAAATATTTCAATAATAATAGCTATAATCAGTGCAATTATTGGAACTACGATTATACTGTTTTTTAAATATAATCTTGAAATAAAAATATTTTTTTATTCAAGAAATTGGTGTCTCTGGTGGGTTGCAGAACACGATGCTGATAAAGATAAAAAGTATGATATATTTCTTAGCTTTAGTCATGAAGATGAAGAACTTGTTTTTTCAGAGATAGTACCTCGGTTGGAAAATATTGATCATCCTTTCAAAGTATGTATACATTATCGTGACTGGGAACCCGGTGAATGGATACATCATAATATTATTCGATCAGTCCAAGAATCAAAAAGGACGGTTATAATCTTGTCAAGCAGTTTCATAAACAGCCATTGGGGTATGCTAGAATTTCGAACCGCACAAAAGCAAATGATTGAAGATAAGCGGGCAAGAGTCGTTATAGTTTTAATTGAAGATATGGCATCAATGGGAGAACTTGATTCTGATTTAAAACTTTATCTTGAGCTGAGCACGTATGTTATGTGGAAGGATCCAAATTTTTGGAGAAAATTTATTTATGCAATACCTCATTCGTCACGAAAACCTAAATTAGGTTAAGTAAAAAATGTAAAAGAAATTTTCTTCTTAATTTTTGTTTAGACAGAAAAAAATTTATCGTATAGAATCATTTCATTTTTTTGGACTATGGTATTTATTTTGATGCATATGAACAATTTTTTTAGGCATTCTTTAAAAAAGATTCGTATATTTTTTTTATTCAATTTTTTTAATAAATCCCAGGACATAAAAAAAATATTAATTTAATTTAGCTCTTTAGGAATATATCAAATTGACTTCAAAATTTCACAACTGGTTACAAATGAGTCAAAGACACATTGATTAAATTTATTTAAAATATTCAACCAAAGTAACTCTGTGATGATTTTAGTATAACATAATTCACTAAGCAACGCAATAAAATTATTTTTTCTTGTTAGCGGCCAGAAACCAAATATTTTCCGGCCACTGCGCAACCGGAAGAGAAGTGTTTTCTCGCTACTGACGAAGAAAAATTATTTACGACCCTTGTCCATAAATAAATAATACCCCAAATCGCAGTTTACCATCCTCGGCTTCACTTCAGAAGGTAATTTACGTGCGCTATGGGCCATTCTTTACTTTTCTGGACACGGGTTCGTAATATGCTAATTGTTTTTTTTTGTTTTTTTTTTTAATCAAAATTTTATTGCGTTACTTAGTGAATTATTATTATTATTTATTTTAATTATTTATTATTAAACAAATAAAAAAAAAGTTATTTGTATGACAGGAAGGATTTCTGTCACATTAATCAAATTTAAAAAAAAAATTAAGTTTTAAATTTGAAGCTTCTAAGCGTTCTTTTGAGCCATTATTATGACAATTCCAGATTTTGGACTTCCGTAAGGGAGGAACTGAAATCGGACTAGAACGGCGCGTGCTCGTTTGCGAGCCGCGAAGGACGCTTTTTATAAGGAGCTCTCTATATTTCGAATAAAATAATTGTTTTTTAATCATAATTTTTGTGTGAGTAATCGGTTAAATTAAAATTTGTTATTTTTGGTTATTTTTGAGTGATTCGGTACTAAATTAAATTAATTTAATTAGAAATCCTTAATTAGTTTGTGATAATTTGTTTTCGAAATCTAAGCATGCAGACACTTGACTCCGGCATCTTGTTTCACGTGTTACAAAATTATTAATTATATAGAAGTTATTTTTAATAATTTTTAATTTGGATTAAACAACATCAAGAAGTAGTATTAGCCTAAGTCGTAAACGATATTCTGGGTAACGCTTGCGAATGTGCTCTCTCACGGTGTAGAATAAAAAAATCTCACCAAGTAGGTATTTTTTATCGCTCTTTCCATTTCCGGAGTCCGTTTTTACCTACGACCCTTGGGTAATGAAATATCAACCCCTAAAGTAGGGTAAAATCACTAAAATTGTAAAATTTAAAAAAAAAAGTTACTGCGCGCAAAAAAAAAGTTTCTGTATGTTGAAAATTATATTTTTTACTTTCCAAAAGGTAAAAAATGAAAATTTATGTATTCTCAGCACATTTACCCTCTCTAGGGGGTAAATATTAGGGGTGAGGGGGTGGATTTTACATATGTATAAAAATTAAATATTTCTAGCTAAAAACATCACCTAGTAGGTATTTTTGGTCGCTCTTTCCATTTCCGAAGTCTGTTTTCACCTACGACCCTTGGTTAATGAAATATCAACCCCTAAAACAGGGTAAAATCATTAAAATTGTGAAATTTAAAAAAAATGTTATTGCACTCAAAAAAAAATTTTCTTTATGTTTGAAATTATATTTTTTACTTTCCAAAAGTTAAGAGATGAAAATTTATGTATTCTCAACACATTCACCCTCTCGAGGGGGCAAATATTTGGGGTAAGGGGGTGGATTTTAGGGTAGTAACAGACTTCGGAAATGGAAAGAGCGACCAAAAATACCTACTAGGTGATGTTTTCAGCTAGAAATATTCATTTTTTATATAACTCTAAAATCCACCCCCTTACCCCAAATATTTACCTACTAGAGAGGCTAAATGTACTGAGAATACATAAATTTTCATCTTTTACCTTTTGGAAAGTAAAAAATATAATTTTCAACATAAAGAAACTTTTCTTTTGCGTGTAGTAACTTTTTTTTTAAATTTTACAATTTTAGTGATTTTACCCTACTTTAGGGGTTGATATTTCACTACCCACGGGTCGTAGGTGAAAACAAACTTCGGAAATGGAAAGAGCGACCAAAAATACCTACAAGGTGAGGTTTTCAGCTAGAAATATTCAATTTTTATACATATGTAAAATCCACCCCCTTATCCCTAATATTTACCCCCTAGAGAGGGTAAATGTGCTTAGAATACATAAATTTTCATTTTTTACCTTTTGGAAAGTAAAAAATATAATTTCCAACATAAAGAAACTTTTTTTTTGCGCGCAGTAACTTTTTTTTTTTAATTTTACAATTTTAGTGATTTTACCCTACTTTAGGGGTTGATATTTCATTACCCAAGGGTCGTAGGTAAAAACGGACTCCGGAAATGGAAAGAGCGATAAAAAATACCTACTAGGTGAGATTTTCAGAAAATATTCATTTTTTCATAACAAAATATTTAAGTGTCCAAGAATTGTCGATTAGGCGCTTATGGGTTAATTAATTAATAATTGTTATAAGGAAGTGACGACACTAAATCATCTCTTGCTCTCCCTTTAATTTATAATACTTAGATCTTTCACCCTTTTGGCATTAACTTCAACACTTTTGATTTATTTGGTTAACAATTTTCGGTTTTATTAAACCAGTGGCGCTCAACTATTTTTGTAAATAATTTCTAATAAATAAATATTAATTGTTCTTGTTCTTTTATGAAAGTTTATGAAATTATTCATCATTACCTCCTCTTTAAATACTTTATTTTCAGGGTCTTCTTGCAACAACAACAACAAAAGGTAGGTCCAATATGGCTGTTGTTGCACAAAATCGTATTTATGATTTTTTCCGATCTAAATATTTTAAATTAATTTATTGGTCTCATATGACCCCGGTCATAGTTGATGGTATGAAATCAAACTCGTCGGTGGTTTTAGCTCAAATATTTTTTCTTAGATAGATTGAAGGATTATAATTTTTAAAATATTTTCGAAGTGAATTAACGAAAGAGTTACGTTTACCAAAGTTTTTTGAATGAAAGAAATAAATATTATATTTTTTCAAAAATAGTTATTTATTCAAGAAAAAAATTAACGTGAAATCTATTTATCCAGAAATTTTTATGTATAATGCAATAACTTCAGGACAGGTCTCTATCTACGCTCAACCTCTTTTGTTTGGATGGTGCTAGCAAAAAATGGAACTTTGAACTCAATACACGCCTAATTATAAATCTCATAAATTAAATCGTTTAGGCTGGACATATAAATAAATAGGAAATAACGGTGTCTTTGAGTGAAAAATCTCTGAAACATTGATAAAAATTATATTTTTTAAATAAAATATTATTATTGCTGGAAGACATCGTTATTTCCTATTTATTTTTATAAATCTCATACATGTCCAATGCAGAAATCAGAATTTCTTTGTGAATCTGCATGTCGACTAAACAGAAAATTTGAATGTCGATTCAGACCACACAACAAAACTTTATTTGTAAAATGTTCAAATAAAAATACACATAATGTGAATGAAATAGAATTAGATTTAAGTTCACATAAATTAACAGAAATTCCTTTATTTTCCAAAATTAAGGTTATTATAAAGTTTCATTTCTGAATTTATCCAATAATCCAATTTCCAAAGTAACCAAAAATTTTTTACTAGGAAATTTAAAAGTATTTATTAAGGTAATAAATTATATTAAGCTCGCTTAGTAAAGGACCCCATTAAAATATAGGATTTATGTAATGCTATTTTGTAATGTTGCACGGCCGTGTATAACATTTAATTACAGAAAAATTTTAACAGGGTTCAAATATTCTTTGCAATTCCTGAATTAAAGTTAATTTATTTTTAACATGCAACGTGTTTATAGGGAGGAGTACCCTGGGAATTTGAAAATCAAGGGGAAGGGTCAAATTTTTTCGATTTCGAGACTAGGAATATTATGGTTTTTGGGAATCAGAATAATTTGGGCTAAGAAATCTTAGAATCTATAATAAAGGTGATAATTTTTGCATTATACCTAGCCCTGAGCTATAGTAAACATGTTCTATGCATTTGGATTGTGTTAAAAGTTTTTTTTTTTTAAATATTTATTTCCTTTTCAGGTTCTTCATTTAAATAATAATAATTCAAAATTTATTAACAAGAAAATCCTCATATTATAAAATGTCAAAAAAATTAAGGATCTGTTAAAGGAAACCATCGATATGTGACTGTGATAGCTACATTCTTAAAATGAAATCCCCAAACAGAGTTCTTTAAATCGCCATATACTTTGTATCGCTTTATGAAACTCAGAATCTGACTTCAGAACTTTTGAAATACGATTTCTTTAACTCGGAGTTTTAAAACACGCCGATGTTGCAGTCGGTGTTTTTAAATTACAAAAAAGCAGATTTCGGTGCGTTATAAATTAAAAATAAAGTACAAGTGGACACCATGATAAAAATTTACAAAATTAGCGAAAATATTTTGCTTTGTTTTATAACCTATAATAATAAGTCATCAAATTAAAATTATAATAATAAGTCATGAAACTATATTTTTAAACTATTTTCCAATTTTCCAACATAGTGGACTAAATAAACATAAGAAAAGGAACTTTCTACATTACCTGGTTTTCGAGGTTGAAACATTTTTATGAATGACAATTTTTATTCTTTTCCCAAGAAAATCGGAAAATATGTTGGAGTGAAAATATCAAAATTTTCATTAATAAAAACATTTTTCTCAGTAGAAAGTTACCTTTTTTATGTTTACTGGTTCGCTGTCTTAGGAAATTGGAAAATTTGCTCGACAGAAAAAATAAGTAATTATTGTAAAGGTATCACAATAAATAAAAACAGTTAATTATTAATATTTTGATTTATTAATTATAAAACAAAGAGCGTGTGTTGCTCGCATTGATTACATACAGAGACTAACAAAAAAGGTTATACCGGAACATGAAAATAAAAAGAGTGGGGTGATAGAAATAAAAACGCGGGTTACAAGTATAATTCGAAAAAGAATATTATTTCAATAATTAAAAATAATAGTATACGTTAATTTAAAAATTAGAATTTACAACAGTAATGTTATTCATAAAAACGCTTTTCTCAACCTCGAAAACCCCCAGCTAATGTAGAAATTTCCTTTTTTAATTTTTTTTTGGTCTGCCATGTTGGAAAATCAGAAAATATGCTGGGGTAAAAAAATTAAAATTTTCATTCATAAAAACATTTTTCCCAACTTCGAAAACCCCCACGTAATGCAGAAAGTTCCCTTTTTTATGCTTTTTGGTCCGCCATATTGGAAAATTATAAAAAAATTTTTATTCATAATCCTCTTTCGTTTATCGTTTTTCTAAGCCTCGAAAATCCCTAGGTAATATAGAATGTTCTGACCTAAACATTATCTCGAGTCTAATCATAGCGGAGTCAAAACTTATAACCGGTTTGTGTAAACTCAACCTAAATGCATTGAACATGTTCACTTCCAGATGAGGACTAGGTATAATATAAATGTTACTCAACATTACAATACAATACTCTATTTTTATAGTTTGTAATTATCACCTCACTAGCCGTTAAGATTCTAAACCCAAACTATTTTAATTCCCTAAACCTGAAATATTCTAAGTCCCTTAATCGATATTATTCCAAGTCCCCGAACCTGAATTATTCCAAGTCCCTTAATCGATATTATTTTAAGTTCATAAACCTCTATTATCCTAAGTCCTTAAGCCCAGATTTTTCAAAGTCTTTTAAAAGTATTTTATTTATTTATATATACTTACCTAATTATTCTAATTCTCATTCGCCCCCCCCCTTAAATAGGACAAATTTGATCCCCCCTTAAATAGGACACATTTGACCCCCCCCCCCCCCTTAATTTCCTTAATTAATTATATTAATCTTAAAGAATAGAATAGAATAGAATAGCTTTTTTATTTGTTAATATAACAAAATTTTATATATACATAATTTATAGCAGTCTTTTACATACATAGAAAATATAGAGTAAATATATCAAATTAAGTAACAAAATGAAGTATAATAAATATATTTATAAATATTAAATTAAATAACAAAATAAAGTATAACTAAAATATTTGTAATTAAATTTTTGAGATAGGTAAAAGATATACAGATTTTCTGTCAAACACAACCACAGCCTACTAAAAAATATGCGCGTCAAAGATATATTTTCAGCTTATAAAGAAAATTTCAAGGAATATGGAATTAATAGATAAGAGATACAGTGGCTTTTTAGACATTTTTTTCGGAAATTTTTGTTTCAAGGTAAATTACTATCAAACTTAATTAACCTTATGAGGGTAAATATAAATGAAGTGAGTGCAATTTGTATGGTCGGGTCTTCAAAACTGCCCCAAAGTGTTTTTTTCTGAAAGTACTACCAAAAATAAGTAACCAGCCCAATTTTTAACCTCCCAGAGCAAAATCTCGATTTTTGGCAGCCATTTTAGTGTTTTTGACTGTCTTAAAAAATGTAAGAAAAATGAGCAATAATTTTTTTTATTATTGCTATAAAAAACTCACATTAACATGAAAAATTTTTCACTAATTGGCATTTGAGAAATCGACTTTTGAAAAAAAACAGCCTATCTTAGCGATTCCTCGCGCATGCGCTACTCAAAAAAAATTTTTGACCCCGGAATCGGATAGCCAGGGAAATTTTCTATCCGGACTTAAGAGGAAAAAATTTTTCATGCTAATGTGAGTTAGCAATAATAAAAAAAATAATTACTCATTTTTCTTACATTTTTTACGACAGTCAAAAACACTAAAATGGCTGCCAAAAATCGAGATTTCGCTCTGGGAGGCTAAAAATTGGGCTGGTTACTTATTTTTGGTAGTACTTTCAGAAAAAAACACTTTTGGGGCAGTTTTGAAGACCTGACCATACAAATCGCACTCACTTCATTTTAATTTACCCATGAACAACTAACGTTTTTTTATTTTAACGCAAACAACAACAAAATTATTATCTAAAACTAAATTGATCAATAATTGTAATAAAAGTTCTCGCAGAATTTTATTTATTATTTCAAGAAAAAAAAAAATTATTTTTGAAAAAAAAATGAGTAATTAAAAGTGAAACACTGTTGAAGATACTATAAGTACGGAAGCCGCATTGTATCATGGAGAATTAGAGAGAGGGTGGGTAAATAGTCGAGAGACTTATTGAGAGACTTGTTGAGAGACTTGTTGGGCGAGTTATTGGGCGAGTTGTAATACATTAGAAATTGAACTTTCTGCGTTACCGGAAGGTTTTTGAGGTCAAGGAAAATGAATTTCAAAGAGGAAATTTTCAATTTTTCACCCTAAAATATTTTCCGATTTTTCAAAATGGCGGAAATAAAAAATATTAAAATGAACATTCTACTTTATCGCGTTTTTGAGGTCAAGAAAAAAGAATTTAAGGAAGAAAATTATAAGGCATTGGAAATATCATTAAGGATTTATGATCCTAAATAGAAAATTTGAGTAAATATCCACACTACCGACGCTTTTTTTTATAATTTGCGATTTAAAATAAAATTAGTCGTAAAAATACTTAAAAAAGTTTTTATTTTAATATTATAGCAAAACAAATAATTTTAAGTTTATGAATTATGAAAAAATATTGTTATTTTAGGTTATGGTACTTGCTAAAACTTGATTTTCACTGAATAATTAATGATTGAATGTGTGAATCTAATAATAAAAAAAATTTTTTATGATAATCCATATCCTCTTTTAAGTCTCTTTCTACTAGGTGTGTGCGGTTACCCGAATTTTTTGGGTACCCGCTCGAAAGACCGATTTTATTTTTTTCGGGTCGGTCTTCGGTTATACCCGAAAATGCGTATTTTTGAATTTTTATCGTTGAATCGCGTTCAAACCTGTCTAAAAAAATTTTTTTAGGTGTATTTTATTATTATAAATTTTTTGAGACCTCTCGCATCCCGATGTAAAGTCACGTTCTTCTTCTAATAATTTCTAAGTGAAGTCCAAAAACTGACGCGGGTTGGCAAGTGGAGGAGGGGATTACCGACCTATTAATTTGGGAATAGGTTTCATTATTTTTTATCATTAAAAACATAGCATATAAAATGTTTTAAAAAATGCAAATTTATTTATTTATTTATTTAATTTACATAAAAAAATAAATAATAACTTAAAGTTAATAAAAATTATCCTTTTTTTAGCAAATCATTTTTTGACCCTTTTATTCTCATTTTTAAGAGCGAATGGAAATTTTTCGCAAAAAGTATGATAGAATCGTAATGCCAGGGAAATTTCCCACTTAAAAACTATACCTTCAGACCCCTGAAGCTTTTCGGGTATAACCGAAGACCGACCCGACCTGACCCGAAAAAATCCAAGACCGCCCGAAGCTTCGGGCCGGGTAACCGCACACCCCTACTTTCTACACTAACGTAAATGGATTTTTTCTTCAGACCCAATAAAAATTGAAATAAACTTAGAACATAAAGAAAAATTTACAAGTCTTATCATATTGCTGCACGCATATCCTACTTAAGTTGAAGAGCGATAATTGTTTCTAATAATATTTAAGATAAAAACTAAAAAATACATTATTATAATTTTGAAATACCGCGCTGGACATTGTTGATAATTAAATATTTTAATGAAAAAACGATATATTCCAGCTAATAATAATTATTTATTAAATTATTGTTTTCTTCTAGTTAGAAACCTTTTCAAAAGCTTGTGTTAATTTTTACAGCATATTCATACAAATATCTGTCTTAATATATTTATATAAATACACGCATACAAAAAATTAGTAAATATAACCAAAATAACAATTTTGTTTACTAAGTTCAGTGTGGTTAAAAGTCACTATAAATTTTTAGTAAAATTTACTAATTTTTTGGTTATATTTATCAATATTCATTCATTTGTGTTTACTAAATTCTTTGAGGTTAATTTTACTATTTTTTTTGCGTGTATGATGTAAAAATTAACACAAGATTTTGAAAAGGTTCTTAACTAGAACGAAGCGTCAATAATTTAATAAATATTATTAGCTGGAATATATCGTTTTTTCATTAAAGTATTTAATTGTAAAATACATTGTTTCACATACAAAGCCTATCAAAATATCAAGAATTTAAAAATTTTCTTTATTTTAAAATTTACATCCGACTTGAAAAGAAACAACTAAAAAATGTTGACTAATAATCAGGTATAAAGTTTTTTTTTTATTTCTTATCCGTAGCTAAGTAAATGGACGATAATTATAAACCATTTAAAATATTATGAAATAATTTAGGTCAGTAATTAGACTGACAATAACAAAATTCTATCATTTTTAAGCAATAATTATATTGTGTAATATTATGTTCCATATTGACCAAGTTAATATTTGTTTTAAATTTAAAGTTTTGAAAGGAACAATTAAAATGTTTTGATAGATAATTATTTTTAATAAAAGTAAATATAAAGGCTGTAAAATACATTGCTTCATTAAAACACACAAATCTTATCAAAATTTCTTAAAAATAAAAAATATTATTTATTTCAGTTTCTTCTTAAAGGTTCTTAAATTTACATCATATTTGAAGAAATAAATTTAAAAATTTGACCAACAATGAATCAGGTAAATTGTTTCATTTTTCAATTTTTATCGACTAATCAAAATTATTTACCAAATTTTTTAATTATTTCAGATACAATCAAAGAATTTCTGCCTTAGGCTTATTACTATTCTTTTGATTAACATCAACTTGGGCGATTCATTGAATCTTAGTCAAAATTACAATTTTGAACAATATCAATGTGAATTGCTTAAAGATGATTCTAGCAAATTACTAAAATTTTGTCATCAAAGTGGCGAATCATTCAATCCATCTAAAATGATAGAAAATGTAACAAAGATCACGTGTAGAGTAAATTGCAATCTTTTAACTGCTACAGATCTCTCGCCGTATATTAATTTGGAAAGTTTGGATCTTAATTTCAAAAATGGTAGTCTTACTAACGTCAGCAAAGATCTTTTAAGTGGTAAACATAAGAACCGTTCTTCAGGAGTCTAATCCCTACAAATTTTTTTGCTCTTCTTTTGAAATAATAAATTTTTATCTTAGGTGCACCAAATCTCGAAGAAATTAATTTAGTTGGGAATGATATCACTTTACCTGACAGTTTATTTAAGGATTTGAAATTAACTAATGTTGTTTTGGAATATGAAAGTTTAAAAGATTTTCATCCAGAAATATTTTATGGAATCTCAAAAATTCATGAACTGAACATAACTTCGAAGAAGTTCAGTGATCTAAAAACTGACTCTTTTCAGTATTTAAAAGACTTAAAAATATTGACATTACACGGATTTATTGAAAATACTTTACCAGCTTATACATTTCGAGATTTAGTTAAACTTGAATCGATAACTTTATCTAAAAATAGGAACCTCAGATATTTACCATCGAAATTATTAGCTAATATGAAATATCTTGAAAAAATTTCTATAAAATACAGTCAAATCGAAGAAATACCAGGAGACTTATTTTCAAATTCATCTGAAATTTGGAGCGTTGAAATAATTGAAAATGAGTTGAAAACTCTTCCAGAGAATATTTTTAAAAATTTGATAAATCTTAAAGATTTGGATTTACATGCAAACAAAATAGTTGAATTACCAAATAATATTTTCAATGGTCTTGTTTCATTATCAAAACTAGATTTGTCATATAACCGTATAAAGTTTATTAATGAGTAAATAATTTTGCTAAATTTAATTTTTGTGAGGTCACAAGATTCAAAAGGTTTAATTATGTAGCCAGGAAGTATTAGAAAAGAATATAATACTCTCCTGTATATTCTTTGGTAATAGCTCCACAAAATATTTAGAACGACTTGAAATTTGAATCTTGTGACTTGCTCTTGCTAATATGTAAAAATACATTATTAATTTTATTGTTTGCTTTTTTCAGTAAACTTTTCAATGAAGTATCTTTCAATGTTTTCAATATGAATTACAATGACTTGGTTGATATTCATAAAAACGCATTTCCAAATTGTAAATCAGAAAGGATCTATATTGCGCATAATAACCTTTCATTCAAAGATCATCAAGAAAAATTTTCACCTTTTCAAAATTGTGAAAATTTAAAATTTCTTGATTTATCACATAATAACATTAGCAATTTATTTGACGATTGGAAGAAACCAAAGAGACCTTGTGAAATTTTTTTAAATTATAATGCTGTGGAACATGTTAAGGTATAATTTAATATTATAATTTACGACTGTCTTTAATTGGTCATCATTTTTTTGACCTCGCATACGAAAAAAAATAAATTAAGGTTTTAAGTTCACGTATACTCGATACCGTCAATGATGGGTAGAGCGAAGCTAATCATTTTAGGAAAATGTCATATTAATTTTTTAATTTTGGGATTTTGAAAGTTTTGATTGGATTGAGTTTAATTTTAGTGTGTAAATATAAGATGCAGAAATATGTCAAAAATAGCTAGAACACTAACCAGGGGAGTGTTAAATGTTTGGGCAGATGATTTGTTTATAACTTTCAGGACAGGTTGTGGTAGTTGAAAAAACATCTCCTATATCCTCAACATACCTAAATGGGCCTCCTTGGCCTAGTATTCTATAAGATAGGGGTTTTTCTAATTTCTTCTAAATGATGCTGCTACCTTGCCACTTAACTAAATACTTTCCAGTTGGCCTTATTTTTTTAACATGGAACATGTTTATAGGGAGGGGATACTTCAGAACTTGAAAATTAAGGGGGGGGGGGGTGGGGGGTCAAATTTGTCTTTTATAAGGGGGGGTGGCAAATTTGTCCTATTTAAGAAGGGGGTCAAATTTGTCCCATTTAAGGGGCGGTCAAATTTTTCCTTTTTAAGGGGGGGATCAAATTTGTCCTATTTAAGGGGGGGGGGGGTCCAATAAGACTTAGAATTATTGGGTAAGTGTATATAAATAAATAAATTACTTTTAAAAGACTTTGAAAAATCTTCATGGGCTTAAGGACTTAGGATAATACAGGTTTATGGACTTAAAATAATATCTTGGAATAATTCAGGTTCAGGGATTTGGAATAATTCAGTTCTAGGGACTTGGAATAATTCAGGTTTAGGGAATCAGCATAGTTTGGGTTTAGAATCTTAACAGCTAGTGAGGTGATAATTACAAATTATAAAAATAGAAAATTGTATTGTAATGTTGAGTAACATTTGTATTATACCTAGTCCTCATCTGGAAGTGAACATGTTCAATGCATTTAGGTTGTGTTTACACAAACCGGTTATACGTTTTGTGCATCAGCTTTTGATCCCCATAAACCGCATTTTTTTATCAGTAATTTTCTTACCATTATAGTTAGTGAACCAAATGACCATATTTGGTAAAAAATTATCAATTTTCAAATTGCTGCCAAAATTGTAATTTTTGACTAAAATAGTTTTACAGGTTTGAAAAATTTTTTACAAGCTTATAATTTTCAAAAATTCCTTACTCGTCTGTTTTTGATTATTTGTTTGCGAGATATGTATAAAATAACTGAAGTAAAGGGAACGAGTAAAAAATTATGAGACCTATAAAACCCATTTGAGTTTTAACTCAAAATTTTAATTGCAATGCTTGCAGCAGTTTAAAAACTAGTCTTTTTAGCCAAATATGGCCATTTAGTTTACTGACTATAATGGTAGGGAAATTACTGAGAAAAATGCTGTTTTGGTTGGCCTACAAGGTAACAGCGAACCCTATCTTATAGCATAGAATCCTGATAGGGGGTTTAGTTTTAAGATCCAGGAGGCCAATCCAGGTAAATTGAGAATAAGGAGGGTGTTTTTTCAACTAACAAAATTTGTCTTGAACGTCTGAAGCAAATCTGCATCCCAAACAGTTTTAAGTCCCTTATAAGATTGGCCGGAAAAAACACCAACAAAGCATCCTTTTTTTTCCAACCTTGTCATTTGTTTGCTGAGCAGATCTCATCCAATTTTTTTTTAATCCACTTGATTACTAAATTAATACCATACTCAAGTCATTATGACTTTAGCATTATGCTGTGTGTGGGTGTCCGAATTCATTAGCTAGAATTAAAAAAGGTCTTCTGAAGGTTTTCGTACCACTGAATCCAATTTGAGATTCCAGTGCTTAGAAAAAAGAAGAACATGTCAGAAACTACCTTTTATGGGTTTTCAAAAAATCGGGCAATTATGCTTTCCCCCTTCTCCTTGATACATTTGTCTTGTAGTACCGGAGAGTCAGACTCCTCGGACGGGCAAAAGGTGACTCGTAGCGAAGACATATGCTAACTCGGTAAAGGGGACAGCCGTGCCGATCGAGTAGGCAGTTACCGCGTTTGAACAAGAAAGCTGATGCATCATTTTAGGCAAAGCAGAATCCTTCTTTTTTTCTCTATGTATAAATCTTTAATTATGTATGAATGTCCGAACGTGATAAACGAGAACAGGATAAAAGCTACAAACATCCGGTTTACGGCAAAAGATGGAAAAATACCAGTCAAAACATAGGCTAGGTTTTATTTCGATTGATAACGACGAAAAATTTTTATGTTGAAAAAACTGAATTACCAAGAAAAAAATTTTTATCAAATTAAAAAAAAAAAACAAAAAAACTAAAAACTGAGAAAAAATTTTTTTAGTTTTTACGCAACAAAAAATGAAAAAACAAAATATGACATTTTTTTTTCTCAATTTTTCCATAACTTGCGTCATGAAAAATGCCTTTTTTTCAACATTCTTCTTAAGTATATAAAAAAATGGAGGAATAATGGGGGTGGGGAACAATTGTTTTTGTGGAATCTTGGAAAAGGCATAAAATAAGATTTAGCTGGAAAAAATTTTGCTTCTGTTTGTTCTCTTTTGCAATAAGCTAACGATGTTGCAAAAAAGAGGCTGATTTTCCGTTTACTCTTTACTTTGTTTATGTTAACGATAAGAGACCGCTACCGCCAACTTTGAGTCAAAATATTGACTTTCTCGTAGATTTTATATTAAGTTTGTCATTAGATTCTGAAAATTGAGACTTTTTCACTCAGATATACATTTTTGAAATATAAATATTGGTTTTAAATTTAATTTAGTGTGCGAAAGCAAAACAATACCAAGACATTCATAAGGTTTTTCACCTGTGTGAAGCTAAAATACAATAATTATAATACAGTAAATTTTCGATTTTGTCATAAATTTACTAAAATTATTAAATTAACTCTGGATTAATTTATTTACATAAAAATAAGGTATAATTACGAGTTTTCCACTAACACAATAAAGTTACCTCAATTTTTGTAAAATTTTATCGAATTTTAGTACCTTAGCCAAAAAGTTTATGCATTTAAACTTTCTGGATGGACCCAATTATTGGGGTTGGTTAAAAAAATTTTTTTTTAAGGAATTGGAATCAATTAAGTTTAGCATTCTAAAACGAAAAGGTGAAGATGAATTTCTTAATTAAATGAACTCCTTTCAAGTAACAGTCCTTAAAGCTTTGATTATTTCGATTGAATTGCATAGAGTAATCAATTAATGGCTGTAACTTGAAAGGGGTGCACTTATTAAAAAAATTCATATTCACCTTTTCGTTTTAGAATGCAAAAGGTAATCGATTCCAATCACTTTAAAGAAAATTTTTTTTTCCCCCAATGGGGTTCGTCCAAAAAGTTTAAATGTATAAACTTTTTGGTTAAAGCCCTCTCTCCACATAGGTTTAAAAGAACGTAAAATTGATAAAAATAAACCTGTAGAGAATTCATTTTTGTGTGCCATTAACGAAAAACCTGCCATCTCTTATTCGTTAGCATAAGAGATGGTGTAATATTCACTATTAGGACAGGTTTATTAGTTCTCTTTTTTTTCATGATTCTTCCGGCTACACTAGGTGACTTTTGAGTTTTAGTAAATTTAACTCTATGTGGAGAGAGGGTTTAAGTTATTATTTAAGCTAATTTCATAAAGATTGAGGTAACTTTTTTGTATTAGTGGGAAACTATTAATTACCTCATTTTGATATAAGGATTTCACTAGTTAATTTACTATTTTTAGTAAACTAACGACAAATTTATAATTTACTAAACTTTCGTAAATAAACTATTTTATTTTTTTTAATTTACAGGAGTTAATGTAATACTGTGTTCTTCATGACCGCCACAAAACACATTTTATTTTTTTTATTAAAAAATATTTATTATTTTTACGTATTGCAAAAAAAAATCACTTTGTTTTCACTTTACATAGAAATTGTCACTTTTTTGTCACTTTTGTCGTCATTTTTTGTCACTTTTACACTTTTTGGACTTCTTCACTCACATCCTTCCTGCAATTTAAATACTTTGCGTTGCGCAGTAGATAAATAATATATTCTACATATTACGTTGCAGTATTACGTTTATGTTTATGGAAGTTTTTAGCTGCATTGTCAGTGGCGAGAAAATAAGTCCTTACTAATACTTGTCGCTAAGTAGCAAAGAAATAATTGCTTTATGGCCAAAAGCAAAAAAAAAATATAGTTTGCAAAAACTTATAAAAGCAATAATTAATACAATAATTCATTTTAAAAAAGTATAATACATTACTTTTTTATTTTTAAATAGGTTGCAGATATGATTTTCCCAACTCCACGAACTGTTGTCTTACTAGATAAAAATAAAATCAAACATATAAATGTATCAGATTTTGAAAAAGTAGCAGAAATTTATAATAATAAGACTTTTGAAACTGTTATTGACTTAAATGAAAATCCAGTGATTTGTGATTGTAATATTTACGATTTTTTACGATACCTAAATGGTGACATAAAAAAAAGTATAAAGAATAAAGTGCGATTAGTTGCTACAACACTGAAATGCATGGGACCTTCAGAGTATTACGAAAAAAGTGTAAGAAGTTTATATTACACTACTTTTGTGTGCGAACCCGAGAAACTCAATTTTCATCCCAATAACGCATGTGGAGTAAACGGGAAGTGTGATTGTCGTTATCGACCATTCGATAAAACATTATTTATTGACTGTAAAGCAAGAAACTTAATTAGAACTCCTGACTTAAGAAATCTACAGCATATTGACAGAATAAACTTGGGTTTACAGTCAAATTATTTAACCGAATTTCCTGATATGAAAAAATCAGGCTATGATAAAATTGAATATTTGGATTTATCTGATAATGAAATATCAGATGTAACGGTCAATATCTTATTTGGAAAATTACAGGTAAAATATCAATTGAATGATTAGCTATAGGATGCATAAAATACCTAAAATAAAAAAAAATTTTTAAATTTACAGGAACTTCGACTGGATAATAACAAGATATCATTTATTAAAAACAAAATTTTGAATAATTATTTTCGGTTATCAAGAAAACTAAGTGTTTTGAACAATCCATGGAAGTGTGATTGCGATACGAAAGATTTACTGCCAAAAATAACAAATAATCGTAACGAAACGATACGGATAAAATTTACGTGTTTTGAATCAAAAGAACCATTTTTTGAAATAGAAAAAAATTTAGCTTGTCGTACACTTTATGAACAATTTATCACTAACATTTCATTAGTGATATCTATCATTAGTTTGCTATTTGTTATAATTTTAATTTTGTTTATCAGATATAATCTTGAAATAAAGATATTTTTATACTCAAAGAATTGGTTCCTATGGTGGGTTGCAGAAGACGATGCTGATAAAGATAAAAAGTATGATATATTTCTTAGCTACAGTCGTGAAGATGAAGAACTTGTTATATCAGAGATATTACCTCGATTAGAAAATATTGATAATCCATTCAAAGTCTGCATACATTCCCGTGATTGGGATAGCGGTGAATGGATTCATCATTATATTTATCGATCAGTTCAAGAATCAAAAAGGACTGTTATAGTTTTATCAAAGAACTTCATAAATAGTCATTGGGCAATGTTAGAATTTGAAACAGCACATCGGCAGATGCTTGTTGATAAACGCTTAAGGCTAATCATAATACTGATTGAGGATCTTAAATCTTTAGGTGACATTGATTCTAATTTGAAATTTTACCTTGAATTAAGTACGTATGTTATGTGGAATCATCCATATTTTTGGAAAAAATTTTTGTATTCGTTGCCTCACTGATGATTAAAAAATTGTTTGTTTTATTTCAAATGTTTTTTTACTTCTTATTAAATAATGATTCAAGAAAACTATATCACAAATTACAACTATTTCTTTTTTGAATAACACAATGCAAATAAAATGAATAAAAAAAAACACTGCAAAATTATTGGCACTATGCCCTGTGAAAAATTTTGACCATAAAATGGCCATAATTTATGGTGATGGTTGGGTTTATGGCCATCAATTATGGTCATATTATGGCCATAATGTTGACGTTTGACCATATTTTAAAAAAAAAGTTTTTTTATTTTATTGTATAAAACCATCATTTATACCCCTCCAAGGCCCGAAGCAAGTGTAAAAATGCCACACTTTCTTCCTAAAGACCATAAAAACATAAAAACGAGGTTTATAATTAAAACAGTAAAAAATAAATAAATTTTTTTTTTTTTTTACATTTTATTAACATAAATTAACAATAATAAATATAATAATTAATTATATATAGATTATTATAAACTATATATTATATAGTTATAATAATTTAATATATGGGTAGATTTAAATTAAGTGTGTATGAACTGTATAGTCGGGTCTTCAAAACTGCCCAAAAGAGTTTTATTCTGAAAGTACTACCAAAAATAAGTCATCAGCCCATTTTTTAGCCTCCCAGAGCGAAATCTTGATTTTTGACAGCCATTTTTGTTTAAAACTATCATTAATATGAAAATTTTTTTCCTCTTAGGTCCGGATAGGAAATTTCTCTGGCTATCCGATTCCGGGGTCAAAAAAATTTTTTGAGAAGTGCATGCACGAGAAATCGCTAATATAGGCTGTTTTTTTTCAAAAGTCGATTTCTCAAATGCCATCAGTGAAAAATCATTTCAATGGGACAGCTTTTTGGGAGCTCTAGATCAAAAAATAGCAGCTTTCAAAAGTTCATTTTTTTTCAAACTTTGAATTTCTCTCCAAGTCACGTGTCTAATCATACTAAAAATTTGGATCTCGCGGGTACATAAGGATATATCTTTTTATGTTTTAAGAGCTTTTATGTTCAAACAGCTAAATAATAAAGAATTTTCTGATTAATTTTGAATAATTTATTATAGTTTAAAAAATAAAAAAATTACATGTTTATTTTAATAATAAAAATGAGACATTTATTTTAATCTTTCAATTTAAAATTTTGCTGCTTTGAACCTTAAATCGGATAGCCAGGGAAATTTCCTATCTGGACCTGAGAGGAAAAAATTTTTCATGTTAATGATAGTTTTTAACAGAAAAAATTAGATAAATTATCCCTCATTTTTCTTACTTTTTTTATAAAAGTCCAAAACACAAAAATGGCTGCCAGAAATCGAGATTTTGCTCTGGGGGGCTAAAAATATAAAAATATAAAAATATATAAAAATTGGGTTCGTGAGTTATTTTTGGTAGTACTATCAGAAAAAAAATGCGTAATGGGGTAATTTTGAAGACCCGACCAATCTACCCATGTACATAAAAAAATATTAAAACTTAATTAAGAGTAAATGAAACATTAATTTTAAATAAATTTTAAAAAAGTTTTTAGTATAATATATGTTTATGTCAACAACGAGATTTTGCTCATGTTTTTGAGCGAATCTCGTGTGCTATTAAAATCGAGTTTTAGGTATACCTATTCTATGCCGAATACTATAAATTCTTAAAATTGCGCTGTGATGCTGTAATAACCCACGTAAAAAGATTAAGCTTAATTTTGGGTTTACGGACTGACCCTTTATTTTGGGTAAACTACATAAGCTTACCCAAAATTAAGCCGAATCTTTTTACGTGGGTAATGAAGGGCAAGGGTTATATTCACTTAATTGTTGCCTAATTATTTTAAATTGGTATGTCGATTATCTATTTAAGAGATATGAAAATTTAAAGTCAGAGTCCCGATTAAAGTTTTTTAATAAACGCTAATTTTAAACGCCGTCTTCACAGAGCCATATCTCGACAGCTGAAGCAAAAAGAACGAGTAAAGAATTTTTGAAAACTAGGTACTTGTAAAACTCGTTTTGGTTAAAAATTAGAATTTTGGCAGAAATTTAAAAATTGGTCATTTTTGGCCGAATATGGCCATTTAATTGAACAATCACAATCTGTCTTAAAATTTAGAAACAAATTGGCTTCCCCAAAAGTTGACACTAAATAACAAAAATTTTAAATATTTTTAAAATATACCATGGTCAATACCATCAATCCCAACAGCAGTATTTGAAAAAAATAATTCAGTAGATCTTGAATTTTCTATGCTGCCAATGCGATGTTGATTTATGGAAATTTGTTTATTTTTAAAAATTAATATATAAAATTTATTATGGAAATTTTTAACCGAAAATAAAAATTGAAAATATGGGGTAAATTTTAAATAACTTATGCGAGTCACTTGAATTCATGACTGTGTATAAAAAAATATCTAAAGGCATATAAAACTTTACAGTAGACTATTAATAAACTAAAACATATAAATCAAATTCTCATATTTACCCCCTTAGAAGGGTTGTAAGGAGGTGACATAGCGTAATAGAAAAAATTAATATTTTTGGTATGAGAATGTCACCTATTAGGAATATTCATTTTTTTTCTGACACCTAAACAATTTTTTAAATTTCCCCCACATTTAGGGGATGATATCACATTTCCTAGAGGTTTTATATATGAAAATGGACTTCGGAAATAAAAAAGTAACCCAAATTACCTACTAGGTAAGACTTTAGACCTACACTGAGAAAATTATATAATTCTGACAATGATATCATATAATCATATTCGTACGATTATATATGTAATCACCCTGATGATATTATATCATCAGGACAATAATATTCTGTAATCCTGACAATTATATGCATATCATTGGGGCAATTATACATATAATCCTCCTGATGATATCATATAATCAAATCAATTATATTTAATTTTTTGTTTTTTTTTTCAAAATATTTATTTTTTGGGTATATGAAGAAACTCACAGATATTTAATTATGTATTTTTACCTAATTTATTATTTATTAAAGTTTTTTTAAAGATTTTTAAAGGTTTGAATTTTTATTATTTTTATCTTTGGTATTTTTGTTAATTTTTTTTTCGCTCGCACGCTTTCGTTCGTTATCAATTATCGATACGGTATAACCCTAATCTAATCTAATCGCATATGCATTATAGAGAAATATCGAGCGCTCGCCGATCATCATTCTTATTGAGTATTATATTCTCGGTCCTTATATAGTAACTGGAACGTATTTTTGACACTTGCGAGAGAAAAGACCTTAGCATCTAGCGGTTGAAAATTAAAACAATACACCGCGCAAAATTCGAATTCAAAAAAAGTTAAAAAAAAAATTTATTTTAAATTTGAATTTAGCGCGGTGTGTTGTTTTAATTTTCAACCGCTAGATGCTAAGGTCTTTTCTCTCGCAAGTGTCAAAAATACGTTCCAGTTACTATATAAGGACCGAGAATATAATACTCAATAAGAATGATGATCGGCGAGCGCTCGATATTTCTCTATAATGCATATGCGATTAGATTAGATTAGGGTTATACCGTATCGATAATTGATAACGAACGAAAGCGTGCGAGCGAAAAAAAAAATTAACAAAAATACCAAAGATAAAAATAATAAAAATTCAAATCTTTAAAAATCTTTAAAAAAACTTTAATAAATAATAAATTAGGTAAAAATACATAATTAAATATCTGTGAGTTTCTTCATATACCCAAAAAATAAATATTTTGAAAAAAAAAACAAAAAATTAAATATAATTGCCTTGATTATATGATATCATCAGGAGGATTATATGTATAATTGCCCCAATGATATGCATATAATTGTCAGGATTACAGAATATTATTGTCCTGATGATATAATATCATCAGGGTGATTACATATATAATCGTACAAATATGATTATATGATATCATTGTCGCAATTATATAATTTTCTCAGTGTAAGTATTGATTTTTCTTTTTTACTATGATATCATCCATATGAAGGGGTGAATATGACAAATTGATATAAATTTATATTTTTTGTGTTACTGAAAGTCCCTAGTAAAATTTTATATGCCTTGAGACTTTTTTTTGTGCGCAGTAATATTTTAAATAACGCCTAAAAATTTTTTTAAATTTACCCTACTTTTAGGGGATGATATCAAATTTCCTAGGAGTTGTATATAAAAATGGACTTTTGAAATGAAAAGAGCAGCCCAAATTATCTACTAGGTAACACTTTTAGACCAAAATATTGATTTTTTTTATTTGGCTATAATGCCACCCTCTTACACCCCATCTGAGGGAGTTAATATGACTTGATATAAATTTGTTTATTTTTTGTGTTAACATGGAACGTGTTTATAGGGAGGGGGTACCTTAGAACTTGAAAATTAACTGGAGTGGTCAAATTTGTCCTATTTAAGGGGGGAGGTGGTCAAATGAGACTTAAAATAATTAGGAGACTTTGAAAATTCTGGGCTTAAGGACTTAGGATAGTACAGGTTTATGGACTTAGAATAATATCGATTTAGGGACTTAGAATAATTAACTGCTAGTAAGGTGATAATTACAAGTTAGAAAATTAGAAAATTGTATTGTAATGTTGAGTAACATTTGAATTATTCCTAGTCCTCAGCTGGAAGTAAACATATTCCATGCATTTAGGTTGTGTTTACACAAACCGGATATGAGCAATTATTTTAAAAGTGATACTTAATTCGAGCCTGGAATCGTAAATTTTTTTTTTGAGGGCACATCGATATGACCCGTGTTTTAGAAATCGGCAATAGGTGCCAAAAAGATTTTTTCACTTTTATGTCAAAAAACGTGTTTTTCGTATCTGATCTACCCTAAATTTTCAAAATAACTTTTTAGGTAAATAAAATTTTAAAAAAGAGATGAAAAAATCTGATTGCCAGGAAAAAATCACTCCAGAAGAAAAAAAAACTTATGTTATGTGGAAAGATCCATACTTTTGGAAAAAATTTTTGTATTCATTGCCTCATTGATGATTAAAAATGTGTACGCACGCTAAGATTCTTATGGGGCAACATGTTTAAAAATTCAAAAAACTAAATTTACTTTTTTTTCATTTTTTTCGATTTTTTTAGTTATACGCCAGTCAAAATACGGGTTTGGTTGTATTATCATTGGCTAACACCAGATTTGCTATCCTATAGGTTTTATGGGTTGCTGAACGCAAAAATCGGGGTCATTTGGCAGAGAAATTGGGGTTTTACCCTTAAGTTTACAAAAACTACCCCCAAAAGGGATTTTTTTACATATTCGCACTTTGAGCGCTCAGATTTGCACCATACGAGTTTTTTGAGTCACTGATCAAGAATTTTTAATTCTTTTTCATAAATAATTAAATTTTCATCCCTAAATTGGTTAAAACTATCCCCGAAAAGGGTGTGGATATGCCCATATAGGTTTTTTGGATCGCTGTTCAAAATGGTTGCTGAACGCAGGAGAAATCGGGGTCATTTGGCAAAGAAATTGGGCCTTCACCCTGCGGCGCAATGCGCAGAAGAAAATTTTGTGTATTTCGGGTTAAGCAGGAGACGAAATTGGTTTCTACGCATTACGTTGCGCACATGCTTGCGGTTGCGGCCCCCTTTTGCGGCTTTTGTAGATGGGACCTTTGGTACTTTAGTGCCAAAACTTTTGCGCTCTTGATGGTTAATATACTATTGTCTATAAAATTATATAATATAGCTTTTTTTCGTGCAATTGAAGAAACAATTGGATTTTTAAATTAATATTTTTTATTAATTTCATATAAAAGATGTTTTAATTAGAATAAATAAAAAACCGATGAAAATTTTAAGGTGAAAACATTGCCGTGTAAAATGCACGCATAATATCATAATAATAATCAAGTAATTAATAACGCATGCCTATCTACAAACATGATACAACGCTGTCGTACTTTTTTTTATATTTGACCTTCAACAAAAAATTATCTGTCAAAATACCGTAATTTTGATTGTCTGGTGATCAACCTTAATGTTATGCAAGCTGTGTTGGGTAAAGTCCGATTAATGATAACTTTTATTTTTTTGTTCGACCTTATCCGATATCGTTTGAATAAAACTAACTTTATCTAAATGACCTGAATAAAGGCCGATTCGTATATAATTTAGCACAATATAGTAAAAAATAATTTTTTGACCTCCCGGGCGTAAAATTTTGTGTAAAATTTCAGCTTGCGTTTTAATCCCAGTAGGGAAAAAAATATTTTAAGCACCATGGGCGAAATACTTTAGACACAAGCGTGAACACATATCACACGTGTCCGGCTTCGCCAAGCACTCGTGCTCATTACTGCTCACGCTAGTGCCAAAACTTTTACGCCCTTGTTACTTAATATACTATATTAGTTTAGCTATATCTTTTTTTTGCATTGAAATAAATTTTTTTAATTATAAGTCAATTAACAAAAAAATAAAAAAATTAATTAAAATGAAATAAAAAAAATAAAAAATAAAAATATTATTTATTTGCATATGATAAAATACTGTGGAATTTTGAGATGCATTTGTCTTGCACTTGCATTTATTATTTTTGCAACCTTGTTTTCAGTTGCATCTTTGAAAACCTTGACCACCAAATTTAAATGCCATTATTGCAAGCTGGCGTAAAGTTTTCTTTTCAGCTGAGATTTTTTAAATATCTATATGTGTTGCATTTGTTGGTGTAAATTGACTTCGCGAAAACTTTATACTATACGTTACTCATATAAATTTTGGAAAGAACCAAATTCATTTTTTTTTAGATTTTAAAAAAGAATTATTCAGTACTTGTTTACAATTTAGAATTTAAATCTCAATTTAAGTAAAAATAGGTTTCATTAACAATACAAAAATAAAAAGAATAGTAAATAATAAAAATTTTTAAATATTTCATTAATTCCGAGCATTATACATATATATAGTTTACTTAGGCCCTACACCAGCACATAATCAGCTTTTATGATAATCATGTCTGCGAGACAATTTTTAGTGAAGCCGGCTTAATTATGTCTACTGTAAGTTATAACAAAGAAGGTATAGTATATAATATCTTCTTTGGTTACAATTATGCCAGCTACACCAAGAAATGTCTGTCAGACAGGATTATAATAAAAGAAGATTATATGCTAGTGTAGAAAGGACCTTATTCTTTGATATTATTTTTTGACACGCCTTTTTTATAGTAAAAAAAGGCAAAACGTGGGGATAGCTATAGCCAAGACCGGCCACGGTGCTTTGAAAAATCTATGAAAAACGCATGGTTGCTTCTTTTACTCAGTGTCTTTGAGAACATCTTCTCTCTATGACTAGAAAATCTTACACATTTGTTTGTATTAGAAATCCATCCGCGCTATCTTTGTTTATTTTATTCAGTGATAAACATAAAAGTTATAAAAAATTAAATTAGATATTTCTTGGTAAACAGATAATTCTGAGAATGAGAATCACGAATCTTTTTCATCATTCATACCTCGAGCATCCAATCCCGTCAACTCGTCAAATATAATTCACTTTCGTCCCTTGCCATACAAATAGATATTAATATTTATTTATTGTAGTGCATGACTAATGAAAACTTTCAAAATTTTCATATTTTTTTGAATTTTCTTAATATCTATAAATTCTTGTGGTTATTAAAGAGTTTTCTAATTAAAAAAAAATTAAAAACAAAATTAAAAACTGAAAAGTCTTATGTAAAGTCTTGTCAATTATTAAAGATTTTTCTAATTATTTATTTATTTATTAAGAAAAATTAAGCCCATTACGTAATTATTTATTAAGTATTTTTCTATTTATTAATTAATCATTGTTTTATTGTCTATTGATTAAAATATTTTGAAAATGAAAATCTTTTGTAGTCCCAAGGAGCCACGGGACTTTATATAGCGTGCGCCAGGGATCGCGAACCCCATGGTGGTTAGACACTTCCCACGGCTAAATTATTTTAAACTGCTTTAAATCTTGGACGGGTCCATATTTTTCTCCCTCTCTCTTTCTCCTTGGTCCTCCGGTCGGCCAATAAACGCTGTTTATTTAGCCCTCGGAATTCTTCAAATCAAATTTTCTTCATTCAGTGAAATGCTTTGCTTTTAAGAACATCGCCTCACATTGCTTGCGGATATCAAAGAATAAAAGTAGTATATTATATTCTTTGCCGATATTTTATTGGGCTTTGTCCCTTCGCTTTGCCATTGTTGCTCTCGCAAAGGGTTGATACAGTAGACTGTGATTTTAAAGGAAGCTGAATTGGAATTGAAGGTATTTGTTTTTTTCAAGAACTGGCCAATCTCGATCTCTGGTGACCATAGACACGTGTGGCCAATTTGGTGAATTCTTCTGCAATTAGCAGGTATTTATAGTTATAAAACTTGCATGTGAATGAATGCGTTGATTTGAAAAATAGGAGAGATTTTGGTGAGAACTTACAAAGCATAGTCTTTAAGGTTGAATCAGGTGGATAGAAATAGAATTTTTTGGGTAAAAATTTCTGGGGATCGAAACTTCTAGAATGTTTAATATTTTTAGCCATTGATCAGGTTATGTGTTCCTTAAAATTAAAAAAAAAATTTTGAAAATTTATTGACTACAGACGGAGATATTAGCGCTTGAAATTTCATGAATTTTTGAGGTACTTAATTAATCAAGACTTTTTTATAAATAATCTAATTTTAAAAATCTTTGAATATAATATTTAGGACATTATTTAGCATCGATTCACTAAAAAAAATCTCAATTTTTAACAATAATGTGAAATATATTTCAAGTTTTTTGATTTTTGGCCTAACCTAAATTTTTCAAAAAATCAATTTATTCGCGGAGAAACGTAGAAAATCAAATTTTTTTTTAGTGAACCGATGCTAAATAATGTCCTAAATATTATACTCAAAGATTTTTAAAATCAAATTATTTATAAAAAAGTCTTGATTAATTAAGTATCTCAAAAATTAATGAAATTTCAAGCGCTAAAATCTCGATCTATAGTCAATAAATTGTCAAAATTATTTTTTTAATTTTAAGGAACACATACATGATCAATGGCTAAAAATTAGACTGGTTTATTTTTTTTCGAAGTATCTGGGATTCCTAACGCGCCGGCAGAATTCGAAAATATAAGTAAAAAAAATAAGTTTCTCGTTGGATTTAGATCAAAACATCGATTTTTGAGCCCACGATAGCTCTCGAAAGTTTTTTTTTTGGCCTCCTTAAAATTGGGATTATCTTAAAACTTTCAGTTTTTCTAGTGGATTCAAATCGCGTTTAAAATTATGTTCTAATTAGCATTCCTTAGTATTTTTTCCCCAGGAATCCGATGAAACCATTTATTTTAGCTTTTGACCACGTATTATAGGAGAAAAATCGATTTTCGTTCCCTTTTAGGGTCCAAATTTCAAGAGGACCAATTTTAAAAGTTTTGTAGTTTTCTGAATCAATTTTTCTGTATATTATTAACAAGAGGGACTTGTCTATTTTTTCCCCAGAAATACGATGGAACCATTTATTTTAGCTTTTGACCACGTTTTATAAGAGAAAAATCGATTTTAATGGTTTTTAGGGTCCCAATTTTAAGGAAATCTATTATAAAAAGTTAGTAGTTTTTAAAATAAGTTTTTTTGATTATTATTTAAAAGAAAGTCTTGTATACTTTTTCCCCAGGAATACGATGAAATGATTTATTTTAGTTTTTGACTACGTCTTATATGAGAAAAATCGAATTTTGACGTGTTTTGGGGTCCCAATTTTAAGGGAATTAATCATTTAAGTTTAATAATTTACAAAACAAATTTTTCTGAATATTATTTATTAATGATACTTGTGTATTTTTTTCTGAGGAATTGGATATGGAACAATTTAATTTTTTATCTGGGGATTTCTTTTGCGAGAAAATCTATTTTTCTAATATTTACTGATTTTTCCATATTTTATTTGCATTATGCTTTTTGAATTACAAATGAATTACAGATAAAAAAAAAGCTTTTTGAACTACAGATAAAAAATTAAATTGTTTCATAGAATTCCTCAGGAAAAAATATACAAGTATCATTCGTAAATAATATTCAGAAAAATTTGTTTTGTAAATTATTAAACTTAAATGATTAATTCCCTTAAAATTGGGACCCTAAAACACGAAAAAAATCGATTTTTCTCATATAAGACGTAGTCAAAAGCTAAAATAAATGGTTTTATCAGATTCTTGGGGAAAAAATATACAAGAGCGTCTTGTAAATAATATTCCGAAAACTTTTTTTGAAAACTGCTAACCTTTTATAATAGATTTCCTTAAAATTGGGACCCTAACAACAGTGGTTTCAATAAAATCGATTTTTCTTCTATTAAACCTGGTCAAAAGCTAAAATAAATGGTTTCATCGGATTTCTGGGTAAAAAATACATAAGTTCCTCTAGTAAATAATATTCAGAAAAATTTATTTTGTAAACTGTTATACATTTATGATTGATTTCTTTAAAATTGGGATCCCAAAACACGACAAAATTCGATTTTTCTCATATAAGAAGTGGTCAAAAGCTATAATGAATGGTTTCATCGGATTCCTGGGGAAAAAGTATACAAGACTTTCTTTTAAATAATAATCAGAAAAACTTATTTTGAAAATTACTAACTTTTTGTAATAGATTTCCTTAAAATTGGGACCCTAAAAACGAATAAAATCGATTTTTCTCTTATAAAACGTGGTCAAAAGCTAAAATAAATGGTTCCATCGTATTTCTGGGGGAAAAAATAGACAAGTCCCTCTTGTTAATAATATACAGAAAAATTGATTCAGAAAACTACAAAACTTTTAAAATTGGTCCTCTTGAAATTTGGACCCTAAAAGGGAACGAAAATCGATTTTTCTCCTATAATACGTGGTCAAAAGCTAAAATAAATGGTTTCATCGGATTCCTGGGGAAAAAATACTAAGGAATGCTAATTAGAACATAATTTTAAACGCGATTTGAATACACTAGAAAAACTGAAAGTTTTAAGATAATCCCAATTTTAAGGAGGCCAAAAAAAAAACTTTCGAGAGCTATCGTGGGCTCAAAAATCGATGTTTTGATCTAAATCCAACGAGAAACTTATTTTTTTTACTTATATTTTCGAATTCTGCCGGCGCGTTAGAAATCCCGGATACTTCGAAAAAAAAAAACCAGTCTACTAAAAATATTAAACATTCCAGAAGTTTCGATCGCCAGAAATTTTTACCCAAAAAATGCTATTTCTATCCACCTGATTTAACCTTAAATTAATTCAAATGTTCTATCATTTGTTATGATCCGATTTCGAACTTCCGAAATAGCATGTTTTTTCGTTTGATGGACTCTGCGACTTGTACGTTGATTCTCGCGATTTTAACTAATCATGATTTTGTACTTAATTTGGCAGCCTAATGCAATGCTTTATTTTCAAATCAGAGTTTGCCATCATCTGTTATGATCGAATTATGGACCTAAAAAATGAATACCGTGAATTACACACTGGATTCTCGCAAACTGATCATGACTAACGTATTTTGCCCTCCTAAAAAAGATGGCGCAATTATATACACTCGAAAAAAATCCAATTGCGGTTAGTGGAATTCTGGTTGCAGCTGGCTAATTTTTTTTTGTTGTTCAGACAATTGCAAATGACCTAAAACGTAAAGAAAATTGAAAGCAAAATATTTTTACGCTCATTAATTTTAGTATATGCACGCAGCGGTATACCGAGATAAAAACAAATTTTTTTAAATAAAGGAAAAGAATTTTTTCGGGACAGTACGATTTCCTGGAGGCTCCGCGGCTGAGGAAGTAGACATTTCTCGTTACTGCCGCAGAAAAATTTTATACGACTCTTATCCATAAATAAAGAATGACCCATATCGCAATTTACCAAACTCGGCTTCGCATCGAAAGGTAATTTACGGGCGAATTGGCCATTATTTACTTTTCTGGACACGAGCCGTAAATATATTATTTAAAAATTTTTTTTCCCTTTCAAGTCATTTGCAATCGTTTGAACAAAAAAAAATGTTTACTAGCTACGCTCGGTATTTCGTACGATATTACGCTAAGAGAAATTCCGTTATTGGCAAGAGAAATATTTTCGCTTGCAGCAAACAGTTTTTTTAGTTTATAGAGCGTGCAATTACCCGCCAAGACACAATTATGAACCTAAATTTTTGCATTTTTTAGGTCAAAAATCGGATAATAGTGAGTGATGAGATACTCCAAGTTTTAAAAAATTGTTAAAAAATCAGTTTTTGAATTTAAAAATACATGACCAATCTAATGTGCAGGCCACAGAGTCCGTTAAACAAAAAAAAAGTCGTTTTTGAACTAATATCGAATCATAACGGATGATGACAGCATTTGAAAATAAATTATTTTATAATTTTAAGGAGCTAAAATACGTTTGCCCATGCCATTCACATGTTCATGCTTCATACCAATTTGGTCAGCTTGAATCCAATGCATAGGTCACAGAGTCTAAATTATAAGATTTTTTTTTGTCACTCATTGGTATAAAATCCTTTTTTTTTTTAGTGGACTTAATTGTGTAAAAATTATAAAAAATATAGAAACAGACATTTTTCTATTATTTAGATTAAACGGATAATTTTTAGGCACGAACGCCCTATGTATGCAATACATAGATAAAATCGTGCCTTATAAGTTTGTCAGGTCAAAAACGGAAAAATCTTTAAATTGTCCAATTCGTGGAGAAATTTGGTCCCTATGTCGTTCCGATGCCTCTAAATTGCATATATTGCCTTGGCGTGTGTAGGAATGTATGCTCGAGAAAGTGTATCGTCAAGTTCTCAGAACCTACTCAATGAATCAAAAATCCCTTAGACCAAATTTTTTAAAATTAGATCTAGTTGCAAGGTTTTCAATTTCAAATGATTTCATCAAGTCTTTGGAGAGAAATGTCCAAAAAACTTATTTGAGATATTAAATACGCTACCAATCAGCTGGCACTAAGGTTCCTCAAACAATGAGAAAAAACTTTTCCAATTTTGAGAAATAAATTTTGGAAAAATTCGGTATCAAATCCAAAAAATTACTATAAATGAAATGTCTAAAACTAGTACTGGCTGCCATTTGAAGTTCAGAACCGTCATTGTACTTTCATGTCACCTAAGAAAGTTCTCCTCTACTTGTACAGAATTTTTATAATAAGAATTTAAAATCTCTAAAAATCTTAATTAATAATAAATTTTTCTAAGATAATTTAAAATTAGAAAAAAAATATTTATAAATAGCGTTTTAAAGATTGAATTTTATACGATTTAAAAATAATAATCTGTCCGAAAATTATTTTTCCGAAAATGTAAAAACATATTTTTCTACTTAGTTGAATTGAAAATTAGTGTTAGTATTTCGATATTCCGAAATTCTGTTAATTTTAATTTCGAGAATTCTAATAATTTTTTAATTCTCCCCAAAAAACTATTATATTTTTACATTATTGAATTGGTCCTTATAAGTTTTAATGATGTACTTAATTACTTGTATTTTAATTTATTCATTATAAACATTGAAATTACTTTTCGGATCCTTGAAATCTTATAAGGTGCCATGAATTTACTATGACGGTTCTGAACTTCGAATGGCAGCCCTAGTACTCACATAGAAAAAAATTAAGTGCTAAGTCAAAAAAGAAAAAAAAATTTGTGTTTTTGGTATTTTTTTGCGAAAAAAATTTGGGGAAAAATATTTTCAAAAAATTAATTATCAGATTCGAGATATTGAGTTAAAATGATACTTTAAAATATAAGTACTTTCATGGAAATAAATGAAGTATTACATCCAAATTAAAAAAAAAAAGAAAGTAATTTAAGATTTTTTAATGAAAAAATTGTTGAAAAAAAAATTAGGTCTTAATCAAATAATGGTTGTGAAATATCACCGGTTACAATATATTCAGATATTAGTACTTTCATGGAATTAAATGAGGTATTAAACCCTCAAAAAAAATATTACAGTTTTTTTAATTTTTTGTTTTTTTAATTTTGAGAAAAAAGTTTTAAAAAATTCGGTATCAGATCCAAAAAATTACTATAAACGAACTTTCTAAAACTAGTACTCTCATAGAAATAAATTAGATACTACGTCCAAAGAGAAAAAAAATGTAGTGTTTTTTGTATTTTTTTGTGACGAAAATTTTGGGGAAAAAATTTTCAAAAAATTAATTATCAAATTCGAGATATCAAGTAAAAATCATACTTTCAAATACAAGTACTTTCATGGAAATAAATGAGGTATTACATCCAAATTAAAAAAAAAAAATTTTTGTTGATTTTCTTCTGATTTTGGCTTATTTGTACCTCAATCATGAATCGTTACTAGCTGAGATGGTTTATTTCCGTCTTTTAATGATTTTTTGCTTTTTTAATTCAATATTCTATAACTCTAAAGGAGAAATATCATCAGAATTGTTCCTCGATTTATTCGTGTTTTGATTGGTCGCGTTGATTTTGTCATGCGCATGAATTATATTTTTTATTGGGTGCTAACGGTATAGAGTACAAGAAGTTCTCTGTCACATATACTCTCGCGCGTTCTTTAATTTTTATTATTATTATTTAGTCTTTTAAAATAATTAATTTTTAATAAAATTTTGGCTATTTTTCATTATAATTAAATATAAATAAGAAATACAATAATTTTCTCATTTTATTCTACAGTCTTCTAAAAATTTTGTCTTCGATTTTATCTAATTAATCGATTCATTTTTGCTCTGCAGTGTTAGCCGCGTGCTGTATAAAAAATTTGTAACAATTTTAAACATTAGTTTTTTAATTTATTATTATAAACTGTCAAAACAATTATAAATTTTAATTATAAATTTTAAAACATTTAAACTATAATAAAACATTACATCTGTAGATGCGACATAAATAATATATGAAAACTAATTCGAGTATTTCGTCATCCTATTATAAAATTTCGCTGTCCAGGACCAAAGAAAAATTAATGTCGAGGGATGAAAATGGTTCTGACAGTAATCAATATTTGCATTCAGATACGATATATATTTTTTTCTTGAGATAAATTTTGAAAATAAAAATAATAATGGTTTATTAAAATTATGAAAAAAGTTCATTATTTGAAATTGACATCTCACTGTACAATTGTTTTTATTGATGAATCAAACTACAGTTTTATTTCGATTAAACATGAAATATAATCTGAGGGGGTTGGCGCGCTTCAGCGCGCAGGATGCTTGCCCCCTAGTGAAAAGTAAAAAATAGATTTTTGAGGTTTAGTGTGAGTTATAAGGCTAAAAAATGCAAAAAATCGCCAAAAATTTATTAAAAGACGGAAATAAACAATTTCAACTAGTAACGATTCATGATTGAGGTACAAACAAGCTAAAATCAGAAAAAAATCAAAAAAAAATTTTTTTAATCAAATTTGTGATTTCCAAGACGATAGCTCCTCGATACAAAGACGTTTTTAAAAAACCGGTTTTTTAGCTTCCTGAGGTATCAAAACGTGCTTGGATGCCAAAAAATCAAAAACCAAAATTTTACCCATCACAATGGTTCCTCATCGAGGATCCAAACAAATTATGAAAAAACGATAAATATGGTGAAAAATGAATTGGTTTGGAGTTTAATACATCCAATATGTGATTTATGACCTAAAATAACTAAATTAATTAAAATTTATTTTTTAGGCACGATCACCCTGTGTATGCAATACATAGATGATTAGGTAATATCACCCTATGTATGCAATACGTAAATGAAATCGTGCCCTAAAAGTTCATCAGGTTAAAAAACGAAAAAGTCTTCAAATTCTCCAATTTATGGAGGAATTTGGTTCCCAGGTCATTCCGATGCTTCTACATTCTTATTTTGCCTTGGTGTGTGATAATAAATAATAGTTTTGAATTCACGAGGGTGTGGATCCCATCAATGTCATTAAAGAGAAAATACTCAATAATAAAAATATGTGATCGTGCCTAGAATAAAACAGCCTTAGCTTTTTTATAATTCGTTGCGATTTTTATTTATTTATAACTTTTTATAAATTACCTAAAGCCATACAAAAATATATTTTAATATATTTGTAATCAACAAATTTAGCCCTAAAATTAAATAATTAAAGATTTGTAATAGATTCGCTGCTTTTGATAGTGCGTAAAAGAATTTTATTTAAAATTTATAATCAAAATTTATCATAATTTACTTTACAACTAGATAAATAAATAAAAACTATTTAAAACTATTCTTTTTTATAGTTAAGTTGAAGGGAGATATTTGTTTTTAATAAAAATAAAGATAAAGGCTGTAAAATACATTTTTCATTAAAACACACAAATCTTATCAAAATTTCTTAAAAATAAAAAAAATTATTTATTTCAGTTTCTTCTTAAAGATTTTTAAATTTACATCACACTTGAAGAAATAAACTAAAAATTTACCAACAATGAATAAGGTAAATGGTTTTATTTTTCATATTTATCAACTAATCAAAATTATTTACCAAATTTTTTAATTATTTCAGATCCAATCAAAGAATTTCTGCCTTAGGCTTATTACCATTCTCTTGATTAACATCAACTTGGGCGTTTCATTAAATCTCAGTCAAAATTACGATTTCGAACAATATCAATGTGAATTGCTTAAAGATAATTCTAGCAAATTACTAAAATTTTGTCATCAAAGTGGCGAATCATTCAATCCATCTAAAATGATAGAAAATGTAACAAAGATCACGTGTAGAGTAAATTGCAATCTTTTAACTGCTACAGATCTCTCGCCGTATATTAATTTGGAAAGTTTGGATCTTAATTTCAAAAATGGTAGTCTTACTAACGTCAGCAAAGATCTTTTCAGTGGTAAACATAAGAGCCTTTTTTCAGGAGTCTAATCCCTACAAATTTTGTTTCACTTTTTTTAAAATAGTAAATTTTTATCTTAGGAGCACTAAATCTTGAAGAAATTAGTTTAGTTGGGAATGATATCACTTTACCTCACAGTTTATTTAAGGATTTGAAATTAACTAATGTTGTTTTGGAATATGAAAGTTTAAAAGATTTTCATCCAGAAATATTTTATGGAATCTCAAAAATTCATGAACTGAACATAACTTCGAAGAAGTTCAGTGATCTAAAAACTGACTCTTTTCAGTATTTAAAAGACTTAAAAATATTGACATTACACGGATTTATTGAAAATACTTTACCAGCTTATACATTTCGAGATTTAGTTAAACTTGAATCGATAACTTTATCTAAAAATAGGAACCTCAGATATTTACCATCGAAATTATTAGCTAATATGAAATATCTTGAAAAAATTTCTATAAAATACAGTCAAATCGAGGAATTACCAGGAGACTTATTTTCAAATTCATCTGAAATTTGGAGCGTTGAAATAATTGAAAATGAGTTACAAACTCTTCCAGAGGATATTTTTAAAAATTTGATAAATCTTAAAGATTTGGATTTACATGCAAACAAAATAGTTGAATTACCAAATAATATTTTCAATGGTCTTGTTTCATTATCAAAACTAGATTTGTCATATAACCGTATAAAGTTTATTAATGAGTAAATAATTTTGCTAAATTTAATTTTTGTGAGGTCACAAGATTCAAAAGGTTTAATTATGTAGCCAGGAAGTATTAGAAAAGAATATAATACTCTCCTGTATATTCTTTGGTAATAGCTCCACAAAATATTTAGAACGACTTGAAATTTGAATCTTGTGACTTGTTTTTGCTAATGTAAGAATAAATTATTAATTTTTTTGTTTGCTTTTTTCAGTAAACTTTTCAATGAAGTATCTTTCAAAGTTTTCAATATGAATTACAATGACTTGGTTGATATTCATAAAAACGCATTTCCAAATTGTAAATCAGAAAGGATCTATATTGCACATAATAACCTTTCATTCAAAGATCATCAAGAAAAATTTTCACCTTTTCAAAATTGTGAAAATTTAAAATTTCTTGATTTATCACATAATAACATTAGCAATTTATTTGACGATTGGAAGAAACCAAAGAGACCTTGTGAAATTTTTTTAAATTATAATGCTGTGGAACATGTTAAGGTATAATTTAATATTATAATTTACGGCTGTCTTTAATTGGTCATCATTCTTTTGACCTCGCACACGAAAAAAAATAAATTAGGGTTTTAAGTTCACTTTTACTAAGCCAAAAAATTTTTACACCGTATCCTAGGTTTTAAGAAATTAAAACCCTCGCATACTTAAAAACATTTTTAAGTACTATTTTTGGATCCAATTTTACCTGGCTATTGAATTACGATACTAATTTTTATTTTTGCAACTTAAGGTTTCTCGCATTTAATTAAAAAATTCATATTCACCTTTTCGTTTTAGAATGCAAAAGGTAATCGATTCCAATCACTTTAAAGAAAATTTTTTTTGCCCCCAATGGGGTTCGTCCAAAAAGTTTAAATGTATAAACTTTTCGGCTTAGTTATTACTTAAGCTAATTTCATAAATATTTAGGTAACTTTTTTGTATTAGTGGGAAACTATTAATTACCTTATTTTGATATAATGATTTCACTAGTTAATTTACTATTTTTAATAAACTTACGACAAAATTGATAATTTTCTAAACTTTCGTGAATAAACTATTTTATTTTTTAAGAACTTTAAGATGCGCAGTAGACAAATACTATGTTCTGCATATTAGGTAGCAGCCTTACGTTTAAGTTTATGGAAGTTTAAAGAATTAGCTTTATTGTCAGTGGCAAGAAAATAATATGTCCTTACTTAAATGGCAGATAAATAACTGCTTTCTGACCAAAAGCAAGAAAATATAATTTACAAAAACTTATAAAAGCAATAAATAAACCAAAATTAATTTATACTTTTTTATTTTTAAATAGGTTGCAGATATGATTTTCCCAACTCCACGAACTGTTGTCCTACTAGATAAAAATAAAATCAAACATATAAATGTATCTGATTTTGAAAAAGTAGCAGAAATTTATAATAATAAGACTTTTGAAACTGTTATTGACTTAAATGAAAATCCAGTGATTTGTGATTGTAATATTTACGATTTTTTACGATACCTAAATGGTGACATAAAAAAAAGTATAAAGAATAAAGTGCGATTAGTTGCTACTACGCTGAAATGCACGGGACCTTCAGAGTATTACGAAAAAAGTGTAAGAAGTTTATATTACACTACTTTTGTGTGCGAACCCGAGAAACTCGATTTTCATCCCAATAACGCATGTGGAGTAAACGGGAAGTGTGATTGTCGTTATCGACCATTCGATAAAACATTATTTATTGACTGTAAAGCAAGAAACTTAATTAGAACTCCTGACTTAGCAAATCTACAGCATATTGACACAATAAAATTGGATTTACAGTCAAATTATTTAACTGAATTTCCTGATATAAAAAAATCAGGCTATGATAAAATTGAATATTTGGATTTATCTGACAATGAAATATCAGATGTTACGGACAATATCTTACATGGCAAATTACAGGTAAAATAGCAATTGAATGATTAGCGATAAGGTACATAACGTACCTAAAATAAAATAAAATTATTAAATTAAAATTTTTAAATTTACAGGAACTTCGACTCGATAATAACAAGATATCATTTATTGAAAACAAAATTTTAAATGATTTTTTTCGGTTATCAAGAAAATTAAGTGTTTTGAACAATCCATGGAACTGCGATTGCGATACGAAAGATTTACTACCAAAAATAACAAATAATAACCAAACGATACGCATAAAATTTACGTGTTTTGAATCAAAGGAACCATTTCTTAAAATAGAAAAAAATTTAGCCTGTCGTACATTTTATGAACAATTTATCACTAACTTTTCATTAGTGATATCTATCATTAGTTTTCTATTTGGTATAATTTTAATTTTGCTTTTCAAATATAGTCTTAGAATAAAATCATTTTTATGCTTAAGAAATTGGTCCAATAAAACTTTATCTTAACTAATTCTCATAGTTTCATTCTACGAATTTCGTTATCGCACTCTGATTTCACGAACTTTGTTAAGAAAGGTTTTCAGAAGCAAGAAGAGAATAGAATTACAATATTAAATTTTCTGTTTTTAACCTTCAAATAATATGGCAATTTCCAATATGACGGGCCAAAAAACAACGGGGAATAAACTTTTTTTTTAATAAGAACACACAGTTAAGGCCTTACGAACGTCCGAGGTAAAATGCAAAAAAAAAGCTAAAACTTGGAGAAAGTAAAGTAAATATTATAGGTAATTTAATTTTACACGTTTTTTTTTTTATAATTGACCGAACAGTTTTTGAGAAATTAAATAAATAAAGAATAAATTAACACAGGCTCTTATGGGGAATTTAAAAAAATGAAAAAAAGCATTTAAAATACAAAATTTGAAATTTTTTTGTAATGAAGTTTTAAAAAAAGTTCTAAAGAGTAACATGAGACCTTAAAATTTTAAATCGACCGTCACTTTTTATAATTATTAAAAAAAAACGTTTAAAATATTATTGTTTTCAAATTAACTGTCATGGCGTCGCGAAACAGCTGCAATACTATGTGAAATTTGTAAAACTAAATTACACATTACAGTAAACGTTTTATTAGCATAAACTTTTAATAATGTAAATAATAATTAATTATTTTAATAAAAAAATTAATTTATAATAAGTACATAAACACTTTAAAACATTATTTAATAAACAAAATATGTATACTAATTATTATTATTATTATTATTATTATTATTATTATAAGATTTATTCACAAATAGCAAAATACAGTACACTCTTGTTTACATTTATATTTGGTACATTAACCCGAATAGAATCGGAAGTATGGGCCGATCTGGCCCAGATACGGCGTGATCTGGTCCAGATCTGGGCCGGATCGGCCCATACTTCAAATTCTATTCGGGAATATATTTATATAATAAATTTTTATTTTTAAAAATTAGTCAACAAGTATAAATTATATTTAAAATAAGGTAAAAATAAGTACATCTAGTAACTTTGAATAAATGTATATTTATAAAGTAATAGTGATAATAGTATTAATTAGTACATAGTTAAGTAAATTTAAATAAGTTTGACTTTGGTAATATTACACAGCATCACAGTCTATTTTGTTAAGTATCCAGATTTGAGAAGTATAATTTAACACTCTTCTTAAATCTGGAAAGTGACTGAAGGTCACGATAGCAGGGGGGCAGAGAGTTCCATAACTTCCATAGGTTGGCATACTTAATATGGAAGGAGTTCTTTCCAGAATCGGTTAACATTGTCGAGATTTCAAGGTCTTTACGGGGCCCTCTAGTTGGCTTATCAGAATGATAAAGTTTAAACAATGGAAGAAGTAGTGGAGGTTCTTTCATTCGTACCAGTCTATACATTATTAGCATGGCAAAGAAGTCCCTAAGGGTATCAGTGATTATCAGTAATTAGAGCTACCAACCTAATATTTACTTATAAATTTTATGTATTTATTTATTTAAATTAATTTTAATTTGATTATAAAAGTTGTATATAATTACATATTTATGAAAAGTAAGTAAATATTATGTATTTTTCAATGTCTAACTATAATAATGACGAATTATAAAAATAAGTTATTTATAATAGTTGCGATCCGTAATTTTATAAATGTGTAAGACAAAGATGCCGATAGGTAAAAATCCTGACGTTCGTAAGACATTAAGTTTTGACTACTCAGTTATTTACAAAATTATTCATTTATTTATTTATTTTCGTTTTTTTACGTCTACCATCTTGAAAATCGAAAAATCATTTGAATCGAGTTAAAAATTTCTCTCGAGGATTTGTTTTTCTTAGTTCCGAAAACCCTTTTTATTAATATCATCAAATTGCAAGATTTCTAAACTGGATTCTAGTTATGGCGTATAGATTTCTTTGTGGCTAAAAATTGCTTAAAAACATTAGAAAATAAAAAAACAACTGATAGGAAAAATTCTAAATCTTAAAGTACCGTAGCGCCGGATAGCAAACTAGGTAAAATATTTTTTAAAACTTTTCTTTATATTTTATTACATTTGCATTCGTTTTAAACAAATAAAAAAAAATTCTTTCGTCACAACCAGAATTTCCGCTTGCCAAATCTAGGTATTTTTTCAGTTTAGTACGATTAGGCTGAAGAAATCTTCGTTTATTAATACGTAAAAGCTAAAAAATAAGCATATGATCATGACTGATTTTTACTTAAAAAATGTATATAATTAAAAAAATAAAAATTTATTTATATAAGATTACAAAATTAGAAAAAAGTCCTAAAAATTGTTTAATTTGTGAAAAAAATTTTTCGAACAAAATGTTATAAAAATTATTTAGAATATAAATTAAGAACTGAATTTTTTACATGTAGGAAAGGTTGATTGAACTCAAAATAATATATTTTTTTATTGATTTAAAAAACATTAGCTAAAAGGACTAATGTATAATAGATATTGAAAAATAAAATTGCATATTTAATTCTAAGTCAATGGAAAATTCCAAAAATAGTGTAAACAAAATGTTTGCTTTCAAAGATAATAAAAAAAAATTTTTATTATCTTAAAAAAAATTAAATTTGAAAATGTTACACGACCCATAATCTCAATACAAAAAAAAATAAAAAACTAAATTAGATATTACTTGGTAAACAGATAATTCTGAGAATCTGATAGGTGATTCTTTTTAAACCTATCTTTTTAAATAAGATTTTTTTTATAAGTAAATTGATTTTAAAAAAAAAAAAGTGAATTTAAAATCTAAATTTTATATAATGTACTTTGTAAACAAATAATTCTGAGTATTTTCAATCTTTTAAAATAAAATATAATTTTTATAAAATATTTTCTAGTTTAATTTTTTGAAACGGAACTATTTTTAATTGAACCATAAAATACTAAATTAAATGCTTTGGCAAGCATGGATCAGGTAAGTTTTTTTATTATAAATAACATTTTTTAACTGAAACTTATATGCAAATTTATTTTATTTCCAGTCAAATTTCCTATTTTTTTTAATTACATTATTATTAAATATAAATTTGGGCATTGCAAACAATTTAAATCAAGATTTTTATTGCGAGAAATATAAATGTGAAATATCAAGTCATGGAACTATTAGTTTATTTTGTACAGCTGTTGGAAAAATAGTGCCTAAGCATGATCTAAAAAATATTCAAAATATTATCAGTGCTGACAATTGTACTGATATAAATTATTCCAACTTTAATGATCTTATTTTAAACTACAATGAATTCAGTCATGTTTTCATTCATAGAAATTTTTTGAGTGGTAAGTACTTTTTTTTGTATTCGTGGATGGAAAAATACTAAAAACTTATAACCGGTTTGTGTAATCACAACCTAAATGCATGGAATATTTTAACTTCTAGCTAAGCACTAGATGAGGCATTATTTTTTTTTTACTACTTAACTTGGACAAAAAACAAAAATTAAAAAATTGGGACTCTAGGGGTTCTATCATTGTAACGCATTAAAATAATTATTTTCCGGTACCTTAGAGGCCGTTCATAAAATACGTAACACAAAATTTCAACATTTTGGATACCCTCTACCTCTATTGTAACACACCGTAACAAATAATCTGACCCCTCCAACCTCTAGGATTTCGTTACGTAACATCGATAAAATAAATTTCGAACATAATTATTGTAAAAAAAAGTAAGACAAATTTTTTTTTTAACTTTCTTTATTTTTGTAATGAAATTCTTCATTTTACATACAACATATAATTTATTATAATAAAAATAATATTTTTAAGTTTTGCTTATAATTAAAAAAAGCTCTTTTTTTTATTTTATATAATTCATTTTCAGTTTTAAAATTATATATTGTTAAAATAAATAGTATTTCTTTATAATACTGCTACATTTAAATAATTAATAATTTTTTTATTAAATTGAATGGTAACTAATACTCCAGTCAAAATAAGGGGGGGGGGGGGTTGTAAAGTCTCCGGCCACCATCAGATTTGGTCTATTATAGGTTTTTTGGGTCGCTGATCACGAAAATCGGGGTTTTCTCTATGAGAAATTGGGGCCTTGCCTTTAAATTGGTCAAAACTACCACTAAAAAGGGCATTTTTGCTGTATTCACTCTAAGCCTTTGAAATTTGGTTGAAAAAAAAACCTATTTTGGCGGTAGTTTTGGCCAATTTAAGGGTGAAGGTCTAATTTATTATAAAAAATGTCTCAAAATTGTTCTCTGGCGTGGAGATACATAAAAATAATAAAGTGTCTTAGCATTAGCGGTATATTTAAATTTTTTTTATAAATAAAAATTCATTTGTTAATTAACACTGTTAACGACATACACCTCCTCAAGCGTAACAAGACCATAACAAGCTATGCGACCCCTCCTACCCCAAATTCGTGTTACGTATTTTATGAACGTCCCCTTAATGGTATGTAACAATCAATTTGGACTAAAAATTATCAATTTTTACCATTTTAACTCTTACATAGATAAAAACAGCCTAAGATGATCATCTATATAAATAATCATCATCATCATCTATACGGATCCGTATATCATTTATCCATATATACGGATGACTGAAATGCAGAACCGTATATCAGCCACCCGTATATACGGGTCTCAATTTTTTTCACCCGTTTGTACGGATGCCGAAAATACGGGATCCATATATTGTTATTGTTGAATTATACTGGACCCGTATACCTCTGATCCGTACATACGGGTGAATACTATATACGGCTCCCTTTTCATTCTTGTCCGTATTATTAATGTATAAATACTTTTCTCTATTAAATTGGGTGATTAAAGATTTGTATGTATGGATATCTAAAATACGGCTCCCATAAAGTGAAAACCGTATATACGGCTAATTTTATATGGTTCCCGTATTTAAATTAACCGTATATACGGGTAAATTATATACGGTCCCGTATACGACTCATCCGTTTGTACGGTTGATTAAAGTTTTGACCCGTATATACGGTTGTCTAAAATACGGGAACTTTATTATAAAAACCGTATATACGGAAGAGTGATGTATGGACCCGTATTTTTGTCAACCGCATATACTCCAGTCAAAATACGGGTTTGGTTGTATTTTTACTGGCTAACATGAGATTTGCTTTACTGTATGTTTTTTGGGTCGCTGAACACGAAAATCGGGGTCATTTCGTGAAGAAATGGGGGCTTCACCCCTAAATTTGCAAAAAACTATCTCAAAATGGGGGGTTTTTTACATACTTGCACTTTGAGCGCTCAGATTTGCACCATACGGATTTTTTGGGTCGCTGATCAAGAATTTTGACTAATTTTTCTTAAACAATTAAAATTTTACCCCTAAATTGGCTATAATTACCCCCGAAAAGGAGGTGATTTTGCTATTTTCACACTTTGAGCAACCAAGATATGTCCATATAGGTTTTTTAGGTCGATAATCAAGAATTTCAACTTATTTTTTATAAATATTCAATATTTTACCCTTAAATTAGCTAAAACTACCCCTAAAAGAGGTGTTTTTGCTATTTGGGCACTTTGAGCAACCAGGATATGTCCATATAGGTTTTTCGGGTCGCTAATTAAGAATTTCAACTTCTTTTCATAAATATTCAATATTTAACCCTTATGTTAGGGGTAGTTTTAGCTATTTATGATGCACAAAGTGCGAAAATAGCAAAAACACCCCACGGCTAGCTTTAAAGATCAGATTATGAAAAGGTCGGGCACTTGGGATTTTATAGCGAAAAATGAATGTTCAACCTATAAGGAAATAATCCTTTGTTGGGTTTAAATGTTAAATTTATATTTTGGCGAGTTATTTGATAAAACGTGTCTCTCGGGGGAGCTGAAAATGAGCAAAAATTTTCCCTGCTCGGATCAGGCCGAAATTTTCAGGAAATATTGCTTTTTTGGTCCCCAGAAACATGTTGAAACCCGTTTTTGAAAATCAGTCATCCTCTTTGAGATATTTATCAATATGTATCCTATTTAAAATACATGGGAAAAGCCATTTTGTAGCGGTTTTTCTGATTTTGCTTCACAATTTTAGTTTGACTACGCACGAATCCATGAGAAAAGTTTTTTTAAACATTTATTTTATATATATTATATACATATAAATAATTTAATATACAGAATTTTTAAAAAACGTTATTTTTTCAATTTTAAACGCGGTTTTTTAGAAATAGAGGTGTTTCGCCACGTTGGTCAAAGACCAATCCTCTATTTAATGAAGCAGGCATGTGTATTAATGTTAATAAAAACTTTTCTCATTGGTTTCGTGCTTAGTCAAACTAAAATTGTGAAGCAAAATCAGAAAAACCGCTAAAAAATGGCTTTTCCCATGTATTTTAAATGGGAAACATACACTGAAAAACCGAAGAAATTGAAGCAATGACTAAGAAGCAATTGATATATGCCAATGATGAATATCATTAATTCAATGGCGAGATTGAAATTATTTCAAATATTTAAATATATTGAAATGATTTTGAATATTATCATTTCAATGTATATTTATTAACAGAAAATAAGAAAAAATTAATTTTTTTATTTTCTCTTATTATACCCCCGTTTGTTTATTTTTTTTTTGAATTATACTTTGTAATTTTTTTTTTTTTTTTATTTATTTATTTATTTTTATTTTTTTATTAGTTATTATAACATATTTATTAACGTTTTTACACTTAAATTATTTTTTTAAAATTAATTATCCATTAAAAAAACTGATGTAAAATTTGATGACCTCTCCGGGATTCGATCCATAGACCTCTGGGGTGAGAGACAGCTACGTTATCCACTACTCTAACAGGACACTTTGATTTGTTAAAAAAAAAACTTATGACCGGTTTGTGTAACTACACAACCAACGAGCATGGAACATGTTCACTAATAACTAACACTGATAATAAAGTATCTATTCTGTTCATAATATCAATATTTATATCCAAGTATTTCTGCACTAAAGTTCTTTAGAGACTTCTGCACCAATGGTCCCTAGGTACTTCTGCACCAAAGGTCTTTAGGGACTTCTGCACCCTAGGTACTTCTGCACCAAAGGTCTTTAGGGACTTCTGCACCATAGGTCCCTAGGTACTTCTGCACCAATGCTCCCTAGGTACTTCTGCACCAAAGGTCTTTAGAGACTTCTGCACCCTAGGTACTTCTGCACCAAAGGTCTTTAGGGACTTCTGCACCAAAGGTCTTTAGGGACTTCTGCACCATAGGTCCCTAGGTACTTCCACACCAATGCTTCCTAAGTACTTCTGCACCAAACGTCTTTAGAGACTTCTGCACCATAGGTCCCTAGGTACTTCTGCACCAAAGGTCTTTAGGGACTTCTGCACCGTAGATCCCTAGGTACTTCTGCACCAATGCTCCCTAGGTACTTCTGCACCAAAGGTCTTTAGAGACTTCTGCACCCTAGGTACTTCTGCACCAAAGGTCTTTAGGGACTTCTGCACCATCGGTTCCTAGGTACTTCCACACCAATGCTTCCTAAGTACTTCTGCACCAAACGTCTTTAGAGACTTCTGCACCATAGGTCCCTAGGTACTTCTGCACCAAAGGTCTTTAGGGACTTCTGCACCGTAGATCCCTAGGTACTTCTGCACCAATGGTCCCTAGGTACTTCTGCACCAAAGGTCTTTAGGGACTTCTGCACCATAGGTCCCTAAGTACTTCTGCACCAAAGGTCTTTACAGACTTCTGCACCCTAGGTACTTCTGCACCAAAGGTCTTTAGGGATTTCTGCACCAATGCTCCTCCCTAAGTACTTCTGCACCAAAGGTCTTTAGAGACTTCTGCACCATAGGTCCCTAGGTACTTCTGCACCAATGCTCCCTAAGTACTTCTGCACCAAAGGTCCCTAAATCGAAAATATTCTAAGTCCCATTTGACCCCCCCCCCTTAAAAAGGACAAATTTGACCCCCCCCCCCCTTAAAAAGGACATATTTGACCCCCCCCCCCTTAAAAAGGACAAATTTGACCCCCCCCCCCCTTAATTTTCCAGTTCTGAAGTACCCCCTCCCTATAAACATGTTCCATGTTAAAAATTTTGAAGACTATATGTTACAGGTAATAATTTTCCCACCCCTTTTAATATTAAGAGTAATTTATGCATATCTAGGTATAGCGAATGCATATTTAAAAATAATAATTAAATCTAAAATAAATAATTTTTAGGAAATTCCATTTCTTTATATTAGTAATAATGAATAGCAATAATACGCAGAAGGATAGAAAGAGAAAGAATAGTAATGAATACTCTGAAATCAATTTCTATTGATTGAATGTTTTTAAACGTTAAATCAAAATATTAAAAACAATTATTTTGATTGTATGCCCTCTATTAATTCAATCTTATACTATCATTTATTTTGACGAAAATTTACATCAAAACAATGACTGCCGTATTCGATGGCGAGAAGCCATTTGTTTATTAGCGGCGACATCAAATCAATGATATTTTCTATTGGCATATTTCAATCGCTTCTAAGACATTGCTTCAATAGTACCGGTTTTTCAGTGTATTGATAAATATCTCGAAGAGCATGACTGATTTTCAAAAACGGGTTTCAACATGTATCTGGGGACCAAAAAAGCAATCTTTCCTGAAAATTTCGGCCTGATCCGAGCAGGGAAAATTTTTGCTCATTTTCAGCTCCCCCGAGAGACACGTTTTATCAAATAACTCGCAAAAATATAAATTTAAAATTTAAACCCAAAAAAGGATTATTTCCTTATAGGTTGAACATTCATTTTTCGCTATAAAATCCCAAGTGCCCGACCTTTTCATAATCTGATCTTTCAAGCTAGCCATGAGCCCTTTAAGGGATAGTTTTAGCTAATTTGAGGGTGAAATATTGAATATTTATGAAAAATAAGTCGGAATTCTTGATTAGCGACCCAAAAAAACTATATGGACATATCTTGATTGCTCAAAGTGCGAAAATAGCAAAAACACCCACTTTTCGGGGGTAATTTTAGCCAATTTAGGGGTGAAATTTTAATTATTTATGAAAAATAAGTCGAAATTCTTGATCAGTGACCCAAAAAAACCCGTATGTTGCGAATCTGAGCGCTCAAAGTGCAAGTATGTAAAAAACACCCCATTTTGGGGTAGTTTTTTGCAAATTTAGGGGTGAAGCCCCCATTTCTTTACGAAATGACCCCGATTTTCATGTTCAGCGACCCAAAAAACATATAGTAAAGTAAATCTCATGTTCGCCAGTAAAAATATAACCCCCCCCCGTATTTTGACTGAAGTAATATACGGTTGAAAAATTTTGAGTACCGTATATAAGGTTTACAAAATACGGGTCCCGTACAAATTTATCCATATATGTACGGTTTTGAAAATACTGATCCATACATTTTTAGAACCGTATATACGGTAATTTTTATATGATTCCATATTAAAAAAACCGTATATACGGCAAAAATTCAAAATTCATATTTTTCATTTTCGTATATGCGGATATGATGCGCGTCCAGTATTCCCAACCCTGGTTACAACATCATACAATTTTTTAATTTTATAATTTGTAATTATCACCTTACTAGTTGTTAAGATTTTAAACCCAAACTATTTTGATTCCCTAAACGCGTATTATTCTAGGTCCCTAAATCGAAATTATTCCAAGTCCCTAAACCCGAATTATTTTAATTCCTTAAATCAAAATTATTCCAAGTCCCTAAACCCGAATTATTTTAATTCCCTAAATCAAAATTATTCCAAGTCCCTAAACCTGATATAAGCTGCCATTCGAAGATCAGAACCATCATAGTACATTCATGGCACCTTACAAGATTTTAAGGATCCAAAAAGTAATTTCAATGTTTAGAATGGAAAAATTAAAATACAAGTAATTAGGTACATCAGTAAAACTTATAAATGCCAATTCAATAATGTAAAAACATAAGAATATATTTTTGAAGATAATTCAAAAATCATTAGAAATTCTCAAAATTAAAATTAACAGAATTTCGGAATATCGAAATACCAACACTAATTTACAGTTCAACTAATTAAAAAATATGTTTTTACATTTTTGGAAAAATAATTTTCTGACAGATAATTATATTTAAATCGTATAAAATTCAATCATTAAAACGCTATTTATAAATATTTTTTTTCTAATTTTAAATTATTTTAGAAAAATTCATTATTAATTAAGATTTTTCGGAGGTTTTAAATTCTGACTATAAAAATTCTGTATAAGTAGAGGAGAACTTTCTTAGATAACATGAAAGTACAATGGCGGTTCTAAAGTTCAAATGGCAGCCCTGAGTTATTCTAAGTCCTTAAGTCGATATTATTCTAAGTCCTTAAACCTGTATCTAAGTCCCTAAGCCCAGATTTTTCAAAGTCCCTAAATTGAAATTATTCTAAGTCTCATTTGACCCCCCCCCCCTTTAAACCGGACAAATTTGACCCCTCCCTCTTGATTTTCAAATTCTGAAATACCCCCTTCCTATAAACATGTTCCATGTTAAAAAAAATATAGGGGGTATTCATTCAAAAGTAAGCCCATGTATGTCTCCGATTGGGCAGAAAATTTCAGATCTTGTTTGGGGTAATAAAAAACTCCGCTAGTTAAAATTTCAGCTATCTAGAACAATATAGGTAAACATATTATGTACTTATTGTACAATATACATAAAATAATAAAAATTAAAAAAAAAGATGGAAGCAAAAAGCATCCACTAAGAGGTTATTTATTAGTATTTGAAGAATATTCTCTAAAATTTTGAGTCAATTTTGTTATGATAAAAATAATTATAGTGGCCGCCATTCACTGGTCATTACTGTCGTTGTCAATATAGGGCAGTTTTCCAAATCTCGAAAATCAAGTATATGATTTTTTTGTTGCAGAATAATAAAAACTAGAAGGCAATTTATTGAAAAAATAAAGCAAATAATTGTTAGCTCAGAAATCAAATATTGTTATTTAATATTGATTAATTTAGCTTTGGAGTTATTTTCAGCTGCTTTAGGTAATTTCTAAAGCTCGTAACTAATAAGTTATATTTAATTCAACTTTTTATCATTAGCTTTTAATAATGATTCCGCTAAAAGAAGTTTTAAAAGCTAAATAAGTAATCTTTCTTTAAAAAAACGTTTTTTTAACTTTTGAGCTGCTTTAAGACGCTAATAATTAAAAATTTGTATCCTTATTTTATAAAAATACTTTTTTTTAGTAATTTATGAGTACAGTACAAGTGAAAAATCATAAATTTATCATTCATAATAATTTTAATTGATTAAAAAAAACTTTCAAAAATTAGTTTTTTAATTATCGCAAAAACGTGATTTTGAAGCCTCCAACTCAAAAAAAAACTATTGTACAAGCAACATTTTTTCTGTTCCTCGCTTTTTTGTCTAAACAACAAAAAAAAAACGCATTAGCAAGTTGTGCGTTCAAATTCTTTTTTCTTCAAAAGTTTGAACTTTTAAGGGCAATCTTTTAGTGGATTGTCTCAAATACATTCTATTGAAATACTCTAAAAGTTTAGCATTAGAAATTTTATAGGCAAGATTTTTATGATACTGAATTCAAATTGAGGTAACGCTCTGGGTAACGCATATTCCAGCGAGGTCTCATATCAACTTTGCGTAGATTAAAATTATGCAATAATTGTAAACAGATTTATACTAAGTATTGAAAAAAAGAAATTAGATTGTAATATTAGGTTTTAAATCGTTTATAATTATATCTATAGATTTTTTCAGTTACGTATAACTTGAACTAAGAATGTAAAACAAATTTAAAAATTTTTTTATTAGTCTAATCTTCTATAATTTCAAATTATTTCACAGGTTTACCTAATTTTCAAAAATTAAGCATAAAAGGAAATTCTATTATATTATCAGATGTTATTTTTGGAAACGCAAGTCAACTTGAGCATATCTTTTTAGAAGTTGATGAACTTGTTAATATTCAATCAAAAATATTTTATAACTTAAATAATCTCAAAGGTTTAAGCATAACTGCCAAAAATCATACTAATATTGCGTCCAATATTTTCAAAAATTTAATTTCTTTAAAAGAGCTGTTTTTAAGCGGTCCTATTGCACTGCCAGTATCAGACAACATTTTTCAGTCTCTCACAAATCTAACATCAGTAACCATAACAAGAAACTCAGAACTAGTTGCATTAACTTCGAGATTCCTAGCTGATTTAAAATGCCTTCGAAATGTAAAAATTGAATTTAGCAGTTTAGCTAGTTTACCCGAAGATTTATTTTTTAATTCCGTAAAACTTAGAAGTATTGGCTTACAAGGCAACAACCTGTATTCGCTTCCAGAAAATATTTTCAAAGGCCTTTTTGGAATACAATCAATAAATTTAAAATCAAACAAAATAACATCCTTACCCGATGAGGTTTTTAAAGGATTGTATAATCTAAATGAATTGGACCTGTCTTACAACAAAATCAAGCGCATCAATGAGTAAATATTAATAAAAATTAACTTTAGTTTTTAATTTTTTTAGCCTTATTTATCAAAGATTAATAATTTTAGCAAGCTACTGAATAAACTACCAATTACGTGGTTCAATATCGAAAAAAATGAATTGGTTGATGTAGATCAGAATGCTTTTGGACGTTGCAATTTAATTTACATAAACTTTTCTAAAAATAATTTATCATTTGACAATAGTCAAAATTTATCACCGTTTCGTCACTGTAAGGATTTAGAATTCATTGATTTCACCAATAATAAAATCAGCAAAGTATTTAACGACTGGAAAACATTTACGAAACTTCGAAGAATTAATTTCACTTCCAATTCTATAGAATATCTCCAGGTAAATTATATTTGACAATACACGGGTAAAAAAATAACAAAAAAGAAACAGAATTTCTACTTACAGGCTAAACACAGAAATTCTACTGCTTTTTTGTTATTCTTCAGCCTGCAAAAATAAAAAAATTTTTTAAATTATTTTTAAATATTATTCTAGAGTGAAGATTTATTTTTTATCAGTGGCCCCTTGGTAATTATACAAAATAACAATCTAAAGCAAATAAATTTAAGCAATTTGGAAGAAATGGTAAATTCTTACGGAAAAAAAGATGGTCAAAAGCAAATTCCAATAAGCATTATAAAAAATCCTATCCAATGTGACTGCAACATTTATCATTTACTGAGATACATAAAGGGTGACATGTCCAATGAAGTTATAAATTTATTCAATTTGGTCACTGAACATCTTTTCTGTAAAGAAGTAGGATTGAGTCTTCATAACATAAGTTACGCAACTCATACGTGCCAATTGCAGAAATCAGAATTTGCTTCCGAAAGTGCGTGTGGAATCAATGGAAAATGTGACTGCCGATTCAGACCGCATGACAAGACTTTATTTGTCGATTGTTCGAATAGAAATCTTGAAGCAGCACCAAGTCTTTCAGACAATTACAATGCAAGTCAAATTGAATTAGATCTAAGTTCTAACAATTTAACAGAAATCCCTAACTTGAGTCAAATTGGTTATGAAAAAATTTCAATTCTTGATTTGTCTAGTAACAAAATCTCAAACGTAAAAAATGAAATTTTATTGGGAAATTTAAAGGTATATTGATTAATTAACATTAATAAATTAACATAAAGATATTTTTTCTTTTGACAACTAATTTATCGTCTTTTTAGGAACTTCGTTTAAATAATAATAGCTTATCATTTATTGAGACGAAAATCCTTGATTCTTTTTTTAATTTGACAAGAAAATTAAGAATTTACAACAATCCTTGGAATTGTAACTGCGATACTTACTCCAGTTTACTAGAACATTTAAATTTGGACAATGAATTCAAAATTGATAATTTTACATGTTTTAATTCAAAAACTCCCATAAGTCAATATAAAAAAACTGAAATCTGTCCAAATGAACTTAATTACTTGGTAATTGCCATTGCGTCTGCAGTCACAATATGCAGTTTACTTGTTAGTTTAGTTATTGCTTTATATTTTAAATACAATCCCCAGATAAAAGCATATCTATATTCAGTAAACTGCTGTCTCTGCTGGATTACAGAGGAGGACCTTGATAAGAACAAGATATATGACATATTTCTTAGCTTCTGTCGAAAGGATGAAGAATTTGTCATGTCAGAATTATTACCTCGTCTTGAAGAAGGAGAAAACGCGTACAATGTTTGCATACATTCTCGGGATTGGCGAGCTGGATATTTTATTCAAGATAATATCACTCGATCAGTTGAAGAATCCCGGCGAACGGTTATAATATTATCAAATAATTTTATTAAAAGTTATTGGGGAATGATGGAGTTTAGGTTAGCTTATAATCTAATGGTAAAGACAAAGCGAAATAGTATCGTGATTATTCGCCTGGAACAATTAGAAACATTCGAAGATCTCGAATCTGAACTAAGGCTTTATCTGGAGACTGGTATATGTTTTTCCATAAGTGATCCACATTTTTGGAGAGAATTTGTTTACGCGTTACCTCATAAGAAATAAGAAATAATGTCTGTTCTTAATAATAATTAAATATTAATAATAATAAAATAAAAGGGATTTATAATAAATAAAAAAAAAATTCAAATTATAAGATGGTAGTAGTGAACCTCACCATTTTTTGCGAATAAAATAGCAAAACTCTATTCAACTTTTTGCAATTCCTCTACAACTCCATGCAACTCATGTTTTTTAGTGTGTTAAAAATTTATATAACTAGATTTAGTTAACTAGAAAATAATATTTTAGAACCGATTTGAAGTCCCGTTTTATTTAAAAATGCTCAATGATAATGAATGGTTATTATTTAAAAAAAAATACAAATTAAGTCAATTATTATATTCTGTCAATGTTTAGAAAATTTTTAATGTGACTTTATAATTTTTTATTTAATAGTGATCCACATTTAAGTGATCCGCTTTTTCTAAAAAAATTATTTACGTGTTACCTAATAAATATAGCAAAATTTTTATATTAAGTTGACAATATAGAATTAATTTCAATGGGCCACTGTTTATAATCTGGAATATGACGGTTTATTTTGAAATTAAGATTTTATAATACATGATCTTAAATAATAGATTAATTGGCAACAAATTTTTTTTCAAAAATTAAAAAAAATCGGTGATGGACGTCAAAAATTTTTCTACTTTCCTGTCAAAATCGCGGTTTTTAATTCTGAGCCACCCAACATTTTCAGTAATCTGTTAATATCGATGTATGAAAAAATGCTGAGTAAAATCTACTTTTGCAACTGGAAGATTTTATTTTACTATTAATTTTTGTAAAGTTATTTGAAGAATTGAAAATATTACATTTTACACTTTTTTACATTATTTTTTTCTACAATTAAAGGTAATTTTTCTTGAAGAAGATTGTTACAAAATTTTATTATACTCACTCTCTCATATTTTTTTTTAAATAATTTATATTTTATAATTTATACAATTTTGGTTCCTTATATAGTATCTTAAACCACTTTTGTCACTTGCGAGAAAAAAATGTATAAATAAATTCTACTAACAAGGAGACTTCAATACATTTGGAACACCGAATTACACCAAATGGTTATGGATGAGTTTGTTATGTTGAAAAAACATGCCGACTACCCTCCATTCCTTCCAATGGGCCTTCTGGGCCTAGAAACGCAGGGCTCAATGTTATAAAATAGGGTTTTTTGGTAATTTTCAATGAAACGCCAAATGTATTGAACTCCCCTTGTAAAATTAATAGTAATTTTTTTTTCCTATGCGGGTAGTTTATAAAATATGTGTTGGTAAAAAATAATATAAAATGCCATTTTGACAACTTCAAATTATTTTGCTAATCAAAGGGTAATTTTTACCAATAAAGTTTTGTGAGTGTATCTTTAAGGAAATTTTTTTGATTTTTAAATCATATAAAGTCTTAATTTCAAAATAAACTATTCTCGCTTTAATTAAATTAATGTCTAAAAGAAGTAGATTGAACCCAATGACCATTTAATAAAAAATATGAGACAGTAATTTTTAGAAATTTTTAATTAAAATAAAATAAAAAATAATTAGTCTCATATCGGCAGCATCCGATTTGGCATAGTTAAAAAATAAGTATTTTTTTGTAAGTTCAACACATTTTTAATACAAATTGTAAAATTATTATATAAAAAAAAAAAACAAATGTGCATTAATAATTGAGAAAAAATTATATAATTTTGTATTGTAATCAACAGAATAGACCAACGAACTTGTTGGTGAAATATTGTTAAATAAAAAAATTATTACACATCAAAATAATGAATATTATTTTATTTATTTTAAACGAGCAAAAATTAAAATTTAAAGATTAGTCCCACAAACCTCCGTAAGCGCAAAAACGCAGCATCAACGCAATGCGCACAACGCGTTTAGGGTGATTCTACAAACCTCCGTAAACGCAAATCGCAGCCACAACATAATGCGCACAACACAACACGCATGCGCATAAACACATAATAATGTTGTGCGCATTGCGTTGCGTCTGCGCTTGCAGTTGCGTCCCCCATTCACGACATTTGTAGAATAAGCCTTAGGCAGTACCCAGAATTGGACGTTCTCAACACGCCACGTGAACGTCGCGCAGTGCCACCTACTTAAAATAAAAAAAACGGAAAACAGCAGAGGGAGTGATTGTCGCATTTGCTATAGTCGCTGTGTAAACAAATAAATAAAAGTTATAAAAAAAAATGGGTTAACAAAAAGAAAAACTGAAAATGAAAAATCATACTATTAATAATAGTCTATTATAATATTAGGTTCAGAGAAACAACATGGGTAAGATCCAAAGAAAGTAATGGTATAAGATCGGTTAAAAATAAACATTTATCATCTAAGTTCTAATATAAATAATGAAACCTATAAATAATATTTTTTAATATTAAAACAGTTAGAGCAATTGGTTAATGATACATCCAAGTAACTCACAACTGCATCTTCTGCAAACAGGAAAAGCAATAGGAGTTCAACGGTCAATATTTGAAAATGGTATCCGAACCCAAGAATTAGAAAATAACATATTGCAAAAAGTTGAAGATGAAAGGAATCGTGAATTAGAAATGTTAAGATCAATATTTAATAAAAATAAAAATAAAGAAATGGTGCAATCTGCAATAACTTCAAGTATCAGAACCAGTGAAAAGTAGGGAAAGAATACCCAATTCTCCAAAGAATTCAGCAATATGTCCTGTAAAACCAAATCCAGCTACAGTAAATACTAATCAACAAACTTTATTCAATTATTTTTTGTTTGTACATCAATTATAATTTAATTTAATTTAATCTAGGGTCAAATACCATCACCGCCACCTCTTCCAATCCCTCAGGCTTCTAATGTTATATCTGCAAATACAAATAAATTTCCATCCATTAAGAGATAAGGTATTTAAATTTAATTAATTTAATAATCCTATAAGATAAAATTATAATAAAGAACCACATTTTAGTATCAAGTTGCAACATATTTCATATAATTAATATAAATAATAATTTTTGTATTATTTTTACTTAGTATCTCGCAGTCCTCAAAAATCTAAATGCAAATTAAAGAGAGAAGCAGTAGCACATTGAAAGTTCAACCGATACTAAAACTTATACAGAAGGAAAATATTATCTTAGAGTAATATATTATTTATTTAATTTCATATTATTATTTTGTATTAAAATATCAAATAAATTACTAAATTTAAAATATAAATTAAATATTAAATATTTTTTTTTTAGAGTGATGATAATGAGACTTACACAAGCGATGATGAAGAAGAAGGTGATGATGATATTAGAAATACTAGTTTTGGACACAGAATTTTGCATGCAGTTACCAATCAAGTAGAATCTCATAAATAAATAATTAATAATTAGAAAATAATGCAAAATTATTACTATTTTTTGAAGAAAAAAATTTTTTAATTCTAGAGACAAATTGATTCAGATCCAGAAAAGTCCTTGGCTTCATTCCACAGTTTTAGATATACGCAGGGGTACAACAAAAAAATTGATAAGTAAATTTTAATATCAATCAGTTATTTTAATTTAAATTAAGACTTTGCAAGTTGTCTTATAAGTCACCAATAAAAATTGTAACTTTAAAATCATCACCAATGAGAAGCAAACAATATGTTGTAAACGATGATAGTCGAGTACCCTGTACCTACAGAAAGCAGTAATATCAAGTAAATACTAAATGAATTAAAATTTAAACAATTTAAGAGGCAATAAATAATCAAATTAATTTATGTTATAGACTCCCAATACCCCTGCTGGAGTAATTTCTCATGTACTTGTTCTCGTAATCCACTTAATTCTACCTTTGAATTGCAAAAATTTAGGGCTTGGCTAGCCTGACCTATTATTGTTTGTTCTTTTCTAATCTTGTCAAGTAAACTAATCACTAACATCTAGTACATTAAAAAATATTATTAATAGGTTTCATTATTTATATTAGAACTTAGATGATAAATGTTTATTTTTAACCGATCTTGTACCATTACTTTCTTTGGATCTTACCCATGTTGTCTCTCTGAACCTAATATTGTAATAGACTATTATTAATAGTATGATTTTTCATTTTCATAAATCTTTAATTATGTATGTTTGTATGTCCGAACGCGATAAACGAGAACACGATAAAAGCTACAGACATCGGGTTTACGGCAAAAATTACGAGTCATAACATAGGCTTAGTTTTATTTCCATTGATAACGACAAAAAATTTTAATGTTGAAAAAACTGAAGTTCCAAGAAAAAAATTTTTATCAAATTTAAAAAAAAAACCAAAAAAACTGAAAACCGAGAAAAAATTTTTTTATCAAAAAGAATTTCATTAGATTTTTACGTATACACCTAAATTGTCATCTGTCAAATGTTGCAATCATTTTTCAAAAATTTTAAAAGTTTAGGACTAATATTATATATATTTCTAATTTTTATCAGCCACTGATGTAGAAACTGAATATAGTAACTAAAAAAAGCTTGAACAGCTATTATCAGGCAGAACCCGGGTAGTCGAGGGAAACAATGACTGCTTATGGATCCTATTGCAGGGTAGCGAAGCTTTGTATTGCTGATCACTAATTATCCATCTGGGTTCATATGCCCAAATTTTTTATGATTCAGTAAATTTTAGATAATACTTCGGGTAAAAAAAGGTTGTTATACAAAAAATTGAGTAACCTAAAACAAAATACCTTTGGAAAAATCAATTATGCAGGGGTCCAGGGGGGCACAGCCTCCCTGGTGGCTGCCGGGGCGAGCAAAGCGAGCCGGAGGCAGCTAGTATTTTAATATTTATTTATTGTAGTGGATGACTAATTAAAATTTTCATATATTTTTGAATTTTTTTAAGATCTATTAATCATTGTTTTATTGTTTATTGATTAAAATATTTTGAAACTTAAAATCTTTAGTAATCCCAAGGTTCCACGGGATTTGATATCGCGTGCGCCAGGAAGCGTGAACCCCGTCCATGGTGGTTAGATACTTCCCATGGCTATATTAATTTAAATCTTGTACGTTTCCATATTTCTCTTTCTCTCTAATTCTTCTTGGTTCCCTGGTCGCCCAATAATCACTGTTTATTTAGCTCTTGGATTTCTTCAAATTTCGTTTTGTGTGTGTATGTATGTATGTATGTATGTATGTATGTGTGTAGACGGCGATATTCCACAATCATTGGTATTAAGGCCTCGTTTTTTTTTTCAAAAATTTTTTCATTTAAAAAATCTCAAACTATTTTTTTTGTTTTTTAATTTGGATGTAATACCTCATTTATTTCAATGAAAATACTTGTATTTGAAATAATGTTTTTTACTCGATATCGGATACTAATATCTGAAAGTATGTTTTTTACTCGATATCTCCAATCTGACACTTAATTTTTTGAACTTTTTTTCTTAAAACTTTTTGCCTAATAACATAAATAAAATAGCAATATTTTTTGGTTCCTCATAGAGGAACCATTGTGATGGGTCAAATTTTGATTTTTGATTTTTTGGCATATAAGCACGTTTTGAGACCTCAGGAAGCTAAAAACCGGTTTTTAATAAAAGTCTGTATGTGTGTGTGTGTGTGTGTGTGTGTGTGTGTGTGTGTGTGTGTGTGTGTGTGTATGTGTGTGAGAGTGTGTGAGTGTGTATGTGTGTGTATGTATGTATGTATGTATGTATGTATGTATGTACGTATGTCTGTAACCGGAGACATTTTACTACCAGTGTGACATTAATACTCCAGTCAAATCACGGTTTTGGTGGTATTGTTTGTGGCCGCTACCAGATTTGGTCTACTATAGGCTTTTTGGGTCGCTGAACTCGAAAATCGGAGTTATTTCTATGAGAAATTGAGACTTGACCCTTAAATTAACCAAAACCACCCCTAAAAGGGGTGTTTTTGAAACTTTTGTTCTAGCCCTCCAAGATATGGTCTAATAAGGGTTTTTGGGGTCGCTGATCACGAATATTGAAGTTATAACTTTTTAAAAGGGGTGTTTTTGCTACTTTCGCTCTAGCCCTCCAAGATTCGATCTAATAGGGGTTTTTTGAAGTCACTGATCACAAAAATTGATGTCTTTTTAATTAAAACTTTAATTAAAACTCTTTACCCTTAAATTGGCCAAAACTATCCCTAAAAGGGGCACTTTAGCATTATTCGTTCTAGCCTTCTAAAATTTGGTCTTATAGGGTTTTTTAGGTCGCTGATCACAATAAACAGCCCTTGAAGGGTTATTTTGAAGTATAATAAAAATTATGCTTAGTGTAAAAAAATTATTTTTTAATTTTTAAAAAATTTTTCAAATGAAAAAACATTTCAAACCTTTTAGAAATAGTTTTAGCAATTTTAAGGGTAAAGGCCTTATTTTTAATTGAATAACCCGTGATTTTCGTGATCAGCGACCTAAAAAACCCTTGTAGACCAAATCTTGGAGGGCTAGAGCGAAAGTAGAGAAAACACTACTTTTAGGGGTATTTTTGGCTAATTTAAGGGTGAAGAATTACGTTTTAATTGAAAATACATCGATTTTTGTGATTTAATAAATTTAATAAATTATTATTATTATGATCGAAACGCTGCAGGTACCTTCTGTACCTACATTAACAACCGCGTATTTTTGAAAAATAATAATTTTTAAATGAATTTAAAAAAAAATTATATAATATTGCCGCTTGATATGTCTTAATAAAAAAAGGGATGTTATTTAAAAACATACACATATCAAGATAGGACAATTTAATTTAATATGATTCATTTAACATTTATGCCCAGTACAAGTCAATAAAATCATAAACAATAATATATATATACTTAGAAAATATTTGGGTGATTAATAGAAATAAATAAAAATTTAATATTAAATAAAATTATTAAATTAATATTTTTAAATTTACAGGAACTTCGACTGAACGACAACAAGATATTATTTATTGAAAACAAAATTTTAAGTGATTTTTTTCGGTTATCAAGAAAACTAAGTCTTTTGAACAATCCATGGAACTGCGATTGCGATACGAAAGATTTACTGCCAAAAATAACAAATAATCATAACCAAACGATACGCATAAAATTTACGTGTTTTGAATCAAAGGATCCATTTTTTGAAATAGAAAAATATTTAGACTGTCGTACATTTTATGAATAATTTATCACTAACATTTCATTAATGATATCTATCATTAGTTTGCTAATTGTTATAATTTTAATTTTTTTTATCAGATATAATCTTCAAATAAAAATATTTTTATATTCAAAAAATTGGTGCCTATGGTGGGTTGCAGAAGACGATGCTGATAAAGATAAAAAGTATGATATATTTCTTAGCTACAGTCGTGAAGATGAAGAACTTGTTATATCAGAGATATTACCTCGATTAGAAAATATTGATAATCCATTCAAAGTCTGCATACATTCCCGTGATTGGGATAGCGGTGAATGGATTCATCATTATATTTATCGATCAGTTCAAGAATCAAAAAGGACTGTTATAGTTTTATCAAAGAACTTCTTAAATAGTCATTGGGCAATGTTAGAATTTGAAACAGCACATCGGCAGATGCTTGTTCAGAGCCGTTTTTACAGGCACGCCAACCATGCCATGGCGTAGGGCGGCAAATTTTTGATAGGCGGCATTTTAAGAAAAATTCTAAATATTTTAAAAATTAATTTTATACCTTTAATTTTTGAAAATTATTTTCATAAATAAATAAATTAGATTTATCTTTATAATGTTAATACTTAATTAAAATAAGAAAATAAGTTAATTATTTACTATAGTTTATCATCTATATTTTATTAATAAAATATATCGTATATGATGATTGATGAAATTTAATTGGCGGGTCATGACTTCCTGCGTCATGTCGATAAAATACTTCAGCTATATTATCGATACAGGGTTAAGTATCGATGTAGCATCACCCTGTACATTTTGTGTGTATTGTTTGGCAATTTCTTCTAATAATTTATTCGAGACATCTGTATCGACTTTTTTACAAAAAATAATAATAAAAGTATATTTAAAAAATCTAAATTTCAATCCCGGGAGTGACATTTTGGTATTTATTCAATTTGTTTAAAAAAAATCACCTTTAATTGCGTTCTTTTATTTTAATTTTCCGTTCATTATTAAACAATTAACCTAATCAGTGCATATTCATTAACAAAATAAACAATGAGTCGTCGAGAAAAACTTAGTGGCTGGCAGTATAAGAAAAATTCTCAAGAAAAAGCAGCTAAAATTAACGAAATAATATCTAAAACTAAAAAGCTTGATGATTTTTCCCCAAAAATATTGAAAACGAAAATAAAAATACTCTTGCTTGTAGTGTTTTTGAAAAGTCAGGTGAAAAATTATCAGTTACTTCAGGTCCAACAAAAACTGATCAGCCTAGTTTAACAGGTAATTTTTTTATAAACATGATTTTTAAAGATAATAAAAATTAGAAAATAAGTTAATAAATGTTTTTTAATTTTTCAAAGGTCAAACATTTAATATTCCTATTATTGCTGATGATTTTGAAAACGATTCGCTTCAACTTCAGGATAACTTTTGCAGTTATAAAAATAATTTGGAAAAAAATACCCAGTTAGTTAATGAACATGATAATGATAGTGATTTGGCTATAAGAATTGATAAACCTAGGACCCTAAGTGCAAAGGGTAATTTTTTATTTTTAAATAAATATAATTATTATTATATTTTAAATTAAAATAATCGTCTTATACATTGATCATATTATTTATTTTTGTCAGATGAAGTAAATAAACCTGTTGGTGATGAAAGAAGTTTGTTTAAAGTCCAGAATAATTTTAGTAGTAATAAATCAAAGCATTTAGATTCGCATATTTACAATCGCAAAAATATAACTCAAAAATCTGGGCAAAATGAAAGAATAGGTATTTGCTTAAAATAAATTGATTTAATCATTAATAAATTGTATTAAAAAATCCTTCGAATATCCTCCTTATTAAAAATCCTTTTGAATAAATAATATAGATATAAGACTAACTATTAACCCATTATCGCCGACGCGGCTGATTCACTGACGCTCAGATTTTAGCTTAGAAAGCGGGTAAAAAAAAAGATTTTTTTTTTAAGGACTTGCTTTACAAGATTCCAGGGTCAGATTTTTAATATTATTGGCCGTTAATTAAATATGGCGGCTCAAAAAAGACAAAAAATCGATTATTGATACAAAGCTAAAAATCTGATTCTAGAATCATGAAAATCAAGTTCTTTTTAGTAAAATAAGACTTTAAGTTTAAAAAAACATTTTCTAACCTATTTTTTCAGCGAAAATCCGAGCATAGGGGAATTTGTCGCGCTGGTGCTAATAGGTTAATCACATTTATATTCTTTTAAGGACATGAATAAGTTATTAATTTTATTTAAGGCAATTTGCGTTATTTTTAAATATTTTCTAATTTGATTTTTTCACAATTTAATAATAAAAATTATATATTGTGGTTTTTTTTACTAATATAAATTTTATAAATATGAATTCAGATGCAGTTGTTCAAAAAACTGAAAAAAATAATCCATCATCATATGATATTAATGCTAATACGGATTTAGAGTTTGACAAAGAGCAAACGCTCTTAACAGCTCCACATATCAGCGATGATCCGGCATTATGGATCATTAATATTGAAACGATTGATGAAATTATTAGAAGAGGTTTTAAACAAAACAAAGACGTAGATTTTTCTAAATCTAAAAAACAAATTTCAGGTAGAATCAGAAGCATGCAAAAATCTCATTTTACTAGAAATCTAAAAAATGGAACAACACAAGAGCGTGACTGGTTAATTTACTCTGTAAGTACCTTTTCAATTTTCTGCGGTCCTTGTAGACTTTTTAAGGGTTCAAGTTTAATGAGTAAAGGTTATAGTGATTGGGGTAATGCATATCAAACCCTTGCTGAACATGAAAGATCGTTTGAGCACAATAATAACTATATTAATTTTAAAAACAGATGTAAAACTTTACATAATAATAAAGGTATAGATTCTCAACTGAAAGAACAAATGCTTGATGATTACAATTATTGGCGAAGAGTTTTGAAGTATGTAGTAGTTGTAGTTCGAAAACTAACTTCTAGAGGGTTACCTTTAAGAGGAAATAATGGTATATTTGGTTCATTTAATAATGGAAATTATTGCATGGCTTTAGAATTAGTAGCTGAATTTGACCCCTTTTTATCAGAGCACATTAGGTTGTATGGTAACAGAGGGAGTGGTACTACATCTTACCTATCTGCTACTATTTGTGAAGAAGTTGTTGAAATTATGGCGAAACGTGTGCTACAAAAAATTATTGCCGAAATTATTTTAGCAAAATATTATTCAATTAGTGTCGACTCCACTCCTGACATAAGTCATGTAGATCAGTTAACTTTCATTGTTAGGTATCTTTCCAAGGAAGGAGTAATAGTCGAGCGGTTCTTAAAATTTATAGCAAATTGTGCTCACACTGGAGAGTCTATATCAAAAACTATTTTACAAACATTAAAAGATTATGGAATAGAAGTTAAGGATTGCAGAGGACAAAGCTATGATAATGCTAGTAATATGTCGGGTATCTACCAAGGGGTTCAAGCCCATATCCGTGCAATAAATCCACTTGCTGAATGGATACCGTGTTCAGCGCATTCTTTGAACTTAGTAGGAAAAAATTCGATTGATTCCAATCCTATTGCTGGACAATTTTTCTTAGATTTACAAGCATTATATAATTTTTTTTCGGCTTCAACGGAGCGTTGGAATAAGCTACATGATCAAATTTCCTTAACAATAAAAAATTTATCAATAACTAGGTGGTCAGCTAGACATGATGCCTGTAAAACACTGGCTAAATATTTTAAAGAAATTATAAGTTTATTACTAAAAATATCTCAGGATAAAAAAGAAAAACCAATAACAAGATCTGAAGCAAATGGTTTGTATGATAGAATTAATAGCTTAGAAACATGTTTTATGTCTATAATTTGGAATGATATTCTAGAAAGATTTAATTCTGTAAGTAAAAAATTACAATCATCGTCAACTGAACTCTGTATTGTAGTAGATTTATATGAATCTTTGATAGAGTTTTTAAGCTTCATGAAACATGATTTTGTAGATTATGAAAAAAAAGCAACTAATATTTTTGGTAGTAATGTTTATAAAAAAGATACAAAGCGTCAAAGAAAAAGAAAGACATTTTTTGATGAAGGGAACGCAGAGGATGTTAGGGAATCAAGAACAGGCTCAGATGATTTAAAAATTGAATTTTTTAATGAAATAATTTCTGCTTTAGTTTCACAGTTAGAAAAGCGTTTAAAAGCCTATCAAAAATTAGATAATTTGTTTGGTTTTCTTACCAAAGTACACCTAATAGAATCCGAAGACATAGATAAAAGTTGCAAAAAATTACTTAAAAAATACGAAGTAGATTTAGAAGAGTCATTAAATATAGAATGTAAGCATTTAGCTGCTTATTTAAAAGTGAAAAAAATTGATGATATATCTGCTTCTGACTTATATAAACTGCTACATAAAAATGATTTATTAGATATTTACCCTAATGTAAATATTTCTTTGACCATTTACCTTTCTTTAATGGTATCTAATTGTTCTGGTGAAAGATCTTTCTCAGCCTTGAGCCGTGTAAACAACTATTTAAGGAGTACTCAAGAGCAAGACAGGCTAAACAATTTATCAATATTGTTTATAGAGCGAGATTTGGCTCTTGATTTAGACTATGACACAGTCATTAATGAATTTGCTGCAATAAAGGCACGCAAAGTTTGTCTACAACAATTTAATGCCAAAGCCGCTTAAAATAATACTGAAGAAATTGATGATCTCATTAAAGGAAATACTTTCCTTAATTTCTACTTAATTTAATTTATATTTAATGTTATAAAAAAAATTTTTTTTTAATTTATTAAAGAAAGTATGTATTTATTTCACTTGTTTAGTTATTTTAAATACTTTCATGTCATAAAATTAAAGACTGAATAGTGATTTATGAGAGTAAATCTTAGATTATTGTACTATTGATAAGTTCAAATATGATATTAATTAATATTTATAATATATAATTATTTAAGTGCTCTTAGCAAACTATGTTTTTGTATTATTATATTAGCAATTAGTATTATCAATCACTATATATTAAAAAAAAAAATCATAATAATATATGTAACAAATTGTAAATTAAAATAATATTATAGTTAAAATAATTTATTTTTAATTTGTTCATATTCTTTAATCACGCCTCAAAAAAAAGTTTAATCTTAGATTTAAAAATTTTATTTTTGTCCAGTGAGAAAAGAAATTCAAAAAAAAATAAAATAAGACACACTTTAATATGCATAAACATGCACATTTTTACATGGCGCACATTCACACACACTCATACACTAATTTTATTTACAACTTGTTTTTTGATATTTTCCCTCGCCTTACATAGGCGGCAAAGTTTTGGCATTAGGCGGCAAGTAAGGGAAATACGGCTCTGTGCTTGTTGATAAACGCTTAAGGCTAATCATAATACTGATTGAGGATCTTAAATCTTTAGGTGAAATTGATTTTGATTTGAAACTTTACCTTGAATTAAGTACGTACGTTATGGGAAAGATCCATACTTTTGGAAAAAATTTTTGTATTCATTGCCTCATTGATGATTAAAAATGTGTACGTTTTATTTCAAATGTTTTTTTAGTTCTTATTAAAAAATTATTCAAGCAAAATTATATCACAAATTACAACTATATCTTCTTTGAAAAATGCAATAAAAATAAAATTAATTTTAAAAAAACACTGTCAAATTATTGGCTCTACGGTTCCTCAAGCAATGAAAAATATTCCTATGTATTAAATATTTTTAATATTAAATAAAAGTACTTGATTTTTGAGCTAAAAATTTTTTCCTTTATTTTTGCGCTAAATTTCCCACGTTTCGAAGTCTTCATTATGAAGGCTAAAAATTTTTTTAACAATATATAATCAATTATACAATATAATTTAACAATATATAAGCAATATATATTCAATTAATAATATTCTCCACTGAGTAAAGATCTTATACTAATCTGTGATTCTTTATAAGAATTTGCACAAGTGCTAGATTTTTTTAACGCGTAAGAACATAATGGTATTGGTTTTTGTGAGAGATGTAAGGCTTTGCTTTTATCTCTTGTTTGTTATGCTTGTTGTATGATTTTTTATTTTTTCTAGATTTACTATGTGGCTTTTTTTATATGGTCTGAAATCAAATCCTTAGTGTGTGCGAGTTTAAATGTTTGTGTTATGTGCGTTGTTAACCTGTGGCCCCAGAGAATCACACAATTTCTCCTGTACCCATGCCTGCTTATAGTGCACATGGTCGCACTCCGGACTGCGTTATTTACATAATGCCTTTTTTTTTTTTTTTTTTAACATTATGCGGATGCCTCAGTCCTAGAGCAATGATAGAAATAATTTCAGAATTTAATCTTCTCAGAAAAAAAACGGATATTATGTCCGAGTCGGGTCGCGAACCTTTAACGTTCAGATCGAAAAGTCGACGCGCTACCGACTGAGCTATCAATGCTCTTGTAAGAACATAATGTAAACATAATATAAACATAATATAAACAAAATATAAGGATTACAATTCTAACGTACTTTTTTTAACGATCATTTTTAATATGAAACCTATTACTCTTTATTAATTACCCTGAATCTGTACATTTTCAAAAAATTTGTCTGTTGATCAACCCTTCTATATTATTTTTTGACATATAAAAATATTCAAGTGCCTTAGTTTTAAAAAAATTTTTTAAATTTTATTATTTTCGTTTTCCTATTCTTTTACTCTTTTTACTTAAACCCAGACTATTTTTATAATAAAATTTTCTTTTTTTAATTTTTTTGCTCTTTTTTATTATAGGCAAATAGTATTTTTTAAATGTCTTTTATTGAAAGTGTCTTCTATTCTATTCATGGTAATTTCATTATATTCCATAAACATCATAACCGAATGTAACCATTTTTTATCATATTTTTCTCTATCTAAAATGATAAGTTTCTCAAAATCAATTTTATGTTCATAAAATTTGCTGTGTGTGTTTAAAACATTGCGTATAAAATTTTTTTTAACATCTTTTTTATGCTCTTCAACCCTGACACCCAGTTTCCTAGAAGTTTGACCTTTGTACTTATGATCACACGATTTACAATTTATTTGGTAAAATACTTCTGAATTTCCATCTTTTTTAATTTTATCTTTGCCCAATTTTTAATATATGTATTTGACTCGTGTTATATGTTTATTTAAAGAAGGGGAAGCATATACTTGTAATGACGCAAACTTATTCTTTTTATTTCATTATTAAAATTTTTTATACTTTGATTTCTGATCTGACCTAAATTCTCGTTACTTTTATTAAAATGATAGCAAAGTCTTTTTTTAATATATTTATTAATAAAGGCTATGCCCGAATCTATATAGAGAATCGGCCCACGAAAGATATTTAAAAACTAATTGTATTAGGTCAAAGTAGACCTAAAAAAACTTGGATCCTGAGGTTTATAGACCTCCAGGAGCCTTTGGCTCTGATTGGCAGCCTAATAAGTACATTTTTAACGACTTTTTAGTCAATAACTTCCAGACATTTCTGTGGTAAAAAGAATCTGTCAAAATGGTCTTGCGACCTTTCATTCGACGCGTAATAGAATAAACTTTTGGATGAAAAGATTTCAGGAAATATTTTTAGTGCGTCATTATGATTGGCCGACCAGAAACCGCCCAAAGTAGAAATTTTTTTGTCGACAATTTGAACTTTGGCAGCGGTTTAAAAAAAATTGTGGGGTATGCACATTTTTTTTATTTTTTTTATTTTTTACCATAAGCCTAAGTTTTCATTTATGACCACCCACGCTAAGATTCTTATGGGGTAACATGTTTAAAAATTCAAAAAACTAAATTTACTTTTTTTTCTTTTTTTTCGATTTTTTTAGTTATACGCCAGTATAACTAAAAAAACGCCCGTACTAAGTACGGGTTTGGTTGTATTATCATTGGCGAACACCAGATTTGCTATCCTATAGGTTTTATGGGTTGCTGAACGCAAAAATCGGGGTCATTTGGCAGAGAAATTGGGGTTTTACCCTTAAGTTTACAAAAACTACCCCCAAAAGGGATTTTTTTACATATTCGCACTTTGAGCGCTCAGATTTGCACCATACGGGTTTTTTGAGTCGCTGATCAAGAATTTTTAATTCTTTTTCATAAATAATTAAATTTTCATCCCTAAATTGGCTAAAACTACCCCCGAAAAGGGTGTGGATATGCCCAAATAGGTTTTTTGGATCGCTGTTCAAATTGGTTGCTGAACGCAAAAATCGGGGTCATTTGGCAGAGAAATTGGGCCTTCACCCTGCGGCGCAATGCGCAGAAGAAAATTTTGTGTATTTCGAGTTGAGCAGGAGACGAATTTGGTTTCTACGCATTACGTTGCGCACATGCTTGCGGTTGCGGCCCCCTTTTGCGGCTTTTGTAGATGGGACCTTTGGTACTTTAGTGCCAAAACTTTTGCGCTCTTGATGGTTAATATACTATTGTCTATAAAATTATATAATATAGCTTTTTTTCGTGCAATTGAAGAAACAATTGGATTTTTAAATTAATATTTTTTATTAATTTCATATAAAAGATGTTTTAATTAGAATAAATAAAAAACCGATGAAAATTTTAAGGTGAAAACATTGCCGTGTAAAATGCACGCATAATATCATAATAATAATCAAGTAATTAATAACGCATGCCTACCTACAAACATGATACAACGTTGTCGGACTTTTTTTTATATTTGACCTTCAACAAAAAATGATCTGTCAAAATACCGTAATTTTTATTGTCTGGTGATCAACCTTAATGTTATGCAAGCTGTGTTGGGTAAAGTCCGATTAATGATAACTTTTATTTTTTTGTTCGACCTTATCCGATATCGTTTGAATAAAGCTAACTTTATCTAAATGACCTGAATAAAGGCCGATTCGTATATAATTTAGTACAATATAGTAAAAAATAATTTATTAGTTTAGCTATATCTTTTTTTTGCATTGAAATAAATTTTTTTAATTATAAGTCAATTAACAAAAAAATAAAAAAATTAATTAAAATGAAGTAAAAAAAATAAAAAATAAAAATATTATTTATTTGCACATGATAAAATACTGTGGAATTTTGAGTTGCATTTGTCTTACTCTTGCATTTATTATTTTTGCAACCTTGTTTTCATTTGCATCTTTGAAAACCTTGGCCACGAAATTTAAATACCATTATTGCAAGCTGGCGTAAAGTTTTCTTTTCAGCTGATATTTTTGAAATATCTATATGTGTTGCATTTGTTGGTGTAAATTGACTTCGCGAAAACTTTATACTATACGTTACTCATATAAATTTTGGAAAGAACCAAATTCATTTTTTTTTAGATTTTAACAAAGAATTATTCAGTACCTGTCTACAATTTAGAATTTAAATCTCAATTTAAGTAAAAATAGGTTTCATTAACAATACAAAAATAAAAAGAATAGTAAATAATAAAAATTTTTAAATATTTCATTAATTCCGAGCATTATACATATATATAGTTTACTTAGGCCCTACACCAGCACATAATCAGCTTTTATGATAATCATGTCTGCGAGACAATTTTTAGTGAAGCCGGCTTAATTGTGTCTACTGTAAGTTATAATAAAGAAGGTATAGTATATAATATCTTCTTTGGTTACAATTATGCCAGCTACACCAAGAAATGTCTGTCAGACAGGATTATAATAAAAGAAGATTATATGCTAGTGTAGAAAGGACCTTATTCTTTGATATTATTTTTTGACACGCCTTTTTTATCAAGAAATGTCTGTCAGACAGGATTATAGTAAAAGAAGATTATGTGCTAGTGTAGAAAGGACCTTATTCTTTGATATTATTTTTTGACACGCCTTTTTTATAGTAAAAAAGGGCAAAACGTGGGGATAGCTATAGCCAAGACCGGCCACGGTGCTTAGAAAAATCTATGAAACACGCACGGTTGCTTCTTTTACTTAGTGTCTATGAGAACATCTTCTCTCTATGACTAGAAAATCTTACACATTTGTTTGTATTAGAAATCCATCCGTGCTATCATTGTTTATTTTATTCAGTGATAAACATAAAAGTTATAAAAAATTAAATTAGATATTACTTGGTAAACAGATAATTCTGAGAATGAGAATCACGAATCTTTTTAAATAAAATTTTTGTTATTAATCTATATAATTTAAAGATAAAAAACTAAATAACATATTTACTTTGTAAACAAATCATTCTGAGAATTATCAATATTGTAAAATAAAATATATGTTGTATAAAATATTTTCTAGTCTAGTTTAAATTTTTGAAACGGGACTATTTTTAATTAAACTATAAAAAACCAAATTAAATACTTTGGCAACTATGAATCAGGTAAGATTTTTTTATATTATAAACAACATTTCTTAACTGAAACTTAAATACAAATTTATTTTATTTCCAGTCAAATTTTCTATTTTTGCTAATCACGTTATTATTAAATATAAATTTGGGCATTGCAAACAATTTAAATCAAGATTTTTATTGCGGGAAATATAAATGTGAAATATCAAGTGCTGGAACTATTAGTTTATTTTGTACAGCTACTGGAAAAATAGTGCCTAAGCATGGTCTGGAAAATATTATCAGTACTGAAAATTGCACTGATATAAATTATTCCAACTTTAATCATCTTATTTTAAACTACAAGGAATTCAGTCATGTTTCGATTCATAGAAACTTTTTGAGTGGTAAGCATTTTTTTCTTTTAATTTTTGTATAAATTTGGATAAAAAATATATAATTAAAAAGCTTTATCTTGATGTAAAACGAATTTTAAATATAATTTTCTATAATTTAAAATTATTCTACAGGCTTAGCTAATCTTCGAAAATTAAGCATAACAGGAAACTCTATTATATTATCAGATGTTATTTTTGGAAACGCAATTCAACTTGAGCATATATTTTTAGAAGTTGATGAACTTGTTAATATTCAACCTGAAATATTTTACGAATTGAATAATCTCAGACATTTAAGCATAACTGCCAAAAATCATACTAATATTGCGTCCAATATTTTCAAAAATTTAATTTCTTTAAAAGAGCTGTTTTTAAGCGGTCCTATTGCACTGCCAGTATCAGACAACATTTTTCAGTCTCTCACAAATCTAACATCAGTAACCATAACTAGAAACTCAGAACTAGTTGCATTACCTTCGAGATTCCTAGCTGATTTAAAATGCCTTCGAAATGTAAAAATTGAATTTAGCAGTTTAGCTAGTTTACCCGAAGATTTATTTTTTGATTCCATAAAACTTAGAAGTATTGGGTTACAAGGCAACAACCTGAATTCGCTTCCAGAAAATATTTTCAAAGGCCTTTTTGGAATACAATCAATAAATTTAAAATCAAACAAAATAACATCCTTACCCGATGAGGTTTTTAAAGGATTGTATAATCTAAATGAATTGGACCTGTCTTACAACAAAATCAAGCGCATCAATGAGTAAATATTAATAAAAATTAACTTTAGTTTTTAATTTTTTTAGCCTTATTTATCAAAGATTAATAATTTTAGTAAGCTACTGAATAAACTACCAATTACGTGGTTCAATATCGAAAAAAATGAATTGGTTGATGTGGATCAGAATGCTTTTGGACGTTGCAAATTAATGGACATAAATGTTTCTAAAAATAATTTATCATTTGACAATAGTCAAAATTTATCACCGTTTCGTCACTGTAAGGATTTAGAATTCATTGATTTCACCCATAATAAAATCAGCAAGGTATTTAACGACTGGAAAACATTTACAAAACTTCGAAGAATTAATTTAACTTCCAATTCTATAGAATATCTCCAGGTAAATTATATTTCACAATACGCGGGTAAAAAAATAACAAAAAAGAAACAGAATTTCTACTTACTGGCTAAACCCAGAAATTCTACTGCTTTTTTGTTATTCTTCAGCCTGCAAAAATAACAATATTTTTAAAATTATTTTTAAATATTATTCTAGAGTGAAGATTTATTTTTTATCAGTGCCCCCTTAGTGCTTATACAAAATAACAATCTAAAGCAAATAAATTTAAGCAATTTGGAAGAAATGGTAAATTCGTACGGAAAAAAAGATGGTCAAAAGCAAATTCCAATAAGCATTATAAAAAATCCTATCCAATGTGACTGCAACATTTATCATTTACTGAGATACATAAAGGGTGACATGTCCAATGAAGTTATAAATTTATTCAATTTGGTCACTGAACATCTTTTCTGTAAAGAAGTAGGATTGAGTCTTCATAATATAAGTTACGCAACTCATACGTGCCAATTGCAGAAATCAAAATTTGCTTCCGAAAGTGCGTGTGGAATCAATGGAAAATGTGACTGCCGATTCACACCGCATGACAAGACTTTGTTTGTCGATTGTTCGAATAGAAATCTTTATTCAGCACCAAGTCTTTCAGACAATTACAATGCAAGTCAAATTGAATTAGATCTAAGTTCTAACAATTTAACAGAAATCCCTAACTTGAGTCAAATTGGTTATGAAAAAATTTCAATTCTTGATTTGTCTAGTAACAAAATCTCAAACGTAACGAATGAAATTTTAGTGGGAAATTTAAAGGTATTGATTAATTAACATTAATAAATTATTCTAAAAATATTTTTTCATTTCAACTATTTTATTGTCTTTTCAGGAACTTCGTTTAAATAATAATAGCTTATCATTTATTGAGACGAAAATCCTTGATTCTTTTTTTAAATTGACAAGAAAATTAAGAATTTACAACAATCCTTGGAATTGTAACTGCGATACTTACTCCAGTTTACTAGAACATTTAAATTTGGACAATGAATTCAAAATTGATAATTTTACATGTTTTAATTCAAAAACTCCCATAAGTCAATATAAAAAAACTGAAATCTGTCCAAATGAACTTAATTACTTGGTAATTGCCATTGCGTCTGCAGTCACAGTATGCAGCTTACTTGTTAGTTTAGTTATTGCTTTATATTTTATATATAATAAATCTCAAGATAAAAGCGGAATTGAATTTGGTTAGTTTATTCTTTTAATTATTTTTATTTTTATTTAAATTAACAATTATTTTAATAATTAGAAACATTCGAAAAACTAAAAGTAATGCTATATCTCTAGACTGATACATTTATCATTTATCATTTAATAGAGATCCTCATTTATATATAAGTAATCCGCTTTTTTTTTTTTAAATTATTTACGCGTTACCTCATAAAAAATAAAGCCTGCTATCAATAATATAAGAAAGTTGAAAGTATTGGTTTTACTTTAATTGGTCAGTGTTTATAATCTGGAAAATGGCAATTTATTTTGAAATTAAAAATTTATAATATATTATATGATCTTGAATTACAATAGATGAATTTAAAGCAAAATTTTTTTCAAAAATCAAAAAAAAACCGTGAACAAGAAATCGGCGATGGACGCCAAAAATTTTTCTACTTTTATGTCAAAAAGCGCGTTTTTTAATTCTGAGCTACCCAAAATTTTCAGTAATCTTTATTCAATTCGATGTATCTATAAAGAAATTTTTTTGATTTTTAAATCATATAAAGTCTTAATTTTTTTTTCTTAATTTGTCGACAGCACCAAGTTTCGCGTAGCTTAAAAAACAAGTATTTTTATGTAAGTTCAACACATTGTAATATAAATTTTAAAATTATTATATTTAAAAAAAAAAACGAATGTGCATTAATAATTAAGAAAAAATTATATAATTTTGTATTCAGATCACCTGAATAAGCCAACGGATTTGTTGGTGAAATATTGCTAAATAAAAAAATTATTATAACACTTAAAAATAATTTATATTTTTTTATTTATTTTAAACGATAAAAAATTAAATTTTTACATTATTCAATAGTAAAAATGTTGATTTTTTTCACTTTATACGCAGTTAATATGTTTTAATATTTATTTATATTGTAGTGTATGACTAATGAAAACTTTCAAAATATTTTCATATTTTTTTGAATTTTCTTAAGATCTATTAATTCTTGTGGTTTTTAAAGAGTTCTCTAATTTAAAAAAAATTAAAAACAAAATGAAAAACTCAAAAATCTTGTCAATTATTAAAGATTATTCTAATTATTTATTTATTTATTAAGAAAATATTAAGCCCAGTACTTAATTATTTATTTAGTATTTTTATATAAATATATTAATTAATCATTATTTTATTGTCTATTGATTAAAATATTTTGAAAATGAAAATCTTTTGTAGTCCCAAGGCGCCAGGGGACTTAAGATCGCGCGCGCCAGGGAGCGCGAACCCCATGGTGGTTAGACACTTCCCACAGCTAAATTACTTTAAATCATAGACTTTTCCATATTTCTCTCTTACTCTCTCTCTCTCTCTTTCTCCTTGGTTCTCTGTCCGGCCAATAAACGCTGTTTATTTAGCCCTTGGAATTCTTCAAATCAAATTTTCGTCATTCAGTGAAAGGCTTTGCTTTTAAGGACATCGGCTCACGTCGCTTGTTGATATCGTAATATTAAATTCTTTGCTGATCATTTATTGGACTTTGCCGCTGGAGATTTTCCTTCGCTTTGCCATTGCTAGTTTCGAAAAGGGTTGATAAAGTAGACTGTGATTTTAAGGGAAGCTGGAATTTGAATTGAAGGTCTTTGGTTTTTTCTGGAGCTGGCCAATCTCGATCTCTGGTGACCATAGGCAGGTGTGATCAGCTTGGAAATTTCTTCTGTAATAACCAGGTATTTAAGAGTGTAGTTATAAAACTTGCATGTGAGTGAATGAGTTGATTTGAAAAATAGGATAGATTTTGGTGAGAACTTACAAAGCAGAGTCTTTAATGCGACTTGTACTTTAAATTCTCGCGATTTGAACTAATCATGACTTTATACTTAATTTAGCAGCCTAATGCAATGCTTTATTTTCAAATCAGAGTGTGTCATCATCTGTTATGATCGAATTAAGGACCTAAAAAATGGATTCCGTGACTTACACATTGGATTCTCGCAAACTAAACTGATCATGACTAACGTATTTTGTCCTCCTAAAAATGATGGTACAATTAGTTTTATAGACTCGAAAAAAAGCTGGTGGAATTCTGTTTATAGCTAGGTAATTTTTTTTTCTTGCTCAGACAATTGCAAATCACCTAAAACTCGAAAAAAATTAAAAGCAAAATATTTTTTCGCTCATTTAGGATATGCGCGCAGCAGTATATCGAGATAAAAACTAATTTTTTTAAACAAAGGAAAGGAATTTTTTTTAAATTTTTTTTACCTTTCAAGTCATTTGCAATTGTTTAAACAAGAAAAAAAAAAATTTTCTAGCTATACATGTGGTATTCCGTACAATATTACGCTACCCACAAGAGAAAGTTCACTAACAGCAAGAGAAATATTTTCGCTTGCAACAAACAGTTTTTTTTTTAATTTATAGAGCATGCAATTACTTGCCAAGAACCAATTATGGACCTAAATTTTTGCATTTTTTAGGTCCAAAATCGGATAATAGTGATTAATAAGACACTCCAAGTTTTAAAAAATTGTTAAAAAATCAGTTTTGGAAGATAAAAAAAAGTAAGTCATGACCAATCTAATATGCAGGCCACAGAGTACGTTATATAATGAGTGCAACGTAAACAAAATTTTTAAAATACAAAACATTTTATTTGGAAGGGGCTCGAGCTATTAAAATTATGTGTTTATAATTTGATCAGCAACTGTTGTATTTTTTTTCTTGGAAAAGTTTCTAGTACAATTTTATCTAAAAAGATTCGTTATTGAATTAGTACGAAGTAAAACAATATCAACTCCCATAAGAACGCGTGCTAACCTTAAAAATTTTCAGTCGCTTATTTCTTTATTCATTAATCGGGAACCTGGGTATTGTTTGGGATCAATGGATTTGTTTTTTAATTATCTTCATCTCCATTAAATTTTAGTTCATATTATTCGTTTTTTATAAACTCCGTGAGCCAACTTAAAAGAATTTTATTTAACATTTATAATCAATTAAGATTTATCATAATTTACTTTACAACTGGATAAATAAATAAATCTATTTAAAACCATTCTTCTTTATAGTCAAGTTCAAGGGCGATAATTATTTTTAACAGAAATAAAGATAAAGGCTGTAAAATACATCGTTTCATTAAAATACACAAATCTTATCAAAATTTCTTAAACATAAAAAATATTCTACGTGATACTTGAAAGGAATAAACTAAAAAATTTGACCAACAATGAATCAGGTAAATGGTTTCATTTTTCATTTTTTATCAACTAATCAAAATTATTTACCAAATTTTTTAATTATTTTAGATCCAATCAAATTATTTTAGCCTTAGACTTATTGCCATCCTTTTGATTAACATCAACTTGGGCATTTCATTGAATCTCAGTCAAAATTACGAATTCGAACAATATCAATGTGAATTGGTTAAGGATGATTCTAGCAAATTACTAAAATTTTGTCATCAAAGTGGTGAAGCATTTAATCCATCTAAAATGATAGAAAATGTAACAAAGATCACGTGTAGAGTAAATTGCAATCTTTTAACTGCTACAGATCTCTCGCCGTACATTAATTTGGAAAGTTTGGATCTTAATTTCAAAAATGGTAGTCTTACTAACTTCAGCAAAGATCTTTTAAGTGGTAAACATAAGAGCCTTTTTTCAGGAGTCTAATCCCTACAAATTTTGTTTCACTTTTTTTAAAATAATAAATTTTTATCTTAGGAGCACCAAATCTTGAAGAAATTAGTTTAGTTGGGAATGATATCACTTTACCTGACAGTTTATTTAAGGATTTGAAATTAAGTAACGTTGTTTTGGAATATGAAAGTTTAAAAGATTTTCATCCAGAAATATTTTATGGAATCTCAAAAATTCATGAACTGAACATAACTTCCAAGAAGTTCAGTGATCTAAAAACTGACTCTTTTCAGTATTTAAAAGACTTAAAAATATTGACATTACACGGATTTATTGAAAGTACTTTACCAGCTTATACAATTCGAGATTTAGTTAAACTTGAATCAATAACGTTATCTGAAAATAGGAACCTCAGATATTTACCATCGAAATTATTAGCTAATATGACATTTCTTGAAAAAGTTTCAATAAAATACAGTCAAATCGAGGAATTACCAGGAGACTTATTTTCAAATTCATCTGAAATTTGGAGCGTTGTGATTATTGAAAATGAGTTAAAAACTCTTCCAGAGAACATTTTTAAAAATTTGATAAATCTTAAAGATTTGGATTTACATGCGAACAAAATAATTGAATTACCAAATAATATTTTCAATGATCTTGTTTCACTATCAAAACTAGATTTGTCATATAACCGTATAAAATTTATTAATGAGTAAATAATTTTGTTAAATTTAATTTTTGAGACGTCACAAGATTCAGAAGGCTTAATTATCCAGCCAGGGAGTATCGTGTAATAGCGAAGAGTATAATACTCTCCTGTATATTCTTTGGTAATAGCTGTTCAAAAACATTTAGAATGACTCGAAATTTGAATCTTGTGACTTGCTCTTGCTAATATGTAAAAATACATTATTAATTTTATTGTTTGCTTTTTTCAGTAAACTTTTCAAGGAAGTATCTTTCAAAGTTTTCAATATGGATTACAATGGCTTGGTTGATATTCATAAAGACGCATTTCCAAACTGTAAATCAGAAAGAATCTATATTACGCATAATAACCTTTCATTCAAAGATCATCAAGAAAAATTTTCACCTTTTCAAAATTGTGAAAATTTAAAATTTCTTGTTTTATCACATAATAATATTAGCAATTTATTTGACGATTGGAAGAAACCAAAGAGACCTTGTGAAATTTTTTTAAATTATAATGCTGTGGAACATGTTAAGGTATAATTTAATATTATAATTTGCGGCTGTCTTTAATTGGTCATCATTCTTTTAACCTCGCATACGAAAAAAAATAAATTTGGGTTTTAAGTTCTCTTATACTAAGTATTTTGAGCCAAAAAATTTTACATCGTATCCTAGGTTTTAAGAAATTAAAACCCCGAAAAATAAAAATAATACATACTTCATTTAATGTTCAATAATTGCGATTTATAATAGTCAAGGACCTGGAATACTAAAAAATACTTTTAAGTACTATTTTTTGGATTCAATTTTACCTGGTTATTGAATTATGATACTAATTTTTATTTTTGCAACTTAAGATTTTGAGAATTTTCTCAATTTTTGAACGATTTTTTTGAAAAATACAAATTTACTGAAAATTAATGATGTGATATCATGGCCAAGAAAATTTCAGTCCATGGTTCTGTACTTGCGACTCTTGAACAAAAAACTAAACAATGGCTGAAACCGTGATTTGGGACATTGTTTTTTATGATGAAAGGTCACATAAGATTTTTCCAATTCAATGGCAAGACAATCAGTCTTTGTCAGATGTATTGCGATTTCTTGCCACTGATGAGTGAAAAAAAAAATATTCCGAGTTTTAAGTAATCCTCTATTCACAGCGAAACCAAAAATGGTTAACTGCATTTTGAATTATTCCATTCTTGTTATGGGTTATAAACAATTTTTCTTCGTCAGGATAGTTCTGCAAACCTCTTGCAAACCGTTGTAATCTTAATGGTTTATTTTACCTAACGAAGCATAATGTCATAAGAAAAACTAAGAATGATCTTTGAATGATCTTTTCCTTGATACTGTTAGTTTTACATCTCATGGAAAAAATTAGGTTTTTTACATAAAAAAAAGAAGATTTTTCTACACTGGTACATAATCTTCTTTTATGATAATTATGTCTGCTAGATAGATTATCATAAAAGAAGATTATGTACCAGTGTAGAAAAATCTTCTTTTTTTATGTAAAAAACCTAATTTTTTCCATGAGATGTTAAACTAACAGTATCAAGGGAAAGATCATTCAAAGATCATTCTTAGTTTTTTCTTATGACATTATACTTTGTTAGGTAAAATAGATCATTAAGAACATTTTGTTATTGCTAATGAGGAACCATAGTGCCAATTACGTTTTTTTATTGATATCAACTACTCAACATACTAAATAACCTCAAAAATAATAAAAACTTAATATAAACAATAAAACAATTTATTCTAACAATGAGATTTGTATGAGCCAATCAGAATGACTATTTTAGCGATGACAATGTACATACTTACCGTATCGATGACTGACTCATTTTTAGGATAGGATAGATGAAAAATTGGAATTGCCAAGGAAAAACCACTCCAGAAAAAAAACGTTTATTTTTACGATGAAATTTAGTCAATTTAAGATTTTACTCAAATTTGACTTAAAAAAGATATTGAATAAAATTCTGTTTCTGAACTTAAAATATGCATTATTAGCTTGATTTTCATCGTAAAATAATATTTTTTTTTTTAATATCGATTAATTTTTCCCTTTCTTCAAGAAAAAAATCACTTTTATTGACAAAATTTTAATTTTTAGGTAAGAAACTTTTGAAAACTGTATCGATAAATTCCTTAAAATAATTCAGAACAAACAGAATGGACGATTAATTCAATAATCAAGTTGTAAGTAGCAAAATTTATTTAACACAGATTTTCATTGGTCTTTGACCTAAAAGTTGAAATTTGGTAAAAAAATGATTTTTTTCTTGAAGAAATGAATACTCAGGGAAAAAGTAAACGATTAAAAAAAAAAATTAGTATTTTACCATAATAATCCAAGCAAATAATGCATATTTTAAGTTCAGAAACAGATTTTTTTCAATATCTTTTTTAAGACAAATTTGAGTAAAATCTTAAATTGAGGATAACTTGGCTAAATTTTATCGTAAAAAGAAAAGTTTTTTTTTCTTCTGGAGTGGTTTTTCCCTGGCAATTTAAAATTTTCATCTATGTTTTTAAATTTTATTTACCAAAAAAGTTATTTTGAAAATTTGGGGTAGCTCAGATACGAAAAACACGGTTTTTGACATAAAAGTGTGAAAATCTTTTTGGTATATCCATCACCGATTTCGTGTTCACGTTTTTTTTTGCATTCTATAGAATCCAAACTACCAGAAAATCATGGTGATAGTCGCGGCCTCATCGATTTTTTTTTTTTTCATTTTTGGCGCTCATAAAACATATTTTCTCGCAGGAATGCACAGATGCGACATAAATTCATTCGAGTATTTCGCCATTCTACTGTAAAATTTTGATAGTCCAGTACAAAAAAAAATTTATTTTGACAAACGGGTGACCCCTTTTAATTTGAAAAAAAAAAAATAAATTTAGGAAAAAAAACTTTAAATATTTAACTATTTTATTTAAATTTAAATAATTTATTCGATAAATTGAGCTAACAATTGTTTGGATATTTCGCCTCTGACTAAATAGCGTGAGGCTCGTCAGTACGTACACTATTTAGCCTTTTCGTAGATACCCATGAATAATAATTTTTGTATAAAACAAAAAACAAAAAACAAAAAAAACTTTTTTCAAATAATAAAAATATGAGAACTTATAAGTATACTTCGATGAAATCACGCGATAGACTATTATGAGAGAAAGGAAATCTAAAAAACTACCACTACTAAAAAAATTTTTTGTCACATCTGCTTATTATAATATCGCTTTAAAACCTTGAAGAGTATTATATAAATTTTATAAAATTTCTATTTTTAAAAAAAATATTTTAGTTGAATTAGATGAAATAAATTTAAAAATAATAACATTTTTTCTTTTTGCTTAAATTTCGCAACATAAAAGCACCGAAAAGTTAAACTTCAATTCAAGTTATACTTTAAAATATAGTAAAGTTACGAAAAATTAGTGAATATTCTATAAAAGTTTGCAAAATTTTAGTAAATTTTTGATTTTGTCGTAAATTTACTAAAATTAGTAAATTTACTGCGCCATTTATGGCGCCGTTTCTAAGTTAAGTTAGAAACACATTAACTATAAAGTAAATTATTTACATAAAAATGAGGTATAATTACGAGTTTTCCACTAACTCACTAAAGTTACTTCAATCTTTGTAAAATTTGCTTTAGTACCTTAGCCAAAAAGTTTATGCATTTAAACTTTCTGGATGAACCCAATTATTGGGGTTGGTTAAAAAATTTTTTTTAAAGCAATTGGAATCGATTAATTTTTGCATTCTAAAACGAAAAGGTGAATATGAATTTTTTAATTAAATGCACTCTTTGCAAGACTGATAGAGTAATAAATTGCATTTAATTAAAAAATACATATTCACCTTTTCGTTTTAAAATGCAACAGTTAATCGATTCCAATCACTGTAAAAAAATTTTGTATGCTCCCAATGAGCCATCCAAAAAGTTTAAGGTTGAATCAGGTGAATAGAAATAGCATTTTTTGGGTAAAAATTTCTAGAGATCGAAACTTCTGGAATGTTTAATATTCTTAGCTATTGATCATGTTATGTGTCCCTTAAAATTAAAAAAATAATTTTGAAAATTTATTGACTATTGACGGAGATATTAGTGCTTGAAATTTCATTAATTTTTTTGGTACTTAATTAATCAAGACTTTTTTATAAATAATTTGATTTTAAAAATCTTTGAATATAGTATTTAAGACATTATTTAGCATCGAGTCACTAAAAAAAATTTTGATTTTTAACAATAATGTGAAATATATTTCAAGTTTTTTGATTTTTGACCTAACTTAAATTTTTCAAAAAATCAATTTATTTGCGGCAAAACGTAGAAAATCAAAAATTTTTTTTAGTGAATCGATGCTAAATAATGTCCTAAATATTATATTCAAAGATTTTTAAAATCAAATTATTTATAAAAATGTCTTGATTAATTAAGTACCAAAAAATTTAATGAAATTTCAAGCGCTAATATCTCTGTCAGTAGTCAATAAATTTTCAAAATTATTTTTTTAATTTTAAGGGACACATAACATGATTAATCACTATAAATATTAAACATTCCAGAAGTTTCGATCTCCAGAAATTTTTACCCAAAAAATGCTATATCTATCCACCTCATTCAACCTTAAATGCATTTTGGCTAAGTTAGTATTGAAGCTAATTTTAGAAAGATCCAGGTAACTTTTCAGTGTTAATGGGAAACTATTAATTACGTCATTTTGATGTAATGATTTCACTAGTTAATTTACTAATTATAGTAAACTTACGACAAAATCGATGATTTACTAAACTTTCATAAATAAACTATTTTATTTTTGTCACAAAACACATTTTCCTTTTATAGAAAAAACTGATTTCTGGCCAAATGCAAGAAAATATAATTTGCAAAAACTTTTAAGTACTATTTTTTGGATTCAATTTTACCTTGCTATTAAATTATGATACTAATTTTTATTTTTGCAAATTAAGATTTAGAGAACTTCCTCAATTTTTAATGATTTTCTTAACGATTTAGCGATTTTTTATGGAAGTTTATGGAAATTTTTACTTATCGCTAAATGGCAGAGAAATAACTGATTTCTGGCCAAAAGCAAGAATATATAATTTGCAATAACTTATAAAAGCAATACACGGCCAGACTGCTTTGCTTGAAAATTCAAGCAATCAATTAAATCAGATAAAAAAGACTAGGAAAGTTTAAATTTTGTTCACCTCCCTTTTTTTTAAGAGTTATTTGAGAAAAAAATTTGTATTACCTGTTGTTTTATCTAATTATCTGTTTCTTTCATTTTTTAGTTTAATAAATTTCTGTTTTGTTACTGTTTTTATGTTATCCAAAGGGAGGGGGGGGGGGGGTAGGTAAATTAAGATAAAACAGTCATGTTTAAAAAAAATTCAATATTGATTTGTAGATAAAAATTAAATTTTTAAATAATTACAAAAACTATGAGTAATTAAAATAAATTAGATAAAAACTAGATTTTCCAAGCATTTACAGAATAAATTAATGGTAAAAAAACTATGTTAAAAAAATAATACTTTAAGTTAACAGTTACAGGAAAGTTAAATTTTAATAATTTTTTTCATTTTTAAACTTCATGACAATTAACTTTATGAAATATATTTATTTACCTGAGTCTTACTTAACAAATTTCCGCCAAAAAACTTACCAGTGAGATTTAAACATTAGTCCATGTTAGGTAATAAGTAAATGTAAATAGATTTGAGATAACATATCGGTAATTTTGAATGATTATTTTTTAATAATTAGACTAATTAGAATTTTAATTAGTATAAAAAAATTAAGTAGTTAGTAAAATATATATTTTTTTTTTAATATTTAATTTTTAAAATTATTTAAAAATTTAGTTTTTATCTACAAATCAATATTGCATTTTTTTTAAACATGGCTTTATTTCATCTGAATTTACCTACCCCGCATTCCCTCTGGATAACATAAAAGCAGTAACAAACCAGAAATTTATGTACAGAGGCGGATAAAAAAGGTCTTTAAAATTTTTTTGGGGGGGTCAAAATGGTACTTCGCGTTAATTATGTAACGTAAAATTAGCTAAAAAAAAGGTAAAATTGACCGCTGAGGGGGGGGGGGGGTCACTTGACCATAAATTCAAGTAAATTACTTGAAATTTCAAGCAATTCAAGCAAACTGCTTGAATTTTCAAGCAAAGCAGCCTGGCCGTGTAATTAAAACAATAATTATTTTTAAAACTGATAATTCATTACTTTTTTATTTTTGAATAGGTTGCAGATATGATTTTCCCAACTCCACGAACTGTTGTCCGACTAGATAATAATAAAATCAAACATATAAATGTATCAGATTTTGAAAAAGTAGCAGAAATTTATAAGAACAAGACTTTTGAAACTGTTATTGACCTAAATGAAAATCCAGTAATTTGTGATTGCAATATTTATGATTTCTTACGATACCTAAATGGTGACATAAAAATAAGTATAAAGAATAAAGTGCGATTAGTTGCTACAACACTGAAATGCACGGGACCTTCTGAGTATTATGAAAAAAGTGTACGCAGTTTATATTACACTACTTTTGTATGCGAACCCGAAAAATTCAATTTTCATCCCAATAACGCATGTGGAGTAAACGGGAAGTGTGATTGTCGTTATCGACCATTCGATAAAACATTATTTATTGACTGTAAAGCAAGAAACTTAAGAAGAATTCCTGACTTAGCAAATCTACAGCATATTAACACAATAAAATTGGATTTACAGTCAAATTATTTAACCGAATTTCCCGATATGAAAAAATCAGGCTATGATAAAATAGAATATTTGGATTTATCCGGCAATGAAATATCAGATGTTACGGACAATATCTTACATGGCAAATTACAGGTAAAATAGCAATTGAATGATTAGCGATAAGGTACATAACGTACCTAAAATAAAATAAAATTATTAAATTAAAATTTTTAAATTTACAGGAACTTCGACTCGATAATAACAAGATATCATTTATTGAAAACAAAATTTTAAATGATTTTTTTCGGTTATCAAGAAAATTAAGTGTTTTGAACAATCCATGGAACTGCGATTGCGATACGAAAGATTTACTACCAAAAATAACAAATAATAACCAAACGATACGCATAAAATTTACGTGTTTTGAATCAAAAGTAACATTTTTTGAAATAGAAAAAAATTTAGCCTGTCATACATTTTATGAACAATTTTTCACTAACATTTCATTAGTCATATCTATGATTGGTTTGCTATTTGGTATAATTCTAATTTTGCTTGTCAAATATAGTCTTAGAATAAAATCATTTTTATGCTTAAGGAATTGGTCCAATAAAAGTTTATCTTAACTAATTCTCATAGTCTTATAGTACGAATTCCGTTATTGCACTCTGATTTCACGAACTTTGTTGATAAAGGTTTGCAGAAGCAAAAAGAGAATATGATTCAAGTATGAAATTTTCAGTTTTTGACCTTCAAATAATATGGCGATTTCCAATATAGAGATCCATAAAACAACGGGGAATAAACTTTCTTAAAAATATGATCATTCAATTTCATTTCTTTATTTATTTCCGTCTTTTTATGTCTACCATCATGAAAATTGAAAAATAATTTGAATCGAGTTAAAAATTTATCTCGAGGATTTGTTTTTCTTGGTTCCAAAAACCCTTTTTATTCAGGGGCCGGTAAGGTAGAAAAGTTACCGACATTAGTTTTTTTTAATTAATTAATTTTTTTGTTAATTTAAAAATTTGAATTTTATTTCATCCACTCCGTAATTAAATTCTACGTCGATTAAAAAAATACCCTGCCAACTAGCTGGCACTAAGGTTCCTCAGACAATGAGCTTAATACATCAATATGCCACTGATATCACCGATTACAACCATGCAATCATACATACATTTTTCTCCTAATTCCATAATAGTTGTGAAATATCACCGGTTACATTATTTTCAGATATTAGTACTTTCACGAAATTAAATGAGGTATTAAATTAAAAAAAAAATATATTACAGTTTTTTTAATTTTGAGAAAAAAATTTTGAAAAAATTCGGTATCAGATACAAAAAATTACTATAAATGAACTTTCTAAAACTAGTACACTTATAGAAATAAATTAGGTACTACGTCCAAAAAGAAAAAAAAATTGGCGTCTTTTGTATTTTTTTATAACGAAAATTTTGGGAAAAAAATTTTCAAAAAATTAATTATTAGATTCGAGATATCGAGTAAAAACCATACTTTCAAATATAAGTACTTTCGTGGAAATAAATGAGGTATTACATCCAAATTAAAAAAAAAAAGTAGTTTGAGATTTTTTGATGAAAAAATTTTTTAAAAACAAATTAAGTCTTAATTCCACAATGGTTGTGAAATATCACGGGTTACAGACACACACACACACACATACAGACTTTGTTTTAAAATCGGTTTTCAGCTTCCTGAAGTCTGAAAACGTGCTTATATGCCAAAAAATCAAAAACCATTTGACCCGAGAAACCAAAAAATAACTAAATAGTAGCTCAAAATTTACTAGGAAAAAAGTTGAATTTTCTGATTTGATTACCGATTTTCAAGCAATTTTAGAAAATCCAACTTTTCCCTAGTAAATTTTGAACTATTTAGCTGTTTTTTTTTAATCGACGCAGAATTTAATTACGGAGTGGATGAAATAATATTCAAATTTTTATAATAAGAACAAAATTAATTATTTCTAAAATACTAATGTCGGTAACAGTTCTACATTTCCAACCCGTTAATATCATTAAAGTGCGAGACTCTAAACGGGTTTCAAACGAACGGATTTGGAACGGATTTTTTTCTTTGGGACTGAAAATTGCTTTAAAACTTCAGAAAATTAAAAAACAACTGATAGAAAAAATTTGAATGGCACTGTATAGCAAACAAATAAAAAAAAATTCGTTCTCCACAACCAGAATTTCCGCTTGCCAAATCCAGATTTTTTGAAATCAGGCTGAAGAACTCTGTGTTTATTATTCTGTAAAAACTAAAAAATAAGTATATGATAATAACTGATTTTTATTTCAAAAATGTATCTATGAAAAAATAAAAATTTATTTATATAAGATTACAAATTTAGAAAAAATTTCTAAAAATTATTTAATTTGTGAAAAAAATTTTTCGAACAAAATGTTATTAAAAATTATTTATATTATAAATTTTTACATATAGGAAAGGTTGATATAGTATAAGATCGTTACTCAGTGAAGAATATTATAGATTCTTTACTTAAGAATATTTAATAATAAGGTAAAGCTAATTTTAAATATGAAAATGTAAAAAATTTTTTATAAAAATTGTAAAATATTGTAAATTTTTAGCCTTGATAATGAAGACTGAATGTCTTCGAAACGTGGGCAACTTATTGACAAAATAAAGCAAATAATTGTTAGCTCAAAAATCAAATATTTTCTTTTAATATAGTTTTATGAATTTAAAATAATTTAGCTAAAAGAACTAATATATAATATATATTGAAAAATAAAATTATATATTTAATTCTAAGTCAATGGAAAATTACAAAAATTGATTAAACAAAGTGGTTGATTTTAAAGATAATGAAAAAAAATTTTTATTATCTTAAAAAAAATTAAATTTAAAAATTTTACACGACCCATAATCTCAATACAAAAAAAATAAAAAACTAAATTAGATATTACTTGGTAAACAGATAATTCTGAGAATCACCTAAGTTAATACTCGTAATAGTACATAAACGGTTAAGGATTTCCGATCACTAGAAGTGAAATATTTAATTAATAATTTAAATTCTCGTACAAGTTTTGATTTTAATTGTTACTTTGAACCCTTACCAATACGTTAACGAAGTTGATAAACTTGTTAATATTCAACCTGAAATATTTTACGAATTGAATAATCTCAGACATTTAAGCATAACTGCCAAATATTATACGAATATTGAATCCAATATTTTCAAAAATTTAATTTCTTTAAAAGAGCTGTTTTTAAGCGGTCCTATTGCACTGCCAGTATCAGACAACATTTTTCAGTCTCTCACAAATCTAACATCAGTAACCATAACTAGAAACTCAGAACTAGTTGCATTACCTTCGAGATTCCTAGCTGATTTAAAATGCCTTCGAAATGTAAAAATTGAATTTAGCAGTTTAGCTAGTTTACCCGAAGATTTATTTTTTAATTCCGTAAAACTTAGAAGTATTGGCTTACAAGGCAACAACCTGTATTCGCTTCCAGAAAATATTTTCAAAGGCCTTTTTAGAATACAATCAATAAATTTAAAATGAAACAAAATAACATCCTTACCCGATGAGGTTTTTAAAGGATTGTATAATCTAAATGAATTGGACCTGTCTTACAACAAAATCAAGCGCATCAATGAGTAAATATTAATAAAAATTAACTTTAGTTTTTAATTTTTTTAGCCTTATTTATCAAAGATTAATAATTTTAGTAAGCTACTGAATAAACTACCAATTACGTGGTTCAATATCGAAAAAAATGAATTGGTTGATGTGGATCAGAATGCTTTTGGACGTTGCAAATTAATGGACATAAATGTTTCTAAAAATAATTTATCATTTGACAATAGTCAAAATTTATCACCGTTTCGTCACTGTAAGGATTTAGAATTCATTGATTTCACCCATAATAAAATCAGCAAGGTATTTAACGACTGGAAAACGTTTACAAAACTTCGAAAAATTAATTTAACTTCTAATTCTATAGAATATCTTCAGGTAAATTATATTTCATAATACGTGGGTATAAAAATAACACAAACGAAACAGAATTTCTACTTTTTATAATTGCTTAGATATTTTAGTCATTGTAATAAAAATCCTCAAAGAATCTGAAAATATGGCCAGAATTTGCATTCGATAAAAGAAAAACCTAGTCCCAGAAATTCTGACCAGAATCTACCCAGGGAGCCTCCAGAAATCCTGTTGCTTTTTTGTTATTTTTTTTTCAGCTAACAAAGACAAAACAAAATTTTTAAATTATTTTTAATATTATTCTAGAGTGAAGATTTATTTTTTATCAGTGGCCCCTTGGTAATTATACAAAATAACAATCTAAAGCAAATAAATTTAAGCAATATGGAAAAAATGGTAAATTCATATGCAAGAAAAGATGATCAAAAGCAAATTTCAATAAGCATTATAAAACATCCTATCCAATGTGACTGCAACATTTATCATTTACTGAGATACATAAAGGGTGACATGTCCAATGAAGTTATAAATTTATTCAATTTGGTCACTGAACATCTTTTCTGTAAAGAAGTAGGATTGAGTCTTCATAACATAAGTTACGCAACTCATACGTGCCAATTGCAGAAATCAGAATTTGCTTCCGAAAGTGCGTGTGGAATCAATGGAAAATGTGACTGCCGGTTCAGACCGCATGACAAGACTTTGTTTGTCGATTGTTCGAATAGAAATCTTGAAGCAGCACCAAGTCTTTCAGACAATCACAATGCAAGTCAAATTGAATTAGATCTAAGTTCTAACAATTTAACAGAAATCCCTAATTTGATTCAAATTGGTTATGAAAAAATTTCAATTCTTGATTTTTCTAGTAACAAAATCTCAAACGTAAAGAATGAAATTTTATTGGGAAATTTAAAAGTATTGATTAATTAACATTAATAAATTATTCTAAAAATATTTTTTCCTTGTTACAACAAATTTATTATCTTTTCAGGAACTTCGTTTAAATAATAATAGCTTATCATTCATTGAAACGAAAATCCTAGATTCTTATTTTAATTTGTCAAGAAAATTGAGAATTTACAACAATCCTTGGAATTGTAACTGCGATACTTACTCCAGTTTACTAGAACATTTAAATTTGGACAATGAATTCAAAATTGATAATTTTACATGTTTTAATTCAAAAACTCCCATAAGTCAATATAAAAAAACTGAAATCTGTCCAAATGAACTTAATTACTTGGTAATTGCCATTGCGTCTGCAGTCACAGTATGCAGTTTACTTGTTAGTTTAGTTATTGCTTTATATTTTAAATACAATCCCCAGATAAAAGCATATCTATATTCAGTAAACTGCTGTCTCTGCTGGATTACAGAGGAGGACCTTGATAAGAACAAGATATATGACATATTTCTTAGCTTCTGTCGAAATGATGAAGAATTTGTTTATCAGAATTATCTCGTCTTGAAGAAGGAGAAAACGCGTACAATGTTTGCGTACATTCTCGTGATTGGCGAGCTGGATATTTTATTCAAGATAATATCATTCGATCAGTTGAAGAATCCCGGCGAACGGTTATAATATTATCAAATAATTTTATTAAAAGTTTTTGGGGAATGATGGAGTTTAGGTTAGCTTATAATCTAATGGTAAAGACAAAGCGAAATAGTATCGTGATTATTCGCCTGGAACAATTAGAAACATTCGAAAATCTCGAATCTGAACTAAGGCTTTATCTGGAGACTGGTATATGTTTTTCCATAAGTGATCCACATTTTTGGAGAGAATTTATTTAGGCGTTACCTCATAAGAAAAACTTATGACCGGTTTGTGTAACTACACAACCAACGAGCATGGAACATGTTCACTAATAACTAACACTGATAATAAAGTATCTATTCTGTTCATAATATCAATATTTATATCCAAATATTTCTGCACTAAAGTTCTTTAGAGACTTCTGCACCAATGGTCCCTAGGTACTTCTGCACCAAAGGTTTTTAGAGACTTCTGCACCATAGGTCCCTAGGTACTTCTGCACCAAAGGTCTTTAGGGACTTCTGCACCATAGGTCCCTAGATACTTCCACACCAATGCTTCCTAAGTACTTCTGCACCAAAGGTCTTTAGAGACTTCTGCACCATAGGTCCCTAGGTACTTCTGCACCAAAAGTCTTTAGGGACTTCTGCACCATAGGTCCCTAGGTACTTCTGCACCAATGCTCCCTAGGTACTTCTGCACCAAAGGTCTTTAGAGACTTCTGCACCCTAGGTACTTCTGCACCAAAGGTCTTTAGGGACTTCTGCACCATAGGTCCCTAGGTACTTCTGCACCAATGCTCCCTAGGTACTTCTGCACCAAAGGTCTTTAGAGACTTCTGCACCATAGGTCCCTAGGTACTTCTGCACCAAAAGTCTTTAGGGACTTCTGCACCATAGGTCCCTAGGTACTTCTGCACCAAAAGTCTTTAGGGACTTCTGCACCATAGGTCCCTAGGTACTTCTGCACCAATGCTCCCTAGGTACTTCTGCACCAAAGGTCTTTAGGGACTTCTGCACCATAGGTCCCTAGGTACTTCTGCACCAATGCTCCCTAGGTACTTCTGCACCAAAGGTCTTTAGAGACTTCTGCACTCTAGGTACTTCTGCACCAAAGGTCTTTAGGGACTTCTGCGCCATAGGTCCCTAAGTACTTCTGCACCAAAGGTCTTTAGAGACTTCTGCACCCTAGGTACTTCTGCACCAAAGGTCTTTAGGGATTTCTGCATCAATGCTCCCTAAGTACTTCTGCACCAAAGGTCTTTAGAGACTTCTGCACCATAGGTCCCTAGGTACTTCTGCACCAATGCTCCCTAAGTACTTCTGCACCGAAGGTCCCTAAATCGAAAATATTCTAAGTCCCATTTGACCCCCCCCCTTAAAAAGGACAAATTTGACCCCCCCCCCCTTAAAAAAGACATATTTGACCCCCCCCCTTAAAAAGGACATATTTGACCCCCCCCCCCCCTTAAAAAGGACAAATTTGACCCCCCCCCCCTTAATTTTCCAGTTCTGAAGTACCCCCTCCCTATAAACATGTTCCATGTTAATAAGAAATAAAGTCTGTTCTTAATAGTAATAAAATAAATTTAAATTATAAGATGGTAGTAGTGAACCTGACCATTTGTTGCGAATAAAATAGCAAAACTCTATGGAACTCTTTGCAACTCCTGGTGGAGTTTTTGGTGTGTTGAAAATTTATATAACTAGATTTAGTTATCGGAAAATTTTAAAAATCTAGTCTTTATGTAATATAAAATTATAAAATAATATTTAAGAATTTTAAAAATGCCCAATGATAATGAATGTTTTTAATTTTTAAAAAAGTACAAATATATATCAATTATATATTCTGTCAATATTTAGAAAATTTTGAAAGTGACTTTAAGGTGTTACAATACTAAAGCCGCCATTTTGTTTGTATTTTTTTCGATTTCTGAATTATCGACGTTACATACATAATATGTAAAATCGTATATGATTAGTATAGTATTAGGTTATTTACATACTTTTTATTTTTCTTTCTGCGTCGCGCGCAGAATGATTTATAACTTTCAACCTTTATTATTTTCTTAATTACCAAAATTTATTCTTACTTTAATTTTTTTATTCATATCAACTACACGACGTACTATAACTAACCTCAAAAATAATAAAAACATAATATAAACAATAAAACAATTAATTTTAACCTATTGACAATGAAATTTGTATGAGCCAATCAGAATGGCTCTTTAGCTATAACAATGTACATAGTTACTGTTGCGATCAACATGTCCTTTTTAAGAAAAGGATTATTTAATAATTATGCAATGAAACAAGTAAAACAAATTGGAAATATAATCTTTGAGCTTTTATTTAGCATATTATTTAAGTTTCATTAATCTGTGTAATCGCAATCATACATTTCACAAGCTCCAAAGATGATATTAATTAACATCATTAATTAATAATGTCATAACATTTTCCATAAGAGCAATGTTAAACTACCTACACTTTTTTCTTGATTAAATAATAATTAGGCAACCAAAGTTGTAAAAGATTTCATTTCTTAAAAACTTTATCTGTATATTTTATATAATATTTAGTTTCATTCATTTCTGTTATCATAAATTTTTAGTATTGTAACACCTTAAACTGAAATGAGCACAGTACCAACAGTTACTAAAATAAGTATAGTTAAAAGATTGAAATTTTCTAATAAAAAAAATTGTTGTGGTAATCCTTACACTCTATTTAAATGTCTTACTATGCTTACTATATACCCTTTTATTACTAAAACTTTATTTTCTTCAAGTTTTTAGTACACATTCGCTTATTTTTTTTTTACAAATAGCTATTTTTTTATATATAGCTATTTTTTATTACCAAATTCACATAAAAAAGAAAGAGACAGGAGTAATAATTTATTTTGAAGCTTATGTTTCCTGGCAAAAATTTATTTTTCAACATTTTTTTATTTAATTTAATTTTACTTTGCAAACATAATAAAAAAAAGAAAAATTCATGTAAATTTTCGTAAAATCAATTTAGGATTTTGATTATGATAAGCTTAAAAAAAATATACACAAGACATCTCTATCAACGTGCTTTAATCTCTTTAGTAAATATGTACCTTGGTAAAAATGTGGTTTTTATATATATTTTTTAAGGAGCAGATTATTACTTCTGTGTGAGTAAGCCTTGACAATACTAATTTTTTTTTTTTATTAGTAAAAGTGTCAAGCAATTTTTTCCTATTTCAATCTGATTTTATTTTTTTTTTAACGTGTGTCAATTTTAAGAGTATGTAAATTTTATTTTTTTACTTTATGATAAAAAATGATTTTGTGAGGTGAATTTGTAATTGTGTGTTATAAATGATTAGAAAAATTATATTTTTGACATTTTTTTATTGTTAGAGAATTTTTTTACAGTTTTTTCATTATATTTTTAATACAATAGAGAAAATTTTTGTTAATTAACTTTTTTTTTGCTTCATTTTATTCCAATAAATCTTCGATACTTGGTTCAACATTTTTAGTCCATCTTTTTTTCAGCCAATTCCAAGTTCTCTAAATAATTAAAAAAAATTGCCGTTACAAAATATTTAAAATGTCAAAATAAGTTTTTTTTTAAATTACTGAGAAAAAAAAAGGATTGATTGCTATTTTAATAATTTATTTCTAAAATTTCAATCAATATATTTTTACAGTGTAGCCTTTTCATGGATAATAATGAATGTTTCTAGAGTAAATTACGTATTTGACCCAAGACGTAAAAATATATTAATATTTTTAAAAAATTGAAAAATTAACATATTTACCTTTAAGGAAAACTAAATTTAAGCTAAATTTTATTTCAACTTACCGAACCCTGTAAGAATAAATAATTTTTTTAAATACATAATTAACAATAACTCATTTTCGATAGTGGGTAGTTGTTTATAGAAAGATTTTTTATTACCGTCTTTGTTAATTTTGTTCATTTTATTGAAAATTTTATAAAAAATGAAAATTACCTACATCAAAATTAATAAATAATGTTACTTTTTTATAAGATAACAGCTAGAGCAACACCTTTCAAAGCACCTTTTATCACCCATTTATAACCTTTCCTTTTAATTTTCTAAAAATAAATTTATTAAATTTTTGATTAACAAAATTGACTCTTTTCATGGTTAACAAAAAAACAAAAAAAAATTAAATACTTTTATATGTAAAAATAAATATAATTATAAAATTTTTACCTATACTATTATACAAAGTACTGTAAATATTATCTTACCGATCCCTGTAAAAAAAAAAATTATACTTTTTTTGGCTGGATTTCATCTTTTGTGTAATTTACATGGGTTCTTTTTAAACATTTTTTTTTGTTAAATTTAAAACAAACTTTTTTACTTAAAAGTACAAAGTTTTTTTTTTGCTAAAATTTTTTTTAACTATGCATAAAGACGACGGTTTTTGGCATTAAATGTAAATGACGTTCTTTTAAAAAAGTTTAACGACGCATTGTCGTGCTGGTTTTTTATCATGTTACAATATTTCAAATACTTTAAATACTCTATCAGATTTGTTTCTTTAGATTTTTTTTTATAATCACTGGTAATTTCAAGTTAATCACTAAAATTCAATAATTGTTTTATATACTTTAAAATAATTTATATTTAAATAATGTAAAAGCTCTGCTTTAATTTCTTTTTATTTTTGCTTAAAAAATCAAGTTAATGCCTTAAAATTCAGAAAAGTTGTTTAAAATATCAAAAAAAAAAATAAAATTAAAATAATAATAAATTTAAAATTTAATATGTAAACAAAGAACAAAATCTAAAGTAAATTCAGTGTACAATCGGGTACCATAAGGTGCGCACCTCGTGAAAACGTGAAAATATGTAATTGTGTTTTTTATTTTTGTGTAGTGCTTTACATCAAATTAATGTGAACATCAAATTTTAATTTTAATATTTTGAACACCTGATGACGGAACACATGTTCCGAAACATGTCGTAATCGACAAAAAAATGAATTCACTTGACGGATAAAGGTAATTTAAATAAATAAATTTTAAATTATTTATTTAAAAATTTTTTAAAGTTTTTTAATCAGTGACTTGGATACCATATCCCTTTTATTTATATTTATTTTTTAACAAATAATTTAAATTAAAAACATGTCTTTTATGATGCAATATTTATTATGACTTTAAATTTTTTGTTAATATTTCGTGTGATTAGTTTAATTTTCTATAGACAACTACCTATTCAAAATTATTTTAAATCCACTCTGTGAAAATTTTTTCCATGTTATAAAAATTTATAAAAATTTTACACAGAGCAATTAGTGAAATTTATAAAAATTTTACACAGAGCAATTAGTGAAAAAATAGAATATTGTGATTCCGTGCCCAGAAATAAAATAAAGAATGGCCCACGCACATAAGTTGTGATTTGGAGCATTCTTTTTTTTATGGAGCATTTTTTACCAGTTGCGAGAAAAATGAAATAATTAAAATCTTACCAGTCTTTTCCAGAAACCTTTTTTCTTAAAGAAATTAAAAGTCATAATATTATTATTATTTAAAAATTTATATATTTACTTAATAATTTTAATTTTATCAATTTTACCTTGTTTTTATTTTCTGAACCTTGGGCTGTCTGCTATTAATAATAATTTTTAGTATTAATTGTTGTTCAAGGCTATATACAAAAATTCTAAGAAACATATCAGAGTATATAAAATGTAGTAAATTAATTAAATTCATATGTGTAATTTCCCTCTAAAAATACAATAAAATAAAGGTATTTTAATTCTTATTACTTACCACCACGTTGGGTTGGATTTGTAAGGGATTTGATGCTATTTGCATTGGGTTCAAGATCATTGGACCAGCATTTGTCATAATTACTTGATTACTTGGAATAATCTGACCAGTGTTTATTGTAAAACCCTGATTGTTATGATTAATTGGAATTTGATTTGATGTCCCAGGATTTTGAATAACTGCTTGATTATTTGGTATAGTTTGACCAAAATTAGGCGTCATTGCCGGATTATTAGGCATCATGGAAACTTGGTTTGGAGTAATCTGACCATTGTTCGGTATAAAACCCTGATTATTTTGGATCATTGGAATTTGATTTGATAAACCAGGATTTTGGATAACTGCCTGATTATTTGGAACAAATGACGATTGGCTTGACATTAATGGTGAAGAATATCCCATAACTTGCTGGCTATTTGATACAGTTGGTGCAGCGTTTTGCGAGTTTGGCTGTGGACTTGAAAAATTCAGCTGATTGTTTGAAATTACAGGTACTGAATTTGAAATATTTGGTTGACTATTTAACATTCCTGGAGTTCCATTCGATATAGCTGGCTGATTGTTTGATGTTATTGGCACTTGATTGGGTATACTTGGTACAGAATTTACCATTGATCCATTGGAATTTGTTGGAGTTGGATTTGCCATAATTAATTGATTATTTGGCATTATAGGATTTTGATTAGATGCATCAGGCGATGCATTTGAAATAATTGGCTGGCTATTTGATGTAGCTGGAACTAAATTTGACCCAATTTGCATTAAGTTTTGATTCTGCGTGTTTGGAGTCCCCTGTTATAAAAATAAACTCTTATTTTATTTAAAAGATGAAAAATTTTTAAATATTTGATTTCAAGTAAATAAAGACTTAAATTTAAAAGCGAGTGAAAATGAGAGCAAAATACAGATTGTAAGGTTATACATTAATTATGCAACAATATTTTAATTAATATTTATAAAATAAATACTCGATTGAAAATTCAATATTTAATAAGTTTTATTAATTCTTACCTCTGGACTAGATACTCCATTTTGAAGTGACCATGTCTAAAATACATAATTAAAAAATTTTATTGAATTTCTTTATTTTCATTGATATTAATAATTAATTTGCAAATAAAAAAAAGAAAATAAATTCGTTTAAATTGAAAAAAAAAGATTAATATTTTGTGATTTCTTACTTTACGAAATATTAGTAAGATTTGTAATACTAAAAATATTTTTGTAAAAAATGATAAATTAAATATTTTCATTTTTGTTTTTTTTCAATTGTTTAACTGTTAAATGAATATAGATTTAATAAATGAATAAATTATAAAAAATTTTGCACGTGGAAAAAATAAATTAATGTTTTTTAAGATGCACGAAAATAACGAATGTCGTTGGAATAAATATATCAATTACATTGAATTTTAGTCGTTAATTTTTATGTTTTATAATTAAAAAAAAAAAATAATCGTGTTAAATAATTTTAAAAGTCTTTAAAATTTAACAAAACGGGGATAGAGGTGGACGAGACTGCGAGACCAGTATCGGTCTCGTCTCGGTCTCGTCTCGAAATCGAGACGAGACCGAGACGAGAGCATTTGTAGAAAATTCGGGACGAGACGAGACATTCATATCGAGACTCTCGGGAAGTCTCGTCTCGAAAAAAAAGTTATTAATACATTTAGTTAATTTAAATTTTTACAATAAGCATTAAAATTAATATTTTTATTAAGACTGTGTACTTAAAAAATATTTATAATTATAGTTTTCTTTGATTTATCACTGCATAAATTTTTTTAAACATTAAGTTTTATTTGATGATACATTATTAACAGTGATACCTTGAATTATCCCCTCGATCTCATAATCTTTTAAGGCTTGAAAAAGTATATGGGCTAAATCTTTTTCTGGTCAGCGGCCAAAAAGCACGTATTTCCCGGCTGCTGCTAGTCCGGCAAAGACGTGTTTTCTCGACACTGATGCAGAAAAATCGTATACGACCCTGGGCCATAAAAAAAGAATGCCCCAAATCGCAGTTTACCATCCTCGGCTTCGCCTCGGAAAGTAATTTACCTGCGATTTGGGCCATTCTTTATTTTTCTGGCCATGGGTCGTAATATACTATTCCTGAATGTTTGGCTCCTAGCTGATAGTATAAAATCTAAAGTTATTGAACGTAAAATCCAGTGTTCATCAATAAAATATGGGCTGTTATTCCATAAAAGGATTTAGTTTTATGATCAGCTAACCAACCATCAAATAATATCAATAATAATCAACCGTCAAAGATAATTTAGAAACATTATTATTTTAAATCTTAAAAATACGTTACAGTAATTTATTGCAGATAAAAAATTTTTTTTCAAGTGTATACAATTTTAATCAAAAACAATATTTTTTTATCTATAATTTTACAAAAGAATAACTGCTTGATAAAAATTGTCAGGTTATTTTATTAGCCATAAAAGAAACTCAGCTCAGAGGACGCTTTAGTCTCACAGGAATTTATAAATTTGTAATTGTTTATATATAAATAGTTGAAAATTTTATTTTTATAATTTTCCTGAAGAAAAACTTTAATTTTTTCGAGACTTTCTCGAAAACGAGACGAGATCGAGACGAGACCGAGACGAGACCGAGACGAGACTGCAAAATTTCGAAATTTCCGATACCGAGACGAGACAAGCCTAAAGTCTCGGTATCGTCTCGTATCGTCCACCTCTAAACGGGGAAGAGTGAAATAAAATAGTAGTATAACAATAATAATCGATATTATATTATAAAATGTTGATATTTGCATGTCAAAGTAGGAAAATTATAAATTTATTTTTAGAGAAAGTATATTTTCTAAAACTGTGTTTTAAATCACGAGATTTGACCTTTTTATGTATGCACTATCTTGTGTATATAACTGAATACAAGGTCAAAATCTATATTTTGTCCTTTTTTTAGAAATAATATTTATTTAAATACAATTATGTTTGATTGGTGTCTTTATGTGTAAAAAACATAAAGATGGTATACCGATTCAACCGTAAAACTGCTTCTTACAAAACAGAGAAAAATTATGAGATTTTCGGACATCTAATATAACTTTAAACAATAATCATAGTATAAAAAATAGTTTCGAATTTATAAACTGTATAAAAGAAACAGAAATAAAAAAATTATATAAAATTGCATCGTTTGACATAGTGAACTTATTCACAAAAGTCCCTGTAAATGAAACCTTTGAGATCCTACGAAACCGCTTAGAACAAAATAATACTTTTAAGGTGGACGAAATTGATGAAATTATCGAGTTACTAAAGTTGGTTCTATCCTAAAACTATTTCACCTTTAATTCTAAATATTACATCATGAACGAAGGTCTAGCCATGGGCTCTCCACTTTCAGGATTTCTAGCGGACATATATTTAAATGACTATCAGAATAAATATATTTTTTCTGGCAATAACAGATTTAATATGAAAATAATACATTATTCGCGCTATGTGGATGATACAATACATTCATAATATTCAATGGCACGGTTCGGCAACTAGACAACCTGAAATCATATCTAAATAGTATTAATAATAACATTCAATTTATATTGAAAGTGGAAGAGAATAACAGCATAAATTTTCTAGATATCACTGTGTCAAAAAACATCCAAAAATTCACAAAAAATAATTGTTAAAAAATTTATGTTAGACTTACAATCTTTATATTTTGTTTATATTATGTTCCTACGCGCAAAAAAATCTAGCACTTGAACAAATTGTTTTAAAGAGTCAAAGATTAGTATAAGATCGTTACTCAGCGAAGAATATTATATATTCTTTAGTTAATAATATTTAATAAGGTAAAGTTAATTTTAAATATAAAATTGTTAATATAAAAAATATTAAATATAAAATTATTAATATAAAAAATTTTTATAAAATTGTTAAATATTGTAAATTTTTAACCTTGATAATGAAGACTAAAAGTCTTCGAAACGTGGGCAATTTATTGAAAAAATAAAGGAAATAATTGTTAGCTCGAAAATCGAATATTTTTATTTAATATCAAAAATTTGATTTTAATATATATAGGAAACCTACAGCCACGAACACAGTCATACTCGTTGATCCAATCACCCTTTTTCTCAAAAAATGTCAAGTTTCCACGCCTTTGTACATAGATTACTTACAGTCCCTCTTAATCATCATAACTATAACAATGAAATATACACACTAAAACACATAGCATTAGTAAATGGTTACAATAGCATAATATAAATAGCATTTCATAAATAAACATGAAAAATCCAAGACACAACCTGAAAACAAATACATATCAGCAACTTACGGAAACTTACACCCTGTTCACACTAGTAAATACATTCAAGAAATTTAATTACCAAATAAGCTTCTGAACGAACAACAAACTATCGAAATTACTAAATAAAAGACCTCCGTTACCTTTGGATAAAAAATTAGATATTTAAAAGATCACCTGTGATGACTGTGATTGTTTCTACATAGGATAATCAGGACGAAGTTTTGCAGCAAAGTTTCCAGAACATTTACTACCAAAGAATCCTAGGACGCTTATAATTCTGGATAATGTTAAATCTAACTTTGCCAAACATATAATCGGTAAAAGTCACAATTGCACAAGCCTAACAAATAATTTAGCACCTATTCATATACGTGATAAAGGAAATATTATGAACGCATTAGAGGAGTACGAGATATATAAAGTTTTTAAAAATAATGAAAAAAAAAACTTTATATTAAATGATCAGCTAATGTTTAAATGCCACTCATTATTTACTATAAAAATAAATAAAGATAATATCAACAAATAATATAAGTGTGTATAAATACTAAAAGTTTAAAGTTTAGTGCCACGTCGCGTCGGCTACCTTAGCGATTGCTCAAAATGACGAAAATTCGTGACAGTAAAAAAGTTATTTATTTTATTATTTTTTATGTGTTAGTTTTATTTTTTGAAACTAATTAGTTTCGAAACGCGTCGGCAATGACGAACTAACGAAGTCACTTACGGATTATAATTTAAGGTAATTTATATAATATTTATGAAAAAAAAGTCTTCAACCCAATTAAAGGATCTGACTTGGAAGTTTTTACTAAGAAAATATTCATACGGAGAGAAAAAGGCTCCAAAATCAGGAGGGGAGGGTGGGTCAAATGGACTTAGAATATTTTTGATTTAGGGGCTTAGAATAATTTTATGTAAGGATTTAGAATAATTTTTATTTAGATATTAGATATTAGTTATTAGGTCATTATCAACTTTTACGTATACATGTGGATAATGATTTAAGGATTTAGATGATTCTTTAGATTTATGGTCTTATCGTTAGGATAATTTCAATTTAATTATTTATTGTAATTTTATTTTGGTTTCAGGACTTATAATGGTTAGGGAGTATAATATGATTGAAAACTGTGAACATGTACTATAATCGTTGGTTGTCCCAATTTTCTGGTCATATTACCCGTTCATATCACTTTTTTGCCCTATTTAACTCTATTAAACTCCATTTTTTGTATTACTTTGAGAAGCTAGCTCTAAGAAACTATCTGAATTAAATTTTACCAATTATGATAAATGTAGATAAAAAAAATTAACTTCCTTTAATAATAAGGTATAATGCATAAATTTGTTATTTTTATAATTTTTAATTATCGCCTTTACTAGATTTTCAGATTCTAAGCCCAGACTATTCTCATTATCTAAACCCGTATTATTCTTAGCCCCTGAATAAAAAATAGTCCAAGTCCCTTAACCCGAGTTATAAAAAGTCTCTGAACCCATATTATTTTAAATCCCGTTTGCCCCCATCCCCTTAAATTGAACACATTTAACCGTCCCCCCTTGATTTTCAGATTTTTAACGTACCACCTCTCTATAAACATGCTCCATGTTAAAAATTCAAGAAATTTACAAATAAAGCCCAAAAAAAAAAATTGTCCAATATTATAAATCGAATGCATTTAAAAATGAAAACTTATCTTATGATAAATTTGTCTCAATTTATTTATAATAGTATTAAATAAAAATAAATGACTTTGATAGATCTTTATAATTCTCTAAGGAGTATATTATTTGCTTACTTGTATCACTTTTTTTACAAAACTGTATATAAAACCAAAAGAAATAAACTAAAATAAACGATTACCTTATTCTTTTTATTTTTCTTAGTAAAAAAAAAAAAATATATCATTGATTTTTTTTTTATACATACAAAAAATTCTATCTGTCTGTTAAATAGCATTAAAAAAAAAAAAGTTCATTTAATTTAAAAAAAAAAAAAAAGATAAATTTTTCTAACAATATTATAATAGTATTTATAATAAAAAGGGCTTTAAAGAAAAAGAAATAATCAAAGCTTAAAAAGTAAATTAACTGTATAAAAGAATACATGCTTAAGTTTTGTGTAGTATCTGTGTGTAGTACGTATACACGTGTACGTGGAATAGATAAGAGAAACGCGAATCATGCAAGGTTTTAATATATAAAAGTAATTATATTTTTTTTTGTAATTTTTTTTTAAATTAGTGAATTATATCTAAAAAATTAATATATTTGTATATTGCATTGTTTTTGATTGGTTGAAAATTCATGATTTTTAAAAAGAATAGGTTAATTATCTGCAATAAATTTTTCTTTTAAATTTTTAATAGATTTTATCTTACTCCTTGTTTTCTATTTTATCTTTCATCTCTTATTAAAGAGCCAGCCTTCATGGTGCATTTGTAAAACTCTTAAACTGAAACCTTGCTGTTATTAAGTTTAGTATAATGCTAAAGTTTTTGTGCATATTAGTCGAGTTTTCTTTTTTTGAGTTTATTTCAATGCCTGCTATATGTGCAACCACTTTCACGCCTTAGTAAGATCAGCTTGCTTTTAGCTAATAAGCCCTTTAACCTTTTGGGTAGAAAACAAGCAATAGTAATAAATATTACTATATTTCACACTCGTGAAATCTGGTTAGATTCATTTAATTATACGAACCCTAATCCTTACAATTTAAGTGTCTTATCTTTCGAGTTACAGAATTTAGGACAAAATAATCAATTTCAACCCACATGTTACGTAAGATATTTGTTGCATCCTTGAATGTGCAATTCATGTTAGAAATTGGAAAAAAAATATTATCCACTGATTTTACGGTGAATTCTTAAAAAATATCTAATTTTCAAGTTTTTTAAGAATCCGATACAATTTAGGCAAAGAAACGACAAAAAATTTTTAAAGTCTAATTCAAACCAAAACTCAATATTCTCCAAACTTTTTCACAGTAAATTTTTTCACCTCATAATTCATAATTAAATCAAATACCCCCCCCCCAAATACTCTTTTTTAATTTTTATAGTTAGTATTTATTAATTTGCGTCTGACTTAAAAGTTGCTTATACTACTTAAAATGAACTAAAAAAGGTTAATAATTTAAACCCAAGAAATGAATTTAAAAATTAAATTTTTAAAATAATCACATTTAAATTATTTAATCCTAAATTTTACAAATTATGTCCCAAAATTATACCACAAGGTAAATAGAAACACTAACTACAACCAGTAAATGAAAAAAATTCATCAGCTTGAATACAAACAATAATTCATTAAAAAAACATAAAATAACTTTTTAGCATGACATTCTTAATCTTTTTATAATTTAAAACATGTTAAATTAAATTAAGAGAAAAGAAAATCTTCCAATACAAGTACAAACTATAAATTATATTTAAAAAATTCAAACATCTGATGCTCAGTGGTAATAGAGACGCATGTACATAATAAATAATAAATTTTTTTTTTTTTAAATGAGGATTTAAAAGTTCATATTAAAACTTTAAGTAACTTTAAGCGTCAATTACATTTTTTTTAAATAATAAATTTGTAGTTTTTATTTGTTATAAATCATAGTTTTGACTGTCTTAAATTTAATAGGTAAAATTAAATTTATAATAATAATTGAGTATTGAATAAGATTTAAAGAAAAGTTTACTTGTATATTACTTAAGTTTTTATTTTTTTAATTTAATAATAATTCTAGATAAACCGTCTGTCAATCAATTCAATTTAATTTACTAAAACTTTTATAATAGTTTAGTGTTTTGCTTGTTACTTTATATATATAAGATAAATTTTCTTATAATCTAATTAAATGTACTTATGATTTATTGAATGTGTTTTCGCTTAAAAAATTTTTTTTTTCCAAACTTTCGATTGATTTAGCAAAGAAACAAAGTTTTTAGAAATACATGAACACTTGGATGAGTGCTTTAGGATTAACGTACGAGTGTGTTTATTCATGCACATACAAAAACGTGTGCAAAAAGTATATGCTAGATTTAATTACACATATAAATACCTTCCATTAAGGAGCATTAAATTTGAAACAAAATTTTTTGTTTTTTAAGTCGGAATCGTAATGGATGTCTGGGTAGCACGTGGTAGACCAAAATTGAATCTTGAAAGAATCCTGGGCTGGTATATTCAAATGGTGTATGGCCCAGTGCTCCCTTAGCCATTTCCTCGATGTGTACCAAATATTTAATAATTAATAAAGTAATAAAAAAAAGGATAATATTAAAAAGAATTAATACACCAAAGGAGGCCGGAGGTAAGGCCCTCGCAATAAATAATTAGATACTCCCTTACTTAACGTAAGCTGATACCGTGATGAACCGAAGGGGGTCGAATTTTGTTAATTATACGTTTAGATTTTTAGGGCGGTAATTATTAGGGAAGAGGAAATTTTACTTCAGAAAAAATTTATCATAATTTTGGAACAAAATAAGGTCATTTTAAACTCACTAATCTACAACTAATCTTACTTTCTTAATGTTATAATTATTTTTAAAAATTGTTTGACCCCCCAGACCAATTTCTGTCAAGTAATCAAGCAGTAAAGTACTATTTTTTAAAATTTCTTTCAATTTCAAACACGTAATCGCACAGACACCAAAAAATATGAAAAAGTAAAAATTTATTTAACAGAAAAAAAAAAAGTATAAAATAAATTTTTCATTAATATTTATTCTTGGTTGAAACAAGCATAAAGAAGATTGAATAGTATATTTAAAAAAAAAAAGGAAGAAAAAAATTTTAAATTTAATTATATAAAAGGGATTTTATTCCTTTTGAATAGCACTTATATATGTAAAATTTTAGCACGTAAACATCATGTCTTTCAAGATGCCTCAACGGTATTTTCGTTTTGGTAATTAAACGGACTTTTGAATATGCATAAACGTTCGTGTTGATAATCACTATATATAAAAGCTATACGAATAATAGTAATTTTAAATATATATATACGAAAATCGATTAAAATTTATGCCCTAGAAAATTTATATTTTTTTTTTATGAATTTTAGTACTTCGTTTACAAGAAATATTATTAGTCAAGTTTCGCATTAAGAATTATTATTATCCTTATCAAGACTTTTTGTATTTTACTGTAGTAATAGAAAGTATTTTCTGGAAATATACTTTTTCTTTTAGAGACCAAAAAAAGTTGTTGTTTACATTGAATTTTTGCTGAATTTTTCTGTTCTTTTTACTTCCTGAATTTATAAAAATTACTTTTTTATTATTATTTACATTTAATAAAATTTTCCTTGAACTTACAATTTTTTTTTTGAAAAATCCTGATATATATTTACTTGTCAGCTTATGTTCTTTATCCCTGTAATACTCTTTTCTGTTTCTTTAAGATACTTAAACCTCTAGTTCAATTCCAATTTGTAAAATAATTTTTATCAATTACTGCGTACTTGATAAATTATGATTTATGTTTTAAGGGCTGATTTAGAAAGGATTTAGGTTTTAGGCAGAGTGGGAGCAAGTGAGACGATACTATGCGACTAGGGAGAAGAAAGTAGATTATTGATGCATGATTTAACTTTTTCAATGAGTTTAGTCAAAGTAAACGGCTCTAAGTGTAAAGAAATAAAAAAATATTTTTATTTTACAAGTTTCATCTTGGTGCTGCGATCTCAATCACCTAAGCGAAAATTTGCTTAAACTTTTTTTGCATTTCAAGTCACTTGCAATCGTATGAGCTAAAAAAATTTGTAAACGGATTTTTTTCCAACCTAGCATGGCTTTTATTTATGAAAATTTTGAAATACAATTATTTACGAAATTGAAAAAAGTACCTAAAAGCTACTAATTACTGATCACAGGATTTCAGCCAACAGTCGTTACATCCTCGTGAATTTATTGGATATATTTTTCTGACCTCAAAAAAATTAATCCTACCAACCTATAAAATTTAAAACAATCATCAATAATTGTAAGAAATAAAAACTTAAAAGTTTGATTTCTAAAATAAAGTTTAATAATTTTTTAAAAATTTTTTGCAAAACTAAATTTAAAATAAGTTGCTTTTCAATTTATAAAACTTTTTTTTTCCATACAGAAATAAGTATTTTAAAATATATTTTATATAAAGTGTCCTAATTAGCTTAAAAGCTCTTATAAATTAGAGCGAGAAAGAGAAAATTTTCGTAAGTTTTCTAAATGAAAGACTTTCATACGTACATAAGTTTGTAAATTTAGTTTACAAATTTTTGGAAAACTTTAATAGCAATAAAAAAAATATAAAGTATTTATATGACATGCAAAATAAGAAGAAGCAGAAAAACTTTTTCTTTTATATGACACATGTTAAGAAAAAAAAAAAAAAAAAGAAAAATTTAACTGTCTTTCATATTTTCTAATTTGACAATTATTTTAAAAGTTGGCAATTATTTTATACTACAAGGAATATTTAAGAAAAGTAATATTTTTAAGTGCTTTCTTTTTTTTTAAATAATTTACAAAGATAATCTAAAATGAGAAAAAATGAAACATCCATCTCGTATGAAACGCTTGATAAGACTGACTCAACCGAAAGATTAGTTGGGGTAGGTAGCGTAATAGTTCAAGTGAGTTCGTATACTCACTGCTGACAAGTAAAATAAGGGTATTTTGTGTATCAAAGAGAGGGTTGGTTATTGACCTGCGCTTTAAATCCTCTTTTGTAATATAACAGAGTGAGAAAATATACATTTTTTTATAAAAAAGAAGACAACGATATAGTAACTACACAAACTCCCTCATATAATACCTCGCACATGCAACGCGCAACTCATTAGGGAGGATGCTCCCGTTCTGATAACTTCGTATGGTTAAAATTCATATTTTCGCTGGTTTTTAAAAATACGAGATTTTTTTCTTCGCCGTAAGTCGCCGTCGTCGTGTAATTTCAAAATTTATTACAATTTTTTAAAAAAAAGTTACAATTTATGTGATTTGGTTTAAAATTAAAAAAAGAAAGTTCTTCAGAAGAAAATAAAAAAAAAATTATTTTTTGTTTTTCTAATTAATTTTTATTTATTTTAATTTTTATTTTTTACATAACATTTTTTTCTATTTATTGTAAAATCTGTGCTATCTACGAGTGACAAGATTACTTTATTCTTCATTACGAAGAAAGACATTAAAAAAGAAAATTTCTCATCGATTGAAGAATATTTGAAGAAGAAATAATTTTCTTCATTATTTTGAATTTAATAAAAAAGAATTTAATTTTATCAAGTTTTTAAGCTGATATTTTGGAAATTATTCATGCTAATGAACTCTCGAAAACCAGGTAAAAAATAACAATTTTCTAAGGTGATTTTTTTTTCTTCTTTTAATTCAAAATTTTACAAAAAAAAATGAGTGTTTGATTAAAAAAAAAAAAAAAGTTTTTCTTCTAAAAAATTGCATGATTTCAATTTTTTTAATGCATTGTCTAGAAAGAAAAAAAAAATTTTTATCTGTTACGCGACGGTTGGAAAATAGAATAGAATTAGAAGTACTATAAATTCAGTATAATAAACCTCAGTTATTTGCTCTTACTGTTGACACTTTTAGTGTTAAAAAAAAAATTGATTTTTATTTTTCTTTCTATACGAAAAAAGCATTAAAAAATATTTTTCAAAAAATACTTGATTTTTCTCGGAAAAAAATAAATTCTGTGAGAACGAGTTTAAAAAAGTGATTATCAAAAAAGTGTCATGAAAATTATTACTAGAAATTAGTCATGACTTTTTTATTTATCACTTTTAAAAAGAATCAAGTAAAAACTACCATAAAATAAAGAAAAAATCTTTGATTTATATTTTTTTAAATTCCGGATCACAATAATTTCTTTAATCGGTGAATAATTTTATTGGCTAAAATCCAAAAATTTGTAAAAAAGCCATTATTTTAAACTTTGAATATTTTTTTTCGAAAAAAAACCACATAAAAAAAAATCATAAATGTTACGTAACACAAAGTCACGCAAACTGTAAGTATAATTACTTCGAAGCGTTAACATTCACACTCTTATAAATTTTTCAGTCTCTGGTTTGTTTATTTTTTTTCACTCCGTCAATAGAATAAGAGAAAAATTTTTTAACAAGATAAGAGTTTGAACAAAAAAAAATATATAATAAAAGATTTTTTTTATTTTTTGGAGTGTAGAATTTTTTTTTATCTACTTGAATAGAAGAACAAAGCTAGCTCAAAAAAAAGTATAATTTTTTTTTTCTTATTATTAAAAAAAAAAACATCCAAAATCATCATTTTGAAGATTTAATGGATTCTCTAAGGCAACAACTGAAGATTTTCATTAAAATTATGATTTTATTTTATTTTTTTGTATTTAATGATTTTGGTTAAATAAAAGTGGCAAAAATATAAAAATCATCACTCAAGATATTTAAAAAAAAATTTAAAAAAAAGTTAGCCACAATGAAAATAAAAAAAAGCCAAAGGTAAATATAATTAGAATTTAAGGTTATTATACGTAAGGGGTGGTTTATTTTCAAACATGTGTGTGTTGATTGCCTTTACTTTATTGTTCATGATTTTTTACGTCCGATAGAGTAAAAAAAAAATGGGAAAAAAATTTAATAATTTAATAAACGTGGAAAAAGTATCATATTTTTAAATATTATGAGATGAGAGAGAGAGAAAGAGATAAAAACGTGACAAGAATTTTTAATCGACGAAAACAAGAAGTGTAAGTTTATCCGTTTTTGTTTACTGTGTTGAGTTACAGGATTATTTAGCAGTCAAATTTAATTATTGTTTAATTGCAATTATTAAATTCTGTTATATTTTAATGACAAAGTTTTGAAAATTAATTAAATTTAGGCGAAATTAAGTTATTTTGACCATTTTGATGAAAAAAGTGATTATTTAAATTTATTGGGAATAGATTAATATCAGGAAATTAAGTTAATTTATTTTTTGAACTCAATACCCTCCAAACAATCTGTCAGTTTGAAGTATACTAATTATTTTAAAAGAAGCGTTAGTTGATGATAAATAGTCTCTGTCTGCATTCTAATTGAATATTACCAAAAATCAAAGTAAAAATTAAATTTTGGACAAAATGAATAAACAATTTAAATTCTGATTTGTTTTATGAGTAAAAACTAAAATTTAAGAAATTATTAACTGAAACTCGCAGAAATAAAATAATTCTTTTTGGTAACTGGGTAAACAAAAATTTATATTAGCTCACCTGCTCAATTTTTAGGCACGAATTCGTCCCCAAAAAAAATATTTCATAGAATAAAATAAAAAACAATTTTCCAATGCAATTCTATTTTTTGTATGTTTTAAATTATAGCGTAATTAGGAAAGAATATTTTAAAATCAAAAGTACAATATTTTGAAAGATTTGTAAAATAGTAAAAATATTAGCATAGTAACAAAAAGCTTTACAAAGTGTTTTCGATAATGAAATTTTTCATTCATATACGAACATTTAATGCAACTTGATCAGGTACAATAAATTTCACCCTTTGATAGTTTTAGATATCAAATGAAAAGTCATTGAAGACTTACATTCACAAGTTTTGTAAACTACACTATCAGGTTGCTTTGCTTGGATTTTTTGGGGGAAAAACCATTAAAGTCGTGTAATTCAGTATTCAAAATTAAAAATAGGGAAGTAAATTAAAAAAATATCTGTAAAAATCATTTTTTCAACCAATTCCTGAATAATTAAAAAATTCAGATAAAAATTGTGAGCTAATAATAAATCCAAATCTAAAATCCTTCAAAAAAAAATTTTAATAATCAATTCCACCAATAAAATTAAAATTCTTCTAATAAATCTTCATAAAAAATTCAGAGAATAAAAACTAAAATTAAAATTTTGTTATTTTATTAAATAATCAATAAAATTTTATTAAATAGTCAATTTAAAAAAAAGTAATGTTTATTACACGAACGTAATAAAATATTTAAAATAATAAGCTAGTTTTATTATCCTTTAAATAAATTGAAATCCCATAGACAATAAAAATGTAAATTTCGTGCATAAAAAATTTCAATAGAAAAAAAAAGAAAAGTTTTTTGTTAAAAAACAATTATATTATAATAAATAAAAAAAATAGTGAATCTCAAGTTGTATTATAATAAATTTTAGATACTTATAAAACTTGTCCAGAACTATTATATCTAATATAGTGAGTATATATGGAACGAAGGAGAAAGAAGGAGAGCTTTCAACGACGACTCGATTACGTCATTTACACTCTAAAGTATAAAAGCTTACAACAACTTTATACAGAAAGAGAGAGGAAGAGAGAACCTTAGAGATTTAAAATTTCTTGTCTTTGTCAGACTCATTTTTTATAAAAAATTCATACGTGTCCTAAAGAATCATCATCTTTCTCACATATATTTTTTAAAATCTTCTTCTCTGCTGTATTTTACGATCAATAATGACACAACACTCTATTTCTCTTGATAGTCTGTCTTTCTCTTTCTGTTTATGTACTCTAAACATCAAGATTTTTTTTTTATTTTTTAGATGCACTTTACACTGGTTTTTTTAATCCATGCGAACATTTTTTACTCTTTTTTTTAAATACAAACTAATGATTATCGTTTAAATTTTTTTATACGTGCAAAATATTGCATATTAGCCTGGTAATTATTTGACGAAATTTTAATGAAAGGGTCAAAAATAAAGATTTAGAAAAATTAGGAATTTTAAAATTTGACTCATGAAAGCTCTTAAAATTCGAATGCAAAAAAAACATAAAATGGTTTTCTTATAACAATGGAATGTAAAGTCCGATTTTGGCCCCTCTAGCCCAACGTTGCTTCGAGGTAACGCTTTTGAAAGTTTGTAGATAAACTTTTTTTAACCTATTTTCTGAAATCCACTGTACTCTTGGATTTAACAACTTTTTAATAATGACTGTTTAAAAATTTCTGCAATTTTCAACGTTCCAAAAATTTTCCGTTCTCAGAAAAATAATTGCCTAGCAACGCAACTAGAAACTAAAATTAGCTTAATTAAAAAAAAACATTTTTACGAGCTTTAAGATAAAAAGTTCTGAGAAATTGATCGCCAAATAGTCTTACGATTCGAATAGTCTGACAGTTACAGTTTCCAAATTTTCACTTATCTCGTTTGCTAGTTACGTACTTTTAAAGACTTCCTGTCAGCTTAATTTTCCTTGAATTTTAGCGGTACAAGCCCTTTGTAAGTACGTATAATTCACATGACACATAAATTTTTCCTGCATCTAAACAATTACAAAAGCTTAAATTTCAAATATAAAATCTATCTGATAAATAATTTCCTTTAAATCATGTCCAAAAAATCTAAAAGTAATTAAAAACTTTCAACGGAAAATTTGGGTTGCTAAATTACTTGACTTTAATATGTTAAAAAAATACACAAGATACCCTCCGTTTATTCCAACGCGCTTTCTGGGCCTAGAAACACAGGGCTCAATGTTATGACATTATAATAAAATAGGGTTTTTAGTCAATTTTCCAAATAACGCCGTCATATTACATTTTAACAAAAATACTTACGTTTGATCTCATTTTTTTTGTATATAAGTGCTATCTTTTATTCCTCGTAAACCGCAATTTTTATCACCGATTCTCTCATCGCTATAGTTAATAAAGCAAATGTTCATTTTTGACCCAAAATGAACAATTTTTAAGCTGCTGTCAAAGTTGCAATTTTAATAAAAATAGTTCTTATAGGCCTCAAAAATTTTTTATGACCTCTAGGTTTCCAAAACTTTCATTTGTTCCTTTTTGATTATTTAGAAGATTTGATCATTTAAAGACAGTCTCGGTTAAAGGTATATAAAAAAATAATCATATTTTATGACTATCTTTTTGGAGTCATATCTCGGAAAAAAGTACAAAGCAAAAAGGATGAATAAAAATTGTTTAGATACTTAAAACTTGCATAAAATTTTTGAGACCTATCAAACTCATTTTCATCAAAAATTACAATGTTAGCAGCAATTTTAAAATTCGTCATTTTGGGCCAAAAGGTGACACTTATGCAAAAAAAATAAGACCAATTGAAAGTATTTTGGTTGAAACGCAAGATGACAGCGTTATTTGGAAAAATGCTTAAATACCCTATTTTATAATATTGTCGTTACATTGAGCCCTGCGTTTCTAGGTCTAGAAGGTGTGTAGGAATAAACAGTGGGTATCCTGGGTATTTTTTCAGCATATTAAAGTCATCCATAATTATAGATTGTAATTTGGTGACCTAAATGTTCCGATCTCCCCTTGTTAGTTTCGCTCTGTAGTTACAATAGGAGGCTTGTATGGCTCGGAACTCCCATCCAAGCACTCTATTATTAAAAATAAAAATTTGTAAATTTGGTTTCGAAAAGCTAATTTTTTATCTTGAATAAAAATACCTATTTTATAATAATTTTCTTATTTTGCATCAAAATTAAGATCCTAACATGCAAGTACTAATCACATTCATACCCTTAATTAGTAAACAAGGCTTAAAAATCAATCAAAGCTCTCAATTTCTATATTTTTACATAAAAGTAAGAAGCACTCTAATATATACTTACTTCGTACCTAGTTACATATTATAAAACGTTAGAAAATATTGAAAAGCTTTTAATTTATATTTTTCTTTTTCTTTCTTTGGATCTAATAGAATATACATAGAATTTTTTTTTTCTTTTTTATATACACCATTTAATTACGTGAGACTGTTATAATTATGCGCGATTTGAAACGAAGAGAGAGTTTGAGAAAAGTAAAGAGAAAAAAAAAATTTTTTTTTCTTTTATTACACTGTTAAGTAAATGTCGATTCCCAAGAAGTACGTTTCTTCTTTTTTTATTCACTGAAAATGTAGAAATAAATAGTCGCTTTATTATTCAATTAATTGCTGTAAAATTTTTTCTTTTCCTTTTATTTTTTCAATTTTAAATATTTAAAGAGATTCAGTTTAATTTTTTTTATTTATGTTGATCTTGATCGAGTTTAAAATTAAACTTTAAATTAATCTTAATAATTCCTGAGTAAAGAATATAAAATAGCTCTAGAAATTACTAATCATGAACTGCGATTGGTGGCATTTTTTTTCTATTCGAGGGTTGTGAAACCCGTTATTTGTCGCAAAAGGCCAACTACAAATTTTTCATTAGCTGTCTCTTTAAATTCATAAAAAAATATTAAAGTTTTAATACCAAAAAAAAAAACTAAAATTATTTATAATTAGTTACAAAGTACCCTAAATAACACACTTTAGACACTTCAATTTATGCAAAAAAAATTTGTTTTGTTTGGGTCACTAAATTTATTCATTTTTGGAAAAGTTCAATGCTAAAACACAATAAAAACAGAAACTTATAATCGTAATGCCAAAAAGTTTATCCTCTGGTTTTATCCTGAATCTGTTGTACGAAACTCAAAATGTTTTCTTTTTTTCGACAAAACAAAAACAATTTTAGTAACCCAAATATGTCAAAGGTTATTTCAACTCTCGTTTAATGTACTTTTTTCAATAAAAAATTGTTGAAATAAAATTTCTAATTAATTTAAATATAAAAAAATTAAGTTTCTTTTTATCCTGCATGTTAATTAAAAAAAATAAAAATTAATAATGAAGATTTATTTCCTTATTATAAGATTTTTCTTATTAAACTGTGAAAAAAAAATTTTTTTTTTTTTATTCTAATTTCTCTATATTAAAACTTACAAAAAGTTTCATTCATTTATATTATAATGATAAAAGAGTGTATAATTACTTTGATTTTTTTTTTTAATGCAGAAAAAAAGTAAATTAAATTAAATTTTTTTTTCATATTATCCCAGCTGTCAAGGAAACTAAGTTTCAAATCCGGGACGGATCCGTAGAACTAATTTTATAATCCGTACGGATCCGTATTACGGGTAATAAACTGATCAGTATGTCACGCTTTTTTTCATCAGTAACTGATTACGCATGCGCACAAGTGGTTATAATATTTTTTTATTTTAGTTTTGTTTTTATAAGGTTATGAAATTTGCTTTATAATTAGAAAATAATTAGTATCTTATTAAAATATGTTGGGATGAAAAAACGAATTTTTTATTCATGAAAACATTTTTTTCAATCTCCAAAACCTGCGGGTAATGTATAAACTTCCTTTTTCATATTTTTCCTTCTGGCATCTTGGAAAATCAGAAAATACATTAAGGTGAAAAATTGAAAATTTTTATCAATATAAACGCCTTTCTCAACCTCGAAAATCCCCTGGTAATGTTGAAAAAAGAGGCACAACTAAAATATGTATAAAATTGCAGTTGGAGTTATATATTATACTGTGAGAAATAGTTTCAAAAATAACAAGTTTCCAGGATAATAATAAAATGAAGTAAATCAAAAATGTATCAACAAAAATTATTTTATGAACAAATTAAACATTATTGAATGTCAAATCACCAAATTTTTTTAAACAACATTTATTCAATTGATATTCTTATAGATTACCATTCATCGAACTCATATAGCGGTGGATGGTTATAATGAAAATATCAATCCAACTATCTAAACAGAATGTATTCTAATTTGGCACAATGATTAGTTTTCATATATTCTACAATATGTCATCATGATTTAGAATATATTAACAGCAATTTTCTTTCTCATTTACTTACTCATGAATTCTAGAAGTTCTATTTTTTTAAGAATACTATATTATGAGTCTTGAATTTGACCTACTCAATAAATTCATTATATCAAGATAAAATATTCTTTAGAGTATAATAACTAACCAACATGCCAAATGAAAAAATCCTCTGACTAATATTAAAATTGAAATCATCATAATGAGCTCATGTTTAGAATACTCATCATCGAACCACTATTTCGTTGGAGAGCATCATTGAAAATGTAAAGCCAACGAGTTGACATAATGTATTCTAATTTTGTAGAGTGATTAGTTTTTATACTCTAAAGAATATTTCATCTTGATATAATGAATTTATTGAGTAGTTTAAATTCAAGACTCATAATATAGTATTCTTAAAAAAATAGAACTTCTAGAATTCATGAGTAAGTAAATGAGAAAGAGAATTGCTGTTAATATATTCTAAATCATGATGACATATTGTAGAATATATGAAAAATAATCATTGTGCCAAATTAGAATACATTCTGTTTAGATAGTTAGATTGATATTTTCATTATAACCATCCACCGCTATATGAGTTCGATGAATGGTAATCTATAAGAATATCAATTGAATAAATGTTGTTTAAAAAAATTTGGTGATTTGACATTCAATAATGTTTAATTTGTTCATAAAATAATTTTTGTTGATACATTTTTGATTTACTTCATTATATTATTATCCTGGAAACTTGTTATTTTTGAAACTATTTCTCACAGTATAATATATAACTCCAACTGCAATTTTATACATATTTTAGTTGTGCCTCTTTTTTCAACATTACCAGGGGATTTTCGAGGTTGAGAAAGGCGTTTATATTGATAAAAATTTTCAATTTTTCACCTTAATGTATTTTCTGATTTTCCAAGATGCCGGAAGGAAAAATATGAAAAAGGAAGTTTATACATTACCCGCAGGTTTTGGAGATTGAGGAAAATGTTTTCATGAATAAAAAATTCGTTTTTACATCCCAACATATTTTAATAAGATACTAATTATTTTCTAATTATAAAACAAATTTCATAACCTTATAAAAACAAAACTAAAATAAAAAAATATTATAACCACTTGTGCGCATGCGTAATCAGTTACTGATGAAAAAAAGCGTGACATACTGATCAGTTTATTATCCGTTTGGCGGATAAGTCCCGGACCCCCAAGTAAGTTTTACGGATTTCATTTCTACATGGGATATAAATTTGAATTTTTTTAACGAAAATTGATTACTTTTAATTTCTATTTTAAAAATTCAATTTTAGCTCTGAAACTTCGGTCTTGAATATATTTATCAAAATCAAAAAATTTTCAAAAAACCAGGATTCACTTGATTAAGTATTTTAGAACACAAGCATAAAATTTAACTCGGTAACCCCTACCGTGACAAAGAAAAAGATGGATATGTTCAAGATGAATAAGCAAAAAATTTTTTTTGTGCTTGATAACCACCTGTAGCTAAATAAGTCGTATAATCTAGCAATCGAAAAAAAAACAATGTTCAATCATTTACAGACTTTTTTTAGATGTAGGGGTTGGATCTAATAAAAGAAAAATTTTTGACTTAAAAAGAAACTGAAGCTTTTTAAGTCAAAAAAGCTCGCCAGACTCTGATGCCTTCACAATTAGCACATATTGTAAGCTCTGTCATAAAATAAGCTAACAATTAATAATAATTAAAATAACAGGTTATGGGTAAAAACAACAATAATAATAATGGTATAAAATTTTAGACACGTAAGTACATTAATCTAAAATCACGGAAAGATTTTGACTGAAATACGTCAACAACTGACAGAGTGGATAATATGCTCTCAAAATAATATATATAACTATTCGACTCTTTTGATACAGTTTATATAGGTATTAGTAGTAGTTATAGTACCATATATATATATAACCTTTAGGTGCTTTTGGCGTCACGAGTCTGCTGCCGCTCAAAATGATTAATGGCCGTTTAAACGCTCTTAGATTTATTGTTACATTTTTTTTTATTTAGTGCAGTATATAGATATTATAGAGTCATGATAATAATAATCAAAAATGACAGAATTAAATTAATTTTTTGAAATATTCAGTTTTATAAGCATATTTTAAACTTTTAATTAATTCTATTTCCCACGGTAAGATGAAGGATACAAAGTTTAAAGTTTAGGTCCTTTAAGTAGTTATTCGTCACTCACTGTATGCAATTAGTTAAATTTAATTAACGTATATATTAGCTTGTTAACTGTTCCATACTATCAACAAACTAAGACCTTTTTGTAATAAGCTCTTTTAATTATGAATTAGCAGTTTTCAAGCAAATAAAAAGGAGCATTTTATTATCAAAGAGACCTCTTTGTGATCCTGATTTTCATAATAAGCTTATATTTGAATAATATTATCCATAACATAGATATTGGTTTTCTTCGATTTCGAATAACTAGTAGCACGATAGTACATTAAGACCCATGTCCAGAAAAGTAAATAATGTGCCAAAACACCCGTAAATTGTCATCCCATGCGAAACTTGAATGCGAGTAAATTGCGATTTTTGGCATTCATTTTTCTGACCAAAAGTCGTATACGATTTTCCTTCATCAGTGATTTAGCTGTCAGAAAATACTTATTATATGGCTTTTTATGTGTTGAGTTTATAATTGGTATTATAATTGGTATTTTGAAAATTTCATTTTTTTATCAAAAATATTCTTTAATCAAAGTAATTTTTAAATAAATTTCCGGCTTAATATGCATCAACTTCTTGACTTCTATCTCATTGTAAATAATATCTAATTAAACAACTCGCATGTTAAAAAAAAAGATTACATTTTGTAAAATTTTCAACCAATTATTTTAAAACATAAAAAATTTTTTTTATAACTTTACCTTATGAATTATTATTTTAAAAAAGGATTATTTAGGTAATTTAAACGATATTTGTAAGCTCCGTGTATTGAAAAAGCAAAAAAGTTTTATTTTTCCATTGAATTATTATAACAGTATTTAATCTCTATATTTATATATTGTTTGATTCAATTTTTTTTTTTTGTAAATTTAAAAGTTTGCTAATTAAACGAAAACAAAAAATATTTATATGGCTTGTTAAAAAAAATATTTATTTGTCTTTCATATTTTCATTCGCAATAAATAAATCATGGATTTTATTATTATTATTGTAGGTTTGAGGTAGTTTTAGTCAGGGGTGCGATTCAGTTGGTTTGATTGACCCCTTTTTTAAATCTTTTTTTTAAATTAAAAAATAGTATATTTCTGAACAGTTGCTATATTTCTCGCTACTGCCGCAGAAATACGGCCCTTGTCCATAAACATAAAATGCCCCAAATCGCAGTTTACCATTCTCGGCTTTGCCTCGGAATAAAGGTAATTTACGTGCTATTTGGGCCATTCTTTTTGTACGATTTACTAATTTTTAATAAAGCTCACCAGCCAATTTAATTTTATCGGTCAAGAAACGATAATCAAGTAAATTAAACTATCCCCTGATAAAAAGGTTCAACACAATATTCCTGTCCTGATTCTTACATTACAATTATTATTATTTTAAATCATTAACATCCAAGTATATTAAATAGTTCATAGAAACCCTTTTATATATATAAACCTGATGGAAATATACGCGCGTGATCAATATTACAGATTATTATTATATAATTTTCAATATGTTTATATATGAAGAAAGTGCAAAGTGCAAAACTTGAACCTATATATACCTAACCTACAACATTATTATCGCTTACGTACGCAGTATTATAATTATTTATAGCAGTATGTGTCACTTATTACTTTACTCGATAATATTAATATATAGAAATATTTCATTTTAAATTTATTAATTATTTATAGATATATAATTAAATTTCTTCAAAATTCTATTTCACCCCTCCCCCTTTTTGCCCTAATCACTACAAATTTAATTGAATTATATTGTAGTCAGTTTATGTTATGTTGTAAGGATTGAAGATTATTTAGGTTTCCTGAAAACCAACAATACAGGGTAAGGGTCAAAAGTACTTACTTCAATTTAGGAAATTAACATAAATTTAATTTAGGGACGTTCTCAAAATGCATAACAGTTTTTTTAAGATTTGAAACTTTCTCTAAAGCCCTGTCAAAAAATTTGAACATAATATTGCCATATTATGGTACAAAAATGTAACGTCCTAAAATTAAATCTCAATATATATTAAGGCCATATTATATTATTATTTTTTGACTAGATAGCTTACTCTCAATCGCAAATTGTTACGATAGCTAACACCTCAGTTCGTATAATATTACTATATGCAATTTGACATCAATCGTGAATGCTTCAATAAGGATTTAAAGTAATTTTAATTGACTGCACTGTAAAAAGTAACTTTCTTATATTAGGAAAAAAATTAGAACATTTTCGAAAAATTAGTAAATTTTCAAAAAAATTTTTAAATATTCGGAAGAAATCATATAATTACTAAATTTAGTATATTAACAAAAAATTCGAGTATTCTCGATTTTTTTCTGTGAATTCGCAAGAAAAATTGATAATTTGTCATTTTTTTTCGAAAATTTAGAAAAAATAGTTGTAAATTTCCGAAAAATAGTTGTGAATTTACAACTTTTTTCGTAAAATCACAAAAAAAAAATCGAGAATTCTCGAATTTTTCGATAATGTACTAAATTTAGTAAATTTACGATTTTTATCGACTATTTACAAAATTTTTTGAAAATTCGCTAATTTTTCGAAAAAATTCTATTTTTTTTGTAAATCTAAGAAAGTAACTTTTTACAGTGTGGGTATTAGCTATTAACATTAGGTTAACAAATAAATAAATATTGTGAAACTAGGGGTGGTAAAGTATTCAAAGTTATTATAAACGAGGAGTCGAAAAACAAAAAGGAGTAAATCAAATATAATTTAACATAAATACTCCAATATGAAATATAACATTTAATTTAATTTTTTTCACTTAATATCTTTAAATTGAAACTATAATTGAATTAAAAAATAATATCATTCAAATTCAGAAAAACCAATCAAAATTATTTTATCGATTTTTGAGTTATTCCTTTTTGTTTCTGACCTCCACAAATCAACGCGTTCTATGTTCTTTGGTTGTGTGAAGACATAAACCTCAGTTACTAGTTTTTTTTTTCTATATGCATAAATACAAGAGCAAGCTACTCGCCTATAGCAAAAACCACCCCTAGCTTCGTGTTTTATACTCATAATAAATCCTTAACGATCAGCCTAACTTTTAATGTGAATAAGAAAAAACTGCATCAAGTGTGTACTAACCGACAACAGTGCTTATATGCAAACTAACACAACTTACTTGTATTCACTTTCTTTACAAATAGAAGAGAGTTTAAAATTTTTTTTTCTTTAAATTTTGTTTTTTGGTTTGATACAGAAATTGAGCATTGTACAATGTACATGAACAGCAGTTAAATAGCAAGATTTTAGTAAATGATAAATTTTAAAATTAATAATAATTTTTGATACATTTATTCTGCTTAAAATTAGGGATGAGCAGTTGTCCAAACTACCGGGTAATTTCGAGCTCAGACTTTTCGCTTCGGCTAGAGTTTCAGATACAGCTCGAAATTTTTTTGAAAAAGTCTGCACATTCAATATTGAATTGGAAATTTTCCTGGATACATAAATTTATAAATATTTTTTTAAAAATTAAAAGTTTGTATAACAGTACATCCTTAGTTTTAAAATATCGGTATAAATTAGTCGATATTAGCTTCTAAAATGTTACGATGCCCAGAAAAAAGCTTCTGCTACGTGCAGGAAAATATTAAGCTTTTAAGAACGGATTATTTTTAATTAAGTTTATACAAATTGATTTTTTTAGAACACAGAAATCTCCAGGATACTATAATGGTGATTCAAATTAAACAAGCCAAAAATCACTTTTAGTTATACAAAATTAAAAATAATCTGGAATTAATCAAAAAATTTATTAAAAAAATTTGATAAAAAATTTCAGACTTTTGATGCTAATTTTGCAAAAACTGGTACCTAAGTACACTTAACCGGCAGTAAAATCTCTGATTCATCACCATTGACTGATAAAAAGGTTCAAAAACCGGTAAAATGAGCACTGTAGATTAAAAGTAGCTTTTAATTTTTATATTATTTATCATGTTTATTATAAACAATAAAGAGAAAAACACTATTAAAATTCAATTTATTTTGTCGAGAGATAGAAAGAGAGTAAAAGCAGAGATGGAGTAACATAAAATGAATAAGAGAAATTAGGAACAAGTTTTGAGAAAGTTAATTAAAAACGTTAACGGCATAAACATATACACTGAAACTTGCAGCAAAAATACAATATAGCAGTATCAAGATTATTATTATTATTTTTATTAATAAACGAGAATTAAAATTAAAGGAAAATCTACAGAGCAAATTAGATATTTTATTGTATAATTTTAATTGCATTGTAATAAAAATGTTGAGTCTTCTTCCAGTTTGTTGAAAAAAAGGCTAATATAACAATATTTTACAGATGTAAGCATTCGTTTAACGCTTTTAATTAAATAAAATGAAGAATTTTGCAGAAAATGTTGAGAATTTTGTTATAATAAAAAAATAATTTAAAAAAAAAAAAAAAGTGTCTAAAAAATTTAATAATTCATATTTTATCTTTATGAAATGTATATTATAAGTTTTATACACTCTAGAGATTCGCTTAAATTCAGAGAAAGAGAGCAGAATATTATATTATAAAACACTTCTCTAAACTGTTTTTCTGACACAGATTTCCTTACGCCACTTAAATTTTAATTTTTGAATTTGACAACATTTGTATATACTTTTGGATTTGTATTAAGAGACTCGAGTTTAATTCTTCAAGACAAATTTATCATAAATTTTTATATTTTTTAGTGAATTTTTGATAAACTGGTTTCTTGTGATAAATAATATTGCTTGAATTTTTGAAAACAATAAAGGAGCGTTCAATAATTGTAAAACGCTAAGTTTTCAGAATAAAATGTGTTGCGCAATTATTGAATGTCCCTAAAATTTAACAGCGCGAGTTATTCAACAATGCCTAAATTTTTAAAAAATTCGGTAACCGTCACCGAAACTACAAAAATTAAAATATTCGCCTAATTTAGTTTTTTAGGTTAAACGTAAGTACAGCGAATAAGTTCCAGCATGACTAATAATAAACTCAAGTTATCAATTAATGAATAGAGACATAACCTAAATAATACAAACGTATCAAAAAGTTTTGAAAACTCTCATATCAAACTTCCAGTTTATTCGAAGCTCTAGTTGAATAATTTTACAGGGAAATTTTTCTAACAAAAAAATTTATTTAGTTAAAATTAAAAAAAAAAAGTATTAAAACATTAAGCTACTTACACCAGTTTGTCTCACTTTAGCAGGATTATATGATTTTAAAAAATAAAAGGGTTTAAAAAATATTTTAATTTTGTTTTAATAAAAATTTTTTGCATTTATTCATAATACGAATATAAACATAACGTTTAATCCAGATTAAATATTTTAAACCACTTTTACATTAATACTTGTTTGAAATAAAATTCAAGTTGTACATTTAAAACTTTCAATTTAACGCATGGATTTGGTATTTAATACTTTTGAAATATTAGGTTTTGGCAAAATAGATGAAAACTTACAGTTAAATTTAACTTCAAAGATTTTAGTTGAAAAAATTGCAGAAATTAGTAAATTCTGCTAAAAAAGTAAATGAGGTTCTCGTTTTGTACAAAGAAATTTTTTCAGTGAATATTATTAAAATTTTAGATAGCCAATTTAGGTACAGTAAATAAAACTGCAATATTTTGAATGCTAGTAGAAATCAAAGAATTATTTTTGAATAGCCTGAAGGATGTTTATTTCAGGTTCAATTAAAATATTAAAAATCATGTAAAACCGTATTTTTTTACATTTTCAAATGTTATCAAAACAATTACATTTTATTTTAAAACTTTTAAAATCTCCCTGCCTTAAGACTAAAAGCTTTTTTAAGCAGTGCAATTTTCGCACATCCTACCTCATGTATAAATAAGCTGTTTTTTTATAAAAAATAATAAAATACTTTTTTATATTTATCTGCTTATTTTTACATAAATTTTTCTGAATATAAATCAGTTAAAATAAAGTTTATAGGGTTAGAAAGCCTTAAGTTTTAAGCCAAAAAAAATTTCATATATTTTTGAATAATAAAAAACATAAAATATTAGCACATTTATAAAAACACCTACAAACGTATTTGAAATTCAAAATTTTATATTTTAAGTGTAAATAAAAGTACACGGTTAAGTTTCGGTGCTTGAAATTTCTTGGGTTTTAAGTTTGAAATATCCAAGCCAATTGCCTAACATACACTGTAAAAAGTAACTTTTTTATATTAACAAAAAAATTAGAGCATTTTCGAAAAATTAGTAAAGTTTAGTATATTTGCATATATTTTTGTAAATTTTCGAAAAAAAATGGTAAATTATCAATTTTTCTAGCAAATTCACAAAAAAAAATCAAGAATACTCCAATTTTTTGTTAATATACTAAATTTAGTAAATTTACTATTTTTATCGAATATTTACAAATTTTTTTGAAAATTTACTAACTTTTCGAAAATGCTCTAATTTTTTTGTAAATCTAAGAAAGTTACTTTTTATAGGGTAGGAAAAAGTAGAATATTAGAAGACATGGCCAGAAAATAAAGAAACTTTAATTTGGAGCTTTCTTACCTTTTAGCCAAGGGTTACATTAGATTTTTCTGTAAAAGCACAGCTGAGAAGAAAAATGCAATAAAAGCATGTAAAAAATGTTATGCTTGATATTAATAACATAAGGTGCGATAAAGCATAAGCATTTTATTTACTTTTTTTGACTTATTTTATAAATGCATAGAAAGTATTTTCAAAGGATGAGCATTCAGCTTGAAAAACGTCTGCTTCATGACGAATTCTAGATAAGGGATAGCTTACTTATTTTTGAAAAACCTTTTTTAGTCAATCTTTTTTGCATGTAAAAGCATATAAACGGATTTTCAAAATATAATTTCAGATGTTTTCTATAGAAAATCACTTTTCTTTACAGCAAAAAATATCAGATTGCAACTTGATTTTACATTTTATTCTCATTCGTAAAAAATTATCTAACTTATATGGATGATTCTTTCTTTACTTATCCTGAAAATTTACGCTAGGTAACCGAATGATAAAAATTTCTTGTTTTCTCTTCTAAGTTTTTTATTTTTGAATCGCTTAATTTTATCGTGGACGTTCGTAATACAAAAATTTTCGGGCATTGATTAGACAAAACTTCTAAAATTAAAAATTTATTCAAAATTTATGTTACTTAATCTAACAAATTACCTGTTATCTCGAATAATAGGCACCTAAACTATAAACAGCATGAATAATTCTCCTCATCCTCCTACCCCATTAAAACTATCGAGTATTTAATCTCGAAAGAATCGCTCATATACACATAAGCAAGAAAAAAAGAATTGTATAAAATTGAAGATATTTTTTAGAGTTTATTCGGCTTAAAAAATATACATAAACACATGAAAAATCTTAATATTACCTTAAATTTAACATATATATCTAAAGCCTAAATCCAAAATGCATATATTTTTCACTAAAACTCTTGACATATTTCTCTGAATGCATCTTTCTCTTACTTTTACACACAAATATATATAAAGCTTATACAACGTAACCCTTTAAAAAATCTCTAGATACTTGATGTGAAAATATATTTTTTATTTTTTTGCATAAATAAATTCTTTCTCTCTAAAAAAAAAACATTTATTTTTATTTTATACTCTGTATTTTTTCACTTTTTTTGTAATAAAAAAAAGGAATATCGAATTTTTTTGATAAATATTATTGAAAACTAAATATATTTTTGAACGTGGAAAAAAAATATTTTACACGAATATTTCATGCCTTTTTTCTAGTTTATAACATGACCTTTATCGATTGTCAAGCTTGCGCACGTTTTTGATATATAAATGCATTTATAGAACCGGAAATCCTCTTTTCAGTTTAAACCATTTCCACTCTTCCATGATTATGACAAACATTCGGTCAGCTGCAGCTACATAAATACACAATATTTTATTCGTTACTTTTATTTTTTCATGTAAATTACAAAACTTTTTATATCTATTTTTTTGATTGACATAATTTTTTCAATTAATTTAATAATTTATTTTAATTTTTTGCATATAATTGATTTTATGTTTATGAAATATCTAAAGTTTTAATTAAAAATTTTTCTTTTCCTCTTTCATTCTTTGTTGTAAATTAATAATATTTTGCAAAAAGTTGATGAGATATTATCGATATCGGATTTCTCCGTTACATTTTATGTTCTTTTTTATTTTACTTTTGCAATTTTCATTTATGGAATTTAAAATTTTGCTATTTGCATCCCAATAAATTATTAAAACTGGCTAAATATTTTCTGCATTTTTCTGAAATTAAACTACGTTTTTTTCAAAAATTATGGGAAATAACCTATATTTTGACCTATGGCCAGATCGGGTTTTAAGGCAATTGTTGATAGCAAACAAACAAACAAAAATTTTGATAAAAGCATTTTGACTTTTGAATAATTACTCCCATATGAATTGAAAATGTAACCTCCAGATAAAAATGCTTAAAAAAATAAAAAATAACTAAAAATAAATATTATTATATAAAATTTTATCGATATTTTTATTTTAATTAATTGGCAATATCTACTGGTACATAATTGATGTTTACATTCTTTTTGCAAAATATAGGTCAAAAATGTATTAATATTTTATATTTTACTAAAGAGTATACATTTTTAAAATGTTTTATAAATGTTTTATCAATTCGATTTTATTTGATGTTTATTTATTGAGCTCTCTCTAGTTAAAAAAGATAACATAAAAGTAACAAAATTTTTGGGTTTTGTAAATACGTACTAAAGCTCTTTTTGTACGGAGTATCAGGAATATCTAAAATTTGCATTTAGTAAAATTTCTATAGGAATACAAAAATTGCGTCGGAAGCTTTATTTAATGACAGAAAAAGTTGGTCCAGAAATCCAGTTAATTCATAAAAAATATACAATAGGGCGATTCTTTTTAAATTTAGCCTTTCTTTTGTCTCAAAAGCTCCATTAAAATTATGTGGAAATTAAAACAGGTTTACCATCATGCATTAGTTTTAAACTAATATTTGATTTTGTAAAATATCTTTACTTCGGATATCGTACTCGGTTAGATTGTTGCACTTGAAATTTCAAGCTAGAACGAAAATTTCAAAACTTGGGATTAATAAGCTATTTAGGTCAAATATGCACTACAAGATTGCTGTGCTTGAATTTCGAACAAATTTTTGTAAATTAAAAATTCAAGCGCAGCAGCTCTACAGTGTGTAAAAAGTGACATTATTGCTTATTTCATGTGATAAAAATTAAAAGAATATCTTGAAAATTAAATATTTTCAAGTGCAGCAACCAAACCATCACTGTAAAAAGTAACTTTCTTATATTAACAAAAAAATTAGAACAATTTCGAAAAGTTAGTAAATTTTCAAAAAAATTTTTAAATATTCGGAAGAAATCATATAATTACTAAATTTAGTATATTAACAAAAAATTCGAATATTCTCGATTTTTTTTTGTGATAATTTGATAATTTGATAATTTACAATTTTTTTCGTAAAATCACAAAAAAAAATCGAAAATATTCGAATTTTTTGTCAATATACTAAATTTAGTAAATTTACGATTTTTATCGAATATTTACAAAAATTTTTGAAAATTCACTAATTTTTCGAAAAAATTCTATTTTTTTTGTAAATCTAAGAAAGTCACTTTTTACAGTGAAGTATTTAAATATTGACTCAGAAGTGCTAAAAAAGATAAATTATTTGCTTCAAGAATCCATAAACATCATCTATTACCTGTTATTAATAAATTGCTAAATTTAATTAAAAAAAGTAAATAAAATTATCGAATAAATAATCAATACATGCATAGTTTCTGATAATTAAAATCTATAGTAAAATATTTTATTTAAAATTAATATTTCCTATTAAAGTTTACGTAACTATGTTTGGTTGATATTTAATATAGTTTCTATCATGTAATGAACGTGTAGATAATATAATAATAATAATAATAATTTAGAAATATGGTTGTAGAAGTAAATGAATTTATATATGTTGATGATGATGAAACTTGCATATAATTAAATATCTTTCATATTTTACATTATTGAAATTTAATTATCTTTTTTAAAATATTATTTATACTTAATTAAATTCTTCTTTTATTTTTTTTAATTAGTTTTCAGTTTAATTCTAGCTAGTAAATGAACATTTTTAAGCGAGTTTTTTTTGAAAAATTTAATGAAAAATTTTTAAGAATCTACTTGGATATCTGGAATATTTTGAGAAATGGTGTCCTTTTTTTAGGGACTGTTTGTAACGCTTTAAATAATAATTGATTTTTAAAAAATCAATAGCACGTCTGAAAGCTTTGTCAAATTCATTGGGTTCAAAGTATAAAGTCTCGCATGTTAAAGTCATAATCAGATGCAAAATTAAAGAGACTGAATAGCAGTTTAAACTTATCTAAAAAATTTTATTCTTATCTAAAAATATAAAATTAAATAAGCACAATAGGTTTTATAATAATAGTTTTATATAAATGAGTTCTAAGGCACCTTTTTTAACTCCAAAACGGCACCTAAACTACAAATCAAACCATCTTTTTAAATTTTTGAATAAAGCTTTGCAATACTAGCAATTCAAACATAACGAATCATTTAACAATTTTTAATTTATATGCACTTGTTTTTAAAATAAAAATTATGATAAATTTTAAAAGTTAAATTTTTTTTGAAACTCAAAAATCAGTTTTAATGATCTGAAAGTAAAAATATTGTAAAATATTAAATTTTTCTTTATTTTTGTTTTTTAATACCATAAACCATTATGATTTATAAAAAGAGTCTGGAGAGAGAAAAATTCTATTTTATTATTATTATAAAATTTCACTTTTTTTTTTGGCAAAGTTCCTTTATTTTTCACAAAAGTATTATCTCTTACTTACTTGCGCACTTTTACCAATTTATTTTCTTTTACTTCTTTATGTAAAGAATTTTTTAAATTTTTCTCCTTTTTTTTCAAATATTCTGAAATGACAAAAAAAATACATGAAATGAAAAATTTTAAATAATAAATTTTTTTTTAATGCATTTTTTTGAAGGGTTAAGCACTAAATAAAAAAATTTAAGACTATTTTTTACAAGCAAAACTTTTTTTACGCGAAAATAATTTTCGTTTGCAAGCTTAGTTTTTCGATCACAAAATGCCTGACTTTATAAATTGCAAAAATTATAATGAACGCACTTTTTTGCACACGCAACCAAAAAAATATTTTATTATACACGTAAGCACTGTTTTCACGAAAGCCAAGCTTATAATTATGTCACTAAATTATAAAAAATTTTATTTCCATCAAACTGAAATTTAGTTCCCTAAGAAAGTGTTTTAACGTCACCTAAAGGCTTCAAAAATGAAAAAACTTTTATTTGCTGTTGACTAAATTTACATTTTTATACATACCTGGTAAAACTTACTTTCGGATCGTACCTGGCCAGAATCGGAAAGACTTTCATAGAATTGTATGTACCCAAAAATATCCGCGCCTTGAGCAACAATAAGCTACAAACCCTTTGAAAATTGATATTATTTCTCAAGTTGATAAACAATTTTTAGAAACAGCAGAATAAAATATTGAATACTGTTCGAGTCTGAAAAAAAAATCCAGGTGGAGGGTGGGCTTAAAACCTCTTTCAATTCGTTAGAAAATGCAAATAAAATGAGTTCTTCTTAACTGTTGAAGTTTCTTCTAAGTCTCAGAAAAGTAAACTATTAATAAAAAAAATATTCGATTGACATTTGACAATTTAAAATCAGATCCGCAGGAAATATTAAAAAATTAAAATTTATTTTTAGAAAATACAATAACATATAATAGAAAATGCAATAAATAGATATCTAAAAATAAATTTAATTCGTCCCTAGCGATAAATATAGAAAAATTAAGGACGAAAGTTGATTTCTATAAAGGCTAATGAACTAAAACGTTTCTTAATAACAGCAGTAATACTAGTAGTAGTAGTAGTAGTAGTCGATGTTGTGTATATACCAAGTATTAATTATATTAATAACATTAGAAAAGTTTGAAAGACTAATTAAATTAATTGTTATGTCAGTTACAGATAATTACTAAAGTTTATACTTTAGTTTAATATTTAAGGGATATTTCTGAGATTATGATATTCCCTGAGTATAAACATTGTTTTTAATTATATATATTACGATATAATGCATGTTTATCAATTTTTAAGTAGTCTAACTTTATGGTTATACTACTTGCTTTCGAAAAAGATCAAAGTATTATTGGAGGGGATTTCTGTCGCATTCTGTAAATAATGGCCGAACATTACATTGAATCTATTCTTCTTTTTTACCGCAGTAGATGTTCTTTTGCTTCTCTGTAGTTTACAGGAAGACAATTTAAAGTTACCTAAATTATTTATGCTTTTTGACCTTTTAAGTAATGGAAATTCAAGGATAAAACTTTAATTTTCGAACTATTCGTATAAATAAATCCTTGTTTTTTAAGAAACTTTTTTACTCAAATCTTTTAGATAAAAAAATCGATAAAACAAGTTTTTAAATAATAAAGTTGACAAAATTTATTTTAGATATTTCCTACTCAATTTAATTAGATTCATAATGTAATAATTATCAAAATTATGATGCAATCCATCATTTATCATCTTATGTAAATATTCCCAGAAGATGCTGTGTCATAAACTTCATTTTGTCAGGATATTAATTTGCTAGACAAATGATCATAAATTTTGAATAAAAATTATTAAAATTAAATGAAAAAACATTTTCCGAGTTATAGAAAATCATTTTTACTTTTAATTATGTGCTTAAATTATTAACAAATAACAAAGAAAAATAATGTAGGTATCGAAAAACTTGTAAAATTTTAACGCATTTCAAAAAATTGCTGAATATTTCAATTTTCTTTTCAATATGGCGGAGAATTTCCTGTCCTTGTAGTCCGCATAAGCAGGCAAAAAATATCGCAAATATGGGAGAAAAATTAAGATGCTATCGTACTTGATCACTGAGCACTCGTACTACACTGATAAAAAATTTGCTTCTGACAAACGCTTGCAGCTAGCGGAATTTTTTTTCTTGCTCAAACAATTGCAAATGACTTAAAACGTAAAGAAAATTTAAAAACAATTTTTTTGCATCGTACAACTGTACGCATATCCTAAAATTGCGAAAAAAAAACATTTTCTGATCTGTGGCCAGAAAGCATACATTTTCCGGCAAGGACGTATTTTATGGCGACAGACACAGAAAAATGTTATACGGCCCTTGTCCATAAATAAAGAATGCCCCAAATCGCAATTTACGTGTGATTTGGGCCACTCTTTACTTTTTTGGACTCGAGCCATAAATATATTATTTTTAATCTTCTTTGCGTTTCAGGTCATTTATTTTATAATCATTTGAGCCACAAGAAAAATTCCTATAGCCACAAGCCAGTTATTTTTCAATGTAATGAAATCGATAGTTTCTTACGTTTTTCGCCCACAATAATTATAAGGCTGGATCTACATAAAAGCAAAATCAAACAACGCAAAGCACAATACAATGCACAAAAAATAGTTTGCGTTTAATGCGCATTCCGTTGTTCAAATTTACGTTTATATAGATCCAGCCTGAATGCGAAATGATTCTTAAAATTCTGCACGAAGTTTTACGCACGAGTTCAAGGTACAACCTTTCGGCGAAAAATGCTATTTGTTCTCATGGACATGGAACCTGTGTATAAGATTTAGTATGGAACTGGCTACGGAATTTTCAGAATAAAAAATTTTAAAAAAATTTTTCCATAAAATAAAAAGCTCAACACTTTTTACAACTACATTGACATGAAATACTCGATACGCGTATTAAAAGTACATAACCCTTTGATATATTAAAATTTACTATTATTATAATAATGCATTTTATAACTTTTGCAATGTTCATTTATTTAATGTAATAAAGACCTTTTTTTTTTGTTATATTAAAGTCTTCTGGTCATATACTTTGTATAATGGATCTAAATTTTTTTTTTTTAAGAGCTCAATTAGGAATGTATACTATAATTAAAAGAAAAGGTCATATTATATTAAAATATAGATGAACTTTTTATTCTGCGTCTTTTTTTTAATGTAAAAGTGATAAGTTGATTACGAGAATAAAAGTTGATACTTTGAAGTAAATTATACCGTTGAAAAAATAAAATTTGCGTAGAATGAAAATCAGTTTCTTGAGGTAAAAATGAACTTTTAGGGTTGAATTTGAATTTTTAAGGCTCTAAACTAGTATATTACGAGCCCATCTCCAGAAAAGTAACAAATGGCCCAAATCGCACGTAAATTGGGTAACTGCGATTTGGGTCATTCTTTATTTATGGACAAGGGTCTTATACAATTTTTCTCCATCAGTGGCTTTTTGGCCGTTGACAAGAAAAGTACATTTTGCTTTTAGAAGTCTAATTTCTTACTAAAGTTACAAGTTTATTATGCTCAAAAATATTTTTTTCTCATTTTTGAGCCCATTTTTTAACATTAAAGTGGTTAATTTTAAATTAAAAAAAGTATTATTGCAATATTTAATTTTCTGCTTCAAAGAAATCTGATATTAAGTAAGATAAAATTATCAAAATATTTAGAATGATTTTCACTAGACAAATATATTACGTATTCCACACACTGGTATATTAATAATCAGAGAAACGTTTACAGCCCCTTAAGTACTGCAACCGCATCTATAGCAAAGCTTACAATGTTTATAGGTGGTATGCTGCACATACTTTGGCAATTAAATTTAAATGCATATTGCTTCAATTCTCTTATTATTTTGAATAATTAGTATTTTAATATAGATAAATAGCTTTATTATTTGCAAAAATATTTTTTAAAGAAAAATTAAAATTCTTATTTTTTGTCATATTTCTTTTGCAAATAAAATTTTGTTAAATTCCTGATTTCTTGATTTTATTTTAATTATTAATTATATTGAAAATGCGGAAATTCAAAAAATTCAAAACTTTGATGATATATTTTTAGTTTCTCAATTTTATAAATGTTGTAAACATCAATTTTTTTGTACCATGAAAATTTCAAGTAAAATTACTCGTACTTTTTTAGTTATTTTATGATGAAAATAAATTTTAATTATTAATTTTGTACAAAAACTTTATAATTTTAGTCCCTATGGAAAATTATGAGAACATATCTTTTTTTTAATCAGGGTGTCATTAGGTGTCAGTACCTCCTGAAAAACTCACTATATTTATATTAGTTGTAATTTTAATTGTTAAAATAGTACCAAAAATCCAAAAATCTTCCAAGGCACTTGATAAAACTTGAAAATTTGATACAGTCTTAATAGAATGAAACCCATATTTACGGGTATTTTAATTCCCCTCTAATTAAAAGTTTTTGATAATTTGAGGATAAGGCCCCTGATATAGGAAATTTGCCAAAAATAAATAATTTCTTACGAAAATCCTAAATTATACCAAACCTGGTGGATGCCAACTGTTTAACCCTCATAATCGTATATTTAGGTTAAAAAATATTTAATGGGATTAAAGAGCTAAATTTGGCATTAAAGAAAAAACAAAATAATTTTTTTCAATAAAATTATCAGTATCAATATTCCTAAATAATAAAATTAGCCATTAAAACAATAAATTTAATTACTAAATAATTGAGTCAGAAAATTACAGTAAATAAATCCTGATGCATAAATAATATAAATATCGAAAATTAGAAAAGTTTATTATAAGCATCCTTCCTTAAGTGCATTCCAGAAACAATAATAATAATAATTCCAGTACCCATATTATACACTTCCTTAAACTATCTCTCTTTCTCTTATATATAATTGAAATGTATATTCAAGTGATGTTAAATTGACTATAAGGTCCACTTCTATAAATTTAAACCAAAAAGTGGTTTCCTCAAATATTAATATTACTGTTTCCTCTAAAACCTTATTAATCTCTCTAATTGTAGAAATTTAATTTGCTTCTTAACTTTTCTAATTAAATTATGAGTTTATTTATTATTGAAAAATTTAAGGATATTGGATTTTCTTATTATTCAGTGAATGATTTTTGAAGAAAATTTTATTTAGTTTTAAAGCCCTTTATGCAGGAATTTATATGTTTCTGCTATACAGTGCAGAATAATGACATTAAAAACGTTTTTTACTAGGTTTTAGAAAATATTCTATGCGAATCATAAATATATTCTTTTTAAACTTATCATGTACACTGGGAAAAATAATTTTTTTCGAATTTGGATTTTTATCAACTTTTAAAAATAAAATAAAATTATCGAGCTTAACCACAAATTTTATTGTTGTTTCTTTAACGAAAATTGATATTTGGCATGTTACTTCGTATCATATATTATAACGATTTGTTTATTTTATGGAAAGCATGGGATGAAATTTTGGTTTCGCTTCCTTTGGCAGGTAGCCAGAAAATAAAGATTTGTCGAGAAATGTTTTGAAAGTAAGAAAAGGCCATTGTTACTTAAGACATAAATATTTTAAATTCTTACTTTCTTCTTCGGTTCTCCAGGTTGGGTCCAATGAGAATTGAAATTTATAAATTTGTTTTTTACAATCAATACTTCTTTCTTATAATTTTAGAAAAATTCAAGCACAGCAACCTGTATAGAATTTACCAAATTTTTCGACGATGAAATTTTCAAAAAATAAAATTAAAAAAATTGAAACTAAAAAAAACCTATCAAGTTTTTATCAATACACTCGAAATGTTTAACAAAATAAAATACGAAAAAAATTTTCATCATTTCCTTTATACAGACACAAAAGAAAATCAATATTTTATAAAACATAAAACTACAATAAGCTCCTTTAAAATGGAGAAAAATAAATAAAAATATCGCAAATAATAAAATAGGATGATTTTTAATTTAGTTTTTATCTTCGTACATAAAATATTAAAAAATATTACAACTTCCTTCTTATATTTATAATATTTATATAGATAACTTCTTAAATAAAAAAAAATTTTTAAAGAACATGAAAATCGTGAAGGAAATGTTAAATCGTTCAAGTATTATATTTATATACTATTTCTAGAGCATTTCAAAGAATCACTCATGCATGAAAGCCTATACATGATTTTTTTATGTGCATAGAATCTTTAAGTCTTTTTTTTTCAAATGTAATCATATTTTATATTTCTTTTACATTTTTATTGATAAATACTGTTTTTAAGGCAAATTTTTACATATTTTTATGTGTCTTTGGATTTTCTTATAAAGAATATTTTGCTTCGTCAGGAAATCTTGGTCCCTTAATTCTTGAGCTCTTAAATTCACAAAGAAAAAAAATCTTTACCTAATAGAAATTTTATTGGCTACTATTTTTTTTTTCTTTCAAAATTTTATCTAGATGATTTTTTGCAGTTTATCTTCTTTGGCAAGAGTACAAATTAAATTCCACAGATACTATACGCCAAGCTTTGGGTTCATTTCGCGAGTCTCTATAAAAAGTTTACTTTTTCCTTACGCGTAAGAAACAATGTTTTTTCATTCTATAGGCGAGAAAATGAAATTTAAGTTAATGAAAGTGACGCAAAACTTGTATTTTCGCGTAAAAATATATAAAAAATTTTAAGTGTAAGATAAATTCAGGAAGTTTAGCTTAAAAAAGTCACGTTACAGGTTAGCTTCCTGCTTGAAATTCAATTGATTTTTTCATATTTAATATTTTGTATAAAATTCGACAAATAAATATTTTGTTTGCACATTTAATTACATATCCAAATTTTAATTAGAGTAAAATTTAAAACTCAAGTCGTAGCGGAATTTCATTCTCTCAAGCCTATAGACAACTTTCGCTCGCATAAATCTGCACTTTTAAAAATATAACTACTGTAAATTTACAAAAAATTTTCTAATTTGCAGAATAATTTGTAAATTTTCAAAAACATTTGTTAATTTTCGATGAAAACCGTGCGTTTACTAATTTTAGTAAATTTACAAAATAATTCTTAACCTAACCAAATGCGCATATAAAACGACTAATCATAACCCTTTTTTAAAAAATAAAATCAATAAACAAATTATTAAACAAATTGAGAAATAAAATGCACTCTCTCCCATAATAATTCAAAGAAAAATCTTCGTATAATTTATTACATAACTGAAATAATTTCGTGTCTTACTAACTCGTCTGTATCTACTTAAAACACTTGCAGTCAACACTTTATACACCTATAACGGGCGGTGCATAATAATAACATTGCGAAAGGCTGACCTTGAAAACAGGACGAGCAATGTATATATTCGAAGGCTCTTCTATTATAAGTATATCAAAGAAAAACTATAATAATAATAATAAGCCATATGCTACTTTCGTAAACAGTAGGTTTAGCTTCACATAGTTTGCCAAGAAAAAAACATGTTAAGGATTTTTACCTGTTGCTATTATACGTAAGAATGGTATGTGTTTTTATATATGATAAGATAAGAATAAAGTTTATCAATATGTATAAATGTAGTCTTAAACTACTTATGGCTGTGTTTATTTAGCAGAAAAATAAAATTTAAATAATTTTAGTAGAATTTTTATATATGATTAATTTATAAAGGTTATTTCATATTATCGACAATCACAGGATATCGTCACGGTTAATATTGTATATTTTAAGAGAAATTTATAAAGTACATACACATACACACACACATATACATTAAATATACCTTGGCGACTTTTTAAAAGCACCTGTATTTATGCTACATAACGCACGCTGCAAAAATATACCGTAGCATTTTAACGGTACAGGTGCCTATTGCACAGTCGATAATATAGGAATCATTAAATATTTTACAATGATAGCTATAGTAGCCTTTGTAACTCTTTTTTTAGTACTTTTCTTATTATAGTTATATCACATTATGTAGTACTAGGAGTGGGACAAGGTCAACTCGTAAGTCTAGAAGGAATATATAAAATAAAATAAAAGTACTAAAAAAGAATTAGCCGTTATTTTACAGGGTCAAAAACGGTAAAAAAAAATTTATTTTTAAAAAAAAGAAAATTTTTTTAGTATTAGATTTTTATAAATTTTTGAAATATTTTTTATTTTTTTCCTATAATTTCTTATTTTCTGGAAAATTTTATTGTGATTTAATAATTTACAAGGTTATTTTAAAAAGAAATATTGTATTTTTATTTATAAGATTAATTTATGCAGATTTAAATCATTATTATTTATTGTATAGATTATTACAGGTTTAATTTAATTGCTTATTGAAATAACTCGGTATTTATTTATTCTTATAATCGATAAATTTTATAAAAAATAATAATATCGTTTAAGTAGGTACATATTTAATGATAATAAAAAATTAATATGAAATTCCAATTTTTTTTAAAAATATTATCAGTAATTTACTTTTTAGATTCACAAGTTTTATTGGTTTTCTCCATTACAAATATTACACAAATTGTAATTTCCCGCCATTTCCTTTCTAGCGCCATCATTCGGTTTGTAACTTTAGTTAACAAAAGTATTTAAAAAAATAAAAAATGGTCGCATAGCATATAGCTAGCCCATCATATTATAATATGTAAGCTATTCTATATATAAACTATTAATACACAGTCCATATAATATTATAAAAAAAACCCCCCTTTACACTCTTCTCTTCCTCTCTCTCTCTCGCTCTCTTATTTTTCTCTATCTCACCCGCCTCGCCGTGTGGCCAGTGGCCGTTAAGGGACGGGCGGCGCTTTAATGGTAAAAGGCTCGCGCGAGGTGAGTAGTACGCATACACATATAAAAAATTTTTTTTTGTAAATTTTAAGTTTTAAAATTAATTTTTAAAAAACGTCCTTGCGTACTTCACTCTTGTTTAAAATTAAGTGTTTTGGCCCTTATGGATGTAGTATCAAGAATTGAATTTTGCATATTTATCAAAGTGAGTATAACAAGAAAAGAACGATTATAAAAAAAGTACATATGCGATCTCGATTTTGTTATTCTCATCTTCTTAACTTCGAACGGTACATACGTATATTATATGCATATAGTTAAATATGCTCTATATATAAATATACATCGTGATAACAATAATGATAATAAGATAAATTGTGTAAGTAAAAATATAATCGTGCATAATTATTAAAAAAATGTTATAAAATTATTAAAAATTTGATGAACGACGCCGCTAAAAAAAAGGGACGATTCTAGGAGAGGAGTTTGTAGTACAAAAGGCGGAAGATTTTCTATGTATATGTGTACATGTATATATAAATACATGCGTTAAAGTGTAAATATGTGTGTGTATATAATAGTTTGACGCGAAAAATATTTGTGTCGTGTATGTATCGTTAAGCTTGACAATGGCGACCTACAAGAGCATCGTATTGCATGCTGAGAGGATTGATTGCTAACGCATCAAAATAATTTAATGTTTATTTATGCATTACTTAAGGAAAATATAAATTTAATTGTTGTAATATACAAACAACTACACAACTAAAAAAATGCGTCTGCGTGTTTTTTTATTGATTTTTTCATTAATAACAAAGTTAAATGAAATAATTGTTTAATTAAAAACAAAAGAAAAATAATTAAATTTTGTTTTTTTATTTTTTTGTTTACATTTTTTTTTTGACTCCAAAATATTTTCTTGTGTTTACATAAGTCATTCTTAATTTAAACGTGGCTATTCGCATATATCAAGTTTCATTTCTTGAAATAATGTATTTTATAATTTTTTTAAGGTTATGACTAGTTAAAAGGCGGAACCTGCGCGCTCCTTTTAAGTTCCTTATTACAAAATGGAATAGTACTTTTTATCTTTTCCCTTTACCTCTCTCTTCTTCGCAACAGTGATTATAATTTATACTTATTAGGTACATGTGGATACATTCATGCATATTATTTACACTTATGTGTGTTTATATGTATACATTCATGCATATGTGTATAAAAGTACTAAAGAACTAAACAGTAAAAAAACAACTGTTTTTTTTAGACTGGATGTCACGTGGCGGTCACGCGTCCATCGAATTGACCATAAACAGTAATGCCCTATAGACAAGGTTATTATTGCAAAAAAACAGTATTTAAGAAAAAAGGTTAATTAAAAAAATAGTTTTTTCAATAATTGTAAGTAATAATAATTTCCTTGTTATTCTTATAATCTTTATTTAAATTCTTGACTCCGAAATATTTATGTACTTACATTTATGCGCGCGTTTTATATTTTACCACAGAAAATGCTTGGTTTACGTCATGCGCGATTTGTGCCAAACCTCTAGGTTGTTTATATGTGTTTGTAATAACTCGGCAGGGGGGCAAAACAGAGGGAAATATCAAATATACACGCCGAGGGCTTACAAATACATACGTACTTATAATGCGGAAACAAACGAGAAAAAGAGATATTCAGTACCAGTACAAATTCGCGTAATATTGAAACAAGAATGTTAAAAAAGGATAGATTGTGTACATGATGTAAAAACAGGACCTTGTCAGAGTTTTACAACGCAGTTTAATTAGTCTCTTAACCTCCGAAAAATTTTCACAAAATATAGCATTTCTAGATCTATAAATACCATAAGCATTAGTATTTACAAAGTAAAAATCATTTCATTCTGATATTTCTTCTACATTACAATAATATTTCGTAAAGAGAAATAAAGACAGAGTTACATTGAGCTTAGAATGTTTTTTATATAAAAAGTGGGAGGGTGAGAGGAGAGAAGAGCGTGTATTTATAATACATATTGTGTTGTGTATATATAAGTATCGCGAAAAAGAGATGTTTTCGGCACGCGTAGTAGCGCTCCGTGAACCCTGAAGGGTTTTACAGTTATGCTGCAATGTGGCACATTTTGCAGAACTAGAAGCAATAGTTATAGCGCGCTGAGGACGCTTAGTTACGTTACTTAGGAGGCAGTTTAGGTCGCCTGAGGAAAAAGAGAAAGAGGCAGTGAAATTCCTACATAACTTATTTTTTTTTACTTCTATTACATTAATGATTTTCTTTCTCTCTTTGTCAGCTTCCTTATTAAAAGAAGCTCCGAATTTTTCCGGGCAAGCGTGATAACAAAATTTTGTCATAACTCTATCTCTCTCTTAATCATTGGTGTTGTTTTGAAAATATTGGGGGTGAAGGCGTGAGGACGCAGGATCTTGAAAAAGATAAACTTATTTGTTTTTTTTTTTTATAATAAAGAGGGCAATCACACACACTGGGGGTCATCAGGGTGGCTGTTAAACACAGGAGACGGATTAGGGCAGCTGGTTTGGTTATAGGGTTGGGACTGGAGATAAACGAGACGATGGACCAGCAGTACTGCCTCCGCTGGAACAATCATCCAGCCAACCTGACTGATGTATTAAGCTCTCTTTTGGCCAGAGAGGCACTCTGCGATGTAACATTGGCCTGCGTTGGTGAAACTTTCAAAGCACATCAAACAATATTATCAGCATGTAGTCCATATTTTGAAAATATATTTCTACAGAATACTCATCCTCATCCTATAATATTTTTAAAGGATGTTAATGATACAGAAATGAAAGCCTTACTACATTTCATGTACAAAGGAGAAGTCAATGTAAGCCAACATCTGTTGCCAATGTTTCTCAAAACAGCAGAGGCTTTGCAAATTAGAGGATTAACAGATAACAGTGTAAATAATAAGACAGAAAATAAGAGTCCATCGCCAGAACCAGAAGCACAAGTTGGACTTAGGCATTCAGATTCACCTAATGTACCTAATCATCCAGAAAAAAGGAAACGAAAGATCTCTACAAATTACGATGTTTCAGTCACAGGGCCTCCCAGTGACAGATTTTTTTCAGATTCTCAGGTAAGTTTTAATTATATTCACTTACAGCTTTAGGTTTTGGTTTTGATTTAAAAATCATCATTTATTTTCATTGTTATAAAACATTCAGAACAACTAAAAATGTGTCTTACTAACATATTAATGTATCCTCACTTTTATATAAATAATTAAGCTATTAAATATAATTTTCAAACTTCACAATACTAGTTTTAACCTGTAGGTTGAACTTTTTTGCTATTTTCATAAACTTAAAAATTTTTTAATTCTATTTACATTTTTATGGCTTAACTGTATACTAGAACAAATTGTTTTATGGCCTCTATCAAATATATATATATATAAAATCTTATAAATTCATGTTAATTAGAAAATTAAATATTAAACTTGTTTTACAGAAATATTTAACGATTCCAAATTATACATTTTTGGTTTTTAATATTTTAGGTTATTAAATAAATGTTGGAAATTGTAACAATAATTTTATTATGTGTGTTCAGATCTCCAAATTGTTCTTTTAACTGTTATACAATTAAATAAAATTAATTAATATTCAATCTGACACATTCTACTTCTAAATTAATAATACTATTGTTTAAATAAATTAGGAAAAGTATGCAAATATAATTGACTTGTAGTACACGTTACGGTATAAATTATTTTTTTAGGCATCTTCTCAATGTAGTTACAAGTCAAGTCCTACAATTCCAAAATCAAATAATTCATTAGGAGGCGATATAGAAGAAAGTGCAAGGCCCAACACTCCATCATCACAAAGTCAAGCACCTATAAAACAAGAGCTTGATCATCATGTGTCTGACTTTCATGATAATGTTTCACTCCCAGTAAGTTTTAGTGATTTGATGTTTTTTTGATAGATTGTTGTTGAAATAGTTATTAGTTGGTTCTCCAAATTAGATGAGCTTAAAAAATATTAAAAAATAAGTTTTACTGAAGTGTATTTTAAACTTTTAAACATTATGGTGCTTGATTCATTTGATAAAGGCATAATTTTTTAGTGATTTGAAAAATCGTATGAGTAATATTTTATTATTAGTTTTTAAATACAAGTACTTAATTATTATATATTCTTGTCTTATTTATTTTTTCTTAATTAAATTTAAATTAAGAAATAATCGTTGTAGCAATATCTTGCATAATAAAAATTCATAACAGAATAAATCAAAATTAAACTTTAAAAAAAACTATGCTTCAGCCGTGAATCATTGGATACCAAATGTTTAATAAAATAAAATGCTTAAATGGATATAAAACATAATTTAAACAGTTCTATTTAATTAAATTATTTTTACATATGTTATCCTGTTAAAAATTAATTGAATATTTAAAGTAAAATGTATAAGCTAAAAATTTATTATTTATTTTGATATTTAAAATTCTAGTAATATTTGTAATAAAATTAGAGATAATACTTTTTTTTTAATTGAGATTAGAATTCGTGAAATTTATTTTGATAAAATTAAATCTTATATTTATATTAAATTATTGTAGTTACTAAATAATTTACAGTTATATCTGCTTAACCTTGTAGAATTCATTAAAATAACACCATTAATTTCTTATCCTTGTAAAGAACTTTTATAAACAATAACTTTTTTAAAATATTGTGATCATAAAAATCAAAGGTCATTTTTATTACTACTACCTAGTTTTTAATATGCAAAGCAATTATTGATAACCAATCTTATAAAACTTGTAACTTTTTTTACTAATCTTATCTAATCATAAATAATTTTAAAGAATTCTGTTCTAACACACCATGTTTTTTACTAATACTAAACTATGGATTTTTAACTTGTTTGTTTTACTTATGTTAATTGAATTAATTAAAGCTTTTACATTATTTGTAATGAATGATTTTTTTTTTATTACAGGCACATCCAATTAGTTTATTAGGAGATGATAGCGGTCCACCTACAGGCACACTTAATGATAATCCAGCAGCAACTGAGTCTTCCGAGCATCATAATCCACCTGAAATGCTTGATGGAATTGATGGTAAGATAATAAATTTTAATTAATACTTCTCTATTTTCACCTAGATCTTATGAACTCCTTATTTCTAAGTAATTTAAACAAAGTATTAAAAGTATCCAAATAAAATAAGGTTTTTTTTTGACCAAATTTTGCATAGTTCATAGTATTGCATGATTAATAAGGAGTGCATAAGCTCATTGAAATCGAGGGAAATTCCTAAAGATCTACTTAATGCATGCATGTTTGTTTATAAATCATCGCAGTAATTTAAAAAAAAGAGAAAAAAAGAGTGTCGTACGTACTCTCACAAAACAAAATTACATGATTATCCCTCTATTTCCAAGACTGGCAAGAGTAGTCGAGTGTAATAAAGTTTGAAGAGCAGATTAAGATGTAAATTTTTGAATTCTGAATTAGAATTCTATTACCTTCTATTTACTATAAAACTTCTATTATTAATGAAAATACTATATTTTGAGACCTACTACTATTAGTGTTTCTTTGGTGATGGTATCGTACATTTGTTAATATTTGTCATTGTGGTAGTAATTTATATATAATTATCATGTGTGCGTGTGTGTGTGTTTTTATACGCGATTTTCTAATGCATATTATTACATATTGGGAAGCGTCTATTAACGCTTCTTATATTCTCTTTCAATATTATGCGAGTGTGCAGTGGTTGATTTGGTTTGTAATACAATCATGTATAAATAACATATGATACAGTATATATGTTTATATATAAAGTTACATATTTAAATATATATATAAGTTATCTCAAAACATAAAATAAGAATTATTTATGTCACGTTTTAATGTTTATCAAAAGAATATATTCATACCTGATGTTAATAATAACGATATTGGTTTTGGGGCGAATACAAATAACTCTATTTTATTGTTCTTTTTTTTTCAAATTGTTAAAACAAATTATATTAAACATTTATCCAGAAAACGTCTTTTTTTACTGTAAACTCACATAATATGCATCTGTTATTTATTTAAAATTTTTTTGGCCATAATTTTCATTTGTATGCGAGTGGACTAATGTATGAATTTAAAAATTGTAAAAATGATCATAATTTATACACTAAAACTAAAAAACTCACAAAAAAGTAGAATTATATGACCTAACTATTTTTTCTTTCTTTTTTTTTAAATTCTATCAAAAAAAAAAATTAAAAATTCTTGCAAAGTCAAAAAAATAAATTTTAAATAGACTGTTTCAAGGTTAAACAAACGTTATTTTTAAAAATTTTATTTATGTTTTTTTTTTTTGAAATCGTAGGGTTATTACTTATAGCTAAATTTATTTTTAACTTTATTTCTCTATAATGCAAGAACTTTTTGATCGAATTAAAAAGAAAAAAAGAAAAGAAAATTTTATAATGCTACTTTTTATTATACCTACTGCTTAATCGACAAAAAAAAATCTTTTTTTTTTATTTATTTATTTCTCTGTATCTCATATATTATTAACAAAGTATTCGACTATGCCTAATAATTCAATAACCATTTTTTTTTTCAATACTTTTATTTTCTGCTATTATACTTTATAAATATATGAAAATCTCTTCAATTTAATTTTTTTTGTAAATACCTACTACTTAAGCACTGCAAAAATATATACAAAAAATGATAATAATAACTTTATTAAAAATATATAATTGTTAAGCATCGTATTTAATGTAAATATAAAATTTTTTTTTTTAATTTAAAAAACAAAAAAAAAAAAAATACAGAAAAGTAAAAAGGAAATTTTCTGTTTTAAATTTATGGGATTGTTTTTAAATTAAAAGTTTTTAAAACTTTGAATTACCAATTTAACAAGATGAGATTTAATGCAAAAATTAAAAAAAAATAATTTAAAATAAAATTAATGACTTTAATTAACCTAAAAAAAAAAATTAAAATAAAAAAAAAGTCCTTAAAGGATTTTTTTATAATAAATTATTTACCTACACTGAGAGAAAAATCTCGAGGACACAATATATTATTATAAACGTGATTTACTATAATATGTGTGTATACGTGTGTGTATTACTTAAGTATAAGTGAAATTTTTCAAACAATCGCGTTTTTGATTACAATAAACTATATATTTTAACAGGAAGAAAAATATATAATAAAAAAAAAAGTTAGTTTTTCCTACTTTATATATTTTTCATGTGAATGTGCGTAGAATATGAAAAAAACAAAATTTTTTAACTGTGATTTGTTTTCCCGCGCATTTTCGTTTTAGGTTATATATACCCAAACCGGCATCACGAATTTTTCTCAGAAAGAAAAGTTTTTAATGGCGGAATTGTAATGTGTACTTATAGGTAGGCTCACCCGGAAAATTGATGCCACTGCACACACTATATCTTTTTCATCTTTGTTTTTTTTTTTTACTATTCTCTTTGTAAAAAAAAAAAGAAAAGATCTGTAAGTAGCAGAAAACTTTGTTTTTTCTAAAGGCAAGTTACATATAGGTATAAAACTTTCTCTTATTTCCTCTTGACTTCCTTTTTTCTTCGTGTTAGGTTATTAATGGGTACTCGTGACAAGAATTACAAAACTGAAAAGAATTTTCTTACTTTTTTTATTTTGGGAAAATAACAAAAAATATTGTGTGGAAAATGTAATATTAACACCTGTATAAATAGTGTTGAATTAAAGAAAAAGGAAAAATGATGTTACATAAGCTCGAATATAAGTAAATATTTGACTTTTAAAATTGAAAAACTGTAAAAAAATTTTGCATGATCAATTTTTTTTTTTGTTTATTCAAACAATTAAGTATCAACATCCTCATTATTCATCAATGTGAAATATAAATTTCTTTATTACATAACCTCTTAAACATTTAAAAACATAACCTTAAAATTTGATTTTCTGTTTTAAATTAAAAAATAATAACAATAAGTATAAAGTTACCAGTGGTTATTTATTAATAAAAAAAGTTTTGTAATTTCTTTTTATTATGTAAGGATTCTCAGAATTGAAATACAATTTTTATTAAAGTTGTAATTTAATATTTTTCGTTGTCATCTTCTGAAAATAAAATATATTTTTCTGCTGAAAAAAAATTTTTTAAATTCAATTATTTTTTTTATTTTCTATTCATAAATTTATTTAGTGAAAAAAAGTACATGAACTACAAATGTCAATATTCTGTAATTGCAATTTTTTCATTCGAACATAACTCATTTATATTTTGACTATTTTTCTCTCTTTCTCTTCATATATATGAACTATTTCTTTATTTCATTTTTATTTTATTTTTTTGTAAACACTGTTATTATTTTGAAATGTCACCAATTGATTTTTTGTATCGTTCAGCAAAAAAAAATGTATCTATAAAGCTGACCGCTGACTAAATGTCCAGTCAACAATTTTTTTTTCTTTGTTACAGTATTAGGTATATACCAACTCTTTTTTTTAACAAGAAAATAATTTTGCAATAAATAAGTAAAATAAGATTTTTTTTTCTTATTTACTTATCGAATAAAAATAAAATCTGTTCTGTGAACTTTGATTAAATTCTTGAATTTTTTTCAAAGTAATAAAATAACTTTTTTATTTTACTCTTCGACAAACTAAAATTTTCATTTTTATATTTCCACTTTTTATTTGACTTTTCTTCTTTCTTTATAAATAATGTAAAATTTAAAAAAATAAAAAAATTGTAAGTAATTATGTGTGTTTAAGTAAAATTTTAAAGCGTATGATTTTCTTAAGTTTTTATTTTTTGGCTTTATTATTATTATTATTATTATTATTTGATAAAACAAGTAGAAAATTGTGTTTTTATTTATTAATAAAGCAAAGGAAAATTATTATTTTATGTTATATTAATTTGAAAAAAAAAGAAAAAGTAAAATATTATTTTAATTGATGTTTTACTTCTTTTTTTTCACACTTTGATTTTTATTATTTTATTTTTTCATGTATTTTATAAGTTTTCTCTTTTATATTATATTTTTTTAGCCCATATATTTTTTTTTTCTATTTATTATTATTGTTATTATTATTAGTAAGCGAAAAAAAGAAAAATGTAGATAAAAAATTGTATTTTTTGTTGCAACCTATTGATTTTTTATTGGTTTTTTATTTCTTATTCTGTTGTTGTACTTTATTTATTTTCTTTGAATTTTTCTTCTTTTTTTTATATAGCCAATTAAAATTGGTTATTTGAGATACATAAAAAATAAAGAACATGAGTAAAAAGATTGAAAAAAACTATGTATGTGTTTTTTTTAAAATATGAGAAATGAGAAAAAAATGTATTTGCTATATCATAAGGTTTGCATTATTTTTGTGAATTGCTATAAAAAAAAGAGAAAATTGTAAAGAAGAAAAAAGTTTTGGATTTGAGAATGCACAAATAAGAGTGTGGTTGTAGTTGTTAATAATGAATATTCCGGTTATGTTGAATTATATTCCAGGCACAGCGAGGATTTACAAAAAAGAAAGATTGGATTTATCAGGATCATCGATAGCAGTAACAACAATAATAGAAAATCATTTAAAAGCTAATGATTCTAATTATGGAAATCAATTGTTACTTAATAATCAACAACATCAGCAACAACAGCAACAGCAATCATCGAATAATAATGAAAGTTGTAAATTATGTGGTAAAAATGTTGCTAATATTAAAAAACATATGAAGTCACATTTTCCAGATAAATATCAATGTCATATTTGTATGATATCATTAACGAGATCTGATAATTTAAAAAGACATATTAAATTAAAGCATGGAATTAGAGAAGGATCAATAATGTCACCATTTATGAGACTCGAAAGCAAACATTTATTACCAAAAAAGCATAACGAAAGATCTACTTTTCTCACTTAATTTTACTAATTTATTTTAATCAGTCAGTCCTCTAAAGTATGAGATTATTTATTTATTTATTTATTTATTTATTTATGTGTGTGTGTGTGTGAGTATAATTCATTTATAAAAAAAATAATAATCACCAGGCATTTATTTTTGTAACTAAGTTAAATTGAATTTTTTTTTTATCGATTTCCGTTATAAATATGGCTTCTTCTCCTGTTTTTATTCATCTGTATTTTGGATGCAGTTCCAAGCATTCCATAATATACTTTTTTTTTGTCATATCAGCGTGAAAGTTATTGGGCATCAACTTTCAAAACTTGATAATTTTTTTTCCTAGGATTTTTTTTTGTTTAATACTAACAAAACACAAAAAAGTATTTTTTTTTTTGTATTATTTTTTGTAACTTTTAATATCCTATCGACCAAAAAAAAAAAATTATTATTTTGTTGCATTGTAATATGTTGACTTGAAATGTCATCCATACAAAATGAAAAGAGTCAGAAAAAAAGTTTTTTTTTTTTTTAAATTTTGTTTGTTATTTACTTAAAACTTTTTTTTTGCTGTATGTTTTTCTTCAGATTTTTTTTTTATATGTTTATAAATCTCATTTTTATTTTATTATATTTTTGAAAAATATATTTTTCTCTATGAATAAAATGTAGAAAAAAAGTTTTTAATAATTGAGATTTATAAAAAAAATATATATATATATATGAGGCCTTCCCTTAAAAAAAATTAAAAAAACAAAAAAAAAAAAAAAAAAACGAATCTGATAGTGTCTTAAATTGATACGTGAAGAGTATATATTTAAAAAAGCATATCAGCTATAAATAATAATTCCTTTAAAAAAATCAAACATTTTTTGAGCATTATAGATTTTAAGATGAAAATTCATTGCCTTCTCGCTAAACCTCACTAGAAAATTAGTTATGTAGGAAATAATCGACAAGGGCTAATTTATTTGTGTCAAAAAATTAGCCTGAAAATTCACATTCAACAAAATCCCTTAAAAAAGACGTCTTCTTAGATTAAGCCATAAAATTAAGAAAATTCTATATATTTTTTAAAAATTTAGCATATATTTATAGAAAAAATAAATTATATATTTAAACGGGATTACTGAATAGCCAATTGGTGCCAAAATAAATAAGAAAGTCAATTTTTATAAAAAAAAATATTTAAATTATATAATCCCGTATATTACATAACCTATAAAATTAAGATAATTTAGTCATGAAAAACTAGTCCTATATTTAAATAAATAATAATAATGCTGATTAAACGCGGTATATTTTCTTAACCATACGGGCCTCTAAATTTGTGCCTTCTCTATTACATTCCAAAAAAATGATGAAAGTATTTTTACATGACAAATTTTTTAATTGATATGAATTTCATAATAAATTAGATCCTTTATCATGATTGACCTAGTTAAAAATTAAAATATATTTAGTATAGTATAAACTTACAAGAAAGTTTTCAATGTATGAAAGTTTCATCATTATGTTAATCTCTTCTTATGATAAATATTATAATATCGTATTCAACAAAACTTCAATATTATTATTAAGGCTTTATTGACATAATATTAATTATTTAAAATTTACCATTTTTATTTTTACTATGAAATTTTTTTAGGGGAGAGTTGTACAAAACCGGATAGACTTATTTGGTGTTAGGTGACTCTCCCCTAAAATATAATTTTTTTTGCAGTTTTCGCGAAAAATGATTTAAAATATTTTTACTGTAAATTCGAATTTTGTTGCCTTATTTAAAGACACAATGTGAAATAAATTATTGCTACCGCAGACTTTTTACATTCCATGATTTATATTTAATACAAATAAATTTAATTAAAAATTAGTTAATAGGATTAAATTTACCATCGCAAAAAGAATATAAAATTTTCGTTTGAAATCTTGAAAATTAAACAGTGTTGCCATTGCCTTATAAATTCAGTATAATATGTATTAAATTTCCATTATTGATTAGACTTGGCAACAATGCTGTTAAAAAAAATGACACTCGTTATTACTGCAATAATAAATGCTTTTATTTAAAAAAACGTTTCAAAATTACCGCGTTTAACCTTAAAAAAACATATTTTTTTAGAAATTTTAATAAAAATATTTTAAGAAAACCTAGATGAATAATAAAATGAGGACTGATTGACTATGAAAATAATATTTAGTATATTTAAATTATAATAATAACAATAATAATAAAGCACAATTATTAACTTAAAATATAAGTAACCATAACCTTAAAAAAATTAAGAAAAAACAAAAAAAAACAAACAAAAAAAATTAAAAATTCGCCTTCATTCGCGTTGATAAAATATTTTCCAAATATATATTTATATATTTTTAAACAAAAATAAAATATTTATTTATATATACATTATAATCATAATTAATTAAGAATATTAATAAATAATAATAATAATAATAAGCGAGACAATATTAATTTTTGTACGTTAATTTTAAAAATTAAATAAAATAAATTTATATATATTTTTTAAAAAGTATATCAAAAAAAAAAAATTGTTGTTTTTTTATTTAATTTTTTTATTTATAATTTTTACGTCTATATGTTAGGTGCTGAGTTTGAAATTTTGAGAATTTTTAAGGTTTTTTAAAAATCAGTAGTTCGAGTCAATATTAAAAACAACGAAAATTACATAAATATTAAGGCTAAAAAAACTTAGAAAATTATCTTGTATAGAGGATTTGGGATTGGAATAGTTTCTTTTACATATCTTAGTCAGTAAATTTTTTAAAAAACTGTCGCAGACTTCAGAGGCCACAAAAAACAAAAAAGTTGTGTTATCAATTTTACCATAAAAATTGTTGGGCTTTATGGAGGCCGCTATCTTAACGACACTTTATTAGCCAATCAAATTACTTGTTTAGAAATTTGAATTTTGCTCAATATTTTTCTATTTTCTTTATGGGTCTGAACGTATAATTATTGTTAACATTCATCTTTGATATTTCTTAATAAAGCTAAGGGGAAATAATAATCCGAAGTGACCAATATAGTCTAGTAATTCTAAAAATGAAAATATTCTCTTAATTCTTTCTAGAGTTCTAACTCTAAACTATTAAATCTTTGGAACGAATGTTAATCTTCTTGGATTTCCCCATCATAAATTGTAAAAGCCTTTTTTCATCTAAACTGACTTTGCCTCTTGTTTCATTTTTTAGCATCGTTTCAATTACTGACTAATACTACTTGTTTTTTTCCAGTTATTTCAAACTGAAAATTTAATCAGTACTAAGAATCTTCTATTATTAACAAAACTTTAAAAATCCAAAAAAAACAGAATTTCATACTTTGCACTTAACATATACAAAAATAATTTAATTAATCCAATATTATATAATAATAATAATAATAATAATAAGGATAATAATCCTCGAGAAGCATATAAGATTATTAAATAACTTGAAGAGCAAACCATAAATCCTTAAAATCCTTAAACCCATGATAATAATATTCAATCTATCTCTCTCTATCTCTTCTTATATCAATGTATGTGTGTATTAGATCAAGTTCGATTCCAAAATATGTATAAATTACACATAAATTTAATCGAGCTTACTTAGAATCTCATAAGATCGAATAAAACAGAGAGAGAGAGAGGGGGATATCAGTTTTTAAGGGTAGTTTGTTTGTTAATAAGAAAATGAAAACACGTGGGTGTTCGATTGTTACATACAAATGCGTCTTTTGGTACGGTTATTGAACAGTTCTGCGCATGTGCATAATAAAAACCCTCGATTTCAAAAAAAGAATGCTGACCTATTCTAACGTTTTCTATTTATTCATAAGTCAAAAGATGCAGAAAATTTATATAAAATTGTAGTCCTTTGAAAGATAAGCTTCTTACATAGAAAAAGAGAGAAAGAGAGAGACCACGTATTACCTGGTAGTTACCTTTTATATAGAATTATTAAAGTAAAGAGGATCAGCCACAAGAGCTTCAATTTCTATATATTTCATCCATTAGCAGTTTTTTTAAAAATTTATTTCTTAGCCATACTGTTAAGCAGATGTGATACTTTCGTCACACACATACACAAAAGGGGGATATTTCTTATATAGGAGGGTTTTTTTTAACATGTATTTGTATAGAATAAAAAAAAAAATCTTGTCTAACACGTGCAAAATCTACCCTCTCTTTAACTTACTCAAACGGTTGACTTAATTCAAAGGGACAATGTTGTACTCTCTGTATTATAGAAGAGACCAATAATATCGATTACCCTTATTTTATACTCTCTTTTCTCTATGCTTGTTTTATGCTTCAATGAAAATTCTTTTTTTTTTTACCTTCGATATTTTATAAAAAGGTTCGAGCTTTTATACAGGTGAACTTTTCGGACATATCAAACTAGCTACAGTACTTGTTGAAGGTATTTTCTCTTTGTCGACGAAATTCATATTCTATTTTAGCAACGGATATTAGTAATTTTTGAGGAAAAAATATTTTTTTTGACTGATATTTAATTAATTAACGGATATCGAATTTAAAATTTTATATTTAAAAAGTTGGTCTATTAAAAGCTGCATTTTAAATAAATTATTGCATCCTCCTCTTTTTTCTCTCGTTCTATTATCAGCAACCCCTCGTGAATTTCTCTCGGTCATAGACGTAAACTTGACGATTAAAAATAAGGGAGAGAACCTAAAAAAAATTTTTTTTATTTAAGGGAATAATAAAAGAGGGGTTATTACAAAAGAAATAAAAAAAAGGATTGGGGTGGTTTCTACGATATTTCTTTATTCCTCTTTTTCTCTCTTTCTCTCTTTTGAATGTTTTTTACATATGTGAGATGATGTAAACGCAAGCGCATGTTATGTTATAACGTACTAAATTTTCTAAGTGATCGATGACAACGAAAATTACGTAAAAAAGGGTCTCTCATAACCTCACTTTTATCCCCCCACCCCCCTACTCCCTTATGAGACATACGCACTCTCATTTCTCTCTTTGTTTATTATTTAATATTCTCTTACTGGTTTTAAATTCTTCAAAATGTCTTTATCTCACTCTAATATTTAATTCTAAAAAATGAAGAGAAAAATTGCAAAAAAAAAAAAAATTACAGCAAGAAATTTAATAAACGCAACTGAAGAGATGGCAGCACTTTATAACGATGATAATAATTTAAGTAAATTAAATAAATGGAATTACGAGGTTATATTTGAAAGTATAGCCGATGATTTTTTAAATTTAAATAATCAAGAGTACGATAAAGCAACGACTTCATCTACAACAGGATTACCAACATCGATAAATAAATGTTTTTATAAATGTTTATTGTGTGGAAAAATAATAACTAATAGATGGCATCACGTCAGATCACACAAATCACAAAATTGTAAATGTCAATACTGTGGCTCGACATTTACCAGAAGCGATAATTTAAAAGTTCATATCAAACAAAAACATAAAATATAGAAATTTTCATCTACCTCAAATATTTTTTAATAATAAAAAAATTAAAAAAAAAAAACAGTGTATATTTAATGTAAAAAAAAAAATTTTTCGCGCTATTTCAAGAATTTTCTTAATTTCCTCTTATTTTCTAGAGATGTTAGGATGAATAAGAGATAAACGATAAAACGAGTGGCAATTTTACATTTAATATAACCTTATTTTAATATATAGGTATAATGTAATAATATAATCGATATTCTAAAACTGTGGCTATTAAAATTTTCTATCTCTTTCTTAGTTTTCTCTGGGGGATAGTTGGCTAAAACCGTATTCTTGAAAATTTTAAATTTATTTCTTAGAATTCTATTCTCTTCGTGTAGATAAATCATGAGAGCTGAATTTTCAAGCTGTCTTTAACGGAATAGGGAAAAACAAATCTGAAAAGCTCAGCTTGAGATATTTATGACCCAAGAAACTGGGATTCTTCAACGTTTTATTCTATTATCAGAATTTAGCTAAAGGATGTTAAACTACTTTGTTATTAATTTGAGTATCCTACAGTTTTAGAAATCAAGTTCGTTACTTGTGATTGTGATTTAGAAGTTTGCGGTTACCCAAATTTTCGGGAACCTGACCGGTCGAGTAAGGTCTCTGACAGGTCAACTTTGAATAGGAAATAGGGTCCCTCTGTTATTACGATTCTATGAATATTTTAACTTTGAAAATTTTTCGCTAACGTTTAAAAAATAGGATAAAAAGTAAAAAAATCAACGACTGCAAGTAAAAAATAACTCATTACCTATAATTAACGAAAAATTGTCAAATATATTTTCACGAAACCGTAAAGCCAGGGAAATTTCCGATTCAAAATTGTATCTGCGAACCTTTAAAGCTTTTCGTGTATACCTGGAGACTGACACCCTTTCTTGTGAATTAATTCAGAATGATTTTAATTTTAATAGTTTTTAAATAGTTCAATATTTTCACGTGCCATTACTTCATGTTCCTATTTTGATCCAATTTCGGATTAAACGTCTTACTTATTTAATTAACCAAAGAATCTGAAAAGTAAAAAATATGATCATATTAGAATTGATTTATCACTTGAATTTAATCTTATTTTCATAACAATCTGATTAAACCTTAACTTTATGCAAAAACTGAGCTTATTTTCCTTTCTCATTTAATGACTGTTTAAACCTACAGATGGCGTTCACCTAACCTAAAAAGTTTGATAGACGGTTTTAGGAAACTATCCCCTAAAAATACTCGATCAATCATTATGAAATTCCACAAAATACTCATATATTTTTGTTATTTAATATAAAAAATATTTTGTTGTCAATTAAAAAAAAAAGAAAGAAAAATACGTGTTAATAATAATAATTAAAATCCAAAAGCCAAAAGAGTGATAGAGCGAGTGAGATAAAGATAGTATTAATATATAAAATGTAATTTTGTAAATGAAATATGTCAGTGACAGTGTACGATATATAAATTAATATGTCATTTAATAACACGACGACGATGACGATGATGATGATGATATTAAAATTTTAATTTTCACTAAATTTAATGTCAATAATAATAATAATACAGTCAATATTTTAGTTGCTAGTACAACTTTATGACTTGTTAGGTACTCTTCTCTCTGATGTATCTTATAAAAGTAATCTGCAACTTTCGATTAGTTTAATTCTAATGTTAGAATTCATTGAAAGTTTATGTAATTTTAGTTCTATCTTCGCTTCTCCATAATTTCTTTATCTCACTCACTCACTCGATGCTTTTGGTGTGTCATTTAATTCAAGTTTATCGATTTTTATAAAAAACTTTTCAAATGTTTGAACTAGTCGCTTTTTTTATTGTAATTAAGTTACATTTTTTTTTTTAGTCATGTAAATATTAAATTTGATTATAATTATTTTTTTGTTTACTTTTTATACAATAAAAATGAAATTTGGTTAAAAATATGTTTGTTTCTATTTTTATACACACACTGAAAAATTAAAAGGGTTTATCATTTTTTAAGCCCTTAATCTTCGATAACAAAAAAGGCATTTATTTTATAATCAGAAAAAAGTTGATGAAAGAAAAAAATAAATTAACGAAGATGCTGTTTTATGAAAAAAAACTTTTTTTTAGTAATTAAATAATGCAAATATCGATTAAGAGAACCAAAAGTTTAATTAAAAAATTTATTATCTTTTATAAAAAAAATCTTTAAATTTTTCTTCGTTTATCATAATTTTCTATTATAAATCTTTCTCGATGGGTTATTTTATTATAAACGATTACTGCACCTATTTTTTGGTCTCCTGAGAGTGTGAATTTAAGTTTTTCCCCAGTGGTTTACCCAGACATATCCATTTTTCTTATGATTTTTCTTTTTTTAATTTGAAAAAATTGGCTACTTTATTTTTTTTAAAAGATATTTTTTGAAGAATTATTTGAAATATTTTACTAAAAAATCAATATTATTTTATCGTATCTTCCATTCTTCGCCTCTTTGGTATTTCTGAGAGCTTGCATACTTTTGATATATAAAATATTTTTCATATTTAATGTAATTTTCAAAAAATTGTTCGAATTTTTAGATTCATTAAAAAATTATTTAAAAAATACTTTAAAATTAATTTAAAATTATGTTTATAACTTTGTTACTAATTAACTAAAAAATTTGCTAAAAATCACTAATTCACTAACTTAATCGTGTTAACAAATTTAAAAAAATGAAAATTCATTTTTTTGGGGGGGGGGGGGATTTCTAAAATTTTAATGTTAGTACACTGTAAAATTGCTAAAAGTTTGCATTCGTTGCTGAAATTTTAGCCGTTACTAAAAACTCATTAAAAGTGTGCCCATTTTTTAAATTTTACTAATTTTTGTATCAAAATTCTGCAAACTATTATACAAACTCTTAATTGTTCCAATTTGTGTTCTAACTTACTAACAATTTATTGGTTTGTTACAACAATTATTTTTATCCATTTATCGTTGAAAATCAATTTCAAAAGATTGTAATTAACCTAATTTAATGGGGGTTTTCTGATCTTTTGGAGATTTATTAGAAAATCCAGATCGAATGTAATTTACCAAAACTGGAATCTGGGGATTTTTAATTTTTATCATGGTCGATAACAATAGTATTTACTATTCTTTATTTTGAAATTAAAGTTAATTACAATCTTCTCCACATCAGTTTATTTAACTAAAATCACATAAATAATCTTTTTTTTCAATTTAAATCAATCAATTTTTTTAAAATTAATTTTTATTTTGACAAATTAATTGTATGTTTTTGGTTATTAAAAAATTCAAATTATCAAATACATGTAATGTCAATAATTTGTACATAAAAAAGTTTTAAACAAAAATCATAAATATTACTTCATAAATTAACAAAATCATTATAATTAAACAATAATATTATGTATTATGTATAATTGTAAATTAACCTCTAAAAAAATTTATATTTTAATTAATATGCTTATATACTCTTTTCTCTCTTTATTAAAAAAATAATTAATAATAATAATAATAATAAATTATTTGAAAAAAAAGCTCAAAAAAGTTTTGTAAATATGCAAAAATATTATATCTACACGGAGAAGGTTTGTTTTGGTAAAAGTTACTTTATCAAATTTTACCAACTTGGTTGCTTTGATTTCTTGTGAATTATTGTTATTGTAGTTCATAAGTCTGAAATTGAAATTTTTCATTTTAAGAATATTTTACACGAAATTGAAGTAAACTCAGTAAGGAGTTTTGTAAACTGTTTTCAGTGCTACCAACATAAATTAAAAGCAGCAAATTATCTGACAGAAATTTTAAATTATGTTGTTGGTACCACTGAAAATTCAACAAACTACAAACATTTAAACAGCGCAAAAGTCCCTTTTACCAAAAAACAACCAAATCCAACGTTAAATTGCAAATTTTATAAAAAAATACAATTTGTAAAAACTTGTGTACAATGCGTGTAAATATGTGTATATTTTGCGTGCAGTTGTCTCACGCTTTTTATTCTTTCAATCTTAATAATAATAATAATAATAATGGAAAATACAAAAAACTGTAAAATGTAAATAAAAAAAATTTTTTGTATTAAATGAACTCGACAGCTTGACTACTTCTGTCGCCATGTAAATATTTTATTATAATTAAATGGGGCTAAATAGGTGTACTTACTTCACTCTCTCTTTCTCTCAAAAATCGGTTTCGTGGTTTTTTATCTTTTTTAATTCTCTCTTTGTTACTCACACATCTTCATCTATTCTTCTTTCGCTCTCGATTATTATTTTTTTTTTTTTTTTTAAATGAAAAGCCTGTGATGATTTGCAAATAAAACAAAATAAATAAATACTCGCACAATAATAATTTAAGAGTGTGTATGTGTGAGTGAGTATGTATGAATTTTGTAAATATAAAAAGAAAGGAGAAACAGAAAAGTGGTAAAAAAAAAAATGACTGACTTGTCTCTTGTGTTGATGTTGCAGGTTCAAAAGCCTGGCACATGCGGCTGACGTTTGACCGGGTGCCAGGCGGCTGCAACCTACACAGGTGCAAGCTATGCGGCAAGGTTGTCACACACATCAGGAATCATTACCACGTCCATTTTCCTGGAAGATTCGAATGTCCTTTATGTCGTGCCACATACACACGTAGTGATAATTTACGTACACATTTTAAATTTAAACATCCAGAAGCTAGAAAAATAGATTTAAACGATTTTATGGCTGGTCAAATGGCGGCATTATCAACATCAACCTCATCTTTAACGGCTAATCAAATTGGTTCGTCGTCTGCTGCCGCTGCCGTTGCTGCTGCTAATGCTATCGCACACGCTGTTGCTGCTGCTGCTACGAATATACAATCCTCAGATAACAGTTTATCATGAAGATCGATTATTCCCAATAATCAAGATAACTTTGATCATCTTCTGACAAGGACTAATAATAATTCTTACTGCTGTACGATATGAAACTAATTTTTTTTTTCTTTCTAATTATTATTTTTTATCTCTCTCTCTCTCTCTCTCTCATTCTATTTCTCTCATCTCCCTCTCTCTCTAACTTTTTTTCTTTTATTTTATTACTGTTGATCATTTTCATGATTAGAACGATTAAGCACAATTAAACACGATGATGATGATAATGCGTTTACATGTGTGAGTTGAAGATTTTAAAACAAGATTTTAACCAAGAAGATGAAAAAATGAAGACATTTTTTTTTTTCAATTTTTTTTTATTGACAATAAATTATCATCGTCGTAAAATACATTTAAAATGTAAAATACAGAAGATATTGTCCAAAGAACAATTTGTTTTTATAACTTTTTTTTTTTCTTTTAACGTTACCGAATATTTTTTGTTTAAAAGAATTAATTAAATGTTTCAATATTTTTTTTTTTATTGTTTTTAATTATCACAATTATAGATTATAATTATGTTTTTATAATAGTATGAGTGTATTTTATATAGAGAAAGAGAGAATATTTAATTAACGACGATGATTACACTAACCCTTTTTTTTTCTTTTTTTTTTTTGAGAAAAAGCGGTGCTGTGGTAAAAAGAATTATTAAACTACTCGACTACAGTTAAATCAGAAAGGGAGAGATTAATTAATTATTATTTTGGGAGCAAATTAAAAATGGTGCCAAGAATTATTTAAAGTGTTCTAAAAATAAATAAAACGGTTAACTATTTTTTACTAAAAAATATATTTTAATGAAACGGTGCGGTTTTATTTTTGGTTTTTTTTTCAATCTAAACTTAATATATCGATAATTAAACATAATCAATTAATATATAAAACGGTGATGTTTTTTGTAAATATTTAAGCGAATTTTTAAAAATTTTTCGTCACAACGAAATTTAAAAATTTTTTATTTCTCTGTCCTTTTTTTTAAATTAATATTTCTGAATTTTATTAATATATAATTAAAAAAGAAAAAGCACAAATTAAATAATTATATGTGAATTGTTAAAAGACAATCTTTTGTCTATAAAAAAAGTAAGGTTATGTATGTTTTTAAAATAATGTATGACTGCGGACTTAAAAAGTATGTGGTATAATCGCGTTTAAATAAATAAAACCTAAAAAAATAAAGTGGAAATAAAAAAAAAATAATTAATTAACATTCCACGTTAAAAAAATAAAAAATAGAAAAAAAAAATATTAATTTAATTTATTATTAATTGTTTATTATATGAATTTAATAATCCACGGTTAATTATATTTAATATATAAATGATAAAAAAAAGGGTTAAAATATACACTGTTGATTTGTTTTTTTTTTAATTAATTGATTAATTAATTAATTAATAATCGTAGAACGATATAATATGGTGCAATAAATTAATTTATTTTATAATTTTTAAATTAAATATAAAACACTGTGTGCACTTAATTAATTTACAATAATTGTTTTCATTTTTTATTATCTCAGTTTTAATATTCTATTTATACTGTTGTTACTTATTTAAATACAGAAATATATTTCTATCACAATTTTATATTTTTAATTTACAAAAGTGAGGTTATGTTTTTAACTTACTTACTTTTATTTACATATTTTCTTTTCTATTTGGTGCTTTGATTGTTAAAAAATGAGGTTTTTAGGTTAGGTCTAACCTCGAAATTGTTATTAGTTTTTTTTGAAGATTTTTAATTTTGAGGTTAGGTTTAACCTGAAGATTCATTTAAAGAAAAGATATAATAATAATAAGATAAAGCTCAATTTTTTGTTTGCTTATTTTTAATATATATTTTTAGGTTAGCTTTGTGTTTTACGATTTTTTTTGAGGTTATTTTTTTAGTTTAGTTCGAGAATAGAAAAATTCTTTCGTGTTCTTGCCAAATATGGTTAGTTTTTTCGCGATTTATCGGTATTTTTTAGTAGTTTCAAAGTGGTTGCTAAAAATATAAATATTAGCATTTTTTTTAAATTTTCAAAGTATCTATTTTATTACAAATTTGCAAGAAAAATCATAGTAAAAATCTAGGTATTTGAATTTTTGGAAGTTATTTTTAGTCCGCTATCTTGGATTTTGAAACTTTTAGTGAAAACAAAATTGTAGTACAATAAATATTTAAAAAAAATTAAAATTTCGTATTTTTAGCATCCATTGTACCGAATAACCCAAAAAACTTATAAAATATCTTTTAAAAAAATCGTAAAATTCGAACCTAAACCAACCTAACTTAAATAACTGTAATTAATTGTTACCATTAAAGAAAAAAAGGCAATATTTATATAATATTAATAAAACTTAATTATTAATTGTTAATACGATAAAAACTTAATAATTTTTACCAAATAAATAAAAATATTACACTTACATACACATCTACACTTAATATATAACTTAAATGAAATGTGTTGCGCAAAGATGTACTTTAATGAACACAAAAAGAAAACAGAGAGATAAATTTTCTATATTCCGTGGATATATTTTTTAAGCGAGATCATTTTTTAATGGAATTATCCATATATATTTTTAGGGACAAGAGAATACTTTTTTTTTTTTGTATTTTAATCATTAATTATTATTAGTTATTGTAATTTTAATTATTATGTTATAAATTATTATTTCTTTCTGATCAGTTCTTAAAAATAAAAAAATTCAATTTTATTGAATCGCTGAGCGATTTGCTTTTTTTTTGATTTTTTAAGAAAATTAAGGAAAGCTCCATATATATATATATATATATTATTTAAGTTTTAAAATAAATGGATTTATTATTATTATTATTATTAATTAACAAAATAAAAAAAATATATGAAAAAATATTAAAAAAAATAAATAAAATGTAAAATAATAAAAAAAAAAAAAAAAAAAAAAATTAATTTATGATTTTTCTTAATTTTAATTAATTTTTTTTTGATAATAATACGCTTTTTACGTTATTTTTAACGAATTGTGTTTAATTTTAATTTTGGTAAAATCATAAAATTAAAGATAGATCGATACGTGTTGAAGATAAATAATTGTGATTAATTAATTTAATTAATTATTACAGAAAGAAACTATAGAAACAACGAATAATTTTCGTTGATTTTTGTTTTTAAGTTTTTTTTTTGTAGAGAAAAAAAGGTTGGTTATGTACACAAATTTAACGAAAATGTTACTTTTTTAAAAATTTATGAAAAATATACACACAGATTTAATTTTTTAGTGACTTAAAAATTTTTTTTTTCTTTTTTTTTGTAAATTTTTACTAAAGGTTAATTATTATTATTATTATTATTATTATTATTATTATTATCTTTGTATTTTTTAAGGAATAAAGTACCTAATACATTGTTAATTCATTTTATTTTTTATTTCATTTTCTAAATTTAACTAACAAGTTAGGTTTAAGATGGGTTTTATTTATTGCTCTTTGATTGTTCGTGTGCTGAGTTTAACATACTTTTTCATCTCATAATTTTGGATACTAATTTTGCTGAACGGATTTTCTTAGTCACAGGATTTGATTTTTTGTGTTTAATTTAATTTTGTTGCTTGTTCTATTAGAAAATTTAAAATTTTTTAAATTCATTGAGAGCAATAAATAGAATTACTCAATTTTTATAAAATTTAAATATTAACATACTTTTTTGGTCCTTCTGAATAAAAAAGATTGGTTTTGGTTTTGTTGAAATCAGTTTTAAAGAGCTGTTTTATTTAGAAAATTGACAATTTTTACATCGGTATAGTTCCAATGAAATATTTACAGCAATTGTAATTAATAAACTGATTTCAATAAATCCAAAAACCATCAGAATCTTCTAAACTTTTAAATTTTGATAAATGTCAATTATTTTACAAAAATATCAAATAAATTTACGACTATTAGCATTAAAATATCAATAATTTACCTAATTACTTAGCACAAACACTAAATCGAAGTATAAAAAATTATTACAAAAGAACCATTTACGGGTCCACTTAAATAATATTAACTCAAACTCCCAAAAAAAAAAATGTAAATAAAATTTTTTTTTTCATTTAAAAAAAAAAAATAATAAATGTGTATCATAGATGTTAAAAAATAAAGTAAAAAAGCACACACGATGTAATTACTCATTATAAAGCTGATATAATCGCTGAAGCTCACATTTTTTTGTTATTAAAAAAGTCGGAAGAAGAAAAAAAAATCTCGGCTTTTGGACGTTTTAATATAAAAGAGAGTTCCGTCCTCGGGCGTTTTTGTTAAAAAAAATTATCGTTGATAAACTTGTATTAAACTTCAATGAACGATGTAAAAAAATTTTTTTTTTTGTCGGTTTTTTGTAAAAAAAAAAAGTTACGATAAATTTAAAGTTTTTTGTATACACTGATGAGTACGAGTGAAGTTTTAATTAATTACGTAACTAAAGGGCTGCGTAACGCCGAATGACTTTTTTTAAAAAAAAGTATCTAAACTAACTAATTAATAATCATAACTAAATATCGATAACTAATTATAATATCGCGTGGTGGTTAAAAAAATATTGTGATATTTTAGAATTGGTGCTAAAATTTAGTTTTCTTTTGCTAAAATAAACTTTTTTTTGTTTCAAAACTTGGCTATTGTGTGTTACATAAAAAAGGACTTTTTTATCACACATACACACAAAAGTTAAAACTAAGTTTCTTTATTTTTCCGCTCGGTTATAAAGCTCCTGAATAGTTTATAATACCGCATGTAAGAAAATCGATTTTTGTTTTTTTTACTTAAAATGGAAATAATTTATTTAAAAAATCACGCACCTTTTTTTTGTGTTTTATAAAAAAAAAATATAATCCTATTTAAAAAAATGTTAGGATTAAGTATTTGTATAAAATTAATTAAATATAAAGCGAGGATAAAAAAATGTAAATAATTTTTATTGAATATTTAGGATAAAAATTGTCAGTTTTTTAATAAAATGTAATTGAATTTTCTAAGAAATTGAAAAATATTTTTTTTTTGCCTTTAGGAAAATATCAAAGTATCTTATTTTCATGTATAAAATAAAGCTTTTTGCATCGTTGATTTTATTTTACGAAAGCTTATTTTTTTTTATTCTAAGAAAATGAAATTTTTGGCGCCAAAAAGGAATCTTTTTTAAAAAAAAAAGTAATCACATTTACTTTTGGCGACGTCTTGTCTTATTTTTAAGGTTATTTCAATGTAATTCAAAAATACATTTTTTTTAGTGTATAAAAAATATTTAGAAAAAAATGTCAATGTAAATAAAATTTTTACTAAATGTGTAATGGGTATTTTATAATTAATTAATTGTTACATAAAGTAATTTTTATTGTAAAAAAATATTTAAGCATTTAATGTACTAAAATTGACCATTTTTTTTTCTTTTTTGGATTCATTAAATATAAATTGTGTGTTATATAAAAAATTTGTGTTTTTTAATTAGAATTTTTCCAAAAAATACTATAAATCCCCCTTTTTTTTTGGATGTCAGATTTTTACGTCGAGATTGTTGACGTTGAAAATAATGTAATATTAGATAAAAAAAAAAAGTAGGAGCATAAAAGCTTTTCTTTTAAAGCTTACGTATTTCTTATATTTTGACGTTAATATTTTTTTTATTTCATAAAAAAATCAAGAATTTTTTTCATTTTTATAAAAGGTTTTCTTTTTGATTTTTATTTATGGCTTATGGCTTTTTAGTAAGTTACAAAAATTATTTGTTTTTTTCATGTTTTTTAGTAATTACAGAAAAGAGTATAAAAAATATTACATTTCATGTTTTAAAACTATTTTAATAAAAAAAATTCTTTTTTTTTAAACAGTCGAGATATGAAGAGAAAATAAAAAGTTCATAATATTTTATTACTGTTTTGAGAATTTAAGTTGCACTTTTTCATAAAATATTATATAATGAAAAAAATTTGTAGGTTATGTTGGTTATAATAATTATTGTGTTTATTTTCTTATCTTAATTTTTATTTTTTTAAACATTTGGGTGTAATAAAGAAAATTATTTTGCTGACACGTTTTAAAACTTAAATTATTGGTTGTATTTTTAATAAAAGTTCTTAGATGAAAATTCTTTTTGAATATGTTTGATCATCACGCCAGAGAACCATCTGCAAAGCATGCATAGAAAAGCATCTTTTATTTATAGCAATTAGGATTCATTTCATTTGTGAGAATAATTTTAATTAACAGGCTAAAGTTTTCATTAGGAAATAAATAAAATTAATTCGTTTAATTGAGATTTGGCGATCCTGTCTCCATCATGGTTACATAACCAAGGCACTGATTCTTTGTTGATAAATCACTGGACTGAAAATTATAAGTCCAAGTGAAAGCTAGGATATTTCAAGAGTACTGATGCTTTAATCATAGTCAGTGGCTAAAAATTTTCATAATATTATGTGCATAGACATAATTTTTCAAAAATATAGCCTTTTCTTAATACTTAAAATCATAGGCCATGATTAAAGGGACCTGTACCCTTGAAAATATAAAGTCAATTAAATTTTACTATTAGAACCCGCCAGCTTCTTCAAACAAATGCCCTATTCTTCCATGACAAATCTAAGCCGCAATAATGTAAAATTTCCTTAGAATACGACCAGGTTTTGATTTTTATAGAAATAAATTATAATATTTCATTTATAGTCGGATCTATTTCAACCCCCCCCCCCCCCCCACCACCAAATCGCTAAAATTTTTGCTTTAAATTGCTAAAAAACACTTAAAATGAAGTTAACAATAAGTTTTGAGAGGGAAAAATGCAAAAAAAAAATTAAAATAAAAAAAATTTTAAGAATTTTGCTTATTCTAGGGGGTAGTTGCGAGTACAGCATTTGGGGGTAGGTTATAATTTGTCAATTTATACGTTTATATTAAAACCAGTTTTAAATAAACACATTATTTAAAATATTTGAATTTTATTTCCAAGAATAATATTAAAATATATAAAATAATATAAAAATTCTCGAGAAAATTCTAGTAAACACGTTATTTAAAATATTTAAATTATATTTCCAAGAATAATATAAAAATACAAAAATTCTAAGCTATTTTTGCAAATAATAGAGGATATAAACCAATAAATAAAAAATAATTGTATCCTGCCTAAACTTGTAGTATAAAAAAATCAAAAAAACAATTTTTCTTTTAATTAAACGTGTTGTTCCCATCTAAAAACATTTTTTAAAAACTAATTTAGACGTTTGAAAGAATTTCCTGATGAAAAAAATGCGATTTGGTGGAAGGGGGGGGGGGGCGAAGAAGCACCCATCTATTTTCTAATGTGCTGTGAAAAATTTTATATTTGCAAATTGCAAAAATTTACCAAGATTTTCAAAGGGGTGAAACTCTGAGAGTCAGTTATCGCGTTTGGCAAAATAAACTTTTTTATAGCAAGTTTAGGTCCAAGTTAGAAAGTAGCTTTTTGTTTGAGTTTTATTTTTAAATCCAACTATATTCACTCCATTATTGACAGAATTCATCAGTGTTGGTGACAGTCCTTAAAATATTAATATTCTTAAAAAAAATATAGAAAATAATATTTGTATTAATGTACTAAAGTTTTAGATAAAAAATGGATAAAAAAATGTAATTTTCTCTGAACCAAATATACACATTTTTTTCTGTATCCGAATAAATAAATAAACGAACATCCAAACATCCGTAAAAAAATTTAATAGAATTCGATAAATCAAAAAAAAAAATTTATAAATAATAAAAATAACCTAAAAACACTCTATTTTTTGTAGCATAAAATAAATAAAATTTCTTTAGGTCATTTGTCAAATTCGTAGGGTTCGTAAAAAACAGGGTGACAAAAAAAAAGTAAAAGAAAAATTTCATAGAAAAGCAACAAGTGTTTATACTCACTTCGATTTTTTTAAGGTGTACATTTTTTTTAAGAGTTATTTTCTTACTTTGATAAGAATTTCCTTTATAAAAAAAATGTAATTTAAATATATTCTAAATTATGAGGAAAATTTTTTTTTTCATCTTGAAAAAAAACTAAAATATCGATCATGTCGATTTAGTTGAAAAATTGAGAAACATTTTTTTTTATTGGGTAAGCTTTGAGGTTCTCTGTAATGATAAAAAATTTATCTTTGATAATTTTTTTTTAAAGTAAAATATCGGTTTTCATGTTAATAAAAATTTATTGCTTAGATTTTCATAGATAAATTTTTTTACTTTTTATCGACTGTAATTTTTTTATGCATTTAAATTTAAAATATTCAAGCACACAAACTCATCCTTAATTACAAAAACCGTAATTAAAAAAAAAAATTCGTATTCTCGTAACGATTTTTTAATGTAAAAAAAATAGTTTTTTGTCCATCAGTGACATTTCACGTATGCAAATAAAGTGCTTTTTATTTTTATATTTTAATCAATTCCCTCAGATGTTTGAATTAAAAATTTAGTGTAATTTATAATCCCAAAAAAAAGAAAAAATTTTTAAAATTAAGTATTCTGTAACTGAGGCTACTTTTTTACAATGAAAAAGGATGCAATATTTTATAAAACTTGAGCGTATCAGTTTCCTCTCCAGTTTTTTTTTAACTACATTTTTTATTTTTTATAGATAAAGTTACATGTATAAATAATAATAATAAAAAAAACTTAGTTTTTTTATAAAGTTGAAGTTATAAATTTTAAAAAAGCAGGAATTTATAGGCTTGAATAGAATTTTTCAATATTTTTTTTTAGCTATCGATTTTAAGCTAATTCGATATTGAAATTAAATATGAAAAATTGGTAGTTTAGACTTTCGGCTATTTTGTTCGCAGGGTTGTTAACCAATCTCCAAAATTACACTAATTTTTTCTGTTTTCAAGAAGTTTCATAACATTAACTTTTTTACGACTTGAAATACCAAAATCCTTTATTTTTACAAAATTGACCTAAAACAACTGATTTTATTTAGTACAAATTAGGGTTCGAACAAACCGTAATTAGAGTATTTTAACCCGTTTTTCGAAATTGAAAATTTATATCTTTAATTAAATGTTTTCATAATTCAAAATTTCCATAGTTTCTTAAAATCAATATTCCGCTCTCTCGTTAACTTTACATACCCAAATTAAATCTCAACCAAAATAAACCAAAGTCGAATATACAATAATGCAAATTTTATTATATCCAACAAAAATAATAAAAGTTTAATTAAAAAAATTCCATTAAATATACACTAAATTTTATCGTATATTAAATATAAAAAAAAATTTTTACCAAAAAAACAGATCAAATATTTTTCTCTAACGTCAATTTAAAACCCATATTTTCCCATGTGTACATTTTTCATGATGATATTTATTTCAAAATCGATTATATTCTTATAAAAAACTCGACCAAAAAAGTACATCATATTAAATTTTTCAATTTTTCAAAAAAGAGAGACGAAGAAAATAACCTGTAACAATCATACACACAGCGAATAACAATTATAATCCAAAGTAACAGAGGAAAAAGATAGAGGATCTACATTTTTTTAAAATAAAAATTTTTATATTCCCTATTGTTCGGTCTTCTTTTCAAGTTCTATTATATCCTATTTTTATGTGTAATGAAAAACAAGTGAATTTTTTTTTTTCAGCATTGCGGTGGAAAAATTCTTTTTTATTACATGCGATATAACGTGACCATTTTTATAGTACATGAATTTTATGTAACTTTTTTTTTTAAATTCAATTTATTACACGCCTCTTTTTTTTGGAATTTATTTAAATTTTTATTTTATTCGGTTTTTGAGAGTTTAAATTATGAATATGGGTAACTTTTGTTGGTGAATGCAGTTTAAATTACTTTTGTCTGATAATTGTTTTATTAAATAATGGCAAGATTTTAAATTGTTTAATAAATTTTAGGTTTTAAATGTTGAAATAATGAAAATTTTTAAAATACCACTGTTTAATTTCTGCTCTCTTAATAAATAAATTTTTTTTGTAATTTACTGCTATTTTGACTTCAAGACTTATATTTAAGATTGAAAACCCATTGGACCTAAAATTTAAAATTTTTTACTATTTTAACCATTTACAAAAATTACTGGCGTAGGAGAACTCTTTTTTTCAATTTTTTTTTTTGCTTTTATTCATAGCCACGTCAGCCCATATAAATATTCTAAAATAAATAAATAACTACTGTCTCACAATCATCAAATTCACAAAAATATTTACTCATAAAGTCAAATAATTTCAATAAAACATTAAATAATTAATACAACTAATTAATCTTAAAAAAAACGATGCTTTTCACATAAATATATTTTTACTAAAGTCGTTAATAAAAATTTAGTAGCTAGTAGTGTAGTGTATTTTTTTTCCCATACAACAAAAACAGCAAAAAAAAGTAACAGTAACACGATAATTTTATTATTATTATTTTAAATGGTGCTTTTGTCTTTTAGCTAATTTATAAAAAAAAAATGATAAACAAAGGTAAATAATGTAATAATTTATTATTATTATTATAGTTTAATTAGAGCTTTTTTTTAATTTTTCATTTAAATCATCGCTTTAGTTTTATCATATTTCACTTTAGTTTTTATTGATTTTTAATTTAATTTTTATTATTTTGCACACACACACATGCACAATGGTTGAGGGTGTTTTATTTGTTTTTTTTTATTCAGATTCGGGATAATAGTTGGGTTTTAGGAGCTTACGGTAATAGAAAAATCCTCTTTTGAATCTTGAGTTTTTTATTAACTAACCTGAGTGTTAACCTCAAAACTTCTAAATCACTAGTTTTTAACCCGAAGAACTTGTTTAAATTTGTCAAAAAACCTTTTTAATTTTTTTTCTTCTACTCTTCCCTGTTTTAAATTCTAAAATTTATATTGGATTTCTGAAATTATTTATATCTGAACAAAATTTTTTCTAATTTCCTAATTTCAGATCCAAATAATTAAACTAAGATTGTTATTACAGAGGTTTTTCTATTTAACGTAAGCTTTTTTAGGTATATAATCTTTTCTTACATTCTTTAAAACTCTTGTTCAATGATATCCAGCCATCTACTATTTTATTTATTTCGTCGACGTTAAATGAAATATCAACTTTTTGATCTCATAGAGTTAAGTAATATTACAAGATGAGACCATTTTTTGAGTTTAAACTTACAGGAAAGAAGGCTAAATGTTTGCAATCACTACGTCAAACTTTATTATTGAACGTTCAAAGAAAAACTTATTTTAATTAAAAAAGTCATTAAAGCTCTAATTCTATGAGATTAAAATAACTAAAGAGAAAAATAAGGAGAAATAAAAAAATTGTCAATAATTAATAAAATTGTTGACATTTTTCTAATATTATTGTTACAGAACTGAAAAATTGGCGAATATCACAGATTTTCGAGAGACAGAGTATAACAGATGACAAGAAAAAGTGTTCATTGTGTGGAAAAGTTGTTACTAATGTTAGAAATCATTATTATGTACATTTTCCCGGTAAATATGCTTGTCCATTATGTCCGGCCGTTTATACTAGAAGTGATACTTTACTTACGCATACGCGTACCAAACATGCGCCTTATACGCAACCACAATGATTTTGAAAAGCAAATTTTCAATTTATATCAAATGTTTTCTTAATAACCAAATATTTAAACTTAAAAAAATGTTTAAAAACTTTTTTTTCTTTCAAAGAGAAAAATTAGGCCACGCGAGGAGAAAAATATAAAAATGATAAAAAAAGTCGTTACCACAAAAAACTAGGTTATATTCTTTCTTTTTAATTTTTTTTAGCATAAAATATTGTACAAAAAAAAATGATATTTATAGCTAAAAAATCGTATTTTTCCAAATAAATAATACAAAGCAAGTAACCAAAATAATTGCTCTTGGTTAAAAAACCAAATTAAATTTATGAATTTCTGTCTCAGTATGAAACGCCCTCTATTGGTTAATAAGCAAAAAAGGGAAAAATCTTCAACAAAAAATGTTGAGTATTCAAATGCCAAAAATTATTTTTTAAAAATTAAGGTTAAATTTTAGTCGGAGAGTTTAATTTAAAAAACTTATTTTGTTTACCGGTATCGAACTTTACGTTCTGAATTAAGTGCTGCAGCTGAACTTGCATTTTACGGGTTATATTTATTGTGATTTACTCTAAATTTTCTTTTTTTGTGTGTCTAAATGAGCTTCTTGATCATTATTACATGCATAATTAAAATATACTTGCTTAGTAACTCGGAATTCCGAGGCTCATTTCTCAAGCCCCATCTGTTTTGACTTTGTGGTATCAAGAAATCAAAACTTTAGAATATTCTAGAAGTTTATAGAAGTTTATGGAAAAAATATTTCTTTTTTTTTCAAAAAAGCAAAAGCATAATTTATTTCAAAAGATTCTAAATTCTCGAAAAATTTTCTCTATTACCAAAATTAACCATTAAGATACTTTTCATACTGAAACGTCAATTTATCAATTTAATTTTATTTATCCAAGCAAAACGAAAAGTTAAACAACAACAAAAAATAAAATAAAATGTTTTATAGTGTTTAAATGTTTTAATTTTAATAAGTTTGTTCTATATTTTTTTATAAGTAAAGAATTATCTTTGGGTATAAATGAAATAATATAATTTCTTGTTTTTATTTTAATTAACACAGAAGATTTTTATTTAAAAAAATTACAAAGATTAACTTAAGTAATTTTTATAATTTAATGGGTTAAATAATTCTTAATAACAAAGGTTTACTAATATATTTTTCGTGATTACTATTTTTTAGGTTAGAAAATATAAATTTAAGTTTCGTTTAGTTTTTTGGTTCAATTATTAGCTTTTATTTTTCTTTTTTTGTTAGTTTTAGAGCTAGTCCAATCTGTTGTTACTTTTAATTTTATTCTTCATATATAAATTTTGACTTTGTGAAAAATAATTAGTTTGTGCCAAAAAAAATATTTACTTACCAATTAATTTTGAGGTTATTTTATGAAAAATCAAAATGGCTGAACAAAACACGTTATTTTGAGGTTAGAAAACCGTTACTACTGTCAGCCATTTTGTAATTTGTAAACTCGCCTTAAATTATAAAACCAATCAGTAATTCCGCGTTTAATTTTTCAAAAAGTCAAAAATTATTTACATTTTCAATTTAAACTTACCGCATGCCAAAGAATTGCCACGAATAATATAATTTACAAAAAAAAAAGCCGAAAAAAATAATAAAAAAATAGTACAATTTTAATTCTTAATTAAAAAAATTTCGCATTCTAAAATGAGCTTTTTTAATTCAAATAAACTTGCGATATAAAATCTGTCATTATTTATATTAATTTCGTTTTTTCTTTTCTTGTATACTTTTAATTTACGAAAAAACTATTAAAAAAAATGGGATTTATCATGCGAATAAATATAATTAAAAAACTAACAGTAATTATATAATAATATTATTTTGCATGATTTTCTTAAAAAAAAAAAAAACGTGATTTTTACATGTTATTATTTACGTTATTATATTATTTTTAGTTATTATTATTATAATTATTATTATTGTTTTTTTTTTCTTAAGTTTTATTATTATTATTATTGTCTTAAAATATAATTTAAAAAAAATATATAAAAAAATTGTATAAATGTGTAACCAAAAAAAAAAAAAAAAAATTACAAATAAATGTGTCTTACAAGAAATTATTATTTTTTTATTTTTTTATTTTCTTATTTGTATTTTTTTGTGATTAGTTGAGATTTTTTAAAAAAGCATCTAAAAATTTAAGTTTTTTTGAGTTTTTTATTTGGTTGGATTTTTTGTGATTTTTGGTCACTTCGGATGTGTTTGAATTCACTTAAAATGAATTTAAAGTCCGTAAAATTTTGAGTGGAGTTTTCTAACCTCAAAATAAGATGTTTTCTTATGTTATAAAATTAATTTTGAAGAAAAACGTCGTGCAAAAGTTTTTATGTTAAACAAATACAAAACATACGAATTGCTAAGATTTTCGGAAACTTGTACTTTATTTAGAAGTTAAGAAAATAGTAAAAATTTTTAATTTTGAGGTTAGTAGGTTATATTTGAGTAATGAATTAGGAATCCGAGAAAAGTCAAAGCACTAGCATTTTCATAGCAATAAAAGTTTTAAATTAAGTAAAATGAACGATATTTCGTCGACAACAAGCAAAAATTGTATCAAATTCTTAAAAATATTGCTGATTAGCCAATTTTTGATTTTCTTACCAGAATTTTACAGGTTTTTGGGGTCGCTGTTTAGCATCCGGAAATTAGATCTTTAAAATTAAAAATTGGAAAAACTCAAAATGGCTGATTTCTAAGCTTCAAACCTCGAAATTTAAATAATTTCAAGCTTTTTTCAGTTTTCAGAATTTTTGAATTTAAAAAATCTGTCAGGATTGTGATTAGCCATCAAGAAAATTTATTAAAAAATCCGAAAAATGGCCTAGTCAGTAATATTTTTTAAATATTTCTTGCGAATCTTCTGCTTATTTTAAGCGAGATATTACTTATTCAAAAACAGCTACTGGAATATGTGTAAAAGCTTCAAGTATATGTTAGTGTTTGATTAGTTTTCTAAATTTTTTCTTCAAAGTTTTAAAAACCAAACGATTTTCCGTTAATTAAAAAAAAAAATTTTAATCAGCAAAAAATTAATCCAGTGACCTAAAATACGAAAAATCTCAAGTTCTAAAGCTTTACACCAAGTTTATGAATTAAATTTCTAGATGCTTACATAAAGTCTCTTCTAATTATAAAAATATATTATCCAAAAAAAAAGCATAACATTTTTTATTTTTTATAATCCTTACATTATCCTAATTCTTTCTTTTATTTTTTTTCAACAAAGCACATAAAATTCCAAAAAACAAAAACAAAAATATCAGATCTAAAATTAAATTTTACATTAAATGTAACAAGATCTGATTTTTTTTAATTGTAAGAAAACACAAAATTACATATACAATAAAACACCCACACATACATATTCAAAGGTAAGATAATATTTTATTTCTGTTTTTATTATTATTATTATTATTATTTAATTTTAATTATCATTTTTTTAAAAAGTCCAACTCCCTTCAATAATTATAATTAAAAGAGATCTAAAATTACACGTGTGTGTGTATGTGTGTGTGTGTGTGTGTGTAAAGTAATTCATATAAATATTTTAACCTAATGATATAAGACGTTAAAGTTTATGCATTAAATCAAAGTATGTGTGATATTAAAGTACCAAAGCATAAGTTTTAGTTTCAACTAAAATGAGCATATAAAACTCATTTGAAAAGTTGATGATTTTTCAGTAGTCAAAGACGATAATAAGTCAGACAATATCTTGAAAAAAAAAAAATGAAAAAAAATGTAAATGAAGTCCAGAAAAGCTTATAATCCAAAAATACAATTGAGAGAAATTTCTCATGTCCTGACATAAGCGTGAATGAATTTTCATCCGGAAATGCTAGTTTATATAATATGGGATATAGAATTTTGTGGTAACGTCACGTCACCCTCTATCCTAACCTTTCTCTCTCTTTCCATATATCCTTTAAATACATGTTATGCCAGAGAGTTTTCGCGTGACAGGACTTCATATAATGCACACACCCTCTTGTGTTATTGTTGTTTAAACTCACGCATTTCCTCTCTACCTTGTTAAGCTTTCGTCACTTTATAAACAAGACACTGTCTGATGGTTTTGGTCTACCATGTTTATTATTTAAAACTACCATAACCTATAATTTTCGAAAATTTACCATTTTAAGAGAGGATTTACAATTTTGATAGGCAGGACAAGAGAACATTTTCGTGCGAGAAAATCTTTTTCTTTATTATTATTATTATGTGAAATTCAAAGAATTTATTTATTAATTGCAAGCTTTTATACAAGATTGACCAGATAAAACATTTCATAGGTTTTATTTTAATAGCTTTTTCTTTGTTTTTTTTAAAGCTTTTTACAAAAAATAATTAAAATTTTTTTTTTTATTCAATAAATCCGATTAAATTTTGTTGTTTTATTGATTTATTTTAATTCTTTTAACAGTCTACACTTTTTACTTTAAAATAAATAAATAAAGGCTTATTTTTTGATATTATTTATCGACAAAATGTCATCCTCGAAAAAAGAAGGTACCAAAGTACTGATATTATTAAAAAAGATTTTTTTTAAAACTTTATTTTTTAGTGTCTCTTCATTCTGTGTTTTTGTCAGGTTTTTTCCGGTTTATGTCTTTATTAATAAATATGACAAAATTTTTATTTTATCTTTTATAAAAGTTCGTTTTAATTTAAAATTAATTTTAAAAGTTAATTAATTTTAGTGTACACGGAAAACGTTTTTAAAGATTGAATGAAAGCTTAATTTTGAATAATTTGAGTTGAGGTAGGTAACGAACGGTATTGATTACTAGATAATGTTATCAACGTGAATCTGTAAATTTCAGAGGGCAGCACAAATCATTGACCCTAAAAACAACAATTTTTTCTACCTTAAATTTACATAAAAATAAAATTTTACCGCTGATGTTTACTTTCTCCGTGTACATTAAAAACTAATTATAACGTTTTTCTTATGCATATAAAATAGAAAATTAATAATATAAAAAAGCTTCTTTATTAAAATAACGACAGTACAAAGTGCTCCTATATAAATAAATATATTGATCTAAAAAAAAATCCTTTGGTATCTGAAAATAGGATTGAAAAAAAAATCTTTATTACTTCTATCAAATAAAGTCTTATTTAATAAAATTCTTTTTCTATTTCACATAATAATAAATAAAAGTCTTTTGTTAACCAAAAAGATTTCTAAGGCAGTACCTAAAATTATTGAAGCTGTAAAAGTACTTGTAATATTATCACTTTTTACTTTGTCTTGATAACATCACCAGAGAAACCAATTTTCCCTTAAAATGAAGTAAAACACATACACACACACACACACATGCAGTTTTATTTGGAAAATAAAAAGTATTTAAAGGTTTTATTTGTATTAAATTAAACAAAAAGCTAAATTGTAGCTCAGTATTTGATGAAATTTCCTTTTTATTTAATTCCAATTTAAAAAACTAGGCCAAGTGTGTATATAATGATTTTAATCAGACAAGAAGATGAACCCTATGTGTGTGTGTTTAGAGAATTCAATGCTCGAGTATGCCTCTGTAAAGCCAGTAGTAGTATTAAATACCAGAATACACAAAATACACTTAGTTACCTTTGGTGTACTTGAAGAAAATTCAATAAATTTTCTGATCAAAACCAGAAATCTAATGAATGTGGTAGTTAGTAATAAATGCCAAATATCAGTACAAAAATGTTTAAATTTTTATATTTAGGTGCATCACCAAGTAACATGCCATTAGATTTTACTTATCATGAAATGTTTGCTGTGTCGATTGGTAGTCCAGCCCTATGGCGTTGTAGAAGATGTGGTAAACAAGTAACAAATAGATGGCATCATTTTTATACGCACACTCAACAAAGATCATTTTGTCCATATTGTCCAGCAACATACAGTAGAATCGATACATTAAGATCACATATACGTTCTAAACATAGAGAATTAGTTTTTGCTAAAGGGGCCATGTAGGCCATGTCAGGGTGTCCTGAACGAAGAAGAAGACGTAATAATAATAATACAACAAATAATATTGTTAATCATCGTACTTTAGATTTAGAACTTCTTCTTCCGATGCTAAATGGATTATGGACACCTGGAAGATTAGATCATCGTTGATCTTATTTTTTTAATTATTAACAACGAATTTAGATTATATTGTACAGGCAGGGATTCGTTTTTTCTTTTTTTATAGGTTATGTAGGCTAATAGTTGTGCCATATACGTTATTACTAAAGTTACGAGATAATAGCATTTACTTATTACTTTCTGTTTTCTCTTAAAAAAACTCGTAACTTTTATTTTTACAAAAAAGGATTGAGTACTTTACGACTGAATATAAAAAAAACTTTTAAGCCTTTTCCTATAATATCTTTTTTTTTCTTTTACTAGTTCCTTTTATTTTCTTTTTGGGTAATCAAAAGATTACTAAGTGTAAAATACAAACTTCCTCTTGACTTAAACTCGTGCTTAAAAAAAACTAAGTTTAGTTTTTTTCTGATATATTTATAATAGTGTTAAAACCCATTTACTAACAACTTTTTAGTTTTTATAAATATAGTTACCTCCAGACTTTGTAATTTTACAAATAAAAAGACTTTTTTGTTGGTTTGTTATTGTTATTATTATTATATAAATGTAAATAGTTTTATAAAGTTGTAAACATAACCTAAAAAGTTACCGACTGAGTAAATAATAATAAATACGATTTAAATTAAATATAATTTAGATAAATCACTCTTTTTATATTGGATTATTGATTTTTATAGTTAAATACTAACTTAACTTGTTCGAAAATTATAAAAATCTCGTGGGTACACACACAACAACAACAACAGCATCAACAACATTAACGACAACTTAAATTTTCCTTTTGTTTTATAACTTTCTCAATAGATATATACGGCTTCTATTAAGCCTGTTCAAACCTGTTTATCTATCTTAAAACTTTCTTAAGTATTTTAGGCGGTATTTTTAGTCTAATAAGGTTAACATCAGTTTTCTTCTTTGGTTATACATAGATTAAGATAAAGTGCCGTTTATATTATAAATGAAATAACTTAAAATATATAGAATTACGTTTATGTCATTTATAGTTTACAGAAAATATGAAAAATTTTATATTTATAAACCACTTTATAACACATAGTATTTCGTTACTTTTTTGTTTCTTTTACTCTGTCGGTAATGTAGAACAATTTTTTATTTTTATGTAAATAAATATTTATTTTTTAAATAACTGTATATTTATGTGTCAAAAATTCTTAAATAACATATAATAATAATAGATTAAAGTAATATTGACTGATACATGTTTAACGTAACCTCATTTTTATATATTAAAACAAGTCATTGTAAAATACTCAAAACTTAAAAAAATAATAGGTAATTTTGTTGTTGTTTTCATAGACTTATTATTTAATTTGATAAAAAACATTTATAGTATAAAAATCGAATCATTGCATGTACTATAAACAAAAAAACATATTGATAAACAAATATTCTCTAAAATATTTGAATGTGAAAAATAAACATAAATTGCTCGTTAAATATTGTAAGGTATAAATAATCTAGAATAATCTATAATTAAAATATGAATTTAAAAATCTCGTCTTTAAAAGCCAAAAAATTAAAATATTTTTTTGTTTGTTTTTATTTATTATAAACATTCCAAAAAAATTAAAAATGTTTATTAAAATACAGACGAGCATTAATTAAGAAATTTTTTAGTACAAGTAAAAATTTGTTAAATATACTTTTTTGTCGATTAATGATTTTTAAAATTAATTAAAATATATTGTATATATTAAACATAATAAAAATATATATATTTGGACCAATGGTTATATATATAAATATAAAATTTAATGTATATGGTAAATAATTAATTATTATTAATATATTAATTAAATGTTTCAATGATCGAAAATGCGAAAAAGTGAGGTTATATATTAAAGTATAAATATGAATGCGCGCGCAATTGTTTATTATTATAATAATTATATCAATATACTTATTATGTATGACACAACTCTTTAAATTTGTTGGTTCCTAAGAATATAAGTCTTGTATAAATAAGTATTACCGTCTAACGGTATAAATCAATAGTCATGAATTTTATTTTTCTTTTCTCTTTATTTTATTTAATAAATAAATATTTTTTTTTTCTTTATTGTGATATAAAAATGGCGTCTTGTATGTTAAATAAGAAAAATGGTGCGATATATATAATATAGAATTCAATTTAGAAAAACAATTTCTTCCTTATCGACATTAACATGTTTTTGTCGGTTAATAAGCTATGTGTATTTATAAAAAATAAGATCTGCAAAAAAATTTTATTTAATATTAATTGTTATAAAATTTAATTTAAGTATATAAATAATATTTAGAATACTTTTACAGTATAGTCTAAAATGTCATGGGCAAATCAGCTATTTTTTTTAACCTAATAAATTTTGTTTTGCAAATTTACATCATTATATTTGTCATATTTCTTTAAGTCGTATTCATTTAACCGTGCATCAGAAGACATAAAACTAGGCTATTACAAGTTCCACAAGCAGGCCCATTTATGTCCGGGAATCGCAACACAGGCTGCATATTGTAAAGAGTGAAACTAAAAACGCCATAAAAGCAAGTCACAGCCGTAATGATATGCGCACAGCAAGATTTTTGGTATCTGCGCATTTTAGCTGCAACGTATCTGCAACGCAATACGCAGGAACTGAAAATCTTTTGCGCATTGCTTTGCGACTGCGCTTACGGTTGAAATTTCTTTTTACGGCGTTTGTAGAATCAGCCTTAGAAACATTCTACAATTATCTGGTAAACTCTTGTGGCCTGGCACATGTTTATTTTAAATAAGGCTCTTCTACAAAAACCATAAAAGGGGGTTACATTCGCAAGCGCGCAGCCACAACACAATGCACAGACACTAAAAATCGCGTGTGCGCATTGCGTTATGGCTACGCTGGAGGTTCGGACCCTTTTTACGACTTTAGTAGATGGACCCATTTAATTTCGTCCGCTAGAGGTCGGCAAGGTAGTGCTGCCAATCGAAACTAAATGATAAATTAAAATAAACATGTATATTTATTTTCTAAAAGTTGGCACCACTGGCTTGTGGACCTGTTTCGCCAGATCGCAAGAGTTTACCGGATGATTGTAGAATGCGCCTTACATTACAATTTGCGTTCTTTTATATGGCTATTTGTGGTTTAATTTGTAAAACAAACCTAACCACAACTAAAATATGTATTCATAAACTTTAAAATTTTTATCTGTGTTTCAAAAAATCCTTAGCTAAAAATATATTTTGGACCTTATTTAACACACAAAAAATGCAAAAAGCCTGCTTTGACTTTTTTCTTTTGCTATTTGGAAATTATTAGAATGTTATTCTGAACATTTTTTAATGGGGTTACATGTATTTTATTACAAATTTAAATTGGAATTGCTCTTGCTAATATAGAAATCTTAACATGAAATAATAAGAAAATCTTTTTTGTAATTTTTAGTTTTTTAACATGGGAAAAATTAAAAATCTACGATGTAATTTCTGCATATTTGTAAACTTAATGCCAAACGTGAAGAAAAGATTAAAAACTGATTGAATCCTAAATGATAACTTACAAAATCAATTAAAATCTACGAATTATTTTCGAAAAAAAAATGTATAAGGTACTTAAATAATCGATTATTTTAGGATTGCGTTTGCTAATTGGCAACAGTTCGATTAAGGATTTATAATAAAAAGAATTTAAGGTGTTCGTGTGAACTCAACCTATTATCAAGTTTATACTGTAAAAGATTCTAAATATTAATAAATTTTTGTTAAAAAATATGTATTCTCTAATTTTTTGTTAATTTTAGCCTAAAAAATGAAATCTAATTTCATCTAAGAGGTTATGTTAATTTTTATTATTATCAGTTAAAAATGTATAAATAAACGAGGCTATAGTTAATGACTAAGTAGTGCTAGAAAATATGATAAATAAAATGATTGAGACAATCGATTTTTGAGTCTTTTGTTTTTTGATTTTTTTTTTTTTTTTAAATTATGAAATTATTTTTGTTCTCTAAGTCCTTTAATAATAAATAAATGTTTAAATAATAATAAAAATGTTGTTGTTTTTTATATAAACAGAAAAAAAAAACCAAAAAAAAAAACTAATAATTCTTCCCTATAAAAAAAAGACTTTATTTTATAGAAATTTATTTTTAAAGTCTTCCTTCGATACATCAAATTAACGTTTATTAATTAAAAAATATCTGAAATTAAATAAAATTTTGCATTAAAAATTCTAAAACTTAATTGCATTAAATTTTTAAAAGCATGATAATATAAAATATAATTTTTGTCAGTAATTTTATATTTTATGTAATTTTTTTTTTCTTTCTGTACTTTTAAATTTTTTACTATGTCACAAGCAATTAATAAACGACGAACCACAACAAAAGAGAATTAAAAAAGACAAAAAAAGTTTTTAAAAAGCTGTTATTAATTGAATTTAATAATTTAATGCAAAAAGTTTATGATGTATCAAATAACATTTTTTTTTCTTCTTTTACGTACCAAACGATAAAAAAAATGGAATTTTTATTTTAAAAATATCAAACGCACAAAAGTCAAATATAAACCAAAAAAAATTTTTTGTGATAAATAATTTTACTGATTTATCAATTGATGTAATAACTGTTGCCATAAAAACAAAAAAGTATAATATTTTTAAAAATAAATATGAATGTAAAGCGTTTTATTTCTAAAATTAGTTTTATTATAATCTTGTCTCAAATTAAAATAAATCTGACATCGAAAAGATTTATTTACTTATATTTTATTTTGTAAATAATTTAACAAACCCTATTAAAAATATGTTAAATTGTATATAATAATTGATATATCATAGTTTTTATCATCAAAAAAAATTATCTATAGTATAAATGGTAAAAAATAAATAAAAAGCTCAAAAAATCGTTGTATTTGTTATAAAAAAATGATGTTTTTTCAATAAAAAAGAAAAAGAAAAAAAAATTTAATAAAATATTCAATTGATATACTTTTGTATTTTTTCAAAAAAAAATAAATGAGAATAAAAAACATAAAAAAAAAATTCTTTTGTATGTATGTGTGTATAAATAAAAAAATGTGCATTTTTATTTAAAGATAAATATTTCTTGATATGATAAAAATAGCAATGTATCAGTAATTTCACCGAATTAAGTATTAAAAAAGTACATAAAAAGATCATGCAAGCACACTTTAAGTCTAACAAATATCAAGAAATCTAAATTTCATTTGAAAATATATTAAAAAATGTAATTATTTTGATTAAAAAATACTAAATAACCTAATAATATAAAGTAATGAGCTTCAAAAGTAAAAAATAAATATAAAATCCGAATTATATATAAATATATTGAGATATTAAAAAAAAAATAGGGTTAATATAAATATAAAAAATGTACTTTTCATTCCCGTCCCTCTATGATAGAAACCTCCCAAAAAAATAAATAATTAACAGTCTAATATATATTTTCTAATGTAGAATATATAAAATAAAAAAATAAATATATATTATACATACCTACATACTAAATCTATCTGAAAAATACAAATGTTTCTAAATATATCAAAAAAATACAAATTAATGAATAGTATACTTCGTTTTTTAAACGTTGTATATTTTTATGAAAAAAAAACAGTATTGATTAAATAAAAAAAATGATAAAATTAAAAAAAAAAAATTAAAAAAAAATAAATGAAAAAAAAAAATTGAAAAAAATAAGTAAAATATGCAAATTGTACAGCGATATTATTATTATTATTATTATTATGATAATAAATATTAATGTACTGATATGATGATAATGATGTACCTATATTGTATATAGATTATATTTAATTAAATGATCATGAATTTGTGTAATAAAATTATTAGCACTTTTTATTTTCTGAATACCCTTCCTGGTTATTCCTTGTATTTTTTTTTGGCATATTATGTTAACATGGGTAAGATATGTTCTGATTAATTGTTGATTTATTCCAAAAATAAATTTAGTTGATCTAAAGAGTTCTACGAATGTAATAACCATAAATTTAGAATTATCAGCATTCTAGATGTCTTTGGGAGAGTAATATCTGAAGACATTAAATATCTATTTATACTTTTTTTCTCATGAACCTAAAGAAAAATTTTTTTGCAGGGTCCTACAGTTTGGATATCATTATACCCTGTATTTTTTATTCCTAAGCAACTTCACTAACTATTAGAACTTTAATATAAATTAATCAATATGAACGTCTTACTCTTCCCAAGAATCTTTTTAATTTTATTTTTCAAAACTCAAGCAAATTATTTTAATTAGACTCAGTTCAAAAAAATTGTTGGTGAGTATTTGTCAATTTATAATGTTACATTTTAATAAGGAGGATAAAGGAAATCTTAGAACATAAAAAAACTAATCTAACCACATGTAAAACACTTATTTTATCTATTTTCACTCGAGGACCAAGCTTTTTTTTCCTAATCTGTCCCTTTTGGATCAAAATTTATAAGGTAAGATAATTATAGAGCCCCTCGGTAATGACGACCTTCTTGAAACAGTCGTAAAAAAAAATTAAAAAACTTCCATGGAAATTTTTGGATATTTCTTGGCTTCATCTTGTAAATTATAGAAACAAAGAATGAACTTCAGAAGGATCTTAATAAAAATCATTCTAAAATAGGGGCCCAGTTACGTTTATTATGATGTAAGTTTATATATAAAATATTGATGCCTTAATTGATGCCATTTGAGACGGTCACCCAGGGAGCGAGTAGTCAGGGTTCTTTTGTACTATGACTATTGGATACACTGTGATAAGGTTAGGTTAAAATAAGTACACTTGTTTATTTTATGAAAATCACATAACAAAAATATTATTATTTAGTTCATGTCTTTCTTTGTTAATGATTTAATGAATGACCAAATTGGATATCTTTCAACTATATTATCAATCAACTATAGTTTGTAATTTGGCGACCTAAATTTTGCGGTCTGCCTTTACGAGTCCCTTTTGTTTGCTTCTTTTTACCCAAAATTTTTGACAAATAAGGCTACTGTAAACCCATGAAATTATGTAACTTATAAAGTAAAAAAAAAACGATGCTGGAAAATGTCAAATTTACTCTGGAAAACCCTGGAAAACATAAAGAAAATCGTATATTAAAAAAAGTAGAAACCCTGGCCACCAAATATCAAGAAATATTCTAGTTTATTGCTTCGACTAAAGCTATTTTTATCGAGTATAGATGCACCCTATAAGTACAATTTTTATTTTAATTAGTTGTCTATATTAAATAAATAAAAAATGAAAAGTCTATGGAAAATGGCTCCATATAAATATACGTGTCTAAAGTTTTTAGTCTCTTAAAAATGCTACTACAATACATAGGTATATAATATATGCTATTTATGTCGCTTAGAACGAAAATCAGGGTTTCATAAACTAAATATTTAATAAATCTCTATATAAAGTACAAAAAACACTCCATTTTAAATACTAATAATAAATAATAATTTGGCAAAAATTAAAAAAAAATATCAAATTCAAATGAAATGCAATGAATCTTTGAATATAATTTACCATTGCGGTTCTAAGAAATTATTTATGATAAATTAATTAATAATAATGATTAATGGTTAATTGTAGTAAAACAGGGTTTTAAGATCAAACAATTTTGTAAATTTTACAAATATGAAGTTAGAATTGCAATTCTAAAAATAACCATGTTTATTTTTAAAAAAATTTTTTAACGGAGAAAAACCAAAATTGATGATGTAAACTTAACCAGGAATTTTTGTTATCGTTAATAGTTATTTTTCTCCCTGTAATAACAGATCTTATTCATTTCATCCAGCTAGCAGAATTATTGACGGTACATATATTTAAAGAAATTTTTGGCTTGCAGATATTGCGATATACCATACAAAGCCAAAGATATGAAATATTTAAAATTCATATTTTGAGTTGAAACCCATCTTAAAAAATTTTAAAAATCTTGTTTTTTGAAAATCTTTCTTCCAAAATCAAATTATTCAATTATATAGTATTGTGATTTTAAAATTAATGATGTTATTAAATAGTATATTACGGTCGTAGGCCAGAAAAATAAAGAATGGCCCAAATCGCACGTATATTACCTTCCGAGGCGAAGCCGAAGATGGTAAACTGCGATTTGGGTCATTCTTTGTTTATGGCCAAGGATTCTACAAAATTTTTCTGCGACTGTGGCGAGAAAACACGTCTTTGCCGGACGCGCAGCGTCCGGGAAATACGTACTTTCGGGCCGCAGTACAGAAAAAATAATTACCATTGAAACAAGTAATATTCATTATTCTAATTAATCAAAAAATACAATTTAATGATTTTAGATCTAAATAGCACCCAATGCGATAATACAATGTCACTAACAATGAGCTATAAGCTTTTGAATAAAATATGAGATTTCTTATAATTATTTTCCTGGAAATTGTTAAGTGCGTATATTGTAAATCGACATTTACTATAACACAATTTTTTCATAAAAAAATCATTGAAAATTGTACTAAAATGCGTTTAACTTTTTTTTATTGTAAAACTAGTTGTTTTTCTGGCTTAGTTGAGTAAGCTTTATATCGTTTTACGTAATAAAAAAAGACATACTTTGGTACTTCAGTTTTAAAAAATTTGAAAAAAAATGAAAATTTTAAAGTTACCTTTTAAAATAATGTACATTTTTGGTCTTTGGACTCCTCTCGACACGGCTCCAAAATTAAAAATGAACTTACATAAATTTTATAGCTTTTTGTATTTAGTTTTATTATTAATTTGTACAACTTGTGAAATTATTGAAATTATAATTATTGTGAAATCATTTGGTATGAAATTTGAAAAAATTAATGAAATTATATACATCACAGTTTCGGGTTATATGATTTGTATTAAATTAGTGGCATTGGAATTAAGTAAGGAAAAATTGTTAATTTTACAAGAAAAATATTTGTTTGTTTATTACAAAAATAAAGATGGTGTTGATTTAGAAGCCAAATGGGAAAAAATAATAAGGTATTTTTTTCATTTTATTTTGAGTTTTAATTAAAATTAAGAAATTTTAGTTTAAAAAAAATTCATAATTTGGAAGTATTCCTCCCAGAAATGTTTTGTTAAAATTAAAAAAATTTTCAATTTAATTAAAGTTTTTTATTTTTTTTTTAGCCAATTAACAATCGTTTTAACGATTCTTGTCAGTTTTACTTCGTTGACATTTATTTTACCTCCTCTATTGTATGAAAAATCAAATCGTCCATTACCAATGCAAATGTATACATTTATTGATGTAAATGGAAATAATTATTGGTACTTTTATACCTTTCAAAGTTTCTTAATTTTGTATACCTGTATTAATACTTGTGCTTATGACTGCATGTTTATGGGATTAATAATAAAAATTGAATGTCAATACGAAATATTAACAAACCATCTGAACATTGTCATTGAAAATTTACATGCTTTGAAAAAATCGATAGACTTCAGTGTTGAGCAAGGAAAACAGTTTGGTGAAATTTTGCAGCAACACCAAAAAATTTATGAGTAAGTTAAATTCTTAATTAATTATCGTATTATTTAAATTTATCTAAAATTTGTAGCATTGGAAAAGGAGTAAATGATATGTTTAAGATTCCAATGGTTGTTCAATATGTAACAAGCGTACTTTTAATTAGTCTCAGCGTTTACAACTTATCGATAAATGGTGTAAAGGATACAAAAGCCCTCAGTGCTTTATTTTATTTAATTTGTATTTTAACAGAATTATTTACATTGTGTTTTATTGGAAATCGAACAGTAGTTAAGGTATTATAGCAAACAAAATTAGACAGCACAGTATTTTACTTTTACGTTTATCGAAATTTTATAAAAATTTTTATTCAATCTGTAGAGTGCAGAATTTAGTCAAGAACTGTATAATGTTGATTTTCATTTCCTAGATAAATCCACAAAGAAGACTATTATAATAATGATGATTCGTTCATCAAAACCATTAATTATTACTGGTGGTCCTTTAGTGGAATTCCATCTGAATTCATTTATAAAAGTTGGTACCTGTATGATTAATTTTTAATTTTTTTAAACATATTAGACACGATTTTTTTGGAGCATTTTTCCAAATTTTTCTATGCAGAACGTTTCTGACACAGAGGGTGAGGTGATACTGTGTTAAATGTTATTAATAAAATACTAAACACAATATTAAACTCAAAAAATCCTCACAGATATTGGTTTCTTTGCAGCCTTTGTCTCAGTCATTTGTATAATTATTATAAATAAATGTAATATAGTAACTGATTATAAATTTTGTTTTTAATTTTGGATATTTTATTCTTTCAGATTATCAAAGCTTGTTATACAGCGCTAAACATGCTAAGAGGCTCAAAATAATTATTATTTTGTTCAAATTTAATCAGTGAATCCATATTGAGATATTGTACCCTCTCAACATCATGGTATAAGATATACGCCGTAAAAGTATAAATAAGTGATAATTCCCTTTTAATTTATTATAATATTGAAAATATAATGTCGGTGGCGTCTACTATTAAAAGTAGAACTTGATCTTAACTATACTTTTAATAACAAAATATTCTCTTCAATTTTTTTATGTCAAATTAAGCTGATATTATTATTTTAAAAATGAAAATTAATTTTGTTTTATTCTTTCGGATTATAAAATAACAATTAATTTATTTCAAATCATTAATTTATTCCACAATTACGCCACATAGTCTTTTATTGAAACCTATATAGTTATTATATATAGTTATTAATACAGGTAACCCTCCGTATACGCGGGGGTTACGTTCCGGGAAGGCCCCGCGAATACGGAAACCGCATATACTGAAACCTTAGTATTATGGCCAACAGGGGTTTAGGTTCCTAAAGGTTGAAAAATAATAGAAAAACTTCAAAAACTCTAGTTTTTTTTGTAAAAAAATTTATTTATTCTTTAAAAAAATGTGTAATATTTAATTGGTGCATGGTCCTAACATAATCTTTATAAAGTTCTTCATAAAATTGAAGAGCAGCATCACAATGTTGTTTGAATCGCAAACATCGAGTCATATTAGGATCTCCAAGCATGGCTTCGTCAATCCCACTTTAAATAAAATTTATAATCTTTATCAACGACTTGGAATGAAATTCTTTATCTAATCCATCTTCTTTTTTTGGGGGATCCGATTCAGAGTCAAAATTTTGTTGCACAGAGATTTCTATAACTTCTTCAACTGTCAAAACATCTGATCCCGGTAAATCAATTCCAAAATGTCAGATGCTTCAGCATCTTGAAATCCTTCTCCACTAATCTCGCGTGATATGCTCACCACCCCTTGGATAACTTCTTCATATGGCTCCGAGTTTTCAGTTGGTTTACGTGGGTTGAAAACGACTTCCGGTAACAACTTTGACCAACTTCTATTCAAAGTTGTCTCACTGACTTCTTGCAATGAACTCTCTATGTACCCAACGGAATCGAGAATCGTAAACTTTTTCCAAAAATTGCGTACGCAATTTTCAGGTTTAAAATTTTCACAATTTTTATGCTGATTTATTGCTCGAAGCATATCTTTCATCACTCGCCTCAGATAATACGATTTGAACGTAGAAATAACTGTCTGATCCATCGGCTGAAACAACGATGTCGTATTTGGTGGCAAAAATTCAATTTGGACATCAGGGTGGTGTAAAAGCACGGCGTCTCCATGGCTCTTGCAATTACCTAGTAAAAGAAGAACTTTAAATGCCATGTTTTCTTTCTGTAAATACAACCTGACTTCTGCAATGAAGGACTGGAAAAATCATTCTTTAAAATTGACTTGCGTGACCCACGCTGTTTTGTTAGATTTCCAGTAAACTGGAAGATGATTCTTATTTTTTCTCTTGAATGCTCTTGGGTTCTCAGATTTGTAGACCAACATCGGATTGCATTTTAAAGTTCGTGAGGCATTAGCACATAAAAGAAGGGTAAATCTGTCTTTAGCTGGTTTGAATCCGGGGTCTCTCATTTCTTCTTTGGTAATGTACGTGCGCGTAGGCATTTTTTTTCCAATACAGCCCAGTTTCATCACAATTAAATATCTGGGCTGGAAGATAACCTTTCTCATCAATCAATTGCCGAAGTTGAGGTGGATAATTCGCTGCAGCTTCATGATCCGCGGAAGCAGTTTCGCCTTATGACAAATGATGAAAATTGTATACAATTATGTTAAGGTCGTAAACAAAGTTTGTAAAATATTTTTACCTGTGAGTTTTACATTTCGGATAGAAAATCAGTCCCTGAACTTTTCAAACCATCCTTTACTGGCATAGAACTATATAATTAAAAAAGTCTAGGGCTTGTTGCGTATAGAACGGCCATCTAAAGGAATTCTTTTGTGAGTAAGATCTTGTATTCAGGTGATCAACAGATCTTCCATTTCAACAATATTTGAATTTCGAGTTACTTTGGACATTTTTGCTTGAATTCCTACATTTTTCATTCCTTCACGTATTTTTTCTTTAGTATCCCGAATACCCCGAATCGTTGCCTCGTTGACTTTAAATTTTCGACCGACCGCAGCAACAGTTTCACCTTTATCGAGAAGTTCTAAAATTTTGAATTTCTCACCAAGATTTAATACTTTTCTGATTTTTTTTTGAATTTTGTTTTCCTTAGGTGCCATGATTTTTATTAATAAAAAATTTTTAATTAATTCAATAAATTTTTAATTTAATTTAATAAAAATAAAAATTTCTAAAAAAATATTCGTAATCAGGGTTATGTAAATTTGCAATGACGTGAAACTGGTAATTATTTATATATAATAAATAAATAAAATTTCAAAATAATAAAATTTCTTCAAAAAAAATAATTTATCAAGATATCAAACCGCGTAAAAGCGTGTCCAGAATCCGCGTATGACAAAACATGTCCTCAATTGCCAATCCGCGTAAAAGCGAAATCCGCGAATACAGAAACCGCGTATACGGAGGGTTACCTGTAAATTAAATTTTCATTTAAAAACCGGAAAAACTTTTCGATTTTCCAAAATTGCGGATTAAAAAAAATTAAATATCGGGGTTTTTGAGCTCAATAAAAATGAATTTTCGAGAAAAATTTTTAATTTTCACCCTCAAATAATTTTCCGTTTTTCAAATGAGCTATCCACATCAAAAACGTGTTATCAAGGTCAAGAAAGGCAAATTCACGAAAGAAATTTTCACATTTTCAGGCTTTGAAAATTTTCCAAATTTCCAAGATGGCGAAGCATAAACAAAAATGCTCGATTTGTATAACTAGGGGTTTTTAGAATCAAGAAATACAATTTTCTTTTAATTTTTTTAATCCAACGTTTGGAAAATCGTAAAATTTTTCCGGTTTTAAAAGGAAAATTTAATTTATTAATAACTATAGAGATTTCAATAAGAGATTATGTGGCGCAATATGATATTTCTTAAATGTGGAATAAATTAATGATTTGAAATAATTTAATTGTTATTTTATAATTCGATAGAATAAAATAAAATTAATTTTCATTTTTAAAATAATAATATCAGCTTAATTCGACTTAAAAAAATTGAAGAGAATATTTTTTTATCAAGTAGAATTGTTCGTGAATTATACTATTAAAAGGATATTAACCCATAGTGCCCAAGCGGAAGTAAACATACACTCAATGAAAACATTAAGAATATCAATCGATAGAAGGCTAAAAATCGTTCCTTATAGGTAAAATGTCATGCTTTTTTCAAATCTGTCGTTAGTTTTGACCTACCACCCCTCTATATACCCGAAAAATAGGGGTGAATAAGGGTAAAACGAGAAATATAATTTCGAGAAAACGGCGGACAAGAGGCTGTTAATGTCACAAAATAATAATATAAAGTTCATGTAATAGCTTTTTCAAATCCAAAATTTATATTTTGCATACAAAAATTTGACAAAATATCTTATTTCCACCCTTATCTGGTCAATAGGGGTAGTTTTTTCAAAAACTTCAAAAATACTTTTTTTTGTTTTTAATGGACTTCCTTTAGTAAAATTTTCTGCTGAATCCAAATGCAATTATTGTTTTGAGATACAATCCTTCCTTGTACCTAAAAATAGGGGTAAAATGGGTAAAATGGACCAAAAAATTTTAAAAACTACTAAAATGTTTATAAATTTTATTTTTTCTACTGAATTGGTACCAAATATCATTTCTAAGATAACATTCTTCATGCATTCAACATAGGGGAGATTGGGGTAAAATGGACCATTTTTAAACTTGCTGTAGGTCTGCAAGCCGTATTTGCAAATTTAGCAACGAGATAGTCACAAAAAACATTAACACTTTTTGAACAATTTTAAAATGTTTCATATGAATTCGGGATATTATTTTTGTATATGTACTTATACTCAAGCAAGTACGTTTCTATTGCGTGAAAAATTTCAAAATTTGAGACATCCTCCATAAGCTAAACTTTCAATAGATAAACTTACCTTCTTAGTATAGTAATTCATTGCAAATTTATAAAATCTTGAAAAGTAATATCAAGAGAGTAAATAAATTAGAACACAGATATCTACCACTTTTCTATAATAACATATTTACTTTAGTGACTAATAAATGGTCCACTTTCTCCATTTCACCCTAATTTTTGAGTACTAAGAAACTCCGTCAAAAACAAAAATAAATGTATTTTAAAAAATTTTTATAAGAGCTACACCTATTTACCTTTTGGCGACTTAAAAATGGTCCATATAAAATATAATATCCCGAATTCATATGAAACATTTTAAAATTGTTTAAAAAGTGTTAATTTTTTTTGTTACTATCTCATTGCTGAATTTGCAAATACGGCTTGCAGACCTACAGCAAGTTTTAAAATGGTCCATTTTACCCCAATCTCCCCTATGTTGAATGCATGAAGAATTTTATCTTAGAAATGATATTTGGTAGAAAAAATAAAATTTATAAACATTTTAGTAGTTTTTAAAATTTTTCGGTCCATTTTACCCATTTCACCCCTATTTTTAGGTACAAAGAAGGATTGTATCTCAAAACAATAATTGCATTTAGATTCAGCAATAAATTTTACTAAAGGAAGTCCATTAAAAACAAAAAAAAAGTATTTTTGATTGTTTTGTCCGTTTACTTTCACTTGGGTACTAATGGGTTATGATCAAGTTCTAACTTTAGTAGGCGCCCGCAATCGAGATTACGAAAGTATAATAACTAGTTATTTAAAATATACAAAAGGGAATTATTGATTGCTCTTAATTAGCTCTTTTTGGAGTATGTTTCGTAGGAGCTAGTAAATTGACATATTTTTGTTTTTAATTAACTTGCTTTCGTAATAAATAATATAATTAATATGAAAATTTATTGTTAATTTTATCTAGTTTTCGAGCATTTTTAATATTATTCATTAGAAGCTTTCTGAATTATTTGTTCTTATGTTTTACGTAATAGGTGGCCCTGAAAAGGGACATTGGGGTTTTTAAGCATTTGATGCGTGGCCCCAGCCACACGTTTTAAAATTAATAATTTACAAGCACATAACAATTTGAATCACACAAAAGATAAACTATACTTTTATCAAACGCACAAAGAAATTAAAAAACTTACAAATCAATACAAGCACCTCGTGCTCAGATGACTTCTCCTGGCCAGGAATATTAATGTCCACCTCTTCAAGCCTACGAGCTCAAAAAATTGCACCAAGCGATTCAACAATCTCACGAGCTGCTTCAATAATGAGGATTTATTGTCCGAAAACCATGGACAGACGAAAACCAAGTGCACCAAGCACACCAGCAACAAGCAAACCAGCAAACAATCTGTCATCCACAGCATAGCAAAGGTGTCAAAGCTACTCGCGTGCGTGAAAGCTGAAGTCAGGACAGCAAATGCTGCTTTGGTTTTTTTTATTTTTTTTATTTTTTTATGGAAGAAAATAACCCCTCCTCGCTACTTTCCGTGAGAAACAGCCACCAAAAGTGCGACACGAGCACCTACATACAAGTATTGTTCCTCTCCGTTAAAAACGAAATAATCTTGACTTGGAGGTATTGAGTGCATCACATTATTATGCGTTTACACTCTATCATGAAGTTAGAAGAAAAATGATGTGTGATAGTTAGCATGAATAATCCGTCGAAAATCCCACGTGGGGAAAAACCTGAATGAAATTTAATTGAAAGTAACTTTAGTTTAAATGACTTTTAGATAAAAGGCGCAGGAGTTAAGAGAGGGATGGATAAAAGATATTAAGGGTTGAGATTAATTGAATCATGATGCTTAGCAATTTCATAATAAGATCATTTTTGTCAATCGGTTGTTATTTGTTTTGATTAATTCCATTGTTTGACTTAAGAGGAATAGATCAACGGCCCAAATTTGAGCGTTATTTAAATTTTTGGTATGTACGTATGGGGAACCGGCCGCTTTTGCGTAGTTGCCGGTATTTTGTTGAGGGCTTGCTTAAGGTGTAAGGTTATGTCTACTTTTTGGAGGTTGAGGAAATTTAACTGTATTATTTAAGGGAGGGCTTTGTTGAGGTCGAGGTTTAGGAACTTGTGTAGCTTTAGGTAAGGAAATCCTTCTGATTGAAGGCTTAATATTATTTTTAAAGTAGGGAAAACCACGATAGTTTGCAACGTGATTTCCACTGAGGCATTTTTTAATTTCTTCGCGTTTTAAAGGACATGTGTTACTTAAATAAGGTTCAGAACATTTTATTAATTTTATTTCATCGTGACAATTGGCAGCCACGTGATTGAATTCATGACATCGAAAACATTGTACGGGTGGGGATCTCTATCTTAATTTTGATGTGGTTAAGTGACTCGAGATTTGGGAACTCGCGACATTTACTGGGTATTCAATGGCAATTAATTTATCTTTAATCTTATTGGGATCCTTATAAATTGTGAGATTTCTGATTACGAATTTAAGTGGAGCGACGGTTTCAGGGTTCCGGTATAAATGAAATTTAAATTCATTGGATTCTATAAGGGTTTTGTAATGCTCTAAAATGTTCTTTTGCATAAACAAATATTGCTACTTCTTTAACTCGGGATTTTTTAACTAGACTATATTTATAGAGGACTGGTTTTAACATTTCTTTAATTTTATCATAGGTTTCTTTGCCTTCTAAAGCAATATTAAAAGGGTGAAGTCTATCATTTTTACGGCCAAAACATTATTTCCGTCTATGTTGTTGTTACCGCCCTGTGGGCTGAGTCTATTTATTTTCCGTGTTTATTGCACGTCTAGTTTTTATATCGCTGAAAAGTTTATTATTAGCTTTCCTCTTACCTTTTCGATTTATGGCCTGTTAGAACCCATCTTGACTGGAATCTCCGGTATCATTTACTTCTGTTTCCATTAAAACATCTTCTACTTGACTTCTCTGGCTTGCACATTGTCTGGTTGGGACCTCCAAAAGTCCCTTGACTTAGTTCCACTTGCTGCACTTTGGTTTGCGTAACGATTTGTCTTTAAAAAGACAGATTGAATAATTTGTTATTATGCTGAAGAGCGATAGGCAGCAAAGTGTTTGCAAAGAAATAGCATACACGCTATGAGCAAAGGCACTAAAGCCATCTTAAGGTAGTAGCATACACGTTATCAGCAATGGCACCAAAGCCATGACCAAGTGGTAAGGGAGCAAAATTATAAATTAATTTTACCAATCGGCCCTTTTCAGGGCCACATTTCTCAAAACGAAAAAATATAAGCGTCTCATGACAAGGGAGCAAAGGCAAAGACTAACGCAAAGCCAAGCCAAAGGCTACGCGCGTCGAGGCTCGCCAGTGTCATGGAGCAACCGCAAATTTCTAAATTCTAAAAATAACAATTATTTTATATTTAATTAAATAATTATTATTATTAGTAATTTAACTTCTGATTTAGCTTCATATTATATTTTATCTTTTATTATAATTTTAATATAATTTAGCTAACTATAGACCAATCGTAAAAATTAGTATTCTGGCAAAAATATTTGATAAATTATAGTATATGAAAGATTGTTCAGTTATTGAATAGCAACACGGCTTTATGACTGAAAAGTCAACTTATAACAAATTAGAATGTATTTCATTTGTTGATGATATTAAATATTGTATTAAATATTCGCGCTTCTGACTTTTTGCTGATGACCTCAAAGTGCATTAAAGGCAATGATGATTATTTGCTCTTACAAGATGATGTAAATTGTATTAGTAAATGGTGTCTGGAACATGATATGATTTTGGAAATCAAAAAATGTTCCGTTATGACTTTTGGGAAAAAAATAGTTCTTGAAATTGATTATATGATTAATAATATAATATAAAAGAATTGGGTATGTTTTTGGAACCTAGTTTGAATTTCCAGAGTCATATTGATTTTATTGTTGTAAAGGTTACAAAGACAATATATTTTTTGAAAAAATACACGGCTGATTTTAAGTCTTCTGAGGCTTTTAGGAGAGTCTATTTTACGTATGTCTACGCTAGTAAAATTTATGGATCGCAAATTTGTGGTTAACTAAGTGGTGGGCAACTGAAACAATTGGAGGCATTGAATCATAAATTTTTTAGATTTGCTGCCTTCCGAATCGGGTTGCCAATGTTTTATATGATATACCAATACTGATTATGATTATACTTGTGTGGTGGTTAAATTGAATATCTTCTCAATTTCTAGTGTTTTGAAAAGAATTGACTTAATTTATTTAAGTAAAATAGTTAATAAATTTATAGATTGCGAAAGTATACTATCTAAACTACTTTTACATGTTCAACGGCGTCTGAGGTCAGTTGAGCATCTTTTTAAAATACCGTACCATATGAATCCATTTTCAAATAAGTCTGTAACTAATCACATTTGTAATCTTTACAATGATAATAAAGAATTGTTTGATATTTTTAGTGATGCATTGTACACAGTTAGAGGTTTGACTTGTAAATTACTCGATTATACATGACATATTATTACAGCGCCCGACAGGGCGCGCGACTAAGTTAAGTTCTAAACTTAGAAGCACTAATATACAGGAAATTTAGTTATATATTATAGTTAAATTCAAATTTGTTTTATCTTAAATATCAATTATATATTTTGTAAATTTTATATTAATCTCTTATATATTAATCTTAATCACAACTAACTTTTTGTATACATTGCCTTATTTTTGAAATTAATTAATTTTTATTATTTTTTTTCTTTAATTATTCTCCTATTTATTACAGTATTTTTTCTTATGCTTTTCGATTAATACTGTTAATATAGGATCATTGATCCTGTTAAAATAAATAAATAAAAATAAAATAATATTCTTGCCTTTTCTTGGTACATTAAGGTGGCTTTCTTATCAGAAGTGTAGGCATGAGCTTAATTTAATCTTATAAATAAAAAATCACAGAATCTGATAGTACCAAACTTTCGCCCTGGACCCATCCAAATTTTCGAGATAATTAATGTTAAAGTTGAAAAAAAAATATACGTCATGTTCTTATGGCGATGGTATAAAAACTCAGCGGAAGTCGCAAATTTTGAGCAAAAACTGACGATTGCAGGGGTATGCTTATAACCAAATTAAAGTAAAGAGTCTCTATAGTATCTGATTCAATTTTGCTACACCCGTTGCTACAACGTGGCCCTATAGCCAAAATCTTAAGTTTTTTGTTAAAGAAAAATTTATACCATTCATACATATATTCGGTTTGTTTTTATAGCAGTCATGAATATTTAAAGGGAAAAAGCGCACACTATTTTAATATCAAAAATTCGAAAAGATAATTATGAATGCAATCTTAATAAAATCAACAAAATAATTCGATTTTTATATTTATAAACTTATTTTTTCAAGTAATTAATAGATAAAATAATTAAAAATTTGTTAATTAATTTATTTAATAAAATATAAGTTTATAAATATAGTGAAATTAAAATCTAATAGATGGTGCTACGAAAAATTTTTTGTGGGGATGCAGATGGCAACTACCATAAAGTCGCTTCCGCAAGCGATAAGTCGTCCACTTGGTCCATATATAGGAAGCCCGGCAACAAAGCCAATCAGCCGTCTAAGGCGCAGGTTGCTATCATTGCCTTACCCAGATGGCCTCGGGATGAAACGTCGTATTAAGAATCTGCATAATCCTACAGTTTTGAAATTTCGGAGTCTAATGTGTATTATTTTATTTTTGTGTGAATGAAAAATAAGGAAACAAATAATAAATTAAAAATGTTTAAATAATTATTTTAGAATATTTAGTAATTAAACGTAATAGAACGCGCTGTATGGTAACAGCATTCTCCTCGTCCTACGAAAAAGGGGGAAGGGTAAAAAAAAAAATGGAATAATTTTTAATAATTTATTTTGGTTTTTAACATTAACAAGAAACTTGACAGAGCTTGACTTCAGAGTCATAAGACAGCCACCTTAATTACCAATATTTAGACTGTACTATTGTACGCTTATTTCTAAAATTGCTCTCTCATGACGCATCGAGAGATGGATTTCATAGCTTGCATTTTGATCTTGATGATATATTTGTAGCACTATAAGAATAATATTTGTCATTGTTTTTTAGTTTTAGCTTGGATTTTAAATTGTACATTTCTCTTATAATATATGTGTTGTATTAAAATTTATTCTTATTTATTTTTTACTAAAAATACCCAATTGCTTTATCCTGATAAATCTAATATATTTCTTTTAAGTAAGAATAAATTAAAGTGTACTTGGTGAGTAAAAATTAAAAAGTAAGGTTAAAAATCAGTTCTTGACATTAATCGTCATAATGAATATCCAAAAATGTTACTAAATTTTCTTTATTTTACAGTTTAATTTAGAAAAAATAACTTGGACACTTTCCTTCAAATTTAATGAAAACCCTCAAAATATTTGCAATTATAACAATTATGAAATTTTCATTTTTCTAATTAGTCAAGAAGAAGAATATAACGATTTTATTTAAATAGCTCCCAATGCGACAATACAATGTCACATATAATAATCTCTAAGCTTTTGAATAAAATATGAGATTTCTTATATGTCTATTAAGTTAGAGACACTATTAAAGCATATAATTTCATCATTGTAAATCAAAATAGACTGTTTGAATAATTGAAAATTAGAATAAAATGCGTTTCGTTTTTGTAAAACTATTTTTATCTATTTTTTTTTTTTTTGAATCCGCAAGCTTTAAGATTTTAAAGCGTTTCGTATTAAAAATTGTGAATACAAAACTGTTTAATATCAGCCGAAAAATATTCAGCTTCCGAGTTATTGGTTCCTCTATTCCTCAAACAATCTCAATATACTTAATATGGGTAATGTGTTTTTTGATCTACTTTCTACATCCAGGTGATAATTATTTTCGCTTTTAATAAAAAAAACATGTGTTGAATAACTTATTCAGAATAACGGGAAAAAATATAAAAATTTTACTTCCAGTTTAAATGCTTTCTGCAATGATAGAAACAAGTAAGTATCCCAAGTTACTGAACTGCTCGCAGTATAAGTTGGGTTTGGTTCAATTTAGGCAAATAACATATAAAAAATTTTTATGATGAATATGCTTTTTTTTTTCTTTTGCATGCGAGCAGGGCTGGTGTATGTAATTTTTACATACGCCTGGGTGAGAATTGCGGACCGGGCCCTAGATTATGTCGGGCTCCATGCTTAACATGTTTACCGACTAAACTCACCCCCCATTAAACATCCTGCGCCTATTACTCTCAAAACCGGAACCACCTTTTCAGGTATAACTTCAGTTTTGAGAAGCGCGGCCTAGGTTATAAGATCTTCATCCTGCCTACAATTCTGATGATATGCTTGAATTTTGATTAATTAAATTTTTTTTATTTTTGCTACTAGCTATTTTTTCGGTTTATCAAATGTAATTGATCTCCCGTGGAGTGAAAATAAAAAAAATATTTTTTTTCTAGTAATTTTTAATCTTGAACGAAAAATTTGAGACCATGCAGATTTATTTAAAATTTGCAAAAGCTAAGTATTTAATTTTTTAATTATGAATAGTTTATTTAATTTTGACAAAATTTTGAGCCACCCTGAGGTGCCAAGGGGTGCCAATAGGGGTGCTATAAATAAACTAGATGTATTCAACTTATTGTTTTGATGTACAAAATAATCAATTTTTCCAGAAAAATTTAAAATTTTGATAGGGGCCGAGTTTACCTATACATATACTAGAATACTGTTTTTAAATTTTAAATATAAAAATAAAAAATGCGAGTTACAAGTGCTTAAAAAAGACTTTTAAAATTCAAATATGTTTACGTAACTAACTCAATTGAAGTAAATATTCCCTTTACCTTTCTAATAAAAACCATACATTCAAATACTAACAAGTTTTTAAATTTGCCGTATATGGCGAGTTTTCAAAACGGACAAATTTCAAAATTTACCGTATATGGAAAATTTTGAAACGTATCAGTTTTAAAATTTTACGGTTTATATTTAAACCCGTTTAATAGACACGGGAAACGGCGTCTCTAACATTGGATGTATCCTATGTACAATTTTTATTTTATTTAGTTGAGTCTAAATGGATCTTCAATATATTTGAATTATATTTTTTAACATAATGGATCTTCAATGTATTTTAGTATTTCAATGAAATACGGGATCACGAACCCATTTTCAGGTTATTCGATTACATTTTAGAGAATATATTTACAATATTTATAATTAAATCAATATATTTACACTCAACACATTGGCAACTTCTGAGATAGAATTTTGAAAAAATGAGTAGTTGATTTATCTTTTTAAGATCGCTAAGCACGAAAACCCCGGGGATCTTCTTCGTTTCCCCCCCCCCCACCAAATCGCTAAAATTTTTTCTGGAAATTGCTTAAAAACACTTAAAATGAAGTTAACAATAAGTTTTGGGTGGGAAAAATGCAAAAAAAAAAAAAAATTAGTTAAAAAAATTTTTAATAATTTTGAAAATTTGTTAAAAATTTTAAGGATTTTGCTTATTCTAGGGGTAGGTGCGAGTACAGCATTGGGGGAAGGTTTAAATTACTTTTTTTATAATTGGGGGCATCGCCTCCATACCCCCACGGGGGGCTCCGCCCCCTCGGCCCCCAGATTTTACTTATTCTAGGGGTAGGTGCGAGTACAGCATTGGGGGTAGGTTTAAATTGCTTTTTTCTTTATTGGGGGCTTCGCCCCCATACCCCCACGGGGGGCTTTGCCCCCTCGACCCCCAGAATTTTACTTATTCTAGGGGTAGGTGCGAGTACAGCATTGGGGGTAGGTTTAATTTGCTTTTTTCTTTATTGGGGGCTACGCCCCCATACCCCCACGGGGGGCTTTGCCCCCACGACCCCCAGAATTTTACTTATTCTAGGGGTAGGTGCGAGTACAGCATTGGGGGTAGGTTTAATTTGCTTTTTTCTTTATTGGGGGCTTCGCCCCCATACCCCCACGGGGGGCTTTGCCCCCTCGACCCCCAGAATTTTACTTACTCTAGGGGTAGGTGCGAGTACAGCATGGGGGGTAGGTTTAACAAAAGGTAGGTAGAACAAAAAAAGAGTGCGGGACACATAGAAACATGATTGATTCGTACTTGTGTGAATTTCTTTGGCGACAAAAGTATAAAAATTCAAATCTATTTTTGCAAATATTGGAGGATATACAATCATTTTATCCATTGAATAAAAAATAATTGTATTATTATGTTTAAGGTTATAATAGGATTTTTTTCATAATCTTTAATACAAAGCTGCAACCTCGCCAGCTAACCAAAATACTTCTAATTGGTCTCATTTTTTCGGTATACGCTTTAACATTTATTTACCGTACATCACATTTATTTGTTGTTAATTCTCTCATGGCGATAGTCAATAAACCAAATCCCTATTCTTATCCAAAAATGAACAATTTTGAAATTGCTGCCAAAATTCTAATTTTTAAAAGAAACGAGTTCTATAGGCCTCAAAAATTTTTTACTAGCCCTTAGTTTCCAAAAAATTTTTACTCGTCTTTTTATAATTATTTGTTTAGCAGATATGATAATTAAAGTCAGAGTCCCATTTTCAGGGTTTTTTAAAAAAAGTCAATTTTAATCTTTATCTTTAAAATGGGATATCATAGAAAATATTTAATGAAATTAGACGAAAATTAGTATCCTTATGTAAAATTTTCCGCTGAATCCGAATTTTCAGTCAGATTATCATTTGGTCACGTGACTTGACGAGAAATTCAAAATTTGTGAAAAATGATTTTTTAAAAATCGCTATTTTTCAATTTTAGTGCTTTTAAAATAAATTTAACCAAAAAAATGATTTCATATGCTGAAAGTATATGAAAAAAAAAATTTATAACCGGTTTGTGTAACTACACAACCAACGAGCATGGAACATGTTCATTTATAACATTGATAATAAAGTATTTATTGTGTTCATAATATAAATATTTATATGCAAATATTTATATTTAGATTTTTATTATAGAAATCATGCTGCTTAGACATCAAAATGAACTAAATTAATTAAATTTTCAAATTATTATAGTTTTTTAAATAATATGAATATGAATTTATTTTTTATTAATTTTTATAATGAATTCTTAAAAATTCTGCACCAATGGTCCCTAGGTACTTCTGCACCAATACTCCATAGGTACTTCTGCACCAAAGGTCTTTAGGGACTTCTGCACCAATGCTCCCTAGGTACTTCTGCACCAAAACTTCCTAGGTACTTCTGCACCAAAGGTCTTTAGCGACTTCTGCACCATAGGTCCCTAGGTACTTCTGCACCAATGCTCCCTAGGTACTTCTGCACCAAAGGTCTTTAGGGACTTCTGCACCAAAGGTTCCTAGGTACTTCTGCACCAAAGGTCTTTAGGGACTTCTGCACCAATAGTCCCTAGGTACTTCTGCACCAATGCTCCCTAGGTACTTCTGCACCAAAGGTTCCTAGGTACTTCTGCACCAAAGGTCTTTAGGGACTTCTGCACCAATAGTCCCTAGGTACTTCTGCACCAAAGGTCCCTAGGTACTTCTGCACCATAGGTCCCTAGGTACTTCTGCACCAAAAGTCCCTGAATCGAAAATATTCTAAGTCCATTTGACCCCCCCCCTAAAAACGTCAATTTTTGACCCCCCCCCCTAAAAGCGTCAATTTTTGACCCCCCCCCCCCTAAAAACGTCAATTTTTGACCCCCCCCCCTAAAAGCGTCAATTTTTGACCCCCCCCTAAAAACGTCAATTTTTGACCACCCCCCTAAAAGCGTCAATTTTTGACCCCCCCCCCTAAAAGCGTCACTTTTTCACCCCCCCCCCTGCCGAGCCGGACTTTTTCAAATACCCTTCCAATGAACATGTTCCATGTTAACATACAATTTGAGACCATCAGGATGAAAATTGAGCTGTCTGCAGCTGAGGCATATAATCTAGAAAAGGCAAGGCAAGTAAGTTGATTTTCTCGCGCATGTGCAGTTCAAAAAAAAATTTGGACCCCAAAATCGAATTCTACGGGAAATTTCCTATGTGGTACTATAAAGAAAAAAAATTTCATTGTAAAGTGCTCGTTTGCGAGAAAAATTAATCAACATAAATTTCTCAAAAATTAAAAATTTAAAAAAATTGAAAAAAACTAACATCGCTGTAAAAAATAGAGGATTGAATCTAAAAAGCTAAAAATTGGGGAAAATTATTTTTTTTATATATGCTTTCGATTAAACATACTTTGGAGTACATTTTGAGACCCGACCATGCAAAGTCATATACAGTTCACAAATATTAACCCATATATAAAAACCAATATTGTGAAAAAAACCTAAGTGACTACTTATAGACATGCATTACCACGCGATTTTCGCTCAATACTTAAAAAAGGACACATCCATCTTTTTTTTTTCTTTGATATTGATAATTATTTCGTCCTTTAAATGCCTACCGGGCCTGCTCACTTGATCCGTAAAATAAAATAATAAACTTATAAGCCTAATGATCTAAAGTCACTTTTATTATTTGATCCTGTAAAATAATTTAATAATAAAATTTCAAAAGTTAATTTTTTTATCATAAAAAAAAAATATAAAATTTAAATGATTATTTGAGATTATTGACCATTAAGGGTAATTTTATTAGTTAAAAAACAATTGATTGTACGCTACAAAAACTCTTTGCACTTTTAGGCATCAAACAGGTTAGTTTTTCCCAAATACTGAATTCAATTGCCCGATACTGCTGAAAATTTTTGGTCCTTAATTTAATATTTTTCTTGATAATTTTTTATTTGCTTTATTTACTTAAAATTTAATTAATTTTTATATCGCTGTTTAATGTTACTAATATACAACGTACAAAAAAATAATTAGGAACTTGATGTCGATTGATTTCGTGTAAATAAATTTGGTTAATTAGTTGCTAAACTAATTTAAGACGCTATGTTATTTTGTATTCATTTTTTAAGTAAATGTAATTATGTAAACAAACAAATATTTTTGAGCTTTTAACTTCAATCAAAGAAAAATATTATTAATTTTTTTTTGACACATCAAACATCTTATTTTTGTAAGGCCAGGTCTATTTGTCCAGAAAATTTTCAACTGTTTCTGGTTAAATAGATTTTCTGGTCAAATAACCAAAAAATTAATAAAGGTTTCTATTGAATAAAAATATAATTTAATTTAGAATTTAAGAAATTAACAATTTTTAAAGATTAGAAAATTTAAGAATTAATTATTCGAAAGATCTCCATCCACGCCTAATGCTAAAATTTTTTGAAATTACAATATTTATCTGAAAACACTTAAATTTAAATATTATGCACAACAAATATTTATTTGCAATGATTTTTTTTTTTTTTTTTTTTTTTTTTTTTTTAATGCACTGAAACTGCAAAAAAATTATATTTTTTATTAAAATAAATTTTATTTGAGGTTAATTATTTTTTTTTTAAGCGTGGATTGAGTCAAATTAAACCTTTTTGGCTAAATCCACGCTTAAACAAAAGAGGTTGAGCGTGGATTGAGACCTTTCCATAAGTTTATTATTTTATTTTACAGATCGATTAAGCAAGCCCGACAGGCATTTAGAGGACGAATTAACTATCAATATCAAAGAAAAAAAAATGCTGGATAAGTCCTTTTTTTTTAGCTTCTAAAAAACCTCCAATTTCATTGTTCAAAATCTTGGATCTTTAATGCATCAGAAGCATCTTTTTCTATTTCTAAATACTTCTTCTTTCTTTCTAACCTTTTCCGGCTAAACATTAATCGAAGAGATGTTTCTAGCTTTAATTTTTAAGAAATGTAAAAATAATATTAATTTATATGAGACAAAGTTACTTTACAAATTTTAATTATACAAATCGTATACAAATTTTAATTATATACTTTGAAAATTTTATACAATTTTATACAAATTGTATAGATTTATTTCACGTGGGTATATTCGTGGCTTAACTTGAATTCAAAGTCATAAGCCACCTGCCTTAATCCAGAACTATAATTAAACGATTTTAAATAGCGTCGTATGCGGCAATATGAAGTTAGTTGCTCTAAGAATATTAATAAAATCTGAGAATTCTCCTATATAATTTATAATAAATCGACATTTAAACTAACATATGTAATTTTTATAAAAATATATCCCTCGCATTAAAGAGAAAGAGTTTTAATTTTTTTTTATCATAAGCTAGTTGTGCTTCTGTCCGAGCGAGCTTAGTCTTTTTTTGATTACAAAGTGTACTTAAAGTCAAAATGAAAATTTTGAAATTACCTTTTAAAATAATGTACATATTTGGCCTTTGGACTCCTCTCGATTTGGTTCCAAAATTAAAAATGAACTTACATAAATTTTATAGCTTTTTCTATTTATTTTTATTATTAATTTGTACAACTTGTGAAATCATTAAAATTATAATTATTGTAAAATCGTTTGGGTTGAAACTTGAAAAAATTAATGAAATTATGTACATGACAGTTTCGGCTTATATGATTTGTATTAAATTAATTACATTAGCGTTCTGCAGAGAAGAATTGTTAATTTTGCAAGAAAAATATTTGCTTGTTTATCATAAAAATAAAGTTGGTGTCGATTTGGAAGCTAAATGGGAAATAATAATAAGGTAATTTCAATTTTTCTATAATTACTTTATCAAAATGAATTTATGTATTTAAAATTAAGAGAGCGTTTGTTGAAAAACTCATATTAGATTTACAATTTTTTTTACTATTTAATGCACATTAAAAAATGTATAAATGTCCATATTAATTCCTTGATGTAATAATGATTTAAATTTGTATTCAGGATATAAATATTTGTAACTTAGTGTCTTGCTTACTTTGTTTTACTTTGGCACCATTTTTTATAATTTAATGTAATAAAGTCTGGAGATAAAGAAAACTATACAAAAATAATTTTGTTGTTGATTCTCCAATGTATACTGAACCCTTAAATTATTTTTTTACATTAATTTTAAAAATCTTGTTATATTTTCAAAAAAAGTTGATGATAAATTTAAAATTTTTACCCCTATAATGGTTTGGTAAGGTATTTTTTTAAGGGATGATAAAAAAAATACGAAATTTGCATACGAAAATTGCCGCAAAGCACTGATCGTATATAAATTGAAGCATTTGCCTGAAAAATATATCTATAAATTGTATTATTATTTATTATTATTTATTTTTTATACGATTTACTATTGTTTTATCAATCTTTGTTGGTCATATATGGTTAGCATATACTCTACCACCTCTATTTTACAACAAACTAAATCGGCCATTGCCCCTTCAAATGTATACATTTATTGAATTAAATGAGCATAATTATTGGTACTTTTATTCTTTTCAAAGTATCTTAATTTTGTATACCTGCTTTAATACATGCGCTTATGACTGCATGTTTTTGGGATTGATCATAAAAATTGAAAATCAATTTGAAATGTTAACAAATCATCTAAACATGGTCATTGAAGATTTACGTACTTTGAAAGGATCGGTAGAATTCGGCAATGAACAAAAGAAACAATTTGGTGAAATTATAGAGGAACATCAGACAATTTATGAGTAAGTCATATTTTTAAAACAATATTTTATTAATTTAAAATAAATAACATTTTGTAGCATTGGAGAAAGCGTTAATAAAATGTTTAAGCTTCCGATGGTTGCCCAATATGGAACGAGTGTATTTTTAATTAGTCTCAGTGTTTTTATATATCAATACTTGGTGTTAAAAATACAAGAGCAATTAGTGCTTTGTTTTATTTAATTTTTATTTTATTTGAATTATTTACACTTTGCTTGGTTGGAAACCGAGTACTGATTAAGGTATTTGGAAACTAAAATATGAAAAAGTTGGTTATCATGCGTTTTTTTAAATTTAATAAATTTTTATTAATAAATCTAGAGCGAAGAATTTGGAAAAGAACTGTATAATGTTGATTTTCATTTCCTAGATAAATCCACAAAGAAGACTATTATAATAATGATGATTCGTTCATTAAAACCATTAGTTATTACTGGAGGCCCTTTAATAGAATTTCATCTTGCTTCATTTATAAAAGTTAGTATCTTTAATATATAAAATAAATTTGTTATATTAATTTAAATTGAAGAGAGAGCGAGAGAGAAAGGAAAGAAGAAAATATAAGTATTTTACAGAAAATGTGTGTGCAGACAGCATGCAAAAGTCGAACTCTATATTTTGTCCCGTGTTCTAAAATATAGTTTTACATATAAAGGGCAAAAAAGCCGTCTCCCTAGGGCAGAAAATAGGCTTTTTTGCCCTAGATATGTAAAATTGTATACGGCCCGCGGCCCTTGTCCATAAACAAAGAATGTCCCAAATCATAATTTACGTGCCTTTTGGGCCATTCTTTGCTTTTCTGGACGTGAACCGTAAATATACTATTTGGTTAACTGAATCAGATGAAATTGTATAAAAAACCAATTACAATAATATTATATAATATTCATTATTGTAAAAAATCATTGCTGGCAAATTAGCTTTTTGAATTACAAATGCTGTCAATTTGTGATTACGAAGTAAATTATAAATTTTAATAATTAAGAGCCTTTCGCTGGAAAATAGTGTAATTTTTTCTATAAAATTTATTATTTTTTTGACAATTGTACAATTAATCTTTCGTTTTAGTACATCTTGGTGGCGTTCATTCATGAGACCACCTAAAATTAAGCCCTTTTGACCTTCCTTGTAATTTTTTTTCATAATTTAAGACCTCCTCTTTGAAAATTATTTCACCATTTCTTGTTATCATTTTTTTAAATCTCCTTCTTCTTTGAAAAAAAATCAAGGAAACGCTTAGACAACTTATTCAAATTAAAGTTGCTCCAAAGCAAAAAAAATTTAAATCTGAATAATTTATTCGATAAATTGAGCTAACAATTGTTTGGATATTTCGCCTCTGGCAAAAAATTTAATTTTAACTAAACACTTTAAATTAAGTATTTATTTAAAATTCCCGATGGGGAAAAAATGTGTTTAAAAGCTGTGATTATTACTCATTTGTGATTAAAGTCATTGCGGTTGTAAGTTTTTTTTAATTAAGAAAGTAAATAATAAATTTTTCTTTGTTTCTTTTCCAGATAATCAAAGCTTGTTATACAGCGACAAACGTACTTAGAGGTTCAAAATAATTATTATTCTGATAAAGAAATTTAACCATTGGCAATGAATTAAAATATTAGTTGGTAAAAGTATGCAGAATGCCAGATTGTCGGAAATTGGCCACTTCTATTTATATTCCAAAGTACAAGATTTTATTTTTATAGATAATGACTTTTCCTAGAATTTCGATACAACTGGGACTCTAAATTTTTCAAATTAAATCTTCATGAAATTAGTGGAAATTCTTCGCTTTTAAAGCTAAATTTAATTATTATTAATAAATAAAAATTTTTCTTCATATACAAGTAGCCAGGGAAAAAAATATTCCAAAATAATGTAAAGATTTTGATGAATTATTCAAAATTTTTATCTGACTATCTTTCTCTTAATCTTTTTCTGCAATATGAATGTATATTCAGGATTCACGATTTTTAGCTTCTATATATTGTTTTACTGGGTTCCTTTCTTTGCTTCGTACAGTTTTTTAGACCTAATTTAAACTAGACACTGCATATTTAATCAGGACATTTTCTTATGGCATTTGTTTTTTTAATTGGTTAAATTTTTAAAGAATGTCAAATTAGTATTTTTAAGTTTAAAATGTCGGAGTTTTACATTAAACATTCAAAAGACACTTCAATTGAAATCTTTATCTGAAATTTTCCGAAAAATCTTCGTTTTTATATACAAAAAAAGAAATTACTATAATAAGAAACACATTTATTTATTAAAATTATTTATTTGTTTAATAAAAAAAAAAAAAATCCGGATTTGAGAAAAGCTGCCAAAACTCCACTCCAGTATACAGCTGATTACATTTAACTCAGATTTTCAATAATTTTGAGGTAAAGATTAAGTTAATAAAGTATGCTTAACAAAATAAGGACACTGTTGAAAACGTTTATTTCATATTATGTACTATAGAAATATAATTTATTTTTGGTTTATTCTAGACTAGTATATGTTAAAAATAAATTTAAATTATTATTTAAAAATTGTATTTAATTTTATAAATTTGAGGAAAAATTAAATTATTCAAAAAATTAGGTTCGAAAAGTTTAAATTTAATATAAATTAATTGATAATTATTATTATCATTGCATGGATGATTCGCGATAACTACATTTATTATATTTATTATTCAAATGGTCTGATGAGCTAAAATTTTATGGATAAACTTCTTTTCAAGTTTCTTTTGGTAAGTAATATAATTAAAAATATCTTTGTTTTAGTCGAGATTTTTGTGAATCAAAATAATGCTAAATTGTCCTAAAATTGTTTTGAAAGTCACAAAAACTTTGCTATTGGGTACGATTTTTTTTTTATTTTCGATACTTTCATGCGGTTTTCGCAGGTTTTCGCATCATTCTGTTGAATACAAATTTTGCAGACTAATGTCTAATCTCAAGTAGCATCTTTTTTTTCAAGTTTAAAAAAATTTAGTACTATATATGGGCGATTATTTCTCAACCCGGCCACCCCCCTCTGTCCAAAAATGGTGGCAACTTAAAAAGATTTTGGTTTTCTCAAAGTGACTGGAAAAGGGTCTAGTTTTTTATTTTCATTGGCCTTTTCAACTCTGTAAATCTACTGTGCCCATTTTAGGCACTGAGCGGCGGCAGGTCGACATTTTAAAAACAGAAAAATTGAAATAAAAGTAGCTAAACGGTAAGTTTTTTGAAATTTTTTGCTCTTCAAAGTTGTTATTTATTAAAACAAAGAAAATGAGGCAACTTGCGTGGTAATTGGTTGATTTCTTAAAAAGTTTTGTGGGTGCTATGTAGTTTTTAAAAATGGGTAAAAAACGGCTACTTTGACTGATGATATCTCCGAACCTACATATCCAAAATAAAAAAGTTTTAGTGCAAAATGGTAGTCTTTTGATACATAATAAGTGTGCCAAATATTAAGGGATTTGATTGAGTAGTTTCGGATTTAGCAATTTTCGGGTATTAATTCTCTTAAAAAAATGGGTCAAAATTTGTCTCAGAATTACCCTTAAAATTGCTAATCCCTTGATATTTGGCACACTTATTATGTATCAAAAGACTACTATTTTGCATTAAAACTTTTTTATTTTGGATATGTAGGTTCGGAGATATCATCAGTCAAAGTAGCCGTTTTTTACCCATTTTTAAAAACTACATAGCACCCACAAAACTTTTTAAGAAATCAACCAATTACCACGCAAGTTGCCTCATTTTCTTTGTTTTAATAAATAACAACTTTTAAGAGCAAAAAATTTCAAAAAACTTACCGTTTAGCTACTTTTATTTCAATTTTTCTGTTTTTAAAATGTCGACCTGCCGCCGCTCAGTGCCTAAAATGGGCACAGTAGATTTACAGAGTTGAAAAAGCCAATGAGAATAAAAAACTATACCCTTTTCCAGTCAATTTGAGAAAACCAAAATCTTTTTAAGTTGCCACCATTTTTGGACAGAGGGGGGTGGCCGGGTTGAGAAATAATCGCCCATATGTTATTTGATTTATTAAAAAAATAAGTAAATAAAAATTATGTATAATACTAAAAATGTCAATCTATAAAATATTGATGTGCAAACATTTGAAATTTTGTATAAAACCGCTTCACACTGTTTAATCGACTTATGATAATATCGCTATAAAATTTTATTCTTGGTCACATTTTCTCATCGTATGTCTTTCATTATGTTTATAAAAAAAATTATTTATAAAGCATTCAAAAGGCATGCGACGGGATATATGTTATCCAAGCCTGGGGGAAGTGAATTTAAGGGAGCCAATGAGGAGTCATTGAGCTTGAAGCAGCTGCAGCGAGAGAAGAAAAAAAAATAAATTAGCCAAGCCAAGCATGCAAAGTTTTATCAGTGAATCCTCCATTAGAGCTGCCGGGTTTATGAATTTCTTTAACAAGTAAGCTTTTTATATCAATTTAAGTTATTTAAATATTTATTTAAAAAAATTTTTTATTCATATTTTGATTTAATTAGCAAAGATAAATTTTTTTCAAGGTCTAAATTTTAATATTATTAATTTTGTAAACGAATTTTATCTCTGCTAAATCAATAAGAAGATGAGTATATAAAGACGCGAAAAATATGATGAAGCCATCAAATAATTTTATTTATTTTTTTTTAAATTTGCCTTAAAATTTTAAACTTAAAACTTTATAACTTTTAAGAATTTAAGGTGCGTATTTTTTTATAAGAGATAAGAAATAAAAGTGTCAAATTAAAAAAATAATTTATATATTATACTTGCTGCACTGTATCGTTAAGAAATGTATAACATTTCCGTGTTTATATATCTAAAAAATTGTTGATATAAATAGCCAATTGAAATAAAAAAAAAATTTTATATCTTTATCCAAAAAAATTTTTTTTGTATGCTGATGAGCTATAATTGCTGTATGTATTGTTTATGTTTAGCATCGTATACTATGATGTTTAGTTGCTAATGTATATTAAAAATTAAAAAATTGATTGAATATTCAACCAAAGTGAAACAAATTTTTTTAACAGAATATTTTTCAAATTTAAATTTACAATACGATTTTAGGCGTGATAATAATTGAATACGTTCGTGTTCAGTGGCGGATACAGGGGGGGGTCACAGGGGTCAATTGACCCCCCCTCGGCAGTCAATTTTACCTTTTTTTAGCTAATTTTACGTTACATAATTAGCGCGAAGTACCATTTTGACCCCCCCAAAAAAAATTTAAGGACCTTTTTTAGAAAATTTTTTTAAATTTGATTCAAATGACCCCCCCAAAAAATTTTCTAGATCCGCCTCTGGTGTTATTATACATAATTTTATAATGAGATAGCATTTTACAGCCGCTTATTTTTTTTATCGTCTTTTGGCTTCTTGGAAAAAACATCAACACAATGAGTAATTTATATGAGATAAAATATTTACTTATATAAAAAGATCGCGCTCCTATATAAAACAAAATTTATTTATTTTGCATACCAAATTGACACATCATTTTTTTGAATTAAAAACAAAACACTTGAATAAATTATTCTAATTAAACTGATTATTTCTGAATTTTAAAAAATTTTTCAACGAATTTTTTCTTGTTAAGTTAGATCAATGAAAAAATATTTGTTATTTATATTTGAATTATGCAATTTTTGACCATAGTTTTACATATCAATCTGGAAAAAGATGACATTACAAGCCATCAAATGGGAACACGGCAAATTGAATATCTTGGACCAGCTGCTGCTTCCTGAAACATCAAAATACATAGAAATTTCAAATGTCCAAGATGGTTGGAATGCTATTCATGACATGCAGGTATAATTTTAGCATCATTTTTATGAACATTAAAAAAAAATTTTTTTTACCCTGAATAAGTTTAAAATCTTATTAAAATCTTATATTGTTCAAAATTTTTATGTAACACAGTTAGTTTATAAATTTTGTATTTTAATTTTTTGTTCTTGTTGATTTTTATAGCTCTATTTTAAAAATATACTTAAAATCATTTTAGCTGTAATTTTCATAATTTTATGTATAAAAACTTAAAATAAAATGCTTAAAAATATACAAATTAAAAGTCTAGCATGAATGAAAAATATAATGATTAAATTTTTTTAAATTTAGGTACGAGGAGCCCCAGCTATTGCAATTGTTGGTGCTCTAAGCTTAGCAGTAGAAATTCAAAATAAATCTTACTCTGACAAAGAAGAATTATTGAAAGATATTAAACAGAACTTAGAATATCTTCTTACTGCAAGACCAACTGCAGTCAATATTAAACTTGCTGCTGATGAAATTTTAACATTGGCCACAGCTTTTTCAAATGATGATTCTTCTGTGGAAGATATGAAAAAAAGGTAACTAATTTTAAGGCATAATTATTGTTTAGTATCAATTTTTAAAGAGCCTAAATTAATATTTATTATTAATATTTTAATTTTTAGAATTATTGCTCATGCTTCTGAAATGTTACAGAAAGATATATCTGATAACAAAGCTATTGGTTCTAATGGAGCTGCAGAAATATTAAAAAAATACCCAGATGAAAAAGTAAGAATATTAACACATTGCAACACTGGCAGTCTAGCAACAGCTGGATACGGCACTGCATTAGGGGTAATTCGATCAATACATGCTGCAAATAAATTAGGTACATTTTTTGTATTATAAGAATTTATATTAGATTATTGTTATTGTTGTCCATTTTATTTATTCTAAATTTTATAGGAATAAATCGACCTTTTTGAGTTATCTTAAATAAAATTAAATATAATCTTTTTTTAAAAGCCATATTGTATAAATTTTGCAGAAAATATTTTTGTCTTAACATTGAATATTGAATTTCCATTACAATTTACAATCATGAAAGTATCTAATTTCTTTTAAAACTTAGTCAACTATTTTTTTTCTTTTTATAATTGCTTTCAAAATAAAAATGCAGGGTATATAAAAAGAACATATTTTGCTTGATTATAAATTAAATGAATTTTCTATTTTTTAAGTAATGCACTTTCAAATCATTCTGATTTTTACTTCTTATTATTATTTTTTTATTTAAATTTTATTATAATATGAAGTATTTTAACAGACATTTCTTTTTGTAAAACTGAAATTCAATTTACTCTAAATAATATCATGGGTCCTTATGCATCAGGGACACTGTACGGTACTATGAGTTTAGTAAAGTTATCCTTACGTAAATCCTAAGAGAGATTTAGGAAAAATATTTTCTTTGTTTTGTTACATTTTTTAATTTATTTTTTTAAATAAATTAAAATAATATAATGATTTATATTTTATCACACACCCGTCAATGTAATCGTAAAAATTTTGTAAAAATTTCAATGACAATTTTAAAAATCTATATTTTTTTCAATAAAAGCTTAATGAGCAGAGCTGAGATAAGAATCTTTTATTTATCTTCTCTCTTTTTTTATAGATTACAATGTAAAATATTTTTTTTAAATTTATAATTATAAACAATTCTTTTATTACAGACCACACATTTTGCACGGAAACGAGGCCTTATAATCAGGGAGCTAGATTAACTGCATATGAATTAGTATATGAAAAAATACCCAGTACTCTAATTTGTGATGACATGGTAGCTGCTTTGATGAAATTAAAAAATGTTTCTGCAGTTGTAGTTGGAGCAGATAGAGTAGCTAGTAATGGAGATACTGCTAATAAAATTGGTACTTATCAGGTAAAAATCAAAAATAAACCAAAAAAAAATTTTTTTTTTTAATATGCAAATTAAATGTATAAAATATTTTCATTATTTCAGATTGCAGTCTTAGCCAAATATCACAATGTACCATTTTATGTCGCTGCTCCTTTTACAACAATTGATTTTTCTACTCCCGATGGAAATTTCATTAAAATTGAAGAAAGGCCTCAAAATGAATTAACGCACATAAATGGTAAAAGAATAGCTGCTGATGGAATAAACTGCTGGAATCCAGCTTTTGACGTAACACCGGCAAATCTTATAACTGGGATTATTACTGAAAAAGGAGTTTTTAAGCCTGAAGATTTAGTACAACATAAGCGGTAAATAATTATAATTAAAGATTCAAGTAATTAAAAAAGATATTAAAAAAAAGTGAAATTTTAGAGGCCTGAGCCACAATTTTTCTTTTATAACATTTTTAAATGCTAAACGTATTCAATAAATACGATTGTTTTTCAACTCTCACAATTTATGAATTCATATAAGACAAATTATTTTATTGTTAATATAAAAATATTTAAAAAAATTGTTTTAAACAGAATCTACTTTTGTTTTAAAATTTAAAAAATATGTTTTTTTTTTAATTAATTAAATCAGTTTAAGAGATATTTTTTAATATAACCAAAATAAAATAATGCTATTAATTTTAGCTCTTTTATTAATGAGAGTAATAGGATAGATTTATTAGAGAATGAGCGATTAATTTTTAGTAAATCACCTGTTTTCGCAGTTGTTTTTCTCATTTTCATCACTATTATAAGTTTTGAAATTATTATTTCTTAAACCATCTCGGCCTTACAAATGGAGATTATTACTCTCAAGTTTGGCTGAGTAGTCTAATAGTCACTATGGGACAACAGGCAAAAAAAACCTTGGGAAAAAACCTTGTATTTAATTAAATTATATATACCGGAAATAACCTATTGGTATAGTTATGAAAGTATCAGCCGTTGAAATATTAGGTATACCATAAAAAAATAATTTTTTAAAATTATTATTTATTTAATATTAAGATATATATTTAAATTTAAAAAATTTTTTATTTTACATAATATTTGAAGCGTACTTATCCTACTTTTAATTAGTTTTATTTTTAAAACATTTATTTAAATTTAAACTTATATTTTTTAAATTAAATTTTAAACTTAAAGTCTAAAAAACTCTTAATCTAACACTAATAACTTGAATATTCATAACTTAAACTTATATTTTTTAAATTAAAGTTTAAACTTACAGCCTAATCAACCACTATTATTTCTTCTTCACTATCCGACCCTTCATGCGGGTCGGGACTAGCTAACCCTTCATGCGGTTCGCCACTGATTTCAAAGGACGCGGGCGAGAATGGTAACCCGCTGGAAGATACCTCATTATATTGGATTTTTTGGCTCTTGTAGATTACCCGCCACTTCCGGAATAAAGTCGTCGCGGCGGTCCTGATGAACTCGTCTTCATGACGCCTTAATTCGAAAACAGGCGACCATATCTCAGTTTCTTCCAAGATGTCAATATTCATCGGTATGCCATCCAGAATATCTAACATCCTCATTAATGTTTCTGTATTTGACCGATGTCAGTCATTTTTTTAAATTAAAATTTAATCCAAATCTACCATAGCTCGTGAAAATATGTACGGGCGGCTAAAATCTGTGGTAGATAGATTAAGCACTCTTGCACTTTTTTGGTCGCTTTGCTATTAATTCTATTAATCAAAAGGATTGGTTGGAAAAGGATAAATTAATGTAAATAGTCCAATTCCATAGGATAAAAAAGGAAAATTAGGCACACCTTCATAAAATACAAGTCTTGAGACGAAAATAGGTGCTGCCGACCATTGTACTATAAGGGTAGTACAAACTCTGTCGAACTTGTCATTATTTGTAGAAAAATTCGGTATTTTAAGAGTTTTCAAATGTTGATAATTTAATAATGTGTTAACTCATGAAGGTAAGAAATAATATGCGTCAGTCTCTGAAAAAATGCTAAAAGAACGAAGACTTAGATTTTCTGGATTAAAACTAGCATGGCCAATGCGGCCTCGTTCATAAAATATTTCAGAAACATGAAATGGGATATCAAATTTTTTGTTTATTAGTATACCTTCCAAGCCGAGAATCTTAAAATTTGTCACTGACAACTGAGTAATAGATAAAGTACTTGTGGTAAAGTAACTGTGGTAACCAAGATTTATAATATGAATCTATATTAGGAGAGCTACTCTTAAACTAGAGACATGCCTGGACAAAGCTGCAGAAGAATCCTAACGGAAAATTAATGAACCAAAATTAACATCCTGGATTCCAGGAACTCGATTCAAAGTAAAAATTAAGACATTTCCCCAAAGAGCAGAATCTTCTGAGATGGTAAATGAAAAAATATTATCATAAAAATACTATTCAAAAACAGCATTTTATCAAGCAACGAACCTAATGTATCCTCAGATAAATCTGTAAGGGTTCGACCCATCTCATTGAAACTAAATTCAAAAGATGGATATCCGGACTGTTCATTAGACTGACAAAAAAAAAATCGACTTTTCGATTTTTTAAGGTGCTCAAGCGTTTTTGGGTACCACTTTATGAAAAAAAAAGCCCTAGGTAAAGCGCATCTAAAAATATTTAGTCGTTGGACAGCGCCAAAGCGTTTTCGATTTTTTAAAATTGGTCCAGGAGCGCCGGGGGGGATTACAGCTACTAAATTTAAAAGGCAACAAAAAAATAAAACTTCGGGGGGTATTTCATAGTTTTTTTGGTCACTAAAAACGATGGAATCATTTATTTTGAATTATTTCTTTAAGGCAAAAAGTTATGATCTAATTTCGGTCTTAAAAATATCAAAAATTGGACAGTTTTTGGCGTCAAAAACATACTGCGGACTAAAAAATGTTTAGAAATTATTTTAAAGGGGTATTTCGAATGATAATTGGGTCACTAAAAACGATGAAATCGGTTATTTTCAATTATTCTTTACGGATTAAGAGTTATGCGCCAAATATTGTAGCTTGATTTCCCAAATATAGCATTTTTTTGAGTTAAATGACTGTCAAGCGTACAGAGAACTTTTTTGAGCCTCTAGAAAGGTAAGTTATCATAGTTTTGTGTTTTTTAAACACCGATGCATTGGTTGCTTAGATTTTTTTATGTATTTTTATTATTTTTATTATTTATATTATTTTATTATTTTTATTATTTTTATTATTTTTATTTTTTTATGTATTTTTTTATTTATTTATTATTTTTTTATTACAACCAATGCATCGGTGTTCAAAAAACACAAAACTATGATAACATACCTTTCTAGAGGCTCAAAAGAGTTCTCTGTACGCTTGACATTGACATTTAACTCAAAAAAATGCTATATTTGGGAAACCAAGCTACATTATTTGGCGCATAACTCTTAATCCGTAAAGAATAAATGAAAATAACCGATTTCATCGATTTTAGTGACCCAACTATCATTCGAAATACCCCTTTAAAATAATTTCTAAACATTTTTTAGTCCGCAGTATGTTTTTGACGCCAAAAACTGTCCAATTTTTGATATTTTTAAGACCGAAATTAGATCATAACTTTTTGCCTTACAGAAATAATTCAAAATAAATGATTCCATCGTTTTTAGTGACCAAAAAAACTATGAAATACCCCCCGAAGTTTTATTTTTATGTTGCTTTTTAAATTTAGTAGCTGTAATCCCCCCCGACGCTCCTGAACCAATTTTCAAAAATCGAAATCGCTTTGGCGCTGTCCAACGACTAAATATTTTTAGATGCGCTTTACCTAGGGCTTTTTTTTTCATAAAGTGGTACCCAAAAATGCTTGAGCACCTTAAAAAATCAAAAAGTCGATTTTTTTTTTGTCAGTCTACTGTTCATGTATACAGAACAGGACATATTCCATTATCCGGGAATCCTAAATTCATACCCTTAATGACATCAGTGAGCCAATTATTCTGGTGGGAGTCTTCCCTATCTGTGACCATTTTTTCTGCTATCCATATCTCTAGTCTCTCCTTTTCAAGCTTTTCCAGTCGATGCCTCTCCTTGTATGCAAAACTTGAAATTTCCCATTGATTCACTTTTTTCTTTAAATTTTGAATATCTGTCTGATCTCTGTTTGCTGATTCCTCAAGACTTCTTATTTTTTCCTCCAGCTATTCTAATTTGTGTTTCAATACTCGTTTGTAGGTTGAGAAGCTCATTTTCTTTTCTCAATATGATGCAACAGTAATTATAATAATACTAAACGTTAGTCAGAAAACAAATGGCTGTGCTTTGAATGAATCATATGAAACATTGCTAAAAGGTAATCTAACACCCAATCAGATAAAATTACGCAAAATATGCATTTTAAGTCTGCATATTTAACTTGAAAAACTTATATATTTTAATAAGTATACTTCAAGCTATAATCAAAATCATTGTTAAAAAAAATTTATTCACGAACACAGGTTTAAAGGATTCAGCTCTTATAAATTTCCAGTAATTTCCGATCGATCCATTAAAATTTAACGTCTTCGGTAGGTAATAGTTTACCCCAAAAATTCAACCAGTTGACTTTTCTCTGAATTTCGGATTAGTGAGAATAATTTGGTCATTTAGCTACCTAAAATAATGATGGTTTTCAACAGATTGAAAGATTCAACTATGAACCACATTTCTTACCTCGAGCGATAGGTAACATATTTATACATAAAATTCGTTTCTAACTGCTATATATATATCATAACTACTGAGGCCTAAACCGATCCAGAATTTTTGCAAATGTATCTTCTGAATTAAGTCCTCTGTAGACATTGCGGGTCTCTTTATAGCAGGCCACGTATAGCTGCATGATATTTGAACATTTGCAGGTGCTAGAAACAAATTAGCAGACGTGTATGATGTGGTAATGGGATCCATGTTTAGCAAGGATAATAGGGTTAACTTTTTTCAAAAATTTTATCAATGATTCTTCGCATTCTTCCGTTTCCAATGATTGCTGGTCCAGCAATTTCATGGATGATCATCGCTTAAGCACCACTCTCGAATTTTTTTAAATGAATATTTTTCTGAAGATTGCTTGCCCTGTTTCATTGCATTGTAAAAGTAAGTGATCACGTACATAGTAATTTTCAGCGTTTTCATTTTCAGCAAATTGTCTTGTTCTTCTTTCATAAATTGTTTTCTCATGGCTTTCAAATATTTGCTAATGTTTATATATTTTAATTTTTATCTTCTTCATTCATATCATCGGCAGAAATTTTTATGGTCTTCAGAACTTTTCTGGTCTAAAAAGATAGACTTCTTAGTACCAGCCATGGTAATATTAGGTAAATATAAAAAAGACTCTTTTGAATAAATAAAAATCACTACTTACTGTCAATAATGAAAATTAATTTTTAAAATAACTTCCACAAGCGTATCTACGCCAAAAATAATTTCACCAAATAAATAAAAAGTAACCAAATTTAAAATTATTAAAAGTTCAGGAAGCCATGTGTGATAATCAGCAGTAACAGAATTTAAATGCAAAATTCGTAGACTAGTGGCGTGATTAAATATCAGTAACATATGATATGATTTAAAAATTAAACGATCAAGGTCTATACAATTAAATTTATAAATACTGTAAAGGGATGACTCACTAGCCATAAATCGATAATAAGGCTGTCAACCTTATTTGTTAGAAAAGGATAAATTAATATAGATAGTCCAATTTCATAGAAAAAAAAAATGAAAACTAGGCACACCTTCATAAAATATAAGTCTTGAGACGAAAATAGGTGCTGCCGACGATTGTACTATAAGAATGGTACAAACTCTGTCAAACTTGTCATTATTTATAAAAAGTTCAGGAAGCCACGAGTGATAATCAGCAGAAACAGAATTTAAATGCAAAATTCGTAGACTAGTGGCGTGATTAAATATCAGTAACATATGATATGATTTAAAAATTAAACGATCAATGTCTATACAATTAAATTTATAAATACTGTAAAGGGATGACTCACTAGCCATAAATCGAGAATAAGGGTGTCAACATTATTAGTTATAATGGGATAAAATATTTCTGTAAAAACACTCTCTACATTGGTTGGAAAAGAATAAATTAATATAGATAGTCCAATTTCATAGGATAAAAAAGGAAAACTAGGAACACCTATACAATTCTTGAGACGAAAATAGGTGCTGCCGACGATTGAACTATAAGGGTGGTACAAACTCTGTCGAACTTGTCATTATTAATAAAAAGTTCAGGAAGCCACGAGTGATAATCAGTAGTAACAGAATTGAAATGCAAAATTCGTAGACTAGTGGCGTGATTAAATATCAGTAACATATGATATGATTTAAAAATTAAACGATCAAGGTCTATACAATTAAATTTATAAATACTGTAAAGGGATGACTCACTAGCCATAAATCGAGAATAAGGGTGTCAACATTATTAGTTATAATGGGATAAAATATATCTGTAAAAACACTCTCTACATTGGTTGGAAAAGGATAAATTAATATAGATAGTCCAATTTCATAGGATAAAAAAGGAAAACTAGGAACACCTATACAATTCTTGAGACGAAAATAGGTGCTGCCGACGATTGAACTATAAGGGTGGTACAAACTCTGTCGAACTTGTCATTATTAATAAAAAGTTCAGGAAGCCACGAGTGATAATCAGTAGTAACAGAATTTAAATGCAAAATTCGTAGACTAGTGGCGTGATTAAATATCAGTAACATATGATATGATTTAAAAATTAAACGATCAAGGTCTATACAATTAAATTTATAAATACTGTAAAGGGATGACTCACTAGCCATAAATCGAGAATAAGGGTGTCAACATTATTAGTTATAATGGGATAAAATATTTCTGTAAAAACACTCTCTACATTGGTTGGAAAAGGATAAATTAATATAGATAGTCCAATTTCATAGGATAAAAAAGGAAAACTAGGAACACCTATACAATTCTTGAGACGAAAATAGGTGCTGCCGACGATTGAACTATAAGGGTGGTACAAACTTTGTCGAACTTGTCATTATTAATAAAAAGTTCAGGAAGCCACGAGTGATAATCAGCAGTAACAGAATTTAAATGCAAAATTCGTAGACTAGTGGTGTGATTAAATATCAGTAACATATGATATGATTTAAAAATTAAACGATCAAGGTCTATACAATTAAATTTATAAATACTGTAAAGGGATGACTCACTAGCCATAAATCGATAATAAGGGTGTCAACCTTATTTGTTAGAAAAGGATAAATTAATATAGATAGTCCAATTTCATAGAATAAAAAATGAAAACTAGGCACACCTTCATAAAATATAAGTCTTGAGACGAAAATAGGTGCTGCCGACGATTGTACTATAAGGGTGGTACAAACTCTGTCAAACTTGTCATTATTTATAGAAGAATTCGGTATTTTAAGAATTTGTAAATGTTGATATGTTAATAATGTGTTAACACATGAAGGTAAGAAATAATATGCGCCAGTCTCTGAAAAAATGCTAAAAGAACGAAGATTTAGATTTTCTGGATTAAAACTAGCATGACCAAAGAAATACGTCAGATAGCTGGCGAAATGTCGCCACCCCCCCATATCGCTGCTTTTGAAATATCCTATGTCCAAAGTTGGATGAACTATAATTTTTTTCAATATACCCCATCTTATATTAGCTTCTTTTCTATAGGTTTTACACAAACCGAAAAAACAAGATTTATAATCCTTGCTCAAAGTAACCAAAACCTGAGGTGCGAATCTTTTGTTCCAAAGAAATTCGTGACTTAAATAGATACCGCTTTCGCCTGCTATTGCTGATTAAATTTTCAAAATCGAATTAAACCCAAAAATGCGAATTTCAGATTTTTGCTGAAAAATCTAAGACATTTAACATACTGTAATACCTTAATACCGTTACTAATACCTACACCTTTGATTGACGAAAGATGTAAATTCATATCGCTGCTTTTGAAATATTCTATGTCCAAAATCGGATGAACGATAATTTTTTTCAATTTACTCCATCTTATATTAGGTTCTTTTCTATAGGTTTTACACAAACCGAAAAACCAAGAATAATATTCTTTGCTCAAAGTAACCAAAACCTGAGGTGCGAATCTTTTGTTCCAAACAAATTCATGACCTAAATGGATACCGTTTTCCCCTACTATTGCTCGATTATCGTTTACACTAAAATAAGTCACAAAAGTTTTAAAAATTTAACTAAAATCTACTCACAGTACTGCAACGATAAAAATCCAGTTTCCTGAAATTTTCTAATGTTGGGATGTCCTAAATATTGCTTGGCTCTCTCGATCTCTGGATACCGCTTTAGCTTGTTGGCTGAATTCCAATGATAATGATTCTGAGGCTTGATCCTCTTTATAGAATAATTTCCTGTAGAGAGGTATAATACTTGTTTGAGCGCCTTAATGTATGCGATGATTTTTCTTCTATGCAAATTTTTTGTATTTACCTGGATATCCTTTCCTAAAAAAAATGACTTTTGATTAAATCTCCTTGCAGCTTGGAAAAAAAATTTCCCAAATTTTTTTATGTTGTTTCTCTATTCCTGACACCTTTGAATATCCATCCGGGAGCCTCCAAATCTGTAGTCTTTGATGGTGAATAAACACAAAACGAGGATATTCGATTTGCCTGCTAGCCAAATTCATTTACTGGTGACAGGATTTTCGAAATAACGAATAAGTCCTTTTATTATTAAATGCTGCTTTATTGACTTATTAATATTATTTGCCGTGCTTAGATCTCTTATTCGTAAATAAAATAATTAATTTACAAATGCATTACAAGGGTCAGCCAAAATGCAGCCTAATTATCACTTAGTTCTTAGTAACACAGATCTACTAATCTTCCCGAACTTTCTCGAACCGAGGCGAGAATGCGATTTTTAGCTGTTTTGATGTTTTTTGCATCCCGTTTTATTGAATCTTGATTTTTTCATAGTCTTAAATAGACATTCCTGCATATAAAAATGTGTGCTTATGCCTCTACAAACTATCAATTTACTGTTATTTTCAGTGCATTCAATCTAAAATTTTTAACAGCCTATGTATTTTAGTTTTTATTTATTTTTTTGTGTTTCTTATACGTGTGACGTTTTCTAGTAATTTGAACTCTTGCAGAAAACTATTTTTGTTGTATTTTTTCTCGCGATTTAATTTCCTTTTTCAAGGGCTTAAATCGAAATTTTGTTTATCACTAATAAAGAACTTAGTATTATATATCTTTTTATCTATTTTATTCTTTTGAATAATAATGTTTTCTGTAATTTCCTGATTAAGTTTCTTGAACTTTGTTCTTGATATTTCAGGCTTTATAGTTTTCCCAAAAATTTATTCAGATCATGTAAAGGACTATTTATTACAGTGCAAACGTGCATGTAATTTTAAGTCGTGAATTAATCAATCTTTACAATAACAATTGAATTCTTTAATAAATAGAGTTATAGAGGCTGCATCAAGGCATCAAGCCTTACTTTGCCATCCCAGGAAGTCATATAATATTTGTAATTATTTTCAATATTATCGTTATGTTAAAAAAACAATTGTTAACGATACTCTATGTTTGGAAATCTTTTCAGTAACTCAATTTCACTCTTGAAATTTGATTTCGCAAAGTTAATGCATGTCCACGAAATTTCTCCATTTTGGGATTAACAAAATCCGAATGAAATAGTAAACAAAATAGATATATCAATGTCATGCTGATTAATTTTCCACCGAACATAATGAGTTATCCAAATAAATTCAATTAACGATATAATAAATTTTGAAATAGAAATTAAATTGGTAATATAACTAAAGAAACACTAAAGATTCTTAAGCATAAGATAAAAAAATTAAAATTACTTGCTATCTGTCATCAATACGGAAAATTACAAGTAATTAATTAAATCTTGAAGAATCTCTTAAAAAAATACTTAATTACTAATTTAATCATCTATTATAAAAATATTTTAAAACTAGGGAAATACTAAATTTCTTAAAATTTGTCGATTAAAGATATTCTATTTACATTCAAATTATTTAAAGAAAATAAAGGTTTTATTATGCCTAACTTTAGGCAGGTTTATATAACTTTTATGTAACTATAAATGGACATTTATATACCTAACAATGCTAGGGTATACTAACCATTTAGACTCCGTGAACACAGCCGTCACTTGATTTAATTAAATTAGTTATTTATTTAACCCGGAAATCAAGAAAGGGTGAAATAACTAACTAATAAGAATACAATAAGAAAAAGACGATGATGCTTTTATTATTATTTAAGTTGGTCGTTCTCTTCAAACAATGAAGTCCAACACAACCATATTACTGAAGAATATTCTCTAAAGTGGGACTTCACTGTTCAAAGAAAACGCTCAAATTAAATAAAGATAAAAACATCGTCTTTTACTTATTGTATTCCTCTGAGTTAGTTATTTCATCCTTTCTTGATTTCTGGGATTATTAAATAACTAATTTAATTTTTAAAATCAAGTGGCGACTATGTTCGCGGATTCTATGTGGTTACTTAACCCTTACAAGTAAATAATTATTTATTTGCAAACTAGTGCATTAAAATATTTAATATTAAATATTTAATATTATAAATACCCTGACAAGTAAGTAATTATTAATTTGCAAACTAGTGCATAAAAATATTTAATATTAAACATTTAATATTATAAATACCCTGATAAGTAACCAACTATTAATTTGCAAACTAGTGCATTAAAATAATTAATATTATCCGAAAATCCCTTTGCGATAATGAAGTAACCTCGTGCATACGCTATAATAAATGTTTTCCTTATTAAACGTACTATGAGTATGCATAAAATCCTATTTTTTAAATTAGTTCTTATTTTGTTTAAGTTTAGTATTGCTTTTCTCTATTTCTATGCATGGCATTAAGGTTATTAAGCTAAATATAGGAAAAAAAACCTTGTATTTTTTATTTCTAAAAGCATAGAGTAAGTTAAGACTTTATATATATATATATATATATATATATACTTTATTTTAAATTTAATCAATTAGTTTAGTAATTTTTTAGTAGTTTAATCAATTACTTTAGTAATTTTTTTTATATTTCTGAATCAAAAACAATTACTCTATCTCTTATTAAACTGACTTTTATGTCTTCGAAATGGCATGTGAGGCTCAAGAACTTTAATTCAATTATATAATTAACGAAAAATCTCACCATCTTATTATGCATAAAAGATTAAAAGTGAAATTTTAAATTCCTGGTTTATCTTCTTGATACTATGAATTATCTAAAGTCTTCCATCGATAAATAATATTTTCACATGAATGGGAGTATTAAATTGATATTGAAGGTAGTAATAAATAATCTAATATTGCATAAATGACAATTTGAATATTTTGAATCAGGATGCTTGGAATTCTACTTGCAGAACTAATCTCAGCAAAATTATTAAATAAAAAAATAAAACCAAAAATGGAAAAATAAAAAAGTTAAAATAAGTTAATTGAATTGAGAAAAATCGAGGATTAAAATAAATGCCAAAATTGAGGTGCAGTATGATCTGTAGATCCATGGATGCTTTATTGCGTTGAGTAGTTTTAGAAGAGTAGCAAAAATATTTTATCTGTTTGAAGTCCATTAAGGCCACAGATTCCATGTCAGTCAGGACAGTAGATCCACTTAATTTCAGCAAGTTGTTGAACCTATGTAAAATATTTTATCTATTTGAAGTCCATTGAGGCCACAGATTCCATGTCAGTCAGGGCAGTAGATCCACTTAATTTCAGCAAGTTGTTGAACCTATGTAAAATATTTTATCTATTTGAAGTCCATTGAGGCCACAGATTCCATGTAAGCCAGGGCAGTATATCCACTTAATTTCAGCAAATTGTTGAACCTATGTAACATCAAAAAATTTTAGCTATTGTTCAAAATCATAAGATTAGCAGCTAGTACTGTCACGAATTTGGCAGATGGGAAAATGTGACTTATGATCTCTGTGATGTTATGTGCTTTCACCCTTATTCTTATGTAGCGATTCCGAAGACTAACTGGGCCTGTTTTGGCGTTTTTACGGATAGGTAGGGTTCTTTTTTTTATTAGACTTTAAGTTTATTTTATACTTGATCAAGAAAAACTTTAAGATAAACTAATGATTGGCTTTAACGGAAAAATAACCGCGTTAGATGTCTTAAGAAAGTTTATTCTATTACTCCTGAAAAATAAGAGTAGCAGTCTCGCTTTCTTCCGGCTAACTGAGCTTTTCAGAGAAAAGCTCGGAATATATAGTATGCGGCATTAAAAATAAAAATTTTGAACAAGTTATATAACAAAATAAGATTTAATAATAGCCATTAATATAAATTGATGTTATAAAATCACAAAATTTTACATTCACTTTGCCCTTGACTTCCATAAAACAGTAGTTACTAAAATTTAATTTAATAGTAAAAAAATAATAAGTTTAATTAGATATTAAATATAGCTTATCTTTTATAGAATATAGTAATAGTACATTTTTAGAGTTATCGTCCTGCTGCTGTGTAGCTTTGCTGTTGAGCTATGTTTGATGTGCGCAACTAGTACCTCGGCGTCGTCTTCTTCTCGAAAATTTCCTTTCCTGTCTATTTTTGTTGGCGCAACAACCTTGCTAAAAATTCCAACCCGTTTTTTGAAGATATCCTGACTATAGCAGTTGCTAAAAGTGGTTGATTCGATAATTGTCAAGAATTTGTTGACAATGCTACTGTATCAGTATCAGTCACTTCTTTACTAGTGCTTGGATTATTAGTATTATTATTTCTTTTATTAGAATTTTCATTTTTATTTTTATATCCTTTAATATGCAATGAAGTGTGGTGTTTCTGTTTACAAATACTGCATCTTTTAACCGATTTACAATCAGCTATAAAATGAGCTCCCAAGCAGTTATAACATCTATGCTTTTTAGCTACAATTTCTTCTCTTTGCTTGGGCGACTTATTTTTATAGTTTGAACAAAATAGGAAAAAATGATTTGCTTTGCATAGGATGCAATCATTATTTCCATTTTATGCACCTTGATTAAATATACTCAATTTGTTTTGTGTTAGGTTTGTAGCAAAAACTTTAGCTGCATTGGTGGAAACATTAGAATTTTTGTTTCTATTGTAATCTAAATTTTGTTTACTAGTATTACTATTATAATTTCCCTCAATATACTCTAAAATACTAATTTGATTCTCAATGAATTCCAACAATTTTGCTAATGTAGGAGGTTCATAATTGGCTTTTATCAGTGCAGCAGCACTATCAACATTTTGAACCAAGGTGCAGTCGTAACATAATTACTAAAAAAAACAATTGTAATAAGCTGTAGCTAAAAAATAACATCTGCAATTTAATTGTCTATTTAAAAACTCTTAATCTAATGCTATCGTGAAAATTCTCTTAAACTGATTTTTTATTATTGAGATACTAAAATTGATAAATAATAATATTTTGTCAAGTATTTTTTTATAATAATAGCTGTTAAATTTAAAAACAATATTGATAAACTGTATTTTTTGATATAAACAAATTGACCTTTTTTCGAGTGAAATTTTTTTAAGGATGTTTTTATTAAATGATTGACGTTTCTATCCCTGATTTGGGATCCTTTTCAAAATCTATAAAAAATTTCTAATGACAATATACAAAAAATCGAAAAAAAATTAATTAGCTAAGTTTAAATCGAAAAAAGGTCAATTCATTTATAATACTTATACACTACACTTGAGGAATACCTTAAGAAACAATTATTGAACTTGTTAATTTCCGTAAAAAACTTTATACAACTATAAATGATTGTTAATTTAGTAATAAGTTTAAAATTATGATAATTGTTAAATTTTGTACAAAAAATAATAATTTTTAATAAAAATAAATATTGTTTATTAAATATACTTATTTTGTATTTTATTTATAATTAATTTAAATAACCTAAAAGAAATCTGACGAATGAAGTTTTCCAGCAACAGGTAATATATGCAATTTAGGTATTTTAAACAAAAGTAAATAAGAAATGTATTTATATTTAACTTATAAAAATTCGCTTTGTTTTTGATAATTATTCTATGAAACAATTTTGATACAGCAATAATTATGTATTTTTAATTTATCATATTTAATTCATTAAATACGACAGAAAAACATATTCACGTGGTAGTAAGAAAAAAAGTATCATTCAAAAAGAAAAAAAAATAATAAGAATAATAATAATAATAAAAAAACTAAAAGAAAGAAATCATCAAATAAAAAATCTTCCATCGCGCAAAAGCTCTAAATCTATTTTTATATATCCAATATCTAATACATTTTGAACCGTACTCGCGCCCTCACATATTTTTTGAGAATATATACAAAAGTGTATATCTATAGAAATTTATAAACTTGCAGTTTTTTGAAATTCCCCTACTACTTTTTTTTAACAAATTTAAGTCTGTCTAGCTAAAACAACGTCAGTATTTTAAAGAAAGACAAAGATATTATTTAAACCGGCCTTGCTTCGTCTGTTACCTCAAGATTTTTAGATGCTTTTAGTTTAGACCGGTCATCGCGGCATATATGATCACATAAAATTCTTTTAAAAAAAATATTTGAAAAGAAAATCGAAAAATTTTATTAATAAAACAAAACAAGTGACAGTGGTTCTTTAAGAAACATAATTTTTTTGTGTTCATTGATGATTTATTCAAATAAATATCCAGAAAATATACGTAATTTAGTGAATATTGAATTCCGCGGGTTCTTATTTTAATAAAAGTTTTGTCAAAATTGTTTATTAGTGCTTTGACGTCACAAAAGTTTCATTTCTAGTATTTATTTGTGATTATTTTATAATTAGCGTGAATTTAGTGACGAATCAACCAAATATAATTTTAAAAAGAGTAACTTGTTTTTAAAAACAACCCCATTTTGCACACAACCATTAAATAACCATGGAGGTTATGGACGCAGTGGTTCCATCCGCTGAGACAGAAAGCTCAGAGATGGAAGAAACTCACATACCATTGGATGAAATGGATGAAATACCAGAACCAACTGTTGAGGTTACTTACGAAGAAGATGATCCTACTATTGAAGGAGATTTTGAAATCACTAGGTCTAGACGTAAAACTGTAAGAACGAGTTATAAAATTCAAGAGGTTTGTAATTTATTTAATAAATTTAATTTTAAACATTTTTATCGTTAATATTTCATTTTAAATTAATAATAAATTTTAGGTTATGTAGCTTTAAAATTTTAAAAATATGATTTATGTATCCCCTAAAAAAATCTTTCTTTTATTAATAGTTTCGTTAATTTAAAATGTTTTAGGGATCATTGAAAAAAATAAATTTTTTAAAATTTTTATTTAGCATTAAATTGATCTAACATGATAAAATTTTTATTTATTTGAATAATAATTTTATAATTAATGTACGTTTTATCACTTTTTTTAAATTATCTTTCCGTCTTTTTTATTTTCTTGGCTTTAAGTTTTTTCTTATAAATTATATTTGAAAATATTTTAAATTTTATAAATAAAAAAATGTTAAAATCTTTTTATTTTTATAAGAAAAACTTTTGTTAAGATTTCTTTTTTTGCTCCAGTTTAAAGAAATTTTTAAAATAATAAAACAAAAAATCTACATGTGCCCAACACGTGTTACTGTTTTTTAAATTAAAAATTACATATTTAACAAAAAATTTTTTAGTACTCTAAAAAAAATTTAGTTTAGTTTGAGTTTAACGACTTAATTTTTTATTTTGAATAATTTCGAGAATATGCTAAAGTAGCGATGATTTCTAAAAGTAGATGTTTTTACTAAAACTTCGGCACGTGGGAAGATTGTTTTTTTTTACTTAACTTTTTTTTTTAATTGAGAAAGTAAAAAGTTTTGAAATTAATAATTCGCCTCATTATTTTATAACGTTAAATTAAAAAAATGAGTTTTTTAAAAATAAAATTTAATCAATTTCGAAAAAAATCGTTTGTTTAGTTGCGTATATTAGTTATTGAAATTTAAAAATAGAATAAAAGATAAATTCTATAAATAAAAGTAAAAAAATTTCCTCTGTATTATATTATAGTCAATTTTTTTTAAAATAAAAAAATCTTTAAATAATTAAAAAAAAATTTTTGTCTTTTGTTTAAATATTTGTAATTTGATTTTAATTATTTTTATGTGTAAAACAAAAGCTAAAAAAAATTAAAATTTGGAATATGTCAGACGTCAGTAATTATGATTTTTTATAATTTTTTGATAATATTAAATAAATAAATTTACAATTGTTGATGATTACTATTTAATATATAAGGAAGTTAATGACAGATACTTGGCAAACAATCTTTTAAAATTACTCTAAAAATGTTTAGTAATGCATGTATCCAAAAGAAAATGCCATATAAATTTAAAAAAATTATAAGAATGTATTGGTATTTTATTGTTCAATGATTTCTTTATGTCTTATTGTTTGAAAAATTTTTTTTGTTAAAATTTATAACTTGAAAAAAAATTAAATGAATTATCGATAATTGACAAACATGATATTTTAACACTAAAACCACCTCAAAATTAAAATTTTTTTCTGAAATTGTATTTTTATCAGAATTTGGAGAATCAATTTTATCAGACTCTGGTGCCATTTCCTTCTGCTATAGTCATTTTTTGATGTAGCTGGAGTAATAATGTTTTTAAGTTATAATTACGCCAACTACGCCGAGAAATGTCTAGCTGACATGATATTATAAGCTGGTATAGAAATGGCCTAAGAGTCTGGTAAAATTTATTTTCTAAATTCTGATAAAAATACAACTTCAGAGTATTTAATTAATAAATTTTAATTTTGAGATGGTTTCAAACCCTGACTTAAATAATGTACCCTAGTATATTATGTCAAGTCCTAAAATTTGGTACCAATAAATCACATTTGCTAATCAATACTATTTTACTATTGAATTATCGAACAAATTATTTACTTGATTTTCCCATGCTTCTTTTTTCAAAAAAATTGTGTACCAAAAAGTGTTTTTTTGTTGTTTATTTTTGTGGTATTAAATAATATTTCCAAATTATGGGCTCTATTTTTTGACTCCACATTTCTACAAAATTCTTATGATATTCCTGAATAATTTTTCTTTGATAAATGTAAAACAAAAATAATATATATTTACAAAAAATTAGTACAATTTTGATTTATCGTGAATTCCCAAGAAACATCAATCATTTTCGATTTTTTAGGATTTCATTAAAATTAAAAAAATTAATGATTTTTTGAAAATTTACTATTTTAAGCAAATAAACAATTTTTCTTATTTACAAATATTATTTTTAACAATATTTATATTACCCCCGTCAAAATATGGGGGGGGGTTGCACTTAAGGTTGCGAATACGAGATTTGCTCTATTATAGGTTTTCGGGTTGCCAAACACGAAAATCGGGGTCATTTGGTAAAGAAAATTGCGCATCACCTTTAAATTTGCAAAAAATACCCCCAATCATCGCTTTCTGAGTCAATAGATTTATCCAAGAATTGTTTTCCAAGGGTTTTTTGGGTCGTTACTTAAGAATCTTGATGATTTTTAAAGGGAACATTAATATTTAACCCCTAAATTAGCTCTAAAACTACCCCCTGAAAGGGGTGTTTTCGTTATTTTCGCACTTTTTGCAGACATATTTGGTCCACAAGGGTTTCTTGGGTTGTTGACAACGATTTTCATGGATTTTTTAATGAAAAATTAATATTTCACCCTTAAATTAGCTAAAACTACCAAAGGGGCGTTTTTGCTATATTCAAACTTTCTGCGTTCAGACTAGGTCCAAAGGGTTTTTTGGGTAGGTAATCAATAATTTTTGTGATATTTTAATGAAATATTAATTTTTATAAAATATTAGTTTTTTCATTAAAAAATCCATGAAATTCATTTTTAGCGACCCAAAAACCCCTTCTGGACCTAATCTTGATGCAAACAGTGCAGAAACAGCAAAAACGCCCCTTTTGGGGGTAGTTTTGTATAATTTAGGGGTGATACATTAATTATTCATAAAAAAATCCATGAAATTCGTTTTCAGCGACCCAAAAAACTCTTGTGGACCTAATATTGATGCAAAAAGTGCAGAAATAGCAAAAACGCCCCTTTTGGGGGTAGTTTTAGGTAATTTAGGGGTTAAATATTAATTTTACCTTTAAAAATCATCAAGGTTCTTAATTAACGACCCAAAAAACCCTTGGAAACCAATTCTTGGATAAATCTATTGACTCAGAACGCGATGACATCAAAAATACCCCCTTTTGGGGGTAGTTTTTGCAAATTTAAGGGTGAAAGGCAAAATGACCTCGATTTTCGTGTTCAGCGACCCAAAAAACCTATATTAGAGCAAATCTCGTATTCGCAACCGTAGGTGTAGCCAAACCCATATTTTGACTGGAGTATATACATATTTCATTTGAATCCATTTTTTTCCATACATCCTCGATTGCATATCTTCGTATCAGCCTGGCATTTATAAAAAAAAAAAATTGGGTTTTCAATTACCAGGTGATATTAGATGTGCGGTTTTTAATTGTCAAGATTAAAAATTGTCTACTAAAGATTTTTCAGATCGTTATTTTTGAAAACCGAGTTTTCACACGTTCTAAATTTGTCTATAACCCTTCAAAAAGAACAATATTCTTAAGAATTGTATTGCTATGTTCACAAACTGTAAAACGCATAACTATTACATAGGTTATTGGAGCTGCAGTTATTTACAAATTTAAAAATCCAATGCATGGAAAGTGACTCAAAAATTCTTAATTTGGAAAAAGCACCCCTCAGGGGCAGGTTTTCTGTATTCGCAAATTATATTCAAAATTTTAGCTCCCAGTACTTTTTTAAAGTAAATTTCGGGTTTTTGTAAATAAGAAATTCTCAAACCTTTTGTATTGAAAATCTAATATTAAAAAAGCTGCGTTTTCTCACTAATTCAAGCATGTTTTACAATAGATTAAGCACCATAAAATTCAGTATCAGTTGCCCAAAAAATATGTTAGACCGAATCTTCTAATGATTTGTGAATATTGTAAAAATACCCCAAATGAATCCTTAATAAGGGATTCATTTTTTTAATTTAAGGGTTTTTGACACATTTTCCATGCACGAGATCCCGATATTTGTAAGTAGCAGCTCCAAAAACCTATGAAACGGGATTAATCTCGTTACAGTTTGTAATTATTGCAAAAAAACACTTTCAAAGAGGCGTCTTTTGATAGTTTAAGGGTATAAGACAAATTTATAACGAGCAATACTTCGGTTTTCAGACCCAAAAAATCCTTAAAAACAACATCCCTTATCTCTTTAAACCAGTATAAATTGAAAATTTAAGCCTTTTTTTAATTCAGACTAACCTCAAATAAACCCACCTATTTATACGTTAATGATTTTAAATTTTTAGACATTGAAAAAACTTTTAAAAAAATTATTTGCTTTAAGATCAGAGACCTCATACAAGTGACTCGATTTGGCAAAGAATCATTCAGATTTTGTCCATATTTAAATTTTAATACAATTAATTAAAAAAAACATAAAATCTTCTCAATCATATTTTTTCATTTTTTATTTAATAAACGTAATCTTTTCGTTTTCGAAAAAATAAAAATCATACGTTTCTATATTTATTTTTTTAAATTCATCTGTTACCTAATAATCGATATTTATGAAAGAAAATTTAACGTGACGTAAAAGCATATTTAAAAGTTTTAAAAATTCAATAAAATTTCATTATGATTGTTGATAAGAAAATAAATATTTAATTAAATAAATTTAAATTTAAAATTTTAATAAATCTCACAAATAAATAATTATTTAAGAAAAGGTAAATCAGTGCGTTAAAAAATGCGAATAGCACAAATAATTTATGGTTAAAACTTATAATACGATCGACATCATCATATTATTAGAGAATATATATATAAGAAAACTTTTAAAATAGCATCGAGGTCAAAAACGGGCGCTTATAGCGGATCTCACGCTTATATATTCTCTCTGGAAACTAAGCAAAAAAAAGCTCTTTGGCCACGAAACGATTAGGCTCTTGCGTATATTTTATGAGAATTTACCTTAAATTTTTTTGAATATTAAATAAAATTGATTTATATATTTTTCTATCTTTTTCCTTCAATTAATTAAATCAAAAATGATTTTAAATTTTACCAAACAGAAGAAAGTGCTTTTGTATGTTCTTCTTCACTTGTTACTACATTAATTTACTATATAGACTTTGACGTTTTTACGTTGATATTTATCTTAAAAGCTCTGTATTTTATATGGCATTAAAATTTTTTATTTTATCTTAAAATTCTGTGTGGCGAGTCAAGTTTTATATATGAGTAATTAACTTTTTTCTAAAATTTGTATTACGTTTTCTACATCTGATTTTTTAATGAGGGAATTTAAGAAAGTCAGAGGTACTCAAAAAATAGTATCAGTTATACAGAAAATTGAATCATAATAATTAGAATAGATTTTTTAAATATAATTTTCACTTACTTGGTGAGTCTAAAATAATTGGACAATCAAATGAAACCAAATATGAAGGAATGAGTTCATAACTGAGCTTATGATGGCATTGGGGCCTAAAAACACAGGGCATGTTATTAAAAAGGGTTTTTGGTAATTTTCAATTTACCGCGCCAACCTCGGGACTCATTTTTTTGTGCATAAGTGTAACCTTTTAAGCCCCGTAAACCGTAATCTTTAATTACTAATCGTTATAACAAATAAACCAAATTCCCATTTTTTAAATTGCTGCCAAAATTGTTATTTTTGATAAAAATGGGTCTTATAAGTTTCAGAAATTTTTTATAAGCTTCAAATTCAGGATCCATTTTCTCAAAATTCCTTACTTTTTCCTTCAGCTTTAATTGTTTTCTAGATATGGCTCTACAAAAATATAGATAAAAATTGAAATTTTTAAATAACTTTAAATTGGGACTCCGAATTTAAATTATCATACTTCGAAAACGAGTCATAGAAAAGAGTTGAGAAAAGAATTTTCGGAAACTATGTTGGAGCTTTTAGAAAAATCTTGAAACCTATAAAATCTATTTTTATCTGATAAAAATTTAAAAAATGGTCTTAATTGGCCGAAAATAAACATTTGGTTTATTGACTATAACGTTAAGAGAATTACTGATTAAAAATTGCGGTTGACGGGGCTTGAAAGATAACACTTACACCAAAAAAATGAAGCTACCTGAAAAATTTTTGTTAACTTGCTAGGTTATATGGAAATAGCTTATATTGAAAATTATCAAAAACCCCTATTTAATAACATTGAGCCCTGTGTTTCTTTCTAAGCCCTGAAGGCCCTTTAGAATTAATGGAGGGTGGTCGGCATATTTTTTCAACATAAAAGTATCCATAACCATAAGATGTAGTATCGTGTTGGACTCCCTTTGTTAGTAGATTTCAAAAGTTTCAATTGATGAATAAATTTTAAATTACATGTTCAGAATTATAAGATGCACCTAAAGTTATATCTAATTATTTTTTAAGTTAATTTTCTTTTTCTAACGTTTTTCAAAGCACCCTAACCTACGATAGTAGGTAAAGATAAATTTTATTCAATTTTTGGATCTCCTGAATGTAAAGTATACGATTTTAAATGGGAATAAAGATTTCAAAAATCATTTTCTTAAATAAATTAAAATATCATATTTGTAAACATTGTTTTAAAAAGATCTGTAAAAAATAAGTAATTCTTTGAGTTTAAAACTACTAAGACACTAAAAAAGCAATTTAAAATAAATTAAAATTCAAATATTTCAAAAATTCTTCAGGCCTGATTTAAATTCTTAAGGTAGTTAAAGTATTAGAAAAAAAAAACTTAAAAAACAATGCTAAAAGAATTTTGAAGCCAAGAAGTTTATTTCGTAATTCTTTCTTAGTACACAAAAGTGTCAGTATGAACTGCACGAGTTTGTACTTTTTTAAAACACTTTTAAACGAATATATTTTAATTACACTGAATATAACATTAAAATTTTTTAGCATTTCGCTTATAAAATGTGTGATATTATGAAAAACTTTTGGTGATTGTGTACTATGACTTTCAAAAATGTTTTGGGGCCAATGCTAAGGTCAAAATCTATGTTAAAAAGTCTATTTTTTTTTTCTTTTTCATTGTATGCTTTTTTTTTTTTAATCATTGATTTTTTGAGTAAATTTTAACCTTGAATTTTATTAAATTTATTTTTTTATTTTATTTATAATTGAAAACATTTAGAAATTTTAAAATTTAAATATATATTATAATAAATGTCAGTTTATATATGATATCATAGTCAAATTTCAAATATTTTTTAAATATTGTATTTTTAATTCTTCTTATTTATAACCTTTGAAAAGAATTTTGTATCAATGTATTTTTCTTGTTTGTGGCCAGAAACCAAATATTTTCCAGTCACTTTTGAAGAAAAATTTTATACAACCCTTGGTCATACAAAACATGAAAATTGCATTTCAGCATCTTGACTTTAACTAAGATAAAAAATTTTGAGTGCATGTGGTTTGAAATTTAATTTGTTACAGTTATTTAATTCAATAATGTTTTGTTATTAATTACTGAGGCTGAATAATTGAGCCAGACCCTATTTTACATGTATAAAAATTTGATTCAGCCTCACTTTTTAAACACGGTGCTTGTGGTCCTTTTATCTAGTGTCCATGGGAAGGACAATCAAAATTCAATATAAAAAAAATTAAATTCTAATCCGGGATAATTTTTAGTCTTGAATTTTGACATCTTACTATAAGCATGAATATATTAACTCCGAAATTCAACGCTTATACTTTGCCAGCATAAAGTTCCATTAGCCAAGCCATTATCAAAAAATCTGTTGTCCTTAAAAAAGTCATGTTTAATTAGACAACAATACATACTATCAAGAACAGTAATTAAAGATATAAAAAACTTTTATTAAAATTTTTAAAATTTACTGTTTTGTAACAAAAGATACTTTGTTCTGTAGGTATAATAGAATTGTCATTTGTCAAAACTTTATCAAAACTGCCAATATCAAAAAACAGATTAAAAACCTTCTAAAAAATGGTATAAATTACCCTGTTCTCCTCTAAATTTTCTTTATTTAAATTATTTAACAGTTTTCTTATATATTTTGACAATCATATCATTTTAGTCTTGCCACTTGCCAGCTTTATTTAATTGTTATTATAACCTCTTTGATGTATATTTTAAAACATAACCTCTAATATGCATTAATTTAATTTCTTTTATATATAATTTAGACAAAAAAAAAAGGACAAAAAAAAAGTTTTACTTAATTACATAGTTAATTATTTAACAATAAAAAATCTAATTGATTGTTAATATTAAAATAATGACATTTTTGAATAAAATAAAAGAAATATTTTAAATATTCAAAATTTCGATATATACCTACTCTTTTTTATTTATTAATGAATCATTGAGAGAAGTGTGTAGCATAATTAATATAAGTGCCAAAAGAAAATATAAAGACTAAAAATTTATTTAACAAAAAAGTTTTATTTATATAATAAAATTAAAATAGAAATTTGCAGCAAAAAAAAAATTGTAAAAATAAAACACAGTGACTTTTTTAAGTAATTATGGAATTTTTATCAACAATAAAATAGAATCACAAGTGTCTAGACAATAATTAAAAAACTGTATTTAAGAGAAAAAACAAATTTTTTTTTTACATAAACTGTCATTACCCTACTTGTTTTAACTATTGTTTGTTTACTTTTGAAAAAACGGTGTCATCATAACCTAAACAACAATTTGTAACAAAATTATAACCATTTTATTTAACTTCAAAAAATTTTTAAATTTTAATTTAGAATATTCTTTTTTTATTGTTTCAATCATTAATATCTTTAATTTTGTAAAATTTATTATTTACGTTTGCCAGTTTTTCTATGTCACTATGCATTTTTTTTCAATATATGAGTCTATTTTTTAGTTATTTTAAAATTGGCGCGCAAGACGATCTACTAATTGTTTTTCCATATGAAAAACTATCTAAGCTTTTTCAGTTCCCTAACCTTATAAGCCTCATTTGTTTAAGTTTGATTGGATTTAATTCAATTAAATTAAAATAAAGTTTTGGCCAAATCTGATTCTGATGACCGGAATTCTGGTTGTAGCAGCTTTTTGTTTTTAATTGAAACTATTGCAAATAACATAAAATCTAAACAAAAATTTTAATCCAATATTGCTTCGTTAATTAGTAGCCTTTTGCCCTGAAAACATAAAGTTTGAAAAAATTATTTTCAAGAAATAAAAGTTTTTATTTTTAATTTTTCATAATATTTACAACAGTATAAATAAATAAGGAAATTTTCGGCTGCCACAACTAGAATGGCAACTTCGGAAACAGAACTTTCTTTAGTGAAAGAACATTAAGCATTGAATTATGGTCAAAAAAGGATGTTAAAAAGTTAAATGTAAAAGTCAACCTGAAAACGAAAAGTTAGTAGTACCTCATATTGCACTCGGTAAAAAATGTCCTAACCACATTTTTTAAGTTTTTGAAGTGCGTCGTATTGGTTGCCAAAAATATAATATATGAATTTTGGTAAGTAACTAGAGTATTGAACTACACGGGAGTGAGGTTCAATTTAAAATTAGGAATCAAAAATGTTGATGATGCACCGAATTACAAAAAAAATTTTTAATTTACTCATAATCGGAATTTTTTGAAAAAAATAAACGATTCTGCCGTTTGAATTCCGTTGGCAATGTTTGAAATAACTTCGTTGCTTCTTATGACTTGACATATTATAATTGATTGGCAACAGTTTATTTTATACTTAACGAATTTTCTTTAATAAAAAAAAGTTCTATTTCAAAATGCGGCCTTAAATAAGCTGAAAACAGCAAAGTTTGAAACTTCATGGTGCGATATGCCGGAAAAGCTTAGTTATTGCATATTTAATCAGGAACAAACGACATCTTGAAAAATGTTAACTGAAAATTAAAATATTAAGAAATGAATTCATATACAAAATGTTTAAAATATTGAACTCCAAATAGCTGCCAAAAAAAGCTCAGTCAAAAAAATTTTTTTCACTATACTAAAAAAAAAATCTTTCTTATTATGACAGGACAGAGAAAATGTTAGAAAATGTGATGTATCCCTGTGTCTTAAATGTAATTACACGCACGCTCAAGATATCAAAATGATGTTTAAAAACTAATAAATATCAAAATTTTCTGTTTTTTTCTAATATTATATTCAAAATTTTTCTATTTATTTTTCTAATAACATGCAAAATTCTAATGCGGAAATTATCTATGATATACACACACATATATAAAATATTTTATTTATTTTTATTTTAATTCTAAAATGGCAAGAAACATTTTTGTTTTGATTAACTTCATTTTTATTTGTATAAATTTTAAAAAGCGTAGTTAAGCAAAAAAATAAATGAATGTGATTCAAAACATTTGATTTAAATAAGGAAAAAAATTAAGAAAGATTATTTTTGTAATTTCATACGTAAATAGTTCGATGATCGCTGTGCGAAGATACTTTAATTGGTAATTTCGGAAAAATCGTTATGAAAGTTATATTTTATTTTCTATTTATTATTTCCGAATTCTATGAGTAAATAAGCTAAAATTAACGATTTATATTTAGTTGCTATTTAAAAAAATTAAAAAGCAGAATAAATGAAAGTTTTCTAAATTTAAGTTTACAATAATAGAAAAATTAACATCAGAAGATATTTGCGATTACTCCTCATTTAATCTACTCGAAAAAATTACCCGAAGTTTATTATTAATGTTTTCTCATTTTTAAATTTTTGTCTCAATTATCGATTCTATTTTGTAGGACTATTATTGCAAACACAAAATTTTAATTATTTGATAATAATCAAACTCAACTTAGGGACAATTTGCAGAAATGGAGAGACAGATAAAAAATTCCCCTAACAGGAAATTTCTAGGAGATAATTTTCAAGGGGGCACAGGGCCATTCACCCATTTTTGCTTTTGGAGACCAATACCGCGATCCAAATTGAATTCGATAAAAGTTTACTTTAAAAAAAATAAATATAAATAATGATTCAGTTTTCAAGCAAAGAAATTTCACAATATAAACATAAAAGAAAATAAAATATATATAAATAAAATATCGTTACAATAAAACTCATATTTTAGTTGTAAATCATCGTATAAGTAAAATAAAGTCTTCGAAAATATTAAAATATACAGTATAGAGTTTTAAAATTTTAGTAAACGCCCATTTTCTCTTAATTTTCAAAATTTTATTATTACTTTAGAAAATATTCAATATTTTATATTTTAGCACTGACATTTCCTGCGTTTTAGAAAAAAATAAAAAAAATATTTAGATCATAGAATATTATTAATTATTATAAATCATAAATAAATCTTTGACTTTTTCAATAAACCTAAATTTCTCTACCACCTAGTTTTTTATAAAAGAGATTTTCATATTTTTTTTTAAATATCGAACTTTATGGCTCGTTGATCGAGAACATTGACGATGTTTGTTAAAAAGAGTTTTTCTTGTCCACCTCCACGCATTTATATTAAATTAAGATATTTTTGTTCTAATATTTATTATACAAAATTTAACTAATAAGTGTTATTAGTCATTTTACATAAGTATAATCTGTCCTCCTTTTATTTTAATTTATATATATTTTTTTTGCTTTACTTTCTCATTTCACTAATTGATGAGGACGCTAAAATTTACATAAACTATTTGTCGTTTTATTTATATCATTGTGTATATTAGAATGGTACTTATTTTTTAATTGAACCAATTTTTTAAAATCAGTTTATTATTTACTGGAAAATTGAGATTCTGAAAATTACAGCTCGTTAGACTGTTTTCTAATTTTATTACTATATATAAGTAAAAAGCAGACACCAGGAATTGACATTTTTTTCGAGGTACTTATCGTATCGTTTGTTCAAAGAATGATTTTGATATCGAAATTTTTCAAAATATAAACAAAATTTTTCAAACAAGTGTCACTCTAATATACAAATAAATTTAATTTTAAGTAATTCTCAATAATATTATATAGAACGATGCATATATATATATAAAATAAATTTAGGGATTTTAAAATAAGAGAAAATGTATATTTTGGTTTTTGATACTTTTGCTTATTCTGACAAGTTTAATTATTTAAATTATTTTCGTTACGGAAAAATTAGAACGTTAAGAGAAGAAATCTATTTTAATTGGTAATTGATATACCTATTATTATTATCTATATATAATATATATATATTTAATTTAAAAGATGTGTTTTAAATTAAATTGTTTAATTATTTTTTCAAAACATAGAATTATTTTTATTTTTAGAATTTTAAGTTTTTAGCTTTTGGACCCAGGGTGCTCTACGATGCAAAAAGTTAATTGTCTCAAACTTATTTAGTTAGCCCTACTCTTTGGTATATACAGAATCCTAATTTAACTAATAACTCGATAACTTGGATCTATTGCTTTATATTTTAAGTTCCCGAAAATCCTCGTAGATTAAACCTAAAAAAGAATAGTACCAAGATTCTAATTTATTATAAGAAAATTAAATTAAAATATGCATACAACTTCATTTTATGAAATGTTTTGGAGCAAAAACAGAACCAGAAAGTACATCTGTCTAATTTCTATCTCTAGAGATAAAGTCTCAATCTCTTCTTAAATCAAGGGGAAAATGTTCTTGATCAAGATTGTGCGACCCCGAGATCTCTACTCCAATCAAGAATTTAATCAAGGTCCTATACAACCTTCAAATTAAACAATTAGAAATGTGCATGTTATCTTTCAAATTACATACAAATAACCGGCTTTTTTAATTGTAATCGGGTCTTTTCTAGTACTAGATTCAACTGCGCTTCGCGCACAGATTAATGATTTGAGTTATTGTAATTTATGAAAACAAAAAAATTATGATTATTCAGTTAAAATTTAGGGTAAATTGCAAAAATTTTAAATAATAAACTAAAAAAGTTTATTTTTCACCATAATAACCTCACAATTTGTATTATAATATGAATTTAAAATTTTGTGTGTAGGGGAGAGGGGGGCATAATGGAAGGGGTAGTTTTATTTCCTTTTTTTTATTTTCATAAATATTTTTACCAAAAAAATAATATTGGAAATCATAAATTAAAGGGTTTACTTTAAGAATTAATCAATATTTTACTTTATTTTATTAATAATATTGCTTTAAAATAAATTTTTTAAAACCTGTGATATTCCATTATGCCCCTAACAACCGGGGCAAAATGGAATAAACTTTGGGGCAGAATGGAATAAAGCATTTTTTAAATTTAAATCATTTTATAATGTACTAATTATAAATTAATTATCAGATTATGTACATAATTAGAAAATTAAACATCAAGAATCAATATTTTTATTATTTTTTATTCAAAATATTTTATGATTCTTGAAAATTTTATTTTTAAACTTAGAACTATCAGTTTTGAATTTGAAGTCAAATTACAAATCGCAAATCACAATATTTTACTTAAAGCTAATATCACCAATATCTTAGTAATTTAATAAGAAAGTTTTTCTTTAAATATAATTAAATAATTCACAATAGGTAGGTTATGGCTTTCTGTAAGTCAATTGCTTATGTCGTTTTAAGAAATTTTTCACTCAGTCAATTCCAGCCAATTCAGATTCTCCATTAAAAGGATTAGAAATTTTTAATTTTTTAGCTAAATCAAAAGCTAATTCTCTGATTTCCAAAGTATCAAATGCAAAAAGTTTTGCTTCCATGTATAATATGTAATAACACAGAATTTTTTCTTGTTCTACACTAAATACAGTTTTGAAACCTGCCTCCAGCATACTTTTTTCATCCCAACTAATTTGGGAAGACTTTTTCTTATAGTTTCTCATAAAAAAATATATATTAAAATAATTAGAACTAAAATTTTACACAGAACGTCAACTTTAAACTTGCTCCGTATTCTAAGATTGAGAGGTTAGGTTAGAGTTGTTTTTAAAATTTCACTATTCCAATATGCCCCCAAAATATCATTCCATTATGCCTCTTTTGCATTTTTTTGAACTTATTCAATATAAAAACTTGTGTCAGATCAAAAATTAAACTTAAAACTGTTGGTTAAAAAGAAAAAAATTATATTTAATAAGATATATTTGTTTTGCTGATTATAAGAAAATTTGAGGAGGCAGTTTCTAAGTGAATCTAAAACTACTCATGCAAATAAATTCAATTTTTTATTAATATAACTATATTTTTTTTGCTCTCAATTGTGTAGTTAACTGATTTAATCAATATTAATTACGTTAGCAAAAACTTTATTGTTTATTATTTAATTTATTTAAATTTTTCATTATGCCCCGCCTTCCATTGTGCCCCCTCCTCCCCTATAATATATGATGTTTGTTTACGTTATTGTGAGAACCAATCAGAATAACTTTATTGCGATTACACCTAGCAAACGTTGCGATGAGCAGTGTCTTTTTTAGGATAGGATAGGATGAGTTTAAGTACTGAATTTGTAACAAATGACTCATTTATAATTTAGCCGATTAAATTTTCATGAAAGTCATTACTAAGTAAAAAATTATCTCTTTCATGATGTTCTGGAATAGGTAAACTTATAATCCACTTGTAAATTTGATGAAAAAATGTTCTCATATCACAGAATATATAAAGTTTTAATAAACATAAAACCAAAGCGAGTTAATAGACATAAATAAATTGAGATTATAAATACAAAGACATAAAATGAAAATTTAATATTTATAGTCTTGTTCCATACTCATAAAATGACTTGTGGTCCGTTTTTGTTTAAAATAGAAAACGACAATTTACATGTTTTAAATATATTCGCTCTCAGACGACATATGGTTAAAGCTTTTTCTATAGATGATTAAAGCTCTGTTAATTCTACTTGAAATTTAAATTCTCTTGTATATATTATACATGTATCACTTTTTCTCTTTCATAATATAGAAACTTTTATACATTTTCTGCGGTTTTCATGATAGAAAATTAATTTTCACTGAATTAACGCTCAAATTTACATGCAAATTATAAAAGCTTTTTATCTTTTATGTGTACATTTTCTTCCTTCTTTTTTTATTATTATCCTTCAAGTTTTAAAATACTCTGATTGAAGGATTAAATTATTAATGTTGGGTTTTTAACCAAGAAAAAATTATCTTACACAATTCTCAGGAGCAAAGTTACCATTCGCCGAAATGACAATCAAGTAAAGTGTACTTAAAACATATAAATTATTATTTTCATAAATTATTTAGTAGATAAATCTAATGAACCATAGTCAATTTTTAATTTTCGATTAATTTTAATAAAATAATTTTTTTTTAATTTACTTTTAAGATGAGACGCTCAGAAAGTTTAAGGCAAAAAAATTCACGCCTTGCTGATGAAATTCTTGAGGCTCCCAATAATAGAAATAATTTTGAAACTGAAATGGACGGTGATGAAGATATAATTGGACATGGAACTTCGATCAGAATTACCCGAAAATCTTATCTATCTTCAAACAGTTAAAAAATTTAGATTTTAATCGCGTAAATGATCCAGTCCGATCTTCTGATTTTGATTTTTTCATGTAGTAGTATTTGATACATATTATCAAAAACCCCATACACTTTTTGTCGTAATTTCGGTGAATGATAACTTTGCTACAGCTGAGTGTGCATAAAATTTATATTTTTTTATAACAAACCAACTAATGTTAACTTTTTAGTTTTTTTTTCGAGTCCTCATGCTACCTTAGTATTGTTGTAAATCAAAACATAAAAATGTATCGTTAAATTTTTGTTACAAGTGTATAAATTAATTTTATGATTATAAAAATGTTACAGTACGAAGAAAAGGCAGAAATAACAAAATACGAATTTGCATGTAAATTAATTTACATTTGCATCTGTTTCAAAGCATTTCATGTAAAAATAAACAAAGATTCAATTTATGCACTGTATAAAACAATAAAAAAAATTTAAACTCTTAGTTTGAAAAATCTAAAATAGTACAAATGCTTTTTTAGGTACACTAACAATAAATTAATTCAAAAAAATGGATAAAAATTTATTATAGATCATCTATTTGTATTTAAGAAATATTTGGTGCTTCTTCGTTTTTCCCCTCCCACCAAATCGCATTTTTTTCACTAGGAAATTATTCTAAACGACTAAATTAGTTAAAAAAAAATGTTTTTAGGTGGGAAAAACACTTTTAATTGAAAAAAAAAATTGATTTTTTTATTTTTTTTTTTTTATTTTTTTTACCTTTTTTTTTTTTTTTTTTGAATAATAATATAACCATAAACATAATAAAAAGCAATTTAAAAAAGCAATTTAAACCTACCCCCAATGCTGTACTTGCACCTACCCCTAGAATAAATAAAATCCTTAAAATTTTTAACAAATTTTCAAAATTATTAAAAATTTTTTTAACTAATTTTTTTTTTTTTTTTTTGCATTTTTCCCACCCAAAACTTATTGTTAACTTCATTTTAATTGTTTTTAAGCAATTTCCAGCAAAAACTTTAGCGATTTGGTGGGGTTTTGAATTTATTAATTATTAATTATTAATTATTAATTATTATTTATTTATTAATTATTTATTAATTCATTCAAACTCAACTAATTTTGGGGTTTCTTTCACTTCCAATTCATCGCACAAATTTCTGGTTAAAATTTAGAAATTTTTAATTTGCAGTCTGAATCAATGCTTATCTTTAAAATCTTGGATAACTTTTAACCAAAAATAAATCAAATACGAACACACATAAATTTCTTCCAATACAAAAAGTTAACGAACTCGATTGATTTATTAAAATTACAATTATTCCGAAATATATTTTTTTGGCACATAATTAAATCTAATAAATATCAATATTTTATGATAAATAATAATGAAAAATGAAAGTTTTCTTTAAAAATCTATTTTTGAAACATAAAGTGAAAATATAAGTAAGAGGAAGAATATTACGGTTGATGGAAATACAATTTTCTCTGTCTCTTTAAATTTAATATAAATTTATTTAAATATATCAAAATGTCTTAAATATAAAATTATTTAGTTTTGTTAATCTAATGATCCAAAAAAGTATATAACACCTTATTTTGTCATTTTAATTAATGTTTTATGCATCTGTTACTTTCTATACAAATTTTTTATTTTATACTTTAGGTCTATAAGATAAGTAAATTTTATAGTTGCAATACATTGTAGTTTTAATTTGACACATTTTGACTAAAATGTGTACAAGATAAATATTGTATAAAAATGTTTTCTTTAAAATTTTCCTTTTTATGAGTACTAAGAATCCTCTAAGAATAACAAAATATTCTTGATGGACTTAATTTTGCAATGTCTGGAGTTTTCAATACAAAACTTTTTTTACATTAGTTTTAATATTATTTGCACGAAATCCTTAACAATTCAAGCTGAGTAAAATGACCTAGGGAAATTAGGGCGATGCGCCCCCTACCCCCAGTTTCATTTCTGACTCTGAATTCGGAATCAGCAGCCCAAAAAACCTCGTTGATTCTCTTTAAAATGAAGTTATTTCAAAATATGTTTTAGGCTACGGTTAAAGGGAGGAGGGTGAAATTTTGATAACCCCTATAAATTGATTTCTTAGCTTCTAAAATGAAAACAAAAGTTTATTTTTTTAATTATGTTTACGGGATTTAAATTAAGGCAATACCACCGCTCAATTTGTTTTAAGTTATTTCAAAATATATCTATTTTAAGGGCTGAAGGGAGGGTGAAATAGGGGTGATTATACACCGATTCAGAGTCAATTAGCCAAAAAACCTACTTGAACCAAAAAGAGAAAGAAACTTCATTTATAATCTGTGCAGGTTAACGAGATGAAAATGGGGATATTTTAAACCCCATTTAAAGATTTTCTCAATAAAGTGTTTCTAAAAAGATCCCGATAGATTTCAGTATTTTAGAGTTATATACTTTTAAATTTACTGATAAGACCCGACTACTACTATTTCAATGTAATAGTTATATTGAACAAAAATTAAATTGAAATACTGAAGTTGGTCAATAAGGAACTACAGGTGATGTAATTTTTACAAACTTTTGTTTATTGCAGATTTATTTTTTGCAGGTAACTTTTTTAGGGACAAAAAACAATTCCAAATTTAAAAATTTTTAATAATCAACCAAAATATTTCCTTGCTTTATAAAAACTTTGTGTAATAAAATTTCTCTATCACAAATATCATGTCACTTATGTATTTAATGGGGGGCAGCATAGCGGTAAATCTGAAATAAATGAATGACATAATTTAAATTAATAAAATAAAAAAATTTTGTTATAAAATATCTACTTCATACCGATTCCTGAATCTTTCAATTCGCTTAATATATTTAACACTGCAAAATAAAATTAATTTTTTAAATACAAATGTGCATAGTAATTTTATATGCGTTATTTCATTATTTTATCAAAATTTATGTGGGACCCCTCCAAACGAGTGGCCGAAATCGACAGCCAGATTAAAAAAAAGTTCGAGTGTTTTTGTAACATCACAGAAATCACGCATTTCCTAATTGGATCTGTATAAATTTTGACCTATTTGATCTTATGTGTTACGCTTGAAATTTCAAAAAAAGCAACCTAACCATGTACATTAGAGAAAATCTTTTTAGGTTTGAAAATATTAACCCCTAAACTTGTGTTTTGACCTAAGTATAAATTTTGGACAAGAATTTAAAACCTTTTTTGAAAAATATCTCAAGGCAACGAAGGACAGGAAGCTTAAATTATCAATTTTGAACTAGGGTAATTGATCGTGTAGCCTAAAAATTTATGAAAATTCAAGTATAATTATAAGACCCTTTGAAGTCATTTATATTTAATAAATAATAGATTCACACATATATTTAAATTAATACATGTTTCAACTTACGTTCTGGTTGATCAATACATTTTTTATCTGAAATTTAAAAGTCTTTTATCAGCAAATCTGTACTTATATTTTTAATTATTACTAATAATAATAGATCTAACCAATTCTGTAAACAATTTTTTTTCTCAGGCATATTTTTTTCGCCGTATAATTACTTGAATCGATTTCTATAAAAATTAAAATTATGAAATTCTAATAGGATTAGAATTAAATATACAAAAAATAGCATGCAAGTAGTTTTAATTTTTATTTATGTATTTGAGCTTAATAATAAATGAATTAAATTAGTTGTAACGTTTTGTAAAGACTGAAACTAGGTTTGAATACTTTACTTTTAAAAAATTCTTTTCTGTACTGCGGCCCGAAAGTACGTATTTCCCGGACGCTGCGCGTCCGGCAAAGACGTATTTTCTCGCCACAGTCGCAGAAAAATTTTGTACAATCCTCGGCCATAAACAAAGAATGACCCAAATCACAGTTTTCCCAAATCGTAATTTAAATGCGATTTGGGCCATTCTTTATTTTTCTGGCCTAGGACCGTAATATACTATTATGTAATATTTTATAAATTTGAATGAAAATTATTTCATTTGGATTAAAATGTTAAACTAAAAAAAATAAATACAGCAAATGTTATATTACTAATTATTAACTCTATTAGACATTGAAGTACTCGACTTTCTGGATCTTGTACAGTTATTAAACCTAAAAAAGAATTAAATAATTAAATGTTTTGTTATTACTAGTAGATTAATTAGAAGACTAAGGCAATATAAATGTTTTATAAATTTAAACAAAATTTTTGATTGAAAAAAATTCTAATATCTTTAGGTCATATAATTAAATTTTTTTTCTAGAAATTCAAATACTGCAAAAAAATTTTTGAATAATAAACATACTTTCAGGGTCATATCACAATTTTTTTTATAAAATACAAATTTTATGTAATATGTTTGTTTAGTTGATAAGTTTTATTGGTAAAGTCTTGTTTTTTAATCAATTACTTACAAAATTAAATTATAGTCAATTTTCCTGTTCAAAGTATTTATAAAGCCTACGCATGAAAATTTAACCAAATCAGCATTACCACGTAAGGTTAACAATAACAATTATTTTTTAAGAATAACAATTATTTTGTAGGAAATTCAGTGATTTACAAAAATAAAATAGTAAATAAAGATAAAATAAATAAAAGAATAAATAAAATAAATAAAGATAAAATCGATACAATAAAAACACCATTATTTAAAACTAACTCCTCTAAATGTAAAACTTAAAGTTTATATGTAAAAAATTTTTAAATTTTTGATAATAATCGTCATTTTACTAATTTTAATAAATATTCCAGAAACTAAAAAATTCTCAATTTTTTCCGTAAATTCGCTAAAATAGTTGTAAATTCATAATTCTTTTCACAAATTCACAAACAATAATTTTAAAACAAAAAAGCAGTAGGGACTTTTTTCAACTACTTTCACAATAAAAATTTAATAATTTACGATTTTAATTTATTAAATTTTTGTAAATAAAATATTTTTTTTTTTTTTGTTTTTTTACTGAAGATAGTCTTAACAGCCAAGTAACAAGAATTTAAAATATTTACCAAAATACAAAAATACCATAAAAAATACTATTAATTTTATGTGAAAAAATTTCATTTTGGACTGCTTTAAATTCATATAACTAAAACTACTTACGATTACTAAGTTTCCTTGTTATTTTTGCATTATGATAAGTTGAGCAATTTTACATATTACATTTTTTGCGTTATTAACATATTCTTAAAAAAATAAATAAGTTTCTTTAATTTACAAGCACTAATTATTTATAATTTTAAAAAATATTTTCCTGCTTGACCAAATAAATAATTGCGTAAACGTAGAGCACGTTTTGAATAGTTAAAAATGAAAGGGGAAAAAACTGCTTTATTTTAAAAATGAAATATTTGATTAGTTGATTTGTAAATTTATGATTTTAAAAATAATTATAATTAAAAACTAAATAATTGTAAGAAAAGTCGATCAATAATTTTTAAAAGTATGATGAGCTCTTTTTGAGTAATTATAAGTAATGTGGCAGTTACAGTATTTAGTTATTTATTGTAATCGAAAATTATTGTAAATCAGTAAATATAATAGCTTTAATTTTTGAATTACCCTCAGAAGTTTAATACTTTAAATATAAATTTATAAAAAATCTTAAAACAATTGAAATTTAAAGCATAAAATAAAATTGGCAGAAATTCACTAAATCCGGTTACCAAATTCTACGTCAACTTCCCTCGCAACTTCCTCTAAAAAAAAACTAAAATTAATTATATTTACTATAAACGTAATATGCATAGAATCTATTTTTAATCATTTTTTTGATTCATTTTATTAGGTTTTATTTTAATTATAAACAATATTAAATAAAAATAATTTATTTGCGTTTATTTGAACATAAGTTTTAATTATATTGATTTATAAATAGATTTAATTTTACTTTGTATTTAACTTACGCATTTTCATTTAAAATACATGTTATAGGTAACCTTGTTTTAAAATTCAACTTTTTTTTTTAATTAATCTTAATTTATTATTTTGTTTATATGTATGCGTTAGTTATCTAATAAATTATGATAAATGTTTATTTTTTTTAGTCAATTTTTTAGTTTTGTCAAAACACATCAAAAAAATTTTTTATATTTTTAATTTTCATTTGAATAAAAAATTGAACATTTTTAGATATTATTTATAATATTTTCAAAATATTTAATAATGGTACAATAGAAATAAAATTGTATTATTTTAAACAGTTCAAAAAATATCAATCGTCAAAAACAAAAATTAATAAATAAATAAAAGCTGAAAGAAAATTTATCCATCAAAATATAAATTCATATTGTTAAGTTACAATGCTGCAATATATTCTCGCAAATAAAATGAACTTTCGAGGATATATAAGTCACCAATAAAGAGAGAAATTTTCTATCAGATAACAGCCACTTTAAATTCACCAATGTTCTCACAAGAGCTCGGGTGAATATTCCCGCCTTAAAAGATAAAGATAGCCAAATTAAATTCCTTTCCTAAAACAATTAAGCCCAAAGATTTACTGAGCTCTATGTAGAGAAAATAAGCAATAAAATTGCCCCCATAATGACCCGCAAATTCCTGAAATTACCCATCAAACTAACGAAAAAGTTAAAGATTTCCTCAAAGACCCCTCTTTAGACAGTGCCTTCACAGAAACCACAACCGAGGAACTTTCCTCCCTTTTAAAAAAAATGAAAAATAATAAAGCTCCTGGACTGGACGACATTAATAACCAAACTTTAAAAAATCTACCTGAAATAGCTTTAAACTATATAAAAGTTATATTTAACTGATGCATGAGGCTTAACTACTTTCCTGAAGACTGGAAGACTTCCGCAAAGTAGGTAAAGATCTTACTAAACCTGACAGCTACAGACCAATAAGTCTTCTCAATAATCTTAGCAAACTCTTCGAAGGAGTTTTTTAAGTAGGCTTAAAAAAGAAATATACGATTATGACCTGATCCGCGCCTAACAGTTCGGGTTCAGAGCCGGACACTCAACTCAACACCAAGTACTTAGACTTACGGAAAACATTACTGAACGTTGGAATAATAACGAAAAGGTGGGAGCTGTCCTTTTAGAAGTTGCTAAAGCTTTTGAGAGTTTCTAGATGGAGGGCCTCCTCCTAAAATTTATTATGCTGAAAATTAGTCCTTCTGTTATAAATATAATAGCCTCATACCTAAAAAATCGATATAAGTGTCCCTCAGGGAAGCCTCCTTGGTCCTGTTTTATTCATCATCTACATAAATGACATGCCCACCACCTACGGAGTGAATATTTGCATTTATGCAGATGACACAGTTATCACTACTCCCGTAGTCTAAAGAAAATAGTCTATTAAACACTAGTACGCCAAATGGCGAATTAAAATCAACCCAAGTAAATACGAATCAATTCTCTTCTATAGAGAAAGATTAAACATGGAGAAAATAATCCCTCCGGAATTTGACGGCATTCCTATACCAAGGGAAAAGATGTTAAATACCTGGGTGTCATTCTAGACAAAAAACTTACATTTAATTAGCATACCACCCAAGCTCGTAATAAAGCAATCGGTGCCCTAACAACGCTCTCTTCCCTTATGTCAAAAACAAGTAGGCATCGTTAATGGTCTGATCCTATATAAAATGATAATCAGACCCATAGCGATGCATGCCTCTAAAATCTGGGATGGTAGCTTTGAGTCTAATATACATAAATTTGAAATAATTCAAAATTATGAAATCAAAGCTATGAGAAAAATTACTAATGTGTCCATATTTACCCTAATGGACAAGGTTCGCGAATAACTCGGTCTCCCCTGGGCAAAAGACTGGATTCGCAAAACTACTTGTAACTTTTACAACTCAAGTAAAACTTCTGACTATCAACTTATTGATATCGCAAACCTAAAGACTTTCTGAACGATAGTTTTCAAGGAAACACAAACATGAAATACGCACTTTACGAAGCTAGACAGGCATGTTCTGCTATCACTAATACACGAACTAGCAGTATAAGTAACCCAATGCTTTAACGCTTTTGATTGAGTTTGGCCAGGGTTTAAGGTTTACTAACGCTGTATCCACTTTCTTTTACTGTGTAAGTATGTTTTCCATCTACAAATCTTTCCTTAAGTTCAAGGCAATGATTTAATTAACAAAACAAATAACTCAAGTTATTTGCTACTGCATGGCTAAAAACCGTACTGTCTACGTGTTCTGATAAGTGCAAAAATGTGCAATGGCTTAGACACTAATTCTCTTTTAATTTTTTTTCTTCACGGGGAGGAGATACAGACCGAGAATTCTCTCTCGAGAAGTCCTCATATGGCTGGGATCCAGGTTTTCACTCATCGGGGCGATGGAGAGAACCCCACCACCCCTCTTTCTTTTTCTTCTAGAAATTTTTGATAAATATTAAAAATATAAACAAATTATTTTAATTAACAAAACAAAACAAATTTTTAATTCAGGATTCGTTTCGTCAAAATTTGATAGTTTTTTTTTAATATGTTGCTGAACAAAATTTTCTATTTTTCCTCCGATTCTTTCATCTCTGTTGATAAATGTATTATTATTAATCTTGCTCTGTAAACCTAATATTCCAAAAGTTTATAGCTTCTTTTTGTTGCATTAAAAAAAGCATAATATTAAAAAAAAAGGTAGTTAAATTTTTAGAACTAACAAGTGAAATTAGTGACCATTTACCAAAAAAATAGCTAAAATTATAGCACAGTTTATATCTGCTAGTTATTTCTAACAAGTCTATGAAAATTATTTTGTCAAGGATCCTATATCCTCTTCATAAAAGCCATGAAAATGAGTTAAAATTTTTGGAATTTCATTCTTTTGGTATGGACAACGATTTCATCCGGTATTCAAAAAATCCTATAATTATATTTTTATAACTGAAGGGATATATAATTTACCTATATTGCCCAATCCAATTCCCAAGATTTTAAAACAATTAATGCAGCATAAAATCGGATAATTCAAATATACAAAATATTAACTAGGTGCTTATAAATTCTATTTACTTATAAAAACATAAAAATTTTATATTAAAACTTTTTTTAATGGATTTTTAAATATATATTTATTTATTTAATTTTTTTTTTTTTATTAAGAAAAATTAAGAGAGTTACAAGATTTGGGTACTAGCCCATACAACCATTAGTATTAACAACAGTATTAACATGTAAGATAAAGTACATTGATCATGTTATTGATTTCTAAATGAATATGATAAAACCATTTATTACAATCTTTTAATTTATTTTAACAAAAACTACAAGTAACAAAAATTAAAATAAAGACTACTGCGGAATAAGGTATGGTTTCCGGCCCCAGCATATTTTTCGCATTTTTTTGGCTCAATTTGATGATATATGATAAAAAATAAGATTCCGAGGGTCGGCACCCCCCCACCCCCCCTGCGTTACCCCTGGGGGGTTGAAACGTGTTTTTCACTAAAAATTAATATCTCCGGGCCGAATCATCCGATTGGGACGTGGTTGGTATCAAAATTTTTGTTTTGAAAAAATACACCAAAAAAAAATTTTTTTTTTTATTTTTGAACTCATTTTGAGGGTCAAAACTTCGAAAAACCTCATTTTTGGCTTTTTTGACGGTCTAAAAATTGAGATATCTCAGGATATAGGAAAAACTCCTTTTTTTCGCGCTCAGGGGAACTTTGTCTAAGTCTACTTTTCAAAATTCCGTCGGAAAAATGGCAACTTTTACGGTGCGTCACTCGCAATTGACGATTATGTAAAAAAATCGTGTTTTATTTTTTGCTTGTTTTATCATACCATCTAATATTTTATTTTAAATCTAAAATTAGCTTTTTTATGGTCTTTTTTATGTTTTTCTCATAATTTTTTCATAAAAAAACGATATTTCACCTATACTCTACCAAAGGACTTCATTTATTTCATGAAATCTCTTTTAATTTTGGCAAATAATATCTATTTTCCTTATTAATAATAATTAAAATACTAACACTTTTATTATAAATAATTGTTTTAAAGAAAGTTATTTATTCTTAAAATATGTATTAAATTAGTTCATAAATAACGATAAATTTAATTAATTAACAAATTGAAATATATAATTATTTGAACATAAAACCTCATTTTTAACTATTATATGGAAAATCCGCAGAAAGATTGCGCTTAGGATGATCAACTTTTTAAAGAACAAAATTAAACGCACACCTTCCTGTTACATTTCTTTGGGTTCCTTAGACCATAGAAAGTGACGAAGAAGTGAGAAACAGTAAATATTTTGCTTGCCCTATATTTTTTTTCTTTAGTTGGAAGACTCAAAATCACGTTTTTTCGATGTTTAAAAAAAACCGAGTTCTGAATTATATTTTTATAAATTAAAATTATTCTAAATGATGGATTTATGTTTTTTCACTTATTTTGCATTCACAATTTACTAAAAAGAGTATACTCCCTTTTCTTTATATACATGACCAAAAATCACAAATTTTCAGTTTTCAACTTCTTGAAGCAGCTCAAAAGGTAAATATTGGGGTTTTTTAAAATTCATACTCTTGGGATTTTCAGCAGATTCAAATGATTTTATCAAGGTTTCATCGAATTCCTGAGGAAAAAAAATATAAGTAAAAATTGCAAATATTATTCAGAAAATTTTTTCTTAAAAAATGCGAAACTTTAAACATTGGCTCCCTGAAAATTGGGGCCCTAAAAACTAAAAAAATGAATTTTTCTCCTATAAAGCGTCGTTAAATGTTAAAATGAATAGTGAATTTAGATTGTACAGGAAAAATTAAAACGAAGTATGTTTTTAGTCCAGTTTTTAACATCATTTTAATCTGTTAGAAAAATTCCCAGTTGATGAATTATTAAAAAACCCAATATCTAACATTTAAACTGCTCCAAGACGTTGAAAATTGAAAATTTGTATTCTTTGGTCTTAAATATACTCTTTTTAGTAAATTGTCAATGTAAGAAAAGTGAAAAAACATAAATCCATCATTTAAAAAATAATTTTAATTTATAACAAAAAAATTCCAAAATTGGTTTTTTTAAATACATATTGAAAAAACGTGATTCTGAGGCTGTCAACTCAAAAAAAACTATGCGGCGAACAAAAATTTTTCTATACCTAGCTTATTTATCACTTTATATGGTCTAAGATACACAAAGAAAGGTATCAGTAAGGTGTGCCTTCAATTTTTTTCATCCTATTGATTATTGCGAAAATTAAAAGAGATTTCATGAAATAAATGAAGTCCTTTGGTAGAGTATAGGTGAAATATCGTTTTTTTATGAAAAAATTATGAGAAAAACATAAAAAAGACCATAAAAAAGCTAATTTTAGATTTAAAATAAAATATTAGATGGTATGATAAAACAAGCAAAAAATAAAACACGATTTTTTTACATAATCGTCAATTGCGAGTGACGCACCGTAAAAGTTGCCATTTTTCCGACGGAATTTTGAAAAGTAGTCTTAGACAAAGTTCCCCTGAGCGCGAAAAAAAGGAGTTTTTCCTCTATCCTGAGATATCTCAATTTTTAGACCGTCAAAAAAGCCAAAAATGAGGTTTTTCGAAGTTTTGACCCTCAAAATGAGTTCAAAAATAAAAAAAAAAATTTTTTTTTGGTGTATTTTTTCAAAACAAAAATTTTGATACCAACCACGTCCCAATCGGATGATTCGGCCCGGAGATATTAATTTTTAGTGAAAAACACGTTTCAACCCCCCAGGGGTAACGCAGGGGGGGGTGGGGGGGTGCCGACCCTCGGAATCTTATTTTTTATCATATATCATCAAATTGAGCCAAAAAAATGCGAAAAATATGCTGGAGCCGGAAACCATACCTTATTCCGCAGTAGTCTTTAATTAAAAATTTTCCATTGCACAAAATCTGTGGCGTCGCTTTTTTTCAATTTCCTTTTGAATTGTACAAGTTTTTTTCGCTAGTAATATTCTGATCTTGAGTTAGCCATTCATACATATCCTCTTCAACTATTCTTGAAGAATTTATTAAATTATGTATTTTTTATCTAACATGGCTTGAGGTTTTGCTATTGGAAAAATTGCTTTAACCAGCTTTAACTATTTTAAATATGTAAAAAAAGATCATATTCGTGTCACTCTTTGGTACCTTGCACAGGTGTTGTCGTTACTTGCCCAGACTACAGGCCAGCAGAAAGTTGAAGATTAAATAATCTATTATTATCTGATATAACATTAATGGTTTTACCAAAATCATTTATATTAAATAATTGGTGCTGGATATTTACTGTTGCTCCATCAGTTCCCGTAGATGATACAAAATGGAAGGTATCCCACTTACATAAGTGGGAATTGGTCGATTAGTCTTAACAGAAACATTTGCAGGTTCTGAGTTTAAGGAAGATGATACGTTGGTAGCTGTAGTTGGTTTTATTTTTTCTGGGTCTGCTTTCATGGGTCGTGGTCTTGGTTTAATTACTGTAACTTGTCTGTGCATGGATTGTTGAGATCCTGGTTTATCACCAATAGGTGTAGATTCAGATTGAGCTGGAGACCAACCCAAAGGCAAATCTGAACTTTGGATTTGGTAACGCATACCATTTTCGAATTCGTAAAGATCCATATTTCCGAGATCTTTAATAAATGTCGGACAATTTACATTTGTTCACTGCCGGTTGGTGACTCAATTCCAGAGGGCGTTTTTTTAAAAATATTATTATTATTATTATTTACTGAGAAATATAAAAATAAATTTAGGATTGAGATCTAGCCCAAACAACCAGACTATAAATATCAATCCAAATTACTTAGTTACATATCGATATCTTGTAATATAAAATTTAAATTAATGCATTATATATTTAAAAAAAATTTTTATTCTACCATCTAACGGAATAAATATGAATGTTTTATGATAAAAGCTTAGTGGATACATATTTAAAAAAAAGCTTTTATTTCGTGCTGCCACCTTTATTTGAAGTTAAAGTAGAAAAATTTCTTATCGATTATTGCAAAAGTTGATTTGCGAATTTTAAATTTATTTTTTTTCAAACATTCATTCAATTTTATAAAATAACATTATCTTATTTTTTGTTTTTTAAATAGTCTATAAAATGCCAATATGCAAAATCTAATTATTATTATTAATGATCAACAAAAGGAAAAAAAAACTATTATATTAAATAATAATAATAATTTTTATTTTGACAGTTTGAATTTTTTTTAAAGACTTTCTTCAATTAAAATTTATGTACACAGTATTTTGGCAAAGAAATTCAATATTAAATGTGTATTAATGAGAAAACACCGTAAACGAAGACGATGAGTTTTATTTCTGTTTAATTTACAAAACATGTTTTAAATTCAAATAAAATTAAAATTAAAATTTGCTGTTTCTATGTCTAATGCCTACACTCTTTTAAATCTATTAGTTTGATATAATAGTAACACATTATCAGGGCATATTAAGAATGTAATTTTGGAATGTAATTTAATAAGAAAGTGTGTGAAAATTTACGAATCGAAAAATAAAATTAAAATAAAAGTAATTTTCAGAGTAATAAAATAAGTGAAAAAAATGCGATTAATCAATTTCGGATATTTTTTTATAAATGTTGTAAAAATAAAATTAAATAGTTTATAAACTCAAAAGAAACACCAAATTTGATAATTTTTTATTCATAAAATTTTGACGAATTTTCATCTTGTCTAATATTTATTTTTGAACTTGAAAAATACCCAACGTTCAATGAAACCGCCTACATGTACACATTTATCACTTCTTTTTTTTTTTTTTTTTTTTAATTAAACAATTCCTCGTTTGTTTATATCAAAAACTGTCACTTAAATTTAGAATAAATTGTAGAGAAATATAAATTTTGACTGGTGGATAGTATAGACACAAAAGAATGACAGAAGGCAGGAATAATTAGAAAACTTATTAATAGTACATTCTTAACCGGCTGGTAAAAATGTTTATTTTGCCAAATGTGGAGGTTTATAGGTCCGAGGCGTGTAGCATTGGGTCAAAACAAATATTTCTGGATGAAGTTAAGAATTTTTTTTTCTCTACTAGCGGGCAATAATGACTTTATATAATCCAATTTTGAGAAGCCGTAATTATTACCCTTTGTAGAGAGAATACATTCTTAAACTCACTTAAAAATTACAGCTAATTGTTTAAAAATTTTATAGCATTTTGAACTTTTTTTTTATAAACAATTAGCTGTAACTCATTATTGAAGATGTTTAGCGAAAAATTTCTCACGATACCTCCACCTAGAATTGAATGATCTTCAATATGAGCCAACCAAAATTTTTCAGGCTTTTATGAGCCAAAAATTAGATAAATTTAACAGGTCGTACTTATTTGTTGCAACAAATAAACATTATCAAATTTATTTTATATTCTTGTATACCAATTACTGAAAAGTATTGATTCTTTCATTAAAAAATTATTATTATTATTATTATTTATTTATTAAAGAAATACATTCACATGTTTTGTAATACAAAAATAATATTACAAACTATGTAGAGTATCCATGCTGAAGTGGATAAATACTTTTTCCACCTGTTCACATGTTACCGTAGACCGATATAATATAAAAGTTTAAAACAATAATAGAAAAAATATAACAAAAAAATAGATTAAAGTATTATGAATATTTATACATTAATTAAATCAAACTAGTTGAAATTATGAGTATATATGTCGTAGCCCCATAGGATAATCGGTTTTATAGCCTATAGGCCGGCTTTTAGCGTATAAAGCTGAAAAAGGTCAGCTTCATAGACAAATATCAAAGTTTTGAGACTCTTAATTTTAAATAATATAATTTTACCAATATAATTGTCGTGAATTATTTATATTTATCTTATAGTTTTATTTACATTATAAAATTTATTTTAAATAATCAATGTCCAGTTTCTTGGTGAGCCTTAAGTAATTCTTCGTAACAGTCTTCAATTGGCAAAAATATTATAATTTGATATTTTGGGTCATTTCTATGCTGAATAACACGCATTTTATTTTCAGCAGTTTCTAAAAGTTCATAAGTTTTATAATAATGATAATGCGACATATTCCTTTTTACAAAAAGATCATTAAATTCCCTTAAATATTGAATGACAGTAGTTTCTTGTACTTAAATCCACACTGACTTTGATTACCACGGCGAGTAGAGTAAAATTAATTAATAATTTTTAACAATGTAAATAAAACTATAAGATAAATATAAATAATTCACGACAATTATATTGGTAAAATTATATTATTTAAAATTAAGAGTCTCAAAACTTTGATATTTGTCTATGAAGCTGACCTTTTTCAGCTTTTTACGCTAAAAGTCGGCCTATAGGCTATAAAACTAGAGCGCGCAGCTTCATAGCGAAATATTTCTCGAGCATTTTGCTCGAACATTTTTACTCTATGGGCCGGCTTATAGCCTATAAAATCGATTATCCTATGGGGCTACGACATAGGGAGGGAAGTAGTGAAATCCGTGATTTGGCTAAATCCTTATCGATTTGGCCAAACCGCGCGTAGTAGATTAATGAATGTTTTGATCGCCTACTTCCCTAAAATTTTTAGCGAAGTAGACGAAAGTTATAGCTGTTGTCTACTACACGTATAGAATTTAGGGAAGTAGACGAATCGTCTACTTCACAGATATAAACTCAGTGGAGTAAACTAATTTATTTTATTTGTCTACTTCATGGATGGCTCTCAGGGAAGTAAAGAACAAAGAGAATTTGTTGTTTATGCCTTATATATTATATTGTATAATTATTGCAAAAAATTATTGCAAAAAAGAGAGTTACCATTTTTAATTAATATAAATATTCCTTATTAAACATTGACATTTACATGTTTATATAATATAATATATAAGGCATAAACAACAAATTCTCTTTGTTCTTTACTTCCCTAAGAACCATCCGTGAAGTAGGCAAATAAAATAAATTAATTTACTCCACTGAGTTTATAACAATTAAGTAGACGATTTGCCTTCTTCCCTAAAGGCTATCCGTGTAGTAGACAACAGCTATAATTTTCGTCTACTTCACTAAAAATTATAGGGCTCGAAATTTTCATTAGTCTACTACGCGCGGTTTTGCCAAATCACGGATTTCTCTACTTCCCTGCGACATATACATGCGAAAAGCGAGTTTAATAGTGACTAGTTCTCAATTATAAATTATACGTTATTTAGAATATGACTTTTAATTTTCATCTTGATATTTCCCTTGCTGGAATTTAAATTTTTTAAATTATTAGGCAATTTGTTGAAATGTTGGATAGAAGTAATGTAGTTTCTTTTAAATGCAACTGATTTACTAGCATTAAAATCTAGACTTTTATTTCTTGTATTTACTTGATAAGCTAAGAATTTATTTTTTAATTTGTTTCTCATAATACATCATAATATAATCAAGTATAAAAGCTTGTCTATTATTAAATAAGAGTTGTTATAGCTTGAAGAATGAATAATTTTGAGTAACCTTAAAATATTTAGGGAATTTATAACGTTATTGTAAGCTCCACCCCATGCAATGACCCCAGGTAAAATTTTGGAAAAGAGCAAAATAGAGCAATTGTAGTGTTTGAACGTCCATAAAATATTTCATTTTTTTAAAAATTAATAGTAAATACCTTGTCTTGCCCACAAGCTGCTGAATGTGAACGTCCCATCTTGGGAAGCAAAGAAAAATTACTCCTAAGTATTTGGAGCTCTTTACTCATTTTAAATGAAAATTGCCAATTTTTATATTTATTTCAAGTGGAATGCTATTTTTATACGAGCTGTATGTGACAAAAACATTTTTATCTATATTGAAAGATAATTGATTAGCCTTTAGCCATTTTATAAGCTAGGCTAAGGTATTTTACCACTTTATCCCGATGATTTCTCATTCACAATAATTGCTGTATCCTCAGCATAAGAGATTATAGAGATTACAGAAAGAACATTAAAGACGTCGTTTATATAAATTATAAACATTAAAGGACCCAATATAGTTCCCTGAGGTACGTCAATGGTTACCTCAGCGAAACTACTATAAGTTTCATTTACTATTGCTTTTTTTGCTGTTGGAAAGGTAATTTCTGAATAAACCCAGTATTTTATCTCTCAAACCATAAGAAAAAAGTTTATGAAATAGTATATATTATTTATTTATTTCACATAAACAGTTCAGAGGACCAATACATATGGTAGATTTATATGATGCTTATATAATTAAATATTTAAAATTTTTATTTAATTGTATTTACATAAATAATTTTTCATAATAAGCTTTGTTTGATTAGAAAAAATTTAAAATTATAAAAATACAATAATATTATAGTTCCAGTTATAATAAAAGTTACAATATATTTGCAAGTATAGGTAAAAAGTTAGTAAGATTTTAGGTACATGGATTTTATTTTGGTTTTGAAGGAATTAATATTATTATAGTTATGAATATTTGAAGGGTTGGTATTCCAAAGCCTTATACAGCAATTAATGTGAGAATAAAAATTATAATCATTACGAGATTGATGTTCAAGTAGGCAGCGAGAGTCTCGTAAGGGGTAACGTAAATTGTGATAGACGAATTTATCCTTGAGCTGTGAGCAATTTATTAAATTATGCAGTATCTTGTAGGTAAAGTTTATATTATTAACCCTGCGATAAGATTCATCTCAGTGACGCATTACAAATAAATAAGTGTTGAACTTGTTCTAATTTTATTGTTTATTTGGATAAATAAGGAGACCATATTCCAGAAGCATACGAAAGATATGGAAAAACATAAGAATTATACAGAGCTTTTAAAGCTCGTATGCTGCTAAAACTATTGGTCTCTCTTTTAATCCAGAAAAGAGATTTTTTGGCCATTGATGCTGCGTAATTTACATGTTCTCAAAATTGATGTTACTATCAAATGTAACTTCTAAATCTTTGAATGAATCAACACCTTCAATATTAGTGTCATTTAAATAATAGTTAAAGATAACTGGACATTTTGATCTGTTTATACGTAAAACTTTACATTTGTCAATATTTAAAGGGATAAAATTTTTAATACTCTAGTTTTCTAGAGCTAAAAGATCGGTTTGAAGCTTTAGAGCATCAGACAACGAAGTAATCTCTCTAATTAATTTGCAGTCATCTGCATATAATGAGTTAGTAATATCAAGTGGTAAGTCATTTATGTAAACAAGAACAAGTAATGGTCTAGATTACTTCCTTGTGAGACGCCAGAAGTGGTCTCAAATGCCGAGGAAATATAGTTATCAATACGTACTCTTTGTGTCCATTTTATAGATAGGAAGAGGTCCATTTAATCCAGCTGCCATGTAAACCAAGCTTATATAGTTTGTGTAATAAAATTTCATGCGATATTTTGTCAAATACCTTCGAAAAGTCTGTAAAATAAGTGTTCAACACTTATGTAAATCACAACAATTTGACGCTTCAATTCAATCGAGTTACTTACATAATTAGAGAAAACTGATAAGTTAGATAATACTGAAAGGCCCTTGACAAATCCATGCTGACAAAGAGTTATATATAATATATGGGTGTATCCATTACTTTTCATACAAAAGTGGGCGCACGCATGTCACCGATTGGGCTCAAATGTAATAAACGAAAAAAAAGTACTCCATTTAAATTACATGAAGCCATGGAGTACTTTTTTTTCGTTTATTACCGGTAAAATCGTTTTAAAAATATTTTTTTTGGCTACTTGAGGTTGCGTATCATTTTTCATATATTTTAATAGTACTTTCCATCGATTAGTAGCTTTTCAAAGCATTCTGTAAGCTTTGTAAAAAATTAGAAAGCTGAAAAGTCAAAATTCCTATGTTATTTAAATGGGAAAATTGAGGTGCTTACAAGCACGTGTTTTTGCAACGCAAAAGCAAAATCCTTGGAACTGGGAACTTTTTATGACCAAAACTTCACAAAAAAACCCGGGGAGCAAAGTTTTTCCACAAAGTCCAAAAATAGGTCCACTTTAATACACAAAATACGTGAAGAATAAGGCTTTTTTGGGAATGTATAAAAACGGATAGAAGCCAATATCATCCACCAAAATTTCAGAGATTATTTATTAATGTTTGAAGAATATTCTCTGAAATTTTTGGCCATTTTGGTTATGATAGAAAAAAGTTATAGTAATTTGAAAACGCAAAAAAATCAAAATTTCCGAAAAACGACCAAACTAAAATACGCATAACTCCGGATAAAATAAGCCGTTTTTAATTTTGTAGGTCGCATTCGAAAGGTCTTGAGTAGTACAAAATTTTGCGACTAACCGGAAGTAGTTATATAAAGATTTCCAGATTTGGCACCAATTTGAAATTCCTGTTTTTTTTCGTTTCAGTCATCCAACATTTTTTATCGCCAAATAAAATCTACGTAATAAAAATGTCTATAAATTTTTTTGGTAAATTCTGAAGCTTATACCAAAAAAATTCGACCAACCGAAAGTAATTTGACTGAAAAATAAGGGAATGGCGAAATTTTGAATATAGCCTAAAATAGGTCATTTTTTGGACCTTTTGGAGGTCATAACTTGGCCCCATATTGTTCTAGAGGGCTAAAAATTTGGCTAAATGAGTTTTTTATAACCCCAAACATAATCTAAAAATTTGTGCACAATCGGTGACATGCGTGCGCCCACTTTTGTATGAAAAGTAATGGATACACCCATATATATTAAGTATATATACCCGACGAATTTTCGAAATATCTCTTATGATCTCCGCTGATCTTTTTAGATCTCCGGAGATCACTTTTGATTTCTGGAGATCTCCGGAGATCTCCAGAAATCAGAAGTGATCGCAAATTTCAGGTGATTTCTTTAGTTCTCTGGAGATCTCCGGAGATCTCCGGAGATCTCCGGAAATCACTTTTGATCTCTGGAGATTACTGGAGATTAAAATAGATCTAAAGTGATCTCCAGAGATCACTGAGGTAAAAAAAAAAGTTCGAAAAATTTAGAAAGAATATTTAGAATCATTAAGCAAAGTTGTAAAATGATAAGCATAATAGATTTACCTTATTTTTTGACTTTATTTAAATTTGAAAAATGATACTATTAGTTATTTTACTAAAACCTTATGAAAATATCAAAAAGTACAGCATTAAGTTTACTAATTTTTATAATAAATATAATTATTGGAATCGTCTCAGTAAGAAATACAATTAATAGAAATACAAAAGGTAAATGAATAAAAAAAATTAGTTATTTGATCATTAATAATTTTAATAAATATTTATAATTTTAATTACAATATATTAATTATAGTTAACATAGTCAACAATTTCTATAAACAAATAATTATAATTCATTTTTATAATAACAATAATTATTACCATGTGAGGTACTTTATAATCTATTTATAAAATAAACAAATAAATAATTTTTTACTTATCTAGCTAATTTTTGAGATTTTTATAATTAAGTTTATTACCACGAAAAGTACTTTTTCATCTGATTATAAAATAAAAAATTTATAACCGGTTTGTGTAACTACACAACCAACGAGCATGGAACATGTTCACTTATAACATTGATAATAAAGTATCTATTGTATTCATAATATAAATATTTATATCCAAATATTTATATTTAGATTTTTATTATAGAAATCATGCTGCTTAGACATCAAAGTGAACTAAATTAATTAAATTTTTAAATTATTATAGTTTTTTAAATAATATGAATTTATTTTTTATTAATTTTTACAATGAATTCTTAAAAATTCTGCACCAATGGTCCCTAGGTACTTCTGCACCAATACTCCCTAGGTACTTCTGCACCAAAGGTCCCTAGGTACTTCTGCACCAAAAGTCCCTGAATCGAAAATATTCTAAGTCCATTTCACCCCCCCCCCTAAAAACGTCAATTTTTGATCCCCCCCTAAAAGCGTCACTTTTTCACCCCCCCCCCCTGCCGAGCCGGACTTTTTCAAATACCCCATCCAATGAACATGTTCCATGTTAATAATAAATAATTGTTTACTAGTAATTGTTTACTAATCTGGCTTAATCTTAAAAATTATTAATAGTATTCTACAAGTCTCAATTATCGTAAAAAATTACATATATTACATTATAACATTATAACTATTAGGCTCTATGCAAATATAATTTTCAACAGCAATTAGATGCTTAATTTTTATTATTTCCTCAACTTTAATTATCACCAACTGTGGTAGTATCTTCACTGGTAAAATATTGGATACTAAAATGTTTAAATCACTTATTAATAGTCTCTTATATTCTAACGTAGTTATAGGATTTTAAAAATTTAATTATATATGAAAAATTTAATTATATTTAAAAAATTTAATTATAAAATGCAGAGAAAAATAACAGAACTTATATAATGTAATATTCTATTTTTTATGTTAATTGAGACTTAAAGAATACTATTAATAATTTTTAAGATTAAGCCAGATTAGTAAACAATTATTTATTATTTTATTTTACAATCAGATGAAAAAGTACTTTTCGTGGTAATAAACTTAATTATAAAAATCTCAAAAATTAGCTAGATAAGTAAAAAATTATTTATTTGTTTATTTTATAAATAGATTATAAAGTACCTCACATGGTAATAATTATTGTTATTATAAAAATGAATTATAATTATTTGTTTATAGAAATTGTTGACTATGTTAACTATAATTAATATATTGTAATTAAAATTATAAATATTTATTAAAATTATTAATGATCAAATAACTAATTTTTTTTATTCATTTACCTTTTGTATTTCTATTAATTGTATTTCTTACTGAGACGATTCCAATAATTATATTTATTATAAAAATTAGTAAACTTAATGCTGTACTTTTTGATATTTTCATAAGGTTTTAGTAAAATAACTAATAGTATCATTTTTCAAATTTAAATAAAGTCAAAAAATAAGGTAAATCTATTATGCTTATCATTTTACAACTTTGCTTAATGATTCTAAATATTCTTTCTAAATTTTTCGAACTTTTTTTTTTACCTCAGTGATCTCTGGAGATCACTTTAGATCTATTTTAATCTCCAGTAATCTCCAGAGATCAAAAGTGATTTCCGGAGATCTCCGGAGATCTCCGGAGATCTCCAGAGAACTAAAGAAATCACCTGAAATTTGCGATCACTTCTGATTTCTGGTGATCTCCGGAGATCTCCAGAAATCAAAAGTGATCTCCGGAGATCTAAAAAGATCAGCGGAGATCATAAGAGATATTTCGAAAATTCGTCGGGTACTTTCAAGTATTTTAGAAAATGTACTAATTATTGAAATAGGACGATAATTATTGATATTATGTCTACTGCCTTTTAAGTACTGGAGTATATTGTAATATACCTATATATTGTAATATATAGGTATCAAAAGCCTTGGCCAGTTCTAGATAAGTGTCAATAGTTGGGAGTCCATTATCAATGTGCTTAAATAAAATATTAGTGATCTTAGCTAAATCTTTCTTTGTAGCTATTTTTCCTAAACCCGTCTATCTGATAAGATTTTGAATTTTGTTGAAAATTTTATAATTCTAATTTGGATTAATTTTTCGAATATTTTTGCAATATTCGAAATAAGAGATCTATGTAAGACGTTAGGAAACTGATAGTTCGATATATATCGATTAAATTGATTCATATTTTTTGACGTTCTTCAATAACTTTCACTAATTTCTATTACACATGTTTTAAATTTATATTACTTAATGCAATTTTATAAATATGTGAAATACTTTGTAATAAATTATTATATTTTTAAAATATTCAAAATATTACGGTTTTAATAAAATACAATAACATTTTGTTTCATTTGTAATTTTTAAGTTATAATAGCCAACTTTTATTGCATTCAGTAAAATAAGAAACGTATGAATTTTATTATGCATTTATATATTTCTTTCTAAATGCATCAATATTTTATAGCATTAACAATTTTCTAATTGGTTAAATTTTTTTTTATTAAAACAATGTATTTTTTAATCTTAAAAAAAAAAAAAAATAATTATTAGTACTTTACAAAACAAAAGAGTAAATTAAAATTTCATTCGTTTGTAAGAAAAGGAAGCATAATTAAGATTGCTGATTCTATAGCCCTGATCTTATCAGGCAGTGACAAAAAATTACCTGACTATTACGTTAGAGATTTAACCATTTTATTGGTTAAATATAAAAAAAATTGAAAATATTCCTATTTAAATAAAAACTGTCTGAGTAATTTAGTTCAAATAAACAGAACTTTTGAGATTTTGGGCAGAATTTCTGGGGCCCAGTCTTTTGATATTAAAATTTGAAGCTTAGTCTTCAGACCCTTTAATTCCAAAAAACTGTATCTAATAAATAAAATATATTCCATGCAAATATATACTAGCGGATTTAATTGATAAATACTATATGTTTAATTTCATTAACTGAAATTAAAGAATAGCCTAGATCACTTTACACATTATAATCCTGTCCGAAATCAAATACTAAAGCATGCAGCAAAATATCTTTCTTCAACTACAGCAAGAAAATACCTCTTTTACTAGCAAAAAAATTTCAATAAAATATACAGGCTTTCTGGCCATCTACAAAAAAATAATTAAACAAAAAATTCAAAGTATATTTTAAGTTCCTGGATTTAATTTATTTTTATATACTGAAATATATTTATAGTCAGACATGGGGTCAATAACCGAAAATAATTTTTAGATCAAAATTAACTGAATCAAAGTATATAATTTTGGGTATAATTAAAAAAATACACTTCAACGAATAAAGACACGCAAAATATATCAAATCACTCTTCAGTGTTTCTCTCTTAGGTATCTGACAGTAAATACCATGTTAAATAATAATAACCTTTATTTTCACTCTGAAATCTCTGTACTATATTATTATTTAAAAAAATACTAATATTATCTTAAATAACATAAATATTTATGAAAAATAATCTTTACTTTAATTCTATAAAAAAAGGAGATTAAAAAGTAATAAAATTTACATTCTAAAATACATTAATAAAATTGTTCGATTTCTATAAATTTTTACGTATTAAACTAGTGCAGGTTTGGGAATGCGGGGCACCCACCATATCCGTATATACGGAAATGAGTATTTTGAATTTTGATTTTTTGCCGAATCCGTATGGAAAATACCGTATATGAAGTTCAAAAAATGTATGGACCCGTATTTTCAAAACCGTGCATATGGATAAATTTATACTGAACCCGTATTTTGTAAACCTTACATACATCTTATCCGTATATACGGATCAGTGACACGGGACTCGTATTTTAGGTATCCGGCTCCAAAAAGTTGAGAACCGTATATATGGGTGGGTAATATACGGTTCCGCCTTTCAGTCATCCATATATACGGGTAAATGAATTTTTCAGCCATTTGAACGGATGCCTAAAATACGGGTTCATTATTTGCTAAGCCAAAAGAAAAAATTTGTACGTTCCCGTATTCTCTTTACCCGTATTTACGTATACGGTTTGTATATATTTTTCCGTATATATAACTATGAAAAATACGGAAAGTATTTCTTAGTTCCCGTATATACGGCATACGGCTAATGCGTGCCAAAATCGCCCGTAAAAATTAAACCCTGAATCAGTGATCTAATTTAAAAACACCTACATCATCACCCATTTGTTATTAAATGTACAGTATATGAATTTTCATTTATTTTATACATAAAATATATATATGAATTAATAGAGATGGTTAAATTAATGATAGCAAGTGTTGGCTTTTTAAAACAAATATATTTGTACATGATTATTTTATTATTTTAATTCGGAAGATAAATTTATGTTTTATATAATATTTTTGTTTATTTTAAGAAGAAATATATTAATGATTTTCATTTAATATTATATATTTAGATTATTTTTGGATTTTAGTATTAATACTAAAGTTCAAAAACCTATTATTTCAAAAAATGTATAGTAACTTATTATAACGGATTTGAACACATATTATGAGGTTAAGCTAAAATAGAATAACTTAAACATTACCTAGTAACCAGGACCCAGGAATAGTATTAGTATAGGCAAGACCCTGCAATAAAAGTTTCAAGTTTACTTACCTTTACGATATATAGCGAACTTGTATCGACTCCTAGAAGAAACTTGAAGATTTTCGAATTTGAGGATGGTAATTCAGGGAAGTGGAAGGTAATTTTTCAGGCGGAGTGGGTAATTGAAATGGGTACACATGGACTATAATATACAATACCTGCATGTTTATCGCAATAATGAAAATCACACGAGGAATATAAAACTTGGATGATGCATACCTATACAGAAAAGATTGAATTCAAATTTACCATTTTAGAGAGGAATCTAGAGTTCATATTCACATAATCTCTAATAAGAAAGCATAAAACTTTAGGTATTTCAAACAGAATAATGGATTCTATCCCAACTTCCCTGTGGAATTCTCACCAAAATTTAATAATTTTGGAGGATCAATTTAAATAGAAAAGTGTTTGTTATAATTGCTCGTCAATAAAAATTAAAGCTATATGAATCCAAAAAAATTCTGATTTAAAAAATTCTATACTTTCAAAACAGATCTCAGATCGGTAAAACAGTTTTCTAAATCTTTTAGATCCATTGAAAAATTTGTAAAATATATTTAATAAAGAAATCCTTAGTAATAAAGACATAAATATATAAAATTATCATTAAAATGAATATAAAAAAAAAAAAATTGATGTCAAACGCACTATAAATTCATTTGTTACAGTCCAATTGTTATGGACTTCTGTATAGTCTTTTTATTTTTTAATGAATCTATTACAAATATATACACGTTTACACACCTACGCATATTAATATTAAAATTTCAATGATAAAATATACGTCATTTAAAAATATATTTCTTTTTAAACCCCCTCAATAACAAAAAAAAATGACGAAAAATAATTATAAACATAACCAATAAATATGAGCAGAAACAGAATAATTTTTTGGTGGTTTTAGCAAATACTGTTTTTTATCAAAAAATTAAAGAAAACTATGTTATTACATATTAATATAAAATATATTTTATGCGCTATTAATTTACTCTAATGACTATGTATCATAACTATAAGCACAAAAAATAATATACCTATAATATTTTGCTTAGAAAATATGATGATGTTTGCGCATCTTTGTTATGCGCATTCTGCTTACACTATACTCTTCTATAATATTCACATCTTGTTTCCTCCGTATTTCTGGAATTGGATCGTTAGCCCGACTACTATACTGTTTTTCTTTGAGTTTCTTCCGAAATACTTCTACACCTTGTTAAATATTTAGTCTATTGCGCGAAGTCTTCATAGTTACAAGTCTCTGATCTGATTTTTACATTTTTTTTATAAATAAAACAGTTTTTTAGTTTTTTAAATTTTGTAATAATTTTGTTAGATAGTGCGAATTATTGCCGCTAGGTGGTTTAGTGTGGTTCTTGCAAGTGTTATGAAATTTATGTTAAATCGATAAAATCGATTGAGATTGTTTGGAAATTCATACTAAAGTGCTAATTTTGGGTTAATTTTTGTTACACTCAATGTTTAGTTTATGTGCTACAAAACAGTGAATTGTGTTTTATCAGCGAAGTGAAGAAAATTTTCGATTGAATAAATGCAATTTTTCTTTATTTTAACAATAATTTACACTCTTTAATTACGTTAAAAATTGTTGAATCAAGTTAGCAAAGAATCTTACATAAATTTAAAAGAATTTTCAAAAAATTTTTTAGTTCTATTTTATTTTCAATTGCGTAAACGTTTCGCTATTATTTTTAAAATCAGTGATACTTAGCTCATTATTGTTCTTGAAAAAATACGTATAAACTTATGATATTTTTATTTCTAAAGTGATTTTTAGTTTTAAAAAAAATGAAAATTTAGCCTCATGAAAAATTATATAAGAACTATAATTCATTGAAGAAATATTTACATACGTGCTTAAATGAAATCATAATTTATTTTTGGAAATTAAAAAAAGAATATTTGTTCAAAAATAAAAAATTTTTTATTATTATTTTTTATTAATTAAAAATTAACAGAATAGACTGTTTGAAAATTTTCCGGAACGAGATATACTACCTAACTAACCAAGAAAATTCAAATCTATTCATTTAAAACGTTAAATTTTCTTCGCATGAAATACTTTTGTCGAGATGGATGCTGACGACGACGAACGGATTTTCTGCCCGGCGTGAAAATAATTTTACTTTTTAATTAACGTTCTTAAAATGCTTTGTTTTGAGCTAAACTTTGGAAGAGAATCAAGTGTAGAAACGAGTGTAAAAAGTTTAATAATCTAGTTTTTTTTTATGTTTTTTAAAAAAGTTAAATTTTTTTTTTACAAATTATATTTTTTTACACGTAAAAAAACTGTGCAAGAAAACAGTTAACTCGTACAAAAAAAACCAAAAAAAAAATGATTAAAAAAAAAGTGTTTGTGTTGTGCTAAATACTTAATTTGTACAAAAATAAATAAAAAAAAGTGGTAAATTAAAAAAAAAATTGTGTAACTTTATCTGAAATTCAAATAAAAAAATTCAAAATGGCAACAACGGAAGTATTCCAAGACTGGGATTCCCCTCACGATTCAATAATATCACGAAAAACAACAACAAGAAAAACAACAAAAACAACGACAACCAGAAGAGAAGTCGTTTCCCCTGAGGTATATTTAAATAAATTTAGAATTAAAAAATTATATCAGAGAGCTCAATGACCTGATGGGATCATTATACATAATTATATATATATATGCTTTTGGAATCTCTTAAAATAGTTTTTGTGTATTTGATTCTGGACTCTTCTTAGAAAAACGTGATATAAGATGGACATAGATATGCGAATAATGCCCTTTAGACAAGTCATTTATCCAAAACCATAAAAGTTCTGAAAACTGCTACTGCTCTATAAATCATTTTGATTTTTTAAAGATTTTTTTTAGTAAAATAAAAGTTTTAAGATGCATGATGGATTTTCATAGATTTTAGTTGGTATATTCTTTGAGACAAGTACAAAATCAATCTCGAGATATCATTTGTTTCATATTTTAATTGTCCAGAAAAACCAATAAAATTAAAAATATTACATTTGTACCCCCAACAAAAGAAACCATTCTCTGGAGGGTTAAAGTCTTTCAATATCTTATACAATCATTTCATTAATAAATAATAATATTTTGGCGGGAACTCTTATGATAAGTACGACGAATTAAAAATTTATATTAATAAAAAAACCTAACCTAATATTTAATAAATAAATATTTCCGTAAGCAAAAAAATTTCATGCATTTCAAAATTGAATTTATATTTTTGACTGATATTCATAACTCAACAGATTTTAATCTGAATATAAAAAATTAAATTTGGATTCCTTCATCATAATTTCGTATATACATATATAAAAAGTATTACAAAATTTATTTTACGGTTAATTTCATATTGTTAATTTCAAAATTTTTGAATGTTTTGTCTACCACGCACTCATATAAATGTATATATGTGAATAATTTGCACGTGTGTTAAAATATAATAAGAAATTTTATTTTAATATGTATACACTTGTTTGTTCGGTACCATATATGATAATCTTTATAAATTTTGGATTTTTGTCAAAATAATAATTTTACATTAGAAACTACTTTGTTTAAAACGATACATTATTTGAAAATTTTTAATAAACATTTATCAACGTCTTGTTTTCTAATACGTATAATTATAGAAATATTATAAATGTATTATTAACTTAAATTGATCTTTATGACAATCATTCATAATTCAAACATACCTTAATAGTATTCCGAAAAAGTAATTTAAATAATATAAATAAAATATAAAGAATATGCTACGTAATCTAGCCTCAACAAACTGTATGATTTAATAATATTTTGCAACACTTTTTTCGGACGCCAAGTCCTTTTTATAATGTTGATAAATCATTTCACTTTCGAGAAAAAATTTATAGTAATAAATTGAATCAATAACTTTGTATGAGTTTTTATACCTATAGATGTATACATATTTAAAAAAACGGTAATTTAGAAATCACTTAGAGATAAAGATAGCACTTCTCTTTTGTATTAAATCATTTTTTTGCCCTCCCGGGCGTAAAACTCGTGCGTAAAGAATTTTCTGCACTCGCTCTACGCCTAGGTGGGCAAAAAATAGTGTAAGCACCATGAGCGAAATACTTTAGACACTAGCGTGAATACATATCTAGTGCTCACGCTAGTGCCAAAACTTTTACGCCCTTGATACTTAATATACTATTATAACTGTCATACTTGATACCTCACAAGGTAATCGCAGTATCACTACCCACACTAGGGCCCTTCTTAGTATAATTTTATAATAACTCACTCTTGTGTGACATCTTTCCCTCTGTTTGAAAAAATCCTTTCTAGTTGCCATAAAAAAGATAGGCTGTTGCTCTCCTGTGTTTCTTGTCAAAAGTACTTCAAAAACTATACCTTTTGATCAAATAACTGCCTTTCTTGATAGTAAAAAAATACTCAACCTACTGCAAACCGGCTTTAGACACTTCAGTAGAGCTGAAACTGCCTTGCTAAAATTTACTGACAATATTAGTCGTGGAGTAAGTAATAGATTCATGACTCTGTTACTTCAGTTGACTTTAGCAAGGCATTTGACCCTATTTCATATACTACATTACTTAGAAAGTTATCGACTATGGGTTTCTCCAAGATGACTTTACTATGGATTAAATCCTATCTTCAATATAAACAGCCACAGGTAACTTCTAAGTCCCCTCAGGGATCGATATTAGAGCCATTGTTATTCATAAGTTAATCGTGTAAACTAAAACCTAAAGACTGTGGAATTTCCTCTTTCCAGCTGAAGGGCTCTAAATTCTGGAATTCTGTGCCTTCAGATCTGTTGCTTATCTTCTCTTTGAATTGCTTTAAATTAAACTTGTTTAAATATCTATTTACACTAGATCGATAACTGCGTTTTAAATTTGTATTGCAGAATACTTAATTAAAGCATTTACATTTTGCATAGACTTGCATTACAAATTGATCTGTCTTGCTATATTGGCTACAGAGCTAGAGAGTTATATTACCTATATACATTACTTTTTTATTCAAATATAAACTGATTTTGTAATGAGTGAACCAAAAATTTTTACTTTGATTTTACTTTAGTGATAACTTATTAATTTACGAAGTATATAGTTACTCAAACTTACCTATTATAATTTGTATACACATTTTTTTTTACTTTATTTTTATTTACGATTTCATTTTGTATTCCTTTTTATTGTTTATTTCTTAAATCTCACATGCATACAAATTTTATTATTAACAAATAAAATATTATTCTGTTCTATTCTATTCTATTTTCAAATGATGACTCGTTTTCAAATATAAGTTTATTCACCTTAAATTTCTGTTTGTAATAGATTTTTTAAATTAATCTTCCACTTAATTTATACTTTATCCTATGGTTACAAATATTTTATCTACAAAATCATTTCATTATGTTTGTAGTCCTGTATATAATTATAATATATTAATACTCCAGTCAATATACGGTTTAGGTTGTTAACTTACTAGCCCCCACCAGATTTGGTCTAGTAATATGTCTTTTGATATCTTGTGATCACGAATTAAGTTGTTAGTTTATTTTTTTTTCACTGCTTACTTAACAAGTAAATTAATTGTACTTAAAGTGGAGTGTACGATTTGGTTCTGCCAAATCTTGAAAAAATACCTTCAGTTTGATCCTATGGACCTCCTGGGCACAGAAAAATGAGTTTCAATGTTATAAAATAGGGTTTTTTTGATTGATTGATTGATTCTTTAATTTATTTATTCAACATTCTACAAAAATATTGATTTTTAAAATTTAAGAGCTCTTTGGTTGTTTGGACTTGGGTTTTTTGATTATTAACTAGAAAAAATTTGGTGCATTGATTGTATTTGGGTATAGCTCACAGGTATTAGGAAGTAAGAAAATTAGAAAAGTGAAAATGGGGACAGGAGATGGAAAATAGGAAGTAATCAGAACAGGGCCGGGGGGAAGGGGGAGTTTTGGAACTATGTGGTGCTGTGAGAGAATTCTTTAGGAAGGGAGGGCGGAGAAGTTTTGTTGTAAAAGATGAAGGTAAATATTTTGTTTGAAAGTGTCTAAGGAGGAAGCAAGGCGGATATGTTCAGGGAGGGTGTTCCAAAAGTTTAGCATATATACTAGAGAGGAATTGTTGTGTTGGGGGCTTTTGGATGTAGGGATTGAAAGATGGGGTCGTAAGTGAGGGCGAAGGTCTCTTGTAGGGATGTAGGTGTTAATTTTTTCCTTCAGGTATGAGGATAGCCTATTTTGTACATTATGTATATGAACTGCGCATAAATATTTTTGGCGTAGCCTCACGTTTAACCGACCTAATTTCAGTCTAGCAGGGGAGGTCCTATTGGGGCATTTAATATCAGATACATATCTGACTGCGGCGTTTTGGAGTTTTTGAAGCCGATCGACCCTAGAAGCTTGCCCACTGGGAAAGCGCCATAGTTGAAGAGGGGGAAAATTAGGGAAGTGACTAAGCGTCTACGGAGTAAAGAGGAGATGAAGTTTTTGAAATATCTCAATCTGTATAGTACATAGTTTAGAGATTTGATCATGTGGTTGATTTGGGTGTTCCAGCTCATATCTGAATCAAAGAAAAGACCAAAGTTTTTTACGGATTTTGAAATGGGAATATGAATGCCACTGAAATAAAAGGTAGTTTTATTAATGTAAAAATCCTGTGTTTTATTTTCGAAAATTATGAGTTTTGTTTTCTCTTTATTGAAGTGAAAATTGTTTTATGAGGCCCAGAATTCTATGTTTTTTAAATCGCTTGAAAAAGAGAGATGCCTAGATTGTAGTCTTTCTTTGGGATTTGAATGTAGATTTAGAGATCATCAGCGAAAAGTAATCTTTTAGCATAAGAAATATGGTAGCCAATATCGTTCATATAGATGAGAAATAGTAAGGGGCCCATTACTGAGCCTTGGGGGACACCGCTTTTTACTGTTTTTGTCGAGGAGGGTTTATTTCCTACAATGACAGATTGAGTTCTATGTGAGAGGTAACTCGTGAACCAATCTACTGTATTTTTGGATAAACCAATGCTTGTTAATTTAACCAAAAGAAGTTCATGAGAAACTCTATCAAAAGCCTTTGAGAGGTCCAACATTAATAAGATGGTGAGGTTTCCATCGTGATAACCTCTGCAGATATCGTCAGCGAGGGTGGTTAATAAGGTTTGAGTGCTGGGTATTTTTTGGAAGCCAGATTGAAAACAGTCAAGGATTTTATGTTGGGCTAGATATTGTGAAAGTTGATTATGTAGGATTTTCTCGAAAATTTTTGATAATATAGATAGTAGTGAGACGGGGCGGTAATCACTTAGGGAAAGAGGATTTGGTGTTTTGTTTACTGGTAAGATGTGACTGTGCTTCCAGGCAGTCGGAAATTTGTTTAAAATAATTGATTTATTAAATAAGGAAAGAAAAACTTTACTTAAAGTAAAGTTAAACTTGCAGGAAGACAGAGTTGTAATACTTCTAAGTAAATGTCATCCGGGACTTTGGACGTAGTTGAAAATTGCTTGAAGGCCCAATTTAAATTATCTAAAGTAACTTTTGAGAAATTAAAGTGGGCGGTTTAAGTCTGTTGGTGGATTTATTGAGTAAGGGGAGGGGGTGGTGTTTTGAGAAAGACAGAAAGTAACTATTGTGCTCATTAGGGGGAAATCGGGGTGTTGAGATGGTTGTTGGGCTGGTAAGACCTAAGTGTTCTAGTTCATTCCAAATTATGGCTGGGGGATTATTTGTGGACAATTTGTTTGAGAAAAAATTTATTTTTGCTGTTGAGATGTTTTCATTCAGTGAGTCTCTAAAGTCTCGGTAGGCGTCGAGGCGAGACTGAATGCGTTTACGTTTGTATCTACGATAGAGGTAGTCTAAATGCCGAGATTCATGTTTTAGTTCGGGGGTTAACCATGGGAGTGATTTTTTTGTGATTTTATAGATTTTGAAGGAAGCTGTTGAGTCAAGAACGGAGGTAATATTTTTAGCAGTGGTGTCCCAGATGTTGTCAATGCCAAAATTTCTGAAGGCAAAAGACCAGTCAAACTGGCGAAGGCGGATGGTAAATTCCTCTGGGTTGATGGATTTGAAATTTCGAAAAGATAGAGTGGTTTCAGGGGAGTTAGGGGTGAAAATGTCTATGGTAGCGTGGGTGAGGTAATAATTATTTTTTGATAAACGAGAGAATTTGAGAGATGACCTTGATGGGTTTCGCCATGGGGAATGAGATATAAATTGTTGTGGATGAGAAAATCAAAGAGCAGAGTTGATTGGCGATGAAAGTAAAGCATGTTTAAATTGAAATCTCCTAGGATAATTTTACTACTGTAATTTAAAGAAAAGGACAAGATATTGTCTAGGAAGTCCATGTTGTACGAAAGTTTCTTACCTGGTCATACCTTGTAAGTCAACTAAAAAATTTATGGTTGGTATCATTTTCTGTGCTTAGTATCAACTTTCAAGTGTTGCAAAAAGCATTTTTTTATCACTAATATTTCAGTGAAAATGAGACCAACCAGAAGTTTTTTGGTTGACTTTCAAGGTGGCGGCATTATTTGGAATATGTCCTATGACACCCCATCTTAAAACATTGAGACCCTCTGTTTTAGAACCAGAAGGCCTAGGAGATCAAACTGGAAGTAGCCAAAGTGTTTTTTTAACATAAGAGAACGTTCTGTACAGTTTGGTACACTCTCTTGTTAATTAATTTATTTGATTGTTAATAAAAGCGCAAATAAAATTTTTAATATAAATAAAATAAATATTAGTTTAATAAAATATAAAAAAAATAATAAATCAAATTTTTATATCCATAACATTTTTTATTCTATTTACTTTACCTCGTTTTTTAAAATTATATACTATACGATAGTAAGACTCTGCTTATTTTTAAAAACGTTGCTAAAAAGTAAAACGTTTTTAATAAAAAGGCTAATTGGTTAAAGAATATGTGTAAAAAATTTTAAATAAATATGTCAATTAGCTTTTTAATTAACTACTGGTCGTTGCAACTTGACTTTCACCGGTTTTATTTTTTACCTTTTTTGAACAAACATGATAATAACCTTAAAATTCATGTTTACCAAAAAAATTACTTAAAAAAAATGAAGTAAATCCAATAAAAATAAATAATTAAAATAAAATATTATTTTAATTAAAAAAATTCATATTTAATAATAATTATCAAAATCAAAATCTTTTATTCCCTAGCCAAAAATTTTTTGACTTAAAAATTTGTCAATTACAAATGTTTTATTAGAAATCTTTTAATGGTAAAATTATTTTGGCAAATTATTTAAAATAACGCCGGTACTTAACGTATTTTAATTAAGTCACGTGACTATAAAATTAAAAGTTTAAACATACGTCAACTGGAAAGAATAAGTAAAAAAAAAACGCATGCGCATAAATTTTTAATTATTCGTTTAATAAAGAAATTTTTATACATGATTACGTTATTTGGCGCGTGGGTGTAGATGAAGTGGTTAAATAATGTACAAATAAAAAATAATTATAGCAATTATTATTATTATAAAAATTAAATTCAATACGTCATAATTATCTTTTTTTAAACTTTTATAATTATTTATAATTTATTTGTACAAAATTTTTATAATAGCAAATATGTTTTAATTATATTATTAAATTATTTATTCAATTAATTTAATTTTTTTTTAATAAAATCAAAAGAAATTACTAATTATTATACCGGAAGAATTTATAATGTTAAAATAATAATTAAAAATTTTTTTAAATTAAGCGTAATTAAAAATTATTTATTGTTATGTATGTGAATTAAAAAAGAATTTATTTTGCAATAATTATAAGTTCATAAATCTAAAATATAATTTTCTTCTATTTTTTTAAAGAAATTTTTGAATTAAATTTTACTGAAATGATAATTTGGGTTATTGAGAGTAAAAAGCACTTTGAACTGATGATTTTTAATTTCAAATTTAACCTGATAGTGAGAGAAAATGTTCTGATTTCAATTTAAAAATATTTTCATTTTTGGCCTTGGCAATGAGAAAATATTCTTAGCTTTGTTTTAGAAATGTTTTTTTATTTTTTCAAAGACTTAATTAAAAATCTACTATTATGTAAATTACCCACAAACTTTATATAAATTTTGAACTATTGTCCTTTTGGGACTGGTTTCTTTCTGAAACCTTTAAACAACGTTTTAATATGAAGGATCTATTGTCTAAAACCATCAGATTAAAAGTCGATATTAAATCTAGTAATTTTTAAAATTTGTAGTAGTTGGGAATTACTTACGATTATTCATTAAAAATCCCGAACTACACTATAGTCCTTTCTAATTCTAGACCTATTATATTTTTTTTTAATTCCATGTGCTTTTACTATACCAAAGAGTATAGCCAATTCAGACAAGATTAAAATATTTTCTAAATAAAACGGTAATAGTTATATAGTTTATTTTCCTTTTTATCCCACATAAGACTGATTTAGAATTATAATAAATAAATATGTGTATAAAGCGATTAAGAAATTTATTGAACAGAAAGTATTCATTATATTTATAGTATCTAAAAAGCATTTCACTTGCGAGAAAATTTAACCGATTACCGCCGGCGCGGCCAAAACGTGCCACTTTATTATAATTCTGAAACTTCTTTGTATTTTTAGCTCTAAATTTATATCTGGGGGTTTTTGAGGTTGCTGATTTCAGCAACAATTTTACACCTTTTTTGAAGGGCTGTACACGAAAAATGAACATAAAACTTAATAGCCAATAAGATTTTGGACCAGAAACCATTTTTTATTTTTATTTTTTATAAAAATTTAACCTGAAAAAATTCAAATGGCACGTTTTGGCCGCGCCGGCGGTAATCGGTTAAAAAAGTTTCTCATAAAGAACCGATAATTATTTATTATTCACAATATAAAATGAAAAGGTAATTTAATTAAAAATTATGAAAAAAGAACAGTAGTTGCAGAAAATTGAGATTTTTAAGAATATAATTAACGTTTTTTTTTATAAATCTTTTATAAACACTATATAAATTAAAATTTTTTTCTAATATTTTTAAAACGTTGGCTGACCTTCAAATGAATTCAAAAAAAAGCGAAGAAATATTTTTCCTATAATAATCTTAGAAATTTTTCTTTTTGTTCTTATTTTACGATTTTTTATTACTATTATTTATCACATTTTTTAAAGTATAATCTTTGTAAAAGTGAAAAAATGCATTTTTTAACAAAAATAACATTTTTAAAATTCAATTCGCTTGAATTTTTAAACTATAAGCCGTGACTATTATTTATTATATTGAATAAAAATTCTTTACACATGATTATAATAAACAAATCAAAAAGCCCACACAATCAAAATTCTTAGCATATTAAAATTAATGTTATACTTTCTATGAAAAAATTTATATTTGTTCGATTGTCTTTTATTTCTATGCATTATTAAAATTATTAAAATATAATACGCGAAGTAGTTCATTGAACTTTTATACGAAAAAAATTCAATTAAAAAAAATAAAAGGTTTAAATTAGATAGAATTATCTTACAACATATTTATACACCATTCATTCTTATAAAAAATTACAATCATGACTTTTGTATACATACAAATTTCTCGTATGTCAATCAATTAAATACTTTAAGCTAGTCAAATATTTTTTAAACTTTATTTACATGCTGTTTTTTTGAACTTAGATTATACACTGAAAAGAAAAATCTGAGGTAATAATTTTTTTTTAATCATGAAAAATGGGTTAATCTATTTTTGAACATCTAAATTTTTAATGTGCCATATTTAATAAAACAGCATAAAAAGTTTCCTTTTTGCTTGAAACTTAATTTTAGGAGCGTTCAGGTACCCGAACCGTAAATTCAGATTTTTGTTGTTGAATTTTTCGGATTATTAGCGAGAGAAATTTTCAATTTACTCTGTACCTACAGACATTACCCGAAACTTGATACGAACCCACCAATAAGTAATATTTGACCCGGAAAAATGGAAAATAATTTCTATTTTTAAATAGGGGGAAAAATATTGACAAAAATCGAACCCCATGTTTTATCCCGTGAATTAAAACATAAAACATTTGCAATTTCTCAAGAAAATTTTTTTTTTTTTTTTGTAATCGCGAGCAATTTTTTCTTTCAGTGTAGCTCTTACATAGTTCATATAAAAGCTTCATATAAAAGAAACTCTTATTTTCCTACAGAAAAATTTTTTTAAAATAAAGTATAAATAAAATTAAAAAATTCCTTATAAAAGTCAAACCTAATTTTATTTTTGGATTCTATTTTTATAAATTTTTTATGTTTAAGTATTTTTATAAGCTCAGACATATAAACAAATTTTAAAATAATAATTGCGCGTTTAGGATATATTATTATACAAACAGAAAAAGTTAATTAAAAAAAAAAACTTATTACATAAAAGTTACAAATGACTTTCTAACCAGTATTTGTTGAGTTTTTTAAACGTTGAAATTTTATATAATTATAGTTATAAAATAAACAGTACTTTTTAATTTTTTATTAAAAAATACAAACATGTAAAATATCAAATTTGTAAAAATTCTATTCAAACAATATCAAAAATTTTTATAATATATTCCCAGTAGTATCATTTAACAACTTGTTATAAGAACCACTTTTTTTGTATAAAACCACATAATTTTATTTGATATCTTCTGTTGTATTTTGATATCAGCATTTCTTTTTTTTTATATTTTTATTTAAAAAATCTAATTTTAGAAATATCTGGGTATGCTGATAGACTAAAATTTTGAATTTTATTTTTTTTTAATTTATTTTTTGGATGTGAATTGAAGAAAAATTTTGGCTCTTTTTTCAAACAAATTAATTTAAAAGAAATTATTAATTTTATGCTTTTATTTTTTTCGTATCTTTTATAAATATTTTACTTAAAATTACGAACTTTATCTGATCACAGTTTGTTTATCGAATTCGCATCTTTTGTAAATTAAATAGAATTAAAACAATAAAATTTTATCTGCATCAAACTTAATTACTCTATTTGTTAATTAAAGTTATGTAAGTTTTTTTCCAAGTAAATATTTTTAAAAAAAGTTTACTTGGAGTCAATGCATGGCACCCACATCATTTTAGGTTCTTTAAAAGTAGGATTACTGACATGATAATTAAAGCTACCCCTTTCAATTCCATTACAAGCAGCTCCAAAATCACCATTTTTATTAACAGCCAGAACTGCACCCATAAATTTTGGATAATGTTTAGCTATTCTTCTAATAGCTTCTTGTGTAGCTTGACCTGGTGTAGCACCATTTCTCATTAGTTCAACAGCTAGAAAACTATTTTAAAAAAAATTACTTCAAGATACAAAATATCAAAGATTGTAATAAATAAATTACCTTGGAACGAATCTCATCATTATATCTCCGTCTCCGGTTCCTGCTGCTGCCCCAACTTCTTGATCAGCAAATGCACCAGAACCTGGAATAGGCGAATCACCAACTCTTCCAGGAATTTTATATTGTAATCCATTCGTTGATGTACCTGCTGCTATATGTCCTTTATAATCAATAGCTACCATGCCAATTGTGTCGTGATTTTCTTCACCCATGCCAATGTTTTTCCACAAAGATTCTTGTTCATTACTAGGCTTATAGGGTCCACAAAATCTTTTCGGATTTGGAGAGACGTTCTTAAATGTGTATTTCAGGAATTAAATTTTTCTTTTTGATTCAGAAAAAAAAAATTAAATAATTATTCATACCTTTCTATGATTTGGTTGACACTGACGGCACTTCCATTTCTTCCAAATTTCAATAGTTGAATTAGGCATATGAGTTTCAGCCTTAAAACCCATCTCTACCGCAAAATCAGTAGCTTGTTCTCCAACTAAAAGTGAATGTTCAGTATTTTCCAAAACACGCCGAGCTACAGAAATGGCACTTTTAACTCTTCGTAAACTTCCAACACCACCAACATCCATTGTGACACCATCCATTAACATAGCATCTTGAGTGACTTCGCCTTTTTCGTCAGTACGTTTTCCAAAACCTACAGTTCCCCGACATAAAATTTCTTCACAAACGCTGCATCCTTTTTCTATTGCATCGATTGCACTTTTATTGTTATATAAAGTTTCCCATGCTGAAACAGTTATTCAAAATTAGTAATTAAAATAAAAAATGTTAATTAATCATATAGTTACCAGCATCTGCACAAAGTTTTGAATCCCATGTTGATAATATAATTGGAAAAACTTTATTTTGATTTTCGGATACAGTTAATTTATTTAAAAAAATATTAACTAATAAAAGTCTCAAAATAATTGAAATCAAAAAATTTTTTAATTTCATATTTCCTGAGTATTCTTTACTCTACTATACCTTGACCAATTGTTTCTCTAAAATCACTGTACCAACTGCTGAGAAAACATACAACACAGTAATAAAATAAAAATTTATAATTGTAAGTACTTTTGATTATTTAAGCGCTATCAAATAAAGATAACTTATATTGTGTTTTACAATATTTTAATATAGATAAATCTTTAGTGAGAGGAAATTTTACTGAATCGTAAGATAAGCTAATTTTTAATAATACATAAAAACCATGATAAAAACAGTCACTTTTAATTTACTCTGATTATATTTTAAAAGTGGATACACCGTTCACGGCCAGGCTGCTTTGCTTGAAATTTATTTGCTCAAACTGCTTGAAAATTCAAATTTCTTAAAATGTCAAGCTATTCAAGCAACTGCTTGTATTTTCAAGCAAAGCAGCCTGGCCGTATGTCTGTGAGTAAAACTAAAAATTGAATGCTAAAAATTAGTGAAATTACAGCTATTCGAAAATGACCATAAAAAGTGTTCCGTTTTTTTTCTCGACTTTTTTGCCACCTTTTTGGACATACTACTTGTCCTAATTAACTTAGAAACTTGAGCTTTCGTATAGGAGTAAAAGAAACAATTTTCTATTAGAAAAATTTTATCTGGATTTTTTGTGACCATTTTTGTGAAAGTTATTCAATAAATTCGGGAGTTGCACATCTTTATTTATGCGACTATAATAGAGAGGATAAACAAATACAATACAATATAACTGAATTTCATGCGCATTTATTTAAAAGTACCTACCAAATTAATATATATGAGCAATTATTTTAAAATTGATACTTAATTCGAGCCTGGAATCGTAAATTTTTTTTTTGAGGGCACATCGATATGACCCGTGTTTTCAGATAGGTTGAACCTTCAGAAAACCGAAAAAAATCGTGAACAAGAAATCGGCGATAGGTGCCAAAAAGATTTTTTCACTTTTATGTCAAAAAACGTGTTTTTCGTATCTGAGCTACCCTAAATTTTTAAAATAACTTTTTAGTTAAAAAAACTTTTGTAAAATAGATAAAAAAATCTGATTGCCAGGGAAAAACGACTCCAGAAGAAAAAAAAACTTTTCTTTTTACGATGAGATTTAGCCAAGTTATTGTCAATTTAAGGTTTTACTTAATTTTGTCCTAAAAAAGATATTGAAACATGTTTGTTGCTGAAATTAAAAAATACATTACTTGCTTGATTATTATGGTAAAATACTAATTTTATTTTTTAAATCATTTACTTTTTCTCAAAGCATATTCATTCTATTTTTCAATATAGAGCTTCAATCTTTTTTAAGACAATTTGAGTAAAATCTTAAATTGAGTATAACTTGGCTAAATTTCATCGCAAAAAGAAAAGTTTTTTTTTCTTTTGGAGTGGTTTTTCCCTGGAAATTAGATTTTTTCAACTAATATTTTAAATTTTATTTACCAAAAAAGTTATTTTGAAAATTTGGGGTAGCTCAGCTACGAAAAACACGGGTTTTGACATAAAAGTGTCAAAATCTTTTTGGCATTCATCGCTGATTTCGTGTTCACGTTTTTTTTTTGCATTCTATAGGGTTCAAACTACCAGAAAATCATGTTTGTAACGTGGCCTCGTCAATTTTTTTTTTCATTTTTGGTGCTCATAAAACGTATTTTCTCGTAGAAATGCACATATAATAAAAAAATAGGTAATTTATAAAAAATTATTAATTTCATGCTTTTTATTTTATTTTCGTACATGTGTCTTTTATAAATATTTTACTTAAAATTACGAACTTTATCTGATCACAGTTTGTTTATCGAATTCGCATCTTTTGTAAATTATATGGAATTAAAAATAATAAAATTTTATCTGCATCAAACTTAATTACTCTATTTGTTAATTAAAGTTATGTAAGTTTTTTTCCAAGTAAATATATTTTAAAAAAGTTTACTTGGAGTCAATGCATGGCACCCACATCATTTTAGGTTCTTTAAAAGTAGGATTACTGACATGATAATTAAAGCTTCCACTTTCTATTCCATTACAAGCAGCTCCAAAATCACCATTTTTATTAACAGCTATAACTGCACCCATAAATTTTGGATAATATTTAGCTATCCTTCTAATAGCTTCTTCTGTAGCTTTATCTGGTGTAGCACCATTTCTCATTAGTTCAACAGCTAGAAAACTATTTTAAAAAAAATTACTTCAAGATACAAAATATCAAAGATTGTAATAAATAAATTACCTTGGAACGAATCTCAGCATTATATCTCCATCTCCGGTTCCAGCTGCAGCCCCAACTTCTTGATCAGCAAATGCACCAGAACCTGGAATAGGAGAATCACCAACTCTTCCAGGAATTTTATATTGCATTCCATTCGTTGATGTTCCTGCTGCTATATGTCCTTTACTATCAATAGCTACCATACCAACTGTGTCGTGATTTTCTTCACCCATACCAATATTTTTCCATAAACATTCTTGTTCATTACTAGGCTTATAAGGCCCACAAAATCTTTTTGGATCTGGTGAGACGTTCTTGAATGTGTATTTTAGAATTAAATTTTTCTTTTTGATTCAGAAAAAAAATTAAATGAATATTCGTACCTTCCTATGATTTGGTTGACACTGAAGATCCTTCCATTTCTTCCAAATTTCAACAGTTGACTTAGGCATATGAGTTTCAGCCTTAAAACCCATCTCTACCGCAAAATCAGTAGCTTGTTCTCCAACTAAAAGTGAATGTTCAGTATTTTCCAAAACCCGCCGAGCTACAGAAATGGCACTTTTAACTCTTCGTAAACTTCCAACAGCACCAACATCCATTGTAACACCATCCATTAACATTGCATCAAGTGTAACTTCGCCTTTTTCGTCGGTATGTTTTCCAAAACCTACAGTTCCTTCAAATAAAATTTCTTCACAAACGCTGCAACCTTTTTCTATTGCATCAATCGCGCTTTTATTGTTATATAAAGTTTCCCATGCTGAAAAAGTTATTCAAAATTAGTAATTAAAATAAAAAATGTTAATTAATCATATAGTTACCAGCATCTGCACAAAGTTTTGAATCCCATGTTGATAATATAATTGGAAAAACTTTATTTTGATTTTCGGATACAGTTAATTTATTAAAAAAAATATTAACTAATAAAAGTCTCAAAATAATTGAAATCAAAAAATTTTTAAATTTCATATTTCCGGAATATTCTTTACTCCACTATACCTTGACCAATCGTTTCTCTAAAATCACTGTACCAACTGATGAAAAAACATACAACAAAGCAATAAAATAAAAATTTATAATTATATTATGTACTTTTGATTATTTAAACGCTATCAAATAAAGATAACTTATATGTTTTACAATAGTTTAGTATAGATAACCCGATCAGAAACCAAAACATGGGGACAACTGGGGCCGAGTTTACCGATCCATATTCCCACTGTTGGCACTGGGCTAGCCTTGTTTATGTTACTGCGAAAGCATGATATTTTTGTTTATTATATTTATTTTGAATATAACAAATGTAACGCGTATGCAACATTTTTTTATAAATCTGAAAAATCATCTGTTAACTATTAATTATTAAAAATTAAAAATGAAAGTGACGATTATTATGAAAGTATTAAATAATAATTAATTTTTAACATTATTATTCGCATTATATGGGGTCATTTTATTTTTTCCTTTTTTAAGTGGAGTTTATTTTCTACATTGTATATTACCAAAGAATATAATATACAGGGTGTCTCTTAACTACGCAATAAAATTTTGTCCACATATAGATATTATCAAGATGAGCAAAAAATGTTAAATAACCATACGGTCTATTATCAATATTTTTGCCACAATTAATTGATAAAGTTGGTCAACTTCAACCAATGAAATTCTTTAAAAGAGATGGGCACCTTAAAAAATTTTTTTTTATTTTTATTCTATTGTTCTATCTTAAAGATGGATACGCCCAAAGTGTTTAGGATATAATTTGTTCAAAAAAAAATACTAATACATTTAAATAAAACAAGTTTTACAAATACGAGATAAAATTTCTTCAAGTTAGAACAATAGAATAAAAACAAAAAAAAAAAAAATATTTATTTTTAAAATTGTCCATCACTTTTAAAGAATTTCATTGGTCCATAACTTTATCAATTAATTGTGGCGAAAATATTGATAATAGACCATATGTTATTGGACATTTTTTACTTGTTTTATTGATATCTACATGTGGACAAAATTTTATTGCGAAGTTAAGAGACACCCATACTTTTTGGTATTATACTATTAAGTATCAAAATAAAATTTATAAGAATTTATTATTTAATTTTGAAAAATTCCAAGAAATATAACTTAATTTTCAATTACTTTTTTAATTTACAATTTTTTTATTTTAATTTTCTTAATATAAAAATAATACTCTATAATTAGGTTATACTTCATAAAAACTTTGTTTACAACTTACAACATATAAATTTTAAAATTTTTACAGATCTGATTTTTAATTAATTTTAGCTTGAAATTTTTATAATTTAAATAAATAATAAAATCATTAATAATTTATTTTACATCCGCCATGTAGACAAATTCTATCTACACATGTAAAAAATTAATATAATCACGCTTGCGCGGTAATGAAAACGGGCTAGCCAAGATCGTCCCCAGCTTGCGCCGCGTGACTCGCCCGCCTCGGTTCCACATTGGACGCCAAGCTCGGACCCTTATCGCAAGTGGGAACAGCCTCGCTCGGCTTCTGATCGGGTAAATCTTTTATGGTAGGAAATTCTACTGAATCGTAAGATTAGTTAATTTTTAATGATAAACAAAAATCATATAATATTTTTTTTTAATTTATTTGCAATTTTTTTAAATTTTTATAGGATTATTGAAATTTTTTTTATATTATTTTGTTTTCTATATAATTTCTTTTAATATCTTCATACACTTTTCACAGCCAACATAACAGACTAAACACTTAACGTTTTTATTTTTTTTAATATACCTGATAAATAATATTTATGCTTTTGTAATAATTAATTAAAATTTTTAGTATTGCAACTCTTATTCTTCTTTTCCTCGCACGTGCTATTCAACAAATTATATATATACATAAATATAAACATAGATTCATGTTGCAATGCAGTCCCATTGCATATTTCTATGATGTGCGGGAAATTCAATTTTATATACCACGTATTTATTTATTATTTGTTTATTTGAGTAAAAATATCAAAAATAAAAATGGGGGCTCCTGAAAACAAAGTATCAAAAATTATTTGTAAAAAAAAAATTTAATTTTTAATAATATATAAGGGGTGGTAGGTGGTTGCATTTAGTGGAATCTAGGTTTTCTAAGGAAATGCAATTCACCCTTATCTATTATTAAAAATATATATTTTTTTTTGCAAATATTCTTTGATACTTTGTTTTCGGGAGCCCCAGCTTAGAATTTTTATTTTTATTTATTTTATTTATTTTTATTTTTTTTTATTCAGTAAATACATATTTTCATTACAAAGTTTTTAAAGTGTGCACCATGCAGAAATTAATAAAATCCATATCTGTGCGCATGTAACTGAATACAATTAAATTAAATATAAGAAGTAAAAATTAAAATTAAAATTGAAAATAAAGAGTTAAATTAAAATTTGAAAATTAATTCAATTAAAAATTAATAAAAATTCCTATAGAATATTATTAGGGTTTGATATTAAATAGTTTTTGATTTTGGTCTTAATATTTTTCTTAGTTAAATCAAGATTTTTTAAGAATAAAGTCTGTTAATATTTTGAATGGCAAAAATTGAATGGTTCTTAAAACTAATTGATTTACGAGCAGTCAATACTATGCTTTTGCATCTGGTTTTAGCTTCAGAAGTTCGAAACTTGTATTTAAGTTCATCATAGTTAAGTGCAATGACTTCCAAAATGAATGCTTATTTTAATTTCAGCATGTTATTTACTTTAATTGTTTTTACCAGTCTTTTTTGTAAATTTGCAAGGGGTTGAAATATTTTTATTTCATAAGTTAGAGAAAAATCCAGTATAAACTCGAAATCAATGAAAAACATTCCCTCTTAACTTTGAACATGTTTTATAATTCGATTTTTTAATTATTTCTTTTTTTTTTAATTTTTAAATTATACAAAATATTTTAAATTTCGCCTGTTAAACTTGGACTAAATTTAATGTAATTAAATATTTTTAAAGTAACCGAAAATTTTCTATGTTTTAATCTACTAAAGCGGAATATTTCATTTAAGGAGCCTCAAAGTTAACTGTTTAACAATATTTTATTTTTTACAAGCAAATTTTCTTTTGAATATTTATTATACTTGATTTTCTAGGTATTTCTCATTTAAGAAGTAAAACAATAAAATATTTCTTGATAATAATTATCCTTGCGATTTCTTGAATAGAAAATTCTTGATCGAAAGTTTGTTAACATTGCAATAATTTTTTATCATAAAATATTCATTTGTAAAATAGACCCTGAAATCTAATTCAATGGAACGACCCATATTTTTAATGAAATTCTTATTGCTTAATCTTTACTTAGAAATTATCATTTTATTATTTTTATTGGATTACTATTACTTTGATGAAAAAATAATATATTTTTCAATAAATAAATTTATGGCCATGACACGAACAAATGATCAATTAACATTTTTTAGATATTGATCAAAAATTCAACTGATTGATTATTATTTTTATCAGTTTTAAGATTAAGATAATTTTTACGAACTTGATAAATATTTTCGTTATAAATAAAATTTATTATCAGTCTTTATTATATTATTAAAATATAATTTTTGCCAATAATTTTAAAAAAAGAACCATTTGATATATTAAAGTAACTTAAATTTTCATAATCCAATTACCACTGAGATTATACACAATTTTTTAAAAATATTTTTCACTTTACCAAATTCTATTTTTGTAAAAATTCAATTGTTTGCTCTTATAACTAATCATTATTTTCTGCACCTTGCAAGTCTTTACAGCATCAAGAAGATAAAAAAATTTTAATCAAAACCAAAACTTTTAAAAATTCAGTCCAAATTAAAAAACGACAAATAATTATCGTTAAAATTATTCCAATTATCAAATAAACTCTGAACATCCAATTTGAATTCATTATTTAATATTTTGCACTCTATTTCAAAAGAATAAATGACGTTTAAAGGTTTACAAGAGATGAAATTATTCAGTACTGCATGTAACTTTTTTAAATCGAATGTAAAACTTAAGTTAAAAAAACAATAAATTATTGGTTCAATTTACAGTTTATGGGTTTACTAGTAAGAAACAATAAGATTTTTATTTGATTAACTTTTTTTATCACAGTTTGTAACTTATAAAACACATAAAGATATCGAATTGTACTTCGAACAATGCCTTAACAATACGAAAAGGCTATATAAATTATTTTATACGATTTAAAATAATTTTTGTTTTAATAAAAATTTTCACCTAAACGAACGTGCCATCACATAATTTTAGCTCATAAAAAGTTTTTCATAAAATTCAAAGAAATCATCTTATTATGAAAAAACATAAAAATGCTATTTAACTCGATCATCACGTCTTATTGTAAAAGATAATGAAGTAAGGATTCTTTGAAAAAAAATAAGGAAACAAGTCATGAGTTTATAATAAAGAAAACCACAAATGCAAAATTTAATACTTCTAGTCGAAGAATGGTTAACAGGTTTCGTTAATTTTTAAATTCCAAAAACAGCTTATTTTTAAACTTGTTTTTTGCTTGTGTATGGACTTCTTATTTGCTAATCAGCAAGAAAATTAAATTATTTCACAGTCAAAAAAGAGTTTTATTTCGCGATGAAAAACTTGCTGTATTGAAAGAAATCGATGTGAGCATAAAATAATCTTTTAAAAAGCGAGAAAAATATGTCAGAATATAAATCAGTAATAAAAAAATCTATCGACTCGTCTTTATTATGTGCTAATTTTTCCGATAATATAAAATTCAAGCTTGAATCTCTATAAAATTTATAGTTGAACGCCCTCGAGCATTTAAACAAAGATGCAAAAAGAATTTTTTCTTATTTTTTACAGGAGTGGCTTTAAAAGTATTGAAAAATTTATTTTTTTTTTTAAATTATGAGTAATCGAAGTCAATAATTTCTTATCTGCAAAAGAATATGATTCAGACAGCGATATAGCATAATTTTATAATAATTGACAACCGCGAAAAAAAGTAAATTAAAAATTTTTAATTATTGATATTAACAGTACCGATAAATATTTTAGTTATCATTGAGTATAAATTATTGTTTTTCAATCTATAAGATAATATATTTAAAAACAACGAGTAATATTAATAATTTTTTACTATAAATTTTCTCTCGCAAGTGAAATGAGTTCTGAAGACTATATATATAAGAAATTTAAGGTGCAAGTATTAAAATAAATTTTTTGAAATATTTTATTTTTCTATTAATAAATAATTATGTTCAGAATCTGTAGCCTATTAACTTTGAATATTTTACATTTTCCTCTTGACAAACCCTAAATATAGCCGAATCAAGTAGATCAGTGCGAAAATTTTAAACTTAATTAATATGATTATAATATCCCTTCGTATTTAAATATTAAGACAAATAAAAAACTAGTTTTCTCTCGAGTTTTCTATATTAAAATCGTCTTCGGTCTCCGAAGTTAACTTAAAATTATTGAAATTTGATTTGATCATAAACTGTAAGTAAGACAGTATAAATCTAATTTTAAATAATAATTATGCAGATGTTACATAACAAATTATACAAATTATCAACTGTATACAATAATTTCGTAATTTTATTACTGCATATAACTAAAATTAAATAATTTAAATAATAATAATAATAATAATAATTATAGATTGGCATACAAAATAAAAGTATAAATACAGTGTCCTCGTATTATAAATTATATTTAAATATAAAAATGTATCAGCTATCAATAATAATAAATAATTATTAATTAGAATAATTTTTTATTTTTAATTATCCTCGATTGGAATTTTATTTATTTAAATTTTATTTCCTTATAGTTTCATTTTAATAATATTTTACAACTCTTTATATATATTGTGTTTTGTTAATTTAAAATTCGATAGTTAAAAGATTATTTATTTATATTTTTCGTAGCTATATGGGTTGTTCTTGAGTAAATTTTTAATTTCATCTTGCATTTAATTGTACGAGACACCGAGGTTGGCTTTGTTGTTCGTTAAATCTTATAAAAATTAATTTTTCACGTTATTACTTCTTATTATCAAGTATAATAACTTCTTATAGTCACGTAATAAATTTATTCTCGAAAGTGAAATGAGTTCTAAATACTATATATAAGATTGAGAATCAGAAAGAAATAAAACTGTAAATCCTATATACTATAATATTCTATTTTAAAAATTAATTTCAATTTCAATTTGAAAAAAATGTTATGTTATTAGACTCTAATCCAAATATCGTAAACAAGTTATAGACTTGAAACCATGAAATGAATCTAAAATAAGTTCGATTCAAATAAAAGTAATTTTCTAATGTAAAAAAAACAGAAGATAAGTTTTCTGTTTCAAATTTGAATAACTTTGAAAGTACTAATAAAATTGAATAAATTTACCTATATAAGAACCACCCATATATAGTATAAAAACATAAATCAACAAGTATTAATTAAATACGCACTAGTAACCCACATTAGGAAGTGAAACTGAATTTATTATTCCTTTAATATTTTTTGTCTTTATACATAAAAATTAAAATGAAAAAATTGTTTACCTTGTTTAGTCTTTCTCTAATGTTATTTTTTTCTGTATAAAAAAATTCTAAAATGTGATGTAATTCATTAAAAAAACGTGGGATGTGACATCATATTATTGAAAAAAAAAAAAAATCCATTAATTTACAAAGTAAACAATTTTAAATAGAGAAGAAGGTCGTTATCATTAAAAGCATCAATTGGTAAAATAAAAAATAATAATTTTTTTACAAAATTAATAAAAGCATGGACTTTTATTGTGTACATACACAAGACAATCTTTTTAGTGAAAGTACGATTTTTCTGTACCCCCTTCTACCGTCTATTTAAAGTAAATCTTATTTTTTCCTTTTTTTTTTCTCGATAAAAGTACATTTTAGTTTTACTGTCTCTTTATTACATTCGCAGACTTTTTTGCACACTCTTCTCTGTCTCTGTCTCTCTATCTATATCTATGTATGTGATCATTTACTAAGTATGGACAGTTGATATTTGACGTGGCTTTATTATTGTTGTATTAAACTCTAAGATTATTTTTCAGTGATAATTTTTTTATTCGTGTAAAAATTAAGTGTTTATCAATTAAAGTGATTTTTTTTTTTTTTTAATTAATTAAAAAAAAACACTGTTGCAAAAAAAATAGTTGTTATAGAGAAGAAGATATCTAATAAAAAACTTGCGTAAGTGTTATGCATTTATACAGATGAGTTAATCAATTTTAAATATGTAATACACGCAATCTATTATATAATTAAAAAAGAAAAAAAAATTACTGTTAGTATAAAATTGAATTTTAAAAAATCGTAAATTTATGAAGTTGACCTACTTAATTAATATAACAATAGTAAATGATAAATAACAATAATTTATATAGATTTTTCTTTTATGTGTCAGTTTTTATATTAAGGCCTGTTTTATATTTGACCCACAAACTCATATATGCGAAAGTTTAATAAAAAAAACCGTTAGTTTTAAAATGCAATTATTTTTTTGTCTCTTTGAAATTCAATTTATTTTTATTTAAATATAATAATAATCATTGACATACTACACAGATATACTAACACACACATGTGTAGTTTAAATGTTATTTAATTTTTTATAGGCATCAACAGACTTTTGTAATAGCGAATGATGATTTAGAACGTTAATAATAAAAAGATTACGTAAAAAATAAAGTTCGTGACTATAATAAGAAACAATATTGAAAATTTTTGCTGGATTTTAATTAAGAGAAAATTCATTTTTTTTAGATTTATAGTTTTTTGATAAAGTTAGTTGAGGTATAAGTCAACTATTCACTTTTAATTTTTAATTTTATTTTTGAAGAAAAATATGTAACTATAACACAAAAATTTCGTGGCCATTATTTCAACTTGTTCAAGAATATCCTTGAAATTTTAATTTGAAAATAAATTTTCAAAATTTAATTTGACTAAGAATAAGTAAAATTTTAACAGATAAAATATTGTACTTTCAAAATTCATTGAGTTCAGTTATATTTTGCAATTTTTATTATTTTAAGTCCGAAAAAAGTTTCTAGTCGAAGGGAAATTTAAAATAATTTATATTTTTCGATTATCTAGGGATTAAATTTTGAAGTTAACTATGGAAAATAAGCATAAAAAATTAACTGTTTGAAAAATTTGTAAATTTATAATTTTTTAGTAAAATTTTTTTTCAAATTACTAAAATTTACTAAAATTACCTAATTATGAAATTTCACAAATATTTACAAATTAGTTTTTTGCTGCTCTGAAAATCAAAAAATTTCAAAAGTAAGTTAATTGAATATTTTTAAATCCTAAAAGATCCCACAATTTAAACTGTAACTTTTCAAAATAAATACTTGCACCTGACTGAAATAATCACACGTTTTTTAAATTAAACACAAACTTGAAAAAAAAAACAGTTCACTCCACATAACTGCAAAAAAATGAAGAAAATTATTCATCAGTATCGAGTATTAAAACAAAAAGTTAAATGTATATTAGTGAGTTCATTGTCTCGAATATAAATTGTCATGATGTAGCGTAGTAAAAACATGCATACGCTAGTAAAATACAAAATTAGATTTTTTTATGTACAAATGACCGGAAATTCATGTCCGTGTAGTACATTGCAAATTTTTAAAGTCTTAAGGTTAATAATTTTTTTTGTTCTCTGTTGTTATTTCCTTTATTTTTATGTGGTTAACTAACAGGTTTTACGAGGCGCGAAGTAATATAATTTTAATGCTATTTATTGTTATTAGGTTAGATATTTCTGAAGTTTTTATTATTTATTAAAAAAAATTTATGTTTCTTGTATACTGCGGTATTTATAGAAACTACGTACAGTTAGGTAATAATAATAAAGATAATTAATGCTATAAAAAGAAAAATTATTATTTTTTATTAAAAATGCATTAATTTTAAGGGGCTTTAATTATCGAAGCGAAACTTTAGGGAAGTCCAGGATTGCAACCTGAGATAAAAATAATTTTAAAAATAATTTAAAAAGAAAAAACCCTTGCAGTAAATTTTTTTTAAAAAAGAATTTAACGAATAGTAGTGAGACTTTAATCTCATGAAAATTATGAGCTCACGTTCTGGAACGTCAATTTAAAAAAACAATGCATAAATAATATTTTTAAACAAAAATCAGTAAATTAGGATATCTCAGTTAGATTTTTTATGCCATTGAAAATTCTTTTTATGAGGTTAAAAAACTCTTTCTTACTGACCCTGAATTAAAATTTTTTATTATTTTAAGTGTAACTAAAGTTTCAAAAATTTTAGTCACTGAAATCAAATTACAAGAAAATTTCGTATGTTACTTTAATATGAAAGTGTCAAATTCTAAAAAAAAATTACATTTTTTTCTGCAACTAGATTTTAATATTTTTGATAATTTACACTGTCAGATTACTGGGCTTGAATTTTGTAAGGCAACCTGATAGTGCAAATCTTCAAATCTTATATTTTCAGTAAGAACCTGCTAAATTTTTAGATTTAAAATTGGCAAAATAATTGTAATCAAAATTTTAACAAAATGTTCTAAGAATATCCTGTTTATGGTGAAATTATTAGAATTTAAAAATTTATTATTGTTATCGGATATTAACTTCCTTAAAATATCTAAAATTTTCTAAAAAATTAATTTTTGTAGGTTAATAAGACACATTAAACCAGTATTAAACTATAATTACATATTTGAAAGTAGCGTTATAGATATCAAAAACTTAAGTGCAGATTATGAGAGTGAAAGTTAATATTTTTTAAAATGCTATAATTTAATACTTAATTGAACTCATTTCCCCAGTTCAAAAATTCAATGCTGAAGGGGTCAAGAACTAACTATTTTCATAAAAAATTCATAATTTTATCTTAAAAAAACAATGAGTAAAAAATCTTCCTGAATCGTGACGATGATCTATACAAACAAAATAAAAATAATCTTAAAAGATCTCTCAGGTAAAATAGTTTAAAAAGTATGCTAATATAAAAAAAGAGAAGATTTGTAAAATAAAACTTTTTAAAAACATCTGATATCACCGTCATATGACTTCCGTTTGTTTTTTTTTCTAATAATACTTATTATGTACTCAGTTAATGATAACTGTAAACGACAGTAATTTAACCGTTAGATTGCAAAAATATATTGTAATTTGTGTTTTTATGAATGATGATTATTTTAATAATATTCTAAAAGTTATATTTATCTAATTGTATGATTTATTACTGGAAATTGTAACATGTGCACTTGGCTGCTAACGCAATAATTTCTTTACTGACTTATTTTATAGTTTTGAGAAACTTTTTTTCTAACATGGAACATGTTCATAGAGTATTTTAGTATTTTAAATGGGAGTCAGGACCTGATCAGGACCTGATAAGAATATGACAATACTTTAGGTTTATGGACTTAAAATAATTTATATTAGCTTATAATTTATAATAATTAGAAAGTATAAGTTAAAACTGTTAAAAGTCAACATGTTCCATAATCGTTAGTTGTGTGGAAACACAAACCAGTTATAGTTATAAATTTTTTAAAATTTATTTTTATCAAAATATAATATTTATCAAAAAACTGCAAGACTTTAAAGTTAATATTTATATTGTTTTTTATTTTTATAAAATAAAACTGATTTTTAAAAAACGTTTGATATATTTTGAAATTTTATGTGCAAAAAGTTTGTCGCTTCCTGCAAAATTGATTTCGAATGGTATGAAATCAATTTAGCATCTAAAGTTTTTCACCTTGTTGCTTAGAATATTTTTTATCTGCCTTCAGATTTCCAAACAAATTTTTTGGGAGATAAATAGAGGGGGGGTGTTTTGGAAATCTTTACTGAAAGTTTTATGGGTCGGTGAATCCGAAAATAACGGGGGGATACAAACAATATAAATCTGAATCATTTCGCATCATGATACTGAATGTACCAATGAATACCTATGAATTCTGAATAGTGGATTACGACCATTGGTCGGAAAAGTGATGAATGGCTCAAACCGCACCAATCAGCTTCGCTTAAAATAGAAAACTGTGATTTGGGGCATAATTTTTTATAATCAATAAGGATCGTATTAGATTTTTCTTCGTCAGTGGCAAAATAGTATATTAAGTATCAAGGGAGTAAAAGTTTTGGCACTAGCGTGAGCACTAGATATGTGTTCACGCAAGTGGTTAAAGTATTTCTCCCATGGTGCTTACAATATTTTTTGCCTACCTAGGCGTAGAACGAGTGTAAAGAATTCTTTACGCGCAAGTTTTACGCCCGGGAGGGCAAAAAAATACATTTTTACCGTGTCGGTCGCTGCTGGCTATACTAATAAGAAAAATATTTAAGAGCATAGTTTGTTAACCTGTCTTACCTCCAAAAAATTAAGTTCTCCGAAAATTTAAATTTTTTTCAACTTTAGATTAACATCATAATAAGCTATAATAATATATTAAAAGACAAGTATTTAGAAATTCTTCAAAAATTGATTTGCCAAAAAGAACTCCAATTAAAATTTCTATTTTTGTCAAAACTATATCAAATTATATTATCATATACTACTCTAACGTATTTAACACTTTTCTGAGAAAAATGACAAATTTCAAATTTTGACAAAAAAAAAAAAATTATTTAATTCCGGCATGATCATTATATATTAATTTAATTTAAAAATATAAAAAATCTGACAAAATTATACATATTTTAAGAGATTCTTTTTTCAAGTCTTGGGATAACTAAATTTTGTTCACCTATATGATATTTGAAAGACAAGGTTAAAAAAACAGAAATTCTTTTATTTGTATATTTTTAGTTTTTTAATATATAAATTTTATAACGTGACAGATAAATAAATATATTTATTTTTTTTTAATTTTTATGAAGGTAATTCAACCAATAGGATTTTTTTTCGAAAATCCCCTTAAAAATGATAACTTTTCTAAAAAATTAATTTTTAGTAATATTAAAATATAGAAACTAAAAATTTAAAATAAAAGAAATTCTTAAAAATTTCATAAAAGCACAGGCCTAGGTCATTGTCACTCGTATCAGTATTTTAATGAAAATAATATTGCAACAAAGCTGAAAGCGTTAAAAAGCCGGTAAGAAGCACGTGTTTATTATTACAACGATGATATTTTCTTTAAATAATAAAAATAAAAATAGCGAATATTTAAAATAAAAGAAAAGCAGGAAGGCCAGTGCCCGCAAACGCTATCTCGCGGTATTAGTTATAAATAATTACATGGCGCGGGTTGATGTCCAAGTATAGACCGTTGGTTCGCTGCCAAAATTGATGGCAAAAAGAGAAGAAGACCTCTCAAAGTTATTTCGGTTTACAAAGATGCATATTTTAAACATACATAACTTTTTATTCTTTTTTTATATATAGGAAATAAATATTTTTCTGCTTCTTCTTCTAAGTATTTAATAAAAATTACATTTATTTACCACACACAACCACACTTTTAATTCTTAAAGACTGCTTTTTTTTTTTTGTTAATTCAAAAGTGGTATTTTTTTTTGGCTTTTTATCAGAAAATTTTTAACGTGCAATGTAGAAAAGTCCCTTTTAAATTTGAAATGACGGAATATTGTGTTAACAAATGTAAAAAAACATGTTACAATTTTTTTGTTTTTTCTGTAATTGATTGATTTATTTATGTTTTTTAGTTATTATTTACTTTTTTGTGTATTACTAAATTTTAAAAACAATAGTTAATTAACAGACTTATTCAATTTTTTTCGGCATAGAATTGTAAATAGATTGCAAAAAATATCTGCAATAATATTATGCAAAGGACAGTAAACGCACCTAAAAAGAGCGCACATTGAATTCCGGGTTTTCTAAAACGATTACTAGAATCTGCGAGACCGGATTTTTGATATCTTAAAGAAATGTTGCTTAAACAAATTATTGCAAAATTGGCCAATAATTTGTTAATAACAAAAAATTGACCACGAATTTTGCAAAAGAGGCCCCGGATTCATGTTTAGCGGGTCAAAAAACATAAATACCACCCATTTTTTTCCTTGGAGCTTTTATGGTATTTTAGGGCATTAAATAGCATTGCTGGCGACAGGACTATAAATTTAATTTAAGTACAGCCACACTTTTTGTTTATTTTTTTTAATTATTAATAAAAAATTTTCCTGCATTGTTATTTACATTTCTATTTTCACAATAAACAATGATCCAACTTTTATTTTTAAAAAATAATAATTATTATTAAATTACTCGCATTATTAATATTCCAAAAGGCGCAAGTAATTTATTTTTTTTTTAAGTAAAGGATTCACTTTTCTTTTATGCATAAAAATTTATTCGCATGAAATTTTTATTCAAATAATAATTATGTACAAATAAGACAATATAATTTTTTTTTCTTCGTCTCGTCTTTAAAAAAATAGTTAATTTTTTAAGAATTTTTCTCACGTATTTTTTTACACGCGAGATGTTCATTTTTTTTATTTGTTTCACCTTTTTTGAATATAAAAATATTTGTATATTTAAAATAATACAAAGGAAAGTTAAAAAAAATTTAAATTTTTATCGTGGTTTATGTTGAATTTAACGTAGGCAGAAGTTAAGGCAACAATAGACACATAATAAATGTTTGAAAAAGGCAAATTATTTTTAGTGAAAGAACTTGTATGCGTAATTTTTGGCTTTGCAAATAGAGGAAAAAGGATCTGATTGTTATCCAAGATATCAAGTTTTCCGTTAGTTTGATAAGCTGATTCCAGAGCTATGAAAAAGCTTGGACGTAAATATATACGCCTGATATACGCTGCTTTTCCATATCATAGCTAAGGAGTTGGTCTAATACTGAAAAAAAATCCGTCGCTTGTGGAATTGTGCCGTTCACCGCAAGCGGATTTTTCTGCTAGCAAATAGCGAATTTTTGCAAACGGCAAATGGAATTTCGTTTGTTTCTAGCTGAATTTTTTTTTCATGCTTAAACGATTTCAAATGACTTGAAACGTAAAGAGAATTTAAAAAAATTTGTTTCCGCTCATTTATAAGATATGCGCGCAGTGGTATGATGAGCCAAAAAAATTTTTATATAAAAAGAAAAAAAAAATGTTCATTGCGTTTCAAGTCATTTGCAATCGTTTGAGCAAGAAAGAAAAATTAAATTTGTTAAAAAAAACCAAAAAATAATTTGGGGAAAATTCATTTTAGCGTACTCGCAGGGATGTTTAGATAATTAATTCGATTTCTCATGAAAAAAAATGGTTCCCGAATTCGATCCCGAATTCGAGTATTCTTGATTTTTTTTGTGAATTCGCAAGAAAAATTGATAATTTACAATTTTATTTTAAAAATTTACAAAAAATAGTTGTAAATTTATGTTTTATAGTTGTGAATTTACAACTTTTTTCATAAATTCACAAAAAAAAATTGAGATTTCTCGAATTTTTCGAGAATATACTAAATTTAGTCAATTTACGATTTTTATCGAATATTTACAAAATTTTTTGAAAATTTACTAATTTTTCGAAAAAATTCTATTTTTTTTTGTAAATTTAAGAAAGTTACTTTTTACAGTGTATTTATAGAAGTCAATCGAGTTTTAAAACTTTTCTATTTTCCATTAGAGCTTGTATAAAATTTCAACTTTTGGGTTCAATAACTCAAAAACTAAGTGGTCAAAATTCCTTAGATTTGGAAGGGTAATTCCTTAGTTTTTCAGACAAATCGTATAATTTTATCAATCTTTAGTCAACGTTCTTAATTAGGTGGTAGTCCTGCGTAAAATGGTAGGTTTTTAAATATTTAGATTTAGACCAAAATAAGGAATGCAGCCATCTAGAATTTTCAAGTTCTTGAGGTACCCCCTCCCTATAAAAATGTTCCATGTTTAATACTAAGTAAAATATTTCCTTCAAAATCTTTAAATGAAAAAAAATTTTGGTGATATTTTCAGTGGACTTATACTCCTGCGAAAATCGAATGATTTTTTTATCAGTCTAATACTTTGATAATTATTGAATCATAACTCAAATTAGTAAAAATCTGGCCCGAGAATTTCAGAATTGCATACAAAAATTGTTTCAATCAGAAAAACACCTTTTGTAAAAAAAATTTGTGATTTATTTATGCATGCAAAATTTTCACGAAAAAGTTTTAAAGTGATTATAGTAAAAAAATTAAAATTTCTCTCTGTAGCCTAAGCTGAGATTATTACACTCTGAATAAACAAATTTACCATATTATTTTATTCAACAGTGACTTTTTTTAGAGATAATATATGATAGAGTATTATTCAGGAATGCAGTATAATTTTTTTTTATTTATATTCAGCATGCAAGACCACATTATTTAATTATATTATGGGTATATTTAGTTCCGCTTACTTCGCATGTGCGTTTTAAAAAAGGGTCTTAAAAATGTCAAGAATTTTTTTTTTTATTAAAACTTGTGTTTGCATGCTTATTGTAAACTTTAAACAATCTTGCGTTTAAAATTTAACCTTTTTTTAAACTTTTGTTGATGATACTACAACGCAATTATTTACCTAAATATGAAAAAAAAATTATCAGTCGTAACTGAAAACCTTGTCTACTTATTTTTAAAATTGCTAATATATTACATAAATGCTTTAAAAAATTACACAAAAGATGCAGTACATCATAAAAAAAAACCTTGGCATATTCTCATGGACACCAACCTATCAATCCTAATAAAGCAATTTTTATATTTTTACTTTATTACAAAATGTAAAAATGAAAATTTTAAATGCACTGACTAAAAGCTACATATTGCGTTTCATCTTATAAAATAAACTATTTTACTAAATTTTAATTTTTATAGGAAATATTAAATTATTATTGTAATTCAAAGTTAAAGTTCTAATAAATTTTATTTTATCAATGAATGCGTCAATTCTTTGTTAATTTTTTATCTGAATCTGACACATGTTTTTCTTGCACTTTATATTATGCATTTTATCACTTATTTATGTTAGTTATAAACATTTAATTGTTTTTACTAGTTGAGAGTTTTTTTTGTTCATTCATCAGAACAGTAATATAAATTTTAAATGAAAATTTTAAAAACAGAAAAATTAGACAGTAAAATAATTGCTTTACTTAAATTTTCAGAAAATTTAAATTTAATTTAAAAAAAAAGTTATTTATTTTTTAAATTAAAAAAAAAGTTATTTATTTTTTAAATAAAAAAAAAAGTTTATTATTAAATTTGCCATTTGCTCTGTAAATTAACTTAATTATGTATAAAATTAATTGCTGTAATAACCAAAGACTTCATATTGTTAGAATTAGTTCAATTATATGCTATAATTGTAGCAAATTATAGTAGTGCAAAAATAGTTTTAAAAAATTGTTTAATTATACACTGTAAAAATTCTCGTCCAGATATTTGCTATTCTGACAATAAATTTCTCAATTTAGTAGTAAATTTAGTAAATTTACTATCGTAAAAGTAAAATTATTTTTAAACATTGCATTATACTATTATAAAATGACTTATAAAAATAATTTTGCTTTCAGGATAGTAAATTTACTGTCAGGATCGTAAAAAAAAAATAATAATTAAATTAAAATTTTTAATGAAAATTTTAAATGGTGATCTATGGTCTTGAGTATTTCCTTGGTTTTAAGTAGGGTTCTTTAATTCACCGAACTTTTAAATTTTAGCCCCACTGACTAATTGGCTCAGTCTATAAATCAGTCAGACTTAATTGGCCCCCGTGACAGATGCCAAGTACCGTCATTTCGTGAGATTGAAAACCAATCAATTTTAGCGTACCAAAGCGTACCAAGATTTAATTGGTTTTAAAACTCAGTCTTATCACCTGCTTATCAGTCTTAACTCAACTCCCCTATACCCCTATGCCTATACCAAAACCAACGGTGGTACGCCGCCTTAATATCACACGGCCCTTAGGCCCTCTCTACACCAGCACATAATTATGTTTTATGATAATCATGTTTGTTGGATATTTTGTGGTGTAGCTGGGATATTCGAAATTAAAGTTATTACAAAATGGCGCCACTAGTAGTATTCGTAAATATTTTTAATAAAAATTAAACAATAAAATGTAATTAAATGGTATTTTAATTGTAAATTAAGTTATTTATTATAAAAATTATAAACAATTTATGTAACTAATAAGTTTTTAATGAGTTATAATCATTTAAATATGAAATTTTGAGGTTATGTTTTTAGTACAGTGTAGCTGGGGAAAAAATATCCAACAAACATGATTATCATAAAACATAATTATGTGCTGGTGTAGAGAGGGCCTTATAGGTGAGCCGCGTGTGGCAATCTGCCTGTCTTGTTTTCTCGGGTCGCTGATTTTAGAAAAAAAATTATGCCTGCAATATGCAAATATTTCGGAGTCTCCCTATTTTATATAGAATAATAAACAACAAAAATGAATAATAAATAGCTCCCTAATTATAATTATAATAACATGTTCGTCGTCTATACAATTTAAATTTTCCTTCCTTTTTTAAACTAACCTAACTTCAGCGTAAAAGAGCCGGTCTGCCTGCGCAGTGCGCACACAGAACAATGTCAATATGGGATTTTTTAATTATATAAACATAAAAAAAAATAATAAAAAAATCAAGAGGGGGATTTAAATAAAAAAAGCGATAAAATAATTATCTTTTTGCATTTGATGTGCTTATTTTATAATACTTTTGTATACGTGTGTAATTTTTAATTTTTTTACCTTTATACACCTGAAACCCGTTATTTTTCTGTTGGCCACCGACGTTAACGTTGGTATGGTATATTATCTTCTCTCAGTTGTGGTTAGCATGTTTGTGTGTTAGTTTCTATGCGGCATCTTTCATGGGCGAGGTTGATATGATGCAGATGATGTTTGTTACATCTTATTGACTTGAGAAACTCATTAAAATAAATGAATTAAGTTTGTGTATTGATAGTTTAGTGTAAAATTTATATTGTACAAAAAAAAATTAATAATAAAAAAGGTGCGTGTTTTTTCTTTCATAAAAAGAAAGTGCATTTTTTAATGCACTGCAGTTTTATTGATTTTTTAATATTATATGAATGATTCATAATTTTTTATATTACTTATCGAGGCGTAACTAATTTTAAAAACAAACTTAACATTAAAAATATTATACGTTATATAATTAATTCATGAAAATTTAATTATAAACATTTTAATTTGCTCCAAATTATAAATGTTGCTCCAAATTCTAAATTTTGCTCTAAAATATAAATATTACTTCAAAATATTTAATTTCTCATTTTTGAAACTTAAGTACTTTAAATATTGATTATTCGAACCTTATTTATGCTATTACTTAATAATTAAAAAGTTATTGATCCCAAAGTATGACTCATTAATAAAAAATAATAAACTTTAATAAATTATGTTACATATTTTTGAATTATATTTAATAATAATTAATTTTAATTATCAACTATAATAATAAATTTGTTAATATTTTAATTACAGACATCATCGAATACAAAAACTACCACAATGACGACAGCAGCAAAGCTTTATGGTAAAGATCTCAGTGAGTATGATGATGTGGACGTAGATGAGTTATTAGCTCAGCTAACCCCAGAAGAAATTAATATGCTCGCAAAGGATGTGGATCCAGATGTAAGTTAAAAATTATTGTCTTCATTTAAATTAAATAAGCTGATTAATAAAATTTGTTCATTGTTAATTTGGATATTAGGACAGTTTTATGCCTCCATCACAACGTTGTAGCTATGAGTGTAACAAAACTCCTACAGGACCATTGAACAGAAAGAAATTAATTGAACACATTAATAAGCAAGCTTTAGAAACACCCGATATTCCAGAAATAAAACCTTATGTACCAGGCACTGTTAGAGGGAAGAAAGTAAGTTTTTTAAGTTTAAAAATTATTAAAATTAATATTAAAATTAATTTTTGTTTTAAGTCTGCAGTCAACTTTTAGATACAATAATTAAAATTTTGAGTTTTATTTACATTTGATATTTTTTGCATGGGTGGTTAAAGAGAAAATTAAAAAAAAAAAGATAAAAATGCAATAAAACTTTTTAAAAGAATTTTACTTCATTTATATTTTTATACATTCTTAGTTTTTGTGGGATATTATAAATTAGGTTTTACTATAAAGTTTTTCTTTATTTTAGTGGGTACCGCCAATAAGAGAAAACTTAAAAGAAAAACAAGCTGATGAACAAATAGCTATTGACCTTGGAGATGAATATGAACAAGCGTTATCAAATGCTACTGAAGATGAAATTATTGACCTTGCAGGTAAATCATAATAAGATGAAAGGTTTTCTTATAAAGTAACTGCAAAAAAAAATTAACATTTGTAAATTATTTTTTCAGCTATTCTTGGTTTTCATTCAATGATGAATCAAGATCAGTATCATGCTTCCTTATTAAACTCAGGACAACCTCTTAATCTTGGTTGGGATGGTATCACAAAAGCAAGTCAACCAAAAATATATCCTATGGAACCTCCAAATGACACAGATGTTGATGAAACGATCAAACAAGTACGAGATGATGTACATACACTCATAGATCTTAACTGGAATAATATAAAAGTAATTTTCATCAAGATCTTTATTTATAATTAAATAATAAGAAAATTAATAATATAAATTAAATTTTTTCTTTTAGAATATTTCAGATGAAAAATTTATTCAGTTATTTGAAGCTTTAGAACAAAACACACATCTTGAAACACTTAGTTTGACAAATACAGGATTAACCGATAAGACTGCTCTTGTGTTAGCGGAAGCTATAGAAAAGAATTCTACTTTAAGAGTTCTAAAGTAAGAAATATATGAATAATATTAATAAATTTAATAAAATTCAAACGTTTCTCTAATTTGAAATTAAATTTTTCAGTGTTGAAACTAATTTTATAAACCCTCCTGTGATAGCAAAACTCGTAAAAGCTCTTTTAAAAACAAAATCCATTGAAGAATTCAGATGTTCGAATCAGGTTAATATTAATAAAAATTATACAAAAATTTATTATTATTTAAAAATATTAATGAATTCAAAATTTATTTCAGAGGTCTCAAGTACTTGGTAACAAAATTGAAATGGAAATCACACATCTTGTTGAGCAAAATCCAACATTACTACGACTTGGCCTTCATCTTGAATTTAATGATGCAAGACATAGAGTAGCTGCACATCTTCAACGTAACATTGATAGGAGTAAGTATTATTTTGAATTTGCTTTTTAAATTTTATCCATACTTTTTATTCACAATGAATTTTAAAATAATACAAATATAGGTAATAAAATTAAACGAAAATTTATTTAGGCTCCAGAAAGCAGCATCTTATTACATTATTATAAATTTTATTTTCAGAAAAAAATTAATTATAAGTAAAAAAGTATTTTTTTTCCTTTCATATTGCTTATTTTCATCGCTTTTAGTGTAAATTGCTTCAGTGTTCAGAATCTCATAATTAAGGAAATATATTCGTGGAGTGAAAGAGAGATATTTCTTTTCGAACCTCTTTCTTTCTCTCGCGAGTTTTGTATATAAGAAATTTCAAAATATTTTTGTTTATATTTCTGTAAATAAACACCTAGGAGCTCTCAATTTTTTTTACGAGTTTTTATAAAAATAAATTATATTTTAACCAAATATTATCAAAATTATTCTGTAAATTTTTTTTGGAAACCTTTAAAATCTCTTACAAGAATACGTAAGTAATGTAAATAAGTACTTATTGTAAAAAATTTATAGAACAGATTTTGATAATATTTGGTATCTAATATAAAATATAATTTATTATTATAAAAACTCATAGAAAAAAATTCAGAGCTCCTAGGTGTTTATATGCAGGAATATAAACAAAAACATTTTGGAATTTTTCATTCAAAACTCGCAAAAGGAAGAAAGGGATGCAAAAAGAAATATCTCTTTCACTCCACTAATATACTTCATTAAATGTAGATTTTACATATTTGTTTAAATACTGTGGCTTGCAGAATATTATTTGTATTTATGTGTAAAAAAGCTGAATATTTTTATCCTTCAGATGGAAGTAATTGTATGGCAGATAATGAAGAATATTACAGCAAATGCTTTTAAAAGTCTATCAAATTTAATCGCTTAGTAGCTTATGTCATCTTGTGCTTTCTTGTCAAAAATCACACTGTACATCCTGCTATTATCATTCATATGCTACTTTATCAAAGCTAGTGGTATCAAGGTAATTATGCATAACCTTGAACTGTGTTATAAACCCCAAAAAATTATCCCCTTTTTTATCATCCATAAATGATTTGTTATTAAAATATTAATGTTTCATTTATTTAAAAAATTGTATTCTGCATTTTCTTTCCTTTTCAGGAAAGCACGAAAAAAGAGAGTATACTGTTAATTATACTGGTACGAAAATTTGAATGTTAAAATTTTTTTTTGCCCTTTTTGCACCTCCTTTTTTTGCTTAATAGTAAAGTAAAAATATGTCCAAGATTTAAAATTTTTTCAAAAATTATACCTTTATAACTGATTTTTGAAGTTTTTTTACCCCTTTTTCCTGGAAGAGATATTTGAATTTTTTAAAATAAATGTTTGTTTAAACGCTTTATGCTTTTAAATATATTATTACCTACATTTATTAAAATGTAAAATATATTTTCCTTGAATTTGCCCTTACTTTTTTCCAATGCTTATAATAACTTTATCGTAACATGTTATTAACTTTAAAACTCATATACATACACATATTTTTAAACTGTATGTACATAATTATTTTATTTAATGTTTTGTTCAAAAAAACCACAAATTCAGAATCATTGTTTAATTAATTTTGTTTTCAAATATTGCATATTATATGTTGAGAATCAGTCTTTTTTAATTTAATGTTTAACAGAAAAGAATCAAAGTTAAAGTCAACTTAAAAAAAAAAATTGTAAAAAGTTGTACATTGTATTAATTATATTTGGTTATTCTTGTATCAGCTTGTCGACAGGAAACTGTAAAACATTTACGTAGAAGACCTGAATTTTCTTATGGTGAAGCAATGAATTAAATCAATGAAATAATTTTAAATTATTAAAAATATGGGTAAATAAATAAAATAATTAGTTTTGATTTATTTTAATGTTATTTAAAAAATTTGTGGATTTTTCAATGTACATACATCACAATTATTTACATGCATATTTTTATATTTTTTAAAATCATCGCAATAAAGTAAATTCACTCAGAGAAAACAATTAAAATATATACTATTTTACAAGTATGCACAAAACATTTTAAAAATATGATTTATTCAAAAAAAAAATATTTTTGCTAAATAAGTGATTAAAAAAATTGTAATTAATGCAAAAAATAATGTAAATAGCTTTAACTTTCTATCTTTGCAAAACTTTTTTCTATCATCTTTCTATGCTGTTCTATAAATTCTTTAATTCGCTATATATATTCTTTCTATACTTTGTGATTAATTTAGAGATAATTTTATTTAAGATTTAGTTGTTAAGATATATGACTTCAGTGGATAGTATAATAAAAATTACTTGTTAAGTTAAGATAATAAAAATACATAAAATGTAAAAAGTCAATTTTAGAATCCGATAAGACTTACATTATTACAAATAATTATTCTTTCCCAACAGTACGGAAAGATTTAACACAACGACTGAAGTTTCGATTCTTTAATATGAAAAATCACAGGAAACCCACTCTAGTTCAATGAAGGTATTAAAAATTAAAACCTGAAATGAAATATAAAAAATAATAAAGACAAAATAATAAAAAACAGCATTTTTTAATTAACAAAAAATATTATTCGCTTAAATTTTGGCTTCTGCAGATATCGCTTTAAGCTTAGTTTGTATTAAAAATGCAAGTTACTTCTATTTAATCAATAAATTTTCATATATACCTATTTAACTTTAAAATTTCAAATAAAAATTATATCAGATATAAGTTAGGTATTGTTTTCAAGGTTTCAATCTGACTTATAGCATGTTTGCAAAGAAACTTAATAAAGTCATGACATGTTAATTTTAGATAGAACAAAAGAAATTGGATTAATTGATTTTATGTCTAAAATTTATAATTATACAAGGAAGTAAATTTTATAGATTATATTATGCAGGGCATTTATTTTTAAATACTGACTTTAAGAAATAGTAAGGCTGATAAATTAAATATTTTAAAAAATTTTATTTATTTCTGATATTTGAAAAAAGTACTTGTATTAAATTTTTTAAATATATTGATAAAATAAAAGTATATTCTGACGAAAAACTTTTTCAAAATATAAATTTAGTAAAAACAAGGAAAGAATCTAATTTTTGGGTCGGTAAATTACATCATACTGATGGGGATTAATTATGGGGATCAACAATTGATAATTTCAAATATTTTGTAACTAATAACTTTAGGTTATATTAATTACCTACAAGCTTCAATGTCATTAAATAAGATTTTTCCAGGCTATCTTCCAAAAACATGCTTCTCAACTTAGAAATTTTTTTTGTTAACCGAAAAACTATTGTTTGGTCTTATTTTTTTTATCTAAAGATGTCCCAAATCTCATCATGTTCTATTATTACTTTATAGTCGAAAATTCATTGCAAATCAAACCTAGCTATTTCAAAAATTTTAACTTTAGCAATAATTTAAGAATTTATTTTTAATTACGGGGATGAGATAAACCAGGAGTTCATTGTTCAAATTGTAAGGTAGTAGAATTATTTGGAAGATAGCTTAAGAAATCCTATCTATAATATAAAGACTTTTTGTCATCCAAGGCTCAATATCTCGATTTAAATAGCTTAATAAATTGATCCCTGTTGACTCAAAGGTAATTATTGACTCCCTCCTTACAAAAAAATAAAACTAAATTTTTTAAATACACGAATGCATTCCACTTTATTGCATAAAAAAAATATTCAAGCATGAATTTATTTACAACTAATCCTTTTATTGAATTTTTAATATTAACAAAAAATGTTTGATATTTACAGATTTTAGAGCAGATTTTTGATGCTGAGATTTGCCAATGATTTATTTGGAGTTATATACTAATAAATTGCATATTTGATTTTTTTCTAATATTCTTTTTTAACATTTCAAAGTGAATAAAATTCAGTTTTCAAAGTGAAAGAGAACCTAATTATATGAAAAAAGTTAAAACAGAATATTACATATCTATATTACTAAACCTACTTTTGATAAAAGTTAATAGCATTTTTTTAAATTTTCTGTTTTCAATTTTGATGAATTTTATATAAAAGTAAATTTTCTTTTACTTTTTATACTCATATGTAATTCGAAATTTAGCATTCAAATATTGAAAATACATAGTTTTTGAAAATTCAATTATTGATTATATAGAACTAAGTTTGTAACTAAACATCAAAATTGAAAATTTGAATAAAAAATTTCTTGTTTTTTTTTTATATAACTTTTACTTAAAATATACATTTATTTTTTGAAGAACTAACAGCAACCATGATGTGAATGAAATTTCAAAACAGAATTGAAAATTATTATATATATATTTTTTTAATATTAACCCATGCATGATTTATATCCAATTTTATATTTATATATGAATTTGAAAATTTTACTTAGTATTTATTTATGCATTTAATTTGTTATTTTTGCAAACACTGTACAAAGTGTCTATTTTCAAAATTTACAAATTGAATGTATTTTTTTTTAAATCTTAAACACATACTGTAATGAAAAAAAAATTTCTTAATTTACTTTTTTGGAAAAAAAGGTTCAAAAAATTATTTAATAATTTGCATCCAGCTATTCTAGTTTTCTGTGAGCGAGTTGACCAAAAATCGAAAGAAAAGTAAACAGAATTTATTTTCTCAACTTTCCTTAAGGTTTTAGGTCAATTCTAACCGTTCAAGCAAAGACGTAAGAATTTCAGCTGTCAGAATCCAGGTTTCACAGCGTGAAACACCTTATTTAACTCTATTTTTACAAAACTATTCTCGAAACTATTTTAGATTTACAAACTTTTAAAAACCTTTTCTATTAATATCAATCTAAAATAATTTACCCCTATATATTGTACCACTTTTTAAAATTAAAATTTAACCCTAAACGAACGGTTTTTGTCAATTCAAGGTATTATAAAAAAAAAACTTTTAACCTGATACCTTAACTTGTTAGCCTTAACTTGTTAGAAAAAGAAAGTTTAATTAAACATCCGAAATTTGCTTTCAAAAACCGCACTATTTTTTTAACTGGTGGCAAGTTTGAAAAAAAATTTTGAATATATTTTTAATTGAACAAAGCGCCTTTTTTCTGTTTACTATATTCCAAAATTCCGACCTGTTTAAAAAGTAAAAAATTTTTCATTACAGTATAATGAGCAAATCCGTCAAATTTTTTGTTTTATAATTATCAACTTGGGATCTAATTTTTCTTTAGCCTTTCTTTTCTAAGCTGAAAATTCAGGTTTAGAAAAAAAGTACGAATGCATTTTTACGTTTCAAAGAGTATAAAAGCTGAGAAAACCGATGACTCTATAGATCCTAAAACTATTAAAACAACCCATAAAGACGGGAATCGGTGTTCTTAATCTAGTTTGACAGATTTGCTCATAAAAAAAAAAATAATTATGCTTAAATAAAAATAAATGTTTACTAAACAAAATAATGCATTATTGTCGTTGGGTGGGTTTTTTTTGCTTTTTGTTACAGTACGGCAGTCTCGACTTGGTGTAGCAACATCTTAATATCTCTCTCTCTATGTGAACACAAAAAAAATTATTACTCATCTATAATAATAAATAATATATTGTATAATATTTAAATGAAAAAAATTACAAAAAATTACAAAAAAAAAAAAACAAAAAAAAAAAAAAAAAATTATACAAATATTTACTATAATTATATATTCTGCGCACCATTTGTATATATTATTTTAAAAATATATATATATTAAAGAAATTTTATTAATTATAAAATCATAAAAAATTTTTAATTATACATTATTGAAAATAATTTATTAACGAATTTATATTTTATAGATAGGTTTTTATTTATATTGTAATTTTTAATGTACAAAAACATCGATCGACTTTTTATTTATTAATTGACTATTCATTTTTTTACTTGACGAAAATTTTACTTATTTTTAATTAATTATTCAATTTTTTTTAAAATAATTATATATACAATTTTTTTTTTAAATTTAAATGTCGATTCTTGTTTTTCTTCTTCCTTATTGTCTTCAACTTTTTTTTTTTTCTATAAGTTAAATTAAAAATTTTTATTGTATACTTTAATTATAAATATAAAAAATTAAGTTTGTAAATTTTTACACTTTATAAAAATAAGTTTATAAAAATACATACACACACACATACACATGTGTTAATAAAATTTACATTCAGTTTTATTTGTATCGAACAAATGAACATTTGCTTTTTTTAAATAATTGACACTTCTTTTTTTACTGAATGTAAATTTATAAGAAAAATTTATTGTAAAAAAAAATTAATTTATTTATATATAATTAAATGTAACAAAATTATAATATTTATTAGTTTTTAGTCGATAAATGAAAAAAAAAAAAATGCATGTATAAAAAAATGTAACTCGAATATATAAAATTTCTTTCAATTATTTATGATAAGTCTTACAAAAAATACAAAAAAAAAAAATAAAAAATAAACAAAAAAAAATTTAATTAATTACAATTAATATATGTGTGCAAATTAAAAATTAAATTTATAAAAATTGTAGCGTATAATAAAATAATTAATAATTTTAGTGTGCGAAAGTGATGAAAAAATGAATTTTATAAATAAAAAATTGTATAACAAAAAATAATTTCTTTTCTGCTGTTTGTTTTTATGTTTAATTTTAATTTTCTTTTTTTTTTTGTCGATGTAAATCAGAATAAATGTAATTATCATTATTATTATTATATAAAAGAAAATCATTTTATTATTGTACGATATTACCTTATTCTTTGTTGTTTATATGTAAAAATAATTGTTGTCTTTTTATTAATTAAAAATTATAATTTTTCTTTTAATTATAAAACTTCTTTATACTTTTTTATTTGTTGTTTAAGTTTCTATTTATGTTATTTCTTCAGCTTGGCAATTTTATTTTTAAAAAATGTTCAGTGTCAGGATGTGTTGTTTTTTTCTTTTTTTTAATTTTCAAGCAGGGTAACCAAACAGTGTTTGCTCATGCAGTTTAAATATCATTTTGGCAAAGAATTAAGATCTTAAAATCAAGATTGAGGGTGATATTATAGAATCCATCAAAAAATCTTATTTCATTTTGCTAAATGAAAATCCTGAAATGAACAAAAAATTTTTAAAATGTTCAACTCTATATTTTTTGTACTATGTTTTATTTTTTTACTGTTTCTTTTCCATGTTACTTTTTATTTGTTGTCGTAAGTATATGTTACTATTTATTTATGCAATATACTATTGGCACACTCAAATTTCATGCAAGACATATTACAGCAATTTTCCTTAAATGTGTACAAAACGTTTCTGAGCTTAAAAACATTTTAAGGAATCTATATTCTGTGGTTTATTAACAGTATTTTATAATAAAGGAGTCACATTGCACTGCTCTTGCACCTAAATCCTGTGAGGACAAAAGTAAGTCTAAATTGATACCAAATCTGGATCCATTTTTCCTGAAACTGGCGAATAAGTTGGTATTATAAAATTATTGCAAAATTAGCCATACTTAAAAGAGCTAAAACTTAAATTTTTAAAATTTTAATACTATACAATAATTAACTGATTATAAGTTGTTTAAACAAAAAGTTTGTGAAATTCATGTGGGAATTATAGCATATGATTATATTTTTTTATATCTGCTATATACAAATTACATTAGCCTAAAAAATATAAGCAACCCTGAAATAAATGAGATGCTAAATACGGTTTAACCATTAAATTGATGACTTTAAAATTAGGAAATTCGATTTGGACGTTCAAAATATATATATACTTTAAACTATGGGCTTAAATAATAGGGTAAATAATTTATATATGTTTAATATATTCAATTTTCCTAAGTATATATATGCATAAATTTTTTTCTACTCTTTAAAACTTAGGTGTACTTTGTACTCGTAAATTATTGGAAATTTTTAATTTTTTGAGTTAGAGTAATAATAAAGTTAAAATGAAAAACTATATAGTATAATGTTATTTTTAGATTTTACTCAAGTTAATTTACGAGGGGGGGGGGGGTCGTATAACTCTTTTCTACCACCATATGTTGTCTAGTATAGGTTTTTTGAGTCCCTATAAATCCAAATTGCAGGTCATTTTTTATCGAAAATGCATTATTCAACCTTCAATTATTAGGGGTGGTTTTTTCCTGGTTTTTTCTATATTCTCGAGTCTTAATTTTGCCATAACATAGGTTTTTAAGAAGGGGTAATTGTTACACTCTTGTAATAAAATTGTAGGGTGTTTTCAAAATAATAATAATTTTAAAAAACAATGTAATTTTCCTTAAGGGTAGTTTTAACACTCACTAACAATACCTCAAATTCAAATTTAAATGAACTCGCAAGATTTTTAAAATAACAGTAAAAAATAAAATAGAGAAAATATTTAATTAAGAGTTTATTTTAATGAAAAGCTCATTTTCGATAAGAAATGATCTGAAATTTGTATTCAGCAACCCAAAAAATCTGTAAAATGGCAAAATCAAGCCTCATATAGTGAGAGTATAGCAAAAACACCCCTTTACGAATGTTTTTTGCTAATTAAAGGATAGAGGGCTCATTTTCGATGTTCGATTTTCCGAAATTTTAATTTATTGACCTAAAAAATATGTATACTAGGTCAAATCTGGTAGTGGCTAGGAGTTATACCCCTAAACCTGCAAATTGATTGGAGTATTTAGATGGTATGTTAAAATGGACTTAGACTCTTAGAATAATTTCGATAAAGTGTTAGAGAATGATAAGGATTTTAGGAGCTTAAAATTTATATGAATGTCAATCATTACCCTGCAATACTATTAACTTAATGGTTACAAAATAATAGCGGTGATTTAAAGTATACATTTGTTTGTGAGTTTATAAACTAGTTGTAAGTTTCATTTTACAAAAAAGTGAGCATCAGCCCTTTTTTCTTTTAATCGTTCCAGAGATATTTAGAAATTAAAAACAAATTGTTTCGACTATTATTTGAATAATATCCCATCTTCAAGGTAGATCTCGCATGAGGATCCTCGAGTGCACTCGAGTGCAGCTATTAAACTTATTTATATTCTTGTATGTAGATTAAGGTTCACAATAAATGGTATGAAAATTTTAGCCTAAATTTTTGAGAAAAACGAGGTTAAAGTTTCAAAAAAATACTTGTCTTCTTATGGGAGAAATTTTTAATTCGAATTTTTAAGAGGAAAACCAAAGAGTGCATGAATAAAACCGGTGACGTCTTAAATTAGACAATCTACATATGTGCATTTCTACGAGAAAATCCTTTTTATGAGCACCAAAAATGAAGAAAAGAAAATTTACGAGGCCGCGACTGCCACCATGATTTTCTGGTAGTCTGAACCCTATATGATGCAAAAAAAAGCGTGAACACGAAATCGGCGATGGGTGCCAAAAAGATTTTGCCACTTTTATGTCAAAAACCGTGTTTTTCGTATCTGAGCTACCCCAAATTTTCAAAATAACTTTTTAGGTAAATAAAATTTTTAAAAAATAAGCAAAAAATCTGATTGACAGGGAAAAACCACTCCAGAAGAAAAAAAAACTTATCTTTTTACGATGAAATTTATCCAAGTTATCGTCAATTTAAGATTTTACTCAAATTTGTCTTAAAAAAGATTGAAATTTTATTGAAAAAAGCCGGTTTCTGAACTTTAAACATGCATTACTCGCTTGATTTTCATCGTAAAATAATAATTTTTTTTTTTTAAATCGATGTATTTTTCCCTGGCAATTCATTTCTTTATGAAATTTTTATGGGCGCCATTCACTGGTCTTAATTGTCGTTGTCTATCCGGGGCAGTTTTCCGAAACCCGAAAATTAAGTATACAAACTTTCTAATGCAGAATAATAAAAACTAGAAGTAAGGCAGATAAATCAAAATTCCTAAAAATTAGTGCATATTTGATAAAATACCAGAAGTTCTTCTTTGTAAAAAGCAAAAAATTACCATGAAATATAAGGTTTCATAAAAAGAATTTCGGAATTTATCCTATTCTTTATTTTGATGCATTCTGATTTAACAAATTCGGAATTGAATTTTTCTACGAAATACATTTATAGATCTGTTTTCGAAAAATCTAGATTTCAAGGTTCTGAGAAATGAACCGGATGGACAACGGCAGCTATGACCATTGGATGGCGGCCATTTTTATGTACCAAATTTCAAATTTTAGGTCAAAAGTCTTTGAAAACTGTAAGTAGCAAAATTTACTTAACACAGTTTTTGACCTAAAAACTGAAATTTGGTCAATAAAAATGATTTCTTTCTTGAAGAAATGAATACTCAGGGAAAAATTAATAGATTTAAAAAATATATTTATTATTTTACGATGAAAATCAAGCTAGTAATTCATATTTTAACTTCAGAAACAGGCATATTTCAATAGAATTTCAATCATTTTTAAGACAAATTTCAACAATAATATGCATTATTCGTAATAACTTATTTACTCCTATTTACATATTGACCACTTTACTGACGAATTGACTAATTGACTGATTGCTATTGTTGTTTAAGTTACTCGCTGTAATAAATTTTTAAGATAAAATATTTATATTCTATTTCATATAATTTTACTTAAAAAAAATTTTATTATTCTGTAAATTCATTATATTTTATATTTCATAAGTTGACTATGTAGATGTGTATAAAAATTTTTGCCATGGCAAATAAAAAACATAACAATGATTTTATTGTGGGTTAATAATAAATTTGTGAAGCGTTTGCATGGGTGGATCACAAAACCTCTTTCAAAATATTGAAGCATTTTTAAGATTTGACCATTCAAACTATGTTTTACATCTTCACAAATATTAACTCATAATTAAATTATATTTTAATATTATAATAACAAAAGTTACTGAAATTTTCAATTAGATTATTAAGTAGTATATAAATAACTCTTGAAATTATTAAATAGGAAGTTACTCTTAAATGCTACAGAATTTAGATAGGTAAACGTAAAATTTTAGTATATTATGATGTTATTTATTAAAGTACCTGTATAATATTTTCATACAAAGACTTTCATCACAGTACTACCTATATGACTTAAACTTTTAATTAACCAATTATTTTAATACTAGTAATTTATTATATTTAATAAATACATATATGGGTAGATCCGTATTTAAATTTTTAAGAAATTTTATTAAAAATAATTTTAGTATTAAATATCTTCGAACAAAAAATAAAGCTCTAAGAAATTCATAACTTTTGGCCAACTCTAATGAGAGGTTTTGGGGGAACTATGGGTATTTTAGAGCTGAAAATCTCATTTTTCATAAATTAAAACTTATAACTGGATTGCGTTTTCCCTCTACCAACGAGCATTGAACATGTTCCCCTAATTAATATAATTCCTGGAATCAAAATTATTTTCGAAACAAAAATTTTGACACTAACCATGCCCCGATTGAATGCTTCAGTCTGGAGATATTAATTTTGGAGTAAAAAACAATTTTAACATTTTCCGGTGTACGCAGGGGGGTGAGAGGGGGGGGGTCCCGACTCTTGGAATTTTATTTTTTATTTCAAATCATCATATTGAGCCAAAAAAATGTTGAAAATATGCTGGGACCGGAAACCATGCCTTAATCTGCAGTAGTATTATATGATATACTTTTACCTTTTGAAGATAATTTTTATAAGATTTAGCGTAAAATTTTTGTAAGAAAAAAAATTTTTTTTAATTCATACTGCAAATAAAATAAAATAAAAAATAAATAAATTAATTCCTTCATAAATAAAAAATTTACAATTTAATAAATCCGATTATTTGTTTATTAAAAATATAAAAAACTAAAATTAAAAAAGTATATAAATTTTTTCATATAAAAATTTCAATTTTATTTTTTATAGTATACAATAAACACGATAAAAACATAAAGCCCTATTAGTGGATTATCGAATCTATATTTGTAAATATTTTTATTCTCATAAAAAATGAATAATCAAAAATATTAAATAAAAAGGTATTTAAAAAAAAAATCTATTGTAATCGGATAAATAATAATAATTTTCATGTTCTTTTTTTTAGATACGATATTTATTTACAAAAAAATATTTTTTAATTATTGAGTATAATTAGTTTTTTAACAAAAGGCTTCAGATATTCAATTTAATTGATTATTAATTTCATATTTTTTGCTTATAAATTAGGATTAGTGACCTAAAAATTAAAAAGCTCTAGTCTGCTTGATATTTCTCATAGGTGGATCTACCCTGATTCGTGGTCTCATTTTAAAATTCAGCTGTGAGTATGGCTCTATGGGTCATATCCTAAGTTAAAGATGTATTCAATGATTTTAGTGTTTAGTCAGTTTAGTCTCAGTTTTTATTTCAAAATAATAGCTCAATGATACCCAAGAATTCAGGTTGTGTCTGAGGCCATTCGCAATCGTTTAAAACGAAAAAAAAATTGGGCTACCACAACCAGTTTAATAAGTTAACAAAATTCAATCAAAAAAGATGTTTAATTAAGGGAATTGAGTTTCGCTAAAAACTTTTTTTGAAAATCAATTTCTTTTTTTATTTTAGTTCAAAAATTGTGCAAAATTATATTATAAAATTCTGAGTTCAAAATCTTGAAGAATAAAAATTTTACTTACAATTTAGTAGCTCGCTATAAGTGTAAAGCATACTATACTCAAACGTTTAAACGCGTTTTTCCCAAAATACACTTTTTAAAATTAGTCTCCATTATAACGCCAAAACTAATCATTAAATTTGTAAATTGATTTCTTCATTTTCTTCATATCGCATTATTTAGGTCCTTTATCTGCAATAAACCAGATAATTTATTCTAAGGTATCTACTTGAATAAGATTTTTTTTTTGATCACCCTATAGACCGCTTAAGGGGCAGTGCAAATTAAAATCCGACTTTTTTGAAAAAACCTAATTTTCAGAAAATGTTAACAAAAAATTGAAAATCCAAGAAGAGGGAAACATTGCCAAGACTTTGGTGGATTCAAAACTGTGGCTTTGGGTCTTTTTATAGTATGTTTGCTCGGAGAATTTTTTCTTTGAAAATTTATCCTTAATTTGCAAACATACTATAAAAAGACCCAAACCCACAGTTTTGAATCCACCAAAGTCTTGGCAATGTTTCCCTCTTCTTAGATTTTCAATTTTTTGTTAACATTTTCTGAAAATTAGGTTTTTTCAAAAAAGTCGGATTTTAACCTGTACTTGTCCCTTAACACCGCTAAATTTTTTTTTGTTAACATTTTCTGAAAATTAGGTTTTTTCAAAAAAGTCGGATTTTAACCTGCACTGCCCCTTAACACCGCTAAATTTTTTTTTTGTCTAATTTTTCTTATTTTATAGTCCGTAGTTCAAGGCAATTTATTGGATATTAATTATTTATACAAAAACTTTTTCATTAATTTAATAATGTACAGTTAAAATTAAAAAAAGCTTTTAAAATTAGTTATTATGGATTCTGTAAAAATATTGTCTGTAAACTTTCATTATAAAAAGACAAAATTTCATCTTAAAAAGAGTTTTAAAAAATCAAAACTGAATCCTTTAATATAATTAAAAAAGTTTCGATTAATTGCTTAATTTATAGTTTAATTTTTTCTTGTGACCATATAAATAAAAAGGACCAAAAAAGTAGAAAATGCATATTAGAAAATATTACAGAGCTAATAAAATAAGTAGGTACCTAAAATACTATTTACAGAAAATTTACTTCTGGTACCTATATAAACTATATAGATTTTTCTTTCGCTTGGTTACACACTGCACACTGTAGTAGTTAAAATTATTTTAGATACAATATTTATTTAATGTATCTTTATATATATAGAAAACTTAAACTTTAATTAAAACTTTATATTAGAGTTTTCGTGTAATAATATATAGTGAAAAAGTCAAATCTCGTTAAATTTTACGTTTGTTTCTCGTTATTGCTTTTGTGTAATTTAAATTATACTTCTATGGAAATATATAAATATGTGATTCTCTTTTCTAGTTTTTAAATAAAATGATATGCGCACCGATATTGCTGAAATTTTGGTATATATATTTTATTGGAAAAACTCCAATTTATATATTCTTCGATTTTAAATAAATGGTTTTTGTAATTTTGTTCAATATATCGTTTTGTTTTGATCAACGTTAACTTTTCGTAAATTAGAATCATATTCGACTTCTATGTATAAGAAGAGTCGAAATTTTCGTAAAAAATAAGGTTTAAGTTTCTTTGCAGAGGCAGGCAACAATATTTTCAAAACAAAGTTTAATTTTAATCCAAAAATTGGTTTAACTTACATTCGCGCTTTCACAGTGATTTTACGTTTTAAGAAGAAACATAAAGAGATTCCTTTATGGGTATAAAATTTAAATAAAGTTTTAATCGAATTTCAAACAGAAGATCGTCTCTTCAAATCGGCTTCATAGAATCATAGCATTTTTTTTCAAAAAAAAATATACTAAAAAATACCCAAATATTATGGAAAATTATTGTCTCTTGAATTTAGATAGGAAATTTACCGTATAATATGATTCCAAGGTCTGGAAATTTATTTGGAATTTTTCAAAAGTATATATACAGATAAATTATAGGCCTTAAAATTCTAGTATAGGCCTTAAAATTCGGTTGCCGCAAACGGAATTCCGCTTGCATCAAATGGATTTTTTTAAAACTTAAAATAAAAATTATGAACTAACAAATCAAATTAGTCCATAAAAATTGATATTTTTTGTTAATTTAAGCAAAATATAAGTTAATTTGAAAAATCATATTTTGTGCATTCCTTGCTCATTCGCAGTTGAAATCAATTTTTTTATCACAAAATAAAATTTTACCGTAAATTGTCTATCCAAACCTGAAAGAAAAAATTTTTTGGGAATAAAATAAGCGTTTAAAATTAAACAAAATAATAATTAGCTCTTTTTTAAAAGTTTCCAAACGAAGAAAATAGCTGCCGAAAATCAAAATTGAAACTGAGAAGCTGAAAATAGAAATAGTCTTATTTTTAGTAGTAATTTCATAATACATATTTTTATTAACTTTGTGGATTTAACTAAAAAAAGAATATTTAAAAATATTTTAGTTAATCTGTTATACTCCACTTTTCCTTAATTTGTCCTTTACAGTTTAAAAAGTTATTTATATTAAATATTAGATTTTAAACTGTCCAAAAAAATAATCTTAAATAATTTTAGACATTAAAAATTAAATTTTTTTTCTAGGCAGAATGCGCAGAACTGGGAGACTTCCAAGAAATTATACAGCAGGATGGATAAATTAAAACAAAAAAACAAAAAATTAAATTTGGATGTTTTTTTTTTTATTATGTAAAAATATTAAAATTGAAAAAATTTGTATAATTTATAATTGTCAACAATGTTACAGAAAATAATAAATAAAAATACAAAAGTATTTATTCGTATAAAATATATAAATAAACGTTGATTTAGATGTTGATTTATTCATCAGTATAAAAATAGTTTTGACAGAAAATTAATGCAAAAGTTTTTCAATTATTTTACTTGTACATCAAGAATTTTTTTTCTTCATTAGTACGAAATCTTTTTTTTTTAATTTTCCAACATATTTGCTTTGAGTTTATGAGAACGCTTGAACAATATTTTATCCGAATAATTTTTAATATTTGAGTTATACCATGTATATGAGCTAGTCATTTTATTACAAATATTGAAAAAAACTTGATCTATGTACTGATGTTAGGTTTGGATTCTAATAAAACGTTTACATTGTCTATATAGAAATATTTATTTTTAAAAGTTCTAGGAGTTTTGATCTTTAGGTAGCCGAGAATATTAAAATAATTTTTTTAACATAGTTCTGTCAATGGATGGTATTTTTCATTTTATCCTACTATAAACGAATGCAAGGTCTATTTTGTAAAATTCTTGATCAATTATTTGTTAATTTAAGAATAATGATTATAGAAAATAATTCCTAACTATCTTTAGGGATATGCAGTGCAATGTAATGTTTTTATTTAGGTGTTTACGGTTTCTGAATTCAATCAATCTATTTCGTTTATTTCAATTCAAAAATAGCATTCAAGGTGAGCATGTAGTAAAATAATAAAAATTTGAAAAATATTTCGAAGATTAAATATTTAACCGACAAATTTTTTTGACAACTTAATTTTCAAGCAACTAATTGTACTTGGGTAGCCCTCTTGAAGTTTTTTTACCTATGGAAGATGAGTCGAATAGGCAAGTCAAAGCAAACGAGCATTGGAGGGAAAGGCGTTAGGTTGTTGCACGATGGATCAAGTTTTATTCAATAAAAAAATAATATGGTGAAATAATTTTTGTATTCTTGTTAACATTTTTACTAAATGGACTTTATCCAAGCCTCTTGGATAAACCTAGGACTATCCAAGCCTTACTTACCTTATAAAGTTGAACAAAAAAGATGAAAAAAATCAAGAATCGGAGTTTATCCAACTCCGCTTAGATAGTCCTAGGTTTATCCAGATAGACCTAGGTCTATCCAGTGATCGGACTCTACCCGTAACTTATATATATTTAAATTGTTAGAAAAAATTAGTTAATAAAAAAATTAACGAAAATAGGTCATTAATATGCGATGATGACGATCTCATATCATTCTTATAATTATATTTATTATTTAAATTCAAAATTTTTTTATGAATATCTATAAGGTTTTTGTAACTATTCGGATAATTTGTACATTTAATTAATTCAATACGTAAATTATTTAACTTACTTAATATATTAGAAAAATTGTTTATTTTATGATTATAATCATTCTCTTTTAAAATTTCATTTAATGTTAATTTAACCTGAAAAAAAAAATAAATTTTTAATTTACTTTCGAATTTACTTAAGATTTAAGCACGATTACCCCATTCAATATATGGTTTCATCGGCTTTCTTTCCAGCCACCACCAGATTTGGTCTGCTATAAGTTTTTTGGGTCACTAACCACAAATTTCAGGGAATTTTTATTAAAAACTAATTTCTCATCCTTTAATTAGCAAAAACTACCCCAAAAAGGGTTGTTTTCTGAAAGTACGAAAATAAAAAACAATCTTTTAGAAAGATTTCTAAAAGAAATTCTTTTTCGACCCAAAAAACTTATATGAAACAAATTTGAACACTAGAGGTGCGAAAATAGCAAAATACCCCTTGTTTAGTGGTAGTTTATGCTAATTGACGGGTTAAATATTAATTTTTCATAAAAAATTCCCTGCAAAAATTCTTGATCTGAAAAAGCCCGTGCGGACCATATCTGGCCGCTTAAAATTCGAATACATCAGAAATACCCCTTTTTAGGGGTAGTTTTTGCGAATTTAAGGGTGTTCCGCATATTTGTTCCGGAAAAGACCCCGAAATTCGGGACCAGCGATCCAAAAAACTGATAGTAGATCAAATCTGGCGATTGCTGGAAAGAACCCCCTCCCCTCCGCCTATTTTGATTGGAGTAGATCATCGTAAGCTAGATTAAAGTGTAATTTTTTTAACCGGGAACTATAAAATTGTTTTGAGAGAAAATATTTTTTCTTCATACTTCGGTCTAAAGTCCTTGGTTTCGCCTTTGTTTTTATTTAGTATTTGCAATTTTATGATAAAAAATATGTTAACTATCCTTTAAATATTAAAATTTATGATATACCATAATTATAGACAATTTGCAACTGATTTTGAACACTTCGCGGTAAGGCAAAAATGCATAAGAATCTAAATTTCATACGATCATTCTTTTCATTTATGATAAACATACTACTTTTTCTGCTATAACATCTCCAATACTAAATAAGCTTACAAATTAATTTTTAACTACATTTATAGAGAATAACAATGCTTTTGAGTTTACGGAAAGTAATTTGTATAATTTGGCAGTTCTCGTCAACTGCCAGAATCCTCTCACTTCGTTCGAGCTACTGTGGGCTCAACCCCTCGACGAGAAATGCCAAATTAAAGGCATGTTTAATAGCACTTTCGACCATAAGTACAAAGAAAAAAATTTATAACCAGTTTGACTAACTACACAACCAAAGAGCATGGGACATGTTCACTCGTCGCAGTAATAAATCCAAAAACTGAAATTATACAATAAATCCTGAAATTTAAAATATTATAAGTCCATAAACTTAAAGTTCTTGTTCTTATCAGGGCCTGATTAGGCCCTGATTCCCACTTCAAATTATTCTAAGTCCCTAAATCGAAAATATTTTAAGCCCATTTCACCCCCCCCCCCCCTCCTAAAACGTCAATATTTTAACCTCCCCCTTAAAAACGTCAATTTTTCACCCCCCCCCCCCTAAAAACATCAATATTTTACCCTGCCGAGCCAAACTTTTTTATACATTTTGTATATTTTATCACAAACTCCATTTAGAACCCAAGAATAACCTCAAAATTTTTCGCTTTTTCAGATACTTAATTTCTTTTTTATTTTATCGGAAACTTAAATTCTGTTTGAGCTCAATAAATTTCTTTTTTTAATTTTTTTAATACTGGTTTATCCTTATAGCTATAATATTTGCTAATATTATTGGATTTCTAGAAGCGATCGAGCCTCGTTAAATAAATATTTAAAAAAAATCTTTTTAATACTTACGTCATTAAAACAGGTGGTGTAATCATTGTTTGTAATATTTAAACATAAAATATTATTATCAGTTAAATTAGAAAATTTTAAATTCATATCCTGACGATAATTTACTATATCATTTTTTAATTTATTGATTTCTTGAAATTTTGATTCAGAGCAACTATTTATTGTTTCTAATGTTTTATTTTTTTCAGATTTTAACATATTGATTAATAATGTTCCGTTATTTTTTTCATTTTCATCATTTGATCTGCTGTTTAAATTATTTAGTAATTTATCAGCCTGTAGTAAAAAAAAAATGAATGTTAAATAATTTTTTTAAATTAAAAAGTAAATTTTTTGCAAAGATAATCGCTAATAAAATAATAAAATTTTTGTTTAAAGTTTTGATACTAGTATCTAAAGGCGTACAATATTTGAACTCTGCCGACGCGCTAATTGCCCTATGATATCGGAAAGTTTTTTTGGGAATAAATCAGCAAAAGCTACCCCTTTTTAGGTTTTTTTTACAATATTTTGAAAGTGAAGCTAAAATTATCAAACTAAATCAATTTTTTCAAAAAAAACTTATAACCGGTTTGTGTACACACAACCAAAATGCATGGAACATGTTTACTTTCATCTGTAATCTTACAGCATAGACACACAAAAAACAATACAATTTCCTAATTTTATAATTTGTAATTATCACCTTTACTAAATGTTAAGATTCTAAACCCAAACTATTATGATTTCCTAAACCCGAATTATTCTAAGTCCCAAAATTGAAATTATTCCAAGTCCCATTTGACCCCCCCCCCCTTAAATGGGACAAATTTGAACCCTCACCCCCCTTAATTTTCCAGTTCCGAAGTACCCCCTCCCTATAAACATGTTCCATGTTAATAATTAACAAGAAATTGAGTTTATTTAATTATGTACCAAAGAGAAGTAAGAGCTAATTACATAAGACAAAAACTACCCCTAAAACATGAAAAAAAATGAAATTTAAAAAATTTCTTTTAATTCTTGAATCGTGTATTTGACAACCCTTTGTGACAATTTAATTAAAAAATATTTATTTACCTCTCCCCAGGAGGCAAAAATGCGTGAAAACTACCCCTAAATTTTAAAATTTTGAAATAAATGATTATTAGACCCAGATTTAGATTCAACAAACAAAAAAGCCTGTAGTAGACCTTTTGCCTGTGCAGTTCCCTATAACAAATTCTCCTCGCGTTGGCACTGGAGTAGGTGTGATAATCCTTATCACGAGTATCCAGTACAAATTATATCACTAGCGTACAATCACGTGCGCTAATAACAAATTGTGGTTTATTAATCATGTTCAACAGTTCATAAGCTTATAAGATTTTTGGTGCCTGTATCAATAATTTCTTTTATCAAATTTATCAACCCAAGTGTATTTGAAAATAGACGTATTATTTAAACACTATCGTTACTTTCAAATGACTTTGTAACGGTTAATTTTACAGATCTTGATGATAATACACGTAACACAACTGATTTCATAATGAAAATAACAAAATTATGATTCTAAAGTTTTTAGTAATTAGATTCTAGTGTTGAACAAAAATTAATTATTAAAAAATTATTAAGTCGTGTAAAAAAATTGAATTTTAAAATGGCCAGCGATTTCTTTTTGCAAATTTTTAAAATAAATAAGTATGAATACTTACAGATTTTTCAATTAAATTAAAACTATTATTCGTTGTATCAAAAATTTTCTTGGACAAACGGTGTGTATCTTGATAAATATTTGTAACCTTTTTCAATATCCCATTCAGTGATCTTGTTGATTCGTTTATTAAATTATTTATTCTTTTGTTACTTAAATTTTCTGAATTTAACAACCCAACAAACTAAAATTGATAAAAAATTATTTAAATTAGAATAAATTTTGTATTGAAACTTTCTGATTTAACTTACAATAGAAAATAAAAAAATGATCAATTTAAAAAAATTAAAATTCATGATTTTCTTTGCAAATAATATTCAAAAGTCTAGTCTAACTTGAAAGTCTAACTGCATAATATGTTACGAACTTGTTATATCATATAAAAAATGAAAACAATTTTCGTTATCTTACATTTCTGCAAAAGTTAAACAAAAAATTATAAAAAATATTTCTATTTACATCAGATTATTATTTGATTTTTAATTTTTCAAGTTAAACGAAGAGAAAAGATTAGATTAATATTTAAGTTAATTTTAATAAATAAATTAACAGAAATTGATGACTTCTTTAATTATAATTTTGTATTATATCATTTTATTGACATAATTAAATAAATTATAATTAGTTTAAATATATATTTTTTAAAATTTTAAAATATTTAGGTATATTTAATTTTTGATAGACTTTTGCGAGTTTTGTTTCTACCTATCGGGAGCAGAAATTAGTTTTACCCATATAAAAGATAATTTTTAAAGAATATAAATATTGAAATTTTAGGATAAATCTATGATAAAACGCGATTTCTTTTACAAAATCATTAATTGTAAGTAACAGTTTCAATTTTCTCAACGGCATATTGAAAAGATTTCTAAGACGGGTAGCGAAGCTTTGTATCGCTGATCACTAATTATCAGTCTGGGTTCGTATGCCCCTAATTTTTATGATTCAGTAAATTTTAGATAATACTTCGGGTAAAAAAAGGTTATTTTACAAAATATTGAGTAACGTAAAACAACATATTTTTGGAAAAATAAAGTCGCAGGGGTCCAGGGAGGCGCAGCCCCCATGGTGGCTGCCGGGGCGAACGAAGTGAGCCGGAGGCAGCTAGTGTATTTATATATGTTTCAAGAATATGGAAAAAAAAATTTTGTTTTGAAATTCGCTTTATTTTTGATTCTATGAGGCATAATACCGCGCGCCGCAAGACGTAGGCACATTTTACAATCATCCGGTAAACTCTTGCGGTCGTCCGCTAGTCAGTGGTGCCAACTTTACATAAAATAAATACACATAATTATTTTAAGTTATCATTTAGTTTAGGTTGGCGCCACTACCTTACGGACCTCTAGCGGACGACCGCAAGAGTTTACCGGATGATTGTAGAATGTGCCGTATATTCTTAAAATTTGAACGCAGCTGCTGCTTGAATACCGTTAATAGGTCTAAAATTTAATTTTTTTTGTTATATTATCATATTATATTGATATTATACATATATACAAACACATATAATGTGTATTAGTGTTAAAAATATTCAAAATAAAGCATCAGACAGCATTTTAAGTATCGAGTTAGCTAAAAACCGGAAAATTGAATGAAGAGAAGAAAATGCTGCTCAAGAGATGGAATTTGAGGAAGTTGAAGGATTGCTGTAAGGTCCCGGAATTGCAGAAGATTGTTAAGTTAAGTATTTAAGTAATTTTCAACTCATATTTTTGTTTTTTTCGACGTTTAAAATTTTAACTCATTTTTTAAAAACGCGTTTGTCAATCTTTTGAATGAGATAACTCCACAACTACTGAACCAATTTTCAATTTTCTTATTTTATTCTCTTCCTAATAACTTATACTAACAGAAAAAAAATAAAAATAAAAAAAAATTTAATTTTATATATGGAAAAACTTGTTTTCAAACTTTAAACGCATTTTTCTCGAAACGTGTTTTTTCAAGTCGCCGTGCACGATAACGGAAAAACTACTCAACTGATTAATTTGCCCTTTTCGCAGTTTTTTAAAGAACATATTTACCAGGGATTGACGTATCGTTTTTTTTTATAACTGTCCCAGAAAATTTTTAGGACCGATTACAAAAAAAAAAACAGGGCACTTTTTTGACTTTTTTTTATTTTTTCCGCCACATCGTGAAAAATGAAAATTTTTGAAAAAACTTTACGTTGATCACTGGCTTTAAGCCTTAAGAAAAATAATATATGTATATTTATTTTTTTTTTCAGATGATCCTAAGTTGGGTTATGCTGCACGGCGCAAGTCACCTTTTTTTTTAGTGCCTCTCAATAATCTCCCGTATACCGGCATGACGTCATACAAAAAAAAAATAAAAAAAAAATTTTGTATTCTTAAATATATTTTAAATAAATAAAAAAAATTTCATTTCATTAACTGTAACCGTTCTTTTTTTATATCCCCTTAAAAATCGCTCAAATATTGAGCGCCGTACCCGTAGATCCCCCTTAATAAATAAAATCCTAATTTATACTTAAAAAAAGATCAAATTCATTTATTATTTTTATTTTTATATATTTGAGTAATACCTTAAAAAACAATTATTATGTTTTGGAACAATTAAATACTTTCTAAAAATTTGTTAATTAATGACTATAATGCATTATAATTTCCCCTTACAATTAGTTTCATTAAAGAAATACCAAAGATAGTTGCGTTTACAATCAATACCAGTTATAACCTATTAAGAAAATAGACAAATTCAATTTTTTTTTGTACAATAAATACTTATTAGATTCATGCCGTTTACTGGTTATTTAGGGGCCTGGCAACTTAAGGAGTTTCTGAAGATATTAAATTGTTATATAATATAGGATAATTATATTTATCTAATGTCGTGATACCGTGTGTTCCCCATAAGAGCCCGCGTTAACTTTCGCATTTTTGTGTGCAAATATCTCAAAATTTTGGTCGATTACCGAATAAAAAACCCACAACATTGGATATCTGAGACTTTCTTCTAAAAGACTGTAAATGCCAAAAAAAAGATTTAAATGTTTTTTAGTATTAATTTAAGGCCCCCTTTTCATTATTTTGTGTAATTTTAATGAATTTTAAAAGTGTTTTATTTTAGTTATTTTATTATACAAGAACATCAAATTTTTTTTTAAATTGGTACAAAAGTATTAAGGAATACAAAAAAAAATACTATTTTAATTTTCCATATTTTTAACATTTTATAGAGGGCGTCAAAGTAGTGGCTGAAAAAAAAAAGTAAAAATCGGTTCCACACCTAGCGCCTATTGTGGTCCATGAAAAAAAATAAATAAAAGAGCATTTTATTCCCTGTAGACTTCCCAAGTGCTGGAACTAAAAGTTTCCAAAAATTCCAAAAATTGACCATTTGGTGGGCAAAAAACGAAAAATGTAGATTTTTAAGTACAAAAACACACCTAATATGGTCAATAAAAAATTTTCTAATCCACCTTTTTCCAATCTTCTAGTTCCAGCACTTGACACAACAATTACAAATAAAACGCACAAAGATTTAGGTCAATAGCTGAAAAAGTTTTTGAGTTAGAACTGGAACCGATTTATAAAAGTAATTTTGAGATAAACGCGTTTAAAGTTTTTAAATGCTTATGTTTTCATATGATCCCGTCCCTTAAAAATCAAAATATCTCAAAAACATATATTTTGTTTTGCTTGAAAATTTTTTTATACACTCTTCAAATGTTTTTAAGCAAGAAAATGAAAGAAAAAAAAAGTGCATTACGAATTTTAATTTTTGAAAAGGGGGCCTTAAATTTAAAATATAGATGAGTTTAAAGGACTATTAATCTGCATCAATTTTAATTATTTAAAAAATAAAATTACAATTAAAATTTTTTAAGTATTGTAAAATATGTTCAAAATACCTATTTAAATACTGTTTCGATAGTTTTTAAGATAAAAAAATAAAGAGTTAAGTGTTTTTGTAAATGTATAAAATTAGTACATATAAAATATATATAAATAATAAATATGCGTATATAAATATTAAATATATTATACATACAAAAATTTAAGTTATATTTTATTGTATAGAAAAATAAAAATAAGTTGAAAATTTATCTATTTGTCATTTTATCGTTTAACTGGACCTATCACTATATATGTATAATGCTTGATCTGAAAAATAAAAATAAAGCCAAATAAAATTGATAATATAGAGAAAATTTAAACCTTTCCTTTTAACTTCCAAATTGCACCTGAGTTTACAAGAATCAAATATTTTTTTTTATTGGCTCAATTCTAGAATTTAAAATCTTTTCTTACTTTATGGCTAGAATCTAGGGTTTATATATACTACAAATGTTTTTAATTATGTTTAATTTAAACAAAAAAGTTAAATTGTCCTAATTTTACTTACTTATATTCTTTTCTTTTCTCTCCTAAAATATAAAGCACTAGGTACTTTTACAAAAGTTTACAACTTTAAAATAAAAATAAATCCCTAATGTTAAGTAATATTAATTTCTAAAACATAAAATAATAATTAGAAAATTTACAGAAAAATTATGAATCTCGATTTTCTAAACAATATTAGTCTTAAAAAAACTTTTATAACAAACAAAGAAAAATTAATCTATTACATAGCGATTGGTAAAATATTTAATATACCAAATAAATAAAATTTCTGGTAAATTTCGTTACTCAATATTTTTTCATGTATGAACCATAGATTTATATCTTTTTACTAGATTCAACTGCGCTTCGCGCAGCAACAATATTATGATAGCATAAAATGAATAATTTGATAATCATTAATTAAGAAATTTAGAAATTTTCCAGCTAAATTAAATTAAACTCGAAATTAACCTAAAATTTTGAGATGAATTTGTTTATGTTTATATTTTTGTTAATGCAGTGTGTAAATTATTGCGAGAACCAATCAGAATGACTCTTTAGCTATAATAATGTAAATAGTTACTGTTACGATGAGCATGTCATTTTTAGAAAAAGGATGACCAACGTAACCAAATTAAAATATGATTTTTTATAAATTTAAACAATAAATTGAATGGAATTAAATGCATTAAATGCATTAAATGGATTTTTTGAAAACTTAAAATAACTCAAAATCCAATTTTATCGTTAATTTTATATGTTGGGGATAAAATAAACGTTTTAAGTTAAGCACAATAATAATTAGTTTTTTTTTTTTAAAGTTTCCAGAAGAAGAAAATAGCTACCGGAAATCGAAAATTGAAACTGAGTAGTTGAAAATAGAAATAAAGTCTTATTTTTAATAGTAATTTCATTATATTATTTAAATTTTTGGATTAACTGAAAAGAATATTTAAAAAAATTTTTGTTGATCTGTTATACTTCACTTTACCTTAACTTCTCCTTTACAGTGTAAAATACCCTGCCAACTACCTGGCACTAAGGTTCCTCAAACAATGAGCTTAATACATTAATATGCCACTGATATCACCGATTACAACCATGTAATCATACATACATGTCTCTCTTAATTCCATAATAGTTGTGAAATATCACCAGTTACAATATTTTCAAATATTAGTACTTTCATGGAATTAAATCAGGTATTACACTTAAAAAAAAAAAATATTGCAGTTTTCTTAATTTTGAGAAAAAAATTTTTTAAAAATTCGGTATCAAATCCAAAAAATTACTATAAACGAACTTTCTAAAACTAGTACTCTCATAGAAATAAATTAGGTACTAGGTCCAAAAATAAAATAAAATTTGGTGTTTTTTTGTATTTTATATTACGAAAATTTTGGGGAAAAAATTAAAAAAAATTTAAGTATCAAATTCAAGATATTAAGTAAAAACCATACTTTCAAATACAAATACTTTCATGGAAATAAATGCGGTATTACAACCAAATTAAAAAAAAAAAAAAAACCTGAAAAAATTTTTGAAAAAAAAAATTAGGTCTTAATTTTATAACGGTTGTGAAATATCACCGATTACAATATTTTCAGATATTAGTACTTTCATGAAATTAAATGAGGTATTACACCCAAAAAAAAAAAAATATTGCAGGTTTTTTAATTTTTTTGTTTTTTAAATTTGGGAAAAAATTTTTGAAAAAATTCGGTATCAGATCCGAAAAATGACTAAAAAAGAATTTCCTAAAACTAGTATTTTCATAGAAATAAATTAGGTACTAACAGTGCTAGAAAGTATATTTTACAACTTTTTTTCAGTACTCAAAGCCGACGAAGCTCATAAAAAAATATTTTTGAGCATAGGAAAAAATTTTCTGGTACCAAATTTGTTGGCAATATTTTTAAAAAAATAGCTGAAAAATCATTACCAGAATGCAGAACAGTGCTTGAAAGTATATTTTTAAACTTTTTTTTCAGTATTCAAAACCAACGAAGCTCGTAAATAAGATTTTTTAACCTTTGGAAATTGACAATTCCCTTGTATCAGATTCGAGATATCGAGTAAAAATCATACTTTCAAATATAAGTACTTTCGTGGAAATAAATGAGGTATTACATCCAAATTAAAAAAAAAAAAAGTACCTCAAGCTTTTTTGATAAAATAATTTTTGAAAAAAAATTAGGTCTTGTGAAATATCACCAATTACATAAGAAGAGCATAAAGAATAGCTCAAAAATCATACATAAATAAGCATAGCAACGAACAAAATAATTCGAGGAATTCAAAAACAGGCAAGATTTCCATCATTTTTTCTTGTGTGTTATAATTTATATCAAAATAAAAAAAAAATTGTGATCGGATACAAAAAATTACTATAAACTAAATTTATAAAATTTGTACTCTCATTAAAATAAATTAGATATGTCCAATACGAAAAATAAATTTGATGTTTTATGTATTTTTTTGTAACGAAGATTTTGAAGAAATAAATTTTCAAAAAATTAATTATCAGATTCAAGATATCGAGTAAAAACCATACTTTCAAGAATAAGTACTTTCATGGAAATAAATGAGGTATTACACCAAAAATAAAAAAAAAAGGGGGGGGTTTAAGATTTTTTGATAAAAAAATGTTTGGAAAAAAAATTAGGTCTTAATTCGATAATGGTTTTGAAATATCACTAGTTACAATATTTTCAGATAATTGTACTTTCATAGAATTAAATGAGGTATTACACCAAAAAAAAATATATTGCAGTTTTTTTTATTTTTATTTTTTTTTAATTTTGACGAAAAAAATTTTGAAAAAATTAAGTATTAGATCCAAAAAATTACAATAAACAAGGTTCTTAAAAGTAGTACTTCCATAAAAATAAATTAGGTACTAAGTCCAAAAAGAAAAAAAAAATTGGTATTTTTTGTATTTTTTTGTGAAAAAAATTTTAGAAAAAAAAATTTCAGAAAATTAAGTATCAGATTCGAGATATAGTGTAAAAACCATACTTTCAAATATAAGTACTTTCATGGAAATAAATGAGGTATTACCCGGGTGAGAATGGACCTTGGAAAGAATATGTTAAGAGTACTCCCGTACAATGATCGAGGGTCGATAAAAAATAAAAAATGACACTTCAAGCCTTACACTAGCATAACCTGAGGAAATAGGCTGCATTAAAAGAAACGACACGTCAAGCCTTATACAAGCGTAATCTAAGGAAGTTGTCTATTATAAAAAATGACACGTCATGCCTGACACTAGCGTAACCTTAGGAAGTGGTCTATTATAAATAATGACACGTCAAGACTTACACTAACGTAACCTAAGGAAATTGTCTATAATAAAAAACGACATAATAAGCATAACACTAACATAACCTAAGGAAGTAGGCTATAATAAAAATACGCCACATCAAGTCTTACACTAACATAACCTAAATATTGTCTATAACAAAAAACGACACGACCAGCATAACACTAACATAACCTAAGGAACTTGTCTATTATAAAAAACGACACGTCAAGCCTTACACTAGCGTAATCTAAGGAAGTTGTCTATAATAAAAAACGACACGACAAGCCTTACACTAGCGTAACCTTAGGAAGTGGTCTATTATAAAAAACGACACGTCAAGCCTTACACTAGCGTAACCTAAGGAAGTAGGTTATGATAAAAAACGACATGAAAAGCATTACACTAGCGTAACCTAAGGAAAAAAACCTAAACCTAAAAAAACCTAACAAATAAAATAACCTCCCCTTAATATGTTTACAATATTCTAATGATATTAAAACGGCGATCAAAAGGAGCAGAAACTAAAATAAATTCGGCAGATATTTTTTAATTCTGCAAGTTTTTGTCATTAATAACACAGTCTTAAAAAGCTTCAAAAAATATCGTTTCGAAGATGATTTTACTATTTAACGAATTATAAACTCATATCCGTTTCAAAGCAGATGTAGTATTCTTTGAGTATTCAAAAATCATGTTTTCAGTGATTCTATTGACGCGAATACTGATCCTACTTCGCATCGATGCGATGATTTTTAAATTTTTTCTTGCTCAGTAATCGTCCGAAAAATTACTTAAACAATAGTTTTTCGAGGGTCTGCTGGCTGCAAAGACGACAATCGTAAAGAATAATGAAATAGCCTTGAGTTACTATGTTTACAATATTCTAATGATATTAAAACGGCGATCAAAAGGAGCAGAAACTAAAATAAATTCGGCAGATATTTTTTAATTCTGCAAGTTTTTGTCATTAATAACACAGTCTTAAAAAGCTTCAAAAAATATCGTTTCGAAGATGATTTTACTATTTAGCGAATTATAAACTCATATCCGTTTCAAAGCAGATTTAATATTCTTTTAGTATTCAAAAATCATGTTTTCAGTGATTCTTTTGATGCGTATACCGATCCTACTTCGCACCGATGTTATGATTTTTATATTTTTTTATACTGAGAACTTGTTTAAAAGTGTACCTAAATAATACTCTTTCGAGGGTGGACGGGCTAACGATTTGTCACGTGTAGATAATGTTAATTCAACCTTACTTAACTATGTTTTTAATACTCTAAGGATATTAAAACGGTGATTAAAATAATTCAATACTGAAATTAATTCAGCCGAGATTTATCAATTTTGCAAGTTTTTTTCAGTAATAACCCAGTCTTTAAAAGCTTCAAAAAATAGCCTTTCGAAGATGATTTTACTATGTTATGAATTATATACTCTCATCCGTTTCAAATCAGATTTAATATTCTTTTAGTATTCAAAAATCACTTTTTCAGTGATTCTTTTGAGGCGTTACCAGACTCTATTTTGCATCGATGCGATGATTTCTATATTTTTTTATATTGAGAACGTGTTTAAAAGAGTCCCTAAATAATACTCTTTCGAGGGTGGACGGGCTATCGATTTGTCACGTTTATGTAACGATGATATAAGGTGATTTAACTATTTTTTGAATATCAGAACAACATTGTAACGTTGCTTAAAATTATTAGAAATTTATATGATTTTAGCTAAAATTTATTATTTTTAAAATTTTGTGTCGATTAAGACACAGTCGTAAAATGCTTCAATCAATACTATTTCGGATCAACTTTTTAACACCTGCATTCAGCTCCGCGCTGATGTATATTATTCAGATTTAAAATATTTCCTAAGGACTATAATGATAGATTTTCGTAGTAGTTATAAGGACTATTTTGGGTTTTTTTTTATAAATATGCGCTGGTTTTATTCATTTTTACGTTTATATTTTTGACTGTAAAAGTATTTATTTAGTGTTTTTACTGACTTTGCTTTCGAAGCGTTTCGAAGTCTAAAATAATACGAAAGTATTAGATTCCATCTATGAAAGAATAGAGAAAGAATACGCTAACATACTATGAAAAATTTAGACCAGAATTTTTACTTGTTAAAATATCTGAGGAGTATTTATTCAATCTTCGTAACGGAGGATATATGTTTTTTTAAGCACCGAAAACACAGTATATCTGACGTAAATACATCTGATACAGAGCAAATTCCGATATGTTTAAATATGCTTTTATTAACTTTACGGCGCTTGCATTTTAATATCATTATAATATTCTTTCGGACATGAAAAGGAGTTTTGTTCGGAGTACACTCGAACGGGAGTATTTAAAGAGTATTTTTTCATCTCCGTTTTTAAAAAAATCTCCGTAGACCTTCGTAAATTCTCACCCGGGTACATCCAAATTAAAAAAAAAAGGGGGGGGGTTTGAGATTTTTTGATAAAAAAATGTTTGAAAAAAAAATTAGGTCTTAATTCGATAATAGTTTTGAAATATCACTAGTTACAATATTTTCAGATATTAGTACTTTCATAGAATTAAATGAGGTATTACACCCAAAAAAAAAAAAATATTGCATTTTTTTTTATTTTTCTATTTTTTTAATTTTGACAAAAAAAATTTTGAAAAAATTAAGTATCAGATCCAAAAAATAACAATAAACAAGGTTCTTAAAACTAGTACTTCCATGGAAATAAATTAGGTACTACGTCCAAAAAGAAAAAAAAAGTTTGTATTTTTTGTATTTTTTTGTGAAAAAAATTTTAGAAAAAAAATTTTCAGAAAATTAAGTATCCGATTCGAGATATCATCTAAAAACCATACTTTCAAATATAAGTACTTTCATGGAAATAAATGAGGTATTACATCCAAATCAAAAAAAAAAAAAAGTACCTCGAGATTTTTTGGTGAAAAAATTTTTGAAATAAAAATTAGGTCTTAATTCCATAATATTTGTGAAATATCACCGATTACATACATACGTACACACACACACACACACACACACACACACACACACACACACACACACACACACACACACACACATACAGACTTTTTTTAAAAACAGGTTTTTTAGCTTCCTGGGGTTCCAAAACGTGCTTATATGCCAAAAAATAGAAAATCAAATTTTGACCTAACACAATGGTTCCTCTTTGAGGAACCAATATTTTTTTAAACTGTACAAAAAAATAATCTTTAATAATTTTAGAGATTAAAAATTAAATTTTTGGTTCCTCAAAGAGGAACCATTGTGTTAGGTCAAAATTTGATTTTCTATTTTTTGGCATATAAGCACGTTTTGGGACCCCAGGAAGCTAAAAAACCTGTTTTTAAAAAAAGTCTGTATGTGTGTGTGTGTGTGTGTGTGTGTGTGTGTGTGTGTGTATGTATGTAACCGGTGAAATTTCACAACCATTATGAAATTAAGACCTAATTTTTTTTCCAAACATTTTTTTATCAAAAAATTTCAAACCCCCGCTTTTTTTTTTATTTTGGATGTAATACCTCATTTATTTCCATGAAAGTACTTATACTTGAAAGTATGGTTTTTACTTGATATCTCCAATCTGATACTTAATTTTTTGAAAATTTTTTTCCTAAAATTTTTTTCACAAAAAAATACGAAAAATACGAAATTTTTTTTCTTTTTGGACGTAGTACCTAATTTATTTCCATGGAAGTACTAGTTTTAAGAACCTCGTTTACAGTAATTTTTTGGAATTAATACTTAATTTTTTCAAAATTTTTATTCTCTAAATTAAAAAAAAAGAAAAATAAAAAAAATTGCAATATTTTTTTGGTGTAATACCTCTTTTAATTCTATGAAAGTACTAATATTTTAAAATATTGTAACCAGTGATATTCCAAAACAATTTATTATCGAACGAATACCTAACTTTTTTTTCCAAAAATTTTTTTATTAAAAAAATCTCAAAATACTTTTTTTTTTTTAATTTGGATGTAATACCTCATTCATTTCCATGAAAGTACTTATTCTTGAAAGTATGGTTTTTACTCGATATCTTGAATCTGATAATTAATTTTTTGAAAATTTATTTCTTCAAAATCTTCGTTACAAAAAAATACATAAAACATCAAATTTATTTTTCGTATTGGACATATCTAATTTATTTTAATGAGAGTACAAATTTTATAAATTTAGTTTATAGTAATTTTTTGTATCCGATCACAATTTTTTTTTTTACTTTGATATAAATTATAACACACAAGAAAGAGTGATGGAAATCTTGCCTCTTTTTGACTTCCTCTGATTATTTTGCTCGTTGCTATGTTTATTTATGTATGCAGGTTAATGAAATTATAAACAATAATAAACAGCCTAAAAATATTAAATGGTTATGTTTGCATTTTAAAATTAAGATGCCAACCATTTTAAAATTAAGTTGCCAACCATTTCTTTGACAAAACAAAAAAATCATGTTCAATCATGTTCAATATTTTAATTATTAAGGGATAAAATTTTTTGAAATAATAACAGCCTTTACGAGCAAATTTTATTAAGGGATATTTTACAAAAAAATAATAAAATTAGCTTTTTTTATATTTGTCTCTTTTTAATTATGCAAAAATGATTTAAAATCCATTAACGCCGGCGCGATCAATCCATGGACGCTAGAATTTTTACTTTAATAACAAAATGATCTTAATGGTCTACTTTACCTAGTAAAAAAGAAAAATGTATGTATAATTGCATGGTTGTAATCAATAATATTTATTGCATATTGAAGTTTAAAGACCATTGTTTGAGGAACCTCAGTGCCAGCTAGTTGGCAGGGTATTTTCTAGGTAGAATGCGAAGAACTGGAAGACTTCCAAGAAATTATACAGCAGGATGGATAAATTAAAACAATTAAAAAAAATTAAATTACAAAATTATAATATTAATGTTTTTTTTTTTATTATGTAAAAATTTATACAGTTTTTAATTGTCAACAATGTTACAGAAAATAATAAATAAAAATTTGAAAGTATTTGTTTGTATGAAATATATAAATTGTAAAAGTTGATTTCGAGGTTGATGTATTCATCAGTATAAAAATATTTTTTCTAGAAAATTAATGCAAGAGTTTTTCAATTATTTTACTTGTTTCAATTTTTATTTAGAATTATATTTACAATTTTTAATATCGATGAAAATGTATAATACTCAATTAAATATTTCAATTTTTATGAAAAATCATTTAATGAAATCATTAACGGAAATAGGTCATTCATATTTGATGATGACGATCTCATATCATTCTTATCATTATATTTACTTTTTAAATTCAAAATTTGTGAATGAATTTCTATAAGCTTCTTGTAACTATTTAGATAATTTGTACATTTAATTAATTCAGTACGTACGTTATCTAACTTATTTAATATATTAGAAAAATTATTTATTTTATGATTATAATCATTCTTTTTTAAAATTTCATTCAATGATAATTTAGCCTGAAAAAAAAAATAAATTTTTAATTTACTTTGAATTTACTTAAGGTATAAGCACAATTATACTCTAATCAATATACGATTTCATCGCCACCATCAGATTTGGTCTGCTATAGGTTTTTTGGGTCGCTGATCACAAACTTTGGGGTCTTTTCCGGGAGAAATGTGTAGAACACCCTTAAATTTTCAAAAAGTACCCCTAAAAGTTGAATTTTTGATGTATTCGAATTTTGAGCAGCCAGATTATGATCCACACAGGTTTCGGTGGTAGCTGATTATTTTTAGGGGTAATTTTTACAAATAAGTTCGCCAAATTTCTCCTTGAAAAGACTCCGAAATCCGTGACCAACGACCCATCAAACCTATAGTAGTCTACTATTAGTAGATCCAATCTGATAGTGACCGGAAAAACACGACCCCCCTTTCCCCCAAGTATATTGACAGGAGTAGATCACCGTCTGCTAGATTAAAGAGTAATTTTTATAACCGGGAACTATAAAATTGTTTTGTGAGAAAATATTTTTTCTTCATACTTTGGTCGAAAGTCCTGGGTTTCACCATTGTTTTTGTAGTCGAAAGTTTTACTTTTAGTCTCCTATAAATTTGTGAAGCATTACTAAAAACTGATCAAACTTGGATTTCAAATGGGATCTTTTACAATATCGGATCCATATTAATATGATATGGATATGAAAAAAATATGGAACACATATGGGGGTCATATAGAGTCCATATTAATATGATAAGCACGAATTTTCACAAAATTCAAAAAATATGGCATGAAATGGGATATTTAAAATATTATATGAAAAAATATGGAATTATGGATATGGAAAAAATCCATATCTGTCATATTTGCCCAACTCTGATTATAACTTATTAAAAAATAATTAGTAATAAATTAAAATAACAATTACAAGTTATTTTAGCTATCCTTTAAATATTAAAATTGATGATATACCATAATTATATACAATTTAAATAGCAACTGATTTTGAACATTTCGAACATTTTGAACCTTCGCGGTAGGGCAAAAATGCATATAAGAATAAAATAAAATTATATTATAATATAAAATTATATAATAAAATTTCTTTTCATTTATGATGAACGTACTACTTTTTCTGCTATAACATCTCCAATACTTAATAAGCTTACAAATTAATTTTTAATTACATTTATAAAGCATAACAATGCATTTGAGTTTACGGAACGTAATTTGTACAATTTGACAATTCTCGTCAACAGCCAGAATCCTCTCACTTCGTTCGGGCCATTGTGGGCCAACCCTTTGAATTGTAAAATTAAACGAAAACATAATCTCAAAAATTTATGAAAGGTTAACTGAAAATTTACAGATTTTACTAACTGGCATACTTAAAAATAAAAGCACTTTCGACCATAAGTACAAAGAAAATTAGTATACGCAATACGGGGTGAAAGTTGAACACCTTCCTCCCTAATTGCGTAAATATTTTTTATTAGATACATACATGTGTATATTTTATCACAAAACATTCGATATTTTATGTTAATATTTTATAACTTGATTTATAGAACGAAAATATAACATCAAATTCCCAAGTGGAAAAGTTGTATGCAATTTGGTTCCAATTGTATCCAAACTTATGTATCCATTTTGGATATAAAAAAAGGTTTTTCGGTTAACGAAAGATAATTAGCGAAGTACGAATTAGAAAAAGAACATAAATGAAATCCTGCTTGCATCGTCTCGCCAGGATTCCAAAAAATCCTAAAAGTAAAGAAAAGAACTCAACCATATTCTTTGTAATTTTTCATAATTTAGTAGTTGCAAATTATTATCTATTTATTTTATTTTTTCATAGAAACTTCAAATATATTTTTATAATCGAAATATTAAAATTTTTTAGAAAGTACTCAATTCATTCATAAAACAAAAAAATAATTTTAAATCCACGCATCAAAAAATATAAAAATTTAAATAATTTTGCAATTTAATCCTCAAAAACTATTTAAAAACTCGCTTTAAGTATTTCAGTGTTCAATGCTGCAGTAATAAAAAGTAAAAATTTTTATTTAAATATATATAAAAATAAAATTTGATTTGTGGGATTATTATAATTTTTTTTTTTTACTTCTCGAAATTCTTATTTTATAACATATTTTTTCGAAAATAAATTTTAAATCGCACAAGAATATGGATGAGTTCTTTTCTTTACTTTTATGATTTTTAGGAATCCTGGCGAGACGATGCAACAATACGTGGAGCAGAATTTAAAAATATGCTTTTATGTTCTTTTTCTAATTCGTACTTCGCTAATATTTCTTTGTATCCGAAATAGAATCTTCTATTTTTGTATCCGAAATTGATACATAACTTTGCCACTTGGGATATTTCGCTTTCTCGTTTTATCGGAAACTTAAGTTCTGTTTGAGCTCAATGAATTTCTTTTTTAATGATCTTTAATACTGGCGTATCTTAGCTAATATCTGATAATATTATTCGATTTTTTAGAAGCGATCGTGCCTCGTTAAATAAATATTTAAAAAAAGACCTTTTTAATACTTACTTCATTAAAACAGGCGGTGTAATCATTATGTTTAATATTTAAACATAAATTAAAATCATCAGTTAAATTTAAAAATTTTAAATTCATATCATGACGATAATTTACTATATCATTTTTTAATTTATTGATTTCTTGAAATTTTGATTCAGAGCAACTATTTATTGTTTCTAATGTTTTATTTTTTTCAGATTTTAACATGTTGATTAATAATGATCCGTTACTTTTTTCATCTTCATCATTTGATCTGCTGTGTAATTTAATTAGTAAACTATCAGCCTGTAGTAAAAAAAAAATGAATGTTAAATAATTTTTTTTAATTAAAAAGTAAATTTTTTGTAAAGTTTATCGCTGATGAAATAATAAAATTTTCGTTTAAAGTTTTGACGCCATTATTCAAAGACGTAATAGTACATTTTTAACCAAGGGAGCAAAAAAAAAGAATGGCCTAGATCGCACGTTAATTAGCATCCGAGGCGAAGCCGAAGATGGTATACTGCGATGTGGGGTATTTTTTTTTTGTTCCCATGGACAAAACGAAATTTTTCTTTCTCAGTGGGGTGAAAACGCGTTTTTTTCGATCTCGTTGCAGGGCGAAAAAAGTGTTTTCAGCCCGCTAGGAAGAAATAGCTATTTGTTAAACAAGAGATGAAAAAAGTAGATTTATGCTTTTCATGCAGTTGTATGCACGAGTGAGCGTAGGGAACGAGTGCAGACAGCATGGAAAGTAAAAAATCTACTTTTTATCCCGTGATCTAACACACAGTTTTTCATTAAAAGCGTAAGAAAGAACGCTTGCCGTGCAGAAAAACGATTCTTTCTAACGCGTGTAATGAAAAATATTTGAACACTGCCTATGCGGTAATTTTCCTGATATCGGGAATTTTTTTGAAAAAAAATCAGCAAAACCTACTCCTTTTTAGGTTTTTTTTTACAATATTTTGAAAGTAAAGCTAAAATGATCAAACTAATTCAAGTTTTTTGATGTCTGTATCAATGATTTCTTTGTTAAAATTTATCAACCCAAATGTATTTGAAATTTATAGACGCATTATTTAATCTTTACACTGAAAAAAAATTGCAAATGACTTGAAATGTAAAGAAAATTTAAAAAAAAACATTTTTTCTTTTCTTTTTTCAAAAAATTTTTCAAATATCATCATATCGATATACGGATTTCCCCCAAGTAAGAGGGAAAAAATTTTTTTTTAATTTTTTTTATGTTTCAAGTAATTTGCAATCGTTTGACGAGATAAAAAATTTCCGCTAGATACCAGCGGAATTCCGCTTGCCACAAGAGGATTTTTTTTTCAGTGTATACTGTATACTTTCTAATGACTTACAATTAGTAACGGTTAATTTTACAGATCTTAATGATAGTACACATAATACAAGTGATTTCATAATGAAAATAACAAAATTATGATTTTAAAGTTTAGTAATCAGATTCTAGTGTTTAACAAAAATTAATTATTAAAAAATTATTAACTCGTGTAAAAAAAATTGAATTTTGAGATGGCCAGCGATTTTTTTTTGCTAATTTTTAAAATTAATAAGTATGAATACTTACAGATTTTTCAATTGAACCAAAACTATTATTCGTTGAAATAAAAATTTTCTGGGACAAACGGTGTGTATCTTGATAAAAATTTGTAACCTTTTTTAATATCCCATTCAATGATGCTGTTGATTGGTTTATTAAATTATTTATTTTTTTATCAGTTATATTTTCTGAATTTAAAAACCCAACAAACTAAAATTGACAAAAAATTATTTAAATTAGAATAAGTTTTGTATTGAAACTTTCTGATTTAACTTACAATAGAAAATAAAAAAATTATCAATTTAAAAAAATTAAAATTCATGATTTTCTTTGTAAATAATATTCAAAAGTCTAGTCTAACTTGAGAGTCTAACTGCATATGTTACGAACTCGTTATGTCATATAAAAAATGAAATCAATTTTCAAAACGTTATCTTATATTTCTGCAAAAGTCAAACAGAAAATTATAAAAGATATTTCTATTTACATTAGATGATTATCTATTTTTTACTTTTTTAAGTTAAACTATGAGAAAAGATATATAGAGTAAGAGAAATTGAAGCATCCGACTTTTATAGTTGAAAGCTTGTATTATATCATTTTATTGACATAATTACATAAATTAAATGCTTTAATTAAATATAAATTTTTTAAATTTTAGAATATTGAGGTTTATTTAATTTTTGATAAAGAAGGCTTTTACCCTATTAAAAGCTAATTTTTAAATTTGAATACAAATATTGTTTTAAGGTTTTACGTCTGTTCTTCTTGGAAAACATTTTAATTAAAAACGCAGAAAAAACGACCTTTTCCAGCCAAGTATAAATTTTTATTTATTTATAATTAGGGGGAGGGGGTGCCTATCCTTGAAATCTTATTTTTTATTATGAACCATGAACCAAAAACCAGCAGAATTATAAATAAATAAAAATTTATACTTGTCTAGAAAAGGTCATTTTTAATTAAAATATAAATATTAAAATATTAGGGTAAAAATAAGCAAAAAATAAAACACGATCTCTTTTCCATAATCATTAATTGTAAGTAACAGTTGCCATTTTCTCAACGGCATCTTAAAAAGAAATATAAGACGAAGTTACCCTGAACTCGAAAAAAGGGAGTTTTTCCTCTATCCTGAGATATTTTAATGTTTATTCCATGAAAGAGCTAAAAATTTAATTTTTTGCCTTTTTTGACCTCATAATGAGTTTTAAAAAAATTATTAAGCATTTTATTTGTTGATATTTTTTCAAAATAAAAATTTTTAGGCCAGCCGCATACCAATCGGATGATTCAATCTAGAAATATTAATTTTTTAGTTTTAGTCCATAGCAAAAACGTTTTAACAGATTGAGCCAAAAAAGCAGTCTTTATTACTAACAAAAAAGTTCTTACAAAAATATCCTTAAAATAATATTCGACTGAATAATAATAAAAGTATAAAATGAAAAAGAAAAGTTAATATTCATTGACGTTTGATTTCCTTATATACCGGAATTTGAGGGTTGTTTATGGTAAATATTCCTTAAGGCTATTCTCCGGTTTTAAACGAATATGAAAATTTTACTAAATTTATCTTTATAGGATTCTTGTATTCAATATCTTACGATATATAACAGTAATAATATTTTCTTCTTTTTTTATTTTATTTTAATATTTACAGATCATTAAATAAATTTGACTGATGAGTTTTATGATAGAGTAATATAAATTATTTCAGTTCGTAAGTTATTTTGTCAAGGAAATAAAGTTCCTTTTTTAGATGCGGTACTTTTATTATCTATTTTCGATAGATATTATGCGCTAGGGTGATAACTTTAGCAATTTATCTGTGTTTATTAAGATTTAAAATATTAATGAATTTTTATTTATTTAGAAATATCAACTTTTAGGCACGATCACTCTATGTATACAAATTTATGGATCAAGTTTGTGAATCGAAAAATGGAAAAAAGATTCTAATTTCGCAAGAAATTTTGTCCTCGGGCCATTTTTATGCATTTAACATGCTTTTGTTAAATGCCTCTGTTTATTTTATTTTAAAATTTCGTTCCATAAATATCACGTGTATAAGAGTCACTCTAGGGTTTTCAAATTTTCAGGATTTATTCTGAACTCAAACAAAAAAGGCAGTCAACATTCTTAATGTATTTTTTTTTACTTATTTTTTATTAGGAAAATCAAACTTACGGTAAAAAATTTTTGAAACCGTTGATTACCTAATAATTAATTATGCGATGGCCCAATTATGCAAATTACAAGCCACCAAAATTTCTGAAAAGAAAATCTAAGGTTGGCGAATTTCAAAAAAATAATTTAATGCATTTAGATGATGATCAAAAGAGATATAACTCCTTAAAGGCAACCAGGGACAAGTGCAGCGATGGTCCCATCACGAGCTTTTGGCACCCAATCCTCTTAAAATTAATCTACGTTCGGAGCAAATGCTGTGCAGAAAAAATGGCCAAATTTTGGTGAATTGAAATCATGATTGGAATAAACAGTCTAGGGATAAAATTTGGTGACTGTAGTAAATCCTTTAAAAGAAATTTTCACGTATGTGAAAATTTCACTTATCAGACAGCACGCATTTCCAAAACATACTCTTCAATAATACTCTTCTAAAAAACTATCCAAGAGTATTATCCGGACGTAGCCATGCCAAATCGCTAGTAAATTTAATAAGTTTTAATTTTAATTTAGTTAAAAATAAATTAAACTATATATAGGTACATATAGTTATAATAAAGATGACAATTTTTAAAGTTATAGACACTTTGACGTTATTCCATTTGATAATTTTATAAATAAAATTGTCTTTTAAGTATTATATAAATGTATTAAAAGAAATATATTCTTATTTTAATTGATATGAGACATATTTCATGTTAAAAAATTTCATCTGCGTTCTAGAAATCAAGATCTTATAATTAAATAAAATAATGACAATATTAAATAAAAAAATCAAAAATAATAAAAATGATTTAGAACTATTTTTGCTACTATTTAAAACTGAAATGTCGTCTACTTTTTATAATATCAAAATCTTTTGAAATAATAAAATTATCAATTTCATCTTTTAAAGTCATTTTTTCATTATTTTTGGTAATGCTAGCTCTGCCCCTGCGTGCTTTGCGTTCTAAATGACTAAAAAATGAATTTATTTTGTTCTATATATCTATGAAAAAGGCGTCTAATGACCTGAAATCATCGATTTGTTTTACATATATGTAAAAAAAGTATTAAATTTTTAGAAAAACAGTTTTAACGGTTTTAAAGAAATTTTCATTTTAACTTTTTCTGAGCTTTATGTATAAAATATCTTACCAAGCTTTTTGTCCAAAGATTTTTTATCTTTAATGTGATTAATCTCCCTCGGGATTGTAACTCTCGAGCTCATAAACTTTCCTATTTGAAAAAAATAAACTTTTTGACAACAAGTGAGAATTCAGCAAAAAAATATCCTAAAATGAATAAAAATTTTGACAGGATATTAATGTAAATTTTATTTTATACTACGTTAATTAATTTAAGAGCGAATCAAAATATAAACTGTTTAAAATTCCCAGAAAAATAAAAAATAGTTTCTGGAATTTTCATCAAAAATAATTTTATATTAATTTCAAAAGCAGGTATTTCAAATAATATGTGGTAATGACATACGATACAGGCGCATTTATAAAACTTATACAGCTTTTTTTAATTAAATAAAGCTTCGTATAAAAATAGTAGATTTTTCAACAAGGCTGTAAAGTTAAGTTTTTCCGTGTTACAGAAGGTATAAAGTAAATTCACTAATTTATAAACCTGAACTACAAATATGTTCATTGGTTTCACTATACTTAAATTAAAGTTTAATAAAAGAAAGGGCTTTTAGGGCAGAGTTTTGTAATAAAAATGTAAATTGTAATAAATTTGGACTAAAATTGCAAAAGATTCAAAATAATATGGCAATAATCGGCAAATGACACATTTTAGGAAAAAATATTTTGTGGGCAGAATAGATTTAAGCAAAGCAAACGTACAATATTTTTCTAAATTTATTAAAGACTCTGTTATTTATGAAACCAGCATGGTCTACTTTGCAAGAAAACTTTTTTTGAAGGATTTTACCTATTCTTTGTACAAGTATCATAAAGAAAAGTTGAACATGAATAAAATTACCTGTGTCATGTTTAGTTTGACCAACGTTATGCGATTTTTCGTTATTTTGGCGAAAATATTTAAAATTAACACCACCCAACTAACATCCTAGCAAGAATGATTTATCGGTTAAATTATCGTAATATTAAAAATTTATTTTTCTGGACTAAATATACTATACTGCTGCGCGACTGGAAAAGACGTATTTTCTCGCCAATGACGAAGAAAAATCGTATACGACCCTTGTCCATAAATAAAAAATGACCCAAATCGCAGTTTACTAACCTCGGCTTCACCTCGGATGGTAATTTGACTCGTAATTTACGTGCAATTTGGGCCATTCTTTACTTTCCTGGACGCGGGCTCGTAATAGTATTTTTTTATTAATGTCCAGAAATAATACACATTTAGTCTGGTTTAAGAACTATTTTTCTACAGTATCAGAAATATGGTCCACTTTTTATAATATCAAAATCTTTAGAATGAATAAATATTACAATTTTATTTTTGAAAACTCAATTTTTCATTATTTTATCAATGTCTAGAAATTTTTTTTTAAATTACTTATTACTTTTAAAATCTTAAGATAATTATAATTTATTCAAAAAATAAATTTATTCAAAAATCAATTTTTTTTCAATTAAATTATTTATCTTATTTGAATTATTTCTAGACTTTTTAATTTAAAATTGTCATTATTTTAATTATAAGATAATTTTATTTACATTATAATTATCAAATGTAATAAGGTCAAAGTGTCTATAATTTAAAAAATTATCATCTTTATTAACCCATTAACGCCTATTCGACACATACAAGCGATCTAAATTTTTTTAATGAAAAAATCAAAATTTGGGGTCAAAAGGCTTACCTAGGTGGCAATTGGGGCTGCTCTTTTCATTTCCGAAGTCTGTTTTAACGTATAACCCCTAGAAATTGTGTTATCATCCCCTAAATGTGGGATAATTATTATAAAACATTTTTTTAGACGTTATTTAAAATGATACTGAGCACACAAAAATCTCAAGGCATGTAAAATTTTACTAGGGGTAATAATAACACTAAAAAAATAAATTTATATCGATTTGCAATATTCACCCCATCAGATGAGGTATAAGGGGTCGGTCTTATAATACAATAGAAAAATCAATATTTTGGGCTAAAATGTTACTTAGTAGGTAGTTTGGGCTGCTCTTTTCATTTCTGAAGTCTATTTTCGCATACAACCTTTAGAAAATGGAAAATCATTCCCTAATTATGGAGTCAATTTCAAATTACTTATGCGGCGTTACTTGAAATGGTAACTGTGCACAAAAAAATATCTAAAGGCATATAAAACTTTACAAAAGGCTATTAACAAGCCAAAAATAAATAAATTTCTATCAATTTGTTATACACACTCCCTTGGATGGGATGTAAGGGGGGCGGCATTAGTAGAAAAAATCAATATTTTGGGCTGAAAATATTATCTAGTACGTAATCGGAGCTACTGATTTCATTTGCGAAGTTTATTTTCACGCGCAACCTCTACAAAATAAGATATCACCCCCTAAGTAGGAGTAAATTTCAAATTACTTATGAGAGTAACATGAAATTACACTTTGCGCAAAAAAAATCTCAAGAAATAAAAAACTTTACAAGGCTGTAATAGCAAAAAATTTATATCAATTTGTCATATTTACCCTCTTAGATGGGGCAAGGGGGTGATGTTATAGCATAATAAAAAAATGAATATTTTTGGATGATACTATTACCTAATACCTAGTAGGTATTTTTGTTTGCTATTTTCATTTCTGTAGTTCGTTTTCACGTTCGACCTCTAGAAAATGTGATTTCAACCATTGAAATGGGATAAATTTGAGATTTTTTTTAAACACAGTATCACTACAAGTGACGCGAATAAGTAATTTGGAATTCACCCCACGTTTAAGGGATGATTTCACATTTTATAGGGGATTTACGTTTAAACGGACTTTGGAAATGAAAAGAGCAGTCCCAATTACCTACTACATTGAAAAAAAATCCGCTAGCGGATTTCCGGTTGCCGCAAGCAGAATTTCACATGTAGCTAGCGGAATTTTTTTTCTCGTCAAACGATTGCAAATGACTTGAAACGTAAAGAAAATTAAAAAAAAAAATTTTTTCTCGCTTACTTGGGATATACGTAGGTTTATCGGTATGATGAAATTTGAGAAAATTTTGGAAAAAGAAAAGAAAAAATGTTTATTTTTAATTTTCTTTACGTTTCAAGTCATTTGCAATTGTTTGCAATGAAAAAAAATTCCGCTAGCCACAAGCGGATTTTTTTTTCAGTGTAGGTAACCTTTTTAGCCCCGAATTTGGATTTTTTGATTTAAATAAATTCATCAGAGTGATTGTATATGTAGATTAGGCGTTAATGGGTTAAATAAATTTGAATTATAGTTAGTATTGTTGCAAAAAAATAAAAAAAATTAAATATAAAAAATTAATTTACATTTTTAAAAGTGTATTTCAATTTTGTTATCAACACTGTTATAAAAATTGATAACTTGAAAAAAAGCAATTTTACTAATTTTTTGTAAGTTTGAGAAAAAATCAAAAATTTTCAATTTTTTTTTGTGAATTCACAAGCATTTTTTGTGAATTTGTAATTATAAATTCGCTACACATTCGCTGCGGCATGGGCGCAGTAGGTAATAGAATAATTAGAATGCATTAAATATAATAAACTAATAATAAAATCACACATTTTAGTCATTCTAAGAATCATCGTGAAACTTCTGGAAGCTAATACGTCACAGTGTGTGCAAAATCCATCTCTCGGATACATATTTCGCCAAAAGCAGAGATGCTATTGAGCTTATTCATCATGGGGATCGCTCATGTAAAGCATTATGAATAAATAAATATACCTATTAAGCATTTAAGTGCGTGTATCTTATTCAGTCTCTTTAATTAATTAATCTTATTTTTTGCAAGTTCAACAGCTTCCACATTTACTACCCGAAAACTTTACAAGTTACTTTTTCACGTGGCCTTAAAGGAACTTGAGCTAATCATTCGGCATTGCGTTAGATAGGAAAATGAATACATTTTATACGTTGCACAGGGGGGGGGGTTCTCTCCCTTATTAGGTAGTTGAATTAATTTCCGCTGTTCAAAGAAAAAAAAAATTTCTTAGTTTGTTATTAAACATAATATTTTGTATTGTGCTTAATTAACTGTATTACTGATACAATTTTTAGGGTAAAGAATGAATCCCTTCCCGAATGAAACATATACGTCTTTGGGCTCAATTCATTTATCAAGCCAATTTTTGACATTTTTATATTATTGAAAATGATACGCAGCAAGATTTATAAATGAATTTATCTAAATAAGTGAGAAACTAAAGTTGCAATATATGCTGAATATGGTGGGTGGGGTAAGACTTCTCAATAAAGTTCTTTTCGTCGTTATTTGACCGATTTAGTAATATGTGGTCAAGCATTTTCATGCAAAAAAATCAATTAATAATTTCTTTTAACATATTTTAGTCTTTTTTTTTAATCTTGGCTCAAATTCGTCAATTGTTTTTCATATCAGTCTAAATTCAAATAAACTTACAACTGGTTTGTTAACTCAAAACCAACGAACATGGAACATGATTAAATTTTTATTTTGAATCTTCAAGCCTTTATAATTTTAAGTTAATTTTTAGCTCCTAAAATCCTTATAAGGATGTCACGCAAATTTAAAAAATTTTTGCTAACCTCCTTACCCCTTGTCTTTTGTTGTCACAAAGATACAACCCCTCCCCCAAAAAAGATGTCACATTACCAATATTGCCCCACTCTTATTTATTAAAAAATTTTTTTTGTATAAATTAATTTAATTTTATAAATTGAAAAATATTTTGGTATTTTTTATTAATTTGTAAGAAATATCTATGCATTTTTTAATTTTATTTTGCATAATACCTGCATAAAATAGTTGATAGCTGTAGCCTTTTTACTAGTAAAAATTTTTCTTTTTCATATCTTTTTAATATCTCTGTTCTTTTGCCGTCCTGTTTCATTTGAAAATTATTCAATCCCAAAAATCATTAGTCATTTGCTGAATTCCACTCCCCGATTTGCTAGCGTAAGCTTTTTGCACAGCTTTATATAGATCCTGATAGTAATTTTTTGTAGCAGGAGCCATAGTTTATAATTTTGTCAACAAAATTATTAACGAAAGTATTTTATTAACAGGATTGATATTATGCTCAACAAAAGTCTTTATAAAACTAAATTTAAAATAAACTCAATAATAAAATTTTTATATTAAAAAAAATCAAAACGTTTAAAGTTGAAAATCAAGAGAAGGTGTGAAAAACGATAAAAATTGTTACGAAATATATAAAAATGTTACAGTTTTCTCTACATCAAAAATTCAAAGAAAAAAAAACAATGATATATTTTTTATTGGTTCCTCATACAGGAACAATTATGATAGGTAAAATTTTGATTTTTTAAAATGCAAGCACGTTTTGAGACTCCAAGAAGTTAAAAAACCGGTTTCCAAAAAAAGCCTGTACGTGTGTGTACTTTTTTTTTTTTAATTTGGATGTTATACCTTTATTTCCATGAAAGTAGTTATATTTGAAATAATGGTTTTTACTCGATATTTCGAATCTGATCATTAATTTTTTGACAAGAACAATTGTCCAATTTGGCATTTTTTACCGTTCCTGACGAGAACAGGGGGTAATTTTTGCCTTTTTTTCTTATTCCTGAAGAGAATAGAGTGCATTTTTGCATTTTTTTCTTATTCCTGACGAGAATAGAAGCCTTTTTTGGCATATTTTTCCGTTCCTGACAAAAGCAGAGGGTAATTTTTGCATTTTATTCCGGTTCCTGACAAGAACAGAGGTCCAATTGTGCATTTTTTACCGTTCCTGACGAGAACATAGTGCAATTTTTCCATTTTTTTTCTGTTCCTGACAAGACCAATTGTCCAATTTGGCATTTTTTACCGTTCCTGACGAGAACAGGGGGCAATTTTTGCCTTTTTTTCTTATTCCTGACGAGAATAGAAGTCAAATTTTGATTTTTTTTCTGGTTCCTGACGAGAATAGAGTGAATTTTTGCATTTTTTTCTTATTCCTGACGAGAATAGAAGTAAATTTTTGATTTTTTTTCTGGTTCCTGACGAGAATAGAGTGAATTTTTGCATTTTTTTCTTATTCCTGACGAGAATTGAAGTCAATTTTTGATTTTTTTTTCTGGTTCCTGACGAGAATAGAGTGCATTTTTGTATTTTTTTCTTATTCCTGACAAGAATAGAAGCCTTTTTTGGCATACTTTTCCGTTCCTGACAAAAGCAGAGGGTAATTTTTGCATTTTATTCCGGTTCCTGACAAGAACAGAGGGCAATTTTGGCATTTTATTCCGGTTCCTGACAAGAACAGAGGGCAATTTTGGCATTTTTTTCCGTTCCTGACGAGAACATAGTGCAATTTTTGCATTTTTTTCTGGTCCTGACAAGACCAATTGTACAATTTGGCATTTTTTACCGTTCCTGACGAGAACAGGGGGCAATTTTTGCCTTTTTTTCTTACTCCTGACGAGAATAGAAGTCAATTTTTGATTTTTTTTTCTGGTTCCTGACCAGAAAGAGTTCATTTTTGCATTTTTTTCTTATTCCTGACGAGAATAGAATCCTTTTTTGGCATATTTTTCCGTTCCTGACAAAAGCAGAGGGTAATTTTTGCATTTTATTCAAGTTCCTGACAAGAACTGTGGGCAATTTTGGCATTTTATTCCGGTTCCTGGCAAGGATATAGGTCAATTATGGAATTTTTTTCCGTTCCTGACGAGAACATAGTGCAATTTTTCCATTTTTTTCTGTTCCTGACAAGAACAATTGTCCAATTTGGCATTTTTTACCGTTCCTGACGAGAACAGGGGGCATTTTTTGCCTTTTTTTCTTATTCCTGACGAGAATAGAAGTAAATTTTTGATTTTTTTTCTGGTTCCTGACAAGAATAGAGTGAATTTTTGCATTTTTTTCTTATTCCTGACGAGAATTGAAGTCAATTTTTGTTTTTTTTTTCTGGTTCCTGACCAGAAAGATTTCATTTTTGCATTTTTTTCTTATTCCTGACAAGAATAGAAGCCTTTTTTGGCATACTTTTCCGTTCCTGACAAAAGCAGAGGGTAATTTTTGCATTTTATTCAAGTTCCTGACATAACTGTGGGCAATTTTGGCATTTTATTCCGGTTCCTGGCAAGGATAGAGGTCAATTATGGAATTTTTTTCCGTTCCTGACGAGAACATAGTGCAATTTTTCCATTTTTTTCTGTTCCTGACAAGAACAATTGTCCAATTTGGCATTTTTTACCGTTCCTGACGAGAACAGGGGGCATTTTTTGCCTTTTTTTTTATTCCTGACGAGAATAGAAGTAAATTTTTGATTTTTTTTCTGGTTCCTGACAAGAATAGAGTGAATTTTTGCATTTTTTTCTTATTCCTGACGAGAATTGAAGTCAATTTTTGATTTTTTTTTCTGGTTCCTGACGAGAATAGAGTGCATTTTTGCATTTTTTTCTTATTCCTGACAAGAATAGAAGCCTTTTTTGGCATACTTTTCCGTTCCTGACAAAAGCAGAGGGTAATTTTTGCATTTTATTCCGGTTCCTGACAAGAACAGAGGGCAATTTTGGCATTTTTTTCCGTTCCTGACGAGAACATTGTGCAATTTTTGCATTTTTTTCTGGTCCTGACAAGAACAGAGGTCTAATTAACATAGTGCAATATTTCGATTTTTTTTCTGTTCCTGACAAGAACAATTAACCAATTTGGCATTTTTTACCGTTCCTGACGAGAACAGGGGGCAATTTTTGCCTTTTTTTCTTATTCCTGACGAGAATAGAAGTAAATTTTTGATTTTTTTTCTGGTTCCTGACGAGAATAGAGTGCATTTTTGCATTTTTTTCTTATTCCTGACAAGAATAGAAGCCTTTTTTGGCATACTTTTCCCTTCCTGACAAAAGCAGAGGGTAATTTTTGCATTTTATTCCGGTTCCTGACAAGAACATAGGGCAATTTTGGCATTTTTTACCGTTCCTGACGAGAACATAGTGCAATTTTTCCATTTTTTTTCTGTTCCTGACAAGAACAATTATCCAATTTGGCATTTTTTACCGTTCCTGACGAGAACAGGGGGCAATTTTTGCCTTTTTTTCCGTTCCTGACGAGAACATGGTGCAATTTTTGAATTTTTCGGGTACATTAGTATACCCATTTTTAATTCTCTTTAAAAAATGGGTCAAAATTTGTTTCAGAATTACCTTTAAAATTGCTAAATACGAAACTACTCGATCAAATCTTCTGATATTTGGCACACTTATTATGTATCAAAAGACTACCATTTTGCACTAAAACTTTTTTATTTTGGATATGTAGGTTCAGAGATATCAGCAGTCAAAGTAGCCGTTTTTTACCCATTTTTAAAAACTACATAGCACCTACAAAACTTTTTAAGAAATCAGCCAATTACCACGCAAGTGGTCTTATTTTCTTTGTTTTAATAAATAACAACTTTTAAGAGAAAAAAATTTTAAAAAACTTGCCGTCAATCTATTTTTATTTCAATTTTTCTGTTTTTAAAATGTCGACCTGCCGCCGCTCAGTGCCTAAAATGGGCACAGTAGATTTACAGAGTTGAAAAGGCCAATGAGAATAAAACACTAGACCCTTTTCCAGTCAATTTGAGAAAACCAAAATCTATTTAAGTTGCCACCATTTTTTGACAGAGGGGGGTGGCCGAGTTGAGAAATAATCGCCCATATATTTAATATTATTCATTTAATACATTAAATGAAATTCTAAATTAATTCTAGTAAATGAAATAGCAATTATAAGTATATTATATGAAAAAATTGTATTATTTATTTATTTATTTACTTATTTATTTATTTATTTTAACGGGCGAAACGCCCTTTTACAATAAACTACAATTAATTAAGAAAAAACTTATAATATAATTATAAAATAATACATTATTATTAATATAAAAAATTTAAAATCAAAAATAATATAAAAAAAAATTTAATATATTTTAAGTAGAAAAATTAATAAGATTAAGAATAGTAATAATATCAGGTATAATAGTTCAACACAATAGTACAACCAAGGACAAGTGCAATGAAAATCAGTCTTGATAGTAATTGTACAATAATATTTTTAAGGAATTTTTAACAGCTTTAATTTTTACAATGTTAGCAAATCCATCATCTAATTTGTTCCAATCTCTAATTAAACGATAGGAAGTAAAATTATGTAATAAGTTACTCTTAATATTAATTTCAAAGTATGTTTTGGATGACCTTAAATTATATTTGTTAACTCTCTTAATAAATACACTCTGATGATCTTCCATATGATACAGTAGAGCACACATTTTTCAAATGTGTTCGCTACTTGGAGGGGCGCCCGCCCTTCCCGATTTGGAGGCCGGAGACGGTGGTCCCGGAAATGCTACGGAGTTCCGAAAACTGGAACAAAGTAGCAGAGTACGTAAGGACCACCTTGTTGCAGAAGAAGGAGGAGGGCTTTCTATCGTAGAGAGCTCTGCTGCCCCTAGGCAGGGGGGAAGGCAGCGGCCAGCTGCCTAGGCTGCGCGTCCCAAACTGAAGTTATACCTGAAAAGGGAGTTCCGGTTTGGGACAAACAAGCGCGGGGGGTTTAAAGTGTGTTTATCCAGTAAGAATCTGGGGCGTAGCCGGCGACCGCGTTCGCTGGTGGTCTCCCAGTTGTACACTTTGTACAACTGGGCGGTCATGGAAATTTGCGGGTCTTTAAGGCCCGCAAACACTCCATGGCTGATGTAAGATTCACATATTTCCCTTAAAAAAAAAAAAATACACTCTGATGATCTTCTATATCAATTGCTCCATTCAATATTCTCCAGACAAGTATCATATCATTATAGCGATGAATACTTTGTATAGTAGGTAAATTGAATCTGGTAGAAATTGAATAATAGTTATGATCAAATCTGTCCATAGGTGTATTAGTTTTAAAAGATAAATATCTCATAAACTTTTTTTGAACTGATTCAATCGATTTAATCTGATAACTGAGGTAAGGAGACCACCCAGGTGAACAATAAAGTAGGCTTGGTAAAACTAAACTTCTATACAAATATATAATGCATCTAATATCAGTAAAATTATATGTGATTCTGTGTATGAATCCCAATGTCCTATAAGCCTTCTTCAAAATCACCTCAATGTGGTGTCCAAAACTCAATTTAGAGTCATAATAGATCCCTGAATGTTTAACTACATTCACTTCAACAATAGAAGTACCATTAATATTATAATCATAATTATAATTTTTACTACCCTTTGTAAATTTTATATATTCAGTTTTACTAATATTTACAGAAAGGCCATTAGTTATAAGCCAATTTAATTATATATAATATTTAAATCATTATTAACTCTAAACTGTTCAAAGGGAGCAATAATGTTCTTATAGATTCTGATATCATCAGCAAACAGGTCAATCTCAGAAAATAACTGCAGATCAAAGATATCATTAACAAATATATTAAAAAGAAGAGGTCCAGAATGACTTTCCTGTAAAACACCTTTAGAAACTGTAACTGATTCATAAAGAGTGTTATTAACTTTGACTCTAACAGATCTTTTATATAACATAAAAAAGACATATTTTAATGTATTTTTGGGTAGACCAAGTTGTCCAAGTTTACATATCAGTATAGACAGATCAAGTGAGTCAAATGCTTTTCTGAGATCAATAAAAATTGAATCAATTTGAATACAATCATTTAGATTATTGTTTATGAAGTTATTATATTTGAAAAGACTAGATAATTTGGATCTATTTGGCATAAAACCGAATTGACTATTATGTATTTTACTAACCGCAAACTTAGTTAGTTTATTGGAGAAAAAACTATCAAAAATCTTTGACATTGGAGTTATTTTAGAGAGTGGCCTGTAATTTCTAATATCATCTCTTTTTCCATTTTTAAAAACAGGTATTATATAACTGATTTTAAGAAATTTAGGAAAATAACCTGCTAAAATACATAGATTATACAACCTTGAAAGTTTATCTGAGAAAAATTCCTTGCATCCCTGTATGAAATATACAGGAATGTTATCAGGTACATTGTTACCATTATCGTTGAGTTTTTCTATAACCTCAAGCATTTCAGCAGGTGTGCTCAACCATTCCTCAATTCTATTATCATTAATTTCAGGAATATTTCTTAGTTTATTAAAAAAGTTGTTAACTAAGTTATGTTTATCAAAGTTATCAGTGTATACTGAAGAAAAAAATTTAGAATAGAGATTAGAGGATTCATAATCATTATTAGACATTAAGTCATCCAAATTCATACTTTTAGGAAAAATGGAAGTTTTTTCACTTTTCATGGAATTTACATAACTCCAATAATGCTTCATATTAATTTTTATATTATTTTGGACATCAAGTAAATATTGATCATGCAAGGTCCTTCATAAGTAAAAACATATGGCTCGAGTTTTTTTAAATTCTTCATGATGTTTTTGCATTTCAGTATGATAAGCCTTTTTTAACTTTATTAGCTGTATAAGTTCCTTATTAAACCATGCAGGATAAATAGAATTATTATTAGCATAAATTTTTATTACGAATAAATCTATGGCTAAATTAATGTATTCAATAAATTTATTAAAAATGTTATCAATATCAATAGGTTTTAATTTATTTAGATTGTTTAGGTTGGAATTTACCATGTATGTACTTTCATTGCACATGTCGTTGGAACTACTATTAGAGTTTGTATTAATATTATTAAGGAAAGACCAGTCTATCCTTTTAAAGTATAGATTGATTTCTTTATAATTACTAGATTTAAAAAAATATATACATTTATTATCATAATGGTTGTCTATTTTACTACAATGATTTAAATTAACATTAAAATAGTATGGTATATGGTGATTATCGGTTTTTAAAAAATAATCATCTTTTTTTAAGTCATTTAAAGATATTACATTCCTAGAACTAAAACATAAGTTTAGAGGATAAACCCTATTATTTATACCACTTAAAAATTGATAATAGTCCTATTACTGTATTAAATTATTAAATTTATTAATAATATTTCTAAAATCAGGTCGATGATATCCATTAACACTAAAGTCACTGATATCAGTTTTCCACAACACATCATTAAAATTATAATCACCAATTATTATAATTTCTGTATCAATATAATCAGTATTATTATTTTATCATCATTATTATTATCATTATTATTATTTTTTTTTTTTTGTAAAAATTGTTTTTGAATTATGTTACCTCCAACATTCTATTACCATTACTTTCCCGTCTGTCCCAATCTGTCACAATTTCTTAACCCCCCCCCCCCCCTGTACCCTCAAGAGCGTGACATCCTTTATGAATGACCCCTAATTCCCTTTTATTAAAATTATTCTAAGACCCTAAATCGAAAATATTCTAACACCTTAAAAAGAAATTATTCTTTGTCTCTAAACCCGGTTTATTTTCAGTCCTTGAATCGAAAAAACTCTAAGTTCATTTGACCCACCCCCTCCCTCCCTAAATAACATACTTTGAGTTCCCCATGCCTGTAAACATGTTCCAAGTTAATAGCTTATAGTACTCAATAACTTTTGATAAGCTTAGTTTTAAGCAAAAAAGTGAGTAGTGTTTTAAAGTAGATATTGAAGTTTTGAAGTTTTTTGAAGTTTTTTGAAGACAACGAAATTGAACACCAAAATATTATAACACATTTTTTAAAACAAGCATTTTATTGACCACAAAATATTAAGTAACAAAAAAACTGAACACAGCGTTTTCAATAAAAGAAATTCAACACATTCATTGATTCAGACACGATAATATCAGGCATAATACTTTTCTCAACACCTTTCGGTGTCGAGGTAAAAAATCAACAATTGATTTCTTGGTTTGGTATTATTGAAGTCTTAATTAATTAAAAAAACTTTTTGTTAAAAGTTGTTTAGATTGAATTTCTGAATGTGTTGATTTTCGTTTTGAAAACACCTTGTTTAACTTTTTGGTGATTAATTTTTGGTATAAAATGTATTTTAATTTCAGTGTTTTACTTTGAGAGCATAAAACCTCCGTCTCTTGTATATCTTTCCAAATGCGTAATTGGAATTCTAGAATTAAACCACCAAGATTTTTTAAATTTCATTTTTTTTTTGCTTTTGTATGCCTCTGGCATTTTTGTGGCGTTTTGTTATGGTCATCATTTTTTTACACGTAACTTTTAAAAAATCAATTTCAGTGTATGGAGCCTGAAATTGATTTGCATATTCGATGGTTTTTTTCCTCCTTGAAACCTTACTTTTGCCATTTGATCTAAATAAGGCCGTAGCAATATATTTTTTAATTTATGTTGAGAAACAGCAGCTTCCCATTCGTAAAAATCTGCGGAATTCATTTAAAAAAATTTAATTTTGGCTTTCGAGGCGTAGAAACATCTAGAGAAATCTTGGAAACCATACACTTCTAGATTCTTTTATTTTTTTCTGAATAAGGTGATGCAAGCTATGCGCACTCATGAAAGTATGACCAGGCTCAAAGTTTTTCAACTCAACTATTTCAACACTTATTTCTGATGAATGGATCAAAAAATCAAAAAAATGAAAATAAAGCCCAATTTTTATTTTGGCCAGCACAATTATGCAGCCATAATATCATGTATTTAACATCACGATAATATATCAAGAATTGGTAAAAAGTACTCGTAATTTCTTCTTTTTTTCTTATAGCTATAGCTTCATGCCATATTGCTCAAATGGACACCATTTCTGCATTTTATCAACAGGCACAAAGCACTCATTAAAAGTGAAAAGGCTTCGGGTAAATACAGCTTGTTTAAACGTGTCCATTTTGGGTAACATGATTACTTTCTGCATATCAACACTGAAACATAGTTGGTTGGCTTTTCAATCTTTTTCTTTATCTTGAGTGTATTCTTGGTGGGAATTAATATATCTCACTTTATGATCTCTCCAATTTTGGCAAATTTGGAAATCATAAACTTCTTAATTGTTAAGACTTTCTGTTTTATGTATTTCGTGTTCTTCACAAGTTTTACACTCTTCGTGTCCCAGTTTTGCAAACGATATATTAATGTCAACGGTTACGAATTTACGATAGGTTCCATAGCTACAATCCATATCGCATTTCTCCAAAAAAATTATTATACATATCGGTGATTGTGATTTCTGAAGACAAATATCTGCGTAGCGGAGCGTGCTCACGCCGGTAATATGAATCTCATTTCGGTTTGTGAATATTTCAAAAAAACTCTTCAAAAAGTGAGTCTTTTTTTCGATTAAGAGTGTTAGGGTGTTTAAGATAAATTTTGAGCAAGAAAAACTTCGATTTTTAGAATCAGTGCCCCGAAACTCTCAGTATTCCTACTTTATTTGCCAAAAACAATTGCAAAACCGATATTTGACTAGAGTTTTACGTTTTTTGTATTGACAAGGTTATATTGTTTTCTATTTTTTCTTTAAAATTTCATATTACTTTTTAAAACTTAAAAAATATATTCTTCATGATAACTTTTATTTTTATGTATATTTATTTTTTACAAGAACATTTCTTAGTTTACAATCAGATAAATAACGATCTAATTTTTGGGAGTGTTTGTAAATACAATAGTCAATATTAAACAATAAATTTAAAGCATCTGGTTTGTGGGAAACGGGTAAAATTTGATAATTTAAATGGGCTACGATTTGATGTAGATCAACAGTCAATCATTTAAATATCTTGTTTTTACTTCATTAAGTTTATTTGTAATCTTGAATATAAATCTCACACATATGAATTGGAACATAATATAATTAAAGTATAAAAATAAAGTCATAGTTTACAGGAATAAAAATTGTGACATGCAATTATTTGCCTACATTAAGAACAATATGTTACAGTTTCTTCTTAAAAAAAATATATATAAAGAATAATGTATAATTTTCACGTTTTATATATAAAATTAGTCACGCAATATTCTCATTCGTCAATCCTTTAGTTACTTCATTTCCTATTTTATGTATGTAGATAAGTATAATATAACATTCCTGATGACTTTCAACTGGTTTGTTATAATAAGTATATGGTTTATTTTTCATAGACTTTGGGTTTCTCGACTCAACACTTAAAAAAAAAAACTAAAATGCGATGGTATAATTTTTTTTTGTTGAGAATTTCTAATATTTTTTCTTTAAATTCAATTTTTATTGAGTTTTAGAAACTTGTTTATAGAAACTTGGAATTTTTATTTAATTTATGAGTTTCAAGACTGAATTTAAATATAAAATTAAAAAAAAATTGTAATCTTGAAATATTCAAAACTAATTTAATATTGCTTTAAACCAACAAAGTGAAGCGCGAGAATTTTCAATTTGTCTTACTTTATCAGTATATCTTTTAATATCATTTAATTTATTATACCTTACATGAATATTAATAATGCGTATACACATATATAATGCTTTACTACTGTGTAAATATAGACTCATTAGTTTGCTTTAAGGTTTCGATTAAGATTAATTCAAGTAAATCAAATGTCTTTATTCAGAGTAATATACTACAATTTTAATACAAAGTATTTGTGTAGAACCCCTGAGTATATGCAAAACGTAGTTCAATGAGCCATAGAGTTTAGTATAACTTTCAGGAATCAATATAATATAATTATATGTATTTATATATATATGTATTTGTAATCTTCACAACTTTATTTTTTATTTTTACAACAAAAAAAAAAAGAAAACGTTATCACACATGCGCATTTTAAATATGATTCTCATTTTAAATTCACCAAACGATTTCGAATCGTATTTTCTTTGAAACGCACAAAACGCTTTTAGAATAAATTTTTATACTCATATACTTGCAAGTATAAATTTATATTTTTTTTTTGTTCATTTTTTAGTTAAACTTAAGTTACAATTGATTTTTTGTATTATAATAATAATTTGCATTTTTATAAAAATGCCTTTGAACAAATTTTTATTTAACATTTGATGTTTTATTTCCGTTTTAAGATTTCGGACAGCGGCAGATCTATAAGCTTTCTCAGGAGTAGACGATTTTTTAGAATTATATAAAATTTTATTAAAAATCATGCACATTTTTGCTCTCGGATCTTCGCCCCTCGCTGAAACCGCCGCTGATTTTGGATATGAGCAAATTTTAGTTCATTAGCTATACTTATTATAGATTTCAGAATTGTTATATAAACTTGGACAATTTTAAACCAAGTAGGACTAAAGCTAATGTTTGGGCTTTTAAATAGGTCCCAGAAAGTATTGTTAACCAAAAGTTTTTTAGCTTCTAAGGATTGATTCTCGATTCTCGATGACCATTTTCATTTTTTGGCCATTTTTAAAAAAAGAGTCATAATTTTTCAAAAGTTGATCTGAACTTCGTATGAGCGAAAAATCAGTGAAATCGTTTTTTTTTTTTTAATAGATTTCTCCAAAGATTAAATACGTAAAAAATCCTCTAGTAGGCCTTAAATTAATTCTGACATTGAAAAAGATAAACTATTAGGCTATCGCGTTTTGAAAACTATTAATCCATAATAATAGCAGCCTTTAAACATTAATTATTTACAAATTTCAAATTTCTCTCCAAGTCTCGTGAATTTCCGAAGGAAATTTTAATCAATTTTGATTTCGGCCAAAAGTAATAACGACCATTTTGATTATTTGTAGCATTAAAAATATAATAGTCTTTACACGTGTCTCTCTCTTCTTATTGCGATGTGACTGTATTAAATTGATGGCATAAAAATCTAAAAAATTAACCGTTTTATAGTAACTCTTCCCTTATATACACGATTTCTTATTGGTATACTATTCCTGAAAGTATTCGGTTCTCATCTTTTATAAGCTCTTTCAAAGCTTTACAAAAGTATCTTTTTGAGATTGATTCACGTGAATCCAATGTCCAATTAATCACCTTTAAATTCCAATAAAATTTCTCAATTTCATAGTAAACTGATTTCCTTCTTTCATTGCAAACTTTATTTAGTTATTTCCTTTATTTATTTAAATTTAGTTAAATAAATCAAAAAATTAAATTTATCAATGTAAATTATATATATGTACAGTACATGTTATAGTTATTAACTTTTTCCTTTTATTTTAATAAAATTAATTAATGTAAAATGTTATTTTGTAAATTTACATGTAGTTCATAATATTTGTTAACATTTATACGATAAATAAATTAATTAAAGAAAAATAAGGCTTTGCCGCCGATGGTATTTTAAAAGCGCTCTAGGACATTCTTTTTTATTTATGAAACAAGTGATATTAAGTAAAATATACATTTATATCACAAGATTCATGCAAAATTTTATTAAAAAGTGCGTTAAAGTTGTTTTGTCTGCTAGTGGTATCACATTTTGATATGAGAAGCCTTAGCTCAGTGTTAATCCAGGGGCATAAAGTTTTCCTATTATTTAGTGTTTTTTCAAGAGCAAGTAAATTTATTGCACCTTGTAAGTTATCAGTAAATTGAGTAAGTGCTTGCTTAATATCTAGTTGTTTATTCGATGTGAAATGTGACCAGTTTTGTGTGCTAAGATGAGAATTAAGATGATGAGGAGTTATTTTGTTGATGGGTTTGTAGGTATAGTTTTTATGTGTTGTCAATGGGTGAAAAACATCAATGGTAGCTGTAATGATGTTTGCTCGGAAATGTCAGTGAAAAACGATTATATGTTATGACTGAGTCACTTTCTTCTACATAAAGTTTATGTGCAAATTCAAATCTATAATTTTAATTATAATTTCATATTTTTAGTTAATAAACTATTAATTACTTAATTTTCAGTTTAATAAATACTCTGCAGCTATTTATTTATTAACTTTTGACTGTGTGTCGAATCTCTCACCCTTTTCACTCTAACAATTCCCATCTCCTATTACTAGTTTTGAGATGAAGTGATGAAGTGAGAGCCAGTATTTACTATTTTAAGACATAACTCACTCTTGATGCCACAGAAAAAGCGAGTGTCTGAATCATTTGGTTTGAGAATATTTGCATTACAGTCACCTATAAATACTTTATAACTAAAATCAAAAGAGGTAGAGTCAATTGAAATAAATGTCTATCAGACCTGATGGATGCATCAGGATGGCGGTACACTAATGAAAACAAGGTGTAAGAGGAGTTTCCTTTCCAAACTGAGCAGAATATGTACTCAGGTTTTAAAGGTTTACGCGAATGTTCAGTTTTTGATTTGTACAAAACTTTTGCCTTGAGATTTTTCTTCCAAAAACATCAAAAGAATTATTATTAGCTAAGTAGTGCCAAAATTCCCAAATACGTTGCTTAAGTAATATCAAAAGTAAAGCGTGCCCATTTGGCGCCTTTGGTATAGGATCTACTGCTCCTAAAGAGTCAGTGATAGCTTTTAAATCAGATATAATTTTTATTAGATGAGATCTCGACTAAGTACTCCGTTGTACTTGACTTTATCTTGTATGATGTAATATCTTTCAGAAAAGTTTGCCTAAAAACAAAATTTAAATATTTATTTAATTACCAAGACATGTTTATCAACCAAGAAATATATAAATAAAAACCTGTAACTTGCAAGAAATTTTTTTAATATTATTTTTAATTACATTAAGTTCAAGAAACATAATTATATAACCTTTCGTCATTTTGAACGTTAATCATAAACAACTTTTAATGTACTTATATGCTTTTGACGCGACTTTATATAAAACTTTTAATATTAACAAGTCTTTAAGTTTTAGTTTTTCTTTGCGCCCTCAGGCTATTTCATTTTTAGTATATAAAATAGCAACAAAAAAAATGAAATTGAAAACAATTTTATAAATATTAAAAAAGTCTCTATTTTAAGAAATTTATCTTTTATATCTTAAAAAGTTTAATAATTGATTAATTTTTGTTGTTATAAATTAATTTAAATGTTTTTGTTTTATTTATTTTTCGCACTTTAGAAACATCATTTTATCAATAATATTGAATAGCATGATTTTCAAATTTTGCTGTTTTGACAATTTTATTGTGTACTTTAAAAAAAAAACTAAGTTACATTAAATGATTTAATCAGATATGTAAACTTTGAATCTTTTTAGTTTTGCACAAGATGACCTTTAGGAGGGAAGGACCATCTTCAATTTAATCTATAAGAGTATGGAGGTAAATTATTAATGGTATCTTCTAATCAGATAATTTTACGTTTTATCCTTAAGCTTCTCATTAGATATTATTATACAATTCAACACTAACAGCTTTCAATAATCTCAGAAATGTTAGTAGGAATATTGCCTTAGGAGGCTAAAACACTTATAGCCTACATGTAATATGAATGCACTCTTTTCTTTAATATTAACACTTATCATATACTATTTATATGAGTATGTCCATTACTTTATGTCTAGAAATAGCTGAATGTAGATTAAATCAGAGTTCGAGTTGTGATCAATAAATTAAAAAAATTTAGTTTTAAAAATTTTTTTATTTTTTTGTACAATAAATTCACTTTCTCTGATTCTGTACTTAGCAAGTTTACTTAAAGCTACATTAGTCATATAAACCCTCTGCCATAACCATAAATTCAGTTTTTCCAACAAAAAGTTTTTGAAACAAAAAATTGTTGGAAATTTTAATTTTAAAACAAAAAAAAAATTTTATTCGGTAAATAATTTTTTTTTTCTTCAAAATTTGAACGAATATATACATATTTTTAAAGTTCCTACTTTTTTTTTACTCAGCTCACCGCTGTTTGGTAGATAGGTGCTATTTTTACCTTTTTTTTTTTTTTTTTTTTTGCCTGGATGGGGGGAGACAAGCTCCGGAGCACCCGACTTAATTTAAAAGCCCCTAGCGCCCCTATTTTTAGCTTATCGATAAGATTGAAATTATTTAAAAAACTTTCAATAAATATTAGACCTTTAATTTTATAATATTTTCTATGAAGGTCATAAAATAGCTCAATAAAATTTGATGGTTTCAAAACAGAGTTATTCAAATAATATACTAAAAATTTTGCCATCATCCGTGTCGCCACCGTCCGTCTTTTTCAAATACCCCATCCATTGAACATGTTCTTCGTTAAAAATCCCATAAGAATAACACGTAGAATTTATTTTTACATTTGTTGCAGTACCACTTAAAGTTTTAGGTATTATGACCGGGGTCATTAAGACCAATGAATTAATTTAAAATATTTATATCGGAAATTCATTAACGTAATAAATATGTTTCTGAGCAACAACATCCATATTGGAACTACCTTTTGTTGTTGTTGCTAGAAGACCCTAAACATAAAGTATTTAAAAGGGAGGTAATGATGAATAATTTCATAGACAAATTTAATAAAAGAACAAAAACAATTTATATTTATTTATAAGAAATTATTTACAAAATAAAGTTGAGATTTGTTGTTGGAAATTTTTAACCTAATAAATTAAAAAGGGTGGAGTTAATTCCAAAAGGGTTATAATGATCTAAATATTATAAATTAAAGGGAGAGCAAGAAATGATTCTTGGGTCGTCGCTTCCGTATAACAATTAACGTAATTTAAAATAAAATAACAAAAATTACCAAATATATTTAAATACTAAAATACCTCAAATTTACACCGTAAAAGCACATTCGCACGCGTTATCTAGAAGATGTTCTACCTTACTTCCTGATGTCGTCTTTGCCGAATGTCGATACTCTTTGATGTAGTTGACCAAACCAAAATAGTTATACTGATTTATCCTACATTGAAAAATGGAAACTTCACTGTAAATTTATAGAATACCCAGTATAGAAATATATGAAAATCACGATTTTGATTAATCATGATTTACAAATATTGATATCGGTAATTTAATTATATTGGATTACCGTATCACAAAAAATAATCTAAATCACAACGTATAAGGATTAACCAAATAACGCAAACGAGCATGCACTGATCTAGTCCGATTTTAATTCCTCCTTTATGCAAGTGCAAAATCGCAATCGTTCCGAAGGAACCGACATAATAATGGCTCAAAAGAGCGCTTAAAAGCTTAAAATTTAAAAATTAATTTTATTTTAAATTTAATTAATGTGACCGAAATCCTTCCTGTCACTGTATTTAGATCTTGATAAACATAAAAATACAAAAAAAAGAAGATAATTAGCACTGTGATGTAAACAATATAAAAATATACTGTGAGTGTAAAAAGCACCTATATATTACTTATGTAAGAGAATGATTATTTTTAAAATTTTCTCAAACAATAAATAAACAATAAATACAAATACAATACGATACAAACATCAATTAAAAAAAAATGAACTCAATACCAACGCTAAATTTTGATCTGTAAAAAAAATCAATTTTTTAAGAAGCAGATTTCATGTAAATTGATCCATATATACATAATACCTTCAGCAATAACGTAATATTCTTCCGAAATCCCTTGAGTGCACTGTAATAATAATGTTATCATAATATAGGTTTGTTGTAATACGTAATAAGTTACATAAAGTTATTGATTATTATTCTAAAGATATAAATCTTAAATTAAGTATCAATAATTTATTTTCTGAATAAATCACAACTAAATAAATAAGCTTATTACTTATAAATATTTTTTTTTTTGCTCTTTAATATTTCTAATAACAAAATTTTTTTTTATATAATAAATATACAAAAGTAGCTAACTTGTTATACATATTACTTGTACCATAGAGAATAAAAGCTTTCTAAGCTTTATAAATCTTGAAAAAAGTGTAATTCTAAAAATGTATTACTAGTGATCTTTCTTCTTCTTCTTTTTATTCACATGTATAAATTTTTCAACTTTCTAAAAGTTACATTAAAATCCTAAAAAATTATCTATGAGTGTATATATTTTAACATGTATAATAATACACGAAGTTACAACAGTTTTTTGTTGAGCTTTTTTTTGCTTATGACAAATTGGAAATATATATAGTGCTAGTTTCTATTTTATATTTTTAAGTGTAAACTTATATATGGGAGAAAATCTTCTAAAATTTATTTCTGTGTTTTATGAATGAAAATATTTTAGTTTTAAATCAAAAAAAAAATATTTTAAATTAATATATCTTTTTCAGCACAATGCCAAATGGAAATCACGAAACAATAAGTATAAAAATATTTAAAAATAGTATATTACGATCCTAGGGCAGAAAAATAAAGAATGGCCCAAATCGCACGCAAATTACCTTCCGAGGCGAAGCCGAGGATGGTAAACTGCAATTTTGGTCATTCATTGTTTATGGGTCGTATAAAATTTTTCTGCGACTGTGGTGTGAAAATACGTACTTTCGGGCCGCAGTACAGGAAATGATTTTTTTTTTAATTTTAAGGAGTGCATATAGGTTTTTTGGGATAGGGAATTCAAAAATAATATCAGAATATTCAACACATCTCATTCTGCAATCAAAACTTTACCCAAATACTTGATAGTATGAGTTCTGGATATTGTTTCACAATTTATGGTAATATTGATATTGTTTGGCAATTTTTCGCTGGTGCATCCAAAGGTGATGAATGATGTTTTTTTAGTATTAATTATTAACTTATTTGCTATAAACCAATCTCCAATAATTTTTAAGTTATTGTTCATTTTTATTTCAACTTCTTCCCAGTTGTTTTCAACACTAAATATTACTGTGTCATCAGCATACGATGAAATGTACGGGCATAAAGTTAAGAGGTCGTTTATGTAAATGATAAATAATACTGGTCCCAATAAACTGCCTCGTGATAATTTTTATAATGATTTTTTTTTTTTGAAATAGGTCATCATTGAAAAATGTAGTTAAAGTTAAAGTTGATTTTATTTTTTATTTTTTTTATGGGAATAGTGCGATAGTCATCTGTTTTAAGTTTTCTAGTTTTCTTTCTACTAAAAAACACATATGCAAAATAGATACTAAATTGTGCTAAGGTGGTAATTATGTAAGAATTCTAGACTTTAAATGAAAAGATGTCTAAAAAATTGGCCCTATATTAGGCATCACAGTACAACTTTTTTGAAGAATTGCTTTGGATGTAGAATTTTGGAAATAAGAAGATTCAGCTGGTCTCAAATTGGTCACCTTTGATGAAGTAAATATTTTAACAATTTTCTCAAAAAATAAATATTGGTGTTTTAGGCTAAGATGTGGGTATGTTATCGGAGTACTAAAAGCTTTAAAAAGTTTCAAAAGCTTAACTAACTTTTAAAAATTCACAGGCTCTACTCACGAAAATCCTTGGCCAAACGTCTAGAAGTCTATTATGTTTGGGTTATAGAGTACCTATCACCTGCACAAGTAACAATTCTGAAGGATTTGTTCATATGTAAGCTTGATAAAGTTATAATATACACCATAACTATGACTTTATTCCTTATATATACAAGTACTGTAAACTTTTGTACAAGTTCTTATTACACACACATAAGAAAATTTACTTATAAATAAAGCGAGACAGAGAAAAGAAGCAGGTGATCCAAGAAAAGTATATATACCTATATATACAACATTGAATATATTTTACGCATGCCAAAGACACATTAATATTAATGTTCTGGGATTCATATCTTACTGGGACATGTTGTTTTCTTCTCTGCAAATACGATGTTTACAAAAACACGTATATAAATACACATATTACTTAATTTATGCCTGAAGAAATACTAAAAAGGTTTTATGAATGAATGAAGCTCTTTATTTAGTCATACATACACACTACCAGTGTGTATGTACAGAAAATGTGAAAGGAGCTTTAAAGGTATACATAATAATATAAGGGAGACATTAGTCTGAATCTTACGTATTTTCTATTTATACTTACTACACATACACATATATAACTTTATATAGCTGAAAGAGCTTTAAGGAAATATCTAAGGTGTGCCTAAGATATTGGAGGGCTTACTTGTGGTTGTAGGTACTTTAAGCTATTTCGATGTAAAAGGAAATTGTCGTGACATAATAACAGTTGGATTATTTAATATATAATTAAGCTTTTAGAATAAGAGATAAAAGTCGAATTAATGAAATACTTTGAAATTCTAATACTTTAATTCTGTATTAAATAAAATTTTTGAAATAGCGAATTTAAAACGATTATTTGGTAATTTGGGAATTTTAAAGCCTGTACAGTTTTGATAGCATTTCTTTTACTTTTTAGCTTCATTTTTTTATTATTTTTAAAATAATTTTAGACTTTAGTATTAAAATTCTATTGTAAAAATGAACTTTTGATAGTGAGAATAGAGAAAAATATGAATTTTGAGACTAAAAGTGCGGTCCTTTGTGCTAAAACTGACAAATTAAAAAGAAAATATTACCTTTATATAGTTACAGAAATCTATTAAAAGTTAAAATTATTTCAATCCAGATAATTTCAATTATTCTGCACAGGTCCATTTTATTTATTCCAGGAATCTATTTTTTACCCGAGAAATCCATTTTATTTGGGGAGGGGACTCTAAGAAAGCAAACTTTTAAACTTAAAAGTCGTACACGAAAAGTTTGATACGATTTTAAATGAAAGTGCAAGTTACTGAAGATGTTGAAAATGAGATTGATTTGCAAAATTTTTTTATACAATACTTTTATACGATATACTTTTCTTGCGATATAAAAAAGTAAAATCTGCGACTTTTAAATATAATACAAATAAAGTACTAGATTAAGAATTTTAACATCTTTCAAGATTTGATTTCAACAGAGCGAACTCAGAACTTGCAAATAACTTACTCAATAGAATGGATTGGTTTAACATCCTAGATTTTCAAAATAATAGCTTTGAAATACGTGTTGAAAATTTTTAACTTTAAATAACTTTATGGAGCAGACGGTTCCTAAATTTCATTATAAAAACTGTAATTTTACCGAATGGTTCAGCAAAGATTTAATTCACTAACATAAGTAAATTCACTAAGTATTTATCAAATACTTGTTATTATAATTTTATAGTTTAAATTGAAAAGTCCATTTCTCACAAGATAAAAATTTTCTGGAAATAGTATAACAAAACCAATACAAACAATACACCAAATACATTAAATCTTAATAATAAGACAAGTCAAGATAACATCTCATCAGCTAATTTATTTGCTAAATTCTTCAGTAAAGTATTTAACCTTATTAATTATCCTTCTAATCTTTCACTTAAGGAATCCTTTATCAATGACTTTAATATTGCTGTTGACCCACTCAACCAAGCTGATAAAAAACTAACTAATTTTAACCCATTTCGACTGGAGTACATGCACTGTAAAAAGTAACTTTCTTATATTAACAAAAAATTAGAACATTTTCGAAAAATTAGTAAACTTTCAAAAAAATTTGTAAATATTCGAAAAAAATCGTAAATTTACTAAATTTAGTATAAATTATCGAAAAATTCGAGAATTGTCGATTTTTTTTGTGAATTTACGAAAAAAGTTGTCAATTCACAACTTTTTCTCGTAAATTTACTTTGTAAATTTTCGAAAAAAAATGGTGAATTATCAATTTTTCTTGCGAATTCACAAAAAAAAAAAAAAAAAAAATCGAGAATACTCGAATTTTTTGTTGATATACTAAATTTAGTAAATTTAAGATTTTTATCGAATATTTACAAAATTTTTTGAAAATTCACTAATTTTTCGAAAAAATTCTATTTTTTTTGTAAATCTAAGAAAGTTACTTTTTACGCAGTGTGTATAAAAGCTTGTTATAACAATTTAATCTTGCGTTTATTGCTCTTATTTAAAGAGTCTTTCCAGAGTGGTTATATTCTACATATTTAGAAACATTCTTTTCTTAAAGCAATATATAAAGAAGATGATAGATCAAACATAGAAAATTATAGAACAGTATCGAATCCTTGTGTAATTTTAAAACTACTGGTCTGTATTTTCCACTTCAATCTCTACAATATTATTTACCCATTTTTATATTCGGACCAACATGGTTTTAGAAAGAATTATACAATATAATCACCAATAACTGAAAGTTTAGATAAAGGCTTTCAAATGGACTCAATATATCTTGACTAATCAAAAGCGTTTGATAAAGTTGATTTAGATCATGTGTTAAAATTATTATGTTGCATGACCTTACATGAAAACAAATTTTAAAGAGATTTTATGAGATATTATTCAGCGTAGAGAGTTGGTGAAATAATTGAGTACGATGATCATAAATATTTCTACTAAACGAACTACTAAACTCAATATTCATACTATCCAATTACACCACCTAGCATGTGGTTTAAAATTTGATGAATTAAGATCTGATCATAATGATCCTAATATATACTCATTTACATTTCGTACAAGCAAATAACTTAAGAAATCCTAGACCGTTGCAACAACAAACATCAAAATCTAGCTTTTTATTCCATTCACCTTTCATTAGACTAAACAGAGAATGAAATACCTCAACCAATACTTGAAATATTAAAAATATTAAGGATATTAACTTAAGTGATTTTAAAAAATTCGTGCATTCAGATATATTAAAGTATTATGAATAAATTAATATTACAATCTCGATAATCTTTGCTGAAAAATTCAAGAAAAATCTACTTTTCTGTACTTAGTTTATTTTTATGTGATTTTAGTAAAAAATGTATATTATATTATTAGAAAATTAATTATTATTAAATGTAAAATTAGCATTAAATTTTATATGAAATGAATCTAGAGTTACCTTGTTAAGAAAAGTTACTAAAGAAAATAATTTACTGATTTAATTAGATTTGATTACTATTTAACTAAAACTGTTGACGTTATTTTATTGTTTATACTATAATATGTAAAAAGGGTTGTTAAACTCGTTAAGTTTATGTATTTTGACTGTATTTTGCATAAATAAAGAAAAATATTACTATAAAAATGAATTTAATGTAAAAAAATAAAGAAAAGATAAATAAGAGTTATTTTATCAAATAGTTGTAATTGCATGGACAATTAAGTTTTACGAAGGACAGCAAACAATTAAAACTCTGTAAATCAATCACTGCTCTATTCTTGAAGGGTAAATACTAATTATTCAAAATTAGAGGACAAGCATTGGCTAGTAAGATTCAGTACTCAAGCAAGTTCTTTAACATATAAATTGAGACCCAAACTACTCAAAACTTTTATTACATTTATGAAACTCGGTGCATATAGCCTGCGCATAATCGTATTGTTAGACTCCTTTAGCTTACTTTAGTTTAACTTTATGTATAGGTTACGCTCCGTTTGAGGAGTGAGCCATTTCGCGAAATGGTACGCTTATCGACCAGTTCCACGGAATGAGACGGTCACCTATCCAATCTACGTAAGGGGCAAAAAATAATATAGGATCGGCCATTTCGCGGAATGCGACTTGATGTCCAAATTGGGGAATTTAGTAAGTTTGGATATTCTACTCTCATTCCCTGATTTGGAACTGTTGGTTTTCTTAAAGGATAATTCGTAAATTTTTATAATAAAAAAAATTATTCAAGGTTTTGATTAAAATAATAAAAAAAACGCTTTCAAGTAATTGGCACTATGGTTCCTCATTAGCAATAACAAAATGTTGTCAATGTTCTATTTTACCTAATAAAAAATTAAAATATTAGAATAATTGTGCCAAATATTCTAAATTTAATAAAGAAAGTGGATAAACTTTCCCCTGATACCCAAAAAATTTTCAAAACTCATAATTCCAGGTATTAATACTTTCAGAAAAATAAAATAGGCACTACGTCAATAAAAAGATAATATTTTTTAAATTTTTTAATGTAAAAAATTTTGAAAAAAAAAAATTTCAAAAAACTAAGTATCAGATGGAGAAATCCTTTACAAACGATAATTCTAGATATTCGTACTTTCATAGGAAAAAATTAAGTATTACGTCCTAAAATAAAAAAAATTTTGGCGTTTTTTGTATTTTTTGGCGACAAAAATTTTGAGAAAAAAATTGTCAGAAAATTAAGCACCCGATTTGAGATATCATGTGAAAACCATACTCTCAAATATAAGTACTTTCATGGAAATAAATGAAGTATTACATCCAAATTAAAAAAAAAAAAGTACCTCGAGCTTTTTTGGTGAAAAAATTTTTGAAAAAAAAATTAGGTCTTAATTCCATAACGTTTGTGAAATGTCGTATGTTATAAGTGAACATGTTCCATGATTGTTGGCTGTGTGAAAACACAAACTAGTTATAATTTTTTAGGCACGATCACTATATATGTAATATATAGATGAAATCGTGCCTTATAATTTTGTCAGGTCAAAAAACGAAAAGTTCTTAAAATTGTCTAATTTGTGGAGAAATTTTGTCCCCAAGTCATTCCGATGCCTCTAACATGCTTATACTGAAGGTATGTGTGTTAGTATGTATGTTCGAGAAACTGTACAGAGCAAATTTCAAACACAACTCGATGAAACAAAAAAAAAATTGGTACATAATTTTTTGTACAGTATCTAGTTGTGCCTCCTAAAATATGACTAAATTTCACCCATTTGTTGTCGAGCAATCACAAAAATACTGACTTCCGTTACCAAAAAAATTCACTAATAATAGTAAATATCTGGAACAACTCGATGAATCAAAAAAAAATTTGGTACAAAATTTGTTATTTGATATCTAGATTTGCCTCCTCCAGTTTGGTTAAATTTCATTAAGTTGTTGTTGAGTTATCACAAAAAAACTGATTTTAAATACCAAAAAAATTAACTAAAATAGTAATAAAATAGGAAATATCTGGAACAACTCAGTCAAACAAATTAAAATTAATTTACATAATAATAAAAATGTTTCTTACATTCATGAAAGTGTCAGATGCCATGGTGTCAGTTTCAGCATCCCACACGCACCTATTCCGCATCCAGAGTTTTCCATTAATACAACATTTACAGCAAACTTATAATTTTTATGTTTGTTCACTTATTCACCTGAATATAGTTATAAAATGATTTTGATTGTTGATGATAATTTATTATATTCTTATCTTACTTCCTATTTTTATCCTAACTAAGTCAGTTATTTGTTTGATCCATTTTTCAGCTTCTTCTGCAGAATAAACTTTTGACGATAATGTATCAAACATAACATTATGGATTATTTTTTTTGCTTTTTTGGCTGGAATCTAGAAATTTTTAAGCATATTAAATTACTTTAAGATTAAGAAAAAACATAAATAAACCTCACCTTTCACTCAGTTTTGCCATAAACATAATTCTAATGCTAAAAAATAAAAACAAAGAAATTACGTTCTTTACATTAATTTAAAAAAAATATTAAAAATTTTTATACTTATCTGAATCAAACTTACTTATTTAACTATATCCACCAAAGAATTCAAAATAAACCTGAAAAAAGTAATAACAAATTTATAAGGCTTTTAACATACGTTACATGACTAGTAGCTATATAGTGTAACGGAAGAAAACAAACCATTTTTTTACTTTCGTGAAGCTACCCCCCATATAAAAGTTGATAATACCAATCGATTGCGCTTAATTAGCCCTTTAATTTGGTAGGGTCAAAAGGTTTGCGCGTCCCTTAGTTAATTAATTAATCCAAAAAAACTTGCGGGGGATAGTTTTCATCCCCCGAAAAATTAAAAGTTATTTTAAAATATTTCCTTTTAATAAAATTTTTTAAACAAGGTACCATTCGTTTGCGCGTCGTTTGCGCTTTCATCCCCCACAATCAGTTTCTATTAAAAATAATTATTTAATTAATTAATAACAAAAATTATTATTTGCATAAAAAAAATAATAATCTACGGTAGTGACGCATGCGCCGCGACATCTATATTGTTATAGTTAATCGAAGTCAGCTGTTTGCTAATCATAAGTAAATATATATACATAAATAAAATACCACAGTATACATAAACATTAAAATTAATTAATTATTTATAAAAAAGCTAAAGAATAGTTTATGTATTTATATTTTGTAAACCAGATAATTACAAAAAAATCATCAACTGTTAATGATTACGACGCGACGAGACTACGCTCACCGGAATATCCACGATGACAAATTTTTCTCACGATAACCACGGTGAATATCCACGATATCCCCGTTATATTATTTTTATTTGCGCATGGCCGGGGGGGCCTTCGGCCCCCCAGCCCCATGTGGGTTCTCTGATTCATATTTGGGCTATGTATATCGCGGATATTCGTTGATAATCGTTGATATCGTTGATGAAAATTCTAACGTTGATTATCTTGGATATTGTGGATATTCTCCGTGGATATCGTGGATATTCCGGTGAACGTAGTCACTTGGATTTTTTTATATAATTGAATATAAAAATCTGGTTCTTTGTGTGTATTTTTTTAAATTCAAGTACTAAATGGCACTTTTGAAGGCTAGTTATAGAAGCTGGAAAACATGGAGATATTGGTTCAACCGGAATATCCACGATATATCCACGGAGAATATCCAGGATATCTAGATTATCAACGAATATTCGCGATATTCATAGCCCAAATATGAACCAGAGAACTCAAATGGGGCTGGGGGGCCGAAGGCCCCCCCGGCCATGCGCAAATAAAAATAATATAACGGGGATATCGTGGATATTCTCCATGGTTATCGTGAGAAAAATTTGTCATCGTGGATATTCCGGTGAGCGTAGTCTCGTCGCGTCGTAATCATTAACAGTTGATGATTTTTTTGTAATTATCTGGTTTACAAAATATAAATACATAAACTATTCTTTAGCTTTTTTATAAATAATTAATTAATTTTAATGTTTATGTATACTGTGGTATTTTATTTATGTATATATATTTACTTATGATTAGCAAACAGCTGACTTCGATTAACTATAACAATATAGATGTCGCGGCGCATGCGTCACTACCGTAGATTATTATTTTTTTTATGCAAATAATAATTTTTGTTATTAATTAATTAAATAATTATTTTTAATAGAAACTGATTGTGGGGGATGAAAGCGCAAACGACGCGCAAACGAATGGTACCTTGTTTAAAAAATTTTATTAAAAGGAAATATTTTAAAATAACTTTTAATTTTTCGGGGGATGAAAACTATCCCCCGCAAGTTTTTTTGGATTAATTAATTAACTAAGGGACGCGCAAACCTTTTGACCCTACCAAATTAAAGGGCTAATTAAGCGCAATCGATTGGTATTATCAACTTTTATATGGGGGGTAGCTTCACGGAAGTCATTTTTTTACATGTAGTTCTTATGGAAGCGGTTATTAAAATTAATTTTTAAAAAATATTACTGATAGTTATTAAAAAGTGATTATAATTATAAATAAAGAAAAGGTTATTTTACAAGAATAACAAAAAATTTTAATTATTTGTTACGTCTTTATTTTAAAAAAATTAAAAAAGATGGTGAAAATGTTGTAGGTTATGCATATTTTTGGAGTGAAATCTTGTTTTTTTTATAAATTTACCTTTTTAAGTGTTGTTAATTGAATTATCAGATAATCAGCAGCTATTAGCTTAGTAAACAATAGAAATTCCTCTTAGTTGTGCAATATTTGAATGCAAAAGTTATGGAAGTATGGAAGATGACCAAAAAAAAAACAAAATTTTCAAAGTTTCCTGTTTCTGTAAATAGCAAATGTACAAAATATCACAATATTTTGAATACTTTTAATAAAAATACTGTGAATCTTGAAGAATTTAACAATCTAAGATTACCAAGGCAAAAAAAATGGGGATTCATGCTTTAAATCGAGCTGTGTCTTGAATGAATCTTACATCAGCGATGCAAGAGTTTGTAGCTTACATTTAATTTCTGGTGAATAGTAATTCAATTTATGATCTTGTTTTTAAACTTAAAGAGTTTCTTATTATTGTTTTTAATATCTTTTTAAAAATTAAGTGATGATTAACACTTTTTTGGAAAATTGATTCATTTGATACTTACAGAGTATTCCGAAATTCGGGCGCACGGCGCTAAGGTGTACCGTTTTTAACATGGTTTTTAACTACGTCTTTGATTTTAGTACGTACTAACCTGAATCAAAAAGAATTATTTGTTACTGTTTGTTATTTTATAAATGAAAATAAGACAAAAGTTTTTATAATTTTTACTTTTTAATAACAAATAATAACAATTTTTCCCTTTATTTCAGGTTATTACGTACTTAAATCAGAAAAAATCAAACTTTTAATTATGTATTACGTTTTGTGAACAGCGCGGCGCGCACGTTTTGTGGAACACCTTAGCGCCGTGCGCCCGTATTTCGGAATACTCTGTTAATATCTAGTTTTATATATTTTAGAATTGTTGGTATTATATAATTAACAATTTTCTTTTTTACTAAATAATTGATTTTTCTGAATGGAATATTAACATATAATTAGAGGAACCTGTTTCAGATTTTGATATGAATAATCCAGATTGGGTGCCGAATCAAAAATTTGGTTACGATATAGGATTTGCAGTAAAAAAAAACCTTTACGGAAGATTATGTAAGATATGTTAAAAGAGTATTATATATCTAGAGTATATTCTTATTAATAATATATTTTTTATTTATTTTAATTAAATACTTTTATCAATTAAAATTTGTTTCATAAGTTCCATAGAGGTTTTATTTTACTGCAAATCCTATATCGTAACCAAGTTTTTGATTCGGCACCCAATCTGGATTATTCATATCAAAATCTAAAGCAGGTTCCTCTAATTATATGTTAATATTCCATTCAGAAAAATCAATTATTTAGTAAAAAAGAAAATTGTTAATTATATAATACCAACAATTCTAAAATATATAAAACTAGATATTAAGTATCAAATGAATCAATTTTCCAAAAAAGTGCTGATCATCACTTTATTCTAAAAAGATATTAAAAACAATAATAAGAAACTCTTTAAGTTTAAAAACAAGATCATAAATTGAATTACTATTCACCAGAAATTAAATGGAAGCTACAAATAGTCTAGGCGCCAGCCAAACTAATCACGCCCAAAAATTAAGAAATTAAATTTATTTTTCCGAGGATAAAAATAGGTGGTATTTATGTTTTTCGACCCGCTGAACACGAATCCGGGGTCCGTTTTACGAATTTCGTGGTCAATTTTTTGTTATTAACAAATTATTAGCCAATTTTGCAATAATTTGTTAATAAAAAAAAATTGACCACGAAATTCGCAAAAGGGGCCCCGGATTCGTGTTCAGCGGGTCGAAAAACATAAATACCACCTATTTTTACCCTCGGAAAAAGAAATTTAATTTTTGGGCGTGATTAGTATAGCTGGCGCCTGTATTAAAACTCTTGCATCGCTGATGTAAGATTCATTCAAGACACAGCTCGATTTAAAGCATGAATCCCCATTTTTTTTGCCTTGGTAATCTTAGATTGTTAAATTCTTCAAGATTCACAGTATTTTTATTAAAAGTATTCAAAATATTGTGATATTTTGTACATTTGCTATTTACAGAAACAGGAAACTTTGAAAATTTTGTTTTTTTTTTGGTCATCTTCCATACTTCCATAACTTTTGCATTCAAATATTGCACAACTAAGAGGAATTTCTATTGTTTACTAAGCTAATAGCTGCTGATTATCTGATAATTCAATTAACAACACTTAAAAAGGTAAATTTATAAAAAAAACAAGATTTCACTCCAAAAATATGCATAACCTACAACATTTTCACCATCTTTTTTAATTTTTTTAAAATAAAGACGTAACAAATAATTAAAATTTTTTGTTATTCTTGTAAAATAACCTTTTCTTTATTTATAATTATAATCACTTTTTAATAACTATCAGTAATATTTTTTAAAAATTAATTTTAATAACCGCTTCCATAAGAACTACATGTAAAAAAATGGTTTGTTTTCTTCCGTTACACTATATAGCTACTAGTCACGTGACGTATGTTAAACGCAAAATCTATTTACCCAGAAATTTTTTACGTAAAATGCACTCACACATTTACAAAAAAAAATATTTTGAAACTCGACTTGAGGTTTGTTTTGCTTGCTTTTCTGCACTCTGCACTGAATATTAAATTTTTTTTGAAAAATTAAATATTTTTTTTAATGCTTTATAAGATTTAAATATAATTTTTAAAAAATTTTAATTATTATGAATTAAATCTTTGAAAAAAAGTTTTTGAAATTTCGAGGTTATTAAACCAGAATTTCTGGGTAAATAGACGCAGCCTATGTTAAAAGCCTTATAAACACAGCCATTAACCTAGCAGTCGACTAGCAGACTAACCTAACTATACTACTGAAAGTCTTCTAGTTTAAATTTAAGCGCGTAATTTAAAACAACTTTTTAAACTTCTACTATTTTTTTAAAAACGTGGATAAAAATAATAAATAATCTTATAAATTTGTAAATTTATATTTTTTTTAATTATTATTTTTATGCAAAATTTTTAAAAAGATGATATAGCACGCAAAAAAAAGAATAGTAAAATTAACCTATACAAATGTAGTAAAAACAAATTAATATAGATTGGTAAATATAACCATAAAATGAGTAAATTTTACTAAAAAAATTGAGGTTTTAGTTTTATAAACAAATTTTATTAGTAAATTTTACTAATAATTTATAGTGACTTTTAACCAAACTGAATTTAGTAAACAACATCGTAATTTTAGTTATATTTACTAATTTTTTGTATGCGTGAGTAAGTTCAATTAAATTAAGTACTCGAATTGAAACTTATACTTGTTTTTCAGCAGTATTGGCTTTTAATTACCTTGCAATAAGCATACATTGCTGTTAACAAATTTGTTATTATCTTTTCTCAGATAAAAACTAATATCTTAAGGCACACAGGTAGAATTTGATTTAGGCAATTAAAAAATGTTAATATATTCTTTTTAAAAAATATGGGAAATTAAAATTTTTCTTTGATTTCTTTCAGGATTAAGATAGATTAATATATACTTGAAGATTTAGATATTTTAATCAAATTTAGAAACTCAAAGTATATTTTATATTTACACAGCACATTTTTGTAAATTATTATAAAAAAAAGTTGGTGCCAGTTTTATTGATCAGTAATATTCAGCAAACGATCTTGTTAGGTGAAAAATAAATACGAATAATCTAAACCCTATTATTTATATTAATTAATGCAGATAAAAAATTATATTTCTTTATAAATTTTAAATATTTTTATGTAATTCAGGTAAAAGAAAAATTTTCGAATAATAATTTATGAATACTTTGAATAACATGTAATAATAAATAATAGTTTCCATTTATGAAGGTATGGATCCCATCAAGGTTATTAAAAAGAAAATACTTAATAAATTTGTGATCGTGCCTGAAATAAAAAAGCCTTAGCTTTTTTATAATTCTTTGCGATTTTTTTTTTATTATTTTGAATCAAAACCTTAATTTTTAATTATAAAAATTCACGAATTATCCTTTAAGAAAATCAACTGTCCCACATTGGGGAATGATAGGATTTGCGGTTCCATTCCGTGAAATGGCCGATTTAAGAATATTTTTTGTCCATTTTACGGAATGGTATATTCCTCAAATGGAGCGTAACATGTATAGCTAATAGTTTTAAAGTAAAGTTAAGGATGCTGTGAAATATTCGAATTATTAGTTATCTCAAATCAACGTTAAATCAAGCTTGCATTATTTGTTAGCTGTGTATTTTATAGTTGCAAATTAATAATTTATCTTTTCTTATTTCATTCGAGGAATTTTATCATTTTAATAAACTCAAAATATCAAATTTAATAAATAATTTTAAAAAATTACGATAACACAGATTTTACAAACTTAACAAACCACCTCTATTGTAGGGGTTAAAATGGTCCATTTTACCCCTATTACTGCTATTTTTAAACATATGAAGAGTTATTTTTATAAAAATTAGTAAATGATATTGCGAGTTAGCAAAATCATAAGGTATAAATGGTTGCAAATAATATAAAACGGAAAGAAAAGTTAAAAGCAAATTTTTTTTGTCAAAAAAATTTTTATTAAGTTTTATTATACCATTAGTCTAGGCGCCAGCCATACTAATCTCGCCCAAAAATTAAGAAATTAAATTTCTTTTTCCGAGGATAAAAATAGGTGGTATTTATCCTCGGAAAAAGAAATTTAATTCTTGGGCGAGATTAGTATTGCTGGTGCCTGTATTACATGGTACTCACATTTGAAGGGCGTGAAAATCATTTTTTTTTAATTTTATAAAAATTCCGTTTGTCGCAATAGGATTGTTTTTTCAGTGTTGTGGATTTAATAACTTTTAAGTTCGTTATACCAGTTTGAACTAAAATTAGATTTGGATTTAGCAAAAAAATTATACCAAAAGGACTCCTTTAAAAAAAAAAAAATGTATACCTACTCAAAAATGAATCATAAAAACTGAAACTTTTTTTATTGCGTGAATTTCAAATTTTAGATTATATTTTTTCAATTTAATCGGCTGACTCTTAAACCCTCCCCCCTTTACATGTTCACTTTAAAGCTAATCCGTCATCAATGATTTTGAAGTATTACAGTGTAAAAAGTAACTTTCTTGGATTTACAAAAAAAATAGAATTTTTTCGAAAAATTAGTAAATTTTCAAAAAATTTTGTAAATATTCGATAAAAATCGTAAATTTACTAAATTTAGTATATTATCAAAAAATTCGAGAATTCTCGATTTTTTTTTGTGAATTCACAACTATTATTTACAAATTTACAACTATTTTTTGAAAATTTTCGAAAAAGAATTGTAAATTATCAATTTTTTTTGCGAATTCACAAAAAATTCGAGAATACTCGAATTTTTAGTAATTATACGATTTTAATCGAAAATTTACTAATTTTTCGAAATGTTCTAATTTTTTTGTTAATATAAGAAAGTTACTTTTTACAGTGTAGGTTTAACTTAATTATTTGCTTAATTTTCAATTATCCTTGTTTTTTTTTAAAAATAAAATTATATGTTTGCCTTTGATTTCAAACAATTTTGCATTTCAAGGGCTGATTTTCTTATAATTATGAATATTTATAAATATTTATTACATTTTATAGATAACATTTGCTAATTGATGAAATAAAAATAAAAAGCACCGAATTCGCGAAATTGTTTTATTTTCTTTATAATGAACCGCATAATAAAATGAATAAACTTCTCATGTATCACGAAAGTTAAAAGATCGAATATTATTACCAAGAAAAATTACAACAAAAAAAAATCGCACGGATAAGACATAGTTGACTTATAATATGGTCTGAGGACTTTACAGGTTGGCGCGCGCCTCGAAAAACATTTGATATGAAAGGGAAGAAAAGCCGGCATGACGTCACGTTCCAGCGCGCGCCACTGCATATAATATATATGTATATATAAATATTAAAATACAGAATATAAAAAGTTTGTATTTAGTAAGATAGATTTAGGGTGGGGCGTAGTGGTGGGGGCAGGGCAAGGCTCTATGTATGGAGAGGGCGCAGTTTTGCACTATCCTTCGTGCCGGCGAGTCACGTATAACTATTCTATTGTTACATCATTAGAAAATTGTTTTTCACAAACGTGCTTTTATATACGTAAATTGTAATTTTTGATTGAATCAAAATATTATTTACGTTTTAAAAAGTAAATTGTCTAAATTTTAAATTAAAAAAATTTTTCTTTTTAATCGCCCTAATTTTTCTAAAACTAACTTTTATGTGATTTTTTTTTTTTTAGTAAATTAAAAAAATTAAATAATTAGTGAAAGTGAATGATAAATAATACTGTGAAATTTAGGTTAAAAAATAATTCGCCGAGATAAATAAAAATTAGACGAGCTTGCGAATTTATATTTGCGGTCTTTTTGAATTTACGCGCCTTTCAACCGGCTTGTATACATAAAAGTATATATTATATAAACAAAAGTTAAAAAATTATTTATATTCTACAACATTTGGAAGATTAATTAATTACATTTCTTGTTTCTAGTGTGTGCATGTATTTTTGATAATTAAGTGTTTTTTAATTAATAATATATTATACATCAAAGTTTTTATTTTGACAACTTGTGTGTGCTAAAATTTTAATTAAAAAAAAATTTTTTTTTTTTGGTTAGTAATAAAAAGTTTGTGAGGTGAAATAATAAATTGAAAGACAAAAAACAAAAAAATAACAGCAACGATGGTGCACTTGGTAGCTGATTGCCTCTTAGGCACGTTTTGTATTTTGATGATGATAGCTAGTTTTACTGAAGCAAAGCAATCTGTGGATGTTAAGATTCGCGAAGATCCGGATTTATCTGAGGTAAATAATTCATGAGACCCTGTAATTTAATTATTTTAATTAATATATTATTATTCAGCTTTATTTAATTAAATATTTATTACGTTTTTTAATCACCAAAAGTGCGGAAATTAGATTGCAATTTCTTTTTTCACAAAAAACGAAATACATTTTCTTGTGTAATTTTCTAAGTGAATTTTTTCAGTAAATATTTTACACGTTTCGCATAAAATTTCTTATAAAACGTCTTCAAAGAAATTTGATATTTTACAATGTCGCTTGAGTCTCAGAAATTTTTTTATAAATTTTTTGCATTAAATTTGCAAGCACTTTAAGTTTTCAAAACATGAATTTCAACGTATTTCGTCAAATTTCATACTTTACATATATTTATCAATTTTCTATCTAAGACTTACAAACAAGTAATTATTGCTGAATTCGACGGCATTGTTTGAAAAAAATCCTCGAGAAATTCGAAAAAAAGAATTAAGAAAATTTATTTAAAAACATATTGTTGCAAATAGGGGTGTTCAGACTGCAGACCTTTTTCAGAAAATTTTGAGCTTCACGTGAAATCTGACCTGAAGCTGGCACCCGAAACCCGGATAATTATCCCTATTTTTATCATCTTTAGGGTGATTTCAAAAGTTCAAGTTTAGATATTTGATATTTTCAAGGTGTTTTCAGTATAAGCCAGGGTTAAAATTAATTTTTAAATTAACTTAATATAGCTTAACGAATACTTTAACGTGCGATAAACTTGCAGTTCTTAATCATTTATAAACATATATAGTATAAATAAGTGTTGGAATTTTGTATGTATATATCAATTATTGCAGTCAAGCTGCTGTGGCTGATGAAAATTTAAGCCAATTACAAAATTTTTTAATCTGCCTTAAAAATCTTCAAATAATTTGACTTAAAATTTGTTTTTCACAAAATTACGAGCAAAATCGTTTAAAATGAAGCAATTTAAGCGCATCTTGTCTATAATTATATGTATTTATTAGCCTGATAGTTATTATAAAAACTTATTTAAATTTTGGATTGGCTCTAATGGTGCAAAATTTTAAACTTAGAAGCGATTTATGAGCCGTGATTTTGGAGATATTATTCTTTTGGTAAATGACAGCTATAAATACCAGGCTAATAGATAAAATATTTTTTAAATAACAGCGTTTTTAAAAGTTTTTTGTTAAAAAATATAATTAATCTCAATTTTGAGCTTATTTTAAATGGTAAATAATACATTTTTTTTTAAATAGAAGCGCATATTCTATTTGATTATATTCTATTTGATTCTATTTTGCACATATGCAAAATTCAAGAATAATTCATTTTTTTTTGCCATTTTTTGTACAAAAATATAACCAGTAATGATGTAACAGCTGATTTTTTGTAAAAAGTTTAACGTTTTAAAAAAATATTTATTTAAGATTATTCACGTTGAATCATCATAGTATGACCACTAACTAAATTCCATTTTTTGTCTAAAAAATTTTTTCGTTTCTATTTCAATAAAACAATTCTTAAATTTACCCAAGAATTTTTCATTTATTAATAAATACTTAAAAAATATTTTTTTAAAAATTTATAATTATAATATAATTACATAAAGTTCATGCCCTCAGCCTCTCTGATAATAAATTAGAATTAATGAAGCGTAGATATAATAAGAAGTAAAAAAATAAAAAAAAAGCTGAATGAAAAAGAAAAAGAGATTAATTATTGAATGTACCTAATAATGTAAAGTATTTAATTTTTAATGAATCATTTGAAAGAAAAAGCAAGCAAGAGAGTACGTACTTCTTACGTTTTTATATGAATAAAAGCATTTGAGATAAATTAAATTTCATACAAACTGACTCTTTTCTTATTTTTTAATAAATATTGGACCAAGTTGAGAAATTTTAATTATATGTTTACAAACTTTATTAACACTTCTCACTCCTTTCGCAGATTTTTTCAAGCACTTATGAAATAATATGAAATTTTTTTTTAATTATGTTTTATAATTTAAGTAGGAAAAATAAAATATTTTATTTAATTTGATTATTAAAGCAAATATTTTTCTCACTTTTTTAAATTGCGAGATCTTGAATACGCTTTTTACTTTTCAAAAAGGGTCTTTTTTATTTTTTTTTTAAATTGAAGTTTCAAATCAAAGTACCTAGAAACTTGTTGAAAACTTTAGATTTTTCTTAGAAGTAAAAAGTGTAATTTGAAAAATTTAATGTAAAAAGTGTTTGTAATTATGTATTTGATAATAATGAAAATTCGCGGGAAATTCCAATGACTAAATAAGAAAGAGATTTGAAGTTTGATATAGATTTTTGACTTAGAAACTAGTTAAATTAAATTAAATTTTTTAATTCAATTAATTTGACCATACCATAGCCATTTAGGCTTATTTTAAGGGGTACGTTTAATCTGTTATAAATGAACATGTTCCATGTTCGTAGGTTGTGTAAACACACAAACCAATTATTGTTATCAACTTTAAGTTTTTTATATGTGATTTCATACCCTGATTTCAATTTAATTAGGATTGACATATATATCTTTAAAATATTTAAAATATTATCCAATTAGAAAAAGTTTTAAATTTAATTACCGAATTAATTACCAAAAAATTCAAAAAAAAGAAAAAAATCTTTTTCAAAAAGTACTGTCAAAAATTGAAATGCTAGTGCTCTTTCCTTCAAATAGTCTCATATTGCATGCACCACACATATACACACTTTCACATACGTAAATACAATAGAATGGAATAGAACGTACCACAATGAAATAAATAATCTTAGATCCAAATATGCATCCTGTATTAATCAAGTATACAAAAGACAAAATGCTTTATGAACGATTTCCATTATAAACAGAAAAGCTTAGATGCGAATTTAATAGAGTGACTTTATGTATTATCTCGTGTATTATAATATTCACATGCAATATATCATAAGTCGACTCAGTTTTGCGCACATGATTTTGAGTGTTGAAGTTCAAAAGAGTAATTCGCGCATTATTTCGTGATATTAAGTTTTCTTCCTTTGATTCGGTTACCTTACCTAACCAGGTTTTGTTGTAACATAATAATATACATTAGTTAAAATATGTAATTATAATGAAGGAAAATTTTTAATATTCTTTGAATAATTTTGTGGTAAATTAGAAACTCTGCGACCTCGAAAATCAAGTCGAAAATATAACATTTGCCTTTGGATTTTGTATTTTAATTATCGAAATTCATATCCTACAGAAAATTTAACACGCTTTTAATTTTTTTCAATTTTTCATCAATTTTATAATAGGAACTCGAATAGGAAATTGTTAGGTGAAGGAAGTGAAAAATTTACGCAATTACAATTACCCATTTATTAATTCCTTCACTAAATTTTCCAATATGGCGCGCACCCTAGTGGGCTATGTGGCGGGCACTGAATTATTTCAATTTTTTTAAGTAACTCGCAGTCCGCTTAGGGCAAAAAAAAATAATATTTCCCAAATTTTATCCTTTCAGTCCTCGTCGGCCTTTTCATTTTTTCAGTGGTTTAAATTTTTTTCGGTTTCAAATTTTCTAGTCCTTAAATTGTTTAACGCCTACTTTTTTTCTCGTAACAACGAGTATTTCAATCAATTGTTTTTTTTCTTAGTGTCCCGTAGGAAATGCCTGTAGAATCTAAGTCTTGGAACCAAAATTATATTTGAATTGCAAATTCTTGAAAAATTTAATTTTTTTTTTGTGGATTGCAAAATCTTTATTGCAGATATTTTAATTTTCTTCAAATTAGTTGTAAATCTTTACATTTTCAATACACGAATTTCCCCTGAATTTCTCCAAATCGCCTAAAAAAAAAATTCAAATTTATTTTGGGGCCCTTGATTATGATTTTAGGGAAAATTTCCAAAAATTTTTGCCTTACCTAGTGAAACATCCACTTGAGAAAAAAAAGTAAATTGAAGAGTTAAAAATACTAAAAAATACTAAAAAAAAGAAAACATTTAAAATCGCTGTAAAAATGAAAGGATGAGGTCTTTCTAGGAGGTTAAAAATTTTGAAAAATTATTGTTTTTATTTATATTTCTGAGAAAAGTGTTTTGGGTTCGATTTGAAACTTGACGAAACTTGACCATACAACTTTTATAAACATTCCAGAAATATCTGTTCCAGAATAAAAGTTTGATAAAAATAATCTAAGAATTAATCAATAGTTTGTCGACCTTTGAAAATTATTAGGATTATAAAAATAAATGAATCTTTTTCTTAAAAAAAATAATATATCTCGATTCCCAGAAAAAATTCTTAGTCCTAAAAAAATTAATTGTCACATCAAGTATCTTTTTTTAAAAATTCGTTTAAAATAGAAAAAATTAAACATATTAATATTTAGATTATTTGTCGTGTTAGTACCACCGCACGTGTTTAAAAAAATAAATCTCTAATCTTGTAGTCTATGATGTTTTTCTAAGAAAAAACTAAAATTTTTATAGAAATATTTATTTTAGAAAAAAGTATGTAAAATTAAAAAATTTAATATACATGATACACTCTAACATGTGATCTAAATAAACACGTGTGATTACAGAAAAAAACGACTACAATTATTATTATAATCCATAAAATATATAAAAAAAGATTCAAAAAAAAGGGAACGATAAACTATACACTTGGCTCATTTAATGTTAAATATCTTCTTACCAGACGGGTGCAATGAGCTCAAGTTAAAGTTTAATTTATACAACGATAATGTAGTACGTTTTAGCTACAGTTTTGAATTTTATGTATCAGTAAGTTAAATTGAATTAACAGTATCATAAATTTTTTTTTTTATTTCGAATTAAAGAAAATTAATTAAAATACGTGAACATTTAAGCAAAAAAAGTAATAAAGTACTTGGACATATCTAAATGACTGTAGCTCACTGCAGCTTAATGACTTGAATTTTATTATATTGAAATAATTTCTAGCAATTAAGTAACAAAGTAAATTCTTATTATTTATTTCACTCCTTTTTTTTTGAATATAAAATACTATTCGTTTTTTATTTCTTTTGTTTTATACCGAAATTTCAATATCAATCAAATTCAAAGAAACTGAATTGAACATTTCTTAGGTAGGAAGGAGTTGGTGTATAATCTAAGAGTTAATTAAAATTTTTTTATCATTTGCATTATTAATCAATTGTGCAAAACTCTAGCTATAACTTTAGTAAAGATAATGCACCAAGATTTATGTCAATAGCTCAAATATTTTTAGGTTATCGTGGGAGCCCAGGTGGGAGCCTCGGTGGTAACCGTTCACAAAAAGTTCTTTTTTTTAGTTTTAATTAATATATTTCAATTTTTACAGTCTATAATACTTACTAGAATACAAATAACTAGTCACCAATCCCTGGACCATGTATAAGTCCCTGAAAATCCAAATAATGCTTTTTGTCCATACGAGCCTCTTTTGTAGCTGCTTTATCATGGTTTTTCGTTAGAAAAATGATAGCGTTATTTATTTATTTATATCTTTTTTTAAATGAAACACAAAAAACAAGCTAAAAACTGTCTTCAAATAATAAATTTAATGTACAATTCTTCAAACCTTTTTGCTAACGCCCATCCCCTCTATACAATAACTCTTTTTCTTCTTACATTTTCCCCTTTACTTAATAATCTCATTATGCTCCATTTACACAAGTTTACACTAATATTTGCACTAGCTGTACAACAACGTAATATAACTATATTAAATAAAAATTTTTTCTCCACAAAAATTATCCATCTAACTCTCGTTATAAGCTAAAAACATTTTCTCTTACCAGTATTAATTTATAAACACATTAATTCTTATTATGAAAACCTTTTATAAAAAAGAAAAAAAGAAAATTTTTTTATATTATGCTCAACATTACTTAAAAAATTAACCTTTGAAATTACCTTTAAATTATTTAACACGCTCGGTTAAGACAAAACTAGCCAAAGTTAATGACAAAGTACATGCTGACTAGAACATAACCTAAAAAAAAATGTAATCAGCAACAACGTACAAAAAAAAAAGACTAATCGTTACACAACAAGTTGTATAATAGACCAGAAACCCAAAGAAAAACTCGTTTGCTTCTAAAGCAAAAATAAAGAGCCAGAAAAAAAATAACATAGCCACAATGTTGTGTATTGTAAAAAAGAAGAAAATACGTCCACAATAAGCAGAGTCTTTGTTTCAAATGTCAGGAGATAAGGATATTGCCTTTTTTTTATACTCTTTAAGTAAAAAAAAGGAAAAACATCATCCCTCTTTCCCAGTAGGAAGTACAAAAAATGTAATGATGAGCCCTTGTCGCCACTTTCCTGCTGTTAAAGAATTTTCTTAGAACTCTTGTGATTAAAAAAAAAATTGGGTTATAATTTTTTATTATTATTTCTTTTTTGTTATTAAAGCTCAAACAACAACTTATAAACTGACGTTATTCATAAAATAATCCTTTTAAGTACGTAAACGCGAAGAAAGGTGAAAAATGCTTACGTAAAGTTTAAAGAATTTTTTTTAATCAAATTTTATAAAATAATAGAAATATAATACCGGATGCAAAAGTCGAGTTACTTAATTTTGTTTGTTTAAATCGTAGCACGTGTTATTTATTATTTTATACTCAGTTAGAGAGAAGATTAACGCAGATTGTGACGACACGTTTAATGCTGGAAAAGTTAAAAATGAAAAATTGTCTAATTTGTTTTACTTATTTTTATTTTTTTAGGTTTTTTGTTGGGAATGATTGAGAAAATTTATTTTTTACAAAATAATGGTTGTTTTAATGGTCGTAAGGTTGCTTTGTTTTAATATTGGTTAAGTTGGTAGTATTGAGTTTCAAAAAGAATACTTTTGGAAATTGTCGTAATTTTACTAAAAGAATTGTAAAATTACTAAAAAAATCGTAAAGTTACAATCGTTAGTAAATTTACAAGAAATTTGTGGTTTTACGATTCTTTTCGTAAATGTATGAGAGGATCGTGAAATTACGAATATTTCGTTATTTTACGAAAATTTCTCGGAAAATTTTGTATAATTACCATAGGGCTTGCCATAGGGTATTTTTGTCATTTTTAACAGTGTGTATATTTTGAATCTATGGCCAATGTATAGCCCAAACAAATCTTTTCTAAGGCTTTAAAAGCTTTAAAAATATATTTAGCATTTTTTATAAATTGCCTAAATTGATTGATTTCATTTTAATAATAATTCTTTTAAATATATTTCATGTTTTTCTAATAAGCCATATTTCGCCTTTTTTTTGTAAATTATGAATATAAAATAAAATACATTTTCAATTAATCTCTTTTTTCTGGAATTATCGAAAAAACTGAAAATTCGTTATAAATAAAATATTACGTTACATATAAAAATTATTCATTGCGAAGAACTGCAAACAAACCCTAAAAAAATACAATTTTTTTTTACGTATAATTATTTCTCCCCCCTGAACCAACCCTTAGCATATTTCAATGACTCACTCAATATATTTTTATATTAAAACAAATACTTAGTTTTGGATCGATAAATTTTATACTTTTTTTAAGAAATATATTTTGCTAAAAAAATTTTATTGTTATTTTTAACAGTAAAAAATGTACCTTTTTTTCAAAAAAAGATAAAAAATCTACGAATGTATTTTTGTACTACATCAATGATTATTTTTATTTTTTCTTTAAGTCTTCTTTGAAGAAAAAAGAAAATTGTGCAGGTTACAAGGTGCACAATAAAAAAGCCTCAGAGTATCGAAGGAAAAAACGAGATCTTTTTAAAAGATTTAGCAGAAAAAATTTAAGAGTTTAGAAAAGTAAAAGAAATAAAGTCAAAACAGCTGGTTTATTTTATCGGATATAGTACGTTTTTTTTCAGAGAATGAAGACGAGAGAATTCATTGTTCACACGTCAATCGACATCGTCAGTGTCGAAAACTAAAGAATTGTTATATACACTGTCTATAAAACCTGGGTTATTTCTTACCAATGTTACTTTATTTGACTTTTTATTTATTTATTTTTATTTTATTACCCTGCTTTATTTATTTTTTTTTCCTATGCCATCACATCAAGATGACATCTATTTTATTTTTATTTATTTATATTATTGGAAAAATTGAATACTACTAATTTTTTATTTTCTTTTTTTTTAGGCTTGTAAATTACTACATTATTTTAAAATTAAACTAATTTTTCACATGGAGCGTGTTTAAAGGGCCCCAAATTCGAAGAGGGGTGTCAAATGGGACTTCGACTAATTTGGGTTCTAGTAGAACTTAAATATAATAATTAACTAGTTATTTTTTTGGTTTACAGCTTATACAGCCTTTCTTTTTTCAATATTTTATCCAATTTTATCTGAAATTTTAAGATCCATAAAATTTAATTCCTGAATAAAAATATTCAGACCATTTACTTTTATATTTATTTTTAAGTCAATAATCTTGATATTTATTAGAAATCAAAATGAAATAAAAAATATTTTTTTGAAAGCTTATGAGAAGGAATGTGGGTGACAAGTGCTGGTATTCAATTGAAATGATTTAAATTTTATTTTTATTTTGTTTGAATGAAATTATTGAAGCTTTTACTTCTTCCATTGGTTCTATGCTTCGGTTGCTTTGGATAAATCGAGGATAAATATTAAATGATTTAAAGAACATATTTCTAAGGTTGAAGAAAAATATTATGAATAAGCTTATGGTGATAAGCCCTTTCTAGAGCTAATTAATTTTTTTTAATCTTGTGTGCTTTTTCTATAAAATATAAGAGTAATCCGAGGAGAAATCTAAATTTTGGTTGGCATTGTTTTGGTTCGTGACTCACTATGCTGATACCATGCATAAAAAAAAGTTTAAATTCAGATTTCTTTATTTCACTTCGATGCTCATATCTCTCCACTAAAAAGATTAAATTTCACAAAATTCGAGTTTTATCTTGAAATTTAAAAATTATAAAAAACAAATTAAAAGTTATAAAATGACTTTAATAAAATTAGCAGAAGAAGAAATTCGAGATAAAAAAAGAAGAAGTTTAGTACTCAGCCGATTCGTATTCGAAAAGAATAAAACAATTTATCAGCAGATCTGGAATTCTAACTATTCTCATACAATTTATAAACGATTACTATACTAAATAGAAGAAGAAGTAGTTTCGCCAAAAAGTTTTAGACTCTATCTCTGTCCCATGCATTATATATAACTAGAAACCTTTCGAACTAGTGATTTGATGAAACGGAAATGGAATTTCTCCCGAACAACTTGTTGCTTATTCAGTTATACGTCTAACATATAAACTAAAATTGTCGCATTCGATTAAAATGATGAAAACTTTGCTCAATTCTTTGAGTTTTATATATTTTAACAACATATGCTAAATATCTAGGAAATTTATCGTCTTCTCACTCGCTCACTTGATAACGTCACTACTACATTTTTCTACTTTTCTCAAATTTTCAATTATTATCTACGTTTACTTTGTTAAAGTCATATCGATTTTTTTTTTAAATTTAAGTATGTTTTATGTCGAGGACACGAGGTTTTCAGGAGTTTTTATTAGAGGAAAACTTTTTTCCTTTAAATTGTATGCAATTTCATTTTATTGATATCATGCAGAGAATAACATCGGAATAACATGGTATCTTTAAAGCTTTCAAAGTAATGCAAAAGTAATGATTTTTTTTTCTTTAAAAAAGTAATCAAAATATTGAAAATAATATACTACTTTTTTTAAATATCAATGAAATATGTCACACTGCATTAATAAATTAAGGAATATATCCTGGAATGTATTCATCATGTTCTACACCCCATAATTAAAAAATAACATAAAACAGCGAAAATTCTGCAATTTGGGACTTTTCTGTTATTGTATGAAAATTCCGGAAAATTTTAGTATAGTTTCACTCGAGTTTCACTTTTTAAGAGAAATTAAGATATTTTTTAAAAGCTGTATAAAATCAAAAAAGGAAAATAAAAAAAGCAATAAAATATTTTTAAAAAATTATCCAGGGAATCCAAAAATTGAGAAAGGATCGATATTATATTTATCCGGTTACAAAAAACTGGGCCTCGGAAATTCTATTGCTTTTATGCGAGCTTTTATGTTATAAGGATACTACTGAGAAATAATTTGGAACTTATTATAATTTTGGCAGGGATTTTGGATGATTGTTATTATTGCGGTGCTCTGTTGAAAGTAGGGGTGTGCGGTTACCCGAATTTTCGGGTAACCGAGCTTCGGGTCGGTCCTGGATTTTTTCGGGTCGGGTCGGGTCGGTCTTCGGGTATAACCGAAAAGTTTCAGAGGTCCAAAAGTACAGTTTTTTCATCTGAAATTTCCCTGGCATTAAGAATCCATGAATATTTTTCCGGGAATTTTCCATTCACGCTTAAAAAAGAGAAAAAATAGCTAAAAAAAGCGTATTAAAAAAAAAATTATTATTTTTATTCCTATAAGTAATTATTTACTTTTTCGTGTAAATTAAACAATTGTATAAATAAATTTGTACTCTTTTTTACATTTATACTTATTAGTATACTTACTCTTTTAAATTTGTGATTTTCTTAAAAAATAGTAATATACCAATCCCAATTTTTATTTTTATAAAAATAATAATAAAATTGTATATTTACAGCTCGTGTCCAGAAAAATAAAGAATGGCCCAAATCGCAACTAAATTACCTTCCGAGGCGAAGCCGAGGATGATAAAATGCGGTTTAGGGCTCTTTATTTATGGAGACAAGGGCCGTATAGTCCAGAAATATTAATTAATTTGTATTCAAGATTTTTGATGAATTTATTTTTCTAAGTACTAATACTTGGCTTACCTTAAAAAATAATTATGTAAAAGGTATGTCAAATTTTTTTAAATGTTTTAAAAATTCTTAGCTTAAAGGATTCGCTACGCTGGGGATAAATCTAACAATACTTTTGGACAATATAATATTGGTGTGCAGAGTCCCTGGCAGAGTCTCATTTAAAATTTTTTTTCTTTCATTTTTTTGCTTAAAAATACGGGAAACTACCTACTTGGCACAGGTATTATTATAGATTTAGGATTAAAATACCTTGGCACGTATTATAGAATAAAATATCTAGGTAAGGAGATAACTATAAATTGTGTGTGTTATTAAGTCAGCTAAATTTTTGGTCAGAGATAGCCAAGGTCAAAACATTGTCACCTTCGTATCCTAGTTTTTATGGCCGCGGGGTTTAGAAAAAATTATAAGTCCACAAAGTTGGTCATTTTTCCGCAAAAAAAAACTGAAATTAAGACACCGCGAAATAGTCTAGATTTATAGTTTAGGTCAAAACATTTTAAGTTTCCATTTGAAATTTTTCGGTATCTCGAGTCTGGAGGGCAATGTCGGGCAATCAAAGTTCCGCCGTTTACCCGCCCTTAAAAAATATAAAGGGATTAAATTGTATAGTATTAATCAAGTGGCAAATTTTGACTGCCTGGTTGGTAATGGGTTAATACAGCCTTTAAGCTAATAATTTTTAAAACATTTAAAAAAATTTTTTAAGGTAACTCAAGTATATTAATACTTACAAGGGAAGTTCAATACATTTGGAACACCAAATTATACCAAATGTGTTCCAAATGTGTTATGGATGAGTCTTTGGTTCTCCAATGGGCCTTTTGGACCTAGAAACGCAGGGCTTAATGTTATAAAATAGGGTTTTTTTGATAATTTTCAATATAACGCTACAACTACCGATGTTTACCAAATCTCTTTTGGTTGATCTCATTTTTTTGGTTTAAGTATCACCTTTCATACGCCGTAAGCCGCAATTTTTGATCACTAATTCTTTCATCACTATAGCCTAATTGGCTAAATTGGTTAATTACCAAATTAACATTATTTATCCAAAAATGACCAATTTTTAAATTGCTGCTAAATTTGTAATTTCTGACGAAAATGGGTTTTATAGGTCTGAAAAAATTTGTACAAGCTTCAAGTTTCCAAAATTTGTTTATTTTACCTTTATCAATTATTTGTTAACCAGATATGATAATTTGAAGTCACAGTCCCAATTTTACGATTTCAAGCTCATTTTTAATGTTAATTTTGAAGATCTATTTGTTAAAAACGACTCAAGGAAATGAGACGAGTAAAAAATTTTTGGAAACTTGAAGCTTGTGGAAAATTTATGAAACTTATAAAACCAATTTTCGTCAAAAATTATAAATTTGGCAAAAATTTATCTTTAGTAAAAAATGACCATTTGGTTAATTCCCTATAGCGATGAGGGAGTTCGTGACAAAAAATTGCAATTTATGGCATATAAAAGGGGATACTTAAACCAAATAAATGAGACCAACCAAAAGAGTTTTGGTTAACATTGGTAGTTGTAGCGTTATATTGAAAATTACCAAAAAACCCTATTTTATACCATTAAGCCCTGAGTTTCTAGGCCCAAAAGGCCCATTGGAATGAACGGAGGGTAAGCGGCATATTTTTGCAACATAAAAAACTCATCCATAACCATTTGATGTAATCTGGTGTTCCAAATGTATTGAACTCCCCTTGTTAGAAAAATAATTTCTTCAAAATTTTTGAATACAAATTATTTAATTTGTTATTATTATTTTTATAAAAAATATGAATTGGTATATATTACTATTTTTTAAGAAAATCACAAATTTAAAACAGTAAGTATAATAATAAGTATAAATGTTAAAATGAGTGCGAATTTATTTATTTTCTTGTTCAATTTACATGAAAAAATAAATAACTCTTTATGGGTTAAAAATTATTTTTTTTTCTGGTACTTTTTTTTGACTATTTTTCTTCTTTTTTAAGCTTCAACGGAAAATTTCCGGAAAAATATTCATGGATTCGTAATGTCAGGGAAATTTCAGATGAAAAAACTGTACTTTTGGACCTCTGAAACTTTTCGGGTATACCCGAAGACCGACCCGACCCGACCCGGAAAAATCCAAGACCGACCCGAAGCTTCGGGTCGGGTAACCGCACACCCCTAGTTGAAAGACCTATTATAATGCTTCGAATTTAGAAAAATAAACTTTTCTAAGACTTTAAGAAGATTTTGGTTTTCAGCTTGTTGAATAATCAAATCTTCTGCCAGGTGATTCATAATAACACTCTGAAAACCTGTTCAAAGTTATAAGCTCGCAAAAGTTTTATCAATTATATGAGAAGTTGATCAGTAGAATTTAATTAGAATTAGGAGAGAAAAAACAATTGGCAAATGAATTTAGTTTTTTTTAAATTTTAATTGCTATTAGTTAGCATTAAATTTGAATAATATTCTGAATTTACTAAATCTGTTTACTAAACTAAAATTTTGACTAACTGAAAAATTAATTAAAAACATAAAAACTGTAAAGTAAAATAGTGAATACTAGAGAACAGCAGTAACAGATGATAATAACAGTTTTAATTCTTTTAATCAGATTAAATAGTAAAATTTGAATTTTAAATAAAATATTGGTCTTTAGGAAAACAATATTTTTTATGAATTTACCTTATCCGTATTCAGAAAATTTGAATAATACGCTTAATTAAATTTCATGTAAGCCAATGAATAAAACTTGAATTGGAAGAGATTAACTTGTTGTTTCTGATTCAATAAATACGTCATAAATACCTTTGATTATATTGCATTACTATGCAGAGAAATACTTTCCTTCTTTGTGTGTGAAGGTTAAAATTCACATGCATTAAGTTAGTACCGATAAAATTTTTTTTGAAATTGTCAAAGATGCATAATCCGGTTATCGATAACTTGTTGTAATTCAAGACTACACTCATATTTTCCAGACTAACACATGTGCAATATAAAATTATAATATATTTAATAGTATTTATAGATATTATAAACATATAGAAGTTCATGGCTCTTTTTATATTCTCTTTTTCATTTTCTCGAATTCAAATTCTGTTTTATGTTACATTAGAATTATTTTGGTTTCTATTATATTTTATCCAGATATAGATTCAGTTGAATAATTCATATATTATGTGTATTAAAGCTTTTATTATACCTATAGATAAAATATATTTATAGATTGTATTATGGGAATTTTATATTTGAATTTTATTTCAAAAATTTACTATTTTCATGAATTTTCATTTTTTTTAGATTTTTTGGGGTCTTGAACATTCAATTCTGATTATAAATTTTGATAAAAAGTGGATCCTAAATAATTTTAACTGTTTTTTACTTGTTTGTACTGACAATAAGAAATTTTTAGTTATTAACAAATTTTCAAAAACGAAATATTGAAAATTTGATCAAGAAATTAGACAATTTTTTTTTTCCATTTTCGGCTATTTTCTAATAATATATAAAATTATTTTCCAATCTTAGCTATATTCATAAAAACTGGTATCGAGATGATTGAGTTTTTTTATGTTCAAAAACGAGTTCAAAAAAATCCAAAAAAAAACAAGCATTACAAACATCTCAGAAAATAATTGGACTTAAAAATATAAACACACCTGATACACGTCATACCAAACAAGTAATAAATCACATAATTAACAGAAAAATTTCTTACATTAAGTAATACATAAATTAATAACACGTTGTAAAAAATGTAATAAATAAAAATTTTTTATTATTATTCATTACATTAACGACTTAAAAACTAATAAAAAATTAAAAAAATTTATTGAAAATAATAATTATAATCAAATTATAATAATAATAATAATAATAAAAATTATAAAATAAACACTGCAGTCTTTACTCGAGATAAACATAACCTCACTTTACATTAATTTTCATTTTTCTATACATAATAATGAATTTCCAACCTACAATAATAAATACATCAGTATTATTATATCGTTAACATATTCTTGCGGAACTAACGAGTAAAAAAAAAAAAATTATTTTTTTTATAAAATGTAAACAATTCTTTTTTAATAATAAAAGCAACTAAATGTATGTCCTACATTTTCATACTTTACCATTAAAAAAAAAAATAATTTTTCTCTATAATAAAAAAAAAAAAATTCTATTTCCTCGATAAAAAATTTTTTTTATGTAATCTATGCTAATTAAACTATTCGTCACGCATCGTCAAAATACTTAATAAAAAAAACATGACATCATCTCTCGTAGTTGTTCATTTATAATAACTCTCTTTTTTTCTCTAAGTTTTATGGTGGGAATGCAAAAAAAAATAGTAAATAAGTACAGGGTCATTCAAGACAAATAACATGCAATAATAAAAGAGTTAACGTGAAAGATATTTTGTCGTCTGAATATTGCAAGAGTAAATATAAATAATTAAATAATTTATGCCCCAGTGTCCTAATATATGAAATATTTTTACTCTACTTTTTCACTTATTGATATTCTAAGAATTTATTTTTTTTTCTTTAATTCTTTTACTGTTTTTAAGATAAATTGCTATTTTTTTTATATTATACATGATATTTTATAACGAATATATCTATAGGAGAAAAAAAATTCAGGTCACGTATATAAATATAAATGCCAATAAATTTAAATTTTTCACTTATTTTATATAAAAAGAAATCGTTTTTCTATTCAAAATAATAAAAAAAAGATTAAAAAATATAAAATTTATAGTCGTAAGGATTTTTATATACTTTTGTCATTTATTATGCGATTTTTTATGACATATAAAGAAAATATTATAGATTCAATTTTTAAGAAAAAAGATGCTATTCATTTTTTGGACGAATAATTTACCAATAAATAAGAATATTTACTTATTTATAATTGAATTTAATACGAACGTCTTTGATTATTACACAAACACGTAAATATCTGCAAATACATGGGTGTTAAAGTAGAAAATAAACATTAACGAATAAACATTAGAATGTGCAGTTAGGAGTGAGAGATCTTGTTTATGTTTAATTATGCATAAATCTAAGCAATTGATATATAAAGATAAAGTCAATAATAATATTTATTCTAAATCAGACTAACATGTGATTTTTTATGATTTTGATCTTGTTTTTATTTAATTAATGTAGAGATCTTATTTGTAGTATTTAATTTTTTGTCGTTTATATTATTTTTTATACACAATTTAATTTTTTAATATTTTGTTGGAAGTAACTTTCCTTGATTGAAATTTTTGATTACTACTATTAATATGGAATAGTATATTACGACCCATGGCCAGAAAAATAAAGAATGGTCCAAATCGCACGTAAATTACCTTCCGAGGCAAAGCCGAGGATTGTAAACTGCGATTTGGGGCATTCTTTTTTTATGGCCCAGGGTCGTATACGATTTTTCTGTACAATTGCCACGAAAGTACGATTTCCTGGACGCTGCGCGCTGAGCCGTAAATATACTATTCATGCAGATAAGAATACAATTTAGAAGAGAAGTTATTTGAGCAATTATTTATTTAAAAATAAAATTTGGTTTATTAAATTTTTAAGGAACTACCTTATACTCTTTTGAATTATTAATACATCAATTGGATGGATATTATAAAGTAATCAATGTTAACATAACTGAGACAATATTAAGCAACTTCGAAATTCAGATATTTTCTGAAAGTTACAAAATCCTCACAAAATCATCAAGCGCATAAATAATTCAAAAGACATAATTTTCATATTTTACATTTCTAAGCTATCTAATAGGTACTAAGTTACATAATTAAATATTTTATGTTTTGGTTCATAGTTCGTTATATATCCTCAAAAATTCATTTCATTTGCGAGAATTTTTTTTTTAAATTGTAAGCATAATTTCATGATAATTTATATTTAAAATAATAATGTAGAATAAAAAAAAACCGAAAAAACATTGTAAAACAGTGATAAAATAAAACTTGTTTAAATAAAAAAAATAAATAAGAAATAAAGATTTGTAATGTAAATCTAAATACGGAAATAAAGTTTACTGTGTTCTAGTAGGCTATAGTATTTATAAACTCTTATAATTTACTTAATTCATATGGATAAATAATTTCTCGCAAGCGAAATGAGTTTCTAAGTGTATATATAGCAGAGTCATATTTGACAAAATATGTCTAATAAATTATTTTTTTCAGATTAACATCGTTTTTAATTTTATAAACCTTTTGGTATAATAATGTAGGTATCCTTTTAATCTACTTGGATTTATGGTAATTATATAAACAACAAAGTTTCAATGAATCTCGAATTGGATTTCTTACTAACTTGTTTATCGAATCTATGAATTAAGAAATTTATGGAAGAGAACTTGTAGTAATTAAAAAAATTTTGTTTATTAATTAAAATTATTGAATACTGCAGCATATAATAAATGTTTGGATGAACTAAAATCCCAATTTCAATCAAAACTAAATTGAATTTCATTAAATTGATTTTAATATTATTTAATACAAAAACTTATCAAACTATTAATTTAAATCTATATTCATAAAATTATCAATTAATCTCAATAAAGATAATGAGTAGATAGCTTTTTCATTAATGCAATTTAAAAAATGCAATTATTGATAATTCATTTATCCAAATAGGCTAATACACTTTAAAAACAATTAGCATATAGAAGTGTTAATTCGATTAAATTTGAACTCGATTTAAATATTAAATTTGAAAAATTTTTCAAAAAGGATAATAAAGAATCATTGAATAAGATGAACTAGTTTTTTAAATTTTCAATAGAATTGCTGACCTAAAATATATAAAATTAAATTAAGCGTAAGTAATTATGAAAAATGAATTTTAAACGCTCGAATTTAATAAATCTTTCTGTAAAATTTAAAAAAATTTAATATTAAATAAATAAAGTATAAAAAAAAAATTGTAAAATTGCAGTAAATAAAATTTATTATTTAGCTAATATCAGTCATTAAATAAATGAAAATCTTCTTCTCTCATAAATCTTATAGCATAATTATCCGGTACACGAACGTAATACTGCTGATGCTCATTTATACAAAGATTTAACGTACTGTAAGATAATTCCAAGTAAATTCATTTTCTCACTACGTTTTTTTCCCTTTCGTTGTAGTAGTTGTTGTATAAGCACACCTTCTTCTTTTTTCGTATACTTTAATTTTTTCTTTTATAAAATACACACGAAGATAGATATAATAATAAAAAGAAAATAAGATCGTCTTTTTCTTCTCCATTAAGCGGATTCAGAACGATAACGAGTCTTCTTTCTTTCTTTTTGACTTTTTCTTCTCTAGGGATACATGGTCCGCGAATCTCGCTAGGGATTTTTCGATTTTTCATCAAGAACAACAACGTCCTTTTTTTATCCTGTATTTACACATCGATCTGGATGCACAAATTTTACGACGTCATTTTTATTTACAAATACATAGAAAAATTCCCAATGATGTTAGGCCACCTGCACTTCCGATTTCTCTCTTTTTCTATCTCATACATAAAATAAAGATTTTCCGGTAGCCTTTTTTTATGTACACAGTTTTTTATTGGACTTACGTAAATCACAGCATCTCTTCATACACATAAACATAAAATCTACTTCCTTGTACAAAAAAAAGCGAGTTTTTAACGAGCGATGAGAGACAAGTTTATGTGTCAAAGTTTAATGAAAATTCTTTTCTGCAGTCTATATAATATTGAAAAATTCCTTTTTTTATTACTTCGACTATTTAAACTGTATCTTTATCCACTTCTGCATCAATGATTTTCTTATATGTTTCAACAGATTTTTATTGTTACTTTTGCTCGATACAAAATTATTTATTTACTTTTTGCATTTATCCAACTCTCAAATTGCTAACAGAATATTCTCACTGATTTTTATATCTTTATTTAACTTTGTTTTTTATTACTTCAGAAAATAAAATTATTGTTGTTTTTTATAATTTCTAGTTATTTTCATTTATTATATTCCAGAAAAAACAATCAAAAATAATTGGTACACATTGAGTAAATAAATATATTTATTTTTTCTGTACATTCCAGAGTAATCACACACACATTGATAAAAAAATATTCTAAACAAACAAATGTTACTCTAAAAAACTAGACAAAAAAAATCTATAAGCTTTTGTTATATAATAGTACGTTTATTTTGTGTGTGTGTGTGTGTGTGTGTGTAAAAAAATGTAAATTCTTCGAATTTAACAAGATTTGCATATCAATGCATTTGAATTTTAGCATTTTAAAAAAAAATCTTATTTATTTAGAACACGTATCTTTGGAAATTTATTACACGTTGAATACTAATTGTGTGTATTTTTTAGAAAATAACAGTGACAAAAGTGACCTGAAACTGATTGTTTTTTTAAAAAAAATATATTCACGCAATGTGGTAATGCTAATTTTTTTTATGCATATAAGATAAACAGTTTCTGAGAATTAATTGAGCATAGAAAATAACATTTTTTTGATTAAAATTTATTTGAGTTTTTATTTGTATAATCTTGTTTAAACTTAATGGTTAACAGCATAATTTAACAGTTTAATTTAAGCTCCAGGATGCTCATTTATTTAAAATAATACTGTCATAAGTAATATTTTCTTATTACGTTAAAATTTAATGACATTTTATGCTGTTAAAAATAAAAAACTTAATTATTTAAACAAAGCCAATTATATGATTGACAGTTTATTGAACTTAAAATAAAAATTGATTATTTTCAATTCTGAATAAATGTCTGATAAAAGTCAGGATAAAAGTTTAACGCATTCAATTTTTTCTTCAAAATAATTCATTTACTTTTTCTACATTATGTTCGATTATGTTTTATTAACGTTGAATTCTTGATTATTTTATCAAAGGATAATGAAAACTTAAGTTACCTGTTTTAATTTTCTTTGCTTTTTTTTTTATCAGATTCTTGATTGCTCTTTGCTTTTATTTTACATTTTATTTTCTTTTGATATATTCTGTGTATTAATTTTTTTTTCTTTCTTTTGTTATTACATTTTTTTAAAACTTTGTGTTACTTAGTTTCTTTAGAATTTTTATTTTATCTTTTGTAATTAAAAACTTTTAGCATTATAAATATAAACAAAGTTTTTTTAAATTATTAATACTAACGTTAATACGTTTTGTAAATTCATGAACAATTTTAATCTTTTATTTTTATTATTATTATTTTTTAATAATTTAAGAACTTAATTGAATATTCTTAAATTTTAAATTAATTTTATAACAACTTTTAGCCAAGAGAAGTTTTCAAAAATAAAATTGTTCAGTTTTAGCTGCATTAAGTAATAAATACGGTAATAAAATAACAAATTTAGTCAAAGAAACAATTGGGCATTTTCACGGTTATTCAGATTTTTGGATATTATGAAAATATTTAAAGAAATATTTGATACGTACTAAAATTATTATTAACGAAGATATTGCGATTTTAACGTGCTAAATACTCACTGTAAAAAGTAACTTTCTTATAGATTCACAAAAAAATAGAATATTTTCGAAAATAATCGTAAATTTACTAAATTTATTATATTAACAACCAATTCGAAAATTCTCGAATTTTTCTTGTGAATTTACGAAAAAAATCGAGGGGCTGACAACGCGATTTAAAAAATTAGCGATTTAAAAAGCGATTTAAATACTTTAAATACTTTGAATCGCTTTTAAATTATTGCTTTAAATTTAGTTTTTTGGCATAAAAACTGTTTCTAGGGGTTTTTGGGGTCACGAAAATTGAAATTTTAACCGGATTTAACCCCAGGTTTATCCCATATTTACGACCAAAAAATTGGCCAATTTTTCAGAAAATTTACCAAATATTTTAAATCGCTTTTAAATTAATGCTTTAAATTTAATTTTTTGGCATATAAACTGTACCTAGGGGTTAGCGGGGGCACAAATATTTAAATTTTCATCGAATTTAACCTCAATATCATCCCTACCCTTATTTTAGACCAAAAATTTGGCCAAATTTCCAGAAAATTTGCCGAATCTCTTATTTTTTTACATTTTCGCACTTTGAGCGCTCAGATTTGCACCATACAAGTTTTTTGGGTCGCTGATCAAGAATTTCGACCTCTTTTTTATAAATAATCAATATTTCACCCTTGAAGTAGCTAAAACTACCCCCGAAAAGGGGGTGTTTTATCTATTTTCGTACTTTTAGCATCCAGGGTATGCCTATATAAGTTTTTTGGGTCGCTGATCAAGAATTTGGACTTCTTTTTTATAAATAATCAATATTTCACCCTTAAAATAGATAAAACACCCCCTTATATCTAAAACTACCCCCGAAAAGGGGGCGTTTTATCTATTTTCGTACTTTTAGCATCCAGGATATGCCTATATAGGTTTTTTGGGTCGCTGATCAAGAATTTGGACTTTTTTTTTTATAAATAATCAATATTTCACCCTTAAAATAGCTAAACCTACCCCTAAAAGGGGTGTTTTCACTATTTTCACACTTTGAGCGCCCAGAGTACGTTGTTATACGTTTTTTGTGCATCTAATCAAGAATTTCGAATTATTTTTCATAAATAATAAATATTTCACCCTTAATATTGCTAAAACTACCCCCGAAATGGGGTGTTCTTGCTAACTTTGTACTTTAAGCGTTCAGAGTAAGTTCATATACGTTTTTTGGGTCGCTTTTCAAGAATTTCGACTACTTTTTCATAAATAATTAGCATTTCACCCTTAAAATAGCTAAAACTACCCCCGAAAAGGGGTGTTCTTGCTGATTTTGTACTTTAAGCGTTCAGAGTAAGTTCATATACGTTTTTTGGGTCGTTTTTCAAGAATTTTGATTTCTTTCTCATAAATCTTTACTATTTCACCCTTTAAATTGTCCTTAAAATGGATATTTTTGTTATTTTCGCAATTTAAGCGTTCAGGATATGCCCATATAGGTTTTTTAATATATATAAATTTTTAATATATATATATATATATTTGCAAATTAACCCTTACTTTTACAACACTTATATCCAAGACTTTTCAAATGGCAGGATCATGATATTATAGGTTTTTGGGGTTGCTGATTACAAATTTGGAGAATTAAGCCCATAAAGTTGGTTAAACATCCTTAAATTTGCAAATTCTCCATTATTTTTGCAAAATTATGTATACAAGCCTTTTCAAACGAAAAAAACTTACTTTCATAATCTTTTTGAGCTGATTACGTCAATTTGGGATTTCCAAGGCTTTAGAGTTAATTGAACGACCCTTAAATTGCAAATTTATCTTGGTTTTTGCAAAAATATTAATATAAGCCTTGCTATTACTATATTATATTTACCTTTCACCAATATTTTTTAAGTTTGATACCCCATAAGTCATCAACTGAAGAAGACTATGAAAACTAGTTTTTTCCGTTTGAAAAAGCGTGTATACATAATTTTGCAAAAATAAGGGTGAACTTGCAAATTTAAGGGCATTTAACCAACTTAATGGACCTGAATTCTCTAAATTTGTAACCAGCGACCCCAAAATGCTATAAATCATGATCCTGCCGTTTGAAAAGGCTTGGATATAAGTTTTGCAAAAATAAAGGCTTATTTACAAATTTAGGGATGTTTTATCAACTTTACACACTTGGGACCCTCAAATTTGTGATTAGCCTGCCAAAAAACCTATTATAGCTTGCTTAAATTGTCATTAATAAATCTTGTTAAAAATATTATTTAAATACCTCTTAAAAGAGTGAATTTCAAAATTTAAGGGTGATCTACCCTTAGACCGGCTCTGGGACCGTAAAATTCGTGATCAGCAACCTAAAAAATTTATAGATAAACAAACCTCATTAGTAGCGAAAATATCAACCGCAATCGCGTGATTTAAGTACCAGTTTCGCATTCTGCATATTTAAAATAGAAATAGAAATTAGTACTCATGAAACATGTTTATAGTGAAAAGGTATACTGGAAATTTAGACTTCAAAAGGAGGGGAGGGTCAAATGTGTACGATTCTGCATATTCCAAAAACCCACAAAATATTTAGAGTACAATTCCTTCTATCACCCAGGTGATTCGGACAATTTTTTTATAACTTGGCCAAACGTTTGTCAAATTTCTGGCTAAAGATCGGATTTTCAAAATTTAGTTACCAGGTTCGGATTCTGAATACGCTGAAACCCCATAAGATACATTCAAAATTAATTCTTGCATAAATTTTGAGATCCGACGAATTTTTTCGAAAATTGGCTAATTTTGTCCCATTTCTTGGCTAAAAATTTGAATTATAAAATTTAGTTATCAAATTCCGTTTCTGCATACTCAAATACCCCTTAAGATATGGGTAGATTTAAATGAAGTGAGTGCGACTTACATGGTCGGGTCTTCAAAACTGCCCCAAAGTGTTTTTTTCTGAAAGTACTACGAAAAATAAGTAACCAGCCCAATTTTTAGCCTCCCAGAGCGAAATCTCGATTTTTGCCAGCCATTTTAGTGTTTTTGTCTGTCGTAAAAAAAGTAAGAAAAATGAGTCATAATTTTTTTTATTATTGCTATAAAAAACTCACATTAGCATGAAAAATTTTTTCCCTTTAGGTCCGGATAGGAAATTTCCCTGGCTATCCCATTCCGGTGTCAAAATTTTTTTTTGAGTTGCGCATGCGCGAGGAATCGCTAAGATAGGCTGTTTTTTTTCAAAAGTCGATTTCTCAAATGCCTATTAGTGAAAAATCTTGTAGCCAGGCTTAAAATTTTCGTTAAACCTTATATTTTTTGGCAAAAAAAACATTTCGATGGGACACTGCTTTTTGGGAGCTCTAGATAAAAAAATAGCAGCTTTCAAAACCTCATTTTTTACAAATTTCAAATTTCCCGCCAAGTCACGTGACCAATCAAAAATCTGATCAAAAATTTGGATTCCGCGGGAAATTTTACATAAGGATATATGTTTTCATGTTTTTAAGAGCGTTTATGTTAAAGCAGCGAAATTTTAAATTGAAAGATTAAAATATCTCATTTATTAAGGAATTTTTTTATTTTTTAAATTATTCCAAATTATTCAAAATTATTCAGAAAATTCTTTATTATTTCACTGTTTTTCGCCGCTTTAACATAAACGCTTTTAAAAACATGAAAAGACATATCTTTATGTAAAATTTCCCGCGGAATCCAAATTTTTGGTCAGATTTTTGATTGGTCACGTGACTTGGCGGGAAATTTGAAATTTGTAAAAAATGAGGTTTTGAAAGCTGCTATTTTTTTATCTAGAGCTCCCAAAAAGCAGTGTCCCATCGAAATGTTTTTTTTGCCAAAAATATAAGGTTTAACGAAAATTTTAAGCCTGGTTACAAGATTTTTCACTAATAGGCGTTTGAGAAATCGACTTTTGAAAAAAAACAGCCTATCTTAGCGATTCCTCGCGCATGCGCAACTCAAAAAAAATTTTTGACCCCGTAATGGGATAGCCAGGGAAATTTCCTATCCGGACCTAAAAGGAAAAAATTTTTCATGCTAATGTGAGTTTTTTACAGCAATAATAAAAAAAATTATGACTCATTTTTCTTACTTTTTTTACGACAGTCAAAAACACTAAAATGGCTGCCAAAAATTGAGATTTCGCTCTGGGAGGCTAAAAATTGGGCTGGTTACTTATTTTTGGTAGTTCTTTCAGAAAAAAACACTTTAAGGCAGTTTTGAAGACCCGACCATGTAAGTCGCACTCACTTCATTTAAATCTACCCATATATAGAAAGTAAATTCTTCGAAAGTAATTTATTCGAAAATTGGCCATTTTTTCTCCAATTTCTGGGCCAAAAATTAGAATTTAAACTTTTAGGGGTAGTTTTAGCTAATTTAAGGGTAAAGTATTAATAATTTATAAATCAAAATCAAAATTCTTGATTTGCGAACCAAAAAACCTATACGGGCATATCCTGGACGCTTAAATTGCGAAAATAACAAAAACACCCATTTTAAGGATAATTTAAAAGGTGATATAGTAAGATTTATGAGAAAGAAGTCGAAATTCTTGAAAAGCGACCCAAAAAACGTATATGAACTTACTCTGAACGCTTAAAGTACAAAGTTAGCAAGAACATCCCTTTTCGGGGGTAGTTTTAGCTATATTAAGGGTGAAATATTTATTATTTATGAAAAATAATTCGAAATTCTTGATTAGATGCACAAAAAACGTATAACAACGTACTCTGGACGCTCAAAGTGTGAAAATAGTGAAAACACCCCTTTTAGGGGTAGGTTTAGCTATTTTAAGGGTGAAATATTGATTATTTATAAAAAAAGAAGTCCAAATTCTTGATCAGCGACCCAAAAAACCTATATAGGCATATCCTGGATGCTAAAAGTACGAAAATAGATAAAACGCCCCCTTTTCGGGGGTAGTTTTAGATATAAAGGGGTGTTTTATCTATTTTAAGGGTGAAATATTGATTATTTATAAAAAAGAAGTCCAAATTCTTGATCAGCGACCCAAAAAACTTATATAGGCATACCCTGGATGCTAAAAGTACGAAAATAGATAAAACACCCCCTTTTCGGGGGTAGTTTTAGCTACTTCAAGGGTGAAATATTGATTATTTATAAAAAAGAGGTCGAAATTCTTGATCAGCGACCCAAAAAACTTGTATGGTGCAAATCTGAGCGCTCGAAGTGCGAAAATGTAAAAAAAATAAGAGATTCGGCAAATTTTCTGGAAATTTGGCCAAATTTTTGGTCTAAAATAAGGGTAGGGATGATATTGAGGTTAAATTCGATGAAAATTTAAATATTTGTGCCCTCGCTAACCCCTAGGTACAGTTTATATGCCAAAAAATTAAATTTAAAGCATTAATTTAAAAGCGATTTAAAATATTTGGTAAATTTTCTGAAAAATTGGCCAATTTTTTGGTCATAAATATGGGCAGGGATAAACCTGGGGTTAAATCCGGTTAAAATTTCAATTTTCGTGACCCCAAAAACCTCTAGAAACAGTTTTTATGCCAAAAAACTAAATTTAAAGCAATAATTTGACAGCGATTTAAAAATTTGCGAGCGATTTAAAAAGCGATTTAAATACTTTAAATACTTTAAATCGCGTCGTCAGCCGCTCGAAAAAAATTGTAAATTAGCAAATATTTTTTGTAAATTTTCGAGAAAAAAATTGTAAATTATCAATTTTTCTCGTGAGTTTACAAAAAAAAATCGGAAATACTCAAATTTTTATTTAATATAGTAAATTTAGTAAATTTATGATTTTTTTTCGAAAAACTACTAATTTTTCGAAAATATTTCATTTTTTTTGTGAATCTAAGAAAGTTACTTTTTACAGTGCTATTAAGGGGGGGGGGGGTAGTGATTTACTGTTATTAAAAAAGGTTCCATATATAACTTTGTATAATATTCTGGTCATTTAGCTAATTGAAAAATTAAATCTATTACTTCTCGGGCTAAAGAATGTTTATAAAATAAAAGAATACGTATCAAACATTTCAAAATCAGTTACAAAACCAACCAAATAGATATTTAATAGGTACCTATTTTTAAACAATAAGGCACATAATTGCAGTTCCAACTTTAATAAAACTTCAGTTATAATTTTTGTAGCTTAAAATAGTTTTTTTCAAATATATGATAATTTATATGATAGTTTACAGATCAATAATTATAAATATTAATATTTAATAGATCTCCAGATTAGATATTTATATAGAATGAACACTTTTACTGTTTATATAGAATTAAGAATTCATTTCTCTTTCGAGAAAGGTATTAAAATAATAAAATTTGATATACTAGAATGATCAATCTAATTCATCTGAACTAGAATTCACAAGACACTCTAATACCAAAAGTCTTAAAAATAGTTTATTTTTAATATTGGTTAGTTTCATTGATAATATCTTTAGAAATCCATTTGTAGTAATTGAAATATATCAAGATTTAAATTTATTGAATCCAAATTAAATTATCTGAGATTGAATCCTAAACGTTTATTTGGTAAAAAATACAAATCGTAATATTCGCAATTGCCATCATGGAGCTAAAAGTATTAAGTTAAAGTACTAATAGTACTGTACTATGAATATGAACCAGATTTTTTTTTTTTTTTTTTTTTTTTTTTCCAGTTTAATATTCAAATGCTTACGGTAGAGTGAAAACTAAAATTTATAAACTTTTAAAGTTACGTTAGATATTTTAAATGAATTAAATTGAATCCAAATTGAACGATATTAGCGTTTATATAGTATTGAGATCTAATTTCTCTTTCGAGAAACGTATGGCATATCATATCAATCATATAACTTGCTTGTATATATGTGTATTAATAATAACTTTGAATGCTAGAATAATAAATCTAAGCAAAAAAATCTATAATTAATAGGAAATTCTAACTCAACTATCAGAAATCTTTAATTATTATAGGCCTAAGGCAGATAGTATTAATATAATCTCATTTTTTTACAAGATTTAAATGATGTCAATAAAATATATGTATAAGGTTAATGTATTATTTAAACATTTTATTAAAAAACATTTTTCTATTATATACATTAAAGTTATAACCCGTAAGTTTTAAAAAAATTTCTAAGGATAAGAAATACCTTGGTATATCTTGGTAAATCTTAAAAAATACTTTGAAAATCAATTTTATAAACTATCGGCAAGTAAAGATTTATAAATTCCAAATTCAAAACTTTTTATACAAGTTTAAATAATCTCAGTAAATACATTGAAATTAAAATTTTTTGTAAAGTTCTTTTCGAGGTTCTTTCGGGTTCTTTTTAATTATAAGGGTATCATTTTTTACTTAAAAGATGAATTTAATTAGTTTTTTCATAATTTTCATTGAATCTATTCTTTTGTTTTTTAGCTTATTTTTTATTCTGTGTTTCTAAAATTGTGTATTTTTTTAATTTTTGATTTTTACTAAAGTGTTTTTATCAATAAAAAAAAAAAACTTTTTCGAAGCTAACGTGCAGCTCTTATATGATCGTTAGATTCAACATTATATTGTTCTTATCAATAATTTTGTATAATTAGATTATTACGAGTAAAAGAAAGTTTTAGTAGTTTGGTCAAAAGTACTTTTTCACTAAGAATACCCCACCAAAAAATACACAACCTATCAGGGGCGTATTTTAAAATTATATCAAAAAATTTTTGAAGTTGTTTAGAGTTGAGTTACAGTGTTTACCATCATTTTTATGTTTCATGAGAAATATCGGAGAATAAATTTAAGCTTTCACTCAAACTTAATTAATTTAGTTTGTAATAATTTGCTAAAAATCATTTGAAAACCATCCTTCACCATATTTTCCTCAAAACACTTGATTAAATAACAAATTTAATATGAAATGAAACTAAACAAACAACTGAAAATCAAATTTTTTTATGAAAACTCAAACAAAAGCATAAATTAATTATAATACAACAATAAAATATAACCTGTAAAAGTTTAAAATGGACTTTTCGAGATTTCTCAAAAGTAATAAAGGATGTGTATTATTTTCAAGTTTGATATTCCATTATATTAGAATGACATTGCATTTGTAAAGTTAAATTTTAACTACAAACGTTTTAGCTAAAAGGGAGAAAAGCATAAAAGGACAAGTTAACTTTTGTAAAGGAACATTCATTTACGATTATTATTATATATGATTTCACCTTTAGTTTTCATTGAAAAACTTTTATTATGTAACGTTATTTATACATGCTAAAAAATCTTCTTTGAACCTTTTTATTTTAAAATTTTTCAAAAAACTAATTACATTTTATTATATTTATGACAACAAAATTACAAAAGAACAAAAAAATTAAATTACGCTTAATAACCAAAAAAAACCAGCTCTGTTACATGTCTGTCTTAAATATTATTTTTTGATACTCTTTTGTTACTCTTCGTATCATAATAACTCTTGAACTGGCGTGGCAGTACAATGCGGGTATATATATAATGGTCGGTTCAAGTTCAGAGGCACCCTATTGAGTATAAATGCAAGTCAGCTAATAATAATTCATGAATAATACGTGATCTGGTTATTGCAAATTTAAGAAACTTTGTTTAATATCTTTTCAATCTTTACATGCTTGATTTTAACAAATACTTCTTAGTTTCTGTTTGTTATTTTGAAGGACGAAAAGAAACAAGGATTTTAATATCCTTAAAAGGCAAAAGATTATAAAATAATATTTATTAAATATAATATAATTTTTTTGGGTATAAAAATAAATGAATCAGATAAAGAATTAGTCAAAGTAACAATGTATGAAAATAAGTTAACATCTTGAGAGATATCTTCGTCAAGTGTCTAATTACATAACGACATTTTGGAAAAGCCTTAGAATTCATCTGCATATATTCAAATTGTAACTAAGTTTGCCATCAGGGGGTTTTCTTGATTCTGTGATAAGCTCAACTTCTCGATTTTCACATTTCTCTCTAAATTTAGATAGATGTACATGGAAATCTTAAACAAGAAACAGTTATATATATATAATGTATGTACATTTAACAGATTTTCCAGATAGTTAGCCGTTTGTTTTAATCTTGAAATCACGTGATATAAGCTAACTTTGATAATAGTTATAATAATTATTATATTCCCTTGTGATAATATATACCAATACGTCATAAAATAAGAAGTATTTTCCACTGGACTTAAAATTAGATTCTCTACCTGTATTATGTTAGTGTCTTTAACGTCATGTGCATATATATATCGGAATTTTGTTATAAACCCAAGAGTCGTCAACTACAGACTGCTATTTACCTCCTATATATGCGATTATTCACCAAGTAGTTTGCTAATAGCGGACATTAAAGTTTGTCCTTCGTTTTGAAAATATTTTATATATATATCGTGTATAAGAGCGTTAAAAGCATATTTAACAAGTTATTCCATACTCTGGTTTTAGTTTAACCCTTTATAAAAAGACTTTTTCATTAATTTTGTAATTTATACTACTTATTTTGAATTTTGTTGATAAATATTGGGCAAATTATGCATTGTGTTTGTAAAGGAAAATTTTAGCTTTTCTTTAATATTAAACGTGTTTTAGGTTATTTCAATTTAATTAAGTTAAAGAAATAATAATAGAAATAATTACTATATTCAACAATTGTTATATATATTAAACAGGTAAAATTAGGTCATTTTACAATCAGTATTTATATATAAATACAATAAAGACAAGTAAAATAAAGATGAGCTTGTAATTTTGGTTATGTACACTTGAGGTTTTCCTTAAGTATATAACAATTAGTACAAAAGTCCTTTTTGGCATCCCCTTGTGGGGATTCAGAAATTTTCAAGCTTACAAAGTATATATAATCTAAGAAAAGGAAATGATCGAGAGAGATTGTAGAAATTATAACAAATGAAATAGAAGTTTAATAGAAGAAAAGAGAGAAGAAATTAGAAGTACCCATTGGGAATTTTGGAATTCTATTTAAGATTTCGCTGAGTTTATATATTATGTGGTTCGAGGGTTAATCTTTAGAAAATATAATTGTATTTTATTGAAAAGATGTATATATGTGTAATTTAATTCAATTGATTAAAATTATGTATATATTTTGTTTTATTACACTGCTAAAATGTTAATTCATTTGATAGGATTTATTCATTTATTTGAAATATTGAGGTTATTTGTAAATGATCATTTTATTCCGAGTATGAATTCTTTAAAAATTGATTTTAGGGAGAATCTTTTTATCGAAAATTATCGAAAAGCACCTAAATCAATCTTGTCAATTAGAACAGGAAAAACTAAAAATCAGTCTTTCTCGATTAATTAAAAAAATTTTGTAAAAAAACTATAATTTTATGAAAAAAATAGAATTTTTAATAATAATATCTACTATATGACCTGTCACTTAGTTTCATATTTATATACTAAAAAAAATTTCTTCATGAGTCAAGAAGGAAATATTCTTGTACCATGTTCTAAGTAAAAATGGACTTAGGTGAAGAGTTCAAAATGGATGCCGGTCAATAAAAACAGTCTCACCGGGTGCCAATTGTCCCTTAATGGCAAAATATGCCTCTTGGGGCTAAAATGAATTCTTCTTGTAAAATTTATCTTCACAAGTGAAAATGAACTCTGAGGGTAGATTTAAGATGGTAAAAACAGCCTATTGTACCAATTATCTTGTAAGAGCGAAATAGGCTCCATTTTGAACTCCTAGAGCCCATATTTTTATATAATTCCACCAAGAATATTTTCTACGTGTCTCAAGAAAATGAGTTATTATTCAAACCAGGATTCAAATAGATACTAGTCACGATTTTTTTCTTGATCCAAGAAGAACATTTTTTTAGTGTAGAATCGATCATTAAAAACGCAAAAAACAAAAATTCTCAACCCAGATTTTGAATTCTTTTAAATCAATTTTTCCTGCAATTTTTCTGCCCTGTTCGTTAATAGTATATTATGACCCATGGCCAGAAAAATAAAGAATGGCCCAAATCTCACGTAAATTACCTTCCGAGGCAAAGCCGAGCATTCTTTTTTTATGGCCCAGGGTCGTATAGGATTTTTCTGCATCAGTGGCGAGAAAACACGTCTTTGCCGTACGCGCAGCGGCCGGGAAATACGTGCTTTCTGGCCGCTGACTAGAAAATAAAATAATACCAGCGTGTAAAAAATTATTAAAAATATAAGCGCAGTTTTACACAAGCCTCGACACAAGCTGGAATTTTTTATTTACCAAACTTAAAATACTCCTATTTATACGATTCTAAGAAACAATTTACGATTATTTTTTACGGTGCATTTTTGCGAATTACCCCAAGTGCATAAAATAAATAAAAAAATTTACAATAATTATTAGTATTTGTTTGAAATACAATCCATAGCATAAAATTCTTATTTGAGTTAAGACCAATTAAACTTTTTATTTATTAATTCATCAATAATAAAAAAAAAGTTACTCGAAATTGGCGTTAATTAAACTTAACCTAAAAAAAAATGAAGGGTACTATAAAACTTCTCCAACAATACATTTAAAATATAAATGAGGACCAATTGACTTTTATATTATGCAGAGAGACAAGAGTAGAAAAAAACGAGTGCGAAATTCCAATCCAGCCTTTTTTTTTTCGTTTGTTATATAAAGCCATTTAAATTTCTTTATTAATCTTAATTAAATATATTAAAAATTTAGATTAATAAATAATATTTTTTTTTTGTATAAAAGAGATTATAATATTAAGTCTAAATAATCATCAAGTCGATCAACACCTCTCACCATTTTGTTCAAAAGGTGTAAAGAGGATTAAATGCGATTACTTCCTTGATTACCAACCAATATAAACGGAACCCTTGGGAAAATTAATTATAGGTTATGTGTGCATTATACATGTTATATATACTTTATAATAATAATAACAAAGATAATATTCAAGGAAATTTTGGTTTAAACTTTAACCTTTAGAATTTTATACGAAAATAATAGAAAATGCTCGAGAAAATGAATAGCTGGTAAAATATAATGAAATTTATAAATAAATTAAAGGGTAGGTATACATGAAGAAGAAAAAAATTTTTTTTTATGAGAATAAGTAATATAAATTAAGCACACATTGTCATATGAATTATGCACAAATTGTATGAAAATCCAAGGTTCTCTTGTTATTTTAACAATTGTATAATTTTGTATGCTCTAAAATATAAATGAAAGGTCATACATGTTCATTCTAATATATTTGAGGATATGTATATGCTAAAATTTTTTGGTACACATTAGACTGGTTACGAATCTTATTACATGGAGCAAATAATGAAGTGCTCAGTATTTTTAGGCAGTCCAATTCTCAAATTCTATTGATAATTTAATGGTACTAATCTTTGCATTCGAAAAAGAACTAAATATCGATATCAGTAAACTACACTCTGTACTAACATGCATCAATTTTTCGGACCCACCTAATATGTAATTTAACAAAGACATCTCCTGCAATAAAATAAAATTCTTTATATACAGAAAAGTTTAGTACAGAAATAACCTTAATTACATATCCATTGAAATAATAAAAATGTCGTCTTTAATCTTGAATAAAGTAATAAAGTCATTTACGAATAAACTATTCTTTATAAACATTTATAACACATTGAGTTCAAAAATAAAAAATTAACGATCATTTGGTCAATTGCAATGAGTCAGACAAAATTTTTTCATTCTTTAACTTTTTATAAACATATGAATGTTTATATTATTTCGTGAATTCATTCTTCAACTGTGTATAATATTTTTTTTATCGCTTTTTTACCATACACACTCACACACTATTGGATTATCGGGTGTGAACGAACGTAACTGACACTATGGCTGAAATTGATTCAAATGAAGTCGCGTTAATTGACGATTCTAGTTTGCAAAAAAATGTATGTATAGAGAGCAAGTTTATGTATGAAATACTTTCGTCACTCTGTTTAGGCGTGGCTTAGAATGTGAAGAAAATAAAGAAAAGACTGATTTTTCACATAATTAACGTAATTAGCATGTTTTTTATTTTAAATTTAAAAATATTGACATGTTAAAATAAATTTTTAAAAATACTTGAAAAAATACACGGATCAGAAAAATAAAAGAAAGAGTGTGTCTCAATACTGATAAAGAAAATATACATAAAAGTGAAACGTGGTTTTACATAATGTAGCTTTAATGTATTATATTATACACTAGGAAAAAAAAAATCTATGTTGACCTTAAAAAAAAAAAAATACGATCTATATGCTAATAAAAGAGATACTTTGAAAAACACATGAGGGAGTTGTTTGTTGACCGAGCGTAGTTTAATATTAAAACTAAGTAATCCTACACATACCTATTAGCATGAAACCAATTTGTTATTTTGATTCTTTTTATTTTTTTTTCATACATGTTTTATCATAAATTTTATAAGAGGAATTGAATATGTTAATTATTTTATTTTTATTTTCTTTGATTTTTTTTTTATATTTATAAATTATTTATAGATTATGTAATATTTTTTATGAATATGTGAGTTTTAGGAAAATTTATTAAATTTTGATTGAGGGTTTGTATGCCAACTGGGTCTAAGTTGGATTAAAAAATGGCTAGGTTCAGTGAAAATATTTTTTCCGGGAGTTCCTAGATCAAATTTTCAGTAAATATGAAAGCTCTTTCGTTGGACCCCTTTGATTTCACATGAAAAAGCAGCTCTTGTGACCTACTATAAGTCATATTTAATTCTACAATGGCCTCCCGCGAGCCTCTCGGCGGAAGAGGGGTGTTCTCGCACGCAGCTCCTAGTTAGGTTCTTATTTTTGGCATCGTCGTGTATCCAGACTGAGATCTAGTCGATATTTTTATCGTTCTTCCTGTTCTTCCTTAGGAGTCTTCCGAGTCACGTGAATTGGTACTATTTTACATGTTAAATGAAATTGAAAAGATTGTGGCTTTATTTCTAAATATATTTGAACTAAATTTGGCTGGCAACTAGAACATTTTGCATATTTATTCGGACTAGAGAGTTTTTGCACATTTTTTTGTCATTATTCAAAGTATATACAATTATACATTTCTTAAAAAATGATATTTACTTAAATAAATGCTCTCTTCCGAATAAATATAACTTATGAATGACAAGATATTTTAATTTCAGAAAATAAAACGATATCACTATTTTAGTATAATCGGAGTGATTCTTGTGATTATATGAACTACCCATTTTGAAACAGTCCTGTAGTAGATAAAGGCTATCCTCGGGGTTCGTCGCCTATGCTTTCTTACTATATTTCCTTACACTAGACATTAGGGTGTTTCTTATTTCCCAAACTGCCCGTAGAGAAAAGAATTGGCTCGAATGTGATACTTAAGGTCATAAAACTATTATCCAAAAAAAGTTTTTATAAACAACTTGAAAACTTTTTATAACAATTTGCAAATGAAAATCGGTAAAAACCAGGAAAAAGGTTTTAAAAACATTTTAGAAAGCTTTTAGAAACCTTCCCAAAAATTTTGTTCTACTAAAATGTTCTAAAAGCTTGTTAGTAAGAAAATATCTAAAAAAACTGTAATTATAACGTAAGAGATTATTTTTAGGTATTTTAACCATTTAAAAAAGCCTTTTTTTATTGCCTCCTCGCTAAAATAAGAACTAGGCATTTTTACAAAAAATCAATGAATAAAACAGTCAAATTGCAATTGGCGTGGATATTTACTTTTTAGACTACTGTAAATTTTAAATTACGTTCAAATATCATAAAACATGTTATAATTTACAGTTTTTTCTAGATATTTTGTTACTAATAAGCTTTTAGAACATTTTAGTAGTAAAAAGTTTTTGGGAAGGTTTCTAAAAAGTTTCTAAAACGTTTTTAAAACCTTTTTCCTGAATTTTACCGAATTTCATTTGCAAATTGGCACACTACATCAAATTGTTTATAAAAATTTTTTTTTTAGATAACAGTTTTATGACCTGAAGTATCATATTCGAGCAAGTATTTTTCTCTACGGGCAGTTTGGGAAATAAGAAACACGCTACTAGACATCTTTCTTCAGTGGGCATTCATATTAGAAATTATCCTGCTTGAAATTGATTCGAATGATTTTGGTGACCTCTAATCCAACATGGACCCACTTGACACGGAATACCTCAGTTCTAAATGCAAATAAAATAATATTTGGGAAAATTTGTTACAAAATATTGTGTGAATCTCAAAAAAAAGAATAGAAAAAAATTGCATTGTTCATTATTTTATTTTTTATACACATCAAGTTATTGTATACATATTTTTCATTAAATTGTATACACGCGTTTGTTTACTTTATTTTTTTTTTTTCGTATTTTATATTTTTTAGGTTTACGATGCATAGTTTTAAAAAATACTAACCTAAAAAAAAAAGTAATGAACAATAAATGCAAATGTTTATTTTTGTTAGATTGATTAATTTGTAAATAAAATATAAACAATGCTTTTCATGAAGATAGAACTGTAAAAAAATATATTCATAAAAATATGTACATCAGAGTTCATTATTTTTCGGCACGAAATAAAAATATAATTAATCTTTTAAAATTGATGAGTATTTGTCAATATTTTAATTAAACAATGGGGCTTCGTTAAAAAATTTGATAAATATTTTATATTTTTGTTATATAGTTTTTTATGATTTTTTGTATTTTAATTAATTTGTGCTGTAAATATGAAAAAATCTAGAAATTCTTGTTTTTTATTTCTCCACAGCTCAACTAACAATTTTATTTGATCCAAATTGAAATTATCCGAAGTACAAAAACCTAAAGTATTATCTTAATTCCCCAAATCAAAATTATTTTAAGTTTATTTGCCCCTCACCCGCCCCAACTCAGTTTTTACTCCTCCTCCGCTAAATTTTGGACCATTTGCAAGTACATCTCTCTATAAGCATATCCCATGTTAAAATGCTAATAGCATTTATTAAATTTAACCATTAAATACAAAGATGTTTGATTTTATTTAAGTTTGACGTTTCGTTATTATACTGCCGACCTTATCAGACTAAAATATTATGCAAAGAAAGTATCGTCTAAATAAAAATCATCTGGATATTAAATTTATTTGGACAACATTTTTATTTGAATTAACCACTGAAAATATTCTTGGAAAATATTCTTGAAACTGGCTCCCTTATCTTGTATTAGCAATAAAATTTGTAATTTTTTGGTTTTTAAAATAAAAATTTTTAATCCCATTTATACAAACCACTCGTAATACTTTCATTAAATCAAAAAGCCAAAGCTAAATTCCTACTATCAATTTTAACCTTAATTTTAAAGCTTATTATGAAAAAAAAAGTAAAATTAAGTAGATTAATTTATTAAAAAATACAATTAATTAAAATAAATAAAACCATTTCTCAAAAACAGAAACTTTTTATTCAAATTGAATTAATTTAAATCTATATTTAGTAAAATTATTTTTATTTCTTTTCAACTTGAACTATTACAATTATATATATTTATAAGATTAATCTTCTTATCTCATCAAATTATCTGGCGCTATTTTCATACGTTATATATATGATCAAGCACGTTCAAATATATATATGTAGAAGTAATACGAACTTAATTTATAATTCTTAAGCATAGAACACATCAAATTTATTGTATATTCATAGAATGTTTACTTTATGAATGACAAAGATAAAAAGTATTTTTTTTTTTGAAAAATACTTTAATTTTTTTATAGATCTTAAAATATAATTTTATTATGTTTTTTATTTTTCTTTTGATATACACAAACACGTGCATTGATATTTTATGGACTGGAACGTGTTTATATGAGATGATCTAGATAATTTTTTTATTAGCATTTTTATATTTAAAATATCTTTTGGTCTACATGGTTTTGATTTTTTAAGTCATTAGAGGTTAAAGACACAAAGGTGGACAATATTTGGGATGGGTATAAACAGTCTAAAATTACACAATTATTAGAAAAAGAATTTCATTTGCAGAAAAATTGCCTGAATCATTCCATATACACATAAATACATTTATCTACATTAACAACAAAGCCGACAAGGAATATAGTAATTTTCTATTTGATTCGCGCATCCGGTGTACACATGCTGACAAATAATGCTTGGCAAGACGAGAAATTTTACATTATGCATCATTGAAATAATTGTATTAAAATAAGCAAGGTTTCCTATAAATGCATTATATATAGTTTCAAATGGAAATAATTTTAATTGATTTTATAAAACATATATTACAGGCATTTAATGTCCCCCTCCCCAAATTTTTAGTAAAAATATGAATTTTTTTAGTTCTATTTTCAAAAATTTTTTAATTGTTTATTAAAAAATATAACTTTTAAACAATTTAAAATATGAAAAAATTCAATTTTAATTCTTAGTAAACAAACTTATATGAGGTTCTGCCCCCCACCGAAAAAAATTTCTGGGCTCGTGCCTGTTATAATCCTATCCTATCCTATCCTATCCTATATATATATAAATCTTTAATTATGTGTGTGTGTCCGAAATGGATAAACTAGAACGCGATAAAAGTTAGAGACGCGGGGTTTACGGCAAAAGACGGCAAAAATTACGGGTCAAAACATCATAGGCTAGGTTTTATTTCGATTGATAACGACAAAAAATTTTTATGTTGAAAAAACTGAAAAACGAGGAAAAATTTTTTTGTCAAAAAGAATTTCATTCGATTCGGGTATATTTTTTACGTATCCACCTAATATTTCAAGGTAATCAGTTCAATCTGTCTATAGTTACAATAGTTTTTCGAAAATTATAAAAGGTTATAGGATTAATATTATATATATATTTCTAATTTTTGTAGCCACTAATGTAGTAACTGAATATAGGAACTAAAAGAAGATTAAACAGCTATTATCAGGTAGAACCTTAGAATGGTTAGTCGAGGGAAATAACATTAGCTTATGATTCTATGGAAGGGTGGCGAAGTTTTGTATTGCTGATCACTAATTAACCGTCTGGTTTCATAAGCCCATAACTTTTATGATTCAGTAAATTTTAGATAATACTTTGGGTAAAAAAAGATTATTTTACAAAATATTGAGTATCCGAAAACAACATATCTTTGGAAAAATCAAGTTGCAGGGGTCCAGGGGGGCGCAGCCCCCATGGCGGTTGCCGGGGCGAGCAAAGCGAGTTTGTTTGTTTGTTTGTTTGTTTTTTTTTTTTAAATTAAATAATAAACTTACTAAAAATTTAAAAGTATGGCTCTTTTTAAAGTTCTCCAAATTTTGAAGAACCGATTTTAACGTTCTCCAAATTTTGAAGAACGGATTTTCACGTTCTTCAAATTTTGAAGAACAAATTTCAGCGTTCTCCAAATTTAGAAGAACCACTTATAATGTTCTCCAAATTTTGAAGAACCGATTTTAACGTTCTCCAAATTTTGAAGAACCGATTTTAACGTTCTTATCCTATCCTATCCTATATATAAATCTTTAATTTTGTATATTTGTTTGTTTGTTTTTTTTTTGAAATTAAATAATAAACTTACTAAATATTTAAAACTAAATATTTATGGCTCTTTTTAACGTTCTTCGAAATTTGAAGAACGTTAAAATTAGTTCTTCAAAATTTGAAGAACGTAAAAATCCGATAATAAAATCCGAAAACCGATTTTAAGGTTCTCCAAATTTTGAAGAACGGATTTTAACGTTCTCCAAATTTCCTAATTTGGAAAATGTTAAAACATTTTAAAACATTTTAAAACATTTTCCAAATTTTGAAGAACCGATTTTAACGTTCTCCAAATTTTGAAGAACGGATTTTCACGTTCTTCAAATTTTGAAGAACAAATTTCAGCGTTCTCTAAATTTGGAAGAACCACTTATAATGTTCTCCAAATTTTGAAGAACCGATTTTAACGTTCTTATCCTATCCTTTCCTATCTTATCCTATCCTATATATAAATCTTTATTTTGTTTATTTGTTTGTTTGTTTGTTTTTTTTTTAAATTAAATAATAAACTTTAAACTAAAAATTTAAAAGTATGGCTCTTTTTAACGTTCTCTAAATTTTGAAGAACTGATTTTAACGTTCTCCAAATTTTGAAGAACCGATTTTAACATTAACGTTAACATTAACATTAACATTTTAACTTATCCTATCCTATCCTATCCTATCCTATATATAAATCTTTAATTTTGTATATTTGTTTATCCGAAATGCATAAACTAGAGCGTGAGAAAAGTTAGAGACGTGGGGTTTACGGCAAAAGCTGGCAAAAATTACGGGTCAAAACATAGGCTAGGTTTTGTTTCGATTGATAACGACAAGAAAATTTATATGTTGAAAAAACTGGATTTACAAGGATAAAATTTTTATCAAATTAAAAAAAAAAAAACTGAAAACCGACGATAAATTAAAATCGATTAGGGTGTATTTTTTACGTATCCACCTAAATTTTCAAGGTGATCGGCTTGATTTGTCAAAAGGTACAATAATTTTTCGAAAATTATAAAAGTTAAGGACTAATATATTATATATATTTCTAATTTTTATCAGCCACTGATGTGGTAACTGAATATAGTAACTAAAAGAAGCTTGAACAGCTATTATCAGGTAGAACCTTAGAATGGGTAGTCAAGGGAAACAATGACTGCTTATGGATCCTATGGAAGGGTAGCGAAGCTTTGTATTGCTGATCAATAATTATTCGTCTGGGTTCATATGCCCGTAAATTTTATGATTCAGTAAATTTTAGATAATACTTGGGGTAAAAAAAGGTTATTTTACAAAATATTGAGTAACCTAAAACAAAATATTTTTTGAAAAATCAAGTCGTAGGGTTCCAGGGGGGCGCAGCCCCCTTGGCGGCCGCCAGGGCGAGCAAGCTAGCCGGAGGCAGCTAGTATATAATATACATATACAGATCCGTATAAAAAAAAGATCTTTTTTAGAATTAAAATATGTAAATATGTAAAAAATATCAATAGATCGTAAAACATTAGGTCATTTAATAATTGTACATTTAAAAGAAGTGACTTCTTAAAAAAATAATGCAAATTAACAATCAAAAAAAATTTTTAGGTAAAATTCTTTACTCATATAAAATACAAAAAACTATTGAATAATTTTATGATAGATTTATAATAATCATCTATAAGAATAATGAAATATCCGGTAATAAAGTAATAAAGTTCACTAAAAAATAATAGTAGTATATTAAGTATGAAGGGCGTAAAAGTTTCGGCACTAGCGTGAGCACTAACACTGATATGTGTTCACGCTCGTGTCTAAAGTATTTCGCCCATGGTGCTTACACTATTTTTTGCCCAACTAGGCGTAGAACGAGTTCAGAAAATTCTTTACACGCGAGTTTTACGCCCGGGAGGGTAAAAAATTTATTATTGTATCTTAAAATTTTTATCGAAATTTTTTTTTGAATAAAATTATAAAATCATTTTAAAAAAGGCCGCTAGTGAGGATATAATTTTAGCAATGCTCCATTGTGGGTTAAAAATAAATTTTTGAAGAAAAAAATTTTTTTTGTTGACCAAAATGCCAATCCGGTTGATCCAGAATCCGTATAATTGAGGTCCGGATAATCGAGGTTCCAGTGTACATAAATATTTAACTTTTAAATACATAATCCAGATTTAATTTAAGAAATATCGTTAAAAGCTTACATAAAATAAACTTGACCAAAAAAAAAGAAAAGAAGAGAAAAAAAGCTTTTATTTTTTTTTTCGACAACTGAGATTTTTTCTCGCATATTTTAAATATTTTTATGTATGCAAAAGGAAAAAAATTGTGGTCTTAAGAATTTAATAGTACGACCGAGAGAGAAAAGTCCTTGGAACATTGTTAAATAGTACATGTATTTATGTTATGCGACAAAAGAAGTATAAAGTTTCATAGTATTAGTTGCAGGCAACTTTTTTTACGAGAATTTATAAATTGGAAAATCCGGTATAATGTTATTTTTAAAAAACTAATAATACTATTTTAAGCCACTTTAAGATTGTTAACAATAAATGTTTACTTAACATTTTTTTACAATTTAAATTTTTATCTTTTTTGAATTATAAATTTTAATGCTGTAATGCCATTAAATAATGAATTCAAGATAAATTAATCAGAAACATCAGTTAAAAATTTACAATTTTTTTTCACGTTAAATGCTCTGATTATGAGCGTTTATTTCATGATCGGAGGGTTAAAAACTTAAAAAAGAATTTTCTTTTTTATTTATTATATTACATCCATCGAAATTTTCAACGCTTTGAACATAAATTCCCATCAGATGCCTTTTTTCTATTCTTGAATTTTATAGTTTTTCAATAGTTTTTTTTTATGCATCAGGTTGAACAAAAAGGCAAAAAAAAAATTAGAGAAAGGTATAGGAGTACTATGATCTATAAAATCGTATAAAATATATACTGCATGCAGTAGAGATATAATATAAAGAAAAGAATTGGAAGCGAAAAATAAACGAAAGTCATTGTGTGGTCCGTACAGTAGCAATATAAATACTGAAGAAGAATAAAAAGGTGAGAATAAGAGAGATAAAGTATGGACCAAAGAGTCAGGTTATAGCTTTTTGTATTATAGGTTATTGTTATACAAATTATATAACTATAGATTTTATGTATATTAGCTTGGTTCATAGCTTTGAATTTTTGCTAAATAAAATTCCGTAAAAAATTTTCCTGGGAGTTTTAATTTGGGTAAATACTAGGGCTAATTCGTTTTTTACAAACTTTATTGTCCAGATTTCAGTGAAACTGTTTAGTACTACGAGTCGAAGCATTTAAGATCTGTATCTTCTTGTAGTAAAGTTCGAGCCAATATATATAAGTTTCTCAATAGGGTGAGAATTAAGAAACTTAGTGCTTGCACAGTCACGCACGGTCACGGATAAGCCAATAAAAGTTTAATTTATTAACTTGGATCGTTTGCTGATTAGATTTTCAGATTATTTTAAATGATTAAAGATATAAATCGAAAAATAAACAAATTTGCTTGCTACAATTTTTTTATCAATATCAATTCTGAAAATAAATTTACAAACTTTTAATCGACGGATTATTGATAAAATTTATTTTAAAACGGATGTATTGTATGAATTAATTGTTAGAAAATTATTTTTGTAAACAGGATAACAAATTTTAAACTATTTTTATAATTTATTGATTTTAAGCTAAAAATATAACAAAACAAATCTGTTATTTAATTCATTAACCCAATTATTCATTTTTGAATTTTTTGAATAAAAAGCTCAGTTAATTTAAAAAATTTTTTATAAAATTTAATAGTAATGGCTTTATTTTGTTAAGTGGGTCAAAATAAAAAATTATAAAATATATAAATGCAGGAATCATGCATCAGTAAAATAAATAATTTGTTTGCATACAGTTTTTGAAGTATGTATTACTTTTTACTAAATATAATTTATGAGATTGGTGTCATGTATTTATGAGCTCCAAATAAAAATTAAGTCAATTTTTATTCATAAATTTACTGGTCAGTCTGGACACGAACACTGAAGAATACTTAAATTTTCTTTAAAAATAAATTTCGGAATTCCACTTTTGTCTAAAACTATTGAAAATGACAAAACTTTATTCTTCCTTTTTGAGAATTTTTTTTTTTTTTTTAATAGGTTTTAAGTAATTTGAAATAGTGTGAGCAAGAAAAAACAATCCACTAGCCACAAACATATTTTTTTTTCCGTGTATTTATTAACTTAAATGCGTTAATTTTTAATCATTTGAGTTTTTTTGGTGCTCTAAAAATCAAAAAACGTGAGGCAAAGAATTTTTAAGGCACGCAGAATTTTGATAGAATGTGACATTTTCTTATAAATTCCTGTAAAAATGTAGAGCTTAAGTAGGCCAGTGAAAAAAAAATTTTTTTGAATCGGTGAAACCACCTAGACTTAAACATAAATTTTGATTTTATTTTGACATTAAAAATTAATGTTAAAATCAATTACTTCCGGTATCATTTAATACATTATTACTGCTCAAACATCTCTGCTTATTTATTGTCAATCTCATTAATTAAACAATCGATCGAATAAAAGATAGAAATTAATTTGTAAACACAATTAATAAATTAAGAATCTCTAAAACCAATAAATAACAAGATATCAATTTATTAGAAAGAAAAAAAAACTAGTAAGTGTAGGACGATCGGAACATGATCTATTTTATGGGTCATAACCCACTTTAATAATGAATAATGATCGTCCGGTTATATATATTTTGTCTACATAAATTTCATACCAGCATATCAAAACTAAAATGCCATTGATATTTCGATATATTATGTTCATCTTTCTCGCTCTTTTATGTAAACCTACTTCCCTCGTCAGTTCCTGGGACACATGAAACTCGTGCGAAATTTTGTTTGTTTATTGAAGAAGCCTCCTATTTATATTTCCAAAATTTATCGAGTATGACCTTTGTGTGTTTAAATATTTTTAATGCTATTCTTTAGTTTACTGTTTTAATACTTTAATTTTCAATGATGCGAAAAATTTTTTGCAAAAAATAAGTTTAGAGTTTCGAAATTATTTTGTTAACTTTGTAATTTGACATTTTGTTTTGGTAAATTTTTAAATACTGCTAGGTATTTGTGAATTCCTTCGTAAATTCTTTAAACATACTTGATGAATATATTAGACCTTTACACATTTTATTAAATCTTGGGTGAAAATATTTTGTACGCCAAGGGAAAATTAAGAATTTCTTAAACTGTATGTAGCGAACTCTGAACTCTGGTTTACATTTGAGAAAAAATAAACAATTAATAATTTTAGTTAATTTATTATAATTACCACTTTTTTCACCTAGAAAATTAAAAACCTCCATAATTAACTAATTTTGGTAGGTCAACATTATATTCTTGTTTAATTCTTGTGAATATCAGTGCTATTGCATTATGACTATCTGCAAAATGATTAGAGAAGTTTTGTTGTAAGATTAATACAGAAGTATTAAAAAATCAATTTTGACATTTAGGCGAACATTTATTTGACAGTAACTGAATATGAAGCTCTGAATTTTCGCATAAATAATTTCAATCAATGGGTTAATTTTTTAAAATTACCGCAGTAATAATTTTAAATTTACGAATTCAAATATTTTCATGAATTGAAAAATGATATCACTGATATCCCTAGCAAAATTACCTCAGAAAAATATGATCCCCTATTTTCCAAAAAACAAAAAAATATGTCACAGTCTAATATATACCCAAAAATAAAAAAAATTTCTTCTATTTTCTCTTTAAATATTCACAAATATCTGACAAATATAATTAACTGGCATAGAAAGCTTTGAAGTATGTACTCGAATAAATGTACTTTGTGCAAGCACATATTTTTTTTTTAGAAGAAGGAAAGAAAAAGTAAAAAAAAATAAAATGTATATATTTTTTGATACTTAATCAAATAATCTTTTTAAATTAACCTTTTATTTATTTTATTTAGAGTTTTTTTCCAACATTTTTTTAAAAGCCATATTCACATACACTCGAAATAAAATAAATAATGTACTTTTATTAATCCTATAAGTTGATTTTTACCATTAAATTTTATTTATTTTTTTAAATTTACTATATTTTTTTATTGATATTTATCGATATTTACATACACACATACATGCGTATTGGTTTGCAATATTTATTATGTATTTTTACATAAAAAAGTCGAGCTTAATGATTACGAACGAGTTTATTATAACGAGGGCATTAATAGTACCGATAATTTTTTTTTATGGATTTATGTATGGGTACGAGTGGCAATAGGCGATTTCAGTAAAAAATTATTTAAGCCAAAATTTAGATTCGAATAATAAATGCTGAAAAAAACTCTAAATAACCCAGGGGTTGTTTCTCTAAATTTATCTACAGTAATCGTTGTAATTAAAAAAAGTACACAAAAAATAAATTTTGTAAAAAGAAAAAAAATGTTATGAAATTACGAGATCATAAATTACATAAATAATTTCATTACGCATGTATCTTTATGATATTACAAAAATAATATTTTATTTTCTCCCTTTTTATATTTACGTTCAATAAATTTTATATTACTCTCGATAATAACTTTGAAAAAGAGTAAAAAATCTGTATAAATAACAAACACAGGAGGACAAATTTTATACAAATATGCACATACACTACATTACACAATTAGTAACACAGATTAGATTTTCATCTTTTTTATCTCGATGAAAAAATTTTGAATAAATATATATGCATATGTATGTAATCTGTATACTTTTTTTCTACGTTATTCGTAAAATATGATTTTTTTTTTTATTTATTGTATATGGATATTTTTTTTATTTTTTCATATTTTTTGATAGTCAAAGTAGTGTTACAACTTATTCCTTATTAAATTAAAAACAAAGTTTCCAAATTTAAACAAAATAAATATTGAAAATGAAAAAAAAAAATTTTGATACCATATTATTTGCTACATATACATTAAGAGCGTAAAAGTTTTGATAGAATCATAAAAAAAAGTATCATGCTCCTTATCATAAGGCTGGGTATGAGCAGAGTCTTTGATTGTAACGTCATCTCTCAAATCTATGTCTAATATTTTTTTGCACATTTTTGTCTCTCTAGGCCAGTGTTCAATCGTTTACTTAGAATATTTATAGATTTTAATTTAGTTTCCCTTATCAGTGCTAAAAACTGAATACCAAAAAAATAAAAAACAAATCCATATAGAATAGACAGCTATCCATTATTTAAAAATCTTTCACGCTGTTACTGACTTCGTCATATTCAAAATCACAACGTCATTGAATTATCTCCATTTCATATATTTATTCAAAACTGCGAAAAAAAAATAAAAAAATCTGTAATATGAAAGGCTAAAATAGTAAAAAGAAAAAAACTAGAAACTGTCAAATGCATCCTTTCAGTAAACTTGATACGCTTCTATAAATAAACAAATGAATGAATAAATATTCTAATAAATATTTTTCTTCAATTTTTTTCTAAAACCTAACCTTACTTCTATTGTATAACCGTAAAAAATATATAAATGGAACACATTTGGCAAAAAAATAAACTAAATGTCAAATGCTTTTTTAACTTTACATAAACAAAAAAAAGCAAAAGTCTCACTCATTTCGTAACAATAATATTTAGAATTTTAACCCCTCTTTTTGTTAGCAACGTGATGTCCAACAGTCATTTGACAGTCCAATAGTAGTATGCGAGTATATCCGTAAAATTTAATGGCGTGTGCATATGTTATTGCACGCACGTGCTACAAATAAACACGCAAAAAAAAACTTTTTTTAATGCATTTTACGATATCATAATATGCTTGTGTAAATTTATATTAATATAAGCAAAAATTGCGTCAGGTTTTTATTATTATTATGAGGGTGAATGCGTTTTCCAAAATAAAAATATATATATCCAGGGAATTGGTTTTATAGTCACGATATAGAAATATTCTGTAAATTTTGTTTTGATCGGATTATATATATAACGTTTTAAACGATAATATAGGGAAAATTTTTGAAAAGGGTCAACCAGATTGGTATCAAAGCTTGAGGCCATGATAATTTGAAATTTGTTCTTTATAACACGTATAAATAAAAGAGTTAAATGAGATGTAAAATTTATGAGTATTAAATTAGGGCTTTATGATATTGTACTTTTATTTTTTTATGTGACATGATAAAACCTGATAGAACCTAAGTAAAATTTTGTCTTTTAATCCTTTACTTTACCTTATTGCATTATTTGATATATAAATTATTTTCTTTTATGTTTCAGGTAAGGTTCTTTCTAGCAGTTACATTCTGGATTTATTAATAAAAATTAAATAACCGCTACGCTACATATGGTATGAAACGTTTTTATTTCTTAAATAAATCTTTAGTGATAGAAGTCTCAATATTTTCAAGCGAGAAGCATACTAGCAAATATTAATTCTAGGGTGGCTTTACCAAATAACTACCACTCAACAATTAATTTCCATTATCATGATATTCTTAATAGTCTAAGCGCCAGCCAGACTAATGACACCCAAAAATTAAAAAATTAAATTTCTTTTTCCGAGGATAAAAATAGGTGATATTTATGTTTTTTGACCCGCTGAACACGAATCCGCGGGGTCCGTTTTGCGAATTTTGTGGTCAATTTTTTATTATTAACAAATTATTGCAAAATTGGCCAATAATTTGTTACTTATATATTTTTATCCTCGGAAAAAGAAATTTAATTTTTGTGCGTGATTAGTATGGCTGGCGCCTGTATTATATGGACGAAGCTTGGGAAGAAGAGTGGTCACTATTAGGATACTCTGCGTTCAATAATTTGCAAAGAAAATAAGAGCGTATTTCCTTTGCCTTCAGGGACCTGATCGAGGTCCTGATTCAGCATTCATATCAAAGTGGTAAGAAGCCGTACCATTCACAATATATAGTACTGTACATGCTCAAAACAAATGTTATTAAGAATGGTAGTACTTATCGTGATACAAGTTGGTTATAAAATAATGTTATAGATGAAATAAATGCTGAATCTAGGCCCAGATACACCCAAGTCTATAATATGTTCCTTTTAGCTTGCGCTAAAAACGAGACTAAAAATTAGGAATCTGGGGTTAACTGAAACTTTTCGGGTCGGGTTGATCTCAGATTTTTTTTTCAGGGTAAACCCGAAAATCGTCAGAAGTTCGCAGATACGGTTTGCAATCGGAAAAAAGAATGATTGTAATAATTTAATTGTAACAAGAAGAAAATTGAGTCTGCACATTTTGAGACATTTTTAACTTAAAACAAAAACTGTAAAATAATAATTTCCCCGCGCATGCTCATTCCATATCAACTTTTGGACCACAAAATTTCACGGGAATTTCACGGGAAATTTCATATCAGTGACTAAAAGTAAAATATTTGGCAGCAAAAATAAAAAAATTTTGAGTCGATTTATTTAAAAACTTGTAAATGTACAAAAATGCCTGCTACAATTTTATAAGTAGGCCACTCGGTAGGCCAAGAAAGCTAAAAACTGATGGGAGGATCCATTAAAATAATTTATTTATTTATTCAACTTTTATCATAATTTTATTGGTCTTAAAAATAAATTAAATTAATTTTTCAAATAATATGTAAATATCATAAAAAAATGGCATCCCTTATGTGGGTCAAACAAAAATATTCAATCCCAAAAGTATTTCTGATTCTCCTATAAGACTTTTATTACTATTTTGTTTCAAAAATAAATCGAACCCTTGAAAATTTATCATAAAGTCCTTTTTATTTTATTAGCTCTCGAGAATAAAACTTTATCTTCTATTTATTCAATCATGAATTTATCAATATTTATTTTAATAAACTAATATTTTTATTGAAAATAATGAAATTTTAATAAAATTTATTCTTTTACAAATAAATAAATAAAATAATCTATAATCATTAAATTTTTTATTAAAGTTACTTAAAACTTATATAGTCAATTTTCTTATTTTATCACCCTATCTAACACGTTTACTCAATATTATAACCATTTTAACTTCCAAACACTTGAGTTGTACACGGCACGTGTATCTTTTATTTTCAATAAATTACAATTATTCAGCTTTTAATAACAACAAAAGTTTTATTTATAAATCTAATCTCAATTTTTTGGACGTACGTACGATGAGCTAAAATTTATTACAACCGATAAAATGAACATTCAAGATTTTTGTTTGTATAAATTCATACACACAATTTAATAAAAAGAGTTCAATGTATCTTAAATTAATATTTATTTTACCTAAATCTCTCCATCTCTCTCACACATTCGATCCCCTTTTTTTACAGTAATAAAATCGCTTATTATTAAAATTTCTGGTTCAATATATTTTTTTGTTGAGGGAAGTCTAAAAAATTTTTCATTTCTTTCTATCTCATTCTCTTAGCAGTTTATTAAAGCGTTACGCTTGAATGTTAAATTTCCGTTTTAAAAAAATTTTTAAATGTATTAAATAATTAGTTTAACAAATGTTACCAGGAAACAAAAATTTAATTTCTCATATTTTTATAGAGGCACATTATTCAGAAATTTATTATAATGCGTTTGAGTTAAAAATTATTTTTTATCGTTTAATTAAAAAAAAATAAGTTTTAATTAAAATTTTATAAAATGCGGGCTTAAATAAAAAATTTTTTATATGGGATAGTTAAAATGAATTGTGTTATACACTTTTTTGTGTATTTTTTTATGAAATGTCAACAAATCGCTAAGCACGTTTACATGTACGAAGTTGAAATATAAAAATATGCAACACTGAAATATAGAAAAAAGTTTTTTAAGATATATTGGAAAAAGAAAATGTTTTATGGTATGTGTAAGGAAAAAGAAAAGTCTATATTTGAATATCAAACGTGTATCGATTTAATAATTCAAAAATGGACATGCTTTTTTGTTTTATGGTATTTTTTATACTTTTTTGTTCGGTAAGGAAGGATTGATGTCCATTTTTATTTTCAAGTCTTTACAAAGTTGTTAATGTATTTGGTTTAGTTACGATCCAAACTCAAAATATTTCTCTTTTTAGAAGCTTTAAATTTTTTACTATGTAATTCATCAATTTTTCAAAAGTGGATGAAGATTACAAATGTTTAAAAAATGACTTTATTTTCTTTAGTAACAATAAAATTAACATTCATTTAAAACGAAATTAACCGTTGGAAAGAAAACTAAAAAGTTTATTCAAACAAAAACAGTGATATCACATAAAAAGCTAACTTTTTAAAAAGCATAAATTTAAAAATTATATTTCTTCTATCTTTTTGACATAATATTCGTCGTCATTTTCTTTGACTAAAAAAATTGCATACATGCATAAACATTATGCAATGTAAATAATAATAAAAATGTTAAACATGAAAAAAAATTCATACTTTTTTTATGTAATAAATAATCCAATGAAAAATTTTAAAGCAATAATTTACATAGTTATTATGGTATAGGATTCAATTTTCTTTTCTTTTGTGAAATAAATAAAAAAAGAAGATCAGGCATATTATATATGTACAAAAAACACTAAAAATTCTAATATCCTATATTTTGAAATTTTATGAAACATAAAAGTCAGTTATACAGAAACCAGAATACTATATCCCTAAGTATGAATGATTACAAGGGATTTTTTAGCAAGCTTTTTATCTATAGGAATCGATTCAGGTGATTTTATAGGAGTTAAATTTTTTTTTTTTTTGTTTTGTGTTTAAGGTACTTTGAAGTCCTAGAAATATGAAGGTATTACTCCTATTTATCCTAATGGTTGCGATTCAATAATTGTTTTAAAATTAAATTGAAAAATCTATTTTCTGATTTAATATTTACACGCAAAATAAAGAATAGTAAAATTAACCTCAACGAATTTAGTAAACACAAATTAATAAATATTGGTAAATACCAAAAAATTAGTAAATTTTACTAAAAAAATTGAGGTTTTTGTTTTATAAACAAATTTTATTAGTAAATTTTACTAATAATTTACAGTAACTTCTAACCAAACTGAATTTAGTAAACAACGTCGTAATTTTAGTTATATTTACTAATTTTTTGTATGCGTGTATCAGTTTTGAAAATCTCAATTTTAAACTCTTTTTAGTAGTCTTTGGGTAGAGAATTTGCTTATTATTTTCAATGTGATTCGTTAACTTTATAATTATTACTGTTGGCCTATGACTACAGAATTTCGAAAATACAAGTTTTCAAAAAATTACCATAATTTAAACCAAAGTATCCTCTAAATATCCTAAAAATAAAAAAAATAACATTTCAAATTCTCCAAAAAAAAAACAAATCTCAAAACTGAACCTACCTTAATCCCTTTAAAAAAAATTACAATCTCCAAAATCCCCTGGAATACCCCATATACCCAAGTATCGTAAAAAAAGCTCGTACAGTAATAACGAAAAAGCAAAAAAAAAAAAAACTAGTTTTTTAAACGTTATATTCTTTTTATATTACAATTCATTTTTAAGGATACTTTATTGGCTCTCTATACATTCCCATTAACTTATTTGTTTATAACCCCTTTTTACGGGATTGCCCTAGCAACTCGGAACTTGGATTCATAAATATACGCATTTATTTGCAATATAATAATATTACGTACTATGTACGGAAAAACAAAAGTTTTTAAAATTATTATATTGCTTTTTTATATATCAAAGTTTATACCCAAAACAAAGATTTAAGATATTTTTTATAATTTACTGAGCTAGTTGAAAATTATTGAAATATAAAATGCTCTATTTTATTATTAAAATTTATTTAATGTAGCTATTATTATTAATAAAAAATAGATTTAAAAAAAAGCACATTTTTTATTTCAATTTTTATGAATTTAAAATTACATTTAATGTTTGCTGCGAGGATGAAATGGGATTATCGAGTTCAATTATTAATTTATAAAATGGAATTATTTAGTTAAAAAATTAGTTTTATAATCTGTTTAAAAGTTTTCTTTTTTGCATTCTATTAGGATGTAATTTTATTCCGAGCTAATTTAAAATTAGTAAAGCGATTATTTAAATAATGAATTTTTCAAATTTAAATTAAAACTAAAAAGTACATAGTAAACAAAAGTTTTTATTAATATTAAATAGCCCTGTTTACAGAGCATGTTTATTACAAAACTCGAGGGTTTTGCGTTTAAATTTTTGCAGCTGAATATCTAAAATTTTATAATTTATTCAGAAAAGTTTAAATCAACAACCATCTTTTTCTGTCTATGTAACATCATCAGTAAAGTTTAATATAATTTTATAAAATTATAATAATTCATATACTGAAACTTTCACGTTAATAACAACAGATGTCGCTTTTCTCGCAAGAGAAAAGTCAATCCAACATTATATAAGCTATTTGTAAATGACGAGTATTATTAAATGGTTTATATAATAAAATTTTATGAATATTTAAGATAAAAAAATATTTCTTTTCAGTTTTTTCAATTTCAAAATATTCTTTAGGTCTTCTGATGATGTTTTCATTATAATACTTAATTTCTCAACAAACAATTAGTTTTTTTGAATACTAATTAGTTTCACTTTACTAAGTTGAATATTTTCTTGTTTAGACATGAATGTGGTCGTAAAACTAGTGTACTTGGTTTTTATAAAATATTAAAATATTTTTATATCTTACTACTAAGTAATAACTATCTTAACTAACACCAATTATTGACAAAAAATTTTATAAAATATTTAAATTAAAACAATAATTTGCATATTTGGATCAATTAAAGTAATATTTTATAAAGCTTACAAACTAAAAATTACATTGTTCTTTTATTTAAGTAATTGATGATTCAGAAATACTTAAACCAAAAGTCAACATTGATAATTAGCTATTTTATTTCATTGAGTCATCTCTTCAAATCGATAAGTGATTCGTCACACACACATAAATAGGTTCATTAAAATTTCTCGATAAATAATTTGTCCCTTTGAATAAAATAACAAAAAAAACTATCCTACAATAATTATTTTTTTGTTTTTAGTCGTTTCTTTTCAGATTGTAATATATTAACGAAACGTAATACCCATGGGCCCCTTGTGCTGTTCAAAACGTATATTTACGTACCATATGACACCGGAACGAGCGAATATTCTGCTTTATTATTATTATATCGATGTTAGCTTGTATATTATTTTCTGTACCTATGTTATGGAAGCTTTGAAACCGCTTCGAATTAATTTCATATCAAATTCCATATTTATAACTAAAAATTTTTTTGCTTCTCCTTTGGGAATAAATATTTTCTTTCGATAAAAAAATAATCAATAAAATAATTAATAGTATAATTTGATCAAACTATGCATTTCTGTTTCATGCATGAAAGCACAGCGTTTACTTAAAAAAATAAATCGGTTCAAGGCCGGCCTTTATCGATTCGATTCTTATATACTCTGTTATAAAGCTTCGAAAGTTCATGACATGTCAGATCAAAGGCACATAAAGTTAAGTATACATAAAAGTTTTACTAGAATTTTCATTAAAATTCTAACCTCTATTTTTTTTATTTTCTTTTTTTTTTTACCTATATTTATAGATGACTTTTTTAGAAGGCTTTAGAGACTATAATTTACTAGTTTTAAGGAAAAAAATTTTTTTTTTTTATTTACTCCAAGATTTATTTCTTATACTATGTTAGTAAGAACTATCTATCCATTTTTTTTTTGAAAGCGACCTTTAAATAAATCTTTTAGAGGGTATAAATTGAAAATAAAATTTAATTACGTGACGTTTTATAAAATTAATAATTTAATCGATTTAAAGGTTTTCTTTTTAATAAAGTGGTCATAAAATATGCAAATTTTTAAAAATAGGTATGGAAATCTAATTGAATTTAATTATTTCTGATTATTTAAGTATTCAATTCCTACACAGAAATTTTTACTAGGTATTTATAGATTTAGAAATTAAAAATAATATTTTATTTTAAAAATAAATTGATATTTTTGGTATTTTACTTGAGTAAATAATTAAATTAACTTATAAAAATATTATAGATAGTTGTAAAATATTAAATTAAATTTACTTAATATAGTTTAAAATTTATTTTTCCATTATTAGTTATTTAAAATTAGATATCTTTATTAGAAATATATTAATTAGATACCTTTGTTAGTAAGATATCTTATTTTAAATAACTAATAATGGAAAAATAAATTTTAAACTATATTAAGTAAATTTAATTAAATATTTTACAACTACCTATCATATTTTTATAAGTTAATTAAATTATTTACTCAAGTAAAATTCCAAAAATATCAATTTAATTTTAAAATAAAATATTATTTTTAATTTCTAAATCTATTAATACCCCTATTTAACATTTTTTTTTTAAATCTAAATTTAAAATAAACTATTATTAATTATTTTATTGATTTTTATTAGATTTAAATTTAATATTATAAATGGAATGCATTTTATTCTAAATCTAAACTTTCTAAATCTATATTATATATTAATAGATAACACGTCATGTATGAATTTCTATGACATATATAAATATGGCTTTATTCGTTATAATAAAAACTTAAGATTCAAGCTTGGATTCAAGTTTGAATGCTACTTGCTTGATAGTTTCTTCTAAATCGTGATCACCAAAATTTAGCATTTTCTTAATATTACTCCAGTCAAATTACAGAGGCAGGGGGAGTTTTTTTTGGGAACCAAGATAGGTTTTTTTAAACACTGATTTTAAAACTCAAAATTAGTAAATTAGCAAATAATATTATCTTTTAGAAATGGATTTTCGATAAGGAAATGAAATTTTTTTTTCAATTTTGTTTACGTTTCATTTCAGCAAGAAAACCAAATTCTGTTAACAACTAATTTCCAACTACCCCAATTTTTTGGAATCTCAATCTTCTGAAATATTAAAAAAAAAAAAAATTTATTTGCTGCACTCTTTGTTTAACATAGTTTTTACAGTTTAATTATCTTAAAACTCTTTTTAAAAATGAGCATATTTAAATATTTGTTTATTTTCCTAAATTAAAGAGGTTTTAGTTACGCTTTAATTCCCACATCTTCCTAACATATTTATAATGAAATTAATGTATTATAAGTTTTATTTTAATTTATTCACACACTATGTATTTTTTTGTAAATATTTGTAAAAATTTTTTTTGTGAATTTTGAAGAAGGGGGTACAAACCCCAGAAATGTAGATGATAAAATGAAGATACCAAAAAATAAATAATTGTTTCGTTAGATCCTTATTATTATTCATAATAATAAACTGACTAAAACCTCTATTTAAAAATATATCAAAAAAATATCAATTTAGACTGATAAAATTTATGATAGGACTTACTAATCCCATTAAATATAAAAAAATATAATCTTTTTATGACATAGCCTAATTCATCGATAAATTTGCAAAAATTCAAGCATAAAATACATAAAACCACATTCATAAAAAAAAATCCATTTTTTATCTCATTTCATATTTTTATTCCATACAAACTCGCATGTACATTTCTGAAATGGCGATAGAACGTCAAAAAAAGTGAGTAACCTTTAAAATTCAGTGGTCATCAATACCAATCCAAAAAAAAGTGATATGATTTTCTTTAAAAAAAATATACATAAATATTTTTATCAAATAATATTATGTACTATTTCGAAGAAAAAAAAATCCTACAGTCGATTTATAAAAGAAACACGTTATTTTTACACTTTCCATGAGACATCTTCTTTTATCGAACGTATAATATGTACTAAATCCTGGGTAATATTTCTTTTTACACTCGTACAGTCAGAAAATAAAGATGCATTACATTCACGATTTATATAGATTTCTTTTGTAAAATGCTGGACATTTTATATAAATATTTATATATATCTGATTTTACCAACGAAAAAAAACGTTTTTTTATTTTTTAAAAATTTATGAACACGTAATTTCGTATCAAACGTAACCAATAAATTTAAACTTAGTTTTTTCGGAGGGGAAATTTGTGTGGAATATAATTTTTTTAAAAAAGCATTAAATACATGTAAGACATTTTTATTGCAAGATATCACATTTACTTAAACTTACCCCCAGGGAACAATTGTGGCTTTAGCTTTAAAGATGGACTTTTAGTAGTTTCCTAGCCTCGATCTAATAACGAAAAAAAAAATTTATATATGAAAGAAAAATAAAAAAGCAACCGTTTTTTTTAACTTTCAAACCACACACTATTATTATTATTATTGTTATTACAGAAAGCTTCAGGTGTACTTAAGTGATGTTGTCATCTGAAACTTTTTTAAAACTCGTTATTTTTTTTTTTTTTTTTTTTTGAAAAAAAGGTATTTTACGTTAAGTCTTTTCGTAATAACGTCCCATATTATATGATGTTGGTCTTATATAGCCGAGAGTTTTGAAAAAGAAATTTATTTCTAAAGTTTTCTTTTCATATAAAGAAAAGAAGAGAAGAGCTGTAATAATCCTGATGACCTATTCAAGTAGAATTGTAAATATGTATGTAAGACATAATATTAGACCAATACAGTCAAAGTTATAATCAAAAGCATTATATATCATCAAATGCTTTCTCGTTAGCTTTATATATTAATGTAATCAACGAGACGATGGATTACTATTTGATATGGCTTATATATTGATTGTCCTTAGCAACGACGATGACCTTATAACTAGTTTGCTTGGACTGCCGCTGTGAGTTTGATTAGCTTTTTAGAAAATTATTTTAACTTAACTACTGTTAACGTTTTGTTATCAATCAAACTTTTTTATTTTTAGAATATTTTATTGATTTGAATTTTATTTTATAAAATTTCGTAATCTACACCATCAAATGTTCATTATTTCCTACAAGGTCGTATTCGTTATTTGGCACAAGAACAAAACAATTTTTGTTGATTTTACATTTTTGGCAACGTTAGGTTATTTTTTTATTTTATCTGAAATTTATTAAAATAATAATTAATAATATTATTTTTTATATAAAGCTAACAAGTAAACAATAAATTGTAGTTTATACATTTTTATTTAATTTTAAAATTTAATTAGCTTGTTTTTCAACAATTATTATAGATCTTTGTTTTTGTTTTTTTTTGATATTTTTATTTTCCAACCAGATGGAATTAATGACAAAAATTTATTTTTTTTAAAATTTTGGAAAATATATTAAAAAATATTCAAATACGTGTAAATTGTTCCTTTTTTCGAAAAAGAAGTAGATGAAAAGCTGAAAAATGAAAGAGACATTTTTATCCATCCAAATTGTAAAGGCGCAGGCTCTCGCAATCAATGTCTATATAATTATTTGTTAATAGTTGTGCATAAATAATATGTTTGAAACTCAAGATGTCACGTAGGCGTCATCTCCCTAATATCAATTATTATTAATTATTTGGTTCGGGATTTTATTCTGATATTTTGTGATTTTAAGTTAAAAAACAAGTCGCCTCCAAATTTATGTTCTTTTTTGGTGTCATCCAGATAATTCAGAAAATATCAATGGAAGTATCATCGTAATAACCAAATTCAATTAGTCGAATTGCACAACTTCAGCAGCAGAATGTTTATTTATCCCACTAGTTAATTTTACAATGACTAAATAAACAAAAACTGAACTATAGTCAAATTGAAACAAACCAAGACATGTTTTGAATCAACTTCTAGAAGATTTACTCGGAAATAGTTGATAATGTATTAAACCTCACCCTGAACAATCTTATATGGCTATTTGCTAGAGGAAGAATTTTCCAAAAACTTTACTGTGAAAAGATACGAATATAATTTTGGCATTAACTTCATGTTCTTCTTATATATTCTTGCGAAACCATTTCTCTTGCGAGAAAATAAAGTGAATATTATTTTTAGAAAAAATTTTTATTGTAATATCGTGTAATATTTAAAACTCTTGTAATATTGTAAAAAACAATATTTACTTACTTTATCTCATTTTTAATAAAATTTTATACAAATTTTAAACAAATTTGCGGGCTAGATTTGTCCTTTACTCGAAAAATATTTTAACCGATTGTTATACATTCATTTAAGTCTCGATTTAAGTTCTTTATTTTTCAAATAGAAATTACAACTTGTTAAAAAACGTACCATATTGCCCTAAATACCAAAAAAAATTTTTCAAAGGGTTAATTTTTTAAAGTTCTAAAGATTTTATTTATTTATGTATTTAAGAAAAAATTTATCACAAGAAAATCCGATGCAATGAATAAAAGAGTTTTTATTAAAACCTTTTTGCCTTATAATCTTAAACTACATAAATTCGTAATTTAACCAAGTATAAACCTAAAATTATCGTTTTCTAAATATTTTAACTAAAAAAAATCTCTTTCACATATGCTTAAAAATTCATGCAAATGTCAACATTTTACTTAAATTAAAGCAATGTAAAATTAAAAAATTTCAAGAATTTTCCAACAAATTTTTTTTTTAATTAAAATGTAATTTAATATTTTAGTAAAGAATGAAAAGGTTAAAAAAAAGAATTTATAATTAAAATTTAATGAAAAGAAATAATAATTATTTTTCTTTCCTTCTTAATAATTATACCTAAAATAAACTGTCAGAAGAGAACAATCTCTCACATAGATGAAAAGTTGTACTAAAACAAAGTACCAAAACAAACACAATTATACCATCTACTAGACATTTTAGAAAATACCCCCACAAGGATCTTTGTTAATACATCAAGTGAGCAATTTAATTAGAAGAGTGCATCTTAAGAAAATAATCTTTGACCTAAAAAAGACAAGCTAATTGTTTTTAAAAATAACTAATTTTTTTCTTCTTTTGACGTTAATTGCTAATTAATAATTTAAAAAAAGGAAACTAATTATTACGCAATATAAAAATATATGTCAGTGTACTTTTAAATAAAAAATAAACGAACGTATTATTAGAATTTTTTTTATAAGACTTCTATTATCCATATATTGATTTTTTTTTATAACAAGTACATACTTTTACACAACAATGCTTTGAAGCCCTTTTTTTCATAAAAAAGCAGTGCTTGTAATATGTATACCTTTTTTATAAAAATAAATTTCTCGAGAAATTTAATTTATTTATATTTGAGAGTTCATAAAAATTGTTTACTTTATATAAATTTGTGATATTTATTAGATTTTTTTGTGTTATTAAACTTTGGTATCTTGAACTGGACAGTACACGAAGTTACACAAAATTACACAAGTATTTTTTGGCTAATTTGCGAGATTGAAGCATTGTATTGAAAAGTACGAAAAATCCCTATTTAATTACATTGAGCCCTATATTTCTAGGCTCTGAAGACCCATTGGAATGAACGGAGGGTGGTCAGTATTTTTTTTCAACATAAATCGATCCATAACCACGAGCATAACCAAATGGTGTAATTTCGGGTTTCAAATGTACTTTTTAGTTTATGTTTTGATATTGTACGTTTTTAGACACAGAAACCAAGCTTCCCTTGTTACTACACTGAAAAAAATTCTTGTTATCACATATAAAAAAAAATTTTATTTGAAAATTTTAGAAAATTTTTTCTAATAAAATATTAAAAGGTAATCAAGAAAAATTTCCATGAAATTTTCATAAAATACTTAAATTACCTAACTATGCTTTTTAATGAAAAATTATTATTTTTACAATTTTCTTTGAGTTCCAAACTATATAATTAGAAATTATGTATATATGAAAAGAACAATAATTATCATAAACTAACTATATATGTGTGAACCGGTATAAACATACACACATAGACATAAATATACTAAAAACAGGATCACATTTCCATTCTTAGATTACTTCCTGACGCCACCTATTTAAACAAGAAGATCCTTTTCAAATATATGTACAATCACTCGCACCTACTTATATATATATAACAAAAGCATTCATCTCTAAACTAGGAAGGAGTGTCACGATATCATCTAGAAAACGAGGGGGTAACAACACACATTTACGCGCCGTACAGTTTGCAAAATACAATATGTAATATAGTTTATAATAGAGGGTAGTGGTTTAGTCAGACACGATGATACTATGTGAAATTCAACTGTATTCTATTTATCATTAACTCCAATAAGGGTGGTCCGCAAAACATGATATGTATGAATGATAAACTTTTATGTGTCACTTAATTGTAATACACTGGTTTTTTGGAAACGCACGTTTTGTAACAGGATATAATTTAAATATTACTTTTATGTACAGAAAAAGTTTGTGGTGAGTTTTGACAAACAGAGGGATACTTTTTTTAATTTATTTATTTTTTGTGAAAATCATTTTATTTCATTTCGCTTAGATGAATTTCAAGCCTTAGATATTTAATTGTAACAGCTGTCTTTATATTGTAAGTTTTTGATTTCGAGATGCTGTTAGCAATAAAAGGGTAAAAAATGCATGCTGTGAGCTGACAGGAATTTAAAATCGAAATTTCTGGTCCTTTGTCGAGCCGGATCGCGTGGTGAAAAAGAAAAATTATAGTCATTAAAATTTGTGAAATCCAAAAATTCAAGCAAAATTTAAGTCTTTTCAAGCATACGTGATTAGGTTCGAAATTCCAAGCAAAGAAATCTTCAAACTTTTTTACAAATACAGCCTGAAATGAAAAAAAAACTGAACAATCGCATCGTGCATAAAAAAACCTAGTTTCCATAAATTTAACAACTTTATACATATCTAAAAATAAATTTACTTAAAAAATTCAAATAAAATAAAAAATTAATTCAACCTAGACCGCAATTACAGTTGATAAAATATCAAGCAGCCACAAAAAAAAATATCCATTTTAACTTGAATAAAATAAACATTAACTCATAAAATAAAAGATAATAAAAAAAAAAGGTTCATAAATTTTTTTAACATAAAAAAAAGTGTATGTCTAACTGATAAAATTTTAAAAATATTTAGTATTAAAAATTTAATTAATAAAATAATTTAAATTTTCAAGAGAATAAATATCGGTGGTTAGTAACAATTTACGCTTTTGTATTTATCTTTCTCTATTTATGTTTTAAAGATATAAATCTCACCTAGCAAAACTTACTACCCTGATGCTATTTTACACGACCGCAACAATTTTCACTGTTTATATGAAAATTTGGTGTTGATATATATTAGAACTCTGGTAAAATACGTTCTCTATTTATTGTAAAAGAAAAAAAAATTATCGTCAGCAAAATAAACTTTTTCATTTCTTTGTAATTAGAAATGTCAAACGTGTTTATCTTAACTTTTTTCAATTTTATACATGCAAGTTCTCATATATAAATTTGATATACCAACTCCTTTTAACTCCATCTTTCATTTTCTTTTCATGCAATATTTTACTGTAGAATAATTTTTTTTCTTTTGTTATATAGACTCAGAAAATAAATATTCTTTTCATATATACACACAACTGTCTACTCTTTAACGTCTTGATGCAGGGATCCTACAACAATATAGTTATTTTAGAAAGATTCTTCTTCAAACAGCCAGAAAACGTAGAATATATATATAACACTCTTATAGAAGTCTAAAATGGTTATAATTCATTCTGGAAAGAGCTAACACCAGCTAACACCTAACTCATGTCCAGCTACATACAGAGAAAGAGGTTATATAACCTATATGAGAAAATGACAAATTACACCGGAGATTACCTTTTTCTTTTATTCTATATATATTTTTTCTCTTCTTTTTTTAAACCTTTTTATGATAGTGTGTTACAGACACAAATTTTATTTTTATTTCTTTATGCCAGTATTTCATGGGACTTTTCTTAAACCCTACCTTTTTTATTTTATTACTTTGTCTTGTTTTTAATTACAAGTTTTTTCAAGATATATAAAGATCTTTTTCGTTATTATTTTGCTTATCTTTTAATTTTTTTTTTTTTTTTTTTTTTTTTTCTAATATTTTCAATAATATGCAATTAAACTTTTGCGAAGGTTTATTAAAGATAAAAAGTGTTTGAGAAAAACTTTGTTTTCATTTTTATCAAGTTTTGAAGAAAATAGAAAATCGATACCTTAGTTAAAATATAATTTGATCTTTTTCTTAATTTTATTATTAATTTTTTAAACTTGTTTCTTTTTTTTAACCCATTAGTGCCGGGGTGGACAAAACATGCTACTCGATATCAAGCAGCTCTAATTTTAATAGAACTTTGAGATTAACAATTGTTCACTAAAGCTAAAAACTTACCAGTATTTCAATTAGTCGAAACCCGTCAGTTTTTGAAAATCGAAAAATTTTCTGGCTAAAACTCCGAAAAACTTTAAAAAAAAAGGAATTTTGGGTCGGGTAACCTCTCACCCCTGGTCCCTAATATCATATAGTTTTTTATTTTTAGTTGGCACTCATATTTTTTGAATCTCTTTTGAATAACTCCAAAAATTAACTGCTCAATTAATTAAATGTATAATATAAAAACTTCTGTGCATTGCATTGGGGCTTAAATTTAGAATTAAGAGGGTTTCAGCTGATTTTATAGAACCGCAAAAGTGGGTCACGCAACGCAAACGTTTCCCAGAAGCCCGTATAAATTCTTCTACCTTGCGGCTTGCGTTTAAGTTGCATGGCTCAATTTTGCAATTCTGTAGAATTAGCCTTGCAAGAATCAGCCTTACAGTAAGTTTCTACTGGCGCGGTAGATGCCTCAACCCATATGTTATCTGTTGAACTTTTAACGCAAGCAATATGTCGGCATCTCATAATCCATGTAGTAAACAATAATTACTTCCTACAATGAAAAATAAAATTATACATTATTTCTTTATTCGTTTCAAATACCATCTGCGATAGATATAATTTAACAAATTTCTGAAAATAAATATTTTCCTAACCTCAAAAACGATCAATAAAATTCATACAATACATCGTACGATACAAGCAACTCAATTTTTTATAAAGCAATTTAAAAAAAAAATATTTCAACTTATATTTTATCAAAAATCATATCTTTTATTTAGTTAGCATAAAAAAAAGCGAGAAAAAAAAATAAGTTACTCAAATTTTAATATTTGCATGAAACTTTTGTATCCCACAAAATATACGAGTGTGTATCTTTTTGTGTAAAATCGTATGTTTATTTAACTCTTGATAAATTCGTTCATGCAGGCTATAATCGAGATTTTCATCCTATCTGTAAATATACAGCTCACACACACATGTACATGAATATACATAGTTTCTATAAGTACAAACACAGCTGATAAGCTTATAACCTTAGGTTTACATCCCATATTGATTCGATTATATACCTTTTCGAAATCAGTAATTGAACACCTGCCCATTTCGCCTTTATGGTCAGAAACTGCATATGGACATATATATAAATCTGTACATGCAAAGCAGTTCTAATGAACTACCCTTATTGCATATTAATGATTTTTAGTATATATATTTTTATGTCCCTCCATAAAATTATACACGCAAATAAATTTTTAGCCATTTTTTTCACACATTTTATGTACAATAAGTACCATTCGTGTCGTTCGTAGATTAAACGACATTTTATTTATATAATAAATAAACACCTTTTGTATATCATATATTATTTTCTCTTTATTTTTTACACCCTTTGTTTAATGCGCATGACTTTTCTCGTAAAAGTAAATTAGGTCAAATAACAATTCTAGATTAAAGTTTATATATATTTTTACGCTATTGTAACATCTAGGTTCTACGCAATCAAGGAAATAAAATAAATATATATGTGAGATTGGGTTCATTGTTCTGATTTCTGAAGAAATTTATCTTTACATTGTTTATTGCGACAGTTAGCTTACACAAATAAAAATTTGAAATATAAAATATTTATTTAGATTATTTATGTGTTTTGTATTAATTAAACCCTTAATGATTATATAGAGCCTATGTAAAAGATAATACTTGCTTATAATAACAGGGATAATTAGTTATAACAAAATATTGGTTTCCATTTTAACCTAAATTTTCGTATATATATAGATATGTATCTAATTTATATATAATAATTTTTGCAGATTATAACTATGAAATTTGAGATTATATTTGTTAAATTATCTGTTTAATTATCGTTTTATTAATTTTGGTTATTAATATCACGTACAAATTTTATTTTTATGCGTTAAAATGAAATATTAAAGGGTAATATTAAATATTTTATCAAACTTTTTATACAATGTATTTCTTTTCTGTGTATATGAGCTTGCTCATGTTAAGTAACCCGAACAAAATGAACGGCAACGTGCCGCCGAGATGTTACGCGGCCCAGTGGTGGTCGTCTATACCCTTCTTGTTTGTTCAGGAAGTTTCGAAGTGTCAAAAAGTATGGAATAACCCATAGTTTTTGAGATTTGGTAAACTGAAAAATAAATTTTTTACGAAAAATTGTTATAGAAATATTAAAACAAGTCAATTTTCAGAATTTTTTAGGTCGGGTGTAACTTTTGACGTTACCAGAGTTGGCATTGATTTTTTTTGCCAAGTCAGCCGAAACTACCCGTATACACAAAATACCTGAAAATTTTAAATATTTCTCGTATTATTTCTCTATATATCGGACAATACGTTAAATTTTATTTTACTTCCGGTTATTATTCATTCATGGATTATTTAAAATTTTCTTTTTTTTTTATTTTCCTATTATTTTATTTTTATTTTAAATTTGGCATTATGTACCACGTTTTTCTGAATACATATCTACGCGCTCTTTATGTATAAAAGAATTTTTTTACAAAAATACAGACGTATAAACGTTCCATGTATGCTACAACTCTTATTTTTCTATTTCTTATTCCTTTTCCGTTACGCCGTTTCCGCGTGTCCTCAATTTTTTTTTTAGAAAAAGAAATAGATTACATAAAATCGAACTTGAATAACGAGCACAACGCCCGTATGTTTTTGGTTGGTAAAAGGATTTTTCTTCTTTTTTTTTTACTTCATTGGAATATTTCTCTCGTAAATTTATTTCATTTCACTACTTTTTTTTTTCAGGAAATTTTTTTTTTTCAGGATAATATTATCATAACTTCTAAGCGCCATTTTATGATTTTTTTATATTACTTTTGAAGTGGAATCTAATTAATTGAAAATTAATTAAAATTTAACTTTAAACAAACTTTTTCTTTTATATATATCTAACGATAAGCTAAAATTGAGAAAAACCAACTTGTTTAACAATCTTAACGTTTCAATTAATTAATTGATCGGTTTTTCAAGCTGATACTACTTCTGTTAGCTTAAAAGTTTGCAAAAAAAAAAGTTAAAATATCGACTTTTTTTATGTCCGATATCATTCTTCTAAAAAAAAAACTAACATACAATTTATTAGATTACTGATAAGAACATGCTATGCAACATTGCGTGCTAACTTTTTCTAAGAAATTGTAAGTTTAACTTATTTTTTTTCAGAATTAACTGCTGTAAATATTTTATACAAATTTAATTTCTTAATTAATTGTTAATTAAATTATTATACTTAAGAAATTGCAGTAATTTTAGCATAACATTTTTTATTGTCCAGTAGCGCAATGAAGATATTTTGATGAAGGAGACTGTAAATCAGTATTATACTGAACTGACGTGTTTATTGTTTAGTTTGGAATTTGTTATACGTCTTGGAAAAGCTATCGAGCAGAAGAATTGTTATGGAACTTGAAACGGTGAAATTCATTGAATCTTTTTTCTCTTTCTAATTTACCAACATAAACCCTTATTATGTGCTATATCGTAAAATACAGCGTGTAGTTGGCTATTCAAATTTCAAATGTTAATTACTGGCTTGGAATAATCAGTTTGCTTAATGGTAAATGAAATTTAAACTCATTAAGCATAGGGTATTGGTAAGAAATTCATTATTTAGAATTCGATACTCGTCTGATTTTAATTTTTTATACAAATAAAATGTACTTTGATTTGTGAATTTGTTTTTGTTCTATCTAATTAAGACTTGCTATTTTTATTCGTTCATGATTTTGTACATTGTAATTGAAAATTGAAATTTTTAATACGTATTTAAAGACGATAGCATAAAATCTGTTGAAATATTGAGTCTAGTGATGTACGATATTTATCGGTACTTAAAAATATCAATAGTTTTAATAGATAAAATTTTTTGAGGCAAAAATGCTTAAAAATACTCCACAGGAAATCGACAGGAAATTATATAAAGTTTATGAATTATTTATATAGCTTTTAATGTAAGGCTCTTTGAACTTGTGTTAAAAATCATAAAATGTTATCTGTTTGGCATCAGATCTGTTTGGCATTATAAAAAACTTTTAAGGGTTTCTTCCTTTGTAGCTTTTTTAAATGAAATTACTGCAATTAATAAAAATTGGTATCGATATTCTTTTTACCAAATATCGATGCTAGAAATCGACAGGTTAATATATCGATATCGATACCATCGATACTTGATACCTATCCAGTATCGTCCATTACGAATCTTGACACTAACCTTGAAAATTAATGTTTAAATACAAACCTATAGGATTCAAGATTAATAAAAATTGATAATAACCTTAAAAGTTAATTACTATTAAATTTATTATCAAATTACATCCTAAGTGAATTTGATATAGGAGCAATTATTTTAAAAGTGCTACTTAATTTGAGCCTGGAATCGTAATTTTTTTTTTTTTGAGGGCACATCGATATGACCCGTGTTTTCAGATAGTTTGAACCTTCAGAAAACCGAAAAAAATCATGAACAAGAAATCGGCGATAGGTGCCAAAAAGATTTTTTCACTTTTATGTCAAAAACCGTGTTTTTCATATCTGAGCTACCCCAAATTTTCAAAATAACTTTTTAGGTAAATAAAATTTTTAAAAATAGATAAGAAAATCTGATTGCCAGGGAAAAACCACTCCAGAAGAAAAAAAAACTTATCTTTTTACGATGAAATTTAGCCAAGTTATCGTCAATTTAAGATTTTGCTCAAATTCGTCTCAAAAAAGATTGAGATTTTATTGAAAAAAGCCGGTTTCTGAACTTTAAAAATGCATTACTCGTTTGATTTTCATCGTAAAATAATAATTTTTTTTTTTTAATCGATTAACTTTTTCCTGGCAATTTATTTCTTTAAGAAAAAAATCATTTTTATTGACCAAATTTTAATTTTTAGGTCAAAAGCTGTGTTAAGTAAATCTTGCTACTTACAGTTTTCAAATGGCTTTTGACCTAAAAATTGAAATTTGGTCATAAAAATGATTTTTTTCTTAAAGAAATGAATTGCCAGGAAAAAATTAATCGATTTAAAAAAAAAAATTATTATTTTACGATAAAAATCAAGCGAGTAATGCATTTTTAAAGTTCAGAAACAGGCTTTTTTCAATAAAATCTCAATATTTTTTAAGACGAATTTGAGGCAAATCTTAAATTGTCGATAACTTGGCTAAATTTTATCGTAAAAAGACAAGTTTTTTTTTCTTCTGGAGTGATACGAAAAACACGTTTTTTGACATAAAAGTGAAAAAATCTTTTTGGCATCTATCGCCAATTTATCGTTCACGATTTTTTTCGGTTTTCTGAAGGTTCAAACTACCTGAAAACAAGGGTCATATCAATGTGCCCTCAAAAAAAAAAAAACTACGATTCCAGGCTCAAATTAAGTAGCACTTTTAAAATAATAGCTCACAGGCACATTCTTAGTACCCAAAATTGCTAATGTTTCTGATCTAAATCGTAAAAAAAATTTCTAAGTCAATGTAGAGTCAAGAGTAAATAGTTTATGTATTAAATGTATTTATTTATTATTATAATTAAAATAGAAGCGTTGAATTTTTACTCATGATCTTTATTATATAAATATACTTGCAAAGTCATTTCGCTTGCGAGAATAATAACAACAACAGCCAGAATAAAAATATAAAACAATTCCTCAAACAGGGCCTAGATTCAGCATTTATATCATCTATAACATAGCACTTTTATAACCAAATTGTATCACTAAAAGTACTATAATTTCTAATAACATTTGTTTTGCGCATGCGCAGTACTATATATTGTGGATGGTATGGTTTCTTACCACTGGGATATGAATGCTGAATCAGGTCCCAGCAATCGCAAAGATGGTCAATTTTATTCGTGATATGATTGTCAAATAACAGCGCGCGCCGCACAAAGTCGACTCTGAAATTTAAATTATAATGATACATAAAAGATTTTTCGAGATTTTTAAATTAATTTTTTATTTTGATGATTAAAAAAATAATTTTAGGAATTTTACATATTTAGGAATTTATAAAAATTGCTCATGAAGTATAAAAAGGTTATTTCAACTGCTTGCAGATATGGCTGATATTAGGCAGACATCAATAAAAGAAGAAAAAATTGATTTTTATACTTTTTTGTTGTTCATGCAATAAGTAATATTAGTTATGAAAATGTTAACTCGATTTTAACTAAAAAATAGCCAAGAAAATGAATCGGCTGCCGCCCCATCCTCTAGTATAATTATATTTTATTCTTGCTGTAATATCTGAAAATGTATTAAAAAGTTAGAATATCTATATTTCCTAAATGAGTTTTTACATTTAAAACAGCAAGGAAAATATTAAAGCAGGAAAATACCATCAGGAATACCATATAAAGCTTAAAAATAGATCTTAATAACGTTAGAATTTGCTAATCGTCTGATTAATTTTTTTTTTTAATAGTAATGTGATTTGTATTGTTTTTATTTTACTGGTTTATTATATTTATTTATTCATGATTTTTCATATTTACTTTGTTAATAAATTCAATTTTTGATTTTAAAGTTCATAGAACTTGTTGAAAAATTATTATGCTTAATTTTTTAGATTTCTAATAATTTATGATAAGAGAGATTCATTAGACACATTATACTAAATTTATTTTAAAAAAAGTTTCTTCTGAAAGTCAAAGTAGACAAACTAGTAAACTGTTTGCATAATTTTTAAAATCCTAAAACTTTAAATAGTTAATTAATCCTAATGGTAACGCAATACTGTTGCAAAGTAATTGTGTAAATTTCGTCTACTCAAACGAATGACAACGTCTGATCAATAATTAGAGCAAATAATCCGATCTAAAATTAGTAATCCTAATCTATAACTTACTATGAGAACATATAAATCTTGTGCAAGAAGCCAAAGCATAAATTTCTTAATGAAAGTATTGAAAATAATTAAATTATAGATACTTTGTAATAACTACGATCGCTATATATATATACTCTCAAAGTCATTTCAATTGCGAGAATAATAACAGTAAAAATCGGAAAGAAAAATAAAACAATTATAACTATAGTATAATCGTATACTTTAATATCCTAAAATATATCAAAAAGTTATAATATCCAAATTTCCTTAAGTAAATGAACTTTCATAAGTTGAAATTAAAACAGCAAGGGAAATGTACCATATAGAGATTAAAAATCGATCTATACTCAAAGAATTAAAACAGGGATTCAATTTCTAGGAAAAGACAAATTTAAACGCAAATAACAAACCAAGTAAATGAACATTAATTATATATAAATGAATTATTGGAAAATAATCCTTGTTATAATCTTCTTGAACAAATTGTTATTTTTAGTAATGAGCTTCCTTTATGGATTAATCAAATAAACTTTTGAAAAGTAGATTCTAGGAAATAGTAAATAGTTATCGAATGTAATAATCAGGCTTAAATTTACATCATCGAAATTTTACATTTGCTTAGAATTATTATTGGTGATTTTGACTTTCACTGTGATGTTAAAAAACTAACATTTTATTACAAAATTTTCACCAGCTAATTTTTTTTATTTTAATAAAAAATTTCCGAGAAAATTATAATTCGGTAAATTAAAATGTAAAATAAATTTTATTAAATAATTTGTAAAGTTATTTTAGATGCATATTTTAAATAACTAATGAAAATCATAAAAGCAGTAAACTTATTTTCGAGGAATTATTATAACATATTTATATAACAAGTATCTAAAAGGTAGAAGGGCTCGATTCGAAGTTATTTATTAAATATTATAAATTTTAGGTTATGTTACTGCTAAATATAAACTTACATCTATGAAATTTCTTTACATGTTCAAAACTGTATAAAATGAATTTCTTTAAAATTCTATCTTTTCATATCTCAAATATTTCATATTTTGGTTAAAAATTATCTTAATTATGAATTCATACGAAAGTGAATATTATACAAAAATATGTAATGTACTTATGACGTAAACTGATAATATTATATCAAATAAAGTTTTTAAACTTCTAAAACAAAATTCTTATAACGAACTTTACTAAAGAAAATAACTTTTTATGTCTATGTGTATACGTGTGTGTGTGTGTAGATTTTCATTTTCGATTTTCTTATAAAGTACATGTAAGTGTTATTATATAATTTACAGTAAACTTTCTCTTAAAATTATTCAAAGTCACATTTAACTAAGACAAGAATTTTAGAGGAGAATAGAAGAAGAGTTTTATGTTTTTGCACGTGTATTAATTGGTGTTATAATAAACTTTGTAAATTTTGGATTAATATTTTAATTCATAGTTTTTCAAAGTAATAAACTAATTGGAAGTTATTTATAGTGTTTATGTACTCAAATTTTCAATTTTATTATGAGAAAGCTTGTAATCCTGAAACTGACCATTAAATCAAGAAAATAAGGTCATAAAAATAAATTTGTTTTTGAGCATATTTTGGAAAATTCTTACTAAAAAGTAAATCCAAGTACTTTTTAAATAACTTCCAGACTAATCCATATACCTTTCTAACTTAATTTATAAAATTAAGAATGATATATGAGCAGAAGTACGATGACACGTGAAATAAAAATAAGCAGTCTATACATTATTTACAAACTACACCTAACTTTAATTACACATCCCGAACAGATATTGCTTAGATGGAACTACGCAGGACATCTGCGGGCTAGCCATACGACTACTGAGGCCATCCCACGGCATAAATGTATAAAATAACATATAATGTAACGCGGTACTCGGGAGGACATATGATGGCATGCCATATTACGCATGCGCATTTCGCAAAAGTATAGTATGTGTAACAACAAACTATAATAAAAAAAGAAGTACTATATTATTATTATTATTACTGAGTAGAAAATAATTAAATTATTTTATTATAATAGGGTTGTGCAACGTGATAAAAGTAATTATTGAATATAAAAGTTAATTGAATTTAAAATGTTGTAGAATATTTTTTTTAATCTAAAATTGTCTCCTGAATTAAATAAACGTAATTAAAAAACATGAATTTTCAAGTTGCATATACACAACCGAAAACGCCCGATTGAATCCGAATGCTAATGACGTCACAACTCAGACTTTTTCTTTGTTTACTATAGAATATGTATAAGAAAAATAAATATATTAATTTAATAGTTTATAAAAATTAAAAAAATGGAATCGAAAGGGTTGTATAAAACTTGTTTTGTGCCTAAATGTGAAAATACACAAAAAAAATTTCGTGATAAAGTATTTATAAATGTCCCATACGATGAAAAAAGACGGAAAGATTGGTTTAAAGCAGCTCGTCGAAGTGATTCTGATGCTCCAAATTTAAAATCAAGTATTCATTGTTGTGAGGATCATTTTGATGTAAGTGTAATTTAAACTTAATAAAAATATTTATAATATAAATCTGAATGTAACTGAAGTAAATTTTTATAAATATTATTTGCATAATTTACAGTTAATTTTCAATCATAAAAAAACAATAAATGCATTTTTTTTAGGTGGAAAATGATATAAAAAATTATTTAGAGCACAAAATTACAAAATGCAAAATATTTATCACAGAAACTGCCATCCCTCGCTATTTTGATTGTCAGGGCAGAAAATATGCCAGCACTCCAAAGCAAAGACAAGCTTTTCAGAAAATAAATAGAAAGCGAGAAGTGGAGCAAATATTATTGGATACAGCTAATGAGCAACGATTAAGTAAAATTGCCAAAAAATGTGATCAAGAGAATATTAAACCATTAACTAGTTTCTCTGCAAACGTTACTAACTCTTCTAATTTACTTCAACCAAATAACAATAATGAAACTGGAGATAATTTGCATAGTGAATTTCTAGAAACATTTAATTCTGCACCAATTTTATTAACTGATGAACTAGATGAAAGTGGATGTGTTAAGTTTGGAAAAATTTCTTCAGAAAGTGTAAAAAAAATTTATTGTAATTTTGCTACACAAACTCCTAAACTCCACTTTAGAAGCAAGTATATTCAATGCCAGACCAAAACAAAAGATGCTAAAGTAGGTTTTGACACTCCAATATTAAAATTAGTTGATAACTGTACCCAAACTTCATCTATTGAAAATGATGCTGTTAGTAAAAAAAGCAGCAGTTGTACAGAGATTAGTTCTATTTCAACAACAAAAAAAACTAACAGCAGCAGCGATTATCAACCTTCAAGTGTTGATTTATTCATAGAAGATGAGTACGAAAACAAAAAATTGGCATTAGCCATGATAAATAATTTAATTGACAAGGAAAGTAATTTTTATATAAGAATTTCTAAGGACTGGTTATGGATTCTTGACGAAATAAGTACACAGTTAGGTATACCAGTTGTTAATTTAAAAATAACTTTAATGAAAATTAAATTGGATGATCAATTTAAGAGATTAGGGCATCAGTTTGGACAGAGTACATCCAATATAGCAAGAATATTTAGACTGACTGTACCAAAACTGGCTGCTTTGCTAAAATCATTTATATTCTTTCCAACTAAAAAACAAGTAAAAATTCTTTTGCCTATACCATTTAGAATGAATTTTAACAAAGTTTATTCTATTATTGATTGCTTCGAAATTGAAATAGAAAAGCCTTCAAATGCTTTGCACCAAGCTCTTACTTGGTCATCGTATAAAAATTGCAATACGATTAAATTTTTGTTGTGTATCACTCCGGATGGCTTAGTGATTTTTGTTTCTTCGGGTTATGGAGGTCGGATTAGTGATATTCTTTTGTTTGAAATCTGTGGAATTATGGAAAAGTTACCTCAAGACTGTTGGTTAATGGCTGATCGTGGTTTTAAAGGAATAGCTACTATTTTAAATAAAAAAAATATTACTCTTGTCAGACCTCCAAGTGTTGAATCTGATGTTAAACCATCAAAAACTGAAGTTCTTTTGACTAAAAGAATTGCCAGTGTACGTATTCATGTCGAAAGGTCTGTCAGAAGATTCAGAGAATTCTCAATGCTAGTTCCCCATTCAACACTTCACCACTCATCTATTGCTTTTATTGATGATATTATACACATAGCTTCTGGACTCATAAATATTCAGCATCCATTGATAAAAACTTAGAGAAATGTAATTATGACGTAGAAATTTGGTACATGTACAGGAAAATAAAAAAGAAATTTAATTTATGTAAAAATAAAATATGGCTTACTTTGTATTTAAATATGAAAAATATTTTTAATTTAAATTTAAAGAAAAAAAAAATTTGGAAAAAATTATATTAAAATTTTATTTTACGTTTAAGTTTAATTTTTTTTATTTAAAATAAAATAAAATAAAATTTTATATTCATGAATTTTCAATTTTATTGTAAACACTCCATTCAATAATGACACTTATTTAATCCTACAACAACAATATTTATTACTATATTAATATATTAATATAAATACGTTAATAAAGATTAAAATTTTAAGCCTGTATTGAATAATTTTTGGCTCACAAAATATAATACAATATTAATAGCACTCTAAATGTATTGCATAAAGTAAGGTAGAAAAATTTTAAAGTTCAAACACATCATGCTTACAGTGTACTAGAAATAAAATTAAAAGTATTTTATGCTTATATTTAAACAAAAAATATAAGATCTGTAAAGGAAATTAAAAAAAAGATAACTAGACTACTACTACATTTTAATTTACATATATTAATAAAAAACTTGATATCTCAAGAATCTTTCATACAAACAAATTTTAAAATAATTATAAAAAAGTAAATTTATTTTCATTAGCTTTCATTTGCTATTTTTAATAAATTTTTAAAAATGCATGTTTCCCAGAATAATGATGCAGAAAATAATAATGGATAAAAAAATTTATCATCCCAATCAACCCAAATCATGTGCACAGATTTATTTGTTTCAAATTCTGGATCAGCTATACAAAATAATCCTTTCTTTTTTTTCATGGCAAACATTTGCAGCATAATCTGTGCTCTGTACTTGTCTTTTAATTGTCCTTTATAAATATAGTTTTCATAAGTTTTAGAGCTGCTAGGGCATTTCACTTCAACAGGGCAATCCTGAATAATTCCATCAGGGGATGCCCCGAGAAATGGAACACCTTCAACAACTATAAATCCACACTTTTTCACAACACTATTTTGGAGTTTTTGAACTACTTTTAAAACTTGCTTTTCAAGATCCCTACCTCTTTTCATCAACAAATTATCATATTTTTTACTTATACCTAATATTTGATGAACCAAAGTACCATTTTCTGTTTTGCAATGAGCTGCTTCATAAAATTTTGATGCTGTTATTCTTCCAAACCTTAACTCATACCAAAGAAGACAGTTACTTTGATTTCTTGTTAATGTTTCTGCATGAAGGCATAATTTAGAAGAGATTTTTGTCTTAATAAAACTTAAAAAAGATGCAGAGTCATGAGTATTTTTATTTTCTTCAAAAAAATCTATTATCAGTTTATGTAATGAAAGACAATATGTTTCTCTTTCTTCAATGTTGTAATGATATCTAGAAATCTGACTATCCAAACATTTATCTTCAGCGATTTTCATTATATTTTTTAAAAAATTTGTGTCATTATGGATATTAATATTAGAGGCTGTATTTTTTTTTGATATATCAGATATTTTAATATATTTTAATGTTGTTCCAACTGAAGATAGTGTAGCTTTTTTCCAATAGCATTCAGTTTCTGTTGGTGATAAGTCTTCGCTTCTTCTATGCAGCCACATGAGAAATGCTATCGCATGTTTGCATCCACCTTAAAATACATGAATAAATATTATTTAAATACTAAAATATATATGAAATGATTAATCAAGTAAAAAGTAATCAAGTTAGAAGTTATTTAGACAGCCACATGCAGGCTGTTGGAAATATTTTGCATTTAATCAACCCACCTGCAGAAGCTGCACAACCAGAACAAGACACATCCTCGATAACATGGTTTTGTTCATTTATTATAACAGTAGTGTTGTATTTTCCCCTTATTCTATGTTCTGGTGTTACTCTGGCCTCAACAAAACATTTATTATTTATTCTTTGCAAGCAGACATAACCTATTGCTGAATCACCATAATTTTCACGAGAAGATCTAAATTAATTATATATGCATAAGTAAAGTATGTAATACATAAAAATAAATTTAAAAAGAAACCTTTTTTATTATTTATTTATTTTATACATGTCCAAAAAATTACTTACAATGCTAACTTTTCACCTCTGATTTCTGGAGCATTAAATCTTTGGTCTGTTGTGAGAAATTCCCACACCATAAATGGATTGATTTCAGGTAAATTTGTTGAATCCGCTTTTATAAAGCCTTCTTTTAATAAATTATTCATAATGACACAAAAAATTTATTAATAGTTTAATAATTTATCAATTTTCACTAAGTTTACAAGTATTTTTAATGCTATATGTAAATAAACACTGAGTTGTGACGTCAAAGCTCGATCGACCAATAAAAAACGTTTTAAAACTCCAAAAAAAAGATTCAATTTTTACTGTTTTTAATTGCAATTTTAATGATATTAATGTAATTAAAAAAATTTTTTTTTTGTTGGATATAACTTATTTTTTAATAAACTTTTCAAAAATATATAATAAGACGTAATATTTTTTTTATGCTACAACCCTATTGTGCATATCTTGAAATTGTTATTTCAGACAAAAAATAATAATTCAATAATTATTTTTTTATATAAATATTAATATTATTGTGCATTATTTATTTTTTAGTAATAATTATTGTGCATTTATTTATTTTTTTTCAATTGTAATAAAAGAAATAAACAATTGTAAGATCTAAGTTTATAATGAAATAGTTTAAACGATTTATGTTTTAATTAACTATTTAATTTTTAATAAATATTACTAATATAGAATATTTTTATTTAGCTTTAAAAAGAATCCAAATCCAAATAAAAATACATTTATATTAGCTACCTTATTGCAAAAAAATATTTTTCATACGCAATAAAATTATTATGAACCTGAATTAATTAAATAAATAAATTTGTTCTTGTGATTTTGTCATTGTTTAATTATTTTTAGTTAAGTGATTCGAATTTATAATGAATAAATATAAGCAAATGTAATAAAAAAACAGCTTTGTTATTGGTAACACGTGAGTTTATTTAAATACAGAGCATGCGCAGAACAATACTACGGCTTGCCGGCTGAGTGCCCTAGGAGTACCGCGTTACATTTAGCGTGTGGCCCCTACCTCATTTCGTATGGCTAGCGACCGAGTACCGTACAAATACTGCTGGCTCGCCACCTATGAAATCCGTCCGGGATCCTTTCATATCCTGCACGCTAAATACCATTTTGTCGATTCGGATTTCAATAATTATTTTCAAAAATTTTGCAATTTTACTAAAAATATTCAACCTCTTCTTATCTTAAATCTTTTTATTTGAATGATTACATCATCTAGGGACTAGACTTTTACGACAGTTTTATAAGAGTGTATACAAGCTACCTTGTTTTTCGAATGATCGAGTAGTAGAATATCGAGAAATTGATAGTTTTTTTTTCGTCTTTTATAGTTAAAGTATTATCGATAGATTTTTAAAACTCATAGGGGAATATTATTTTATTTTTAAACTTTATTTTAGTCTATAAAAAATTATGTTTATAAAAAAAAAATATTCTATATTTTTATATATTATGATGAGCATACACACATACAGTGTTCTCAAGTCAACGATATAAAAAAAAAGTTTAGGAAAAAAAAAATATCTCATAAAGATAAGACCTTTAAAGTGTAACGAGAGTTTTCAGAAAATTCTGCACCTTTAAACATTTATCTCTATCCATAAAGTTTAGCATTTTCCTAGAACTTCCTGTGACATATAAAGTAAAAGGACCACCCTTGTGAAAATGTATCAGTTTTACGAGAAAACTAGTCTTCAAGTTATATAAGATGATATAATATGTCGTTTATAATGTTCATATTTTTAGCTCTAGGTAAAGAAAAGATGATGTTTTTGAAATGTTCGTATCAAGTTTCAAATCCTTATAAGATTGTTTTGAAGGTTATGTTTCAAGATTCTGCGTATGTTAACTTAAATATTTTATCTTTATAATGTGTTTGTTATTTAATGAGATTTAGTTACGTAAACAAATATCCTTTATCGTATTAAATACATGAGGTGACATAATTTTTTCAGTTTGGTTAGGAATTTTATTTTCTAAGTGTAAGTTTTCTAAAAAATAGTCATCAGGTTTGAATCTCAAAGCACCCATTCTGTTTTTATTTTTCTTAAAAATAAATGTTTAATTATATTTATTCTTAATAAAAGTGAAAATAGAATTTGAATTCTACAGTGCCAGCACAGTTTCCAACATCAAAAGCGTTCTACTAATGCAATTACCTTCCCAATCCCTAATCACCCTCCTTCAGCAATTGCATGTGTATCCTTTAAACTCTTTATAAATCTTTTAATTTTCTGTAAGTACATCAATAAATGCATAAATGTGTATATATTGCTCCTTATAGGAAATAAAAACAACATATGTTATTGCTGAAGGCCTCTTCACCAATCTTGGTGTTCCAAAGAGGTAAACAATACCAATACAAATACAAATATAAGTTTATAATGTACGATTAAAAAACGTCGAAACCGTATTTATTTAAAAATTGACTCAAGCATACATAATTAGAAAATTTAATTTCTATCAAAACGTTAGTCTAACATTAATTAGATGTTTAGCGCTGAGACGAATAAAACGTATCAATCGATGTCTAACAACTTTACTTTTATAGAATTTTGAATCTATTAATTGTTTTATGACTAAAAACATATCAGTATTCTTGTTGTTGATATAAAATCATTTAGAAAATATAATTAAAGGACTGAACTACACAAATCTCGTGATATTAGGCCTATTTTGCGGACAAAACTTGATATTATTCAAAAAATATAAATTTTGAAACTTTTTTATTCATTCTTTTCATATTATTCAATTAAACTGATTTGATTTTACTCATTATTAATAATTTTGTCAATGTATACATAATAGTACCCATACAAGAAACAATAAATATAATAATACCCTGCCAACTAGCTGGCACTAAGGTTCCTCAAACAATGAGCCAATTATAAGCATGCAATCATACATACATTTATATTAATTTTTAAGTTTTTTTTATTGATCAAAAATTTTGAAACAAATATTCAAAAAATTAATTATCAGATTCGAGATATCGAGTAAAAACCATATTTTCAAATATAAGTTTTTTCATGGAAATAAATGAGATATTACATCCAAAATGAAAAAAAAAAGTTTTCGATTTTTTAATAAAAAAATTTTTGGAAAAAAAAAATTAGGTCTTAATTTGATAAAAGATAAGTTGTAAAATATAACTGCTTACAATATTTTCAGATATTAGTACTTTAATGGAATTAAATTAGGCATTACAATTAAAAAAAAATAAATATTGTAGTTATTTTAGTTTTTTTGTTTTTTAATTTTGAGAAAACAAATTTTGAAAGAATTCGGTTTCAGATCCAAAAAATTACTATAAATGAACTTTTTAAAACTAGTACTCTCAAAGAAATAAATTAGGTATTACGTCCAAAAAGAAAAAAAAAATTAGTGTTTTCTGTAATTTTTTGTGACAAAAATTTTGGGAAAATAATTAAAAAAAAATTAATTATAAGATTCAATATATTGATTTAAAACCATTATTTCAAATATAAGTACTTTCATGGAAATAAATTAGGTATTACATCCAAATTAAAAAAAAAAAAAAAATAGTTTGAAATTTTTTGATGAAAAAATTTTTGAAAAAAAAATTAGGTCTTAATTCCATAATGGTTGTGAAATATCACCGGTTACAATATTTTCAGATACTCGTACTTTAATAGAAAAAAATTAAGTATTACGTCCTAAAATAAAAAAAATTTTGGCATTTTTTGTATTTTTTGGCAACAAAAATTTTTAGAAAAAAATTTTGAAAAAATTAGGTATCAGGTCCAAAAAATTACTATAAACAAGGTTCTTAAAACTAGTACTTCCGTGAAAATAAATTAGGTACTACGTCCAAAAAGAAAAAAAAAATTTGTATTTTTTGTATTTTTTTGTGAAAAAAATTTTCAGAAAATTAAGTATCCGATTCGAGATATCATGTGAAAACCATACTTTCAAATATAAGTACTTTCGTGGAAATAAATGAGGTATTACATCCAAATTAAAAAAAAAAAAAAAATAGTTTGAAATTTTTTGATGAAAAAATTTTTGAAAAAAAAATTAGGTCTTAATTCCATAATCGTTGTGAAATATCACCGGTTACAATATTTTCAGTTACTCGTACTTTCATAGAAAAACATTAAGTATTATGTCCTAAAATAAAAAAAATTTTGGCATTTTTTGTATTTTTTGGCAACAAAAATTTAGAGAAAAAAATTTTGAAAAAATTAAGTATCAGGTCCAAAAAATTACTATAAATGATATTTCTAAAACTAGTACTTCCACAGAAATAAATTAGGTACTACGTCCAAAGAGAAAAAATAATTTGGTATTTTTTGTATTTTTTGGTGAAAAAAATGTAGATACGTCGATGATACTTTTATCAATTATAATGGTACTAATAGACAATTAGAAAACTTTAAATCATATTTAAATAAAATCAATAAAAATATACAGTTCACTTTAGAAATAGAATCAAACTCTTAAATTAACTTTTTAGATTTAACAATACAAAAAACAGTTGAAGAATAAATAAATAAATAACATAGTAAATAATAATGAAATCAAATATACATCACCAATATTTGGAAATCATATTTATACATAAATATGTTTTATAAAATATTATTTCATGCATTTAAAAAACTAGGGGGCTACGCCCCCTGCGCGCTAAAGCGCGCCAACCCCCTCAAATTCAATTTTAAACGAAAAACAATTTAAATTTTAAACAAATATTTATTTAATAAAACAAATTTTGGATTTTATTTGTACAAAATCTTCATTCTAAGCTAAAGTTTATTATTTTAAGTTTTACTTTATGAATTAACCCTAAATTAGGTACATTTTATTAATTATGCGATCACAGGCCCTCGGTGCTATGCACCTCGGGCCCTGTCAACCTTCCCATTTGATATATTATAACTTTATATCGAACTTATTTCATTAACTGATTCCTCATAAATAACTAATTTTTTATTTAGGACAGAAAATAACATGTTAATAATATTATATTATTCACCCTTTCAAAATGAAGAAAAAAAAAATAAAAAATAAATAATAATAAAATACAGAATTTTAAAATACGTGCCATTAAAAATAACAGAACAGTATAAGGTTTAATTTGTACACCGCAAGAGCGCGTTAGTATTAATTTCGAAATTAATAACAGCTGTTAAGTACAGACCAATCAGAATGAGTTTTAAAATGTCTCAAAATCAGCGTTACATTTCATTCTTTTAATAGAAGATATCAAATCGCTGTCAGTTTTAATACTAATAATAAAATTGGAAAATTTTGCAACCGAATGTGGAACCATATACATAGTCCAAATGGCCAGGAATTTTTATAAAAGGCATAATAATACAGGCGCCAGCAATACTAATCACGCCCAAATATTAAATTTCTTTTTCCGAGGATAAAAATAGGTGGTACTTATGTTTTTCGACCCGCTAAACACGAATCCGGGGTCCGTTTTGCGAATTTCGTGGTCAATTTTTTGTTATTAACAAATTATTGCAAAGTTGGCCAATAATTTGTTAATAACAAAAAAATGACCACGAAATTCGCAAAATGGACCCCGGATTCGTGTTCAGTGGGTCGAAAAACATAAGTACCACCTATTTTTATCCTCGGAAAAAGAAATTTAATTTCTTAATTTTTGGGCGTGATTAGTATGGCTGGCGCCTAGACTATAAAGAATACCTACCACCAAAAAACAGAAAGAAAAATACAATTATTAGATCAAATTCAAAACATGAATAACAAACAAAAAACTTTAATGATTTACTCATTCCATATAATAAAAAAGGAAATTACATGAACGTTTTAGAAGAATTTGAAATCTACAAGGCATTTAAAAATATCGATACACATCTACTTAAGAACTCGTTTATATACCCTTAGTACATCATTTTACTTTCGAGAAAAATTACAATTTTTAAGTATTAGCAATAATTAGTATGTTTTCATGTTCCATATTGACCAAGGTAAAATCGAAGGAAAATTGTTAATTTTCACTCAAAATTTTTACACTAAGGTTTTGCCTCGGGTTTTGCTAAATTTGAAAATGAACTTAAAAATGTTATAGCAAAAAAATTCGCAAAACATATCTTTAAAAAAATAAAATATTTTACAAAACTAAAAAAAATAATAATAATTACGTTTCAAATAACATAATTTATAGATATCTAAACGTATTTAATAAATGAAATATTGAATTCTTTAATATAATTGTTTCTTTATCTTTTTTTTTTATTTCATTTTTTTATATTTACTCAAAGGTATTTTTCAATTAACTTTCTGTTATCGCATTTTATATATATAATGGATTTTTTTTTTTTTGATACTACAACGTAATAAAACTTTACCTTTCTTTTTAAATAGATCGATTTCAACGGTTATTTTTTTCCTTTTTTCATTAGGCTCATCAAGCTTAATAACGTTCTTTTATAAGTAATTTTATCGAATTATTTTTATCTATATTTCAGCAAATTTTATGCTACGATATATATTTTTAAAAAATTAATGCATTTTTTTAGGTTAAGTCTAACACAATTACCATTCTATTTTAAAAGTGACAATTTGACTGTAAATACTAAAACTTAGCTTGTTTAACGTAAATATAAATATTTAGTCATTTTGAATGATTCATTGAAAAGCCAGTGTGAGAAAACATTTATATTTATTCAATCAATACTGACAGAAAACAATTTCAATGTTTATTGGAAAATATATATTTAATGCTTTGATGGTGTGAAACTAAAAATTGCAAGTGTTTATTGCTTTTGTTAAATAAAATGAGATTTAATGAGAGAAAATAAAGGTGTTAAATGTTTTTTTCTTATTACCATACACAAAAAAGCTGTTTTATGTTGGTTTATTCAAATTTATACTTGAATAATTTAATATTTCAAAAATATTAAATATGCATTGATATTTTAAAATACTATAAAAATATTTAGCATGTAAAAATTAAAATTCATTTTAAATTTTTTGTTATAAAATTTCGGAATATTTTAATATCGATCCAATTTATAAAATCAGAATTTTTGTAATTTTTTGTAAATTTTTTGTAATGTTTTGAAAAAATTGCAAAAAATTCTATTAAAACATGGTGGAAAAATATGACAGAGAGAACTATGTAACTTAATTAAAATTCAAATTTTAAATAAAATTAATTTAAAAAATCCCTCAAAATTTTTTATATTATGTAAGTGATGGTAAATATTTTCCTTTTCAATCATAATAATTCCCTTAAAATTTTGCATCGGATATTTTTTGTTTGTAATTAATTTACTGGAAAGGAGAGTACAAAAAATGGGCGAAGCTTTGTTATATCAATATTTTTCCCTATTAAAAAAGAAACTAATTTATATTTAAGAATTAAGGGTTAGCCAATTAAAAAGTCATAAATTTACTGTGTCAATTTTCTTGTATACCTGAAATATAAAAGGGTTGTAACCTTTTTTAGTTTAATTAAAACATCTCGTGGATACTTTTGGAGAAATCAATATTTATTTTACAAGGATACGAAAGTGATTGATTGTTACTCGGGTTAAAGGTAAAAGTTATAACAAGGGGAGTGTCGACTGTTCGGGAAGCCAATTAAATTCAGGACAGGTTGTAGTTGTTGAAAAAACATCCCTCATACCCTTTGTTTATCTGGATGTAAAACTGAGTTGATTTTTCAACAACCACAACTTGTCTTTAAAGTCACTTGTCATTAAAGTTAAAAGAAAATTGGCTTCCCAAGCACTTGACACTCCCCTTGTAAGTTTGTTACGGACAACGAAGTAAGCGCGCCTTAAATTTGACTCAATTACTTTTAAAACATGAAAAAGTTATTTGCTTTTTTATTTTAAAAGATAATTGAATAAAAATGTTTGAATTCTCATTTCTGGAATTAAAAAGAAAATTTTGTGTCTCTAACCATAAACTTTTGTTTTAAATTGTCATAAAAAACCCTAAATTATAAATATTCTTAATTTATATCCAAAAAGGTTTATTAAATCACAAACTTTGTTTAAAAACAAAAATTTTAATAATCAAAAATAGAAATTGCATTAAATATTTAAAAGTTGTAAAAGCCCATTAAATTTTCTATAAATATCAATCAGTCAATTAAATTTTAATTTAAATTAAAGTACTTAGCTATTTTATATAATAAAATAAATATTAGTTTAAATTAATTTTTATTTTCTGTACTATTTACATTACTCTGTCACTAACTCACTATCATACTGACAATGAATGAAAAAGTTGTAATAAAAAAATCAATAAACAAACATCAATTAAACTTGTTTGTTTATTGTTTTATACAACTAAAAGCTTTAAACTAAACTTTATATTTGATAAAATTAATTTTACTATTTAAACTTAAAGTTTAATATTATTATTTGATTTGGCTATGATGTAGTTATTCAAAATTATTTATATTTCTATTTTGAAATACTGACAGATATGAAAAAAAAAAATTAATTAGTGATTATAAACCATTAAAAAAATTCATATTTGGGAGACGTACATTTATACTTCAACCTTTGTTGGAGTAATATTTTTTGTGCATTTGCACTTCGAGTGTCTGATTTTGTCCATATTATGGGCTTTTGGCTCACTGATCAAGAACTTCGGGGACTATTTGGGGACTATTAAATAATTCTGAAAAAATATTTTTAAAATTCTTTCTGGTGGACTTGAAATCGTAGATTTCTAAGTTTTTAATCTCGAGATCGGCGATTTTAAGTATTTTAACATAGATTTACAAGTTCTCTTTAAATAGGCCAAAGATCTCATTTCATAATCTTGATTAAAAACTTCAAGAGCTGTTAAAGCATCTTTGAGGTATCCCAATCGCTTCTAAAAAATCTAATAATATTAGCGAGAATATTAGCTACGATACACCAGTATTAAAGAAAATTAAAAAAGAATTTCATTGAGCTCAAACAGAACTTAAGTTTCCGATAAAATAAAAAAGAAATAAGTATCTGAAAAAGCAAAAAATGTTGAAGTTATACTTTGGTTCTTAATGGAGTAAGTTTTAATTTAATGAAATATCGAATATTTTCGATAAAAAATATACATGGGTGTAGCTATTATAAAAAATAGTAGTATTTTCTCACAAAAAAATTTTATAGTTCCCCATCACAAAAATTACTTTTTAACCTAGCTTCTTAAAATTATTGAAATAACTTGAACTACCGATTTCGACTTTACCATTTGAGCCCCCCATTTTGAATTTTAACCCTAGAATATAAGCCCTGTTTTTTTGTAAGGCATCTTAATTTTAAAAGAAGTAAGTAATTAATTGTGTTTTTATTGAATAACTTATCTTTTCGATTCAAATAGTGAAGGCTCAAAATTTTTAGCCAAAAAAAGGATGTGTATTCTAGAGTTAAAATATAACAAAAATTAGATTTTTAAGTGATAGGAAAATAGGGTAAGTGTAACAAATAGTGACCGAAGATTTTCCTATTAATGACCACTCATTTTCCATAAGAATAACATTATATTGGGCATTATTTGGGGAGTGGTAATTAATTGGTACAGTCACCCTATATCAAACTATCAAAACCGTTTAAAATGACCAAAAAAAGATGGGACTGTAATTAAAATTTTTGAACGCATTTAGCATTGCTGGGGACCACGTAACATTGATCGGATAACTAAATTTACTATTTTTACATAAATAAATTACTTTTTTTTTAAACGTATGATGTAAAACCATTTAAAATTACTTTATACCATATTTAAATTCCTATTATCCTTTATGAATATAAAAGGCACATTTGCTCAAAAGATATATAGTATGAAAATTAAAACGAATGAATTTTTCACGCTTATACTTTTTGTTTTATTCACACACTTTTTTTATAAATCCTATTTTTCAAACATTGAATTCCTATATTTTTATAAAGCATATTTTACCCTGAAAATTGAGTCAATTTAAAAAGATAAATATTTATCTCTTTATTTCTAATACTCTAAAATGTAAATAAATTTATAGTCCTTTCTTACTTCGTTAAATTTATTTAATTTTTTTGCCTAAAAGATTAAAATATTATATTAAACATTTTTAATACGTCAAGCCATAAAGCTTTTAAAAAAAAATTGCTTTCATATACAAAAAAAAAATATCCTTTTTTGTAAGGATTTTGTTGTTTTTTTAAGCATGTAATAAAACTTTTGAACATTATTCAAGAATAGAAAACACGTATTTAACTTTGTCAAGTTTTAAAAAAAATATCTTTGTTAAGCTTTAAAGTATACATGAAAACCTAACCTCTTAAAAAAGCCTTTTTTTTTTAATGTTGAAAAAGATAACAAATTTTTTCTTTACTTCGAGTAATTTCTTAGATACTAAAGATTAAAATTTTTATTCCTTTATTATGTAAATTTTGACATTTTTAAAATAAGATTTTTTTAAGTGACATAAAAAAAAAGCACAATTTTTATATTGAAAATTAAGTTGAGTGTAAAATTATTTTATTAAAGCTAAAAGAATAAAAAATAAATCTCTGGTAAATAACATAAAAAGCTTTTTTTAGAGACAAAAAATAAAATAAAAAATATGCTACACGAAATATAAAGGAATTCAATCCAGTTTTAGATAAACCAATTTTTTTTATACTTAAGTTTCAAAAAAAAAAAAGAATTCATGTGTCAGGACAGTCAGCTCAGCTCACTCTCAGACGTTTTAAGGATAATCTCTCGGAAATTGTGGTTTTTCTTTTTCTAGGGTATTTTTGAAAAAAAGCTTCAAATTTTTTTATTTTAAATTATACAAGATTTTTATTGTTTACTTTTATTTTTTGTCAAGAGTAATAATTCATTTTTTTTTAAGTGGTGTAATTTTTAAAAAAATAAAATTGTCAACAAAAAATGAATTGAAGGAGAAATGAAGTCGGAAAATTTGTAATAGCAGAATGTAATTTTATTTCTGTGAATGAAGTTAACAAGAAAATTCAAATTTACTGAAAATGTAGTGTCTCGTGCATATTTAATTAAAGTTGAAGTACGAAAAGGTTTAAATTTCTTTTTTTAGTTTTTACAAATTTTTTTCAGTGTAGAATTTTTAAAAACATGCTTTTGTGAAATTTTTGATTACTTATTTTTTATACAAAAATGAAAAAAATTTTAATTTTAGCTAGAAAAGAAAAAACGAGATTTAGCCCCACATTACGACCCATAAAACTAGTTTTTACAAACTTGCAAAATAAAAAATTTAAAATGAATTTTTATTGAATATTTTCTGGAAAAATAAAATTTTATTTAACTTTAATTAAACTCATAATCAATACTTTATATAAAAAAAAAAACAATAACAACAATAATAATAATTATTATTATGGGCGTACACGATTTGAAGAATCCATTAAATCATTAAAAAAAAAAAATATTAGTTAAGAGCGAAAAACAGAATGACACTCGATTATAGCACAACTGCCTCAAGGGTTTTTATGAAAGGACCCTTTAAAAAGAAAAAAAAAATCCAGTTATTATTTTAGACACATAAAATTTTAACCCTTTTAAATAAAACTAGAACCGCGAATAAACGATCGATTTCCCTATAAATAATACAAGTGTGCTAATTATTTATCCCAGATAGGGTGTCTTTTGAGTGTTACACTTTTTTTATGTTCAATGAATATTTGAGATTACATTAATTTTTTTCTTATTAAATTTTTTTTTCTTGTGCTTTGCTGAAAAAAATTGTTATTTTAAGTTTATTTCATTAAGGAAATTGAAAATTTATTAAATTTAGTTTAATTTAGAAAAAAAGGGTTGTATTTAATTTTTTATTTTAATAATTAAGGGAAAATGGGGTAAAATGGGTTCTCAAATGAAGATCTTTTTGCAGACTCTTGTTTCTTATTGTAGGTTTGTTAGAGTTACTAGTTTTGTTGTTTTGAAGTATACGAAGTTCTCAATTTCTGTTCAATTTATTATTAAGTCAGAAACTGGAGTATAATTATTTTGAAGTAAATAATGATCTAATCATACTTCAATGGATATTTCTTACTCTGATAACAAATTTTTTTTTTCTGGTTCACTTTGCCCCATTTTCCCCTATATTAACATAAAAACTAAAATAAAATTCTTTTTAATTTAAATGATTTTTTATTAATTTGTATATTTTTTTTTTGTTTCAGGTACGTTGGTTATCAACTTCTTCTAAATTTCATTTTCATTTGAATCCTAAACGTAAGTTAAATTGTAATTGTTTCAAAAAAATTTTTCCTTCAGTTATATTTTTAATTTAAAAATTGGATAATGTAATATTTAAATTTTATATTAACCTTTTTTTTTTTTAATTAAATAAAAGAAATAGTACATTTAAGATTTTTGTTTCAATGACGTAAATGATTTACACACTGTTGGTAGAAACTAAAAAATTATCAGTTTTTATTTAAATCTCTAATCAGTATTTTATAGAATAATTGCATAAGTGTATCCAAATCGAATCCAAATACCTATATATTGAGAAAAAAAATCCGTTTGTAAAATCCCTTTTGTGGCTATCGGAATTTGTTTTTCTTACTCAAACGATTGTAAATGACTTTGATCGTAAAGAAAATTAAATTTTTTTTGCCAATATACACGGGCGAGTGCAGACATCATGCAAAGGTCAAACTCCATATTTTGCTTCGTGATTCATCGTGATTCGAAACATACTTTTACGTATAAATGGCAAAAAATGTATTCCTTCCAGGTTAGAAAATACCCTTTTTTTCTAGATATGTAAAAAAAAATTCTAATCAATTTTCTTCTAGTTTCAAAACATTTGCAATCGTTTTATCAAGAAAATAAAAATTCGTTGTAGCTATGAACTGAACTCTGCTTACCACAAGCGGATTTTGTTTCCAATGTATATAAACCAATCCTCAACCAAATAAAAACTGAAAGCATATCTGCATTTTTTAAGAGTTCTTTACGCATAAGAGTTGCAACTCATTTTACAACTCCATATATGAAGTTTTCAGTTGGTGTAAGATTGACTTAAAATTTTGGACCACTGCTTTAAAAACTTTAATTTCCGTTTTTATTGTTTGATTAAGTTATGCTCGGTATTTTATAACAGTATATCTTTGAGTATAACAGATGGCCCTAAAATAGATTTTCTTATACCCGGAAAAGGCAACAGGTCCTTAAAATCATAAATAATCAAACTTTCCCACCGGAATTCTTAGTATTGAAAATTTAAAATTAAAAAAAAATTACTATTTTGAAAAAGGAAATAACGATTTCTGTCAATCAGAATTCTATTTTATTATTTTGAATATTTTTTGTCCAGAAAATTTGAAACATTAAAAGTATTCACGAGTACTATCGATTTTTTCAAAAATAAATTTTATATTATATTTTTAAATGAAGCATAAATTAAAAAATCAAAAATACATAAAAATATTGATATTGAAAATCAGCTTTGACTGCATCACCGAATAACATAAATTTCATATTTAAAATAAATCCAAACTAAAGCTCCGGAAATCCGGTTTCTAACTCTCATAAACCAGAATCTCCGGACATGATGATCACGAGTAGAGCATAAACCCTAATTAACGTTAGATTGTGTACATAAATATTAAAAACATTTAATAGATTCTCATGCAGAAACCAAGACATATTAAAAAAGCTATTAAATACATAGGTTGTAAAAGTGTAAGAAGGGAGGAGGTTTTTGTTTCTTGAAAACACGAGAGAAAGATTTATAGCAGAGATCCTTAGCGACCTCTCATAAATCCCTTCATGACTTTCTTACACAGTTACAAACATCGCGGATTTATATGAATAAAGAGAAGGTAAATTTTCTTCTATGTAGAAAATGGATCGTCAGTACGGATTACTTCCGTCCCTTGAGGCTCGTCTATGCGTTTCATATAGGGAATAGGAAAAGAGGGTGCTACTCATTTTTCTGCTGTAATAATTTAGGGGAGGAATTATAAGTGTTTAGTGTGTATTATAAAAAAATCAAGCGTGCATATTAAGATTAAAATACGTGACAAATTTTTTCTTATTACATTTTACTTATTTTATTATTATTACTTTTTTCATTTTTCAAGATAATTTTATGAAAATATAGAGGAAGTTTAACTTTTCCCCAAGGTTTTTACTTTTTATGGATTTTTTTTATAAAGACTTATGTGATAGTCTTTAAGTATTTTTAGGTTACGTGTGTGGGTGTGCGTAATTTGAAATGACTGTCAAGTTGTTCGATTTACTTGAGTCTCACGCAATTTAAGTAGTTATAAGCTTAAAAGTTTTGCTTGTTTCAACGCTTATTTCTAACAATTTGTATTTATTCAATAATGAGTTTAAATTTCCATAAAAATTATGAATTAACTATAATTGATAATGAACTAGTTAAATGGCCCAAAGTACAGGACTCCTTGTTCATATACGTCTTAGGTTTTTTTTTTAAATATCGCTTCTTCTTCATTTTTTCGCCAAATAACTTCTGATGGCGAGTCTGAGCTTTTACGGTCTATATTTTTAAGCACCTTTACATTATGGAGTGATTCGGAGATCCAAAGACCTTAGAGTTTCCCAGTAAGAACCAAAATAAAAAAAATCTTAAAATGTTAAGAACATTAAAAAAAAAACAAAAAATTTTTTAAATAAATACACAAGAGGCTTTTTCCAGAAAATATAAACAACGACTTTTGAAAATCCTTAAAGATTTGTTCAATTTTTATTTTTTCGTTGAAAAAAGACTCTTGAGCTTTAAGTACGGCATTATTTTTACAAAGTCGTTTCTTTTTGGATAAAAGAAGAAAAATTATTGTAAAATATTTTATGTTACATTTGAAGATTTTTTCGATAGAATTTACTGTCAATTCAATAAAATTTTCTATTAAGTTTTTCAGTTTTATTATCTTTGAATGTCATTGATTTTTATAAATAAAATTGTTCATCTTTGTGTTCACCCAATGTTTAATGTAGCGTTTTATTTTTCTAACTTATTTTATTTTTATTATTTTATAAAATATCAAAGAAATAAAAAATAAAAGACTTATCAAAAGTATATATATATGAGTAATTCCTTGCAGAACTGGTAACAATAACATGAGGTGAACAATTTATTAAAACATGATAGAGTTATTAGACATAGGCATCTTCTTTAAAGTTGAAGTCTCCATTTTTATGAATTTGGAGACTTTTTTCGACAAGTTTCGTATCAAATTGTCTCCATCTCTTTTGTTGGCCAAATTTGACTGAACAGAAAGTATTGACACTTTAAAGGAAATATAAGCTTAGTCTGGGAACATTTCGATTCTAATATCCAGCTACCTGACAAAACTACTACCTAAAATAAATCTTACCTTCATAAAAATTAATCAATTAAATAAACAAAAAAATAATCCATACAAAAAAAAAACATTGTAATAAAATACAAAAAACATATTTTTTTGTAAATTCATCACATAAAAATATCAATAATTTTTTAATCTCAATTTTAAAATTCATATCCCCGGATATAGAAAAAATCAAAAAAGATAAATAAATACACGTTTATTATGATGTATTTTTTATATTTACTCTAAATACATAAATCAATTGTACAAAAAAATGCCTACTTTATTCTCTCTCTTTTATAAACAAAAAAAATAAACATATTTACAAAAAAACAGTATTTTTCTCTAAATAATATTTGCTAAAACTATTTTTCTTTTTTTACTTCAAATATTTTATTATTTGTTTGCATATTCAGCATTAACACATATACGTTAAAAAAAATTTTTTTAAAGCAAATAATATGCAAAAAATTTTATTGTCTATTTGATTATGAGTGTAATTGCTTGTGATTTTCCGTGAGTTTAAAATGAAAAATGTTATAAAAAATGTGTGTTTGTATTATTCGAGTTTGTAATCAAAATATAAATTGCTAATTTTTGATTTTATAATTTATTGTCAGGTCTGTTTATTGCAAAAATTTTTATGATGTACAGTCTGTGAATTATGAAAAAATTAAAAAAACAAAAATTTATTGGATTTTTAGGTACCGATGAGTAAAATTATTTGTAATTTATCAGAAAAATTATATTTGGGATGCTATGGATCATTGAATCACCTTTAGGTGAAGCCACCAAATACAAGGAGAAAAATTCCATTTTCCTTCATTAAACCGTGTAAAAGTTAATTAGAATTGACAGCAAAAAAAATTTAATTTTAAAAAATCAGGGATTATCAAAAAATTAATCCTTCTTTATGTACCAAATTCTCAATTTTTAAATTTGACGAGTTTATGCAGTAAATATTACAAAAATGTTAAAATAGATGCACAAAATGAAAACTAGTGTGGTTAAAATTTTGGTACCGCCCAAAACGAGGTGTACCATCAGCATCATGAAAAAGGACAGAGAGAAACTGAACGAAATTCAAATATCCCCTTGATGGTCCCCCTTGAACTTTTGGTTTTGTGGCAACGCCTTCTTCCGTATTTATAGAGTACCCTTCATTCTTCGATAAAATTTACATGGTTAGATAAAAGCTAAGAAATTTTATCGCTACACCATGACGAATGAACCCTAACCGCGTCAATTTACCTTCATTTTTCATTTCGTGTATGTACAAGATAATTAGCTAAAACGGAAGTCTTCATTATATATGTTTTTCTGACAGCTGTTATTTTAATTGGCAAATCTTTGTTATTTCCTTATTTTACAAAATCGTCAAAATTGCAGAAATAAAATTTTGTAAAAAAATATTGGGATGTTTTTTTTTTAAAGAATTTCATCGATATTTAAAGTTTTTTGTTTTATTGAAAAATTTGAAATTTATTTACTTTTTCATCTTATTTCAAGTAGCAAATAAAAAGTTTAAAGAAGGAAAAGGAAAAAATTTTTTTATATGACTTATAAATAAAAAAGTTTTCATCAAAAATATTTTATTTATTTTATATTAACTTTTTATTTTCAAAAAATCAAAAGATTTTATTTATAAAAAAATTTCCATACCAAAAAAAATATATTTGGTATAAAATTTATACGTCAGCAAAAATTAAATAAAAACCTGTTAAGAATCTTAAATTTCTTAAACAAAAGTGTCAAAAAACCGTTGACGATAAATTAAATAAAATGAATAAATAAAATCTAAAAATAAATTTTTTTTCCCATTATAATTATTACGATGTATTAAATTGCAGAGACTTAATACAAACACATTCTTAAACAAATATCGAGAATATAATACCTCTAAAAGGCGAAGAGACACTTGAGTAATATCAGATATTTAACCATCAATTTATATATTTTTTTTGCATTGTCAACGAATAATATCTTAATGGAATAATAATTATTTTAAAACAAAGATAAATTTTTTTTCTGTTTAGCTAAACAAAATTTAATTACCTTAACTAATCATAATAAAATTTTGAAAATAAAAAATAAATTAGAATAGACTGGTTTTTTGTTGAGAATGCAAAAAATAAATAAAAAGTTTGAATAAAATGGAAATTTTTACTGATGATTGCTCGATGCATGTCGTGTTTCTATTAAAGGAAAGGAAATTCCCAGAAGGTACTTTAAAAAAAAAGACAGTCCTTTTTCTTATTCCTTAGTATTGTCAGCAAAATTGATAAGAAAAAATCCATTAGGTATATATATGTCTTTATCACTACGTGTATAAAAAAGAGGTCATTTTTTTATTTATTTGGGTTCGGGTACCTTTTGGACAAATTTATTTTGAAATTGATTCTTTGTTATTTTAGAACGTTTTATATGATTGAATATATTTTTGTTGATATTTTTTTTTCCCCTAGAATTGAAAATTTATTTCGATTTACGAAATAAGCAATTTTTAAGTTTTTGAAAAGGTCATTTAGAATCCTGGTTGGCATTTATTTTTCACTTTTTGTTTCCCATTGTAGTATAGCAGTTTGATGTAAAAATTTTTTTTAAAGTGTAAGAAAAGTGAAATCTTGTATAAGTAAAACTATCTATTCGAATCACAGATCGATGAAAATAGCTCCATCAGCCACAACCCCAGATACCATTAACTTTGCCAAATTTGATAAGTTATAACCATCAACATCAGGAGCCTGCATTTTCCTGATCTTAAAAAAAAGCCATGGCCATCGCTGACTTTTAGCACGATTGCTTCATTTGAGTATTATAAAGCAATTTATTATTTAAAAAGACTCTTAATTACTTAAAGTTTATTTTAATTGTGATAGGATCCCCTCCGTTCCCTCCGACGCGACGGGTCAGCAGGAGAATCTTCGATTTTGGAATTTATAGCTGAAGTCCGTTCTCTACATCTAGTTGTTAATCAAAATCATGACTTGATTAAACAACTGCTGAGCCATTGTCTTACTTCTGGCCGTAATAACTAGAGCAACGTTAAATCAGGGTGTTACAGCGGTGGATCTAAAAACTTTTTCAGCAGGGTGTGGTTGTCCCCTTCGCCCCCTATTGGATCCACTGCTGTTAAATTAAGTCTCAACAAAAATTTTTATTAGGCAATGGCGGATACAGAAACTTTATCAGAAGAAGGTGTTTTAGTAAAAATTTGCGTTTTTAAAATTAGTTATTATAAAATTTTTTTAAATTACACAAAGTTTTATTAAAAAATGTGTAAATTTTTGGTGATTGCCCTCTTTAACCCTCACTGGATGAATAACTGGGTTGTTTTGAATGAATTTTACTAGATGATCTAACAGAAAGCTAGACAGAAAGCTTAGAATCTTTAAAAATTTAAAAATTACATTATTAAACATTAATAGCGCAAACGTTTTGTTACAATCGGTTTTTTTGTCCAGTTAGCAAATAAAAAATCAAATTTTAATATTTTTTGATTTTGGAAAAAAAGTTCTTGACTTTTAATTATTATAAACTTTCAGTAATATTCTATTGCTGTAATATCATCGTAATTTTTAACGTAAAAATATAATCTAATGAAAAATTTAATAAAATATGCTCGAATATAAAATAAAAAATAAAAAAGATAATAATATATTGATACGTTTTTAATAATAAAATAATTTAATATTCATTTTTTACATATGAGAAAAAGTATGAGTAGAAAATTTATATATTAAGAAAAATAACAACTACATTAGAGTAAAATTTTTTATAGCTTTAACCTTTTATTACTTAATAAAAAAAAAGTTATTAAAAAATTGTCCTTATATGCTTGTTTTGTTTTTGATTCTTGTAAGGTCGCATTTTTATTTAGTATTTCGTACTGAAAATTCGAGAATGGTAAAATTTTTTACTTTTAGATATGTTAGTATTTTATGGTGAAGTTGTAAAATCAATAAATAAATTTTAATCGCCCATTTGCTACAAATTTTAATATTTACTCTACATGTTTAGTTTATATAGTTCTTTTTTTATTTAATTAAACAAATATGCAGTAAATTCAAAAATATTCATATACACTCATTAATTTTTGATAAATACGTTTTTTATCATTTATGCTCTTAAATTAATTAAGCAAATATTTAGACGGTATGTGTGTAAATGTATCTCTATTTGATCTAGAAAATTTACTAAACTCAAATATTATTAATATTTTTGGTAGTTGAAGCTACAAAAGGCCAACAGAAAATTTTGAGCATTAGTCTAAAGTTTGAGATATTCTCGAAACAAAAATTCAATAACCTAAATTTTCATGATTTATAAAAATTCTGAAATCTTCATATAAATTTTTTATTTTACATCCAATAAAAAAAGCTATAAATATAAATTTTTTTTAAAAATCCTATAACATCAAAATTATTTTAAAAATATTTCAATTGAGAACATCACGTCCAGTAATATATAAAAAAAAAAAACGAGTTCAAAGTGTCGGTACACATAAAAAAGAATCTTAAAATCAATACCTTAATAGAATAATCTCGAAGCCATATAATAAAAAAAACTCCCTCACTCAACGTTATTGAACCCTCTCTCGCAAAATTGCAATATTGGGCTTCTCTTTTTCAGAATCGATCTTTTTTTTTCAACTTTATAAATAAATGTTAAGTAAAGTGTACTACACGACACCTGCTGGATTAAATAACGATAAAATTCTTTTTGAGTAATCAACAATAATTTTTTATGGACTAAAGAAACATAATCCTTTAAAATCCTTTGTCAAAATAGAAATTGAAAATTTTTTTCATTTTATTTTTAATGCATTATTATTATTTCAAAGTACAAATGGATTAACTGACATTTTTTTTGAATTATAGAAGGGCTTGTAAATAATAATAAAATTATGATGGCTTTTTCTTTCTTTGGGAATTATTTATTTCGTGTACATGTTGATCCTGTAATAAGAGAATTTAATAACTGAATTTAAGAGTTTGGATTATGAAACTTTTTAATTTTATTACTGGATAATAAGAGTACTGTCAGTTCTCTAAAAGTTTTTAGAAATTTTTTATTTTCTTTACATTACGAGTCATTTTCAATTATTAAAAAAAATAACCAACTGCCACAAACTGAATCTCACCTAAAAATGTTGTTATTTTTTTAATTTTGTTTGCAATAATTTGAAAAAAAAACCAGCGGATTTTTTTTTAAATTTCGTTAAAAACTTAAAAAATATAAAATTATTTTCTACCAATTTTCGGCTTTTATTTATTTTACAGTAATTTATTTGTCAGCATTGTATACTTAATTGAATTTTTCAGATAAAAAACTAAAATACTGATTTTTAAAAGTCTACTAATTCGATATGAAAAAATTGAAAAATACCAAAAAAAGTTATAAATTTAAATACAATCTGTGTTATTTAATTCGCTAAAAATCGTTAAAAATATTTCATCATAATCGCACTGTATAAAAATATAATGTGACTTTTCACTCAAACACCTTTTTACTCCATTTAATAATTATTAACGTAATTAATCATAAAATAAGATCCTTATCATCAAGCATAATTAAAGAATAATTTAGAAAATGTAAACAAAGCTGACACTGCTAAATTACTTTGTTAAAAACTAAAAATTCTAAAAAAGTTACTTTCAAACTAACTTTAAATTCCAACAAGCAAAAATAATAATTTAAAAATTCGAGTAAATAATTTCAAAGTGTAAATTTACTATCAAACTTTCCGCACAAATAAATACGTAAAATTTTTTAAAACCCTTAATTTTCTAACACTTGGCGTGTGACTCGCGAGTTTAACAACGCCTGACTTAACCCTCGTGCTAATTTTTTGTTAATTCTTTTAAAAACGTTACTTAATATTATAATTTGAGTGAGTTAATAAATTTCTTGAACTAAATGCAACTTTTTAACAATGTCCTCACGTAAAATATCTCGTTGACGTGGAAAACTTTTATCAAGTGTACTAATACGAAGCTCTTGATAAACGATCTTATAGTTTCTGGGTAAGTGTATAAAGTGTTGTCAAATTTCATCTAAGATATTTAAAACCCTTAAGGTGAGAATTATGCATAAATTGTTTTGGTTTATATCAGTGAAATATTTTAGTTTTATAACAAAGTTGTTGATACACGTTATTATTATGTAACTTTTTGATGGAGAATTTGTTTCTTGAATATTTGTTACCATAATATCCATAATAAATAACAATTCTGAGGATTAAGATTCTACGAACTAAATTTATTATGCAGCATGAATTAAGCTTTTTATGAGTTTAATTTACAAAGCCACATTTATTTTAGTGTATAAGGAAATAACAGTTGAAAAATAGCTTTTTGCATATTATATCCTTCGGCCTTCTATTTATGTGGTCAACTGGTGTGTATCTAAGGATCCATTTTTTTTCTTTCTGCATTCTTCTGAATAGTTTATTAACGCTTTTATTAGTGCTACAATATTCATAAAAATCAGTAGATATGAAACTTTAGACAAAAAATTTGGAATTTGCTTGACACTAGCGTTAGTGTGAAAATTAACTATACACATTTTTTTAATTTAAGCTAAAAGGTTTAGTGGTAAAAAGCGTAAATTCTTGTGCCTAAAAATAAGCATTCTGCAGCAAAAATAAGGAAATTTAGACTTTTAATTTAAAAAAATTGATAAAAATACTTATATTTAGATGCAGTTTCGGAAAAAAATTGTTTGAACCAATTTCTGCGACCCTTTAGTCTAAATTGGACTCACAGTTGGGGTGTAATTTATTAAACATTTCAAAAAGCAATTCTTTGACTAAAGGTTATTTTTTATTCCCTTTATTATTAGACTGATAAATAAAATAAAAAGAAGAATTGTCTCGAGAATCGTTTTCACCTCTTATTTGCTACTCTTCTTCCCCTGATGCACCTAAAAAACGTGTATATAGTAGCAAGTTTATCAAATAATCTAAAAAAATTACTATTTTACATGCGTAAATTTATCTAAATTTACTATTCATCGATAAAGAATATTTATATATAAAAAAACTACTTAATTTAAATAAAAATGAAAAAATTAGCATAAGCAAAGGAAAAAAAAATCTACATTTTAAGATACACGTAACCTTAAATACCTTATTTCAAAAAATATTATGCATTCCAAAAAATCCCAAAGGCATTTTTATAAAACTAGCTTCTTTACTTTATCATCAGTAGCAGTAAATATCATGTAGATACGTTTTATTTATTTTGAAGACTAAAAGGAGGAAAGAAGTTGCAACTTTTTTGTTTTTCAATAGTAGCTTGATTTAAAAAAATAAAAGTTACACAAATTTTCATTCATGCCTTTAGGGTCGAAAGTAAAAAAGGGAAGGCACAGTTTCTAATTCTTAGTAGTAGCAGCAGTTTACCATAAATAGATAGAAAAGATAATGGTATTTGTTTCGCATTTGTACCGTAAATAAACCTTTTATTTTAGGGCTGAAAAAAAATAGGGTGTTGGCTATTATTGGCTTGGCTTTTAAAACTCTTTTATATAAAAATCGAGTAAATACTCTAATGTATACATTTCGCTCTTTTGTTTAACATTTTAATGAAAATCGATACATCGATTATTTTCAGAGCAGAAAATTTAAAAATACACCTTTTTTTTACTCAAAAATAACTGCAGATGTATTTTTAATGTAATAAAAAGTTTTTCTAAAGATTATTTGCCACTTTTATTCAGAATGTAACCTAACTAAAAAAGATGTTCTTTATATTATCCAAAGCTATCTTTTTTTTTTTATTCATTATTCTCGGGTACATAAAAAAAGTTGCTAAGTTATTTTGTATTTAAAAAAAAAATGAGTATTTGAAAAGTTTGGTATCTTCGCATTCTTTTTTTTAAACTTTCTAGAAAAAAAGTTTCTTTTAAAAAAAAAGATACCTTTTTTTTTGTACTGTCAAGCAGAAAATCATAAGATCCATGTAATTAACAAAGAATAAAGAAAAGTATATATAAGGAATTTTATAAATTATAAAAAAAGTTAGTTGAACGTTTATTGTATAGAAAAAAAAATAATTTTTAAGTTTATAAAACCAAAAGTTTTAGTACGAGAAAAATACTTTGTTTATTATTTCAAAAGAATTTATCAAAGAAAAATTAATTTTTTATAAAAATTGAGCAAAGAAAAAAAAAATTTTAGCATACATAACCTGCAAATATTGTCATGATCCTTAAATTTTTCTATATGAAGCTCATTTCCTATTCCAACATCGCTCGGGAATCAAAAGGATCTTGTTAAAAAAAAAGAAGAAAAAGAAGAAGAAATAAAGCGAGTCCTTAAGACAAGATGTTACACTTACAGTGATAAGGATGCTGAATATATTTTTTTTCTGAAATTTTCTTAAAGAAAAAAAAAACGTCAGCTGAGTTATTTTCTATCTTACTTTTTAAGATCATGATTCTTTTTAAAAAAATATATATTGAATAGGTTTTTAAGTTAGGTTAGGTCAAGCTCTTGAATACAGATTAAGCTGACAAGAGGATTGGATAAAAGAGAGACATTGCTGATTGAACATTTATTTTCTCTTTATAGTCTTCTAGAAAATTTTTTTTATTCTCAGCTTGAACAAAAAATAAATTCATCGATTGTAGATGAGGCATAAAAGATTATTATCGATGTTTACGAAAATTTTACTATCAATTTAATTATAAAAAATTTTTTAAATAATTTTTTACATAATAGAAAATATTGACTTTTTTTACATAATAAATTGGATTTTTTCTCTTACTCAACATAATAAATGTAAAATATGAACTTTAATATACATTTCATTATTCTTGAAAAATAATGTAACTGTAGAAAATTTTTTTTTATTGTTATATTGAAAAATATTCGATATTCATTTTTATATTCAGCAAGGAAAAAATCATTTTTATTCGGAAAAAAAAAGATAAGATTTTTATCATCTTTTGATTTTTTGCGATTTTGTACGAAGCAAAAAGTACGAATAAAATAATAATAATGATAGTAAAACAGTGGTTTTTTCTAACAAGGGTGCAAGGTGAATTTTTTCCTGAAAGTCTCTAGATCCCAGAACGAAACTAGTTAATGTTTGAAATTATTCCTTGTTAGAAAATTAATTTGTGTTATTAATGAAAATTATTAATAACTCTAAAGTTACTTTCAAACGAGTTCCAAAGATCTGAATAATTGAAAAAGTAATTTTGACAGAGTTATAAATTAAAATATTGAACAAAAATTTTTCTCGCAAGTGAAATGACTTTGCAATACTATAAATATTTTTGAAATATATAAGAATTTTTGATATACCAAAAAAATATCATTATTATAGAAGTTTTATTTGAACTAATTGGATCTTGGTTTATAATTATTATGAAAACGTTTCAATATTACCCGATTAAATTATCTATTATGAATAATTCTAAAAATTTTTAATTGTCTTGATTAAAAACGTAAAATGTTTATTATTTAACAATATTCAGGAAAATCCCTCTGAATCTAAAGTTTATTTCATTCATTAAATAAAATAATCCATCCTTATAAATAGCACATATACCCTAAAGCGTCATCATATCAATCTAATCGTCTTCCAATTTTCCATTACTAATCTTATGGATTTAGTAAAATCCTTCTGGCAAAATCCACATAACAATCTAATTCCCTTATCTATATCTCTCAATATATACAATAGTTCATTTAAATTCTCAATACTTATACACACATACATATCGTAATCATATTGCAACTGTCCATGTAAAACAATCTCACTCATATGTATATTCAACCCCTAAAGGCAGTTTCACGGCTGGTCGGTTCTCTATATGTCAGTGTATGTATAAATTCAACGTTATTTCCTCGCGGCTAAATCGACAAGGGTTTACATGAATTAGTTTATACTATTTTGTTGAATTTGTATTTGGTAGCCTGTATACACTTCTTATTTTATTTTATATACCAATCTATGTTACGATGAAATTCTTGATTGTCCTTGTGGTTTATGCTTTAAATACATACTCTTGCGATTTAATTATACTATTCTAATAAACTACTGATTTAAAATTTAAATTTTTAATTAAAAAACTAATTTATATATTTTTTTTTTTTGCATTTAGTTTTTATTATATGGATCATTCCACGCTTTCTGGGTCCAATTTGAATTCAAGTGTCATCGAAAACGATTAAAATTAGTTTTTTCTGAAATGGCAACTAAAAATAAGTCCTCTTGCCAACTTTTAGTTTTCTACGTACTAATTCTTGACTTTTGGCAGCCATTTTAAAGTTTTTGATTGAAAATTATCTTTGTATTTTTGCATAATTTTTATTTTACTTTGAAAAATATTTTCCATCAAGTACTTATTTACTGCACATGTACGAGAAAAACTTTATTCTAGAACTTTTTTATCAGCTTAAATATCTTAAAATGTGAATTTCTTATTTTAAAGCATATTTTTAGCACCTTAAAAAAAATCTATGGGGTGAGAAACTAAAAATTCTAATTAAACCTAGAAATTAAAAAATTGGTGTTAGGATTTATTTTCTCCGAAAAAAATTACTTGGGGCTCCTTACCGCGACCCTTTAGTCCAATTTGGGGCTAATTGGCATGGGATCCCTCGTATATAAAATAAATATTTTTATGAAAGTTATTTTGCATTTTTTCCGAAAAATAATTATCTGCGTAAGACAAAAGTACATCGCATGTTTGAATTTGTTCAAGCACGTGTGTGACTCCCTCTATATTATTAGAATTTTATTTAGTATAGAGTACAGACATACGTAAAAAGTCATTAACGTTTTGTATTATTTTATTTTCTCTTAATATAATATAATACGGCGCCAAAGTTTGATCCACCCCCCATATGTGCATTTCTACAACAAATATTAGTCTTTTAATTCTCCCTTTTTCCCTACTTCATCGTTTTCTTCTTCCTTTTATAATAAAACACGGATATATACAAAGATAATAGGAAATTCGATAACCGGATGATTGCCATAAGAGACAGGCAATTTTATATATAGACAGTTATATAGTGTGGTTGAAATTGCGGGAGGCCGACTTGTCGCGCGCGCTAAAAAACCCTTCTATTCCATATACATGACCCTTTTGTTATTTCGTACATTCTTGTTTCCGGTTTTTCGAACCCTAATAATAATAACACCTGAATTTTATTATTTCTGTAAATGAATTTTATTATTGATTTCTATAATAATTAAAATGTATAAATATTAAAATTCGACATTTTTTACGATTTCTAGCACAGCTAAATAAATATTTTGTTTTTTAATGATTTCGCTTTCGGCTTGTGTATTTTATTTGCAAAGATAATTAAATTTTTATATTTTATTATGAAAATTTTATTTGTTCAAATAAATATTGAAAATATTGAATATTTTTTGTAAAAATCAAGCATTTTTTATAAAATATTTTTCCTCACATTTTCTGAAATAATTTATGATGTCTTACAATTAGTCTCTTATTTAACCAATCAAAAATATTATTTTCAAAGAGGAGCAATTTGCATTTTAAATGAGCGAAACTCATTATTTTTTTAAATTTCTAGAATTTTTTTCCGTATGACATGTTTGAAATATCATCCAATCCTTATGAAATTATTTAATATTAAAATCAATGCAAACAATATTTCTAGTTAATCAGTATTTTCAAATAAAGTTGGTCAAATTTATCTAGCAAAGAAACTCTTGACACGTAATTTATTACTTCTTGAAATTGCTGAGTTATGTCGTAATTGCTCAAAGCAATCCGTTTCTTAGACTCTTATTAGCCAGATTAAAATGAAAGACGAGATTTTACCACAAACAAGTAATTTCTGCAAAATTAAAATTTAGTTGAATCTTGTAGATTAATTTATTTTATTAAATAATATCTTTCAGCTAAATTTTAAGGAAAAATTACTTTCTTAAATTGATTTAATCAGCTGAATGCTTGAATATTCAATTAAAACAAAAATCAAAATACAAAGCGACCTAAAATTTTAATTTCAGTTACATGCCTAGAATAAAAAATTAAAAAATTCAGCCAAACTAATAATAAGTTAGAGTGCCCATTATAAAAATTTTACCCTAACGTGCTTAAAAAACAGAGATAACGAAATTAAATTTTATAATGAACGATAATTATTATTTATGATAATTGAAAAAAAAACAAAAACTATATCATTACTTTCTTTATTTTTAGACACACACATACATAAAATATTATTATTTCTGTAAGTAGTATAATTTTTTTTTCGCATAATTATCAACGTAATAATAATTTGGTCAAACCTTACATATAGGGTGCGTACATTACATTGTTCATTTATCCAAATGTACCCTACTCACACATACAAATATGTAAAAATAGAAAATAATAATAAAAAACACGCAATATTTATAAAATTAAAAAAAAGTAAATATGACTCACACATTTATTACGAAGCAAAAAAATTTACTTTTACTTGATTATCTTCATTCATGTAAGTTTTTTGTAAAGTTGTTGTTTTAGTTATTTATTTTTTTTTTTATTGTTAAAAAAGTATATTTAAAAGAAATGCATTTAGAATTCTCATTTCCGAAATAAATAAATTGAAAATTAGACGTGTATTGTACTACACATGTTTAAATGGCATCCCTTGTGTTTTTATATAGGGTGTAAAATATTTTATGTTTATTGCGTAAAATACAGTTCTATAAAATTGATATTGATGTACGTTTTTTTTATTTTGCAGTGTTTTTTCCTGAAAAATATATGTTCAATTGGGTTTTTAAGTTTTTTTTGCTTGAAATACTATTACGGCTAGAAAATCACACTCAACGAAAAATGTTTTTTTAAACTTGAATAATTTGGCAGGTAATTTAGTCTATTTTTGATACAATTCCTGAGGTTTAAAATTTTCAAGATAATCGTAAATTGATGAAATCTCGAATAACATGTGATGATAAGCGTGAACATTGACAGCAAAATATTAGATAGAAATTTACTATTATATTTTAGCTTCTTCCAACGCAGAAATAAATTTTCGGACCATCTTCACTCATCATTATTAATTTTTTGCCCTCCCGGGCGTAAAATTCGTGTATAAAGATTTTTCTGCACTCGTTCTACGCCTAGTAGGGCAAAAAATATCGTAAACACCGTGGGCAAAATACTTTAGACACTAGCGTGGACACATAGCTTGCGCTAGTGCCAAAATTTTTACGCCCTAGATACTTAATATATTATCGGTCTCAGATTTCGAGAAAAATTGGAGAAGTGAAATTGAAACCTTAGCTTGAAAGCTAATCTTCAATTTTAGCAGAGATTTTAGTTATTTCAAAAAGAAATGATATTTTAAGTGAGACCCAAGTGAGACCCTAAAAAAATATATTTTTGGAATCCTGAAAAAAATATTTTATACGGCCCTTGTCCATAAATATAAGATACCCGGAATCGCAGCCATTGTTTGCTTTTCTAGTTACCAGCCGCAAATTTACTATTTCGGTTCATGTTTACTAAGAAAAAATTTAGCGATTTTAGGATTTTAGAATAAATAATAAATCAGTTGCAACTGAAATCGTATACAATCCGAAAAATTAAATTTCCTTTTGCAGACAAATTAGCCTTTATAAGTGTAGCAAAAAAAAGAAGCATATTTTCATAAATTAAAATTTAAAGTCTAAAACACAACTCATAGTAATCTAACGTGTGCATATAAAATTAAGTTATAAACTAAAAGTTTACATTTACTTAAGAAATTAAACAAAAGAATCTTTATTTAGTACTATAGACTTTGTATAATCAGAGAGAATTCCTCAAGGCTATGTTTCTTTTAAATCTATTTTGATTGGATGTTTGAATTTTGTATTTTATATTTCGTATAAAAGCAAAAAACAATAATTATGAGTAAGTTTTTGTATAAAATAAAGAAAATTTAATGCTTTTTAACATAACTTTCTTTGTTAAAATTAACCTTTGTGGTGGTACACAAAATTTTCTAAAACTTTATTCACAATAAAATAATTATTTCGTTTGAAAAATTCAATTGAAAAAAGTCTTAACTAAATTTAACCATAAGTCCTCTAAAAAAAAGTATTAGATAAAAAAGAAAAAGAAAAAAACTTAAATTTTATTCGTATGTCTCTTAAAGCATCGGTTGTCCACAAGTGAATTTCTCGAAAAAGTACAGCTTAAAAGAAACTTTTTTTTATAATTTAATTTTCTTGTCCCAAATTTCAAATGATCGTGTCTCGAATAAATAAAATATATATATATGGTATTTACTTTTATACAAACTGCTAATCTGACTTTTTTTCTGTTTCAGGTACGTACAGTACGAGTTCTATAAAATGGTATTCCTAAAAAAAGGGTAAATTCAAGGCAACATATAGTTTTATATATGATGAAAAGTGCTTCAACTTTCTTTTTTTACTTAGAAAAGAAGTTTATAAAGTAGTTTATTTATTTTTTACTTTTTAGATGGAAAACTGAATAAATGTTGACAATAAGTATACTTGAAAGGTAAAACTAAGTTTTTAATAAAAATGACAGTTTTTTAAAGCTTCGGTCATCTGAAATAGGTTTTGATGGGATTTTTTTTTTAAATCTATTTTTTAAAATTTTTATTCTTGCAACGGTAATAAAAAATAAATATATTCCACTTTACTGCGAAATTAAGATTAAAATCAAGTCTAAATAATTGTTTATGGATAATTAATTATTTCGGTTATATATAAATTATAGTAATAATAGAATAAATAATTGTAAACACATTATCTTACAAAGCTTCTTATATAAAGTTGAAATGCCAATTCTTTTATGAGAAAAGCGCCATCTACGACCCACTCGACGTACTTTATAAGCTTAAGTATTCTGTATCTAAAACAAAAATTTAAAAAAAAACAAATAAGCCAATTAGTTCATGTAATAATTATCATTATTATTTCTATTCAGAAATATAAATTTTCATTTTATTAAAATACTAAGAAATAAAATTTATCATAATTGCAATCAAACATATTATGAGCCCCATCAAAAACCACAAAAAAAGTAGTACCAAAAATTAAATTAATCATTTTTATAAAAAAAAATCATAAATATATATAACACGATGTGTGAAATGAAATCAGAAACCAGAAAGTTTAATTTTGAAAAGCTAAAATAACTAGTCTCTCTATCTCAAATATATATAAATCTCGACTAGTACTTTTTCCTGTGCTTGTGGTTTTCAAACGAATAATCATCATTTTATGTACAGATATATCATACAGGACATAAAATGGTATATATTTTCAATGCCTAAATTAACTGGGTATTGATTTTATCTCTTTAATGTATTTTAGACATATCAAATTTCTATTTTATATATAAAATATGGTTTTGGAAGATATTTATTAATTAAGTAAATAAAAATGTAAATTTAATATTTTCTATTTTTTAAGCTAAGTTTTTAAATTAGGCCCCAATGAAAATGATAAAATTTCTAAATTCAAGGCACAGATAAAAGGCCACCTAGAACATTTCAAATTAAAAAATTAAAAAAAAAATGGTTTTTGTTATTAAAAATGTATGAGCTAATTAGTAATTTAGGTTTCTATAACTTAGCATATTCTTGTCAAAAATTATTTGAGACCTCATTTCAAAAATTGGCCCCACAGAACTCTAAAACATTTTAGAAATACTTGCACTCGCATAAATTCTTTTATAAAAACATAAAATAAAGCAGGAACATATAAATATTCTCAATATCAAGCTAATTTCATTCTTAAATAAAAAAAAAATAAATAAAATGACAGAAAACATAAATAATAATACTTGAAGAAAAAGCTTAAAAATAATTACAACGAATTATATTGATAACGTAATAAAAGAAAGAATTTAATAAAAAGTACATTAAGTATTACTTGATAATTACTTTAAAGAAACTTTTTTTTACTTACATTTTAAAAAAGTAGTAATAATAATTTTACAATTATTATTATTATTATAATTTTTTTCTCTTTTGTTTTTTAACTTAAAAGTTTTTTAATAATCTATCCTCTCTCTCTCTCTCTCTTTTTTTTTATAAACTTTTTTTTATATAATTGAAAATTGTTTAGTTTCATCTTGTAAAGTAGTAAAAGTACATTTTTTACTGAATTATTATTTTTATTATGTTTATATAGAAATATGAAAAGTAAGCTTTTTTATATAAATTATGGTGACACTCTTCTTAAGCAAAAATTGTAATTACATTTTTTTTTAAAGAAAGTTGTTTGTAAATAAAGTTTTATAAATTATTTTTTTTTTTTATAAGCTTCGTTATTAGTTTTAAGCTCAGTTTTAATTGTGAAAAATCTTTTAAAATCAGGAAAATTTTGTGAAATAGGAGTCTGTAATTAACCGAAAAGTTTTTTTTTTCATATCAGGTCGAATCGATTCAAGTTTTGAGTCAATCCCAAAATTATTTGAAAAAGGTCTGAAAGTAAAAAGTGATTCGAAAATTTCCTTAACTAAAAACACCGTTCCCGCCCATTCCCCCGAATACCAATCCCCGAATGGACATTTTCCCGATACCTTTTTCCCCGATGACCATTCCCCCGAATTTACAAAGTTGACATTTCCCCGAAAAACCGTTTACCCGAAACTTTTTCCCCCGAAACATCCATTTACCCGAAACCTTTTCCCCGAATTAAAAAAGTAATTATTTCCCCGAATTTTCGTAAAAAAATTATTTAAATACAGTTTTTTAGATTACAATTTCATAATTTTTATTACATTCAAATTTTTCATTTTCAAAATTTTTATTACAATTTAATATGGCACCCGATACTGTACAGGTACTCTTGAAAATTGGCAACTCCGTAATTTGCGTAAGCTTCTACGATTCTCTTTATTCTTCTTTGAGTCTCCAACCATTTTTTTTTTGTGAATTTTTTACTTTTCTACCAAGAGATATCTCTAGCACTTGAATTTCTGTATCGGCTTGTTCTTTTTTAAATGCCTTTATAGCTGAATAGATATCTGGATGATTTTTACCAACTAATACATGGAACCGTGTATGCCAGCCCTCACTGGCATTGTTGGTTCTGCTATGATTGGTCAAAGTGCTGGTATACTGGTTCCATAATGATGGGCAATACCTTGGAGGAACGGCGCGGCGGCGTCCTTGTGCTAATATGCCAATTACGTAAGTGACTTGAAAATATTCCATAAACCCAGCCATATTTTCGGGAGCATTAGCTTTCACTTCACGGAAAATGGTTGCAACATCACCTACAGGAACAAACGCAAGGGCTGCAGTCATGTGAGTATAATCTTTGACCTCTGTATTGTCAGGGTCATTATACGCAGTTTGTAATCCCAAAGATTGAATTTTTCTGTATAGTGCCTGGCACAAATGAAAGAAACATAAATGAATTGGTGCATCTGGAAACATATTTCTCGATGCATTAATTGCTGACAATTCTAGAACGTAAATAATTTGGTTATAAACAACTGATATTTTTTTGTTTTTTAGAGCTAAATAAATAAAACATATACACTGAAAGCAATTTTTAAAATTAAAATTTTTTTTTTTTAAATTGGGTTTCGGGGAAAAAAATATTCGGGTAAATTGGGTTTCGGGGAAAAAAATAGTCGGGTAAATGGCTTTCGGGAAAAAAAATATTCGGGTAAATAGATTTCGGGAAAAAAGACTTTCGGGGTATAGGTTTCGGGGAAAACGACTTCGGGAAAAAGGGTTTCGGGGAAATGTCCATTCGGGGATTGGTATTCGGGGAAATGGTAGGGAATCAAAAACACTATCAGGTGGATTTGTTTGTAATTTTGATTGAATATTAAGCATTTTTTTGAATTTTCAAGCAATTTTCACTTTACTTTAGCAAATTTTATATCGTTTGCATCCATTTAAAGAAAAAAAAAAATCCGGCTACCACAACCAGAATTCTGATAGTGGCAACCTGATTTTTTTCAGTGACTAAACATTATACTTTCAATTTAATAGACTGTCAAAATGAAAACTATTTAAAAAAAAGACAAGATTGAAATAAACTGCAATTTAAATGCAAACTTTTGCTTTTTAGAACATAGATACAAATATGACCCAATTTTTTGTTTTCAGACGTTTTTTTATTCAGCTACTTAAGTAAATAACTAACAGTCTAGTGATTTTTTTACATAAAATTTTTCGTACTTAAAAAAATAAAGTTTCTTCATTAGTTGATTTTCGACAATAATAAAAATTTCAAAAAAATATTTGAATCTTTCATTACAAAAATTATTATTTAAAAATTTATCTACAAAATACAAATCCTAAAAAAAAAAAAATTATTCCCTAAACCCCTTTACATCTCAAATCATCGCTTACTGCTCTGTAATTCCAAATCAATTCCCAAATGAATTTACTCTAAACCACCAGAAAAAGCTGATTAATTAAAACAGCAGAAAAAAACTGATTAATAAAAAGCACAAGTATAAAAACTTTAATAAAGAAAAATATATACCCTGAATAAAAAAAAAGCTAACCTCTTTTTTTTTCAAATGAAAATTATTCATCGTAGATAATCTAAAGGATCATAAATACAAAGTATAACCGTACGATATCGCGTGTTTTAATATCTCCATTTATATAAATACCATAATAATAAATAAAGAACTTGTCGACATATATGAATTTTTTTTATTATGACAACTGCATAATAATTTGATGAATAAAAATGATTAATCTATTTTTAAATAATTAAAAATTTCAAAATAAAAAAATAAATAATTTTGTCATCAGTCATAATTTCAGTTTGAAAATTTCGTTATAGTAAACACCCAGATGCACTAACGATCAATTATTAGTATCGGTGTTTGCCATACTAATATTCTTCAACGTCATGTTTTACCATCAAAATAATATTCTGAAAATCATATGTGTGAATAGCACTGACGCTCATTAAGCTAATGGACGTAAATAAATGAAAAATGATGATTAAAAAAATTTTATAAAAAAAAATGACTACTTTTATTTTCATTAATTTTTTACAATTAGAAATTATACTTGTGTTTGACAAACGAATATTATGTTTCTCAATTATCTATCTCTCTAATGCTTAATGTACTCAGTTTCCGGAAACTTGCGGTTACCACAGTTATAGTCCATTCAATCATTATAACGTTCATTATTATAATAATTATTATTATTTCTATCGATTGTGCAAGACCTGTAAGATAATGATAGCTGATGTTCTATTGTTGTTATTATTTATTATTTTTAGCCAATTATATACCTAATTGCTAATTTTAGTTTAATAATTAGTATTATTTTTAAAATATTTTAACGAGAATTGAATCGGTTGCTTTGAGCTCTAATAAATTCAAAGTTCGATTCATAACTTTTAAGTACGATCGATAGTTTTAGGATTGTTCAATTGAATACTTTTACGTATATTTAAAATATCCTGAATTTTAGAAACTAAAGTCACGTACTTTTAGCTTCAGTGGTACCTTTTTTACATTCATTTCAGCAAATTCAGCCAATTTTTTACTTTCTTCAATCCTTTGTTTTAAGATTCTTTTTATTTTATAGGAACGTAAATATTTATTTAGGGTTCTATCAGTTTTAAATATCAGGATTTAAGATTTTTTTAAAACATAATATTTTTTCTGTAACTCTATAAACTGTAATTAATCCAAGTTTCATATTGTTGTTGCATCAATCTATACAAAATTCTGAATTATTGATTATATGTGAGTAGTTCAATGGATGGCAATTTGATAGTTACTTCATTGTTAAAAATAACTTCTATCAATTTACAAATAAAATAGCTAATTTGCGAAATAATTAGAAAATTTTCAAAAATAATTTTTACATTTTCGACGTAAATCGTATAATTAAGTAATTAATATTAGTAAATTTATTTAAAAGTTTGAAAATTTTCGGTTGTAAATTTACAATTGTTTTTCTAAATTTTCATAAAGAGTACGAGAATTTTCTATTTTTTCGTAAATTTACAATTTTTATCAAAAATTTACTAATTTTTCTTAAATAAACTATATTTTTTTAAATTCACAGGAGATTATTTTTAACGGCGTTGCTTGTAATGAAAATTCTTAAATTTCTATATATGACTTTAAAAACTTGAAATTATCAAACATTTTGTAATTGTAAGATTGATAATAAAATTTTATATGATTAAATTAATTGTTTCCGACCTCGTTATCTGCTTAAATCCTTTTTGAAATAATTGAATAATTGATTTAACAATAAAAAAAAAATTATATTTCATTTTTGATATTTTTCTAAGCAATTTTTTTATAAATTTTCTTTTTCATAATTGGGAAAATTTTTGTTACTAAATAATTATTATATTTTCATCACAGTTGAGATCTACTGGATTTTAAAACTACTCGATTCTGAAAATTTTTTTGTCATATTTCATAAGAAACTTATCTACTTGCCCTCAAAATTATAGATAAATTTGTTTTTGAGTACGCTTTTGATCAAAAAATTTGAAAATTGACTAAAAAGTACATATTTTTGTTATAAGAGTTAAATCAGAGACGGGGCATGAAAATCTGTATTGAAATACTTTGTTAGTAATTAATAAATTTTGGCATACACGGCTTCTAGAATATAATTATTATGAATATTGGAATATAAAAATTAAATCTTATGCATTATAAACTGTCATGGTATTTTCAAATAAAATCAATTGAAAATAAAGTAAACAGGATTTTATATTCTCTCCGATTCATAAGACATAGCACCACTGAGGACTTACACATAAAACTTGTACAGGCACTCATTACCCCACATCTGGATTACTGTAACACAGTTTATCTAGATGTGAGCATGACACTGAAATTTAGACTACAACGGCTAATATTTGGTGTTAGAAGGGATGAGCATATTACTCCGTACAGGAAAAAATTCAACTGGCTCTGTGTTGAATCGTGTTGAATCAGACTATATTTTACTAGCATAATTATCTACAAAATTTTACGTTTACAACAGCCTCCTTAAGGCTTACACACAAACTCATGGGCACGAGCAAAAAGCACACGAGCACGAGCAAAAGTAGTATATGTATAGTGGGAGTTAGAATGGAGGGGCTAAAGAGGAGAAATTAAAAATATTAATCCCACTTTGTTCAATATTGCTCGTGCTCATATGCTTTTTTGCTCGTGCCCATGAGTTTGTGTGTGAGCCTTTATTCAACAAATCTCTTTATTAAACATCTGCCTGAAGATAATGCAGGAGTGCTTCACGTAATAAAGAACTATATCTCCCTGTATCCTGCCCTGGTTTGGACGCGTAAATAGCTGATAATAATTTATATTTGTATGTTTTTAAATAACATCCCTTTTTTTATTAAGACATATCAAGCGGCAATATTATATAATTTTTAAATTCATTTAAAAATTATTTTTCAAAAATACGCAGGTGTTAATGTAGGTACAGAAGGTACCTGCAGCGTTTCGATCAGCACCAACACATAGATCTCCTCAGTGTGGCTGAGTGTGTTGGTGTGTGCCACAGACGCTGGTGTATTACGTCTTTAATTTTTCTTATATAGTGAACGAATGCCTATTTTATCACTTGTGAGACACTATAGCCATTTGTTCCCTATATATGAAATGAATGAAATGACCGGTTGGTTGCGGGCCCGGGCGAGAAACGTTTCACGCAAATCGAACGTACTTAACCGTATTTTTCATTTTGCTCATTTATTTTTTGTAAGAAGTTTTTTTTAACAAAACTAAAAATATAACTTTAATCGTCACTATTTGTTTTATCTATATGCATAATATAAAGACATTTGAACAATTAGTTTTTGAAAAAATTGATTTTATTTCAAAGTAATCGATACTTTAATTTTTCGTAATTTTTCTCAAAAACTAATTGTTCAAATGTCTTTATATTATTCATATAGATAAAACAAATAGTGACGATTAAAGTTATATTTTTAGTTTTGTTAAAAAAAACTTCTTACAAAAAATAAATGAGCAAAATGAAAAATATGGTTAAGTACGTTCGATTTGCGTGAAACGTTTCTCGACCGGGGGTCTACGGTCTATTTAATATTAAATTTTTATTTAATTTCTAAGTTATATATATATTTTTATTTTTGATTTTATTGACCTGTACTGGGCATAATTGTTAAATGAATCATGTTAATTATTTATTTATTATTTATATTAACAATTTAATTTACTCTTATACTCTTATACTATTCGCTTTGATTCCATTGCTCTTATATATCCTCCGAAAGTCATTTCATTTGCGAGAAAAAATAGTATAGAAAATAATATTCGGTCCAATAAAATTAGAGTATACAACTTATATCTTTAGACCCTAGAAGAATAAAGATTTTTCCTTATTAGCTAAATTTTATCCAAAAACTGCTCGTTTACAATTATCCTCATTAAAATTTAGTTTTCATATTTTACATTGTGCATATTTTTACACGAATTTAAGTTTGGTTTTTCTATGCACAAAATTTATAGCCCAGTTTTTTTCTTTTCCATAAAGATACTAAACTTAAACTATCTAGATAATTAAGAAAAAAATCTAATCCCATAAAAGAAGCTTTAAAACGAATAAAAAAAAATAGAAAATTGAAACAAAAAAAAAAAAACCGAAGACTCATAATATAAAATGGCTGGTTTGTTATTATTACATTGACGCATATAAAAAAAAAAAGAAAATTGAATATACTTCGGTATTCCAACAGAGTTAAACTCAAACGTAATAATAATATTCGTAATAATAACAATAAAACCGCGTAGAAAATTTGCTTTTTTATCTTTTTTTTTCTCCCCTTTTTTTTATAACCTATAAAAAAAATTTCAGCCGTTCTTGCAAACAATATCCCCATTTTTTTTTCCTCTTAATTACTCTCTTTTAAACTTTTAGCTATTCAGTTTTATATAAAACACATAAAGCCGTTTTTCAAGTTAAAACAATATAAATTTTCTCTATGTGTGTGTGTAATTTTCGTATAAGAAGCTATCAAATTATATTAAGGATGTTTCGTTTGTTTAATTGAATGAGAAATTGCTTTATTATCATAATAGTAATTATTTTATTAAACGAACCACTTTGTTATTTATATTTTAATTGATTATAAGATTATTGTAATAATTTAATGAAATGAACACGAATTATTTTGGTTTTAATTATTTTCCAAGACTGTATCTTTTGAATTTAGTATTTGTAATTAATAGATATTGTAATAATAATTAATGCTTGAAAATTTACAAGCAAGGTACTTTTAAAGTTTTAAGAATAAAGGTAAAATACTGTCTTAATTATAATAAAACATTTGAGTACTCTTTAAATTTTTTACGCTTTGCCTTAAGGTTCTCTAAAAGTTCCCAATTTTAATTTCTATTTAATTAGTAAAAGAACGATTTTATAATTCATGCATCAGAAAATTCTATATTTTATTAAAAAGCCATATTTATACAATAAATTTCGAAAAAGTCGAATAAATTATTATCTAAAGCGAAAAAAGGAAGAAAAATTTTTCAACGTTACTACAACAAATTGGTGAATGTCGATACAATGCAATGTATCTATCGATTAGATTTTTTTTTCTTTTTTGCTTTTTACTTTATTACAATCGTATTGTAAATGTGAATGTATATTTTCATGTGTGTGTATTGTAAAGAAATATATATTTTTTTGATTATTTATTATATGGTGAAAAACTTTTTGGTTTTTTTTTTGGGGTATTTTCCCTATATGCTTCTTTTTTTGAGAAAGAGTATGAATTGATTTATATTTTAAGTGTATTGAGTAAAAAGTTTGTACCATTGATTATTAATTATACTTTTTCAAATACTTTAGTATATGGTTCTGATTAGTTTTCGGTGGTTTTCGGAGTTTTTTTATAGAAATTTAAACCAGTAGTATAGTTTGATTTTTAAAAATTAGTTTATTTCATAGAAATATTTTTATAATTTGCTTCTTAACAATTCTTACATCGCTGTCTGGGACCTGAGTTGATCATTGCACTAGGAGTAAAGAATCCACCCTATCCATTTACTCCCTATAAAATTCAGATAATGAGAGCTGTCGACCCTGATGTCTCCTTTCCTCGATTTATGAAAACCTCAACTGCAGGACTGGATTTATTCAGTTCGTTATGCTATAGCAACCACCTTTCGATATACTCACATCTGGCCAAACTTTTTTTGTATTTTTTGGTGGACCAAAGTCCGATTTTTATGTCGTGAGTAAAGGAGAATCTCCATCCGAGTGCAGCCTTTAAAAAAAAATTTACCTTTAAAAAAATTTTTCTGTCAGATAACTTGGGACTTCAAATTATTTTTTAAATTAAAAAAAGAACAAGTACTGCGTTCAACCTACTTATCACGGTGTCTGTTGAGGTTAGAAATTTATTGTCATGAAAAAAATTTTAGTGAAACTGAGTTCAGAGTTTTTATCCAAAATCTTGAATATTTTTTTAATACCTAAAATGTCTCAAAAGAATTTGCATTTAGCATTTTTAAGTATACACATTTTTGAAGCTCATTTCAAAGATTCATTTATTTTTTTGGATTTTTAAATCATTTGTCATTTTAACTCAACAGCATTTCTAAATAAAATCGAGGTTATTTCTAAATAGCATTTTCAGACCCTGAAGTAGATTTTACTGCAAAAATACTACGAAATATTAAATATAATAATGGCTCATTTCTCAAACGAAGAGTCTGAAATATAAATCCATTTATTTAATCATAAATTAATTTGCGTTACTCAAATTTTTATTACAAATTAAAACAAACTTTTTGTTTACTTTACCAGCATATCCTCTTTATAAATTCAGTAATAAGGATGTAAAAATTTTTTAATAAATTAATAAATATATTCTGAATATATTTATATATACAAAAACACTTATAAATTAAAAAAAAAATTGGAATTTGAAGATAAATATTCTCAATAAAATATTAATTAGTTTTATTGAATATTATTGTATTACTTAATTAAATTTTATTTTTCATTTCATAAAATATTTTCAATTTTTTTTATTTTTTCCAATATTATAGAATTTTACTTATAAATTGAAGAAAAAAAAATAATAATTTTGCTAAAATACTTGGAAAAAAATTTAGCTTCCAATAGTAAAGGATTCATTGATTCAATTAAAATTTTTCTAATTTTAGGTCTTGATTTCGTGCAGCAGTATTTTTCTTTATTACTATAATTATATTAATTGGTCATTCCTTCGAATCCAGAAATTTTGAAAAATCCAGTAAAATAAATTCTCTGAATATATTTCACTTAATTTCAATAAAAAGGTCTATAGAACCCACTAACTAAATGACAACCAGATTTATTAACAATTATAATAAAAAAAATTATTTCCTATCAAATCAACGTCAATTTAATAAATTTAATTTATTTAAATTATATTTGATAAAAAAAAAGGATAGAGAAAATAATTCAATTATATTATTTTTCACTATATTTAATTTCATTAAAAACTTTTACCCCTATAACTCACACACTTTATCTGACTGTAATATATACCCAAAGTATATAAGAATATCTCCTTAAAGAAAATTTCTGATAATTACACAGTAAAAAAAGATACTTTCCTTCTTTCTTCTAAAATCAATAAACCAAAAATAATAATTTTTATTTTTCGAATTTAAAAAAAAAATAATTAAATTTTAAGTATACTAAATAAAGAAAAAAAGATTTATTTCTTAATCTAAACAACGAATTCATCAAAGTCGTTAAACTTTTAGATAGAAATAAATTTTCTTAAAAAAAGCTTAATTTATAAAATACAATTTAAACTTAATTTATTTTATTATCTTAAGTGTATAAAAAAGAAAAATTTTCTTATCTGATATTTAATTACATGAATACTAACAATATGTGATAAAAAAATTAAAATATTATACCTACCCTTAAAAAAACGCTCAATAAAATTTTTATTTTTCTCTTCGCGTGACTTATCTTTCAAAGGTAAAAAAAAGACCTGTTTCTTCTTTTAACATAAAAATTTTAACCATTAAAATTCTTTTATATTATACAGAGATTTATGATTGTGGTTTTAAAATAGGTTAGCTTTTTGCTAGGGGTGAGAAATTAAATGAAGCATAAGAAAATTTGTTAGATAAATCTTATAAGATACTTCTCTTTTTTTTTTAAGATGATTAATATCACTTTTTTTATCTTTTTTATTAGAAAAATTGGGATGAATTATGTAGGTCAAATTACAATTTTTTAGAGAAGAATTTTCAAAATATTTAGGATTGTTTTTTGGGAAATTGTGATTTTATTGTCCTCGTTAATTACAAGCCTCATTATTACTATTTACAGCAGACAAAGGAAAAAAAATTCAATGGACTTACCCATTTTTCATTAAAATCCATAACAATAAAAATAAAATTTCTGTCCAGCTTACAAAAGTGATTTACAATTTATATCGATAACCATCTAAAATTTCAAAACTGATAAATTTTCTATTACAAAACAACCGAAAAACATATCAATATCAATAAAATTTTATAAATCCCCCCCTCCCCTCTCCACTATCATTTTATTATATAATAATAATCTTTTATTAAAAGGGGGTTGTAATAGAGGTTAGAAAGTATTTTATAAAGAATTAAGAAATTTTTTAGGGTGTGCCAGATGTGTTGAAAAGCGATGGGTTACATTATGCATCTGCTTCGACGTAAACTAACACCTTCGTTTTTTTATTCTATTGTGGGTTCTGAATATAACGTTGTTGTTATTTGAAATATTATTCTAAGGGATTGTGTAATCAAGATTTATACCTAAAAGTTAAGGAATTTTATTCAATTTTATATTTATTTTTTTGTGGCTTGGAACAGGATAAAATAATAGATTTTTATGGTTTACTTTGCGGTCTTTACTTATTCATACCGGTAGGACGTTTTTTTGGGATCTTAGTGTGTATGAAAATGTAAATTAAATTTTCATAGCACAATTATAAATATGTAATGTATGTTAATTAGTGCACTAATCTGGTTTTATGTATTCGTTTGATTAATCCGGTAGTTGAATTGAATTTTTTTAAATTTAAATGTGTATTTTAATAGCTCGAGATTTAGCTGTTAGTATCCTAGAAACCCCCCAAGTCAAACAATATAAAAATAATGTAATTTTCTAGCCATTATTTTTTTTAAATTCTATTTAAAAATTCAGCAATTCAACTGACTCTTGTATATGAATTTTTTATTATTTTACGTTTCTTGAGTTTTTAAAATCGAAAAATTCAACCTCGATCAGATTCTTTAAATCTTAAATAAATAATTTTTAACTGAAATTTAATTTTTTTGACAATTTTCTTTATCTAGCCTGTTAAAATAAATAATTTATGACACAGTGCCCTAACTTTTTCACAGTATTTACCTTATAACTTAAAAATTCATAAATTATTATTAAACACGTATAAATTTAGCAGAATGTTTAGATGAGTTATTAAAAAATTAATGAAATATGAAATTTAGCCCATTTTAATTATTCGAATATTTATGTAGGTTGTAAACCACATTATTCTAGTTGAATACGAATTTAATTCAGAGTTGCTTTTGTTAATAATATAACATGGATTTTATGTGTTCTAAAATTAAAAGCAAATTTTAATTAAATATTAATTTTTAGATTTTTTTTTAATTTAAAAAACATGAATTTTAATTAAAGATCTGTTACATAATTTTTGTACTTTAAGTTTTTTGGTAATTTTTTTTACTAATTATTTACATGTAATTTTCATGTTTTTTTGACTGACTACTGTTTTATACTTTATAATAAATAATTACAAGGTTCGAGGATGCATGCGAGTATTTCTTGAAGTAATTAATAAAGCATGTAAATTTTGATCACATAAAAAATGTTAAAAATAAAGTAAAAGCAGAAATAAATAATTTAAAATTTTATTTTAAAAATCTCATGGTTTTAAAATTAAAGTCAGAAAGATAGAATTTCAAGAATAATAACAAACAGAAACTACGTGTGCAAGAGACCTTAAAGCTTGTAATTGCGGTGAGTACATGTCCAAAAAGCTACTAACTATTCAGGTGAGGGTATTAAGGATTGTAAATTTTGTTATATACTTTGAAATCGAATACCAGTTAATCAGTGAAAATACAGGCTAGAAAATACAATAATCTATCTCTTTTCACAAAATTTAGAATTTCGTTATTCATTTTAAATCTATATTGTGGTTTACTGGAAAACGACGATACTAATGGACACTTCGTTATTTATTTATACCTGTATTCTCGATTTTGTTTTCAAAGTTAAATTTTTGAACACGATGCTTAATAATAAATTTGCTTAATTATTAATAAAATACATATTAGGCGAAAATAGTTTGTTTTTTATTTTCTTTAAAATTAAAGTTTCTCGATAGCTTCGTAAAAGTTGTTTTGGGATTTTATCAGATTAAGTTTTTCTTAAAGCTGCGTGGCTAAAAAATTAGGTCCTTACATGCTTTGTTATTCTGCTGCACTTGAATTAATTTTAATATTGATTAAAATTAAAATAAAAATTAAAATTTTATTAAAATTCAAACAGCTTCTCAAAACTTTACCCTGCTATTACAAAGGCAAATATTAATAAGAATATTAATTAAATTAAAAAATAAAAATTTCAAATCGTCATAAAATTTCATGATCTATTTAGGAGATAGAAATTTTTGAGTTTTCAAAAGTATTTGTATTGATTTTAAAACTAAAAAATTTACAATCTGGCGACTATTTTTTGAATACAATACTTACATTAAAAATATAACGCCACATTTCTCCTTTCATAAATTGAAAAAAACCTCAAAACCTAAACTAACAAAAAACAGTACTTTATACAATAAAAAGGCATTAAAAATTTGACAGAAATAAGCAGAAGGTTTGATAAAATACAGCGAAGCAATATTCTATGTATAATTTCAGTGTAATAAATTTAAAATCGATTTTAACTTTCATAAGCAGGACTTTACTCTTAAATTTTCTTAATGTGGCATACATATATATTACCATTATGATAAAAAAGGAAAGAAAAGGCAATAAATAAAAAAACTTTTTTTTTTTAAGTAATTTTCAAATATTTTCTTGTTTATTTTATTCGTTTATTTATTCATATTATAAATAATAAATATTTATTAGTAAATAATTTATATAACTATAAGAGTGGTTTTAATCATACGTAGATTACCATTCGAGGTGAAGCCATTTTTCTATTATAGACAGGGATTGTATTTGATTTTTTTTAGAAACTTTTGAAATTGACTCAGTGTAAAAAATATTTTTTATATGAGTAAATACGTAGTAAAAAAAAAAAAATAATTAATAACATTTCTTGTTCTACAGCGTATTTATTTTTAAAAAAGATGGTAAAAACATTGTTTTGGGCAATATTTATAAAATGCACATTGTGAATAGTTTATTTGTGAATAGTTTTAAAATTAATTAATCAAATTAAAATTACACTGAATACTTTGCTTATCCGTAATTCTCGAAATTTGTTCCGAGACGCATTTATAATTATATAAAATCATTGATAACCGCTTTCCGCTAATTTAATCGGATCGATAACCGTATATCAGTTAATGGTATTTTGGTTAAAAAATTTTATATTGTTATAATTAGTAAAATATTTTAATTAAATAATTATAATATGTTGGAAAATTAAATCAGTGAAAAGATTATTAATATTTTTCAGTACATGTACATTTTCTAGTTCGTGATTTTACTGAAGACAAAAATTTTTTCTCTTTGGCTCAATTAAAGCCTTGGATTTGCATTTTCACAGGAATTTTTGAAATATTAATACTTTTTCTCAAAATTTAGCGTGGTTCAAAAATTAGTTATTTAGCTTTTTTTTAAATTTTAGAGCTCCAAAAAGCTTGAGGGTATCAATTCAATAAACTTTTTGCTAATACATACTAATCGTAATAATAAAAGAAATAATTTTTCTTGTCAAGGTACCCTAATATCTCTTCAGGTTTTATTTTTAGGAGTTTCAATTCTTCAAGTTCCCTATATTAGATTTGCCTAAGGCTATTGTCGGATAAGCATAATAATTTGACTCCCGCAACTAAATCTAGTAGCATTCAAAAAATTATCAAAAAACTCACTGATTTCCGTTGGGATTAGACCTCTGGACTATCACAGGCCTCCAAAAATCTTAGAAACTCCCTAAAAACAGTTTTTTATGCTTCATTTAATACCTTCGACCCATGAACAGATAATACTTTAAAAATAATCTAAAATGAGTCAATGAGAGAAAAAAACCGAAAAAAATTTGACTCCAATGAAATTATCTGGACTTGAGCATGTATTATACCAATATATCATAAATTTTTTATTTTAACGCTTATTATTTCGGTTCACTAATTAAATTACTAAATTAAAATTATATTATATTACATATTCATTATTAATGATAGAATAAATAATTTTAATTAAATAACACATTTTAAATTCATAAAATAAAAACCTCAAATTAAAAATATATGCAATTATTGTAATAATTAAAACAAAAATATTTTAAAAATTAAAATATAAACATAAAATTAAAAATAAAACATTATGTTTTATAATTATAAAAAAAAGTAGATTGTAGTTTAAATTTTTTTTAATTAAAAACTACTGTTTTATGTAATTTTAGGTTGAAACAAAAAATCTCAATTGTAAAGGAAAAAAATTTAATACCAAAATTCAACTAAGTATTTTAGTCAAAATATTCTACATTTGACCCCAGAAACCTAGATCCATAAATATACCACTAATGAACTTTTTTGGAAAAAAAAAATTATTTTTTCTTTGAAAGCTAATTCTCGCTAATACTTGAAATAAAAACCATCATATACTCTTCAATTTTTATATTGTAAAAAAAAAATCAATTAATTAAAAAAACATTTCATATAGCACTAGTGCAAAGTACACCCCTAAAGGGTTAATTATCAAAACAAAAATATAGTATAAATATTTATATTGGTACATATATAAATACAAATTTATTAATATTTTAATTTGGTTTTCTGTTTCAGGTATGCAGCAACCCTGGCTGATTTATAAATTTTTATCGTGTGGTTTTAATATTTTATTATAATATGGTAATTATGTATCCACAAACACATAAACACAAATATAAATATTTAATTTTATATTTTCATGTTTAACATAATTTTAATATTTTAATTAAAATCAGCCTGGCAGCTATTTTAAAATGTTGCTTTGATTAACAGGTTAAATTAGGTACCACGTAACTAAAAAAAAATATTTCCAAAATCCAAAAATATACAATTTTATGGAGTGAATCGCTTTCAACTAAATATTTGAAATCTAACCTTAAAATTAAATAAAAATCATACGTCCAAAAACAATAAAATATTTCAAATAACGTATTAACGCGTAAATATATGACTTTTTTAAATTGCAAAAAAACCTCATTTAAGATAAAAAAAGTCACGCTATGATATCCAGCACACGCTCAAACAAAAAAAATTTATAAAAGCTTTACTGTTATTATCAGTATCAAACCACTTCTTTATCTTACCCAAGTACAAACCTCGTCATAAATTTTCTATACGTCCTTTCCAACTTTTCTCCCAACAATTTTTTTTTGATTATTTTTTATACATAATTTTGAAGGAAAAAAAAAACAACTCTATTATTCTAGAAAAATATATATATAAACTTTGAAATATATTATAATATGCATCCTTCAAGCCCAAAAATAACGTTTTTTTTTTTATATTCCTTCGCATAAGAAAAAGTAATTTAAAGCTTACATATGACACGTATCAGCCTTTCAGCAAAGTATAATCTATGAATTTTTTTTAAAAACATAACATATCATAAGTTAAACCACGATGAGAGTTTCGTTCCTTCTTATAGGTATATAAAAAATTTTTTTGATTAAAGGAGAAGAACTCTTAAGGTAGTACATAATAAAATGATGCACGTAGTACTTTTATACACCAAAATGCTTATGAATATATTTTCCAGTTTCTCTTGTTATTTTTTCCTTTTTTTCAATCTACTTTTTGCATATTTTATATTTATATATAACAACCACTTGTTTTTTATACTTTTATTGTGTGTGTGTGTTTGTGTCCACGTATTTTACTTTCGTTTCATTGAGCATATTTTTTTTTATTGTTCACATTGTTAAATACAAATTAAATTGTTAAATATATGATGTATGTACCTACGTTTTTTATTTTACCTAAAGGAATTTATCAAATTTTGCTTTTTCTATTATTTTTAACTTTGCGTTTGTTTTTTAAATTAAATTTTTTTTAGAATTTTTTTCATATTAAAAAAATTATATTACGTACAATTAATTCAAAACTAAAAAAAGTATAATATTTACCTAATTTTGAAAAGTTATTTTTTGAGTAAAACACACATGAAATTATAATTAAATATTTTTTTAAAATATGAATTCGTACGAGTTTTATTAAATTTTTTTCACTGTGATAATATTGTGGTTAAAAAATGTTAACATATTGGTAAAAGTAAATAAATTTATTAAATACGCATTCGAGAAAAACTTTCAACTGCGGAATCACGTATAAAAATTGCGGTTATCGCAATATTTGTTTTGGGGGTGTATATGTGTGTGTGTATTGTTTTTTATTGTGTAAAATGAATACGCTTTTTTAGGGTTATAAGTATTCGTGGAGAAATTCAATTGGTATTCGAAGGGAAATTAATGCAAAAAGATACAATTTTAGATAGAAATTAATAATAATAATTTTTTTTTAAATGTAAGCTCTAATTTTCCCTGAAAAATTGGGTACTCGTGTTGTATCACACAATTCCCTCAATTAAACCAGTAAAGCAAAAGATAAACACCAGATAATACTTTATTTAATATTACCGACCCAAAAAAATAGTATTATTGTATTTGTTAAATTTGTGATAAAACACAGTCTGAACTTTTGCATAGAAAACCAAAAACGACGATTAAAAACAGCTTCTTGGTGCAGTCATCAGAACTTAATCCCTTGGTTCTGCAACTAATTTTCCATCCAATAGGTTAAAGATAAAAAAATTCAAAACTTGTATTTCTCATGTCATTTCGAGTGTATATTCCTTAGTCTTAAAAAAATACTGCTAAATTTTTTGTAGCCAAACATACTCACACACCTGCATTATTTAAATATAATTACAGTAATTTGAAAAAGGGTGGTTAAACAAATAACCCTAAAAGTTTGAATGTGTTAAAACCACATATCAACCAAAAAAAAGGAAACTTTTCACCCCTCGTAAGATCTTTTCGATGTCAAGCTAAACAATAAAAAAACAAACAACAAAAACATCAACGACAAATATATACCAGTATTCTTTAATACAGAATTTTTAAAAGTAAATTTGCATGACATAAGAGCAAATATTTAGGGGATGTTATTGGTATTTAATAGTAGTTTGACGAGTTCTAAAAAATAACACGACACTAATACGTTTTAAATGTATTAAAAAAAAATTTCTTTACAAATACACCTATAAATGACTGGTTGTATAAAAAATTATATATATAAAGCCTGTCATTTTGCACAAGGGATTAAATTTGATCCTCTCACCACACAAGTCATTATTATATTGTTTTCTATATAAATATATATATATTTTCGGTTTTATGTACAGTAAATATACTGTAAAAATTGAGGTTAGAATTTTTTTCAAAGGGAATATCAAAATTTTTTATACCACACAGTTTCTGGTGTCAACACCCTACCCTTTTTTTTATAAAGTTTGTATACTATAATTTTTATATTGTTATAACTCAACTGAAAGCTTGTTTATATTTATGATTATAAAAATTTTTAATCTTCAGATTAAATAAAGAAAGTTTATTTTTAGTGATTAATTTAAGCAAGTTATTAATTTATAAAGAGAGTTTTCAAGACTTTTATTACTAAACTTTTTCGAACATTATAAACTTTTATGCTTTTTTATTTAGTAATATTTAAGTTTATAAATATTGAATTTGTAATTTGTTTTTGAAATTATGGCTGTAATAATAAATAAAAAGTTATTTAAATTTTATAGCTACTGGTTAACCTAGATTTTCTGGAATTTTATGCTTTTTTTTTCATTCTGGTTTTAAATTAATAGTTTACTACGTTGTTATTATTTATGATCAACTAGGTAAACTTGTAATTTGTGAAGAACGTTAATGTGAATTGTTGGAAATGTAAAAAATGCTTTTTCAAGTAAGCATTTTTAAGGTGGGGATGTGATGAAAATCTCGAGAAAATTTGTGGGAAGCTAAATAAACTTGGTTTACTAAAAATCATGCTCGGTAAAATTCAAATTTTAATTTCAGTAGTGCAAAATATAAATATTTCATTAATTTGGTTAAATATTTTAATTCCATAAGCATTTTTTACTTTACTCAACTCAAGTAATTTGTTCCTATAGATTTTAGTTAATTTTAGTAAAAACTAGCAATTTATTATATTGTGATTTAATTTCTAACTAAAATGAAAATGAGCCTATAATTTAAATTACAAAACTAAACTCTAGAGTTATAAAAAATCCTAGGATTTGATAAAAAAACCATAATTAAAAAATCTGTTAGCACAGTACCTATAAATAATTTTAGTATTTAGCATATAAAACAAAGGTAGAGACTGGATGATTAATTTGTCCGTCATAATATACAAAAGCCCCGTGCTTTTTGAACAGTCAGTTTAACAAGAAGTAAATGTATGTAAGCTTTAGGTTAAACTTCCGTTTAGGATATTGTTATATAGAAATTTCTAACTAGCCATGCGAAAATCAAAATTTATTCTACTTGAGTAATTTCTATACAACCCATACACGTAGAGTTCGACAAGTGAACACTTTATACTCTCTACTCTTTGTTCTATATTAGTCAGATGTTGTTACTTAGAAGTCAACCTTTAGTTTATAATGTTTTGATTCTTGTTTTTCCTTGTTTGTTTGTTTGTTTGTTTTCTATTGTTTAAAACTTTATTTGCTTGATTTTCATCTGTTTTTATTATATTTAATGCGTTATTATTATTGTTAATCTAAAATTATGAGTAATTTTATTTAGGAAACTGTTAAATTCTAATTTTTTTTTTGATAATGTACACTCTGGAATCCAAAAAATCACTCCACCAGAACTCCATTTTTGCACGAAATAGATAAAGTAAAAGTTCACAATTTAATTTTACTTTTCAGTTTTACCACACAATTATTTGTATATATCAGAGTTATGTGGTCAAATTGAAAATTCAAGTTTAATTAGCGTATAAAAATCATTCTGTAAAATTCTCTGCTGGAGTAATTTTTTGGTTGGGTAACATATATTTTCCTACACTGTCAGGCTGTTTTAATTGAATTTTAAATTTCTAAGAATATGCTTGGGTATTTAAGAAAATTCTTAGAAATTCACAAGCAGAAAAAACTAAGATTTACACTCGGATTTACAGTATAAAATAAAATTGTTTTAAAAAAAGTTTCTTTCAATATGTTTTTGACATAAGTCAATTTTAAATGAAAGTTCGTACATAAAAAAAAAGTTATTAAAAAAGTCCGTTGTATTTTAAGAGAACATAAAATTACGAAATGACATTTCTAAATTGAAAAAAAAAATTTTGTATCTTTTTCAACAATTTTTTTAAAAACTTATACTTTTATAAAGTTAGTAATCCATCAATGCTTCAGTAAGTCGTATAGGTTATGAAATTGAAATAGCATTAAATTAAAAGTTTCAAAAATCTATTAAATTTAATCTTTAAAAAGATAAAAGTAATTTTATTTTTACACTATACTGTACTGAGTTTATTTGAAATTTTTGGACTTTTTTCAGCAAATTATTTGTCTAGAAGTCCCTTAACCACATGTTCTGGAATTTCTCTGCATATAAATTATAAGTAAAGAAAAAACAAAAGATTATAAATACAAATCATACAATCTAACAGGTTAATTTGTATGACAGAAAATTTTGATGATTAAATAAATCAAAAATAAAGACTTAAAATTCCGTTTTTACTATTAATTTAATATAAAATTTATTGGACGAATAATTTATGCATTACAATAAAACATAAATTACTAAATTATTAACTAACGTTTATCCTGTTACATCATAAAACATGAAACTGTCATTAAATATTTATTTCAAATAAAAACATATAATTAATTAAAAAATATTTTAATTTATCTTATGCATACTATTTTTAATAATGAGAAATAAAAAATTTTCATTTATAAAGTTTATATTTAATACAGAAGCCTTCTAATATACCCCTTTTGAATATTCAAGAAAAGTCTCATACATACGTGAATTTGTATATTAATTTACATGTAACCAAAAAATGTAAATTTTCCTAAGCTTTTGAATTAGCATTCTTGTACGTATTATATAATATAGAGAGACCTCTTGTATATTATTTAATATTAATTTAGGATTGACTCACAAGTTGTGCATATCTAAAATTTTGTATGTGCAAAGATACCTGCAGGTTATGAAATTTCATGATGATAAAATTCAGAAAATATATAGAAATGCTTGAAATTTTGGTTCTTTAAGAATTCCTTGGATTTTTCTTCTTATATTTTTAATGAAAAACAGCAGATTTTAATTTCAGATAATTAGAGTTACTGGTTTTGTATTTTTTAAATTTAATATCTCAATTGTTAGTAAATATTTCATTGATTCGTTGTTTTGATAAAGTCAGAGGCAAGCTAGAAAAATTGAAACAATTTATTTTATAATTTATACTGAATTTAAAAGATTCAAACAAAAAAATTTTAGTAATTGGAATTTCTGTAAATTTTACTCCATTTTTTCTGGTTTCAAAATTAGTGAAGACTCCTTGATGCATTGATTAGAACATGAATTATTATACATGAATTTCAAATGAAAACTATTCGTATATTTTTTTAACCTAACAAACTGATTTTTTGTATAATATGGCTCTTCATTATTAATGAGTACTAAATTGACCATTTAGATATGAATAAATAAAAACAGGTTAAAATCTATCCTATCTAAATTCACAAAACTTGTTATACAATTTCCTCCAATTATTAAAAATTCAATTAAAATTATAACTTTTAATTATAAAATACATTAAAATTTTAGAAATTAAAAAACATTTTTTTCATAAATATATAGTTTAAACTTTTCATAAATATTAAATAACTATGCACATAATTGTATGATATATATATATATATATATATGCACTTGAAATTGCGCAAGCTCTCATTTAGTTATAAGCTTTTAATCTCTTTTATATAAATTCCACACGAGATTTTATCTCTTATTCCAAAAAATATAATATGAAACTTGAAAATAATTAAGTCTTCGATATAAATTAAAAGTTTATTAATTAATTTGTTAAATTTATATTTTTATTATTTAAAATCTTTGGTTTTAGCTTTGACATCCAAATAATATATTTAATGAAATTATAATTAAATATTTTTGTTTTATTCTACTTTGTCCTACGTAAATTGATGGTAATTTAATGTAACAAATAAATTGTATATTAATAAAAGAGGCAATTGTTACATTTTCTATTAAATTTAATTTATTATTTTATATACTCAATATTTATTGGATTTTATTTAATAGCTTTATAAAATATATTTCATTTTAATGTCAATTTAATTGATTTATAATTTAATTTCTATTCAACTTATTTTTCATATTTAATTTAATTAATTTTTTTTTTCATCGAGTAAAATTGATATTGAAAAACAAAGGCACCTTGTAAAAGTGAAATTTCAACCCAAATCTTCTATAAAAAACGTGATATTTACATTATATTGCATTATTTTTGCTTGTAATTTTGTCAATTCTGAATTTTTGTTTAACTTTATTTTGCCTCAATTTCTAACCTTTTGTATCAGCTTATTTAGAATACTTTCATAAATACTTAAAATTTTAATTTTAAATAATATTCTTAATTAAAAAATATATTAATTAAAAAGTGAATTAAAATAAAAATAAAAATAAAATGACATGATAAAAAAATATTAAATGTTTCATTTAAACAAAACTATTTATTTTAAATTTTATACAAGTTTTTAAACGTTTTCAAGGGACATGATACGTTATTTTTATGAATGATCCCTCGACACTGTACTTTGTCCCACGAGAGCTTTATCATTTACTATGTAAAAGAATTTAATAGCTTTCTATATTTATATACGTTTTAAAGCTTTTTCATAAACTATAGTTTTACTAATCGTATAAAAACATTTACGTTTAGTGACAATTCAAAGTAAACATTATTATTACGTCAAACTAAAGAAAATTCTTTTTTTAAAGATTACTTAAATGCGAAAAGACGAAATTTAGTTAATGATACAAAACAATCATTTTTTATTTACTCTAAAAAGATGCGGTAAAGTTTAAATTGACGAGTAACCGTCAAAGGAAATGTATCGTAAATCATTTTTTAAAAAGCTCAACTCTAAAACTTTTCCGAAAATGGGTACAAAACTTACGCACAAAAATTAAGCAGTTTTATGTAAATGTAAAAGTGAAATGATTTTTTTAGAAATGTGGATGCAGCTAAAAAAATAAAAATTAAATTATTTTGTAATACAGAATAAAAAAAAATATTAAAACAGCAAAATTTTTGAATACTTTGTTTCTGAAATACCAATCAATTGCAACTCACAAGGGGAGTTCAATACATTTGGAACACCAAATTACACCAAATGGTTATGGATGAGTTTGTTATGTTGAAAAAACATGCCAACCTCCGTTCATTCCAATGGGCCTTCTGGGCCTAGAAACGCCGGGCTCAATGTTATTTATAAAATATATTTCCACCTCCAATACCTTCCTTTTGGTCACCCAGCGATTGCAGTGAAAAAACTTGTGATACGCATCATCGCGCTCGCTGGGACAAAACACACATTCTGGGCTTCCAACTTTGCCCATCCTGAAAAGATACGACTGGAAAAGCCCATGTCTACTGAGGAACTGGGTCAGAAAGTAACTCACTTCCTGGTAATCTCTTTCGATCCAAAGCGCAACCTCTTTTATGAGACGCTTGGTCCATCTGCTGTCTGCGATGTTTTTCCAGAGTTTCTGCTACTCCTCCATCACATCCCTCCTAACATCCAGTTTGATACTGTCGACGTCGCCCTCGCTCTTTCTGTCGTAAATAAGTTTCCGTTCTTTGGCGAGGAGCCCAATTGGGATAATGCCGGCGATCACAAGGATTGCTGCTTTGGAGACAGTCCTGTACGCACAGGCAACCCTCAAGGCACCTTGCCTCTGAACACTTTTAATGAGCAAAGCTGTGAGTTATACCAAAGGAATCTAATTATATCAGGTTGAAAACTTTTTTCTGGTACCAGTGTGTCAGTAGTACTACGTAAATTATTTGTCAATGTTAAGAGGCCCTGCTCAATGACAAAATCATTATTCTCAGGAGAAAAGGTCGTCCAATCAAGTTGGGCTAAGTGTCTGTTCAAGTTATGCGCAGTAATTGTATTAATAGCCTTGTATTTAATTGTTATAGTTGGAGGTTCAGCGTAAAAAATATTTCAATAGTGACTGAGATGATGTCGAGGTCATGTCTACTTGAAAATTTTGGAAAATAGCAATCATAGCTAAGTTTCACATTTCTCAATAAAAATACTGTATGTATAAGTATCTTTATCGCTAGTGTGATGTAATGGGCTTGTAGTTATCAACTGGACTGATAGGACTCTCATGAAAGTATCTAAAAAACACGTGTCAGAGTCATTAGTGTCAAACACTTCAACATTCCAATTACCAATTATAATCTCGTGACTTAGTCTTGAATATTTAGGCGTAATTAGTCAATAAATGTACGGTCAAAACTAATACTAACATCAGGGGGGAGGGGAGATATACAGTCTGTTTTAGATCAACAAGATATCCTTTTTGGAAAGCCAATCGTAAGCTAGTAAAATAACGAGTAAGAGAGAGACAGATTATCTAGTTATAAACATGATTGGTTATAGAGAATCTTGTTGATCTGAAACACATAGTATAAAAGTTAATTATCTTGGTGCAGAATTACCCTGCCTGACTGAACATAGCAAGTGTTCAGGTCTTAAAGGTTTGCTAGCTTGTTATTTTTGTGATGAACACAATATCTTAAAGTTCTCTTTAATGTAGAGGCAATATATGATACATATGTATCGTTGAAAAAACTGTGGATCTGCCAAATATGTTTCTTCAATTAAGATGCATTTAAAAAACCCAACTTTTAATTCTCGGTTCTTGGCTGTAATTTGTTTATTACCTAGTCATCTAGAATTATGTATTTAAGATATAATCTCCCTCGTATTCTCCATACCAGTGATTTGTTGTTGAGATGAACTAGCTACACTATTTTTATTAGGGCAATTAAGACTAAAAATTATATTAAGGTCAGTAACTGATTTACTATATGAGCTAGCGATTTGTTTCTCCTACTAACTAGGAAGTCACCACTGCTTTGTCAGACAAATTGAAAGCCTAAACTCTGAGCGGTTTCTTTTACAGATTTATATTGATTATAAGTAGAGGAGGACAATACTTCATTGATAAAATTTTTTTGCCTGGCAAGGTAATCGCAACCTACGAACTAAAGAGGATAGGTCAATGTCCTTTGTTGTCAGATAGTCGAGGGATCTTTTCGTACACATCACTAATTGAACTAGATCAGGGTTTTTTTTCAAGTTATGATAAAAGAGGGGAATCCAGTTGTATTTACATAACATAACAAGATCAAAAATTTCTTCTTCTTCGAGATCGTAAAATCCTTCGCCTTCTAAATTTCTAGCAATTTCAACCAGTTCTTGAAATGCTGACTCTTGAGCTGCAGCTCGATTCTCTTCTGGCAGAGATTTCTCTCACATGTCAAACTCCGGGAGCAGTTTCGACCAACTTGCGTTAAGAGTTGAGACTGAAATCTCTTCCCAGACTTCTTTTACGTAAACAATACAGTCCATAATTGAAAAGTTTTTGCAAATAGTTCGAACCACGTTCTCTGAGTTAAAATCTTCGCAAGTCCGATGCTGGTTAACAATGGGTAACATCGTCTTGATAACTTGCTTCAAATAGTAGGTCTTGAACGTAGCAATGATGCATTGATCCATTGGTAAAGACGTAGTTTTAGGGGGAAGAAATAAAATCTCCACATTCGGGTGTACTAGCAGTACAGCATCTCCAAGACTCTTGCAGTTATCAAGCAAAAGAAGGACTTTAAAGGATAAATTTTCTTTCGTCAAATATGTTTTCACTTCCGGTATGAAGGATTGTTGAAACTATTCTTGAAAATTTGTTTGAGTCACCCAGGCAGTTTTGTTTGACTTCCAAAATACTGGGAGATTCTCCTTACGCTTTCTTTTAAGATCTCATGAGTTTTATGATCTGTAAACCATCATAGGTTTACATCGAAAAGTTCCGGATGCGTTTGCGTAAAATAAAAGTGTGAATTGCTCATTTACCACTTTGAAACCAGGAGCTCTTTGTTAAATTTACAGAAGCCTTTTGAATTATTGTTGTTCTTTTGTCTTACGTATGAAGTTGCCTTAAAAAGGGCCGTTTGGTTTTTTTGTAAAATAATCGATGCGTGACCCCATGACACAATGACCAGAAACGCAAAATGGAAAACAAACTCTCATACAGAATCACACAAAATTTAAAGAAACTTACAATATAATACGAGCACCACATGCTCAGACGATGTCTCCTGGCCAAGAATTCAATTTTCACCTCTTCGAATCCGCGAACTCGGAAAATGCACCAAGCGTTTGCAATCGCAGCCTACGAACTGCTTCAATAAAGAGAATGTCCAAGATCCACACCAAGTATACCAAGCACAGTCAAACAGCAAGCATCGGCGTCAAAATTCGCAGCGTCGAGGCTGAAGTCAGAACAGCGAATGCTGCTCCCGCCAATATCGCGGTTATACACGGCCTTTGAGTGCTGGACGTGGTATTTTCGAAGTCAAATGAAAAAAAAAAAATTATGGGTTGGCATTAGTATACACTAACAATATATTTGGTAGTATAAGTTAAGGCGAAATACGGAGATCTCTCATTCATACCAACCTATGAATTTAATTTTGTCATATGACTTTGAAAATACCACGTCCAGCACTCAAAGACCGTGTATTTATAGACCACCCCCGACTCGGTCGCGCTCGCTGATTGGCGCGTGCGCGATAAAACCGTTATAAATTTAGTGATAGCTGCTAGAGCAAAAGGAGCTAAGACTATTGCAAAGAAATGTTACTGCCACTAAGAGCAAAGGGAGCAAAGACCATCACAAAGAAATGTTATTGCCGTAAGAGCAAAGGGAGCAAAGAACGTCACAAAGAAATGTTATTGCCGTAAGAGCAAAGGGAGCAAAGACCATCGCTAAGCACCGTAAAGCTAGATAGGCGTGGCAAGGCTATGTGAAAGACTACGGACGGCCGAGCTCGCCAGAGTGCAAGGAACAACTCATATAATTTTACTTTTTCTTTTTTATTGGTTAAAAGAACCGCTCTTTTTTCCTCCTTGGTCAAAAAGGTACGCTCGGGCATCCTCTTCCAGAAGAGTTCGGTTTCATCACAGTTAAAAACTTGCTGGGGTACATAACCCTTTTCTTAAATCAAACTCCGAACTTCAGATGGAAAATTCTTTGCTGTCTCGTGATCGAAGCACTCTCTCCTAATAACAATGAGAAAATTATATCATCTGCCCACCGTTTCAACTGATCCAATACCAATATTATATACTAATGCAACCAATATTACCTGTAAATTTATTGTTGTGGAATAAAATTTAAAATACTTAAAGCTTTGTTTATTTTTTAAATGCATATTGCTTTAAAACTTTTTGTTATACATTTTACACGAATTTACATAAAAAAATATATATATATTAAAAATAATTGTTTTCAGATTCCTAAATATAATTAAACAAACGACTCGTACAAAAAATAACAACTAAGTATATAATTTCAAAGTAATGTAAAGTCACGTCTTTGGTTTAAATCGAGACAAACTACGATACTACACATATTCAGAAAAAAGTTTTTCCTAAGTTTTTCCATTCACGAATGCGGATAACATCGTTTCCAAGTAGTTAGTTCCTTCCGCCAGGACGAATCAGCAAATCGATGATTTCAAACTACATAAATACTCTCTGTGTGTGTTTGTGTGTGTGTGTGTGTTTATTTCTTTTTATTTCTTATATATATATATTCAATTACAGTTTAACGTTTTAACGCAAAATATCCGGAAACATGTGTTTTACTGATAGACCAAAAATCGATAATAACTTTTTTACTGTTTACGTGAGCATTTCACGCAAGATTAATCGTACTGTTTACTATTCAGTATATCAACAATTTAACTTGGATGATTTATATAGATGACCTTTTCTCTTTCCATCATTAATTAAAGATAATAGAAATTTTTATTATGAATAAGGAATTCTTTAAAAAATACTAGAGAAAAGCCTAAAAAGGAAATACTGATAAATTATGTAAGATATGACATTATTTTACCCTTGTGTCAATTATTGTAATAACGGTCACCTCGACATTCACTCAATCATTTATAACATTAAAGTAAGCTTTGTGTACGTAGATCATAATAGTCTCCCCTTAAATTACAGAAATTCTAAAAATTACGTATATGACAAAATTTATAAAAATATTATCTTTTGAAATAATTTTTGCTTTAAACGAGAACAATTAAATTTAAATAAATGTACAAATAGAATGAAAATAAAATTGAAAATAACAAAATTAATTAACCGTATGGTAAAACTCAAAGAATATTAATGGAAATCCTAGCTATTACGAGATAGAGAGAGCCGTAGGGACAAATAGATTAAATAAATAAAAGCTAATTAGTATCTAAACTGCTGGCATTGTTCTATAGATTTTGCGTTGTATGATTCATTAAACAAAAATTGCATTTTTTAAAACCATAATATACGTAAAAATATTTTAAATGATTAATTTAAAATTAATTTAGACTCCGAATTAGTGTAGCAACAATTTTTATTTAGGTAAAATAAAATTAATAAAATTTTATGTTATACCGACAAAAAATAAGTCTAAATTGTATAATTTTATCATGAAATTTTATGATGATTTGTAAAAATTGAGCAAAGTTTCGAGTGGCATCATTTTTAAGTATTTGCTTGAATTTTCAAGTAATTCAACCAAAATCCAAGCACAGCAGCCTGACACTGATTAATATTTCTATACTTAACCTAATCTAATTACTTATTGAATAATAAATATTTATTCAAATTATTCAACGATCAAAATTTATAAATAATTCAAGATAAACATTAACTACCAAGATAATAAGAAAACATCTACTTATTTGCCACCTTTGTTTTCATTAAATCTTTCTTCTCCGCAAAATTCATGTGCGAACGTTATTACATACTTAATATGTAAATTCCTCCTTTGCATTAATTTTACATACTCTGCTTTAAATTAAAATTTATAAATACTCTTTAATCTAAATAATTTTTAGCAGATTTTGAAAAATTTTACCTAAAATAAATAATATTCTAAAATTTTCCAATGTTTTTTTTTCAAAATTATGTTTCGAATAAACAAAAATTTTTATAGATTTTTTCATATATCACATCTTGTATATTACATGATATCTCTAATGGAATTGGAAAAGGCCAATGTCCTCATACTCATATTGAGTATATATGCCTATGTATAATATTTTAATGCAGTATAAAGAGACTGGTATAGTAATAATTATTAGCTAGTTTACTTAATATTACAAATCCAATAGCCATTATTTTGATATTATGTTACTTTGATAGTAAATATTACCATTCGTTAATTTATAATTAGCTAATTACTCTTTAAAAATTTCATTTCACTGCTCTCTAACATGAATAATGTAATTTATGAAATTTTTAATCAACAGTCTAAAATTTTTTGATGTAAAAACACAAAAAACTTGTCTATACATTTTTTGATTTAGCTTTAAATTGAGGTTATACTATTATCATTATATTTCAAGTCCTTCAATTAATTTTATATAAAAATTCTCATTTCCAAGCTTTTTTTAATAAAGCTCAACATTTTTTCGTTGTTTAGTTATTTTCGTGTACATCAAAGTTCACGTTATCTTTTTGATCTCAAGTACGTGTTTGTAAAAGTAGGTTACTAAACCACATAAATTGATTTAGTCGCTCAGAAGCTTTTTAGTATACTATACCCCAAAATAATACTCCAGATAAAATATTACAGCTTGAAATATTTTTTTAATTATTGCTTCAAAAAGAACTATTTCATGTGTAAATATGATTGACTTAATTGCTTCAGATAAATTACACAGCTTAATTTTCAATTTTTAGCACTTTTACGGTTTACTCGCTCTCTTTTTCGTTCAATCTCGATATTTCTCTACCTCTTATGAGGATATTGATTCAGGAATCTATTCTCTTTTTTCATTAAATTGCTCTCATTCTGCGCTTTTATTTAATTTAATCTGCTAACGTCAAAAAAGTAAATGAAATCCTACAAAAATTAATCAATAAAGCTCCTTGTTTAAAAATTTATTTTATTTTATTCCTATTGGCTCATTTCTCTCAATGCATGAGTAAAAATCCCCCCAAAAAATCTTGAATTTAAATAATGCAAAATACACAGAAAGATAGGTCAGTAAATTTCATAAATAACAAAATAATTTCAAATATTGTTCTGTATACTAAGCTTTATATATGCAGCTAAATGTTCATAATATACACAAAGGCAATATCCCAGAGAGGATATCCTGTGTTACTATAGTATATTACTAAATAATAGCCGTTATGCATATATCTGGACTGATCCAGTCGGATCCAGTTAATTTTGTTTAAAAAATTTTTTTTTTTTATAAAAACCTTTTTTATCAAGTAGTTATTTTATAGATATATTGGGTTTTTGATTTTTGTTGTTGAAAATTTTAGGTTGAAACAGTTGATTTTTGCAAATGTTTTGACGTTTTCATAAATAAATTTACCCAAAAACAAAGTATCTTCTCATTTCTAATATTTTGGTAATGTCCTTAAAGATAAGAACTTTTTGTAAAATATAACAACCAATTTTAACACTTTATTTACTTCAAATCATAAAATTAAAATATATTCCCGATCAGAAACTTCCATGTCGGTAATTTCGAACCCTATATTGGCTTGCCACAACACCTATACTGGTCCAATATAGGTAATGTCACGCGCAGCGGCGTTATAGTGGGCTAAGCTAGGCTACCCCCACTTTGTAGTTTATTAATTGTTTCTTTTATCAAAACGTGTTTGCTTTTATAGAATTTTATAGAATGCTATATATTTATAGAATGCTATATATATATATGGGCACGTCCAGGGAAGAACGACCAGCCGAAAAATAAAAAATGAAAAAAAATTTTTTTTTGTGTCACTTTTTACCTGAGATTTGTGAAACCGCTCCTATTTTAGACTTCCTGATGCATTATTTTGATATACGGCTGCTCCAAAGTTGGATTTTTTCATTTTTTTGATTTCAGCTGCCCAGTTCAACCTAAAATAACTTTGAACCATTTAACTTTTTATATATACATATGATTGGGAAAAAGTTTTATTTTTACCTGAACTAATAAAAAAAAAAAAAAATTTTCCATTTTGACTTATTCCACTTTTTTTTCTCCTCGACGGTAGCTTTCAAACATCCAGAAAATTTGTTTCGCCATGATTTTTTTCAACTTTTTTCTTCTCAAAATTCACTTCAAAGGGTCTAATTTACATCCTGAAAGTCCTGAGATGTGATAGGCAATGATCGGTCCACAATCTTAAAACTTGGTTCTTCCGTTTCCCTAAAAATCCATAAAAATGTTAAATATTAAAGCGTAAAATCATTAAAATACTAAATTTAACCTTACCAAATGATTTCTTCTGTTAAATCTTCACTATCAGGACCACATAAACTTGTTGTAACATATCAATAGGATCATCTAACATTTCTGATGCTAAAACACCCAAGATCAGCCTCGCGTCAGCATCCAAAAATAGAAAAAAACTGAAAAAAAAATGATTCTGGTTAAAAATAACTACAAAAATAATTATAAACTATTAAAAAAGACTGAAAAATATTTAAATTAACTTACCAAATATGTTTATAAGCAAATTAGAACTTTAGAACTCCATGCTGACAAAATCTGGAACCTGGAAAAAAAGTTAAACAAAGAGATTAATTCTTAAATTTTTAAAAAAAGTTTCATAAAAAAATTTTATACTTATCTGATCTCTATTTTCTTGGTGCAACTTCATCTTCTTGATATAAATTAGTACCTGAAAAAAATAATTAACAATAATTAACAACAATATGTGTACATATTATACCAGTTTTTTATAAAATTGAAATTAGCAGAAGACAAAATATTGCAATCTTCTCATGCAGGAATGCATAAAAAAAAATATGAAACCAACAAATGATAAAGTAGTTTCTTTTTGGTTTCTTTTAATTCCCATGAGTAGGAGACTTTGATTGCAATATTTTGTCTTCTGCTAATTTCAATTTTATAAAAAACTGGTATAATATGTACACATATTGTTGTTAATTATTGTTAATTATTTTTTTCAGGTACTAATTTATATCAAGAAGATGAAGTTGCACCAGGAAAATAGAGATCAGATAAGTATAAAATTTTTTTATGAAACTTTTTTTAAAAATTTAAGAATTAATCTCTTTGTTTAACTTTTTTTCCAGGTTCCAGATTTTGTCAGCATGGAGTTCTAAAGTTCTAATTTGCTTATAAACATATTTGGTAAGTTAATTTAAATATTTTTCAGTCTTTTTTAATAGTTTATAATTATTTTTGTAGTTATTTTTAACCAGAATCATTTTTTTTTTCAGTTTTTTTCTATTTTTGGATGCTGACGCGAGGCTGATCTTGGGTGTTTTAGCATCAGAAATGTTAGATGATCCTATTGATATGTTACAACAAGTTTATGTGGTCCTGATAGTGAAGATTTAACAGAAGAAATCATTTGGTAAGGTTAAATTTAGTATTTTAATGATTTTACGCTTTAATATTTAACATTTTTATGGATTTTTAGGGAAACGGAAGAACCAAGTTTTAAGATTGTGGACCGATCATTGCCTATCACATCTCAGGACTTTCAGGATGTAAATTAGACCCTTTGAAGTGAATTTTGAGAAGAAAAAAGTTGAAAAAAATCATGGCGAAACAAATTTTCTGGATGTTTGAAAGCTACCGTCGAGGAGAAAAAAAAGTGGAATAAGTCAAAATGGAAAATTTTTTTTTTTTTTTATTAGTTCAGGTAAAAATAAAACTTTTTCCCAATCATATGTATATATAAAAAGTTAAATGGTTCAAAGTTATTTTAGGTTGAACTGGGCAGCTGAAATCAAAAAAATGAAAAAATCCAACTTTGGAGCAGCCGTATATCAAAATAATGCATCAGGAAGTCTAAAATAGGAGCGGTTTCACAAATCTCAGGTAAAAAGTGACACAAAAAAAAATTTTTTTTCATTTTTTATTTTTCGGCTGGTCGTTCTTCCCTGGACGTGCCCATATATACATATATAGGACAAGATATTTTGAATAGCCAATCATCTAAGCATACATATTTTTTATATTTTTATATGCACATACTGCACTAAATCAATTTTTAAATGTATTAATATATACATATGTATTATAATGTATATTTATAAACAGATTATGTGTAACAATATATAAGAATACTACAAACTGACTAGAGACAACATCAATCTCATTAGATGTTTACCCTAATGTTTACGTATAAGTATTTAAATGGCGTTCATTATTAAAAAATCGCTTACCAAATTGCTTGAAAAGATCAACACACTGGTTGACGAAAAGTCGCTAATTAATAAATTTTTGTTAAAAATTTAATTTGTATCATTTTTTCATGTGGTATATTTTTCAATTGAATCAATTTTACCGTATAATTTATAAAAGTTATTTGTTTTTCTTTACTAGCGGGCAATAATGACTATGTTCCAATTTTGAGAGGCCAATTTCGTGAAGAAAAATACATTAACTTCATCTAGAAATATTTATTATTACCAAACGCATTTGGCTAAATAAAGAATGAAATATTAATATTGAGCCAATTTCAATGCTCAAAGTTACGCGTAGACTCTGGAAAATGAGTAATTCGTCCCCTGGTCCTGACAGACTGACATACAAAGACTTGAAAAGGCCGGCCTTTGCTGCTATGTGCTCACTGCCTACTTTAACAAGGTGATGCTCCTCGAGGCTTTTTCTTCTAGCTGGAAAACATCTAATACAGTCCTTTTATATAAGCAAGTCGACAAGACTAACTTACGAAACTGGAGTCCAAAGCAATGGGAGACAACACCTCAAAGCTTTATGCTGCCTTATGGCTGAACAGATTACAACTTTGGCAGTCGCTAATGGTATAGATTCGCGCATCGCATAAGGGCTTCCTGAATTACGAAGGTTGCTTCGTAATGCAGGAGGCCATTCTCGATGCGCAAAAGAGCAAGAAGGAGGTTGTCATAGACTTAACTAATGTATTCCCATCTATTTCCCATGACTCAATTTACAGGTCCCTTGAGGCACATGGACTTCCGGATAAAACCAGAAGAATCATAAAATCACTGTACGAGAACTTGACAACACAAGTAAGAACCACCGCGGGATACACTGACCCAATTCATATTCTTTCAGGGTTCAGGCAGGGATGTCCATTAAGTTCCATAATTTTTAACTTAACGCTTGAATCGGTTCTGAGGCTCGTCCAAAGAACTGATCAAGGTTACAAATTGGGCAATATTAAGACTACAAATCTTATATATGCGGAAGATATGGCATTCTTGTCTGACTCGGTCGAGGGGATGCGAACGTTTCCAAGAACAGCAGCAGAACAGCAAGCGGCTGTTGGCCTCGCATTTAATCCTCAGAAATTGGCATCTCTACACCTTAAAGGTCGTAGGGATAGTCTTACCAACGATATTTACCTTCGAAGACCAGTGTATCCAGACGTTACGACCCGGTGACCCATACCAACACTTAGACATCCCTACAGTACGTCAAACTTCTGTGTCATCCATCGAGGATGTCAGGCAGGACCTCGCAGAAATCAATGACTCCTTGTTGGCCCCCTGGCAAAAGCTTGACGTTATGTCAACTTTTATATTACCATGGTTAGATTTTTTACTCCAGGGTGCCAACGTGGAGAAAAAATCTCTTAAAAAAGCCGATAAAGTAATTTAAAAGATGGCGAATAATTGGATGAGCTTTCCTCGGAGAGCTAGTGTGGAGGTCGTCTTTCTTTCCCCAAACAGGGGTGGAGGAGGCCTACTTTCTCTAACCAACATGGTTGATTTGCTGACCGTCGCACATGCATTCAAAATTTTAACCTCCAAAGGTTACTTCACTGCTGGGTTTCAATACATCGAAGTAACGAAAAATAAATTAAATTAGCTAAATCAGCCCATATATATAAACACCAAGAAGATATTAGAAGAGAGAAAGATATATTAAAGCTGTATTATTTCTATATAAATGTTAGTAGACTATATATATGCAATGATACAACGTCTCTTATAAACCTAATCAAGCATTTATCTGCAATGCGAACTTCATACATATATATTTAAGGTTATTCTTTCTCACTCTTTCTTATATATACTTAATATAATTCAACATAGTCTGAATTTAAAATGTAATGTAGAATATTACTAGCATTAAAGTATACTTTGTTGGTTAGGATTGACGTATTACACTGAATTTTTATTTTTCATCACATAAATCATGTCTTTTTGTGTTTGAGTTATTATGTATTAACTCAATGTATTTCTATGTTTACAAAGTGAAGTTTTGAGGTACGAAAAAATAGAAAATTTAATTTTTAATAATGAAAAAATTATTTTTCGTTTTATTTTGTTTAACGTTTATCAATGCTGTTATGGTAAGATTCATAAAAACTAATTTATACAAATAAACAAACATAACCTATAAAAAATAAAGTTGTTATTTTAATAATAGAATCATGCAGAACGTCCTGCTATTTGTAGTCAAGGTTCAGTAGCGTATTGCAAGGATGAAGTAACTGCTAAATCATGTGGTGTACGTAAATTTTAAATTAAATAATTATTTTGTTTGTATGAAAAAAAAAATTTCTTTAAATTCAAACCAGTGCACCTGACTTTTATTTATTAAACTTATTTTTTCATCGTCACGTGATATATTAAAATCACATGTTTTAAAAGTTTGATATAAACAAAACTATTATTTTCTTGTTAAAAAATTTTGTATAAAATTCACGTGTGCTAAATAATTTTGATATAAAAAAAAATAAAATATTTTCATTTAAAAAATTTTAATTCGTCATAATTTTAATTAAATTCACTTGACATATATATATATATATATATTAATCTTTCATTCGTTTAAATATATAAATGCATATTAAATTTATTTTAAATTACGTTTTACAGAAACTTCGTTTTTGTTCACTTGTTTGGAATCCACCAGCTGGTTATAAAATATTAAAACATGGAGATTATTATGATATTTTAAATCCAAATATTGGCTATTTTCATGTTGGTTAAATATACTTTATTTATATGCAAAATTTTGTAATTAGATTTTTTATATGTGTTCATTAGTTAGTAATTTTATTTTGTACAAATTAATTAAGGAAATTAAAAAGTGTATTATATTGCTTTTTTTTAGAATCTTTAAAAATAAATACATTATAAAATTATATTTATCATTTAAATTATATTTTATTGATAATTCGGTTTTGAAAAAAGAAAAAAACATGGAAATTTTAGAATTAAAACATACTTTTAAGGCATAAATTATCTTTATCATTGTAAAAATTTTGTAAGAAATGAATTTTGTGAATTATTAATGACTGTAAAACAAATGCCATATACTTGATAATTGTATGATAATCTAAAATACTGTAGATTCATAATTTTTAAGAGAAATTTCAAGTCCTCATAATTAAAACTTATGTTACAAGACAATAAATTTTTAAATATGAATCAACAGAAACGTTGACATTTCGTCTGTGACTAAATAGTGCGAGATTCATCAGTATGACCAGTGACCACTATTTAGAGTTTCATATAATAAAATAAAAAAGAAAAAATTTGTTTTAAAATAAATATAAAATGAACTTACTTCAAGAGAATCATAATTTAAAGTAATTTTGTATGTTGGCTTACATTATCAATCAATTTGCAACACACAAATGAGTATTTTAACTATGTTTAGTAATTTATAACAGAATTTAAATATTACATATTTGGAAAAAAAACAAAGCTTTAAGAGCTAAATTATTATTTTGATTGTGAAAATTGGGCCTAAAACTACTTTTACAAATTATCACCGATGACAATAAAATCAATTATTTATTATCATTCGCTTATTTTATAACTTATGATAATACTAAAAATTGATTGGAAAAAAAATTTTCATTTTGAAAATAAAATGAATGAAAAAAAATAAAATTGTGACTTCTAATTTTAATGTGACACTCGGTGATATCAAAATAATATCAAAATTTCATATGATATGAAAATTTTTTAAAATGAAATTGAGGACAAAAATAGCTAAGATTGAGAAACTATAAACTATTGTAAAATTCATTTTTATTTATAAGTCAAAAATCATTATTGCAGTAAATTACTCGGTAGTAGAAGAAATAGTTTTATTCTTGTCTAATTATTAATACATAATTGTTACACGTAATACATTTTTTATGTAATATTTTTAAGAAAAAATAAAAAAAGTTAGGGTTAACGTTCCAATTTATGACCAATATAGTAGACAGTCACTAATTAGAGCGATTACCCTACACTTAAATACCTCATTTTACGCTTGTAGCTTAAAAATCATAAATTTAATAAGAAATATATTAAAAATTTGAACCAAAAAATCAATGTTTTCAATACACACAAAGAACTAATCGAATATACAACTCACAGAGAGACAAGCAGCCATAACAATTAAGATTAGCCATGTGTAATAATTGTTTAATGAGAGGGGTAAATAGAGCAAGATAACAAATTTATATTGCAAAAAAAATTAGAGATAAAGCTAGATGAATATTATCAAACAGGCTAATTTGCCTGCTTTTGATGTAAGAGCTTAATATATTGACATGCTTCGAAATACTATTTTATATGCTTGATTAAACCAAATGGCTGTAGTTATAATAACCGATTGTTAATACTAACATATGTTTTAGTAATGGCATATTAGTTACGTAAATTAGAAATCGAATCAAAATTTATAATTACACAGTCGAAATTAATTTCATTGTATATTAAACAGTAAATAAATGAAAATTTCTTCATATATTTAATCTAGATTTTTAAACTTTGATATATATAATAAAATTTAACCCGGGCAACAATCCAGTTTTTCTTCTTTGTATTCATACATATCTATGTATTTTTCAAAAGTAGAACGATCGCGTGTGTTAGGTCAAATTGGCGCCTGTAGGTCAATCTCTCTTTTGTTAGGTCGAATTTTTTCTTATGTAACATAACATTTAAACTTACATAAACTTTTAAATAAATTATTTGCTTTTTATTTTTTATATATTAACTAGAGTGTTTTTTTCTAATTAAAAAAAAATGTACTTTTAAGAACTTAAATATTTTTTTAAGTCCTTAATAAATCTAAATCTTTTTCCTTATATTTTTTAAGTAAAAAAAAAAACTTTTAATTCTTACTTAAGATTTAGTTTAAAAGCTAGTTTACTAAATAACTACTCGCAGAGTAGTATAAATACAGTTTCTTATAATCAAGCTTTATACTCATCACGTATACCAACATAAAAAACTTTTTTTTCTAAATACTAAGTTGATTTTTTTATTTATTTTTTTATATTAGTGTAAGTGACCGGACGTGAATTAGGTTAGTTTTATATATGTTATCGTTAATGTCCGCCCTGCAGTTAAAGTTAGCTCTAACTGTTTAAAGTTTACTTTAGCGGAGTCTTGGTTAATGTCCACGAAAACGAATAAAATGAATAAAAATATAACTTTAACGGGTTTATGTAAGATAAAGTTAACTTTCTTGTTAGATAGTTATTCTAGTTTGAAAAAAGGCATTTTTTAGGACCAGTAACCAAGCCTAGTTTTAAGCCTAGTTCTAAGGCATCCCTAGGATTAGGTAAGAAAATTAAAAAAAAAAGGCATTGTCAAAGTAAGGCGATCCCCTAGAATTCGAGCAAGAAGGGTTATTACAAGTTTGTTATCAAATGCTGCACCATACTGCGACGAAGCATTTTTTTTAGATAACCTAGTCTAATCTTATAAATACACTGTAAAAAGTAACTTTCTTGTACTAACAAAAAAATTAGAACACTTTCGAAAAATAAGTTAAATTTTCGAAAAAATTTTTAAATATTCGAAAAAAATCGTATATTTACTAAATTTAGTATATTAACAAAAAATTCGAGTATTCTCATATTTTCATGATTTACAATTTTTTTTCGAAAATTTACAAAAAAAATAGTTGTGAATTTACAACTTTTGTCGTAAAATCACAAAAAAAATCGAGAATTCTCGAATTTTTCGATAATATACTAAATTTAGTAAATTTACGATTTTTATCGAATATTTACAAAATTTTTTGAAAATTTACTAATTTTTCGAAAAAATTCTATTTTTTTTGTAAATCTAAGAAAGTTACTTTTTACAGTGGGGTACCTTATAGCGAGAATCGTTTATTATGTTTAGTTCCTATCCATGGACCCAAACTAACAAGACATGGTTACGTTAAAATCATAATTTTATTCATTTTAGTCGTCTTTGTGAACTTTAACCAGTTAAAGTTAACTTTATCGGTTGGGGGTACATTAACAGTAACATATATATACTACACAACTGATACAATGATGACGTCACTATGCGACAACCTACTTAAAAAAGTTCGACATGCTATCGTGTATACAAAAAAGAAACTTATGTATTTATACTGCAATAGGATTACGCCCCCTAAATACCTTTTTTTTGTTTATATAATAATTGTTATGTAATTTATTGATCGGAAGTTTATTTCAAAATTCAAGTTCATTAAGTTTAAATTTTTTTTTTTATGGTATTTTCAGCAAATATTTTTTTTTTTTTGTAAATAATTTTTACACAGTAAAAATGTCAAAAAATTTTAATGGCGTTACCTAAAAAAAAAATAAACAGTATTAACTTTGCCTAATGTTGAAAATTATTTATTAAATTTGAATTAAAAATTAATATAACACAAATTTATCTTAGATTTTACTTAAAAATGTAAATTCAGAGAACCTTAAAAATGGGTATGCAATCAAATTGTTTATTTTTTTTAAATTTAAGTCAGTTTTACTAAAAATTACTTCTATATCATAACTATGAGGAAAGACCCTAAAATATAAGGTCTGAAGCAAAGAAGTACCAAAATAATTTTTCTATTTTAGTATTAAAAGTAAATAATATAAAGAAAAATTAGTAAAAATCTAGATTTAATATGACGAGTTACTTATAATTTCAAAAATTTTATAAAACGTCTCAAATCTGATTAGGTTTTAGTTTTAAATATTAGTTTATCATACTTAATATTTAATTACCTACTACTTAATTTTTCTTATTTTCTTAATTTAGATATTAAACCTAGAAAATATTAAAAATTAATTCAAAATAATTTTTTTTTTTTATTAATAAAAATCAAATATAGGGTTTAATTAAATTATTAAATTATTGATTTATAATGTAAGAAATTAATTTTAGAGTCTATAATAATAGAAAAGAAAAAAAAAAATTTTTTTATTTTTATTGCAGACGTTCAATTATATTTATAGAAAAAAATAATTCAAATTAATTTTTAATTTCTAATTCTGCAATAAAAATTAAAAATAAATATTTTTTTATGCTACATAATTTAATTATACATTTTTAACTTGAAATATAAATCAGATTTTTTTTTAGCATAAAATACATTATTTTTTTAATTATTTAACTATCTGCTCTTCGTGGTTTTCTACCAGATGAAGTTAAGTTTCATTTTTAAAATATCTCAATTATTGATAATGCTCCTACAGTGGGTTTTGTTTTCAAGAGTTTACTCCATATTTATAAAAATTTTAGAACGTTTTTAGAACATTTTTCTGCCAAAGTTGTATGAAAATTAAAAAATCTTGTGAACAAAAACAATATTAAAATGTAAGAAAATCAATTTACCACCCGCATATATAACTTTTTCGTTGAATAGTCTCATTTTATTCAAAGTAACTCGTCGAATAATATCTAGGGTTATACTACTAAGTATATACTTTCTCTTTATATTATTTGAGGATAAACTACTACATACACACATACAGCACAGTATAAAATAAAAGCCAGTATAGAAAACGTTTTAAAAAAAAACTAGATCCTATTACGATTACGCGGTATTTTCAACGCGTGGATTTCTAAGCTTTTTGCATTACATTTTATTATTATTATTATTATTATATAAAAAAAGGAGCTAAAAATCTATATTTACATTTATATATATAAAACAAAGAGAAAAGATCTTTTATGTGCCTGTGTCTGTGCTGTCTCTTGTGGATTTCAAAGATGCAATTTTTTCCTTTATTTATACGTTCAAATATAAGGATGTGTTCACATTTCTGAAATTGCGACACATAATATAGATATAAAAATTTACCATCTTATAGTTTTTTATATAAAATGTAAAACTTAATTTTTCGAAATCAATAAAATTTAATTTATATAAATAAAAAATGAAAAGTTTTAAAATACAACTTTACTAATGTAAAATCGGTTTAACTTGATCCTATTTATAGATGGAAAGAAAATTTCAATATGTCAGATTTCTAACTTTTTAGAATGAACCCTTATAATATGCTCTTTTCTGCATCGGACAAAAGTCCAATGGCATTTTGGCTGAATTCCAACTAAATACATTTAAAAGATCGAAAGTTATAGTTGAGTGGTTTAAAACTTTATGCTGTAAGGAATATTTTCTTTTTTTTGCTTTGTTTTGTCTTTTTTACTTTTTTTTAATTTATTTTTTTTTTTTTTAAGTTTCTTGACACATGTGAATTTATATATGACAGACATAAAACAACTTTTGAAATAGTACTTAAGGTTAAAAAGGAAAGTTTTAATGAATTTTTAAGTAAGAAATAGAACAAAATAGAAAGATTTTTTATTCAAATATTTAAAGAAATCAAATTACTATTGTGTATGCAAGTAACTTGGTAATTATTTAATTATCAAGGTAAGATAACAGTGGATGAAACATAAAACTGGTAGTTGATAAATTTCCTGTTTAAATAAATTTAATCGTAAAGTCTAGATGTCGCTTTTTCTCGCAAGAGAAAAGGTTTTCCAATATTATATAAGCAGCATTAATTCTAGCTTTTGCATATTTTATTGTTTAATATTATTGTTTATCATTACTTATAAAATTTCTTCATGAAGTTAAGTTACTTAACCAATCCCTGTTGGGTTAATTATTTCAGAATCTTTACTATTTTTTAAATAACACTCCATTAATATTATGGACTCATTTAAAAGCTGAGTAATGGTTATCATGCCTGTCACAGGGTTTCCGCTCTTTTTTAAAAAGTAAATCATTAATTTTTAAGATTATTTTTGAATAACAAGTTCTGAAGCAATTTATTATTGTCTTCAAAAAATAAATAATTTACATTTCATCATTAATGAAAATACTTGCTTTTTATTTTTTTTTTGATTTTTCTTTATCTGATTGATTGATATTAAAAGAACAATAAGTTGAAAGTACTAAAATATTTTTAAAAAAAACATTTTTTATTTATTTACTTATTTATTTAAAAAAAAAATATGCTTGAAAATTATAAACCACAAGCGAAACCTCACAATAAATGAAAATTTATCTTTTAACTTATCTGACTAAAATGTATGACGAGATGTCCTAGTTTATTTGTACAGAAATGACGAGTTAGAAAATTCACAACTGATTTCCCATGGGTAAGAAAAACCATTTTCTCAAATCTTCATAAACTTAACTACATTTTCTTTATTTTCAAATTTAGTTTGAAATTGTAAAAAGTGTAAATAAGGAAAAATAAAAAAAATTACTCTAACTCTATGTAGAAAAACTTTTTAAAATAATCATTTTCAATAGAAATATTTTATTCACTTGTATTGAATTTTTTATACAAAAAGCGTGTCTTATTGTATTAAAAAATATTAAAGATATCATCTTATTAAGTAAATGCTTTTTTACCCTTATCAAACGTAACAATAAAAAATACGCTTCATTTCGCATGAAGCAATAAAGTTGACTATTTTTCAAATCAAATTTCACCGATTGTCCCTTTATTTATCCTAAAAATTCATTTATTTTTCAATCGATTACACTAAAATGAATTTTTTTTAATAAAATAGCACGTGACTTAAAATTTATAGAAATTTTAACAAAAATATAAATACGAAGATATAAAGACAAGACAACGGTTTATCAGTTAGACAAAAAAAAAAGGAAAAAAATATCAGAATCCCCTTGTTATTCGATTGATTTTCATTTTTTTTTCTGATACAGGATATAAAAAATTTCTATATAAAAATATAACAAGCTTATATACCCCTTGTTTTTTTCGATTGCTTTTCTTCTTTCTCTTATTTTACTTTCTTTTTTCATTTCTTATAATGTTTAATTCATGATATGCTAAAAATTGATACGCCATATATAATGGAATTTTTATTATACATTACGATACTGAAATTTATTATTATTGTTATAGGGTGGTGAACAACTTTTTTTTAACCGATTTTTCTTCAAGTACGGATTATATTCAGGAAGTTTCTTTAACAAATACAAAAGAGCTTTTTTTTTAGATGCATTAAAGTGTCAGATGTCATAGATGAGCTTCGATTTCAACGATTATTATTGTTAGAAAAATATCAGTTTCAAGAAAAACTTTCACATACACACATCTAAACTCACACATACAAGTAAAATATGAAATATTTTGATGTAATTAGATAAAAATTAAATAAAGCTTACACTTTTTTGAAATTACATAACCTAAAAAAACTTAATAAATAATTAAAAACGTAGTATGTGAAACATAACCTAAAAATATCTTTTTTTTCTCACAAATACATGAAAAAAAAGACGTATATATAATCATGAAACAAGAGATGGACGTAAATCTATATATATTTTTATTTTATTTTAAGGGGCAATCCATTTTTTTTCGACGTCCATTAGTGCATTGTCTACCATTTATCAATGTTTACATTTATTTACATTAAATTTTTTCTTTGCTTTACTTTCCATTTTACTTATAGGATTAATTTTTTTTTTTTATAGAAAGGAAAAATATCAATTTTTTTTAAAGAGAAAATTGATAAATAAATAGAATTCAGAAATTGACATTAAATTTGTTCGTTTTTGAGATTTAGCTTAAGGCGGCTTTGATTTTCAATAGAATAATGCGAATGTCCGATTTGTTTCCTTCATGTCTGAATTATCGAAGAATTTGACTTGGATATAATAGTAATATGCTTTCGGGCAGTATTTAGTGCAATTGACGTACTAATATTTAATTTTTGAAATTATTTATAAAGCTTAAAAAAAAAGTCAAAAGAAATTCATACAAAGCTTTAAAAAAAATAAAAAATGGTCTTCTAACCCATAAAAAAGAAGAATTATAAAAGAGTAGAGACGATACTCGTAACTCTTTTCAGTCATTTCTCGCTCATCGAACAACAACAACAACAACAACAAACTCGTATTCCCTTTTAGCCAATTCAACTCAAGTGTCATTTTATACACTCACGATCGTAAAATCCCAGTGAGTGTATAAACTAAACAACTACTATTTATTGTATTTATTTTGATTGTGTTAGTTTATATGTATATGAACCAATACATTTAAAAAGTAGTAAAAAAAATAAAATGTATTAAGGTTTTATGGGATTGTGTGTACAACATTTAATACCTAAAATTTTCCTATCCATACTGATTTAAAGTCTTTTTTTACACTAATATTTTTGATTGATTTTAAACGTTGATTGTTTTATTCACCCGCTGTGTAAATTGAAATTTTGATAGTAAATTGTTAAAGTCAAGAGGATGACTGCTGTTTGTTACATTTTCAAATGATGGATATTACTTTTTTCTTTATTTTATTTTTTTTATGTTTAGTTTTGACGAAATGATTTATTATCACTGTAAAATAAGAAAATAAAAATTTTAACTTTTTATTGTTTTGTTTTTATCTCCAATTGTTTTAAATAAATCAATTGAAATAACAAAATGACAAAGTTTATTATTTTAATTTAATTTACTTTTTTAATACTTTTTTTTACTAATTTTTATCATTTTTATTTTTTCTAATTTAAAAATTAAAAATACCCACATTCAGATACCCACATTAGGGTTAATCGAGGTTCGAGTGGGTATCATATTAGAATTTTTAAGATTAAATAAATTTGGTACGTAAAATAATTTTCACGTACTTGCATAATAAATTATTCATAGAAAATCTATATTTATTTAGCAAATTTTATAAATAATTATTTAGAAAAAACATAAATTTTCTAGGTAATCAAGTAAATTATTAAAAAAATTTTTAAAAATAAGCAGTTTCTGCTTTCAAAAGTTCATTTTAGTAAATAAATATTTGAACTTAATTTCTACGTAAATCGTTTTACATATGTAAATAAAAAAATTTTTCAAAAGAAAATTTAGTCATTAGCAAAATTACACAAATTATTATTATTATATTATTATTATACAAATTATTTTGTCTCAGAAAAAATATAGTACATTATTATTTATAGTCGATTAATTAATTTAATCCACAAATATAAGTAAAAATAAAATAAAATCTTTTAATGAATGTTTTAAAATACAGAATTTTTGAAGGTAAATTACATTTAGCCTAGTTTTTAGTAACCCTTAGCCAAACATTTACTAAAGCCTTCCATGTAACTTGTCAAAAAACCCCATGTAAATACCGCATTCGATCAAAAATCAAAAGTTTCAATCTCAAAATGATAAAATCTTCATAATATAATAACAACATGAACAAAAAACATTTTTTTTCTTCAAATTGACAAAATAAACAAATTGCTTGAATTTTATTCGCAAGGGTGATAAAAATGAGAAGCTTTAGGTTATCTATTTATAAAAACCCACATAAAAAAAGAGGGAGTAAGTATAGTAAAATAATAAAATTTTCTATAATACAATTCAGCTACATGTATTAATGTGGTATAAGTAAAATTTCGCACCCTTCGATATTATTCGACCAACTCAGCATGAGCTTTTTTTTATTTGTATGTCTTTATATCTACGATCTTTTTTTTTTTTCGATACTTATAATATAAAAACTATAATAAAAAAAATGTATTTTATACACTGAAGAGATAATCCAGTGAAATCAATAATGAAATCACAACACGATATCACTCTACAGGATATACGTTCTAGATAAAAGTGTTCTTTTTTTTTATTCTAATAATAATTACATGTTTAATCCCTTTTTTATTCGCTGCTGTTTTTATTTTTCACGTGTGCATTACAATTTTTTTTTCTGTTGTTGGAATTGTTAGTTTTAATTCGTTGAGTTTTTAAAATAAATTTATAGATAAATGGATTTATTTTTAATTTAATGAACTTTATATATATATAATTTTATTATTTTTTGGTAAATTAAATAGAAAATTGTTGATGAATATTATTTTTAATGATCATTAGTTATTATTATGCTTTTAATTGAATTAAATTATTTTTTATAACAGTTGTACATTTATATGTTGTGCACATTCTTAACCATTTTGAATATTTTATCATGGATTAAGGAACCGTAGTGCCAATAAATTGGTGGGCTTTTTATTATTTTCAATATGGAGCATGTCTACAGGAAGAGGTATTCCAGAAAATCTGATAATCGAAGGGTGTGGGGGGGGTGTAAGATGGGACTTACAATATACTGGGTTTAGGGACAAATGCGATTTTAGAAGGTACTTTAGGGAACTAGAATGTTTGTAATAGATAAGTAGTAGGGGTGTGCGGTTACGGAAATGTGGATAAGGTACCTGAAATTTTGGATTTTTGCTGATAAAATAGATAAAATAGATTGACATTTATTGTCAAATACCTGCGAGAATACCTGAAATCTGGATAATTACGGGGGACCACATACCCATAATACTTGTGTACATATAAAAATTTTAATTTAAAAATATACATTTAAATTTGATTACTTTAAAAATTAATTCAATTCTTTTAAAAACATATTTTTTTTAATTTATTATTTTAGTAAAACAAAGCTAAATATTAAAAAAATAAAATATTAACTTACATAACAGTATTACTTTAAGATTTATTATGCTAGTTAAAATTGACTTTATACTAAAATAATGTTTTGTTTTGCTTTATTTTTTGGCATTCAAGTACAATTATTGTAAGAATGTTATTAGTTTTTGTTTTATATCCCAATATATTTTATATTAATGGTGTTAATTTACATTTTTATTGCATTAGGATGAATTATACCAAATTTATTAGAACAAGTAAATAATGAATAATACATTGAATGATCTAAAATTATGATTATATGGGCTAATAAAAAGAAATTATTTTTATTGGAGGGAAGAACTGAATTTTTTTCACACAAAGCACTAGGATTATAATAGCAAATTTCCTTTTGCCTTGTTATTAATTAACCAAAAGTTATATTGAATAAATAATAAAAATTTCTTTTTTTTTTGTTTCAGGTAAAATTGAGGTTATATTTCTAAGCTTGTCCAAAAAAGGAGTTAGATGGTATAGTTCAAATAATTATAATTTCATCTTAAAATACCTTAAATAAATAAAAATACACTTAAACTACCCAAAGACCAAAATTTTCTTGGAAATCTTTGTTAAACTTTTCTATTAAATTGACGAATCGAATAAATGACAAAACAAGTTTAAAACTAAAAGTAATTACTTGGAAACCACAGTTGTATTCAAAAACTCCTACATTAAACAAATCAAAAACATAACAATAAAACTTAAAAAGTTTGCAATCTAAATTAAATCCCAACCTCAAAATTCTTTCATTTTTAAAAAAAATATCACTTAAACCCTGACTTTAACAGACTTTTACAAAAACGGAATCTACAGGTGGTCAGGATTATCGAACGTCTTTTCTAATATAAATGGTATTATAAATGAATGACGACGAATTTTATAGGTTAGGAAAAGATAATTATTTTATTTTTCCATAAAATTTACAAAAAAGTAGCTTTCATTAATCACGAATTTCGCTTGCGACAACATTTTTCAGTGTACATAACATCTCTCTTGGTCATCAATTAAACTGATTGAAATAAAACACTAAAAATATTTTTATTTAAAAGAACGTATCATATAAAACACAGTCTGAAAAAAGAAAAAAAGCATAATTTAATTTAACACATAAAATAAAAAAAGTCATATAAATATTTTGAGTATTTAAATAAATAAAAAATAAATTCTTTTATATTTATTCACATTTATAATATCATTTTTTTGCTATGTTTTGTGTATTTTAACGTAAAACATAACCTAAAAAATAACGTAAATGTAATTTTTTTGTTGTGGTAATAATTTTTATATAAAGAAAAATATAACCTAAAAAAATGAGTATTATATAACCAAAACTCGGACAAAATGTGAGCTAGTATAAAATAGAGAAAATATATACATAAACGTACTTGAAAAAAATAAAAAATAATATAAGAGATCATAATGTATAAACTCCTAAAAGCGAAAAATGATAAAAAAAAAAATATTTATGAAATATAAATAAATTTTTATGTGAATGTATGTATGAAAAAAATAATAAATAAAAAATTCATATTTTAAAGAACAAAACATAATTTTTGCGTTCTTAAGGTAAATAAAAAATATTTATGAGAATGGTCAGTTTAGTTTTCTTTATTATATATGATTATGTTTAAACTCTTCGCTTTAGGTTATAACAGAGGTCGCCAACAATTTGCACTTGTCGTTTACATTTTTGTCTAAGGTATAGTTTTACAAATTTTAATCTGAATGTAAATTCGATTTTTTCTTTATGGACAAAAAGTGCTCGTAAAGTCTTACTTTACATACAATTATACATCATCATTTGACCCAATTCTAAGCAAAAAAACTCGAAATTACAGGTACCAGAACCGACTTTCAGTTAACAGCACACCCTTAGTTGCATTTATATATACTCCGTGATTTAAAACTTAGACAAAATATTTAGAAATTTTAGAAAAATGCCCACTAGGAAAATATGCAGTGGTACCAAGTTGCGTTGTTTTCATCGTGCACCACCTAGAGTAGTCCGCATCAATTTATTTTCATTTTGATAGCATTTTACTTATTTTAAATAACATTTTTTTAAAATAATAATTTTCCCAGGCTCAACTAGAAATAGACAGGCAATGTTATTTTAAAGAAATCTTTTGATAGTTTTCAATTATTTTGACGTAATTCATGTTTATTTATTTTATTTATTTATTTATTAACCAATATAAAATACAGAAAATTATACATAAACAAGTATAAAATATATGTGTAATATACAAAACATTTCCGTATCCTCAAAGTCAAATCAAAGTTTGACTGTGCGAGAAATGGTAAATATCAATTAAATTATAAATTAATTAAAGTAAATAAAAAATAATAATATATTTAAATATAAAAATAAAGTTAAACATTTAGTATTTATATAAAACAATAGTTAAAATGACTAGTAGTCTTTAAATACATAATTATAATTATTAATAATAAATTCAAATACTCTAAGATAAAATAAAATATATTTACTAATTACAAATTAATATATTGCAAGTATATTTTTTAATAATAATTATAATACATATCCTTAATTAATTATTAAATTGATTCAAATTGCACAAAGGCTCTAAAAGTCATTAGGTAAATTAAGAAGTTTAAAGTTTTTTGGGAGTAAATTGTACAGTTTTAAGGATACAATGTAAGGGCTTTTTTTAGAAAAAGGTTTGTTTATAGTAGGTAACTTGAAGTGATCTTTTCTAGTACTGAAAGTAGAATTTTTATATAAGTTTGTAAGATCATAGTAATAATGTGTTAAAACATTGAGGTTGAAAAGCTTTTTTAAATCAAAAAATTGCAAGGGATCAATTTTCATAATTTTTATAATTTTTTTTTGAAAACTCTGCATAATTTTTAGTCTATTATCATATGCACATCCCCAGATGGAAATAGCATATGATACTACTCCAAGAAACAAAGAATATTACATAATCTTAAGTACTTTTTTGTTAATGTGCCTTAGTTTATAGAAAATAAATAGTAGATATTTAATTCGTGTTTTGTGTATGAGTATCCCAACGCATTTGTTGGTCAAAATATATGCAATTACTTGCAAGACGAGACTCTAGTTAACTTATAATCTGACATTGTGGTAAAATAATTATTTTTTGGTAAGCTATTTGCATAGTTACCAAAAGTGATAAACATGGACTTATCTAGATTAAGTGTTAATTTATTGTCCATAAACTATTTATTAATTAATCCAAGCGAATCCATCATTTCTGAATTAGCCAATTTCCAATTTATCTCAACGGTGAAGACTGCTGTATCATCAGTATAAGAAAAGGCTCTAGGAACAAGACTAAGTAAATCGTTAATGTATATGAGAAACGAATAAGGTCCTAAAATAGAACCTTGAGGTACTCCAACATTAGTGATGACATAATCACTTCTTGTATCCTCAAATCTAACAGCATGCTGACGATTTAACAAGTCATTTTTCAAAAGGTTTAATGGCTTACCCCATACTCCATATCATTCCATTTTTTTAACAATATATGATGATCAACCGTATCAAAAGCTTTTGACAGATTATCTAAGAACGTCCCAAGCACTGCTTGTTTCTCAATTAATCCATTATAGATTAAATCAGTAACTTTATGCAGCGCCTATTTAGTTCCTATACCAGCAAAAAAGCCAAATTGATTTTCAGAAATTATTTTGTTTTTATTAAAAAAGGAAGATAATCTAATGAAAATAACTTTTTCAAAGAATATCTATTGCTAAGATAGCAATATTGGATATAAACGATATTGGCCTATAGCTGACCATAGCACTTTTATCACCAGATTTAAATACAGGAATAATGTCTGCTTTTTTAAGATCAGTCGACCGGATACTGCTGGCTATAAGTATTAAAAATGAAAGTTAATGGTTTTACTATAAAAGGAGAGAGTGTTTTAGGCATTTTCACATTAATATTATCAACACCACCACATTTCTCATTCAAATTTTTTATAAAATTTGATATTTCATTTGGATTTGTGACTTTCATAAATAATGAATCCAAATTATTGTTGATATTAGATAGTCGATAAAGGGATTTTATTAGCTAGTTTTAAACCAACAGTGTTGTAGTGATTATTGAAACTGGCAGCTATTTGGCTTTTATTAGTAAGAATATAATTATTAGTTTTAATTAATTTAATATCAGTAGATTTTGAATTATTTTAACCAAGTTTTTTATTTATAAAATTCCATATTTTTTTTCAATTATTTAAATTTTTACTAGCATCGATAGAATCGTTTAGATTTTTAGCATTAATAATGTCTTTTTTCAAAATTTTACAGAATTTGTTGTAATATTTATTTAAATAAACGCTTTTATTATTTTTTTTAAGTAGATTATATAATTGGTCTTTATAATTGATGGAGATTAACAAACCCTTAGTCATCCATTCCTTCATTTTCTTATCAAATTTTTTATTAGAGATCTTGTTTCTTTTTTGTTTAGTAGCAGTTAGCATAGATATTTATGTAAGACTTGAGCTCAGTTATAGCAATATTAGGATCATTAAAGTTTAGAATATTTTCCCAGTTTATTAATGAGGCTGCTGTAAAGAGTTTTTTATAACTAATATAATTATACTCATTAGAGTCAATGTTAGTCAAATATTTATTAGTATCTGTTATTGCAAAAATTGGATAGTGATCAGAAAATAGTTGAATATCTACAATGTATTTGCAGGTGAAAGTAGTTTTTGCAAATATGTTATGTATACACGTGCCTTTTGAAATTTAAATATTAGGTCTAGTGACTGAATTAATTAAAGGTATGAATGCATTAGATAACATGTGACCAAGAAAAGTATTATTCTCATAATCATTATTCATAATATTCATATTAAAACCACCTATTATGAAATGATTCATTAAATTATTCGACTTGTTTAGATATGTTTCGATTAATTCATTAAATTTTATTTTATTAATATCATGTGAACGATATGCAGCAGAGAAATTCAATTGAAGATCATTGATTTTAATTTTAACTTTTAATAATTTTAATACATCAATTGTTTCAATAGTGACAGTGTGTTCTAAAATTTTTAAAACATAGACAACTATTCCATCACATATATTAATTTTGCCGTCATTATAATAATGTGAGTAATTATCTAAGGAAAAATAATTTAAAAATTCTATTATTCTAGTTTCAGTACAAATAATTATATGAGGTTTGTGATTTAGGGCAGGAGATAAGGAATCGCATGAGTTAAATTTTCATTTTGATATAAATTTTTAAAATCTGACTTCTGACTCGAGCTCAGTGGTACCAAAAAGTTACTGTTTAACTTTAACATATGCGAAATAACATTGATTGCTAGTTTTGAGATTCGGAACCAACAATTTTGAATTCAGAATCATTATCAGTGACCCCAAAAACTTTGCAGGGATGGATACCAAAATTTGGCTTAATCAGCAATATTTTTTAAGATTTTGTAGTTTTCAGCAATATTTTTTAAGAATTTGTAGTTTTTTGCATTTTGTTTATTTGTTTTAGGTTTTATAGCATTTATTACTCAAAATTGGCCATTTTAAAGTTGAATCATTTAAAATAGTTTCTATAGTGACAAAAAAATACATAATTCATCGTCCTATGATCTGCATCCATTCCGTTAAATTAACATTTTGGGACACATTTAACATTGTTAGCATATTGACTAAAAATGAAAGCGTTAATAAAATCTTGGACTTCTGTAAATTTGAATTAATCAAATCTTTCTCGCTCTAAATACTCTCAAATAAAAATAATCAAATCATCTTATTCATGATTTATTTCTTAAAACAAGAAAATTGTCTTAAATATAAAAAAGAAAATTTCAGTGTAAAAAAAAAATTTTCTTTTTAGTCTCTTACAATTTCGAAAAAAATAAACGACACTTTTGTACCTTGCGGTACATAAATAATTTTTTTGCTTTTTTCTCTTGAGAGTAGGTTATACGAATAAACGAGAGACGGCTTAATGAAAACTGTCAGCTTTTACACACGGATTTTTTCTTTTTGTATACATAAAAAGAAAGATATATAACTGATTGTATATGTTATTCTCTTTTGCAAATTTTTGTTTTGTTTGTTTCATCTTTGTGGTTTTATGTGTCGTATTATACATTTTATGTTTTAATGTCGGTTTATAATAGGAACTACTTTTTTTTCTTCTATTTCATAAAATTGTAATTCATTGTCTTATACAGTAGTATGAGTAAAGGATTTGTCAGACAATGTTTATATTTATATATCATACTTTTTTAATTCAACCCTTTGTTATATTTTATTACATTGTTTTTTTATCTTTTTTATATTACGGATTTTATCCTTTGAAATTATTAATTTTATTTGTTTCAATTTAAATTTATTAATAATTTTTAACTAATTTTTTATTAATAATTTATATTAATAAATTACATAAAATATTTATTTTATATATAATTATTTCGTTTATTATTAATTTACGAAATTGCAAATTCGTTGAGTTATTTGAAGTTGAAAATTAAAATTAAATATTAATTTATTTTGTATTTATACTGGTTAATCCAAATAATTTCATCAGATTACAAATAGTACGTGCAGAATTTTTTTTTTTGCTGTTTTTTTGAAGACTTATACAAGTGGATTCATGTGTTATACAGTGTATTATGCAGGTCGGGTTTTGGGTAAGCCCGAATAGCTTTCGAGGTCTGAAGCTACGGTTTTGAATCAGAAATTTCCATGGATTTACGATTCTATGAATATTTTTTTGAATACTTTTTATTAATTATAGGTAATAAATTATTATTTTTTTGCTATTTCACCTTTTTTTTAAAAGTAAAGTCAGGTAAATTTTTAAATATGTTGAGTTTACCCGAAATCCGATTTAACCCGAAAAAAAGATAGAATTGTTGGATCGGGTACCAGAAAACTCAAGTAGCCGCACTCGCCTAATAATTATAGTAGATATGCTACGTTGCGTACTCAGACGAACGCGCACTTCGCTAATCTGAAAAAAATCTAATTGTGCCAAGCATTATTATCAATATATTATTCAACATTGCTCTTAATGTTTAAAAAATATTTTCTTTTAAAATAAAATATAAAAATTTTTTTCTCAAAAATAAGCAGAAACAATCCATATTGGGATTCATGATTAAACACATGCAACCGCGTCGGTGTAAGTAAGATGGCTACCCTAAAGTATGAATTAACATTGTACATATAGACCAAAAATTAATATTTTTAATAAAATGAATTAAAGGTTTAAAATTTTTACAAAAATAAAACAGTGTATATTAGAAATAGTATTGTGTTAATAAATTTATGTGTTTTTTTCAATTTAATATCTTTATTTTAACTAATAATGAACTATTTGTTACTTTTCCTATGTTATTCATGGAAAAAGAGTAGCCATGTTTTATACACACCTACGTGTGGAGGGGGTAAAAATGTAAGCATGAATTTAATCGTGATTCCCAATAGCACTCCAAAAGTAGCTAAAATATTTATTTAATTTTTAATTGCATAATATAATTTACAAACTAAAATAGAAAATAAAAAAATTAAAATAAACGTTCGTTTAATAATACAATGGACATTTTTCGTTAATAAATAATACAAATAATAGATAGCTAAGCATTGATATTTTTTAATTAAAATCTATAAATTATTTGCTCTATATATTTACACGAACATTGTAACCAAAACCATTGACATTTTGGCCTTAAAACTCAATTAATTAGTTATATATTTATTTTCTGTATTTAATACTATTGTTTGATTGTGTATGTTTTGTATATTTTTGCTATTATTATGATAATTTATTGATAAAAATTATTTATTGGGGTTTGTCTTTTAACTTAATTAAATTATTTATTAAATATTTCGAATTTTTATGTGGCATGGAAAATTTTAATGTAATTTTTAGCCTAGAAAAAATTTACATTTCATGTAAGCATATAATTTAATATCCAGGACATTTTTTATAAAATATCAATTTTAACTATGTAATAAAAATATTAATCTTTTAACTTTTGTGTCGAAGAAATTATTTAACCATGTCTGACTATTTATGGACTAATACTACTAGAAATTTTAAAAATTGTATATTGGCTACAATTTATGTTAATCTTTGACTGTAAAAATTTGTACAATCTTTAAATTAAATACAAAATTAAATTTTTTATTTTAAATATAAAAGCGTTAAAAAAATTCTAATAAGGGTAGTGCATGAAATTTGGGTCACTTGATTTAACTTCTTTTTTTATTTACTTTTAAGTATATATTATTTACTGACCATTAAAAAACGTATGGAAAAATAAATTTTAGGAAAGCCTTAACTTGAAATCCGAGCCCTTGAATTCCAATAAAGATATTTTGCATCTATTTTTGAATTTATTTTTCTCCTTTCCAAAAAAAAAAATCTACGTAATTTGAGTGACTTTTATATAATACGGTAACTTGAACGTCAAGTTCTCTCCTTGTTGGTATAAATATTTCTTATTTATATAAAAATATTGAAAACACGAGCAAAAATGATGTAATAATGTAAAAATTCTACTTTTTATATTCTAGACTTGTGTCTTGTGTCAGAAGACTCTAAATAGTACGTGATATCGCGTGTTATCTAAGAATGAAATCGATCACTATTTCATTTTCTCTTTATATAATTCTTATCTCGCTGGAAAAAAGTAATAGAAAATTGAAAAAGTCGTAGCTAAAAAAAATAATAAGAGTAAAATTTTGAGATTAATAAGCAAGTTTAAAAATTGAACTCTGGCAAGAACGTAAAAAATCATGTTAAGAATATAATAAAACAGAATATCTATTATAATACAAGACATAACCTAAAAACAAGAGAAATTTCGTGTATTAAAGCAATCGAAAATAACCGTAACCGTTACGTGAGCATGTTTGAAAATTTTCCTTTCCTCCTTTGAGAAAATCTAACTTGTATTTATTCTCTTGGGTGTGCTAGCGACGTTCTAATGTCTATTATGTTACTTTATAATTTCTTGTTCTATTTGAAAATACATAAAATTGCATTAGCCTTTTTTTATATTTAATATTATTAAATCATTAAATTATTTAATCTAAAGCATTAAAAGATAAAATAAATTGAAGAAAATTTAATTTATATTTATTTTATTTCTTATTTACAATCGATCATTGTCTTTCATGAATTATAGTCAAAGATATCTCGTACTAAAGTAAAAAAGAAGAATTAAAAAAAAAAAATAATAAAATATATACACTGAAAAAAAAGCACAGAGTGTAACGTCTAATCCATGAGATTATCGTCGCTTTTACGACTCGATGAGCTTGTGCTATACGAATTTGGATTATTGGATAAACGGTAATGAATCTACGTGACAGTCAAGTTCGTTAATCTCTAGCTTGCAAACTTTTATATATTTTTTAGCTCGAAATAAAAAATAGTAAATTTTTAAAAAAATTTACGTCAATCATATTCAAAATTTTTTATTTTTACAAATTATTATCCTAAAGTTGGCGAAAATATCGTTAAAAAATGCTTTTTCAATAATTTTTAATTTTATTAAAAAATTGGTAAAATAAGAAGTGAATTTGATTAAAATCTATAAATAATTAAATTAGTGTCTGGTCCTTTATATTAATAAACCTTCGTATTACCTATTTTTATTATAGATTTTTCCAAAAAAAGGCTAAACATTTATTTATGAACTATTGATAATATTTAAAAATTTTTTTAAATAGATAATAATTTTAGCATCATAAATGTCCCATATTTCTAAATTTAAATACCTCATTATCCTTTATTATCTATTTGGTACTAAATAATAATATTTTATTATTTTTAAATTTACTTAATATAAATAAGAAAATATTGAAAATGCATGAATATTTTATAAATTAATTTTCTTTATTTAATTTAAATTTTGAATTTTATGATTATTTAATTTTCAAATAAAATCTAATAACATATTTCTATATATTTCTATGTTTGGATGATTAATTATCTAATTGGTACTAATTTATATTTTATTATTTAATTAAATAAATTTTCTTGATTTAATTCAAATTTTAAATTTATTATAATTTAATTCCAATAATTTATTTATTTTAATCAGATTATATTTGTGCATTATCAATATATAAAACTTTATTACAAAGTGATGCTAAATGGCTTGAAACGTAAAGAAACTTGAAAAAAAGAAGATTTTTACTCATTCAAAATGCGAGCATCACTGAATGATAGGACATAAAAATAATTTTTGCCCTTCTGAGCATAGAATTCGTGCATAAAACTTAGCACGGAATTTTCAACACTTGTTATACGCTTTCGTATGGAAAAAATATTGCTAGCGCCGTAGGTGAAAAACTTTAAAAACTAGCGTGAACACATTACACTTGTGGTTAGCTCTTGTTCTAGTGACAACGCTAATGTCAAAAATGTTGCCCCCTTGATACTTAATATACTATTTGGGCCTAATATTTCTTTAGTTTTTATGTAATTTGCAACCAATTAAAAGAAAACAAATTCCGGCTACCACAACTAGAATTTCGGTTGCGGCAACCGGATTTTTTTTTTCAGTGTGTGCTCGATTTTTCTGTTTATCTATTATAAATTTTGTTGGACACTGATTACGAATTTTTGGACCTCAATGGTTTTTTGAGTGTGCAACAACCTTCATTTGGTAAAAAATGCCTATTTATAGGTGTTTTAACGAGTTTTCGGTTACTATACGCTTTTAGGTCGCAGTTGACGATTTTAAAAGTCGATGTTTTTATAAATATTGCAAAAATACGCTTTTTAAAGGTAATTTTTTCAGATTTAAGGATGTCATATCCTATTTTAACTCATGGTACCCTAAAATTCGTTATTTAGCGACCAGGCGAACTTATACCAATCCGAAAATCGTTATTATAAAAAGAATGTCCTTCCTAATTTGTATATTTTTGCTAGATGCATTCTCGGAAAAACCTCAGGGCTCATAAAGTCAATATCAGTGAGCATAAAAATTTGAAACAGAGAAAATCTCCATATGCTGGTTAATACCAACTGCAAACCCGTATTTCGACTAGAGTATTTCCTAGAATTTGATAAATAATATTTTAATTGAATCAAAATTTTACTAAAAACATTATCCATATTACATCCTCAAAAAGTATCTCATGCGTACATAACCTTGCATCTCTTTAATAATTTTCATTTTCCTTAAAAACTATGTATAAAATTTTATGTAATAAATCCGCTTTTAAAATTAAAAAAATTTTCTTGAACTAAAAAAAAATGGTAAGTAAAAAAGAAAAAAAAAATGTTGTAAAGCTCTCGAGTTTATTATTTTTTTTTTCTTCGGTAAGTACAATAGTTTTCAAGCGTATCATCCTCATAAACGAAGCCATGTCTTTGTCATATATATATATATGCATACTTTTTTTTTAAAACCCCTTGGCGATATATACCACGATTGTATATATGTACATACTTACACACTAGATACATACTTTTTTAACAACAACAGGAGAAAGAGATATGTAATAATAAGTTCGTGACAACTTTTCTTTCATTTTTTTTAGTTCCTCCCTTCAAAGGCTTCCTTGTTATCGTACATACGCATATATATATATAAGTCATATATACACATCCAAGCATTTCGAAACAGTTTTTCCCGCCAAATTCTGTTTTTGCATTTTCCAACATAATATCATGCGTGCACACATAAAGATATCCGTTGTATATGTGTAAAAGAGTTCTTTTAGCTTCTGATGTCAAATTTACACATACACAGCTTTGAAAGAACTGGAACGTTTTATCGAAATGAGGATTACTCTATTCTACATATATATAGGATATTATGTTACTACAAAGAGATATAACAAAGATAAACATTAAGATAAATTAATATAACTTTTTTTTTCTTATTACCAAGCTTTTGTGTGTGTATGTAGTAACGGACAATGCATAAATTAAAATTTCATTTATGCGAGCAAATATTAATTGTGGTAATTAGAATTTGCAGGTAATTACTTTTTTATTTGTTTTGTAAAATGAGATAAATATTTAAGTTTTTTAATTATTATTGTTTGTTCAATAGAAAAATATTGTTAATTTTGTTAGTTTGTGGAAAAGTTAGAATGTTACACTGGAAAAAAAATTCGATTGCGGGAACTAGGGTTCCAGTTTTGACAACAGGATGACAAGAGTTATTCCCTATGTATAAAAAGTCATTTGGTTGCCAGATCAAACCCCCCACACTTTTAGGTACACTTTTTTATGCACATGAAATATGTACAAACTCTCTAAAATTTTTAGCACTCTAATAAGGTACAAATCTGTCCAATTAAGACCTAAAATACGTTTTTTAAAAATAATTAAATTTTGTAAAAATCTAATGTAAAAAAAATATTTAAATTCAAATAAAATATTATTATCACTCGGATTATCATCATTTTTATTTATATGCTTATATTCATAAATATTTGCATATTATATATACATAATTTAAATATATAAGTTTAATAATAGTCAATATTTTCGTCATTTCTATCTACTTGACTTGACTGCATAGTCAACGATCTGTAAAAAAATATCAATTTCGCGACCGTTGGCACAGAAACGATACATATATATATATAATATGCATATATTAGAAACATGCAGAAATAAAATATATATAATTTATATATAAAATAAAATTGGGGATAAGATTTAAGTCAACGATCCACGCGAACGAATACAAAAGAGGCTGAATAAGTGTGATTGAAACACTTGAAGAAATATATATATTCATTTTAAAATATAAATATAGCTCGAGGGCTAAATATTTATGAGTTGGCATTTTGGTTCGAACCAAAAAAGTTTTGAAATATTAACTCAAAGGATTTAAATTCACTACAATGCCTCGAATATTGCAAAATAAAAAATAATGAAAAGATAAATTTTGATGTTAAATTCTCAATTATATGAAGTAAGTTGTTTAGAATTAAATATATACTTTTAATTATGTATAGTTACTTTTCTTCTTTACATCTTCTTCGTCTGCTTCTTATACCACAGAAATCAAACTTTAAGTAAGTTTTAATTGGCTCAAATTGAGTGGGTGTATGTTAAAAGTAAATTTTACTTTTTTGTTAAATATAAAACCACATTTGTTTAATAATAAATTTTCATTTTTTAAAATTGTTTCTAGGAGTAGATACCTGGTTTGAATGACATTTTAATTTTTAATATGCTTTTTCAGGGAAAATAAAAAAAAAAATTACATTTTATATTTTTTAATACGTATTTTGCAAAATAAGATTAATAATAAAAAATAAACTTAAAATTTACTGAAATTGAAACTATAAAGAATAATTTTGTAGAAATACAGTTAAAGAATTAAAAATTTGGGCTGTATGAATTTTATTTGTGTGCTATAAGAGTACGATGTATTACACGTGATTTAAAATTAAAAAAGTTTGTACAAAATTTATGAAAAATAAATTAATGATAACTAAAATTATTAGTTAAAGTTTGTTTAATGATTTTAAAGTCAAACAAAAGTCAAATTCATAAATTTATTCATTAAAATAGCTTTAGGTTACATAAGTTACTTTTTTGTTACAAACTTTTTCATATTCAATTTAAAAAGTACACTGTCAGTCTGCTTTGCTTGAAATTTTAAGCAGTTATTTAAATTAGCTAAAAAAGATTTTAGGAAAGCTTTGCTTCGTGTTCAATTAGGATGCCAGTTTACTTAAAAAAATATTCTAAAGACTTTTCAATTATTCCAATGAATCTCCTAGGTTTAGAAATACAAGGAGTTCGTAAGGCTCCAAGTTATAAGATAACCCATAGCTTACAATTTGGCATCCCAAATGTGGCAGTACCCCTTTGTTAGTTGGCAAATATTTTTGTTGTTGTACTATTTAATTACAAAAATGTACTAAAAATTAGACTAGGATTTTTTACTTCTAATTTAATTTAAAATTATTCTTTCAGATGTAATATATATTATTAATTTCATACTTTTTAAATATTCAATTTAAATTTTGTTTAAATTTAAAATAATAACTTTTTATTTTAATAGAAATTTTTTAAACATTAAAAGCTTTAATAAATTGCTGCAAATTGTAAATAAATGAAAAAAAAAACAATTATTTTAAAATTATATAATTATGTAAATAAATTTTGCATTAAAATTAATTTGAATATTTAAATATTTACTTTAATATATTTTTACTCCATATTACAAATTTCGTTTTGTAATTTTAATGAAATATTTTTATAAACTTTAGTAAAAAAATAATAATTATTTACTTTAGGTTTTGATTAGTTAATATTTTTTAAAATAAATATTCTTAATTAAAAAAATTTTATTTACATTCATTTAAATATAAATTTTTTTCAGTTCTTTCCATTGACGTAAAAAGAGCCTTTTATAGACTTTAAAACTCATGTGTTAAAAAAAAAAAAAAAAACTAGTTATTCAAGTTGGATTTTAACAGTATTTTTTAGTATACTTTGAAAAAAAAAGTCTATTTTGTCATTGAGATATAAAAATCGTTGTTCTATACCCTTTACATTACTTTTTTTTTGTTTTATCTTCTGTGCTTCTATTACACTTTTATACTAAAAAAAAAGTTTGAATGTTTCTTTTGAAAAGTCATAAAAATACGATTGAAACTTTCTTTTTTTTTTTTTTGAATAGGTATGGTATAAGTTTAAGCATTTTATGAAAGAAAAGTAATGAAATTTATCATCCTGTTTTATATAATTCATAAAATTAATGGATTTTGTTACTTAAATTGGTTTTATTGTTCTTTTAAAATTATCTTGCTTCAAATTAATATAAATATCTGTTTATTTTTATTTCGTGTATGGCTAAATTTAAATTAAACGAGTTTCAAACTGATGTATTCAAATCGGTTATTCAGTACTTTTTCCTAAAAGTACAACACTGAAAAACAAACTCGCTTATGAGAAACAGAAATTTTTAATAAAAACTGAGAATAAATTGGTGAAAGGACTTATTTATGGTTGTACTTTCGGGAAAAAATTATGGACCGATTTTTGTGGGCTTTCAGTGTAATTTGGGTATAGTTCTAGTGGAAATCCTGACATCTATTTTTGTTCTTAAAAGTTAAATTTATTTCAAAGGAACTTAATTTTAGCCTCTAGTACCTAAGAAATATCAATTTCATTAAACGGGTTGAAAAATCAAATGTTATTATCACTTATTGAATTTAGAATTATGTAAAGATAATTTTTGTTAAAATAGCTAAAGAATCAACTATAAGCTAAAAGATCCCGTAAAATGATTTAATTATTGTCTTGAATATTAAAGTTAGACAATTTGACAGAATATATATTAAAAACGTTTAAAAATTATAAAAGACTAAGATAAATTGTTTTCTTCTAACACAAAAATTTAACACATTTTACTTTATATATTGTTTTTTATTGCATAAAATATAGTGGACAGGATGATAAATTACACGTGAATATAAGAATTTTGATAATATGTATTATACATTTTTTTCTATTTTATGGTTTTCTAAACTACAACATAAACGATGAGGTATCGCAATTTTATTAAAATATTTTTTTTTTTTGTTATCATCAAATTAAAATATCATTTTAGTTTTTTCTATATTTCATAAAGTTCGATCATTTATTCGTGTTAGAAGATATAACTGGTGAAAACACCAAATTCTTGGATTCATTTTTTTTTAAGTTTCATCTATTTCGTAGCTAGGTTCTTGATGTTATGTAACTTTAATTTATAATAAAATATCTATAATTTTAAATTTTACCTACCCAGTATTAAATTCATTAAAAAATAACTTTATTCATAAATAAATAGTAAATTATGGGCGGTCACAACAATATTTTTTAAAAATTAAATTTTATTTTGTTATAAATTAGATAGATAGATATTCTTTTATTTGCAAATAAATACAAAAAGTGTACATTTGATAACAAGTATATAAAATATATAAAAATACAATGTATATTAATCAGGTATAAATATTATATATATAATAAAGTACAAAATTTGGTATAATATTTTTGTTTCTAATAATAGTAATAATACTGAAAAATAAGAGGAATTTACATATAATACAGATAGTATATATAGTTACTTTGTAGAATTTTTATAATAGGGTAATAAATTAGTAAATTGTTAAAATAATATAGATAATAAAATAGAAATAAGTATAATGTGTACATCTGGTGGTCCATATTAGACCAGTGTATAAACACGTATTGCACGTTCAGTCAATATAAGAAGGCGAGTATAAATAGTATAAAATATATATATATCTAAGCAGTATAAACATAAAAGTATAAAAGTATGATAAACTATGAATCTACCGCAGTTTTTGCGTCACCAATAAGAAGATGTTTGAATAGTGCTTTTTTAAAGCGACTCAGAGAGGGTAAATTGCGGATTGTGATGGGTAGCGAGTTCCAGTATTTTACTCCCAAAACCTGAAAGGAATTGGCTCCTCTACCTCTAACAATAGTGGGTGGGGACAGTTCTTTGTTTTTAGATGCCCCTCTTGCTGTCGCTTTAGGGCAATGTCTAATGAATAAGTCAAGTAGTTTGGTTGATGTAAATGTAGTATTTTGTAAATGATTATGTTAGTGAAGTATAGTCTACGTGTGTCTGTCATGAGCCAGTCCATTTTGCGCCTAAAAGGTAAGATATGGTCAAGCTTTCGTATACCAAAAATATATCTAATGCCCTTGTTGCTCAATCTCTGAATTCTATCTTTTAAGGATGATTTAGCATCTAGTAGAACAGTGCTGCAATAATCCAAATGAGGAGTAATCAATGCCTGGACAAGCCTTTTTCGAAGTTTTTCCGAAGTACAATGTCTAATAAATCTTAATGTGTAAAGTATTTTGTTGACTTTTTTTTCTATAGTAATTATGTGGGGTTCCCAAGTCAATTTGTTATCCAGGATTAAACCAAGACTCTTTACTTCCTGCACAAATGGTACTAATGTACCTTCGCCTATTTCGACACCGGGTAAATTTTGCTTATTTAAGCGATTGACGAAAGTACTAGAACCAAAGTAAATAGCTTTTGTTTTATCTGGATTGAGATGTAACGACATTAATTTAGTCCATTCAGAAACCCTACAGGCTACCATGCTAAGCGTCTTTGCTCCTTCAGATATAGATTCAGGAGGGACCTGAATATACACCTGAAGGTCATCTGCATACAATAGATGAAGGACATCTGGACCAAGATGCTTGGAGATATCATGGAAGATATAGTATACCCCACCGGAAAATTACTCCATTTTAGAATTAACCATATAATTTTTGACACAAGCTTTCGCCACAATTTTTTTGACCTCGTCTTGCTTTGACACGAAATATAAAAATTATAATCAAGGTTTGACACAAAATATTTTGACCAGAAAGATTTTTAACACAAAAATTTTTGTTATGGATTTTCGCACCAATAATATGACCACCAGTATCTTTGCCACAAGAAAATTGCATACAAAGTAAATTGTAAAATTTTTTTAACATTCGAGAATATTTGACACTTAAATTTTTGACACCAATAAATCTTCAAAATTTATTTTAACCACGTACTATTTTAATGTGTTATTCTTGGTGATCAAAATGAATTCAAAAGATTTATTGGTGTCAAAAATTTATGTGTTAATTATTGTTGTATGAAGAAAAAACTGTATATTTTAATTTGTATGCAGTTTTCTTGTGGCGAAGATTACTGGTAGTCATATTATTGGTATGAAAATCAATAACAAAAATATTCGTGTGAAAGTTATTTTTGGTCAAAATATTTTGTGTCAAACCTTGATTATAATTTTTATAGTTCGTGTCAAAGCAAAACGATTTCAAAAAATTTGTGGCGAAACCATATGTCAAAAGTTAAATGGTTAATTCTAAAATGGAGTAATTTTCCGGTGGGGTATACTATATCTTCCGATATCATTCATGTAAATGCAGAATAGTAGCGGCCCCAACACAGAGCCCTGAGGAACGCCAAGATTGACATCACGAGATTCAGATAATGATGCTTTAGAAGTCACTCTCAATTGTCTACCCTCAAGATAGGACTTTAGCCACATTAATGCATTCTTAGAGAAGCCTATTTCTTTTAATTTTTTCAATAGTTTGGTAGGGGAGACGGTGTCAAAAGCCTTACTGAAATCGAACTGAAGCAGAATGGTAATGAGTCTTTTGCTCATCCCCATTCTAATATCCTCAGTCAATTTCAGCAATGCAGTCTCCGTACTACTATATTGTCTAAAACCAGTCTGTAGTGGGTCAAGAATGTTGCCGTTATTAAGAAACTGTGTGATTTGATCATGGGCTAGTTTTTCTAGTACTTTAGAGAGGAAACATAATAAAGCAACTGGTCTAAAATCTGATGGTAAGGATGGAATTGTGACCTTTTTTATAGCAACAAGTAAGGAAGTTTTCCAAACTAAGGGAAAAATTCCAGTTTTAAGGGATTCATTAAATATCTGAACTAGATAGGGACCAATTGATGGAAGAGATTTTGCAATAATACTGTGGGGAATACCATCAGTTCCCTTTGCCTGCGACTTAAAGTGAGCAACAATTTGTCTCACTCTTATTTAACAAATTTCGAGTTAACATTGATCAAAGTCTTGATATTTCTTTATCAATTTATGTTCAATTTATCCCTGAAACTATGCAACTCAGATATACATGTACGCAAGAAGTATATCAGAAAAACGCTACTAGAGATTATTTTTAAAATTTATTTATTTACTTATTTTTTTTATTTCCGTTGCCCAATGAACAGTTTTTGCATATTAAAATAATACTTTTTTTGAAAAAATTCTATTTAGTCTTTATTTTCAATTTAAAAAACAAATTAGGCTTTATCATGAAAATAATTCAAAAAATTCAAAAATTTACCCATATAAAATTATAATAAAAAAATCTAAACATGCATACTTGAAGCTTTTTTCATTGAATATCTAAGAACTAAAAAAAAAAACTAAACATTCTTTTAACATTTTTTTTTCTTTTACTTACTTTTAATATTCAAGAGAATATGACATCCAAGAGACATGAGGTTTTATAAAAAGAAGTGCATACACGTTAACAAAAGACGTGATAGCTGAAAAGCTTTCGAGAGCTTTTTTTTCATAACACAGAAAGAAAGTTATACGTTAAACAAATTTTCTTTAATTTTTTTTTTGTTCAAAATGAGTAAATAGAAAAAATTTTAGTTTAAAAATATCAATTCATTAAAAAATTATGTACGAAACACGTGTATTTGAAATTTATGAATATTTATGAAAATTACTGGCATCGTTCATCAAAAACACTTGTGTTAATAAATATACTTTTTCTCTCTTTCTCTCTCTTTCGTGATAAATAACATTTATTATCAAATATTAGGATCGTGTTTACATTATCAGCAAAATTTTCAATGATATACATAAAAGCATAATAATAATAATAATAGTTTAATGATGATGATGTGACAAATTTTAATATCAAATTCATAAATATTTATTTAACAGAATAAAAAACTTTATTTTTTTAAATTACAACAAATTACAACTTTTATTATGTTTTTGTGTGAGTGTGTGTGTGTTTATGTAAGTAATACAAAAGTTGTTTAAAGTACATGACATTCTTGGTGTAGCAAAAGTATACCTAGGATTGTTTTTGTTTTTCTTTAAAGTAGTTTTCTTTAACCATATTAGACTTTTACTAAGTATTTGAGGTTTTATGTAAGTATCTTTTATTGTTAAAGACAATTACTTCATTTGCAGTAACTTTGATTTATTAAAATTATTATATCCTAAATTGCTTAAAGAAGAAAAACAAAGTTAAATAAATATTTAAATTTAACTATTTTTTTTTTAGGTTATGTGTGTAATTTTTTTTTTTATTATTTAAGTTTAAGAAAATAGAAGGTTCAATTTTAGGTTTTCAATTTTTTTTATATTTTTCAACTTTTATTATTTTTTTTCGATCATACTTTTTTGTACTGAAAATGAAAATTAGAAAGGGTGACTAGTCTAATTTTATTTAAAAATTTTAAATACTAATATATTTTGATTCAAATCCAGGTTAATATAAAGAGTGGCCTATTTATATTGCACGTGAATTGCAATCTGAATAAGGATCCGGAGCATTTTTTAATGCACCGTTTTTAATACTATTTCCTTCAATCAGAAACGTAATAAAAAGTATAAAGACCTGCATGACCTAGTTTTATTCGTCATTTTGACCAAAGAAATTTTGCCATCAGAATTTTCTCATGCATTTTATTTATATTTTTTTGCTTGATGACCTAAAAAAGGTTAATGAATCTTAAATTCATTTACAGTTGAGATGAACTCTTTTGCATAACCCTCGTCTGCATGGTGAATTCGGCACTGCCGCTGTTATTTAAATTCAGGCACACATCCCCCGAATAAAAATCAAATTGACCAGTTACGAATTACTGACCCCGTAAATCGACAATAGGAAGTGCCAGGTGACATGCCAGTTTATAAACGCAATTATATTCATCTTGTTTGGGTCGCTAACTATTTTACTAATTATTCCGAAATTCCTTAAGAACATCTAAGCTCCCAAATTGTTTAAAAAATTCCATAAAAAACTCAAATAATTAGGTCATGTTACCTTACTTTCACATTATATTTAAAATAATTTCTCAATAAAAATAAAAAAAAAATAAAAGCAAATCATGTTAAAACTAAAAATCTATAATTAAATAAACTCCCTGAAGTAGTAAGTATCCGTTTTTAGTCAGCCATTTATTAATTACTTCAATTATCCTTCTTCGCATAAATATATATAATATCACGTATTGTCAATCGTTTTAATTAATATTGTACAAAGATAAAATACTACCAGTGCAGTGCATAAGAAAACTAAATTAACAAAATGAAAATTCTATGTGCATTTCTATAAACAACGCAGAATTGAAATTTCCTATGTTTTTAACTTGTATAGAATTCTGTTTTGTATTCTGTTCACATACATGCATACAAAACAAAATGGTCTAAGCGAATGAATTTTATTTATTTTCAACAATATCATATTTATTTTGATGTATAAACTTTTCTGCATAAATAGACAGAAAATTAACGATAATTTAATAAAATAAAAATCAGATTTTTTTGTCTTTTTTTTTAAAAACCAATTTATTTAATAATTAATTACAAATAATAGATAAATAATCTACAAATTTGTTTAATGCAATTAAATTAAAACTACATTTTTAGATTAATAATTAAAAAATATATTTGACAATGGAATTTATTATTTTAGGAATATTGCTTAATTTCCCAGTGCTCTTAAATCGTCTAAATAACATGTTCCGTTTCTTAGACCAAAAAAGTTCCAAACACAGTATATGTTACTTGAAAAAGAACTGTTTTTACAGCAATCTGAATCTTTTTGACACTGAAATCACAAAAGTATTTTATTAATAATAATCTAAATTTAATTAATTAATTAAATGAATTTCGCTGATTATGAATTATTTTTTTATTTGTTTCTGTTTTTAAAATTATGCAAAACTATCGATAATTCATGCAGTAAATTCAACTGGATTTTAAAAAACTTGTTTAAAAAGTGTAATTTTTCAATTAAATCTAAAATTATTTAAAATTAAATTTATAAATGTGATAGATGTTTACAATTAAGTTATTTCTGAGTAAAAATTTCGAAGCACGAGAAAGGTTTCTTTTTCGCTCACATTTTTCCCGGGCGGCAAAAAAAAGTTTGTTTGACTATGAATTTCGCACTTTAAAAAATTATCCCGACCAAATTTTAGATAAAAAAAGCTTAGATGAAAAAATGAGGTAGAAAAGAAAATAAATGAGTACCTGTTGTCCTAACGGAACACACATTTTATAATTTGGATAATTTGTTTTTGCGAATAAACAACTAACGCTACTTAAAATAACAATCAAAAAAATAAGTTTATTCATTTTTTTCTCTCCAAAAATAATATTTTATTTTAAAGCAAAAAATCAAATAAATAAAATGTGATGTTGTACAAATCACTGATAAAATACAACTGAGAATATTCACCTTGAGCCCGTTGAGATTATTTGCTTCAAGTCTTTTTATTATTAAATATTTAAAGTGTTAAAGTATTTTATTATAAGAAATTATCAAATCTCTCTTTTATACATCAATAATATAATAATTCAAAAGGATATACTTTAATTTTTTTAGGTGACATACATTTTATGAATATTAAAAGTAATTTATATCGTATTATAATAACTTCTATGCTTATTTTGCCATTTATATTCGCATATTGTATTTTATGCACTTGTAAATTAAATTATTTTTTTTTTCAATTAAAATATTAACATTTTTTTTAAAACATTTTGGTTAAAATTTAGTTTATCCGGGCTGGACAAAACATGCTACTTGATATCTGCCAGTTATTACTCTCGTGGAATTTTGAATGGAACAGTTCAAAAACTTATTATTTTATCAATTTTATGGTTATTTTTAACATAAAACCTCTCAAAAAAATAAATTAAAGTATGAGCATCAAAAAACAAGCGATTTTTGACCTATTTCGTGGACAAAACGTGTGAATATGATAAAAAAAGCTGATTGTTCGAAGACTAATTGTTATTTTTTCCCCAAAATTAATAACCAAGTTTTTGAGGTTGCTTGATTCAAAAATCAATTAATAAGATCAATAAAAAAATTTGTAAACTTTTTTTTCATTATTCCATTTGATCAATAAATTCAAATTATTCTATAAAAAATTTTATTGAATTTAACTGAAGAGCTAAAACCTTATAAATATTTAGCATTTTAATGAAACTGGCATTTTTACTTTATTCAACCCATATTTTACCACATCGTAAGTCATTGTCAGTTAAATTGAATAGTTTTTAATGTTCATAGGCAGCTTTGGTTAAATTTTTAACCAATTGGTTGAATTTTCAGCCATTTTCAGTTTAATATCCAATCAAATTGACTGAAATTTGAACCAAATAGATGTAAATTCAACCAAAATTTAAAATATTAAAAAAAATTAAAATTAGGTAAATATTAACTGTGGGTGGGGAAAATAATCAATTAAAAAAACCAGCCTTATTATTTTAATTTTTTATTGTTTTTAGAGTATAAAAGGGAATACTTTAGGGTAAAAATAGTTATGGTATTTACATAGGATTAGGTTACAAGTATTTCTGGGAATCAAAAACTGTAAAAAGGTTAATTTTGCTACTCGTTTTGCTATTTTGCAGTTCCTGTTCAACCCCAAAAAGGTGTTTTATCTGATAAGTTTATTCATAAAAGTAATTTAAAAGACTTTTTTAAAAATAAATTGTACAAATAAGCACTGCTGAACCTTTAAGCCTCTGTTTTAAAACTAGTTATTCATAATTTATTGTATTCGCCTTTTTCAAATGAAATAAACTCATTCAATTAATTAAAACTAGTGTCGTCGTCTACGAGCTTTTAATTTACAAATTCCTTGTTCCTTTTTTAATGAATTCCAATTACAAATTGCTTTAGTAAATGGCTGCTTATCGTTACAGCACTCTGCATCTTGTGAGCACTAAAAAAATAATGTAAAATTAATTTGAACACGATTAAATTAGATTTACAAATTTACAAGATTTTAAATTTATTTACCGCTTTTCCTTCTGGTATACATGATCTTAATTTACATATTCCATTTGGACCATCAGAAAAAAAATTGAGATCCCATTCACATAAAGCTGGCTTATTATTTATATTACAGCAATCTGAATTACTGAAACACTAAAAATTTTTGAATTTTAGTAAATTTTTTCTTATGCTGTCCTAGAACTTAAATTTCCTAGGCTTAAGAGTAAAGAATATCACTATCCAATGTAGTAAATTCAAAGACAGAATTTTTTACAGTTTACTTACAGCGTCGCCTTTCTGTGAACATGGATTTTCAAAACTCTTTGTTTCTTTTTTAAAAAATTGATTTGAACGAGAAGAGCACGAATTTACAAATACGTACATAGATAAAATTATTGAAAAAACTAAAATAATTGATTTATTCATATTTTATTATCAAGTTTATTCATAAATTTGATTTAAAAAAATCCAATAAAATATAATTTTATGTAATAACGGAGAAGAGTTGAAACAATTTACTGAGTAATTTACACAATAATATATAATATGTACTATAGCTATTGTTAAAAACTGTTAGAGCGAAGCAAACCTCCCGATACGCGTATCAGAAGCATCAGAACGTTTAATTTAACATTTAAATTTTTTTTATTGAAAATTTATACATTTTATCAGCACGATGATAAAAGCTTAAGTTTCAATTATAAAAGCTATCAAATGGATAGTTTTCTTTAAATCGTGTCGTTAAGAACTGAAAGTTTTTTTGGTATAAGTTAGAGCTTTGCTCTATACATTTTATAGTAAATTAAAAAAAATAGTAAAGTAAAAAGAAGATCAAGAGAGGAAGGAATTATTAGAAAATTAAATTTGAAAAATTGTTAAAGAGTTGTGAATTTTTAATATTTTGGAAAACTTAACATTTTTTTATTTTTATGAAGATTTGACTTTGTGTCAGAAAAAACTTAATTTGTCAATTTTAAGCGAATAGCATCAAAAGGATCAGTTTCAAACTTGGTTTAAAAAAGATTTTCCTTTTTAGACAAATAGAAAATAATTTTGGACTAAAACCAAAATTACTTTGAAGGCAAAAGGATGGTTTTGTCTATCCTGACGAGGATTGGGTTATGGGAGCAATCTGAATCTCCGTAAAACTAAAATAAGTAAAAATATGAAACAATAAAAATATTCTGTAATAAACGTATTTATTTACTGATATGTCTTCTGGGCTCTAAACTCTACTTTATCTTGTATATCATTGACACAAATAGCAAGCTCATAATTTATGTTACAGCAATCGGAATTAATTACTGTAACACTAAAGTATAAGAATTGGTAATTTAATTTTTTGTAATTTTAATAAAGCACTTACTTTTTCCCTTATGAATTTACAAACGCTGATGCACAATATAACTCGTTTAGAGTTTTTATATTTTTAATAGTAAATTTTCAATAATAAAAAAATAGAAAAAATGATTAAATTGCACTTTATTTGTTAGTATAATTTAGAAAAAAAGAAATTAAAAAAATAAAAGTAAATAATAAGCAAAATAAATGTAAATAAATGTAAAATTTTAAAATTTGTTTAAAAAAATGAACTAGCGACTTAAGTACAATAACAAAAATAAATCTGTAAACAATTTCAAAATTAATTTAAGTAGTCTGTTGAGTAGTTAAGAGTAGTTAAGAGGGGGAATATAGTGAATGGAAACATTGTAACTTCAATGATGCTACAATGTAAGTACATAAAAGGGATCATGGTTGAAAACTACTTTTAATTTTAAAACAAATTAGGAAGTAAATAATTTTTTTTAATTTTAATAATACCGATTGTGGAAGTTCTAAATTTAGTAACTTTACTACCAATATATCGAAAAGGAGAAAAATAAATTCAGGCTATTAAAAAAATCTCGCGCATTAACCATCATCATCGTGAATTTCACATAATTAATATAAACGCAATTTTAACAGAAACCTGGCACGTGTTCATAATCATGGCGGAGGGATCTGCTTCCGGTGTAAACGGGTACGAGGAGGTAAGAAGCACACACTATGCCCCGATAACGCACAATCGACTCGACCGAAGAAGAAGGGCGGCTTCCGACATTGAACAAGATGGCGACGACGACTATGACAGTATACATTCTTCCCGAAGCTATGGTAATCACCGTAAAAACAACATACCACCATCTCATCGATCGATGAATGGTGTAGAATATGGGAACCCCCAGTCGATAATAATATTATTGGAGGTAACCAAACGATAGAAGGAATGTTCGAACTTCAAAATAAAGGAACTGGAACTCCGAAATGAAAAATTAAGAAATCAACAGCAGAGGAATATACCTGATCCTAGACCTCGTGTCCCAAGAAAATCTACACAAGAACAAGTAAATGCTGTATCTAGGGCCACCCGGATAGCAAATTTGATTTTCATAGGCGAAATCAAGAAAACCAATCCCATATGGTTCGTAAAAAGTATTGAAGATATATCATATGAGGAACTGGTGGGTGAAGAGTACTTTAAAATACTTAGCAAATATTTGGAAGCAGTACTACGCAGCATTGTCTGGTGAACAAAAAAATAATAATTTACAGGATGGCTGGCATAATAGATTTAATATTCTGGTTGGCTAATCGCATCCAGATTTATATACATTGATAACCCAGTTACAAAAGGATAAGCACATTCAGGAAGTATTTTTGCGAAATCAAGTGCTGGAAAAATGGTAAAAACTTTACCACAAGCTAGATGAGTAAAAGCGAATGCGAAGAATCGTGGAGACATATGAAGAACATGTGGAAGATAAAACTGAAATGGAGTACCTACAAAATCTGTCACAACATATTTATCTATGATGTTAATTGCCAAAATTGTTATGCATATTATAAATACATATGTTTTTTGATAAACGATTTTTCATAAAAATTTTATTTGGAATCCCATGCGAAATTTTGTCTATGCGAAAAAATTTCCAGCGAAAAATTGGATGCCAAAAAAAGACTGTATATCCGAAAAAAAAAAAAAAATTAAATTTTTTTGAATATTTAATATTTATTTTCTAAATCAATAAATATGATATAAATTAAATATACAATTAAACTTATGGCTGATTTTATCTTTGCACATTAGAGTTATTAATTTTTAAAGAATGGATTTTTTTAATGATTTTAAGCTTTGTATGTTCATTGATTTAATTATTTTAAATAAAATCAGGCTTATTGACTTCTAGAATTAAAATGTAAACAAGTTTCAGCAGATTGGATAAAATTAAAGTTTTAATCATTTCGATGATGATCACAATAACGATCAAAATACCGACGATGAACTTCCAATTTACACGTTCCTTTTCTTAGTCCAAATAAATTCCAATTGCATTTGGCTTGAGAATAAGGCTGTTTTTCATTACAGCAATCTGAATTACTTTCGCACTAAAAAAAAATCCAATTAATATACGACTATTAAAAATTTATCAATTTATTTACAGGTCTGCCTTGAGGTACACAAGCTCGATATCTACAAATTCCACTTGCACTATCAAAAACTCTCCAAAAACCAACATCCCATTCACAAATACCAAAAACACCTGGATTATTATTAACGATATTGCAACAATCTAAATTACTGTAGCACTAAAATTTAATATAACAATTTTTATTTAGGAAATTTTTAGTTTTTTGTTTATACCACTAAAATTTTGTATTTTTTCAAAATTTCCTAGACTACTTACGATTTCGCCTTCTTGTGAACATGACTCTATGAGAACGTAATTTAAGATAGCCGTTAAAAAGAAAGAAAAAATTAATTTGCACATTTTTTTATTTTAAAAACAGAAATTAAGGTATAGAAAAATATGAGTATCAACTGTTCTTTTTGAAAAAATCTAGAATGAAGTAAAATTTAATACTAAGTTAAGAATAAAGCAAAATCTGCGCAATAATTTATTGAATTTAAGAGGGGAACAAAGTACAGAAAGATTTGCAAGCGTGTCTTCCGCATTTTTTAAGATTATTATACGATTGTCATTCTTAATTCAGTAACAAAACAACAACCTATAATTATCTTTATCGTAATTTTAGTCCTGACGTCATTCTCTTGCCCTTGTGAGCTTTATGAACTATTCAATTCATGAGATTTATTATTCAATAATATAGTCTATAGTTTTCAATATTACATTTTTCTAAAGATTTGGGACATTTTTTTAAAAATTAATACTTTCAAAAATTTTTGGAAAATGTATAGGTCAAAAATTAATTAGGGGCTTTATAATTTCGAAATTTGAAAATTACATTTTTTTAATTCAAAAATTGTAATTCATTTTTCTGAGGGATGTGAAGAAAATCGTTTTAATTTTTCCAGAATTATAAGGTCATTGACCTCAGATAATCCTTGAGTTTCTTTAGCTTTGAAAACCTACTTCATAGCAGATGCCTCTGTTTTTAAAAGCACTATTAATATTTTTACAAATTAATATTTACAAATAATCAATAAAACAAATAAATTTTTCTTAAACAATTTTTATTTTTTCATTTTTTTTTTTAAATAATTTTTATTTTATGTAATTAAATTAAACAATATTTATAATTAAATATACAAAATTATCTCAACAACAATAATTTTTTATTGAAACAAGTGAAATTTATATTTTAAAATCACCTTTTTTAAATTAATTATTTTAAATTTTATAAAAAATATTAAATTTTTAATTTTAAAGACAATCACAAAACCAGCAATTGCACTTTGTTTTACAAGTTCCATTTCTCAATCCGAATAAATTCCAATCACAATTTGCCCTCGCAACAGGTTCCTTATCGTTACAACAGTCTGTGTTACTTAAACACTAAAAAAAATACAAAAAATAAACAAAATGAATAAAAGATTAAATTGATAAGAAAATTATTTTTTAAACTTACAACTCCTCCTTCAGGTACACATTTTTTTTCTTTATATTCGTTCCTCCCACATATCTGATTAAAAGTAATTAATAAAAAAGCTAAAATAATTAATTTGTTCATAATTTAAATTTAACTTTCTCTTAAAAAAAGTACTAAAACTGTATTTTTAGAAGAGATGCTACACAAACCGTTGGTAAGTAACAACTATATGAATGTATATGTTTTAAAGGCCTGATTTTATGATTTCATTTGAACAATTTATTATGTGTATTATTATTATGTTTAATGCCTTTGGGCTTTATGTTATTTTATTATAGAATAATGGTTTAAATTAAGGTTAATTTTTCATTCCTATTTGTTGTTCAGTTATAGAAAAATATATTATTTATTTTATGGTATATGTCATTTTTATTCAACTTTTTCTGGCCATTTCTTTTTTTTAAAAAAGCATTTTTAATGGTTTTTTATGATGGTTGTCATGGAACTTTTTTTTTCAAATTATACCAATATCTTCAGTTCAAACTAGTAGGTCATCCTCGACGTTTAATATGGGGCTACCTCATTGCAAAAGCTAATTTTAAAATTTTTCAAAACTACTAAAAAATGACCAATTATAAAAATTCCTAATCTATAAATTATAGTTTTATGCCCACTATTTTGAACTGAAGATATAAATACCCTTCATTTTAATTAGTGATTTACATGAAAAAAATTTTGATATGGAAAATGACTCGTTCCTATTAATCAACAAAAAATTCAATTAAAAAACTAATCTAAAAGGTTCTTTAAAATAAGTAAAAATTTTTTTTAAATTTATGACTAAAATCTTTATTTATTATGCAAAAACACAACCACATTGCAATTTACAAGTTCCATTTCTAAGTCCAAAGAAATTCCAGTTACAGTTTGGTACTGAAAAACGTTCATTTGAACAACAATCTGAATCACTTTCACACTAAAATAAATAAAAATATTTCTTTTTTATTATAACTATTCAATATTTTTTTTTTTTAAACAAAAAAGAAATTTTTTTTAAAAAGAAATTTTAACTGTAACGAATTTCAAAGGATTTAAAAGTAAAAAAATATGGTTACATTCTCTTTAAAAAGTAGTAAAAAATCAATAAATCTGAAAACTTGTCATTAAACATTAAAATTTATTTTTCACATACAAAATTGAATTATAAATGATTTTTTTTTTAAGAAAGAATAAAGCAGCATAAATTTCTTATGAATTTTTTATAAAAGACAAAAAATGGTTATGATTGATTAAGAATTTAAATGAAATTGATTTTTTTTTTTTGAAGAATAAATGAAAAAATTTTCTTAAAAATTTTTTTTATAAAAAAAATTTCTCTTTTAATTTACATAAAATAATGATAACAATAGTATATTTATAAAACAAGTAGATAATCTCAGAAAAGTAAATAAAGTGCAAAAGAAAAAAAAAACTATAAAGTTTTATGTTAGTTTTTATGTGGATATTATTTGCATGACTTTGCAAAAAGTGACAAAACAAGAAGTAAACAGTTTTTCGTGTGAATTTGTGTATTAACTTTTAAGAAAATTATTGCTTGGTATTATACGCTTTGATAAGAGGATGTGCTTAAGCTTTAAGTATTATGCAGATATTTATTTTTTTTTACTTTTTTGAATTTTGAAAAAAGATAATTTATCGAGCGAAATCATGCTTTAAAATTTCATGCTTTTGTGATTTACTTGTTGCATAAAATACTATTTTTTATAAAATTTTAAAAGAACAGAAGAAAAAATGCTTACACTTCCTCCTTCTTGAATACAAGTTTTTACTTTGCATGTTCCATTTTTAATTCCGTATAAGTTTCCTTCGCAGACTGTTGTAACTTTTGGATCACCTGCATTTATACAGCAATCTGAGTCTCTTTCACACTAAATAAAAATTTGAGATAGTAAGTAGTATTCTTGGTTATGGATATTGGGTACCCGATAAATTTATAGCGAAACAACGAAAAATAAATGTCTTTCACGGAGTTCCAATAAAATTGAAAATAAATCGATTTAAAAATGCAGAAATGCTTTAATAACCTAAAATTACGTGTAAAAAAGTAATACTCAGCTAATCATGTATGTAATTATGTAACTCTATTGCAACTCTAATATTATCCGGATAGTAAATATTTTTGATAACGACTGCGGAGCAATAAAGTAAACATTTAAATTTAGCTAACATTTATTTTAGCAAATATTTATTTTAGAGATATTTTTTTAGCTAAAGGATTGCAAAAACGTTTTTTCATCAAAACTCAAAAAGGAAAAGTAGAATATTGCTTTTTAAAATAAGTTAAATAGTTTATACGATAACTTTTTTATTTAAAAAATCATATAACAAATTTCAATAATTTTTATTTCCTCGGAAGCAAACTCTTGTCACTAAAAATATTGAATTTGATATATACTGAGTTTATTCACTAGTAAAGTACAACTGACGTAAATGTTGTTTAAAAAAATCTTCTTCTTACAAGGGAAGTTGGGTTAATTTAATTTAATTTGCTGAGGGAATTTGTGATTTACGGGGCTTAAAAGGTAACACTTACACCAAAAAATGAGACCAAGCAGAAGTGTTTTGGCGCAATTTTTTATTGAAAATACCAAAAAACCATATTTTATAACACTGAGCCAACATTGATGTCTGTGTTTCTAGGCCCACAAGGCCCATTTGCATTAACGGAATGTGGTCGGCATATTTTTGCAACACAATTAACTTAACCATAACTATTTGGTGTAATTTGGTTTTCCAAAGGTAGTGAACTAAGGTTGTCTGTTATTTTCGGGTGTGTGGTTTTTATAAATATCATATACCCAACCCGAATATTTAAATATTTTATTCGATTTTTTGAATTTTGAGCAAAATAAATTTTCGATTCACTCTGTTTCTACAGTCCTTTATTAAAAAATTTCAAGCTCTACCTGAAACTTAATCCGACCCAACCCTATCTGAAAAATGACCAAACCTTGGGTAATCACAAACAACAAATTTAGATAATTTTATATATAAAATCAAACATGCTTACAACTCAATTAGATTTCGTATTTTTTAAATATTTTCTTTTTAAGCTTATATTTATTTTAAAAAATTAATAAAACGTTTAAAAAAAGTTATAAATTCATAAAGGCACATAAATAAGTGGCTTACACTTTCTCCTTCTGGTACACACATCCTTAATCTACAAACTCCATTGGAAAAACCATAAAAATTGCCTTCACAATCAGCTTTCATAAAGGGTTCTCTTTCGTTACAACAATCTGAATTGAGTTTGCACTAAATAAACATTTAAAAAAAAAAATAAATTACTTTAAAAAAACAGTTTTATTTTATTTTAAGTTACTTACAGATTTACCTTCTGGAACACACCATTTTAATTTACAAGTACCATTTCTAACCCCAAAAAATGTCCAATCACATTCTGCTTTAGCGTATGGTTTGTTTTTATTACAACAATCTAAATACGTTGAACACTATAAAAAAAAATTAAAAAATAATAATATAATTCTAACAAATTTTTCTTTTAAATTACTCACAGCACCACCTTCTGGTGAACATGAATTAACAAACAAATAATTACTTATTGTAAATAATATAAATAAATTGATAATCATTTTTATATAAATTAGTAATAAATAATTTTTACAAAAAAATTTACAAAAAAATTTTTTTTTATATTTTCAAATCAGTACACATAGGTGATGTTACACATGTCGTTGATAAAATGAAACTATGTCATCTATTGAATGGTGTAATTTATTATTTTATGTTTAAAACGATTTATAAATTTATTTTACATTGAATTGTAGTCTATATACCTATATATACATATATACCTTTAAATATCATTTAAATGTTAATTTAAAAAAATTATATACTCTGTTTTACATAATCTTAAATTGGGATAAATTACAAATTCATTTTATTATTTTTGATATTTTATTAAAAGTTTTATTTTTTTAGAGTACAGGGGAGACAAAATTAAATTAAGTAGGTAGAGTGTGAATTGGCAGGAAGAAAATTAAAAAATTTATAACTCATTTTTGTAAATACGAAATGCATGGAACGCATTTGCAATACAACTAAATTTTGATTATAACACATAAAAATTACGATTTTTCTGCCCTTGGTTTTGTAACCAAATCTGTTGACTGTAAAATACCTTAAATTAATGTTATTCTAAACGAAAAAAATATGTAGTAAAATTCATTAATTTACTAATAAGGCACCATTTTATTGAGCATATTTTTACTAAATTAAAATAATTGAACTTTAGTAACCATTAGGTACCAGAAATTTAGTGAAATCCTAAAAGAGATGATTTTATAGAGTAGGACTTCACTAGACTTTTAGTGATAATTATTAGTATACAATTATTTTTAGTAAGAATAAGCTCTATAAAATACGTGCAACCAAAAACTAATAAATTATACCAAAAATTTATAGTGATATTAATACCAGTTTTTTGTTTCCGTGTAAGTATAACTAATATCGAATCATTTTTGGATCATCCCTAAACCGAAATGATTCTACGTCCATTTTTTGAGCTTCGCCAAGCACCCTAGCCTAAAAACAGACTTCACAGACATTTCCAAACAAAATCCTATAAATTTTACTTAAAATATTTATTCATTAAAATTAATAAAACTATAAATCAATTAAAATTAATAAACGTTCAAACAAAATATTTCAAAATGTCAAATAAAAACATAAATCTCAATTCTTATGTGAAAATAATTCATTCATTAAAATTATATTTATTTGTACGTACACATAATATATAGTCATGTACTCAGTCATTCGAAATAACCTAATTACTCATAAATAACAAAAAGCTTTATATTATGTACTTTGATGTTTTAAAAAATATAGGTTTCCAGTTTAATATAAATTTAAAGAGATAGATTAACTATTAAAAAATATTTTTCATGGAGTTTTAATTCTAGTATAGACCTTTAGAATTATAAACATTATTGATACTCAAAATTAACGATTTATTGTTTAAGGCTTAAAAATTTTCAAAATAACAATCTTGTACTTCAACCAAATAATTTCCGTTTGACCTCATTTTTATCGCTTGAATGTTATTTTTCAAATTTTACGTACTTCTATTTCCTATCCCTACCCGATGATGTGTCTCGGTATATGTAGCAATAGAGGTCAAAATTAATGTTTTTTTTTTAATTTATAGTTCTTATAGTAGAGGGTTTGGTTACCTGTAGCTGTAGCTCTGAAATACAGTTTATAGAGAAATTAGTAAAAAAAATTATTTTTAATTTCTTTAAAAATTCAGCTAAACTTACTTTACATCTTTTACTCTTTAAAATCCAAAATATAGGGTAAGAAAAGAAAATGTGTATTTAAAAAAAACTAAAAAAGAAACTTTGCTCCTACTTTTTTCATTATCCAATACAAGAAAGCCTAAATATAATTATTTTAAATATATACAGTTGAAAACTGCTAATATAAAAAAAAATTTGGCCCACAAAAAAAGTTTTAGTTAAATTTACGCTAAAAATATACTGAGCATGATTTTAAATATAACAAAATTATTGAAAAATGCATTCTCAAGTAGGTGCAGTTCAAATGAACTTTTAGATCCCGGGACCGAGTTCTACAAAAAATTTCGTAATAGTAAGCAAAATGAAAATATTTTTCACCTTAAAATAAATATAACTACAGGTTTTAGGTGAATCGAGAAAAGCATTAAAAAGAGTAATTACCTTAGAAAGAAGACTAAAGAAGGATGCAGCGCTAAAAAAGGCGTGCAACACCTTGAAGGATTACCTAATTCAGATTCACATGTTATTGGTAACAGAGCCATTAATTGAAAACATCAAGCTAATGATTTACTATGTGCCTTATCACATAGTATTAATTCTGAGCAGCCTGACCACGGAAATACGCGTTGTTTTTGATAGATCAACAATAACAAATTCGGAAATTTCAATAAATGACATACAAATGACAGGTACAACTTTACAGGAAGAATTGTTTATCATTTTAAATCGTTTTCGATTATATTCTTACGTAGTATCAGCAGACATAAAATAAATGTACAAATCTTGGTAAATGAGGAAGATTCATATCTTCAATGCATTTTATGGAAACAACCAAGTCAAAATAATATCCAAACGTATAAACTCAATACGGTAACATATGGTTACAAAGCATCATCTTACTTAGCTATTAAATGCTTGCAAAGGGCAGGAGATTTAATACAAGATCAATACCCATCAGTTGCCAGGCAATCAAAGAAGATTTTTACGTTGACAACTTGCTCACAGGTGCTAATTCAATTGATGAGTTGAAAAACCCACAAGCTACAAACGGATTTTTTTTCAGTGTCAACACTGCCAACAAATTTTGAGAAACTGAAAAACAAAAGGCTGAAAACGCAAAAATCGCTGCCAATGACTCAAGAATTGGGCCTAGGAAGCTAAAAATAGATGAAAGGACTCGTTTTTAATTGCACTTTCAAAACAATATTTGGTCCCCCTTAGCTCAAAGAGTAGCTAGTTAGCGTGGAATCTCACATAAAAAAATTTATGAATTATTAATACAAAAAAAATAATTAAAATAAACCATATAATTATAATAAATATTAAAATATTAATTTAATAAATACCTTATATTTTATAAATAATATTTAATTTATTTAAACAAAATATATATAAATTATAATAAAACAATAACATTAAAATAAAATTTACGAATTAAACATATTGCATTTTAAATGCTAAAATATTTATATATATATATGATTTTAGATGAGAAATGAAATAAAATGCCTTTAAGCAATATTATTATACGTCCATTAATAAATTTAATTACAAAATCAATTAAGCTTCAGGCTATCTTTTTTATTTTTAATATAATAGAAAACAGACATACAAGATCGAAATCTGTAGGTTACGGGTATACTCGAAAAAATGAATAAAAAATAAATTTTTTTTTTTTCAATTTGTATCAATAAATTTAACAATTGTAAATCAAAAAATTCCTGGAAGTTAAAAAAAATATCGATGCAATTTTTTTTCAATTTTTTCATTTATAAGTTTCTTTTTTTGATGTTCAATCACTTATAGATAACCACAAAAAAATATTTTCAGTTATACACATTCACTCATACATACATGTGTATATAAATATATAACGTGTTAAATAAAAATCCAAATTTTTCCTTTTTTTCATGTAATATTTTTGATTTTACAATATTTGCAGATGTATAAAATAAAAAAAAAAATCGTATATGCCTAAAGCATAAAGTAAAACCAATTTACTAATTTTTTTCTACATAACTACACTATTTTTTTTTTTATTAATTATTTATTTATAAAACATTATTTTTTAACTTCTAATTTTCTGATAAAACTTTATTTAATAAAAAAAAAAATATTATAATACGTTATTATAGCTTTTAAAGAACAGACAACGTACTCTAATAATTCATTTTTTTTTAATGCATAATAAAAGCTAATTACACCTTGATGATTAACGAATATATATATACATAATACACGTTATATCTTAAAAGCTTCACAAAGGTATTTAAAAGCTTATACTTTAATTTTTTTTGCTTTATATACTAAATAAGTATTATTAATAATACTTTAAAGAAAATTTAAGAAGAGCTTTAACACTTTTTTCTTTAAAGAAATTTTATATAAGGTTATTTTTTTTCTAGAATATAGATATACAAGTTTTTAATAGCTTCTATTTAGTTTTATTTGATATATGGTTTGCTCTGATGAAAATAAACATAAGACAAGCCTATATATAGTATGATTTTCTTTAAATTACTTTATTTATATTTTTTTAGGTTTTTAGAGACTTGGAATACGGTATAATAAAGTAATACATGATGATTTTATTTTAAAAATTAAATAAAAAAAAAATTTGAATTCTTTCAACTTTCTGAAAAATCGATTGATGATAAGGTAGCTACCAGTTTACCGACAGAGGTTGGTTAAGTAGCTAAAATGATAAATTCGCTTTATTGGAATGTAACCCTCCTAGTATATCTACTGAAATTGTTTTTCGATTGATGTTTTTATCTGTCTTTATGATTAGTTTTCAATTTAAAACTTTGAAATGAACAATATATGCAAGATAATAATTTTTTTTTCAACAAAATCCTAAATATTCTGAAAAAAATTCTTTTAAAATCAAGTAGTATAACTGTATTAGAATATAAGAATTTTATTCTTCATTTCAAGTATGTTAAGAGATTCAAAGTATGTTACTACACTCAGTGACTTTTGGTAGTATACTGACAGTACCAGTGTTGGTGTGTGCACAAGTCTAATATACCTGCAGGACCATGGTCGTGTGACGCTACCAACTCGGTGAATTAAGTGAAATCAGCGCGGGTGGGGATGTTACGTCTTTACTCAAAAAGAAAAAGTTGGAACTCTTTTGGCACTCTCACGATACCAACTATTTACTTATAATAATACCAACGCTGTTGGTGCTGCCACTATACCAAAAGTGTAGTCATCACAGCTAATATTGAAAATGCAGGATAATATTTTTGCAAAAAATTGAATAATACAAATATTGCGTCAAATCACATAGATATTAATTAAAAATTTTATTATCTATACAGCACTCGGAGTTCAAACGAATACATTATTTAATTAATCCTTCTATTAAAATTCTAAATTTATTAAATCCTCAAATGTTAATTTATATTTAATAAATGCTTTGAAAAAAATAATTTATAAAAATTATGAAAAAAGATTAAACTCGTTATAAAAAATATTTTAAAAGTTCTTCTTGGAATTTCTGGATTAACTGTTCTAATATTAAAACTAATCCAGCATGCAAACTTTATACATTTTAAGAAGATTAACCCATATAAACCATAAGTTTTTATATCCACCATCCATAAAAAGTTGATTGACCTTTTAAAACACACATAGACACGTTTTTATTATACAATTATATATGAAAGATAAATGTTAAGTGCTCGAGGATATTATCTTTTTGTTAAGTATTTATACTAACTGTGTTACTTATAATTAAGTTTTTTGGTTAGTGTTTCAGGTATATTATAAACTTTTGAAATTTAGAGAGATCTTCAAATGAACAAAATTATATTATTTTAAATAAATATTTAATTTTAATTATTTCATTATCTAATTAACTAATTTTGTTTTTAATATTTTTTTGTTACAGTTTTATCAACTATTAGAAAACAACCCAATTGCAAATAGCACATTAACATACAGAGGTGTAACTGTATTTGCACCACTGAATCGTGCTTTTCAACTTTATAAAGGAAATTTAGATAATCATCTTGTTCTTTATCATATATGTAAGTACTACCATTATTTTTTGTTTATAATTATCTTTTTATAAAACTTTATTTTTTATTACATTAACATAAAACATGCTATCATTATTTATGGTACTATGTACGAAAGGATTAAGAGTATATTTAAGGCATGCCAAGAAAGGATTACGACAATTTCCCCACAAGTCACATGTTATGAAAAAAGTTCTAAAAGTGTGGGATACTAACTTTGAGCTTAAAAAATGGCACGTCAAAAGAGAACTAGAAGTCATCTAGTAAAAAATTATGATAGTTCTGGAGTAGGGAATTATTTAAAAGAGTTAGTATACAATATTATGTACTCTGTGGGAGATACTTAATTTATAAAAATTAATTTTTTTTTTGAGTATTTTGAACATCGGTTTTTTATAGTTTTTTTTGGAAAAGATGTTTTATGACTTTACAGACTAGGATAGTTAGTTAAATTATAGTTAAATTATAATAGTTTACAGTTAGTTAAATTATAGCACATTTTTCCGCGTAAATTATTTTTGGTATTCTAACTACTTAGCCTCTAATTACTAACTCTTTCGCTGTCATGTAATTGATGTTTTGTGGAGTCAGGGACTTTCACAGTAGGAAATTTAATACAGATATATTTTCTCTGATTCCTTTTATAATTATGAAAAGTTTATTTGTACAAGCCTGTTTTCCAATATACGTTGAAAATACATAGAGTACACTAATATATAAGAAAAATATAAATATAAAATTAGCAATTAAAAGTAAAATAAAATTATATTTTTAAATTTTATTCAGAGTAAAAATAAGTTTATTAATTAGCAATGTACCTAATATAAGTAAGTTTACAAAGTACAAACTTTTAAATGTAAGAAAATGTTGTAGCACAGCATCTTTTAATATTATTAGGAAGATTATTCCACTCTCTAGCTGCAAAAATATAAAATGAAATGTTTGAATTATTTGATATCATTGGTTTTGGTCTACTAGAACGGCAAAGAGTTAGATTAGGCGGCAAAAATAGTGATTTTAGGTATTCAGAACGTTTAGAGATTATTATAGCAACGTTAAAGTATTTATTTCTCAAGAAAATTAATGCATTACCGATAGGTGGTATTTGAACCAGTGAACACTATCAGATCAAGCTACTAAATCAATATACTCAATGAGACATCTAAATTATATAGAGCGCCTGTCATTTTTGTAAAATTAGTTTAGGGTAAGAGAAAAAAAAGATTTCTTGTACAAAAATGGAAATAGAACCTAAGGCAGAAGTGTACTATTAGATTTGTCAACATTTAATTAAACATTTCACTTAAAAAAGACTATATACTTATAATTTCATAATTATTCACCCCATTTTACAAAATAAAATAATAACTTTATTTTATATAAATTAAAACACAAACAATAATTACAAAATAAATAAAATGTTTCTTGAAAGTTTTGAAAACACCTAAAGTAAAATTACATAATGTCTTAATACATTGTTGGTATGATTATAATATTTAAAATATGCATAATTAACATATAAATATATATCTTTTAAATATTCTTGCATTAAAAGTTAAGTAAGTGTTATTCAAGTTTATTACTTTATTCAATATATTTTCTCAGTTTCTGACTTATACATATGTTTTGAATTGAATTTTCTATAAAGATGCTAATTTTTTGTATTAAACTCATATTTCAAAAATACATAAAATAATAACATATAACTTAAAAAACTTAAATAATTATAATTAAAAAGTTTTTATCAACTTTTTCTTCAAATTGAAACATGATTAATTTTATACAAACTCAATAATTACATATTTTGGTCGCTAAAGTTTGCATAAATATTTCAAATTATTTAATTAAACTGTTTAGCAAAACAGGTAGTACTATTACAAAGATCAACTATCAAGAGACTCCGATTAATCAAGTGGGGTGTTCCAGTTGCCCAATATCTCGTTGTGTCTCTTCGCGACATTTACTAATAATTACTTCTTAGAAGTCCTCGATGCTTAATTGGCAAATTCAATTTGCATAGGAACTACTGCTAATGATAGCTGCCTTTCTAAAATTTTGTAAATTCATTTAAATTTAAAGATTACGTCAGCTGGTATTAAACCTACTATAACACCATAACGGTTAATTTGGGTGAAACGTTTATCAATTGAGATATAAGCGAGGAGAGAAAATGTACTAATGTGCTTAGCTAATATGGTTTTTGATTAATTATTGGGAAAGAAAGGTAAATGCGCTGATAGAGCGACATTGATGATAGCAGCTGTGCTAATATTTTCAGTTACTGAAAAAAACTACTGAAAGTATTGACGGCATAGCAAACTACACAGTAATCAAATTCTACTTTCACATTTATTAAGAACAGGCATTGTAGCCAGGGAGGGGGCTCTGGGACTTTAGTTATTAAAAACAGTTTGGAGAGATTTTACACTAAAGTCCCCTCCGAAGCCCTCTCCAAACGAAAATCTTAGCTACAAAAAGACTGAAAGTCTTCGAAACGTGGGAAATTTATTGCATAAAAAAACGAAAAAAGTTGTTAGCTCAAAAATCAAGTATTTTTAGGTATCTTCCACAAATAATATTCAGAGTTTGGGGGTAGGTAGGTTTATCTTAAAATGCAACAATTCGGACAAAGAAAAAAGTAAAATAAATGATAAAACAGATTATTTATTTTCATAAATAAAAACTATTTTAAATTATTTAAAAAAAGATTTACAGTTATAAAAATTTAATAAAAATGCTATGCTCAATAACAAATGAAATCTTGAATGAATCAAAAGAGAAGTCTTTTATTTATATAATTTAATTAATAACAAACTTAAAATTTTAGGTTATGCCACTTTAGAAAATATACAAATTTTTTAATTCACTATTTAATATTATAATATAATCAAATATTACTTTAACTAATTGCTAAAACTACTTTTATACTTCTTGATGCAGAAATTTCTTAGTAAAATAGTTTATATATTTAGTTTATTGAGGTAACCGAAGTATATGTATAGCTGTGTGGTATATAGCTACCATAATAAAACATCCTCTTCAAATGACTTAAGACACAGAAGTAGCTTTAGAAGTTAGCTGTTATACTCCTCTTGCTTTATGTATAACATATAAACTTTGAAATTTTCATGTATTAACACATATATACTGTTAAATTTACGAGAGCAAAGGGCAAAAGGGATGATGTGACTTTTGAGGTTATAATTATAATATAGTAGTAAAAGGAAGATATACTACCAAGAAAGGAGGTAATATTTAAAAAAGGGAATTTGAGGTTAGGTTAAGCTTTGCACGTTTATAGGCTTTCATCCAAGAAGTTAATACAATATCTTTTATATTTTTTAATATTTATTATAATTTAAGAAATTTATTATGTGCTTATAAGACCCAAGGGGTAAATCATTTTGGCAATTGCTTTTAATTCAATTTAGGCAATTTAAAAGCATATAAACTTAATTAATTTAATTGCGAGTGTATGTGTGAAAGCGTTTTAAAATACCTGAAAGTGTTAAAAAATAATCGGATTAGGTTAGGTAGGATTATATTTTTACGTTTCATTAGATATGTATTTTGAAAATTTAAAAAATCTGCTGATTTTTAGGTATCAATTAAAATAATTTAATAGAAATTATGTTACTTTTATTATACCTTTTTATAATCTATTGTTGACAGTTTTCTGTTAAGTGGTTAGAAAGCACACCTCTGAGGATGGAAAACACATATTTTCTCGCTAGTGATAAAAGTATCACGTGGAAAAAATTTAGTTTTCAAGGAAATTACCAAAGGGTTGGCATTTTACCGGAATTAATTTCTAAGTATAACAATACCAAACATCGAACTATTGGAAAGAAACCTAAGGATGTGAATCATGATAATGAATTATCAGTTTTGCAAAGATTTTTCAATGGGAAATGTGTTAGATATAACCAAAATTAAAAATATCAGATAAAGTTTGTATGAGTTTTTTAGTATAAACATATTTTTGAAGAGGCATACACCCGAAAATATACATCAAGTTTTCACGATCTCCAACGTGGGATTTGGACCATTCGTTGCTTTTCTAGCCATAGGTCATAATATAGAGTATTAAAGTGACCACCCACTGATGATGATGCTTTAAAGCATTGAAATGCGCATATGTAATAAAATAAAAATACGTCACATGACAAATTATTATTAAATAATAGTAAATAAAATTTTTAAATATAATTTTTAAATTTGATTTTAATTTTAACCAAAAGTCATAATATACTATTTTCCATAAGTTACTTTGACAAATTATTACTAAATTATCATTCAAAATTTCTATACTCCAAAAAACTTCTAAAATTATTCGTTAGTCCTTTCAAAGCCCACATGTAACGAATTATAACTTCATACCCTTATCAGTAAAAGTTTATTCAACAAAAGGAATAATAAAAAAGTCAGATTAAAATATTTCTCAATCACTCAAGTTTCATGCATAAAAATAGATATTACCCTTTTTAATTCATTTTGCATTTAAAAATTAACAAAAAAAGGTTTATCCTGTCATTTCTCTTTAAATTTTAAAACTTTTAGAAAGGATCCATTTTTTCAAAAAAAAAGTTATTTAATAATTCTTTAGTTATTTAATATAAAAGTTACATAAAAGCGAAACTTTAACAATTAGTCAAAAAATATGAACTTTCAATATTATCCCTTTGAATGACACAACAATAAATAAACTTTTAAACACAAATAATTTATAATAAAACTAAAATCTTAAAAATAAATCTTTCTTCACAGTAAAACATTTTTCATTCTTTAACCCTCAAAAAAGAGAAAAAAAATAAAAAAGCTCTTATGAAAATCCATTAATTGCAAGGTTTTTCACTAGACATTATCCTACCACATAATACAAGTTTACGGTGTTAGTCTCTCGCTCTCTGTCTTTGTTTAAAGAACAAAGCTTTTTCACTCTAAATATACACACAAATATCAAAGTTATAAAACATACATAAAAGCCTTAGCTTCTCTCTTTAGTTTACTTAATAGCTTTTATTATTTTAGGTTTTTGTCACTTTTTTAGCAACGGATTTTTAAAATTTTTAACATCCAACATGAATAATACGCGTTTAGGGAATCAGAATAGTTTGGATTTAGAATATTAACATCTAGTAAGGTGACAATTACAAATTATAAAATTAGAAAATTGTATTGTAATGCTGCGCAACATTTATGCATTATAACCACCCCTCAGCTTTAGTAATCATGTTTCATGCATTTTGGTAGTATTCACACGAACGGATTATTATAGTTTTTTTTACTTAATTACTCTTCAAAATTATATTATACTGTAAAAAAATAGGATTTATTTATTTTTTTTAATTTAGTTCACTACAACACAAAGGATTTTATTACATTTAAAAAAAATCCGATTAATAAAGTAATTTAAAAAAATGGGTTGAAAAAAAAATCCTATAAAAATAAAGCTCAATATTTGTAAATAAATAAACAAACATGACATTTAATTTCAAGTTTATATATGATCAACCAATGAAAAATATCAAATTTTTCACGTCAATAATCATCGCGGCGAAAAAAAAAAAAAAAAAAAAAAATCACATATATATCATAAAATTGGAATATTTATTTATTCAAATTTATTTCTGTATATATATTTAGAAAAAAAAATTTCATCTCTTATATGTGAATTTTTATAAATAAAGATAAATAAAGACAGAAATATCTCTTTATACTATAGACAAGTAAACCTAATTTACATTCAGTATGCGAGTGTAAACAGTTGGAATATTGTTGATCGTGACATCTTCGAAAATTGGACTATATATGTTAAAGAAACTTTCTTGTATTTTAAACATCAAAAAACTTTTTGTTAATATTTAGAGTGAAAATTTTGTTATGTATTTGTATGTGTGTCTGCTAGTTTACTATAAGAGATATAAACGTATGTTTCGGTTATTATTATTATTATTATTATTATTGTTAAATTTTAACTGAGAAAAGTTATTTTGTTAACACTTGAATTTATATATTTCTCTTAATCTGAGTGTGACATTTTTATATGGATAAATTTTTCAATTTTTTGGATAAAGGGACCCCGAATATAATAGAAATCGGTTTTCTGGTCAAATTCGCTGAAATTTCGGGAAATGGTGCACCCCTGATCAAAAGTACAAATGGGGTCAAAGCTCTAAATATCCATCTTTAGTGTGTACGTACGGCCCATTTTATTCTGTGCGGGGTCCTTTGAAGTTTTTTCTATATTTTAATATTTTAAAGAGTTAAATAACCGAGAAATAACTTTTAATTATTTTTAACAGAAATAAAAAATAGTGATTTCCTTAACAAGAATGTAAAGTAAGATATTTTGATACCAAAAAGAAAATTCGACCTAATAAATACTAACTAATAAAAATATATCCTCATATATAAGACTGAAATAAACTTGTTATAACATTATCGTATATTTTTTTTAACTTGTCACATTTTTCAAAGTTTTTTTAAGCATGTCTTTTTGACAATTTTTTAAAATTTTATATATTTATACGTACACATTGTCGTGGCAGTTATTCCAAAAAATATCAATATTTTATATATAATAAAAAAGGCTAGTTAAATGTACCCACCTAGTTAAAAATAGTAATCGACAATTTAAATTTACGCACACGAGAATTATAATACAATGCATAAATTAATAAAAGCATAAATTTTAGTTTTCTTGTTTATATATATTCTCTAATTATGAAAATTTATTACTTAATATTATAATAAAAGGTTACCTGCTTTTCTCTCCCAAGTGCCTATAACTTATACCCTCAAACTTATCTAATAAATGAGAGTTTCTTATAGTTTAAATTTTAGAATATTTATATAGATAAATACTAACAAAAATATTAAACAAGTATAAAAATAAAGTTAACTTTGTCGAGTTATTATTAACATTAAAAATTTTTTCTTTCTGTGTGTACTTAAAAAACTCTTTTAATTATTAATTAACTAACTTTTGTTGTCGAAGGTAAAAATTTTTAGAGTTTTGTAACAGTGAACTATTGACTTTTAGTTTCAAGTTATGTAATTATCTCGGTGGAGTTTTTCGAGTGGTCTTCAAACATTATTTTATGAGTGCAGAATTATTATTTTTTATATGGCCTTAAATAGTCACCAGCGACCACATCCAAAAGTTTTATCTTTCAGTTGATTGCATTATAGCTGGAAGCTCGCTTGAATTGATGTTTGATGTGTAAAAAACTTGTGATTATAATTTTTTTGTCGTTTATACCAATTTATTCTAGCCATTATTTTATTTATATTGGTTACAGTTTTTAATTAAATAAAATTGTTCTTTGAGCGCCACGATATTTTCTAGCAAATATCGAAACTATTCTATTATATAGAAATATTTTATTTACAGAATTTACTGATTTTCTAAAAAAAGCCAGAATACATAAACTTTTTTTTTTTTTTTGTCAAGGGAATCTTGTGAATCTTGCATCAGAATACATAAACTTACGGGAAAATTATTAGAACATGAAAAATATAGGGCATCTTTTCGCATAAGCAATTATAATTATTGAATAAAACCAAATATACCGTATAATTAAATAATAATTAAATAATGAAAAAAACGAAAAATCACCTAACTAAAACCCGAGAGCACACATTCGCAAATAATCTTGGAGTATTTACCTTAAGAATATTCTTGTCGTTGAGGTCCGTAAAAATACCAAAAATAAACCTTAATTCTTTCCTGAAAACATCGGATTTCACAATAATAACTTTATCAGTATAAGTTACGGGAAGCAACTGTTTGCTTCTGTAATATTATTAGTTTAATAATCACCATATAATAAATAGAAAATTACCACGAAAATTAATATTTTTAATATTTTTAATATTAATTTTGCCTATCATAAATCACTGATTTTATGTGAAAATGAACTTAAATTAGGCCAAATTAATAAAACAAACCAAACAAAAAGTCTTAGATTTAGTTAATGAGACAAAAGAAATGTACGTCTGCATTCTGTGATGGCTACCATCAGTCTAATGGACGCCGACCGGATAGAAAAGTCTCCTACTTTTCCTGGCTTCTTCTTGAGTCCTGATTGGTTCTACGCATTTCAATGATCCAATTTTCTTATTTGTCCGAAAAAAGACGCAATTTTATTTTTATTTAAAATTTTAATTTTAAATATATTTTAATAACTAATAATTTATAGTTTTTATTTTTAACTAAATTAAAAAAATTTATTTTATTCATTTTTTACTGTCACAGAAAATCCATCCTGTGACAATTTTTAAAAGTTAGTTTTAAAAAATAATCTTGACAATGCTAATAATTTGCGTAAATTAAATTAATTTTTTAATTAATTTATTAAAAGATTGATGATGTTAGTATAGACCGTGTAAACATAGTGAAGGACTTAGGTATAAACTTTGAGGACTCTTTAAGCTTTCTGAGTCATGTTGACTTCACCGTAGCTAAAGTTACTAAAATCATCAACTTTTTAATGAGAAATTCGAGAGTGTTCAATAATTTGGGTGAATTCAGGTGGATTTACTTCGTCGTTCTTAAACAAGACGCAGTTTGAACAACTTGGGTTGCTATGAGAATTGAAATCTCCTCAATAAGAAGTGCTGTTTTTATATTTGTGTAAAATACTGTATCATTTTAAGGACTGCAGTACAATTTTATCTAAGATTTTACTGTATGTTCCTACAAGATCATTATGAAATCCTGTCCCTGCGTTTGAACAAACTTCTCCAATCTGTCTCTTTGCTTCTAAATCCATAAGAATAGGATTATGTACGAAATATAACAATAACTTTGAACTTTTTGATACCTTGTTGATACCTTTTACAGTGTTAGTAACTGAACAGTAAGGTGTTAGATTATTGTTAGTGATTAGCAGAGGGTTATTATCCCGGTTATGGATTGATCTCTGGGTTCACTAATGACGGTTGCCAGTGCTAGGCCTTACTCCGGGTTCTGGCATTAGGAGTTGAGTTTTTAGTGATTTCAGAGTTTGATTCATAAAATAATGTACTGCACACGGATTTTGTTTAAATTATAATGTTCATGGAAAATGAGCATGAACTTTGTCTATTGGGTTGACTAATTACCCAGCGGTTTTTAATTTTTTGAGACTGTGTAAACCATTAAATATTGATTCTTGTTTTATTTTTATTATTTTTGTTTTTCTATTATAAAATAAATTTTTATAAGTACGAGAATCTCTTATAACCATGTTTTCTATTAATAAGTATTACAATTTATAATTTAAATTTTAATTTTTTTAATCCTTTTATAATTAATTTAAAAAAAATACATCTTATTTTATTTGTATCAAGAATTTTTATTTTTTATTTCATTCAAACAAAGTTTGCCTTTAAAAAAAAGCATGAAATCTTATATAAATACAAATATTAGACTACTCTTTTATCTTTTCAAGAAAAAAAAAAAAAGTTTGATACTAAATATTTGCTTTTTTTTTTTTAATCTAATCAACTTTCTCAACAGCTAAAATTTAATCAAGAGAATATAATATTTAATAAGAAAGAAGAAGAAAATATAAGTAAATGAAAAAGATGAACCAATTTTATAAATTGTATATTCTTTTACGTACATATATTGAAATATCTTATTATAAATTTAAGAAGAATTTTTTTTTTATTAAAACAACAAAAAAAAAACAAAATAAAATGATTCTTATAAATATATTTTATTCAATGAAGCGTATGATAAAAATATTTTCATACTTTTAAATAATTCAGCATAAAGTTATTTTTGATTGGTATACTTCGTAATTATTTTCATATAATCTGGTTAAATCTAAAAACAAAAATAAATTCTTTTTTATCATTTTTATTTAATTTGTGTGAATATAAAAAATGCCTAAATTTAGCTTTATTGATTATTTTAAAAAGTTCTTTAATTATTAATTCAAAATAAATTATATATTTTACGTTTATTATTATTATTCTTATTAAATTATGTTAATAAATTTAAATTTTTTTAATTGACCATTATTAAGATATATAAAAAGTATATAAATAATTTGTTAATTCAAATTATTAATATTCTTATTTTGGCAAGAATAAGGTTGTTGCGTGAAAAAAATTTTCAAATTCTATTTAGTTGGTTTATTATTGTGACATCATACTGTTATATAAAGTTTCACGAGAAGCCTACATTTATCCTTTATAGCGTTTTTAATGGCCTTCAACTCTATTATTTTTAAAAAAATAAAAAAATACTTATTAACTATTTTTTAATAAATTTTCAGAATATTAGATAATCTCAAAACCATGCAACAGCCTTATTTGGCATTTCGGTAACTTAGTCCTCTTCAGAATCTATAATTTATTACTTTAACTAAATTTTAATCGATACTTTTTACATTGGCCAATACTGCACCTTAAAAAAGGGTAAAATCTTTTTATTAAGTTTATTAATATTTTGTCATAATTACAATTTTTTACATGGAATGCAAAGGTGGTGCAAAATTTACGTTTTCAGGAGGGGGGAGGGACGAGAATTTCCGTTTTTAGATGGAGGGAAAGGTAAAACGGTTTTTAGGAAGAGAGCAAATGGACTTAAAATATTTTTGAGTTGGGGACTTCAATATTCGTTTGAAGTAAACAGGAAAAATGTGAAAATAAATTTTAAAATGTCGTACTGAGTTACTAATTAAGACGCTCCTAATAATATTTTAATAATAAGTTAAGCAAAATCCAAGTCAAAAACTCAAAAGGCAACTAAAAGAGCAATTTTTCCCTAATTTGCAGCTTTAATACGTTTAACTGAGATAAGTTTTAGTTTTAAACTCTTTTCAATAGGCTTTTCTACATCTACCCCAACTAGGTCCAAGTTGAACTGAAAGGTCGTATGAATCGTTAAACTGTTTTTTTTTTCGAAAGCATAACTAAAAGTAAGTGCTTGAGGAAATTTTCCACAGAATTCTGGGATTTATAATATGATTTGGACTGCGCATGTGTGAGAAATTACGTTTTTTATCACTAAGCCTTTCAACTCAAATAAAAAAAAACTACTATATCACATTTTGCACCATGGAATCAAATTCTACGAGAAATTTCTTATAAGCACCAAAAAGAAAAATATTTAGGCTCTTAGGTCGAAAAATTTAATTTTTGGCAGACATTTTTGTTTTTTTGACCTATTTAAATAGTAAATTGACTCTAAATATTTTTGTTTTTGCTACTAATTGCAACTAATTGTTTATTTTGCGATTAAAAATATTTTCCTCTAAGGTGCTTACAGAAAATTTTCTGCAGAATTCAATTCTGGGGTTAAAAATGTGTAAAAAATGAGATTTGATTTCTTTTACCTAAACTGAAAGGTGTAACGATGAAAAACGTAATTTCTAATGCATGCACAGTCCAAATCAGATTTTAAACTCCAGAATCGAATTTAGCGGAAGTTTCCTGCAAGAGCAAAATCTTTTTTAAAAAACTGTAAAATAAGATTTTAGCTGCAAAAAAAATGATATTTTGAGTCAATTTATCAAAGTAATCAAAAAATACAAATAAAACTGCAAAATATCAAATACTTGATCTAGAAAGCTAAAAGTACTGGCTAAGAGTACTTATTTGTAGTTATACTTTCGGAAAAAAGTAGTTCGGATCGATTTCTGCGACTCATCAGTCCGCCCCCTGGGTCCTGTTGGGGAGGATTCCGTCACATAATTTAATAAATTATTTATAGAAAATAAATAATGGTCAATAAAAAAATTTAAATTTATTGATGTTAATATAACTTGTAATCTTCTATTTTATTTTCCAAGTAACATTTGACTAGTAGTCCACCAGTAACGCAAGCATCTTTTCCGTCTAAAAAATAATAATTATAATTTTTTTTAACTGAATTTAAAATTAATCAATAAAATAAAACTTACTTAAATTTTGGCAGTTTTTAATAAAATTTTCATTTCTATCAAAATTGTAATCATTTATCTTAAATTTTTGTCTTGTTAAATCTAAATTGTAGGTTCCATCATTATTTAACTAATAAATAAAAAATTATAAATTTTAAAATGGAAGCATATTTAAAGAAATATAAAAAACAAAGGTTTTAAATATTTAAATCTTACTATTTCCATTTTTTTCAAAAAACAAGCTGAATAGCAGTTAAATTTTCTATCATTAATATATTCACTTGTTTCTGCAATTTGCTTAATCAATTCTATAAAATAAAATTTTTTTGTATTATAAACTAATTTGATAATTTTAAGTGAAGTTTTGCACAACATAATAAATTATTGGTATAATAACACCCATTTTTCGAAAAATAATGAATAAATCATAACTCAGGTAATCTAAAAAATTATTTTTCTGTCCATTTACAAAAATAAAATATTCAAGTTTTATTTCACTTCTAACACGAAGAATTAGAGCGAAATCGAGAAAAAAATTTAAATTATCTTAAAAATTAAAACAGAAAATTTTTTATTTAATATCCGACAATTAAAATATTCTAATCTTTCAACCGTTGAAATTAATGTAAAATTAAAAAAAAAATGATTAAACAAATTTTAATTACTTTGATCAACCTTGCTTTCTATTATACAAGAAGTCCTATAAGCTCTAATTTTCATTTCTTCAATAGGTTTCTGTGTAAATGTAAAATTTTTAAACAACACTTTAAACTTCTTTATAAAACGTTTAAATGAAAAATAATTCATTCTTATAGTTAAAAAAAAAAACCAAAAATAATTACGAATTAAAAATTAATAAGAAAACTCACAGCATTAGAAATGGCTAAAATATAAATAAGAATAACAAAGACAAAGTTTTTCATACTTATTTGATTATTTAAAATGAAATTTAAATTAAGATGCACCAAGTCATTAAACTAAACGAAATAATTAAAATAAAAAAATTAACACTTTTTATACGTTTTTTTTCTTGATTATTAAATCACTAAGTAATTAATTGAAAGTTTTAACTGTATACAATTAACTTACTACATCTTATGATGCTGTCAATTAATAATTCTTCTTATAAATTGCTTTTAAATATAATTATCATATCTGAAGTAATAAATGATATTATGTTATTTCATTATTATTTTTTAATTAAATTTATCGTTCCACATATTTTCAAATATAAATATTATTAACGATTTTTTCGAATAAACAATAATTTTATATTTCAAAGATATATAGGCAATTTCATGCTATTAATGTTAACAAAAATATTTTTTTTTATGAATAAATTAATTTCAATAATTGATGTTTAATTCAACTTAAAAATGGTTTTGAATGAAAAAAAATGTTTGCTAATTTGCCTCGAGAAGGGCTTGAATCCACCTCGAATCCACGACTAATAGTATTCTAGACCAAACTATCTTCCAATTGAGCAATTCTTTCATTCAAGAGGCAGCTTTTTTCAATCTAGTGCTTCTTTTTTCAATCACATGAAACAAATTAAAAATTTATTTAAAATTATAAAAAAAAAAATTTAATAAAATTAATGGCATGAAATTGCCTATATATCTTTGAAAATATTGTTTGTTAGAAAAATTGTTGATGATATTTATATTTATTTATTCATTTATTTTAATTTAATATTTTAGTTGATATTTCTAAAGTAGTCAAGGCACCAGCAATGTTAAATGGATCCAAAAATTTTATCAGCACTAGAATGGATGCACCTCAGTGAAACGTATATATTTTTGGTCACTGAAATCGATTTTGAAGGTTTCATCCATTTTCAGATGGCCAGTTTTTAGTAATGAACGTTATATCATAAAAAATTGGCAAAAAAATAGCAAGATAGGTAAATTCTTGAAAAGAATTTCTAATTGAGCCTATTTTTTATACCCCGGTATTTTTGGGGTTTTTCACCAAATTAAAATATGACTAAAAATTTGGATTTGCCGGAAAATTTTACTTTTCTATTTTTGTAAATAGGCGTCATTTTTCTTGTTTATTTGCTATTGATATAATGATCTGTAATTTGATTTAGAGGCTCCTGGTGTAAGATACGATTTCCTGACATTTCCTCCCCAAAGACGTTTTCTCCCTCGAACTTTCCCAATTTTTAACTAACAAATTATTATATAAAAATTAATATATAATAATCGTAAACTTCCAGGGGTGAAAACAACATTAATTCGTTCCATAAAATACATTTAATTTCACCTGGTAATAAAAAAACAACTGCCAAGCTAATGTATATTTTTGTGTAAAATCTTATGTTTATATTTAACTGTTGATGACTCCATTCATGCAGATTTTTTTTTTTTTTAAGCCTTTTTGAGAGATAGAAGGTAACCTTCAGCGCACCCGACTTAACTTAAAAGCCCCCAGCGCGCCTCTGCAAGCAGATCTCTCTCCACCTTTCCTCAAACAGCACCCAATCCACCGGTATCCTACGAAGGCTCGGTCCCGTGTAGACAGGAAGCTGTTTTTGGATTGGTGTTAATTTTTCACATCCACTACCCTCAAGTAGTCCCCACTCCACTGGAAGCATACATGAACCCTTTGAGACCCGTATAGAGAGGTCCACGCCATGAACTATTGGTAGCTATATGGATGTATATGCAACATATTCCGTTATGGGGTTAATTCCTAGCTATGGTAAACACTAGTACCCTCGGTGTCGCAGGTGATATGGGTGGAAAGAGTCGTGGCGAATGTTATAGAAAACATCGCCTTTGGATCCGTCCACCAGTGTAATGTCAGTGTAAAGTGTTTGTGACGTGTGTGAGTGTTAGTGTGCGTGTAATGCGTGTTAACCTATAGTCTCAGGATTTCGCCTCTCCCTCGACTGGATCTCCTTTTAACGTGGCATCCTAACCACTCGCAAGCGATATAAACACATAATTTAATTTTCCTCAGAAAAAAAAAATCAGAGGTATCTTCCGGGGATTCATGCAGATTATAATTTATATTTCCATCCTATTTGTAAATATACATAGTTGCAATAAGTACAAGTACAATTGATAAACTTAATTTATAAATAAATCATTTATTAAAATATTGACTTGTACTTTTATACTTTATCATTTTTTATCAACTTTTTATATTCAGTTATTTATTGCAATTAGTAATACTTGAATGTAATGAAGCATTTATTTTATCTAAAAATTAATTATTTTTTTAAAATACTAATTAAGCGTTTGCGTGCAAAAACAAGTGCAATAAGGCTGATACGCGCGGCTGAAAGATAACATTTATATAAAAAGAACTTGGATGGGCTTAAAAATTTTTCAATTTGTTAGCCGTTTTTAAATGATTGGTATAAAACCATCTTTTTTTTTAAAATATAACTCGCCATAATTTGCTTAAAAAATGATTGCAAGAAGCATTTAAAAATCAATAAATGTTTTGGTGTAAATTACATTTAAATATGGCACTGGCCTACTCATGCGAAATAACATAAAATGTTGTTACAACTGTTTTTTTTTTTCAATTCATAAAGACTCTTAGTATAAATGTAAGCATAAAAATTCTAAAAATATAAAGTCAAATTGTTAATAAAATATAATAACTGGAAATAATTTAAGTTGATTTGAAGCTTAATAATCACCCTGTACATTATAATGTGCATTCAATATTTTCGAATAATTTAAATTTAATTTATTATAAATCTATTACTTATTTCAAGCACATATCAAACTGCTTTTTCTCTTACTTTCCTGTACAGATATTTTATAATATTAAATAAGTATATAACCGAATGCATTTATTCAATTCTGTAGGGAAAAAGAAATTTTCTTACATTTATTTAATCAAATTTTTTTTTATTTAAGAAAAAGTTAAAATTAATCAAGATTACTTTATTAAATAAGGGTGAAAAGTGAACCAATTCCGTTTTTTAGATTAAATATTGAAACATCGTAGTTTTCTATATGTTACGTTTAAGAACTAAAATTTTTAAAGTTGAGTATTTTTTTGTTTTTGTGTATTTTACGAAATTAGTTTACCATCGGGAAATAATTATTCAATTTAATTTAATGTATCAGAGTGCAACAGCAATCTTGGAAAATTAAATTAAGACTTTAGTACTCCATCAGGATTTACTTAATATTTGATGTTTTGTGAAAAAAGGTTTTTTATTTAATTTTTGCTTTTAAAAACCCTTTTTAGAGAAATAGGGTGGTCTATTTTATTCATATATTCATATTTTAAGATAGCAATGGCATTTACATATACATATTTAAAACAGTCTGCTTTGAAAATTTCTTTTTAACATACGGGATAAATTGTGATTTGATTTGAAAATATCTTTATTAAAAATAAAAATAAATCTCTAAAATGTTTAAAGTAGCTTAAATTACCGTTTTTCTGTTTAAAAACTTAGAAATGTAGATTTAGAGTCCGCGAATTTAAATTTAAAAAATCTGATTTCAGAATCATCAGAATAGACATTGCGCGTAACATATATATTAGAAAAAGGAAAACTATGTTTAATAAAACTAAATCGTTCTTATATGTATAAAGAAAATGTAATAGTGTTCTAAAGTAAATGATATACACATTTTTATTTTATCTTTTTCCTATAGCATATCTTTTCTCTAAGAAAAACGCAAATAAGAAAGTTAAGAAAAAAAAATATTTTTTCCATTTTTACACGAACTGGAAATCAATCTCGGTAAAACTTACCTATCAATCTTTAATACTATATATACGTAAATATATACGTTAAACTGGGCTATTGAACACTTCTTTTTACCTTATATATATTTTGTGACGAGGGCCCTTGAATAATCCCTAAGGTACTATACTGTAAGTTTAACGATCTCGAAAAATTGCTGAATTTTAAAATAAATTGAGTTTTTTTTTGGTAAAATAAAAAAGTTAAAGAATTTATTATAATTTTTATTTTATTTAAACTTTTTCATAAAAATAATAAAAATAATTAAATTTATTATAAATTTTTACATATTTATGGAGTGAATATAAATATAACAATATTAAATAAATTTTTCACAACTTAATGTTAATGTATCAAATATTTTATTTAGAAACAAAAACAGAAACGCCAATAAAATTTTGAAATAAATAAATAAAAAATATATTAATTAAATATATTTTATTCCTTGTACAAGTACCTGAAAAAAAAAAATTGAATCAAATTATTAAAAAATTATTATTGTGACGCGTCTTCGCGTTTCAAAACACTTTTTTTGCTAGGATTTTTAAAAGTATAATTGTATTTTTTAGGCCACTAAGTAGATACATGATATTCATTTTTACTAAAATTAGCTTAGATTTCCAAAACCAGAGTATAAAATTCCGAAAAATTAGGCGAAACATAAACTTAATATTTTTATAGACAACTCTCTAGTTTGGGCAGTTTAGGTAAAAGCATAACTATTTTTTAAACAAGGGACAAAACATTGGTTTTAAAATATTAGTATGCAAAAGCAAACAGCATGCAAAATTCGAATCCCATATTTTGCCCCGTGATTTAAAACATAGTATTACATATAACGGGCAAAAAAGCCGTCTCTCTAGGGTTGAAAATAGGCTTTTTTGCCCGTTATATGTAAAATATCTTATTCTTATTCAGCGAACGAAAAAAAAATTATGAAACTGAATGAAACTAGCAGCCAAAAAAAAGTGACTATTAAAAATGAATCCATGATTAGACTATGTTAGTATTTTTATTAAAAAAGAAGAATAAGAGAATAATTAAATAAACAATTCTTTAAATTTATTTATTTTTACAGAAAATGAAAAAAATTTAAATATACTTACAATTTGACAAACAGGGTCTTCACTGAATTTAAAAAAATTAAGTCTTTTACATGCAGCATAAGAACGTTTTGCATTTATACTTTTCAGATCTTTAGGTGTACAACATTCTATGTCTTTTTGACACTTAAATAAAAATTTAAAAATTTTAAATAAATATCAAATAAAAGATAAATCTATTAGCCTAAAAATTATTTTCAAAAATTGCTCCCATCCATAATCACCGGGTAAATCAGGTACTTAATAGTCGTTAAATACCTGATTAAATAACTATTAAATACCTTAATAGTTATTAAATAAAACAATAGTCGTGAATGAAAGCAATATTTTAAAATAACTCCCAGGGTAACATAAAATTTAAAAATCTTACCGGTTGTCCTGGCATCGTACATGATTGTACCAATGAATTGAAAGCAAAAATTAATAATATACTAAAAATTATTAAATTTTTATTCATTTTTATTAATTGTTTGAACAACTAAAATATATCAATTATATTTTTATCAAATACTAATTTTTTTTGGGTACTTCAGTCCTATTTATATTTGCTTTATCTTTATTTTTCTTATTTGAGTTATCAATATGATGAAATAGTATATTAAAAATAGAAATAATTAAAAACAAATATTTCATCAGTTGATAAGGTTATATATAGTAAAATTAATTATTATTAGGTATTCATAAAAAATTTTATCTATTAATGTTTAATTATTGAGAAATAGCACACTGAAAATAAAATTTCGGATGACGAAAACGGAATTGTGGTTACATCAAACGGACTTTTTTTGTTTACTTAAAATAACAATTAAGACCTAAAAACTGATATTTAAAAAAAAAAATTTACAACCTATAACAATTTATATTTACAATTTATAACACTGATAATAAAGTATTTATTGTGTTCATAATGTCTTTAGGGACTTCTGCACCAAAGGCTCCTAGGTACTTCTGCACCAAAGGTCTTTAGGGACTTCTGCCCCATAGGTCCCTAGGTACTTCTGCACCAAAAGTCCCGGAATCGAAAATATTCTAAGTCCATTTATCCCCCCCCCCCCCTAAAAGCGTCACTTTTTCACCCCCCCCCCCTGCCGAGCCGGACTTTTTCAAATACCCCATCCAATGAACATGTTCCATGTTAAAAAATAATTTTTTCATACTTTTTAAAAGTTTACCGCTCGAAGGAATATTGTTTAGGCAGGAATATTGGAATATTGTTTATTTATTTGACCCTTTACCGATCAATGTATACAGGACAAAAAATACAATAATTAAATGTTATATGAATATGACGCTGTAATATTGAAAAACTCAGGAAAGTTATAAATAATTATGAAATTAATGAAAAAATTATTACAAGATCAATATTAATAAAATTTTTGTTGAAATTTTTTCATGAACTAGATGTAACTTAATTTCGGTTTTAAAAAAAAATTTATCAAAAAATAAAGTTATCCAACGATAAACTTATTATTTATAATATATTTTTATTTATTATTTATTATATGATATTAATTCATTTATCAAAAAATTTGCGAAAAGAATTTAAATAAATAATGTACAATTTAACAATATTCAATTGCTCGGTAAAAAGTGTAAATTTACATTATTTTTTCAGTGTATATGATTTCAATAAAATGTACATTGTCACGTATACAAGGTAGGTTATCTAGATAAACCCTTTCCCACGATGTTAGAAGCTAATAATTTTAAACTAATTTTAACCGGTTAGTGTATTGAAAAAATAAACAACAGAAAATTTCGTAGTTCCAGAATTTTCTTTCTTTCAATATATTCTGGCCTGATTTTTTGATTCCTTGAAAAAATGTAAATCTCATTTTTCACCTGCTTTGGGCAAGTTTCAGATATTTTTCGAAATATCATAAAAACACTGTTCAAAAAATTTGTGAAAATTACTAGAGTGTCGATGTTTTTAGGTACGATCACCCTATGTATGCAATTCATAGGCAAAATCATGTCTTATAAGTTTGTCAGGTTAAAAAATGGAAAAATAGAAACCATTTTAATCTCTAAATTTGGATAATCGAGAGAATCCCTATTCAAAAGAACCACCCATGTACAACTTGTTATTAAAATTTTATGTTAACCAAAAAGCAAATAAAGTAATAAAGATAAATTTTTGTGTTTTTTTAATAAAATAACTGAAAGCGACATGAAATTAAAATAGTATAAAAGGGAGTAAGAGAAAAGTGCATTGGATTAAAATTCATCGTTTACTTTTTACAAAACCCAATAAACTCAAGTAGACAGCTTTTAGTACCTTGGGATTGAAGTTAAAAGAAAAAGAGATAAAAGAAAAATAAATAAAAAAAAAATGAAGAAATCTTGAGGTTTTCTTTACACTTGCTAACTCAAAAACTAATTATTCACCTCTTTTTTTTTCTTATTTCTCTCTTTACTTTCTTTTTTTGACAAGATCTTATACATAAAATTTTATAATATTAGTAGTTTATAAAAGAAAAATTATATGAGAAAAAATAAAAGAATTTTTCTTGACTTTATAAATAAAAAAAATTGTAGACATAAATCTAACTACGATTTTTCTTTTCTTTTTTATGTTTGAAAAAATTAAGATTTTTATTACTTGGCTACACTTTTTTTAAGAAAGAAAAAATAATAAAAAAAAAAAAGTATTACATAAAATTTTTATGAAAAAATTGAAAACTTAATTAAAGAAAATAAGATAAGTTTCTTTTTATTATTATTGTTTCTGTAATTATGTCTAGTTTAGAGTGTTCAACTATTTTTTGGGTAAATAATAAATTTTGACTTGGTGTTTCACTGCATTTTAATTCAACCGATTCCCCATCCTAATGGCAGTGTTTTTCATTTCAGAATAAAAAAATACGATTTCCAGAACAAGCATTTTTTTAAAATTTAATTTGTAAAAATAATTTTTAATCTAAAAAATCAATAAAAATATAATTTAAAAAACTCGTTTTTATGAAATTCTATGCTTTTCTTAGAATATTGAAATATTATCTTTAAAATACAAGTTTGACTATAAAATCTTGAAAGTAATGATAATAAAAGAAAATTATAGTTTGACTCAATTAAAATTTTTCTTTTATTACAAACGAAAAAGAAACTCGAATAAGCAGAGAACAAAAAAAAGACTTTGTCTTTACTTTTTAGTTGAGAAACTAGTATATTTAAACCTTCTACTGTTAATTAAAGCTTTTTCTACACTGACCGACATTTCTTTTTCCTTTTTTTTTTAAACTAGTGAATTGGCATCTTTTATGATACTGAAACTAAAAAAGAAAAAGATTTTTACTTTTTTTATCACGAACTTTTGCAAATAATAGAATATTTTCTTAATGTTTTGCTTGTTCTTCAAATTATTTATTTAAATAATTCAAAAATATTTTTTATCAAAAGTAAGGAAGAATTTTATTTATTTTTATTTATTTATGTACAATATTGCTGTATGGGTTTTGAGTTATGTAGAGTTTCATACTTGTTTTCCGTCAAATAGTCGTGTGTGTCCAGCCCTTGTCTAAAACCGTGCAATATTTCTGATAGAACGTTTTTTGATTCTAGGAAATTTAGTAGCCTAACTTTAATTAATTTTTCTATTATTTTCGATATATTTGAGAGTAGAGCAATGGGCCTATAATTTTTGATAATATGTCTATCATCTGCTTTGAATATATGGGTGTTATAATTGCAGTTTTTCTAGGGATTTCGATATGTAGTTACTCATTTTTTATGGTTTGGCACTTGTGTTATCGAGGCCTTTATCTTTTGTAATAACTTATGGGCGTTATAATAATATTAAGAGTGCCGAAAATTTTTTCAGTGTATTTTAAGTGTATAAAGAGAAGATATAATTAAATTTTCTTTCAGCTGCGTCTTTAAGAAATATATATCCACGCTGAAACAAAAGTACAAGTTTGCTTTATAAATGCACAATCTAGTATATTCAAATGAATTTAATCTTACAGAAATAAAACAATTTTTTCATTTTATTAATTTAATCGATTACATGCGCATACTCAATGCAATATCGAAAATCTTATTATTATCATTATTACAAATCAAATTTTAAATAAAAATCGAGAAAAAAATATCCCTAGGGAAATTCGTCTATTTCCCCTAGTGAATTTAATATTTACCTGATATATTATTACAATAAATATTTAACAATCGAAAATAAATAATTTTTTTTTTCCTTGTAATTTTCTCAACAATAGATTTTCTAGTAATTTTTGTAAAAAATGTTAATATTGATTTTTGCTTCATAAAAGTGAGAAAAAAAATTTTAATTAAAAGTTTTTTTAAATTATTTATCTAGTTAAATGCAGTTTAGTTTGATGAACTTTTCGATATCATAAAGCTATATATTGTTTAATAGATATTTTTTATGTTTTTCATTTTATCCTTTATTACCTACTGAGCTAACTCATTATCGTTAAATCGAAGATAATTTATTGATGCGAATTTTTATACGCATTTTATGGTAAATAAAAATAAATATAAGTTTATGGGCTATTTTTAGCTAACAGCATTTTATTTTGTTTCATAGTCAAGTTGATTATTTATTTATTTATTAGAATTGTTTTTCATGTGACAGTTTCACTGTCAAGTTACCCCGCTTAAATTTTGGAGTTTTTGCATTACTTTTGTAGCTATTTGATTGAAATTTCATACAAATATGATTAAATTTTCAAGCAATTGAAGCGAAACAATTTGACAGTAATAATACTGTAATAATTTTTAAGGTTGAAAGGTTTGAAACATAGACCGGACGTAAACGCCCGTTTCGTAGGAATTTTTCACCCTTTTTAGATTGTTTGAATTTTCACTGAACTTTAATATTATATTCGTTTCTATCGAAAATAGTCCATTTGCTCAAAATAAGAATTTTTAGGTTATGATATTGATTTTTTCTAAGATTTTTATCGGAAATCGCTGAGCACAAACATTAAATCTTTTTTCATTTGAAATGGCCCAGTTACCCACAATAAGCTTTTTATTTAGGGAATCGGACCAATTTAGGCGAAAAAAGAATTAATATTCGTTTTCAGCGACTCAAAAAGCATTAGAAGCCGGTAAAAATCTTAAAAATAGCGAAAAACATAACCTAAAACTTCTTACTCAATGCAAATGAATAAATACCCAGTGGAAAATTCCATCGACTTATAAGGATAAAAAATGTCTACAAAACAGAGGTCTACTTTAGGTCTAACAGAAAAATAATCTTCTAACACAGAAGATCTAAAAAAATTATTTTTCATAGGACTAAAATTACAAAAATATTCCAAACATAATAAAATAGTTAAAAAGAAAATTCTTTTGAAAACTAATTAGTTAGTACAAATAAAAAATTTTCTTTTTTAAATTAGTTAAATAAATTTCAAGAATAAAAAAAATTCATTGTAAAAAAGGTTTCAAAAAAAATTTAATTAAAATGTATAAAAAATAAATATAAAATTCTATAAAAAATTTGAAATTAATTTAAATGAACGAGAAGTTTAAAAGAAATAAAATGTCATTTTTTATACGGTAGATAAAAAAAAAAAGTAGTATATCAGTAGCATTTACTAAGTTAATTTTCTGATAAGAAATGGAAAGTTTCTAAGAGTACATAAGAAAGAAAAAAGAAGAAAAATCTATACCAGCACATCAACGTCTGTCTTGATAGAGAAAAATTCTCAAAGAAAAGATGTAAATAGTAGACAAGAATCTCTCCCTCTTTCTCTCTCTCTTTATAAAATAGTAATGTAAATATACAGTGCGTACATTTACAACCTTTTTCATTCTTCAGATATAAAAAGACACGAAAAAAAAGAAAGTTAGTTTATGATGATAAGAACAGCAAATGATTAATGATGTAAATACTCAAGGGAACTTCTCCAAAAACTGTTCAATTTTATAATATACATTTTATATATTTAACCAAGAAATATTACTCTTTTACACTGACGTGACTTTTTCTTCAAAACTTTAAGGAAAATACTAAATTCTTTCTCTGGGGTGTATCTTTGTCTTTTTTTATCTATTCGGGAACACAACCATAAGGTTCTAAAAATTAAGACTTCTTTATAATGAAGCCAAAATCTCAAAAAAATTCGAAATTTAAAATAAACTGACAAAAAGAGTCGGAAATTGAAAAAATAATAGTTAACGTTCACTTAATTTCTATAAATTGGTCATTTACAGACCCCTGATTCAACATTTTAATCTCTGCAATAAAACGACAATAATTGTGCATGCATAATAGTTTTTTGGAATTTAGAGATTAAATTCACCCTTATTTTCAAATTCGCGTATATTTTCGGGTTGATAAATGTGGAATCGATAGGCCAAAAAGTTAAGTAAAAATGTATAGGTTTTTTTAAATTTAAATAGATGCTGTCTTTGTTTATTTGTAATTTTTGATTATTCTTACGGATTATGTTTTTTTTTGAAGTTTCTGTAAAATAATAGGAAAATTTATAAGACGCAAAAATAAATTAAATTCCCGATTGTGTCTACTCAAATGGTAGGAAAACATTTGAATAAGTAAAATAATGTGAAAAATAAAATAGCAGAAAATTATATATTTAAATTTTGAACCTTTTTTTCGAATTTATACATATTTTCAATACGAAAATTTTAAAATGTTATTTAAGCTCTTAAAGAAGCAGAAAATTTAAACTTGAAGAAGTATGAAAAAAATTTTTTTCAAGTAACATTCTGTACTATTGCAAATTCATACTTTGAAAAAAAATCTGGTTCAGGCAACGGGAATTCCGGTTGTTTCAAGCGGATATTTTTTTTCGCTAACACTTTTGGAAATAACATAAAAATTTTTTTACTTATTTGCTAAAATCATCAGATTTTTAAAAGAATTATTAAACAAATTTTTATGTCACTTGCATATGTAACCAAATTGTGTATTGGTAATTTCCCATTTTATCTCTATTTGTCATAACCAAAATTTTTCTCAGTATAAATAAAACATTTTTTAATATCAATAACAAAATATCGTTATATATAACTAATATAAACATTAATAAAATTTAATTAAATTAATATTATAAGAAGATAAATATTAATCGATAATAATATTTAAATATCATCAGTAAATTTATGGCTGAGAGTGATTATAATAAAATTCAACAGGTTGTTATTTAGAATATTAAAATTTTAAAATTCACATAAGAAAAACCGTCAAAATATCTTAAAAGTAAAAATAAAATAATTTAAAAATGTCAATAAGTTTAGAAAATCATATGATACCCAAGGTTAGTAAACACGCGTTAAATGCAGCTGACGTTTAAAACTCTTGAAAGTTTATAAGTTATAGATATTTGTATATCCATAGTTGAAAATTGGATCGATGAAAGATTTTGTGTCCAAACAAGATATGAGAGAAGAGAAAACTCTTGAATAACTTTGATATTTGTTTTCATTAAGAGATTAGAGGTTAGCTTAGCTAGGCGAATAACAATTAAGTAAAATATAGGATATACTTATCCTTGATAACAAATTCGTTCTTTGAATACTAACATTATAGAGTTTATTTAACAAATATTTATTGGAAAAAGTTTCATTTTATTTGTTTATTTAAACTTTGAAATTTGAATTAGCCAGTTAAATTTTTTTTTTGTTCCTCAATGAGAAACCTTTGTGATAGGTAAAATTTTGGTTTTTGATTTTTTGGCATATAAGCACGTTTTGGGACCTCAGGAAGCTAAAAAACCGGTTTTTAAAAAAAGTATGTGTGTGTGTGCATATGTGTGTGTGTGTGTGTGTGTGTTTATGTAACCGGTGAAATTTCACAACCATTATGGAATTAAAAAAGTAAAAATAATATTTTATTGACCAGAATTAAGACCTAATTTTTTTTTCAAAAACTTTTTCATCAAAAAATCTCAAACTATTTTTTTTTTTTTAATTTGGATGTAATACCTCATTTATTTCGACGAATGTACTTATACTTGAAAGTACGATTTTTATTCGATGTCTCGAATCTGATAATTAAAGTTTTTTAAATTTTTTTTCCAAAATTTTTTTCACAAAAAAATACAAAAAACAGTAATTTTTTTTTTCTTTTTGGATGTAGTACCTAATTTATTTCCATGATAGTACTCGTTTTAGAAAGATCGTTTATAGTAATTTTTTGGATCTGATACCGAATTTTTTCAAATTTTTTTTCTCAAATTTAAAAAAACTGCAATATTTTTTTTTTTTTTGGTGTAATACTTCATTTAGTTCCATGAAAGTACTTATATTTGAAAATATGGTTTTTACTCGATATCTCAAATCAGATAATTAATTTTTTGAAAATTTTTGATAAAAAAAAAAACTTTTTTGCCCTCCCGGGCGTAAAACTCGTGTGTAAAGAATTTTCTGAACTCGTTTTACGCCTCGGTGGGCAAAAAATAGTGTAAGCATCATGGGCGAAATACTTTAGACACGAGCGTGAACACATATCAGTGTTAGTGCTCACGCTAGTGCCGAAACTTTTACGCCCTTGATACTTAATATACTATTAAAAATTAATAGAATTGTATGTATGATTGCATACTTATAATTGGTGATATCTGTGGCATATTGAAGTATTAAGCTCATTGTTTGAGGAAGCTTAGTGCAAGCTAGTTGGCAGGGTATTTTGAAAAGTATAGCCACAGAAGGTATGCAATTCTGATTCGAAAAATGTTTAGCTTTTTAAATTTTACTATCAAAACAAACTTCTTAAATAAAATCTTGTAATTATTTATTTGTTTTTTTCAAAAAAAAGAGTAGTTAATAAAAAATTCAGTCATTTATTTATTTTCATTTTTTTCACATTTTTTTTACAATAATCCAGCATCTTTAGCTAAACTATAAAATACGCCATTCACATTTTTTAACAAAATATCTGGTTTATCGAACTCAACGATCGAGCCCTTATCTAGGACTAAAATTCTATCCGAATCTAAAATCGTATTTAACCTATGTGCGATTGTTAAAATTGTGCACTCTTTGAATTCGTCTTTTATCGTTTTTTGGATCAAGTTGTCGGTGTCTAAATCGATTGCTGCTGTTGCTTCATCTAATATCAAAATTTTTGTTCTTTTTAACAAAGCTCGTGACAAACTTAGGAGTTGTTTTTGCCCAATACTTAAATTGTCACCACCTTCATTTATTTCATGGTTCAAACCATTTGGTAATGCTGAAAAAAAAATCAAATTAAAATAAAGATAAATTAATTAACAATCATTTGTATCTTACATTTTACAAAATCCTTGAGATGCGATAGCTCCAAAGCTCTCCATAATTCGGCATCTGAATAAGTGTTAAATGGATCTAAGTTCAGCCTTAACGTTCCAGAAAATAATACTGACTCTTGAGGTATGATGGTCAAACTTGACCTTAGTTTATAAAGGCCTAGTTTTGAAATATCCACGTTGTCAATTAAAATTTTCCCATCAGCAGCTTCAAGAATTCGAAACAAGGCCAATGTTAACGAAGACTTTCCTGCTCCTGTTCTTCCAACAATACCAATTTTTTCGCTGCTATTTATGTGAACAGTAACGTCGTTCAAAACTAAATCAAGACCATCTCTATAACGAACTTTATAATTTTTAAAATCAATTACTCCTTCTTTGGGCCAATCAGCAACTGAAGAATCGATTTCAGAAATATGCCAAGAGGCTTCTTGTGGAGTTTCGTTATATTCTTTTAATCTTTCTACGGCCACGAAATTTGTTTCTACATCTAACGCCATGCGCACTAACGTATTTAGAGCTAGAGTTACCTAGAATTTGGTTTATCATTTTTATATATTGGTTTTAAAATATTTAATGAGTTTATTAGATTAAACTTACTTGAAGAGAATAACTGATTGATAATCCAACAAGTCCAGGATCCATTGTATCTCTAGAAAGTACTGCAAATAAAGAGGCAAAAAAAATAATGCAATTCCCGATCATTTCTAACCTAACTGCTAGCCACCTATTAGCTATCATGCCAGGATAGAAGCATCTTTGATTAAAATCAATTTTTTTCTCCGATTCTTTAATAAATCTATCTTGAGCTTTAAAAGCTCTTATAACCTGGACACCAGCTAAAGATTCACCGAAATGTGAATAAATTGGTGATCTTGAATTAGATTCTAAACGCTTTATTTGACGCGAGGTTGCTACATAAATATGTTGTATCAAGTAATAAATTATTCCTATCGGTAATATCAATGTCGTGAATATTGGTGTGCTATAAGAAATAACAAGAATGATGGCTACTACCTGGAAATTAACAATTAACAATAACATTAAATAATTAATTTTTAATTAAATTCGATGGGACAAAAGCAATCTTACACCCATGAACATTGATATCAATTCACCAAGTAGCATTAGTAAAATATTATCAACTACATCAATATCTTTTCCAAGACGATTTAAAATACGACCAATTGGAGTACTGTCAAAAAAAGTCATTGGATTACGAAGAATATGCGTTAAAGAATTATGAAAAATTCTTCTGGACCCAATTAATGATGCTTTTGCAATAAGCACAGTAATCAACACATTTGCAACAGCTGAAATAATTAATTTTTAAATTCATTAATAAAAAAATTCATTTCATAAATAAATTAGGAATGAAATAAAAAATAATACTTTGTCCAACACCAAAAGCTCCATAGACACCAAGGTACATATCGCGCTTTGAATTGTCCGTGCTATTTATGGTTGTGTAATTATCTGATGACCAAATGCTTAACCAGGCATTAGCCGAGATGCTAAATATTTGATACACAATATACATTAAAATAATTGTTATTGATAAAAACCATCCTATTGATTTGAAGTAATAATAATAAACATCTAATTTCACCTAATAGAATCAAATATAATTTAAAAGATATTAACATATTTGTCGACTTTACATTGCTTCTACTATAAGTAACAATAAACTTACGCTACCGATTTCAGCTTTTTCATCTTCTATTATTTTTTCTATTATTTTTTCATCTACTATTTGGTCTGATGGTGCTATATCACTATCTATAATACTGTTTGAATTTTGGCTATCCATTGTTGAACCAGATTCACTATTAACTGAAAGTTGTTTGATTTTCTCCAATCCATCCATATTTTCATTTCCAGCATTCACTAAAATCAAAATTGTTGAAATACCATTAAAATACTAAAATTTATTTAAAAGTTTTTATTCAAAGAAACATTACCTTCCAATAAATTTTGAGCTAAGAAGTCAGCGAATTCACCCTTGTTTTCAACAAGTTCTTTGTATGAACCAATTTCATTGATTTGACCATCTTTCATTACAACGATATTATCAACTTCTGGCAAAAATGATATTCCATGTGTTACCAAGACCCTTGTTTTATTCTTTAATAACCCATTTGGTCCTATGACATTATCAAAAATGTGTTTACCAACATGCGAATCAACAGCACTTAAGGGATCGTCCAAAAAATAAATATCTGAATTATTATAAACTGCTCTTGCTAATGATACACGCTGTTTTTGGCCACCTGAAAGGTTCACCCCCTTTTCACCTATTTCCGTTTGATCTCCAGCTGGTAAAATTTTAAAATCTTGTTGTAGCGCACATGAATCAATTACTCGGCGATAAAAAGTATTTTCCAAAGAATTCCCAAACAAAATGTTTTCCTTTAATGTTGCATTTTGAATCCAAGCTTGTTGTGATACATAGGATATAGTTCCCTACTCAAAAATAGAAAAAAATTTCTGAACAATTAAACTCAACATACAAGCTATGGAACTATTTTACCTTTGTATTAACTGTGCCACTTATTTTCTCCATTTCTCCCAGAAAAGCAGAAATTAAAGAGCTCTTTCCTGATCCAACAGTGCCTACGACAGCAACCAACTGAGCATGTTTAATTTCTAAATTAATATTTTGTAACGTTGTGGTGTCTGACTTGCTCCAACTAAAATTACCATTTTTCATAATCAGCGGGCTTACTAAAAAAATTAGAAATTATGATCTTAATAATCTATATATAAATAATTGTGTCTATTAATAATAACCTGCAGTTGAATCGTGCTGTACGTATTCTAGATCTACCTCTTCAGCATTCATAAATTTATTGATACGCTTTACTGAAACCAAAGCCTGTTTTATTTGTAAAGTTAGTCATTTCATTTTATTTTAATTAATAATTTAGATTTGGATAACTCAAAATTTATTAGTTCACCTGGATCACATTGCTTATCATCATAGGCCAAAATGTTAAAGGAAATCTTAAAATATTAAATAAACTGAGAGAAACAAAAGCTGTTGAAGTGTCCAAAACATTTTTCTCGTCGATTAATACAAACGTTGCGAATGATGCAAGAGAAGCCTGATAAGGAAAAAAATACTCAGAAAAATCAAAATAAAATGCATGTATAAATATATAATAAATCAATGTCAACTGCCAACCAACCATAAAGGGAGCACATGACCAAATACTGCTAGATGCTGCACCATAATAGGAAGATCTTTTCAAAACTTTTAATTCCTTGTCCCTAATTTTAAATATTTGCTCTTCAAAAGATGCTTCCCATGCGTACAACTTTAATACTTTAATTCCATTTAATACTTCATTCATTAATTTGACTCTATCATCTTTATTCTTCATTTGCTTGATTTGCAATTTTTTGAGTTTAGTAGCAATTAAAGAATTGAGTGGAATTAATAAAATCATAACAGCTAATCCAGCTAAGGTTGCTGGTCCCAAAATATTCCACAAAAAGTACAAAGCCAACGTGATTTGAAGTGGAGCAGACCACAATATATTTATGTTTGAGGTAACATCCATTAGTCTTTGGGAATCAACAGCCATCAAATTAACTATTTCCCCAGTGGTAGTTTCTTTTTTTGCCGAATTTGATAATTTAAGAGCTTTCTTATAAATTGTGCCTACCAAGGTTGTTCGTACTTGTTCCCCAAGAAAATACATGCGACGAAAGTATGATGCCAATAGTAAACTTTGAATTGTTGCAGTTACAAGAAGCAAAATAGTGTAAAAATATCCTTTCCACATCGGTTCGTCTTCGTTAGACACAAAATTAATGAGTAAACTGTAAAAAATTAATTAGTTTATGCAGCTATGAATTAATGAAGGAATGAAAAACATACTTGAGGATCTGAGGATTTATAAAAATCATACAATCTTCAATGGTCTTTAAAACAACGCTCAAAATTAAAGTGGAACGATAAATTTTCCATAATGGTGGCAAGATCGAAGCTATTTTTTTCTTTTGATGCGGATTTTTTATCTCTTGGCTGTAAAAATTTTACTTTTCATTGTTTTGGACAAATTTTTATAGCATAGTATACTCACTCTTTAAATTTCGTATAATTTTGATGCCAATATTTTTCGAATTTGGGCACCAATTCTGTAGTTTCGTATTCTGGATCGATGGACCATAAATCTTTAAATTCCAATGGCTTTTTATATCCCTGCCAAATTAATCCATCAATCCAAGAGAAAGTGATTCGCGATGGAAACGATGATGCTTTTTCAGGACATGGTTTTTCGGCCTAAATACCAAAAAATATTAGTATGAAAACCAAAAACTATAAGTTTAAGTAAACTTACTTTAGAATATTTTGAAAATTTTGGTTCGCCATCAGCGAAAAAATTTAATGAAAATTCAATTAAAATCACTGAATAATAAATCCCGTAGGATATAAAATCATATTGGGTTCTACCCTGGAATAAATAATGAAAAATTAAAATCAAAGCAATTTTTTGGGTTTTTTTCTGAATTAAAACGTACCTCTCTGTTAAAGAGAATTAAACTTCTAAGTCTCACAATACCAGTAAATGCAAGTAAGGCCCAAAATTGAAAAAGCAACCCCGACGATTGCATTCCATATTTCCGATTATAAATTAATAAAATCAATGCTAAGGTCTGAAAGTTATAGTTAAAATGTAGCTTATTAAATTTAAATTTAACATGTAAAATATTTACTAAAACTGTTACTTACAAATGCAAAAATTTTAATCCATGGTGTAACTGAATCAACATTAAAGAACAAAGAATATTGATTTGAAGATACAAAGTTGTAATAAACAAAATCAGAGAAAGCCAAAATTATTAAAACCAAATTAAATAATAATTTAGTTTTGAACAATAAACTAATTGGAATATTTTTTCGGTAGCTACTTAAAAAGTAATTAATTTCAAAAGGTAAAAAAATGCATAAATATAAACTAGGTAACCACTCAAGCGCTGTTTTTTGGAAACAATCAGTTAAATCGGGTATTTCTGTGTTCCAAGATAAATTTTCATCCTGAAAAATGCAAAAATTTAAAATTAAAGGAAATTTAAAAAAATGTTTGTTTTCTCCAAAATAATTTATTTCACAAAATAAAGTAAAACTATTTTAAAAAAATTATAAATCAAAAAAATCAATTAAATAATTAAATAATTTTCTTTATTTAAGGAAGTATCTCAGTAGATTGAAAGAGATAGACGTCTTTTCGGACCTCTTTCTTTCTCTCGCGAGTTTTGTATAAGAAATTCCAAAATGTTGTAAATAAACATCTAGGAGCTCTGAAATTTTTTCTACGAGTTTTTATAATAATAAATTATATTTTAACTAAAAATTGTAAATTTTTTTTTGGAAGCCTTTAAAATCTCTTACGTGAAATGTGCATGTAATTTAAGTACGTATATGTAATTGTAAAAAATTTACAGCACAGATTTTGATAATATTTGGTTAAAATATAATTTAGCACAAAAAAAAGGCTTTAAAAAGTAAAAAATCACGGTCTATTTCTAATTTGCTTAAAAATATTTTTTTAAAAAAAGGAACTGATATCAAATTTAAAAAAGGGGTTCTATTCCATCAGGAATGTATGCTGTCTTTTAATTATTGACTAATTCTTTATCCTTTACAATGTTATCATTGATAAACTAATTATACAGCTCTATGATTCAATAATATTAAATTTATCGTTATTGATAAAAGATTAAATTTAAATAGGCCAGCGGTGATAATTTTTCATCCAAACTTGAGAAACCGCTGGCTATGAATAGCTAACTTTTGTAATTTTCTTTGCGCGGAGACAGTTTTCTTCCTTTATTTATAAAGCTTGTAATTATATTATAAGAAAATAGATAAAAAAAAGAATTTATTATAGGAAAAAAATTTTTAATATTTTTTATTTATTTTTGTTTTTAAATTTTTTTGAGTTTCAAATATTTATTTAAAAAATTTTTGAATTCGTTTAAATTAATTTTTTTTCTATTTAGTGGCATGGTTTACGATATATTCTAATCACTCTGTTTGTAAAAACGAAATGTTAAAATAATAATTAATATAAATTCAAAGATAAAAAAATACTGATATCAACAATAGTGTAGGCTCAGGAATAGTAACTTTTTAACAATGGCTTTTGTAAAATCTGTAATTTTAGATTAGACAAATTGGTGTGTAGTAAACTGATTAAGCTTTGTACAAAATATAAAATTAAACAATCTATTATAATAAAAACAAGAATATTAATTCAGAATTTTAGTATTTTATGTATATGTTACACCCCATCTGTGAAATTGACCATTTCGTGAATTGGTCAAGTAATATGGCCAATTCGTGAACTGGTAAAATTTAAGAGATGTGTTGATCAGTTCGTGAAATGGTTAATTTTTTTTTACCATTTACTAATCAACACATCTCTTAAATTTTACCAGTTCAAGAATTGGCCATATTACTTGACTAATTCACGAAATGGTCAATTTCACAAATGGGGTGTAACATATACATAAAATACTAAAATTTTGAATTCATAACATTCGAAGTTTGTCGAAATTTGTTTAATTACTTTTAAAAAACCAATGGCTCAGGAATTATTTTACATTTTAATGTGCTTATTTAATTTTCAAACGTTTAATATTCTTCTTTTTATTATAATATAGATTGTTTAATTTTATATTTTGTGCAAAGCTTAATCAGTTTACTACACACCAATTTGTCTAATCTAAAATTACAGATTTTACAAAAGCCCTTGTTAAAAAGTTACTATTCCTGAGCCTACACTATTGTTGATATCAGTATTTTTTTATCTTTGAATTTATATTAATTATTATTTTAACATTTCGTAAAATGGTAAAAAAAATAAAATTCATTTCACAAATGGGTTTACGACATTTTATTCTTTATTTTGAATACTTGTAAAAAATTATTCGGAAGGGTGTAAAATATATATACAATTTAATAAATAAATACCTGTACCATTAAATTTATTTTTTATATTGTGTAAAATTTGAAAACTAGGTATAATATGAGGACCTAGCATCAATACCCATAATGTCAGGAAACTGTAATTGATCAGCATTAAGCAAAGAAAAGTGCACGATATTTGAAACTACATTTTGAAAATACTCAATATGGTCAATAAGTAAACCCAAATTATTTTATATTTCTTTAATTAAATCATCTTTTGCCATCGAAAGCATTTTGATATTTGTAATACTGAAAATATTACAAAAATTAAAATCAATATTTATATCTGAAAAATATTTACCTAACCCAAAAATCCTCTGATTAATTTTATTTTTTTTGTGTAAGTATTGCCTTTCAAATGCCGTAAACCGCAATTTTTTATCATTAATTCTCTCATTACTGTAGCCAATTAACCAAATGGTCATTTTTGGCTAAAAATGACCAACTTTTAAATTGCTGCCAAATTTGTAATTTTTGACAAAACTGGGTTTTATAAATCTCAAAATATTTCCACAAACTTCAAGTTTCCAAAAATTCTTTACTCGCCTCATTTCCTTTAGTCGTTTTTAAGAAATGGCTCTTCAATGTGAACATTAAAAATGAGCTTTTTTAAAAAATCATAAAATTGGGACTCCAACTTCAAATTATCGTATCTGATTAACAAATAATTGAAAAAGGTAGAGTAAAGAATTTTTGTAAATTTAAAGCTTGTGGAAATATTTTGAGGCTTATAAAACCCATTATCGTCAAAAATTACAAATTTGGCAGCAATTTAGGCCCAGGAGGCCCATTGGAATGAACGGAGGGTAGTCGGCATGTTTTTTAAACATAATAAACTCATCAATAACTTGATCAATAACCATTTGATGCAATTTGGTGTTCCAAATGTATTGAACTCCCCTTGTAAGTCCCGATATTACGCAGGCAGCCCTCTTTTGTTAAAAATTGCATTAAAATATTTAAAAAAAATTTTTGGAATAATTTTTATAAGTTCAGATATTTTGTGTATATCAAAAAATATACATTTTGAGGTTTTTTTCCTTTTTTTTTTTGTTAAAAATTGCATTAATATTATTAAAAAAAATAAATTTTTGTAGAAAAATTAAGTTCAGATATTTTGCGAAATATCTGAATATATCATATATCAACAAAATATATCATTTTTAGGGTATTTTTTCCTTTTTTTTTACTAAGAATTTCAAACATACCCTTTTTACCAATTTTTTACATTGTAATATTTAATAATTTAATATGTAATTTTTTATGTATAATTTTTTTTTTTTTTATATGAAGCTTCGAGCCTTCTTTGAGGCTATGCAGCTACGTTTGATTTACCTTATTTTAACATATTAGAGCGTGACTTAGAACATTATATCTTACATATTAAACAAATCTTTTTTACTAACTAGACAAAAATTAATTATCATAAAGTAATTATAATTGACTTAAATTTTAATTTTACAGTAATTGAAAAATTCATTCACATAACTCATCATTTTTATGTTAGGTTTAGATAAGAATTCTGTGATATCTACAGGAAGTTGATATCCACAATGAATTAGTTTAGAAACAAGAGATTTTCTTTCTTGGTCGAAGCGTGGGCATTGCCAGATTACATGGTTCAGGTTTTCCACTGGATAACCACATGAACATGAAGAATCAGGGACTACTTTAATTTTATGCAACGATTCATTTAAGTTGTAGTGCCCTGATCGACATCTGTTGATGGTTGTAATTAAATCACGATTCAGATTTTTATTATAAAACCATGGTTTACTAAAGAAATTATGAAAGTACTCAAAATAACTGACACCCTTGATCAATCCTCTTCAACTCTTCTATGGACATTTTTGAGGCTAACTTTTCTCTTTGGACTATATGGTTTCTTAGGTCGGTATGTGGAATATGCTGTATAGTGGGATCTATTAAAGTACCCGATTTGGCCAGCTTGTCAACATTTTCATTTCCAGTTAACCCCTGGTGCGAAGGACCCCCTAGCAATTTTATATAAGTATCGCTATTGTTAAATTTATGAACTTTCTTTCTAATTTCAAAAATAAGTGGGTTAGTTTGCGCGTTAAAGCTTGGGTGATTAAGACTTTCAATTGCGCTAAGGGAATCTGATATAATAACTATATTTTTATCCTTGTTATCCAAGGCAATATTCAATATTTCGTTGATTGCAGCACACTCTGCTGTAAATATCGATGCACGTTTGTTTATGCTCAGCATAGCTTGCTTATCTATTTTCTCAAAAAAGTAAGCTGCACCTACTGATATTACATCAGTGCTCTTGCTACCATCGGTATAAATATGTAATGAGTTTCTTTAATCATCAGCAAATTGAAGTAATTTAAAACCAGGTGGTAGGTTAACAACTATTTTGTAAACATAAATTAAGTAAAGAAGTGGGCTCAAAACTTTACCTTGAGGGACTCCTTTATAGGCAAGAAAAGTGGTGGAAACTATACATATTTTTTTTAACTTTATAATTTTTTTCTGAGTGCTTTTTTAAAGTGACAAAAATAATTTATTTAAAAATAAAATTTTAAAATAGGTCAGGATTTTAAAAATATTTTTATGTAAAAAAAAATTACATTTAAAATAAAACTTACCAGTGTATATTTAAAAAATAAAAGAAAATAACAAAGCTTTTTAAGTAGTTTAAAATAATCAATCAATTTTTTAAATAATAGCAATTTTTGACGATTTAAGGACATATTTCGTGAATAGCTATGGTAACAAAAATGTTCGAGTATTCTTTACCAAAAAAAAGTTACACGTTTTAAAAAATTAAATGTTTTTTATATTTTTTAAAAAATATATAAATTTTATTATGGTAGCGCGATTAGCGCCAACATTTTTTCAAATATTTTTGAAAATCTGGGTAGGTTATTAATTATATGCATATAATATACATAATATAGTATGAGCATATATTGTAATAACCATATAATATTGATATAAATAAAAAACGAAGCATATTAGGAAAAAAAGAACTTATGCATGTATACAAAAATTAAAGAATTGAAAAAAAAAAAAAAAAAAAAAAAAAAAAAAAACTAACCTCTTTAAAAAAGACTCGCTTAGGCACTACAATTCATATGCGATAGTAAGAGACGCAGCTATTCATGTATCATTTTTGGTACACATTATACTATTTAATAAATAATAATAATAATAATATTGATGAGAGAAGAAGGAGAATATAATATGTCTATGAGAAACCCCAGCGAGCAAGGGAACGTTCTATAAACGTACTATAGGGACGTTCGCGTGGGACATTCGGACGTACTATATTAACGTACGGGGGACGTTCCTCGTACGTACTTAGTTCTATAGGAGAGAACGTACAAAAAAACGTCCGTTGGACGTACAGTAAATACATTTACAGGACGTTTTTTTTTTAAGGGTAGGGGATAGAGATTAAGGTTAGATTATCCGTAAAGCTAGTTCCACAAAACTCCGTAATCGCATAAACGAAGCCGCGACTAGAGACCCTAGATTACCAGAGACAGCCAGACAGGGGGACTGTTTTTGATTGGTCAAAAAAATACATGTATTTTAAATGAGAAAGTCGCCATCTTACCTAGCAACCTTTTTTTGAATACATGTATTTAAATGAGAAGTCGCCATCTTACCTAGCAACATTTACGGAACCACGTGCGAGTCTGTCTGTCTCTGGTAATCTAGGGTCTCTAGCCGCGACGCAATGCGAACAACACACAATGTGCACATGCGTGTTGTGTTGTACCAAAGAAGTATATCTTCTTTGGTTGTACGCATTGCGTTGCGGCTATGTTTATGCGATTACGGAGGTTTGTGGAACTAGCCTAAGAATAAAAAATAAATTATTTATTTAAATGAATACTTTTATAAATAAGTATCCATTTAAATAAATAAGTTGTTTTTTACCCTTACAATAATCAAATTAATTTTTTTAGCCAAATTAATTAATTATAAAAAAAATTATATATATTATTATAAATACAAAATGACAAAAATACATTATTTAACATATATTTGTTGAAATAAATTTAATAAAAAAATACTTCATTTTTTTTTTTATTGGTAGATTTTCTGAATTTCAAAAGAATTTCCCAAATTTCAATTCTAGATCTAATTTACACCAGTTCCTGCAAAAAAATAAAAATTATTATACTTACAAAATTAAATTATTTGTAAGCAATTTATTACCTTGATTTCAGTGAACTTGTTAGCAAACAGCTAATTTATTTATTATTAACTATTTTATTTATAATTTTAATTAATCAATTAATTAATTATTGTTGGTTAAAACACGTGCAATGTACAAATATATAATCTTTTTTAACTATATATACCTTAAGGTAAGGTTATATACTGTATTGTATGACCGTACGTCCGCAAAACGTCCGCAGAACGTTATAAAAAAAACGTACAGGTGGGACGTAGGGACTCTCTACAATTGGCCGTATAGCCACGTTTTACGGATGCGTCGATGTGCAGTAAAATTTTTGTAATGTAAAATTTTCTACTGCGCAACATAGCGTATAAACGCACCCGTCTTACGGCCAATTGTAGACAGTCCCGTATGTAGAACGTTTATCGGACGTTATAAGAAAAACGTACAGATGGGACGTACATAGAACGTTCACCGGACGTTCTCGTACATTCCTAGGAGTGAGATTAGATCATCATATCAACAGCTGTAGTTAAATGTTGAGTACATATTATGAGCAACTATTTTAATAGTGCTACTTAATTTGAGCCTGGAATCGTAATTTTTTTTTTTTTTTGAGGGCACATCGATATGATCCGTGTTTTCAGGTAGTTTGAACCTTCAGAAAACCGAAAAAAATCGTGAACAAGAAATCGGTGATACGTGCCAAAAAGATTTTTTCACTTTCATGTCAGAAACCGTGTTTTTCGTATCTGAGCTGCCCTAAATTTTTAAAATAACTTTTTAGGTAAATAAAATTTTAAAAAATAGATAAAAAATCTGATTGCCACGGAATAACCACTCCGGAAGAAAAAAAAACTCATCTTTTTACGATGAAATTTAGCTAAGTTATCGTCAATTTAAGATTTTGCTCAAATTCGGCTTAAAAAAGATTGAAATATTATTGAAAAAAGCCTGTTTCTGAACTTTATAAATGCATTACTCGCTTGATTTTCATCGTAAAATAATAATTTTGTTTTTTTAAATCGATTAATTTTTTCCTGGCAATTCATTTTTTTAAGAAAAAAATCATTTTTATTGACCAAATTTCAATTTTTAGGTCAAAAGCCTTTGAAAACTGTAAGTAGCAAGATTTACTTAACACAGTTTTTGATGACACAAAGAAAATCCTCGTAAGATATTTTGTGCACCTGAGAAATTTGGATTTTCATAGTGAAAAATAGAGAAAGTTTAAAGAATTTTTTTTTTGTTTTTATATGCGCATGCATAAGAAAATAAAATTTATTTAAAAAATTTTTCTGAAAAATGTATTATTATTATTAAAATAAAAAAAAACTTTCTTTAGCATACGACCTCAAGATATAACATGTAAAAGTGCCGTTGGTCTTGTGTGTCTTGTAGTATGGCGTTGAACTTTTTTTATACCTGAGGCCATGGACACTACCGTGTTTGCACGATAAGCCTTGCAATCGTTGTAAATGTTACTCTTTCTCCTTCTTTCTCCTATCCATGCTTTCTCTATTTTTTTAGTTTATTGTTATTATTATATTAGTTTTATCAGAGATAAGGTTTACAGCAGAGTATAGTAAAGGAAGTAAGAGAACTCAGGGATTTTTAGAGTAGCTTAAAATCCCAAGTGCGAAAAAAGTAGGTAAGAGGCGCTGATAGAGAAGACTCTTCGATGCTACTAGCGAAAACTCCGTCATCTATAAGTTTCTACAATATATACATATTGGAAATGGCGAAGTTTTCGCTGCTAGCGGTGTCTTAACGCGCAATGTTTAAAAAACATTTATGAATTAAATTCTTGCGAAGTACCTACATATTGAACGAATTTAAAGAACAAAAAAGAATATTTTGTTTTTTAATATATTTTATTTCGTAAATTCTAAATTAAATTTTAGTTTTATTCAATAAAAAGCTTTTAATAAAATTTTGATATTTTTTTGGTTATTTGACCAGAAAATCTATTTAACCAGAAACAATTGAAAATTTTCTGGACAAATAGACCTGGCCTTGTGATTCGAAAATGTAAATAATCAGTCTTCGGGACTCCCAGTCTGCTAGTTATTACTTACACATATATATCAATGCGCTCACAGACGTGGCCGATGGTATAGAGACCTCTGGCACTCAGAGCTAGCACTTTTAGTTTTAATTTACTGAATTTTATACAGTGGTAGGATTCAAGTTCTCTTACTTCCTTTACTATACTCTGGTTTACAGTATATCCTATATGTCTCTGATTATATACAACTCGCGTCCAAGGTGTGTCAGTCTTAATTCTTTCTCTCTCCTCTTTTTTTTTATCATCATAAGTGTATAATATCTATATCTATGTATAAACTATAGTAGTATATACACCCAGTTAATTTTTATTTCTAATACATATACACAAATCTCGCGTCATACTTCTTTCTCTCTCTATCTCCTCTATTTTTAGTTGTCTATCCTACTCGCGTTAAAATCACGCGACTAAAAGAAAAAAAGTTACAAATCGTAAAATTTAAAGTTCGTTTTACGGAGTACCTGGGGTTTTTATTATTAAAAATCTTTCATAATAACATTGCACGCATTATATTTTATGTATTGTAGGATTCGGGTCAACCTGAAGATAATTATTAATTAATTACTGATTATGATTTAATTTAATTTTACATTGTATTTTTATGTTGTATGAGAATCTTTCTAGAAGTAGTTGTACGTTAAAGTCAAGATGTTTCCGGTGTCATATGGTGTGTTTTCTGTAGTGTCTGTATCGTATGATATTTTAATGTATGGAAGTTTCTAGGTTTTAATTGTCGTTAGTTTTTATAGAAAGAATGAATGTTAAGTAGCTAGAAAATTCGAGAATAGAACGATCTAGAAAGAATATTAAAATGTATAAAAGCTGCAGGATTTTGGTTGTGGGAGTCAGTTGTTCGGCAGTTGTTCGTCAGTTGTACTGTATGTGGCATGTAGTCTGTTGCGTGTAGTATGCTGTTTGTAGTACTTAAAATAGTAATGTTAAAAATGTAGTCTTTAAATTGAATGTTGCTGTATCAATAAATACGTTGTGTTGTTTTACTTTTTAAATTAAATAAAAATTGTTGCTAATTATTTGAAAATACTAAGCCCATTCCTACAAATTGGGGGCCCATACCGGAATAGCAATATTCCAAGTACGGAAAAGGTCTAGTGTTTTCAAAGGTGAAAATAAGTTACTGAAGTGCATAAGGCCACAAGGAGGTGAAAGTCTTATCAGTGACTATGGTGCAGCAGTACCTTGGAGTAGATGCATAGAAATTTTTATCTTGGAGGCTGGTGGTCCTAAGGAGAAGGCGACGTTGCAGAAATTTGCAGTTCTGGAAAGGTGCTTCGACAGGTGAGGGCAACTACGCAGGAGGTAGTTCCCATTGAAGAAATTCAAGGTTCCCGTAGGAGGTGGATACCGAAAGGAGTAACTGGAAGCTGCAGGTTACAAGCAATAGTCAAGAAGAATTTGAAAACTACAGGAGGCGGCAGCTGTGCATAAGTAGTAAATAAAGAAGAAATATAGTTGAATATAAACAAAAAAAAACTTAAAATGAACGAAGTTAATAATGTGGACATAAATACTTTACGGACACAGATCAAAGAGCTGACTGCACAAATGTCAAATCTGCTTGCAGAAAATAAAAGGCTTAAGGAGCGGCAGGTTTCAAGGGAATCTTCGGTAGAAAATGGAAAAGGTGCGATTCAATCAATGCAACCGCAGTTCCAGGAGCCAGCTTTGCAAAAGGTGTCGTTAAGGGATGCGGCGGATACATTGCCAAAATATCAAGGTGACAATCCAATGAAGCCCGTTAAGGAGTGGACGCGGGCAGTGGCGCATAAAATTACGGCGTTCAGGTGGTCGCAGCTAGAAGGTTATATTGCAGCGGTAGGCGCGCTGGAAGGAATAGCCAAAAAATGGGCTGAAATCCACTCTGAAATCAACACTTGGGAGGTGCTGAAAGAAGAAATTGAACGGGAATTCAGTTCGAAGACTTCACCGGCACAAATTTATGAGCGGATGTCAACTCGCAGGCGCAAGAAAGAAGAAGCACCAATGGACTTTTTTTTCGAAATGAAGGCCTTGGGGCGTCAAGCAGCTATGCAAGAGAGAGATGTCATTCGTTACATCATAAAAGGGGTAACGGACGACGAACGGCTACAGGTGATGCTGTGCGCTGCAAGGAATTATGAAGAGCTACGCGATCGGTTAGAATTCATGGGAAATTCTTTGACGGCCCCAGGGGTAAGGAAAAATAATAATAATAATAATAATCAGACAGAAATAGTTAAAGAAGACGATGGAGCAGAAACTTGGAAAACGCAGGTGGCGATTTCCGAAGAATAAGTTTAAATATCCTATTAAGAAGAAAAATTTAGGACATTGGTGGTCCTAATCAAAGGCGTAATCAAGGAGTATGCAGGAGCAGGTGTGCTGATAGGTAACGGAAGCTATGCAGGTGGTAGTTTCCATAAAGGTGCTTTGGGTATTGCGTAGGTGGCAATTCCCATTAAAAAAAAAAAAAAAAAAGGAGTTTTATGGTTTTTACAGGTGGTAATTGCCGTAAACAAAGGAGATGGAGGCTACGTAGGTGGTGGTCCCCATAAAGAAGCTTTGGGCAAAGCGTAGGTGGCATTTCCCAAAAAGGAGTTTTATGGTTTTTACAGGTGTTAATTACCGTAATAAAAGGAGATGGAGGCTACGTAGGTGGTGGTCACCATAAAGGAGCTTTGGGCATTGCGCAGGTGGCATTTCCCATAAAAAGAAGGTCAATCCAGACAATGATGATGCCTGGGAGGATGATGGCGAGGAAGGTGTCCACCTGGGGCAGGCGGACAGTCAGGACGGCCGAACTGTAGGATTCGGGTCAACCTGAAGATAATTATTAATTAATTACTGATTATGATTTAATTTAATTTTACATTGTATTTTTATGTTGTATGAGAATCTTTCTAGAAGTAGTTGTACGTTAAAGTCAAGATGTTTCCGGTGTCATATGGTGTGTTTTCTGTAGTGTCTGTATCGTATGATATTTTAATGTATGGAAGTTTCTAGGTTTTAATTGTCGTTAGTTTTTATAGAAAGAATGAATGTTAAGTAGCTAGAAAATTCGAGAATAGAACGATCTAGAAAGAATATTAAAATGTATAAAAGCTGCAGGATTTTGGTTGTGGGAGTCAGTTGTTCGGCAGTTGTTCGTCAGTTGTACTGTATGTGGCATGTAGTCTGTTGCGTGTAGTATGCTGTTTGTAGTACTTAAAATAGTAATGTTAAAAATGTAGTCTTTAAATTGAATGTTGCTGTATCAATAAATACGTTGTGTTGTTTTACTTTTTAAATTAAATAAAAATTGTTGCTAATTATTTGAAAATACTAAGCCCATTCCTACAGTATTTTAAATAATATTTAACAATTAAATATTTAAATAAAATAAACAATAATTAAATTTTTTTGTAGGTTAGAGGACCCCTGGGTTAAATTATAAGCACTAATGTGCATCGTCATTATTATAAAAACTCGTAGAAAAAATTTAAACAAAAAATATAAACAAAAACATTTTGGAATTTCTTATACAAAACTCGCGAGAGAAAGAAAGAGGTCCGAAAAGACGTCTCTCTTTCAATCTACTGAGATACTTCTTTAACAAATACCCAAAATTTCGAGCCACAAAATTTTTCCATTTTTTTTTCTATCCTTGAAATCCCATTAATTTTTGAGTATTTCACTTAAAATTATACAAATGTAAAATACTAAAGATTGTTAACCACGAGTGTTTAACTGAATACTAAAGGTCTGATCACGAACATTTTTTTTTTATTCTTACATTATTATTATTACTGACTTATTTCAGCCCCTCTTCATCCAATTTTCAAACAAGCTCTCGGGATTGGTAAGAAAAAATTTTTACTATCACTTTTGAATCCGAGTTCTCCCAATTGAAAGCGCTCGTTTAAAAATTAGATGAAGTGGGGCTGATATAAGGCAGAAAGAAGAATAACATAACGATAATAAAATGTTTGTGATCATACCTCAACTATGATTTTCTTGTAAACGTGCGATTGTATTTTGTAATTATTGTTTGTAATATATATTACAAAATATCGTGTAATACGTGAGTGAAGTACGCACGGAGTTTGCGAAATATGCAAATATTTTTATGCAAAAAAAACTTTACTTAAGTGCACTTTTGAAAAAATGCGCACAAAAAAATTTTACCTATTTTCATTTTCCCACAGCAACAGAAAAACTTCTCCGTGCTGTGTGTAAAAGTATGAAAATTCAAACCCCTGTATCTTTTTTAATAATTGTTGTAAAAAATAGCAATTAGTTTTAAAAAGTGCACAATTAAAAGGTTAAATTATTGCTGCTATTTTTTTAAAAAGTGCACTTTTTTTTAGCTAGTAAAGAAAAATTAAATTTTCATATGGTGCATATATTTTTGTATAAATAGCAGGCGTTGAAGTTAAGGTAGTTCACCAGTAATTTAGACGACAATAGAAATCGCTAAAATTTTTATAGGGGCTTTATATTTTGTATTTGACTATGTATATTTTGTAATTGACTATGTATTATTGATATCTGCAGGGGCGTAGCCAGGGGGGGGGCGAAGGGGGCGATCGCCCCCTCCAAAGGCCTGGGGCGCCAAATATATAAGGGCGCATAATTCGTATTTGCGATACTTGCGTTTAATTTATTATAAAAAATATTTTAAATATTATAAAACTTTGATATCTTTTTATAATCAGGGTCCAAGATTTAGGAAGATTAACAAAAAAACAAAATTATTTTAGATGGTATATTATGATCCCACAAAAAAAATTTAATGTCTAGTAAATAGAAATTGTTTCAAAATTTTTTTTTTTTTTTTAATTTTATTTATCATATGGCGGATGTTTGAAGAAATATAGTGAAATTTATATGTGCTTGTTCTCAGAAATAGATTTTGATATGTTGTAAAGTAATAAAATTGTAGTTGAAATTGACCAGAAAAGGAATATATACATTGGTTCAGTAGTATTATTTTAATTGCTTTATCATATAAACATTTTTTTAGCATAAAAAAAAAAATTATGAGTTTAGGACGCAGCTGTGATTTTTAAATTAGATTTTTTTTTCGTGATCTTGGAAGTATATTAAAATTTATTAGAAGTTATTGATCTGAATTGGAGCATAACTTTATGATTTTATAAAAAATCAATTATGTTTTTTACCACATATTGATATGCGAACGTGGATCTACGTTTCTTTTACAAACATATCATTTGGTTAACAAAAAATTATATTTTAAATAAAATCTCAAAAAATTTTTTTGATAAAATAAAAAAAAAAAAAAAAAAAAAAAAAATAAAAAAATAAAAAATAAAAGACTAATAAATAAACAAATTAATAATAATTTAAAACAATATTCTATTTCGACCTATTAAATATGGATGGTCTCGTCAGCGTGTGTCCATATTTAATTTCCACGGAAGTATATTGTTTGGATTTATTTAAAAAAAGTGTGCCTGTAAGCACCTCAATTTTCCCATTTAAATAACATGGGAATTTTGACTTTCCAGCTTTCTAATTTTTTACAGCGCTTGCAGAATTTTTTGAAAAGCTGCTAATCGATGGAAAGTACTATTTAAATATATAAAAAACGTTACCAAACCTTAAGTAGCCAAAAAAATATTTTTAAATCTATTTTATGGGTAATAAATGTGAAAAAAATCCCCATTAAAATAACATAGCTTCATGTAATTTAAATGGAGCATTTTTTTACGTTTATTACCGGTAAAGCCGCTTTAGAAATATTTTTTTTAGCTACTTGAGGTTGGGTATCGTTTTTTATATGTTTAAATAGTACTTTCCATCGAATAACAGCTTTTCAAAACATTCTGTAAGCGCTGTAAAAAATTAGAAAGCTGGAAAGTCAAAATTCCCATGTTATTTAAATGGGAAAATTGAGGTGCTTACAGGCATGCTTTTTTAAAAAGTAAAAGCAAAATCCTTGGAGCTGGGGACTTTTTATGACCAAAAGTTCACGAAAAAACCTGGGAAGCCAAGTTTTTCTTAAAACTGCAATTTTAGGTCCACTCTAATGTACGTATACTATACACCATTGAATAAAGGCTAAATTAAGGGCAAACTTGGACAAAAATCCTCCAGAAATGAACAATTGTGGAATGTGTTGGTTTTGGGCTAATTTGAAAGGGGAAACAAAATCGGACATTCCCATCCAGTGCTGGGCCCCCCCAGGGGGGGGGGCAAAAGCTGGGGCAAAACGATTTTTTGCATATAACTCAAAAAGTAAGCAAAATATAAAAAAAAGTTTCAAATAAAAATTGTAGCTGAGGAAATTTCCGACGAAAATGGTCCTGAGAAATTTTTCAGTCGGACGCACTGGGACCGAGCTATAACCAGTCAAAATTTAGGCCTTTTTTACTAAATTTTCAAAAATCAATATTTTACGAAAGAAAAAAAAACGCGTTTTTTATGAGTTTTTTTGATTTTTTGGTAGTCAAAAGTGTTAGACATGGGTATGTAAGGTTTTTTACATATTATAGTATGTTTGTGGATGTAAAATTTTGCATGTATATGTTTCTGCACCCCCACACATAGACGTTGCAACCCCTAGAACGTGCATTTTTTTAGCGTCCATTTTTTGATGTTTTCAGCTAAAAAATCTTATAAATATGGGCAAACTTAGTATGGAACAACATATTAGAGATCCATACTATGTATTCAAATCAAAGGTTTTGAGTTATATGCAAAAAACCGTTTTGCCCCCCCTGGGGGGGGCAGCACTGGATTGGAATGTCCGATTTTGTTTCCCCTTTCAAATTAGCCCAAAACCAACACATTCCACGGATAAAACGCAATTTTTCTTTCTCAGAGAGGAGAAAACGCGTTTTTCATATCAAAAAGAGTTTTCGACCCACTAGTATGAAAAATTACAAAAATTTTAGGGCGCCGTAAGCCTATTTTTGGGGCGCCTGACCAAAAATTTTGAATCGCCCCCTCCAAAACCAATTTCTGGCTACGCCCCTGTATCTACTGTTTACCTAGTTAACTATTTACTGTTAACAATTTACATTTCACCTTTGATTAATATTCAGTATTATTGTAAATTTTTCTTATTTTATTTAATTCTATGTATAGATTAAAACCATTCAGTATTAATTAATCAATTTAATGTAAATTTTTCTTTTATTTAACTTTAATTTTAGTTTTAAGTACACATAAAATTTTATATATATTGTAAATTATATTAACTTTCTGTAAACAATTGACAATTGAGTATGTTAAAATATTTTGTAGTTGGCAAATAAATATTCATAATAATAATAATAATAATAATAATAATAATAATATATTATAATAATACACATAAAAATAAAATTTTAAGAAAATTGTGGTTTTCGTCTAGGAGATACAAAGGTCCAAAGTTGAATTCTTATACATTGCAACCATAGGAGCCGAGTAAAAAAACACGGGTTTGAGATTTTTATTTACTGTCAACGCCGAAACTGAACAATAGGTTTTTTTTTAAAAAATTGCACCAAGTAAATTAATTGTTGAAGAAACTTCTATTCGATTTTTAAATAAATTGTGGTTTTCGTATAAAAGATATTTTAATTAGAAAAAATAAAAAACCGATGAAAATTTTAAGGTGACAACGTCGACGTTTAAAATGCACGCATAATATTATAATAATAATCATGTAAATAAAATCGCTCGCCTACAAACATTGTGCGACGTTGTCGTACTTTTTTTTTTATTTAAGCTACCACGAAAAATGATCTGTCAAAATACCGTAATTTTAATTGTCTGGTGAAGAACCTTAATATGCGGCATACGCTCGTATTATAACTGTCTTATGTCACTGTTGTCATATAGTAAGTATTGTGACTGGCGCGAACTAAAAAAAATTTTTAAAGATTAAATAGCAATTTTTATTTTTATACAACTAATTTTTGACAATCAATTTTTTTATTATTCATGAAATAAATTTATTTTCCTTTTTTTCACTAAAACTTAAAGCAATAAAAAGACATTTTTCGACCTAACCTAACTTAATCTGAAATTTTTTTTGATTGATTCGGAATTTTTATTCTTATAAGTTTTGTTATTTAATTTCGATTGATTATTTTAGAGAAAGTGAATTTTAAATTTAATCTTATATACATTTAACCTTCATTTATTAAAATTCAATATTTTAAAAGAATTTAATCGAAATTAAATAGTTAATTGGTTTTCAAAAAAATGCGAAAAATATGCTAGGGCCGGAAACCATACCTTATTCCGCAGTAGTCTTAAAAAAACTGCATTTTTTTTTTTTTTTTGTGAAATACTTCATTTAGTTCCATGAAAGTACTTATATTTGAAAATATGGTTTTTACTCGATATCTCGAATCTGATTGTTAATTTTTTGAAAATTTGTTTGTGATATCTGTGGCATATTGAAGTATTAAGCTCATTGTTTGAGGAACCTTAGTGCCAGCTAGTTGGCAGGGTATTTAAATACAGTTTATGAAGTTATTTATAAGTTACTGGCTGCCACCGAATTTGGTACACTGTGATCACAAATATTGGGGTCTTTTTTATGAGGAATTGGAGCTAACCCTAAAAAGGAGTATTTTTTATGCATTCAAGCTTAAAATGCCTAGATTTGGTCTACATAGGTTTTTTGGGTCACTGATTACGAATTTCGGAGTCCTGTGAATAAAAAATTAACACTTGACCTTTGAATTTGCAAAAACTACCCATAAATGGGCAATCTAAGTTCGAGTATGAAAAATATCTCTTTTAGGAGTAGTTTTTTTCAAATTTAAGAGTGCAGTACCAATTTTCTGTAGACAGGACCCAGAAGTTCGTTATCAGCTGACCAAAATACCTAAAAATCTGATGATGGCCAGTAACTAAACGCTCTAAACCACAATTTGACTGGAGTCAAATAAAATTAAAAATTTTTTGTCTGAGATTTTGGAAAAAATTAGTTGGATGATGAAACTATATTGCAGAGCTGGGCGTGCACGGCATTTTGGGCACGGAAAACTAACAGCCGTATATACGGCCAAGTAGTATAATGATCCGTGCACAGTCTGTCCATACTTTGTTTTTATAAGTATACGGATCAGTTGGTAGTATGTTAAAGTTTGAATGCCTACTGCCCACGGACCCGTCAGCATTATGAAAAACCCAAGTCTCATACGCATACGGACCCGTATGCATATAGGACCTGGGTATTTTCATAATGCCCACGGACCCGTATGCGTATAGGAGAGGGTATTTTGATAATGCCCACGGGTCAGTATACGTATGAGACCTAGGTATTTTCATAATGCTGACGGGTCCGTGAGCATTATGAAAATACCCAGGCCCTATATGCATACGGGTCCGTATGCGTATAGGACTTGGGTATTTTCATACTGTGTACGGATCCGTGGGCATTATTAAAACACCCAAGTCTCATACGCATGCGGACCCGTGGGCATTATGAAAATACCCTCTCCTATACGCATATGGGTGCGTGGGCATTATGAAATTACCCAGGTCCTATATGCATACGGGCCCGTATGTGAAAAATATGGGGCCGTATATTCTTATGCCGTACAAATTTTCGGGTGATTTTGTACTGATTTTTGTCGTATGGTTTTTCATACGGCATAAATAAATACGGGAGCCGTAGGTAATATGCCGTATTATTATACGGCTCCCGTATTGGATTTTGCCGTATGGATTTTCATACGGCAAAAATCAATACGGGAGCCTTATAAAATGGCCCATTAATACGGCATATTTTGTACGGCTCCCGTATTGGATTTTGCCGTATGAAAATCCATACGGCAAAAATCAATACGGGAGCCGTATAAAATGGTCCATTAATACGGCATATTTTATACGGCTCCCGTATTGGATTTTGCCGTATGGATTTTCATACGGCAAAAGTCAATACGGGAGCCGTATAAAATGATCCATTAATACGGCATATTTCGTACGGGTCCCGTATTGGATTTTGCCGTATGAATTTTCATACGGTTGAAGTATATACGGGAGCCATACGGAATTTGCCGTATTAATGGACTATTTTATACGGCTACCGTATGCAGTTTGCCGTATATACGGCTGAATACATCTAGTAACCGTTCACCGTATGCCGTATATACGGATAACAGCGTGTCACAGTATCCCAGCTCTGCTATATTGTAAAAAATTTATTTTACCATCTAGGTAGGATAATAAATAAATCGTACAAAGAATGTTAATAAATAAAAAAAATTAAAAACTCAAAAAAGTGTCTAATTTAAATAATTTTTACTAAGAAATTTACTATCTTGATAATAAATTTAAAGCATTTGTTTTTTCCATGTGTCCCTTTTAACTTTAACTTTTAAAAAAACTTATTCCCTTGCAATAGTTTACAGATTTTTTTTATAAAGCATTTCAACTCTTTTATTTGAAAATAATTAGAAAAAAAGGTACTAAATAAAATTTTGAATACCCAACGGCTATACTTTTCACTATTACAAACGGATCTCCACTTAAATTTCAAGTCAATAGCATAGTGTTTTTTTATGTTGGGAGATCAATCGAAACTTTTTATAAGAGAAAATAATGTTTTTTTGTACAGACATGTTCAATCTCTGTGGTATTCGGTCCGGTTCCCTATCCCAAAGGGTTGACCTTATTTTTCCTCTATCGAAATTGAAATACAGGTATATAAATTTTTTGTAATTTTAATAAAAATTAACTTTAATTTACTAAAACTTAAAAAAAAGCAAGAATTAAATAACTTTTTTTAAAATTTATTTTTATTTTTCTTTATTTAAAAAGAAAAATCCCATTCGCTTTTTTCACTCAATGGTTAAATTCGATGTCCGGAGTTATTTTCGTTGAAAGATACAAATGCGAATCGATTCCTAAAAAGTGAGAGAGTTAAAAAAAGTAAAATTCAATCATTTGAACTTTAAAAGAGAAGAAGAAGCTTTTATAAGAATAAAAAAAAAAAGAAGAATATGACAAAAATACCGAGAGAGAAATAAAAAACATTTTATATACAATAAAACTTCTTTTAAAGGTGATACTTCATTTTCGCACTTTCTGTGTGTGTGTGAAAATTATACGATATTTAAAGTATTCAAAAAGCAGTAGTATTAACTTTTCTCCAATTATCTTTTCTTTATCTTTTTTTTTCTTTTTGCAAAAAAATAAAGAATTGTAGTTTAATACGAAGTAATGGGTTATTAAAAATCACAAAAGAAAAAATAATATTTTTTATTTTAATCTACAAATCATTAGGTATATATTAGCTTGACAATTATCTAAATGTGTAATTGCAGAAAAATACTCAAAAATTATTCTAAATCCAAATTTGTATTTTTAATAAATTTAACTTTTGTGAAATTTTACAAAATATTTTATATTTTACGAAAGTTTTTATTTTTCTAAAATTCTTAAAAATATTTCCTTTTACGTGGACCTATTATATAGCAATACATAAATGCACCATAAAATCTTAAGCTTTCATCTTTTTAAAAATCTTATTTTTTTAGGGAATAGAAACTCTTATAAAAAATTAATTGACAGTCTAATATACAAGCAAATTAACTGGGTACAAAAAAATAGGTATCCTCGTATCAAAAATTTGCTCCAAATAGGTCATATTCAAACTAATGATTAAAAAAATATTATTTTAAAATTATCTTCATAAACAAAAAATTCAGTTATTACTGATAATACATTTAAAAATATATAATAACAATAATAATAACAATTTTATAGAATATATAAAATAATATAAACGACATCGATAAATAACTTTAACATGCTAATTTATTTGTTTTATACGTAATGTCAAACAAATTTATTTTTGTTTTATTAACTTGTAATACCATATTATTGCTTATGAATCCAAAAATTTTGATGTTTAATGTACAAATACAGAAATACGAGAAAATTAAATTGAAAATTTATTTCTCTATTTACGTATTATGTTATTGTTATGTGTTGAATTAAATTTTATCGGTTAATAATTAAAATAATTTTTTTAAAATTTTTTATTTTAAATTTCAAGAATTTTGAAAAATTACGTATTCTGTGGGGAAAAATATTATTACTCAAATCTGTAGAATTTATCAAAAAAGTTTAAGGTGATAATAAGCTTGTAAGCATCTGGCCTGGAGAGCTTTTAATCTGCTCTACTTCTCGAAAATATTTGCTGAATCAATCATATATTAACATGGAACATGTTTGTAGAGAGAGAGAGAGAGAGAGAGAGAGAGAGAGAGAGAGAGAGAGAGAGATTGAGAGTGGAAGGGTCAAATGGATTTTCAATTAGCATAATTTTAAGATCTTATGAAAAGGGTAAAAAATTTAGAAAATAATAGTAATTTCATTAGGATCATTATTTTTCTGTATTTTTTTTGTCCTTGTGACATGAAAATTGAAATTCCTTTATAATATAATTACAGACATTTATTGATCACAATTGAATAAAATAAACCTAAAGATCTTACTTTTAAATATCAGAATTAAATAATAACCATTTAAAATGACAAGTATTAATAAATTATTTAAAAATTATGTCATTTTCAGAAAAATATGACATTCTCGTTTAAAATTACATTCACATCGTACATTCACATCCATTTATCATTAAAACTTTATATTTTCTAAAAAAAAAAAAATCCCATTTTTATTTTTTACTTCATTCTTATCCGAGAGTGATATTATTTTGCTCTTAACGCTTGATATAAGCACCCGAAGGAATTTTCATATCTTTTGCCACGTTAGAAAACTGATGTTTCTTTAATATATGTATGCTACGAGTGTAATTTAAAGAAAATTTTTACTTCTCTTTGATATTAAATTTTTTTATATTTGACCTATTTTTTATTTTATGTCTTCGTTTCATAAATCTTTAACAAATTTTAAACTAATCTTTTATTTTTATATTAAAAGTTATTGTTTAGGTAATAATATTTATATTTTTTACTTTTTATTCAATTTTGGCAGACAAGTTATGCATTACAAATTCATGCACAAAACTTAAATAAAATTTTTTTTAAATAATTCTATTCTGTTTTTTACTGTTTTTGACTAAAATTTAAAATTTTAAGTAGCGTTTAGGGAGGAGCTTCTACAAATTACGTTGATGAAAAAAATGACCTTTTTTACTAAACTTGTGCTGCAATTTTACCGTCGTAATTTGTGGAAGTTCCCTTAGCACCAGTAAAATCTTTTAAATAATTATAACCTCGTTTCCTAACTACATGCAAAAAGAAAAAATTAAAAAATTTTTATCATTACTCTAACTAAAATTTCTAAAAGGTTGAAAAGAATAAAAAATTTGTTCGTTAAGAAAAACGAAACCCAATCTTTCCAAGTTTCGTATAATGAGTGTAATTTTCTTAAACTACAACATATTAATCTAGCGTTAGTCTATAACGTGTATGTAATCGAAAAAGGAAAAAAAAAATAAATAATAAAGAGAAAAAAGAAAAATTAAAGGATTATATAACACAAAGTCAAACCCAAAAGCGTATACTGTAACGAGATAATAAAGCGACAAGAACTAACTTCTTTCTTTTCCTTTCCTACATTTACTACCATACTTCTTGATCTTTTTCCGTTACGTTATACTTAGCTTTTTTTTCTTTTTTACTGAATACAACGTCATTTGGGAAGTACACAGAAAATTTTTTTTTGTTAACTTAATTTTTACATACCTTGAATAATAGGGTAGTTTTTCGAATAGTTAACTTTTGTTAATCTTGTCTCAAACTTACGACTATAACAGACTCTTTTTTTTAATGTTTTTTGTTTATTTTCTGTAATTTTATTTATTTGTTGTAATTTTTTTATGTTATGAATACATTTTTTAACTCTTTTATATTTTTTACTAGGTTACTTTTTTAAGTTAATAGAATGAATTAGACTAAAAAGAATAAAAATAAATTAGTACGAATTCATGGAAAATTAAATTTATAATTTTTTTTTTACTACTAGAATACGTAATTTTTTTATCTTTTTTGAATAACTCTGGATTATTTTAATTATTTTTTTTCTTGATTCATTTAAATGCACATCCCATCACTTTAGCTACTACTAGGGATGTGCGGTTACCCGAAATATTGGGTACTCACCCCGAAAATCAGATTTTTTAAAAAGGTTTTTTTACAGTAAATTTTCGAAAACTGGGACTTTAAACAAAACTATGTAGATCCGAGCCGACCCGATCTGAGAAAAAGTCCGAATTTTCGGCTCGGGTAACTTCGCATACCCCAAGTTACTACATATATCTTTTATCAGACCGGCTTCTCTACGTGCCCTAATGTATTATTCTTTGTGAATATTGAAATTTTTCACCAGAACTTGTAATAAAAAAAATACAAGGACTATTTTTTAACTATTTAGGCTCTTAATCATAAATAAATTATTTATAAATCTAAAATCTAAATTATTTTAATAACGTTAATTAAATTTTTATTTTACAGCAAATCAGCCATTAAAATCTGATCAATTTAGTACATCTTTAACATCGGAATACGAAGGCAATACGCCATTATGGGTTACAAAGAAAAAAGAAAATAACAGGCCAGAAGAAATTTATATTAACAATGCTAAACTTTTACCTGGAAGTAATTTTGTTTCGGAAATTGGCGTTGGACATTCGAAAAAAGTTCAGGTAAATTAAAATTTTGATCTAATTTTTAAGAATTTTCTTAATTCAATTAAGTTTTGGTAATTGCATTATTAACTTTTCTCCTTTTTCGAAATTTTCTCGTGTCTATAAAACCTGCCAAGATGAAAAAGATGAATAACTTCTTAAAAATTCTATGTAATCCAATAAAATAGAATCAAACTTCTCCATTTCCTTGAGTAATAAAATCCGAATAAACATAAAACAATTTAAAAAAGTAAACTACAATAAAAAATTTATTAAAAATAAATTTATTATTTTCCATAAAAAAAAAAGAAAAAGTTTAATTTATTTTTCTCTGTACTACAACATTTTTCTTATAGTTGTATTAAGTTTATATAATATATTTTATTGAGAAAATTGAATTATTCCAAATCCTCGCGTAGAACTCAAACTAAAAAGAAAACAATATAATATTTCGTCTGTCCATATTGCTTTTGTCAATATGAAGAGAGGAAAAAAAAGCAGCAGCAGCAGCATACTGAAAAATATATAGCATAGCTTGAAGCGTAGTAATTTTCCATCAAAAGAGTAAGGAAGAAAGTAAATAAGTAAGAGAAAAAAATAAAAAGGTTACGTTTTCTTTAGAAAGACTGTGACTGAGTTGATGTGCTTACACTAGCAATCGAAGAACCACCGTTCTGTTTTTCATCTTATAAGAACATATTATAATATAAGAACTCTGCTCTGTACCTTAAGGCAGATTTTAGTCAGACTTGCTTTCTAATATAATGTTATGTAATTTAAATGAAAGAAAATTGAATAATATTTGGTCTGCAAATAGAAATGGTTATTTTAATTATATTACGTATGAATATTAAATGTAAGATCGTGGTGCGTTAATAAATTTCATTAGATCTTTTTTCCTAATTTAAAATTTATTATTCTTCTTGGTATGTTTATTTTTGGATTACTGTGGTTTAAATTTGATGCTAAAACTGAGTTAATACTTACTCCAGGCTATTCACGCTTCTGAGGTTCTTTGGAAACAGATAAGGAAAACGTCTGATATAGTTTGAGTGTGTCGCAATTGGGGGGACACTTCAATTAGTAAAATACACCCCTTTTTAAGCGTGTTTTCATTAATTAAAGGTGTTTTGGAAATTTTATGTGTTCAGGACCCCCGAAATTAGTTACGGTGACTAAACTTATTAAGTAAAGATTATAAAATCATTTTAGGACTTTAAAAGTGTTACGTATAGTAGTTTTTATGCACAGGACCCCAAAATTCATAATTGGCAGACCTAACAACGTATAAAGTTGGCTAGATCTCGTGAAGATTTGTAAATAATGCTATAAAACACCCCTGAAATCACGATTATAATCAGTGACCAAAACAGCAGATCTGTTCTGAATCATTATCTGTTGTCAAAATAAACTCCCACCTGTGATTTGGCTATAGCCTTTCAGTTATAACAAAAAGTCATTAAAACGTAAAAAAATTTAAGACAGAATAAAAAAAAAATAAAAAAAAAATATTTCAAATAAATTTTGTAAACTTTCCGAATAATATTTAAAAAAATTTTATTACTTGGTTAAAGTACCTTAAGAATTTAAGAGCTTTAAAATAAAATCTCTGAAATTTTCAATTTTATCTTTTTATTCCATATTTTTTTTCAAAAAAAAAAAACCCTTTTTGCCCACTTCCTTTAGCCAACACTTGAATCGATGAATCTCATAGAGCGACCTTATGAAAAAAGTATTACAATTTAAAAAGTGATTTTCTCTCAAGAGATGGATTCTTCTACACACACACACACACATACACACACATAAATATAAAATAGAGAAAAAAATCAGTATGATATTTTCTTTTGGTCAACAAGACACACACACACACTCACAGACATACTAGAAATATGTGAAAAATTGTAGAGAGCATTCTTTATATGTATGGAGAAAACTGGCGACATTTGACTCAAGAGAATTAAATCTAAATTCCCAAAAGATTGTTTTTTTTTTGACGAGTTTTATATTTATTTTTTTAACATTAAATATATTAGATCTGTCAAATAAAATTTCTATGTAATAATAAATACACTGTTAAATTTAACTCTTGTAAATAAAAAAAGTAAGTCGATTTCCGATAGTAATTGGAAATCCTCGATTTTTTTTAAAGAATAATTTTTAATTTTTTTGTAAATTTACTAACTTTATTGAAAATCTATACTTTTTCCAAATAAACTATTTTTCAAAAAATAATTTAAACAAATATTTACTAGATATGGAAAAAAAATTGATGCACTTTGGTTTGAAATACAGTAATTGAAGCATAAAATTGAGTTCTCTTGAATTTTATGAGCTATTAAATTTATTAATATTATATAACTTTTATTAACTCCATATAATTTATAAAGTTATAAAATATAATATTTAAGTTTTGATGATTCATTCTAGTTAAAATTTCATTATTTATTGTAAAAAGTTACAATAAAAATTTAATTACTTTCGATTTTTTATAGATAGTTTGATGTTATAGCTTCTTATTTTATACTTATCTGATATGATATATTAGAATATAAAAAATTTTATTGACCTTTTTTCTCATATCTTCGTAGATGTTATGATGAAATTTATGTCTATGGAGCCGTCCGTCTTAATATTTTTATAATTAAAATATTTAATATATCATTCTAAAATAGCCAGTAGCAATGTCATTTTATCCTGCATATTTTAGGTCACTAAAAACAATTTTCAAGATTACATGCTACACACCAAACCTAAAAGAGTTTTTTGTTACGCAGAAAATATTGAATGTTTATTTAATTCTTTAGAGAGGAATTATTTTGAGGTTAATTCTTTTAAAAAAATTTATTTTTGTTTTTAATCTGTTCAAAAAGAATTATAACAAAAATAAATTTTTTTAAAAGAATTAACCTCAAAATAATTCCTCTCTAAAGAATTAAATAAACATTCAATATTTTCTGCGTAACAAAAAACTCTTTTAGGTTTGGTGTGTATTTAGGATGGCTAGTTTTAACAGTTTTAAGTAATTTTTTCGGAATCCCTGATCATTTTTTACAGTAAAATTTGCCAACTTTGTGCAATCCTAAAATATTACTTTAGCAGTCTTAATTATGTCTTTCAGCTTAACCAAAATTCGTACTCTTTGTGGGTGGATTCAACCGTATATATTAGTATTATTGCTTAGAATATTCTTTACTTTTTATATTTTTTAAATATAAAGAAGTTATTAATAACTTTAACTTTTAAGGACACAAAAATCAAAAAATCTTTACAATTTTTTCGTCTTATACAAAAAATAAATTCTTTTAAATAAAAGTTTCTAAAAAACTAAACTAAAAAAAAACCCTTTACAAAAAATAACACATAATGTGTGAAAATTTTCTTTTTTAACTTGATAGAAAAAATCACAGTCTAAAAGACGTTACTTTACTATTGGCATTGGACTAAAAAAGAAAAATTCCCGCGGGTAGACGTTTTTTTATTTATTTTTTATTAAAGGGATGCTCTAAGGTATTTTTTTTTATTTATTTTTTCTATAACTTTTTTCATGATTATTTTTTTTATTTACCAGCACTAGTGTCCCAAATGCTTTTTACAAAATACCATCAGTGAATTTTGATTAAAAATCAAAAAAATATTTATTTTTTTACCTAAATAGACAAATAAATAATTAAAATTTATGTATAGATAAAAAATTGATAATTAAAATTACTTTGATTGCTACATCATTACAAAAAAAAAATTTCTTATAAAAAAGAAAAATCTCAATTACAATAAAATTCAGACTTAATATTATTTTTATGATTATTTTCTCTCGTTAAAAATGCGATCTTAAGAATAAAGAGAAGAAAAAAAAATAATAATTGTAATAATCTAAGAAACCCTTTTTAATTAAAATTTTTTATTAACGATTTTTTTTTTTGTAATTTAATTTATTTTTTATTATAATTTTCTTTTTTTATAAATAATTATAATAAATATACACTCTAAAATGGGAATCAAAACATTTGGGTGACCAAATTATACAACCAATAGTTATAGTTACGAGTAACTTTAATTTTTTGATAAAAGAAAATTTTGGCTATAATGTTAATAAATCAGATATTGCCATTTTAGTAAATGAAGTTTTCAAAAAAATTGCCCTCCTTGAGGATTCTGACTTTTATTGATAAATATTCTTTAAAAATATTTCAATTCAAATTATTGCAAGCTTTTTTGCACTATACCCATCACTGCAAACGCAGGGCTCGATGTAATGACAATTTTGTATAATAGAATTTTTGGGCAACTCTCCAAATAACGCTGTCACATTGCATTTCAACCAAAATACTTCCGTTTGGTATCATTATTTTCTTATAAGTATTAACTTTCATTTCCTGTAAATCGTAAATTTTATTACTGATTCTTTCATCGCTGTAGTCAATAAACCAAATGTCTATGAGGATGGCATTTAGAAACTATTCGATCAATTCTGTCACTAGGTGACGCACTGGTATTTTTTCTCCAAACGAACACATATACACATATACACAACTTATACACAGCTAAATTATATACACTCTCGACGAAACTATATTACGCTGTATAGTATCGGTTTTACTAGAGAAAAAATACTAATTCGCCCTCTACGCTGAGCTTCTCATACAGCCATCCTCATTTATGACCCAAAATAACCAATTTTCAAATTGCTGCTAAAATTGTAATTTTTGATGAGTTTTATAGGTTTCAAAAATTTGTACAAGTTCGCAGTTTCCAAAAATATTTTATTCGTCCATTTTGATTTAAATGTTTCTGAGATATCACTAAAGTTGCCTAAGAAATTTATTTTATAATAATGTCGTAACATTGAGCCCTTCGTTCCTAGCCCCAGAAAGCGCGTTGGAATAAACCGAGGGTATCTTGGATGTTTTTTTAATTTTTTTTTCATTTTTTTCCAGTTATAAATGTACATTTTACTCAACATTTTTTCTCAATGTCTCAGTTTTCTTCATTTTACAATAATATTTAATTAATATTAATTTTCTTTACTTTTTCAAGTCACTTGCAAGGGTTCAAGCATGAATAGAAAAACCTTTTGAACAATTTTTTTTTAATATAAATTTTATATTTAGATTATGTACACAATATAAAAAAATAAATTGGCTTTCATTATTATTTCAATGTGTTTTTAAATAAATAATAAATAATAATGAAACATAAAAGTAAATAAAATTAATCTTTGTTTATTTAGTTTATTTATTGATTTGTATTTTATTTTCTATATTATTTTATTAAAGAATTTTATTTATATTTATAAACATTTTTTGATCAATAAATTATTATTTTTTATTTTGAAATATATTTTGGTCTGCAAAAAATAATGATTTCCTATAAAAATCCTAACTTCTATCACGATAGCGTACCAAAATTACCAAACCGGTATAAAACTTATAACCGGTTTGTGTAAACACAGTCTAAATGCATGGAACATGTTTACTTCCAGCTGAGCACTAGGTATAATACAAATGTTACTCAACATTACAATACAATTTTCTAATTTTATAATTTGTAATTATCACCTTACTAGCTGTTAAGATTCTAAACCAAAACTATTTTGATTCCCTAAACCTGAATTATTCTAAGTCCCTGAACCTGAATTATTCCAAGTCCCTAAATCGATATTATTTTAAGTCCATAAACCTATATTATCTTAAGTCCTTAAGCTCAGATTTTTCAAAGTCTCCTAATTATTCTAAGTTTCATTTGACCCCCCCCCCTTAAATAGGACAAATTTGACCACTCCCTTGATTTTCAAGTTCTGAAGTACCCCCTCCCTATAAACATGTTCCATGTTAATAGAGGGGTAATTAAACCTAGGAATATTTAATAGCAAAGATTGGATACTAGTCTCAGAAATTGCATCTTTTTACAGTAACCTAACTCAAATCCTATGGGTGCCTTGTAGTGAAGATAGGATTTAATATATGAATTGCCTTTTTGGTCCTCCTGACTGCAAAATGTACTCAAGCATATTTATTCCGAAACTCAGGTTTAAATCTGAAAATTGAATACTAATTAAAACTAGATCATGTGAAAATTTATTCAAAAAAAATTTGTTTATATTTTTATGTTAGAAAAAAATCTATTATTGTATTTGGATATTAATTTGGATATTAGTTACAAGAGGCTCATTGGCCCTCTATTTGATATTTTCTTTGGTTTTGTTTATGCATAGTTTTAATAATATTCGAGGAGCAAAGAAATCAAAGTTTGAACCTATAACGCTGTAATAGTTTTTGAAATATTCAATTGCACGACAACGAGAACTAACGTTAGCTGACAGCGCGCAACTCCCGAATGGCAAGAGTTATAAATTTCGATTTCGGATAATAAATTAGTAATAAAAAAGTTACAATTTTTAAGAAAAGATCTAATGTTATTATGTAGGTAAAGTTCAATATAATTTGCTTAAATTAAAATCTTTTACCAAATTCTTATTTTAATTTTACGTAATATTAACAAAAAAGGGCGTAATTATTTATCACTTGCGCTTTAATTAATACTAAATTATTCGTTATTTATTAAACCAATACATTAAAAATCTAAATAAAATTTACAGAATTTTTTCTGTTGCTGTTTTTATTTAAAAAGTGATAAATTACATTTTCTTGTTTAATTGCAGTAAAACGCACAGTTTTATTAAAGCGGATAATAAAGGTAAATGTTAAGTACTTTCAAGATAAATGTTTAAGGGACATTTTCCACACATGAATTTAAGAATCATTTTTCTTTTTCACGCAAGATGCCACTGCACAAAAAGACAAATAAATAATTGCATTTTTAAGTAGTAGAAGTTAATAATTAGTCAGACTATTCGTAGACGCCACAATGATTTTAGCATAAAATACCCCATGCTGAAAATTGAGAAAATTATGTTTTTTGACCACCTAAAAACTATTCCGATCTTAATTTTACAAAAAAATTGTCGGCCTTTTGTCTACGTACCGAAATAAAATTTTCGTTTCTCAAATTCCATATAAAACAAAACAAAAATACTTTTTGGGCTAGAAATTGGGTCCTAGCGGCTAAACAAACACTTCATTCATAAAGAAAAATCAGCATACAAAACGATAAATCTTTCATTCTTTTAAGCTAATTATAAAGTTAAAAATCAGATATTTTTACCCTTTAAATGGACATAGCCCATTGCCTATCCCAGAGATTTTTTTGGAAAACTAAGATTGGTTTCGCTTTTAGGAGGTCAAAAATATAAGTGATCCCGTTTTCAGCGTTGGTAATATTATATTCAAATCATTCCATTGTCTACACAGTCAGGTTGCTTTGCTTGAATATTAAAGCAATTTGCTTGAAAATTCAAGCAACAAAAAAATTTCAAGCAAATCAGCCTGACCGTGTACACTATCAATAAATTTTTAATAATAACTTTTATAAATAAAATAAAAAATTGCTAATTTTAAAATAATCAAATAAACAAAGTATTTTCAGACACAAAATTTTGTAAATGTCAATTAAAAGTATTAAATTATTTATGTTTGCTAAAATTACAGGATTTTTTTGAATAAAGTATAAATATAACTGACAATCTTCTGTTAATAATCTATTCTTGATATCTTGATAAGTTTGTTTTTTTTTTCTGCTGAATAATAGATAAATGATTGAACACGTCAATTTCAATTAAATTATAAAAAAACAATAATAACGGGAAATGAACAAGATATTATTTAGTGAATTTTGTGTATACTTTAAATTTAATCTCTTGACAAAATTTTTTATTTTTTAAAAACTAGCTTAGTAATTTAAAATTCCGTTTTAGTTCAAAAGAAATTTAAAAAGCATAAAAATGAATAGATAAACTGACGATTTAGAACATGGAAATTTTCTATTAAATTACGTTTACTAAAGGCTGTTTCTACTTATAAAGTTTAAATTATTAAACATTCTAGAATTTTATTGCAAGACCCTACAGAAAGTATATATGCAAGTAAAAGAGTCACCTAAGTACTCGAAGATTTTTTCTTAACCTAATTATTATTAGCTGCCGTTAAAAATATGTAGAACCTAGCCAATCTTAAGAATCTTACTCATATTAGTATGACTTCAGAAATATTGTAACATAAATTTATCGAGAAATTTATACAGTCTATCTGATAAATATTTTCCTCTAATTCGCGTCCACAAGAATTACTGAAAATTTTTTCGCTATGAGGTAGAGCTTCGCTCTATAATTAACCATAAAGTATCTGATGAGATCGAAAGATGTTTTATTCTGTATTCGGCCCAAATTATCAAAACTTATTTGATTGAAATATTTTATATTTTTTGGTAAAATACTAAATTATTATTTATCTTTAATTTTCTTGCAGGTATTGCACAAAATATCCGAAGTATTAGAACCAGTGATTCGGCTTCCAAGTCATTCCGAACCAATTTACAACCCAAATGCATTTGAATTTTTATCACAGAGTGAAAGCATTAATTTAGGAGATCACAGAATAAGGTTTGTAATTTTATTTAAAATTTATTTTGCTTAACTTATTTTAACATTAATTTTTATTTACAGAACTTTTAACAGACGCGTTGATATGGTTGGAAAACAAAATGTTTTTAAAGCCGAAGGAAAATTTACATTTTTCATACCTGTTGATGAAGGTTTTAAAGTAAGTAAAAATTTATATATTTTAATTAAAATTTAAACATAAAATTCTCAATTTCAAAAAAAAATTTATCATACTTCACGCACAAGTAAATTTTTGTTAATTCAACTGAAGAATAAAAAAAAAGGTTTCAATTGTTGACAGATGATGTCATGAATTTTTTTTTCCTATTTTTACTTTTTTTATTGAAATAAAAAATCGCTTTCTTATTTCATCGCTCAGTCGTCCGAGAATATGAAGTTTTTTCATATAAAAAAGTCACAGTTGATTCAGCACTAATCTTTTTTTTTTTTTTCTTCAAATTTCAAACACAAAACTTATTTTTTTTTTGTAAAAGTGTCAAGAAATTTTTTTATAAAATAAAATTCACATAAGTTAAATTGAAAATTCATTATTATATAGAAAATTCAAGAAATAAATCAATAAACTAAAAAGTTATTTCTTAAATGGATTTTTAAGTTAAATTAAATTTTTTTGTTTTTTTTTTCAATTTATAAAACTTATTTTTTATTTGTGAAAATTTATAATTGAATTTTGTTCCATAATTTTTTCATTTATACACAAATCAACCTGCAAATCAATGTATATTCACAAAAAATTTATGCACAAATCAATGTATTGATGAAAAATTTTTTCAAGTTTTTCTTTATGTAAATGAAAAATTTTCAAAAATATTTTCAAAAAGAATTCTTTTTATTGTACTAGATATTTATTTTTATTCATATCTATTTTTCATGTAAAAAATAGTTCAAATAATGGATTTCAGTGAAAAAATACTTTTGTTTTAGAATTCATTAAAAAAAATTGTATTTTTCTACTTGTATATAGGATTGAAATTTGCTTTGACAGATGTTTACACACTGGCAATGGTAGTCGGTGCCGTTTGTTCTCTACCACTTAATTTTACTTAAAATTTGCGCTTACTTTTGCAATTCCCTTTTATGCCATGCCGTTTGTAGATGCATCCAAGTGTACGAATTGAAACCTTCATGAAAACTGAACAAATTAGTGATACTAGGTTTATTTTAATATTTCTGCCTCTACCTAATTTTATTTATGATTACCACCTAGAAGTATCTTGATCTGCATGATGCCCACGTCCCACAACGCCCAGTTGGTCGAAAAATAAAAAATGTTATATTTTTTTCGTAAAAAAAGAAAGATCGCGAATCTTTATATAAAAAATCCGAATTAGTTCTCATATTTCGAGTCAAAATATTTTTCTTTAAAAAAACCAAGTTAAAATTTGTTATGTGCAGTGCAGCAATTTTTTGCTAATTTTCAGACACTCGGAGATTGCTCACTAATTAAATAATGAGTTTTTATTAATTTTTTTTCGGAAATTGTGAACAAAAAAACTCCTTGAGATAATTATTTTTTAGGCGCACTGGCTAAAGTGTTTGAAAAAATTTTTTTCTTAATTTGTCTCAAATAATAGTCATAAGATTTAGCTTCATATTTAATTTTTTTAATTATTTAGCTTCAATTTAAATGCAAGCTTAAGCTTAATCATTAGACCCACGAAGTAAAATTAAGTTTTCCGTACTCATTGCGTAATATACTAATTATAAATATTTAAAATTTAAAAAATGTTTATAACTTTGTAAAATATTTATAATAAAAGTAAAATTCATACAATACCATAAATTTTTTTTACGTATAAAAATGTTTGTTATTTTATAAATATCTAAAATAGTTTTGTAATTATACATTAAACAAAAATACAAACTTTTATACAAACAAATATTTTTAATTATTTTTTTTTTCTAAAAATTATTAAATTAATTCTTTTAAATTTTAATTAAAGTTTTTTTTTTTAATGTTAAAGCTTTTTGACTCATGTTAAATAAGTAAAAAAAACAAACTTTTTATTAAAAAGATTTATCAAAATTTTTATAAATTATTAAAATAAATAACGTAACTAATTCTGTATTTATACGTTTCTGGTTATGACAGAATCAAATAGTATTTAAATATGTGCATAAATAATGAAAAAATTTTATTTTTTTTAGATGTAAATATATGAGTAAATCTCCTACTTTTTTTAAATTTTAATTTTTTAACTTTATAAGTTGTGTTTAAAATTATGAAGCTTTATTTTGTAAAATATAATGTGATTTAGATTGTTATTACAAAATGCAATTTACATAAAAATTTTTACACTATAAATACTGTAAATTGTAGATAAAGCTGTAAACTTGATTAAATTTTATTTAGTTGTATTATTTTGAAATAAGGATTAATATAAATAAGTTCAGTGGATTTGTCCCGAGTTTCTCTATAATCCTTTTTTTTAATTTTTAATTTTGCACTTGAACAGACTTAATTTTTACCTATTTATTTTTGCAAATTTTTTTCTATTTCCGGACATAAGATAAGTCAATTTTTATATCAAGACCAAGATCCAGACTATTACATCTTCAAAATGAAGCGTTTTCTGCCACTTTTCGAATGCTGCCTTTCGGTTCTGTCAAAACCTGAATCCAACCATCTCACATAATTTCTGTGTTGTTCTTTTATGAACAAATTTATAAATTTGTAAATAATAATTTTTTTTATTAATTAATTAAATATTCGCTAAAACACTTAAAAAATTACAGTACAATATGTTTAATTAATAAATTAAAAAATTCTAATAATTAAAATAAGTAATTAACGTAAAATTTATAAAATAAACTTGTACACATAAAAAAATTTTCCTAAGAATGTCATTCTTTAAAAAAAGAGGGTGTTAATAAAAGAGTAAAGCATAAAAGAAAATGATAATTTACAGTAAAAAAAAAAAAGCTATGTGCGTAATTAATGCGAATAGCTATGAAAGCATCAGTGTTATAATAAGTAATTGTCAGGTAAAATGTCAAGCTGTTATTTTTTTTTTGACGTATTTTTGAATGCTGTGTAAAAAGTTTTATTGTTATTTCCTGTTGTTACTTCCTTCCTTCTTTACACTTTTTTTCGTAAGCTCTTGAAACAAAAATTATTGTTTATTTTTCCTTTTTGTTTTTAGAAAAGGTATTTGCTAAAATATTACAACAATTTTTATCTTAAGCTATTTTTGTATTAAAGCTGCTTTGTAATTGTGAAAATAACAAAAAAATTCATTAAAATAATTAATTTTTTTTTATTTTTTAATAATTTACTCGTTTACTGGTTTATGTTGTTAAGAAATTTTTATAAAACTGACAGAGTAAAGTTGAGTAAAATTCAAGCTGAAGCTTTTCGAAATTATAGGAAGGCTATAAAAATTTGACTTAATTTTGATCGATTCTCAGAAAAATTTTCTTATTCGTATAAAATTTAATTAAAATATTTAAAATGTTAGTAGGTTCAATTTTGTTAACCAAGTACTTTTCCCCGTAGTTTAAAACTTAAAATTTCTATTATCACCTAATTTCCACCTAAATTCAAAACCTTAACCAAATTATCATTCATAAATTTATTACAGACAAAAATTAGGGAGTAAGTGCAGACAGCATAAAATTTTTCTCTACTGTTAAATTCATAACTTTTTATTACAAGCAAACGCCAAAGGATTAAAAGTAGATTTAAGCTTTGAATAAAAATTATTTTTATTCCTAATTTCAAAAAAAATGTTGTTAATAAATAAAACTTTTTTCATTACAAAACTATTTAATCAGATAATTATTTATAAGCCAATCTATAAAAAATCCAAATAATAATCAGATAAATAATGAAAAAATATTTGTAAATTACAGAGTATTTAAATATTTATTAATATAAATTATAAACTAAATAACTAATAAATCGATAATGCTCTTAAAAGCTTAAAACAAATTAAAATCTATTAAATTATAAGATTTATAAAGGGATTATGAATGTTCTGTTACAGCCAACACCACGTGCAAATATGATCGATGCCAAAGTTATCGATGGTCATATAATACCAAATCATGTATTATTTACAGCACCAACACCAAGTAACAAACCATATGAAACTTTAGCATTTGGTGATAACCTTAAAGTTACCATTAGTTTTTCAACTGAACAATTCGATAAAGGAAATCGAGGTAAGCAACATTTTTTTTAAAATATTTTTTATTCATTTAATGAGTAAATTTTTTTGTTTTCTAGTGTACGTTAAATCAGACACTCTAGTAGGTGACAATTCACATCCAGCAGCAAGTGTACTAGCTGAAATAGTTAAAGCTAACATACCAGTTAAAAATGGTGTTGTTCATTTGATACAAAATCCATTAATGGTTGTTGACACTACTTTGTCTGAATTCATCGAGGTCAGTTTTTACTACTTTTTTTAATTAATTAATTTCTGTAATTTTATTTCTTTTCTTACTCTACTTAAATTTAATATTTTTTATTACTTAAACAGAAAAAAAAAACGTCCAATCTTATTCTCTAAGTTCTGTTTACTTTTTTTATTACCTAACTTAAATACTACTGCGGTCTTACTAAACTTTGATTCTTACTACTTATAATAATTAAAAAAAGTATTTTTATGTACTTTTTTTTATTTAGGTTACACTCAAATAAATTAAACAACTTTTTATTTTTAATCAATTAATTAAAAAAAATATCACTTTTTAATTAAATAATTAAATTTAAGAATCAATTATGTAAAAATCTTATTTCATTCTATTTAAATAATCTGACAGTCTGAAATGAAAAAAAAAATATCCCTTGTTTTTTTTTTTTTAATTCAGTAGCAGAATAACAAAATATTAAACAAGAAGAAGAAGGGAAAAAAGACTTTTATGTTTAAATTGCGTAAGGTTGATTAAACTAAAGTAGCTTAGAAAGAGTTTTTTTTTTTGTATAAAAGGAAAAATATGAAATAAAATTATTTTTTTTTTTTTACTTGATTTTATTTGTCTTGCATATTAAAAGACATTTTTTTTTATTATTTAACTTTTAACTATGGTGTCTACTTTAATTTCATGCTCTGAGTTTTTTAAATAAATCTTGTTTTTAGTTACAATTGTTTTTAAAGTCGAAATTTCATTAACGAGAATTTTTACTGAAAAGCTTTTGTTATTAAAAACGTTCTTTGGGGTTTTTTTACATGAAATTTATTTACTCTCCCAAATTAAGCCATTTTTCAATTTTTGAATGAACAGCTCCTAGAATTTCAAAAATTTTAAATCTCTTTAAACATAAGAGCCAAGCTAATATATCTGCATAAAGATGTAATAAAATTTACTTTTTGATACTTTAAAGCATGAATTTCATTCATTCATTCAAAAAAAAAAGTAAATTTATAGAAGCATATGAAAATTGTAAAATTTATTTTATATTCACGATGAATGTATATCAAAAAGAATGTATATGGGTAAATATACGAAAACTTAACCTTTTTTGATTTTTTCCAAATTTAACACAATTTTGAACATGCAAAGTAAGATATTTTTTAGAATTTAGTATTTTCATGAGCGATTTTATGTTCTTAGTAGAAAATTTGTGTCCTAATATTTTTTTACAGACAGTTGATAAAAGTAAAATGATAAACTCTTGAATGATTTACTATGCTATAATTTTTGGACTGAAAAACGCAAATAATATACAAATTTTCCTGAGTAAAAACGTAAATCCCACAAAAATGTGTACTCACCAGTGTATATTTACCCATATACACAAGTGATATAGAAATGCTTTATTTAATATATATATATATATATATATGGGCACGTCCAGGGAAGCACGACCAGCTGAAAAATAAAAAAAAAAAAAAATATTTTTTTTGGGTCATTTTTTACCTGGGATTTGTGAAATCACTCATACTTTACACTTCCTGATGCATTATTTTGAGATACGGCTGCTCCAAAGTTGAATTTTTCAATTTTTTTGATTTCAGCTGTCCAGTTCAACCTGAAATAACTCAGAACCATTCAACTTTTTATATATACATATGATTGGGAAAAACTTTTATTTTTACCTGAACTACCTAAAAAAAAAAAAAATTTTCCATTTTGACTTATTTCACTTTTTTTTCTCCTCGACGGTAGCTTTCAAACATCCAGAAAATTTGTTTCGCCATGATTTTTTTCCCTTTTTTTTTTCTTAAAATTTCCTCCAAAGTGTCCCATTTATGCCCTGAAAATCCTGGGATGTGATATGCCATGATCGGTCCACAATCTTAAAACTTGGTTCTTCCGTTTACCTAAAAATCCATAAAAATGTTAAATATTAGAGTGTAAAATTATTAAAATACTAAATTTAACCTTACCAAATTGTTTCTTCTGTTAAATCTTCACTTTCAGGACCACATAAACATGTTGTAACATATAAATAAGATCTTCTAACATTTCTGATGCTAAAACACCCAAGATCAGCCTCGCGTCAGCATCCAAAAATAGAAAAAAACTGGAAAAAAAAATGATTTTGGTTAAAAATAACTACAAAAATAATTATAAACTATTAAAAAAGACTGAAAAATACTTAAATTAACTTACCAAATATGTTTATAAGCAAATTAGAACTTTAAAACTCCATACTGACAAAATCTGGAACCTGGAAAAAAAGTAAAAAAAAGAGAATAATTCTTAAATTTTTAAAAAAAGTTACATAAAAAAGTTTTATACTTATCTGATCTCTATTTTCCTGGTGCAACTTCATCTTCTTCATATAAATTAGTACCTAAAAAAAATAATTAACAATAATCAACAAAAACATGTGTACCTTATACCAATTGTTTATAAAAGTCATGATAGCAGACCAAAAAAAATATTACAATAAAAGTGTCCTCATCATGAGAATAATAGAAAAAAAAATATGAAACCAACAAATGATAAAGTAGTTTCTGGTAGTTTCTTTTTGGTTTCTTTCAGCATGCCCATGATGAGGACACTTTTATTGTAATATTTTTTTTGGTCTGCTATCATGACTTTTATAAACAATTGGTATAAGGTACACATGTTTTTGTTGATTATTGTTAATTATTTTTTTTAGGTACTAATTTATATGAAGAAGATGAAGTTGCACCAGGAAAATAGAGATCAGATAAGTATAAAACTTTTTTATGTAACTTTTTTTAAAAATTTAAGAATTATTCTCTTTTTTTTACTTTTTTTCCAGGTTCCAGATTTTGTCAGTATGGAGTTTTAAAGTTCTAATTTGCTTATAAACATATTTGGTAAGTTAATTTAAGTATTTTTCAGTCTTTTTTAATAGTTTATAATTATTTTTGTAGTTATTTTTAACCAAAATCATTTTTTTTCCAGTTTTTTTCTATTTTTGGATGCTGACGCGAGGCTGATCTTGGGTGTTTTAGCATCAGAAATGTTAGAAGATCTTATTTATATGTTACAACATGTTTATGTGGTCCTGAAAGTGAAGATTTAACAGAAGAAACAATTTGGTAAGGTTAAATTTAGTATTTTAATAATTTTACACTCTAATATTTAACATTTTTATGGATTTTTAGGTAAACGGAAGAACCAAGTTTTAAGATTGTGGACCGATCATGGCATATCACATCCCAGGATTTTCAGGGCATAAATGGGACACTTTGGAGGAAATTTTAAGAAAAAAAAAAGGGAAAAAAATCATGGCGAAACAAATTTTCTGGATGTTTGAAAGCTACCGTCGAGGAGAAAAAAAAGTGAAATAAGTCAAAATGGAAAATTTTTTTTTTTTTTAGGTAGTTCAGGTAAAAATAAAAGTTTTTCCCAATCATATGTATATATAAAAAGTTGAATGGTTCTGAGTTATTTCAGGTTGAACTGGACAGCTGAAATCAAAAAAATTGAAAAATTCAACTTTGGAGCAGCCGTATCTCAAAATAATGCATCAGGAAGTGTAAAGTATGAGTGATTTCACAAATCCCAGGTAAAAAATGACCCAAAAAAAATATTTTTTTTTTTTTTTATTTTTCAGCTGGTCGTGCTTCCCTGGACGTGCCCATATATATAAATTCGTAAAAGCTTTTAAAATACAAGTTTATTTGTATAAGAAGTAGCAAAAGAAGAAGTATAAGAAAAGTTATAGAATCGTAAAGTGAATACACACATATAAAAACTCTTGTTTTTTAATGCACAGATAGAACTTTTGAAAAAAAAATTATTTTTCAATGCTTTCTTTGACTAAATACCGTATAAAATATAGTATAAAAGAGTAAAAAATATCACTTTTTAATTTTAGAGGATGAAAAAGACAAATTAACTGCTAAATTTATTTAAATTAACTTTATAAATGGCCTAGATAATTAATTTCTTGGAAAATACCTAATTTACATTTTTTGAAAATTCTGATAATGCAAGTGTAAGGGAGTGTACGAATTGGATCTGCCAGATCCTGATCTCAATTGAATTTTATACCTTAAAGTTAGATCTCATAATCCTAAACTAAATAAACAGCTAATTAACCTCGTCTGTAAAATTATGAAAAATTTCAAAAATTATTTTTTTTTCTCTTATTAGTAAAAAGTTTTAATTACCAAAAGTGTCAAAAAGCCATAGAGAGAAATGTCATATCCTTTTGCTAAATACGTAAGCTCATAAATGACCTTTTATTTATATATTCATCACTAAAATTTATTATATTTACATGTTGGAGTTTTCAAATGAATAATAATAATGTGTCAAAACTATAATGCTTTCTATGTACTTGTGACTTGAATTTATAATTTTGCGCTTCTCTAATTATATTATTATTGGTTTTATATTTACATCTCGTTTCCTAAGATATTTTTCATTTCTAACTTTTTTATTAAACTTATTTACTCTGCTGCGTTTGTATCAGATTGGACGTTTAACAAATTTTAATTAATTTTTTTTGAACTCATAGAAAAGAAATAAAATTTCAAATATAAAACTAATTAACTTTTATTTCAGATTAACATTGCATGATTATTTTCTTCGTGCAATAATTAAATATCAAAAACATAAACATTTTTTAACTTAAAATAAATCATCTTAAAAACTCTTTAATAATACAGAAAACTGAAAAATTTATTTTAATATACTCTCAAATTTTTGCAAGAAAACATAAATATTTGCACTTTTTTATGAAAAAAAGCACAACAGAAGAAATCTTTATTGCACTGCATTTGTTAAATATCAAAGTGAATTTACCAGATTTATTGCTTTGTTTAAATTGAAGTACTGAATTTGGTAAATTTTGTCTATATAAGCATAATTATTAATTATATTTACAACATCCAAGAAAAAAACTTTGCAGTTAAAAAAAATGTTTCATTTATTTGATACTAAAAAATGGAAAAACTTAAATTTTTTTTTATAAATCAAGAAAATTATGGAAATAAATTTTAGGTTTCGAAATCTAAATTCAAAAAAATTCTTTAATTTACCAGAAAAAATTAAATTTTTTAATTTGAAAAATACCCAACACGACAGAACTTTTTTGTTCATTCTTTTGACCCTCGTCACAAGCTTTGTCATTATAAAACTTTTGTTTTATCATTACAAGTTTTATTTTGAAGTAGAATATTACTCGATGGTTGTCATTGACCTTTATCAGTATGGAATATTTATAAAACAAGCTAGTTTTATTACAGAAAATGCCAGGCGTGATTTATATATGAATTAATATTTCAGATGTTTAAACATGCAAAAACTTTTCGGCTATCGTATGGAGAAAATTAAAAAGTTTTTTAGTCCAGTCATGCTCCCGAGTCATCCAATGTCTTTTTCACTAATTGTCACGTCTATTTTTGTATAATTATTGGAGTTTCTAAACTTTTAGGTGCGTTAAAAATTTACAAATTTTTTGTGTGTGCATTCCATTTTCATATAATTTAAACTCCTTGTACGAAAAATATTTGTGTATTCGTCCAATACTATAGTCAAGGCGTCAAAAATTTTAAATTCATCCAAAAATTTTAAATGGGGTGAAATAGATCCAACCCAGTAGATCATACCAGGATCATACGTATTTTTAGTCGCTAAAATGATTTTGAAGGTTTCATCTATTTTCCGATGGCCAGTTTTGAATAATTAACACTATTACTCCCAAAATAACCAAAAAAATACAATTTTTTGAAAAATATTACTGATTCAGCTGAATTTTGATACGCCTCGAAGGTTTTTGGAATCGTTGATAACGATTTATTCTGAAGTCAGATTTTTTTTAAATCATAATGTTGAATTCTAAATCCCGTATTTCTAAGTTTTTAACCTTAAAATCGATAATTTAAGCTATTCCAATTTGATTAAGTGGAAAAACCTCATTTTATAATCTAGGTGATTAATGACGCCAAAAACTGTAATCCCTTTTTAAAGTACTTGAAATAGCTTAGATTATCGATTTTGAGATTAAAAACTTAGAAATGTGGGATTCAGAGTCTGCAGTTTTGAATTTAAAAAATCTGATTTCAGAATCGTCATCAGTGATCCTGAAAACCTAAGTGCTATACCAAAACGCTGCTGAATCAACAATATTTTTCAAAAAATTGTCTATTTCTGGTTATTTTGGGCGATATAGCGCTTAGTATTCAAAACTGACCATTGGAAAATGGATTAAACCTTCATAATCATTTTTACCAAAAATACGTATAAACCACTAAGTTGGATCCATTTTCCCCCTTTTAAAAATTATTTCATTAAAAAAAACCTTTTAATTGATCTTTATCCATTTGCGTTACATAAAAATAAAATGTATAACGATCAATATCAACAAAAAAAAACTATACAAAGGAGAAGCGATAGTGCATAAAAAAGAATGATAAAAAAAGTTGCAAACATCAAGAAACAATCAGAAAGCATGATATACTTTTACATATTTTTATTTTAAAAAGCTGAATTATTCCTGAGACTTGTTTAGAGTATACACTTAGAAAAAAATAAAACTCGTTACAAAAAAATATCTTTTTTTAAGAGAAGCTGAAGAATCCTGACCCTTTGTGTAATAATGATGACATATACAAAGCATATTTTTTATGCATTTCTTGCTAGGAATCCTTTTGATGCTTTTTACACACACACACACTGATAAAAATATATATATATATACAAACAAATATATTTATACATGGTTTGTTAAAAGCCTCGAGCGGGACACTTGTTTTGCGTGGAATTCAAGTAGAAAGTGGTTGTTGTAGAAGAGACTGAGTGAATTTGAACTGTCTGAGAATTCTAAGGATTCTAGTAATAAAAAAAAAAATATGACAATAAAATTTTTTCTTTCTCCTTTTTTTTTTATAAAACTGTAATTTAATTATTTTTAGTTTTATTAAAATATTTTAATAAAATGAAAATTAATTTCTTGTGTTTCTCAATTTATGAAATGCAGAATTTCAGTTATGTGTAGTAAGTCGGAGCTTTTAAAAGCTTTTGTTTTATTTATTCTTGTAAGCGAAATCATTTTTTAAGTACATAATGTACATATACACTGAAAAAAATCTTGTTGCTTTAAATGAAATTTTTTTAAATTTTTTAAACTGTTTCAAATTTTATAACAAAAAAATCAGTTTTTATAAGCCTCAAATGTAGGATCCTAGTTATTCTACTTCTTTGTAAGCTTTCGGTGGTATACCCCCAATTCTTCAGACTAAAAAATTTTTTTATTGTAATTCGTACAAATTTTTATTGGTACAATACTTAAAATAATCACGCTCCTTGGTACGAAAATTTAAAAGCTTCAAAAATTGATATCGCGCTAGTGCAATATGCGATTCTATAGGGTTAAGTTTCATATCGAATACGCAGGCTTACCTCAATTGCACTCTACAATTAACTGAGAAACTCTTGCGGTTCTCCGTAAAAGGTCCGCAAAGTATACAAACTGTATATTTTATAGAGCATCCTCGGTGTCCTCGATTATCAATTAAAAAAAGCTTAAAATTTCATTTTTAAAAAAATTATAAAAATCAAAATAAATAAAAAATGACAAATCAAATTATTAAAAAAACTTAAAAGTAAAAAAGAGTACCTTCATAAAAAAAGAAAAAGAAAAAAAGAATATATCAGAATCAAAAAAAGCAAATAATAAAAAATGTGCTATTATATAAAAAAAAAGTAGAGTTGAATTTATGCGGGCACGATTTCAAGTTTAGTTGAAGGCATCAAGTACTGTTCCAATACTTTTCGAAATTCTTCAGGCATTTTCCGATCGCATTCATTTTTTGTATTTTCTTTCTCTATTTTACTCTGTTATATATTAAAAAAAGAAATTCACACAAAATATTTTTTTTTTACACACACACACACAAAGACACTGCAATACTATTGGGATTTTAAAAGCTCTTTCTCTTTCTACTTATCCCAGGCTATAAAATATGTAAGAAACGAAACGAATTTTTTCTATATTCTTCATTTTCTATTTTTTCGTTTATATTGCATCATAATAGTCCAATGATATTTAACTTTTTTTTTTTAAACGAATGAGATATGAAAAGAAAAATCTTAAAAGATTTATATACGATTTTAAAAAATTGAAGCTGCATAAAATATTTTTTTGTACACTTACAGAGCGAGACTTTAACACTCGAGAATAAGTTTAGTGGATAGTAAAAATATTGGAAGTAAAAGTTTTATTGCATTTTACAGTTGAAATTGTCTCCTGTTTATTTATTTTTAACAGCTTGATTGAAGAAGCTTTTTCATTAAAGAAAGTCAGAAAAAAATGCTTTTATTCTGAAGAGACAAATTCCATTAAAATTATACAATAATTAAAAATATTAAAAAATAATACAGATTGATTAAAATTTAATCTTCCGTATAATAATTTTGGGTTTAGCTATAATTATTTAAATGTATTTGTGGTAATAAAGCATGAATTTTGCTTAAAATCCATTATTTTTAGTAGAGAGGATAAACGTTAGCAAAAACAAGTTTATAATTAAACCTCAATTTTATTTGTAAATATGTGCGTAAACTGAACTATTATATCAACCACAAAAACGTAACCTCCAAATTTCAGAAATTATAATTTAAATACTTTGTAAAGTTTAATTTGTTTTTGAAGATTTTCTCTAGTGTTTTATCATTGCATAATTTACCTACTTTGGTTTACAATAGTTTTTCGAGGGGGTACTAGATTTTAAAAATCATTAGAACCAAAAAAAAATCAGTTAACTGTATAAAATATGTGTACATTTCTATAATTTATTATTCTATATTCCCTAGGTTAAAAAAGTTTATTTATGCTTTTCTTACTTTTAAAATTCACTGCTTGTTTTATGTAGTTTATTTCAAAAGAACAAAAAGCTTTCTTTTAACATGATATTAAAATGTATAACAAAAGATGTATTAGCTATTCAGATGTATTTCGAGAAATTTATATTTTCATTTTCTCTTTTTAATTTATCAAATTTTTACTATACACGAATTTTATCAGAAATAAAATTTACGGTTATGGGTAAAATGGTTATTTTATATTTTTTATAAAATGGATTTTATTTTTTCGTAAAGTGCAACACACATAAGTCGTAATACCAATTTTTAGCTTTCTAAAGATCAAATTATCGATTTTTGAAAATTGACGCAATGATGGCTGCTGAAAATTAAGAATTAAGTCTAAAAAACTAAAAATAAGTGACAGAACATTTGGACCAATTGAAGCCCACTTGGTGAATAATCTTGACATAGTATTTTTAGAAAAAATATTATTCTCGGTACCAAATGTTCCTTTGATTATCTAAATATTTCTGAGATTAGTTTTATTTACTGAGCTTCAAAGTAAATATTCCAGATTTAATTATAATCCAAAAAAGGTTCAAAAAATACACTGATAGGATCTATAAATTAAATTAAATTAATTTCTTATCATGTGTTTAATCAATAATTTATGGGTGAGAGGTTGAAAAATCAACTTTTTGAATCAACATAATTTATGAAATTTTGATAACCCACAAAATTTATTTCCATAATAAAAAAAATTTAAGCTTTTCTAAAATTATACAATTAAATTATTTATAAAACAAAACATCAGAATAAAATATATATATTTAATTTAGAGTGTGCTTTATTTATCAAAGTGGCATTAAAGAATTAATCTTCATTCAAAATTTATTAACACGTTTATTTTCAAATGAAATAAAATTTTTAATTTGTCTAAGCAACCACAAAATAAAATCTAAAATTTTCTAAGCCACTTCGAAAAATAAGTGACAGCCTAATATTTACATACAAAAATATTTATCAACAAAATGCCTAATGCAAAGCCTATTCTTTTTTTTCTCTGTTTTCTGTTTACAATAAAAAAACGCTTCTTATAATTATGGATTGAAAAATTACAAAAAACTACATGGCTTCTATCTCTATACACAATTGGCTCCTATAAAATTGCAGTCTTGGAAGGTAATTTTACAGTTTTTTTGTTTTTTTTGAATTTTTTTTTATTTTTAAAAAAATTTTATGTTGATAATTTTTTATGTTTTTTATTTTTCTGTTTTCTTTGTTTTTATTTTAAGGAAATGGACGTTAAGCCTAAAAGTTATTTAGTGTCATTTATACACTGTCAAAATTAATTAGCACGTTCATTTCCTTTTTTTTTTTATGTTTCTTTTTTTTCACGTACCAAACATTAACTTGTACGTAGAAAAAGTATAATAAAATTAACATTTTTTTCCATTAAATACTCATTTTCTCTTTCTCTTATAATTATTTTATTATTAACGTCATTTATTCGTCAACATTATTTTCATTTATCACGTCTATCCAATAGCTTAAATTTTCATGTATTTCAAAAAAATATTTTTTTTTAACATAAAAATCGTTTCAATTTCTCTTTTAGCGACTGTAGCATGCAACGTACCAAAAAAACTGGGCGTTAAAAATTTAGCTTTAGAATTTTTTTTTGTTTTCTATTCATTTACATTTTTTATCTCTTTTTTTCTCTTTCTACACTAAAAAAAAAACATCTCATACACAAATAAATGTCAGGCATTTTTTTTGCTTTGTGATGCAACCTTTAACATGTAAAAAAAGTAACTTTATAAATGTCGATCTGCATGTTCAATACATTCCCCTTTTTTTATAGTTTTTTTTTAATCGATGCATGTTAAAACGTTCACATAAAAAAATTGCAATTGATAAACTCTAATAAAAGAAAAAAAAAGCTTATTAAGTTTTCTCGAACTAATAAATTATTTTTAATATTACGAAAAATATAAAAAAATTTACAGTTTAATTACACAAGCTTTGTTAAACATGTGTAAGTAATTGTTTTAAGGGGCTTGGAGGGTAATAATAAAATAATTTAAAAAAATATAATTAAAAATTATTTTATGTAAGAATTAAGTACACTTTTTCCTTTTTTATGAAAAGAAAATTAAGTAAGATTTGGCAAAAGTACAAGAATTTTATCTTTAAGAAAATACTAGTCGAACGTGCTGAGACAGACTAAAAGATATACTTTTTTTATTTTAACTTTTTTAATCCTTTATTTTTTCGCGCTTCTATTTTTTATTTTACTTTTTTTTAATTTTTTTTTTTTACTTACTTACTTATTTAGTTATATTTTTCATTAAAGCATTAAATTTTTCTCTCCTTTTTTTAAAGTTATTTACTGTATTTTTTTAGTATTTAGTGGTAAAAACGTTTATATTTTATATTTTATTATATCTACACACTTTTTTAGTTTAAGGAGAGATAAAACATTTATTTTTTCAGATCACGAAGTAATTGTTTTTTTTTGGTCTACTAATTCTTTTTTAAATGTACATCTTATAAATTCTAATAATTACTGTATTTTACTAAATAATAATTTGTTTAAACGTGATTTATTTTTCTAATTTTTAAACAAGCTTGTAAAATTATAATCTATAAAGGAAGAATTTGAGTTTGACTAATTTGAAAAATAATTTAATTTTGAGTTCTTCAGATGTTTTCCGAAGGAAAGTGCTGCGTCTAAAAAAAAAAACAAATTTTTTGGACAAACTGAATCGAAATTCTAACGGAAACTTTTCTTGCTAAATCTTATTTAAAAATTATTTCAGATTTTAGACCAGTTCATGAAAACACAGTTTTCATTAAAAATTTGAAACTTAAATTAGAGCCGAAACCCGGAAAATATTAATGCAATTTTTAATTAAGTTATTTGAATGATTTTAAAATATTTTAAAATGTTTATTTTAATAAAAATAAAAAATAAAAGGTATTTAATTTTATTTTATGGGTATTTTTAAATAAGTTTCAAACTGATGGTCAAATTTTTAATTTAGTTCCAAAGTATTTTTTCCCAAAAGCACTACTAAAGATGAACCTCCACACCATTTTCAGCTTCAAAAATCAACTTTTTTTAAAAATGCAAATCAATTTGATTAATTTTTCAAGAAATTAAATTAAAATATTAACGAATTTTAAAAAAATGGGATTTTTCTTGATTTTCTTTTTAACCTTGGAACCCTAATCGTGAATCGAATCTTTAATTTGTTTGCACGAGAAATTTGAAACTAATTTAAAAGTCATTTTTCAAGTAACAATAATTCTGTATCTTGAGTTCTAAAATCGAAAAAAGAATCACACTTTGTGTAATTCTCACGCATTTGCAGTTTAAGTTAAAGGAAAAAGTATTTTAGAACCAATATGAAGACCCAATATTATCAGTTTGAAACTCATTCCATCTAAAAATACCCACAAATATATATTAATAAATAAAAAAAAATAAATTATTCAATACGCACGAACAAATAAATTAAAAAAGCATAATTCCGTAATATATTAATTTAACTATTGAAACGTAATAAATTATTTAATAAAATAAATGATAAAATAATTAAAAATACCTTTGTATATTTTATGTAAATGCATTAAAATTAAAAGGTACTATATAATAAAATAAATTACACAAAATCAAAGAGAAAAATTATAAATTACATAAATTTATAATAATTTTATGCTAATTAAATAAAATAGTTATTTGTTTGTGAATCATTTAAATATTTTAATTATATTGGCATTTTTTTGGTTTCTCTGTATAAAATTTTCAGAGAAAATGTTAAAAAAAATTAATTTTTTTTTATAACTTTATTTTCGAGTTATTCTAGCATAAATTAAATTTATTTTTTTAATTAAATTTTGTTTTTAGTAGTTTTTTTTTTTTTAAGTTATCGGTTAAAATTTTTTTTTGAACAAAGTTAGCTCACCAACATTAGCACCCAGAAATGGGACCTAACTTATTTAGTGGTTGGGCTTGAAATTTGCAGCTTGTGCTGCTTGGGAGTTATACGCTTGTTCCTAAAAATATCTCCCAAACGGCACAAACTACAAATTTCTTATTTGGGTAATGAATTAGCACTAACAAAGTTAAAATTTTTTAAACAAGTCTCGCGTGTTAGCGTCGGTGCGCTAACAGAGGTAATCAAGGTCTTGGGATAAATGAAAATAATTACTTTGTACCAATTAAAAATAACTAATTATTTTCCATAAAAAACATGCAGAGGATAACAATAACAATTATTATTTATTACTTATTTACATTGAAAATATCAAAATTTACACATTAAATAATTGTGAACTTAATGCATAACTGCACGAAAATCTGTTTAGTTAGCAATATTAATTGCATGTTACAAAATTTGACTATACATACGTTAATAAAACACATCACACATAATATATCAAAAATCATCAGTGTATTCAATCATATCAAATAATCGATCGCTTGTTATATCTCTTTGCACAATTCATATTTTCAATAACATCTTTGATAATAATATTTTCGATTCGTTAACGATTGAATAATTTTTAAAATGCAAATGAACATGAAATTTCAATTTTTTTTTTTTAATTTCCGTTTAAAAAATATCATTAATCAACTTGTGTAGATTCATTTTAATAAATCACTTTTTTTTTCATTTTTATCAATTTTTTGTTTATTTATTTTATTTTATTGTTTTATTTTTATTGATATTTATATATGGCTAATTTCGTGTCAAATTATACAAATTATTAATCATTTTTACTCAAAGTTTCAATGCTCTGCTGTATTATTATTCAAAATATGTTGGAAAATAAATGCAAGTTAATTAATCTATAAAATTTTAACTCAGAAATTTGTTAACCCTTAAATTGACCATTCTTTGGATTCTTAGTAATAATAAAATTTTTTCTATTATCCTTTGCCAATTGAATTTCAAGCATTCGCAAGGATTTAAGTTTAGGCAGAGCAATCTGAATTTTTATCTATTCTATATTAAACATTCTTGTGTAATATTTGTTGAATTTGACCAGAAATTACCTTAAATTTAAGAAAATTAAATAATTTATAATTTTTTTTTAGATTTTTAAATATTAAATTAATTGATAACTTTGGTTTATATATTTTCAAAAATAATTAATTTGTTTTTAATTAATTTAATATTTCATGATTCAGCAGATAATGTTAAATGAAAAAATAACGAATATTTTATTGAAAAAAAAAACTATAAATAGGTTCGAAAATCTGAAATGTTTTTAAACTTTACACGCTACAGAAATATTACAAAAACTTAATAATCACGTCTATAAATTCAATTTAATAAATTTATTACCCATAACGTCCATAAATACGACTCCAAGGTGAATTTTGCAAAATTTTTGGTCAGTTTGCAAAATGGACCAAAAATTTATCTGGAATTTTAAACAATTTGATATTTTAATTAAATTAGGTTTAAAACTAATACCCACCTACACACACAAAAAAAACATTTCAGAATAAGAACCTTTAATTTAGTAAATTAATAAATTAATAAAATTTGAATCTAATTTTTGATATAAATGACACACTCTAAATATAACTTAAATGTTACTAATTTTTTATATACTAATAAATATTATTGTATCTAATATATTTTCTTTCCTATATGGTGCTTTGCATGTCTCTATTGGATCTCTGCATGTCGTATAGGGCATCGTAAGTACTAACTATTAAAAAAAAAAAAAACAAAATAAAAAACAGTAGTTTCTTAAATAGAATTTTTGTATTTTAATATTTTTATTAATAGAACCAAAATTTAGTTAATAATTAAATAGTAGATAAGTAATTTAAAAATTAAAATAGATAATTAAATCAATTTTTTATATAAAAAAAATTTACTGATTATAAATTAAAATCATTTTTTTTTATTTATGTATTTGATAGTTTTAAGAAAATAATTTGTTAATTAACAATTTATGCTTTTAGTTTTTTAATTTTTATTTGGTTTTTTAGTTCAATATTTTTTTTAAGAGAAGAAAATGATTTTTTTGGTCATTTATTTTATACGATAAGAATAGGTTTAAATGCCCAAGTAAAAGTAAAAAGCAGAATTTCTGGGAGCTGGGTGGATTCTGAGCAGAATTTCTAGAACTTGCTTTTCGGTTTCTGATGGAAAGTTTGGAAAATTTAAGTCAATTTTTGGGATTTTTAAAAAATTTGCTATAATTTTTATTTTAGACAAATTTAGGTATTTCTTATTCGTTGTAAGAATAATAATGTAAAAAACAGAAAAATTTAATAAATATTTTTTAAAAATAATTTTTCTTACACAGCGTTTCAGAAATCATTTAAAATTTGTTTGAAAACTGGTACTTTTTAAAATTACCCGAGGAATTCTAAAATCAGGACAGGATTTTCCATTATTCTCATCCGGTGACAGAAAACTGGTTCCCAGAATCAGCCCAAATCCCAGAAAATCTTTTGCTTTTTTATTATTTTTTTCCTGTATCCACTAGATTTTGTTAATTTTTTAATTCTTTCTAATAATTTAAGTTTCTATCAAATCGAATTTTCTAAAAGTTTTTTAAATTTAAAAAATTTAAAAAATAGCTCAGAAATTTCTGGGCGTAAAAAAATGTTCTTAATATATAAATGTATTTGTGTCTTAAATGTGATTAATATTCATTTCTTTCTCTACTAATTAATTTTTTAGCCGTAGCAGCAAAAGAATTTTAAATAAAAAATCAATAAAATTTTAGCTTATTAGATTTCAAAATTAAATTTTGAGTTATTCAACAAAAAAAATTATTAGTGCACATTTTAATAAATCATAGAATTTGATTTAAAAAAAAAAATTATTTTTGTCCAATTCAGGATAGAGAAGATGGTCCATTATATAAATTTTACGAAGTAATACGTGATCAAGCAAAAGACGATTACATCAGAAGTATATCAAAACAATCGAATATAACATTATTTGCACCAAGAAATGCTGCCTGGGACAACGAAGAAGTTAAACGTATTTTACAAGATAAAACACGTATCAAAGAAATATTAGATCTTCACATCGTTAAAGAATATTTACCACTTCATGTTATTAGTAAAAAATTATCTAAACACAATGCAGTAAGTTTTTTTATCACTCATTAAAATTATTTTCTTGATAATAAAGCTAATAATTAACTAACAATTCACCCTTATAGTCTAACTAATTGCAAATTAAAGAAAATACTTTTTAACATTTTCACAAAGTCCTGTTGATCTATGAAATAATATAAATTGAAGGTGTTAAAATGTATTAGTTATTACGTTTTATTTGTCTGTACTTAAAAAATAATTATTATTGGTTATAATAATGAAATTCGCACATTTTTCAGCGCACAATAAATTATTGAAGTAAATGCTGTTTATTGCAAATAATATAGAGTTAAAATTTTGCATTTTGAATAATTCAATATCTGAACCCTATCTAGTAGGGGTATGCGGTTATCTGAATTATCAGGTCGGGTCAGTCTCGGGCTACTCGACACCCAACCCCAAAAAAAACCTAATCTTTTGGTGGGGTACTCGAAAATTCTGGTAACTGCACATCTCTACTGTCTAACTCAAATCTCTTTCGTCTGATTCCTTAAAAAGTTTTAATAAAGTTTTAAAAGTTCCAAATAGAAGTAACATACTTTTTCAAAACCTGTCTGAGCTTTTGAATCTTTTTGAAAGCTTACCAATCAGCTTAAGGAGATTTAGTTTGAGGGTTTTGATATTTTTCTTTATGAATTTCATATATTTCACTATTTTAGAAATACAGTAACGAAAAAAAATTAAATTACATTTTTAAATAATGTAAACTTGTTACTAAAAAACATGGAACATGTTGTTAATATCATTTTTAACCCAATTTATCTACTTACAATCGCCAAAAACTTCAATTTCAAATTTTATCATCCAGTTTATTTTTTGAAGAGTATTTTTTACTCAATTGCAATATCGAGTACCTAATATTTTCTAACCTTTTTAAAGATGAATATTTTGCTTCTTCTTTGAGTAAAAAATTTGAAAACAGCTAAAAGGGAAATATTTGAACCGCTCATCTCCGCAGACAGGAGAGAGGGGGATTTATTTCAAAAATCAGCACATATCCTCTTTAAAGATGTAATTTATAGTAATTTATAGCCAACTCCTTTCAGAATAAATTTTAAAGGCTCTTTTACGTTGCATCCAAAATTTTTAGAAAAACTTTTGCTTTCTTTTATTAAAAAAAATGTTTTGCTTCGGCTCCCTACCGCAAAATATTTTACTAAACTAAAATTTTTATAAACATGTTTCATGTGAATAAAAAAAATTAAAATATTATCACAATAAAATTTTATAAGCACTGAATTAATAAAAATTTTTTTTCTTCTTCAAAGCCTTTCTGGGGCCCTAAAATGTACTTATCGGTAATTAAATTGATTTTATATTAGCATATTTTAGTTATTTAGTATTCGTAGAAAATATTTTTATATAATTTTTGCATTTATTTTTACTTTTATTCTTGATGCATCAAAAATTATTTTAAATTTTAATAGGCTAGAATTTATATAGGGTAAGTACTCCAGTTTCTGGTCAGCTATAAATAAAAAATTCTATTATGCCAGGATAATTTGATAAAATTTTTTTTTTAACTCACTGGAATATTTACCCTATTTTACAGGCTATTTTATGGATAAGTTTAAAGGAAATACGCAATATTTGTTTAAATTTTCATCAAATACGCTGTAAAAAAATTTTAAATAATGAATTCTTTGAAACAATTTTTAGCAGTTAATTAATGCTAAATGTAAATATTAATCAATTTAGTACCTGGAATTAAATAATATTACAACTTTACACTTAAGTAAAAACTTACACTTAAACTTACACTTAAGTACCTGAAATGTTAAATTTAATATGTTAAATTTAATTTAAATTTCTGTCAATAAAGTCTAATTAAAAATTGTTATTTAGTTTTAAATGACTTAATTTTTTATATAAATATACAAAAATTAATTGTTACACTTTATTATTATTCTTTTACATTATTATTTTATCCAGAATCCTAGCACAGATGGGTTGTATTGCCATCTCTTTAGGAATAAAATGTAAATTTCTGGCTTAAATAAAATAAAAAAAAAATATTTATTGAGACAATAATTTGCATAAATTTAAATACAAGATGAAAATTTGAATAAAACTTAAAATTACATTAAGAATCATTAAACCCAGAATATATTTACAACTTTACACTATTTACTTACATTAGCGAATGAAAATTTACACTTTAATTTAAATAATTAATTCGTTACAACTAAATAATTTTTAAAAAATTGATAAAGAAATCTTTTCAAAAAAGCAGATCACCCTCACAGTTTATATGTTTGCCTTAGGTTTGCTAAATGTGATACTCGTATGTATTACTGGTTGCAATGTTTCAGGCGCATACATAAAATATAAAAGCTCGAAAACTAATCCTTTTTTTATATTGTAAGCTTATTAAATATTGTTAATTATATATTTTATGTTTGATAGATCCAATCTAGTTATCCTAAAATATCTAAATTATTAAAGTTGAAAAAATTTTGAATTTCCATATTTATTATAAAACCAATACATAGCAAACATAAAATTTTAACTGTTTTTATTTAAAAACAGACTAGAATTTAATATAATACAAAAAATATTCTCGTCAATAATTATTTAATTGTAACGATTAATTAAACATTTTAAAATCCTCAAAAAATGTTTTAAACATTTAAGCATGATTTTTTAAATAATAAATGTTAATTAAATTATGATTTTATTTAAAATATATAGTTTAATATTCTTTAATAAATATTTTTATGTTTAAGGGTTAACATACCCTCTGCATGAAAATTAAAGAAACTAATAAATCATTAAAAACAAACACAATCATAAATAAATATTTACATTTAAAAAGAGGTAAAATTAATAGTTTAAATAAAAAATTATTTTTTAACAGGTACCAACAAACATACCACGTAAAAATTTATTTTTCAACATCGTTGGTAATCAAACAGTAACAGTCGAAGGAGGTGGTGTAAATGCAACAATAATAACAGCAAACATTGGTGTTACTAATGGAGTTATTCATATTATTGACAAAGTACTTGGAGTTCCTTTTATTACTGTTCAAGACAAATTAAAAAGCGATCCGATTCTTAAGTAAGTTTAAATTTCTTTTTTATATTTTTCTCCAAATTTGTATCCAAAAATCACGTATGTCGAGTAACTGAAGTAAATATAAAATTGGCTAATCTAAAAAAATAAAAAAATTCTTTTAATTTATAAATTATTGATCAAATAAGTACTACTTAACTTTCGAATAATTTTTAATATAAGATAAAGCTTATTAATACCATTCAATCAAATAAAATCAGTATTAAAATAAAAAAAAATGTAGTACTTTTCTTTGTACCGCATTTTCGAAAGAAATTAAATTTATATTACATCGTAGCAAATATAAGAAATAAGATCGGGTATTACGATTGATATAAAGAAGTTGAAGAAAAAAAAATGCAGTTTTTTTTTGCTCTTTACTTTTAATAGCTTATTGGTATAATTGAATAAAGCTATAATCTTTCCTTTTTATTTTTTTTATTTTTATTACGTTATGATAGATTTTTTACGACTTAAATTGGTTAAAGCTATTCGAACTCGATCTTTAAAGTACCTTATGTAGAGAAATAAAATTTCTTTTTGATCAATTATTGGCAAGATTCCTTGATTTTAGTGGCTTTAGGAGTGATGTTTTAAGTTTATGATAATTTAGGTTAATGAAATGACTAATCAAAGTTGGCTTCCTGAATGCCACTTCACTAATAAAGCACATGTGGGAATTTAGATATTATGTGTCTTCTAAAGACTCCCATGATTATATAGGTGTTGTTGAAACTCGTTTGGGTCCTCGAATTGATAACAACATCATTAACATTCCCGGTTATAGTGTATTGAGGTTGGACCGTAACACACAAGGTGGTGGTAAGCCATCTGTATTAGGGAGAACTTAAGGCTAAGGTTTTGTGCTCATTAATTACTGAACAGTATGGTAAACCTATGAAAATAGAATATCTGAAATGTTCTGTTTGGGAAGATAATTCTACCCCCACTCTGATTGCATTAGTTTAACATCTGTGTACTTACTAATCAGACTTTAGTCTCAAAGTAATTATTGGTGATTGGAATGCCTATTTGAGTGATACAAAGGACTCAGACGCTCGGTTTTTTGATGGATCTCATGACTGAATAATCACTTAAATTGGTAGACACAGGTTTTTGGCACCATGCTGGTAAAGCTGACACTTGGTTTGATTGCATCTTTGTTGACAATTGTGATACTATTCTGAGCTGTGACCGTAACTTACCTAGTTATCCAAGTAGGCATGATTTAATACCGGTCACTATTGATATCTTTTACCCTTCTCCTCCTAAGGGTACTTAGCTTCAGTAAAGTTACTTTGAATGACCTTAATCTTCATTTAAGCAAATTAGACTGGTCACCTTACTCAGTAAATAATGATCAGTTTGACTTTGAACTAGGTCTGAACAAATTAACAAATAACATACAGACCATAATTGACATACTTGCTCCAGACAAAACTATGTGTGAATGTAAAATTTTTTATTAGTTCTAAGCAGTTTTTCGGAAGTATCATAGCACTCGGACAGTCCTGATAAAACTCGCTGATGATATTTGTATGGGCATGGACAGGAAGCTTGCTACACTGTTATTACAGTTTGATATCTACTTCGCATTCCTTATTATATAGACTTGTACGCATGAGATAACCTCCATTATTACTTACATGTAGGATTACTGGTTGGGGTATAATGAAATTATTAAATAAAAATACACCTTTTATTTTAATTTAAAAAATATATAAAACATTTATTCATTACAAAAATTACAAAAAGTTAAACACTCCTGCATATAAACACAATCACACCAATTATGCCAAAACTACACTGAACTACATATTAAATATATCCACTCCAATGCACACCAATCTTATGCACTTTTTTGCCAAGCGCATAAGATACACACATCAGTTACATCTTTTACAATAACCTGCCTGATTATTATACATAAAAAAGTACACACATCTACTTCGTATAAAAGCCATCTCCGAACCATAGAAGTATAGTTGAATACTTCTATGCTCCGAACAACAGCATTCACTCAAATCACCCTCTCCCTTGGATATTAGTTAATTAGAAAGAGAACTACTTTCTTTCTAAGGCAGCTTCTACAATAGCCACATACACCAATATATGTATATGTATGGACAGACATATTTGTGTATGGCCAACCTAATTTATAAGTTCTACAATAGCCACATACACCAATATATGTGTATGTATGGATAGACATATTTGTGTATGGCCAACCTTCAGATAACTGCGCCCTCTATTTTTCTACATTAATTTTTGTAGACTTTTTACCTGCTGGTAAAACAGATTTATAAATTAGGTTGGCCATACACAAATATGTCTATCCATACCTATACATATATTGGTGTATGTGGCTATTGTAGAAAGCGCCTTGTAGAAAGCGCCTAAGGCGCTTTCTACAATAGCCACATACACAAATAGATGTACCTATATGGATAGACATATATGTGTATGGCCAACCTAATTTTAAAATCTGCCTTACCAGCAGGTAAAAAGTCTACAATAATTAATGTAGAAAAATAGAGGGCGCAGTTATCTGAAGGTTGGCCATACACATATATGACTATCCATAGGTACATTTATATTTGTGTATGTGGCTATTGTAGAAGCTGCCTAAAACAACAGCTGCCGGTCGGTATATAATTCGGTATACCGATGATCTTCGAACCTTGTTAGATTTAATTATTTCTCTTTTTTTCAAATCCCACATACATTATTTGAACCATACAAATCAGGCAAACCTACTAGAGGTCCTCGTAAAGATCTTAAAAGTCCCCTAGTACCTACTGACTGGGGCATATACTCCTTTCAAGTAAAATATGCGAATCTCAGGTATTTGATTCTTCCCTGTATCAGGAATTTATTCGTGATTTACCAACCTATTCTCGCTTTAAAATGAGTATCAGACTTAACTTTACTTTCATAAATTAGGGAATACACAGTATGCACCAACACCTTTGTAATTGACTACGTACTATTGACAATTACTATTTACTATTTACTTATTATCAGTGGAACTTTTGATTGAACCTCTCAGTATTATTTAAACATTTATTGTAAATTTTTCTTTTATTTAATTTTAATTTTAATTTATTGATCTTATTTATTTATTAAACTGTATATTATGTTGTATAAATGATTGACAATTGAGTGTGTTGAACAGTTTATTGTATTTTGTAGTTGGCAAATAAAGTTTAATAATAACAATAATAATCGCTAAATCTTTGAAATTTACCGATAAGGATTGAGTTCAGAAAAATATTATTTTATTATTTTGTCGCTTTTTATTACAATAAAATAATGATAGATGTGATATTCTTTTCTTTCATAAATTGTGTCAACTGTTCAAAGGGCATGAATTATTCAATTTTTGATTCCTTAAAAAAGCATATGTTCTTTGATAAAATAGCACAGCTCAGCTTTTTTCAGGAAGACGCGAAGTCTATAGAAAATATAAGGCAAATTTTGCTTAAAACTACAGCATTATCTAGGAGACAAAATCAAAATTACCTAATACTTATTATTTTCTGGTTTTCAGTTTTAAAATTATGAAAATATATTATAAATTATGAAAATATATAAAATATATATAAATATAATCTTTTATGTTGTTGGATTTCGAATTAAAATAACAAAACCAAAAAAAAAACAAATATGTAATAAGCTAGGTTGTCAATTAGCAATTATTGAGCCAGACAAAAAACGTAAGGTTCTCTATGGTTGGTTCCAAAAAGCGCTTCGTATCAATCGGGTACTGTCCGAGAAATGAACCGTAATATTACAGTAAAAATAAATTCTTGTCAGAATTCTATTGTTTATAAAAAAATAAATTTTAAATTCACAATATGCCATTTATTCCTCAAAAAAAAAAACAAAAAAACAAAAAAACAAAAAAACAAAACAAAACAAAACTAAAAATAAAGGAAAAAAAAATATAATTTAACCAATCAACATGAAAAAAAAAAACTGTGTATAGAAAGCTTATTTTACTTTTTGTATGTAGGTATGTAACCATTTTCATTCTAACACGTGCTCTATTATCCAAAATTTAATTAAAAAAATAAAATACAGCGAACCTCAATTCCAATTACTTTGAAATTCTTTGTATAGTTGGGCAGTTAAAAAAATAAAAAATATATAGGTGAATCAATATATTGCATGTACGATTCGTTTATTTTTTTTATCTAACTTGTTTATTTATATGTAAAAAAATTCCTACTTGTAATTTCAAGCTGGTCCAATTATTTTGTTTACATTATCATTTTTTTTAACATTAAATTCAACGGTTTAGTGTACTTATAGCAATAATATAAAAACAGATACTTTTATTAAAAATCACGTGGTCTTTTTTTTTTTTAACGATAGTAAATTCAGTACTAATAAGGGCTACAGAATTTGTTGCATCTATACTCATAAGAATTTTTAAATTTGATAAAATTTTTATAAAAGATTAGTTTGAAATATTTTTAATTAATGGTTATACCCTAAAAAATTTTCTACCAAGTTTTTTACATACGACAAAAAGAATTTTGCTTGTGGCAAGTAGAAATTATGTGTTTTTTTTTTTTTTATTTTCAATTTGACAGGCGTTACGTTGCGGCTTTTATTAGGTTACAGTGGAAATAGTTTACAGTAAAGAGCGTTAGAAATAAAATTGAATTGAAAGGGAGAAGGAATAAAACAGGGTTCAAAGCAATTCTTTAAATCTCGTTAAAAGTTTTATTCTAAATTATTTAGAAGTAATATTTGAACAGTTAATTTTTAATTATTTAAAATTCAAAAAAAAACTACTTTTTGTAAAATTTTAATTTCGGGGTAAAATCGTCTGCACTGTAAAAAGTAACTTTCTTATATTAACAAAAAAATTAGAACATTTTTGAAAAATTAGTAAATTTTCGAAAAAATTTGTGAATATTCGAAAAAAATCATAAATTAACTAAATTTAGTATATTAACAAAAAATTCGAGAATTCTCGATTTTTTTTTTTGGTATACGCAAAAAAATTGATAATTTACATTTTTTTTTCGAAAATTTTCAAAAAATAGTTGTAAATTTCCGAAAAATAATTGTGAATTTACAACTTTTTTCGTAAAATCATTAAAAAAAAACGCTGCCAAGTGATTGGCACTATGGTTCCTCATCAACAATAGCAAAATATTTATAATGGTCTATTTTATCTAATAAAAATGATGTTTTTTTAATTTTTTTATATGAAAAATATTCACAAAAAAAATTTGTAAAAATTACGTATCAGATGGAAAAAATCCTTTAAAAACAATAATTCTAGATATTAGTACTTTCATAGAAATAAATTAAGTACTACTTCCAAAAAGAAAAAAAATTATTGTGTTTTTTTAATTTCTTTATACAAAAAATTTTGAAAAAAAAAATTTACAAAAATTACGTATCAGATGGAGAATTCCTTTAAGAACGATAATTTTAGATATTAGCACTTTCATAGAAATAAATTAAGTACTAAGTCCAAAAAGAAAAAAAATTATTATGTTTTTTTAATTTTTTTATACAAAAAATTTCAAAAAAAAAAATTTCAAAAAAATTACATATCAGATAGAGAAATCCTTTAAAACCATAATTCTGGATATTAGTACTTTCATAGAAATAAATTAAGTACTACGTTCAAAAAAAAAATTATTGTGTTTTTTTAATCTTTTTATACAAAAAATTTTGAAAAAAAAAATTTCGAAAAATTACATATCAAATGGAGAAATCCTTTAAAAACGATGATTCTGGATATTAGAACTTTCCTAGAAATAAATTAGGTATTACGTCCAAAAAGAAAAAAAATTATTGTATTTTTTATATTTTTTGGCGGCAAAAATTTTGAGAAAAAAATTTTCAAAAAATTAAGTATCAGGTCCAAAAAATTACTTTTATAGAGGTTCTTAAAACTAGTACTTCCATGGAAGCAAATTATGTAATACGTTCAAAAAAAAAAAAAAATTCGTGTTTTATGTATTTTTTTGTGACGAAGATTTTGGAGAAAAAAATTTTCAAAAAATTAAGTATCAGATTCGAGATATCGAGTAAAAACCATATTTTCAAATATAAGTACTTTCGTGGAAATAAATGAGGTACTACATCCAAAATAAAAAAAAAAAAAGTACCTCGAGCTTTTTTGGTGAAAAAAATTTTGAAAAAAAAATTAGGTCTTAATGTCGTGTTGGCTGTGAAATATCACCGGTTACAGTGCGACATACATACATACATACATACATACACACACACACACACACACACACACACACACACACACACACACAGACTTTTTTTAAAAACAGGTTTTTTAGCTTCCTGAGGTCTTAAAACGTGTTTATATGCCAAAATATCGAAAATCAAAATTTCACCTATTACAAAGGTTCCTCTATGAGGAACCAAAAATCGAGAATTCTCGAATTTTTCGATAATATACTAAATTTAGTAAATTTACGATTTTTATCGAATATTTACAAAATTTTTTGAAAATTCGCTAATTTTTCAAAAAAATTCTATTTGTTTTGCAAATCTAAGAAAGTTACTTTTTACAGTGTGTGTATATATTAGTATAGCAATTATTTTAAAAAGTTGCTTGAATTTTTTATTACCGAATCAAATGATTTATCATTTGCCAAAAAAAATAAGATTTCTAGAATCATAGTCCATTCCATCACTCCTAATTTTTGCGACCGAGCACATGAAAATAAAATAAGAGCCCTTAAAATGCTGATACCTGAACCAGAAATTCAAGATTTTTTGGATATATCAGTTTTTTAGCTAGTAAAATTTTAGATTCATTCTTATACAATAATTATTAATCTGCTTTCCTTTTTCGAAAAATTTCGGGCTTCATACGAAACTTGAAAAAAAAACCAAATTCTCGTATCGGTTACCCGACATTTCAAGCAACCACAAACCTCTAATACATAGAAGTGACTAAATGAGCTATAATTTATGATATTTTTATTTTGTTGTTAATTTCAAATTAAAAATAACTTCCAGGCTAATATACATAACATTGTTTGTTCAATATTTAATATAATATTTGAAATGAAATATGCTTGACATATTTTCTTAAAAAAATAAAAAAGTAATACATAAATCCTTTTGTAATTCCTAGAAATATATATACAAAATTTCGTATACACAGAAAATAATATGCAAATTAAGAGACGAGAGAGAAATAATACATAAATGAAGTTCAATATCTGTACTGCATAAAATCTAATAAGATTTGTATTTGTAATATCATATCTTTGAAAACATACAAATTTATTATTATTATTATTATTATGTTTCTATAGATTTTCTTATACACAGAAAATATATCTAATTTGCAATTATAATTATAAATACTTTGGAATAACTTGATTTATATGTAAATAAAAATTTTGTCTTTTTTTTAATTGAAAATTTTAATTAATAATTTTTTTTTTCTTCCAGTACAACAAATTTTATTGGTACAAGAACAGGATTTAACGATAGATTAAATGACACAACCAGAAGATTTACATATTTTGCACCACAAGACAGAGCATGGGTTAATGGTGAAGCTAATAATCCATCGGCGTTCAAAAAATTATATATGCCTGATTTTCAATATAATGTAAGTTTTTTTTAAAATATTTTTTTTTAAATAATTTTTGACATTAATTTTTTTGATTTTTTAAAGGCAAGGCAAATATTGGAAAGACATCTTGTTGTTTCTGATCAAGCGTATACAATGAAAAAAATACACGAAATGAATAGAAATGGTTCTGTGACATTAGCTGCTGTTAGAGACGTTTTAAATTTTAAAATAAAAGATTCTTCAGAAACTAGTAGTAAGTATTTTTAATAAAGTAAATTTAGTATATTTGATTTTAGTAACTTATTAATTATTTATTAGTTTTTCGTAACTAATTACCATTTTGCATTTTAGTCGAAATGTACTGATTAATTATTCGAAATCGACAAAATATAATTGAATAAATCTAATTTTAATTATTTTTTTTATTCTTAATATGAATCATTCTTTGCGAAATTGGACTTTTTTTGAAAATTTAATCTTCACCTGACAATTCGTGAAAATTCATAATTAAATTGAAAATTTACAATTTGAAGAAAAATTTAAAGCAAATGCTTGGTTTTTTTTAAAAATAATTAATTTTTTTTTTATTTTATAAAAAGAAACTAATTCGAGACTAGGTTGCTCTGGTTGAATATTCAATAAATTTCTTAATTTTCAATAATTGGTTGAATTTCGAGCTTGCAACATACTAGCAATTCAAAATCAAGATGGATAGTTTGCATAAAATAGTAATTGATTTTGATTGCTCTTAATTTTTTTAAGTTTTATAAAAGATTCTGAAAACACAAGCAACAAAGGCTATTTAATTTTGATTCAAAACTTTTCAATTCATTATTTTGTCATATCAATTTACAGGCAGTATTCTGAACAAAATTTCGATTGCCGCAGTTTTTTCAGTGTAGATGCCAAATTAACAAAGAATGATTCAAGCATATTTTTTCGATTTTTATAGACTTTTCCTTTAAAATAAATGAATAAGTAAAGTAAAATAGATTATTTTTATGGTTTTTAAGTACTTTAAGCCAGTCTTTTCTGGTTTTTATGTTTATTATAAAATTGGAAATCAATCTGAAAAGAAAATACACTAAACCTTAATTATCCACGGATTCTGGAACGATCAGAGAATTATTTTGACCTAAAAGAATATGTTTATATATAAAGTATATAAATATATATATATATATTTTTTTTAATTTTTTCGTAAATAAAACAGATTTTAAACTTTCTGGGATAATTGAGGTTCCAGTGTAATTTGTAATTAATTTTTCTATTCAAATCAATATATTGATAAACATAAAAAATTTTAAAGTTATAAACATCCAGACTAGAATTTAGAGTTATTTTTTTCCCTAAAATTAAGTAAATAATTAGATACGAGCCAAATGAATACATTATTCTTATTTGGTTACAATCCTAAATAGTACTAATATATAGATTAATTAACTTGAAAAAAAAATTTTCCTCGAAGCTTTTTATGCATATTAAATGCATAACAAATAGTACATGACTCAATTAATTAAAAAAAAACTATAATTGTAAAAAAAAACAAATCAAAATCATTAATTTTATGATACACAGACGGCAAGATCTTTGACGATAACGCTATAATATCAAATATTGGTGAGTCTGTACTGTGCTTAGTGCGACACGTAAGCTTTTGCTGTAACATGACTGACACAAACAAACACTTTATATACTTTGTTTTTTATTTTACATTTATTCCAAATTTTATCATGCAAAATTTTTTTTAAATTTCTATAAAAATGCAGCACTCGATGTTTTAAATATTTTTACAATAAATTTTATTGTTGTTTATAGGGCTAACAATAAATACACAAAACAAATTTTTTTAAAATCAAATTTATTCGTAATTTCGGACGTGATATGCGAGATTTTTTGAATAGTTGCAAATTATAACAAGGAATTATTAAGGGACACTTTTTTTGCTAAAAATTTTTTTCTAGCCCCATAATTTTGGAATAAATGTATTATGAAGTACAATTTTTACAAATACTGAGCTAATTTTTATAATTAATCACAAAACCAACACCATTAAAGCACTTAATTTTTATTTACTTATACTTTTTATCAAAGAAAAATAAAATTATTTACACACTCTTTATTACGCATAAAATTTGCGCATGAAAGCTTATTATAATATCGTGATTAATTTTCTTTATCAATTATTTTACACGTAAAGAAAAAAAATTTTAAATTACTTTTAGTAATAAATATTTTATAATAAAATTTTAAAACAATTTATTATAAAAAAAAAAAGCACGAGTTTAACTTTCCATAAAATTTATTATAGTATAATACCGCCTTTTTGGTCGAAACTGTATTTAAATGCAAATTTCTTGATTAACTCTTGGACTAATTGCTACGTGCCAGTTTATAACAATGTACTACTATTATATTTTTACTCTATCTTAAATAAAAAAGTTATTCTACATTGTTATTATTATTAATTCAACAATGAAAAAATAATTGGTATATAAAATTTTATTTTATTTTAAAAAGTGATAATTAAAAGTTTTATTGTAATAAATAATTTAATTTAAAACTGCCATGCTAAAATTTCTGAAATTTTATATTTAATAATTGCGCTTTGTTTCATTTTTGTTATTGTAAAAGTTTGAATTGAAAGAAAAATTTTTTTAATTTAGATGAGATTTGGTAACTTGATTTATATTTTAAAATGATATACTAAAGTCAAGTCACGAAGGGAAGTAGTTTTTGCAACAAAGATGAAAGAAGGTCTTATCTTACTAGAGTTATTTTTTTTTTTGCAAATATAGAAAAATCACCCCTGATTTGAGTAACCCTGTTCTTAACCCAAAAATAAATACCAAAACATAATTTAACTGATGGAGTAAAAATATAATTGTTAAAATGACGATTTTAAGAGTTACTGAAAGACTAAAAAAATAAAATTAATAATATTACTCCAAAAAATCATTAATAGTAATATGGAAAGTTCTTAATTTACTGCACAAAAATTCACATTATTTTGGTTTATTTTTATATTTAATTTAATTTTAAAAAAATTTTATTTGCACAAATTTAAACACAATTTTAATTATACTTTACACATACACATAAAAAACAGCAAATATTAAATAAGCATATCTTTCTTATGTGTCTGCAATATAGTATAGAAAAATTATTGTTATTTTCGCAGATATCATTCATATTCATAAAATAGAATTCATGATATCATATAAAAATTAATCTTTGCCCTCCCGGGCGTAAAATTCGTGCTTGTATCTTGATACGGAATTTCTTCACCTGTTTTACGCCTGAGGCAAAAAATATTGTAAACACTAGCGTGAAAACATATCGTGTTCGCCGAGCATTCATGCTGGTGATCACGCTAGAACCTAAACTTTTAAGCCCTTGATACTTTCATCAATTTGCAATTAGAATAATTGAACACTATCTATCTATAATAATTTATTTTTAAATATATAAACAAATTATGGATATCAGAAATATTTTAGGCTAAAATAGTGCTACATAAACGATATAATTTCTTATAAACTTCAGATCGTCTAACATAGAATACAGTATTAGCAACTGCAAAGCAAATTTTACCAAAATGTTTAAAATACTTAAATGCAAATTCTTTCTTTGCAAATAATTATTACAGTATTTATACTACGGTATTATGTGTAACTTCTCAATTTAATGAAACTTTATAAGAATTTTAAAACAAGAGTTATTTTCTATTCAGTCAAATAATAAAAACTTTTTACTGTCTTATTACTAAAACTGCTTTAAGTTTTAAATGTTTGGCATTGTTTTGTATAAATTTTACCTTTTTCAAGTATTTATGTTCTTTTGCATACGAATTTGGTCAATTACATTTAAAAGAAATTTTATTTTAATCCTGAATTATTTAGATTTTATCATTTTTGGTTTATTTTGATTCTTCTGAATAGCCATTTTTTAACATTGAAAGGGAGGTATAATTAATTTATCGAAAACCATTTGTCCGAAAATAGAAGTTTTATTCAAATATTGTAACATTTAAGACAAAGCTGAAGACATAATTTGAAAAAATTTGCTTGTTTCTCTCAAGAAAGACCATTCAAAGGTTCATTTTTTATATTTTTCTTTTCAAATCATACGAAATCATTCCTAATCTACTCTCATATCTCTATAAAAAAATTTTTTATACAGTTTTATCCAAAAATGCTTATAGAAAAATGTTGCACTTAATTTTAGCGAGTAAGAAAAAAAAGTTCTATCAATCAAAAATTATTTAAAAATCAAAACCCATTGTGAATCGTTATACTTTAAATCATTTCAATACCATTAAGCTTTGCTTCAATAAATGTAAAAAAAAAAAAAAAACAATGTTTAAATGTAAATTTAAAAATTTTGCTTACAAAAACTAAAACTAAAAAAATGTATTTTTATTTTACAGCTTATTTATTCGAATGGAATGGAAAATGGGTAAGAGTAGTACGTCCAGATGTCTTATGTACCAATGGCGTAATCCACGTTATAGATACAGTTTTATTAAGAGATTTTGACATGTCAGTAACAGCGCCATCTTCAGCAGCAAGTTTATTTGTTTACTTACCACACATATTAACAATTCTTTTAGTTAAATGGCTGCTATAAACTTTATAACCTTAAAAAAATTAATGTTTTAAGGTTATGTTTTTTTTTATTTTTTAAATATATAATTTTTGAGGCTTATTATGTTTAAAAAAAAACCGTTATCTGTCAATTATAAAATATATAATTCATCATAGAATAAAAAAAAGAAAATAAATATTTCATTATGAATGAAACATAACCTCACTAAAGTTTAAGCACTCACTAGATGGCGCTTTATGCTTTACTTCACATTGTAATGCTGCATATCTTTAAATTATTCTGTACATTTCTTTACTTGATGATAATATTGAAACATAATTAAACATCAAGGACTAAAACTGTGCCTAATAAAAACATCAACTGCAAATATTCCTAAAATAGAAAAGATACGGTTTTTAAAAAAAGTTTCCTCTGTATAAAATAAAAAGCCTCGTACTAAAAATTATATAAAAATAGCCTAAAGTATATATATTTATTGTGTAATTGTATTAATTTTGTTTTGTGAGTGAGAAATATTAAAAAGACAATTTTACGGGTTTAAATAAAAAATTTAAATGAGTTTGAAGTACCAAAAAAAATGAAAGATACTATGTTAAATTATATTAATCTGAGAGTACTACTATATAAATATGTGTTTAAGATATTTGTCATTTTTTGTATGTGTGAGTGTTTATAATTAAAAATTATATTTTAAGTAAAATAATTATTATTGTATGCTTTGTCAAAATATTTTTTGATGTTACGCGCATCAAAGTAAACGAAAATTTTAAAAATTTGTAATTTTTTAGTTTATATTTCAAATATTACGCGCTTTTTTCTCTATAAAATAGTAGTCAAATAATGTTATTACAAAAAATAACACCAAAAATACAGAAGAAAAAAGCCTAAAAAAATTTTTTTTCGAGCTTTCTTAGCAATTATCTTTTTTATTGATTGATTTTAAAAAAACAAATCAATATTTGATAATTTATATATAAAATGTATAAAAAGAAAGACAGAAAGATAAAGAGATATATATTATAAGAAAATATGATTTAAATGATAAAAACATAGTTTAATACGATATAAATATAAACTGTAAAAATATTGTCTTTTTTAAAAAATTGACAATTTTATTTACAAAATTACATATATTTAAAATTTTTTTTCTTGGTTCTTTTTTCTAAAAAAATTACCAAACTTAATAGCGTACCGACCTCAAAAACCCTTTTGATACATAATTCCCAAATCGTTTTTTAGGTCGATAGACTCTTAATGTTGGTAAAAAATGTAATAAATTAAAACAAAAAATGTCCAAAAATTTTTACATTTTATAAAAAAAAAAAATAAATTCCAAAATTTTCCTTGAATACATTCATTAACACATAATCATAAAATTTTTTACATATATAAATAAATTATATAAATGTATATGAAAAAAAAAATATTTACAAAAAATTCTATATGATAAAATTTGTTAAAATGACAGTTAAATATTATATAATTATTTGTATATTAGACTGTGAGTTATTTTTAAAAATTTTTTAAATAATGTACAGTCTAATATACAAAATATACATACATAATATTACGTGTATAAAAAAAATATATACTGTTTGTTCAAAAAAAAATTTTTTAGAAAAAAAAAATTTGTTCTCTGTATAATGTGTCTTAAATGTTTACAGCTTTTAAGCGATAAATTTTAAAATTGTACGTAAAATATTCATATAAAAAATCATCTAAAAAATTTTCAATCTTAGGAAATAAGAGTTTGAATGATATAAAAGAAAATATTAATGTAAGAAAATTTTTTCAAATTTAATAGTCATTTAAGCAGTGAATTTAAAATTTTTTGTTTGTACATTGTAGATATTAAAAAATTTTTTTTCTTCCTTTTTTCACAAATTTCAAAATTTAAAGACTGTTTGTAATATTTTATAAAAACATAGTCAAAATTATTGGCTTTGAAAAAAATCACACAAAAAATATAGTCAAAATTATTGTGCCATATAAAATTTGTTTTGAAAAATTTCTAAGCTTTGATATTAAAATTTTATAAATGAAAATATTTGCACATTAAGTGATATTCAACCATAACAAAAAAAATGACACTAAAAAATTGGCATTTAATTTCCCACCTTGTAAGAAATAATATTTTTGTTTAAACTATTAGTTTTTTTAAGCATTCGCTTATTGAATGCAGGAAGATAAAGGTTGTAAATAAAGATATAATATAGTCAGACTTAATAAATGGTTAAAGTTTAATAAACGGGCCATTTTAAGTCAAATTTAAAAAAAAAAATGAAAAAAAAATAATATTTATAAAAAGAAATTTTTAGATTTTGTGAAAAGAAAACTATTAAATAAAAATATATTATAGTAATTGAAATTTAAAAGAGTGACTATAAATATTAATGATTAATTATAGTCAGGTAATGTAAAAGTTTGATTAAATAAAAGTATAAATATAATTACTAGCCAGAACGTTAGTTGAAAAGTTTTTTGGTTACAGAATTAATAGATGAAAAAATGTGATTGGAAAATATTTTGTCCAAAATTTCTATATTTACGAATTGGCCTTGTTAACAAGAAATTTTTTTGATTTTAAAGGTCATAATGATACAAATTTTTGGTTCTTCTAAAGTTCAAAAGAAGCCTGAACACTATTGATTCGATTTTTGTTTAGGTTTGCTTCTTAATTCCAAGAGATTCAATTGAAAATCAATTTTTTTTTTTTATGAATCACATTTTTTCAAATTCACAAATCAGATAAACTTTTTGAATTAACGTCAAGCCTAATACAAATATAATAAATAACAAAATAATAAATGTGTATGAAAATAAAATAATTTTAATTAAATCTCAAAAAAAAAGCAAGCAAGCAAAAAAATACATTTTTTAAATAATATCATAAAAAAATTAAAAAATATTATATTATAATATTTCATAAATTTATAAAAAAGTGTTAGATTACACGCATACACACACATCTAAAAAAAATAAAGTATAAAATATATATGTATAAAAGTTTAAAAAATCTATTTCTAAAGTAGTATATTAAAAGTAAAAATTGTATAAAAAAATAAATAAAAAAGTCATTCGTATTCTTTTTGTAATTAAGTGTTTATGTAAAACATGTATTTTTAGTTTTTAAAAAAAGTCTTATCGACAGAAGGAGTTTGGGAAAACTAAATTTTACTATTTTGCAGGAATTAGTTTATTGTTTCAAAAATATATCTATGACCTGCACCCTACTTTTATTTAAATTGGTCAAATGATCAAAAAACATCAGAAATTTATATAAATAAAACATTAAATATTAAATTGGGACTCTAGTTATTAAATCTTGCAATGGGATAAACAAAAATTTTTTTGAGAACTCTAAAAGCCTCAATTATATGAAAAGTTACTTTGGTTATTCTCATTTACGGTCAAAATTAATGGTTTAAGAAATTTTAAATCCAAAGTTTATTCAAATAAAATTTATCAAAAATCCTATTACATTTTAAATTGCTTAACCTGATATTTCTAGGTTCAAGAGTCGCATTTCCATGAATAATCTGATCTCTACCTAAATAGTATAATTTGGTTCTACAAAACTCCCTTAGAATTCCTTTCTCAGTTCATTATATAAATAAAAATATATTTTAAATATAAATAAATTCTATAGGTTTTAAGAAATTTTTTGTTATTGATTTAATTATATCTATAAAAAAGAGCTTATAATTAATCTGCATATTAAAAAATTTCATTATTTCACTTATTTTATTTTATATTCGAAAATTTAATTATTGTAATGTAAAATTTTCCAAAATAAATTAATATAAAATTTCATATATTTTGCAAGAAAATATTTTTAAAATTTATAAGGAAAATTTATAATTTGATAAAAAAGTAAAAAATCTTTAAAAATAAATATTTTTTAAGTTACAAAAAAAAAATCGTAGTTTTTAAAAAAGAAAAAAATTTTTATTGTAAGTATAATATACATTATAAGTACTATAAGAAAAGAATTAAAAATTTTATTATATGAAAAAAAAAGAAAAAAAAAAGAATTGTGTAAAACTCTTGTGCTTTCTCTGTATAATTTTTTTTTTCTGATGAATAAAAATATGATCCAATAATAAAAACTATTTTCGTTTATTTGCTATAATTTTACAATATTTTTTTTATAAAAAAGTTGTTACGTATGATAGCTCATAAGTCACAATTCATCTTTTGGCTCCCCCATCCTATATTAGACTGCACCACAGCATCATCTCTGACCACAGAAACAGTATTTTCACCTTCAGAATAAACTTTTTTTGGTTGCTCCGCTGTCTGGAGACGTAACACCTTTTTACATCCCTCACAAAATGCCTCGTAAGATATAACAGCGTTCTGAACTAGAATAAAATAGGAAATATTATGCAAGCGAAGAAACTTCGGTGTTATAAAATAACTAGGTCCTTGCAAAACAAATTTCTTGCAAGCACAAGCCCTACACGAACGTCCCTTGCTACATTTTTTTTCCTTCTCTAGCCCAGGGACACCTAAGTTTTAACTGGGATATCCTCCATGAGCAACCTTGTTGATGTTAAATTTGAACATAACAAAAATTTTTGTCAATAAATTTATATAAGTAGACCTTAAATGTTTTTATTTTTAAATTAATTTAGAACGTGACTTTTACGAGCATAATTTGTTGTTTATTAATTTTAAAAAAATTATTTTTATTTTTTATTTTTTTTTTATTTTTCGTTTTTATTTTTATTTATTTAATATTATTAATTTTTACCTATACGTAGCAAGTGGAAGTACATTGGATTTACGTCCCTAACTTCTAAAACTTCATCAAATGGGCTAAAATTTGCCATGGTATCTTGGTATCATGTATACAATAATATACTCCATGAAGAGCTAATTTCAAGCACTTTTTTTTTTGAATCACCCTAATATAGATAATAAAAAAGCAATTTTCGAAGTAATAAAAAGAGACACCATCTCAAATTTAACTGCGAAATTAAAAAATAAAAATAATTTTTAAATATATAAATTTATAGAACGGAAACCATTATTATTTATTAATTAATTTATATAAATATTAGCCTAAATAAACCAAATTTCATTAAAACTGACCTCTTAACAGCCAAATTCTAGGCCAAAAATCAAAAAATTACGCCAATTTTAAAATCTATATTCCAATAAATATTTTACATTATCAACAGTATCCCGCTATTGACTTCCATTTTTGTTCAATTGCAAAATAAATATACAATTGCAATTACAATTACAATTGATTTCAAAAATCTTAAGGCAAATTTAATTTAATTTCATTAAAATTGACCTCATAACAGCCGAACCGTAGGCCAAACTTCAAAAAATTACACAAACCATAAAATCTTTATTCCAATCAATATTTTACACTATGAACAGCATTCCGATACTAATTCCAACAATTTTACTATATGTTAAGATTCCCTAAACGCGTATTATTATAAATCCCTAAATCAAAATTATTCTATTAAAATCCCTCAACTCAAGTTATTACAAGTCTCTAAATACGAATTATTCTAAGTTATCATAATTATTCTAAGTTGGACAAATTTGATCCCCCCTCCCTTGAATTTCACATTTACAAGGTACCCCTTCCCTATAAACATGTTCCATGTTAAAACGAAACAGAACGCGGTAGGTTTACTTTTTTTTGAAAAAATTTCTTGGTAAACAGTGAAAATTCAAATGTATACGAACCATATTATAGGCTACTGGACTAAAATATTATAAATTTTATCACCAAAAATTGGCTCTTTCTCTTTGGAGCTGCATATTAGTTTGGTAGTCGCCGATAAAATTTGAATCCGCTTGAAACTCCACCAGGTTCAATTATTTTTATTCAGGTACTAAATATTTTCAAGAAAATTTAACGCCGCGTTGCATTTCTGTTTCGGCCTGGATTTTTAGAAACTTTTAGTAATCCAATTGTTTTTACAGCTCCTAGCTACTGCGCAAAAAATAAATTATTTTAGGTGTTTGTACAGCTCTTTTTACCCATTTAATTAAAGTTGAAGTTTGTTTTGTGCGAGACTTAATTAATTCACTCTATAGTCTATACTACGGATAGATAGATAGAAAATGTATTGCTTTTTCTTAAAAAATAATTAACAATAATATTATCGTCATATAAAAAGGAATTCTATTACAATTGAACCTGACCTTACTGACCCAGTTGGACTAAATAACTAACAATAGTGCTAGGACTAAAGGATCACGGAGATCGCTCTAAATTATTTTTATCCAAAATTGCACCTAAAAATAAGTCTTTCCATCTAGTTTTTGATTTTTGCACCTATTTACATACTTTTATTTTTTTTTTTTCGTAAATTGAAACAAATTTTTTTCTTGATGTCAAATTATTATTTTAATAATTTATTCACTTCAACTTCAAGTTATAAAGGAGGTGTTTTTCAAAATTTTGTTCATGCACTTTACAAAAAAAGACCACAACCGAGACCACAACACGAATACGACGAAAAAAATAGTGAAAAATCGATAATTAGATCTACATAGCTAAAAATGAGTGGTAAAACTTGCTATCAGTTGATTTTTCGTAAAAAAAATCCAAAAATTTGCTTACAATATGTGTTATCTTACTTTTCAAAATAAAATTTCCATCAAGTAAATATTCGTTAAAAAAAAAAGAAACCAATTATCAATTACTGCGCAGTATTATTTAAATTTGTGGGACAGAAAAATCTTCATTAGAATTTCAAAGTACATTGTCCTTTTACATTTTAAAACCGGTATTTTAAAGACGTCATAATAATTTATATATATAGTAATCTGATTAAACAACTTTTACATTTTCATCATATTATAATAATATTTTCTCACAGTTACATATTTATTATTTCTTTGACCTTGTACCATATTCGTTGATCGATATCGTTCGTGGTGATTTTTTATAAATGCTATCTTAGAAAGGAAATTAGGAAGTAATTAGTAAACTCTACTGACAGTCTACTGAACAATTTTTAGGGCTTGCCATTTTTAGCATATCTGGTTATCAATTTAGTTATCCATTCGCGGGTATTAGATACCTGCACAACGAGCATTAACTTTTCTTACTATCGGGTGAAATACTTTTTCACCACGTGACGTGATCGAAGAAAATTTGTTTTCTCCCCACTGAGAAAGAAAAATTGCATTTATATTGCAAAAATATCCATGAGGACAAAAAATAATAAGCCCTCGACATCGCCTTGGATGCTAATTATCGTAAGATCTGGTACATTCTTTTTTTGCTTCCTTGGTTAAAAATGTACTATTGAATGCAACGTCTCTTGATCTCAAACTCAAGGAATTGGTCCATAATCTAATTCTTTTGAAGATGCATCAGAGTAATAAGCTAAATGGTTTTGTTGAAAAAATAATCGATAGATCTAATGAAATCTTACAATGAAATTTGATAGTTATTTGGATCCGAGGCATGATTTTTTTAAGTATCAGCCTTAAAAATTATTATTGATTATCAAAGTCCTAAATGTTTCTTAAGTTTTTTGATTAAATATTTTGAAATAAAATCTGTGGGAATTATAAGCTAAAACTTATATATGAAAGACAAAGCACCAAAGAAAATTTTTGAATACATTTATAATTTTTAAAGGGTTCATATTAGCAACAGTAGAATTTATCAATCGATGACTATCGATACAGTAAAAAAAAATATATTCTACAAAAGAATTCTTAAAAACGAAAATAAAATGTGTTCATATTAATGTTTTTTTCAATTTCACTTTTCATTTTAAAAGTTTTTAAAATGTAAAAAAGTTGTTACGTGAGACTTAAAACGTACACTTTTAAATTAAAAAATATATTGCCATTCAATGTATAAATTAAATTGGATTAGAAAGGGTGAATTTTCTACTTATATCTAAAAAGTTCTGCTTTAAATTTGTTCAAATTTTTTTCGAAAAATGTGATTTATGATCTGGAGCATTTATTAAAATTGTCTTATATGGTATTAGGTGTTTGTAACTTTTACAATAAATGAAAATGTGTCATTTGGATAAATTTTACTAGTCATAAAATTTTTTATGTGAATTCAGTCAAAATCATCTCTTAAGCATTTGAAAATAATATAGAAAATTCAGCATGTTTAGTTGATAAAAAATAATTTAAGAAAAAATGTAAACCAATAATATTTACATAATTTAGAGAAATTGAAGAATATATTGAGAGAGGGGCATTAAACTTTAATTCTAACATCTAAAATAACGGTGCAATGTAACACCTTTTAATTCATTAAAAACCTGTAATGAAGAATAAAATGAATAATAAAGATTGAAATAATAGAGAGAGAGAGTGGGTAAATATCAAAAGATCAATAAAAGGAATGAAAACTCAAAGAAGATAAACATTTAAATATTGGAATTAGTCATATTCTCACGTGTCTTTCAGAAGAGTGTATCAAATTTATTTCTGTGGTGTGTGCAGTTTATAATTTTCATAACTTAAATACAACAAATAATCGTAAGTTTTTATTCCGTATATTTTTTATTAGTTAAATATTTTTTAAATTATCAAATATCTTGTGTTAATTAAAATTTAGAAATATTCGTCTGGATAGGTCAAGAAAACTTGTTTTCAAAACAAAAATATTTCCTATAGAATGTTTAAAAAAAATTTTTTTACATATTTTTATTTTTAAAAATAATAGATTTTAAAAATGACATCGTAATTAAGAAATATGATAAGTTCTTGGGGCAAGGTCGTATTGCGTACGTTTATTATTATTATTGCTATTATTAATTATGTAAAACTAGAATTTAAAAAAAATTTTTAAATCATATCAATCAGTACCTTTACTAATTTATTATGCACGTTATTTGAAATATTTTAAACTTATTATTATTTTTTAATTTAAAGTTTATTTGCTTTACACACACATAGTTAAATAAAATATAGTGCTAACAATATAAAATTATTGTCAAAATTTCAATTGTCAAAACTTGAAAAGTTTGAAATCAATAAAAAATTATAAAAAATTTTTTTGTTTCAATTATAGACAATGGGTAACCTGTCAACTTTCTCTCTATTAATTATATTAATTGGAACACAATATACCTTGTTAGTATCGTCAACATCAACAATACAATATGAAGATCAATGTAAGGGCAAATTTGATAGAAGTCTTTATGCAAGTCTTGATCGCGTTTGTGAAGATTGTTTTAGTCAATTCAAAGGTTCAGAAGATTCATTTGAATTAGCTGATAAATGCAGGTAATTTTTTATTTATTATTTCAATAAATTATTTTTCTCAGTGTATTTAATTCTTAAATCGAGTAAAATTTTTCAAGTTTTGTAAATCTCTTCTCTTAGATTATAAATTTTAACTTTTCTGAAAAATAATAATTTTTGATGAAATCAATTTTCAATTATTATAGAATGTTTATAACTGTAAAATTTAATATCGACTTTTCTAAATGAAACAAATAAAAAACGTGCCAGCCGCAAGTGGAATCTGCTTGCGGTAAGAATAATTTTTCGGTTCAGAATACCATTAATTCGGGTAGTTAATAGGATTCTGGTAAATTTTGGCCAGATTATTGATTATTTTCTTAAAGTACTTCTTACTAAATAAAATCAATTATCGTTTCAATGCGTTTTTAATGAGTAGCAAAAAATTTGCATTACCTATATCTGCATACATAACGTGGCCAAAAATATTTAACATTTGAATCAATGCTTTTGAATACACATTTGTAAAAAAAAAAATTAATCTTTCAGGAATAGCTGCTTCACATCTGATTATTTCAAGGCTTGTGTTGAAGAATTAAGCTTAGAAAAGAATGAAATTGAAAGGTTACAAAACGCTATAAAGACAATTCATGGGGCTGCACCTGAAGTATGACAAGACAGAATTTTCAATTATGGATTAGTTTAATTTATATTTATTTTTAATAGTATAAAATTTATAGAAATTAGTAAAATAGCATAATTTGATAACTCGAGTTTTATAATTGCGAATAGAATAGATAAAGAGGCTTAGCATAATTGTAATCAAAATTTTTGTCAAAATTAAATAGTTTATAACGACAGCTTTTAGCTGATAGAAATACTTTTAAATTTGTTCAATTTATAAACGTGAGGTATTTTTGGTCTAGTTTATTCAAAAACAGCACAAAACGTTTCAGAAACAGTTCTAAAAGTTTCAAATTCTAATATTTTTATAAAAGTTTTGACTGACTTACATTTTGAAAATTTTTTGGACATTTTTTAATGTCTGCGATAATGAAGTATATCATAGTAATTACAATGTATTTTTTTTTTTTTTTATATGAAGCTTCGAGCCTTCTTTGAGGCTATGCAGCTACGTTTGATTTACCTTATTTTAACATATTAGAGAGTGACTTAGAACATTATATCTTACAGATTAAACAAATCTTCTTTTTTTACTAACTAGACAAAAATTAATTATCATAAAGTAATTATAATTTGACTTAAATTTTAATTTGACAGTTGTTGAAAAATTCATTCACATAACTCATCATTTTTATGTTAGGTTTAGATAAGAATTCTGTGATATCTACAGGAAGTTGATATCCACAATGAATTAGTTTAGAAACAAGAGATTTTCTTTCTTGGTCGAAGCGTGGGCATTGCCAGATTACATGGTTCAGGTTTTCCACTGGATAACCACATGAACATGAAGAATCAGGGACTACTTTAATTTTATGCAACGATTCATTTAAGTTGTAGTGCCCTGATCGACACCTGTTGATGGTTGTAATTAAATCACGATTCAGATTTTTATTATAAAACCATGGTTTACTAAAGGAATTATGAAAGTACTCAAAATAACTGACACCCTTAATCAATCCTAACTCTTCTATGGACATTTTTGAGGCTAATTTTTCTCTTTGGACTATATGGTTTCTTAGGTCGGTATGTGGAATATGCTTTATAGTGGGATCTATTAAAGTGGCCGATTTTGCCAGCTTGTCAACATTTTCATTTCCAGTTAACCCCTGGTGTGAAGGAACCCACAGCAATTTTATATAAGTATCGCTATTGTTAAATTTATGAACTTTCTTTCTAATTTCAAAAATGAGTGGATTAGTTTGCGCGTTAAAGCTTGGGTGATTAAGACTTTCAATTGCGCTAAGGGAATCTGATATAATAACTATATTTTTATCCTTGTTATCCAAGGCAATATTTAAAGCTTCGTTGATTGCAGCACACTCTGCTGTAAATATCGATGCACGTTTGTTTATGCTCAGAATAGCTTGCTTATCTAATTTCTCACAAAAGCAGGCTGCACCTACTGATATTACATCAGTGCTCTTGCTACCATCGGTATAAATATGTAATGAGTTGCTTTCGTTATTTAAATAATCATTTAGTAATAGGTTAGGATCATTAGTATTTTGTAATAGTCTGCCAAAAAGTACGTCAGTATTCACCGGATTTGAAAGCAAGTAGTATAGTCAAAGTTATATATGGGTATATTATCAAAGACTAAGATTTCAGATTCATATTTCATTGCTTCGTTGATGCATTCATTAATAAACAAACCCCTTTTGCGTTTATCCTGCTTAATTACTGTGCTTAAATTCTTGATGGTTTTATAAACCAAACTACTTTTATTAGAAAGAATTTTGGAAAAGAAGGTAGTCCCTAAATAAATATTTAATTACAATGTATTAGTATATTTAGAAAAGCGCTGACATTACCTTTGTTGTATTTTTGGTGAAGAAAGCCAAAGTTTTTATGTTTATAAGTAAATTTGTAAAATATAATGAATTATTTGAAAAATTAAACTTTAGGCTAGATAGATTCAGTTATTAAGTGAAAAAAGTCTTGAATAAATAATACATATAGGTAAACTTCAGATTAAAATTCATTACTGACGATAATATGATTTTACTCATACGTAAAAAAATCTATTTTTGCCTAATGTAGAGGTTTACGTTTAAGTTTACAAAGGGCAAAAAATAGTATTTTTAGCAACTAAGACATTAAATAATTATTAAAAACAACTTTGGAAAAATAAAAAAACTTAATTACAATTTAAATTATTTTAATCATTAAAAAGTTCTTTGCTTCAATTTTCTAATTAATAAAAAATATTTTACTAGCTAGAAACTTATCTATTAAATAAAGTATAATACCTATGCTCCTTCAGCTAGAAAATTATAACCAATTGGCAAAAGGGCACGTAAATTAAGATTTGATTATATTTTTTGCCATAAGTTAAAAACGAAATAATTATTATCAAATTAAAAAAAAAATTTAATCATTTTATATTTTCTATTGATAATCATTTTTATGTAAATAATCATTTTTCCAAAGATTCTTAAATATTTTTTTGTAAAATAAAAGGTTTCATGATTTCCAATTTTTTTTTTTATTGTTATTTATTTTTATAACCAATAAAAAATGTACCTATTTAAAAAAAAAAAATTTATTTTAATTATTTGCTTTAAATCTGAAAATAATTTTATGTCAAGTGAATAGTGGTTAGAGTAGATTTTTTTGGGAATTTCTGTAAAATGGTCAAAAAAATTTACCATATATATTCATTGATTTTACTGTCTAAATAGTTATAAATCTTATAATAGTACTTACTGGACCCAGCTGGGTCTTTTAAGGTAGAAAGAGCTGACACTTTTACATCAAACCCAGTTAACTTTATTTTATTTGTTACATTTTTATTAACTTACTTAAAAAATTACCTTTTTATGGTTCAAATCTATAGAAAAGAAGAACATAAAAGGGAACATAAAAAGGTAAAACCAAATTCCACTCCTTCTCGATCTCAGGTATACGGTCTATGATCTAATAAAATAAAAATAAAGACGATGCAGATTATTTTCTGGGATATTATGAAAGGGTGGTATATTTCTGTTTTATAGAATCTCCAAATATAAAATTAACTTAATATAAAAATTATAAAATATACTAGACTAAAATATTCAATTACTATCTCACAAAAAAAAAGGATACTATATTTTTTTCTTTATAAATTCAAAATGCCTTTATTAATGCAAAAAATATAAAGAATGCAAGCAGATCAATCGATACTATAGATAATTATGAATGTAAGACGATATCCATGAATACGATGGATCAATAAAAACAATCCTCCTATCCAAAATTTGTGAGAATAAGGACCGTATTCGAAAACATTTTTCTGAAAAAGATTTAAGTTGGTACTATAGGGGCCATAATTTTTCCTACTTTCAAACGACTTTGGGCATTTGTGAAACTAGGGGTCGCGTAAAATTTAATTTTTCTATTTATACATAACTTATAACAACGATTATTTGAGGTGACCCCTAGTTTGATCAAATTTGCAAAGTCGTTTGAAAGTATAGGAAAAATATTATACTTCTCCTCTGTAATACCAACTTAAAACTTTTTTAGAACATCGTTTTCGAATACGGCCAAGAAACTTGCTTTGGGGACATTTATTTTCAATGCATAACTTTAAATCTAGGGTCTCTATGTATATAGAGCGGCAAGAGCGACCATCGGGTACCGCAGTGGAAGTAATTTCTCGTATAAACATTCATGAACATTAGGCACCGTTTTTCTAACAAGTATTTGAGTTTTTCCGTTTATCTTTTTTTCGATAATAAAAACATTAATAGATTTGAATTTCTTTAAAAATATTATGCGAGTACTTAAATATAGTTATTTGTGATAGTGAAATTTTTCTAAATAATCTTTTATTTAAAAACGTTTATTAATTTTGTTTTGAAAATAAGCATATAAATCTAACTACTTGTTTAGTGTTTACATTATTGTGAGGCTATATAAAAGTTTAAATTTTTTCAATTTTCGTTAAATAAAAAAATAACTCAAATAATAATTGATTTTTGGTACGTTATTGTTTTATTTAAGTAATTTAATTTTTAATATTTTTAATATTTTGTTAAAAAATATCTACACTGAAAAAAAAAGAAATTTTTCGGTTGTCATTACCGAAATTAACGGTTATTGTTACCGGATTTCCGGCTGCAGATACCGGAATCTTTTTTTTCTTTTAAATGGTTGCAAATGACATAAAACCTAAAGAAATGTTGTAGAAAAAAATTTTTTCTTGTTCCACCTTGCCACAGTCCTCATATTTCAAATGAGTGAAATTAATTTTTTTTTTAATTTCATAAATTTTGAAGCCATTTTCAACCAACGCTTAAACCAACAACAAAAATCCGGCTGCCACAACTGGAATTCTTGTTCCCGTAACTGAAATTTTTTTTCGGTGTAGATCTAAAAAAAAAAATGAATTTGAAAATTTGAACTTCACCAATTAAATGCTTTCTTATACTATTTGGTTCTTTGCAAAAAATAATTTTTTTCAAATATTGAAAAAAAAAACAAAAATTATTAAAATTAGAATATTTCAAATTAACTATATTTTCAGAACTGTTTTATTTGTGATACGTTTGCCTGAAAACTATTAAACTATGGAACATCCTCAAAAAGAAACTTTAGTTATAGAAGAATTGGATAAACCATGGATGGAAGAACTTTTTATTCGAGTATTAGGTTTTGCAAATCTGTGGGAGAAATTAATGTTAAAAATTAAAAAAAAAGGATCACCCGATGAATTTCTTTTCAGGGAAGCAGATGCCGTGTAAGTCAAAATAACAAAAAATATTAAAATGATATTATAGATTAAATATTTGTAAAATTTTTAAAGGAGAATCCGAACTCTCAAAATAATTAATGCAAGTGAAGGTACTGACGATAAATCCGAAGGTGAAATGTTTATACGCGAATGGATTGCAAAGGACTTTGAGCTTACCATAGGAGATTTATACGAGGCCTTCATAGAACAAGATTATTACATAGGAGCAGATTATCTCGCAGAAGAAGTCCTAAGAAGTAATTAATATTTAAAAATAAATTTTAATTAAATATTTAAAGAATTTTAACAAATAATATATTTTAGTTGAACTTCCTCCTCGTCCCGATCATGGACATGCTGCCCCCGTTGATGTACGGGAAGCATTAGCTTATATTGCAGCTGAAAGGGATTATCAAGCATTAGTAGATAGTAATAATAAACAATCAAATGGATATTAAGAAAGTATTTTTATATTTCAAAAAAATCAGACGAAAGCTTTTGTCATTTAATTTTTTATACGATTCTTATTATTATAATTTCCTTTATTCAATTAAGTAATCAGATTTGCAGAATACTTTAGTCTTTTTTAGTTTTGAACATTACAAGTACATTAATTTTAATAATTAAGATTCGCAATCGTATTTTAATTTAAGTATTGACTCCTTAATTTTATAATTAGTAAACTGAATATATAAAAAATTCAAATCTATATGATAGAGCAGTGATATTTTATAAAGTAAAAAATTGCTACATCTGTGAATTGCTGTTTTACTATTATAATTATTATTATTGTTGTTGTTGTAATGTTTATGTCAAAAATAACACTTTTTAGATTTATATTTAAAATTAATTGTACATTTTTTATATGTATTTTTTAAATTTTTTGGTAAATTTACAATTCTAATTGTTGAATAGAAAGGAAATAATAATTAAAAATAGAAAAATTCACTAAATAAATTCAAATTTATGATAAACAAAAATATAATTTGGCTTACTTATATATCTACATTTGGACAAAATTTGTCCTATTTTATTTCCTGGTTTATCAAATAATGCTGACACATTTTTTCACTCAAGTGAATTCTTTACATTTCGAGTAAATTAATTTCATAAACATTTTTTGAATAATTTCTTTGTTTTTTAATTTCTTTTTTTTTTTCATGAGCATTTTAGAAAATATTAAAAATAACTCTGAAAAGTTAAGTGAAATTCCCTGAGAAATCCAAAAATTGAGTCAGAATTTCACATTTTTTCATCCAGTCACAAAAAATCGAGTCCCGAAATCTTCCTAAAATCTGCTGGGATTACAGAAATTCTATTTTTTATGTTTCTTTTAACCAAAATATGCTCAAGTGAAAAATCAGGTTAAATTTATGGTCAAATTTATGAAATTTTAAGTAAATATGTAAATGTAAATGTAAATATTCTTTATTTGCCATTAAATAAAAATTCAGTAATCAAATAAAATATACATCATAGTAAATAATTGATAATTAAATTCGATAAATTATAATAAGTATAAAATATAAGTGATAACATTATTAAATTTTTATATAAAATTGAAATAAAGTAGTTAATAAATACTTATAGTCTAAATAGATCAAATTTAATAGTTTGCCATAGGTATCACAGTCAATTAGTTGCATGTACATGGTGAAGTTAATTCTAAATTAAATATTAAAATAAGTAAAATATATTAAATTCAAATAAAATAATAAGTAATTGTCTTGTAACAAAAAGGTGGCATGTCATATTTATGAAAACACCCTTACTGGGGATCAAGTGTAAGGAGATATTTGCGTATAGCAGTTTTAAATGAGTTAAGTGAAGGAAGAAACCAAATTTCTGCAGGTAAGGAGTTCCAAAGTCTAGCGCCTCTGTACCGAAAGGTGTTGTGCCCCACAATTTTTGATATTAGGTATGGTGATTTCTTTTGAACGCAGAGTACCCCTTGCATTCTTTTTAGGAATGTACTTGGTGAAAGATTCGCTCAGATATGAGGGTTGATGTAACCGCAAGATTTTGTAAATTATTATGGCCAAATAGTAATGCCTGCGTGAATCAGTGCATAACCATCCCAACTTACGCCTAAAAGAGGTTATATATTCATGTTTGCATATGCCATAAATATACCTCAGTCTAGAATTGCATAGTCTTTGTAACCTCATTTTTAATGTGTTGTTTGCATTTAAGTAAACAACTGAGCAATAATCAAAATGAGGTATAATTAATGCCTGTACCAGTCGCGTACGTAATGCCTCTGTAGTACAGTGTCGTATGAATCTAAGAGTGTATAGAACATAGTTTACTTTTTTTTTCAATTGTTGTAACGTGACTGTTCCAGTTAAGTCTGCTGTCAAGTGTGACACCTAGAGTTGTCACCTCATCTACAAATGGAGTGATGATACTATTTCCTAAGTCTATTCCCGATAAATTGAAGCTGTTTAAACGATTGACAAAGGTACTTGTGCCAAAATAAATAGCTTTCGTTTTTAGTAAAAATAGTTATAATTTTAACTTACCCTTGAAAGTGATTTTTTCCCTTGGCAGCAGAGACGGAAAGTAAATTCTCTTTGACAAATCTCTTCTATATTTGAAGCTAAAATGTACAAATTTTATTAGCATAGTAATATTGATATTTTGAAAATAAGTTCGTCACTAGGCAAGAATCTGATGTCAGAAGGTATTAAATTCCCGAAAATTGCTCCCTGCAGTTGGAAAGAGGAAGAATCACAATCCTTTATTGCAGGAAGAGATAGCTCTTTGGTGCGCGAACTTCCTCTGGAATTGTCTTTAAGCACGTAATTAATAAAAAGATTAGATAAATAAGGCGGTTGTTGTAGGCGTAAAATTTTATAGATAAGTATACCAGTGAAGTAGAGCCGCATTTGAGACCTTGTTGGCAATTAAATTAAGACTGGTAATAGCCGTAGTTATTTCTTCAGGAGGGACAGTAGACTTAAGATCATCTGCATAAAGTATGTGATAGGCATAATTAGGTCGATGAATTTTCAGATCATTAATATAGAGGCAAAATAAGAATGGGTCGAGAACAGATCCGTGGGAAACACCAAGATTGGTGCCAAGCACGTTTGAGCGCGATATATTGGAAACAACCTGGAGTTGCCTATCTTGAATATATGATTTGATCCACATTAAGGCAATTCGAGAAAATCCCATGCCCTTCAATTTCACTAAGAGTTTTGAGGGCGAGATTGAATAAAACGTTTTACTGAAGTCAAATTGGAGCAAAAACGTCACCAGTCTGTTTTCCAAGCCTCGCCTAATTTTATCAGTTAGTTTGATAAGAGTAGTTTAAGTACTGCTAAACTGCTTAAAACCTATCTGAAGGGGGTCTAATTCTCAAAAAAGATGTAATCTAGTCATGGGCCAGTTTCTCAAGGACTTTGAATAGAAAACATAAAAGGGCAATCGGTTTAAAGTCAGAAGTAGTTGTAGAAGTTGATACTTTTTTGATTGCGACCAGAAGAGATTTTTTCCATGCTATAGGGAAGATTTATGCCATCCCTCAGAGAATAATATTAAATAACTTCACAAAAAACGGGCCTAAAGTTGCCAATGATTTAGCAATAATTCTCTGTGGATTGCCAACACCTCCAGTTGCTTCGGAACTAAAATGAGCCACAGCCAAAATCACATCATTTAGAGATACTTCTGTAAAGTTAAATCCATCATTCAAGGCTTCTGATATAATATTTTCAACATTATCAAGATTTTCAGTGGGCGATATACAACCACTTGCAAAATACGCAATTAGATCGTCCAATGAGAAACCATGAAGGTCACTTTTTAGTGTTGGTAAAACACCTAAATGCCTGAATTCATGCCATATATGAGCAATTATTTTAAAAGTGCTACTTAATTTGAGCCTGGAATCGTAATTTTTTTTTTTAGGGCACATCGATATGACCCTTGCTTTCAGTTAGTTTGAACCTTCAGAAAACCGAAAAAAATCGTGAACAAGAAATCGGCGATAGGTGCCAAAAATATTTTTTCACTTTTATGTCAAAAACCGTGTTTTTCGTATCTGAGCTACCCCAAATTTTTAAAATAACTTTTTAGGTAAATAAAATTTAAAAAAAAAAGATAAAAAAATCTGATTGCCAGGGAAAAACCACTACAAAAGAAAAAAAAACTTATCTTTTTACGATGAAATTTAGCCAAGTTATCGGCAATTTAAGATTTTGCTCTAATTCGTCTTAAAAAAGATTGAAATTTTATTGAAAAAAGCCTGTTTCTGAACTTTAAACATGCATTACTCGCTTGATTTTCATCGTGAAATAATAATTTTTTTTTTAAAATCGATTAATTTTTTCCTGGCAATTCATTTCTTTAAGAAAAAAATCATTTTTATTGACCAAATTTCAATTTTTAGGTCAAAAGCCTTCGAAAACTGTAAGTAGCAAGATTTACTTAACACAGTTTGTGACCTAAAAATTGAAATTTGGTCAATAAAAATGATTTTTTTCTTAAAGAAATGAATTGCCAGGAAAAAATTAATCGATTTAAAAAAAAAATTATTATTTTACGATGAAAATCAAGCGAATAATGCATGTTTAAGGTTCAGAAACAGGCTTTTTTTAATAAAATTTCAATCTTTTTTAAGACGAATTTGAGCAAAATCTTAAATTGCCGATAACTTGGCTAAATTTCATCGTAAAAAGATAAGTTTTTTTTTCTTCTGTAGTGGTTTTTCCCTGGCAATCAGATTTTTTTATCTTTTTTTTTTAAATTTTATTTACCTAAAAAGTTATGTTAAAAATTTGGGGTAGCTCAGATACGAAAAACACGGTTTTTGACATAAAAATGAAAAAATCTTTTTGGCACCTATCGCCGATTTCTTGTTCACGATTTTTTTCGGTTTTCTGAAGGTTCAAACTAACTGAAAACACGGGTCATATCGATGTGCCCTAAAAAAAAAAATTACGATTCCAGGCTCAAATTAAGTAGCACTTTTTTGCTCATATCGGTAGCGATCTTACTCGACACAAAAAAAATTGAACACATCACTTTTGAACACCGAAATTAAAACACTGAAAACTCAACACAGTATATTTTTAACACTAACTGTTGCACACGATTTAAATTAAACACAGAATTTTCCAGCACATTTTATTTGACTCAAATTCAACACAAAAAACTAAAATTTAATTAGTATTTACATGATTTGCATAAAAAGTTTAATTTTTGTGTCGAATAAAACGTGTCAAAAAAATTTGTGTTGGATTAAAATGGTGTGCAAAAAATAGTGTTAAAAAATCATGAGTGTTGAGTTTTGCGTGTCTTAATTTCGGTGCTCAAAAGTCATGTGTCCAATTTTTTTCGTGTCAAGTAAGATCGCTACCCTCATATCCTAATTATTATTTAAGACATTATTAATGTGATCTTGAAAAAATGTGCTTTGAGCCAATTCAAAAAGTTCCTCTATTTTATCCAAAAGTTGGATAAGTTCTTCAAGAATAGCAACGTTTTTGGATCTATCGTAGCGACTTTCAATAGCTTTACGCTTGCTGATTAAGAGTTGAATTTCCTCAGTTATTCAAGAAGCCTTATTCTTCTTAGGTGTAAAAGTTTTAAGAGGCGCTAGATGGTCAATAGCTTGTTGAATATTTAAAAGCTGCATTTATTACATTAGCAGCTACCAGAATGATGATTACACGTATATTTTTGAAATTTTTTAACAACTTATTATGTTAACTGTTACTATGAAGTTAAATATTAAAGAATAAAATGATAATTTTTTTTCTCCCGATTTTTTTTACTAATCTGATATTTTGTAGACATCTAATTCAAATAAAACAAAAAATAATTTTACCCTAGTAGATAAAGATATATTTACTGTGAAGAATTTATTCTGATTTAGATATAAAATTACTATATCCATTGCTGCAATTTATAAATAGCAATCATTCTTTTGAAAACAATAATAATAATAAATAAAATAATATATACGTATTTTAATTTAATATCGCATAATAAAATAAAACAATTCATTAAAATATCAGTCTTTTAAAAAACTATATAGCTATTGTCTTTGATACATTTTTCAAATAATATTTTCAGGATAATTTTCCAACGGCAACATAAATTTGATCAAACACGGCTCCAGCTCGTGAAAAAGTCGCCCCAAATGTAGGCGTTTCACCAACCAATCTACAAGATAAATGTCATCCCCAAACAGATGATCCAAATGCAACCACCTGCCAGATAATTTTTTGCTCTCCCTTGGAGCCGAAATTAAATCAGTCTTGGTAGAGCTTTCGCCAGCTCAACTGACAAACTAGCTACTGACACTTAAACAAAAATATTTTTTTTCTTCATTTTATTAATATTTCTAATTTTTTTTTATATATTTATCATTTATTTTATTATCGAGGTAGCGATCCAGGTAGTGGCTCGGGTGATTCCCATCGATCTGCTTGCCTTGGAAAGGCAGGCGATCTATAACCGTGAGGAAGAGGAGCGCGACGTAGCTTTCGTTCGCGCTCGCTCCCGCACAATGGAATGTTAGCAGTATAGATGGAATGGTGACCCGAGGGGACGTTGGACGCACCGCCTTATCATCGACTTGGAAATCTGGATGAACCGTGATCATGGGGAGGTAGACTTCTACCTCACACAGTTCCTCTCATACCCTCATACCCACATACTCTCACAGGTATGGCGAAGAAATGCCTTGGCTACATTTTTTCCGGACCGAAGTAATACCTAAACAAGGAGTCCCAATCCGGATTCTATGATATTGTCATAAATGCAGGAGGGTGGGGAGTTTAGTGGGTATTACCCTAAATTTGAGGTTGAGTCCCACATAACCATACAGTATGCGGTGTATAGCATGCGTAAAAGCATTCTCCTCGTCCTACGAAAAAGTCCCCTTCTCTGAAGGGGCCCAAAAAGAACAAAGAAAAAAAAAAAAATTATTTTATTATAATCTCAATTTTTTTTACTTACAATTTTCCTTGCATCATAAAACATCCCCGCGAAGGGATGGCACGATTCATAGTCACCAACGCTAGATGAATCTTTAAAAGAAAAAAAAAAAATAAGAATAAAATTAAAAATATATCCATGGGAAAAAGATATCCATGTTAGCAATGAGATATTAAGCAAATGCACAAACTGCTGCTAACATATTCAAATTATGCTGATTCAACAAAAAAATTGTATATTTTATGCGTAACTTATAAGATTTATTTGCAAAGGCTGATATTAAAACTTATTTTAAATTTAAAATTTAATTAACATATATTTACTTTGGTAAAATCTGTATTAACAATAACTGCAGGTAAGAGCGTAAAAATAATAATAATTACCTACTTTCATTTTGATTCAGTTTTTTAAAATTATAATACGTTAGGCTGAGCCTACGTAAGCGTTTGTATACGAATACGCATGCGAATATTCGTATCGTGCCAACCTATGGTATATATTCATCCTTCTTCTATAGCAACCTCTAGCAGCAAAAGCATTACTAAAAATAAGCATAGGTTGGCACTATACGAATATTTATTTACATTATTTTATTTACATGCGTATTTGTATTCGCTTGGGACACGGAGGTAGAAGGGAGAATTAGAAAATACGGTTCTGCTCGCGGTGGAGAAATATACTGATCGGGGGGGGGGGGGGCGTTTTACACACTTTAGCATGGAATTTTTTGTAAATCTAAAAAATAAAAAAATAAACACTATAAAATGATAAAAATGATGTTGTAGGGTAATAGTTAATCTTATTATTTACAATAATTAAAACAATTAAATTACAGACTAATTTTTATTTATAATAAAAATATAAGCAATACAAATGATGAATCCCATTGAAAGTAATGAAAAATATTGTGTAAAGCGGTTTGCCTATACGTTACTTATAACCTCCTTAACGCATGAAAAAAAGTTTATTTTTGAAAAAAGAATTTAAAAGTAATATGAAAATTGGTTTCTAAAAACAATTTTGTATAATTAGAAAAAAAAAAATTGCAAAAATCGATTAGAAATTACTTTAAAAAACTGAAATACCAAATTTTCATGTACTCGGTGATTCCGAGCGGGACGTATTGTTTGTTTTTCAAAGCGACAACGTTATTTGTCGATGCTTGGATCTGTGCCTGCTATTGGCCGTCAAAAAACAAACAATACGTCCCGCTCGGAATCACCGTGTACATTTCATATGAATGGCGACCCCCCCAAGATTAAAAATACCACGTGATAACGTAAGTCCCGCCTAGTGTCCCAAGCGAATACAAACGCTTAGGGACATTCTACAATCAACCGTTTAACGCGTGCGGAGTTGCGTAGTAAGTAATGCGCAGCACGTAAGGCCTTGCGTAGCTGCGCATTACTTACTGCGCAACTCCGCACGCGTAAGACGGTTGATTGTAGAATGTCCCTTAGGCGCAATATACGTAAGCGTTTGTATACGAATACGCATGCAAATATTTGCATCGTGCCAACCTATGCTTATTTTAATAATACTTTTGCTGCTCCCTCTAGTGCGATAATTAAAGCGCGAAAATTCAAAATTTAAATAAATCTAAAAACCTAAATGGTTAAAATTATTAAATTTTTAAAAAATTTATTTAAAAATAAACTTAAAATAAAGTAAAATGGTTTTATAAACAATAATTTTTTAAAAATTAAACTATTTAACAAGTTTATTACCTTTCGTTTTATTTGAAATTTGAATTTTCGCGCCATTCATCGCGGACTATAATTATTTTTTTTCTCTGCATAGGTTGGCACGATGCAAATATTTGCATGCGAATTCGTATACAAACGCTTACGTAGATTGCGCCTAATGCTTTTGCTGCTCATACAGGAGGTTGTTATAAGAGAGTTATAAGAGAGGATGAATATATAATCATCGGTTAGCACTATGCGAATATTTGCATGCGTATTCGTACACGCAGAAATATATGAGACAGAAATACTGGCATTAAATAAAATCAGAAAAAGCGACCGCGCATACTCCGCTTTTTGTGGATTCTATGCCAGAATTTCAGGCATAAATACCACGTGACGCTCGACATTTTAAACTGTCACGTGGTTTTTATGCCTGAAATTCTGGCATAGAATCCACAAAAAGCGGAGTATGCGCGGTCGCTTTTTCTGATTTTATTTAATGCCGCTATTTCTGTCTCATATATTTCTGCGTGTATACGGACGCTTAAGGCCTCGACAGATGCTCTACCATATATCGGTACGTCAATGGCTTTTAACCAATCACAGGTGAAAAACCAGTTCTCGGCCAATCAGGGAGCGTAAATCATTCGGTACGCGTACTAAATTTCAGTACGCGTACCGACTGGTTTACACTCCCTGATTGGCCGAGAACTCGATCTATACCTCTTTTTGGTTAAAAGCCATTAACGTACCGAATTGCGCACAGCATCTGTCGAGGCCTTTACATAGATTCAGCCTTAGGCCTATAGTCTACATAACCGCACCGCATGGCGCAGCCCAATGCTATTGAAACAGGCTTCCGCTTGCGGCGTCACGTGACTCCTATACAGGCTGGTTCTACAGACCTCCGTAAACGCAAAACGGCAGCCGCAACATAATGCGCTCAAACCAAAATCGTATTGTGCGCATGCGTGTTGTGTTGTGCGCATTGCGTTGCGGCTGCACTTACGGTTGCGATTCCTTTCTACGTTGTTTGTAGAACTAGCCTTATACATTTAGATATTCTTCATTAAATTGAATACGTAATCTTGATTAAAATATCTAAATCATAAGTAGGAATTTCGTCTGAAATTGAATCTGACAGTAAATAATTAACAAAATTTATTAAATGTAAAAAATTTATTGTATTTAATATAATATTTTCATAGAATTTATAAAATTTAATATAATATTATATAATAATTTCATTAGCACTGTATCATAGTTCTGATTAAATTTCGCTTAGTATTTTATTTTCAAACATTACCATGATTACTCAAGTTATTCAACTGAATAGACGAAGTTTAGTTTAAGTTAAATTCATTTTTTTGCAAATAATTTTTGTAATAATTGAACTACGAAAGTAATTCGGTAATTTATTTTGGCTGCCTTTAAAAATGGTTAAAGTAAAACAATATATATGAGATACACATATATGAGCATATCTTGAAAATAATCGGCTGATAACTAAAATTTATGTAATATGAAAAAAGCTTAATTTTTAAATCAGAAAGAAATGAAAATTTCATCGGTATAAGTAAAAAAAAATTATTATAATTAGCTTAAAATTAAAAAAATATATAATCTTAAATTTTTTATGAATACGTAAGATAATTGTTATTTTCATTAATTAAATTTTCATAATTCATTCATTTAAAAGAAGTTTTTTTTCTTGATAAACGCATGTCAGGAAATCCCAATACTTCTTATCAAAATTATAATTATTATCTAAAACAATTATAAAAAATATATTAAATGAATTAGTATTAATGTTTTTTTAATTAATTTACTTGTATGCCTGCATTTCTTAAAAAATCTTTTTGCTTTTGTTAATGGTATATCTGATAAATATTCCTTATAAACATGTTCCTCATTGACTGTTCCATCATCATTTAACTAAAAGAAAATGTTATAGTCTATAAATTCCTTATTTATTTGTTATCAAATAATTATACCATTCCATTTTTTATTATTATGCAGTCTTTATAACTTTTGCGAGAGTAAATTAGTGGTTTTGTCAGATCTGTCTTATCTTGTGGAACTGCATCAATAGCTGTTGAAAAATTATAGATTGTGAATATTAAAAATTAATACCTTATGTAAAAAAATTAGTTTAATTAATATAAAATTTTTAATTTTAAATGGGCGGTTTTTTTGCTTCCAAATTTTCAGATAAGTAGTTTACAGAAAAAATTGTTTCAAAATAGTTTATGGGGCTTAACTGATTAGCACCGGTACAAAAACGTACCATTTTATCTAGTAGCTTAAATTTTATTCATAAAAAAATTTATTAGTATATCACATTTACAATCAATTTTAACCTAACATCCGAAAACAGTTGTTATTTGGCCTGTTTTTTGGACAAAACGTGCCACTAGCTTTTATAAAAAAATTTAATATTTGAAAACTCATTGTTATATTTTACTCAAAACTTATATCCAAGGTTTTTGAGGTTGCAAAATCCAAAATTCATAAAAAAATTATAGCTTTTAACCAAAGAGTTAAGAGCCCCATAATTTTGGATTTAGTAAAACCACCGGATATAAATATTGAGTAAAAAATAACAATTAGTTTTCGTGTATTAAAATTTTTTATCAAATTGGCACGTTTTTTCCGAGGAATAGTCCTAATACCTGCTGTTTTAGGATTTTCAATCCTGAAATACTGATAAGTTTTTTGACCTAAAACGATTGTAAGATTCAAAATTTTGAAAATTTAAGCTGCTACGTATCAAGAGGTACGTTTTGTCTACCCCACCTGGTATACCAATCAGTTAATTAAATTAAATGCAATTCTGTAACCAGTATAGAAATTTTATACGAATGAAGTATCTTTGTTAACCAAAAGTTGTTCTGTTAGCTAGCCTAAAAAACGTTAGTGTTTATTTTTTTAAGCCTTTAAACCCAATTCAAATAAATCAACAGTTTTATGAAAATAACTGGTCCTTTAAATTAATTAATTATTTCATTGGTTAAAAGAACGAATCATATCATGCAAGAATTTTATTTAAAATTTACTTTAACCACAAAATGAGAATAACCCAAAAGGGAGTCTATCATTGGGTTCATCACAGTGGTAATTCAATTCTCTGGGTTTGTAGTAACTCAATTTTCTGGATTTGTAGTAGGTATATTAATACAAAATATTTAAAAAATAAGCTAAACAATTACCTTTTAATAAACATATATCTTTTTTATCTAACTTGACATCTTCCAATAATGAAGGGTCATTAAGCTAGGCAACAAAAAAATATTTTTGTTATTATAATTTGTCTTAAAAACAAAATAATTTACTAATGAGCTTCATCCGTTCTTAGTAAATTATAAGAAATCATTGAGTATGACCTAAAAGGTCATCGTTTAAAAAACCGTTCCTAGCAAATAATTAAAGAGAATTATATTTTACACAATTTTTAGCAAAAATAGAAAATTTTATAAGATTTGCATGCTTTTTCAAACTTTGTTAGTTCATTTATTTAAATAATGTTATTGTTACTTAAAATACACTATAAAGTTTAAAGATTATGAAATTTATCATACCCGAAGGATCCTTAGCTCTTGTTTACAACATATTTCAAAATCCGTAACTTTTAAACAATTATCTTCCACATCTAAGACTATAATGAAAAATATATAAAACTGAATTAAACAAAGAGTATAATTTTTTTTTTTTTTAATTTTTTAGTAATTAAAAATATTTATTTATTTACCCTTAGTATTACATTTGTTGGTAATTTTTTCAACATGTTCCATTGGCAGGTTTGGTAATAACTCTTCGAAAGTCTTTATTTTGTTATAAGTTCCATCATCATTTAACTGTTATCAGAAATATAAAAAAATTAATTTTGATTTAAGTAAAATTTATTTTTTAATGAAAACGTGAATAAGATACCCATCCGGTTTCATAATGATAACAACGGCAAAAGTTTCTAACTCTTTGGTCAGTTTTCGAATTGGCAGTTAACATTTCTTCTACAAAAGTATATAAAAATTGTTTTAAGACTTAAAAAAAAATAATTTAAAAATCAATATTAAAAAAAAATTTTTTACCTGGCAATTTTAATCCACTGTCTATAGCACATAATAGCATTAATCTAGAATTCTTATCCAACTTTTTTACTGCTTCAAGGTTTTCCTGTAAAAAAAGAATAAATCAAAATCTTGCTTTATATTAAAAGTAGGTTGTTGATGAACGTCGATGATATGAAAATAATCTAATAAAAAAACTAAAAAAGTTGAAAATTTTTCAATTTTGACTTGAAATTATTTCTACTCTGCAGATCGAAATATGAAAGTCTGTATTTTACAAATATAATTATATAAACAAACTCAAGGGAAAAGGCTTCACATACATGTAAGAACTGTAGATATTGACATTTTGGTCTAATATCATGTTGATGATAAATTAACAAAATGTAAATAGTATGTGGGTCAATATTTGTGAAGTGTATACAGTTTGGATTTTCGAGTCTCAGAATGTACTCCAAAGTATGTTTGGTCGAAAGCATATATAAAAAAAATAATTTTCCCCAAATTTTAGCTTTTTAGATCCAATCCTCTATTTTTTACAGCGATTTTTGTTTTTTTCAATTTTTTGAAATTTTTAATTTTTGAGAAATTTATGTTCATTAATTTTTCTCGCAAACGCGCACTTTACAATAAAATTTTTTTTCCTTATAGTACCCCATAGGAAATTTCCCGTAGAATTCGATTCTGGGGTCCAAATTTTTTTTTGAACTGCGCATGCGCGAGAAAATAAACTTTCTTGCTTTGCCTTTTCTAGCTTATATGTCTCAGCTGCAGACAGCTCAATTTTCATCCTGTTGGTCTCAAATTGTAGGTTTTTTCATATACTTTCAGCATATGAAATCATTTTTTTGGGTAAATTTATTTTAAAAGCACTAAAATTGAAAAATAGCGATTTTTAAAAAATCATTTTTCACAAATTTTGAATTTTACGCCAAGTCACGTGACCAAATGAAAATCTGACTAAAAATTCGGATTCAGCGAAAAATTTTACATAAGGATACCAATTTTCGTCTTATTTCATTAAATAGTTTCTAAGATATCCCATTTTAAAGATAAAGATTAAAATTGACTTTTTTTAAAAAACTCTTAAAATGGGACTCTGACTTTAATTATCATATCTGCTAAACAAATAATTATAAAAAGACGAGTAAAAATTTTTTGGAAACTAAGGGCTTTTAAAAAATTTTTGAGGCCTATAGAACTCGTTTCTTTTAAAAATTATAATTTTGGCAGCAATTTCAAAATTGGTCATTTTGGGGTAAGAATAGGCATTTGGTTTATTGACTATCGGCATGAGAGATTTAGCGACAAATAATTGCAGTGTACGGTAACTAAATGGTGACACTTATACCAAAAAAATGAGACCAATTGGAAGAATTTTGGTTAACTGGCAAGTTTGCAGCTTTGTATTAAAGATTATGAAAAAAATCCTATTTTATAACATTGTGATATTTTGTAGTTATTTAGTATTTTGCTATTTCTTTTATTTCTATAGCGTTACGGAAACATCCAAAACTTTTCCAAAAAGGGGGTCTTTTGTAAAATTTCTCGAGGAATCCGAAAATTTCGTCAAAATTTTCATTAGGTAACTAGAAAATTCGGATAATTGAAAATAAGATATAATAGCTACAAAATACAACAATGTTATAAAATAGGATTTTTTTCATAATCTTTAATACAAAGCTGCAAACTTGCCAGTTAACCAAAATACTTCCAATTGGTCTCATTTTTTTGGTATAAGTGTCACCATTTAGTTACCGTACACTGCAATTATTTATCGCTAAATCTCTCATGCTGATAGTCAATAAACCAAATGCCTATTCTTACCCCAAAATGACCAATTTTGAAATTGCTGCCAAAATTATAATTTTTAAAAGAAACGAGTTCTATAGACCTCAAAAATTTTTTAAAAGCCCTTAGTTTCCAAAAAATTTTTACTCGTCTTTTTATAATTATTTGTTTAGCAGATATGATAATTAAAGTCAGAGTCCCATTTTAAGAGTTTTTTAAAAAAAGTCAATTTTAATCTTTATCTTTAAAATGGGATATCTTAGAAACTATTTAATGAAATAAGACGAAAATTGGTATCCTTATGTAAAATTTTCCGCTGAATCCGAATTTTCAGTCAGATTTTCATTTGGTCACGTGACTTGGCGGAAAATTCAAAATTTGTGAAAAATGATTTTTTAATAATCGCTATTTTTCAATTTTAGTGGTTTTAAAATAAATTTACCCAAAAAAATGATTTCATATGCTGAAAGTATATGAAAAAACCTACAATTTGAGACCAACAGGATGAAAATTGAGCTGTCTGCAGCTGAGACATATAAGCTAGAAAAGGCAAAGCAAGAAAGTTTATTTTCTCGCGCATGCGCAGTTCAAAAAAAAATTTGGACCCCAGAATCGAATTCCACGGGAAATTTCCTATGGGGTACTATAAGGAAAAAAAATTTTATTGTAAAGTGCGCGTTTGCGAGAAAAATTAATGAACATAAATTTCTCAAAAATTAAAAATTTCAAAAAATTGAAAAAAACAAAAATCGCTGTAAAAAATAGAGGATTGGATCTAAAAAGCTAAAAATTGAGGAAAATTATTTTTTTTATATATACTTTCGACCAAACATACTTTGGAGTACATTTACAGACCCACCCATGCAAAGTCATATACAGTTCACAAATATTGACCCATGTATATTATAAATATCTATCAAAATGCTTACTGGTTTGAAATACTTATCACGGAACCGCAGTGAATTACGAAATATTTAAAAAATTTTTGGAAAATTAGAGAATATACAAAAAATAAAGCATTCTGTGAAAGAAAACTTTTGAGATTGACCCAAACAAATCATGGCCTATTTAAGTTTTTCCCATAATTCATAGTTGATATCGCATCCATGTAGTAATCATTTCGCTTATACGAGAAAAATTTTAACTATTAAATTCTCTTGAAATAGCTCCGTGTAAAAAAGCACAAGCTGTTTTTTTCTGTAAAAATAAAAAAACTGTTAACAAGGAATCTTTTCAACAGTAATTTAGGATAAAATTTTTCTCACAGGTGAAATGATTTCTAAAGATTATAATAAGGAGAAATATCAAAATAAAAGCGCTTTTCAAATTCAAATTATGAGAAAAATATTACAAACTTGCAATGTCCCTTAAATTGCCCTGAAAACTCTATCAAAGAACTTGCATGGCCCCAATAACTCCCCTTATGGGCCATGAAGAACTCATTTATAACGTATTTTCAAGGATTTATTCCTCGTGCAGGAATAATTTTTATACAATAGAATTACAGCAGAATTCCAATTATCCGGAATCGTCGGGACATGGGAGTTGCCGGATAATCAAAAATGCCGGATTATCAAATGTTCATAAAACTCACATTATACTTAATATATAATCACTATATTGTTACAAACTCTACGTAAACTGTTGATTCAGGTTTCAAAAAACTAATAATTATACTAAAGAAAATAATTTTAAATTCTAACATAAGTTTCGAAAAAATTTTTTCTAATACTATATTATAAAAAAAATGTCTCCTTCTAAGAGGTCAAAAAACGTAGGGTGATCGAAGCTGTTAATTTTGATAGGCTAATGAACATTAAAAATTTTTTTTATATCAATAACAGGAAATACTAAAAATATCAAAAATCATCTGCGGCAGGTCGAATTTCTCTCATTCGTATACTCAGAAGTTCAATAAAAAAATTTTAATTGCTTTTTTAAAAAGTAGAGATTGAAGCAACTATGACACATGTTTAAAAAAAAAATCCCATAAAATATTAATTAACACTACATATTAAAATATATAATTGAGTTACAAAGAGACCTTGAAGGCTACCAATGGTTTCTAATTTATGTCATTTTATTTTATTCTATTTACTTAGGGAGCATCCATAAACGACGTCCAGAAAATTTTCGAGGTTTTTGGGACCTACCTACCCTTTGTCACTAATTGTCACAAAAAAGTTGAACCCCCCTCCTTCCGGACGTCACAATTTTTTTTTAGTACCCGCATTAAAAAAAAAAAAATTATAAATTAACAATGACTAAAATAATTAGAGTGATATAAGTATATTATTATAAATTAACAGTTTAGCCCCTTCTAGACCTAATTAACTTTTTTTAATCTTGTGTGCTTTGACTATACTCTTTGGTATAGTAAAAGCGCAATTTACTTTTTTAAAAGAATTTTAGTAGCATTCTCTGAGAATTAATGAGTCAGAATTTTCATCTGGTGACAAAAATTCTGGCCAGATTATGCCTGGGAAATCCCCACATCTTTGATTCTGATTCTATTTTTTCTACAAGTGGGCATAATAATTGTATAGTTTTTAGGTATTTACAATTTTATATCCTAAAAATTATTAGAAAATGATTTTATTTTTGTATATTAAATAATTATATCTTACCCTGGCTTGATTTTCTTCGTTTTCCGTTGGATAAGCCTGAAACATGAAGAAAAAAAGTTATAATATGTATGTTTTATTTAATAATTACTTTTATTAAATTTAAAGCAAAATTTAACTTTATATTTGGCCAATTGAATTAAAATAGTGGATCAAAATTTACAATTTTTTTAGAGGAGTAATAAAAACGAGAAATTAAAGATTTCAAAAATAATAAAATTAATATTTTTTTTTCTTCGCAAAAATTCATCTTGCATCTTCAACAAAATTTCCATTAAAAAATATATTTTTTTCTTGTTAGCATCAGAAAACTATTCCTATAATTAAGTTTCCAGTCATTAACGTCGTAAAAAATGTAGTATTTTTTCGCTGTCGATAAAGAAAAATAGTATACGACCATTATTGGCAGTAAAAAATAGAAATGTGAAGAAGGAAATTTTTGGGATTACAATTAATGTACAATATGGAAAATTTTTTTGGCTACTTGCTGTAATATACAGGTACTATTGAATTTTTGATAACGATCTTTTTGAAAGAAATTAAACAATAACGAATGCTGTTAATTTTAGTTAAAAAAAGATAATGAAAATTTAATTAACATTTAGCGTGCTCATCATGCCGTGTTTCACTGAATACCTTCCTAAATTTAATTTCTTTATATAATTACTGTTTTTTTAAAAACTTTTTTAATGAGATAATTGAATAATGCGTATTACGATGTATCTACGGATAAATAATAAAATTGACACAGACCTTTCGGTGCAGCTCGGGTGCAGCACGAAATATCAAACACGCTATTTTCAGATAATAAAATTATGATTAATTTTTACTTTTAAGAAATTAAATATTTACATTTAAGTGCGTTGGTGTAAAAATCATATTATTGGAAATTTTTTTTTTTATATGTTTTGAGAAATTTAATTTTTAAATATTTTTAATGAATGATTGATTATTTTTCTATAATTTCTAGAGCTTCTTCTCGTAAGAAACTGCACTAAAAAAGAATTTCGTTTGCGGCTATATTAAAAAATTTTTTCGTTGGAACGATTCAAAGGATTTGAAATGTAAAGAAGGTTAGAAAAAAATGATTTTTACTCATTAAAAACGCCAAATAATAATATGAATAATAATTATTAAAAAAAAAAATTTCAACTGTTCTTTACGTTGTATGTCATTTGCAACTATTTAAAAGAAACAAAATCTGACTGCCACAACCGAAATTCCAGCAGTGGCAATCGGATTTTTTTTTGTGTAGTTAACAGAAACACCTGAAAGCATTATTTGCCTATGCAATATGAAAATTTTTATATGAAAATGAAGACGATTTTTAAAATATTTGTTTCATGCATGTAAAATTACAATAATTAGATAGATTTTTTATATTTTAATATACTAATATAGGTTTCTTAATTAAAATTTTTCTAATTTCTCAATTAGTACTTCTTTAAATACTTAACTTAGCTTCAAAATTTCAGTATTTGTTTTTCATGTTCAAGAATTTGTTTTAATTTGTAAAAAAATTTGAAATGAAAATTTAAGTCAAACTTTTAAATTAATTTAAATGCAAAATTTGAAAATACGAGTAAAATTTTAGTACAAAGTATCTTCTAGTACAAAGTTTGTTAATTTATTAAATCACGTTAATGTTTGTTTATAAAATGTATATTTTTACATTAAAAGAAAAAAAAATAATTAAAATAAAAGTTTTTTTATACTTACAAGAGCAAATGCTACTCCAGCAAGAAGAATGAATAAAGTTTTAGAAAACATATTTACGTTGATAAACTTTTTTTTGTCTTTTCAGTAACTAAGTTCTTTAATAAATGACTTGAAATGTTAAATTTAATGATCACTTATATATAAAAAAAAAACAATTAGATGATTAAGTAATTTATTCTTATTTAATTATTTAGTCTAATGAAATTATTATTTTTTTTTATCGTAATTATTTGGATCATTTTTTTTTTAATTTGATAATTATTCCAAACTTTGCATAGTGTGTCATTTTTTTAAAATTTTAAGAATTATCTAACTTTTTTATTTGATTAAGTATGTATTATGATATAATTTTTCTTATAAGTAAAAAAAATAGATCAGAAAAATATTTACTTTTTGTAATTATACTTTTAAATTACTTTGTTTTACATGTGTGATTAGTTAACGTTATTCATTATTGATACTACGTTTGTAATTATTTAAAAAATTTTGATATGGAATTTTTAATACCATAAATTATATTTCAAAAATATTAAATTTTATTATTTTATTTAAATGGAATTTTACCCAATTTATGAGTCAAATTTTTATTTATTTGTTTTTATACTTAAATATTTTGTTTTTTGGTTCCTCATAGAGGAACCAATTTTTTCAGGTGAAATTTTGATTTCTGATTTTTTGGTATACAACCACGTTTTGAGACCTCAGAAAGCTAAAAAACCAAGCTTTTAAAAAAGTCTGTATGTGTGTGTGTGTGGGTGTGAGTGTAGGTGAGTATATGTGTGTATGACTGTAACTGGTGATATTTAACAACCATTATGACCTATAATTTTGTTTGCAATATTTTTTTCACCAAAAAATCTCGATATACTTTTGTTTTTAATTTGGATGTAATATCTCACTTTTTTCCATGAAAGTACTAATATCTAGATTCTAGAAGTATCGTTTTTACTCGACATCTTGAATCTTATAATTTATTTTTTGAAAATTTTTTTCTTAAAAAAAAACAAAAAATACCAAATAAAAATACAAAAAACGCCAATTTTTTTTTTTTTTTTGGACGTAGTACTTAATTTCTTTCTATAAAAGTACGAATATCTAGAAATATCATTTTAAAAGAATTTCTCCATCTGATTCAAAATTTTTCAAAATTTTTTTTCTTTAAAATTTTTTAGATAAAAAAATTAAAAAAACAACATAATTTTTTTTCTTTTTGGACGTAGTACTTAATTTATTTCTATAAAAGTACTAATATCTAGAATTATCATTTAAACTAGATATTTAAAATCTGATACCTAATTTTTCGAAAATTTTTTTTCAAAATTTTTAAAATATAAAATTTAAAAAAATACCATTATTTTTTATCTTATTGGACAAAGTACTTAATTTTTTTCTATGAAAGTACTAATATCTAGGATTATCATTTTTAGTAGGTAAAATAGGCCATTAAAAATATTTTGTTATTGTTAATGAGGAACCACATTTTTGACGCAATGAGAAAAAGAATGAGGATAAAAGTTGTTTATTTGCAAAAAGTTAGTAAATTTTCCAAAAAGTAAAATTTTAAGGATGCTCTGACCAATGGATTTCCCAATGAAGACATACAGTTTGTTAGAGAAAAGCTTCAGAAATCGAAAAGTATGGGTGTTATAGTCGATAGTCGTGCAAAATTTTGAGATTTAACACGGTGACCTGTAAGCGTTTTATTATGCGATCAAAATGACAAAAAAAACTGCATGTTGGGGTCTTTTCTGCAAAATAATGTCTACGAATTTTCTATACGGACTTTCTATCCAGCTACTCTAAGTTTTTACTGTCAATATTTTCATATTTTGAATAATGATGATTTGAATTTTTTTTAAGACTGGTTTTTTTTTCTCGAAGTATCCGGGATTCCTAAAGCGCCTGCAGAAATCGAAAATATAAGTAAAAAAAATAAGTTTCTTGTTGGATTTAGACCAAAACATCGATTTTTGAGCCCACGATAGCTCTCGAAAGTTTTTTTTGGCCTCCTCAAAATTGGGATTCTCTTAAAACTTTCAGTTTTTCTAGTGGATTTAAATAACGTTTTATATTATGTTCAAATCGATATCCCGTAGTATTTTTTCTCCAGGAATCCGATGAAACCATTTATTTTAGCTTTTGACCACGTTGTACAGGAGAAAAATCGATTTTGTTTGTTTTTAGAGTCTTAATTTTAAAGAAATCTATTATAAAAGGTTTGCAGTTTTCAAAATTAGTATTTCTGAATATTATTTACAAAAGGGTCTTGTACATTTTTTCCCCAGGAATCCGATGAAACCATTTATTTTAGTTTTTGACTACCTCTTATATGAGAAAAGTCGATTTTTTTTCGTGTTTCAGGGTTCCAATTTTAAGGAAAACATTTTAGTAGGAATTTCTTATGAATAATAAATGCGATCTTTTCGGAACAAGATATTTCTTTAATGTTTTTACATCGACGTTTCGGATATCTGTGTCTCCCTTTTCAAGATCTAAAAAATACAATGCATACAATTTATATAAACTATTTTTTACAAAAATTTTTTTCTTTTTAATATTTGGAACGACAACAGTATTTATACTGTTTAAATCATCTTATAATTTAAGGAAAACAATCACAAAAGTTTATTTGTTTACAAAATAAAATTTTCTAAATATTATTTACTAAAGGAACTTATGTATTTTTCCCCAGAATTCCGATGAAACCATTTATTTTCGCTTTTGACCACCTCTTATATGAAAAAATCGATTTTTGTCGTGTTTCAGGGTCCCCATTTTAAGGAAATCTATTATAAAAGGTTATTAGTTTTCAAAATATGTTTTTCTAAATATTATTTATAAGAGAATCTTGCATATTTTTTCCCCAGAAATTCGACCACGTCTTAAATGAGAAAAATCGAATTTTGTTGTTTTTCAGGGTCATAATTTTAAGGAAATCCATTATAAAAATCAAGACAATATTAAAAATATGAAAATATTGACAGCGAATGCTTAGAGTAGCTGGATAGAAGGTCTGGATAAGAAATTCGTAGACATTTTTTAGTGTAGAAAACACCCCACCATACAGTTTTTTTTTCATTTTGATCGCATAATAAAACGCTTCCAGGTCACCAGATAAGTAAATATTGCATTAGTTTTATTGGAAAAATTCAAAGTCCAAAGAATTCATTGATAATTATCGAATATGAAATATACGTGTGAAATTTTGCATAATTAAAGGAAAAAAATTTTATAATGCAGTTTTAGCAGAAGGGATGTCATTTTGTTTGTGTATTATATACAAAACGCGCGTACGAATGTTAGAGGTCTTCCATAAATGACGTCCACGATTTTTTTAAGGTTTTTGAGACCTTCCTACCCCTTGTCTGATTTGTCACATAAAAGTTGAACCACACCCTCCTTTCGGACGTCACAAATTTATTTTATCATCCCCCTAAAAAAGAAAAGAAATGAATTTTTTTATACAAGCTTTGTAAGTTAAAGAAAAATTTTATGATTTTAAATAGAAATCTGAATTATATATAGGTATACCCATATGTACACTGTAAAAAGTAACTTTCTTATATTAACAAAAAAATTAGAACATTTTCGAAAAATTAGTAAATTGCCGAAAAAATTTGTAAATATTCGAAAAAAATCGTAAATTTACTAAATTAAGTATATTAATAAAAAATCCGAGTATTCTCAATTTTTTTTGTGAATTCGCAAGAAAAATTGATAATTTACAATTTTTTTTAGAAAATTTTCAAAAAATAGTTGTAAATTTCCGAAAAATAATTGTGAATTTACAACTTTTTTCGTAAATTCACAAAAAAAATGGAGAATTCTCAAATTTTTTGTTAATATACTAAATTTAGTAAATTTACGATTTTTATCGAATATTTACAAAATTTTTTGAAAATTTACTAATTTTTCGAAAAAGTTCTATTTTTTTTGTCAATCTTAGAAAGTTTATTTTTACAGTGTATATATTATACAGTATAATAAAATTTTAAAACTTTGTTAATTCTATGTAGTAATAAAAATATAATTATCAATTAAAAATATTTGACCCCAAGAAAAAATAGTGTACATAATCGAATTTCAAAGAAAAAAAGAGGCTTTATAAAAAGAAAGAATTTTTATTTCGTAATTGTTTATTTTGAATTAAAAAATATTTGATATAAAAAAAAAGGTTTTTTTATGATGTATTATATTTCCATAAGCATATTAAAATATTTAATTTCGGAATATTGTAATTTTTTCAATTCATCTCTTTTATTATCCATAATAAAAAAATTAAGATATCAAAGAAAAAAAAAATTTTTATTGCAATAAATTTGTAGACATTTTTTTTCATTATTTGTTTCTTTCTGTTTACGTAAGGTTTTAATATAAGCATAGCTTCTTTATTATTGATTAAGTGTAAATTAAAAAAAAAATTTTTTTTATAAAAAAAATTCATGGATGTCTGATTCATCATTTATCGAACCTTCTCCTTTGTCCGAATCGTCACGTTTTAAGATGAACCTACCTACCCCCAAACCCTGGACGTCATTTATGCAAGACCCTTTAACGGAAATATATTTTTGTAAAAAAATTTTTTTTTCTATAAATATAAAAATAAAAAGAAAATTTAAAAAAAATACATATGAGCTTGATCCAAAAAAGTGCCGGATTATCAAATGTTCCGGTTTATTGGATGCCGGATAATTGGAATTCTGCTGTATATCATTATTTATACGCAACTACACGTGTAATAAGTCAAATTCCCATTGTACTTTTCAATTCTTTAATACGCGTGCGCGTTAGCATATAATATATTATTCAATCTTCTCATTCTAACACGACCTTCAAACAAAAAAAAAGGGTACAAAAACACGCTTATTGAAAAGTTAAGTATGGTTATTATTGATTTTTCTAAGCATAGAAATTGTATTTAGAAGAAGGGGCTCTGTTTGTATATTACAAACAACGATGCGGCTATGTATGGTATTTGTATTTTATTGTCAGAATTTAAAGAAATTTGACCTTGTTAAGAATATTTACTCATCCTTCAGCATCTAAATATGAATGTTTTTAGGTTGTCACGCCGCCAACCTAACCTATTTATATTTACACGCTGGGCAGGTGTGGGTAATCTTTTTTATAATGTCTAAGTAATTATTATATTATCTAAGTATCTACGGATTTTAATGATTGTTATTTTGTTTACAAAGATGATGTTATAAAAAATAAAGAAATACATTGAACGAAGGGAATGTTATATTATTAGCAGGAAGTTATCACTTACTATAACATTGAATACAAGAGACAGAGTTACACTGCCAGGTTGCTCTGCATGAAATTCGTCAAAATTGCTTCGAAAATTCAATATGTAACCTAGCAGCCTGACAAATAAACCAGGCAAATCACAAGAACGTACACCACTAATCACCGGGCTTTAATTGATAGCTAATTTAAGAGCGTCCCTTAATTTTTAAGAAGTTAAAACCATAATTTTTGTAATTAATTACCCAAAAAAAGAAATCAGACCTTTTCTTTATCTGATTTTATAAAACAAATGCAAAAACGTGATTGGTCTGATATATGTAAAACGCTACTTCATAATTGTTTTGATATTTAAATTTACTTATTTTAAATCAAATTATTTTCTTTAAAAAAAATAGAAAAGCTACTCGCTCAAATATTAAATTACAAATTCATTTTATTTGAAAAGAAAAAAAATAATTATTAAAGAGTATCTCATTTTATCATTAGCCAAACAAACACTTATACGCAGCGGCGTATCCAGCAGGGGGCGAATGGGGCAAATTGCCCCCTCCTGAATAAAAAAAAATGTACATTTTTTTTAGTATTAAATTTTTTTATAATTTTAAAAAATTTAATAACTTTTTTTTAGAATTCGCCCCTCCCTGAGAAAATTTTTGGATCCGCCACTGCTTATACGTTTTCGATCTAATTATAGATATTGTAAAATAATATTTAAAGTTTATTATACTTTATTAAATAAATAAAACTGAAGAAAAAAAAATTTTAGTATCTATGTGTTAATTTATTGATTTATTAAAAAATACACTGAAAAAAAATCCGGTTATAGCAAGTTGATTTTTTTTAACTACTGCAAATAAGAAAAATCCTAAAAAAATTTTTAAAAATTTGTTTTTTATATTTTTGCATATAATTTTTTACGATGCATTAATTTCGTGATTAATTTATACGAAATAAAAAATACTTGAAAAAACCGGATTTTTTTCAGTATATACCTATTGTTTATTTATAAAGTAGCTTTTGCTTCTTATAACAATAGATATACGCACCAATTTTTTAAACCATAAATAAATTATTTTATTATAATTAATTGAATCATAAACTTTTAGATTACTTTATTTAAATTATTCAAAACTTGCGTTAAATCTGCTTTTATTCCAGTAAAAAGCATTAAAACTGTCAAAACAATAATATACTTTTTCATTTTGTTGATAAATTTTTCTTCGAATGTCTTAATCAGCTCTCAAAAATATAAGACTAAAATTTCAATAACTTCTACCACAGTGCTATGAACTCTTCACTCTGGTATAATTGTTTATATTAATGCACGCTCATGAATCAAACAAAGAAACTGACTGAGAGAAAAATACGTATATATCTTTTACGCTTTGCTATATCAAACTATAGATGGTCTCCAACGATAATCATTTATTTGTATTGAGGGAACTGATTTACATGTGAATATGTTTTTTTTTTTTTATTAACCAATTACAAGCTAGTAGTTATTTAATCATGTTACAAGACCTAACCAATCCAACATCAATGGTGGCACTTGTATTTATAACATGTTTATAAAATCTTCTAATTCTAATGTCGAATCGCATAAATTAAAACAATTATTCGGTGATCATTATCCTATATTTGCGTCTATCAATCTCAACTTCTACCAAAATTTAAATGATTCTAACTCTAATTATATTGATTATAAAAAATTACACATTTTGGCTTCAAGATTTGACTGGAATTCAGTTTATAATGTAACTGATCCTGATCATGCTTTAGATTACATTATTGAAGCATTAAAACATTTCGTTTTAAATTCAACTAAGTCTAATAAAATAACAAAAAATCATAGACTAAAAAAAAATAAATTATTTGATAAAACAAGAAAAAATCCTTATAATCAGATTTATAAACTTGAATATAAATTATACTTAAAAAACTATAAAAAAAACTCTATTATTAGCTAAAACTAATTATAATAGAAACCAAGTAAAAGACACATTAGACAATGCTAGAAAACTTTGGCAATTCATTAATTAAAAAATCAATAAAAAAACCAAAAATTATTTACAAATCAATTATTTAACTACTGAAAAAAACAACAAAATATATCAAAAGAAAGAATAATAATTATTGATGTGATTCTTTCAAAAGATCTTAGATATTTTTATTTAATAGCCCTCTTGGTCAAAAGAATCACATCACTAATTATTATTTATTTAAAATGGGCGAAAAATTCTCCAATTCTTATAATTCAAAAGAAAGAAATCGCAAATGAATTTAATAGTTTTTATAGTAATATAGGCTATAAATTGGCTTGTAACATTAAAATCCCTCAATTTAAACCTAATTATTTAAATCCCACATCCTCAATTGAAATTTTTACCATCTTAAAAAATATGCCAAACAAGGCAGGTGGTGTAGATAATTTGAATACGAAGGTGTTAAAAAACCTTGCCTTTTATATTGTACCACCGCTTGAATATATTTGTAACCTATGTTTTATTTATGAAAAATGGCCTACTAGACTTAAATCGCTAATATTAACCCAATTTATAAAAGTGAAGATATACCCATATCATTAATAACCAATTTAGCAAAAGTACTAGAAAAAATAATACCTGTCAGAATCCATAGCTTTTTAAACAAACATAAAATTCTATCAGACAACGAATTTGGTTTCAGAAAGAATATTGGCACTAAAGACGATTTAGCGAGCATTACGAATACATTATATGACAATATAAATAAAAGCTTACCTACGGTTGTAACTTACTTGGACCTCGCTAAAGCGTTTGATACTATCCAGTATAAAATTCTTTACAATAATCTCTATTATTATTGATTTAGGGATAAAACCTAAACCTTATTAAAAATTATTTAACTAATCGTCTACAAAGTGTCATTTTTGACAAGATAAAAAGTAATTATTCCATTGTAAAAATATGGGTCTCCGCAAGGTACCATACTGGTACCATTGCTTTTTATCATATACATTAACGATATTTTTAATATTATTCCTGAAGAAGTGATCATATCTTATGCCGATGATACGGCTGTATAATCTGTAGCAATAAAACATGGAAATTGACTTAAATTAAAATGATTATCTATTTTGCCATTGTTTATGATTGGTTAAATGCCAACCAACTATCTTTAAATCTGGATAATTCAGTGTTTATAACATACGGTTCTTACAAAAATAGCTTGCCTATAAAAATAGATATAAGAATTGATAATTATAGTTTAAAAAGAGTTGCTAATTGTAAGTATTTGGCAGCTTAATTTGACTGATTCTTAAAATGAGACATTTAGATATTGTTAACAGTTAAACCCACCAGAAATTTACTCTTTGTACTTAGGAAAATGTCTCTATATATGCAAAAAAAAGTTCTTAGTATGATTTACTTTATTTGAAAACGTAGCTTTTTATGGGATAATTGCATGGGGTGGTGCTTATAAGAATGTTATAAGCCCTTTAATAAATTTGCATAACCACCTCATAAAATTAATTCAAATTCCGGATAAAAACTTTTTAACTACTAATCAATAATATATACTACAATCTCTCACTTTTCATTATGATAAATTCAAAAATCTCTTTTTAAAGTCTGAAAAAAATACGAGATATAAAAGTCTAAACCTGCCTAAAATCATTAAATATGTTAACTTTAAAAGTAATAGAATAGTTGCCTTACAAAATTTCAATAAGTTACCAAATAGTCTAAAAAGCCTCGATGGGAAAAAAGAAACTATCAAAAAAAAAATCAAACAATATCTCTTAGTAAATTAAAATAATATTTAGTTTTATTCTATGTTAAAAAAATAAAAATTTTATACTAAACGTTATAAAGTAGCTATTCAACGTTTATCCCCTTAATGGATCGAAAAAATAATATTTTAAATTAATAATCTATTTACTTTATAATTTATTTTTTTTTTTTATCTCTTTTATTTTATTATTTAGTTTTAAGAATTCTTATATTTTATATTATAAGCCAGAACATGCGCACAGGTGATTTGTATTCACTTAAGCATATTACTTATACTTATAAATTAATTTGTCTTTCTTTTGTAAGTTTGTAATTATATTGCAAATCTACTGGTCAAATAAATAAACATAAATATATATCTGAATACTCGCACAAAAAAACCATGACGATGGTTAACCACAAGGTATTTTAAGAAAATAATAAGACTCTCAGGATGATAATGAACCTTGCAGGTAGAAGCGGATACGCTGGAGGTATAATTTTTATTTTCAACCAAAGATATTTTCAGATTTTCCAAGATGGTGGACATAGAAACTTAAAAAAATTACTTTTTAACTTTATAGGGGGGTTTCTTAGAGCGAGAAAAATGAATTTTGGGTGGAAAATATTCAATTTTTCGACCCAAAATTTTTTCCTATTTTAATATAATCAGTATTATAATAAGAAATAAAGTCTTTTGATAAAGAACATAACTTGTAAGTAGACTAGACAAGACAATAACTTAAACTATTTTTTTGGTTTTCCTTATTTCTCATCTAATTTATTTCTTTCCCGTCTTGTTATTTCTGTTATTATTTTATTTATTTCTTTTATCAATTTTTTAAAAACTGTATCAGGTTTATTGCGTCCTTCTTCTGTTTTCTCTATTGATTTTCCATAAGGGCCACAATGTTTGGTAAGGTCATTGTAAGTTTCTAAAAAAATGTTAAAAGACAAAAAATTTATTTCTTTACATTAACTCTTTTAAGATAAAAAATAAACTTATAACCAGTTTGTGTAAACACAGCCTAAATACATGGAATATGTTTTCTTCCAGGGCTAGTATTAATGCAAATGTTAAGCAAAGTTACAATACAATTTTCTAATTTTATATTTTGTAATTTTCACCCTACTAGATGTTAAGATTCTAAACCCAAACTATTCTGATTCCCTAAACGAGTATTTTTCTAGGTCCCTAAATCAAAATTATTCTATCAAGCCCCTAAATGGAAATCGTTCTTATTCTAATTTGACCCCCCCCCCCTTAAGTTTCAAATTCTGAAATATCCCCTCCCTATAAACATGTTCCATGTTAAAAGAATTTGAAAATCTTACCAACAAAAACTTTCCACTTTTTAGGAGTGAACTCTTTAACTTTTAATGAATCTTTGACAGCAACTTTATTGGTCTCCATGGCTCTTCTTCCTAGACTATTCCCGTACATTGCTGATAATAAATTTTCTCTCAATATGGAGTAATTAATAAAAGTATCAAAGTAAACATAATACATGAATTTTGTATAAATAAAATATTTTTAATTCATTGCTAAAAATTTCTTAATTATTTTCATTTTAAAAAATAACTTACTGTATTATCGTTATATTTGAAAATATACAGCCATTTATTGTTAAAAGTAAAAGAAGCTTCTTCTTCAAATTTTTTTGTTTTTGGATTAATTATCTTATGTATAGATATTAATTTATCAAATATTGATTTGCTTAATCCAAATACTGTAATAATTGATTTTTCTAATGTTGATCTAACATTAGCTTCATCAGTTTCTACATTATCGTCATGAATTGATTCTATACTAGCAGTTTTTTAATAACTTTTAAAATATCTTCTGTTTTTTTCGTCTTCTTATAAACATTTGGAGAAGACGTTGATGTGGGGCTGAAATTTCTTTTATCAAAAATACGTGGTCTTGATTCAGAAAGAATAAGTGATAATGGAGCATTAATATGATCGTTCGAATCAATTGTTGAAAAGTCACAATCAATCTGCTTACTCATATCTTCAGTTCTTACTACATTTCAAATCATAACATAAAATTTTTAATTGAATGTAATATATAATAAATTAAAACATTTTTTAATCTTTCTTTTTAAATTTTCTTACCTTGGGTATTAAATAAGCTTCTTCTTGCTTTTTTTCATTTCTACATTTCTCTTTATCTAATAATTCTTTTTTTAAAGCTTGTAAACTATCATGAAAAATCTTTAGTTTTTTAAATTTGGAAGTAAGCTTATTATTTTTTTAAGTTAACTCATTGATTATTGAGCCGTTTTCTGAACATGACTCTTGAAGCTTCTATTTCAAGTCTATATCCATCGCTTATATTATTGCTACTGTTACTGTGAGTAGTTACTTCTTGTCTTGCATGCAATTCTGACATTTTTTGCATTAAAAATTACTTTTTTTTCAGGAGGATGCAGACACATCAAAGGAGACAGAGAGTACTATATTTTTTAGTTATCATAGTCTACAAGAAAATACAGAAGATGAATATGCATCTGATGATTATTATTTGAATTCTAACATTCCTACAAAGTTATTAAAATTCCTTTAACGGCAGCCCGAGCACCAATTCTTTTGTTAGTCATAAAATACTCTTTAACATATACTTTTCCTTTAGTCGCAACAGCAGATTAATTAAAATTAATTAATTCTCTATTTCAAAGCCCAATCTTACCAGATACAACCCATTTTGTCGATACAATTTGTAAAGTCAAAGAAATGGTACATTATCATGCTATTTGTCCAAAATGTCAGGCTTATGTTAGAGAGTTTTCAGTAAACGATCGTATAATAGTATGTAGTTAATGTAATAATGATATTAATGTCAAAAGATACGATTATTACCACTTTTTTGTCAAAGATGTTAAAAATGAGATAGCAAATTTAATAGTAAATATTGTGCAGAATATAATACTATTGTAAATGAAAGGGTTAAAAATCCATTAATATAAAAGGATACATTTGATGGCAGAAATTACAAAGAATTCTTGCGTTTTTCTATTTGGCCAATTCAATTGTTCATTAATGAGCTTCCATTCAATGTTCGTAACTCAAACCCACTTGTATGTAGACTTTGGTTCGGCAAATCTAAGCCAGAAATGAGAAGTTTTCTTAAACCGTTTGTTAAGTGTATGAACAATTTAGGATGGAATGGATTTAATTGTAGGATTGATAATAACATAATTAATTGTAAACTTTACGCAATTTGCTGTTGCGTAGATTCAGTTGCACGAGCTCCTAAGCAAGGTTCGAGCTAGTTTAATCGGTTTTCAGATGCTCTTGCTCCTTGCACTGCCGATCTTGGATAAACGATACTTCATATCTGGTAAAGGAAGAGCTGCAGTAAAATATACTATATTAGATGAGTTTCCAATTTCAAGAAATGAAAGGGATTCATTACTGCATTTACGAGGTACTGTGGAATCTACAAATCCTGTTTTTGCATTTAAGTATCCCACTCCTTTCATATTTTAACAAAAATTTAAATGTATATCTGGTTTTGTACCTGATATAATGCATATTATAGCAGGAATAGGGAAATAATTTGCAACTTATTGCTTTAGTTATTCAAAAGAAGAATATGCTTTGACAATTGAAGAAAAACACCATCTTGAAATTACTATGCAAACAATAAAAGTTCCAAAGCAATTAAAGTCGTATAGCTGATGATAGAGCAATTTGGAAGTCTAAAGAATGGGAAAATTGGGTGTTGTACTACATTATACCTTTACTAAATAGTTTAAACATTCCAAGATTTGAAGTTTATATAGAACATTAGGCTTTATTAGACATCCTTAAAAAAGCATATCTGGGCTCTTCGTGAATATCTCACTGAAAATGACTCTTATCACATATTCGATATTGCAAAAACTAGGCTAGGTTCACAGATTGATGACTTTATTGTAGATATTGCTGGTTACAGTATTTTGCGGCAAGACCGTAATTCACAAGGTGGCGGTGTCCTACATTACATCAAGGAGAACCTAAAGGCTAAAGTTCTATGCTCCTCCAAGACAGGGCAAAAGGGTAAGCCCAAAATGCCATAAAACATCATCTGTTCTGTGTGGGAAGGTAATTCCACTCCTACCTTAGTTGCTTTGGTATATCATCTCCCCGATGCGATGTCTCCATTAGGTCTGATAGAAACCTCTTTAAGCTTCTTCATTCACACAGTGTGGGTTTTAGCCACAGGATGATAATAAGTGACTGGAATGCAAACATGCTAAAACCTAATGACTTGGATTCTAAATTTTTAAATAATCTAATGAGTGACTTGTCACTCGAACTAGTTCAAACTGAGCCAGCTCACCATTCCAGGCGCAAAGACTCATACTTTCATTTTCATTCAGTTTTTTAAAATTAAAATTCGTTAAAAACACCAGTTATTACTTGCGTTATATCTTTGACCACCGTTCACTAACAATTTGATATAATTTTATTTTTTTTGTAATTTTGTAAGTTTATTAAATTCAATTACTGTCCGCAAATAAACTATAGGAGTTTCTTATACATTTAGATATTTTTCATTAAATTAAATACGTAATCTTAATTAAGATATCTAAATCATAAGTAGGAATTTCATCTGAAACTAAATCTCTCAGTAAATAACCAACAAATTTTATTAAATATAAAAAATATATTGTATTTTATATAATACTTTTATAATATTTATAAAATTTAATTTAGTATTATATAATAATTTCATTAACGCTGTGTGATTGTTCTGATTGAATTTCGCTTAGTATTTTATTTTCAAACATTACTATGATTACTCAAGTTATTTTAAAACTCAACTAAATAGATGAAGTTTAGTCTAAGTTAAATTAATTTTTTTGCAAATAATTTTTGTAATAATTGAACAACGAAAGTAATTCTGCAATTCATTTTGGCTGCCTTTAAAACCGTTAGAGAGAAACAATATATATGAGATACATATATGAGCATGTCTTGAAAATAATCGGCTGATAACTAAAATTTATGTAACATGAAAAAAGCTTAATTTTTAAATCAGAAAGCAATGAAAATTTAATCGTATAAGAAAAAAAAAATTATTATAATTAGCTTAAAATTAAAAAAAAACTATAATATCTACAATTTTTTATGAATGCGTAAAATAATTTTTATTTTCATTATTTAGATTTTCATAATTCATGCTTTAAAAGGACTTTTTTTTCTTGATTAACGCATGTCAGGAAATTCCAATACTTCATTTCAGTTTGACTGTTATTATCTAAAACAATTATACAAAATTTATTGAATCCATTTGTATTAATGTTTTTTTAATTAATTTACTTGTATGTCTGCATTTCTTAAAAAATCTTTTTGCTTTCGTTAATGGTATATCTGATAAATATTCCTTATAAACATGTTCCTCATTGACTGTTCCATCATCATTTAACTAAAAGAAAATATTATAATCTAAATTCCTTATTTATTTATTTTCAAATAATTACCATTCCATTTTTTGTTATTACGCAGTCTTCATAAATTTTGCGACAGTAAATTAGTGGTTTTGTCAGATCTGTCTTATCTTGTGGAACTGCATCAATAGCTGTTGAAAAATTGTGAATATCAAAATTTACCTTATGTAAAAAAGTTAGTTCAATTAATGTAAAATTTTTAATTTTAAATGGGTGGTTGTTTAGCTTCCAAATTTTAAAATAATTAGATTACAGTAAAAATGGTTTCAAAATAGTTTATGGGGCTTAACTGATTAGCATCGGTACAGACAAAACGTGCCATTTGATTTCTAGCAGCTTAAATTTTTATAGAATTTTTCATAAAAAAACTTATTGTTATATCAGATTTAAAGTTCATTTTAACCTAACATCCAAAAACAGGTATTAATTAAGCCTATTTTGTGAACAAAACGTGACACTCGCTTTTATAAATAAATTTAATATTCGAAAACTAATTGTTATATTATACTAAAATTTTATATCCAGTGGTTTTTGAGGTTACAAAATCCAAAATTCATAAAAAATTTATAACTTTCAACTAAAGAGCTAAAAACTCCATAAAATAAGTGTAAACAAGGGGGAAATTTTCAATTTGATAGAAATGCTAAACTTTCTGGTTAAATGATATGATATATAATGATATATATAAATGATATATATATAAATGATATATATTTAAATGATATATATACTTTTATACTGATTTATACTGATTTTTGGGTTTAGCAAACCACCGGGTATAAATTTTGAGTAAAATATAACAAATAGTTTTCGTATAGCTTTTTTATCAAAGTGGCACGTTTTGTCCGCGAAATAGGCCTAAAAATACCTTTTTTTAGAATGTTCAGATTCCTTAGTAATATTTTTTGAAGGTGTTAAAATTAACTATATAACTGAAATACTGATAAGTTTTTAGACCTAAAACGATTGTTAGATTTAAAATTTTATTAAAATTTAAGCTGCTAATTGTCAAAACATAGGCGGGATTACTGGGGGCATGGGGGGCACTTGCCACCCCCCTCAATATTTCTGATTTACCGTATAAAATACAGTACGTTTTGTTCACCCCACCTGGTATACTAATCAGTTAATTAAATTATTTATTATGCAAGAGATTTAGCCTTGATAATGACGACTGAAAGTCTTTGAAACGTGGGCAACTTATTGCAAAAATAAAGAAAAAAATTTTTAGCTCAAACATAAAATATTTTTATTTAATATTTAAAATTTACTTTAACAACAGAATTAGAATAACTCAAATGGAGTTTATCATTGGGTTCACCACATTGGTAATTCAATTCTCTGGGTTTTAATAAAAAATATTTTAAAAAATTAGCAAGACATTTACCTTTTAATAAACATATATCTTTTTTATCTAATTTGACATCTTCCAATAATGAAGGATCATTTAACTAGACAACAAAAAAATATTTTTGTTATTATAATTTGTCTTAAAAACAAAATAATTTACTAATAAGTTCAGCCGTTCTTAGTAAATTATAAAAAACCACTTATATATAGAATGACTTTTTAAACCGTTCCTAGCAAATGATTAAAAATTATTTTAAACCATTTTTAGTTAAAGTAGAAAAAATTATAAGATTTGCATGCTTTTTCAAATTTTTTTAGTTTCTTAATTTAAATAATGTTATTAAATGAACGAATTTGTATATACAAAAAATAAACTATTAAGTTTAAAGATTATGAAGTTTATCATACCCGAAGGATCCTTAGCTCTTGTTTACAACATATTTCATAATCCGTAACTTTTAAACAATTATCTTCCACATCTAAGACTATAATGAAAAATATATAAAACTGAATTAGACAAAGATTATAATTTTTTTTTTTTTAATTTTTTAGTAATTAAAAATATTTATTTATTTACCCTTAGTATTACATTTGTTGGTAATTTTTTCAACATGTTCCATTGGCAGGTTTGGTAATAACTCTTCGAAAGTCTTTATTTTGTTATAAGTTCCATCATCATTTAACTGTTATCAGAAATATAAAAAAATTAAAATTTATTTTTTAATGAAAACGTGAATAAGATACCCATCCGGTTTCATATTGATAACAACGGCAAAAGTTTCTAACTCTTTGGTCAGTTTTCGAATTGGCACTTAACAATTCTTTTACAAAAATATATAAAAATTGGTTTAAGAAAAATAATTTAAAAATCAATATTTAAAAAAAAATTTTTACCTGGCATTTTTAATCCACTGTCTATATAACATAATAGCATTAATCTGGAATTCTTATCCATTTTTTTTGCTGCTTCAAAGTCTTCCTGTAAAAAAAGTAATAAATCAAAAATATATTAAAAGTAGGTTGTTAATGAACGTCGAAGATATGAAAATAATCTTATAAAAAAATACACAGAGGACGAAAGATTGAAAATTTTTCAATTTTGATGTAAGATTATTTCTACTCTGCAGATAAAAAACCTGAAAGTCTGTGCAAATATACTTAAGGATATAAAGAAACTCAATAGAAAAAGCTCCATATACATGTAAGAACTAAGGATATTGACATTTTGGTCTAAATTATCAGAGGCGGATTTACCTATAGGCAGAGTAGGCAATTCCTGGGGTGCCGCGGTTCAGGGGGCGCCGAGAGTTTGAAAATTATTTTTCAAAATTTTGAATTATTACAATAAAAAATAAAAACAATCATAAGCAAATCGTACCTCTTATATTAAAATTAAAAGAATTTAAAACTGATTTACTAGGGAGTTCCTGAATATATGTGGAGCTTTTAAACACATAAATTGGTTACGATTAGTTTATTTTGCTGAAAAAACATGTGTCAAATACGCTGAGTTGAGTTTTATCAGATAGGAGTTCTTACGGTATATTCAAAAAATTACTATAGAATTGGTTTCTAAGGGGTTCCCAAAAAACCCTTAGAAACCATTTCTTTGACAAATCTATCGACTCAGAACGCGCATACTTCAAAAATACACCCTTTTGGGGGTAGTTTTTGCGCAAATTTAAGCCCCATTTTCTTTACCGTGTTCAACAACCCAAAAAACCTGTACTAGAGCAAATCTCGTATTAGCAACCGTAAGTACACCCAAACCCGTATTTTGACTGGAAACCGAAAAAACATATAGCAGACCTTTTCTTTTCTGTTTGTATAAAACAAGTGCAAAAGCGTGATTTGCTAGTTGTAAAACGCTATAATTCAGAATTTTGATATTTGAATTTCCTTATTATAAATCAAATTATTTCCTTTAAAGAAAAAAAAAATAAAAGATACGCACTTAAATTTTAAATCACAGATTTATTTTATTTGAAAAGAAAAAAAATAATCATCAAACATTACCTTATTTTATCATTAGCCAAACAAACACTTATGCGCAGCGCTTATCCCCACTTATCTAACAGGGTAGAAGGGGGCAAATTGCCCCCTCCTAAGTATAAAAAATGTATAAGTTTTTTAATATTAAAATTTTGTATAATATTAAAAAATTTAATAAGTACTTGCAAATTTTTACTGAACTCACCCCTCCCTGAGGAAATTTCTGGATCCGCCGCTGCTTATACGTTTTCGATCTAATTATAGGATATTGTAAATTGATGTTTAAAGTTTATCATGCATTATTAAATAAATAAAACGGAATTCAAAGAAAGAAAAAAAAGTTTTTATTTAGTATATTATGTGTAAACTTATTGATTTATTTTTTTTTTTTTGTGCTGCAAATATGATAAAACCTAAACAAAGACTAGTGCGGAATATAAGGTATGGTTTCCGGTCCCAGCATATTTTTCGCATTTTTTTGGCTCAATTTGATGATTTATGATAATAAGTAAGATTTATAAATAAGATTCCGAGGGTCGGAACCCCCACCCCCTTGGGGGAGGGGGTTTGAAATGTTTTTTTCACTAAAAAATTAATATCTCCAGGCCGAATCATCTGATTAGGGCACGGTTGGTGTCAAAATTTTCGTTTTAAAAAAATACACCAAAAAAATTTTTTTTTTATTTTTAAAAACATTTTGAGGTTCAAAACTTCGAAAAACGTCATTTTTGGCTTTTTGACGATCTAAAAATTGATTTATCTCAGGATAGAGGAAAAACTCCTTTTTTTCGCGCACAGAGGAACTTTGTATAAGACTACTTTTCAACATGCCGTCGGAAAAATGGCAACTTTTACGGTGGGTCACTTGCAATTGACGATTATGTAAAAGAAATGTTTTATCTTTTGCTTATGTTATCATACCATCTAATATTTGGAATTGGGGAGAGGGGTGAGGGGGTGCCGACCCTCGGAATCTTATTTTTTATCATAAAATAAATCATCAAACTGAGCCGAAAAAATGCGAAGAATATGCTGAAGCCGGAAACCATACCTTATTCCACAGTAGTCTTTAAAAAATTTTGTTTTTTATATTTTAGCATTTAATTTATTACGACGCATTAATTTTTCGAATAATTTATACGAAATAAAAAACACTTGCAAAAACCGGATTTTTTTTCAGTGAATACCTATATTTATAAAATAGCTGTTACTTCTTATAACAATAGATATACGCAAAAATATTTTAAATTATAAATAAATTAATTTATTATGAATTTAATCATAAATTTTTTGATTACCTTATTTAAACTATTCAAAACATGCGTTAAGTCTGCTTTTATTCCAGTAAAAACTATTAAAAGTGTCAAAAAAATAATATACACTTTCATTTTGTTGATAAATTTTTCTTCGAATGTCTTAATCAGATATCAAAAATATAAGACTAAAATTTCAACAACTTCTACCACAGTACTGTGAACTCTTCACACCGGTTCATAAATATGAATCAAACAAAGAAACTAACTGAGAGCAAAATATACGTCTATCTTTTACTCTTTGCTATATCAAACTATAGTTGGTCTCCAACGATAATCATTTATTTTAGTCCTGTCGCCAGCAATGCTATTTAACGCCCTAAAACTCTAAAATAGCATAAAAGCTCGATGGAAAAAAATGGGTGGTATTTATGTTTTTTACCCGCTAAACATAAATACCATCCATTTGTTTCCATGGAGCTTTTATGGCATTTTAGGGCATTAAACAGCATTGCTGGCGACAGGACTGTAAGTATTGAGGGAACTGATCTACATGTAAAGGTTTTTTATTTTTTAATTTTTTTTTTTTTTTGATTAACCAATTAGAAGCTAGTAATTATATTTTTTAAATTTTCGGAAAAATTAATACAGATGCTAAAATCATTTGTTTTTTCTCAATTTTTCTGAAAAATCCAAAGAAGAGCCTTTTTGGGTCTTTCTATTTTAAACAAGTTCAAAAAATTGAGATTCAATGATTTGGCCTAAGGAGAGGGGGGGCGGGCGAAATTGTGGAGAAGCCGCAGTTTTCTACTTACATTTGGAACATACTTAAATTTTCCTTGAACAGGGTAATAAAAAGAACCATTTTACAGAGCGGTGATTGTGGTAGGTATGTTAGATTATAATTAAAACATTTTTCATAAATGTAAACAAAAGTTTATTAAGTGTAAAAAATTTATTACATTTATCTGATTTAAAATTTTATCTAAATTTCTGTGTTTATAAATAAAGTATTCTTAATAATACAGGCGCCAGCCATACTAATCACGCCCAAAAATTAAATTTCTTTTTCCAATGATAAAAGTAGGTGGTATTTATGTTTTTCGACCCGCTGAACATGAATCCAATATTGGCAAATTTTGCAATAATTTGTTAATAACAAAAAATTGACCAAGAAATTCGCAAAACGGACCCCGGATTCGTGTTCTGCGGGTCGAAAAACATAATTACCACATATTTTTATCCTCGGAAAAAGAAATTTAATTTTTCAATTTTTGGGCGTGATTAGTATGGCTGGCGTCTAGACTATAACGACAAATACCAAAATATTTTGACAATATAAATTTAAAAAAATTCCGTGAAATTTTGTGCACACATTGTAAAAAAAAAATTTAATTACACTAATTATAATTTTATCAAACAATAATTATTCATACTAACAGATAGTAAATAAAAAAGTATAGTAGTTCCCTTTACAAGGGTACAAAGAGAGTCTTTTCTATACTAAAAAAATAAGAGCATATAGTCAGAATGATTATAAATAAAAAAATTGAAAGGATAATTGTTTGTTGAAATTACAATTCTGATTTTTCTGATTCAACTTCTGTGCATAAATTTTTTTCATCAATCACACAACCCAAAAAATACCAATACCTAGAAAAGCTATCATCCATGTCGTCTGAAACAAAAAATTATAAAAATAATTTAGTACTTAAAAAAAATAAAAATTAAAAAAATAATTGCTTCATTTACTCGAATGTCTACAATTTTTTAAAATCACTTTAGATTTCCACCCTGGCGTATCTGACAAAATATCTTTTAAAATCAATTCCTCGTTAACCGTTCCATCTTGGTTTAACTATATATGAAAATATATTTTAGAAAAAATTGTTTAAATTTATTAATAATATTTATTTTACAAAAAATTTTACCAGTTTTTGTCTTTTCAGCAAACAGTCATAATAGTTTTTGGAAAAGAGATGGTTTGCCTCCTCGCTTTCATAGACTTGTGTTATAGTTGTTTGTGCTTTCCATAAAATTAACAAATTATACAAGTTATTTTAAAAATGAAAAATTGAATTAATTAATATATATTTGCATTGCATGCTTTAACTATAGGTTATTTAAAATTTAATCTTGTAAGTCAATGTAATATCTAAAATTTACCTGACAATATGCACAAATCTTTTTCATCTATATCTTTATCCTCTAGTTCATTCAGCATTGAAGAATTGTCTTTCTAAATAAAAAGAAAATAGTATATTTACTATTTATATTTACTAGGCTCGTGTTCAGAAAAGTAAAGAATGGGCCAAATCGTACGTGAATTACCTTCCGTGGCGAAGCCAAGGATGGTAAACTGCGATTTTGGGCAATCTTTATTTACAGACAAGGGCCCTATAAAATTTTTCTGCGGCAGTAGCGAGAAATTTCGATTTCCTCGTATTAATAACTTGAATTTTTTATGAAACTTACAATTAACTATTTCAGTTCATAATTTTAAATACTGGTCCCTAAAAATTTTGTAGTTTTTTTTCTATTTATTTGAGCTAAATAAATTCGAAGATTTTGTGTATTAAGAGAATATAATTTTTAATTTCCAGCATAAACAAAAATTTTACGACCCTAGGCCATAAAAAAAATGACTCAAATCGCGCGCCATTTATCCGGTACACTGCAATTTGGGACATTTTTTTTTAAGGCCACCTTTTTAGGAATTTTTTCGATTTTTCTGTAATAAAAGTATCAAATAAAAAACAAAAAAAACTTATTTTAGAAAACCGTTCAATAAACGCATAGAAATTTGGTTTTTATCTTTTGGTAATAACAATATTTTAAGATATGAAGTGATTGGAGTGGCCAATTTTTAAGTTTTTTAATTTTGAACTTCCTATTTTTCTGCGTCATTGCGGCGAGGAAACACGGGACACGCATTGTCCGGCAAATACGTGCTTTTGAGCCAATGAGCAAAAAAACTAATTCGTATAATAAACTTAAACAGGGATTTATTTTCTATCATCTGACGATCATTATTTTTGCTTTTGATAAAAATCATGCATTAAACTACTTCACAAAATATGGATTTGAATTTTTTCATCACTCCGCTTATACTCATATGTTTTTACTAGGTGCAAAGTCAAAACCTAGGTTTTGTGACATGGTTAACAAATATAGCTGTTAATATAGGATTTTTAACATACCCAAAGTATTAATTGTTCTTGTTTGCAGCATAATTCAAAACTATTTTTTCTCGCACAAATATCTTTCGTGTTTGGACCTATAAGTAGTAAAAATTTATTAAAAAGAAAATTATAAGTTCCACTGATATATTTATGATATTCACCTCTTGCTGCACATTTGCTTATAATATCATCAGCTTTTTCTATTGGTAAGGTTGGTAATAGCTTTTTCCGAGCGTTAGTCAAATTGAATGTACCATCTTCATTAAACTTTAACAAAATATCTATTTGTTCAACAAGGTAAAAAACACAGGATTTGGCTCTCAATGCAGTTGCAATGCAGACAGCATTAAAAGCAAAATTTCCTACATTTTTTCCCGTGTTCAACAAATAGTTTTTCATTAAAAGCGAAAAAAAATCGCCCGAGAGTAAGAAAGTTGATCTTTTTTGCAGCGTATAATGAAAAATAATGATTTCAAAGTAAACATTGTACAACAAATTAAAAAATATAAAAAAATATAAAATTACCCATCCAGTTTCTGTATAATAACAAGAACACAGAAATTTTACTCTTTCATCAATTTTATTTTTGATACTAATAGGAATTTCTTCTGCAAAAATAAATCAAAAACTTTTTCTTTAAATTTAATAAGAAAATTATTTAAAAACATAAATAATTGCATCTTTTTTTTATCATTATTTTACCTTTTTTTGTTTCACATTTTTCAAGACATTTTCTTAATATTTTATGATCATCACTAAGTTTCCTAAGTGCTTCTGAGGATTCCTATAAAAAAGGAGTGTAGATATCAAATTGAATTAAATATATTGTTAAATTAGTTTTAGTCGTTATTGTAATTTTTATTTTGACGTCTGTTTAATTTTAATACTTTTCGTATAAAAGCTCAGAGTACGTATTCGGAGTATTTTTATTTAAAGTATTAAAAATTAAATAAAATACCTGTAAAGAAATAAATTTTATATTCAAATTTTTGTAAAATTTACGAAATACCAAAATACTGAATTAGCTATAGGTGTAAAAACTTATTTTGGTTTGTTTTTGAATAATTTAAACAGCTTGAGAATGGAGTTGAAATCAGATTTAATCTAATGCAAAATAAACATCGACAAAATATAGGAATAAAAAAATATAAGAATTTTTTTTTTTAATCGCGTTAATATTTTACCTCACTCATTATGCCGACGCGGAGAATTTTGGAAGTGAATTAAAATTTATTGCCCTTTTTACCCCATTTACTACTGTTTTTTGGGTATATGAAAGGGCCAAAACCAATAATGGCATGCTTTATGGAAAAATTATTTTAGTAATGTATTTGCTATTATTATTTTTGACCATATTTCCCAAACTCTCCACGTCGGCCATGAGTTAAACGGATGCGAGGATTAAATTTATTATACATTTTTATCGTTTGTCGTCTGCTGAATTCGGCCTTGTTAAAAAGTCTAAATTCAAATAAGTATTAAATATATTCCATCCCTTGTTTAAGAATGAACTATTATGAATTTTAAATTTTAAAAATATCACATTTATAATTTACGTTAATCTTTTTTAAAACAGTAATATAATAGCATTTATACGCACATACCTTAATGAAGTATCTATTTGAATCTGCATTTAATCCAGCAACTAATATCGCAAAAATAATAAATTTTACTTTCATTTCAAAAATTTAATTTTATAAATATTTGCTATGTAAAGCCTAAATGAAAAAATTAAACGTTTTCGTTAACAAATATTTTTTATTTAAAAAAATTTATCAAGATATTCTTATTTATTTTCTCTTTCTGCTTTGCTTCTCCTGCGAATATATAAGACTTACTAAAAAACTAGAATGATGTCTGAGTTGATCATAATATGTTTTGGTAGGGCCAAACATAATTTAAATGCTAGCAGGGATCTGCGAGACAACTATGGTACGAACGACTTCACTCCTCCTTCCACTGAAATTCGTGCACTAAAAAGATACAGTTGAGTCGCTATAATACGATAATCGAATTGTTTATTAACTTTCTGAATCTTTAATTTTCCCGAGGATATCTTTTTCGACATGAATTTTTCTGAAATCATAATACGACTTTAATTCTAAAGTACCAAAAATTTTTTTTAAAATTTTTATTTAGATTTTATGTCATTTCTAACGATTTAAAAAAAAATTCGGTCTTCAAAACCAGAAAAATTTCGTTTGCGGCACAGGATTTTATTTTCAGTGTAGTAGCTTTACCCTTTTTTTGTTGTTGGACAAATCGGTTATTTGAAAGGTCGGCTATTTGAGACTCGACTGTATGTGCGTCGAATAGCAAGTAATGACATCCTATTGAGTCCGACCCTTCCCCACTCCAAAAGCAAATTGGAGCTGTGAAACGGCGATTTTTATAACTTTAGGTCCGGCTTGAATTGAAAACATAAAAAATATTAATCTATCCTTCGTTTTAAAAATTTGATTTGTTAAAATAGTTGTTAAAATAGATATTCTAAATAGTTATTTGTGGTTATTTTAATTATAAAATGTTTTTTAATGTTAATTATTATATTTTATGCAAAATTTTTACTTATTTTTAATTCAAGCCGGACCTAAAGTTATAAAAATCGCCGTTTCACAGCTCCAATTTGCTTTTGGAGTGGGGAAGGGTCGGACTCAATACACATTAAAAAAAATTTTTTTGTTGCCTTTTTTACGAGCTAAACAAATTTGTGATTCATCCACATTAGATTAAAGCAAAAGAACTAATTCGAAAAAATGAACAGAAAAGACTTCTGTCTAACATTTAGTATTACTAATTTTGTTATTTAAAACTTTTTTTAAAATTTTTTAAACGTATTGGTTTAAAATTCTCTTTGGAAAAAAAATAGCCGCCTGTAACCTTATAAACATTTTCTTATATGTGATCTTCAAATTTTATCCTAGTAAGAGTAAAAGTTAGTTGCGTTTGTTATTCACTGTCGTATTGATGTGCTTGAATTTTTGATTTACCAAAAATTTGCTTATTTAGTATATTCAAGCAAATTGCTTTTTTAAGTAAAGTTAAGGCACAGCAACCAGACATTGTTGTATAAAAAATATGTAAAAGTTTATCAGAAAATAAAATAATGTTTAATATGAGATTATTACAACCTTTTGCAAATTATTTTTACAATAATTTATTTATACGCGAATGGATATTATTTATAATAAAAAAAATATTCTTTTATTTTAGAAAATATTAGTATGAAATAATTATAAAATAAATAAAGTTTCTCGTTATCATCAAATAATTTTTTTTCACGAGCAATACAAACATTGACGAAGTACCATTGTCTGCTAATACTTTTGCCATAAGCATCTAAAAATACGAAGGAAAAATCTACGCTTAGCAATTTTGAGTTTATAAAAAAAAAATTTTAATTTATTTCATTTACTTATATGTCTGCATTTTGCTAAAATTTGTTCAGCATCCATTTTTGATAAATCTGATAAGTATTTTTTCCGAATATGTTCTTCGTTAACTGTACCATCTGCATTTGACTGCAAAAATTTTTTTTTTTATTTTTTGATTATTTTAAATTAATATTTATTTTTAAAGTTTTAAATAATTACCAATCCGGTTTTCTTATACCAACAGCTATAATATTTTTCGGCATCAGCATCAGCATCAGGATCTTCTCCTACGACTAATGATGCTACATAAAAACAAAAAATATTATAAACCAATAAAAAATTAACTGAATGAAAATTTTAAAATAAATAAATAAATAGTATATTTTTACCCATGGCCACAAAAGTAAAGAATGGCCCAAATCGCACGTAAACTGCGATTTGGGGCATCCTTTTTTTGTGGTCAAGGACAAAACATAATTTTTCTTGCTCAGTGTCGAGAAAATGCGTTTTTTCGAATAGCGCAGCGGCCAGAAAACACGCACTTTCTAGACACTAACAAGAAAAATTATTTTTACAATATAGTACATTTTTAACCAAGGGAGCAAAAAAAAAGAATGGCCCAGATCGCATGTTAATTAGCATCCGAGGCGAAGCCGAGGATGGTAAACTGCGATCTGGGGTATTTTTTTTTTGTTCCCATGGACAAAACGAAAATTTTCTTTCTCACTAGGGGTGAAAACGCGTTTTTTTCGATTTCGCTGCGGGGCGAAAAAAGTGTTTTCGGCCCGCTAGGAAGAAAAATTATTTATTTAGTTAATCCCGTTGCTGCAACCAGCATTCAGAGGATAACTGAAAATTTTTATTCACCTAAAAATGGTTTTATTATACAATAGCTTTAATGGCATTTCCAACAATCAAAATGAATAATACGTTTTTGGCAACTATAAATTTCTAGTTGCCACGAAGAGAAGCTCGTTCTTTGTCTGTGTCCAAATATGTTTGTATTGTTGGTTACCAAGAACAGTATAGGCAAAGTTAGATTAGTTAGCTGAGTCTAGATTAGCTAAATTTAGATAAGTTTTACGGTTTTTTCTATATTTTCATCTATTATTTACATTTATATTTATTCAATTGTTGAATCTAATATCCATTTTACACCAGAAGTTGCCTGCTTGCTCACAATTGGCAAATCGACGGTATATTTTGCAATTTTTTCTACATTTTCCGAAAATCAATATTATTCTATGTCCCTAAACTCAAATTCTGCTAAGTAATTACATAAAAATTATTCTATGCACATTTGACCCCCCCCCCTCTTAAATTGGACAGATTTAACCCATCCCCCAAATAACATGCTTAAAGTACCCCCCTTTCCTTTAACATGTTCTATGTTAATAAAAGGTGGCGTTAAAATTAGGGACCAAGTTAGATTTGTAATAAAATTAATCAGAGTACAAAGGCTGTAGATTATGAAACCCTTTTTTTGAAGTGGAATCAAAATTATAATTTTTTTAACCTCACCTTCTTTTAAACAGATTCCTCTTAACTCAATCTCTTCATCTTGTAAATCACCCATACCCTATAAGAAAAAAAATTACAGAGCTTGCATAGCATATTTACGGCTCGTGTCCAGAAATGTAAATAATGGCCCAAATCACATTTATTCATAAATATGCAAGGTAACTTCCGAGGCGAAGCCGAGGATGGTAAACTGCGATTTGGGGCATTCTTTATTTATGGACAAAAGCCAAATAAAATTTTTCTGCGTCAATGGTGAGAAAACACGTCTTTTTTGGCCACGCAGCGGCTGGTAAACGTGCTTTCTGGTCGCTGACCAGAATAATAATTTAATTTAGGAGTGCAATTAACCATGTTTGTGTTTGTTAATAAAAGTACTCTATAAAAAAAAAAATAGCCACGATTAAATTATAAAAAAATATAAGAAATTATATTAAAGTTTTACGAAATCTTAACATTTGTTGTAAAATTTTTATAAAATATTTTGAAATACATTTTGTTAAATCCAAGTAATTTTAAAAATAGATTTAAAAAATTCTAATAATGGAAGTCGTATAGGCTTATGAGGGTACAAATTTACAATAATTTCAAAATCTGAATTGTTAATACCAATGGCTGAAAATATTCTCTAGATCATACGAAATAATGATCATACGATCATAGATATTCTGAAAATATTCGTCTAGATCATACGAAAATCATCACCAATACGATAATTTCGAGATAAGGCTGATATTATTAAACAATATTAAAGTTTTAATTTTTCGATTTTAAAGTTTATCAAACAAATTTTAATAATTTTCTTTTTCAAATATGTTTACTAGTGTGTCTTATTATTTTTTTTTTTCGATATTTTTTGGCTCCCCCCATTTTCTTCGAATATTTTGATCATAAAAAACCCCCAGCTTCAAGGATTTTGATTTTTAAGTTTTTTAACCCGTGCCACCGAACACTTGAAGTTTCCCATTTAAATAACATGGGAATTTTGGGTTTTTAACTATACAAATTTTTACAAAATCCAAAAAGCGTTTTAAAAAGCTAATTTTTACTGAAAAAATACTTTCATATGTTGTAAAGACATGAAAAAAGCCCTGCATTCATTCCAAAGAGAAAAGCCTGGGAAAAAAATGGGGGGGCCAAAAAATATCGAAAAAAAAAAATAAGACACACTCTAATGTTTACTTTAAAAACATTGCGAAAAAATTTATTTTTTTGGTCAAAATCAAAATCTAAAAAATAATTAATCATAAAAATAAAGTAACAATTACATAATAATAATGAAAATTACGAAATTTATTAAAAAATCTTTTCTGTACTAACTATCAGTGACTACTATTTTGAAAATAAAAATAACCTTGAAAATTTATTAACCTTAAATAGTTTAATGGTATTAATTTCAAATTTATAATTTTTATAGATTTCTTATGTAAACAATAACCAAATAATATTAAAATACAAGAGTAATTTCTACTGGTATTTGTAATTTGTATATTAATTATTATTAATATTAATTATTAATTATTAATATATTAATATATTAATAAAATATATTCTAGTTTTAAAAAAGAAAAGGTCTCAATCCACGCCTAAAAAAAAATTAATTAACCTCAAATAAAATTAATTTTAATAAAAAATACAATTTTTTTGCAATTTCAGTGCATAAAAAAAAAAAATAAAATAAAAAATCATTACAAATAAATATTTTTTGTGTATATAATATTCAAATTTAAGTGTTTTTAGATAAATATTGTAATTTCAAGAAATTTCAGCATTACGCGTGGATGGAGATCTTTCGTTTAAAAAATATTATTAAAAATAAATAAATAATAAATTTATATTTACTTTGGAAAAATCTGCATTTACTGCCACAAAGACTAAAATAGATAAAATAATTAATTTTGTTTTCATTTTTGTTCTTCTTAGTTCAATTCAGTTCTATTTATTCCACTCTACTCCAAAATATATTTTAATTTTCCATTGATAAATTTTCTTTTGCATACAGTGAAGTTTGCAATTTGAATAAACTAAATGTTAAATGTTGGTCTGCTGTGTACCAAAACTTAGGATTCCCGGTCATTCCCCCGAAAATAAAAACAAGAAAAAATCAAATATTATTCATACCAAAATTAATTTGTTTTTAAATTATTATTTAAGCTAGAAAACCAAATATGTGACAATTTGAATAATAATGTAAAATTATTACGATTTAAATTTGTGAGTATTGAATTTTATTATATAATACTTTGAGTAAAAAAATATTAAAAAAAAAACTAACCGTATAAAAATTTTGGATGTTGATAAGAATTTACTAAGATTGTATATAATGAATGTACCAAATTTTATATTTTTTACTTTTGTATTAAAAACTTTAATTTGGATTATATTTCTTTCTTCTATTAAAAAAGATAATTTAGCTATTTACTCTTTGGTTTAATTTTTAAAAAAATTAATAAAGTAAAAGGCTGCAAGTTTAAATAAAATAAACTTAAAATTAATATTTTCATTATATTATATTTTTAATACAATGGTAGCGGTCGCATTGTTTAAAAATAGTGTTAAATAGAGTTGTAACGTAAGGTCATATTGACCCAAATAAAGGGTCAATATTTAAAGTCAAAAATATTCAAGTATGAATCATTTGAGGAACTCAATAAGAAATCATCAGATTTCGAAAAACTGTGTAATCTGTTAATTGGCAATTACCGCTTTCGCCGATTCTAAGAATTGGTCGAGTTCCCACCAAGTTTTCGGGCGTTGGCCCACGTAAAAGATAGGCAAAACGTTATACCCCCATACAGAGTTTAGTAGGAGAATTTGTCAATTTGGCAAAATAGCTCGTCACTATATATACGCGCAAATTTTGAAGGATCGGTCTTCTTACTTTCGGCTTGAATACGCGTGGAGCGTTGGGTATTCAAGATGTAGTCGACACGGCTCTCTTTCCATTCAATCGTACAAGTAGTTTAGTGTCAAGTGCCAGAATCATCAACCACAGATCCTTTGCAGAAGCATTTTTGAGAATTTGGAAAAGTCGCTATCAGTATAAGTATATTGTAAGAAACCATTTTTAATACATATTAACATTCAATTCGCTATTTAATAACTGTTTAACCATTTATAATTTACTTTAATTATATATTAATAAATTAACTAGCGGTATCCTCGCGCGCTTCCGCGCGCGAGGAATGTTCTCTGATTGATCATCCTTAAAAATTAAGTTACTTCATCAAATTTTAAATGTTATATATTAATGAAAATTAATGAGAATTAAAATATTATTTATCAATATATAGTAAATAATATAGTAATCGAAATCTAAAATTGAAGACTCAAATATTCTAATTCAAAAATTTTAAAAAAAATATTCTATACTTTAGTAATAACATAAAATAATAATATTTTAGTGAAATTATATTAAAATGTGTATTTATTAAGTACTCCTAATACACATAAAAAATTAAAATTTTAAGATATAGCGCACTTAGAGGGGCAGATAATATTGACACTAATACCAAACTTCAGTTTATTTATGTATCAGTTAGGAATTATCTAATGGCACGCAAAAAATCGACAGATGTTAATATATAGGTAGATTTAGTGAAATTATATTAAAATGTGTATTTATTAAGTACTCCTAATACACATAAAAAATTAAAATTTTAAGATATAGCGCACTTAGAGGGGCAGATTATATTGACACTAATACCAAAAATTCAGTTTATTTATGTATCAGTTAGGACTTATCTAATGGCACGAAAAAAATCGACAGATATTAATATATAGGTAGATTTAGTGAAATTATATTAAAATGTGTATTTATTAAGTACTCCTAATACACATAAAAAATTAAAATTTTAAGATATAGCGCACTTAGAGGGGCAGATAATATTGACACTAATACCAAAATTCAGTTTATTTATGTATCAGTTAGGAATTATCTAATGGCACGCAAAAAATCGACAGATGTTAATATATAGGTAGATTTAGTGAAATTATATTAAAATGTGTATTTATTAAGTACTCCTAATACACATAAAAAATTAAAATTTTAAGATATAGCGCACTTAGAGGGGCAGATTATATTGACACTAATACCAAAAATTCAGTTTATTTATGTATCAGTTAGGACTTATCTAATGGCACGAAAAAATTGACAGATATTAATATATAGGTAGATTTAGTGAAATTATATTAAAATGTGTATTTATTAAGTACTCCTAATACACATAAAAAATTAAAATTTTAAGATATAGCGCACTTAGAGGGGCAGATAATATTGACACTAATACCAAAATTCAGTTTATTTATGTATCAGTTAGGAATTATCTAATGGCACGCAAAAAATCGACAGATGTTAATATATAGGTAGATTTAGTGAAATTATATTAAAATGTGTATTTATTAAGTACTCCTAATACACATAAAAAATTAAAATTTTAAGATATAGCGCACTTAGAGGGGCAGATTATATTGACACTAATACCAAAAATTCAGTTTATTTATGTATCAGTTAGGACTTATCTAATGGCACGAAAAAATTGACAGATATTAATATATAGGTAGATTTAGTGAAATTATATTAAAATGTGTATTTATTAAGTACTCCTAATACACATAAAAAATTAAAATTTTAAGATATAGCGCACTTAGAGGGGCAGATAATATTGACACTAATACCAAAATTCAGTTTATTTATGTATCAGTTAGGAATTATCTAATGGCACGCAAAAAATCGACAGATGTTAATATATAGGTAGATTTAGTGAAATTATATTAAAATGTGTATTTATTAAGTACTCCTAATACACATAAAAAATTAAAATTTTAAGATATAGCGCACTTAGAGGGGCAGATTATATTGACACTAATACCAAAAATTCAGTTTATTTATGTATCAGTTAGGACTTATCTAATGGCACGAAAAAATTGACAGATATTAATATATAGGTAGATTTAGTGAAATTATATTAAAATGTGTATTTATTAAGTACTCCTAATACACATAAAAAATTAAAATTTTAAGATATAGCGCACTTAGAGGGGCAGATAATATTGACACTAATACCAAAATTCAGTTTATTTATGTATCAGTTAGGAATTATCTAATGGCACGCAAAAAATCGACAGATGTTAATATATAGGTAGATTTAGTGAAATTATATTAAAATGTGTATTTATTAAGTACTCCTAATACACATAAAAAATTAAAATTTTAAGATATAGCGCACTTAGAGGGGCAGATTATATTGACACTAATACCAAAAATTCAGTTTATTTATGTATCAGTTAGGACTTATCTAATGGCACGAAAAAAATCGACAGTAGTTAATATATAGGTAGATTTAGTGAAATTATATTAAAATGTGTATTTATTAAGTACTCCTAATACACATAAAAAATTAAAATTTTAAGATATAGCGTACTTAGAGGGGCAGATTATATTGACACTAATACCAAAAATTCAGTTTATTTATGTATCAGTTAGGACTTATCTAATGGCACGAAAAAAATCGACAGATATTAATATATAGGTAGATTTAGTGAAATTATATTAAAATGTGTATTTATTAAGTACTCCTAATACACATAAAAAATTAAAATTTTAAGATATAGCGCACTTAGAGGGGCAGATAATATTGACACTAATACCAAAAATTCAGTTTATTTATGTATCAGTTAGGAATTATCTAATGGCACGCAAAAAATCGACAGATGTTAATATATAGGTAGATTTAGTGAAATTATATTAAAATGTGTATTTATTAAGTACTCCTAATACACATAAAAAATTAAAATTTTAAGATATAGCGCACTTAGAGGGGCAGATTATATTGACACTAATACCAAAAATTCAGTTTATTTATGTATCAGTTAGGACTTATCTAATGGCACGAAAAAAATTGACAGATATTAATATATAGGTAGATTTAGTGAAATTATATTAAAATGTGTATTTATTAAGTACTCCTAATACACATAAAAAATTAAAATTTTAAGATATAGCGCACTTAGAGGGGCAGATAATATTGACACTAATACCAAAATTCAGTTTATTTATGTATCAGTTAGGAATTATCTAATGGCACGCAAAAAATCGACAGATGTTAATATATAGGTAGATTTAGTGAAATTATATTAAAATGTGTATTTATTAAGTACTCCTAATACACATAAAAAATTAAAATTTTAAGATATAGCGCACTTAGAGGGGCAGATTATATTGACACTAATACCAAAAATTCAGTTTATTTATGTATCAGTTAGGACTTATCTAATGGCACGAAAAAAATCGACAGATATTAATATATAGGTAGATTTAGTGAAATTATATTAAAATGTGTATTTATTAAGTACTCCTAATACACATAAAAAATTAAAATTTTAAGATATAGCGCACTTAGAGGGGCAGATAATATTGACACTAATACCAAAATTCAGTTTATTTATGTATCAGTTAGGAATTATCTAATGGCACGCAAAAAATCGACAGATGTTAATATATAGGTAGATTTAGTGAAATTATATTAAAATGTGTATTTATTAAGTACTCCTAATACACATAAAAAATTAAAATTTTAAGATATAGCGCACTTAGAGGGGCAGATTATATTGACACTAATACCAAAAATTCAGTTTATTTATGTATCAGTTAGGACTTATCTAATGGCACGAAAAAAATCGACAGATATTAATATATAGGTAGATTTAGTGAAATTATATTAAAATGTGTATTTATTAAGTACTCCTAATACACATAAAAAATTAAAATTTTAAGATATAGCGTACTTAGAGGGGCATATAATATTGACACTAATACCATAATTCAGTTTATTTATGTATCAGTTAGGAATTATCTAATGGCACGCAAAAAATCGACAGTAGTTAATATATAGGTAGATTTAGTGAAATTATATTAAAATGTGTATTTATTAAGTACTCCTAATACACATAAAAAATTAAAATTTTAAGATATAGCGTACTTAGAGGGGCAGATTATATTGACACTAATACCAAAAATTCAGTTTATTTATGTATCAGTTAGGACTTATCTAATGGCACGAAAAAAATCGACAGATATTAATATATAGGTAGATTTAGTGAAATTATATTAAAATGTGTATTTATTAAGTACTCCTAATACACATAAAAAATTAAAATTTTAAGATATAGCGCACTTAGAGGGGCAGATTATATTGACACTAATACCAAAAATTCAATTTATTTATGTATCAATTAGGACTTATCTAATGGCACGCAAAAAATCAACAGATATTAATATATAGGTAGATTAGTCAAATTATATTAAAATGTAAATTTATTAAGTACTCCTAACACACATAAAAAATTAAAATTTTAAGATATAGCGCACTTAGAGGGACAGATTATATTGACACTAATACCAAAAATTCAATTTATTTATGTATCAGTTAGGACTTATCTAATGGCACGCAAAAAATCGACAGATATTAATATATAGGTAGATTAGTGAAATTATATTAAAATGTGTATTTATTAAGTACTCCTAATACACATAAAAAATTAAAATTTTAAGATATAGCGCACTTAGAGGGGCAGATAATATTGACACTAATACCAAAATTCAGTTTATTTATGTATCAGTTAGGACTTATCTAATGGCACGCAAAAAATCGACAGATATTAATATATAGGTAGATTAGTGAAATTATATTAAAATGTGTATTTATTAAGTACTCCTAATACACATAAAAAATTAAAATTTTAAGATATAGCGCACTTAGAGGGGCAGATAATATTGACACTAATACCAAAATTCAGTTTATTTATGTATCAGTTAGGAATTATCTAATGGCACGCAAAAAATCGGCAGATGTTAATATATAGGTAGATTTAGTGAAATTATATTAAAATGTGTATTTATTAAGTACTCCTAATACACATAAAAAATTAAAATTTTAAGATATAGCGCACTTAGAGGGGCAGATTATATTGACACTAATACCAAAAATTCAGTTTATTTATGTATCAGTTAGGACTTATCTAATGGCACGAAAAAAATCGACAGATATTAATATATAGGTAGATTTAGTGAAATTATATTAAAATGTGTATTTATTAAGTACTCCTAATACACATAAAAAATTAAAATTTTAAGATATAGCGCACTTAGAGGGGCAGATAATATTGACACTAATACCAAAATTCAGTTTATTTATGTATCAGTTAGGAATTATCTAATGGCACGCAAAAAATCGACAGATGTTAATATATAGGTAGATTTAGTGAAATTATATTAAAATGTGTATTTATTAAGTACTCCTAATACACATAAAAAATTAAAATTTTAAGATATAGCGCACTTAGAGGGGCAGATTATATTGACACTAATACCAAAAATTCAGTTTATTTATGTATCAGTTAGGACTTATCTAATGGCACGAAAAAAATCGACAGATATTAATATATAGGTAGATTTAGTGAAATTATATTAAAATGTGTATTTATTAAGTACTCCTAATACACATAAAAAATTAAAATTTTAAGATATAGCGCACTTAGAGGGGCAGATAATATTGACACTAATACCAAAATTCAGTTTATTTATGTATCAGTTAGGAATTATCTAATGGCACGCAAAAAATCGACAGTAGTTAATATATAGGTAGATTTAGTGAAATTATATTAAAATGTGTATTTATTAAGTACTCCTAATACACATAAAAAATTAAAATTTTAAGATATAGCGTACTTAGAGGGGCAGATTATATTGACACTAATACCAAAAATTCAGTTTATTTATGTATCAGTTAGGACTTATCTAATGGCACGCAAAAAATCAACAGATATTAATATATAGGTAGATTAGTCAAATTATATTAAAATGTAAATTTATTAAGTACTCCTAACACACATAAAAAATTAAAATTTTAAGATATAGCGCACTTAGAGGGACAGATTATATTGACACTAATACCAAAAATTCAATTTATTTATGTATCAGTTAGGACTTATCTAATGGCACGCAAAAAATCGACAGATATTAATATATAGGTAGATTTAGTGAAATTATATTAAAATGTGTATTTATTAAGTACTCCTAATACACATAAAAAATTAAAATTTTAAGATATAGCGCACTTAGAGGGGCAGATTATATTGACACTAATACCAAAAATTCAGTTTATTTATGTATCAGTTAGGAATTATCTAATGGCACGCAAAAAATCGACAGATGTTAATATATAGGTAGATTTAGTGAAATTATATTAAAATGTGTATTTATTAAGTACTCCTAATACACATAAAAAATTAAAATTTTAAGATATAGCGCACTTAGAGGGGCAGATTATATTGACACTAATACCAAAAATTCAATTTATTTATGTATCAATTAGGACTTATCTAATGGCACGCAAAAAATCAACAGATATTAATATATAGGTAGATTAGTCAAATTATATTAAAATGTAAATTTATTAAGTACTCCTAACACACATAAAAAATTAAAATTTTAAGATATAGCGCACTTAGAGGGACAGATTATATTGACACTAATACCAAAAATTCAATTTATTTATGTATCAGTTAGGACTTATCTAATGGCACGCAAAAAATCGACAGATATTAATATATAGGTAGATTAGTGAAATTATATTAAAATGTGTATTTATTAAGTACTCCTAATACACATAAAAAATTAAAATTTTAAGATATAGCGCACTTAGAGGGGCAGATAATATTGACACTAATACCAAAATTCAGTTTATTTATGTATCAGTTAGGACTTATCTAATGGCACGCAAAAAATCAACAGATATTAATATATAGGTACATTAGTCAAATTATATTAAAATGTAAATTTATTAAGTACTCCTAACACACATAAAAAATTAAAATTTTAAGATATAGCGCACTTAGAGGGACAGATTATATTGACACTAATACCAAAAATTCAATTTATTTATGTATCAGTTAGGACTTATCTAATGGCACGCAAAAAATCGACAGATATTAATATATAGGTAGATTTAGTGAAATTATATTAAAATGTGTATTTATTAAGTACTCCTAATACACATAAAAAATTAAAATTTTAAGATATAGCGCACTTAGAGGGACAGATTATATTGACACTAATACCAAAAATTCAGTTTATTTATGTATCAGTTAGGACTTATCTAATGGCACGCAAAAAATCAACAGATATTAATATATAGGTAGATTAGTCAAATTATATTAAAATGTAAATTTATTAAGTACTCCTAACACACATAAAAAATTAAAATTTTAAGATATAGCGCACTTAGAGGGACAGATTATATTGACACTAATACCAAAAATTCAATTTATTTATGTATCAGTTAGGACTTATCTAATGGCACGCAAAAAATCGACAGATATTAATATATAGGTAGATTTAGTGAAATTATATTAAAATGTGTATTTATTAAGTACTCCTAATACACATAAAAAATTAAAATTTTAAGATATAGCGCACTTAGAGGGGCAGATTATATTGACACTAATACCAAAAATTCAGTTTATTTATGTATCAGTTAGGAATTATCTAATGGCACGCAAAAAATCGACAGATGTTAATATATAGGTAGATTTAGTGAAATTATATTAAAATGTGTATTTATTAAGTACTCCTAATACACATAAAAAATTAAAATTTTAAGATATAGCGCACTTAGAGGGGCAGATTATATTGACACTAATACCAAAAATTCAATTTATTTATGTATCAATTAGGACTTATCTAATGGCACGCAAAAAATCAACAGATATTAATATATAGGTAGATTAGTCAAATTATATTAAAATGTAAATTTATTAAGTACTCCTAACACACATAAAAAATTAAAATTTTAAGATATAGCGCACTTAGAGGGACAGATTATATTGACACTAATACCAAAAATTCAATTTATTTATGTATCAGTTAGGACTTATCTAATGGCACGCAAAAAATCGACAGATATTAATATATAGGTAGATTAGTGAAATTATATTAAAATGTGTATTTATTAAGTACTCCTAATACACATAAAAAATTAAAATTTTAAGATATAGCGCACTTAGAGGGGCAGATAATATTGACACTAATACCAAAATTCAGTTTATTTATGTATCAGTTAGGAATTATCTAATGGCACGCAAAAAATCGACAGATGTTAATATATAGGTAGATTTAGTGAAATTATATTAAAATGTGTATTTATTAAGTACTCCTAATACACATAAAAAATTAAAATTTTAAGATATAGCGCACTTAGAGGGGCAGATTATATTGACACTAATACCAAAAATTCAGTTTATTTATGTATCAGTTAGGACTTATCTAATGGCACGAAAAAAATCGACAGATATTAATATATAGGTAGATTTAGTGAAATTATATTAAAATGTGTATTTATTAAGTACTCCTAATACACATAAAAAATTAAAATTTTAAGATATAGCGCACTTAGAGGGGCAGATTATATTGACACTAATACCAAAAATTCAGTTTATTTATGTATCAGTTAGGAATTATCTAATGGCACGCAAAAAATCGACAGATGTTAATATATAGGTAGATTTAGTGAAATTATATTAAAATGTGTATTTATTAAGTACTCCTAATACACATAAAAAATTAAAATTTTAAGATATAGCGCACTTAGAGGGGCAGATTATATTGACACTAATACCAAAAATTCAATTTATTTATGTATCAATTAGGACTTATCTAATGGCACGCAAAAAATCAACAGATATTAATATATAGGTAGATTAGTCAAATTATATTAAAATGTAAATTTATTAAGTACTCCTAACACACATAAAAAATTAAAATTTTAAGATATAGCGCACTTAGAGGGACAGATTATATTGACACTAATACCAAAAATTCAATTTATTTATGTATCAGTTAGGACTTATCTAATGGCACGCAAAAAATCGACAGATATTAATATATAGGTAGATTAGTGAAATTATATTAAAATGTGTATTTATTAAGTACTCCTAATACACATAAAAAATTAAAATTTTAAGATATAGCGCACTTAGAGGGGCAGATAATATTGACACTAATACCAAAATTCAGTTTATTTATGTATCAGTTAGGAATTATCTAATGGCACGCAAAAAATCGACAGATGTTAATATATAGGTAGATTTAGTGAAATTATATTAAAATGTGTATTTATTAAGTACTCCTAATACACATAAAAAATTAAAATTTTAAGATATAGCGCACTTAGAGGGGCAGATTATATTGACACTAATACCAAAAATTCAGTTTATTTATGTATCAGTTAGGACTTATCTAATGGCACGAAAAAAATCGACAGATATTAATATATAGGTAGATTTAGTGAAATTATATTAAAATGTGTATTTATTAAGTACTCCTAATACACATAAAAAATTAAAATTTTAAGATATAGCGCACTTAGAGGGGCAGATAATATTGACACTAATACCAAAATTCAGTTTATTTATGTATCAGTTAGGAATTATCTAATGGCACGCAAAAAATCGACAGATGTTAATATATAGGTAGATTTAGTGAAATTATATTAAAATGTGTATTTATTAAGTACTCCTAATACACATAAAAAATTAAAATTTTAAGATATAGCGCACTTAGAGGGGCAGATTATATTGACACTAATACCAAAAATTCAGTTTATTTATGTATCAGTTAGGACTTATCTAATGGCACGAAAAAAATCGACAGATATTAATATATAGGTAGATTTAGTGAAATTATATTAAAATGTGTATTTATTAAGTACTCCTAATACACATAAAAAATTAAAATTTTAAGATATAGCGCACTTAGAGGGGCAGATAATATTGACACTAATACCAAAATTCAGTTTATTTATGTATCAGTTAGGAATTATCTAATGGCACGCAAAAAATCGACAGTAGTTAATATATAGGTAGATTTAGTGAAATTATATTAAAATGTGTATTTATTAAGTACTCCTAATACACATAAAAAATTAAAATTTTAAGATATAGCGTACTTAGAGGGGCAGATTATATTGACACTAATACCAAAAATTCAGTTTATTTATGTATCAGTTAGGACTTATCTAATGGCACGAAAAAAATCGACAGATATTAATATATAGGTAGATTTAGTGAAATTATATTAAAATGTGTATTTATTAAGTACTCCTAATACACATAAAAAATTAAAATTTTAAGATATAGCGCACTTAGAGGGGCAGATAATATTGACACTAATACCAAAATTCAGTTTATTTATGTATCAGTTAGGAATTATCTAATGGCACGCAAAAAATCGACAGATGTTAATATATAGGTAGATTTAGTGAAATTATATTAAAATGTGTATTTATTAAGTACTCCTAATACACATAAAAAATTAAAATTTTAAGATATAGCGCACTTAGAGGGGCAGATTATATTGACACTAATACCAAAAATTCAGTTTATTTATGTATCAGTTAGGAATTATCTAATGGCACGCAAAAAATCGACAGATGTTAATATATAGGTAGATTTAGTGAAATTATATTAAAATGTGTATTTATTAAGTACTCCTAATACACATAAAAAATTAAAATTTTAAGATATAGCGCACTTAGAGGGGCAGATTATATTGACACTAATACCAAAAATTCAATTTATTTATGTATCAATTAGGACTTATCTAATGGCACGCAAAAAATCAACAGATATTAATATATAGGTAGATTAGTCAAATTATATTAAAATGTAAATTTATTAAGTACTCCTAACACACATAAAAAATTAAAATTTTAAGATATAGCGCACTTAGAGGGACAGATTATATTGACACTAATACCAAAAATTCAATTTATTTATGTATCAGTTAGGACTTATCTAATGGCACGCAAAAAATCGACAGATATTAATATATAGGTAGATTAGTGAAATTATATTAAAATGTGTATTTATTAAGTACTCCTAATACACATAAAAAATTAAAATTTTAAGATATAGCGCACTTAGAGGGGCAGATAATATTGACACTAATACCAAAAATTCAGTTTATTTATGTATCAGTTAGGAATTATCTAATGGCACGCAAAAAATCGACAGATGTTAATATATAGGTAGATTTGTTATTTGGTTACTTTATTCTCCATTTGATTGAACTTACCACCTTTCCCGCCGTTAGTGTCACAAGACGCAAGGCTAAAAGGTATACTTGATTTCGCATTTTTACGTTACGTCCGTTAGTCTTATTTAGTTGCAATAGAGTCTAGTTAGTTTAATCTCAATTATCATATTCACAAATTAATTAAAGTACCTTAGACGTAACACAGTAAATAGATTTTATAAGTTACACAATAATTTAAATATTTTGTCTCAATGAAGAAATAAATCAAATACAGTTATAGTGATATAGTAGTGAAAAATTTAGAAGTGCCCAAATGTACCATGTCCAAATGGGGGGTGCCAAAATGGGGGGTGCCCAAATGGGGGTGCCCAAATGACCCATGTCGGCGGCAGCGGCGGCAGCGTTTAGAATTTTATAATATAGATATATATATATATGGGTGGTTCCAGTACTTTTCGTACAGATTAGGGCGCACTCATGTCACCGATTGAGCTCAAATTTTAGGGTATAGTTTGGGGTAATAAAAAAGTCCCTCAGCCAAATTTTTAGCCTTCTAGCACCTCATGGGGCCGAAATATGGCCGTTTAAAGGTCCAAAAATAGCCTGATTTGGCCAATTTTCAAAATTACGCCATTTCTTTGAATTTACTTCAAATTTCATGTTACTGGTCGCATTTTAACCGCTAAAGAGTCTACATTTTGTAAACAAATTTTTAGCCAATTCCATGGAGTCACCTTTTTTTGGCATTGATAAACGTAAAATGAATTTTATTAAAAAAGCTGATTTTCAAAATAATACCGTGGCTTAAGATCAACTCAAAAATACTTCTAGTTGGTTGCAATTTTTTCGTCTACTCAAGACCTTTCAAACGCGACCCTAAAATTTAAAATCGGTGGATTTAAACCGGAGATATTTTGATTTTAGTGGCGGCTGTTTTTAAAAAATGCGTTTTTTTGGCATTTTTCGCCACCTGGCATTTTTTTCTAAGTGCTTTAAAATGTCTGAAACTTTCATGAAAATAAGTTTAATATATGTACTACAAATTTCATAAAAAATTTCTTTGCTTATTTGCCTTTAAAGCCCTTTTTTGACCCATCCAAATTCAACCTTTCCATTTTCCGGAATTTTCCATTTTCCGGATTTTCCTGTAATCTAATGAAAATTCTGACTCGATTTTTGGATTCCTCGGGAAATTTTACTATAGACCCTGTTTTTTGAGAAATTTTGAACCACTCTGTGATGCTGTATAAAAAAAAGAAAAAAGAATTTGCATAAAAATAAAAATAAAATTGAAATTGATAAAATTAAAATTTTTCTTGCTTGTCAATTTTATAAATTTAAATTTATTTTTATTTTTATGCAAATTCTTTTTTCTTTTTTTTATACAGCATCACAGAGTGGTTCAAAATTTCTCAAAAAAGAGGGTCTATAGTAAAATTTCCCGAGGAATCCAAAAATCGAGTCAGAATTTTCATTAGATTACAGGAAAATCCGGAAAATGGAAAATTCCGGAAAATGGAAAGGTTAAATTTGGATGAGTCAAAAAAGGGCTTTAAAGGCAAATAAGCAAAGAAATTTTTTATGAAATTTGTAGTACATATATTGAACTTATTTTCCTGAAATTTTCAGACATTTTAAAGCACTTAGAAAAAAATGCCAGGTGGCGAAAAATGCCAAAAAAACGCATTTTTTAAAAACAGCCGCCACTAAAATCAAAATATCTCCGGTTAAAATCCACCGATTTTAAATTTTAGGGTCGCATTTGAAAGGTCTTGAGTAGACAAAAAAATTGCAACCAATTAGAAGTAGTTTTGAGTTGATGTTAAGTCACGGTATTATTTTGAAAATCAGCTTTTTTAATAAAATTCATTTTACGTTTATCAATACCAAAAAAAGTTGACTCCATGGAATTAGCTAAAAATTTGTTTACAAAATGTAGACTCTTTAGCGGTTAAATTGCGACCAGTAAGATGAAATTTGAAGTAAATTCAAAGAAATGGCGTAATTTTGAAAATTGGCCAAATCAGGCTATTTTTGGACCTTTAAACGGCCATATTTCGGCCCCATGAGGTGCTAGAAGGCTAAAAATTTGGCTGAGGGACTTTTTTATCACCCCAAACTATACCCTAAAATTTGAGCTCAATCGGTGACATGAGTGCGCCCTAATCTGTACGAAAAGTACTGGGACCACCCATATATATATATTTAAAATTTTATTATAAAATTTTATTTAATATGATTTCTTGAGGAGAATCAAAATTAGCAATATCACTTTTTTTATTTAAACTTATATGATTATTTTTTTTAATGAATAGTAATTCGACATATTCTCTTTTTTTAGTGTTAGATTCTCAATGTAGAATTTTAAAATTATCCCATTCAAAATCATGGGATGTTTGTAGCCCATGTGTGGATATTACATTATGATTGCTCGGACTCTGTCCAAAATTGCTACTATGTTCACCAATTCGAGTTTCTGAAGTCGCGCTGTTTGATCATAATATTTTTTATCGCAGTATTTACATTCTACACAATAAACTACATTTTTTTGTTGTTTATTAGTTAATCTATCTTTTCCTAATTTGATAAATTTATTTAATTTGAAGGGGACATGATATATAATATCTAGATTATATTTTTTAATAAAATTATGTATCTCGTTGCTTATATTACTATTGCTTGGAAGCATAAATATTTTTCTATTTCTATTTTCTATATTACCATTGTCTGAGGTTCTATTATTATCTATTAGATTAATATGTTTGACTCTATTTTTTATTTCATGATTTATGAATTTTTTTGGGTAATTATTAAGCGATAAAATTTCTTTTATGTATTTTAGATTATTATTATGGAATTGGGGGTGAAATAGCTTTATTGCTTTATCTACCAAAGATTTAATTACCCCTGTTTTATGATTTTCGGGATGGTCCGAAAGATAATTTAACAATCTACCAGAATATGTCTTTTTTCGATACCAGTTAGATATAATACTGCCATCTGAGTTATTTCTTATTAATTTCATATCCAAAATATTTAACCTATTATCTTTTTCAATTTCTATCGTAAATTTTATTCTTTCATGATAACTATTAAAAGTTTCTAACACGAAATCTATTTTATTTTTTGGTATTATTAAGAAAGTGCCGTCTACATATCTTCCATAAAACGGAATTTCAAAATCAAACTTATCTAGTATTTGTTTTTCTAAATCATAAAAAACTAATTCCCCAAGAATCGGGGAACAGGGGTCTCCCATTGGTAATCCATTAATTTGTTTATAAAATTTCTTATTAAAAGAAAAATAGGTCGAGTTTATTAGTAAGTCCAGGCCTGATAAAAATTCTTTTTGAGGGATTCTGGTGTATTTTTCTATATCTGTCCATCTATTTTTAACACTTTCATTTACGAGTTTTAAAGGTATACTAGGATACATTGATACAACATCTAACGAAACCATAACATAATCTTTTGGAACTTTAATATTTTTTATTTTATCTAAAAATTCAAGGCTATTTTTTATTACTTGTTCTGGTTTTTTAATACTTTTAGAAATAACTTGTTCATACATTTTTGATTGTATGTATTTGGGAGAGTCAATGCCTGAAATAATAATTCTAAAGGGAATATCAGTATCTATTCAAATATTGTTTTTAATTTTTTGAAGAGTATTTTCATCAATTTTATGTGCTTTAATTAACCCATAAGCTCTAGAAATTATACTTTCTTTTACATGTGATATAGTTATTTATTACTTAATATATTTTCCACATTTTTGACATAAAAATCATGACTTAATAATACCGTAGAATTTCCTTTATCTATTTTTGAAAAAAATACATTTTTATTTTCTTGAAGAAAATTTTCTAATTCTGTAATAGAATTTTTGATTAATTTATCAAATTCCGATAATTTATTCTTTTTATTTAAATATTTTTTTGATAAGTTAATATATAATTTATTACTCCCTCTTTTTTATAGTTTGGTATGTTATTTATATTTAAATGTAAATCTTTTAAAATTTCTATAATATGAGTTTTTTTATCATCAATTAGAGGATGACTGAAATTTTCACCTAGTCTGATTAGATTGTATGCATTTACAGGGATGATTTTATTACTTAAATTTAATAGCCATGGGTCATCGTTTTCAGAAAAATTATGTCTATTAAGTGATATTTCTTTCTTGTTTGTATCTTTTTGATTTTTTAAATTGTTAAATTTTTTATAAGATTAAAGTTTTTTTTTCTACTTTTATAATCAAATTTATTTTGCAAATCAACAATATTATTATAGTCTTCAATTGTTAATAAATTACTTTTTTATTTTAGTTTATTTTTAATGTAAATAAGAAACGCGCCCTAAAAACATTCTGCGACGTTGTCGCAATTTTTTTTTTAATTTTAATTTCAACTAAAAATGACCGTCCATATACCGTAAAATTTTTGTGACGATTAATCAACTTTAAGAACATTTTGTTATGGCTAATGAGGAACCACAGTGCCAATTACTTGGCAGCGTTTTTTTACTTTGTTCTGGACTTCGAGCTATAAAACTTTTATAATTTACTCCTTTTATTACCTAGAACTCTTTATATAGTTAGTAGTGTAATGTATACTTGGGCTGACTATAATTTTTCAATTCTAACTCTTTAAGGGGCTACTACCTCTATAGAAGGGGTACAAAAAAAATTACAAAATCAAAAGAATTTTTTCATTTTTGCATAAAAAATGACTCCAAAAAACAATTCTGAATATAAATCATGTAACTGTTTTTACCACTCACCCTTTTTCTTATAAAATAGAGGATTAAAGGGTAACGAAGGGATTGAAATAGCGATTTTCGTTTACTTTATTTTTATACCTAAGGATCATTTGCTCATGGGTTTTTAATGATGGTAAACCTGAATCAAGTGTTCATTTTTATCTGCAACTATTTTTTGACCATAAATAGGGGTTGAAAGTGCTAAACAGGGGGTGAAATTCGAAATTTTTTTTATTTATTCGCTTTTGAAAACCAATATAATAGTGAGCTTTTGTGTATGAGTCTGATGTCTATTTTACACAGCAACTCACCCTTTTGCAAATGAAAGAGGTAAAAAGGGTAAAAAATCGAAAAAAGTGGAAAATTCACGAAAATCAGTATTACGCGCTTACAAAAAAAATTACCCTTGGAAAATTTCAGTGAAATATATACAAATTTAAAAAATTTTGAGATAAAAATTTTTATTTATTATGGGAAACTTTTTAGCTATTTTCACTAAAAGTTAGGGGACTAATTTGAATTTTCGCGTGAATTATTGAGACAGAATGGGAAAAATCTTTACTAAATATTCGAGTTCCTTATCAAATTTCACATTAAAAACTTATTTCTTTTTTTTTTAACGTTTTCTAGAGCTTTTTACGGAATTTTCAAAAATGGTGGCTAAGGAGAGCAGTTTTACCAAAAAACTTTAAAATAGTATAACATCCTTAAAAATGTATAGAAATCCTTTAGATATAGGGAATCATCTATTTCTAACTTGTTCTATCAAAATAAAAAAAAAATTTTTAATTTCTGAGATATCGCTTTTTATTTTGTGCTTCGTTTATCCATGATTACCCAACCGATTTGTGAACAAAATGTAACATGTTTAAATTGTTATTTTAAATTATGAAGCCTTTATAATTTTAAATCATTAAGCCAAAAAAAAAAGATTTTCAACCCCTAAAATCCTTATTATTCTATTCCCCTTTATAGAAATTATTCTCAGTACCTGCATCGAAATTATTTGAGCCTCACTGATGATTCTATCAGGTGTTTCCGAGATGAAACATTGTTATCAAAAACTATTTACTAAGATTTTGTGTAAGCATTTTGGAGCTTTAATTAAATTAAGAATTTGAATTATCGACCTTGAGGAGCAATACCAGCCCTAAATAGATAATTCTTTATGAATTTTTTTTTTTGTTTTTTTTTTTTTTTAATTTTATTATTTTTAATGTATGTAACTTTTATCAATCATCATGTTATTTGCAGAGCTATACCAGCCTGAACGACATGTTGTAGGTATAATAGTTACAGCTCTCATATAATCGTTAGATTCAACATTATATTTTAAGTCCGTTTGACCCCCCCCCCTCCCTCTAAATATGGCACATTGGACTCTTCTAAAATGACATGTTTGAAATACTCCCGCCTCTGTCTGTAACCCTGTTCCATGTTAATATTCATAATTTTTATGTACCCTTATTTTACAAAAATTCAAAAAATAGATGTTGATCAATATTTTATAACAATGAAAAAATAATGAAAATAATTAAATTTATATTTTTTTATTACGTATGAAGTCATGATTTGTATTATAGTTTTTTCACGAAATTACTTGTTGTTAAAATTAATTTTATATAGCTTCTTTAATTTATTATGATTTTTAAAAATTGATTTATTTCTTTTAAAGATACACTTTGAGGTTGTCCTTCTTGAATTTTAAATCATTTGCTTTAAAATTTGTAAATATTTGTAAAAATTTATAAATATTTATGTACAGGAATCTGACAGTGTACTTATATCATGAAAAAATGATAAAAAACATGAAGGTCACTTAAAACATTAATTGTTATAATAAAATAATGGTTTTTCGTGCTTTTTCTGATTTAATGTAAGAAACTATGATAAATATCGGTTACTAAAATAAACTTTTGTTTTTCATTCGAATAAAACGAAATAAAATTAATTTTTAAAAATTGTGAAAAAGTACAACTACTAAGCAATTTTAAAAAACCATGGATAAGAGCGTGAAATTTATTGTTTTGATAGTCGTTAATTTTATTTTTATAAGTTTGGTTAAATGTGATCCAATTTATCCAAATGAAAGAGAAGGATCGATGGTAAAAAATGCATTATTATAAAATTACTGCGTTAAATTCATTCGATTGAAGCTATCTTATTTAATTGCAGAAGTCTGATTTGACAACAGATGTTTTTAATTGGCAATCAAATGATTCAGTAAAGGCAAAGGATTGTGAAGGTATTATTTTCGTAAAATTCACATTTTTAATACATAATTAGATAAAAAATATTAAAATTTTTAATATTTGATACTTTATTTATTGTAAATATACACAAAAAAGCATTTACTTTATATCATTAGAAAGTGCTTCAAACATAGTAAAATTAAAAGTAAATTAATAATTTAGAATTTAATTTCTTCAGTATAAAGAAAGCACATTGTATCATTTTATTTATTAATAAATGAAAGATTATGCTAGAGAGAAAGAAAAAAATTATTAAACTGATAATCAATTTTTGTATATACGGTTGAAAAATGCCAATTTTAGGAGTTTTTTATTTTGCAGAGGGTTACACATTTTTAACCTTTATCATTTTTTCGCAGAATTTAAAAAAACAAAGGAAAATTAACTATTTTTATGACACGAGAAAACTGCAAGAGAAATTTTTATTTATAAATATAAGATAAAAATATACAGAAGTATACGTTCTGTAAAAAAATACAGAAATTTAATTGTGATAAATTGAGGTTTTTTTTTAAATTCCCTAACAAATCGACATCGCAAACAGTTTGCACTCCTCTTGTTGGTCAGAATTCAGGAATTTTTTCCTACTTGCAGTATTTTTTTTTTCAAGTTTTGATAAGAAATAAAAAGTTTTGCAGTAAAAATATGTTAAAAATAATTACCCTTTGCTTTAACTTAATTAAATTATTATTTTTTAATTTAATTTTTAGGTGTGGAGAATCATACTTGTTTAACAGAAAAATGTATTATAACAGGTCAAATCTTTTATATAAAATTCTTGAAAATAAATTTCTATTTATATTAAATAATATTTTACTTTATTTCTAGCTGCCAATATTCTAAAAAGTATGGATAAATCAGTAAATCCTTGTGATGATTTTTATTCATTTGTCTGTGGAAATTATATTAAAAAAAATGAAATTTCTTTTTACGAAGATGATAAAACTTTTTTCGAAAGTAGTATCGGTAACATGAGAAAACTTTTGAAAAAAGAGTTTGAAAAAAAATCATCCGAAAGTGATATTAAACCATTTAAACTAGTACGCGATTATTATAAACTTTGTACAAAAGAAGGTATTTATAAAATATCTAAAAAAAAAAATTAAGAATTTCAATTAATTCATATTAATTTTTAAATAAAAAATAAAAAAAATAAAAGAGACTGCAGAGAATATCATTAACGAAATTCAAGAGATTCTCAAAAATCATGGCGGATGGCCGGTTTTAGAAGGGGATGATTGGGATGATAAATTATTTGATTGGAAAGAAGTCGACATAGAATTTTCTAAACAAGGCTTTGCAATAGATTTTTTAATTCATATTAGTTTAGAATCTGATTTAAAAAATAATACAAAGAATATTTTAAGTGTACGTAAAATATAAAATTATGTTTATTATTTTTATTTTAGTGTAGATATTACCTTGCTTGGTAGACCATTTTTCTTCTTAACTACTCATTTCTTTTAGCTCCATATTTTTATACCTCTTAGAATTCTCTTTGTTGGTGTTCTTATTGGCTATTGAATGATTGCGCAGGCTATATGACTCTAAACTTTGAATAATGAATTTGAATGTAGATGAAACTATGAGCAAAACAGTTATCTAAAAAAAAATATACTTTGTAAACTTTAAATCATATAAAACCCGGAAATATAAACTACTAAATAAAAATAGGAGTATATATAAAGAAGTAATCTTACTAGAATAACAATAATCGGATTAAAGAGATTAAAAAACAAAAAAAACCTTTAAAGATTACTCAAGTCAACCAGCCATAATTCTAATTAGAGCTAAACGATGCGATGCGATATCGATAAATTATTTGTTTGTTTGTTTATTATTATCCAGCAATGTACATAAAAAAATATTACCTAATATATAAATTGTTATAATATTTCCCACATAGACAACGTGGTCTGATCGTGGGACTGGAGAAAGTTATATATAAAAAAGATTTACATTTTCATAAAATTAGTATTATAAAATATAAAATAAAATAAACTCTAGCAATTTTTAGTAAAATTTTGTCAACAAAAAAAAATAACAATAATAAATAAATTGTTTAATTATAATATCGTAGCTTTGGAAAGCCAATCTTTTAATTTAGTATTGTCATATTTGGTGATTTCATCCTTTTTTTTAATATAAATAGGCATCACATTAAATACCTTAACCGCATTATAAAAATAGTCTTTTTTCATAATTTCTTTTATTATCTTTGGAACTTCCACCGTTAGTTTCCTTTCACTTTTTTTCTCTATTCTCTAATATAAGTTTAAGGTTTTTATATTCTTTTTTAATACATAAAAGTATAAAGTTTAATACGTAAAAAGTCTGTTTAATGTTTAAAAATATATCTTCGTTATTTGCAAAGTTAAAAATTTTCAGTAATCTAATTTGTACATTCTGCAATTTGTCAACATGTACTCTGTAAACCCCCCCCCCCAGCTTAAGATTCCATAAGTAATTATGGAATTAAAGACTGCATAGTAGATAATTTTTAGTTGAGTATAGTCTAAGAAAGTTTTTAATTTATAAAAAAGAAACAAAATAAACTTGGTTTTCTTTAATAAATTGTTAATATGCTTGTCCCAATGTAAATGTTGGTCTATAATATTACCAAGGTACTTGGCTTCATTTACTCGAATTAGTTTAACTACATTACTATCCTCATTTACATGGATATCTATTTTCTTCAGCCATAGAGAAGGCAATATATGATGATTTATTATAGTTTACCGTTAGCAAATTTTCATCAAAGCACAAGCTAGCATCCCTGACCAGTCCATTTGCCCTTGACTCAGAACCACGTTCTATCACTTACCAGCAGTACAGTATCATCCGCAAAGGCTATCATGCTGTTACCAATCCTCAGTAAGTCATTAATAAATATATTAAAGAGAATTGGTCCCAACACCGTCCCCTGCGGAATCCTCGTATCTGTATTGACAAAAGTGCTCATTGTATTGTTGACTTTAGTTGCCGCTTGCCTACCCGTTAGATAACTTTCAAAAAATTTAAGAGCAATATCTCTTATTCCTATAGAACAGAGTTTATCTAGTAGTAGAGCGTGATCCACCGTATCAAAAGCCTTGACCAGATCAAGGAAGACAGCCAATGGTTTTAATGATTTGTCTAATTTTTTGTAAATAAAGTTCGTCACGTGTGCTATCGCGTCATTAGTACAAATGCCGTCGCGAAAGCAAAATTGCTGGTCTGATAAAATTTTATGTTTATTTATAAAAGAATTAAATCTAACTTTTATCAGCTTTTCAAAGATTTTAGCGAAATTTGATATCAACGAAATTGGCCTATAATTACTTTTGTTAGTAGCATCGCCACTTTTATTCTAATTCATCGTTAATTTTTCTTTGTTTATCATATCAATATCGTAGCGTGAATAAAATTTTCCAAAATTATCATAACGTATCGATTTAATTTATCGATAATCTTTAGTAAATCCTAATGCCAATAGTTCTAATATACAATAACAATAAACAATACATAATAAACAATATTTTAGCAGTAAATTATAGTATTTTAAAAACTAATAAAAATTAAATATTACGCGAGCGTATGTCACCGCAGGCCCACTGATATACATCACGCGCATTATCACGAAATCAGCGCGACCAATCAAAACACGAATAATTCGATGAGAAAAGTCATGAGAGAGGGGATCATGAATTTCAGGTATAGTACGATAACTGTACTAAATAATTTTTGAAACTAACTGCTAATAATGTGCAACAACGACTGTTTAGAAATATGATGAATAGAAGTTTTAATATTTTTTATAGACAAATATTAAATTTAAATATGCAGTAATAAAACAGCCTAAAGTCGTTAGTCGAATGGAAGCATTGAGTTCCATAATCATTTTCATTTCAAAAAATCATTTCAATTTAATTTTATTAGCTTAGAATTAATTAATTAATTTAATTTCATTAGCTTAGAATTAATGCTAAATTTTCATGTATTAACGGAATGCTACTTTCATTTACTTTAAATTGTATTATTTTTCTATCTAAATTTTGTAAACTTAGTCATGTAGTACATAGTGTTGCATGCATTCTCGCATTCACTTTCTCATCGTAAAATATGTTCCACTCATATACTGCCCTTTGCTAAATTACTCCAGTCAAAATACGGGTTTGGTTATATTTTCACTGGCGAACACGAGATTTGCTCTACTATAGGTTTTTTGGGTCGCTGAACACGAAAATCGGGGTCATATGACAGAGAAATTGGGGCTTCACCCTTAAATTTGAAAAAACTACCCCCAAAAAGGGGTTTTTTTTACATATTTGCAAATTGAGCGCTCAGATTGGCACCATACGGGTTTTTTTGGGTCGCTGATCAAGAATTTCGACTCCTTTTTCATAAACAATCAATACTTCACCCCTAAATTGGCTAAAACTAACCCCCCCAAGGGGGTGTTTTTGCTATTTTCGCACTTTGACCATCCAGCATATATCCATATAGGTTTTTCGGGTCGCTGATCAAGAATTTTGACTTATTTTTCATAAATAATCAATATTTTACCCCTAAATTGGCTAAAACTCCCCCCCCCCCCAAGGGGGTGTTTTGCAATTTTAGCACTTTGAGAATCCAGGATATGTTCATATAGGTTTTTTGGGTCGCTAACCAAGAATTTCGATTCCTTTTTCACAAATAATCAATATTTCAACCCTAAATTGGCTAAAAATTCCCCCCCCCCCCCAAGGGGGTGTTTTGCTATTTTACCACTTTGAGCATCCAGGTTATATCCATATAGGTTTTTTGGGTCCCTAATCAAGAATTTTGACTTATTTTTCATAAATAATCAATATTTCACCCCTAAATCGGCTAAAACTCCCCCCCCCCCCAAGGGGTTGTTTTTGCTATTTTCGCACTTTGACCACCTTCACCCTATTCAATTAAAAAAATGTCTATATTAAGTTTAATTATAAATATTAAATTATAAACTAATTAATAAGTATATTAAATTAAAAATTTGTATATTAAATTGAACTAAATTTCTATATTTTCACTCCGTTCAATTAAAATTTTTTTTTTTATGTTCAATTTGAATAAATTTTGAAATTTATTTCAAAGGGTGAAATATTGATTATCTAAGAAAAAAAGTCAAAATTCTTGATTAGCGACCCAAAAACCCTGTATGGATATATCTTGGATGCTCAAAGTGCTAAAATAGCAAAACACCCGCTTGGGGGGGAGTTTTAGCCAATTTAGGGGTAAAATATTTATTATTTGTGAAAAAGGAGTCGAAATTCTTGATCAGCGACCCAAAAAACCCGTATGGTGCCAATCTGAGCGCTCAAATTGCAAATATGTAAAAAAAACCCCTTTTTGGGGGTAGTTTATGCAAATTTAAGGGTGAAGCCCCAATTTCTCTGTCAAATGACCCCGATTTTCGTGTTCAGCGACCCAAAAAACCTATTGTAGAGCAAATCTCGTGTTCGCCAGTGAAAATACAACCCCCCCCCCCCGTATTTTGACTGGAGTAAAATGATGTCTTTAGAATCATAGATTAAGCAAACTATATTGTTAAAAACGATTTAACAAGGCGAGCGGTATGTTGCGGCCAATATTAGCTTAAAAATTTTCCCATAGCAATTATTGTCTTATCAAAAATTATTTCTTTAGTTATTCATTTATGACTTTGTTTTTTATATATAGAAAATAGATTACGTTCCCTATCTTTATCATATATCAAAGTAGGTCAACCTGATAACGCTATACGTATTATTCTTCCCATAAAACAGTTCATACTTTTTCCAGTTATAACTAACTTTAATCTTGTTATTATTTAATTTTGGAAATCCTCAAAATTTTCCTTCGTAAGAACTATCATATAACGCATCATTATCCGCTTATTATATATAGTCTCATTCCTCTTCATTCTACAGAGTTACGTTTTCAGACTTCTAAGAGTGCACAGACCACCGTCTCTCCTCTTGAATAGTCATGCGAATCCCGCTTCGCCCCAGGCTGCTCCTCTTCGTTGGCGACAGGAGTTCAATTTTTAAATATAATTCATATCGACAGTATACAGTATCACATTTTAAATACAGTCCACTCTTTATCACTAAGTTTAACTTATAGTAATTATTGTAAATACATATTTATATTTTGAACATTATTTAATAAAGTAATTAATCAACAAATGCTGTCTCTTTCCTTTTTAAAATTGGCACACGCCAAAACAATGTATGACATACTGTGGCACCATACAGTACTTTCTGTATCGTGCGCCACCTATAGTTCGTTAGCCCGCATTAGCATATTTTTATTTTTATAAATTTAATAAATATTTAACAAATAAAAATTTGTTGAGAACAGGATTTGAATGCGAGTTACTCGCTCGAGAGACTCACAACGAATCCACTGGACTACCGTCACTGTATTTTGTTTTAAATATACTGTAACTTAATTTTTTTCTTTAACTTAAATTACTATATAATTTAACAGATGGATTTACCAAAACTTACCGCTTACGAATTGGGCCTTCAAACATCTGAAAAATCTGAGATCGAAGATTATCGCATCTTCTTAGTACACAATGCAAAAAAACTAGGAGCAAATCCCGAAAGAGCCGAAAAAGAAATGAACCAAAGCTTAAATTTTGAAATTGAACTTTTATCGGTAAGTGCTACCATTTACTTCTTATAGTAGTAAGAAGTTACTATTTTATACGAATTTATTTACACGATATACAAACAGCATTATAATACGTTTCTGAGCTCTTTTTATTAACAAGATTCTTTTTTTTGTTGATTTTTTATGTAATTTTACACAAAAAACTTATATTACAAAAAAAATCAAAAATTTTAATCAAAAATCAAAAATACTAGGAACGTTTCTGAACTGTTTAAAAAGCTGACATGGATAATAGTTTCCAAAACGTTTCCGCTAACGATTTTAACGTATTTTAACGTATATAACGTTTTGAATATTTCACGCTGTTCGTGTTGTTGAATTTAAATATTATTTCCCGCGCACTTTTGAATAGTATCGGCTACGTATGCGCCCAAGTTCGGCCGACATATGGCAAAACGCTCCACCCAAGTTTGATACACGCAATAAGTATCGCCAGTGCTTATCATAATGATATCGCTAGTGGCGATCCAGGTAGTAGCCGATCATACCCATTGATTTAACCCATTGATAACCTTGTGGTAGAAAACATCATGAAAAAATGGCGGCTGTGATGGAATCACAAAAAGAGGTAGTGGGCGCACAGATCTGGAGACAGGTAAGTGATGCCAACATGGGAATGTCAATTTATACCTTACCCAGTTATTGACCAGTTAGGGTTACTTTCGTTATAAGTAGATAGGTAAGGGGCGTCCTGGGAAAAAGGGTGGGGGAAGGTCACGTGGGATGGAGCGCCGGGCGTCCTTGACCGTATACGAGGGTGCGAGTGTGTGTGAATCCAAGATGGCGGCGGGTGTCCTTGACCGTGCAATTGCACGAGCGTGTTTGCGTGCGTGCGTGAATTCAAGATGGCTGCGTGCAATTGCATGAGAGTATTTTTCAAGATGTCGGCCATTTATATTTTTTATTTCAAAATGGACGGAAATTGCACAAGATGGCAGCCCACGGATGCGTTATCCAAGATGGCAGCCCACATCGTGCATTTGCACTATAGGTTAAGTCGGTCCAAACAGTTATATGATCCAAGATGGCGGCCCACGTGGTACAGTTTCACAAGAGGTTCCCGCCATATTTTTTTGTTAAGATCCCCTCCCCCCTTTTTTAATCAACAAAATGGCGGACATACAAGAGAAGTTATGTGTGTAAATCAAAGACGATCGCTTACCAGATGTCGGTAAAGTAGTTTTGTTTTTTATCAAATGTCGGTAAATTAGCATTTTTAGTTTTTCCTCTACATATATATACTTTGTATGATATTAATTTTATTTTTTCTTTAAAACTTATAAATAACACTTAACATTTTATAAAAAAAGTTGAAAATGACTCAGGAATTTTTTTTTATTTACACTTATACTTTAAAACTTTTTAACTCCTGAGTCATTTTCAACTAGGGTCGATTTAATTTTACGTTCTTATATAGTAAGTAAAACAGTATTTTACCACTTGCGAGAAAAAAGTTAACACGCCCTCTATCGGATAATTCTTGAGATTTTTATGAAAATCCGCGCAGTTTTTGTAAAATCAGCGAAAACAATATAAAAACTAAATTTATTTACATAACCTTCAAATATATATTTTATTTAATCCCTTACTTTTATAAATTTTTGATAATAATTTGACAATCTTAAATATAAAGGATGATAAATAAGTATACAACAGTTTATTTGTATATACAAAGTGCTGTGGTATCCAAGTGGTTAAGTGGTTACGGGTTGCCGCGTAAGGCAACGGGTTAAAAAAAACCCGCGCAGGTTCGAACTTTGCCCACAGCACTTTTTTTTTTTTTTAAGAAAGGTTTAAAAAATTAGACATTTTATTTATTTTTGTTATTTTTTTTTATTAAATCATAAAAATACATAATTAACTTATTCACTATTTACAAATACTATTTTTTTTTTTTTTTTTTCAATCAAATGTTCTTTCTCAGAACTAAAGGTTATCATAAAAGAATTATTTTTAGATTCAACATTTTTATTATTTTCACGTGAAGTATTCTTGGAGTCTTGATCTTTTAGGCGAATATATTTTATATTTGGATAAGTAGATGGAGCACTGTGACTGTTTCCCATGGTTGTCTAATAAATAATGAGTAGGCAACTCAAAAAGCGGATCTATTTATAAACTTTTACAAATCAGATTTATCTATCCAACTGTTGTGGGTGTTATCAAATCCAAGCCACTTTACGAAGAGCTTATTCCCTCGTTTTTTCAACACTTTTTCTACTAGATAAACATCTGGATGAGCAGTTTTCAATAATTCCTGTTCGTAAAATCCTCCTGCGATGGGTTCATCTCGATAGTCTTTTAGCAAGTACGTATGCGGTACAGTTTTCTTGACTTTATCGATTGTAAAGACTTCCGTTGTATAATTTGGGGTGTATCCTTTTTCAAAAACATGTTTATTTCGGCTTACTCGGACTTTGTCTCCAAGTTTAAATTTGCGTTTTGTCATATTCCATCTTTCAATATTAAATCTTTTCAATACTTCTATCTCGTTATTAGGACCAACATCTTTCGGTTTCATTCCAATAGTTTGATGTTTCGTATCATTATATTTGGACACGACATTTTGTAAAATATCGAGCCATTTGTAATTTCCTTGAGCACTAAATTTTTTCCACATTATTGATTTAAGAGTACGATTGAGACGTTCAACGATCGAAGCCTTGAGATTACTGTATGTAGAGTATAGTTTTATATTATAACTATCGAGCAAGGCCTTACAATTTACATTGTAAAATTCAGTTCCTTGGTCCACGTGTAATTTTTTTGGAACACGTCCCTTAACAAAGATGGATTTTAGAGCTTTTGTAACTTCAACACCAGTCTTATTTTTTAAAGGTACAGCCCATGCGTACTTGGAAAAATTATCGATAACAGTTAAGAGAAAATTGTATCCTTTGTTTTCCCTGGAATACGTTTGCATGTCAACGAGATCAGCTTGCCAGGTCTCGTCTATGCCACGCATTTCAACTTTATGTCTTGGAAAATTTTTTCGAGCAGGCTTATGCAGCTCTTCAACTAACATTTTTTGAATATTGTTCATCTTTTATCTCTTCAGGTATATCCAAAACTTCATAAATTGTATCTAGTCTCTTTTTGATTCCTTCTTCAAGTGATTTAATTTTATTTTCCAAATGGTTTATTTTATTATTAACTTCTTCATATACTTGGTTTGAATCAATTTCAAATTTCTTTTTAAGAACATTTAAATTTACTGCGTGTTTATCATCAACAGCGTCAGCAACGTTGCACAACTTTTTCTGCTCCAAATCGAAATCACCAGTTTTAGTTAAATTAAAACCAATACCAGGAGGTCCTTTCGTAACTTTGCTGGAACCAAGATGTCGTCCGAACACGTCGATAGACATATTGTAAATGATGAAAATTTTAAAAGTACACTTAATATATAATTTTTGCTTCTCTGAGCTCTTCGATGATAGACTGAATTTCGTTATCGTGACCATTGTGACCAGATTCTCTCTCAGATACCAATAATCTCAAACGATCAACTAACTCGTTAGGATCGTCCCAGTGAACGTAATCTATTGGTGCATTACTTGTAACCATGTATTTAGGCAATCCTTCACCTTCAGAAATATTAAACAAATCTTTAATAAAGTTCATTTTTACTTTATGATCTTTACGAAAAGAATTATCAAGTTTGTAATTTTTCTTGTGAGCACTTGTTTCACTAATAATTTTTTTATAAACCTCTTTATCCTCTGGTGTTTTTTCAATATAAGGCGTTAAATTTTTGTGAAACAAAAGATCTACCAAACCATCGGTTAATCGATACTCTTTATTGTTCAAAAATAAATTATCCGCATTATCAAAATATGCTTCAGTATTTCCTATCATAAAGTTACCAGTTTTTAAATATCGAACACCAGTTTTTGTATCCAGCGATTGATCTTGACCTTTGGTAAGCTTAAACAAATATTCTTTTACTTTGCTAGCTTTAGGCGTACTAGATTTTGTATATGGTATAGGTGTTAAATCATTCTGTTCATTATTTTGAATAACTGTATTAAATTCTAAAGTTTCATCATCATCATCTTCATCATCATGATCATCTTCCAAAGCATATTTAAAATTGTTGTATAAAAATGAATCTCTTTTTCTTTTAACACCAGTTATATTGCGTGTTATATCTTGAAGTTGTCTTTTTCTTGGTTTATCGACTGATTTTTCTACTAATTTTTCAGCAATTTTTTCCAATGGTTCTGTTATAGGTTTGAGATTTTCTTTCAATACACTTTCAGCAGCCTCTTTGCCAAGTTTTAATGCTAGACTTTTGCGTCGTATAGATTTTCTAGCTTCAGCAATTTGATCTAATACATCAGGATCCATGTTGACACCTTGACCACTGACAGAAGACTGTTCATCTTGATTTGAGTTCTTTGAATTTAAAGTAAAATCGTCAAAATTCTTTCTATATCTTCCAGCATCGAATTCGCTATCTTTGTCAATAAGAATAAAATTATATTTATCTCGATTCCAACATTTTACACATAAATCCTTGAATTCATTAAAAGTCATGTCGGTGTTAACATGATCATCGTAAACATGTTTAAGGTTCATTTCGTCTTGTCGAAAAAGAACCAAAAAATTAAAGTTATCTCGAATTAAGTGCTTGGGTATTCTTGCGTAAGACTGACAAAGATAAAACGAGTCCACCTCCATGTGTCTACCCATGCTGTAGAAAGATCTTACATTATCCTGCTTTTCACATGCGATATCGTCAAATATCATAATACTATTGGGTAAAACCTCATCAGGAGATATTACTTGCTCATTGTCACTGTATACAAATACTCGAATTTCCGGTATAGACTTTAACAAGTCTATTAACCATTGATATTTTGGTTGATTAAGAGATTTTGAAAATATGTAAACGTTTATATATCGTAATCCATTTATGTGAATGAGTAATGTAAATAATGCATTAGTTTTTCCGCAGCCGCTTGGTCCACAAAACACTGCTCTGATACTGAAATTTTTCCAATTTTCACCATGACGACTCACAGTTGGAGCTATTTTATTGATTACAAAGTCAAAGTTAATCACAGGTAAACTTAATTGGCTTTTCTTTGCAACAATCAACTCATTATCACTTTTCTTTTTTCTTTTTTTAACTTGAGATGTATCATCTTGAGCATATCTCTTTTTCGGATTAACAACTGATTTTTTTCCAGACATGTTTATCGAAAGATGTCTCTCACGATACTGATTAGGTTCACTATAAATACAGGTCATTTATAGTCTTGACCTCATTTATGTTTCATCTATCGTGCAGTGATGATCGTTGGAGGTCGAGGCTTAGTGAACACTTTAATTAACAAGTTACCTTTCGAGTTCCATATACCAGGATACAGGTATTTAAAATATCATTAAATTAATTATTTCAATTAAATTTTATACTGTTTATTTGCATAGATTTTGTGGTCCTGGCACTAAGCTAACAAAGCGTCTTGCTAGAGGAGATACAGGTATAAACCCTCTGGACTCTGCTTGCAAAGAGCACGATATCGCTTACTCAGAAAATCAAAGTGATGTCCAAGCTAGAAATATCGCTGATCAAGTTTTGGCAGATAAGGCTTGGCAAAGAGTAAAGTCAAGGGACGCTAGTTTTGGTGAAAGAGCAGCAGCTCTAGCAGTTACAAACATCATGAAAGCTAAATCAAAAATGGGTATGGGACTCAAACAAAATAAGACAGTCAAAAAAAAGAAAAAAGGTGGTCGAGTTGCTTTTGGAGAAATCGTTAAAGCTACAAAGAAATCTATGAGTAAAAGTAACAACGCTAAAACTGTTATAAAATCAGCATTAAAAGGAGCTCGAAAGGCCGTTAAGAAGAACGGTGGAAAATCTAAGATCAATAAATTAAGAGTATTACCATTACCTTACAAAGTTGGAGGAGTTTTGCCTCTCATTCCAATATTTGCCGGCTTGAGTGCTATAGGTGCATTAGCAGGAGGAATTAGCGGTGTAACCAAAGCTGTTAATGATGTAAGCAACGCAAAGAAACAACTTGAAGAATCAAAAAGACATAAACAAGCTATGGAGCAAGTAGCTTCGGGTAAAGGCTTATATTTGAGACCTTACAAAGGAAGCGGTTTGAGATTACACAACGAAAATGTAGTATATGAAGAAAAAAAAACTTCAATTTAAATTTACCATCAAGACCACTAACTAATATAGACATTGATAAGTATGCTAAGATTTTAAAGATATCAAATTTTCGCGGAGTTTTTATGAGAAACGCTCTTCCAAAAACTGGACCATTAAAAAATGAATCAGCAGTTGTCAACTTGGATGATGAGAAAAATTCAGGAACTCATTGGGTTGCTTACAAAAAACTTGGCAACAATGTAATTTACTTTGACAGTTTTGGCAACTTGAGACCTCCAAAAGAGCTAATCGAATACTTTAAAGATAATAAAATTATGTATAATCATAAAAATTATCAAGATTATGATACTTTTGTGTGTGGTCATTTATGCTTAAAATTTCTATGTAATCAATTATAAATAATATGTAAGCTTAAGTTAGTTATAAAATATTGAGCAGCCTGTAAAGATGTATAAATAGCGTGCTATTCAATAAAAATCATTTAGTCTTAAACAAACTGTCATGAGTGAATCATTAATTATTAGTCTCTCTGGACGAACGTCTATTCTTGAAAGTCAATTTTTTCCACCTATAGAACTTTTACAAAATAAAAATTACGTACTTGGATTGGTTGAATTATTAACTTTCAACTCTATACCTAATTTAGATAATAAAAAGTTCTACATAAACGGTAGTGATCCTATCAGTATACCGACTGGAAGCTACGAGATTGAAGATATAAATAAATTTTTAGGAAAAAAGTTATCAGCAAAAAACATTAGTTTCACCTTGAAAGCAAATAATAATACTCTTCAGAGCATTATTAAGTCTAATCGAGATATCGATTTCACTAAAAGTGATTCAATTGGAGATTTACTTGGATTTAAACCACAGATATTGAAAGCAGATAAATCACATACCTCGGAACTTCCGATATCTATTATAAAAATAAATTCTCTTCGGGTCGAGTGTAATATCACAAGAGGAGCATACTCCAACGGTAAAGAAGTGCACACGATACACGAATTTTTTCCTGCTGTACCACCAGGATTTAAAATTATTGAAAAGCCTCTCGAAATTATTTATTTACCAGTGACTGTTAAAAGTATCGATTACTTGCAGTTGCGATTAGTCGATCAAGACGGAGACTTGGTAAATTTTAGAGGTGAAACTGTGACGGTCAGATTACATCTCAAAAGTCTATAATGGGATTCGTATATAATAACCAGAAGATCGGATTCGGCTATAAAAGAAAACCAACATGGACTCCGATAGTCAGTCGTCAACGAGCACTGAAGGTGTTAACACGTCAAAATCAACAATTTCTAGTAAGACTTGGTCTCAAACTTCGTCGTTAAAGGATTTTTGTGTATTATTTTGCTGCTGTCAAATAAGATGGAAGAGGCGTTAGATATACAATCGTCAGCGATGTTTGACGATTCTATCAGTCACTATGAAATACATTCACATCGGCCTTATGCTACTAGTTCATATCAAAATAACGATACGATTCATATAACTATACAACATCAGGATCAATTACTTTTACCGTCAAAAAGTTTTATACACATTCAAGGCAAAATTCGATTAGCTGCTGGTGGTAAAGTAGAAAATACAATACTAGTCAATAACGCCATCTGTCATTTGTTCTCAGAAATAAAATATGAACTTAACGGACAACTTATCGATCGTTGTAATAACGTTGGTATTAGTACACTTATGAAAGGTTATCCATCATACACTCCAGCGCAACAAAAATTTTTGGAAAATGCTGGTTGGCTATTTGATAATGAACAATCTTTAGTTGATGATAATGGAAATTTTGAAGTTTTGATACCTCTGAGTATGATTTTCGGAGTCGCTGAGCATAATAGAAAAATGATTGTAAATATGAGACACGATTTATACTTTACAAGATCAAATCAAGATACGAATGCAGTTATGAAAATTCGAGGAGATGCTGCTGAAAATGTTGCCATTACAATTACCTCATTGACTTGGGAGATGCCTAAAATTCTGTTAGCAGATAAACAAAAGGCTGAATTGATAAGATTCATTGAAAAAGATCCATATCTCCCAATAATTTTTCAATCAAGAGAACTTTTTCATTGTCCAACTCTTCCAGCAGCTACAAAACATGTCTGGACAGTCAAAACATCAACACAAATGGAAAAACCAAGATATTTGATTATTGGATTTCAAACGAACCGTGGTAATAAAATAGATCAAAATGCAAGTGTATTTGATCATATTAATTTAACCAACGTAAAACTGTACTTGAATTCACAATGTTATCCACACGAAAATTTAAATTTGAATATAGCTCAAAATAAATATTCAATTTTGTACAATATGTTTACCAATTTTCAAGTAAGTTATTATGGTAAAGAAACTTCTGAAGTTATACTCAACAGAAAAGATTTTTTGAATAAGGCGCCATTGGTAATAATAGATTGTTCCAAGCAAATTGAGTCTCTGAAGTATGCTCCAGTAGACGTACGCTTAGAATTTGAAAGTAGCGCTCAATTCCCAGCAAATACAGAGGCGTACTGTCTAATATTACACGACCGCATGATACAATATAAGCCAATCAGCTGCGAGGTCAAGAAAATAGTATAAAAAAAAAGTGAGCTCATCGAGAATTACTCATCAGTCACTTTGCTGAATATTGTATTGATAAATGCTGGGATTTACTTCCTGAAGAGTGTCAACAAGATGATGAATTTCAGATGAGAAAAGTTTGCACAATTCATGATCACAACAACAAGAGAATATCTCCAATGATTAAAAATTGTAAAGAATATTTTAAAAAAATTTTAATTTAAAAAATGTCATGCTTTGTTAAACTATTTGTGTACTATTTTATAAGATTAATAATAATAAATAATTATTTAAATGAATAAAAATGACTTTAATTTATTTAATACCTTTTATAAAAAATTTAACTTTAATGAACGAAATAAGTCTTTAGTTTATCTAATTAATGAATAAAAAAATTTTAAGGTTATGTAAATAAATTTAAATTTTATATTGTTAGTACCACTTTTTACATAATCAGCATAAACTGTGCCGAACTGCGCGGATTTTACATAAACTGCGCGGATTTTCATATAAACTGCGCGGATTTTACATAAACTGCGCGGATAAAAAAGATTTCTAAGTTTTACCGACGGTTATTGGTTTTCTAATATAGTATCATACACTAGCCTTATTTATTTTAGTATCAAGTATTATTTCAAGATGTTAGCATCGGAAGATCTTGTTAGTCAGAGGGGTAACCCTCTCAAAAAAGTAAATGATTATATATATCGCTATGATAATAAAATTCGATCGGGTGTCACGTGGAGGTGTGTGAGAAAAACTTGCAAGGCAAAAATTTTAATAACCGACAACTATATAGCTCCTGGAGTTGTTGCACACAATCATCCTAAAACAGCGAAAAAGAATTCGCAAAAGATTGAAGATGATGTTACAGTAAAAAATTCTTGTCTCAAAAATCAATATGCAAGCAATTGCAATGAAACAAATGCTAGAAGATTTCAAGAATTACCAGAGGCAGAAGAATTTGATTCTAATAATAAAATAATTTATGATAAACATATTGATGATGAAAAATCTTTCTCTGATAAATCAACAAATACGCAAAAAGTATCTTTTTGTGATAAGGCAACGAATACAGAAAAATCTGTTCGAAGTATAGGAGTAAACACGATCGAGTCATCATTTACTAGCAATAAACCTAGGAGATATAAATTGAAACAAACAAGTTACCTAAACAGCAGTCAACATAATTCACCTAAAGAAAATTTTAATATGAATGAAGCTGATCAATCATTCAATAAAAATCAGTGTTTTCAAAGTTCTGTGGATCAAAATTTTTTATATTCCTCAGCTCACGGTTCAAGATGTAGTGATACCATCAACTCGTCATTCGATTACGACAACTGGGAAGATCCTAATGAACTTGTTGATCACTTGAGAGTATTAGTAGGTGAGAGAAATGCTGGATTTATTGGACATGACGATGAAATTCAGTTGATAATCGAAGAATTAAGAACAGCTAAGATTATATATTAATTAATATGTTTTTAGAATGTAAAAAAAAAAAAATTAATAATTATTCAATAAAGAAAAATAAATTCTACAAATAAACTGTTGTATACTTATTTATCATCCTTTATATTTAAGATATGTCAAATTATTATAAAAAATTTATAAAAGTAAGGGATTAAAAAAATATATATATGTCGCAGTACAATAGACATTTTAGTATAATAGGCTATTATCCGTATTTTAGAAAAATAAAGTCTTTAAATTCACATTTTGCCTATGATACTAAAATTTTTAGTATTATAGCCTATTATACGTGTTTTAGCCTATAATACTGACGAAGCGCCGTATTTTAGAAATTAAATTTTTTCTAGTTTACTACAGTAAAAATTCAAACGCACGCCAATTATATAATGTAAGTATATGTTATTTATTTATTTCGTGTGCATTTATTTTCAATGTTATTTATTTTGCAAATGTGTACGTATATTTTCCCGAAATTACTTTTAAAAAATAGCAGCTGATAAAATGATAAATACCACAGAAAAAGAATTTCCACCACTAGAAGTCGGCGATAACGTTACAGTCCATGTACCAACTGTAGATCGAGGACCCTTGGACCTACCGAATATTTGCGGAATAATATTTAAAATTAAAAATAACGTTTGTCAGATTGGTACAAAAGATGGGATAATAAAAGGCTGGTTCCCACGAACAGAAGTACAAAAATGTGCCTCAAAATTTATTTCCATTATCGATGTACCTAGAGAAAGCATAGTATGAGAGATGCTGCAGCCAAGCAAACGGTTACGGGTGGTCAAGGTTATAAAAAATGCAATTGTAGAGCTTCTGCAAAACATCGTTCAACAAATAGGTGTAGTTGCTATAAATCTGGGGTTTTATGTAATTCTAAGTATCTTTTGAGTGGTCCTTGTACAAATAAATAAAAATTTTCTAATCATTATTATATTATAAGATGTAATAAAAAAGTTAATGTAAATGTACACGAAATAAATAAATAACATATTTACTTTAAATTTGGCGCACGTTTGAATTTTTACTATAGTAAACTAGAAAAAAAATTAATTTCTAAAATACGGCACTTCGTCAGTATTATAGGCTAAAATACGTATAATAGGCTATAATACTAAAAATTTTAGTATCATAGGCAAAATGTGAATTTAAAGACTTCATTTTTCTAAAATACGGATAATAGCCTATTATACTAAAATGTCTAAAATACTGCGACATATATATATTTGAAGGTTATGTAAATAAATTTAGTTTTTATATTGTTTGCGCTGATTTTACATAAACTGCGCGGATTTTCATAAAAATCTCAAGAATTATCCGATAGAGGGCGTGTTAACTTTTTTCTCGCAAGTGGTAAAATACTGTTTTACTTACTATATAAGAACGTAAAATTAAATCGACCCTAGTTGAAAATGACTCAGGAGTTAAAAAGTTTTAAAGTATAAGTGTAAATAAAAAAAAATTCCTGAGTCATTTTCAACTTTTTTTATAAAATGTTAAGTGTTATTTATAAGTTTTAAAGAAAAAATAAAATTAATATCATACAAAGTATTTATATGTAGAGGAAAAACTAAAAATGCTAATTTACCGACATTTGATAAAAAACAAAACTACTTTACCGACATCTGGTAAGCGATCGTCTTGGATTTACACACATAATTTCTCTTGTATGTCCGCCATTTTGTTGATTAAAAAAGGGGGGAGGGGATCTTAACAAAAAAATATGGCGGGAACCTCTTGTGAAACTGTACCACGTGGGCCGCCATCTTGGATCATATAACTGTTTGGACCGACTTAACCTATAGTGCAAATGCACGATGTGGGCTGCCATCTTGGATAACGCATCCGTGGGCCGCCATCTTGTGCAATTTCCGTCCATTTTGAAATAAAAAATATAAATGGCCGACATCTTGAAAAATACTCTCATGCAATTGCACGCAGCCATCTTGAATTCACGCACGCACGCAAACACGCTCGTGCAATTGCACGGTCAAGGACACCCGCCGCCATCTTGGATTCACACACACTCGCACCCTCGTATACGGTCAAGGACGCCCGGCGCTCCATCCCACGTGACCTTCCCCCACCCTTTTTCCCAGGACGCCCCTTACCTATCTACTGTTATATGCGGCAAAATGGTACAAGCTAGAAACTGAACAGTGCTTTGTACTATGTGAGTGAGATAGACTCCATCGAACTTACCTTTTTCAAGCGTGCTCGTTACAAGGAGAGGCACCTGACTTTCAAATTAGAGGCTGCAGGGAGTGCTTCCGAAAATACAGTGGAGCCCTAAAAATCGGCACAAAGTAGCAGGGTACATAAGGGCCACTCTGTTGTTTAAAAAATAGGGATGTTTCTATCGTTGAGAATCCTCCTTCTAGATAGGGTGTAATCAACAAATTGCTGCCAAGGCTGCGTGTCCCAAACTAAAAATTATACCTGAAAAGGGAGTTCCAATTCAGGGCATTAAAGCGTGGAGGGTTTAGTATGTGTTTATCCAGAATCTGACGCGTCGTCGATAATCGCGTTCATCAACAAAGCCTCGCGGGTATACATATGCATTACTGTAATTAACAAATTATTCCTTGTCGGAGTACAACCGGCTGGTCATGGAAATTCACGGGTCTTTAAGGCCCAAGGACACTTCATATCTATAATTGATATAGGATTCACACTTTTTCTTAAAAAAAAAAAATAATAAGAAAAGGAAATTGTTTTTAGCTTTACAAAGAAGAATCAGCAAAAAGCCTTGAAGATACTTATCACTTATTAACACCATTTGAAATAACTGAACGTTACCATAAAAATAATTGGATTGAATATCTTAATAAAATCTTACAACCATATACATCAATAAGGAATGATGAATTTATTAATATTAAAAATTTAGAATATTTTGATGAATTAGAAAAGCTACTATCATCAACACCAAAAAGAACAATAGCTAATTTTATTTTTGGTAAAGTCGTATTTTATTTACTGACTATTACAAAATATTTTAAAATAAATAAATCTAAAGAAATGATTTGTACTAATGAGGTTGTAAAACTATTTAATCACGCCGTCAATGCTATTTACGTCAGAAATTATTTTAATATGAGTACTAAAGAATCTGTTGAAGAATTAGTGTTTAATGTCAAAGAAAGTTTCAAAAATATTTTAAATGAGGTTTGTTAATTAATATTATGTATTTTTATTTTAAGCGTTAAATAAAAAATATCAGTATGTAAAAAAATGTTAAAATAGTTAATGATAAATCTGCAAAGCCATATACAAAATGTAGATTTTTAAGTAATTTTTTATATGTTGGTATTATTTTATTTAACGAACGAGACACAATGAACATTTTGCAACAAATCAAATAATGCTTTATCTTTATCAGTGTTATGTCTTTATTAGTCTAGTAAAAAAAAAAAAGTATAGTAACAGGGAATAATTAATTTACCAACTTGAATGTAGTAAACACTGAAAAAGTTTACGCTTTCTTGTCGCGTTGGCAGTATATTTATGACTCTTTAATCTTACCTTGTATCACTATATCAGATTCGGAGTCTTCAACTTTGAAATTATGCAATTCTAATTTAAGTCGTGTCTAGACGCTGATATTTATTTTAAAGAATTTTTAACATTTGGAATTAAAATAAACAAAAATAAGTTAATATAAATGGAGAATTGGGAAAGACTAAAAGTTTCAAATATTTAGTAAAGAAAATGTCTTTATAAAGATATAATCAATCACTAAAGCAAAACCATTTCAGTGTGCTTTAAAAAATAGTATATTTTTATCCTAAGCTGCAAAAATAAAGAATGGATCGCACGTAAATTGAAATCCGAGGCAAAGCCGAGGATGGCAAACTGCGATCTTGGACATTCTATTTTTATAGCTGAGGCCAAAACATAATTTTTCTTTGTCAGTTGCTAGAAAACACGTATTTTCGAATCGCACTGCGGCGGAAAATACATGCTATCTGACCACTGCCAAGAAAAAACATTATTATTTACTAATTCTGTAGCGAGAAAATAAATCTTTTGTCTAATTTTTACTTCATCGTTTTTTTTAACGTACTTTAAAACCTTTTTCATAAATAATCCAAATGGAAATAATCATTACGTTTGAATATCTATACTTATGGGATTAAAAATTTCATGTTATATTTAACAATAATTCATGAAAAATTACGGGTTTTATTTACAATCTCTGAAATATACGTCTTAATGTTTTATTTAACAGGTTGATTGGTTTGATGAAATTACAAGAAACTTTGCATTAGAAAAGTTAGAAAATATTGTATATTTTATAGGATTTCTACCTGAAATTTCAGATGACTTACAACTTGATGAATATTATAAAAACTTAGAATTAGATAACAACAGCCTCCTTCATTCGATTTTAAAAATAAATCAATTTCGTCAGGACAAAATATTGTCAAAATTTAGGGACTCTTATAAAAGGACAGACTGGCGATCAATTTTTATTAATTCAGAGGTCAATGCTTATTACGACCCACAAAGGAATGCCATCGGTAAATATAAATTTTTTTATTATAAGGATTCTATTGAAAAAATTTTATAATCAAATTTATTCAAATTACTTTTAGAATTTAACGTTCAATTATGATGATGAAATAATTAACTGAACACTGATAATTGAACGAATTAATCGTCTCTTATTTTATTAGCACTTAACATTTACAATTTTTGAGACAAAAATTTTTTTAAAAATTAATTGACAGATTGGAGACATCGAATAAAAACAATATACTCCAGTCAAAATACGGGTTTGGTTGTATTTTTACTGGAGAACATGAGATTTGCTTTACTGTTTATTGGGTCGCTGAACACGAAAATCGGGGTCATTTCGTAAAGAAATGGGGGCTTCACCCCTAAATTTGCAAAAAACTACCCCGATATGGATGTTTTTAACATAGTTGCACTTTGAGCGCTCAGATTCGCACCATACGGGTTTTTTGGGTTGCTGATCAAGAATTTCGACTTCTTTTTCTTAAATAATTAAAATTTCACCCCTAAATTAGCTAAAAATACCCCCGAAAAGGGAGTGTTTTTGCTATTTTCGCACTTTGAGCAACCAGGATATGTCCATATAAGTTTTTTGGGTCACTGATTAAGAATTTCGACTTATTTTTCATAAATATTCCATATTTACCCTTAAATTAGCTAAAACTACCCCTAAAGGGGTGTTTTTGCTATTTGGGCACTTTGAGCAACCAGGATATGTCCATATAGGTTTTTTGTGTCGCTAATCAAGAATTTCGACTTATTTTTCATAAATATTCCATATTTACCCTTAAATTAGCTAAAACTACCCCTAAAGGGGTGTTTTTGCTATTTGGGCACTTTGAGCAACCAGGATATGTGCATATAGGTTTTTTGTGTCGCTAATCAAAAATTTCGACTTATTTTTTATAAATATTCCATATTTTACCCTTAAAATAGCTAAAATTACCCCTAATAGGGGTGTTTTTGCTATTTGTTCACTTTGAGCAACCAGGATATGTCCATATAGGTTTTTTCCGTCGCTAATCAAGAATTTAGACTTATTTTTCTTAAGTATTCAATATTTCTTGAGCATGAATTATAAAAAAAAAAAAATATCAAGTTTTTTTTATTCATTTTTACCTTCACTATAATTCATTTTTCAGGTAAGTATTAATTTTTTATAAAAAAAAATAACAAATTTTTATTGATCAGCGGCGCAGGGACCTGATGGACATAATCGGGATGCTCAAAGCGTGAAAATAGCTAAAACACACCTTTTAGGAGTAGTTTTATGGGTAAAATATTCAATATTTATGAAAAAGGAGTCGAAATTCTTGATTAAAGACCCAAAAAACCTATATATACATATCCTGGATGCAAAAAGTGCGAAAATAGCAAAAACACCCTTTTAAGGGGTAGTTTTAGCCAATTTAGGGGTGAAATTTTAATTATTTAAGAAAAAGAAGTCGAAATTCTTGATCAGCAACCCAAAAAACCCGTATGGTGCGAATCTGAGCGCTCAAAGTGCAACTATGTTAAAAACACCCCATATTGGAGTAGTTTTTTGCAAATTTAGGGGTGAAGCCCCCATTTCTTTACGAAATGACCCTGATTTTCGTGTTCAGCGACCCAAAAAACATTTAGTATAGCAAATCTCATGTTCGCCAGTAAAAATAAACCCCCCCCCCCCCTCCCCGTATTTTGACTGGAGTAATAATTCTAGATATTATTAACTTCATAGAACTAAATAAAGTACTACTTCCATACAAAAAAATTTAGCTCTTTTTGTATATTTTGACGGCAAAGATTTTGAGACAAAAATTTTCAAAAAATTAATTATCAGATTGGAGATATCGAGTAAAAACGATAATTCTAGACATTAATACTTTCATAAAAAAAATTAGGTACCACGTCAAAAAAAAATGGTGTTTTTTTAATTTTTTTATGTAAAAAATTTTGAAAAAAAAATGTTTGAAAAGTTAAATATCGGATTGGAGATAACGAGTAAAAACGATAATTCTAGATATTAGTACTCTCAAAGAAAAAAATGAAGTACTAGGTCCAAGGAGAAATAAATATTGCTGGTTTTTTACTTTCTAATGCAAAAAATTTTCAAAAAATTACGTATCGGATTCAAAAATTGACTATAAACGATATTTCTAAAACTAGTACATCTATAGAAAAAAAATTTGGTACTAAGTCCATAAAGAATAAAAAAATTTGGTATTTTTGTATATTTTGGTGAAAAAAATGTTGAAATTTTCAAAAAATAAATTATAAGATTTAAGATATCAAGTAAAAACGATACTTCTAGATATTAGTAATTTCATAGAAAAAATTGAGGTATTTGAAAATGAAAAATAAGTACCTCAAGACTTTTTGGTGAAAAAAATTTTGAAAAAAAAAATTAGGTCTTAATGGAATATTGGTTGTGAATCACCGGTTATAGTCATACACACACACACACACATACACATACAGACTTTTTTTAAAACCCGGTTTTTTAGCTTCATGAAGTCTCAAAACGTAGTTATACGTCAAAAAATCAGAAAACAAAATTTTACCTAAAACATTGTATTATTATGCTTCACACAATCTATGTTACGGCCAGTAACGAAATTCCGTATTTCTTATGTTGGAAACTCGCGCCAAGCTTCCAACCAAACTTAAACTTTATATTTTTCAAATACTCGCGCATAACTCTAACTTCTTTGATAAGATAACTGTTTGATTTATCGGCCTCCTTTTTGTAAAAGACCCCTACCATTATGTAAATTTCTCTGGTTTCTATAAAACCGTTCACTACGCTCGTTTCCCTCTCATTCTGTGGTCGGTCGTCGCGTCTTTAACATTAATACAATCAAATTACGTAAGTCAATTTAAGAACCATGTGCCGCCCGACGTGTCGAACCAATCTACAATTAATTATTTACCGTAACTTCAGTGCATAAATTCGTATCGCCAGCTCGTAATTAACTTATACAGTTCAATAAAAACCAATTATTTAATTTTGTATTATAACAATTGAGTTTTTTAATAATTAAAATTCTTATTTTAATCAAGTGTAAATTTATTAATTTACCTTAAAAAAAAATTTTCCTAAATTTTCCCAATATTAATCTACCCAAAAATGTTTCAGTCTATCATTGTTAGCAATGATCTAGTAGTTTACCTAGTAGAAAGCTGATCATCGTTAAAGCAAACTATGAAAAATTTTTTAATTCTGTAAATAAATTTAGAAATGAATAATTTATTTTATTTTTACTTATTTAGTATTGCCAGCTGGGATTCTTCAAGATGTTATTTTTGATAAAGATAGACCGAATTACACAAATTATGCTGGTGTTGGATTCATCATAGGTCATGAAATTATTCATGGTTTTGATACTTTAGGAAGTAAATTTGATAAAAATGGAAACTACGCTAATTGGTGGGACAAAGAAACAAAAAAAAAGTTTGAGGAGCGTATAAAATGCATGATTGAACAATATAGTAATTACACAGTAGACAATCTAAACATAAATGTAAAACAATTTTGATGTTTTAATTTTAAAAACATATTGCTGCAATAAAATATTTTGATTTTCAGTTAAATGGTAGTCTGACTCAAAGAGAAGATATATCTGATAATGGTGGGATGAAAGAAGCTTACTTAGCATACAATGCTTGGGAAACTCAAAATGGTGTGGAACCACAATTGCCAGGATTAAATTACACATCACAACAAATGTTTTGGATTAGTGCTGCTAACAACTGGTGTTCTAGGATGAAACCAGAGGATGTTTTACAATCAATAAAATCTAATTCACACACTCTTCATCGATATCGTATAATTGGAACAATGTCCAATATGCCTGAGTTCTCTAAGGATTTTCAATGTCCATTAGGATCACCAATGAATCCTATTAAAAAATGTACCGTGTGGTAGCAATCATGTTTTACTAATTTTATTTTCAGGATATAATTTTGTTTTTTTAGAGTTGTAAAAAAAAAGTATTTAGATAAATATTTAAAATAAATTGTTATCTTTATTATATACGCAAGAAGAGTTCCTCATATTGAAATCATTAAATTCACTGTGTGAATTATGTGTTTATCGTATTTTTTTATCTTAAAACTGCTCCTAGGGTCCACAAAAAATTTTTGCTTTATTGCAAATAAGAAAAATGAATAAAAAAACAGATTAATATAAATTAGATAAAACTTTTAAACATTTACAGAATGAGATAATGCAATATAATAGAAGATACTTAGACGTGGTAAAGAATATTTACTCATTCTCCAGGCATGTAAATATAAATGTTTTTATGTTTACATTTACAAGCCGAAGAATGAGTAATATTCTTTACCATGTCTAAGTATGTTTTTTATACATTAGTAATAAAGATCAACTGATGTAAGATGTAACAAGGTCAAATTTCTATAGGACTTTTGAATTCTGACAATAAAACGCCAACCCCATAGCACCGCTGTTAATAATATACGTTCAATCCCCTCTGCTAAATATAAAAACTATGGCTAGAAAAATCGATAATACCCATTCTTAACTTTTAAATAAGCGTGTTTTTGTACCTTTTTTTTTGTTTCAAAGCCGTGGAAGAATTAGAAAATTGAATAATAAAATATTATATGCTAATGCGCACGTTTATTGCAGGATTTAAAAGTACTATTACTATTTGATCTTTTCCACGTGTAGTTGTGTAATAAATAATGATATTATTCTATGTCACTAATGTATAAAGTTTATTCCAGAAATTTGTATCTCCCCATTTAATATAAGTATTACATTTAAGATAAAAGCGAAGTTCATAGTTTTTTAACAGAACTCACTTCTTCATACAAAATTATAATCAATTTTAAATTATTTTCAATTAACATGTTATTAAATACAGTTTTAAATTCTAACATTCCCCAAGTACTCGTAAGGAAATTTTTTGTTAAAAAAATTACGGTTTATTTTTGAACTCATAACAGATCGAAGAATATTTTCAAATATCCATTCTCAAGCTTTCCAATCTCGTACACGAATCCATACTTTGTATGGATTTGGATTATTATATATCTAGGTTAGGAAGTAATTCTTTCATTACAATTTCTTTATCCTTATGACAAAAACTAAGAAATATGTCATGTGTTTTTTCTATATGAAATTCGTCATAATCTTTAATCCACCAAAGACACATATTTTTTGAATGTAAAAATATTTTTATTTCTAGTTTATATTTATAGAAAAAATACCACTATGGAATAAATTAGATTATTTGTTAAAATTATAATAATTACTGTATAATTAAAATAAGAAATAGGTAAAAAGCAAAGAACTTCTTTCATTAATTTTGTTATGGAAATTTTGTCACAATAGCATGCATGTGATCATTTCAAGTTAAGTTAAATTATTTCGATTATTCATGAAAATTGATAAATAATCGTAAGTTTTTCTTTACAATTTCCAAGAATTTTGATCAAAAGTTTCAGTCTCCTGTTTAAACGCAAATCCCACATAGCACCAAATATTTTAGAAACGTTTCTGAAATGTTTTCAATAAAAATTCTTTTTTTAAATAAAAATTTAAAAAATATTTTGAAACGTTCTAAAAATAATGTAAAACCTTTTAGAAACGTTTTGGAACGTTTTTAAAACGCATATAAAACATTTTAAATGTCAGCAGAAAAACGTGCGTTTCATAAATATTTTAGAAACGTTTCATAAATATTTTAGAAACGTTTCAAAACATTGATAAAACATTTCCAAACGTTTTGAAAAAGTGTCAAGACGTTTTATCGGTTTCGACTTTTTTTCTCATAAAAATTGGTTTTTGACGTATTTGGAGTTATATGGCGTATAAAATAATAAAGAAAATTTAGTATTTTTTTCATGTTGTTTATTTTTTATCATATCATTAAAGAATAAATATACAAAACAGTTATAAAACGTTTCAAAACAAGCAAGTAAATTCACAATCGATTAAAAAATAGCAAAATTTATTCCACATGAATCTGATATACTGGCCCTTGGGAACATCATTAAAAATTTCTGTAACAAAAAAAAAAATATAAATTATTATTGAGCTTAAGCTATTATTTTCTATTCAGTTGTCACCGAACGTGCTTAATTAAATAGGAGGTGAGCTGGATAAGGGATAATGTATAATACAATATAACTAAATAGATTTAATGAACACCGCATGGTTTATTTATTCACTTATTAGTTGTACATCGAGTACACTCCTCAAGAGTCGTAGTCCCACTGACCCTCCTTTCGCCCAACTCCGTTCAACAAAAACTCCTTCTCCTCACATCGAAGAGCTTCCTCTTCTCTGTCATAATATATACGGTGACACAGTTAAAAAAAAAAAAATTTCTATTCAATAACGTACAATTCAATTCTTAAAAGTAAAGTATAGCCCTAGCTTCTATCAGGGATCCATTTTTAACCTAAATAAAAACTTTACTTTTGGGGAAAAAAGTTTGGTACCATATCTCCAATCAGGCTCTCAAGAACATCTATTTTTTCTTGTGGAATTAAATTTTCAAACCTTGAGGATCAGCTTAAATAAATCTATTTTCACATTTAAAAAAATTTTCACACTGTCAGATTGCTGCGCTTGAATTTGGCTTAAAAATTAAAGTAATACTTAAAAATGGTGATTTATAATATTTTGCTTGAATATCAACGTCAATATTTTCACAAAATTTTGCTGGGAATGGTTGAGAGTTCAAGTAAATAAGCTGATTATTTTATTAGCAAGTAATTGAAATTTCACAAGCTTTTTAAGCAAAATTTAACCGCAGTAGCCTGACAGTGAACTTATGTCTATAAGTATAGTCGTATGATTATAATATTAGAAAAGAGAAATTTCTACCCTAGAATATCTGCGTTTGCCACTCGATTTATTAAACAGCTACATTTTTCTTGAATACCACACAGGAAAACTTTAGCAGTGTATAGATGCTCAAACAAACTATTGCAATGAGCACAAGTTCTGCGGATATAACAGTTGCATGAATTCTAACTTACAGGTAATTTATACAGCCAATATTAGAGTTATTACTTTCGTGACCGTCTTATTATTTGCAACTTTACAAATTTGTTCCTAAAAAAGTAAGCGTAGGATGGCTACATATGTTTAATGAAGGACTGAAGTTCCAACAAATGAAACCCCCGTTAGGAGGCACTTGCTGTATTACCTTAGACTTAAAGAACAAGTGCTTGTTCCCAGAAATTAAAATGTTAGTTATTAACAGTATCTTAACTGAAAATAAGAGTTACTGTTTTAATGAGTCAGCTAACATAGGAATTGGGACGTATTCAGAAAAAGTTATGTTTCGTAAATGCATTAAAAGTGAAAGTGGTGAAATAAATGTTAATTTTCGGAAGGTATCAAATAATTTTAAAGGAAACAATCATTTGATGAAAATATATTTATTCACTACTAAATACTGTTCACAGCCATCAATTGAAACCCAAACTAGTAATTCAAATGCGAGCAGAAATAGTAGTTTAAAAATGCATGAAAATAATACTTCTTTTTTGATTCTCAAAGAAGTTAATGCTAATGCAAATATTAGGAAACATGTTCCTAACGCTCAAGCTTCATTTTTAATCAGTAAAGGTAGGAGGACAAATGTTCCAAAAAAAATTTCCCAGTCCGTATTTCCCAAAAAGTTTATTTTCCCATTAACACATTTTCCCAATAATTAATTTTTCCAATAAGCTATATTTTCCAAAAAATAATTTTTACAAAAAAAATTTTATCCAAGATACTTATTTTATAAAAAAATTTTACAAAAACAAAAATTCCGTAAACAAATAAAAAAAAAAGTAAAATTATTCAATCAATCGATAACCTCAATTTTTTTGTTTATTATTGAAAAATTTTTTGTGATATTTTTGTTAGAGTTCGTTTTTGTATACATTTCATTATGAGTAATTTAAGCGCAGAAATTATAGTTAATGAGAGTACCAGATTCTTGCATGTTGAAGGATACTTATATTATTACCATTCAGATGGTACGAAATTCACATACTGGAACTGCAGGAAAAAAGGCGAGAGCGAGTGCACTCAGCGACTTTTTGTATAGTGGCAGCACCAGTTTTGGTGTGTACAATATACCCGGTATTATAGAGAAACAAAGTTGGTCGTGTGACGCTACCAACTCGGTGAATTACGTGAAATCAGCTGTAGCGATTTTCAAAGTTTATTTTGTATGCTTAAAGTAACATGTTTTTTTATGATAAAAAATGATTTTATTAACGTTATAATTTTGTTTGTATATTAATTGTTTTTAATATTTTAGGTAAAATAATATTTTTAGTATATTAGATATGCAAAACTAATATACTAAAAATATACATATATTTTGAAAATGCATTTTGATCGAAAAATATGAAGATAAGGATTGATAAAAAGGAAAAAAATCCTTTTTAGATGATAAAATATTTATATTTTTAAATATTTAAATATGAAAATAATACAATATTGATGTTTTACAATAATAATATTACGGTAATAATATCTGCGATCCTAACCTAGAATATTTTAAAATATATGTTTATTTTTCCAAAACTTATAATACCGACTATAATTTAATTAATAATATTTCTTATGCGTATTTTTTAATAAAATTGTTTTTTTGCAAAACAATAAACTATTTATTAATAATTATAATTTAACGATTATGAGACAACCGGTTTTTAACGTTTTTACTCAAAAAGTAATAGTTGGCACTTTCACGATACCAACTATTGACTTATGAGAATACAAGCGCTATTGGTGCTGCCACCATACCAAAAGTCGCTGAGTGTGCAGGGCTCGTGTGATTTCCAACCATGCTTATGGGGCTGGAGATTTAGTTGTGTTAAAAAAATGTAAGTTAGAAGACCATACTCATGCACCAAACAAAGAAGAGGTTAATGCCTTAAAATCGACTGCTGGCTTAGATATACAGTAAAGTCGCTATTATCCGACACTCTTTTATCGAACAATCCAATTATCCAACAAGCATTGCTTTCCTTACCATAATTTTTTTTTTATATAAAATGATTTTGATTATAAAATTTTTTTAATCGGAGACTTGGAACGATATTTTTATTTACATTTTTATACCGGAAATCATAAAAGTGATACATACCATATGTTAATTGTGTTATTAAAATACTATATTTCTAATAAACACATTTAAATAAAGTTAGTAAAAAAAATGTTCATAGTAAAATTTTGTTATTTATTCTTGTATCACGTATAGTTTTTTTAAGGCCTTTTATCGGTATTCTTTGAAACAATAAAAAATCTTGACTAGTAAAAAAATCTTTACTTGGCGACAAAAATAAAAACATCAGATCATGTTAAATTAAGCAGGTCTTGGGACTTTTTTTTTGTATTACGCAAGTATTTCATAGAAAACCCATAATTTTTTTATTACTTTATATTATACCTAATATATATTTAAAAATTGCCTTGCAAGAACTAGCCTTATTCCATCTCCCCCACCCTGTTTCCGTTATCCGTCAAATCGGTTATTCGACAAGGGCCCAAATTCTTAGGTGTCGGATAATAGCGACTCCACTGTATATATTACGTATGAATACTTTTATATATTCGGCGTATAGAATATTATAAAGCTATACCTTTATCTTTATGTACAAGTGTATTCAGAAAATAATATATATATTTATAAAAAAATTTTAAAAATGTTTTAATATATTTATTTTTTTTTTTTAAAGAATTTAAGGGTAAAAAATAATTAATTCTTTTAATAAATCTCTTTTCCAAAAAATTGGAAAAAATGTTGCTAATATATAATGACGAAACAGCATCTTTATATATCTTTCTAATCTTTTATTACTTCTTTTTAATGCTTAAAATTTTTTTACTTTCCAAATAAAATAATAAAAATAAATAATTTATTTAATTATTATGTATATAGAATGTATAAAGTCTTAACACTAACTTAATTATGTGATTATGCAAATAGTATTGTAAATATGTACATTAAACTTTATTTTACACCAATTTCTTTTGTTTTATTAAAATTTATAATCAGTTTCTAACTTATCTAATATATGTTTTGCAAGCATTTCTGCAATGAATAATAATTAACAATAATTAACTATATGGTCAATCCTTCCAGTTCCGCAATTGAATACAAAATCATCGACAAGTTTACGAAGTATTTTTATCAAGTGCTTGAACTCTAACTCTAGATGGTCCTCGCTTCTCATCTTGATAAGAAAGGTATGGAATCAAAATTTAATATTCCTTAACAGACATGGAATAAAAAATTTATTTGAGCATTTCTTGTATACCAAGAACTAAATATTTGAAACATAATTTATTAAAGCAATGGAAATTTAGCCATTTCATAAAAGTCTTTTGAATCAAATCAACTATATATCCTTCTCTAGATAATGCTAAAATAGCATTGGGCCCTAACCACATGTCATCATTTATTCTTGGTGTAAAATGTACACCCAAAAATAGAAATCTCAAATCTGTTACTGGATATATATTAGCTGTTACAAGATTTTTTTTATTTAGTTTTAGAAATAAATATTCCCCTTGAAATGGTACAATACAAGAACTTTTATCTCATCCTGTCATTGCGACAAGCCTATCGAATTGTAGCCCAGCACAAGTTAATGCATATTTTGTTTTAATAGGTGGATGATTGTTTGATAATACCGTTATGGGTAATAAAATTTCTTTTTTTTTTTATTCTTAAGTTTCAGGAAAACCAGTTACTTCATATAGTTAAGAAAAATTTCTCCTCCCATGTCTTTAAAATCCTTGGCAAAATGCTTACAAACCACAGCGCAATAAACTATTCCTATCTATAGAAACCATAATTCTTTTTCTTATTTGTATTTTAATTCATTATTTGGTATTTGATTTTTGTCGACCAATTGAAGATCCAGACAACCATTTTTTTTCCTCTTTTATATAATTCTTCTAACTGATTAATTTTCTCCAACGAGCTACTACAAGTTTACCTACCTTATTATGGGGCAAATTATTTATTTTAAAATATTGGAAAGATAATTTTAAACCTTCTACACACAATTTGACTTTAATGCTTCCAGGCTTATTGTAAAGACCAGCATGAACAACTCCGCTGTTATGGCCAGTTTGGTGCTTGGCAATTCCATTTTCTTTTTCTACAAAGCTATATGCAAAGGTCCGGATACCTTATTTTCATTTCTCTGACTTTTGCACATCCAACAGTTTCCCTGTATTACATTATATAGACCTTGTTTTTTATTAGAACATGAAGAAAAATAAAAGTTATTCAGATTTTTTGAAGTAAAAATTCTTCTTGAAAATGATTTTAATATTGATGAAGTCATAACAAATATACCTATTTTAAATAGTTTAAATTTTTTTATGAAACTTAATATGATCATTATTATGATTAAAACTGACACTTAAATATACCATTTAGTGAGGACTGTTTAAATTAAGTAGTATCGAAGACTGCATCATAATCAGCTGATGGAATCTAATAATGATATAATAAGGTCTGTTCTTTTTATCCCAAAAAAGTAGAACTCGGGTAAAATTGTTATTGAATTAAATTTTTATTAAATTGTTTTTTTTTAAATAATAGATTATTTAATGCTATCGAGAAAAAAATTATATTAAAGACGATTTGACAATTAATATTTATTATAAAAATTAAGTTTTGGGGACAAAAAGAACAAACCTATAGTTAATCAGTTGCTAAAAATAATTTAAACATTTTGACTTTGGCAAATACAAATACAATTAATTTTCTGTAAAAGTCTGATTGGTTTTTTACTTTGATTTTATTCAGACTCAAAAATGTTATCTAAAATTTGTTAATTTTTGGAAAATATAAAGAATTCTAAATGGTAAATAGTAAGTGACTCTTTTAAGCTCTCAAAAATAAAAAAATAAAATAATAATTATAATGTTAATAAAGGATTAGAAATATGAAACTCCAATTTTATTGCAAAAGCAAAATGTTTATTATAATGCAAAATAAAACATTTTTTTGCAGAAAAATTTAACGGGTTTTCAACCCTTAACATTATCACATTTAAGGCACATATATTATTATACATTTAATTAAAACAACATGTGAATATATATGTATGTGTATTGTGTATATATGATATAATGTATAAAATTTTTTACAAAATTTATACTTAAAAAGTGAGTAACGTCTATTTATAAAATTATTTATCAGTACATAAACAAATGAACTATTAATTAATTTTAATAAAATTTAAGTAATCTGTCTGTAAAATAATTTAATTACATTGTAGTTAAAATAAACATTTGGAAGTGAGAATCTTCTTAACTTATTTAATATTTAGGAATTCTACAAGATTATTTAGGTTTTTAGCATAATTCGATGGCTGATTATCAGTCTCGATGCTTTCCAAAGAAGAATCTTGCAATGAAGTTGTGTTATCTAGCAATGTTGATGATTCAGCATTTAAAAAAATAACATCAGTAGTTGGAGGAGTTTTTAGAGCTTCTGCAATTTTTTTCAAGCCTTCATTCAAGACTTGTTTTTATTTCTCTAATCCCTTTTTCAGGATATTATTAATATTTTTTATTAATATTTTTTCATTGTAGAGTCAGATTTCTCTATCGATATTGACCCTCTATAGTTGCTTATTTCAACATCTTCTTTGTCACTGTTATTTTGTATTTCCTCTAAAATTAAAAAATTATCATTATTAGAAAAATAAATTTATTATACATGCAAATTAAATGTACCTTCTATTTTGCTGGACAAGTCCAACGGGCTTTAGTCTTCAATCTTACTATCTTCTCTCAAGTCTGTAAAATTTTTTATAGATTTTAGAAATTGATGGAATAATGGGTTGTTGAGAATAAGGAGATAAATACACAAGAAAAACACAATTAATTATAAGAATAATGAATATACTTTATTATATAATCGTAATCGATCTTTACTCTTCAAGAGAGCAGAAGAGACTGACTAAGCGGGCGGAAGCCTACTTTTACATGACAGTACTACGCATGCGTTATATGCACGGTGTGTAATACTTTCATTTTAACACTCCCTCCCACAAAGTATATATAACCATTTTAACAGGTTTATAAAATATCAATATTTTATCAGACTAATCTTTTTTTTTTTTTTTTTTTTTTTTTTTATGGGAAATATGTGAATCTTACATCAGCCATGGAGTGTTTGCGGGCCTTAAAGACCCGCAAATTTCCATGACCGCCCAGTTGCACAAAGTGCACAACTGGGAGACCACCGACGAACGCGGTCGCCGGCTACGCCCCAGATTCTTACTGGATAAACACACTTTAAACCCCCTGCGCTTGTTTGTCCCAAACCGGAACTCCCTTTTCAGGTATAACTTCAGTTTGGGACGCGCAGCCTAGGCAACTGGCCGCTGCCTTCCCCCTGCCTAGTGACAGGAGAGCAATCTACGATAGAAAGCCCTCCTCCTTTTTCTTCAACAAGGTGGCCCTTACGTACTCTGCTACTTTGTTCCAGTTTTCGGAACTCCGTAGCATTTCCGGGACCACCGTCTCCGGCCTCCAAATCGGGAAGGGCGGGCGCCCCCCCGAGTAGCGAACACATTCGAAGAATGTGTGCTCTACTGTATCCTTCTCGCCTGGGCAGTGCAAGCACTCCTCTGTTGCCACCTTATGCCAATGCCTCAACATAACACGGAAATACCCGTGTCCGGTTAAGAACTGGGTAAGGTGGAAATCCACCTCCCCATGCTGTCGTCCCATCCATGCCTGCAGGTTTGAGATCAGACTAATCTTAATCAACACATATTTACATCTTATTATAAAAATACAAAATTACAAATTTATATAAAAACAATAAACTTATTAGGTCATTAAATATGTAATTATAGATCATTGAGTTTAATTCTTTCAATCGTCCTTCATATCTCGTTCTGGTTAAATCTATTTAGTATCTGTAACAAAGAAAATATAATTAATAATTTATTTATTTAATATTACATTCGTTAGTCGTTCGTGATCTTCAAAAGCTAGTGATTTTGTAAATATATCCGCAGGTTGATCCTTTGATCTAACCCATTTTATCGTTATAAATTTAAGCTCAGCACATTCTTTGACGTACTCTTCTCGAGCTTCTACCATATGATTTAATTTATTATTATCCGTTTCTGCACATCTTCTAGCAGCGTTATTATCACACCATAGTGGTATTGGATAAAAGCTTGTTCGTAAAATAGAGCTTATAGTTTTATGTAATAGTATTAGATTTTGACAAGCTTCGCTCATTGCGACAAATTCAGCCTGACATGTTGACAAGTTCACGTGAGGTTGTTTATGTACTCTCCACACAATAGAGTCACCAAAGACTTTTATTAAATAACCACAAGTGGTTCGAGATCTTTTACAGTCTCCAAGACTAGCATCAGAGTAAGCTTGTATTTTCTCTTCTAGTCCTTTAAAGGTTAAAGAGAAATTTATCGTTCCTTTTAAATATCTCATAACTCGTATTACCATTTTCCAATCGTTTTCAGTTGGATTTATTTGATGTCTGCTAAGGACATTCACTGCAAATGCAATGTCAGGACGTGTAGCGTTTGCTAAATATAGAAGACTACCTACTGCTTCTCTGTATGGTACATTTACTCTCGTTTCAGTGTCAGCTAAGGTCTTTTCATCAATATTTTCATCACGTAATCTTCGTTCTCTATTAGCTACTTGAGATGTGATCATAGGTGTTCTTTGCGGATGTGAATTATGAAATTTAAATCGTTTTAAAATTTTATCGATATATTTTTCCTGACTTAGCTTCATTACATTATTTACTTTATCATGTTTAATCGTTATACCTAAAAATTCTCGCGGTTCACCTAAATTCGTTATTTCAAATTCTTTTTCTAATTTTAAAATTACTTCGTTTAATTTATCTTCGTTATTACTAGCAATTATCATGTCATCAACATAAATTAAAAGTATTAATTTTCGTGATAAATAAATAAACATGGTTCCTTTTTATTAGGTTCTAAACCTATAGATTTTAAAACAGAAGTAAGTCGTTCAATTAGTAAATGTGCATTTAAAAATTTATTATTTAAAAAGTAAAAAAAATTGTAATATTTCTTTATTAAATGTTCTTTCTTCATGTAGATGCAGTTTTCATCATATTAAAAGCACTATAGGACACTCTTAATATCTAAAAAACAAATAATTTAAATTATTAAAGAAGGATTTTTAAAATTAAAATATGGAAATAAAAATTTATAAAATATTTCTAAAGCATGACAAAGAAAAAAATCTATTTATTTTTCAGTAAGAATAAAATTAATAAAAATTTATTATTAATTCCGCATTAAGACATATTTTTAGATTTTTAGATTTTTCAAAGTGAATTGGCAAAAAAGTACAAAAAATATTGTAAAAATTAAAAAAATTACCGAAAATAAAAAAAATCCCAATCGGTGGTCAACATAAATCCATTTTGGATCATCAAAAAAATAAAGAAAAAAAAAATAGATTAAAATTGCTCAAACAAGATAGTTTTAAGATAAAAATTCAAAAATCGGGCATCTAGTTTCCCTCAGAAATTAAATAAGATTTTCAAAAAAAAAGGAAAAATTAAAATCAATTGAGTAGTTTTTCCGCAACCCTGCCCCCCCCCCAACTTCAAAGATACTTTAAAGTTTAAGTATGCTATTTAATTTACGTAGCCGTGCGTTCAGAATACTGCTATAACTTTTTTTTTGTAAGAGAATAGAAGAATAGAAAATTTTTTAAGTATTCTTAAAGATAAATTAAAGCCATTTATGGAAATTAAAAAAATCAAAAAAAAATTTCTTCAAGTCAGAATGCTCCCTAATAAAAAAAAATCATTAATTTTCTTCAAGGACACAACTTTGTTATGCATGACTTTAATATAGTTTAAAGCTTTTGCGAAAAGCTAAAAAGAGCAATAATTTTTGTCTTAAAAAATTTGAATCATTGTATTATAATTAATTTACGGTAGCGATCTTATTCAACACAAAAAAAATTGAACACATCATTTTTGAACACCGAAATTAAAACACTCAAAATTCAACACGGATTATTTTTTAACACCGTTTTTTGCACACCATTTAAAACCAACACAAATTTTTTCAACACGTTTTATTCAACACAAAATTAAATTTTTTATGCAAATTACGTTAAAATTAATTAAATTTCAGTTTTTTGTGTTGAATTTGTGTCAAAAAAAATGTGCTGAAAAATTTTGTGTTTTAATTTAAATCGTGTACAACAATTAGTGTTAAAAATATACTGTGTTGAGTTTTGTGTGTCTTAATTTCGGTGTTCAAAAGTAATGTGTTCAATTTTATTCGTGTCAGGTAAGATCGTTACCTAATTCACAGAAGGATTAGAGACCACAGTTTTATTATCCGAAACTGAGAAAATTGAGAATTCACCAATGAAAGTTAAAAATTACACAGCTGCACAAAAAAAAAAAAATTCTGATCCTGTAACTAGACCTACCTACAGGGAAGTTTTTCGATGTCCTAAAACCGAATCTGAAGTCAGAATTTAGCCTACACCCTCAGATTTTGCCCCAGCTACCCCCAGCCACCCTCTGAACCGCCCAAAAATCAAATATTTTAGCTATGACCAAAAGTTAAAAATAAACGTACTTTAATTACGTATTTTGATGTCCTAAAACCGAACCTGATGTCAGAATTTAGCCTACACCCTCAGATTTTGCCCCAGATACCCCCAGCCACCCTCTAAACCGCCCAGAGGGTGAATATTTTACTTTGTGCAAAAGTTATAAATTAAACTATCTTAGTTACGTTTTTTGATGTTTTAAAAACGAATTTTAAATCAGAATTTATCCATCATCCATAGTTTTTGTTCCAGCTAGCCTAGTTACCTTCTAAAGTCCACCAGAGGAACGAGGCCAGCCGTGGCCGAGTGGATTAAGGCGCGCGACCTATAGTGTATATACTATATTATAAGTATATTCATGTGGGTCGTGGGTTCGAATCCCACTCGATGACTTTCAGTTTTTATTTTTCAATTAATTTAAAAATTAATTTTCAAGTAAAAACTTTAAAGTTATATTGCGACTTATGGCCCAGGAACTTGTTTCCAGCATAGTATTTAAAAGAAAAATCGAATACTATGAAGAAAACAAGGCTCCGCGCTATGCTAACAGAGGTTTTCTGCAGTTTCCTCTGAGCCAGACGAATGTCAGCATAGTTCCCATAAGATCTGAAGACGGCTGCGGACGCATTTATCCCCTCATTAAAATAGAAATAAGCTCGCAACCATTAATCGCGTAACTACTTCCTCCTGCAAAAACCCATATTAAAATAGATTAAAAAACAGTTTTCTGAAAGGAACGATCAGTATATTGTAACATAGACGATATACCGGCTTCCCTAAGAAATAAAAACATTAAAACAGTGCAGAAGGTTGTGGATGCATGGTGTGGTTGTTGTGAGTCTCTGCAAGACAATCCAAAAAGGGATTAAAGTGCGGAGGATAAACAATAATAAAAAAAAAAAAAAAAAAAAAAAAAAAAAAAAAAAGTCCACCAGAGGAAGTTTAATTAATCGCTTTAGAATATTACAGCGATATCAGGATGGTGCTAAGAACTTTTTTTGGAAGAAGTAAGCACCTACGTTTTTAGAACATCAAAATACGTAACCAAGGTACTTTTATTTTTAACTTTTGGACATAGTAAAATATTTGCTTTTTGGGGCGGTTAAGAGGGTGGCTGAGGGTAGCTGGGGACAAATCTGAGGATGTAGGCTGAATTCTGATTTCAGATTCCGTTTTAGGACATCAAAATACGTTACTAACGTACTTTTATTTTTAACTTTTGGACATAGTAAAATATTTGATTTTTGGGGTGGTTTAGAGGGTGGCTGGGGGTAGCTGGGGGTAGTTGGGGCAAAATCTGAGGGTTTAGGCTAAATTCTGACTTCAGATTCGGTTTTAGGACATCAAAATACGTAACTATAGTACTTTTATTTTTAACTTTTGGACATAGTAAAATATTTGCTTTTTGGGCGGTGTAGAGGGTGGCTGGGGGTAAGCTGGGACAAAATCTTAGGGTGTAGGCTAAATTCTGACTTCAGATTCGGTTTTAAGACATCGAAAAACTTACCTGTATGTAGGTCTTGTTACAGGATCAGTACTTTTTTTTTTTGTGCAGCTGTGTTATTGTTTTATAAATAAATAGATAATAATTGAATAAAATATTAACTATATAGATACTTACTTGTACCGATGACTCATTCGAAAACTCAATTAAAGGTCCACATCGAATAATTATAGGTTGCGATGTTGTGATGACCTCGTCATCATAATAATAATAGTTTTCCTTGATTCTAAAGTTAGCGTACTCCAATCCATAAAATACAAATTTTCACTAATCTCTTCACTCTAACAATAAAATATTTAATTCAATATTTAAGATCATTTGAAAATGTTTTTTAATGTCTTACTTTAAATCTAACTTCATTCGCAGTCAAACAATAAATAAATAATGATTTTTTCAAGTTTTACTCGAGTTTAGTGAATAGAAAAATAATAATAATTTGACCTTTTATCGAGTACAATTTAATTTATTTATTTATTGACGTTTCCACCCCTGTTTCGGGGTCCTTTTCAAAATCTATTTAGAAAATTTTTAATTAATAATATTACACAAAAGTATATAAAATATAGAAAAATATTTGACAATTTAAATTCCTATATTTTTAAATACATGAATATTAGGATGTAAAGGGTCCAGTCATAATATAAAATTTTAATATTTCTGATTAAAAAATCTGTAAAAAATATATAAAGAAATTATCCTAATTCGTACATACGTGATTATTTGTGAATCAATTATGAATATTTACCGTATGTCATTGTTTAAAAATAAAAATATATATATACATAATATCAGAAAGTTATTTAATATATTAATTAAAATTAATTGGTCTTAATAAGCTATTACCACAGAGTTTTAATTGTTTGTAGATTAACAGTTAAATATATAAAAATTTCAAATTGTGTATATGTAGTAGCAATGCTTGTATTGGTGAAGTAAATATAACTATTTGCAATAATTTCGTAATTCATATTACTAACGACATCTATGAGATATTGATCGACGAAGTATCCTATCCTATCCTATATATAAATTTTGTATGTTTGTTTGTTTGTTTGTTTGTTTGTCCGAAATGGATAAACTTGAATGCGATATAAGTAAGAGACGCGGGGTTTACGGCAAAAGACGGCAAAAATTACGGGTCAAAACATAGGCTAGGTTTCGTTTCGATTGATAACAACAAAAATTTTTTATGTTGAAAAAACTGAATTTTCAAGAAAAAAATTTTTATCGTTATTTAAAAAAAAAACCAAAAAAACAAAAAACTGAGAAAAATTTTTACTATCAAAAAGAATTTTATTCGATTCGGGTATATTTTTTACGTATCCACCTAAATTTTCAAGGCGATCAGTTCGATCTGTCAAAAGATACTATAATTTTTCGAAAATTGTAAAAGTTTAGGACTAATATTATATATATTTCTAATTTTTATCAGTCACTGATGTAGTAACTGAACATAGTAACTGAAAGAAACTTGAACAGCTATTATCATCTGGCAGAACCCTAGAATGTATAGTCGAGGGAAACAACGACTGCTTATGGATCCTATGGAAGGGTAGCGAAGCTTTGTATTGCTGATCACTAATTATCAGTCTGGGTTCGTATGTCCGTCATTTTTATGATTCAGTAAATTTTAGATAATACTTCGGGTAAAAAAAGGTTATTTTACAAAATATTGAGTAACATTAAACAACATATTTTTGGAAAAATAAAGACGTAGGGGTGAGCCGGAGGCAGCTAGTGGATATATATATAGGTAATCAATAAGCATACGGACGTCAAAGTCGCGTCGTCATGGCAACACTATGTAAACAATGAATTATTGCTTTTTTTCATTCTATGAGTTATAGAAAGATATGGTTTGAACAATCCTTTAGAATCTTCTTGTAGGTTGATAGACTTTTTTTGAGTATTGATGTAAAGGACCTCAGATGTGCTGCGTTTGTGATATGAAGGTTCTTTGTCCAAAATGTGATAATTTTCCCACTTAAAGTTGTGTTTAGTATCTATATTGTGTTTTGTATCTATATAATGTGGTATATTGTCTTTCTTCTGAGTGTTGTTATCAGTATTGTAAAAGGTGTTTTTTGATGGTTCAACCTTCCTATTTATGTGGCTTCTGAGAACCCTATGACTACCGGCTTGTTGTTTTTCTTTTTCTTTTTCTTTGGCTAAAGCTAATTCTTTTTTAATCTCTCTATCAACACCAGCCTTGTGTTCACCTACACATCTAGATACTTCACGTTTGGTTTGGCCGACATATGTCGCATCACATTCATTACACTCTATCTTATATATTACATTAGTATTCTCACCCTTTTTAAGTTTATCTTTGGCTTTGATGACTAGACTACTGTTACTTTTTTCAATTATGGGTATGGTGATGGCATCATATTTTTTAAACATACCTGACATACTATTGTAAAAACCATCAATATTAGGAATGCATATCTTTGGTTTCTTAGCTATAATTCTTTTTTTTATGTCATAAGTCACATTTTCATTGTTGTTGTCATCCTCAGCTCTATACTCAAGAGTATTTATTCTTTTACTTATGTAGATGTCTATGAACTTGCTAGGATAATCATTGTTCAATAATAGTTGTTTAACTACTACAAGGTTATCTGTGTGGAATTTCTTATCAGAGAGTAATATTGCTTTGTCTACTAATGTATATATCATTCCCATTTTCTGATGTTTTGTGTGTGCTGAGTTGAAATTCAAGTACCTACCCGATGAGGTTGGTTTTCTGTAACAATTATGTGTCAATTTATTGTTCTGTCTAGTTAATTTAATGTCTAAAAAATTTATACTATTGTCAACTTCTGTCTCATGAGTAAACTGTAGTCTATTGTGATATGAATTAAAAATTTCAAGAATATGTTCTATTTTGTCATTTGGGATACTTGTCGGATATTTGGGATATATGTCGTCAACGTACCTGATAAAGAATACAGGTTTAAAATCTAGTAGGCTCAAACAGTGTTCCTCAAGATCCTCCAAAACTAGATTAGCAAATATTGAGGAAACTGCAGAGCCCATGGGTAAGCCATGTATTTGTTTGTAGTATTGATTATTGAATTGAAAGACTGTGTTGTTGTGGAAAAAATCTATTGCTCTATGTAATTCAATTAAAGGAATGTGTGTGTTTTTCATTATTGAGGAATATCGTTTATATACACTATTTTTTACTAGTTCTATTGGGACATTGGTGAATAGGCTAGATGCGTCAAGACTAATAAATAAATAAATCTATCAATAAGCCTAATGTGTAAACAATATTAAATAATGTATTCATGAAATCAAATCCTTGAGTTGATAACAAAAATATATTAATGCTGATTAATATAGCACTACAAACAAATTGTAATCCAAAAATTTCTTTAAATGTATCATTTATCATCTCAGCATAACTGAAATGAAAATGAAATATCATACATTTGAACACGTATTTGATATTAATTTTTGACAGACTTACTCAAAAATCATTTGATGTTGGGCGATCATTTTAGAAAAAAATGTAATTTCAACATTTAGTCTCTTTTCATTTGGATTATCAATTAAATATTTATTATCATATCTGGTAAATTTTCGATTCTACTTTCTAATAACTTTAATTGAATATAGGCTTTAATGATAAATCCAGCAATAAAACATCAATTGTTATACCCCAAAAACCATCATAAGTAATAGCAATAAATGGATGCATAAAAAATATCCAATAATTACTGTCATTTATTTCTAAATAAACATGTGCATATTGTGGTAATGGATATTTATTATCAGTTTTAATTAATAAACATAAAGAACTGTACAATGATGTTACGAAAAAACCAAATATATATTATTGAAGGTGCTTTTCTAAAATGTAATAAAAAAAATTTTTAATTAAATTTATCAAAATAAGCAAATTTTCATTATTACCTTAAAAAAACTTCAAATTTCTTTTCTAATTCTTTTTCTTTATCATTTACTGGCATTAATTTATCAGACAACAAATAATCATTCAAATCAATAATTTTGCTTCTATTGATAATAAAGAACATAAATTTTATAAATGACAATAAATGAATAAATATTAACAACAATTTATTGTCATATTTTGCATTTGATGTAAAAACTTTAACAAAATAAGTCATCACAGTAAAAAACATTAAGAAATGAAAAAATCCTGAAAAAACATTGATAAAAAATGAATCCAATTTTTTTATTTAAACTTTTAAAATTTCTAGGCATCCAAACTCCATATAATGATAAATATTTGAATGGAAAATCTGAAATAGATATTTTTTATAATTTTTTATTTAATCAAATTCAAAGGTTACACATGCATGCATAAATTATTGAAACAAGAAAGTGTATAGAAAAAAAATGCGTATACGCAGTATATAATTATTATTATATCGGTAGTTCTTAAACGTTTGTAAGAAAATTCGCGTTAGGTATTGTAAAATCAGCCTAATAATAATTTTAAAAAAAATTATCTGAAAATTTCTGGATTTGATTTGTTTGATCCGTTAGATTCGTTATTTGATCGATGAGTGATCATGCCTGAAAAAAGAAAAGTTAAGGCTTTTTTATAATTTCTTTGCGATTTTTTTCAATGAAAGTAAATATGGATGTATTGATAAAAAATTTTTTTATACTATGTAATTTTATGTAGTTGCTATGTCTACTAAAAATTTTCTTATTTTCAACAACTCATATGTAGTATATCGGTAGTTCTTAGCTATTTTTACCCAAGTCTGAGGTCGATGTCTTGGATTTAAAAAATACCATTTGCGCTGTGTTTGGTATGTAAAAATATGGTTACTGGCCAATTTTTAAGGCTCTAGGTGGCTTGGTTGCGATTTGGCAGCTGTTTTTCCAATTTTGATTTTTTTCGAATTCTCAGCCACCCGTTTGCTTTTTATTTTCTGGACGCCCTACATAAGCCTAAAAAATATTTTCTATATAAAGGTGGGTAGTAAAAATTCCCGCCCAATCCGAATCTGACCATATTTTTTCGGAAAAACCTCAGGAAAAGCCGGAAAATTGGAAAAACTAAAGGAAACTGGAAAATACAAATTTCTCAAAATGCGTTACTTTTTGGTTCCTCAAAGAGGAACCATTGTGTTAGGACAAAATTTGATTTTCTATTTTTTTGCATATAAGCACGTTTTGGGACCCCAGGAAGCTAAAAAACCTGTTTTTAAAAAAAGTCTCTGTGTGTGTGTGTGTGTGTGTGTGTGTGTCTACGTACGTACGTATGTATGTAATCGGCGATATTTCACAAATATTATGGAATTAAGACCTAATTTTTTTTTCAAAAATTTTTTCACCAAAAAAGCTCGAGGTACTTTTTTTTTTTTTGATTTGGATGTAATACCTCATTTATTTCCATGAAACTACTTATATTTGAAAGTATGGTTTTTACATGATATCTCGAATCGGATAATTAATTTTCTGAAAATTTTTTTCCCAAAATTTTTTTCACAAAAAAATACAAAAAATACTAATTTTTTTTTTTCTTTTTGGACGTAGTACCTAATTTATTTCCATGGAAGTACTAGTTTTAAGAACCTTGTTTATTGTTATTTTTTGGATCTGATACTTAATTTTTCAAAATTTTTTTTGTCAAAATTAAAAAAATAGAAAAATAAAAAAAAATGCAATATTTTTTTTTTTGGGTGTAATACCTCATTTAATTCTATGAAAGTACTAATATCTGAAAATATTATAACTAGTGATATTTCAAAACTATTATCGAATTAAGACCTAATTTTTTTTTCAAACATTTTTTTATCAAAAAATCTCAAACCCCCCTTTTTTTTTTTTTAATTTGGATGTAATACCTCATTTATTTCCATGAAAGTACTTATATTTGAAAGTATAGTTTTCAAATGATATCTCGAATCGGATACTTAATTTTCTGAAAATTTTTATTCTAAAATTTTTTTCACAAAAAAATACAAAAAATACCAATTTTTTTTTTCTTTTTGGACTTAGTACCTAATTTATTTTCATGGAAGTACTAGTTTTAAGAACCTCGTTTACAGTAATTTTTTGGATCTGATACTTAATTTTTTCAAAATTTTTTTTGTCAAAATTAAAAAAAAAGAAAAATAAAAAAAACTGAAATATATTTTTTTTTTTTTGGTGTAATACCTCATTTAATTCTATGAAAGTACTAATATCTGAAAATATTATAACTAGTGATATTTCAAAACTATTATCGAATTAAGACCTAATTTTTTTTTCAAACATTTTTTTATCAAAAAATCTCAAACCCCCCTTTTTTTTTTTTAATTTGGATGTAATACCTCATTTATTTCCATGAAAGTACTTATATTTGAAAGTATAGTTTTCAAATGATATCTCGAATCGGATACTTAATTTTCTGAAAATTTTTATTCTAAAATTTTTTTCACAAAAAAATACAAAAAATACCAATTTTTTTTTTCTTTTTGGACTTAGTACCTAATTTATTTTCATGGAAGTACTAGTTTTAAGAACCTCGTTTACAGTAATTTTTTGGATCTGATACTTAATTTTTTCAAAATTTTTTTTGTCAAAATTAAAAAAAAAGAAAAATAAAAAAAACTGAAATATATTTTTTTTTTTTTGGTGTAATACCTCATTTAATTCTATGAAAATACTAATATCTGAAAATATTATAACTAGTGATATTTCAAAACTATTATCGAATTAAGACCTAATTTTTTTTTCAAACATTTTTTTATCAAAAAATCTCAAACCCCCCTTTTTTTTTTTTAATTTGGATGTAATACCTCATTTATTTCCATGAAAGTACTTATATTTGAAAGTATAGTTTTCAAATGATATCTCGAATCGGATACTTAATTTTCTGAAAATTTTTTTTAAGTTGGTAAAATGCAAATTATCATGCAAACGTTTGTAAGAAAATTCGCGTTAGGTATTGTAAAATCAGCCTAATAATAATTTTAAAAAAAATTATCTGAAAATTTCTGGATTTGATTTGTTTGATCCGTTAGATTCGTTATTTGATCGATGAGTGATCATGCCTGAAAAAAGAAAAGTTAAGGCTTTATTATAATTTCTTTGCGATTTTTTTCAATGAAAGTAAATATGGATGTATTGATAAAAAATTTTTTTATACTATGTAATTTTATGTAGTTGCTATGTCTACTAAAAATTTTCTTATTTTCAACAACTCATATGTAGTATATCGGTAGTTCTTAGCTATTTTTACCCAAGTCTGAGGTCGATGTCTTGGATTTAAAAAATACCAATTGCACTGTTTTTGGTATGTAAAAATATGGTTACTGGCCAATTTTTAAGGCTCTAGGTGGCTTGGTTGCGATTTGGCAGCTGTTTTTCCAATTTTGATTTTTTTCGAATTCTCAGCCACCCGTTTGCTTTTTATTTTCTGGACGCCCTAAATAAGCCTAAAAAATATTTTCTATATAAAGGTGGGTAGTAAAAATTCCCACCCGATCCGAATCTGACCATATTTTTCGGAAAAACCTCAGGAAAAGCCGGAAAATTGGAAAAACTAAAGGAAACTGGAAAATACAAATTTCTCAAAATGCGTCACTTTTTTTTTTTATTTTTTATTTTTTTTACATGTGTTTTCCCATACTTTTCATGCTGGTAACCTCCTTTTTTGACCCATTTGCCTTTTAAGTACTTAAAAATCAATTTTAGACTCAAAAAAATGATTTTAAAAATTAATCATTTTCCGAATTTTCCAATTTTCTCGCTTTTCCTGATAGAAAATGAAAAATCTGACTTGATTTTCGGATTCCTCGGGAAATTTTACTTTGAAAACCTTCTTGGGTAAAATTTTAGAGGCCTTTGTGACGCTGTAAAAAAAAGAAAAACAAAATAACCTGCTAAAATCAAACATAATTTAACATAATTAAATTTTGCTATTTTTTTATTCTGTTTATTTTTTGATTTTAGCAGGTTATTTTGTTTTTCTTTTTTTTACAGCGTCACAAAGGCCTCTAAAATTTGGTTAAAAAAGAGGTTACCAGCATGAAAAGTATGGGAAAACACATGTAAAAAAAATAAAAAAATAAAAAAATACCCTGCCAACTAGCTGGCACTGAGGTTCCTCAAACAATGGTCTTTAAACTTCAATATGCAATAAATATTATTGATTACAACCATGCAATTATACATACATTTTTCTTTTTTACTAGGTAAAGTAGACCATTAAGATCATTTTGTTATTAAAGTAAAAATTCTAGCGTCCATGGATTGATCGCAACGGCGTTAATGGATTTTAAATCATTTTTGCATAATTAAAAAGAGATAAATATAAAAAAAGCTAATTTTATTATTTTTTTGTAAAATTTTATTAGAATATATAATTATTATTAATATATAATTAATATATAATTATTATTATTATCATTATTAATATATAATTATCCCTTAATAAAATTTGCTCGTAAAGGCTGTTATTATTTCAAAAATTTTTATCCCTTAATAATTAAAATATTGAGTAACATGATTTTTTTGTTTTGTCAAAGAAATGGTTGGCAACGATGCGAAAATTATAAATATTCGCGATTTTCTACTAGAAAACGAAACATAGTGCTCAATTATTATAAAAAGATAGGAGTTTTTACCAGAATTTATAATAATTTCTTATAATTTATTTTCTCAGTGTACTTCTTGCATTTGACCAATCTTCCACAACAATGATAATAATAATAATAATAATATTTTGTAATAAAAAAAATAACCTCATTAATTGCTTCAAGATTTTAACATTATTTATATTATTTCTATTAATCACAAAATAATAAATTATTTAATTCTATAAATTGTTTGATTCTTTAAAAAATGCCAATGTAACTTTTAAATCTTAATTTTAAAATGCAAACATAACCATTTAATATTTTTAGGCTTTTTATTATTGTTTATAATTTCATTAATCTGCATACATAAATAAACATAGCAACGAGCAAAATAATCCAAGGAAGTCAAAAAGAGGCAAGATTTCCATCACTCTTTCTTGTGTGTTATAATTTATATCAAAATAAAAAAAAAAAATTGTGATCGGATACAAAAAATTACTATAAACTAAATTTCTAAAACTTGTACTCTCATTAAAATAAATTAGATATGTCCAAAACGAAAAATAAATTTGGTGTTTTATGTATTTTTTTATAACGAAGATTTTGGAGAAAAAAATTTTCAAAAAATTAATTATCAGATTCAAGATATCGAGTAAAAACCATACTTTCAAGAATAAGTACTTTCATGGAAATGAATGAGGTATTACATCCAAATTAAAAAAAAAAAAAGTATTTTGAGATTTTTTTAATAAAAAAATTTTTGGAAAAAAAAGTTAGGTTTCGTTCGATAATTGTTTTGGAATATCACTGGTTACAATATTTTAAAATATTAGTACTTTCATAGAATTAAAAGAGGTATTACACCAAAAAAATATTGCAATTTTTTTTATTTTTCTTTTTTTTTAATTTAGAGAATAAAAATTTTGAAAAAATTAAGTATCAATTCCAAAAAATTACTGTAAACGAGGTTCTTAAATCTAGTACTTCCATGGAAATAAATTAGGTACTACGTCCAAAAAGAAAAAAAAGTTTCGTATTTTTTCTATTTTTTTGTGAAAAAAATTTTAGGAAAAAAATTTTCAAAAAATTAAGTATCAGATTGGAGATATCAAGTAAAAACCATACTTTCAAGTATAAGTACTTTCATGGAAATAAATGAGGTATTACATCCAAAATAAAAAAAAAAAGGGGGGGTTTGAGATTTTTTGATAAAAAAATGTTTGGAAAAAAAATTAGGTCTTAATTCGATAATGGTTTTGAAATATCACTAGTTACAATATTTTCAGATATTAGTACTTTCATAGAATTAAATGAGGTATAACACCAAAAAAAAAAAAATATATTGCAGTTTTTTTTATTTTTCTTTTTTTTTAATTTTGACAAAAAAAATTTTGAAAAAATTAAGTATCAGATCCAAAAAATTACTGTAAACGAGGTTCTTAAAACTAGTACTTCCATGAAAATAAATTAGGTACTAAGTCCAAAAAGAAAAAAAAAATTGGTATTTTCTGTATTTTTTTGTGAAAAAAATTTTAGAAAAAAAATTTTCAGAAAATTAAGTATCCGATTCGAGATATCATTTGAAAACTATACTTTCAAATATAAGTACTTTCATGGAAATAAATGAGGTATTACATCCAAATTAAAAAAAAAAAAGGGGGGTTTGAGATTTTTTGATAAAAAAATGTTTGAAAAAAAAATTAGGTCTTAATTCGATAATAGTTTTGAAATATCACTAGTTATAATATTTTCAGATATTAGTATTTTCATAGAATTAAATGAGGTATTACACCAAAAAAAAAAAAATATATTGCAGTTTTTTTTATTTTTCTTTTTTTTTAATTTTGACAAAAAAAATTTTGAAAAAATTAAGTATCAGATCCAAAAAATTACTGTAAACGAGGTTCTTAAAACTAGTACTTCCATGAAAATAAATTAGGTACTAAGTCCAAAAAGAAAAAAAAAATTGGTATTTTTTGTATTTTTTTGTGAAAAAAATTTTAGAATAAAAATTTTCAGAAAATTAAGTATCCAATTCGAGATATCATTTGAAAACTATACTTTCAAATATAAGTACTTTCATGGAAATAAATGAGGTATTACATCCAAATTAAAAAAAAAAAAAGGGGGGTTTGAGATTTTTTGATAAAAAAATGTTTGAAAAAAAAATTAGGTCTTAATTCGATAATAGTTTTGAAATATCACTAGTTATAATATTTTCAGATATTAGTACTTTCATAGAATTAAATGAGGTATTACACCCAAAAAAAAAAAAAATATTGCATTTTTTTTTATTTTTCTATTTTTTTAATTTTGACAAAAAAAATTTTGAAAAATTAAGTATCAGATCCAAAAAATAACAATAAACAAGGTTCTTAAAACTAGTACTTCCATGGAAATAAATTAGGTACTACGTCCAAAAAGAAAAAAAAAAATTAGTATTTTTTGTATTTTTTTGTGAAAAAAATTTTGGGAAAAAAATTTTCAGAAAATTAATTATCCGATTCGAGATATCATGTAAAGTACCTCGAGCTTTTTTGGTGAAAAAATTTTTGAAAAAAAAATTAGGTCTTAATTCCATAATATTTGTGAAATATCGCCGATTACATACATACGTACGTACGTAGACACACACACACACACACACACACACACAGAGACTTTTTTTAAAAACAGGTTTTTTAGCTTCCTGGGGTCCCAAAACGTGCTTATATGCCAAAAAATAGAAAATCAAATTTTGACCTAACACAATGGTTCCTCTTTGAGGAACCAAAAAGTGACGCATTTTGAGAAATTTGTATTTTCCAGTTTCCTTTAGTTTTTCCAATTTTCCGGCTTTTCCTGAGGTTTTTCCGAAAAAATATGGTCAGATTCGGATTGGGCGGGAATTTTTACTACCCACCTTAATATAGAAAATATTTTTTAGGCTTATGTAGGGCGTCCAGAAAATAAAAAGCAAACGGGTGGCTGAGAATTCGAAAAAAATCAAAATTGGAAAAACAGCTGCCAAATCGCAACCAAGCCACCTAGAGCCTTAAAAATTGGCCAGTAACCATATTTTTACATACCAAACACAGCGCAAATGGTATTTTTTAAATCCAAGACATCGACCTCAGACTTGGGTAAAAATAGCTAAGAACTACCGATATACTACATATGAGTTGTTGAAAATAAGAAAATTTTTAGTAGACATAGCAACTACATAAAATTACATAGTATAAAAAAATTTTTTATCAATACATCCATATTTACTTTCATTGAAAAAAATCGCAAAGAAATTATAAAAAAGCCTTAACTTTTCTTTTTTCAGGCATGATCACTCATCGATCAAATAACGAATCTAACGGATCAAACAAATCAAATCCAGAAATTTTCAGATAATTTTTTTTAAAATTATTATTAGGCTGATTTTACAATACCTAACGCGAATTTTCTTACAAACGTTTGCATGATAATTTGCATTTTACCAACTTAAAAAAAATTTTCAGACTACCCGCTGTTTAAATCCGAAATTTTGCATATAAATAATAATAAATTGATAAAAGTATACAAATTTATAAAATTATTTATTATTTTTATCCAAATTTTTTTTTAAATACTTGCTTAAGGGTCGTCTTACCTAAATTTTTTTTGATAATCGAATTTTTTTTTTTATTAATTACTTTATATATGTCTCAAGAGTAAGAAAAAAAAAATTATTTTTAAATCCTCCCCCCTAAGTATATTTTTTGGCCTGTTTTGCGCGCAGCGTCAAACGTTCTTTTGATAAAATTTAACGGTATGGCTCTATTATTATCTTATACATATTTTCTAACTATTGCTAAATAGTTAGAAATTAGGTCGGACTCGGTCCCTGATAGAAATTATGAGCAAATTTAGCTAACATTCGCGATTGTTTATGACGCCAAATTTAGCCGTGCCAAAATAGCAAATCGGCCCAGTAGTAGGGGTAAAATCAGCTACAGGCTTTGTATGAAAACCGGAAGGATAACTTTATGGCTTCAAAATTACTGATAACTTATAAGTATACTCAAATATACAAAAAAAAAATGATTCGTTAAATTTCTACGAAAAAAAAATTTTTATTCTTATTTAGAAAACTATGTTTTTACACCTTTTAATTAAGATTTCTCTAAAACTACTCGACTGATTTTAATTTTTTTGCTCTAATATATTTTTTGTAAGTTCCTTTACGTATTAAAAAAAAAAAATTAATAATTTAATAACTAAAAGTACCGAAAAATTATTCCAAAACTTCAAAGTCGTTTTACTCGAAATAACGTCTTTGAAAACCATGTACATGATTGCGCGATAACTTCTGCACCAATTTACTTTCAATTTACTAAGCAAATTAATAAAAGCACTAATTTCGGGATGACGTCAAGATTTTTTTTTTATGTTCTCAAAAAATTTTTACAGCTGCTATTGCCCGAAAATTATAGGCTTTTTTTTTCATTTTAACTTTGTGTAGCCGCCATTTTGTTCCTAATTAATTTTTTTGAAAAAACTCGACGTCATCCCAAAATTACGGGTTTTAAGTCTTACCAATTTTTTTTGTATGTTTTAGATTATCCTAAGTCAAGATATCCTGTACATAACTTTGGATTTTTGAGATTTCAGAGACGTAAATACACCTCTCTCACGCAAAAATGACGTCACAAAAACAAAAAAATTTTTTTTTGTTAATTATTAATATATTTCTAAACAATAAAAAATACCCTGCCAACTAGCTGTTACTAAGGTTCCTCAAACAATGAGCTTAATATTTCAATATGCCACAGATATCACAGATAACAAGCATGCAATCATACATACATTTATATTAACTTTTAAAAGTTTTTTTTATTGATCAAAAATTTTAGAAAAAATTTTCAAAAAATTAATTATCAGATTCGAGATATCGAGTAAAAATCATATTTTCAAATATAAGTACTTTCATGGAACTAAATGAAGTATTACACCCAAAAAAAAAATATTGCAGTTTTTGAATTTATTTTGTTTTTTTAATTTTTAGGAAAAAATTTTGAAAAAATTCGGTATCAGATCCAAAAAATTACCATAAACCAACTTTCTTAAACTAGTATTCTCATAGAAATAAATTAAGTACTACGTCCAAAAAGAAAAAAATATTTAGTGTTTTTTGTATTTTTTTGTGGCAAAAATTTTGGGAAAAAAATTTTCAAAAAATTATTTATCATAGATTCGAGATATCGAGTAAAAATCATACTTTCAAATATAAGTACTTTCGTGGAAATAAATGAGATATTACATCCAAATTAAAAAAAAAAAGTACCTCGAGCTTTTTTGGTGAAAAAATTTTTGAAAAAAAAATTAGGTCTTAATTTTATAACGGTTGTGAAACATCACCGGTTGCAATATTTTCAGATATTAGTACTTTCATGGAATTAAATGAGGTATTACATAAAAAAAAAAAAATATTGCAAGTTTTTTAATTTTTTTTTTTTAATTTTTAGGAAAAAATTTTGAAAAAATTCGGTATCAGATCCAAAAAATGACTATAAACAAATTTTCTAAAACTAGTACTTTCATAGAAATAAATTAGGTACTACGTCCAAAAAGAAAAAAAAAATTGGTGTTTTTTGTATTTTTTCGTGAAAAAAAATTTGGGAAAAAAATTTTCAAAAAATTAAGTATCAGATTCGAGATATCGAGTAAAAGTCGTACTTTCAAATATAAGTACTTTCGTGGAAATAAATGAGGTATTACATCCAAATTAAAAAAAAAAAGTACCTCCAGCTTTTTTGATAAAAAAATTTAAAAAAAAAAATTAGGTCTTAATTTCATAATGTTTGTGAAATATCACCGATTACATACATAAACACATACACACACACACACACACACACACACAAACAAATTTTTTTTAAAAACCGGTTTTTTAGCTTCCTGGGGTCTCAAAACGTGCTTATATGCCAAAAAATCAAAAATCGAAATTTGATCAATCACAATGGTTCCTCTTTGAGGAACCAAAATTTGATTCAAATATCTCTATCCATTACTTCACAATCCTACCTTGAATTCAATCTACTTGATTTCATCGTTGGATCATAAAGTAGAGCATCTAATGATTATGATCTAATGATGAAAATGTAATTATCATGAGATAATTCAGATAATAATTCCTACGTATGTTAGGGATGGAGGTAGAAAAGAGAGGTAGAAAAGAAGAATTTGAGTGTATACATAAACACTCATATATACGTATGGCAGCATGCATTGGTTTATGGAAACATTTAAATAAATTTTATTTAATAATTATAATTTAAATAAAAAAATAATGTACTTTATTTTAAAACTAAATTTATAATCAAAATATGTTGTAATAAACAATATATGTCTTTAAATATTTAATCTTTATTCATTTTCTTCTGACTTATCTGCTTCTGACTTTTCTTTCTTTTCTCTCCTCATATTGCCTAGTTTGATTCTTATTGAATCATCTGACCTTGTACTACCTATAATTTGTCTCCGAAAATTATCGTACGTAGTTTTCCCTGAACAAATTTCTTGATTTTTTACTTTTTCTAAAATCTTTTTTTACTCTCTTTTTTTCTTTTTTTTCCTGTAAAAATACAAAAAAATAATTTATTAATTAATTGAATATTGAAATTTTTTAAATATTGTAAAAAGTAATTAAGATATATAAACTTACAGATTTTCTTTTCCTATTTTATAAATTTTCTGTATCTGCATCTTTCGTTTTATCTTTATTCTCCAATTTTTTTTCTCTATCTTTTTTTTCCTTCTTTTGTTCTTTCCTATTTTTTATATGATCTTCCTCCAAATTTTTCGGATTTTTCTCTTGTTTTCTTTCTCTTTCTCCTTCTTTTCTTTCTCTTTCTCTTGTTTTTCTTTCTCTTTCTCCTTCTTTTCTTTTTCTTTCTCTTGTTTTTCTTTCTTTTTCTCCTTCTTTTCTTTCTCTTGTTTTTTTTTCTCTTTCTCTTTCTTTTCTTTTTCTTCTCTCTCTAATCTTTCCATCTCTAATTTTTCATCCACTAATTTTTCTGTCTCTAACCTTTTATTTTCTATCGTTTCATTCTCCAACCTTTTATTGTCTTCTTTGGTATCATTTTTTGTAAGGTACAATTTATGTTTTTCTTTAAAACAGAAAGATTTACAACTCTCTGAACCTTTTGAATGCGATGAACCCGACGATTTTCCTGAACCCGATGAACCCTACGATTCTCCTGAACCCGATGAACCCGACGATTTTCCTGAACTCGATGAACCTGACGATTTTCTAGATTTATTTGAACTTGCTCTTGATCCTGATGATGTAGAAGATTTTGACCTCGATTTCTTAGATCTTGATGACATATTAGTTTTTGATCTGGATCTTGATCTATTATTTTTATATGTTTTAGGTGCAGAGTTTTTAAAAACTAATAATTCTGTAATGAAAAAAATTGTTTTAAGACTCTATGTAATATTAATATATACTAAAAAATTACTTTAAAAATTACCTCCGATATATCTCCGATATATAATTGGTAGTTGTTTGTGATAGGTCATCCATTTTTTCTGAATCTTTTGCCTGAGATGCAGGTTTTTGCAAATTTTTTAAGTCTGTTGTAAAAAAAATTTTCCTAAATTATTCAGATATATTAAATAATGACTTTAAACATTATCTTTAACGTCAGAATTACGTAATATATAATCATTCTTAATTCTTAGTTTGTTAACCGTTTCTGCAGGAGTGACAGTTTCAAAGCTATCCATACCTGTTTTAAAAAAAAATTTTCTTAAGTCTGTATGCAACATTAAAATATATGAAAAAAATTACTTTTGAAATTAGGATCCTGTATAAACGTAATATTTTATATTTTTTCGTTAGTGATGTTACTAGAGTGTCCTGGAATTAACAATTCAACACTATTACATTAACCTTGTAGTCCTTGCAGCAAATTTGCTACAGTAAGGCCTTCACTAGATGCTTCAGTTGAAGCATCTTGTTTTGGTATTACTTTTACAAAAGAATTATCATTATCATTAAAGTGTAAGAACCTTCTTGAGAATTTGACATTTCTGCATTGCTGCTTAATTTCAGTTATTTCTTCTGACGTGAACTCACAAGGGTGTATACTCTTTCTTAACAGTTTTATTCTAAAATGAATGCAAATCAAAAATTAAAAAAAATATTTAATTATAAATAAACATTTAAAAATTTTATGCTATGTTTACCTTAGATCTGTGGATTGCATTACCAAAAATGCAAAAATTTCAGAACTTACAGTATCATCTTCTGAACATACACTGTCTTTCATATTAAATAGCAAAAACAAGTCATCCTCATCTGGATATTTTTTGTTTAAAACATAACTTAATTTGTTATATTCAAATCTGTAATTCAAATCAACTAAGAATGTATATTTGGCTATCGCTGAAACTAAATTGGGAATTCCTTGATTTTCTTCGTTGTTTATATGTAATAAAATTAAAATTATTAAGGTATCGACTGAATTGTATAGACTACTCTTATCAAAATTTCCCTCATAATCATTCTTCAATAATTCCAAAGCTCTTTCATTAGATGGTTCCAGAAGCATTTGTAAAAAAGCCTCCTTCAAATTCAGCTCATGAGCTTTGCTAGTATTTAAAAAAATGTGGATCAAAGCTTTAGATGCAAAAAGCTTTGGATAATTTTTATAATTTGCTTCAGTTTTAAAAATATTAATAAACCTTAATATGGTATTATTTAAATGCAGTGGAAAATCATCGACTCCTATACAGCAATTATTGCTTATTAATAAATTAATATGCTCTTTTGCCATCTCAATAAATTTTGCTGACGAGCCATTCAGTAGACATTTACTGAATAGCAATAAAGAAGTACACTTCTTTAACCGATTCATAAATATCGTTAAATTGTTTAAGCTGTTGTCGCAGTTCCCTTCTATGGTAGAAATTACTAATGGTTTGATACAAGAATATGATGTTGGCAAACAACTTAATAAAGTCTAAAAATAGAAAATAAATTAATAAACGCTAGCTACTCAATATGAATAAAATAAAATAAATTACTTCAAATGAATGAAAGCCATTGCTACCCTTGATCAAAAAATTTTCTTTTAGAAGAAACTTTTCTTGCTTTTTAACGCAGTAAGTTGGTAGCGAATTGATTTATATAAAATATGTAAATATGATAAATTGTATTTATCGGTCTTTACGGACTAATATTATTATTCACCAATACAAATTAATGTAAATTAATGAATAATATTAAACTGCTTTATTGTTAATGAGTGGCCCATAGCGTGTATCGCATTAACATCAGTTCAATAATTTTTTTAAATTAAAAATAAATTTTTAATTTTAATTTTTTATTTTTTGTTTCTTAATGTTAATAAAATATTAAATTAAATTAAAAATTAAAGTTTATTAAGATAATATTCTAGAAAAGTGATTAAAATAGTTGTAGTAATTCTTATTGATCTCGATATTAATAAATTAAGTACTTAGTTACTCTTGAAGTTACATTATTTATAGTCGATTGTTAGAATTTAAAAGATAAATAAATATATTACCGAAATAATATTATATGATACAAATACGTATGACATTATATAAAATTTATAAATGTTTTTTTTTTGCGTAGGAAGTAGAGAATTGCGTTACGCATACTGTTCAGACCATACTTCTTCATTTCAAAGCATCAGGCCAACCACATTCTCAGGTGTGATTTTGCCGATGTTAGTTTCTAATTGAAACTTTTTAACGGTCCATCTGTCAGATTCGAAGAATGCGTGTTCCAGCGTGTCTAGTTTGCCAGGACAGTATATCCATACAGTGCTATTCATCTTCTGGATCCGAAAGAAGTAGGAACAAAAAAGCCCACATCCGCTTAAGAATTTGTTCAAAAAATAATTAATGTCCCCGTGCCCTTTATTTAACCAACGTGATATTTCTCCTATCATTTCTTGGTCCATTTTCTTTCCAAGTAGGAATTTCTTACTTAGGCTGATCTGGAGCGAAGTAGCATTTGCGTGGTCAATGCCTTCCCTCTTTGTTCAGATAGATATACTGTCTCTCAAGAGCCAGCAGATCTATCGGGATTACCCCGGCAATGATTAGAGCTGCCTCCAAGGACACTGTGCGATAGGCACAGGAGATCAGCAGGACCCTTGCCTCTGGACGCTCGAAAGCTTAGACGAATAAGTGACCTTCTTTATGCAGTCGCCCCATAAATCGGTGAACGACATAAGAAGCTTGCGTTTTCCAGTCTAAGGCCCGCACGTGTTTCTCATTAGCATGCTTAACGCAGTAGTGAGCCTGGCAGCCTTCTCCGCGGTTCTCTGCGAATCCGCGCCATGAAAATGTATAAATGTTAAAAACATATTAATTAATTAATTTATAAAGATACTCTATTTATGAAAGTTAAGAAAAAGAAATTTAAATTAGTAAAACAAAATTCGCAGTCACGTTAACAGCAAGTATCATGTAGCAATTATTAAATAGGTATTTTGGCAGAAACTATTGGTTTTTACCAAATCATTTGTTTACGATAAAATTCATCACGGTCAATTAATAACTAAATAAAGTTAAAATACAATAAGTATAACTAATAATTATAAATATTAATACATTTCAATCTTGATAAATATATCTAAAAAAAAAATTTGTAAAAATAAATATATCTAAAACTAAAATTTGCAGATCAAAATGCATTAAATTAGTTAATACTTAAAACTACATAAAGATTGTAATCTAGACTTTAGTGCATTCTTATAATATAATTCATTAGATTCTGCTCATCTTTGGAAAGATTTAATTATTTTATTATTTTTGTTTATGCAAAAATATTAGTAATTGTGCATTTAAAAATTTATTATTTAAAAAGTAAAAAAAAATGTAATATTTCTTTGTTAAATTTTCTTTCTTCATGTGGATGCAGTTTTCATCATATTAAAAGCACTGTAGGACACTCTTAATATCTAAAAAAAAATAATTTATTACAGAAGGATTTTTAAAATTTAAATAGCGAAATAAAAATTTATACAATATTTCTAAAGCATTCCAAAGAAAAATATGTATTTATTTTTCAGTAGGATAAAATTAATGAACATTTATTATTAAATGGGGCATTCCGCTTTAAGACATGTTTTTAGATAAATTTTTCAAAGTGAATTGTCAAAAAAGTACAAAATATTATAAAAATTGAAAACAAATTTTTTTACATAAGTATTAAATATCACAAAAAAATTTCTTTTTTTTTTTCTTTTCGTAGAAGGTCACAGATAGCGTTGCAAAAAGTCACCGAAAATAAAAAAAATTCCAATCGGTGGGCAGCATAAGTCCATCTTAAAAAAAAAATAAAAAATTGGGTTAATTTGTATACTCGTTTCTAGATTTTCAAATTTTGAATTAAAAAAATATTTACTGAAGACGAAAAAAATGTTTAAAAAATGCTTAATATTTTAGATTAAAAATGCTCAAAAAAGATAGTTTTTAGGTAAAAATTAAAAATCGGGCATCTAGTTTCCTTCAGAAATTAAATAAGATTTTCAAAAAAAAAGGAAAAATTAAAATTCAAGGAGTAGTTTTTCCGCAACCCTGCCCCCCCAACTTCAAAGATACTGTGTCGTTTAAAGTTTAAGTATGCTATTTAAATTACATAGCGGTGCGTTCAAAATACTGCTATAACTTTTTTTTTTTGTAAGAGAATTGAAGAATAGAAAATTTTTTAAGTATTCTTAACGATATATTAAAGCCATTTATGAAAACAAAAAAAAATAAAAAAAAATTTTTCCAAGTCGGAAAACTTCCTAATAAAAAAAAATCATTAATTTTCTTCAAGGACCCAACTTTGTTATGCATGACTTTAATATAGTTTAAAGCTTTTGCGAAAGGTTAAAAAGAGCAATAATTTTCGTCTTAAAAAATTTGAATCATTGTATTATAATTAATTTACAAAAGGATTAGAGACCACAGTTTTATTATCCGAAACTGAGAAAATTGAGAATTTACCAATGAAAGTTAGAAATTATTGTTTTATAAATAAATAGAAAATAATTGAATAAAATATTAACTATATAGATACTTACTTTTACCGATGACTCATTCGAAAACTCAATTAAAGGTCCACATCGAATAATTATAGGTTGTGATGACCTCGTCATCATAATAATAATAGTTTTCCTTGATTCTAAAGTTAGCGTACTCCAATCCATAAAATACAAATGTTCGCTAATCTCTTCACTCTAACAATAAAATAATTTATTCAATATTTATGATCATATGAAAATGTTTTTTAATGTCTTACTTTAAATCTAACTTCATTCGCAGTCAAACAATAAATAAACAAATCTATCAATAAAGCTAATGTGTAAAAAATATTAAATAATGTATTAATTAAATCAAATCCTTGAGTTGATAACAAAAATATATTAATACTGATTAAAATGGCACTACAAACAAATTGTAATCCAAAAATTTCTTTAAATGTATCATTTATCATCTCAGCATAACTGAAATATCATAAATTTGAACACGTATTTGATAATAATTTTTGTCAGACTTACTCAAAAATCATTTGATGTTGATCAATAATTTTAGAAAAAAATGTAATTTCAACATTTAATCTCTTTTCATTTGGATTATCAATTAAATATTTATTTATCATATCTGGTAATTTTTCAATTCTACCTTCTAATAACTTTAATTGAATATAAGCTTTAATGATAAATCCAACAATCAAAACATCAATTGATATAGTCCACAAACCATCATAAGTAATAGCAATAAATTGATGCATAAAAAATATCCAATAATTATTATCATTTATTTCTAAATAGACATGTGCATATTGTGGTAATGGATATTTATTATCAGTTTTAATTAATAAGCATAAAGAACTGTACAATGATGTTACGAAAAAACCAAATATAAACATTATTGGAAGTGCTTTTCTAAAATACAAAAAAAATTTTTAATAAAATTTATCAAAATAATCAAATTTTCATTGTTACCTTAAAAAAACATCAATTTTTTTTTCTACTTCTTTTTCTGTTTCATTTACTGGCATTAATTTATCAGACAACAAATAATCATTCAAATCAATAATTTTCCTTCTATTGATAATAAAGAACATAAATTTTATAAAGGACAATAAATGAATAAATATTAACAACAATTTATTGTCATATTTTGCATTTGATGTAAAAACTTTAACAAAATAAGTCATAACAGTAAAAAACATTAAGAAATGAAAAAATCCTAAAAAACATTGATAAAAAATGTATCCAATTTTTTTATTTGAACTATTTAAATTTCTAGGCATCCAAATTCCATATAATGATAAACATTTAAATGGAAAGTCTAAAATAGACATTTTTTATAATTTTTTACTTATACTTAACGGATTCAAGTATTCCAGTTAACTAAATTAATCGAATTCAAAGGTTACACGTGCATGCATAAATTATTGAAACTAGACAGTGTATAGAAAAAAATGCGTATACGCAGTATATAATTATTATTATATATACTACATATGGGTTGTTGAAAATAAGAAAATTCTTAGTAGACATACACTCACAAAACTTTATTGGTAAAAATTATACCCTTTTGATTAGTAAAATAATTTGAAGTTGTCAAAATGGCGTTTCATGTTATTTTTTACCAAAACATAATTTAAAAACTACCCGCATAGGAAAAAAAATTACTATTAATTTTAGTAGAATTTATTTATACATTTTTTTCTCGCAAGTGACAAAATTTGGTTTCAGATACTATATAAGGAACTAAAATTGTATAAATTATAGAATATAAATTATTAAAAAAAAAAATTTTTTTTTAAATTTAAAAAAAAAAAAAAAAAAAATTTTTAAAAAAAACATTAAACACGTGTGAGAGAGTGAGAGTATAATAAAATTTTGTAGCAATCTTCTTCAAGAAAAATTACTCTTAATTGTAGTAAAAAATAATGGACAAAAGTGTAAAATGTAATATTTTCAATTCTTCAAATAACTTTACTAAAATTAATAGTAAAATCTTCCAGTTGCAAAAGTAGAATTTACTCAACATTTTTTCTCAGTGTAGCAACTACATAAAATTACAGTATAAAAAATTTTTTATCAATACATCCATATTTACTTTCATTGAAAAAATCGCAAAGAATTTTAAAAAAGCCTTAGCTTTTCTTTTTTCAGGCTTGATCACTCATCGATCAAATAACGAATCGAAAAAATCAAACAAATCAAATGCAGAAATTTTCAGATAATTTTGACTTGAATCTGATACTTAATTTTTTGAAAATTTTTTTTCCGAAATTTTCGCCACAAAAAAATACAAAAAACACCAAATATTTTTTTCTTTTTGGACGTAGTACCTAATTTATTTCTACGAGAGTACTAATTTTAGAAAGTTTGTTTATAGTAGTTTTTTGGATCTGATACCGAATTTTTTCAAAATTTTTTTCTCAAAATTAAACAAACAAAAAAATTAAAAAAACTGCAATGTTTTTTTTTTTTTTAGTGCAATACCTCATTTAATTCGATTAAAGTACTAATATCTGAAAATATTATAACAAGTGATATTTCACAACCATTATGGAATTAAAACCTAATTTTTTTTTCAAAAATTTTTTCATCTAAAAATCTCAAACTATTTTTTTTTTTTTTAATTTGGATTTAATACCTAATTTATTTCCATGAAAGTAATTATATTTGAAAGTGGTTTTTACTCGATATCTCGAATGTGATAATTAATGTTTTGAAAATTTTTTTTCCAAAATTTTCGGCACAAAAAAATACAAAAAACACTAAATTTTTTTTCTCTTTGGACGTAGTACCTAATTTATTTCTATGAGAGTACTAGTTTTAGAAAGTTCGTTTATAGTAATTTTTTGGATCTGATACCGAATTTTTGCAAAAGTTTTTCTCATAATTAAAAAAACAACAACATTTTAAAAACTGCAATATTTTTTTTTGTTTCTGGATGTAATACTTCATACAGTTCCATGAAAGTACTTATATTTGAAAATATGATTTTTACTCGATATCTCGAATCTGATAATTAATTTTTTGAAAATTTGTTCCAAAATTTTTAATCAATAAAAAAAACTTTTAAAAGTTAGTAGAAATGCATGTATGATTGCATGCTTGTTATCTGTGATATCTGTGGCATATTGAAGTATTAAGCTCATTGTTTGAGGAACCTTAGTGCCAGCTAAATGGCAGGGTATTTTTAATTATTATTAGGCTGATTTTATAATACCTGTAATGCGAATTTGCTTGCAAACGTTTGCATGAAAATTTACCAACTTAAAAAAAATTTTCAGGCTGCCCACTGTTTAAATCCGAAAATTTGCATAAAAATAATTATAAATTGATAAAAGTATACTAATTTCTAAAATTATTTATTATTTTTATCCAAATTTTTTTTTTAAATACTCGCTTAAGGTCGTTCTATCCAACACTGGCTGTTTTTGGGTAAGCTCACTTCAGTAAGAAAAATCCTAGTAAAAGTCAAAGTTAATTACATTGGTTATTCACTGTCGTATTGATGTGCTTGAATTTGTGATAATCCAAAAATTGCTTAGTATATTCAATCAAATTGCTTTAAAATTTAGGTAAAGTTAAGGCACATCAACTGGACATTGTTGTATAAAAAAATATGTAAAAGTTTATCAGAAAATAAAATAATGTTTAATATGAGATTATTACATTTTTTTGCAAATTATTTTTACAATAATTAATTTATACGCAAGTGGATATTTTGTATAATAATAAAATATTCTTTTTTTTTAGAACATATTAGTATGAAATAATTATAAATCAAGTTTCTCGTTATCATAAAATAACTTTTTTTCACGAGCAATACAAAGATCGAAGTCCCATTGTCTTTTAATACTGCTGTCATAAGCATCTAAAACAAAGGAAAAATTTACGTTTACCAATTTTGAGTTTATAAAAAATAAAATTTTTAATTTATTTCATTTACTTATATGTCTGCATTTTGCTAAAATTTGTTCTGCATCCATTTCTGATAAATCTAATAAAAGTCCCTTCCGAATATTTTCTTCGTTGACTGTGCCATCTGCATTTAACTGCAAAAAATTTTTTTTTATTTTTTGATTATTTTAAATCAATATTTATTTTTAAAGTTTTAAATAATTACCAATCCCATTTTCTTATACAAACAGTCATTATATTTTTCGGCATTATCATCAAGATCTCCTCCTAAGACTAATGATGCTACATAATAACAAAAAATATTATAAACCAATAAAAAATTAACTGAATGAAAATTTTAAAATAAATAAATAAAAATTAATTTACAATAAATTATTTATATAGTAAATAAACTGAAAAAAAAATCCCGTTGCTGCAACCAGCATTCAGGGGTAACTGAAATTTTAACGTGGAACATGTTATTGTATGGGGTATTTGAAAAAGTCCGGTTTGGCAGATGGGGTGAAAAATTTAAGTTTTTAGAAGGGAAGGTGGTGAAATACTGACATTTTTATGAGGGGGGTGAAAAAGTGACGTTTTTAGGGGGGGGGGTGGACTTAGAATAATTTGAAGTGGAAGTCTGGCCCTGTAAAAAATAAGAACTTAGAATACTTTAGGTTTAGGGAGCATTCAGACGAGAAAAAAATTTCAACCACCACCTCCAAAATTTACTCCCACTTTTTATTATTTAACTTGCAAGAATGGGACGAGAGGGGGTAAATATCGAAGGTGGGGGTTGCAAATTTTTTCTCGTCTGAATGCTCCCTTCGGATTAATTAATTTTTAATTAATTTTTAATTAATTTTTCGGGATTTATTGTAATTTCGGTTTTAGGACTTATAATAATCAGGGAGTATACGTTAAAACTGTTATAAGCGTTCCATAATCGTTAGTTGTGTGAAAACACAAACCAGTTATAAGTTTTTTTATTCTAACACCTATAATTTTTGTAAATAAAAATTGTTTTTTCTTTTACAAAAGTTTTTATAGCATTTTCAACAATTAAAATGAATAATACGTTTTCGGCAACTATAAATTTCCAGTTGCCACATAGAGAAGCTCATTCTTTTTCTGTGTCCAAATATATTTATGTTGTGTTGGTTACCAAGAACAGTACAGGTAAAGATAGATTAGTTAGATTAACTTTGTCTAGATTAGCTAAATTTAGATTAGTTTTTGCAGTTTTTTCTATATTTTCATCTATTATCATGTATTTATTCGATTCATGTAAATTCATTTCATGTATTTATTCGATTGTTGAATCCAATATCCATTTTACACCAGAAGTTGCCTGCTTACTCACAATTGGCAAATCGACGGTATAGTTTGCAATTTTTTCAACGTTTTCCGAAAATCGAAATTATAATATAAAGACCGTAAACTCAAATTCTTCTAAGTCCCTAAATCAAAATTATTCTAGGCCCATTTGAACCCCCCCCCCCTCTACTCAAATATGACAGATTTGACCCATCCTCCAAATAACATGCTTGAAGTATCCCCCTTGCCTATAAACATGTTCCATGTTAATAAAAGGTGGCTTTAAAACTAGAGTTCAAGTTAAATTTGTGATAAAATTAATCAAAATACGAAGGATTTCGATTATTAAATCCTTTTTTTGAAATGAAATCAAAATTATAATTTTGTTAACCTTACCTTCTTTAAAACAGATTTCTCTAAAGTCATCCTCTTCATCTTGTAAAATACCCATACTCTATAAGAAAAAAAAATTACAGGCCTTACATATCATATTTACGACTCGTGTCCAGAAAAGTAAAGAATGGCCCAAATTCTATGTAAATCACTTGTAAACTGCGATTTTGGGCATTCTTTATTTATGGACAAGGGCCAACTAAAATTTTTCTGCGTCAGTGGCGAACGCGTCTTTTTCGGCCGCGCAGCGGCTGGGAAACGTGCTTTCTGGTTGCTGACCAGAATAATAATTTAATTTAGGAGTGCAATTAATAAATGTACTTTATAAAAAAATTATATTTAAGTTTTACGAAAACTTAATATTTGTTATAAAGTTGTTATACTTAAAATATTTTGAAATACATTTTGTTAAATACAAGTAATTTGAAAAATAGATTTAAAAAATTCTAAAAATGGAATCCATAGGCTTATGAGGGTACAAATTTACTATAATTTCAAAAACTAGATTCAAGGGATTTAAATTGTAAACAATTTTAAAATAAATATTAGTAGCACGAAATTGCTTGAAATATAAGATTATTGAGTTTGTTCGAAAAAATTGTAATGATAATAATTATTTAAAAAAATATGACGAACGTTACACTTAATTAATATAATTAAATAAACTTTAAGAAACGTAAAGTATAATAATATTTAATCAAGAACTGACAAAAAAATACACGATCAATTTTCAAACAGAAAATGCGTTAAAGAAATTATCATACCCTAAGCTGAATTTTTACTTGTTGACAGCAGGCATTAAAGTTAACTTCTTTTTGGCAAATGTCTTCTACATTTGAAGCTGTAAATATAAAATACATGTTGAATAATTTTATTATTATAAAAATTTTTATGTGAATATGAATTATTTACCGAAGGCATTACACTTGCTTATAATTTTTTCAGCTATCTCCATTGGCACTTTAGGTAAAAGATCTTCACGAGCCTTTACCTCGTTAAATGACCCATCATCGTTTAACTAAAACAAATTTTTAATTTTTATACTTTTTGCTATTATTTTGAACATTAAAAATGCAAAATTTAATATTACTTGTTTATTTTTTGCCAAATTACAGTAGCAGAAAGACCTAACTCTTTCGTCAGTTTTAGAATTTATTTTTGATACTTCTTCTATAAAAATAAATAAAAAAAAGTATACATTGAAATCATTTAAAATTAATAACAATATATAAAAAATTATTTTAATACCTGATCTAATTCCATTTTCTCTGAGACATTCGATCATTATATTAACTTTTGAAGTGAAAACTTCCATAGCAACGTTTTGAAAAAAAAAAAATTTTTAAGATACTTGGCGGATTTTTGTAAAAAGGGGAACGTTACGTTCGATGTTCGTTACCCGAGTTCTTTAGTATATATAGAAAAGAAAAGAGAATATATCTTTGTTCTCTCACTGCTTATATTCTTCTTACTAATACATGTATAGCTAAACAAGTATATAGACATTTGTGTATTCGCCGGTTTTTCAATAAATCATGTTTTTTAGTTTGTTTTTTATTTTTTAGTTATTATTTATTGTATGAAGAGTTAATTTTTTAAGATTTATTATTTTGTTCTTTGTTGACATTTTTTTATTTAAATAATATTTCGAATAAAATTAAATTATACTATAAAAAGGCTGTAATATCCATTATGGATACTAGTAGTGAGGATGAAGAAATTCAACTAGAATTTTCAGGCCTGGTATCAACTTCAAAAAAAATTAAACGTGATTCTACAAAAAACAAAAAAATAATATTTTTCATTTTGACAAAACTTGAAAATTATTTTTAAAATATTTTTTTATAGCCTTCTTGTCTTTTACTTTCAATATTATAATAAAAAATACAAATAATTTTTACTATGTATAAACATAGATAAAGACAAAAAAAATGTGGTTCATTTTAATAGAAATGCTGCGCAAAAAAACACGTTTAATAATAAAATAGTAACAACAATTTTCAGACTTTAAGTTTTCACTTCTATAGGGCGTCCCGCGACGCGCTTACCAGGTTTTTCATCATTGTTTGGATTGTTATTTTCTGAACGATTCTATAAATAAATGGAATAATTTGAATTTAATTAGTATAATTTTAAAATAAAAATATTTATATTTTTGAGAGTATTTTTAATTAAATTTAAGTAAGTAAGAAAAGTTATTTGCGTTTCCCAATTTGGGGAAAATATAAAATTTTTAAAAGAAGAATGAAAATGCCAAAGGAATAACAACGACTTAAAAATGAATTAACAATATTCCAAAAAAAAATTAAAAAAATATTTTTGGCCCTCCCAAGAGTAGGTAAAACGCGTAAGTAAAACTTGTTGCGGAATTTCCTCTACCCGCTATTCGTCCAGGTAGGCTTGTGATTATTCTACTATCAAAGCTTTTGCTCAAAACTTTTTTATACTTAATGCACAATATTGATACGACTTATTTGTTTCTTTCAGTGACCTTAATAGAAGAAGTAAGTTTTATTTTCTCATAACTAAAGAAGAATATTTAATTTATTTTTTATGCCTATTATAAAACTAAGAATCTAGGCTTTGCCTTTGATGGTAAACTAAATATATGGGCCATACTGAATTTTTACAGTCATGGGCACAATTAATTTATATTATTTTTGTTTAAATATGATATGCGCATATGGAACATTTTTAAGATAGTACCAACACAGTAATTATTCCCAATGAATGAAAACATTTATAACTGTCTAAATCGTACGAAAATTATCACCAAGGCGATCATTACGAGATAATGCTGAAATTATTAAAAAATATTAGCAATTTTTTTTCGATTGAATAATTTATTAGAAGAATAATTTATTAGAAGAAGTTTTTATTTTTCAAATGTGTTTACTTTAAAAGACTGCGACAAAATTTATTTTCTTCGTCAAAATCAAAATCTGAAAAATATTTAGTTATAAATATATAAAGTAAAAATTACATTCTGATAAAAATTACGAAATTTATATACAAGAATCTTTTCTGTATAATATTTACTATTTTGAAATTAGAAATAACCTTAAAAATTTATAATTTGTATAGTTTTCTTAATGTAAACAATAACGCAATATCGTTAATAATATATATAGTAATCCAAGAGTAATTTCTACTGGTATTTTAAGTGTATAAATATAATATATTTATATTAAAATATATTCTTGTTTTAAATACCTATTATTATTAAAATTTAAAAATAAATAATAAATAATAAATTTATATTTACTTTAGAAAAATCTGCATTAACTGCCACAAAGACTAAAATAGATAAAATAATTAATTTTGCTTTCATTTTTGTTCTTCTTAGTTCAATTCAAATCTAATTTTTATTCTTCACTCCGCTCCAAAATATATTTTAATTTTCCACTGATAAATTTTCTTTCGCATACAATGAAGTTTGGCTTTTTGAATAATAAAAACAACTATAGATATGATTAGACTTCAAATGTAATCCGATCAAGCATAACTAAGTTAAGATATAGATCTGAAGAAGTATTGAGTCCAGCCCTTCCCCACTCCAAAATAGAGACCCTAGATTACCAGAGACAGACAGATAGGGGGGCCGATTTTGATTGGTCAAAAAAATACATGCATTTTAAATGGGAAAGTCGACATCTTACCTAGCAACCTTTTTTTGAATACATGTATTTAAATGAGAAGTCGCCATCTTACCTAGCAACATTTACGGAACCACGTGCGAGTCTGTCTCTGGTAATCTAGGGTCTCTACTCCAAAAGAAAATTGGAGCTGTGAAACGGCGATTTTTATAACTTTAGGTACGGCTTGAATTGAAATCATAAACAATATGAAAAAAAAGTTTGATTTGTTAAAATAGTTGTTAAAATAAATATTTCAAATAGTTATTTTAATTATAAAATGGCTTTTAATGTTAATTATTATATTTTATGCAAAATTTTTACTTATTTTTAATTCAAGCCAGGCCTAAAGTTATAAAAATCCCCGTTTTTCAGCTTCAATTTGCTTTTGGAGTGGGGAAGGGCCGGACTAGAGTACGAAAGACCAGTCGGCTCACAACTTATTCCTTGAAGTGGTGGCCACAACTTCACAACTTTTGCACCATTTGTTATTACAAAACCTAAAATGTTTTTAAATGATTTAAAAATCAATTTTCGTAGCATATTTTCTGTTTAAATAACCATCAACAGAGTAATGGATATAAAATTTAACAAAATTTATTAATCCTAAAATACAAGTAACCACGAAAGTATAGAAAAAACACTCCTATTATTTGTAAATATATTTCTTATTTTGTTAAAATTGTTTAAAAAATGACTTACTTAATTAATTAATTTTAATATTTTTGAAGTTTATAAAAAAATATTAAATATTTTTAAGACTTGAATAAGTTAGACTTAAATATGTTTTTTAGATATTTCGATTTTTATGGGTCGCAGTCATATGAAAACATAAGCATTTAAAAACTTTAAACGCGTTTTTCTCAAAACTAGTTTTTTGCAATCGGTTCCTACGCTAGCTCAAAAACTAATTGACCTATCGACATGAATCTTTTTTCATTTTTTTTGTTATTGCAATACCTAGTATGTGAACCAACAATATCAGCTTTTTATGCATCAGAAAAAATTTTATTGTTCATTTTAGGCGCATTTTTTAACATCAAAAACTGCATTTTTTGTTTTTGGTTCACCAAATGATCAATTTTTTGTTTTTCAATTTTTTTTTCCGAGCCTCTACTTTCACGCCATCTACAAACTGTAAAAAAAAAGCAAATGAAACAAAAATTTTTTTATATCATTAAAAAAAAATTTGTAAACTTTTATAATAAAACAGCTGAGAAAAAAAATGTTGAAAATCCTTTGAAAATCGTCACAAAAAAGAGACAATGGCCTTAAGTTTTTTAAATTTACCGCGAAATTACTGCATTGTATCATCTAAAAGCGCGGGCTCAGAGGTTAACTTTTCTGGGTAAAAGATATATCGCGAGTACCTTTTTAACGCAAGTATAAACAAAATCCAGCTATATAACTACTGATCTTGTATGATATATCATACACATTATATTATATATTTGTATCTAATATTGTTAACACAAACTATATATTTTTTTATTTAATAAAGTAATTTTTATAGCTTGATAAGGTTTGCAGAAGGCAAACGAAACGTAGCGCAATATATAAATAAATTATTGTCTAATTTATTGCCCTCTGAGTCGAAATATTCCTCAACACTCGCAAAGTCCAGCTATTTTTTTATGAAAAATTATATTTCAGTGATTAAAATTTTTCTTCAGAAGTATATCGTGACATAAGAATGAACAATAATTTACTAATTTTCAGAGGTATGTAAAACATGTTTGTGAATAACATTAACAAATACATCAGGAATAATTTTGAAAAATAGATAGTATCATTTTGAATATTTTCAAAAGTACATATGATTTTTATAAATTTCAATATAGGTTACATATTTTTTTTAGATAACATATTGATTTTTACATAATATGTAATATGGATTCGATGAGTACCAGGTTTATAGAAATTTCTGGACCGGGGCAAACTATCCGTAGTCCTCTTGTAAATGGAAAAATACACATAAATAACGTCAAAAATATATTTCCAGAGGCAACAACAATAACATTTAAAAAACATCCAAGTGACGAAAGTAGCTGTACAGTACCAATGGACTTTGAAGGGAATTTACTCTTGATGACGGATATTAACAGCTTGTCACAAAGAAGAGAAATCAAAAAGTAAAATATATTCTTACTAAACAAGGCATACGTTATAATGTTATATTTTATAGCTTTATGTATTTTTTTAATTATGTCCTTTTGTTACAACTGTTTCTGGTAAGCTTGATAATGCTCAAAAGAGAAGAGTCAATAAAATAGTGGCTCTAGTAAATGATAATTATAAAGAGGTCGATGATGAAGAACCATCAAAAAAGTCTTTAAAGATACATCAGGTTCGTCTCGTTTATTTTTCAAAAAATATTTAAATAAAAATAATTGATCATTTATTTGTAATTTGTAGAAAAAATTTGTTCCTAAAAAAGTAAGCGTAGGATGGCTACATAGGTTTGATGACATAGGACTGAAATTCCAACAAATTAAATCCCCGTTAGGAGGCACTGAAAGTATTAGACTTGAATAGCAAGTACTCGTTCCCAGAAATAAAAATGTTATCCATTAACAGTATCCTAACTGAAAATAAGAGTTAATATTTTAATGAGTCAGCTGACATAAGAATTGCGAGGTATTCAGGAAAAGTTATGTTTCGTAAATTCTTTAAAAGTGAAAGTGGCGAAATTAATGCTGATTTTTGGAAAGTATAGGATAATTTGAAAGGAAACAATCATTTGATGAAAATATATTTATTCACTACTAAATACTGTTCACAGGCATCAATTGAAAGCCAAACTAGTAATCTAAACGCAAGCAAAAATAGTAGTTTATAAAAGCATGAAAATAAAACTTCTTTTTTGATTCTCAAAGAAGTAAATGCTAATGCAAATATTAATAAACATTTGGCCAACGCTCTAGCTTCATCTTTAATTGGTAAAATAACATCTAATAACAATGATATTTCAGACTCTGCTTTCCAAAAATGAAGCTGCGCAACTGGTGGCTCCACAGATAGTAAAAGTGTATCAGTTTTGGAAAAAGCTTTAGATTCAGAAATAATGAATTATATACTGAGAAGTAATGGATTCAATAAGTCAGAACCAAAGCAAAATGTACAAATCTAACTCAAGTAGATAATATAAAATCAATAAATACAGAAAAACTCTTCGTGTTTGTCTACGAAGATCAAATTAATTTTGTTATGGATTACTCTATTTGCACCAACTTACCTAAAGTATTATTTCACAAAGATACCAAATTAGATGATATAAATTAGATCAAACAAAAAAAAGCTTGATAGCAATGCAGATTTGTAAAGGTATGGAATACTTACATAAATTAAAACCACCAGTTATTCATAAAGATTTAAAACATGATAATATTTTCGTGGAGAGAACTGTGTCACAAGAATCTGTGATTTAAGTTTATCAACATCATTAGATTTTCCAACGACAGCTCTTATGACTACTGTAGGGGAGAGAATCAAAGGCACGTTGAATTTTATAGCTCCTGAAATCATCATTGGGAATAGCGAAGCTAGTTGCAAAACAGATGTCTGGTCACTTTCTTGTGTATTGAAAGAACTTTTTACTGAAAAAAATGTGAGAAAATGTATCTTCATCAGAAAGTTTGGAAGATACATTGAAACAAAAACGTATTCTAGATTTAACATCATTATCAGCATCATTGTAATAGCAGCTTATTCTAGGTTTTGATTATGATGCAGACCTGAGGATAAGTGCTGAAAATTTGTCAAATTATTTCAAGTTAGCTGTACAAAATAAATCTTTTCATTAAGAATGAATTATTATTAACTTTTAATCAATATATTGTTAGTCTAAATTTTAAGAATAAGCATAATTGAGCAAAAAATTAACCATTTCTGATCTAAATATGAGATACTATAAAAAAAATGATCTGTGTTAAATAATCAGTCTAAGTATTTGTTAATAACAAAGTGAAATTTTAATTTTCCTTACTACAAATTTTACAAATTTAGATTTCAGAATTTGTTGTAAGAAAGTATTTATGTTAAAAACATATTAATTAATTATTAATTATAAAAAAAAAGAAACGTCGAGCAAAAATCAAATAATTGATTAACTTTATTTACACCTTGTCTGTTAAGATCGTTTCAATATAAATATTTAGAATTAAATTCATAACACAGACGTAAAAATCTTATATTATAAAAAAAAAGCATTCAAAATGTATGCGAAAGACCATGTTTTTATTTTATTTAAAAAATAGGTTGAATAGTAGTAAAGATTTTATTTTTGTTTTTCGCACTTCTCAGCTAGAGGTTTAAATGATATTTAGTTTTAGTTACCTCTTGTCATTCAAAAGAGAATTTTAAATTAGTTGGAAAGATTTTTCATATAAACAAACAATAATAAACAAAAAATTTAGAGCTTATCAAGATTTTTTATTTAATAAACAAAAGTATATAAAAAGTGTAGATTGTGTAGCAGTAATAGAAAAAAGATCATTGTTTTATTTTTACACGATTTTACACCATATAAAGTGACGAAAAAGTGAGAAACAGAAAATATTTTGCTAACTCCATATTTTTTTTTGAGTTGGAAGGCTCAAAATCTTATTTTTTCAATATTTGAAAAAAACATATTTCTGAATTTTTTTAAATAAATTAAAATTATTCTTAATGATAGGTTTATATTTTTTCAATTGTTTTGTACACGCAAAAAAAAGAATAGTAAAATTAACCTCTACAAAAATCTACACTAATCACAAAAGGGTTGACAAAAGGGTGTAGATGATAAAACACATACACTAATTACTAAATATGATATTCATTATACTCCAGTCAAATTACGGGGGGGGGGGGGGGTCGTATTGTTTCTGGCCACCACCAGATTTGGTCTATTATAGGTTTTTTGGGTCGCTGAACACGAAAATCGGGAACTTTTCTATGAGAAATTGGGGCTTGACCCTTAAATTGGCCAAAACTTGCCGTAAAAAAAGCATTTTTGACAAATTCACTCTAAGCCTTTGAAATTTGGTATACGGGGGTTTTTTGGGTCGATAATTACAAATATTCAATTACTTTTAATGAAAAATTATACCTATGCCCTTAAATTGGCCAAAACTAGCCCTAAAAAGGGCATTTTTGCTACATTCACTCTAGCTCTCTAAAATTTGGTATACGGGGGTTTTTTGGATCGCTGATCACGAATATTCAGGTTTTCTTTCATGCAAAATTAGACCGTCGCCCTTAAATTGGCCAAAACTACACCAAACATAGGTTGAAAATAATCAAATATATTCGTGATCAGCGATCCCGAAAATCTCCGTATACCAATTTTTAGAGGGCTATAGTGAATACGCTGAAAATGCCCTTTTTGGGATAAACTGGTACTTTTGGGCCAATCTGGTAACACTTCAACCACTGTCACGTGAAACATTTGGGTCAAAATGAACAAAATACACCTTTCAGGCCAACATGGAACCATCTTCCTAAAACTTCAATCACTCTATGGGGGTTAGCGCGCGAAGCGAAGCGCGCAGGGGTCGGAGCCCCCTAGTAAATTTATAAATATACTCTATTTATGAAATTTAAGAAAAAGAAATTTAAATTAACAAAACGGATCTCTCTCCCGCCCCACCAAATCGCTAAAATTTTTGCTGGAAATTTCTTAAAAACACTTAAAATGAAGTTCACAATAAGTTTTGGGTGGGAAAAATGCAAAAAATTAAAGTAAAAAAATTTTTAATAATTTTGAAAATTTGTAAAAAAATTTAAGAATTTTGCTTACTCTAGGGGTAGGTGCCAGTATAACATTTGGTGGTAGGTTTTATTTGATTTTTTCTTTGTCTCGACCACTAGAATTTTTCTTATTCTAGGGGTAGGTGCGAGTACCGCATTTGGGGATAGGTTTTAATTGCTTTTTTCTTTGTTGGGGGCTTCGCCATTTTTTTGCGATTTGGTGGGGGGGGGGCGAAGAAGCACCGAAACTATTGGTTTTTACCAAATTATTTGTATGAAATAAAATTTATCACAGTCAATTTACAACTAAGTAATGTTAAAGTACAATAAGTATATAACTAGTAATTAGTGATATAAATAAATTTCAATCTTGATATATATATCTAAAAGAAAAAATTTGCAGATCAAAATGCATTAGTTAATACTTAAAACTACATAAAGATTGTAATCTAGACTTTAGTGCATTCTTATCATTCATCAAATTCTGCTCATCTTTGGAAAAATTTAAATATTTTATTATTATTATTTTTGCAAAAAAATTAGTAAATGTGCATTTAAAAATTTATAATTGAAAACATAAAAAAAAAATTAATATTTCTTTGTTAAATTTTCTTTCTTCATGTGGATGCAGTTTTCATCATATTAAAAGCACTGTAGGACGCTTTTAAAATCTAAAACAAAAATAATTTAATTTATTACAGAAGAGTTTTTAAAATTTAAATAGAGAAACAAAAATTTATACAATTTCTAAAAGATGCCAAAGAAAAATATCTATTTATTCCAGTAGGATTAAAAGTTAATGAAAATTTATTATTAAGGAGGGCATTCCGCATTAAGACAAGTTTTTAGATATATTTTTAAGTGAATTGTCAAAAAAGTAAAAAAAATATTGTAAAAATTAAAAAAATACCCTGCCAACTAGCTGGCACTAAGGTCTCTCAAACAATGAGATAAATACTTCAATATGCCACAGATATCACCGATTACAACCATGCAATCATACACTCATTTTTATTAACTTTTAAAAGTTAAAAGAAAATTTATGTATTGAATTTAACTAAATCTATTTTTTTTTCAGATAAAATCTAACGTAATTCATTGGATAATAATTATTCAAGATAGTACTTTCATGAAATTAAATGAAGTATTACACCAAAAAAAAAAAAAAATATTGCAGTTTAAAAAAACTTTTTTAATTTTGAGAAATAAATTATGGAAAAATTCGGTATCCGATCCAAAAAATTACTATAAGCGAACTGTCTAAAACTAGTACTCTCATAGAAATAAATTAGGTACTACATCCAAAAAGAAAAAAAAATTTGGTGTTTTTTGTATTTTTTTGTGGTGAAAATGTTGGGAAAAAAATTTTCAAAAAATTAATTATAAGATTCGAGATATCGAGTAAAAACTATAATTTCAAATATAAGTACTTTCGTGGAAATAAATGAGGTATTACATCCAAATAAAAAAAAAAAAAGTACCTAGAGCTTTTTTGGTTAAAAAATTTTTCAAAAAAAAATTAGGTCTTAATTTCATAACGGTTGTGAAACATCGCCGGTTGAAATATTTTCAGATATTAGTACTTTCATGGAATTAAATGAGGTATTACATAAAAAAAAAAAAATATTTCAGGTTTTTTTATTTTTTTGTTTTATTAATTTTGAGAAAAAATTTTTGAAAAAATTCGGTATCAGGTCCAAAAAATGACTATAAACAAACTTTCTAAAACTAGTACTTTCATAGAAAAAAATTAGGTACTAAGTCCAAAAAGAAATAAAAAGTTGGTGTTTTTTGTATTTATTCGTGAAAAAAATTTTGAGAAAACAATTTTCAAAAAATTAGTTATCAGATTCGAGTAATATTTCAAATATAAGTACTTTCGTGGAAATAAATGAGGTATAAGTAGGAAAAAAATTTGATCATCGTATTTATGTGTTATTTATGTTGACCGTGTATTACATCCAAATTAAAAAAAGTAGTTTGAGATTTTTTGTTAAAAAAATTTTTGAAAAAAAAATTAGGTCTTAATTCCATAATGGTTGTAAAATTTCACCGGTTACATACATACACACACACACACACATACATACTTTTTTTAAAAACCGGTTTTTTAGCTTCCTGGGGTCTCAAAACGTGCTTATATGCCAAAAAATCAAAAATCGAAATTTGACCTATCACAAATTGTTTACATAAGTATTAAATATCTCAAAAAAATTTCCTTTTTGTTCTCTTTTCGTAGATGGTGTTGCAAAAAGTCACTTAAAATAAAAAAAATCCCAATCAGTGGGCAACAGAAGTCCATTTTGGGTAATCTTAAAAACAAAAAAAAAAAATAAATTTTGATACCTAGCTCGAGGGAAACTCGTTTTTAGATTTTCAAATTTTGAATTAGAAAAAAATTTTACTGAAGAAAAAAATGCTTAAAATTTCAGGCTAAAATTACTCAAAAAAGATAATTTTTAGATTAAAATTCAAAAATCGGGCATCTAGTTTCCCTCAGAAATGAAATAAAATTTTCAAAAAAAAAGAAAAAAATTAAAATCCATTTAGTAGTTTTTCCGCAATCCTGCCCGCCAATTTCAAAGATAGTGTATTGAAATAAACGCGTTTAAAGATTAAGTATGCTATTTAATTTATATTGTGGTGCGTTCAAAATACTTTTATAACTTTTTTTTTTTGTAAGAGAATTGAAGAATCGAAATATTTTAAAGTATTCTTAAAGATAAATTAAAGTCATTTATAAAAAAAAAAATCGAAAAAAATTTTTTTCAAGTCGGAATGCTCCTAATCAAAAATTATCATTATTTTTCTTCAAGGACACAACTTTATTATGCATGACTTTAATATAGTCTAAAGCTTTTGCGAAAGGCTAAACATATTTGTATCCTTGAGGTAAACACAAGGGTAAAAATTAAACTATAGCCTACCGTTAAGGATATTTTTTTCTACCAAGAGCAATAATTAATGTCTAAAAAAATTTGAATCATTATATTATAATTAATTTACAGAAGGATTAGAGACCACAGTTTTATTATCCGAAACTGAGAAAATAGAGAATTCACCAATGAAATTTAGAAATTATTGTTTTATAAATAAATAGAAAATAATTGAATAAAATATTAACTATATAGATACTTACTTTTACCGATGACTCATTCGAAAACTCAATTAAAGGCCCACATCGAATAATTATAGGTTGTGATGACCTCGTCATCATAATAATAATAGTTTTCCTTGATTCTAAAGTTAGCGTACTCCAATCCATAAAATACAAATTTTCGCTAATCTCTTCACTCTAACAATAAAATAATTTATTCAATATTTAAGGTCATATGAAAATGTTTTTTAATGTCTTACTTTAAATCTAACTTCATTCGCAGTCAAGCAATAAATAAATAAATCTATCAATAAGCCTAATGTGTAAAGAATATTAAATAATGTATTAACTAAATCAAATCCTTGAGTTGATAACAAAAATATATTAATGCTGATTAAAATAGCACTACAAACAAATTGTAATCCAAAAATTTCTTTAAATGTATCATTTATCATCTCAGCATAACTGAAATGAAAATTAAATATCAAACATTTGAATAAGTATTTTATAATAATTTTTTACAGACTTACTCAAAAATCATTTGATGTTGATCAATAATTTTAGAAAAAAATGTGATTTCAACATTTAGTCTCTTCTCATTTGGATTATCAATTAAATATTTTTTTATCATATCTGGTAAATTTTCGATTCTACTTTCTAATAACTTTAATTGAATATAAGCTTTAATGATAAATCCAGCAATCAAAACATCAATTGTTATACCCCAAAAACCATCATAAGTAATAGCAATAAATTGATGCATAAAAAATATCCAATAATTACTATCATTTATTTCTAAATAAACATGTGCATATTGTGGTAATGGATATTTATCATCAGTTTTAATTAATAAGCATAAAGAACTGTACAATGATGTTACGAAAAAACCAAATATATACATTATTGGAAGTGCTTTTCTAAAATGTGAAAAAAAATTTTTATTAAATTTATCAAAATAAGCAAATTTTCATTATTACCTTAAAAAAACTTCAAATTTCTTTTCTAATTCTTTTTCTTTATCATTTACTGGCATTAATTTATCACACAACAAATAATCTTTCAAATCAATAATTTTGCTTCTATTGATAATAAAGAACATAAATTTTATAAAGGACAATAAATGAATAAATATTAACAACAATTTATTGTCATATTTTGCATTTGATGTAAAAACTTTAACAAAATAAGTCATAACAGTAAAAAACATTAAGAAATGAAAAAATCCTAAAAAGCATTGATAAAAAATGAATCCAATTTTTTTATTTAAACTTTTTAAATTTCTAGGCATCCAAACTCCATATAATGATAAATATTTAAATGGAAAATCTAAAATAGACATTTTTTATAATTTTTTATTTATACTTAACGCATTCAAGTATTCCAGTTAACTAAATTAATCGAATTCAAAAGTTACACATGCATGCATAAATTATTGAAACTAGACAGTGTATAGAAAAAAAATGCGTATACGCAGTATATAATTATTATTATATACTACAAATAGGTTGTTGTCAATAAGAAAATTTTCAGTAGACATAGCAACTACATAAAATTGCAGTATAAAAAAAATTTTTATCAATACATCCATATTTACTTTCATTGAAAAAAAACGCAAAGAATTATAAAAAAGCCTTAATTTTTCTTTTTTCAGGCATGGTTACTCATCGATCAAATAACGAATCTAACGAATCAAACAAATCAAATCCAAAAATTTTCAGATAATTTTTTTTTAAATTATTATTAGGCTGATTTTACAGTACCTGAAATGCGAATTTGCTTACAAACGTTTGCATGCAAATTTGCATGTTGCCAACCTAAAAATAATTTTCAGGCTACCCGATGTTTAAATCCAAAATTTTGCATAAAAATAATAATAAATTGATAAAAGTATACTAATTTATGTAGTATATAACGTCACGAGTGACGATACAATGCCTTTATCGTAGTATGGCGAGAAAGGAAAAAGTAAACAATAACAGAGCGCGCAGCGCCACCCAGCGTCAACTCGTCTGATATAATTCTCTTTCGTCCCTTGCAATACAAATAGATATTTTTCAACAATATTCGAATATTCATCTTTTAGACAAAATATAAAATATTACTAAAAAACAAAACTTTTTTTTATACAATTTATTTATTTGCATATACATTGATTTTTAATACGTTAGAAAAAATATTACATATTTATTTCTGATTATTTATTTCGGCATCTATATTATTATTCTCGTCTATTAATAAATTATCATCTTCTTCTTTAACATTATTTTCCGACATTTTATTTTTTAAACAAAAACACGCTCATGCGTTCTATACAACGGCCACGTTACAACTAAATTTTATTCGGTTCTTCATCGAACTTTGATCATGCGCAGTCTCTACTATTACGATAATACTTTTATACGTACGAGTAGACTCTATATCGTAAGAGTAGAAGCCCTCTTGCGATAAGGGACCTTTATTTCATATACTATGGACCGTCTATAAACGATACATATTCGAATAGCGTTGTAAAAAAATTATTTATTATTTTTATCCAATTTTTTTTTTAATACTCGCTTAAGGTCGTTCTATCCAGCACTGGCTGTTTTTGGGTAAGCTTACTTCAGTAAGAAAAATCCTAGTAAAAGTCAAAGTTAATTACATTGGTTATTCACTGTCGTATTGATGTGCTTGAATTCGTGATTTTCCAAAAATTTGCTTAGTATATTTAATCAAATTGCTTTAAAATTTAGGTAAAGTTAAGGCACATCAACCGAACATTTACTCCAGTCAAAATAGGGGGGGGGGTTGTATTGTTTCTGGCCACCATCAGATTTGGTCTACTATAGGTTTTTTGGGTCGCTGAACACGAAAATCGGGGTCTTTTCTATGAGAAACTGGGGCTTGACCCTTAAATTGGGCAAAACTTGCCCTAAAAAGGGCATTTTTGACAAATTCACTCTAAGCCTTTGAAATTTGGTATACGGGGGTTTTTTGGGTCGCTATTTACGAATATTCAATTATTTTTTATGAAAAATTATACCTTTGCCCTTAAATTTGCCCAAACTAGCCCCTAAAAGGGCATTTTTGCTATATTCAATCCAGCCCTCTAAAATTTGGTATACGGGGGTTTTTTAGGTCACTGATAACGAATACTTAATTATTTTTAATGAAAAATTATACCTTTGCCCTTAAATTTGCCCAAACTAGCCCCTAAAAGGGCATTTTTGCTATATTCAATCCAGCCCTCTAAAATTTGGTATACGGGGGTTTTTTAGGTCGCTGATAACGAATATTTAATTATTTTTAATGAAAAATTATACCTTTGCCCTTAAATTTGCCCAAACTAGCCCCTAAAAGGGCATTTTTGCTACATTCACTCCAGCCCTTTAAAATTTGGTATACGGGTGTTTTTTGGGTCATTGATCACGAAAATCGGTCTTGTTCAGAGCATGGAATATGATTGATCATCTGTAGATAATAATATTTGAAAAAGTATCATAAAATATATTTCTTTCTTGTGATTTTTTGTTATTTTTTTGAAAACCCTGTAATTTTTTAATAAGAATAAAAAATCTTTTCAGATAAAAATTAATGATTTATTTATTTACAATATTAATAAGCTAATAATAATTTTAAACCTTTTCAGGGGTAGTTTTGGTTAATTCAAGGGTAATGGTCTAATTTTTCATTTAAAAAACCATCATATTCGTGATTAGCGGTAAAAAAACCCCGTACAACAAATTTCAAAAGCCTAAACTGAATGTAGCAAAAATACCCTTTTTAGGGCAAGTTTAGCCCAATATAAGGGTCAAGCTCCAATTTCTCATAGAAAAGACCCCGATTTTCGTGATCAACGACCCAAAAAGCACCCGTATACCAAATTTTAGAGGGCTGGAGTGAATGTAGCAAAAATGCCCTTTTAGGGGCTAGTTTGGGCAAATTTAAGGGCAAAGGTATAATTTTTCATTAAAAATAATTAAATATTCGTTATCAGCGACCTAAAAAACCCCCGTATACCAAATTTTAGAGGGCTAGAGTGAATGTAGCAAGAATGCCCTTTTTAGGGCTAATTTGGGCCAATTTAAGGGCAAATGTATAATTTTTCATTAAAAATAATTAAATATTCGTTATCAGCGACCTAAAAAACCTCCGTATACCAATTTTTAGAGGGCTGGACTGAATGTAGCAAAAATGCCCTTTTAGGGGCTAGTTTGGGCAAATTTAAGGGCAAAGGTATAATTTTTCATATAAAATAATTGAATATTCGTAATTAGCGACCCAAAAAACTCCCGTATACTAAATTTCAAAGGCTTAGAGTGAATTTGCCAAAAATGCCCTTTTTAGGGCAAGTTTTGCCCAATTTAAGGGTCAAGCCCCAGTTTCTCATAGAAAAGACCCCGATTTTCGTGTTCAGCGACCCAAAAAACCTATAGTAGACCAAATCTGGTGGAGGCCAGAAACAATACAACCAAACCCGTATTTTGACTGGAGTAATTGTTGTATAAAAATATATGTAAAATTTTATCAGAAAATAAAATAAAGTTTAATATAAGATTATTATTACATTTTTTTGCAAATTATTTTTACAATAATTAATTTATACGCAAGTGGATATTGTGTATAATAATAAAATATTCTTTTTTTTTAGAACATATTAGTATGAAATAATTATAAATCAAGTTTCTCGTTATTATCAAATAATTTTTTTTCACGAGCAATACAAACATCGAAGTCCAATTGTCTTTTAATACTGCTGTCATAAGCATCTAAAACAAAGGAAAAATTTACGTTTAGCAATTTTGAGTTTATAAAAAAAAAAAATTTAATTTATTTCATTTACTTATATGTCTGCATTTTGCTAAAATTTTTTCTGCATCCATTTTTGATAAATCTAATAAAAGTTCCTTCCGAATATTTTCTTCGTTGACTGTGCCATCTGCATTTAACTGCAAAAAATTTTTTTTTATTTTTTGATTATTTTAAATCAATATTTATTCTTAAAGTTTTAAATAATTACCAATCCCATTTTCTTATACAAACAGTCATTATATTTTTCGGCATTATCATCAAGATCTCCTCCTAAGACTAATGATGCTACATAATAACAAAAAATATTATAAACCAATAAAAAATTAACTGAATGAAAATTTTAAAATAAATAAATAAAAATTATTTTTACAATAAATTATTTATATAGTAAATAAACTGAAAAGAAATCCCGTTGCTGCAACCAGCATTCAGGGGCAACTGAAATTTTAACGTGGAACATGTTATTGAATGGGGTATTTGAAAAAGTCCGGTTTGGTAGGGAGGGGGTGAAAAATTGAAGTTTTTAGAAGGGGGAGGTGGTGAAATACTGACAATTTTAGGAGAGGGGTGAAAAAGTGACGTTTTTAGGGGGGGGGTGGACTTAGAATAATTTGAAGTGGAAGTCTGGCCCTGTAAAAAACAAGAACTTAGAATACTTTATACTTAGGTTTAGGGAGCATTCAGGCGAGAAAAAAATTTCAATCTCCACCTCCAAAATTTACTCCCACTTTTTATTATTTAACTTGCAAGAATGGGACGAGAGGGGGTAAATATCGAAAGTGGGGGATGCAAATTTTTTCTCGTCTGAATGCTCCCTTAGGATTAATTAATTTTTAATTAATTTTTAATTAATTTTTCGGGATTTATTGTAATTTCGGTTTTAGGACTTATAATAATCAGGGAGTATACGTTAAAACTGTTATAAGCATTCCATAATCGTTAGTTGTGTGAAAACACAAACCAGTTATAAGTTTTTTTATTCTAACACCTATAATTTTTGTAAATAAAAATTGTTTTATTTTACAAAAGTTTTTATGGCATTTTCAAAAATTAAAATGAATAATACGTTTTCGGCAACTATAAATTTCCAGTTGCCACAAAGAGAAGCTCATTCTTTTTCTGTATCCAAATATATTTATGTTGTGTTGGTTACCAAGAACAGTACAGGTAAAGATAGATTAGTTAGATTATCTTTGTCTAGATTAGCTAAATTTAGATTAGTTTTTGCGGTTTTTTCTATATTTTCATCTATTATATTATATATTTGTATTTATTCGATTGTTGAATTTAATATCCATTTTACACCAGAAGTTGCCTGCTTACTCACAATTGGCAAATCGACCGTATATTTTGCAATTTTTTCAACGTTTTCCGAAAATCGAAATTATCATATAAAGACCCTAAAATCAAATTCTTCTAAGTCCCTAAATCAAAATTATTCTAGGCCCATTTGAACCCCCCCCCCCTCTCTTAAATATGACAGATTTGACCCATCCTTCAAATAACATGCTTGAAGTACCCCCTTGCCTATAAACATGTTCCATGTTAATAAAAGGTGGCTTTAAAACTATAGTTCAAGTTAGATTTGTGATAAAATTAATCAAAGTACGAAGGATGTCGATTATGAAATCCTTTTTTTGAAATGGAATCAAAATTATAATTTTGTTAACCTTACCTTCTTTAAAACAGATTTCTCTAAAGTCATCTTCTTCATCTTGTAAAATACCCATACTCTATAAGAAAAAAAATTACAGGCCTTACGTATCATATTTACGACTCGTGTCCAGAAAAGTAAAGAATGGCCCAAATTCTATGTAAATCACTTGTAAACTGCGATTTTGGGCATTCTTTATTTATGGACAAGGGCCAACTAAAATTTTTCTGCGTCAGTGGTGAAAAAACGCGTCTTTTTCGACCGCGCAGCGGCTGGGAAACGTGCTTTCTGGTCGCTGACCAGAATAATAATTTAATTTAGGAGTGCAATTAATAAATGTACTCTATAAAAAAAATTATATTTAAGTTTTAAGAAATCTTAATATTTGTTATAAAGTTGTTATACTTAAAATATTTCGAAATACATTTTGTTAAATCCAAGTAATTTGAAAAATAGATTTAAAAAATTCTAAAAATGGAATCCATAGGCTTATGAGGGTACAAATTTACTATAATTTCAAAAACTAGATTCAAGGGATTTAAATTGTAAACAATTTTAAAATAAATATTAGTAGCACGAAATTGCTTGAAATATAAGATTATTGTGTTTGTTCGAAAAAATTGTAATGATAATAATTATTTAAAAAAATATGACGAACGTTAAACTTAATTAATATAATTAAATAAACTTTAAGAAACGTAAAGTATAATAATATTTAATCAAAAACTGACAAAAAAATACACGATCAATTTTCAAACAGAATGAAAACGCGTTAAAGAATTTATCATACCCTAAGCTGAATTTTTACTTGTTGACAACAGGCATTAAAGTTAACTTCTTTTTGGCAAATGTCTTCTACATTTGAAGCTGTAAATATAAAAACACGTTGAATAATTTTATTATTATAAAAATTTTTATGTGAATATAAATTATTTACCGAAGGCATTACACTTGCTTATAATTTTTTTAGCTATCAACATTGGCACTGTAGGTAAAAGATCTTCACGAGCCTTTACCTCGTTAAATGACCCATCATCGTTTAACTAAAACAAATTTTTCATTTTTATACTTTTTGCTATTACTGCGAACATTAAAAATGCAAAATTAATATTACTTGTTTATTTTTTGCCAAATTACAGTAGCAGAAAGATCTAACTCTTTCGTCAGTTTTAGAATTTATTTTTGATACTTCTTCTATAAAAATAAATAAAAAAAAGTATAAATTAAAATCACTTAAAAAGTAATAACAATATATGAAAAATTATTTCAATACCTGAGCTAATTCCATTTTCTCTGAGACATTCGATCATTATTTTAACTTTTTCTTTATTATTAAGATTATTATTTTCTGAAGAATTCTAAAAATAAATGGAATAATTTGAATTTAATTAGCATAATTTGAAAATAAAAATATTTATATTTTTAATTAAATTTAAGTAAGCGAAATTCTTTGCGTTTCCCAATTGTGAAAAGTATAAAATTTTTTAAACAAGAAATGAACAAGTCATAGGAATAACTACAGTGATTTAAAAATAACAATTATTATTTTTTCTAAATTCTTTTTTTTTAATCCATTATTTTTCCAAAAAAAAGTTACGAAACTTTTTTGGCCCTCCCGATAGTAAAACGTGTAAGTAAAACTTTGAGCGTAATTTCCTCTACCCGTTATACGTCTAAGTGGCTTGTGATCATTATACTATCAAAATTTTTGCGCTTTTGATACTTAATGCACTATATTGATACGATTTATTTATTTATTTGAGTGACCTAAAAGGAGTAAGTTTTATTTTCTCATCACTAACAAAGAATTTATGCCTGTCACGCGGGTGACCCGGGTTCGACTCCCGGCCGGGGAGCCAATTTAAGTTACGTATCCTGAGGGTATATTCCGGGATACGTAAATATAAATAACTAAAATATAATATATTATCCTGAGGATATTAGTGCCCCAGGTATTTTATACTTATATAGATGGTATGGTGTTGTTGTAGAGTTCGAGTTGATATTGACCTCGGATTCTGACTGGTGAACTTAACCTGAGGTTAGGTTCTTATTTATGGAAGGATTTTTCACTTTATAGAATAATTACTAAATATCTTGATTTGTTATAAGTTCACTTTTTATTGTTTATAATTAAATAAATATACTTTAATAGTCACGTAGTACTCTAAACAAAGAAGTTACTCTAACAAGTGATAGTGATCTACAATTCTCCTGAACCAGACCCGATTTTAATAGGTCGGTTATCATGGGAGACTAATCATCGGAGACTGATAGTTATCTAATGAATATTTTGGGCGCCTGAAGAGCAATATATAATTAAATTTGAATCTGACCATATTACTTAATTTTGGGGGAAACGTCCAATACGAAGAATCATCGGCTTAGTCATTGCATAAAATATTTTGGAAATACGACATTACTGACCTTCAGTGCTATATTTTCCGTAAATAATTATGAGCCGAACTGAATAGGCTGAAATCCTATATAGCGGATGTATAAAATGACAACTATAAATTAAATATATAAAAATAATGGAATGCGGATATGATAGCTCGAATTATGAGCTATCATACGTAACACTATATAAAATAATAGCTATTTATTAAACAAGGGATAAAATATTGGTTTTGGAGTTGCATGCAGTTGTATGCACCAGCGAGCGTAGCGAGCGAGTGCAGACAGCATGCAAAAGTCGAATCTCATATTTTGCCCCGTGTTCTAAAATATAATTTTACATATAATGGGCAAAAAAGCCGTCTTCCTAGGGCAGAAAATAGGATTTTTTTGCCCTAGATATGTAAAAAATATAAGCTTTGCCTTTGAGCCATACTAAATTTTTACAACCAAGGACACAAATTAATGTATTATTTTTGTTTAATCAAAAATGTGATATGCACATGTGGAACAATTCTAAAATATTGTCTAGATCATACAAAAATCATCACCACGACGATAATTTCGAGATAATGCTGACAGCTGATATTATTAAAAAATATTAAAGTTTTGATTTTTCGATTTTAAAGCTTATGAAAAAAATTTTAATAATTCTTTTTCTTCAAATACGTTTACTTTAAAAAGATTGCGAAAAAATTTATTTTTTTTGTCAAAATTAAAATCTAAAATATAATTAATCATAAAAATAAAGTAACAATTACATTATAATGAAAACAACGACATTTATACAACAATCTTTTCTGTACTAACTATCAGTGATTAATATTTTGAAAATAAAAATAACCTTGAAAATTTATTAACCGAAAGTAGTTTAATGGTATTAATTTCAAATTTATAATTTCTATAGATTTCTTAGATAAACAATAACCTCGACAATAACGCAAATAATATTATAAGACAAGAGTAATTTCTACTGGTATTTTAAGTGTATTTTGTGTTAATTATTAATATATTAATAAAGACTTGGTCTATTCAGCATCCAAAAACTTTCACCCTTTGGAAAACAATTATTGTTCGTGGAACACAACTCGAGGAAAACAGCTTTCACGAACGTTCGTGAGTTCGAGTTTTTGGATACTAAATAGGCCAAGTCATTGATAAAATATATTCTTGTTTTAAGAAATATTATTAAAAATAAATAAATAATAAATTTATATTTACTTTAGAAAAATCTGCATTAACTGCCACAAAGACTAAAATAGATAAAATAATTAATTTTGTTTTCATTTTTGTTCTTAGTTCAATTCAATTCTATTTATTATTCTTCACTAAAAAATATATTTTAAATTTCCACTGATAAATTTTCTTTTGCATACAGTGAAGTTTGCTATTTGAATAAACTAAATGCTCTCTTGAAAACAAAAGCGTTTATTATATACCATCAGAGTAGTTTTAGAGTATATTCGGTGCACGCCGCGCGAGTCACTGAAGATAATACTAAAAGTACTAAAAGTTTAAATAATTATTAGAGATTATTGAATTTTTTCCGATTTTATAAAAAGGAATGTTTGTTATCAAAAAGTAAAAATTAAAAAAATTTTTGTCTTATTTTCAACGACTATGCCAATATTAATAAACATTTTAATTTTTTTTCATTTTTAAATAACAAACAGATATAAAAAATAATCCTTTTTAATTCAGATTAGTACGTAGTAAAATTATAGTTCATAAAAAACGTGTTAAAAACGGAACACCTTAGCTACTCTAGTCAAAATACGGGCAGGGGGGGGGGCTTGTACTACTAAAACAGGCGAATACCAGACTTGCTCTAGCATAGGTTTTTTGGGTCGCTGAACATGAAAATAGGGGTTATTTTGTAAAGAAATTTGCGTTCCGCAAATAATTCCCCTAAATTTGCAAAAAAACTACCCCCAAAAAAGGGTATTTTCGATGTGTTCGCGTTCTGAGTCTCTAGATTTGATCAAGAATTGATCTCCCAGGGTTTTTTGGGTAGCTAAACACGAAAATTGGGGTCATTTTGTAATAAAGTGTACGGAACACAATTAAATTAGCTAAAACTACTCCAAAAATTTTAATTTCAAATTTACTTATTACACAAAAAAATTACCACTGACAATTTACAATTTCGATGCTTATTACAATTTAAAATTTTTTAAGTTAATCTTAGTTGCTTTATAAGTCTATATTAAATTTGTAGTATTTGAATAACTATTTATTAAAACAAACAAAAAGATATATCTACTTATTATTTTATAAAAATTTTTTAAATTATTTAATTCTATAATCTTTTCAATCTTTATCAACCAAAAAATAATAATTTCTGTGTCTCTTCATAGCCTCTTGAATTATAGTATGATCTTTAAAAATCATTTGACTTGTAAGAAAATTTTGTCTGCTACAAATTAACGTGCAGAGTCATCGAAAATAAAAAAAATGCTGCCAAACTATTGGCACTGAAGTTCCTCAAAAAATAGGAAAATATTTCCTTTAACTAGACCTATATCAATGGATAAGAATTAGTTAATACATCCAAAAATAAAAAATTACTAGCATTTTTTTTTTAAATTTTTGATTGCAAAAATTTTGATACAAAAATTTTTTTAAATTTAGGTATCAGTTACAGGAAATCTAGTAATAACAAATTTTCTAAAACTAGTACATCCATGCAAGAAAATTAGGTATTACATCCAAAAATAAAGAAATAACGGGGTTACTTTTAAGAATTTAAAAATACTTTTCATTTTTTTTTTTTTTTAATTTTTAAATTATACCAATTGTAAATTAAATTAAATTCACAGTTGTAAATCATTGCTTTCTTTTGAAATTTTTATCGTATGTTTCTATAAGCTTCGAATGGCGTCTAAGAACAAACATAATAAAGATAACTAAACGTAATTATTACTGATTATAAAAAATAAACGCCAAAAATATATCTAAATTTTAAATCAAAAAACATTTTTAAATATTATTAAATAATAAGTCTCAAAGTGATTATTTTAATTATAAAACGACCATGTTTTATTTTTTTGCTTATTTTACCAATAAATACTTCGAGATGAATAAAATTCTAGTACCTAAAACTTGGCATGATATTTTCTAAACTCGTTGATAGGCAAAAAATATATAGTAAAGACTATGGGCGAAAAACTTTAGGCACTAACGCGATGGAGTTTGCAGTAGGCACTTTTACTTATTATCATTCTTTGGCGTCCTTTAATTCTATTAATATGGATTAAAAATGTGAGTGAAAATGAATATCAAAAATAAATTAAATTTATATTGGAGCAAAGTTTTTAAATGAAAATAATCCCTCTAAATAAGATGAATAATTTTATCAGCAAAAAAATGCTATGTAAAAAACTATCAAGGTTCTTTTAATTTCCTTTTCTATTTTATAAACAAATTTTTCATAAAATACAAGATTAATTTTTTTAAATAATTGTTATTTTGGAATATATCGCCCATTTTTTTACATATAAATCTTGATATTGTTATTTTAAAAATGACAAAAAAACATCTTTTTAAATATAAGAACCTTGTAAAGATTCTTTACTTAGCCCAGTCCTTTTATTTATTTTTTTAATAAACATTTAATAGGGTAAAAAAATCTATTTGCATATAAATAATAATATTGTCAATAATAAATGTCACACAAAAATTTATAAATGTATATTAATATATATATTGTATAATTATACAAAATTTATTTTTAACTTAAATAATTTTTGCAGTCGAAGCGTACAAAAGAAAATATTAATTTTAGAAAAAATATACTTTTTTCAAATTCTAATCTTTTTAACATAAAAATAAAAAAAAAATATGATTGTCATTTTTTAATTAATATGAATTTCAAAATATGCCTACCCTTAAATTCTTACATAAAAAAATAAAAATATTTTTTAGATTCTTAACTCAATATGTAATTATAATTCAATATGTATTGACGATTGTTTAACAAGAAGATATATTTTTTTCAAATCGATAGCACAGTTCTCAAAGAACCAAAGTTTGTTGACGGTTGGTTTGGGCACAATCAAAGACGGCACAATATCTAAAACAAAATTAGAAATTAAATATATATATGTTACCGCTAAAGTACTGAAAATGTTATTATATATAATACCTAGGTAATATATATATTAACGAAAAAGTCCAAAACTGATACGTTAATTTATTAAATAAAACTCAATTTAATATATTACCTAGGTTTTATATATAATATCGAGACAGCGTTAGGTAATATATTAAACTCGAGTTTATTATCCGCTAATTTATTGAATAGATGAATTTTTCAAGTATTTATTATTATTTGTTACAACATTATGATGTTTTAAGTTCAAATGGAGTAGAAAAATTAATACTTCCTCTTTCTGACAAGAATCCTGACATATTGTATGAAGCCCATATAAATATCGGCCATGGTGGTCGTGATCGAATGATAAAAGAATTAAAAAGGCAATACAAAAATATCAAACAAAAAGAAATTAATTTATTTTTAAATTTATGCGAAGTTTGTCAGAAAAAAAAGGGTGCGTGAAAAAAGGATTGGTTGTAAAGCCTATAATTTCTCCTTAAAATAAATCTTAAATTTTTTTTCTATAAATTAACCTAGGTAATATATATAATAACGAGTGCTGGTAGGTAAAATATTAAACTAAAACTGAATTTAATATATTAACGGGTGCCACTTAGGTAATATATTAAATAGAACGATATTATATATAAAACCTAGGTAATATATTAAATTCAGTTTTATTTAATAAATTAACGTATCAGTTTTGGACTTTTTCGTTAATATATATATTACCTAGGTATTATATATAATAACATTTTCAGTACTTTAGCGGTAACATATACATAAATTAAAATTTATATGAGTAAAAATGCTTAAAAGGTACCTAACTCTTGCAGAATGGCCTCGTTCGATTGCCCTCAAGTTTTACTCACGTTTTCTTATGATTTTTAAGTTTGATTTTTTAGTCAGATTTCTGAATTTAATTTTTTAGTCATTTTTAGATAATTTTACAAAGTAGCCTGCTAAAATCAAAAAAATAAACAGAATAAAAAAATAACAAAATTTAATAATTTTTAATTATGTTTGATTTTATCAGGTTACTTTGTTTTTCTTTTTTTTACAGCGTCAAATAGGCCTCTAAAATTCCTACCCAGGAAGGTTTTCAATGTAAAATTTCCCGAGGAATCCGAAAATCAAGTCAGATTTTTCATTATCTGCCAGGAAAAGTGAGGAAATTGGAAAATTCCGAAAATGAGCAATTTTCAAAATCATTTTTTTGAGCCTAAAATTGATTTTTAAGTGCTTAAAAGGCAAATGTGTCAAAAAAAGAGTTTACAAGCATGAAAAGTATGGGAAAACATATGTAAAAAAAATTTTTTTTTTTAAATTTCCTTTAGTTTTACCGATTTTCCTGAGGTTTTTCCGAAAAAATATGGTCAGATTCGGATTGGGCGGGAATTTTTACTACCTACCTTTATATAAAAAATATTTTTTAGGCTTATTTAGGGCGTCCAGAAAATAAAAAGCAAACGGGTGGCTGAGAATTCGAAAAAAATCAAAATTTGAAAAACAGCTGCCAAATTGCAACCAAGCCATCTAGAGCCTTAAAAATTGACAGTAACCATATTTTTACATACCAAACACAGTACAATTGGTATTTTTTAAATCCAAGACATCGACCTCAGACTTTGGTAAAAATAGCTAAGAACTACCGATATGTATATCTTGTAACAATGATGTATAAATGATTAAAAACAAGAATAAACTACTACCATACGACTTCTGGATTGCAATTACTCATAAACAATGCTTATTTTGACGGAAATATGGCTTAAAAAACATTTTATTAATTAAAATATCACCCGAAAATAAGTTATACATTTTTTAAGATTACATAAAGTATGTAAAATTTCCCTGGAAACTTGAATCTTACCATATTTTAACTATAAAAAGACATTAAGTTGGTAAAAAATCAAATAAACCGTGAAAAAATTGAAGAAAATTTTGGTTTTTTGGATCTTAGAAAATCGATCACAATTAAATTGTTTGCATTCGAAAATATATGCCAAAATGCCAAATTTTCCCAAATCTTGAAAAAAATTATGGAGGGTGTATTTTTTTACAGCTTCAGAAAAATAGTATGTGAATAATTCAATTTTTTGGCTTTCCATGTAGGAATTTTCCAAAACTAATGGCAGGGCCGAATTTCTGAGGAAACTTTACTAAAGTTTCTCTTTGCTCACCGAGGTCATTCAGCAAAAATTATACTTTTCAGTTGGTTTTTACCCTGCATATATATAAAAATAAAAATTTTAATATTTTTTTTTATCCTTACTTATATATTTACATTCTGATAAAATTGCTTTTGCTATATTTAATGGTATATCTGATAAATGCAATTTTCGAACGTATTCCTCATTTACTGTTCCATCTTCATTAATCTTCAAAAAAATAAATAAATTTTTTCATTATAATATATTAATTAAAGGTATCACTCGGTGTGACAAGCTAATTTAATCTATAAAATTTAACATTCTTAAAAAATTACCATTCCTCTTCTTTTACTCAAACAGTCACTAAAAGTTATTACAAAATGTTGCAAATTTTTCGGGTTTCTCCAATCTTTTGTTGCTACAACTAAAATAAAAATAAAACTTTTTAATAATTATTACAAAAAATGAATAAAATAAAAATGTAATAAAAATGTAATTTAAAAAAAAAGAAATCGGCATTATAATATCATTTACCTTCTTCAAAACATTCTTCCAGTTTACCGAAGAAAAATAGAAATACCGAATCATCTGTTACCATTTCGGTGAAAGTATCCTGTGTAACAAATATATAAATAAATATGTAAATAAGGGGCTTACATAGAGGTTTATCTGTTGATTACTACATTTTCGCAGGATTTACGATTACCGACATAATTTTTTTTTTTTTTAAGTTTATTTTGGAAGCTGTTAATTGAAAAGAAACTATAAAAAGCCATTAATAATAATCCAAGAATATTATAAAAAAAGTCTCATTGTATTATACAATTTAAAAAAACGTAATTAAAATAATGAGCTTTTTGGTTATGTTACGTGTTTTTTACGAAATTTACGAAAATAAAGTCGATAAAGTATGTAAAACTAATTGAAAATGTAATTTTTGAACAATTATTTATCAGATTTATTAAGTTTCATCGATCTGTGTCATTAGCACCCTACTTTTTATAAATCCGAATTTTCAACGAACAAATTTTCCCATAAGCGCAAAGTTAAAATACCACTTTTATTCTATTCATAAAAAATTAATTAAGTCGGCGACATAGGTAAAAATTAGTCGATTTTAGCTCAAAAATGTATAAATTTTAATACTATTAACGTTTTATTACATTCTGACATTATTTTTATTAACAGATAAACCTCCTTAATATATATTATAATCATACTCAAATAGTATATGAATATATTACGCTTCATGCGGCATAAATTTATTTTCAATGTATTATTTTAAAATCCATGTTTCTGGTGAAATTTTAGATTATTTTATTTTAAAACCGCCAAAATTATACGATATAATAAAAATTAGTTTTGACTATTTAATATCTAGCTAAGCGCACGCGATTTTTCTAACTTCTCTATTATATAGTATACACGACGAATCACTTTCATGAGTAATAATGAGAAAAAAAAATCAACGCTCCTCTTACGTAATTCACTATCATTCTATTCCCAAATGAATCGTCTGAGCGGAGTTACAACAATTTTAACATAAGGCATCAAACAATGTACTCATACCCGTTATACGAAGTCGCACTGTACTGTATGCATGGCGAAATAGAAAAACTGTATACAGAATAATAAAACACGTCTCAAGAAGTAAATAATCAGCTCTTGGTAAATGCGGCTCTGAAGTGCATTTAAATGGACTTTACTGGTACAATATATATCGCGGATATTAAATTCATCCCCGCGTGATGTTAATTGCCTCTAACGTCAAAATGGACCTCTTGTGGCTACAATATAATCCTGATTCCGGTAATAATTTCCGAGGATAAAATTTGACTTTAAAGGTACAAATAGTATCGCAAATAGTAATTCAGCCCTAGTACTCCAGTCAAATCATGGTTTTGGTGGTATTGTTTGTGGGGGGTACCAGATTTGGTCTACTATAGGTTTTTTGGGTGGCTGATCAGAAATTGCTTTACGAAAATCGGGATCTTTTCTATGAGAAATGGGGGCTTGACCCTTAAATTAGCCAAAACTACCCCTAAAAGGGGTGTTTTCGCAACTTTCGCTCTAGCTCTTCAAGATTTGGTCTAATAAGGGTTTTTTGGATCGCTGATTACGAATATTGAAGTTATAAATATGAAAAATTACCCCTTCACAATTGGCCAATAATTTGTTCATAAAAAAAAATTGACCACGAATTTTGCAAAATAGACCTCAGATTCGTGTTTAGCGGGTCAAAAAACATAAATACAACCCATTTTTTTCCATGGAACTTTTATGCTATTTTAGGATTTTATGGCATTAAATAGCATTGCTGGCGACAGGACTATAGGGTGGTTTGTTTATAACGAAAATTGTATTTATTTGACAATTCTATCGTATAGTTGTGCGCGCGCAAGATTCTCGCTTCTATAGTAATATGATAGAAAGAGAGAGTAATAGTTGTTTATGTCTATTATCCCCAGCTTGGTAGTTTTCATCCTTAATTTAAAATACATCAATTTTTGTGATCAGCGACCCAAAAAACCCTATTATACTAAATCTTCTGGGCTAGAGTGAAATTTGTAAAAACACCCCTATTAGGGGTAGTTTTGGGTAATTTAAGGGTGAAGAGTTAAGTTTTAATTGAAAAGACATCAATTTTTGTGATTAGCGACCCAAAAACCTTATTAGATCGAATCTTGGAGGGCTAGAGCGAAAGTAGGGAAAATACCCCTTGCAGGGGTAGTTTTGGCCAATTTAAGGGTGAAGGGTAATTTTTCATAGTTATAACTTCGATATTCGTGATCAGCGACCCCAAAAACTCTTATTAGACCAAATCTTGGAGGGCTAGAGCAAAAGTTGCAAAAACACCCCTTTTAGGGGTAGTTTTGGGTAATTTAAGGGTCAAGTTCCAATTTCTCATAGAAAAGACCCCAATTTTCGTGTTCAGTGACCCTAAAATTATATAGTATACCAAATCTGTTGGCGGCCACAAACAATACCACCCCCCCCCCCCCCCGTGATTTTACTAAATAGCTGGTATAACTAATTACTTTAAGGGCAAAATGGGCTCATTAAATTCATTTTCATTCATTTTTATATCTTCTCTTAGACCGTTCATTATTCATAATGAATTATTAGTTATATACTATTTTTTGTTTTATCGATTAAATTTTAAATTAATTTATGATTATTATCTTTCTTAAAAATTTGTTAATTTGCGTAGTTAAAGAAACAAGCTTTTAATTATTTAAAAATTCACCTACCCTACGAATTTTTTTTTCTTCTAAACAGCAGAATGAAAATAACTCAATTTTTTCACAAATATCTTTTATATCTGAAACTATAATTATGAAATTTATTAATAATAAAAATATTACCAATTATTAGAAAAAATTTTTACCCTCAGAAATGCATTTGTTAATAATTTCATCAGCCTTTTCTATTGGCGCCATTTGGAAATAAGTTTCACGAAACAAAGTTTTATTAAATGTTCCATCCTCATTTACCTATGTAAGAAAAAAATATATAAATTAATTTTTTTAAATAATTTAATTTAACATTGCAAATTTAATTAACAAAATTACTTTTTTATCCCTTTTCAAAGCAAGACAATGACAAAAACATCTATTTATTTTTTTTACTTCAGAATCGGTCGCTGATGTCAATACTAAAAATACATTAAACATTTTTTTAGATTCATATTCAATTTTCTTAATAAAAATGTTTTAAAAAACTATTTTACCACTGAATTTGCATTCTGCCATACATGCCTTTGTTAATTTGCTAAATTCATCATATTCTAAAACTAGCCCTGAGATTATCTATAAAAAATAGCAAAAATAAAATTTTTTAATAAAATAATAAATCTCTTAAAATATTCTTTGCTCGATTCGAGTTATCGATGATATTAGACACTCAGATTTTTATAAAACTGTCAAAGAAAATAAATAATTTCCAAAATTAAACCGTTGAAACGCAAGTATAAAAAATTTGAAAAATGGCTTCAAAAATAAGTTGTCAAGCGTCGATATAAAAAACCATGAACAAATATGAACAAATTTCCAGGAAGAGCGTTTCTCATAATATTAATTATTATTATTATATCGTCGCGAATTGTATATGTATATTCATATTATGTATAGTATAGGTATATTTAATTAAGCTTATTACACACTTTAATTTTTATGTGAAATTTGATTCCGTTGATTCACAATAAAATATAATCATGCAAATTTATTCATGCATTTACAGCTTCTATGCAATTTTATACAGCTGTATCTTACTGGGAAAAGCTTATATTTATCAAATATTTATATATTATTGTTTACTATTTTTAATAATGCCGTATACATTTTTGGGTGTATAGGTAGTTTATTTTAAAAAAGTTTTTTATAGTTATTATATAAATAAATGAAACAAAATTGAATATAAATACCGACAATAAGTATTGTTTATAATTTATTAGGTATGTATTGTTCTCAAAATAAAATAAAAAAATGTACGTGTATAGGTGTACTTACTCCAAAAGCAGAAAATGATAAAACCAAAACAAAAATTATTGATGGTTTCATTGTAATTTACAATTTTATTTTAAATTCAAATTAAATCTTCTTGCACACGTTAATTTTTTTAGATATAAACGCACTTATAAAGTAATGCACCTAGAAAAATAAGAAAGATGGACTACGGCAAATTTATTTATTTGAAGCACAGACCAACACTTAAATAATGAAGTCTGTTCGAGGAATGTTCCAGTCTTCTTTGTGGTTGTTAAACTGCGGGTCACGTGATTCTGTAGGACCGAATTTTAAATTTGGCGTTTTTCCTGATGCGTTTGTACACCGTGTTGCACAGAAAAATTGTAAACATGTAAACTCGTCTTTCAAAAATAAGTTTATATTATGAAGGCACTGTCTCCAATCTGCAGTTTTACCTGCGGCGTTTATATACGACGTGTTGTGCAGAAGATGAGCTTGCATATTTTAAATTTCACTGCATATAACACGGCGTATATAAAACATCCAATGATGCGAGATACAGTGCTGAAGAAACCGAATACCTAGCCTAAAAACACGCATTTTAAAGAAGTCTGCTCAGATTGCTTTCTTTCTCATCTTATCTATTCTAAACCTATAAAACTAAAAATAAATGGGGACCTGGCTCAGAATTCAGAGGCCAAGGTGGATTGATTAAGGGAATTCTAAATGGCTGGATCTATATAGATTGTGCTCCATATAAGGCACCCTTTTATTTTAAGAAAAACTTAAGTTTTCTAGTGAAGCTTCAGATGAAAATTAAGAATGAATCGTACTCCATATATTTTTTTTTTTAATACATATACAACTTTTTCTTACAATAAACAAATTTTCTGGTTCGCGGCCAGAAAGATTTCTCGCCACTGATGCAGAAATAGTATATTTCTGGTCTGCGTCGAGAAAGCAAGTATTTCCCGGACGCTACGCGTCCGGCAATAGACTTCTTCTCTCGCCACAGATTTAAAAACGTAAAAAAATTTCTATTAGCATTTTTTATTCAAGTCTGTAACTCGGTCTGCAAACGTTTTAGAAACGCTTTGTCGAAGCTGTACACTGAAAAAAAACCCGCTTGTGGTTGGTGGAATTCTGCCTGTAGTTATTGCTTAGCGAAATTTTTTTGCTCAAATAATTGCCAATAGCCAAAAACGTAAAGAAAATTTAAAAAAATTTTGTTTGCTTATTTAGGATTTGCATGCAACGTTACGATGAGAAAAAAAATTGTTTAAATTTTCTTAACATTTGCAATTGTTTGCGAGCTAGAAACAAAATTCTGCTAACTGCAAGATGTAATCCGAAAATAGATTTTTTTTTCGTATATGTAAAAACGCGTACACATACTTTTGCTAATCAAAAGCGGTCTTTCAAAGTTATATTTTGCTCCTATAACTCTTAAAGTATAGATTAATTTTTTTCTAACTTTTACGGGTCCTAATATGTATTTTAGGTAGCAGAATCCAAATCTGATTTTAAAAATTGTATTAGACGGATGTGTTACTAGTCCCTCATTTCTACCTCTTGAAACCATAACTAAGAAGACTACCACCACTCAAGATTACCGAAGTTCAAGAATCAATACACGTAAAAAAAATATAAGACAAACCAAACGTATTACGTTACTGAAATATGATTAGTATTGTAAGTTTGTTGAATGGAAAGATTAAACGTTAGATTGTCAAATAAAAACATTAAACCAACAAATACTTTGTTGATTCAAGCAAAATTAAAATTGTTAAGTTAACCACTTAAATCTTTGTTGAATCAACATAGTGTTAGATAAACCAACAACCTACAACATTAATATGATTAATTTTAATAGTTAGGTCAATGCTTTTTCTTTTATATTAAAATATTTATTCATTCTTTCTCTTTCTATCCTATTATGCTCTTCTCTTTCAGCAGCGCGCTTTTGTTTATATTATTATTCAATAAAGAAATGGAATTTCCTAAAAATTTTTAATGATAGTTTTAAATATTATTTTTAAATATAAAATGCATAATTTACTTTTGCTTATATTATTATTCATTATTATTATAATAAAGAAATGGGATTTCCTAAAAATTATTTATGATAGTTTTAACTATTATTTTTAAATATGCATTTCGCTGGGTATGTATAATTTACTCTGCATATAATTTCGAAAATTATTATTTGTAACATATAGTACTTAAAATTTTTTTATTAAATACAACTGTCCTGTTAGCAGAATGGATAATCACGCTGTCTCGGAAGCCGCGATACTCGAGTTCGATCCCAGTAGCAGTCAAAATTTTTCTTCGGTTTTTTTTAACAGATTTTAAATTAATAAATATTAAATAAATATAAAAAAATAATTATAAAAAAAAAAATAATTAATTTAAAAAAAAAAAAAATAATAAAAAAAAAAATAAAAAAATAATTTTTTTTAAATAAAATTTTCACTCTGTTTGAATCAACTAAGTAACTATGACAATTCAACAAATACTTTGTTGGCATATTTCAACAAAGTTATTTGTCAATACAACTTAGAATTTTTTTCCGTGTACAATTAATTTCTTATACGTACTAATTAATTTCTTATACATCTGGGTGCAAATAATAATTCAGAGAGGTGGCACCCTTGTCTGCAAATTATAATTGGTAAAAATTAGCCTACTTTATACGCAAATTTTTAATAGAATTAAAAAAACGACTAAGGTATTACGAAGATTATGATGAGTTAAATTCAAATGGGATAAGAGGATAAAAAAGACCAAAATACGAAAAGAAAAATTTTTTGGTATTTATCAATATAGGTATTAAGAGTATATTACTAACGAGAAATATTTTTTTATAAATAATAAGTTTTTTATATATAATAAAAAATTTTTGGTAAACTGTATTGAATAGAAAAAAATTTTTTAAAACAAAAATTAAAAACTTTACTCACTAGAATCAAAGAAAATATTGTTGTCGTTATGATAATGGTTTTTGTCCTAAATAGCAATTTTTACCGTCATAAAACTGGATTATCTTAATACCTCAAAATAGTATATTCAGTATTAGAGGTGTAAAAGTCCAAATAGGCAAAACCAGGTACGAATAATGGATATAAAATTTTTTGCCAATGATGGGGTCATTTTATCATCATTTTATCAATCAAGGCAAATGCAAACCTTTTTGCGCCAAGTTTTACATATAGATTTATGCACCATTATCGGGGAAAAAGCAACTTTCACCATTAGCTTAGTATTTTAAAAAAACTTTAATTTTTAAGCAGTTTATAAACAGTTTTTAATCTGTCAATAATAACTATTATTAAAAAAAGTTTTATTCAAAAAAATAAAGCTCTGAAGTATGTATTTACCCGTGCATGTATATTTAACGACCTTAAAATAAATTTAAATTTCAGTCATTGTCATGTATCAAAAAAATGTAATATTTTAAAAAAAATTCAATAATTAATCAAAAAAATAATAATAATAACATTTTTTTGCCAAAAATAAAAAAACTTAAATGACTTTTAAATAAAAGTATAAATTTAAATATGTTAAAACATTTATTTAGTTGTTGCTTAGATACACAAAAATACCTGAACGTAAAGTCACGTCATAAAATAATATAAAGTTACTGCATTCCATCAGCAGTATCTTAAAGTATACTTGAAAAAATTTTAAACCAAAAAAAAATGTGACGCATTATGTTATTATTATCAAAAATTTCATTAAAATTATGGTTAATCAAAAAGAATTTTGGAGTGTAATTAATAAACATAGATACGAAAAATTAATACCAAGAGTAGTACCAGCATTTACGATACAAGCACTTCAAGTAAGTAATAAAACAGAATAACCCCAAAAAAAATCTGACCTAATTTTAAAAAATTACCAGGATAACACAATAGTATGTGGACCACCTCGAATAAACGTGTTAGAAGAAAAAAAGCCAAAAATATCAGAATTCCGTAAATATTATAAACGTGGTTCAATTCCAATAACAATAGAAAAAGATAATTCTGGCAATTCTCGAATATTATGGAAAATAGATAAAAATATAATTGATTATTCGTTTTATTTACCTCTGTTTTTTAATGGCTTAATTGAAAATAAATTACCATATTCATTTCTTGTAGAGCAAGGTATCACTGATTTATTAGAGGCTGGTAGCACTAAAATATTACCAATAATACCACAATTAGTCTGGCCTATTAAAAGTAAGTTTTAATTATGCTATTTTTTATTTTAAAAATGTAAATTAATGAAAAATTTAATATTTTACAGAAGCTTTAGACACAAAAATACCTGATATTGTATGTAGAACATGTAGAGTATTACAAAGATTAGTTAGATCAGGTAATTGTATTGGTGAATCATTAGTACCATATTTTCGTCAAATATTACCAATATTTAATTTATTTAAAAATCGTACTAAAAATTTGGGCGAAGAAATTGATTACGCACAACAACGTGGTGAAAGTGTTTCTGATATGATCGAAGAAACATTAGAAATATTAGAACAATATGGTGGTGAAGATGCGTTTATTAATATTAAATATATTGTACCAACTTATGAATCTTGTGTACAATAAAAAATTGATTTAATAACAAAAAAAATTTTTATTTATTTCATTGATAAAATATTCTGAAAAGACATTTTTTTCTATTTTCCTTACTTTTTATCCAAAAAGTAATCTTTAAAAATAGGGGTGGGAAATGTAATATACATATACAGGGGTGTATGTGTATGTGTGTAAAACAAAAGTTGTTTTTGGTCACGCGATCAAAAAAGCTCTCTTTTAATATTATACGTACATTTAGCAAAGAGAAAGAGTACGTACGGAGAGTTAAATTTGTATATAAAACTTTAGTTAACTTTTTAAAACGTTAGTTGTAAGAGAATTGTGTATTGAATAAAATGTTTTTTAGTAAATTTTTAAAAATTTTGATTTAGTTTATTTTTTTCGGTTGGAGATGAATAGGAATTTAAATTTCTTAATTTTAAATTTATTTTTTATCGTTAATATAGTTTTGACACAAAGAACTTATAATAGTGGGAGACAAAGTATTAACACTTCTGGTAATAAAGATTCAAAGGAAATTCGATTGCAGCAAGGAATTATTGCTGGGAAAGAAGTAAGTATTTATTATTTTTTGGATTAAATTTTAAGAAATTTGGCTACTAGTTGGAAATATGCGCAATTTTTATGCTGAATTCAGTGAATGTGGGTTTGTTTACAAGCATTTTTTTGGGGGGATTCAAGCCTTAAATTTCTTTTAGTTTTGTTTTTGATGAATTAATTATTTTTTGGAATTGTTAGTCTTTTAAAAAATTAAAATTTTTTTACATTTGTCATTTTAACTTTTTTATAGAAGAACAAATATTTCTTCATCTCCTAAGTTATAGTTAACTGAAAGAAATTGAGCCATAAAAAATAAATTAAAATATAAAAAATTTAATGAAATTGTTGCTGTTTTTAAAACACATAATTATTTTGCAAAAGAAAATTTGTACTTTTAACCTTCTTCGGAAACAGGCGTTAATCAAAGGGTATAATTAATGTTTTCTTTAATTTTTATTTCTCCAAAAGTGTGATTAATCTCTAAGATAAGTCTAATTTTATGTTAAAAAAAAAATACTTTGCTGCTAGGATTATTTTCGAAATCAAATTAAACATATTATTAAAAAAAATTTTCAATCGATCAAAAACTGACCGTTAGACATTTTGGATAAAGTTTGTAGTTAATTGCAATCGGATATTTGAAAAATAGTACGTAATAAATATTTTGCATATTAGCTTGAAACGCAATGTCTTGCAAAAAATTGTCGCTTGTTGCCACTCTGCTAAAATACTATAGAGATTTGAGTTTTTCATGGTTCTGTTGCCCAGCTGAAATATGGCATTTAAAAAATTTTTTATAAAACAGAGTTTTAAATTTTCTTTACAAAATCCATTCAAAAATTTTTGTGCATAAATTCAGGAAATCTTTTTTATTTTATTGCATAAATTTTCTGAATTTTAGAGATACAGAAAAAAAATATTCATACACATTTTACTGTTTCTTGTATTTACGTTTTCGAGTATAAGTATTACCCTTTAATTTTAGTAGAGAATGAAATTCGTTAAAAATCGAAAAAAGACATATCGTAACTTTTGTTTTACATTTCATCAAATGTATGCCATAGAAAAAAAAATTCTATCCAATTTCGAAAAATTAGTTTACGAGCTTTTCACAGTTAAAATTTAACGATCTGATCAATTGTTTGAGATAGTGTCGTATTTCAAGAAAAGGATCGGATCAAGATAAAATTTTAGCACATTTTCTTTTATTAGTTTGTAATTTTTATTACTTGGCTCAGACTACAAAAATTTATTTTAAACCGATATAATTGTTCTTTATAATACAAATTTTAAAGTGCCAATCACTTACAACTAATTACCTGTCTACGAAACAGAAAATTTTTATATTGTCATGGCACACTTAATTACTTCAAACGGATATTCGCTTTCTTAATCTCTTAAAGCAAAAAAATTTTAATTTTAAAGGTACAAGTAACTCGAACACAAAAAATCTTCGCATATTTGGGTCTTCCATACGCTCAAGCACCAATAGGTCAATTAAGATTTACAGCACCAATAACCAATCCCTTACCAACATGGAACGGTGTAAGAAATGGAACAATGTTTCAACCATCGTGTCAACAAATAACCGACAGAAAAAAATTACACGAAAAATTATATCTTAGATTACTAACCAATGATTTACCAGATCCTGGTCTGAGTGAAGATTGCCTTTATCTTAACATTTTTGTACCTGATGGTAAGTCATACTTTTTTTTTAAATATGTAAATTTATTACCTTGACTTTTTTTATGCGGTATGATATGAAATCTTTGAATATTTAGAACACGATATACTTACTACCTTTTTTTTTAATACACAGAGAGGCCAAGTTCGCTATTTATATTTCAATAAAAAAAAAATTTTTTATAAAAGACACACAAAAATTATTTGACCTTGACTGTAAAAAAAACAATTACACAATTTTTTATCAATAAATTAAGGTACTCGTACAAGTACATGAACGGTTAAGGATTTTCGTTTATTATATTTTTATTAACGGTAAAAGCATTGTTTTTAATGTTTACTTTTAACTTACAAAAATTTTGTCACAATCAGCATTTTATTTTATTAAATTAATTGATTTTCACGACATGTTTTTTGCACGAGTACATGAACAACCGAATTTTAATTGAAAAAACCATGTATAAGAAAATACTCCAATACCTGGACGACCTAAAAATTTCTATTCTTAGGATAATCGCTTAAATATTTTTTCTAATTATGCAGCAATCCATTAGCTTCAATATTTATCAATTTTTTTAATTTAAAATTAACAAAAAAATACGAAAAAAAAAACAAATCCTGAACGATCGTCCAAGTACTGGCACGAGTACCTTAAAGTTTTTTTTTATTGCTTAATTAAATATAAATTACGTTTTAAAATATTTTTTTTAATAATCATTTTTATACAATACATAAAACTGACCTTTCGTGATTTGAGCGAATATCTAAGAAAAAAAAAATTTTTTTTTTATTTATGTGTCATTTAAATATATTTAAATTAATTACGTATATTAAAGGTCAATTTAATCAGATAATTACAAAAAATAATTAAAATAAATTCTTATCAAAAATTTTCAGAGCTTAGGTAATAAATTTTGTATCGTTACAAATAATCATTAAATAGTCATTTCCTATCTCATTGAATTTATTCGAAAGTTTAATAACCTTTTGCATACATAAAAACTAATTAAAATTATTTTGACTTTTAGGAAAGTTTAACTATCCTTTATTTATGTGTAATAAACATAAACAGTTTTACAAAAATTTATATTAAACAAAGAAAAAATGTATTTTTTTCGCCCTTTATTTTCTTAAGGAAAAAAAAATAATATTATCGATCGTTAGCACGCGATTCTAAAAAATATATAATACCGATCGCATAGAGTTTCTTTTTTCACTCCACCCTTAAATGTTGTATTTTTTTTTCTCTCTTAAGGTTTTTTCTTTTTTAGTGTATGCACAATATTGTGAATCACGCGATTTGTTAAAAAGATCTTAAGTTTTGAATTATTATAGAATATAATCACGGAAATGACTTAGTACATTATTTTTTTTTTTTATTTTTCTTTTTTACAGGAAGGTGACACTATAATTCTTTGAATTGTTGCAAAAAAAATTTTACTCTACGCTTTAACTTTTGCTAATATTTATAATTTTTCTTGTGATTTTACAGAAAAAGGTAATTTGCTTTCTTGTTTTATTTTTTTTATTGTTTTTTTAAGGAGAAAATGGGGTGTTTTGGGTTGATTTTTATTTAATTTTTTTTTGTGGAAGATAAATGAGATTCTGTGATGACTGGGCCTAATTTAAATTTAAGGATGGTGAAAATTGGACATATAATATTTTTTTTTGGAATTGCAATTATAATAAGATTTTTGACCAAATTTTAACTCTCAAGATTCAAAAAAACAAATTTTAGATTTTTGATAGCCATGTATTTGACTGTTTTTCTTAAATTAGGACAAAATTTTCTTACACTGAAAAAAAATCTGCTTGTGACTATATAGCGGAATTTTTTTTCTTGCTCAACCGATTACAAATGACCTAAAACACAATAGTGTAGGCCTGAACAGTAGCCTGAACCCCCTTATCGTAAGCACCTTTTTTAGCGACAGGTCCATAAAATTTTCCAATGAATATATATGTTTTTTTGGTCGCTGAAAACGAATATGAAATTCGTTTTAACCAAAAACGGTCCAGCTGCCCACAATAGGAATTTTGAGGTTATTTATTGCTGGTTTCTACATTTTTATCTGTTTTTTGGATCGCTAAATATAAATATGATATCTGATTATGCCTAAAATCTGCTAGTTGCCCACAATACGCAACTTTAGGAAATTTTTTTTTATTGGTTTTTTTCATGGTTAGCAACTAAAACATTTAAATAAAAACTGATACCATATTCATTTTCAGGGATCTAAAAAACATATGTAACAAATAAAAATGTTAAGAAACCAGAAAAACATAAGCTGAAAATTCCTATTGTGGGCAACTAAACCGATTTCGGTAAAAACAGATTTACATGTTCGTTTTCAGCGACCCAAAAAACAAAATAAATGTTCATCGGAAAATTTTATAGACCTATTAGCAAACAAAAAATGATTATGAAAAAGGAGTTCAAACCAATTCTACAAAGAAAATTGAAAACAATTTGTTGCTTTCAGGATATGCGCGCAGCAGTAGAACAAACGATGCGAAAAAATAAAATTAAAAAAAAAAAAAAAAAAAATTTACTCTAAAATTATTGATATTACATTTTCTCAAGTAATAACGAAATAATCTTATTGATTTATTTCATCAAACGAGGTATAATTAGACAAAAATAACGAAAACTGATATTTTCCTTGATATCGTCATTTTATAACTCCCATAAAAAAAATTAGTCATTGCACACACAGAGCCGTAAACTCGGAAATTTTAAAAACAAAACCCTGTTTTAGCGTTATTCCGAGTTTTGAAACTTAGTTCTCAGCGTAAAGAGAATTGAAAACCTTAATCAGACTATTTCTATGTTTTAAAACTCGGAAGTAGGGTTATTCCGGGTTTGCATCTAGACTCCGAGTTTCAAAACCCTAAAGTAATGAAAAACTAAGTTTTGAAAAACAGAATTGGAGGGAGCGCTTTGCCTTTATGTTAATAGTTTATTTATTTATATTTATATTTACATTTATGTTTATATTTAATGTATATAAATATAAACATATTTAAGTTAATAAAAAATAAAATTAATAATTTAAAAAAATCTTTATAAAATTAAAATTTGTAATTAAAAATTGGATCAATTAATAAAGTACTCTTTCTAAAAAAAATTATTGTGACAAAAAATAATAAGAAAAAAATTTTTTCATTACACGCGTTAGAAAGAATCGTTTTTCTGCACGGCAAGCGTTCTTTCTTACGCTTTTAATGAAAAACTGTATGTTAGATCATGGGATAAAAAGTAGATTTTTTACTTTCGAAAGCATAAATCTACTTTTCATCCCTTGTTTAACAAATAGCTATTACGTATCTAGAACAAAAAAAAGCCTATTTTCTACTCTAGGGAGACGGTTATTTTTCCCATTATATGCAAAATTATGTTTAGCGTCTGCACTTGCTCGTGCAGTTGTATGCAAATTCGATACCAATATTTTATCCCTTATTGAAAAAATAACTATTACCATTTTATGTATTAATATTCAAAAATAAGATTTCCTGAGTATACAAAAAAGGTATTACATCCAAAAAGAAAAAATACCCTGCCAACTAGTTGGCACTAAGGTTCCTCAAACAATGAGCTAAATACTTCAATATGCCACAGATATCACCGATTACAACCATGCAATCATACACTCATTTCTATTAACTTTTAAAAGTTCAAAGAAAATTTATGTATTGAATTCAACTAAATCTATTTTTTTCAAAATAAAATCTAACGTAATTCATTGGATAATAATTATTCAAGATAGTACTTTCATGGAATTAAATGAAATATTACATACACAAAAAAATATTGCAAAATTATGGTATTTTTTTAATTATTTTATGTAAAAAATTTAGAAAAATTACGTATCAGATGGAGAAATCCTTTACAAACGATAATTCTAGATATTCGTACCTTCATAGGAAAAAATTAAGTATTACGTCCTAAAATAAAAAAAAATTTTGCGTTTTTTGTATTTTTTGACGACAAAAATTTTGAAAAAAAAATTTAAAAAAAATTAAGAATCAGGTCAAAAAAATTACTATGAATGATATCTCTAAAACTAGTACTTCCACAGAAATAAATTAAGTACTGCGTCCATAAAGAAAAAAAAATTGGTATTTTTTGTATTTTTTGGTGAAAAAAATTTTGAGAAAAAAATTTTCAATAAATAAATTATAAGATTCGAGATATCGAGTAAAAACGATACTTCTAGATATCAGTACTTTCATGGAAAAAAATGAGGTACTACGTCCAAAAAGAAAAAAAATTATGGTATTTTTTTAATTATTTTATGTAAAAAATTAAAAAAAAAAAAAATTCGAAAAATTATGTATCAGATGGAGAAATCCTTCACAAACGATAATTCTAGATATTTGTACTTTCATAGGAAAAAATTAAGTATTACGTCCTAAAATAAAAAAAATTTTGGCGTTTTTTGTATTTTTTGGTGACAAAAATTTTGAGAAAAAAATTTTAAAAAAATTAAGTATTAGGTCCAAAAAATTACAATAAACGATATTTCTAAAACTAGTACTTCCATGGAAATAAATTAGGTACTACGTCCAAAAAGAAAAAAAAAATTGGTATTTTTTGTATTTTTTTGTGAAAAAAATTTTAGGAAAAAAATTTTCAGAAAATTAAGTATCCGATTCGAGATATCATGTGAAAACCATACTTTCAAGTATAAGTACTTTCATGGAAATAAATGAGGTATTACATCCAAATTAAAAAAAAAAAAAAGTACCTCGAGCTTTTTTGGTGAAAAAATTTTTGAAAAAAAAATTAGGTCTTAATTCCATAATGTTTGTGAAATATCAGCGATTACATACGTACACACACACACACACACACACACACACATACAGACTTTTTTTAAAAACCGATTTTTTAGCTTCCTGGGGTCCCAAAACGTGCTTATATGCCAAAAAATCAGAAAACAAAATTTGACCTAACACAATGGTTCCTCTATGAGGAACCAAAAACGGTATTCTTTTATTTTTGGACAAAAAAAATTTATTTGCGAAATTGAGGTGTAAAAAAATTAGATACTACGTCCAAAAACAAAGAAACTAATTCTGTATTTTTTTTTTTTTTAATTTTCCTCAAAATTTTTAAAAAATTAGGTACCAGATCCGGGAAATCGAGTAAAAATGATGTTTTTAATAGTATTTTCATGTTCGAAAATTAGGTACTACCTCATAGAAAAAAAAATAATGGTATTTTTTTAATTTTTTTATGTAAACAATTTTGAGTCAAAAATCTTCAAAAAATTAGAAAACAGATCCGAGAATTTCAGTAATAATTATTTTCCTAAAACTAGGACTCCCGTGGAAAATAATTAGGTATTACGTCAAAAATAATAATAAGGTTTTTTTTATTTTTTAAGGTTAAAAATTTTCAAAAAATTAATTATCAGATCTGAAATATCATTCTAGAAATTAGTAGGTATTTCATAGAAAAAAATGAGGTATTATATCTAAATTAAAAAAAAAATAGATTCAGATTTTTAGATGAAAAAATTTTTTAACAAAAAAAATCAGCTCTTAAGGTTGTGAAATATCACTGCTTTCAAACATATACAATTTTTTAACACCGGATTTTTAGCTACCTAGGGTCTCTAAATGTGCTTATATACAAAAAACTTATAACCGGTTTGTATAAACATAATCTAAAATACATGGAAAATGTTTAGTTCCAGCTGAGGGCTAAGTATAATGCAAATGTTACGCAACGTTACAATTCAATTTTCTAATTTTATAATTTGTAATTATCACCTTACTAGATGTTAAGATTCAAACCCAAACTATTCTGATTCCCAAAACGCGTATTATTCTAGGTCCCTAAATCAAAATTATTCCAAGTCCCTAAACCTGAATTATTCTAAATCCCTAAATCGATATAATTTTAAGTCCATAAGCCTGTATTATTTTAAGTCACTAAGCACAGATTTTTCAAACTCTCTAAATTGAAGTTATTCTAAGTCTCATTTAATCCCCCCCCCCTTCAAACTGGAAAAATTTAGTTAGTTAGTTAGTTAGTTTTTCTATATGAGGAACCAAAATTTTTTTTTAATTTTCTTTACATTTCAAGTCTTTTGCAACCGTTTGAATATGACAAAAAATTCCGCTAGCCACAAGCGGAATATTTTTCCTTGCGGTAAATTTCCAAAAATTTCTCTCATTTTACATTGAAAAAGGTTTCTTTTAAGGTTTTTAATAGATTTCCCCAGAATTTTATTTCGGATATTAAAAGCTAATTTGTACTGCGCATGCACAAAAAAATTACCATTTACAATGCCATCCTTGATTTTCATCCATAAATTTATTTTTTTACGACCCATTTCCACTCAAAACGAAATTTTCGAGGTATAACCTAATCTGAAAGCTCTAGATTAGGTTAGATCAAAAAATAATCATTTTTAAAATACAATTTTTGAATTTTTCAAATTCCCGCTAATTTACGTAATTCCATTTAAATCTGATTTCATATTCGGATTTTTTGGCAATTTATATACGGAATTTTTTCCCATTTAAAAAATCAATTATAAATTACCTAAAATGTATAGAAAAAATTTTTTTTGTAAAAAAAATTTATATTTATCCTTCAAAAATTTATTTTTTTAAGTTTGATGGTATCATGGCGCGTGGCAAAAACTAATAATAAAAAAGAATTTTTTAAAACTTTTCTTCAGATTTTATGCCATTTTCAACCGGTTAAGCGAGAAAAAAATCCTGCTACCATATCGGAATTCAGGCAGTGACAACCAGATTTTTTTTTAAATATTCCAAATATTCGAACAAATCTGTCCTGGAGTGAAAAATCTCCAAGATGAAATAAATAAAATTTATTTTGTAAAAATATTCAATAATTAAAAAAAAAAAATCGTCACAAAAATCCTCAACTAGCCCCATTCCACCCTTAAAAAATTACAAAGAAATATATTTATTTGTATACGTTCAGGTAAAATATTATAATTGCATAATTATGATATGGTCAGTTTATTATATGTTGACTATTAAATTTATTATACACGTGAACTTATTATACTATATGCATAAAATATAACAGTTAAATATCTTTGATTTTACTATTATTGTTATTATTATTGTAAAAGTTTACACTCCCTTTGCGTGATTAGTATTAGTATTAGGTCAGACGGAATTATTGCTAAATTTTAAATAATAGAAAATTTATTTTTATTATTTTGTTAGTTTTTACATAATTTCCAGTCATATATGTTTTGAATTTTTCGTTTAAGTTTAGTTAAGGGCTGGTAGACTCGATGCTCTTTCAAAAAGCTCTGCATGATTTTCCGAGCAATTCCACAACAAAATACATCGTTAGTGAATGAAATTCTAAAAAATGTACTAAAATTATTCTAAGCAGTAAGCAAACCTCAAATCAATTCGTTTAAAAATCAATTTCCAAATAGAACTCTTTTAAAAGCGCGCCGGATCGACCGCTCTTTGACTGTATACTATACTACTTGTAATATTAATGTCTGACCGTACCCATACTTTATCTACTTATAATTTCATAAATACAGTATAAATAAGAAAAGAGAATTTTAACTGACGTATGACCTAAATTATGTTTATTTAATTTTGATTCAATGATAACTTTTTGATAATTATTTAACAATAAATAAATCAAATTTTTAATTTATTAACAAATATGGGTATGGCAAAATTATTTTAGCCTCGTGGTTTTAATAAATTTAAAAAGATTTTCATTCCTATATTTAGATAGTTTATTATTTTTATTATTATTATTATTTCTATGCTTTGATGCGTATGTTTTTATGCAAAATGTTTATTCCCACGCGAACAAAAATTTTTTGAATCGAGTCTACAAATGTTAGTGAATGCAGTATTTTTTAACTGTTTCTGCATGCTTATGACAAAAAACTGCAAAATCGGACCTTGAAGTACTAAAACATAACCAGATATTTTTAATTAATCAAAATTTTCTTAATAAATATAATAAAATCTCGTGATTTATAGCAGTAAATTACCATTTTTATCCAACATATAAAAAACAGAATATAATTAAATACAACCAAAATTGTTAAAGTGATTAATTCTTGTTGGATTAAAGGAATTATGAGATTGTCTTTTGTGGTTGAACAATCTGCCAAGTTAATTTTTTATCATTTTTTGAATAATTAAGCTCGTTTTAATATATTCTAGATTCCTTTTAGTACTTAAATCTTTTATATTCATAAATCTAATTTTAAAAATTCTGAAAATTACATCAAATAAATTTAAATGAACGTCAGATTAGACCAAACCATTTAAAATATATAGAAAATTAATATAATTTTCACTGTAAATATTTAACCATATTTAAATGAACCAATCGGATTATTATTATACCAACATGTTTTGAAATGGTTTACTTCCGCGTATGTAATATTTACCTGTAACTCTTTTACAAGTAAAAAAAAATGTCGTGTAAAAAATATTGTTACTTGTTTAATTATTTATTTATTTTTTTTAAATTACACATTATTTTTCAATAATCAATAATGCATACGTATTTATAACTTTAATTTATTCTTAGGTTTTAAAAAGCATTAAATTGCAAGTAAAACGTGTGAAATTTTACCTAATTTTTAAGACTTACTACAATGGTGGGTAAAATTTTGGTGGGTAACCCACGCCCACGTAGTATTATATCTATTCAATAGAGTAGCTGGGAGAAAACTGTGTACTGGCGCTATTTATTCCAGCTACAGTAGCACTTTTTGAAGTTATTTTTTAAATATTTTTTACCAGCTACATTGCCTTTTTTTACCCAGTCAGTGTAAAGTCAGTCTAAGTTGATCCTTTGATCTGAACTATATATTTTAGAAAGTTGTTCACACATCGAAAATAAAATGGTCCTAAAATTTCCAGATTTTTAGGTCACCAAAAATCCAAATTATCGGTTCATTTTTTTAGTCAACTATATTACTCGAAACAGGTTTTTTTTAAATCCTGCAAATTGTATAAATAAACTTATGAAGTGCGGAAGAAATTCCTCCAAACACCATTTCTCTAAGTAGTTTCCCGATAAAGCCTTAGAGAATTTGATAAAAAAATGTTTGCTAAGCTTTTAAAAAAATTCTTCTGAAACTTTTCATTTATTCGAAATTCGACTGATAGCGTATACTATGACCAGAAAAATAAAGGATAGACCAAATTGCATATAATCCATTCGTAGCGAAGTTCTTGATTGAAAACTGCAATTTGAAGCATTCCTTTTTTATGTCAATTAACCATGTCAATTAACTAAAGTAAAAAGTAACCAGGATAAATTGATTTAAAAAAAAAATTAGTAAAGATTAAAATTGCCAAGTAAATGCAAATTATGTATAGTAAGTTTATCCATAATTTCAGTTTTTTTCAAACTTGGTCTCCGAAATTCAAAATCCGCCCGAAAGTGACGGTCATTTCAAACTCATCGAATATAACCAATCAATTTACCATATATACTCTTGAAATGTAAACTTCTCCCTAAAATTTGGACCAGACCATACAATAAAAAGGTCAAGCTAGAAAATAGGGTCACTTTCACATGCTTTGCCTAATAAATTTTCTTTTTAATAAAAAAGCTATTAAAAAATTTAAATCTTATTTATTTTAGAAGTATACTACAAGCAATAAAAAAAGTCTTTAAAAAATAGGGTCAAGGTATAAAAAAGGGACTGGCAAAACACTACTTACTTTATTTACCTAAAAGCTTTATAACTTTTTTTAAAAATTACCTTATATTATACATTTAAATTCTCATTAAAAAAAAAAAAAATTTTTTTTCTTTGACGTTAACTGTATTTTGTAAATTTATTTAGCCTAGTACATTGTAATTTATTATTATTTTCTTATAATATTTTCTCTAGATTGTTTTAGATCTTATCATTTTTTTTTTAAATAAAAAAAAAGTATTAATTCTGTGTTGACCTCAAATAAAAAAAAACATAAGAAACATTGTTATTTATAATATAAAAAAGTTGAAAAAGAACTAATTTATTTCCAATAAAAAGAAAATATTACCATTTTTTGGCATTTGTGTTAGTAATTTAAAAAAAAAAGAAATTATAGATTTTTTTTATTTTATGTATATTTTACTGGTAAAGTAAATAATCTTTTTTTTTTAAGGCAATCGTCCACCAGAAGGTTGGCCAGTAATGGTGTGGTTTCATGCTGGTGATTTTAACACTGGAACACCAGCTATTTGGGATCCTTCAATATTTGTTCTTAAGCAACGGGTAAGCTATCTTCTTAAACTAAAATTTTTAAAAACTTGCCTGTTTGATAATTTTATCTTCTAGGTAATTGTTGTAACTGTTGCATTTCGGTTAAATATCTTGGGATTCTTCACAACAAGAGATGCAGAATCACCTGGTAATTATGGTATGCTGGATCAAATTGCTGCTTTAGATTGGGTTAAAAAAAATATTGATCAATTTGATGGTGCACCAAGTAATATTATTATATTTGGACATAGTTCTGGGGCAATTAGTGTAGGTTTACATTTATTGAGTCCATTGAGTCGTGGGAAGTTTGCAAAAGCTATAGCAATGAGTGGGGATGCAATAAGTTCTGTAAGGACACCAATACAAGAAAAACCAGTTATTGATTTGGTAATTGACAGATTTGGTTGTAATCCAGAAAGCCCAGATATGATGATATGTTTGAGAAGAGTACCAGCTGAAACATTAGTAAAACAATCATCAGATATTGAAACTTGGGGACCTATCGTTGATGCTGAGACCAACAATTCTAGTGAACCATTTTTACCTATGCATCCAAAAGATATTCTTGAAATGGAAAATTATAATGCAGTCCCATTAATTGTTGGATTCACTAGCAATGAACAAGCTCTTGCTTACATTGAAGCTATGGGAAGTACTTCAGATGGTAAATTGTCTATGAATAAATTTGTATCAATGATTGCTGATGAGGCAATGGCTGCTGTAACTTCACCTGGAGAAAATAGTACTTGTGAGACTAGACCAGAATTAGTTCAAGAAGGCATAGTTTTTTATTATAAACCTCACCCTCCTTCTAAAGAACCAACTAAATTAAGAGATAGGTATTTGGATATGCAGACTGAAAAAAATTATGCTTCTGGATTAATGGAACTGGCGTCTAAAATTTCTAAGTTTGTATTCATAATATTTGTGTAATAAATTTTTTTTTCCATAATTATAAATGTTCTATCTTCTTTACTTTAGGCACGACAAGGCTTTTGTCTACAGATTTGATTATCGTGCTCGCACCCCAAGTGTCATGAAAGATGTTCCAGAGTGGGCTGGAGTACCTCATATGTTTGAATTACCATTTGTTTTTGGACTACCTCATGTACTAAATGGAAATACACAATGGAATGCTCTTGATAAAAAAATGTCAGAATCTATGATGGCTTTAATATCACAATTCGCTAGAACTGGTAATCCATCAATGAATGCAATAAAATGGGAACCATTCACTGAAATGGATCCTGGAGTACTACTTATTGAAAGAAATTTAGAAATGAGTGGACCAGATTCTATTGACTATAAAGCTTTGGCATTTTGGAACGAATATTATCCAACATTATTAAATGCCGCTACAAATAATTGTTGTAACGTTACAAGTTCAGCAACAAAAATAACAAATTTTTATAGTACATCATTGACTGCTGAAATAATTTTTGTAACCATAATCTGGCAAGTTGTATATTATCAGACATGAATTTTAAAAAGTTTTTGAAAATATGGTTTTATGCTCAAATTTTTATGACAAATCAGAACATACCTAAGGCTATACTTATTGCCATAAAATGATGTTCAATAGATTTGTCAATTAAATATTTATTAAATTTTTGTACTGTTTAATACCGATGTGTCTTATTCAGACAAAAATTGTGATTTGTTGCACCCTTCAAGTTTTGGGTGAATATAAATAAAAATGTAATTTTTTGTAAAATATTAGAATTTTAATGTAAATTAAAAAAGTAGATTTATCTTTAATTATTTTAGAGAATTGATTAATTTATTATTTATTGCAAATAATCTACTTTAGAAGTGTCTTACAGATTACTACTGACCAAATATTATATTAAAATATCTACAAATGAAATTTCGGATTTTCATTTTCTTATTCAATTCTATATAAATAGAACTTTGTATATTGTAAAAAAGTATTTCAAAAATCAAATTAAGATAAAACTGTACAATATTAATAGATATTTTTAATTGTAGAAAAACTTGATTGTTAGTAAATTAAAAAAAAAATTAAACTTTTGATATTATAGAAAATTAATTATTGTTTCATCAATATTAGATGTCAATTACATTTATAGCAATTTAAAAAAAAGTAATTAAATTACAATCAAATTGTCTCTTTAATCAACTACTGTTACAGTAATAAATTGTGGACCATTTTTCATAAAATAACAAAAAATTAATGAAATAATGGAATACATAAAATATTTTAATAATCTATGTACAGAATAATACTGGATAAATAAATAAGATAAAAATATTTTTTAATGATAAATATTTATTCAGAGGTCTCATTTTTTTATATTTAATAACATTATTTAATTAGATGTTCTTTCTTTCGATTACAATCGAGCAGTATATTTCACATATTATCATTTGGTATAATAATTAGAAATTAAAAAAAAAGAAATTATACAAAGTAAAAATATTTATAACCATTTTTTTGTCGTACTTTAATTGATAGATCGATAAAAAAAAATAAATCTAACTGCTTGTCATTAAATTGCTAATTAATTAATTTCTAAACTAATATATATAAAAATTTTTATTATTTTTTTTTTCATGTGCAAGTTAATTCCATTTTTACCTTATATAATAAATTGTTTAATGTTATAAAATAATAAACAAATATATTCAGTAATTTACTTCGAGTTAATTATTTTAAAATATAATTCATGTTTTATATTTCAGAGCCAACACAATATTTTTGACGCTAGTACAAAAAAGAGTAAGTGAGTCTTTTTTTTTAAATATATTTATATTAAATGCATTTTTTTTTTAGATTTTTTTTATTTAGTTATTTAGCGTTGAAACTATATAATTTATAAACAATAAAAAAAAAGGCTTACCTACATTCATTAAAAGACATTTGTTTTTAATTCGCACAATAACATAATATCAATTTATTTGAAATATACTTACATTCAATTTTTCAGATAATAATAATAATAATAATAATAATATACTATAAATGCAAAAAGTCTTATACAAATTCATTCCTTAGTTTTTATATACAAGTTCATTTTCTTTACTTTTTTTTAAACATAAATCGCATAAATATTTATACAAATAATAAAAATTCTTACTTTTTTTTTTTATTTTTTTTTTGTTTTTTTTCTAATTCGATTACTTTTAAAAACTTTATAACAGAATTAATATTAATGTGTTTTTTTTTTAACTTATTATACCGACAAAAAAAATACATAACGAGTGAAAAAGTAATATTTTATTTAATTATTATAAAAAATGTACAATTTTTCATTCGTTACTACAATAAGACAATCGTACTCATGGATTTTTTTTTATTTATTTGTTAGAAAGCTTAAAAAATTGTTTTTTTTGATAAATTACAAAGCACTATATTAAATATTTATATACTTAGTACACGAGTAAAATTTACTACTACAGTTTTTATCGACACAATTTTTTTTCAATATATGACAGATTTATTTTTTTTTTTAAACATGCACAATAATTACATATTTGGTTGTTTTTGAGTAAAAAAAGAAACGATAAGTATAATTTACCCTATAGTAATAGTTAGTAGTAAGTATTCACAATGTCGAGTTTCAACTGCATAGATTTTTGATAATTTAAATAATAAATTTCTTTTCTAATTCATCATTTTTCTAAATTTTGTAATTTAAACTAAGAAGAAATTAGTGCAAACAATGCTTTAAGATACTTAAAAAGCGTATTAAAAAAAAAAGTTTTGTTATGGATCATAATTATTTTTTTAAAAAAAGGCACTTAAATAACAATGTTTTAATAAGCTTCACTATGCAAAAAGCTCTCGAAATAAGGGAAGGAACAGATAAATAGAGCAGAGGAGGGGGGTAGGGAGATAGGACATCGAGTGCATTTTTTTAAACACGAAATAGTATTAAATTTTTTTTCCTTCATTTTTTAATAAAAAAGAAAGAAAACATTCTTAATTATTAAGAAACAAACAATTTTTTTTTAATAACTTGTTAATATTTTTTTATAATAAAAAAAAATCAATAATTTTTAATCTACATAAATATATTTTTTATATTTCAAGAGAGACGTTTTTAATTTGTTGATCAAAATGCTTATATTTTTATTTAAATCAGGGAAAATGATGGCTTGAATATATGCACATTTTTTATTAATCTACTTTAATAATTATGTTCCATTAAATATTATTATCATTGTCACTTTTTTTTATCTTAAAAAACTATTTTTTTAGTTCATTTTTTTTGGAAGCCTTTTACTTTCTAGGTTTTTTTTTTAATTTACTTAAAATATTTTTTTATTATTTAGTTGTATGCGTTACAAAATTTTATTAATATTATTCCTAACTTGAAAAAAAAAATTACACTGTAACAAATTCTATTCTAAGATCATTTACAGTGTATATTCGAAAAAAAACATAACTCTCTCGCTCTCTAAAATTCTTTAATAATTAACTGGAATATTTGCTAACTTAATATTCCAGTTTTGTGCGGTGATTTTATTAATTAATTAATTTGTGCATATATACAAGCCAAATTAGAGAATAAAGTGTATTTACAAAATTACATTTAACTCACGATCAAAATTTTCCCTCTTTAGCATTTATTAGTTTCTCTCATATATAAATAATGAATTACCCGCTCGTTAAACCTCATGTTGACATAATTAATTATTATTTCTGTCCATCCTATATTTTTTTCCTTTTTTGTATTTTTCCATGTGTTCAACAATTTTTTAATAGTAGCCTCTGTCGTTAGTCCTCTATTACTTTTCAGATTAATTTTATACTTGTTAGATGACACTACAATTTTTATACCAGTATTTTTTTTTAAATTAATTATTGACCAATGTACACTGATATTTTTATACATTAATTTTTATTTTAAAAGAGAACACACGGCACAGGCCTTTTTTTTAATCTACTTTACAGTAATCTACACAAAGATTTCTTTTTCTTATTCGTTTTCTTTTCAGGTGATTTTTTATTTATTTGCCGAACTAAATCATAAAATATCTGGAAAAGAAGAAAAATTTCTTTTTTATTATTTGTGACACAAAGATTGCATTAAAATATAAATAAAGAATGTCTTTGTTTCCAAGAAACTTTTGTACATAAATTATTCTATAACAATTTAAAATATTAGCAAAATATTGATTTTAGTTTCTGTTTTACCAACGAAATACATATTATTAAAACAGAATTTAAAAGCTTGATGGCGCTTAAATACCAAAAACTTTTTTTCTTAAATCTATTAAATCAATAAAAGGTAAAAATACTCACATCGCTAACATTAATTTTTGCTTTGGCAGATGTTTCCATAAATGCACAATTATATTGTCTTGCTAGATTAACACCTTGATCTTTACCAACGACTCTTTCTTCTTCTAAATCACATTTATTACCGACTAATACCATTGGTACATCATCTGTATCTTTAACTCTTAATATTTGTTCTCTTAAATCATGTAAATCATTAAATGTCGATTGTGCTGTTATCGAATAAACCAATATAAAACCTTGTCCATTTTTCATATAAAGATCTCTCATAGCTGTGAATTGTTCCTAAAAAGATAAAATTTTATAAGTACACTTACTTATGCTCATTAAAAAAATTTAAGTATAAGGTTATCAAGATCAGGTCAAGTGTCTTAGTTAACAGCTTGAATGTTAATTTAAGTCTTACCGTTCCAGCAGTATCTAAGATCTCTAACATACATTGTTGTCCATCAACTTCAACTTGTTTTCTGTAACTATCTTCAATAGTTGGATCATATTTTTCAACAAATATACCTTGTACAAATTGGACGGTTAATGCTGATTTACCAACACCACCACTACCTAATACTACTATTTTATATTCACGCATTTTTCCTTTTCTTCTTTATTTTATATTATTGACTAAAAATCTGTAACAAAAATAAAATTCATATATTAATGTCAATGAACTTTTTTATATTATTAAGTTCAATCAGTATAGTTAAAGAATAAAAAAATTACTTTTAATCAATTGATTGATTGAAAATAAAAAAAAAAAAAAGATCAAAGTAAATCTCAAAGTAAATAAAATAGTTATTTACTTAAATAGTTTTAAATTGATCATAAAATTATTTTCTCTTTCAATTTTCATTTAGTATAAAAAGGGGATGATAATTCAAGGTCTGTATGAAAAGAACATTACATAACCTAACTGTTCCTAGTATTTTTGTATCATCAATTTATTATAACAGATTATTATTATTATGTTTTTCTCTTTGATGTTTATTTTATAATGGGAGTGTATATAAGTACCTACACTCGTTATTTAATGTTATAATGATATTAAATAATATTGTTTTTTTATTATTATCATTAAAATTCAACAAGTATAAAAATGCTTAATAGCTGTATAATATGAAAAATTTGTTTTTTTTTTATTAAAAGTTTATGTTATTTGATAAGAAGCCAGAAAAATAAGGATTTATTGATTTTTATTATGTAGTTTGAATTTAAAAAAAATTTTTTTTTAGGTTACATGTAGTAAATTTTTAATATGTCAATTGCATAATAGAATATATTGAGAGTAAAAAAAAGATTATTTATTTTATTTGACCTATTTTTTTTTTATAGGTTAGTAAATAGAACATTTTTTTATAGTGCATTTAAAAATTATTTAAATAAAAGAGAAAAATTAGTTTTTATATAAAAAGTACTTAATTTAATAAAAATTAAGATTTTTTCTTTTAATCTTTTGAAACTAATAAAAATATATAAAGTTTTTTTAATATCAAAAAAAAAAAAAGAATTTTTTTATATAAATTCCGCATTGCAGGGCATTTAAATATAAAGAGATGAAAAAATCGTGATATTAAAATATTTTATAAAGATTATATTTTTTTTAGTTTTAATAAATTAAATTTTAATTTTTTTTTTTTTACGGATGAAATGAGATAATAATAGAATTTAATCCTCTTTTCAATTGAATTAATTAATTATTTTGTAAATGTACTTTTTTTTTAATTAAAAATTTATGTAAACAAAGGCAAAGTAATATGGAGCTTTGAAATATTGTTAATTAATATTAAAAATTTTTATTTTTTGAGTTTAAATTAAAATTAAATATTAAAAAATTACAATTATTGGGTCTTAAAATTAGCCAAAAAATAGAGGGTCTGGAAAATAAATATTAATGAATTTTTGATTTTTTTTTTTAAAGTTACAAAAATGACATTTATTTCAATTTAAATAGTTTTTAATTTTAATAATCTGCGGAACAATCAAAATTTACCCAATAATTGAAAAATAATACCATTTTTCTCAGTAATAAATTTAATATTTGCCGATATTGATCTCAAGCCAATTTTCTATTTTTCTAAATTTTAACAGGAAAAAGAACAAAAAACTTAAAATTCTAAGAACTCATAACTTTGACTCATTTCTTCGAGCATTTCTTTTATAAAAATTAAACATTCATAAAAAGCCTATAAAAAAACTGCAATACGACTTAAAAAACACCACACCCAATAACAGAGCATCTTGTCTTTTGTTTCGCATTAAAAAAAAAGTCGTTAAAATACGGGATGAGGTTACGATGAGTTTCCGGTACACATTTTTCTTTACAATTTCAATTGTTTAGCCAAAGAAATTATCAACAAAGATTAAGGTCACATTGTTTATATTAAAAAAAATATGAATAAGTAAAAAAAATTTTCTTTTTAATGTCAAGAGTATCTTACAAAAATGTAGGAGTTGTTTTTTTTTTTACATAGAAAAAAATTATTTTATTGATTATTAGTCAATCATAGAATTATTCATAAATATTTATTAGAATATTTTATTCATAATTTTTAAAAATAAAATATTACTTAATTATTAATTTATTCAATTTTAAGTACTCAAAAAAGAAAATATTTTTTTCTCTTTTAATTAATAGAAAATCAATATTTTTTTATTATTTATAGAGCAAAAATTCATTAAATTGGATTTCAAAAAGTTTTTACTGAAAAGCATGTCAAAAGTACATTTTATAAAATTATACAGAACACATGCAATTTTTGTTTAAACATGTCATGTGTGAATATTTCTAAAATTAGATCATTCAGAATTTGCTTAATTTTTATATCTGAAATGTTTAGTCATTTATTCTTTATCTAAATTTTTTTTCTAAGTTAGTCATGTGTATGACAGTTTTGTAGGTTTATTTTGAATGAATTGCATTTGACTCACATTGAAAAAAATCTAATTTTTAAAAAATTCTTTAAATTTTACTTGGAAAAAAAGTACGATCAATGACCTAAAAAAACCAAACAACCCCCAAAAAAAATCTATCATATTATAAAATAACAATAATCTAAAATTTCCACAAAAAACCCTTAACTATAAAATTGCGTGACTAAAACTACCCAAATCATCAAAATGCACGCGAATAAAAAAAAACTCCATTTTATTCCAAGTTTTATTCTTCTTCATATATTAATTAAAAAATTGTATATATTTTTATAATAATAATAGTAATAACCTTATCACATAACATCCTGACTAGATTACAAGAGATTTTATTAGGTCAAAAAAAAACATTTTTCAATATCAAGCGAGATATCAAGCAAATGTTTATTAATTCATAAAAAAAAATCTGATTCATTATTATAAAACCGTATCTTTTTTAATTATATCACACGTTCTACTACTGAATTTATTGTGTGTATTTAAAGGACTTTATTATTATTATTATTTGTCCTAAATTTTCTCAATAGTATGTGTGTGTGTCCTTTTAGATTGTAATTTAAACAAGAGAAATTAAATATTGGATCAAAGCCAAAAATAACCAAAAAAACGATTTTTTTTTTTTTATTATTTAAAAAACTATGTCAATTTATTATAATCTCTGTATTCTGTATTAAAAAATCTAATCCCCTCCCTCCCTAAACTTAATAATTTAAAAAATATGACCTAATTTTACAATTAAATTCCATGATAAAAAAAAATGTTATTTTCCCACGTGCTCCTAAATAACAAAAACATGGAAAGAAGAAAAAACAGTAAATAATTTCTTAATTATCTAGTTGTACAGTGTTGAGTTCAACACTTTTTTATGATAATAGAAAAAAATGCTGTTATTTATAATAGAGAGAAAGTTTAATAATCGATTTTTTTTTTATTTTTATTTAAGAAAATAATTATTGAAGATGAGAGATATTTATTGGAAAATTTTTTTTTTCTATTTTTTTTTTTAAGTGAAAGTTTTTCATGTACCTAATCTCTTTATTATGTCATTTTTTAATGACTTAATTATAAAGTGCAATAAACTTTTGTCATTTTTTTTTTAATTAAAAAATTGTTCTACTTTTTTTATTCATTTGTTTTTAAAATAAGAGAAGAAAAAAAAATAATTTGAAAAAAAATTGTTTATTATTTTTACCTGTATAAAAATAAATAATTCAAGTGTAAAAAAACGTGACAGCAAAAAAATTTTCTATTTATATTTCTACTTTTTTCATGTTTTGACATTTAACATTAAATTATATTTAGAAATTTTATACCAATTTTAAGTAAATGTTCGACAAACTGAGATAATTTTTTATCAAACTTAAAAAAAAAAACTGATGAATGCTTCGCTTTGTGCAATAATGAACATCATCTTATATAGTATAATATCATCGAAGACTAATAAATAATTTCTTCGATAATAATTAATTAATCTCTATTTTTGATACATCAAAGAGGAAAAAAAATAAAAATGTAAAATTAATTATAAAGTTGTAACAGCCCATATTAATTTAATTAATTATTACAACTAGATATTTATAGGTTAGAATAATTAATTACATAGGGGTAGGTAACATTTACAAGAATGTAGTTATTTAAATTTTTTTGCTCCTTCGATATAAGTCAATGCCAATATATACCTAACTAACAATTGCATTAATTATAATATCAAAAATCCTTTCACTTCTTCTCTTCTCTTTGTATATTTTTAAATAAAATGAAGATTCTGCATTTTATTTATTTACTTATTTCACGCCCTAATTCATTCAAAAAACTTTCCTTATAAATAAATTCAATTTTTGAAATCTAACTTCTTTTTTCAAATATTCAAAAATTCATCCTCACTTATGCATATGCTAACTCCAAAAAAATATTTAATATTCACATGCGGTATCAATAACACTATAAAAAAAACAACTGTTGTGCAGGTACTTTTACGGTTTTATCAACAAAAAAAAAACCACATACAGTGAACACATAAAAAAAAGATGGTATTTTTTATTAAGATAGAAAAAGATAAAAAATATATATAAAACGGGCGTTGTTTTATTTCTTTATATAAAATTTCTTTTTATTATATCTCTATCTCTCTCTTTATTATTTATTAAAATAATATTATATAAAAGATTATTGTCAACCCGGTATATCTATAATACTATAAGTACAACTTATTTTATACTTAATAAAAATTTAATTTATTATATAAAATATGCTATACCTACTTTATAAAGATTCTTTATTGTATGAATCACATTTTTTTTGTATCTATTAAGTTATATATTAGTCATTTTAAAAAATTTAACAAATTTTTTTATACATTTAGCGTCCCGTGTATATAACATAATTTTCATGAAGTAATATTGCAAAAAAAAAAAGATAGATAGACAGACAGACAGACGCTTTTATATGTGAATTTAATACAACTTTACAACTTACTACAACTATTAAAAAGCATCAGAGAGAAATTTGGTGAATAAGAAAAACGGAGTCATAAAGAGAGAAAGAGAGACGCGAGGGCGGAAGAAGCGAGAAAATAATTTATGACTCTTTTTTTTTAAATATTATAAATAGTTTTTTTTTTATTAGATATTAATACCTACATTTAATAAGTTTCCTTTTTGCTTTAAAAAAAAATTCCAAAGATAAAGAAAACCGTTAGAATTATATAAAACTTCTTCAAAAAATTATAAATATACACTTGTGTATATTCACTGTATAATACGAGGGGAGGGCGAGGCCTCTTTTTCGTATATACACACCGGTGTGCGCGCTTTTTACTAATATACTTCTTTTTTTTTACTTTTGTTTTTCAATAAAAGTTGTGTATTTACACCACTGAATTATTTAACACTTTAATTTTTATCAAACTTTTTAATTACATACACCTTTTTAAAATTCACTGTGCACTAATACTTAAAAACTGTACAGTAGTAGGTATTATATACTTTCTTTTGTATAAACTCTTGTTAGCGAAGCGTGTGATTCAGCAATGATGTAAAATTAAAAAAAATAAAATAACTGAACGAATGAGAAGATGATGAGATGAATAAGTTTAAATAATCTTGCTTTTTTTTTCTTTTATTCTTTTTAAACTGATATAATATTATTAATAACTTTTTTATTTACACGTATACAAAATAACTTTTTTTACACACAAAAAGCCATTCAGGCGCGCTAAAACTATGATATTTACTAACTATTTACTTGTTTAATATTTAACGTATTTAACATAGACAATTTACTAATATTTATTTTTCTTAAATTTTTAGTAAAAAAATACTATTTTAATCTTTTTTTTAGAAATTTTATTGATACACGGTAGTGGTCTGGCCAGAGACTACCCGGAGACTCCACCGAAGACGACGAGGGTTTTTCACAGTACTTAAACTAAAAATTACATATATAAATGAAACTGTTAGTAAAATCCTTTTTTTGCTGGGTAAGCTAATGACCCCTGGTGATGGTTTTAAGAATTTTAACTAAAAGCGTGCTATTGAGCATGAAACATAAAAAATTGATAGATGAAATACTTTGTTGTGGTAGGTCAAATTTTTTATTTATGTTTATTTTTTGCAATAATTTTTTTAATTTTTTACTTAGGATTTCAACGAGTTAGTAAAATGAATGGAACGTATTTGAAATCTTTAAAAAAAGATGAAATCAATAAATTTTTAAATTCTATAGATACATTTTTATTTGATTGTGATGGTAATTAAATTTTTGAAAAATGCATATTAATTACAATTTAATAAAAAAAAATTCATTTTGATTAAGGTGTCCTGTGGATACATAAAAAACCGTTACCCAAGTCCCCAGAAGTGATAAATGCTTTAAAAAATAAAGGAAAACAAATTTTTTATATTACGAATAGTAATTGTACAACAAGAGAAGGTCTTGCTAAAGATTGTAACAGATTAAATTTTCCAGCGGATGAAGATAATGTATTATGTACATCATACTTGGTTGCTTATTATTTAAAAAATATTTTAAATTTTCAAAAAAAAGTTTATCTTATTGGATCAACAGGTATTACTTAAGATTAAATGATAAAGTTATTTTCAAATTTAAATGTAAATATTAATTTTCAGCTTTGACTCAAGAATTAAATAATGCTGAAATACCATATATTGGTTTTGGTCCAGATATAATGCCAAAAAGTAAATCAACAATATTAAGTGATATAGATCCAGATGTTGGAGCAGTAGTAATAGGACATGATCAACATTTTAGTTATCCAAAAATGTATAAAGCTTCTATATATTTAGCTGATAAAAATGTTCATTTAATAGCAGCAAATCCTGATGAACAGTATATCTCAGCAAACAGTAATGCCTTAACTCCAGGTATTAAGTTTTCTTTTTTTTTAATTTCATGCTTATTTAAATAATTTACAATATTTTTCATTTACAGGAACTGGAAGCTTTGTTAAATGTATTGAAGCTTGTTCAAATAGAAAAGCAACAGTTGTAGGAAAACCAGAAACATTTGTAGCCGATATGATTAGGAAAAAATATAATGTTATTCCTGAAAGAACTTTAATGATTGGTGATACAGCGTCTACTGATATTTTATTTGGTAAAAACTGTGGTTTTAAAACTTTATTAGTACTTTCAGGAAGAAGTAATTTGGAAGATTTAAATAAATGGAAACAATCTACGAATTCAGAAGATAAAAAATTTATACCAGATTATTACACTGATTCTTTAGGTGATCTTTTACTGTATTTAGAATAATTTAAGTTTGTATTAATCATATACCTATCTATACTGTGATCAAACCTATTACAACCAATGTTCTCAAGGAATTTAAGACTTATTATATATAGTTACAAGTAATCACTGCAATAAGAAACATTTACAAATATTTTTTGTATATTGTTGAATAAATTTATATTAAAATTATGAATATTTGATGCTTTTTTTCCTTGACAACTCTTATTGGTATATAATATCAGAAACTTATTAAAAAATATTTTTAAAATAAATAAATTTTTGTATTATAATTATCTACTTATGTATATTTTGTAAAAATGTGTATTTTGAAAGATTTTATATCCTGTTTAAATTATAAATAAATAAATAAAAATATCAAATTTAAGAAAAATATTAATTTATGATAAATTAAAAATTTTTTTTAATTTTATGCTCCGTTTTTTTAAAATAAATTTATATAATAAATATATGAATAATTTGATGTTTTTTTACCTAGCAACTCATATTGTTATATAATATCAGGATCTTATTAAAAAATATTTTTTTAAATTTCAAATGTATAAAAAATGTTAATTTATTAAAAATTTTTTTTAAATGTTGCTCCGTTTTTTCAAAAATTCATATAATAAAAAAAAACTAAAAAGTCGTCTGCTACATTTAAAGTACGCACCGCGGCCGAGTGTCTCCGACCGATGACAACAAACACTAAAACACCTGCTTGTAAAATTGTAAATTTATTATTTATTAAATTAATGTTTCTAAAATCTAATTTACATTGAGGTAATACATATAGTAATATTTTTTTGCATCAACTTGAATTATCTTAACTAAAAAAAAGTGTATATTGCAATTATTAACATATTTTTTGGATTTAATTTATTCAACAAAAATAGCATATATTTGTAAAGATCATGAATTTTAAATCAGTTTATTACAATAAATTATAACAATGATTTGCTGTTTTTAATATTTAACTATAAGAAAAAATGTCTGGACAAAAATTAAGCATTGCTTCTCCTGCAGAAATTTTAAGATCACATCAAAGAGATGATGATTTTATTAATCAATTGAGCGAATCAGTAACAGATATTCTTCATAGATATGGAATTTATAGAATATTTTCCAAATTTACAAAATCAGAAGTACCAGCAAAATTATTTTATTTTCTTGTCACAACTGGTTCAAAAAATCAAACTCTTGGAGAAGAGTATACGGGCATTGTTCAAGCAACTTTAAGTAAAAGAAAAGTTCCTTCTTTCATGGTAAGATTAAGTTTTCGAAACTTCAAAGATATAATAAACTTTAGTTAATTATTGTTTTTATTTTTTAGACCAGATTCATGGCAGCTATGCTTGAATGTTTCGGAGAACAACTAGTCTTGAAAATTTTAGAAAGGTTTCAAAAAAAAATTAACGAACCAAATAGTCAATTAACTCCAGAGGCTATTAAATTTTTAAATATTAGTTTAGTTAGATTACAGCATTTAGTACCCATTATAATATTAGCCCACAGAGGTCTATTTTATATTTATGGTAGATATTATAGTATAAGCAGAAGAATTACTGGCATTGATTTTGTTAAGGTAACTTTCATCATAATTGCTAAGTTGAAGAATAAAAATTTATAATATTTAAACTTGTTATAGGTTTATGGTCCACGTTCAAACAAAAGTGTAAATTGGGGATTAAATATATTAGGCTTAGTCACAATCGCACAATGCATATTTAGATTATGGCAGACGAGAAAAATTACAGCAGAAAATATATATATTGACAAAGAATTAGATTCCATCGTAAGTAGCAGATGTCAACTATGTTTAGAAAAAATACCTAATACAACGACTCCTTGTGGTCATTTATTTTGTTGGAATTGTTTAGCTGAATGGCTTCGTGCCAGAAATCGTTGTCCTTTGTGTAGAGAAATTGTTACACCATCAAGAATCGTTCCTTTAATGAATTTGTAACTTTAAGAAAATGGTATTTAAACTTAATTTTATAGTTTAAAAATAATGACAACAAATTTTTTTATATTCTATCAAAAACATTTTTTATATTTTTTCAAGATCGGAAAATTTTTTTTTATAAATATTTATAACTTATTTATACATTTAAGGGAAAAAAAAATAAAATTTTTACATAAAAAAGTAATATTCATAATTAATTATTTGATAAAACATTTAACGTATAACCCCAAAAATTAAATAATAAAAAAATAATGTTTAATGTAAGATTTTCTTTATACATATAAAGAAGTTAATAAATAATGTGTAAATGCTTATAAAATAACTATCTGAATAAATAAATAAACTATTTACATTGATTTTAAGGTGAATTGAGTAAACAATAATTATGATAATCAAAGAAAAAAAAATTTAATTTGAAAATTATAAATTCATATTTTAGATACTTTCATTAAAAATTTTTGACTTTGATTTTATAAAACGCATATTTACTCAAAATTACAGAAATGAAATATATTATTAATTTTTCACATATGTACAAAATTATCAAGCTTATGTTGCGTTTTCCAGTGCTCTTATTCAAATAATTTTTGCATTATAACACTTGATAAATCCTTGAAAAATTATAAAAATTGAATAACTTCTTGTAAAGCAACAATTTTAAGGATTATTTAACATTATCCTCAAAATTAACTAATTTTTTTTGCTGTAAAACAATCCTCTTGTCACAAAGCAGTTCTCTGAACTGATAAAATGCCCACTTTTTCGGCAAAATTACCTAACAATTGTCCAAAACCAATCGCGTCAGAGTTATCTTTCATTTTTAAACCGACTGTTTGATTATATACTGTGTAAAATACTTGTCTCAAACATGCCAGCCTTTTTTGCCTTCTTGATGAACTAAAAATAATTATAAAAATTATATAATTAAAAAAAATTTTATTTTAAAAATAAAAATAAAAATTCTTTTTTCTAACTGAAATAAATCGGTTTCTTCTATAATTGTGGTACTTGATTCTTGAGATGACTGACCAGGGTTAGTAGAACAGCTCGAACTTGGTACACCTTCAGGATTTGTGTTGTTAGATGAAGTTGAACCTCTTAAGCTTCCTGTTCCTGAAATTAATTGCCAAGAACCTCCAGAAGATGAGGATTCATTACGCTGTCGAAATCTCCCAGGTATTGGAACTGCTACTGGAGAAGTTCGATTTGGCAGTGGAGATCGTGAACCTTGATTCAATAAATCTTTGTTTGGAGATGGATATGAATACCTTAACATTACGTTGCTGTAAAAAATTTATTATTTATTAATTTATTTAAAAAATTTTAATTTTGAATTTTATAAAATCTTACCCATTGCAAAATATGTCTTCTTGACTTCCAACAGAGCTACAATGCATTAGATTCGGTGGGTTATTATCAACGCTATCACGACTATTTTGGCTAACATTACTGCAACAACTATTGAGGCTAAGATTTGAACTAACAGAGCTTTGATGAACAACAGATTCAGATTCAAAAATATTATCCAAATGTGAATCGCTATCATTCCTTAAAACATTATGCCTAATTCTATTATGACGAGTATGTACACTAAATTCTTCTTCAAAAATATGTTTTAAAAAATAAAAACAAAAATAAAATATTTCTTCGCCTTTAGAAAGTCTGTCCTGAAGGTCGTGACCGAAAAGCATCCAGTCATATGCTATTGTAAAGTACAACATTTGATGGGCGTTTAAAGAGGTATGAATTGCACCATCCGCCCACAAACTTATTCTCAACAAAGAAATATAAAGTGGAGTGCGGTCCCAACCTATTAAAAAATTAATTTATGCATTTTTAATATGAATAAACTATATGCATAAAATTATAAGACTTTTAATAATAAATTTGTTACCTGATATACAATGAATTAATATACCGCTACTACTATCAGTAAGATATCTTAAAATTAGCTTAAGATAATTTTGAGTTAAATTAACCAAGTCCCAAATTTGATACTGCTCCCAATTTATACAAAGTTGAGACGATATATGATCTTCAGGAACGTCGATATCAGCATCAACGTGAGTCTGAGACCAATCAAATACTAAACCTTTGGCTAAATAGTCATTTTCACGAAATGCCTTAAAAAATTCACACCCTGGATATGGAAGTGATACTATTGTAAACTCTGAATATCTTTTTTCTTTATCTACTTTTTCAGAAGAAGTAACACTATAGACATAGATAGAAAATTTATTTTTCATATAAAAGTTTAATTAAATTTAATAAATCACTTACTTCATTCCAAACTTTACTTTCTTTTTTTCAACCATAAAATCTATTATTGTGCCAACATTCAATGTCTTCAAAAGTTTGATATCATGATTTCGAACTTTATCAAAAAGTTGCCAATCACTAAGCATAGAATCTCCAGCTTTGGATTCATCAACATTGTGTACCATTCTTGTAGTTCCATCTCCAGCTGCAAAAAAGTACTCAAGACTTGATCGCCCATAAATTTCAGGACCTCCTGATAATGTAGCAGATCTGCAAACATGCCTCCCTTTATATAACATTACTGGTAATGGAAATCGTGAACGACACCTTGCAAATCTAGCATTTTTCATTAAATCTTTGAGCTTATTTGAATCATATGTGCTTTCATAAATAGTTTCTGTTGTGCGTGGAGGTGGAGGAGTATCACAAATATTAGCATTTCTATGCTTTTCGTAATCCAATATTATTAATTGATTTGGATACTGAGAGCTTAAATCTCCACTTTTGTTACTAATTAAAGTATGCGTGTAGTCTAGATCAGCTAGTAAAATGCATCGCTGCATTATTGCTTGGCTCTAATAATAAAAATTTTTTAATTTAAGAAATGCTTTTAAATAGTTATTTTACAAAGAAGGCATCATAATTTTTTTACTCTTTATTAAATATTTTAAGTTTAAGTTTAATTAATAAGTTTAAGCTATAAGAGGGTTAAATTAATTTAAAAATGATATTTACCGTGCTGTCTGCATCTTTTGCTCGATAAGTAGATTTAGAAAAATATAATAAGAGATCTTGTAAATCATTAGTTGTTATATCAGTCATCTTTGAGCTAAGAGAAAAAATAGATATCAAATTTTTGATTTTCATTAAACCACAATAAAAAATTATTACCTTCTTTAAAAATGATAATTTGTTGTACTATTAATACTATAATAGTATTAAAAATTAATATTTAATATTTGAAATCCATTGCGTTATTCCATAATTATGGGAACTTGGTATTGCTAATTTTTTGATTTAGCATTTAAACTAAAAAAATTTATGATTCAGAATAAAAAAGTTATTTTTAATTAATTGATGATATTGATAATTGACAAATTTAAACTTATTGGGGGTATTTTAATTATCTTATCAAATTTTTCAAATATGTGATGAAGTTTTATTTATAGCGTTATATAATTATTTGAAAATATTTTAAATTGTTGAATTATTTATAATAAATATTATTTACACTTAATTGACTTTTTTTATTTATTCGATTAAAATTTATATAATAACAAAAAATAAGAAACTTAAAATAAAAAACTATGCTACAAGTTTTTTGCAATTTAGTTTTATTGAAGTACTCAATGAGTATATTGTGAATACAATAAATTTTTTTTTTTACTTTACAATTAGTCAATATCATAAAGAAAAAGTATTTTAATAATTAAATATTAAAAATTGACTCATAAATCAAAAAGGATTTAAAAAAAATTACTTAAATTACCTCAATAAAGGTCATATTGTGTGAGTAAACAATGACGTAGACAGAAATAAAATTTTTCTTAAACATGTTGAAAAATAAGAATAAAATTCTTTAAAACCTTTTTATAATAAATAATCACAAATTATTTAGTAACACTATATCCATTTTAATCATTGAATTAGTTTTCAAAATAAAAGTATTTGCAAAACAGTAAGTATCGCAAAAAAATGCAACAATACTTTATTTTAAGAAAATGTTTATTTATTCATAAGGCAGTAAAATTTTCAACTAATCGATGAAGTAATAAGAATATTTTTTTATCATATTTTACTAAAACAACACAAAAATTTTAAATTTATTCGAAACATTTTAAGTTTTTATTAAATTTTAATAATAAGACGTATAAATGGAGCACAGAGCAGCTCGTGGCCTTTAACACCGAACATAACCTTAAAGCCACGCATGCTGCTTTTTCTGCAGTTTACATAAAGCGCGCGCAGGATATTTTGGTTTTAAAAATTTGCATCGAGTGCACTTGCACTTTGCAATTTAATGTATAATGAATGTGTGATTTTTTAGAAATGTTTTTTAATATATCAGGAAATTAAATTATTATAATTATTCTTTAATTTTATAATTTATCAATTAAAAGTAAAATGAAAATAAATTTTATTTATTAAATTTGTTTAGGATTGAAACCATCCATTTTTGAAATAATATTTCTTTAACTTTTTTTTTGAGTCTAGTTTAATTTTTAGATTTATGAATTCTATTTTAGTTTAGAAGTAGTAAAAAGATTACTTAATATTTAAGTAATGATCGTTATTATTAATATACTTAAAACTCTATTTAGAACGTTTTGTAGCAATCTTGTTAAGATGGAGCTTTGGAGCTTTCAAGCTTGACAGGAGCAAAAGTTGAGACTTTGAAGCTGTATTCCCTTGGAGAATTTTACTCAGAATGACGAAACCTACAATATATCAAAAATTCAGCCAATTTTTTTAAATTCCGTAAGTGATTATAAAATTTAAAACTGCAAAATAGTCTTCGGTTGAATTTAATTGCAGAAATAACTGAACTTCAAACTGAATTTAAAAATATCAGCTAAAATCCCTTTTTTGCGACTTTGATTCTTAGAATACTGTTTTTTGGCCATGTATTTTATTTACAGAAAGAAATTTCGCTTAATTTCATTATAAAAAATTATTTTTATGTTTTCTTATTTTTTTAATTATGGAATTTCTTCTATATATAAAAAAAAAAAAAAAAAAAACAGAAAAAAGGTGCTAAATAAGATATAGGGTGTTGCGCGCATGAAAAATTAGATACCTATGTATAGGATTCTTTTTTATTTGATTTTGAGAAATAGAAAGTACCTAATATTTAAAATAGTATTAATCAGTTAGTTGATTAAACAAGTGTGTTTGGTGTTGTTTTTGATTTTTGAGTGACCAAAGTTTTTAACTTTTTCTTGTTGATTTAAGGTAAGTAAAATGTCGAATTTTGTTGCTTTTTTTCAATGGAATAGGAAGTTTTTTAATTTTTTTTTACCAAGAATTTTATATTTTTTAAATTAAAATAAAAAATTATTTTTTAATTTCCTCAAATCCTGAAATATTTTCAAATCTTATTTTTCTTTATAGAAATTTTGGGTACCCGAAATTTTAAACTTTTTTAACTTTTTCTTTATTTCTTCTATATAAATTTTAAAGAATCATTAAAATATAAATAATTTTCTGACTAAAATATTAGTATGTGACCCAAAAGAAAAAAAAAGAAATGAAAAATGGCTAAAATATTGTTACCTGTCTTATGAGGCGAAGCAGAATTGAGGAAATTTTTTTTTTATTTAGGCAATAATAAAATACATTTTGAAATTCGCTTAAAATCTTTTTTAATATACAAAATTAACAAGTTTTTTTTTTATTTTTTTAGGTGTACAAAATTAAAATCTGAGAAAATGTTGTTTACAAATATTTTTGTACTTTCATTATTTTTACTAAGTTCAGAATCATCAATTTTATCTCTCAGCGGAAATGGTAAAGCAATAAACATTATTAAAAAATTTTAAAATTCTGACCTACCATACGTAACAATTCAAACAAAAATTTAATCTCAAATAATCATTTAAATCTTTTAAAATTTTTCCAAATAAAAACACTTTTGAAAAAAATTAATTAACACATAAATATGAGATTTTTACATAAAAAAAAAAACAAGTTTTATTCTATAAGATAATAAAAATCGTTTATACTAAAGAAGGACCTGGTTAAAGAAGGGTGTCTTAATTGTCAATACAATATTTAAAACTTTCAAAAAAACTTTCTTTGTTGTTATAATAGTAATAAAGTAGATAGAATCAAAACAATAATTCAAGTAAAATTATAGGATTCTCACAGGATGACTTTCTTCTTATTCATAGAATGGCCCAAATCGCACGTAATGAACTGCGATTTGGGTCATTTTTTATTTATGGACAAGGGTCGTATAGGATATTTCTTCGTCAGTGGCGAGAAAACGCGTCTTTTCCTGTCCCGCAGCTTCGGATGGTAAATTAAGTACGATTTCGGCCATTCTTTACTTTTCTGGACACGGGATCGTAATATACTATTTCTGTGACAGTAGCGAAAAATTTCGAGCCAAGAAATCGTACTTTCGTGGCTACCGTAAAGAAAAATAATTTATTTGAGAAAAATGAGTAGATTATTCTTGAAAAATTTTGTAAACTTTTGATAAAAATCTAATATTTATTTATCATTTTTGTAAATCTATTAATGAAATATTCATCTTTTTATGAATTTGTGAATTTGCGTCATTTCACAATTTTTTACGCCAAACAAAAGTCACTTTTTATTTAAATTCGATATTTTTTATTAATAAAGAATGTTAATTATGACGAATGCATTAGAAATGCATAAGAACCTAAAGATAAAAAAATATGATCGAATACAACGGAAAATATCCGCTTGAGTCAAACCAAATTCAGCTTGTCACAATCGGAACCTCTCGCCGTTTATAGCTAGTGGACTTCTGCTTGCAGCTAACAGAATTCCGCTAATAGGTAGTGGATTTTTTTTCGCTCAAAAAATTGCAACTGTCCTGAAATGTAAAGAAAATAGATATAGTATATTACAAGCCCGTGTCCAGAAAAGTAAAGAATGGCCCAAATCGCACGTAAATTACCTTCCGAGGCAAAGCCGAGGATGGTAAACTGCGGTTTAGGGAACTCTTTGTTTATGGACAAGGATCGTATACGATTTTCCTTCGTCAGTGGCGAGAAAACACGTGTTTTCCGGTCGCGCAGCGGCCGGGAAATACTTGCTTTCTGGCCGTTGACAAGAAAAAATATTTTCTAGATGGACGTTGTAGCTGCGTTAATATATATCAATGTGAATCATTTATAGAAATAGTTAAAAGATTTGGTATTGCAGCAAGATCATTTCTTGCCGATACATTATGTGGTTATGAAGGTCATGAACCAATTGTTTGCTGTCCAAATACTAAAAATTATTGGCAGCCAGATCTACATGTTTATAATAACAAAAATTATCCGTTTTCGATTCCTCAAACTTCGTTTACTCCAAATAATGAGCTGAATTTTAATTATTATCAACCAAATTTCGACAATCAAATAAATTTCATCAATCAGCCAAGTTTTAACAATCAACATAATTTTCATAACTTCGGAAGTAATAACCTTGGGTCTTGTGGATACAGTTTTAGAAATAATGGTAGAATAGTCGGCGGTGAACCAGCAGAATTAGGAGCATGGCCATGGATGGCTAATCTTGGTTACAGGAGGAACGGAAATTCAAGGAGACCAAAATGGTTGTGTGGCGGCAGTTTAATATCTGACCGCCATATTCTAACTGCAGCTCATTGTGTACACAATCGCAGAGATTTATTTATTGTTAGATTAGGTGAATATATTTTGAATAATGAAAATGATGGTGCAAATCCAATCGATATTCTAATTGAAAGAAGTTTTCCGCATCCTCGTTTTAACTCAAAAACTTTGGAAAATGACATCGCTGTTTTAAAGTTACAAAAACCTGTGCAATTTACAGGTAAATTTATTCTATACGTTTTTAAATATTTAATGATCTTTATTAATTTTTAATTATTTTCTTTTTGGCTATAGAATCTATTTACCCAATCTGCTTACCAATCGGTTCAGAAATTCAAAATTTAAATCTTGTAGGGAAAACACCATTTGTCGCAGGATGGGGTTCAACTGGATATAGTAAGTACTAAAAATCTAAGACTAATTTTATGTTTTAAAATTAATTTATTTGATTGAAACTTTTTTTCTGATTTCTTTAGAGGGTGTAGACAGTGATATTATTCGCGAAGTAAAACTTGAAGTTTTCTCAAATGCAGAATGTTTACATTCATTTCAAACAATAAAAACTAACGTAATACTCGATGATAGAGTTTTATGTGCAGGTCATCGAGCAGGCGGAAGAGATACCTGTCAGGTAAAAATTTGAATAAACAATTTATTTTTTAATTATTTCTAATAATTAATTCTTTTTATATAGGGCGACAGTGGTGGTCCATTGATGCAACCTTTAAAAAATACCTTTTATGCAGTCGGTGTAGTTTCATTTGGCTACAGGTGTGCTGAACCTGGTTTTCCAGGAGTTTACACAAGAGTCGAGTACTTTTTAAATTATATTTATGACATTATGAATAACTATTAAAAAGTCCTTAATTTTATCTATTTATTGTTTTTCTCTTTGTACAATGCACATAATATGTGATAAAATTTTCAAAATTTTGTGTATTTTATAAGTCACTTATTTATATTATAAAGAGTACAATTCAATTCAAAAGTTTTTAAAACTGTTTTTCTTTTGTATAATAATTTCAAATCACTTTTAAACGCTTTTAAATATACAGATTTTTAACATGGTCTTTTATTTTTTAGTAAAAGAATAAAATTTATTGTAGAAAATTATTATTTATTTTCTAATTTTTAGAAATTAATAGTGAAAAATAAAAAAATACGATCAGAATGGAACAATTTTTTATAATGAAATGTTAATCTTTATTTCATTGACGTTTCAAAGGCTTTCCTTTAGAAAAATATTTTTTATTATTATTATTTATTAAACGAATTTACGGGACGAAAAATGAATTGATATTCTATTTTTTTATTACAATACCTATATTTTATGAAGGATTAATGCAGAAATGTGGTAGAATTCCTCTTACAATGTTGTGCGTTTGCAGCCGACTTCTTTTGTTTTAGAGAACTATAAGTAAAGTCCAATTTTTGTAACATGAGAGCCTGATAATTTTTTCGGCATTGCTTAACGATTGCTTATTTAAGGATGTCAGCTTTTGAGTAATACATACTATAGTGATTGTTTATATAAGAAAAAATAATTTACTTTTTACTGTAACTTTTGATTAAAAAAATAAATAAAAATTAATTTCTAATAAATCTTTCAAATAAATTTTTTTAACCCGCCATAAAGATGACTCATGCATAGCAATTTCATTGGCTGCGGATACGGAAGCTAAGCTAATCTAACCTCGAGGAACGAAGTAAAAACATCAACATCGTGGCTCGATCTTGTAAGATTTAGGTATAGTTACTTTTATTAAAAAAAATTAATTATTTTGATAAGTTGTCAGGCATAATAATATATATTTATTAATACATAAATATTTACTAAACAAATACAAAATACGGTATAATTAGAAAGTGCTTAATTAATAGAAAAGTTTTAGCATAATTTCGGAGCTCCAAGATTAAATGCGTGTATTCAGAAAATTCAGCGTATTATATCTCCACTTTGATCTTTGAAAGTATATTGAAAACAATTTTTCTTGCGTTTTGAGACAATCAATTCAATTAAGTCTACTTTTTATTTATATAATTTTGTGATTCTAAACTGGTAATTATCTGTTGAGACTTCATTCTTTTTACATGCCTATATAGGACAAAAAAGTTAGCCTATTTCTACCCTAGGGAGATGGATATTTTATTTGGATTATCCAAATGATAATATGTACTTAATATGGCATAGTAATAGTGAACGAAAACTAACTTTTTAAAGTGTCTCGATTAAAGTCTAATGTACACATTAAGACTCGCATTAAGGCATTGAAACTGTGTATAACCAGGTATAAAAAAGTTATATTATGCGTAAATTATACGTAAACAGTGTTAACACATAATTTACACATAATTTACACATATTTTAACACAGTTATTTTATAAATTACGTACTATTTCCTTGTTCAAGCTCAAAATAGCTGGGGCCGGATGCCAAACGTATTTTTCGCAGCTTTGTACTCGTTGTGCTTTACTGGTTGTCATAATCTTTTAAGAGTTCTGCCTGGACGCCATTTTGTTTTTCAAATTTTTTATTTCTTTTTCGTTTTTTTATTAAATTAGAAATTTTTTTGCATCTTATCAGAGTTGTCCCGCATTCTTTATTCAATTTAGAAAAGTTTGGCATAAACACTTTTTTAATTTAATCAAAAATAAGGACATGATTTGGTGAGAAAAATTTATTGTCGAAAAAAGTTTACTCAAAATTTTTCTCACCAAATCATGTCCTTATTTTTGATTAAATTAAAAAAGTGTTTATGCCAAATTTTTCTAAATTGAATAAAGAATGCGGGACAACTCTGATAAGATGCAAAAAAAATTTCTAATTTAATAAAAAAACGAAAAAGAAATAAAAAATTTGAAAAATAAAATGGCGTCTAGGCAGAACTCTTAACATGGTATTTTTCTCGCAAGCGCCACCCACACAATCGTGTAAAAACTGTCTGCTGCTAAAAATGCGTTTGGCATCCGACCCCAGGGGCTAGTACTTGCACTAACTATGAGTCATTGCCTTTAATTTTAATCGTTTTCTTGAATAAAAATTATATAAATTTTGTTTTGTTCCTATATAATATAGGATATCAAAATCAACTATACTCTAATCAAATTGCGGCTTAGGATGTTTAGTTACTAGCCATCATGAGCTTTGTTGGTCTACTATAGGTTTTTTTGGTCGCTGATTACGAAAATCGGAATCTTTTCCGGGAGATATTTGCGGAGCACCCTTATATTTGCAAAAAATACCCCCAAAAAGGGGTATTTTTGATGTATTCGTATTTTTAGTGTCTAAATTTGGACCATATGAGTTTTTGGGGTCACTGCTCAATAATTTCTGGTACTATTTTATGAAATATTAATATTTCACCTTAAATTGACAAAAACAAAAATTATGATATATACCTATACTTTTACATGCATTTCCGGATATCTATTTTAAGGCAGAAATCAAGAAAATTTTTCTTCATTAGATTTTTATGGATAAATTGTTAGCAAACCTGATGAAAATGCATGCAAATTTTTCGTTTATTAGAATATGCATTTTAACTTTTAAAAGTACCTTTTTCACTATTTTTACACCTTTTTTGAACGTTTTTACCGTCAAGAAATTAAAGAAGTTTTTTTTGTACCTCTGATACCTATTTTTTTTTCTACGAGAGCTCTAGTTTTAGGAAATTCTTTGCTACTTAATTTTTCAGATTTAATGTGTGTTGGTAAATGCATATACAAAAAATTAGTAATTATAACCAGAAATTTTTATACTATATTAAGTTTGGTAAATGTTATTATAAATTTTTAATAAAATTTACCAATAAAATTTGCTCACAAATGAGGGACTCCACCCCGACTGAGTCCAAGCTGTACTAAAGGGTTGCAGAAATCAGCCCATAGTAATATCTAAAAATAAGTACTCTCAGCCAACTCTAGGTCAAATCCTAGATTTTTGGCAGCCATTTTTGTGTTTTTGATCTACTTTGGTAAACTGACTCAAAATATTCTTCAAATGCTTATTTTACCAAAGTATGCCAAAAACGCAAAAATATCTGCCAAAAATTAGGGATTTGACCCAGGAAGCTAAAATTGGTTGAGAGTATTTATTTTCAGTTGTCTTTTTGGAAAAAATAGTTTAGGCTGATTTCTACGGCCCTTTAGTTCAACTTGGGCCCAGTTGGGGTGGAATCGCTCAAATATGAAACTTCCGAGGAAAGTTCAATTTTTTTAGTAAGATTTACTAATATTTTGGATTTATTCACCCATATTTATTCATTTTTATTTACTGAATTGTGGAGGTTAATTTTTCTTTCAAATCTTTTTTCGTAAAAAATTACAAAAACTCTTATTTTTAGTTTTCTGTTATATAGAACGTAATATAATAGTTTTCTTCAATGGAAGTTCTAGGAAATTTAGGAAAGTTCGTTTAATCGAATTCTCGAATTTATTTAAAAGAGTATACTTCATTTTTGCCGTCAAAAAAAATTTTGTTTTTATTATTTGGATGTAACATTTAATTTTTTCAATGGAACGGAAATTCGCGTAACTTGATTATTCGGGTCTGCTACCAAAATTTGTGAAAATTTTCACCTAAAACTTTAGTAAACTTTTAATGACCAAAGTTAATTACTCCAGTCAAAATGCGAAAGGGGGGGGGGGTCGAAACTTGTTGACAGGTTAAGATTTGCTCTACTATGTTTTATGGGTCACTGAATCCGAATCTGGTATCCAAAAGTGCTGAAAAATAGGGGAACACCCTTAAATCAGCACAAAAACTACCTCTTTTTAGGGTTTTTTTGTTGCAAAATTTCGAAAGTAAAGCTAATATGGTCAAATATATTTTATTTTTTAATGATGAGTTAAGAAGATATTGCGATTTTTTTATAATTGGCCAAAATTAGAATATGTGGGCTAATTATAGAGGGTGAAAACTACCCCCAAAATTTAAAAAAATAGAAAAAAACATGATAAAAGTTTATTTTTTTACTTTTTTTGTGGAGTAAAGTATTTAAAAATATTTTGTTCTATTTTAACCATCATAAAATGTATTCACCCCCCGAGGGGGGGGATTAAAACAACCCCTTAATTTATAAATACATAAAATTAATATACATAGCATAAAATATTTTACATACTTGATTCCACAAAAAAAATGTAAAAAAATAAAATTTTATCATGGTTTTTATGTATTTATAAATTTAGGGGTTGCTTTAACCTCCCGGGGGGTGAATACATTTTATGATGGTTAAAATCCTGGTTAAAATGGCATAAAATATTTTTGAATACTTGATAAACTTTTATCATTTTTTTTTCTTTTTTTTTAAATTTTCTGGATAGTTTTTCTACCTTCTATAATTAGATCATATATCCTAATTTTGGTCAATTATAAAAAAACCACAATATCTTCTTAATCCATCATCAAAAAATAAAATATATTTGATAATATTATCTTTACTTTTGAAATTTTTCAAAAAAAACCCCTAAAAAGGGGTAGTTTTTGCTGATTTTAAGGTGTTCTCCTATTTTCCAGCCCTATTGGACACCGGATTCGGATTCAGCGACCCAAAAAATATATAGTAGAGCAAATCTCATCCTGTCAACAGATTTCGACCCGAAACCCGCATTTTGACTGGAGTATGAAACAGCAATTATAAATACAAGTGCTATTTTTTTATAACGCCCATTTTTTTCATAAATAATGAATATTAGAGTTCTTACTGATTGTGAGTAAAAATGAACTTATGGGTTCGATTATATGTATTTAAGTTCATTGTAGTTCTTAATCTATTATTTATTTAAACAACCATGTTTTTTTTTATTTTGGACGTAATACTTTTGTACCCTGGATACTTAAAGCACTATTATTAATTTTGACCCAGGTTTTGACAAAATAATTTTAAAGTTTTTTTAAAAAATCTGAACAAATATTGAAAAATTACTTAATATGCACTTTCATGTTTACGCACTATGTATTTTCTTTATTTTTATACCTTGAGCTAACAATTAATAATAAAAAAAATCTGTCAGAAAAAATTTCTGGATTTTCGCAATTTTAAAAAATTTTTTTCGTTTATGCATAAACTTATACTAGATAACAAAATATATTTTTTATAGGATAAAAAATGGAAGGGTACACTAGGAATGAATTTTTATTTTACCTTCAAGTGGAAATTGAATATTTAGAGCGTGAGATCAGAAACCCTACAGGAACGGTTAAAAATGTGGTTCAGAAGTTATCATATATAAAACAGAAATACTTAGATGTCTTAAATATTAAACACGTTGACAATTTTTCATTTTCGGTATCAACTAAAAAAATTGCTAGTGTTTCAGACCAAGAAAGAGAATTAGCAAATTATTTTTATTTACGAATACAACATGACAAGAATATTCACAAAAGAATTCTATTGAAGGACTCTAAAAGTTTAGCATTAGCACCACCAGATTCTGAACAGTTTATAAAAGCCATTGTTATGAGACTAAAAAATCTCTTTCATTTAAAAAAATATGAACATTGTGTTATCGATATTGATCGTGTTTTTCCGCTTGTAAAATCAATGGATATCGATACTAAATTAAATTTACTTTCTGATAAAATTAAATGCTTAATATCAATGAAAAAAGACGATGAAGCTAAGGAAGTTTTAAATGAAGCCTCTGCGATAGTTGAAAATGCCAGCTTTGAAATTGAAAGCTTGAGAACTGAATTATTAACTAATCTACAGGGATTATTCACAAAAGAATACAGTGCCTATAACCCACAAAAAAGAAAGGAAGAAGATTTGGGTTTAAAAAATTTCAATGATTTGCCATACATATCTGAAGCAGTTTCTTTCAAATATAATTCAAAGTTTGGCAAACATTTGATAGCAAATCGTGATATTGCAACTGGAGAGATATTACTTGTTGAAAATCCTTATTGCATTTATCCAAATATAGAAAGTTTGTATTTAACTTGTTCTCACTGCCTAAAATTTACTTACAATGGCATACCTTGTAAAAATTGTGCATTCGCTGTTTACTGTTCTCATGAATGCCAAGCATCAGCTTTTGAAGAGTATCATGATATTGAATGTTCAATTAATCCTTTGCTGTTTGAAAAACGAACAGAATATATTGACTCAAATTCTTATTTTAGCAGATTTTTTATTAAATTATTAAAAGATTTTGGAGTAAAGAAGATTATTAAAGAAGCGCGACGTTTGGATAAAACCAGAGGTAATTTAATCATCTATCATTTGAATTTAAATCAAGTTTCTTATTGATTATAGTAAGTTTTTTTTGTTTGCATTTTAGATGAAAGGAACAATGATTTTGCAAAAGACGGAAATTCAATACTAAAAAGCTATAATGTTTTTCAAATCGTATATGGTTTAATAGATCCAGTGGTCCGAAAACCAGTAGCAGTCGATGAAACTTTCCCCCAGGTTTTTTTGCAATTTTTAAAAAAAGAAAATTATTATTCTGAAGAATTGGATGATAAGAATATGTCCAAATTAAATAAAATATTTTTAAACTTAATATTTAAAAATCCACATTCTTATAAGGTAAATTCTCTTTATAATATATTAACATTAACATGAAACATGTTCATTGGATGGAGTATTTGAAAGAGTCCGGCTCGACAGATGGGAGGGGGGTCGAAATGGATTTGGAATATTTTCGATTTAGGGACTTAGAATAATTTATATATATTTCGGGATTTATTGTAATTTCGGTTTTAACGGAAAACACAAACCAGCTATAAGTTTTTTATATTAGTTATTTTATTAAAAAATTGTGATTAGCCAATCGACGAGTACTGGTTTTAACTGCTTCTAGGGCGAATGTTAATTCCAAATCATTTGAATGCGTAATGTGGCCGTTAAAAATACGTAACCATTACTAACACTATGTGGGTGTTAAAGACAAGTACTGCCATTGGGAAGCAGGTATAAATACAAATCGTTATAAAAATGAACAAAATCAATAAATATCTCACCGAGTGACTAAACCTATTGGCTGGGTCTTTAAATCGGTTTTATATTATTTTTTCCCGAAAGTGTTACTAAAAATAAGCCTCGTGATAACTTTCAGCTAAAGTTCAATTTTCGACTTTTGGCAGAATTTTTCGTTTGTTGACCATTTTTAAAAAATATTGATCATTTTTCATATTTTCCAAGTCCTACGTAATAAAATAATAAAATATCTATGAGAGTGTTATGTTGGTTATCAGAAGGTTCCATAAAACCTTTTAAAAGGTTCACAGATTGCTCTGCATAAATTTTGCTTGAATTTTCAAGCAATATTCAAGCCGAAATTCAGAAAAAACTTTCCATTAATTTTAATTATACGACTTTTATTGCTACCCAAGCAAATGCTAGAATTTTTAGCCATATATAGCGAAATTCAAACAGAGCAACGATCGTGAAGCTAACAGTGAATCTTAAATTAAAATTCATTTCTTATAATAAAAGTATTAAGATTTTCCGAATTTCTCGTTTATTAACATAATTTTTCAGTTTTCTGACAAAAAATATGAAATGATCGACCAAAAAAACTCCCCGGATACCAATAATTTAAGTTTTAACATTGGTTTTCCAAATCAAGGTTTTTCAGAATTTTCCGGAAATTTTTATGAGATTTCTTTTTTTACCAGATATTACAATTCAGAACAAGAAAATTCCTCCCATATAATATTTTATCTAAATATTTAAATACATGATTAAAATTCATTTTTTGAATATAATAATTAATTTTCCGATCATTGATATCGATTTTCTAATTTCCAACCAAAAATCCATATTTATTAGTCCAAAAAATCCCCAGGTACCAATTTTTAACTTGTAATTATTAAATTAACATATTTTAAAAATTTATAGTTAACAGCTTTTTCACGGCTAGCTTTCATAACAGAGCAACCTGATAAGCAGTTAGCTGTTATTTATAAAAAACGTAAAAATAATATAGATTTTTTTTTTAATTATTTTTTGACTTGATAAGGAAATTGTTTTACAGTTATATGCAGCAAAATTTCATAAATTACTAAAAGTAGGCATTCGGGAAGTCGATGTTGAAGGTATTGGCAAGTCATTAACTCCACTTTCAGTCTTTCTAAATCATAATTGTTATTATAATGCTGGCCGAGTTTTTATCAGTGGATCAGCAAAGTTTTTAATTGTTGCTACAAGGCCTATAAAAAAGAATGAACAGGTATTTAATTATTTGTATAGATAATTATTGTCCAAATAATTTTTTGATGCATGCTTGTTTTCAGGTATACACTAATTACAAATCAGGAATTGAGTATCCAAAAGAAGTGAGACTCATTGAACATAGTGAATATAATTTTAAGTGCAACTGCTTAGGTTGTACGAATAATTGGCCAGCACTTGGAAATGTAATAATATACTACTATCACATTTAGAAAAAAATCAATTTTTATGTAACGTTTCTGAATATATAAATCTTTCTTTTTTTTAGGAGATGATTAAAAGTTATTATCAAGAATTTCACGTAAATAAAAATAAGCACCCAGAATTAGCAAAATCAATAAAAAAATTTTACAATTTGAAATTCTTTAAAGATTCTGAGCCATGGGAATATAACAAGAAAAATATTCAGGAAATATGTGATATTATTGATAAATGTTATCCTTCACATTCTACATTGAAAGGTGCTACAGTATTATGTAGAATGATGCAAACTTTAAATGTTTGTTTCTATTCTGTATATAATGATTATTTTGACATTCCTGATGATTGTGCATTCCAAAAACAATGATTTACTTGTAAGTTTTGATACAAAAAATAAATGAGAATTAATTTCTATATATTTACGAGATAGTTACTCTTTTACCCAAATGTTTATTGTACGCGGGTTGAAGGAAAAGAAATGATGTTTTTATTGAACGTGGGTGCTGTTTATTTTTATCTAGATAGAATCTGGAGAGATTAGGTTGGAAGCTCAAAGTTTAAGTGTGCACATGAATGAATCCTTATTAATTAATGGACCTATAGATTCTCTCAGAGTTTTAGATTCCAAGTATTTTGGAACAAAAGAAAATTTTTAATTGCATAATTCATGAAATTTTAGCTATTTATTAAACAAGGGATAAAATATTGGTTTTGGCTTTGCACACAGTTGTATACAACTGCTACATATATGCACAAGCGAGGGTAACGAGCAAGTGCAGATAGCATGCAAAAGTCGAACCCTATATTTTTTCCCGACAGTTTTACATATAATGGGCAAAAAAGCCGCCTCCCAAGGGCAGAGAATAGCCTTTTTTTTGCCCTAGATATGTAAAAATTTTTTTATTTACAGATCACAAATAATGCTTCATTCGTTAAAAAAACTCTAAAAAAATCTGGCATAGAAACCAGATCATGAAGTGCGAAAAAGAACATAAATTTTATATGTCTAGGGCAAAAATGGCCTATTTTCTACCCTAGGGACCCGCATTTTTTGCTCGTTATATGTAAAACTATGTTTTAAATCACGGCAAAATATTCGTAGGGTTCAACTTTTGCATGCTGTTTGCACTTGCTCGTGCATATAATTGCGTGCAAAGTCAAAACCAATATTTTGTCCCTTGTTCAAAACATAGCTATTATCTGAGTTTTCAAGTATTTTTGAAATAATAAATTATGTAAAAAAGTTAGTAAACTTACTTCGATGAAATCACGCGTTATACTATCTATTTTGTTTTTTGTTTTTTACAAAAATTATTATTCAATGGGTATCTACAAAAGGCTAAATAGTGTCTTACTGAGGAGCCTCACACTATTTAGCCAGAGACGAAATACCAAAAAATTGTTAGCTTAATATATTGAATAAATTAAACATATTCAAATATAATTTACTTTTAAAAAAAATTAAAAATAATAGAATTTCTTAGTTTTAATTTCTTAGTTTACAAAATATTTAAAAATATTTTACAAATTATAGTTTTTATGTAAAAAAAAAAAAGAAAGCAAGTTTTATTTTTTATTAATTTGTCTCCAAATTGTAAAATATAATAATTAAAATAAATATATATTTAATTTAAAATATTTGGATTTTATTAACAATTGATAAATTTCGCCTGATAATGAAATAGCTATTTTTGGTTCCTCATAGAGGAACCTTTGTGATAGATGAAATTTTGATTTTTGATTTTTTGGCATATAAGCACGTTTTGGGACCTCAGGAAGCTAAAAAACCGGTTTTCAAAAAAAGTCTGTATGTGTGTGTGTGTGTGTGTGTGTGTGTGTATGTAACCGGTGAAATTTGACAACCATTATGGAATTAAGACCTAATTTTTTTTTCAAAAATTTTTTCATCAAAAAATCTCAAACTACTTTTTTTTTTTTTTAATTTGGATGTAATACCTCATTTATTTCCACGAAAGTACTTATATTTGAAAGTACGATTTTTACTCGATATCTCGAATCTGATAACTAATTTTTTGAAAATTTTTTTCTCAAAATTTTTTTCACCAAAAAATACAAAAAATACCAATTTTTTTTTTCTTTACGGACGCAGTACTTAATTTATTTCTGTGGAAGTACTAGTTTTAGAAATATCGTTTATAGCATTTTTTTGGACCTGATACTTAATTTTTTCAAAATTTTTTTCTCAAAATTTTTGTCGCCAAAAAATACAAAAAACGCCAAAATTTTTGGTTCCTCATAGAGGAACCTTTGTGATAGATGAAATTTTGATTTTTGATTTTTTGGCATATAAGCACGTTTTGGGACCTCAGGAAGCTAAAAAACCGGTTTTTAAAAAAAGTCTGTATGTGTGTGTGTGTGTGTGTGTGTGTGTGTGTGTGTGTGTGTGTGTGTGTGTGTGTGTGTGTGTGTGTGTGTGTGTATGTATGTAACCGGTGAAATTTCACAACCATTATGGAATTAAGACCTAATTTTTTTTTCAAAAATTTTTTTATCCAAAAATCTCAAACTACTTTTTTTTTTTTTTAATTTGGATGTAATACCTCATTTATTTCCACGAAAGTACCTATATTTGAAAGTACGATTTTTACTCGATATCTCGAATCTGATAACTAATTTTTTGAAAATTTTTTTCTCCAAATTTTTTTCACAAAAAAATACAAAAAACACTAATTTTTTTTTCTTTTTGGACGTAGTACCTAATTTATTTCTTTGAGAGTACTAGTTTTAGAACTATGGTTTATAGCATTTTTTTGGACCTGATACCTAATTTTTTCAAAATTTTTTTCTCAAAATTTTTGTTGCCAAAAAATACAAAAAATGCCAAAATTTTTTTTATTTTAGGACGTAATACTTAGTTTTTTTTCTATGAAAGTACTAATATTTGAAAATTTTGCAATCGGTGGTATTTAACAACCATTATGGAATTAAGATCTAATTTTTTTTTCAAAAATTTTTTCATCAAAAAATCTCAAACTACTTTTTTTTTTTTTTAATTTGGATGTAACACCTCATTTATTTCCATGAAAGTACTTATATTTGAAAGTACGATTTTTACTCGATATCTCGAATCTGATAACTAATTTTTTGAAAATTTTTTTCCCAAAATTTTTTTCACCAAAAAATACAAAAAAAACTTAATTTTTTTTTATTTTTGGATGTAGTACCTAATTGATTTCTATGAGAGTGCTAGTTTTAGAAATATCGCTTATAGTAATTTTTTGGACCTGAAACTTAATTTTTTCAAAATTTTTTTCTCAAAATTAAAAAAACAAAAAAATTAAAAAATCTGTTAAATTTTTTTTTTTTTTTAGTGTAATACTTCCTTTAATTCCATGAAAGTACTAATATTTGAAAATTTTGCAATCGGTGGTATTTAACAACCATTATGGAATTAAGATCTAATTTTTTTTTCAAAAATTTTTTCATCAAGAGATTTCAAAATGCTTTTTTTTTTTTTTAATTTAGGTGTAATATCTCATTTATTTCCATGAAAGTACTTATATTTGAAAGTACGATTTTTACTCGATATCTCAAATCTGATAATTAATTTTTTGAAAATTTTTTGCCCAAAATTTTTTTCTCAAAAAAATACAAAGAATACCAAATTTTTTTTTTGTTCGGACGTAGTAACTAATTAATTTCTATGAGAGTACTAGTTTTAGAAAGCTTATTCATAGTAATTTTTTGGATCTGATACCGAATTTTTTCAAATTTTTTTTCTCAATATTAATAAAACAAAAAAATTAAAAAATCTGTAATATTGTTTTTTTTTTAAGTGTAATACCTAGTTTATTGATTTTTTTTTCTAAAAATTTGTTAAATAAAAAACATTAAATCACAGCAACATTTTTTTTCTTTTAAAATACGGTATTTAACTTTTTTTTATGAAATACTGATATCTCAAATTATAATTTTTATTAGATAAAATAGACCATTATAAATATTTTGCTATTGTTAATGAGGAACCATAGTGCCAATCACTTGGCAGCGTTTTTTATTTTAGGACGTAATACTTAATTTTTTCCTATGAAAGTACGAATATCTAAAATTATCGTTTGTAAAGGATTTCTCCATCTGATACGTAATTTTTCGAAATTTTTTTTTTTCAAAACTTTTTACATAAAAAAATTAAAAAAACACTATATTTTTTTTTCTTTTTGGATGTAGTACCACATTTTTTTCCATAAAAGTACTGATATCTAGAAGTATCGTTTTTACTCTATATCTCAAATCTTATAATTTATTTTTGAAAATTTTTTTCTCAAAAATTTTTTCACCAAAAAATACAAAAAATACCAATTTTTTTTTTCTTTACGGACGCAGTACTTAATTTATTTCTGTGGAAGTACTAGTTTTAGAAATATCGTTTATAGCAATTTTTTAGACCTGATACTTAATTTTTTTAAAATTTTTTTCTCAAAATTTTTGTTGCCAAAAAATACAAAAAATTCCAAAATTTTTTTTATTTTAGGACGTAATACTTAATTTTTTTCTATGAAAGTACGAATATCTGAAAATATTGTAACCGGTGATATTTCACAAATAATTTCTAATAAATTTTATTTTGGAATTAAGACCTAATTTTTTTTTCCAAAATTTTTTCATCAAAAAATCTCAAACTATTTTTTTTTTTTTTTAATTTGGATGTAATACCTAATTTATTTCCATGAAAGTACTTATATTTGAAAGTACGATTTTTACTCGATATCTCGAATCTGATAACTAATTTTTTTAATATTCTTTTCTCAAAATTTTTTTCACCAAAAAATACAAAAAAAAACTTAATTTTTTTTTATTTTTGGATGTAGTACCTAATTGATTTCTATGACAGTACTAGTTTTAGAAATATCGTTTATAGTAATTTTTTGGACCTGAAACTTAATTTTTTCAAAATTTTTTTCTCAAAATTAAAAAATCAAAAAAATTAAAAAATCTGTAATATTTTTTTTTTTTTTAGTGTAATACTTCCTTTAATTCCATGAAAGTACTAATATTTGAAAATTTTGCAATCGGTGGTATTTAACAACCATTATGGAATTAAGATCTAATTTTTTTTTCAAAAATTTTTTCATCAAGAGATTTCAAAATGCTTTTTTTTTTTTTTAATTTAGGTGTAATATCTCATTTATTTCCATAAAAGTACTTATATTTGAAAGTATATGGTTTTTACTCGATATCTCAAATCTGATAATTAATTTTTTGAAAATATTTTTCCCAAAATTTTTTTCACAAAAAAATACAAAGAATACCAAATTTTTTTTTTGTTCGGACGTAGTACCTAATTAATTTCTATGAGAGTACTAGTTTTAGAAAGCTTATTCATAGCAATTTTTTGAATCTGATACTGGATTTTTTCAAAATTTTTTTCTGAATATTAATAAAACAAAAAAATTAAAAAATCTGTAATATTGTTTTTTTTTTAAGTGTAATACCTAGTTTATTGAAAATTTTTTTCTAAAAATTTGTTAAATAAAAAACATTAAATCACAGCAACATTTTTTTTCTTATAAAATACGGTATTTAACTTTTTTTTATGAAATACTGATATCTCAAATTATAATTTTTATTAGATAAAATAGACCATTATAAATATTTTGCTATTGTTAATGAGGAACCATAGTGCCAATCACTTGGCAGCGTTTTTAAACAAGGAACAAAATATTGGTTTTGACTTTGCATGCAATTGTATGCACAATACAATCAGACAGCATGCAAAAGTCGAACCTCATATTTTTTCCCGTAATTTAAAGCATATAGTTTTACATATAACGGACAAAAAAGCCGTGAGATACGGCCCCCTAGGATAGCTAATAAGCTTTTTTGCCCTAGATATGTAAATTTAATTTTTTGAAATGCGTAGCTTTACGTATATATTAGAGTGTGTCTTATTTTTTTTGTTTTCGATATTTTTTGGCTCCCCCCATTTTTTTCGAATATTTTGGTCATAAAAAACCCCCAGCTCCAAGGATTTTGATTTTGGATTTTTTTAACCCGTGCCACCGAGCACTTGAAGTTTCCCATTTAAATAACATGGGAATTTTGAAATTTGAGCTTTCAAATTTTTTAACGTGCTTCAAAATTTTTTTAGACACTAGCAAATAGGTAGAAAATGATGTTTAGACATATAAAAACTGATCCCCAAAATTATAGAAGTCCCAGAACATTTTATTTTACCAAAATAAAATTATTAAAAATCGCAATTTTCCCATTTAAAATACATTACAAATAAAAAACAATATATTTTAAATGGGAAAATTGCGATTCTTAATAATTTTATTTTGGTAAAATAAAATGTTCTGGGACTTCTATAATTTTGGGGATCAGTTTTTATATGTCTAAACATCATTTTCTATCTAATTGTTAGTGTCTTAAAAAATTTTGAAGCACGTTAAAAAATTAGAAAGCTCAAATTTCAAAATTCCCATGTTATTTAAATGGGAAACTTCAAGTGCTCGGTGGCACGGGTTAAAAAAATCCAAAATCAAAATCCTTGGAGCTGGGGGTTTTTTATGACCAAAATATTCGAAAAAAATGGGGGGAGCCAAAAAATATCGAAAACAAAAAAATAAGACACACTCTAGTATATATAATAATTTTATACTAACATTGTATTTAAAAGGACAATAAAATCCAAATATTTTTAATATATATGATAAATTGTATTTATCGGTCTTTTCTTCCAAATATTTTTAATAAAATATTTTTTTTTTGTAAACCAATTTTAAGGAAAAAATCTGGTTTTTAAACTAGAGAAATTCTACATTTATATACAAATGTAAATTTAGTTTCTAATGTTAAAAATATACATAAAAGATTAATTTTTAACTTTTAATACAAAATTCACATCTCAGCCCATGTCGTGGTGGTGTACCACAACTAAATTTACTTTGACACAAAATTATATCCAATCTTTATAAATTTAATACATTCATTTATTAAACATGTATATATACAGTTACAAAAATAGAGAGCGATTGCAAAAAAAATTTCATTAGTACATATTAAGTACCTATTTTTATATTTTGTTCAAATAATTTCATTGTATCACATTAGTTCTTAAGTATATTAAATATTGTCAGACTTATAGCATAAATAAGCTAATATTTTTTTATTTGTTTACGTATTAAAGCCAATCTTTGCTTATGAGCATCAATAATAGTTGATCTTTTATAAGGTCGTACCTCATCAGTACCAAATCCAGGAATCCACATATTCCAATTTTTTTCTATTAAAAGTAAAACATATTTTATCAAAACTAAAATTTAAAAATTTGATATATAACTTTTACAATACCTAAATGTAATTGAATATCTTTAACTTCAACAGTATTAGCATGTCTGTGTTTAGCCAATAAACATGCTGCATGTACAGTTGTTTCAACAAACTCATCGGCAAGTTGTAACAGCATCTCTTCAACTTCTTCATCAAGTTGTTCAGTTGGATCAACTTCTTTGACTAATTCTTGTAATCTTGTTTTTGTTAAAAACTGTAATAAAAAAATACCTTAAAAACATGCCATTCATTATAATATTGACTTTAGTATTAAAATTTTACCTGAGGATTTTCAGGAGTAGTACTTTGAGCATTTGTTTGAACAACTTGCTGACTGGATTTACTTATCGAAGATCCTGATTTTGGAGTTTGCGATTGTACAGGTGTCTGAGATGAACTTGTAGATGTTGTCTCAACATCATTTGTAGTTGAGTTTACTAAAGGTGTTTCAACAATTTGTGAATTTTCTATAACTGGTTTCTCTTCATGAATGTCTATATCATCAGATACATCCATTTTTTAAGTATGAACTTCAATATAGTAAAATCAAAATTAGTAATAAAGCAGTTGAAAATAAATTAAAATTAAGTATTTTATAAGCGTTTATTTGTTTGAGAAAAAAAAAATAAAAATATTTATCTCACAATTATAGGTTACATTATTAATAAACACAGTTTCTTTTCCCGGACGAGAATGTTTCACGTATTTTGATATATCACTAGTCTTCATGATATATCATAATACACTGTACATTGGCGTAAAAACAGCTCGCCTCCTCCTATATAGTCTCTGCGGGTACTTTTAATTTTTCGGAGTCGCGGAGCGGGGAGTGCGGGGACCCCTCAAAACAAAAAGTGTGCTGATGCAATCTCACGTGGTTAATCTGAAAAATGTTTATTTAATTTACCCGAATATTTTTTAATTTTCATAAAATTATTAAGTAAGTATTACTATTTTTTCTTTAAATATATTTTTCTTGATAACTCTAAGTAGCTGACAAATTCTTAAAAGCATATAAAATAAAATTTTTAAATTGTACATTGCTAATTTTCTAATTTATACGTTATAGATTAATGATATATAATCACGAATAATCAATAACAAAAGTAAATTATTTTTTCAGATGTAAGAATATGGAATAATGCTTTTGTTTTGTCCAACTTGCAGTAATTTTCTTCACGTAGAAGAAGGCTCAACAGCTTTACGCTTTGCATGTAATACATGTCCTTATGTTTGTAATATTAAACAAAGAGTTAGCATTCGTACATATCCAAAATTAAAAGAAGTTGATGACGTACTTGGAGGTAGTGCTGCTTGGGAAAACGTTGATTCAACTGAAGAACGTTGTCCTAAATGTTCACATAATAGAGCATATTTTATGCAAATTCAAACTCGTTCAGCCGATGAACCTATGACAACTTTTTATAAATGCTGTAATCCTCAATGTGGCCATAATTGGAGAGAGTAGTTTATTAAAATTAGTTAAAAGTAGCAAATGGTTCGTATAAGTTCTATTTTAAAAAGAATCATGAATCCTGATAAGCCAGGGCCTGTTAAAGTTCATTTGTTAGGAGCAAGAGAGACCTTAAAACGTTTACCCGATGGAAAAAATTGGTTTTGTGGAGGAATTCGTAGTGTAAGCATAGCTGCTCATTTGCTTCTTCAAAATAAAATAATTGCAGTCCCTACCGATACAATTTATGGGTTGGCAGGATTAGCTCAGAATAATGATTCTATTAAGCAAATATACAATATTAAAAAACGAGATACTAGCAAACCACTTGCTATTTGCTTGGCAGATACACAAGATATCCAGAATTGGGCCTATCAAGATCATCTTCCCAATGGATTATTGGATGCTTTATTACCTGGTCCAACGACTGTTATACTTAAACGAAAAACTTCGCTAAATCCATTACTAAATCCAGGAATTAATAATGTTGGAATCAGAGTTCCTAATTTTGATTTTATAAGAAAAGTAATTAAAGCAATTAATCAACCTATTGCCTTAACCAGTGCAAATGAAAGTAATCAGAGAAGCACCTTGCATCCTTCAGAATTTTCTGATTTATGGCCTAAGCTTGATGGAGTTTTTTATGAGAGAATGAGCACTGATAAATTAAGAAATTCTTGGAGAAAAGGATCTTCTATTATAGATTTAACAATGGAAGGAGAATTTAAAGTTATAAGAGCAGGTATCAGTTACCGTAAAACTATAAGTATATTAAAAAAATATGGACTGGTGCATATTAAAAAAGAAGATGTTAAATTAAATAAAAATGAGGAAGTTTCATCTACTGATGATAAAGTCAAATTAGCTAATTAAAATGTTTACTTTTACATACACTGTAATAAATTGTGAATGAAAAGTATTTTTAAATAATTAATAAAGAAAATTTTGTAAAAACTATAATCACTTTTATTTAAAAGTTATTTTAATTGTAAGTATGTTATATGACAATAATAACAGTCGCATACATTAATATATAGATATTTATAGATTGATCAATGTATAAAATTATTGATTAATTAAAAGATATTATACTTACAATCATGTTTCAAAAATTTGTTTATCTAAAAATCATTTATGTTTTTTTCAGATTAAAACATATTCTCATTTATTTTACACAATTTATTTTATAAATACTGTTATTTTAAACAATACTAATCAGATTAACTTAATTATTAATTGAAAATTTTACTTAATTATAAAAAATAATCTACTTGACTTTTACTTAACATAATCTGACTTGATAATAACGACAAATTATAATTTTGAATACATTTTTACAGAACATACATACACTCATTATTTATTTGTCTTTTATATAAATTATAATTGTTTCAGATAATGCACAGAAATTTTATTTTAATCATTTCAAAAAAAATCTTTTTCTCTTTTTTTTAGTAGTACTTATTCTAATTAATTTATAAAACTGTACACAAGTGGACGAAGAAACTGCAAAACATTAAAATTAAAGTGGCTAAATATTAAAATATTTAAAGATTTTTAAAAAGACATGTATATTTATAAAGCATGCTGTAAAAAAACAAAATGTGAATGTCTATAAAAAAGTATACACAATTTTTTTCAATAATTTTTAAAATTTAAGACTAAAATTATAAAAATTTAACACTCTATGCAAGATGAAAATGTGATTTAAAACAATGAAATTAAATGTATTAAAAAGTGAGCAATTGATTTTTTTCTTAAATTTTTTTCAAGAAAAAATTATAATATTTAATTCTTAATTAGTATACATAATTAATAATAAAAACTCAAGTATAATATCATTTTATTCACAGCCATAAAATATAGAAATTAAAAAATTAAATTAATATTCTGTTTATATTTACTCGTTAAATGTATTAATTTTTATATTTTACTAAATATTTATGTATAAATATAAGTTTGGCAGTTTCTTTGTCAAAAATTTACTGAAAAAAAAAAAAATATATATATATATATATATATAATACATATATATCAGTCTTCCTTGGCAGAAACATGGCTTGTTGAATGCCTTAAATTTCCTCCAAAAATACTTAAAAAACTGCTACGTATTCTAGAGTATATTTCTTTACACACAGTTGATGTTAATTTTGTGGTTAAGCAGCAAATAGCTGCTGAAGCAAAAATAATATTATACAAAAGAACGAGTTTAAAATTCCCTAGCCATTCAATCCGACCAAAATCGCCGAGTAGATCAAAATTTGTCATGCCTGAAAATTGATTAAATTAATTAAATTTTTTTTTTGTTGAAATTATAGATTTTATTAACTTACCAAGAATTCGTGATAGTAAGGGCAAAGCAGAGCTAAGAACTAGAAGCAGGGCACAATTAGCAATCAAGTGTGTAAGAGGTGTGGAATTATGTTTTGGACGAACCCTTTTAACACCGGGAAGAGTGTAAAGTCCAATTGCACTTGTTGCAGCTAAGTACAAAATTACAGCTACTTCTACTCCAGCTCCAATTGGCCCTAGCTTTGATAGAGAGCTAACGCCCAATGTGAATTGCTATAATAAAAAGATTTTTTTTAATAATTTAGTCTATTATATTTAAAAATAAATATAAAATTAAATATAAAATACTGACTCTTGTACTGAGAGGCAGTGCTTTTATTCCAATTAAAAGTTGTAAAGTATTTTGTATCGCTAAAAAAGCTGTGGATGTAGTTAAAACCAAAAGTGCAAGCATAGATACAGGATAAACAAGGGTCCTTCTGACCCACCAAGTTCGTCTTTGTTCATCTAAAATTGTCCGGTGCATTTTAATATTATTAAGCCTTTCTGTTAACCCTTTTTGTAATGCCCCATTTTTTAAACACATTAATCCTGGACTTGGATTTAATGGTTCTTCATCATCTTGGATCATATTAGTACAGCCAAAAGGTGACATAGGTACAGGAGAAACATAAGATTTACCAGTTGTTTTTGCTTGTTGAATTCTGTAAAAATGATAAATAATAGTTATTTATGAAACAAGTGACATAATTATAATATGCCAAATGCAAAGATTTACAGTGCCCAAGGTGCGTAGCACCAAGGTACCGTGATCGCATTTGGTAAAATATACATTTATATCACTAGTTTCGTACATAATTTGATTTAAAAAGTGCGTTAAAGTTATCCCACCAGTGCGTAAAAGTAACTTTTACGCTCATTGTTAAATTAAATAAATTAAATGGATTGTTGGACAATATCTAATTAATTCTTAAATTGAAAATATAAAGTACTACTTAGTAATTAAATTATATTTTTCTTAAATAATAATGGCAAGTAATAAATAGTTTTTTAATAATTACCTTCGTTTTATACATTCTTCCTCCAGTTTAAATGCATAATACTCTTCATCTAAATTCTTTAAAAACTGAGGTTTCACTAAAAATGATCCAACTACTCCAAAAAGTCGCACAAAACCTATCGGAGTACAAACTGTAAGGAAATTAAAAAAAAAATATGTTAATAATTTACCACAGTTAATTTTAATAAGAAAAAAGATTATTAATTTGTTTACCTAATAATAAAATTACACCAACGAATGATACACAGGAATATAAAAATGGAAGATAATAATTCCAAAAATCTAAATAAAAAATAAGAAATTAATTTAAAAAGTTTATCATAAAAATTAGAAATAAAAAATAATTACTAACTTAAAATATTTTGTACATTAGATTTTTGTCGATCCAAAACTGCTGATAATATGTATGTCATACCTAAGACCATTGCCCCTAACAAACATAATACAGTTAGCGTTTCATACACTCTTGACATAACACCCTATTAAAAAATAAAATTTTTATTATTTTTAAATTAGTACTTAACATTATTAGAAAAAATTTTAAAATTACTCTTCTGTGTCCAATAAATCCCTCTGACTCTGTAAGAAGATAGGCAAAAGGTAGGAAAACAAATATCGACAAGTTGGAGAAGAGGAATACAAGGTTCCATAATCCTATAAAATTATTCAATTAAATAAAAAAAATAAAAGTTAATTTAATGTTAACAAATTTTTGGTTACCTTGTATAAGCGAGCTGTTAAGCCATTTGACATAATAACTGTTTGGATAAAGTATAAGGACTTCATTACTGGCAATTGATATTGGCAAGAGTAAAGTAGCACCAATTGATATTGCTAATGCAACTGCACACAGCCATAAACTTATTCTATATACTGTTACTTCATCGTCATCTCCTGTTAAATAATCTTCCCTGTCCTTCCAACGAAATCTTGATATCAATGCATAACTTGATATGTATAGTATTAAAAATAGTAAGAGAAAAATCTGTAAATTATAAAAAAAATATTTATTATTATTATTTTAAAAGAATGCAATTCTTTATTTATTAGCAAGGAATTTAAATAAAACAAGTTTTTTTAAACCGGTTTTTTTAAATCTGGTTTTTTTTTTGTACCTTAAGGGTTTCTCTATTATTTTTCAAATGAGAAATTTCAAATAATTTCTTATACATGCAATTAATTGCATTTAATTTATTGCATTGTATATTATATACAGAGAAAAGAAGAGGAAGTAAGTAAAATTAGGTAATTAGATCACACATATATAAATCATCATAGGTGGAATGATGCTCCTAAGACAAAAATTATTTCTAAAAAAAAATTTATTTATTTTATTTGAGAATGCACTTTAATCTATACTTTAAGATTTTGTTTATCAAAAATGATAAAAAAAAAAAAAAATACTATAAAACTTTTATCTAAAACTTTTATACAAATTTTTATCAATAAAATATTAATCCAAAAATAATAAAAATATTTAATTTTTTATCAATAAAGTACATAAATTTTAAACGCATTATTTTATATTAAAAAAAATTATATATTTGACCTCCCTCTACTTGTTTAAAAAAATATTTATAGATTGTATTTGATATGAATATAACAATAATAAATAGACAATTTGCATTGTTCGATTCTTCCTAGAGTAGTAATTAATTAAACAAACATTAGTTATAATTCATTATTATAATTAATTAATTCTTTTATCCATAGAAATTTTTAATTTGTAAATAACTGATTAAAAATTTTACAATATAATTTTTATTTACTGATAAATAAAGTAACTTATCGTTATCAACAACAAAATTTATATTTTTTTTTTAAAGAGAGAAAAAGAGAGAAAAATGAATTTATTTTTAAACATTTAAACGTCAAAAAAAATAATTAAATCCCTACTTTTTTTATTGCAATAATTATGTATAAACAAGTGTGTATTATATATCAAAAGTAATTACTCGTCAAATTAAAATGCATCATATGTATTTAATTTGTAAATAATATAGTTTTTACCTATACATGCATGTAATTTTTGCCAAAATCGTAATTATTAGTAACGTCATAAAAAAATTTTTTTTATCAAACATATTTTTATCTTTTTATTAACTTTAAAAATAACTGATCAAAAATTACAAATCAAATATGTTTTCAATATTCTGAATATTTCATTTAACTGTTATCATTTTAATCAGAGAATCTTCTTTAATTATAATGCAACACGTGTCATTTACATAATTATTATATTTTTTAATTAAAGAATGTAACTTAAATAAAGTATCCGGTATATAATATGGTGTTGCAATAATATTTTTAAGAAATTCTTTATTATTTTAAATATTATTATCTCTCTTTTTACATACAGGAAAAAAAGCGTCACTTATAAAGAGAATTTTCTATTTTCCCCAACGTTATAAAAATAGAAACTTTTTAATACTTAATTTCCTCTTGTAACTACTTTTTTTAGAAAATTGTAAAATTGAATGATGTTTACTTTTTAATTAAATTAATCTGATATGAAATAAAAGAAATATTTTTTACAAATCAATTAGCGTTAAACATGTGACTGCACCTATATAAATTATTATGCGCTTTTGTTATTTAAATGACATGGTTGAATTCCTTCTCTTACATAAAACATTTAATTTAAAAATTTATAAACATTTTAAAATTTATTCGCATCGATATATATAAATTCTTAAATTATTCTATTTATCTAATAATAGAAAAAGTACGATGACACTTATTTACCTACTACTTATACAAATTAAATAAACAAAAAAATCAATAAGTATTAGCACTAATTTTTAATTGTTTTATATATAGAACAATATTATACTGAGAAAGTAAAAACATAAATACCTTTCATAATAATGTTTTATTTATTGCAATATTTTATTATATTGATAAACAATTTATTCAAGGTGTGTTATGTTCTTTATTGATTTTTTATGTATTTATTAATAGCCTATACAAATTAATAAAAATTATTATTATAATTTTGGAATATCCTATTTGTAATTTTATATTGGTGATACTTGTTCTTTTAATTGATTATATTATACTCTTAATAATTTCTAAGACCCAAATTATTTTCTAATCCAGTACTGAATCATTTTAATTTATGTCAAGTGTAAATTTTATGTTAATTTATATATAAACTTTTCTTGCAAAAAAAATTAAAATAAGTTTTCATTAACAAATTATGTATATAGGTAATAACAATTTTAATTGAGGATAATGACCTTTCCATATACCTATATAGATATAATAGTATACATCATGTCAAGGTCGTAAACAGAGATTTATTTTTATACCCTCCCATAAAAAACATAACCTAAAAATTATTTTTTTTTTTATAAAGAAAATTTTCTTTTTTCACTTACAATATTTTCTCGTACTGTGTTGAGAAATAATTGTTCTCTGATATCAGCTTCATCTTCCATTTTTATAAAACCTGTGCTTTTTTATGAGCTTAATTTTATTATTATTATTATCTAAACTTTTCGACATTTTACGAGTCTCCAAGTTCTTTATTCTTTACTTCAAGCATTTGATTTGTGTTTTTATCCTTTTTATTTATTTTATATTTTTTATGTCATTCACTTTACTTATAAATTTTTAATTCCAAATAAAATTATATCAAATAAATTTCTTAGCACAAGTCAAAGAAAATATAATTATATCTTTTGTTTTTATTTTTTTTTTACTTCACAATTTATTAATTATACACAAACTTGTAATTTTTACCAGCTTCTTTGTCATTTTTTGTGCGAACTTTATACCTGTTAAGCATATATGCTGTTAAGTTTTGTTAATCAAAATAAATTAAAAATATTCGCACTCCTTTTTTTGTTTCGATGTTTCTCAGAACACTGACTGAATTAAACTTGAAGCGCATCAACCGTTTTGCATTCGCGATATTTGAATTATACATCTTACGTGCAAAAGGTTTAATTTGCATTTGCATTTAATCTCATAATTAAAATTTTCTACTTTATTATAATAATATTCTATACGGAACACAACCAAAAACAAACCTAAAACAGTTAAATATAAGCAAAATCAACAAAAATACGCAAAAATTCAACTAAAAATAGAAAAATGTATTAGTTATTTCTTATTTTTGCCATTTTGGGATTAGAGCGTAAAATATACATGATTATACTATAGTTTATAAACATAAACATAGTATACATTACACGAAGACTCGAGAACCTCAGATATAATAAAAACACGTTAAAAATCACACAAAAACAAACTATACATATTCTGCTATGCAATAGGCATACATATAGGATAGGTATATTTAGGATATACACGCAGATACTCAATGATCATTATTTGAATCATATGCAACAGTTTATCATTATTACAAAAAGTATGAGGCTCTGGTATTTCCCAAGATAACAATATATCCATCCTGGTATTTCTCAAAGTTTCCAAAGTTAAAACCATTTAACAATGATTATATCATGAAAATATTTTACATTCAGTATATAAAACATATATAGTACAAACAGGTCCAGAGATTTAAAATCAAAATTTGTATTTTTTATTTTAAAATTATGGAACCATGCAACAACTCAACTCACCAAGAACAGGAAGACAATGCAGTGACTTTTGTTCCCTGGCCAAGCATCAATCTTTTTTACTTTGTTCCAAAACAAGTGGCAACATACATAAAAAAAGAAGAACATGACAAAAATATAATTGAAAATTTTCCTTTGCATAAATTGGATCACCTTGAGTACCAAGGCAAAGTTAAGCTACATGGTTGCAATGCTGCTGTGAATATTCAATCTGGTAAACTGAAAGCTCAAAGCCGTAATTTGTTTGTTGAAAGAAATAGTCCCAGAATTAGTAAATTAGTGTATGAAAATGAAAAATACTTCCTTTCTTTACAATCTCCTAAATGGAATCAAATTGTCATTTTTGGAGAGTATTGTGGTCCAAAAATTCAAAAAGGAGTTGCTTTATGTGATTTGAAAGAAGACATATTTGTAGTTTTTTCTATCTATTTAGATTCTTTCCTTTTGATAGATCCAGAAGAGATTAAAAAATTCATGACCAAAAATGGTAAGGTCTTCCTTCCAAAGAATGTTTTTATCATTCCGTGGTTTACTGATACAATTACTTTGGATTTGACAAATCCAGAAAATTCTCAAAAAGAATTGAATCAAATTGATGAAGCAGTGCAGAAAATTGATGCAGAAGATCCTTGGGTAAAGGAAGTTTTTGGCATTGTTGGACATGGAGAAGGTTTGGTCATGTATCCTACTGGTCTTACAACTCAATCTAGTATTGCAGAGTTTAATGTGTTGAATGTAAATTATTTAACTGATTTCTCTTTCAAGGCAAAAGGAACATCTCATGCTCCTTTATCTTCTCAAGCAAAAAATAAAAAGAGTATCCATTTAGAACCAGAAAAGGCCAAATCTGTTGAAGATTATGTTAATAATATGTGTAGCGAAGCTAGGTTGCAACAAGGAGCAAATGAAATTGGTATTGACATAACAAAAACAAAATCTTTTATTTCTTGGATGATGAAAGATATTCACAAAGAGGGTCAGTTGGAACTTGAGGTATCAAATTTATCTTGGAAATCTGTAGCACCAATCATCAGTAAAACATGTTCAATTTGGTATTTGAATAAATGCAAGGAACTGGTGAATTAAACAGGATTTTTAGAAAAATTATAACTTTGGTTTTCCTAATTACCATTAAACTAACTCCTTGTCTCATTAATTAATTATTAAAATAATATACTTCAAGGATTGAAAATGTTATGGCAAAAGTCCGTTTACATCGTTAATATTATATATATGACAAGTATAATATATATAGTAATTTTTATTTTTTTATCTAATTTTATATTTTTTTATTATTAATAATAGTTTTACAAAATTAATTTTAAATAACTGTTACTGACTTTTAATTTATATTAAAATAATTATATAACTAATTATTGATTTTGCAAATGTTTAAAATTAAATGTGATAATAAATTAGATATTTATAATAAAAGTTTTTTTAAACTATATAAAGTTACAAATTAAAAATAAAAAGTAACTATTTGAATTTTATTTTTCTCCCAACATAAATTTTATTATTCTGAAACTTAAAGATTGAATAAAAAGATAGGATACTTTAATGAAAGGTATCAATAAATGCAAAATATTAAAATTTTAAATATTTTTATTAATCATTAAAATAGATTTCATCATTTAAGAATATATTTAAAATTATATTAATTTTTTGTATAATATTTTCAATCATTTTCTCAATTTTTAAATTAATTACTGTTGTATATATATGTTATAATAAAATATTATTCGTTAAAAATATACTAAAAAAAATTTTTTTTAATTTGTAGAAAAAATATTTCAAATACTAATGTAAAAATAAACTGATAATATACTAAAATAAATTAATGCGTAACACAAAAAGTCTATAGCATTTAAATAATTTTTTAAAGTCACAAATTATCTTCTTAAAAGTCTTTCCTATAAAAAAACAACCCCATAATTTTTAAATTATTTCACTTTAATATTTTACTTTAATTAAGATCATTATTTATAGTTTTTTTTTCATAAAGCAACACAGCAATAGGTAATTTATATTATTTTGCTTTTTTTACAAAAAAATATTTATTTTTTGGCAGAGAAAGAATTTTATTTTATAAATCCAATTTGAGTAATTTTATCACAGTTTAGTGATCCTCCTAATTTTTTTATCAATCAATTTTTCTAATTATTCTAAATTTCTAAAGGATTCACATTTTGATGTAGCCTATGTATTGATCAAATAATAGTTACATACCTATAAATTTGCGTTTTCTATTGTAAAAAATATAGATATATATTATATTTTTATAATTTGACATCAATTGTATCTCTGCTACAGATTAATTTGTGCACCTAACATATTATATATCCTACTTGGATATTTTAAGAAATTTTTATTAACTCGTTGTAATATTAATTGCATATAACCTTTTCTTTTAATTTTCTGAATTTGAGCTTTGTTTTTAACTAAAAATTTTTATTTATTATTAACTATTTCACCAAAACTTTGATGAGCTGTTTCCTTAGCATGAATACGTGCAGCTTCTGATCCACTAAGTTGTACGTTACACACTAAACATTTCAATGTAAACTTTTGGACATCGGTGTATTGATGACTTGATTTAGCTTCGTGTGCCAAATTTTCTGCTTGTTGATAAGTCTCGATATCACTTGTTTGAAACATGGTTTGAATATTACCTCCCTAATAAATTAAAACTTATTTATTATATTTATACAAACGTACCCATTTTGCCAATACTTACACTCAAAGGCTCCAAATAAAGTGGGTCATAATGGATTCCATCAAAAATCAAGAAAACTCTATTTGGAAAATTTTGATCTTCGCCAAATCTATTGATAATACCATTACTACTGTCAACTACAGCAATTTCTAAACCATAAAAATTAGAAAGGATACGAAGCTCTATGGCTCCTCCCCATGAATCTGGTTTTAAAATCCAATCGCAATATTCAGCGTTTGGTTTTCCCAAAATAGCTTCAGAATATTCTTCTTTATTACTTGAAACGGCATTAGCAATTATTTCTCTCATGAATCCAGAGCAACTGGGGTCTACTTTTCCTAATGAATTAAAAAAAATAATTGACCAACATCAAAATAAAAATTAAAGTAAGTTCTTACCACTAAGTACAAAGCCAACGCTTGTAAAAAGACACGAATTGTCTGCAGGTACAACCATTTTCATAAGAATTCCTGGCGAATCGTTCATTTCAGAATTATCTGAGATATGAGGACGCACTTGATTAATGTGTTTTGACTCCGGAATTTCTAAATCTTTTTTTTCTTCTACAATAAGAGTTTCTCCAGAAGTGATATTTCTTTCATGCAAGGAAGCATCATCTTCGCTTAGATCAAGAGCTTTCGGAGGGAATCCTGTTAACACATAGAGTTCTTTAATACTAACTCCTGTAACTTCGGACAATCTTCTTTTTAACTGTAAAACATTATCCTCAGGAGTTAGACCATCCACAATTTTTTGTCCTGTTTTAAATTTTACTCTTAAAACAAATCCTCCCATATTTAAATAATAATTAACTTCCAAAGAATAATAGATATATTTTTTGAATACTTAATCTGCTTGAAGCTTTTAAATACAATGTTCAAAGCTCCAAAAACCAAAATATCATAAAATATTCATTTTTTTTTTGTTTACTGGGTCACAATAAATATTTTGCGTAAATATTTTTTTAACAAAATGCTATTACAGTTTTAAGCATTTTAATAAATTAAATTCCTAATTAGTATCCTTTAAAACAAATTAATAAAATTTCCATACACATATATTATAAAAATAAATAATTTTAACTTAAAGATTATTGTGTATACACTTTATTTGAACCCCCCTAGTAACCTCCCAATTGTATTAAGCTAGCTATTGTATTATACTGCATTATATAAAAAAAGCTGATACCTTATTTGAATAAAGAGATTGGCATTGACCAATATTTTTGCATTAGAGAAGTTACCAACAGTTGATATCAGTTTTTGCAATGTTGCGAAATTTGAAACTTTATTTTAGATAATTAAACTATAAATTTAGATCTATTTTTTAAAAAATAATATATGTTTGATTTCTTTTTTATTTTTTTAACAAATGAATATTCAGTATTTTTTCCATTATAGCTGAAATTTAAATTAGTTCTTTGGAAAAATGGATTTTTTCTTCAAAAAAATAGCGATATGTACTGTTGTATATTTTTTTTTATTTTAAAAATATCATTAAAATACAGTCTTTTTTATTCCAGTAAATCAGATCTATTTTTGATCCAGGTACATAAGTTTTAAACTCTTTTCATAATATTATTGCCTTATCATTAAAATACTTATTTAACTATATTATTATTTTTTAATTTTTGTTTTGTATATTTAATGGACGGAAGTTAGATACAAACTATTATTATAATTAATTATTTAAAATATATATAAGTAAAATTAAAAAATTTGTTTTGCGTTAACTCTTAAAAATTTAGTACAAAACTTTCAGCATTTGAATATTATCAGTAAAAAGAATTAATTGATTGAATTAAATTAAATGAAATTTAAAATTTTTTTAAAAAAGTGGCAAAAGATCTATAAAATACTTATACATTTTTTGCAATGTATCTCAATTTATAAAACGTAAAAAATATTTTTAAAAATTTGAAGATTTTTAAATTTCTTATACTATAGGTATTATGTTTTATATAAAAAAAAATTTTACCTATAAGTTTTAATAAATAGTTTAAAGTTTTATAAAATATTCTAGGAAGAATTCTTGATTTTCTTTTGAAGATTATTTTTTTATATTTTTATATTAACTATTTTTTATGATATATTGAAATTTATTTATTGAAATATGCAAATAAAATTTTCAATTATTATTATATTTAAAATATATTTTGTTTGTTTATGGTACAACAGTATACTATGCTATCCAGTCTTAGAAAAATTATTCTAATTTTGATTGAAAATTCATGTCTCAATATAAGTACAGTCAGCAAAATCTTTTTTAAATTTGATTTTCATTTCATCAAGCAAAAAAAAATTGCTTTTATTTTATTAATTTTATGGCTGTTTTTTTCGTTATTTTAATTAAAAATATCACTAGAACCTTTGAAAAAATCTGGATTATCAATATAGCATGATTACTCCAGCTGCTTTTTCTTCTAATGGGCTAAATGGCCTAAGTTGTGTAACTTTCGTTTTTACTCTACTCCATCGTACTAACAAAATATTAAATAAGTGTGCTATTCCAGCTCCAACTATAAGCCAAAAAGAATATCCAACCATTGATGATCCTTCACTTGTCCAAGTACTTTCTTCTTCTGTTATAATATTATGCTGAAGATATTTATAAAATTGTACTGTCCATAATGAAATTGCACAAAAACACAATATAAATGCAAAAGAATTGCTAGTGTATATTCCTGGTAGAGCAAATATTTTAGTTTTTGGAGTTGTAACTGTATTAACAACAGCTAAAAATGCAGCGATTCCCGAAAATAATAATGCAATTGATGTACAAATTAAAGTACTTAACCATAAATTCCATGACATTAACGTTGGATTTTCTTTAATAAGATCAGGAACAAATATACAGTTGACCTTCACCCAACCAAAATCGTGTGTTAATTCTTTTTGACCCCAAAGGAGGCCAAAATGTATGTGTCCAGAACTATTTACAGGATTACGTTTTTGCCAAGGTCTTGATTCAAGCCAACTATTTGTTACCAAAGAAGTGCAAATTAAACTTCCACATAGTAATGATATAAAATATGATGCTAATATCATTCCCCTTTCAAACATTATGAATATTGTTTACAGCAACATTACTTTTTGAAAATAATCACAAAATCATAGTGCTCCAATTTTTCTAAAGAGAAATCACAATAAATTATTGACAATCATATTGTTTACAAATCTTAATTAAATTATTTTACTTACAATTTGTTCAAATCTTAATAATTATTTGAGATTCCCTGACCAAGTACACGCCATCCATAACAGACGGTTATTTTTGTTTTTTGCACGATTGTTTTTGTTGTGATTAATTTTAGAGGATACTACACGAAGAAGAATGCAGGAGAAGAATGTTTTATTGTTATTATACCTACATACAGTAGTATACATAGACAAATTTAAGAGAAAGGGTTAGAAACTTCAGAAGCCGATTTAGGACACTCACACTTCCTTGTATATGATTCCCTTATATAGTTTTTTTTAGATCCCCCGTCTTTCTGATTCTCCGTAACGGACGGATGAACGGACGTAAGTAAATCCCCCCACGCGCGTTGGCCGTTGGGCCCCTCCTGGAAATGGCGGGAAGTTTAAATTTAAAAATAAATTAAATATAAGTATTGCAAATTGCAAAGGCGAAAATGTAAAATTTTGAATAAAATTTTATTAATAGATAGAGCCTATGCATATTATTCTAAAAGGAAAAAATTATTGACTCTTTTTATAAATGTCATATAATGATGAAGAGCGTTTTGAGTAATTTTTATTACCAACATGAAGTAAACTGCAGAAAATATAAGCTTTGCGAAATTTCTACCAGTTAAGATTTTGGTTATGAATTAAAGGATTTTTCAATTCAAATAAAATTGCTATATAAGAAATTACATAACAAAAACAATAAAAATTAACCCAAAAGTAAATTTAAGAATTCACAGAAAAAAATTACAAGAAAATTAAATGAAAAATAGTTTTTATTGGCAGCAAAATTTCTTTTATTTTTGCCTTGATAAAAAATTTTATCAAAAGAACAGTATAATTTGATAGATTTAAAATTATAAGAGCATGGGAGCAGGCAGTTCATCACATCAATTAGCTGCTATTGCTGCACATCGTTCTAGTCCTCCACAACTTCCTACTTTAATTGCTGGTCAAACGATACAAAATGTAAAAAAATGTAAAATAAATATTTTTATTAAAAAATTAATTTTTGAAAATAAAATTTAGGGCCCTTTCACAATCACTGTTACTGATGAAATGGTAATACAGCGTAATAGAGATAATCAAGAATTGACGAGAATTTGGGAACAAGAACAAGAAAGGTTAAAAACCGCTATGGCTATTGAATCTCCAGCAGAAGATTATATTGGAGATTTCCAAAATATTAAAATTAGAAGACGGTTTATTCGCAGAGTTTTTTCAATTTTAACAATACAATTATTTTTTACTGCTCTCTTGATTGCTACATTTTATTTTAAGTAGGATTTATGAAATTAAAAATTTTTTTTAGGCTTATTTTATAAAACTTAAAAAGTATTTTTTTTTAGTCAAGACGTTAAACGATTCGTAACAAATGTTGAAAATACTCCAATACTGATTGCAGCAGCGTAATTTTTCAAATTTATTACTTTTTCTGGCTGAAATGAATATTAATTTTTTTTTTAAATTTATTTTTAGAATCGTTTTCTTAATAACGTACCTTTTAATCACATGTTCAAGTTCTTTGAGAAAAACAGCACCATGGAATGTTTTATTGCTCTTTTTAATGGTAATTGAAAATCATTTACATATTTAAAAAAAATTTTTCTTAATTAATATTAAAATTTTTAGACACTTAGTTTAGCATACGTAACAGCAATAATGACATTGATGTATAAAATTGATTCAGTATTGATTGCAGTAATATCTACAGCATTTGTTACATTAACAATAACTGTTGTAGCTACATGCACTAAAGTAAAAATCATATTATTTATTAGGGTTTCACTTAAAAATTTTTTTGTCTTCTTGTAAGTGGCCAGAAAGAACGCATTTTTCGGCGTTTGTGCATTTTTTAACTACTCAACAATAAAAAAAAATTATAATAACTGATTTGTGTAAACACAACCTATAGGCATGGAACATGTTTCCTACAGCTAAAGGCTGATTATAATAAATAAGGCTAATTTAAACTAAATCAAAATTATTTTAAGTCCCTGATTCCAGATTGTTCTAAATTCCTAAACATATGAATTATTTAAAGTCCCATATGCCCCTCCCTCCAAATGGAGCACATTTGACCCCCCCCTTCCTTCGATTTTCAGATTACTTTATCACCATTCCCTATAAACATCTTCCATGTTAAAATTGTATCCAACCTTTAGTTAGGCAAAAAAAAAGTTTTCCTCAAATCTCAGTTTACCAAATTTGAAACGTGCTTTATTTTTCTGAGCATGGATTGTGTACAATATTGTATATAGAAATATTTTAATATTTCTTACCAGTAGCTAGAAAGTACTTATTTTCTGACCTTGGTGAAGAAAATGGTATGAAAATTTTCAGTCGCAAAAAATAATTATCTCATATTGCAGTTTACAATATTTTTGCCAAATCTCGATAATTTGCTTTTAGGACCCGGAAAATAGAAAATAATGATTTTTTTAAGTGACGCCCTTAACTAAATTACGTAATTAGCTATACTAATTTTTAAAAATAATGTATATTTATTTAGTTTGATTTAACTAAACACACTGGTGCTTTTCTAATTGTTATGGTAGTTCTACTATTAGCAACTGTAATATTGATTATTTCATCATTTTGGATTAAAATATCACATATTAATATTATATTTTCTATCATTGGAACATTAACGTTCTCATTGGTAAATTTTGTTTTATAGATATACCAAAATTTATAAAAATTAAATACAACTTTTATCTATTTTTAGTATTTATTTTATGATGTGCAAACAATAATGGGCGGAAGAATAATTGAAATATCACCAGATGAAGTTATTTATGCTACAACACAACTTTTTGTTGATATTATTTATATTTATAGATATATTTTAATGGCTTCTAGTACTAATTACAATAATTAAGTAAAATTATTTTAAATAAATAAAATAAAATTCATAAGTAACTGAAATTTTTTAAATTTAAATAATTTCCCGCCAATTTCCTTTTTTCTGTTTTGACTGTTTCTCATTTGTGTTGCTAAGCAACAATGTTTGTGGAATTATACAAATAAAAAAATAATAAAACAAAGTGTTAAAATTGTACCATAAAAATAGTTTCTTTTTCAAAAAATTAGTTTTATTTAAATTCTTACTAATGACTTTTAATAGCTTAAGATTTACATCAATGCTTTTCAACAAGTTTAAGCCAAAATTGCAAGTTTTAAAATTATTTTATTCAGTTAACCATAATACAAATAGGCAAAATTTTTATGTGAAGTTTAATGATATCGACAGTTAGTTATATTTATTAGCTTATTTTATTTTATGATTTAAAAGTAAAAAATTTTTTTTGATATTTTGAATTCTCTATTTTTGTGTTTACATTTTAATTGTTGCTACTGTATTAGTATACTTTTGATTTAATTGACTTTTTCATAAAATTAATTTAGATAAAGCAGTATTAAATTATAAATTAGACGACAAAATAATGGACATTTTATCAGTTGTTGTACCAAGTAAATTTAAAAATCAAGGAATTGCGAGACTTTTAACGGAGGTTTGTATGTATACCTACTTTTCAGTTAATTTCTAAATAACTATACGATACCACTCTTAACGAATGAAAATTTAAAAAATCAGCCAATCTCATGAGAGTGAAATTTGATCACAATTATTAGAGTGGAGGTTTTTTTAGAGGAAAATTCTATTCCAATACGACCTAGTCAAATATTATAATAATTTAATAGAGTAAAACTTGATTCTCCAGTCAAAATGCAGGTTTGGGGCCAAAATCTGTTGACAGGATGAGATTTCCTCTACTATACGTTTTTTGGGTCGTTGAATCCGAATCCGGTGTCCAAAAGGGCTACAAATTAGGGGAACAATCTTAAATCAGCAAAAACTACCCCTTTTTAGGGTATTTTTGTGCAAAACTTCGAAAGTAAAGCTAATATGGTCAAATATATTTTATTTTTTTATGATGGATGAAGAAGATATTGCGATTTTTTTATAATTGACCAAAGTAGAATATATGTGGGTTAATTATAGAGGGTGAAAACTACCCCCAAAATTAAAAAAAAATAGAAAAAACATAAAAGATTTTTTTTTTTTATTTTGTTTTTGTGGAGTAAAGTATTTAAAAATATTTTATGCTATTTTAACCATTTTAAAATGTATTCACCCCCCGAGGAAGGTGGAGGGTTAAAACAACCCCTAAATTTATACATACATATAATAAAATTTTATTTTTTTTACTTTTTTGTGTGTAGTTTTTGTAGTAAAAGGGGTAGTTTTTGCTGATTTAAGGGCGTTCCCCTATTTTCCAGCCCTATTGAACACCGGATTCGGATTCAGCCACCCAAAAAACGTATAGTAGAGAAAATCTCATCTTGTCAACAGATTTCGATCCCAAACCCGCATTTTGACTGGAGTATAGCCCCGATAGAGTAAATAAAATTTGACTCTCGTTAGAGTGAAATTTCACTATGAGAATAAAATAAAAGTTCAATTTCGTAGAGGCTGGCTGGTTATTTGAATTTCCACTTGAAAAAATGTATAATGTTTTTAATTAAATTTTTGAACACAGGAAGCCTTCACGTATGCAATATTAAATAACTATTACATGATATTAACGTGCACCTATGTCCAAAAATATTACTTAGCTAATAAAACAAAAACTTTATCAAGAAGAATAATTGGACCATCACATATTTTGGAAGGGCCAACATCTGAACTTTTAGATCCAGACGTATTTCATAACTTACCAGAACCTGAAGAGCCCGATCGCAAAAAAAATTAAAAATTTGGTTTCATAATTAAAAATCTATTACTTACTTTAAAATATTGTAATTTTTTGCATGCGATTAGAGAATAAAAATGGAAGATTTAGAGTACGAAAGTATAATTCAATGGTGCTGTCGACAGGATTACTACAACGATATGTTATCGTACACAAAACAAGCATTAGATACTAACCCAACGAATGACAGATTTAGAGTTTACTTAGCATTTGCATATACTTTAACTAATCAAAGTAAAGAAGCTTTCAAATTATCATCGCAATTAATTGAATCAGATGATACAGCTTTAGTCGCCTTGCATATTCAAAACTTGATTCATAAAAAGTGTAATTCTGATCGAATGACAATAGCCCAAAATGATATCAAAATCAGAGATGAAAGAAGAAAAGCCTCACCATACGCGCTATCACTTGCAGCTTGCATTCTTGTTTTATTGGGACAATTTTCTAAAGCTAAAGAATACAGCGATAGAGCTTATAAATTAAATCCTGAAGATCAATACATTGTTTTAGCTAGATGTTGGAGTTATTTAATAAACGATAATGACAATTCAATAAATTATTTTGAATTAGTTTTAAAAGAAAGCACTAGAAATTTTAATGCATTATTAGGTTCAGCTAAATATAAAGAAATTCGAGGTGATCATTCAGGTGCAATATCAATATTAAATTCATTAATCGTTAGATATCAAAAATTATCATTACCATTAGTTGAAAAATTAAATAATTTATTAGCATTAAAAGATTGGGATCAAGTATTTGAAATGATTAATAGAATATTAACGTTTGAAAGTAGTAATCTTGATGCTTTAAAAATAAAAGCATTAATTTTTATTACTAAAGATGGTGATTATACAGAAGGTGTTAAACATGTAAAAGCATTTTTTCGCAATTTAATATTATCTGAAGGAAAAAATATTGAACTTTTTTCGGAAAATATTGAATTATTTTCAAGAGTTTCTGTTCAAAATCAGACTATTCTTGCCGAACTTGTACAAAATACTGATAAAATGGCTCAGCTCAATGTAAGAAAGTAAATTTTCAACTCTTAAATAATTGTTAAAATTGTCTTTTTTTTATTTAGATTGGCGATGCTACCATTATGGGATTATTGGGTAATTTGTGCTTTGTTCTAGAAAAATATAAAGACGCTGAACATTGGTTCCGAAGTGCTATCAAAGTCGAAGAGTCTAATTACAAAGCTTTATTAGGCCTAACCCGATGCCAATTGATGGAAAATTCAACGATGTCTAACGACTTTGCTAAGGAACAAATTAACTTTCTTTATGACATACAGCCAGATAATATAACTCCTGAACTTGTGTTTGTTTCTGCAAGCCAATTTCATAATGAACCTGCGAAAGTCATCGAATGTTTAGAAAATGCAGCTGCGCTTTTAATACGAGACTGTCAACGACTGCCTTATGGTTGCGAGTATCTTCGAAAACTTAATCCTGCTTTATGTTTAGAAATAGTTAATAAGTACTTGACTTATTCTCCAAAAAGCCAAGAAAAAAATTGTGAATTGTCAATAAATGATGGTGCGTCTTTTTGCATTGAAATTTTGGAGAGAGTTATTGATGCCTGCCCTGGTATGAGTAATGCTTTGCTATTGTTAGGCCAGGTCAAGACCCAAATCGGTGATTACGAAGGTAAGGATAAATAATGTTTAATTAAACAGTCGATTAAACAAAATAAAAACTTATGACAATATTGAAAATTATTAGGTGCAGTATCATCTCTGAAAAAATTGTTAGATTCAGTAGATCAAACCAGTGTTGCTGGTCATTTACTTATGGCAAGAGTATTGATTCAACAGGGTGAATTTGAGCTTGCATCGCAAGCTTTAGAAATCGGTCTGAGCTATAATTTCAAAGTCCGAGATGATCCTTTGTATTACATGATCTTGGGAATAGTCGCTAAAGAAAAAGACGATCTCGAAGAAGCAATTAAAAATTTTAAGACTGCAATGTCATTTTCTGAAAAATCAGAATTTGGCGAAAATAATTCAAAAACTTCTTCGATGTCTATTTCTGATAAAACAACTCTTTATTTGGAACTAATTTCTGTTTATTGTACCATGAAAAAATTTGATGAAGCTATGAAATTAATGGAGGATATTAAAATACAAATTAATGGAACTGCAGAAGAAAATAGACTGATTATAGGAAATGCAGAATTATGTTTAAAAATGGATGATGCTGATAAAGCAGTTGAAAATTTAAAACAAATTTTACCGGGACAATTGTATTATTTACAAGCTCATACAAAACTTGCGGAAATATATTTGCATAAGCGAAAAGACCGATTTTCATTTGCGAAATGTTTCAGGTACGGTTCCTAGTGAAAAACTTGAAGAAAAATTATTTAGAATTAATTTTTTTTTTTCAGAGATTTAGTTGAGTATTGTCCAGGACCCAAAACATACAGCATGCTTGGAGATGCATATTTAGCAATACAAGAGCCCGAAATGGCAATTGAAGCATATGAAATGTCTTTAAAAGACAGTCCTGGTGACAAGTTTTTAGCGCGAAAAATGGGTGTAGCTTTAGTAAAGACTCACCAATACGTGAAAGCTCTGAATTATTACACCCAAATTATAAAACGCGAAGACTGCAAAGAATTAAAGCTCGATATGGCTGAACTTTACACAAAACTTAAACAGTTTGATAAAGCTGAAACAGTTTTATTAGAAGAACTAGAGAGTAAGAATTTTAAAATAAATATCATAAAATATTAAAAATCAACTAAAAATTTGAATTGTTTCTAGAAGGTAAAAATGTAAACGATCTGCAAGCATTGGAAATGCGTCAAAAACAATTGTTACTGTTAGCTAAAGTCCGTGAAAAAGCAGGTAACATAAAAAATGCCCTGGCTGCATTAAATGAAGCAAAAGAAAATCAAATACGCTACATGCAACGAGCAATAATATCGTCCAGTGCAGCTTTTCAAAAAAATGTTTTAGTAGATATCCTCGTTTCAATGGCGGAACATTCGACTTATTTAAGAAATTACCCACAAGCTGTTGGTTATTACAAAGAAGTTTTGAGCTACAAGCCTAATGACGTTAAAGCACTATTGTCTTTGTCTAAGCTTTATATGCAGGTATAGAAAATTTGGTTTTGCACAAAGTAAAAAATACCTCACGAATTTTTATTTTCAGATGAATGAACTTGATAATTGTACTCATTATTGCAAAATTTTACTTACTGCTGAACCAAACAACGAAGCAGCTTGCGTAATGATGGCTGATCTTGCATTCAGGAAAGTTGATTTTGAAACTGCCGCGTATCATTTTCGACAACTTCTTCTTCAAAAGCCTACTTATTGGACTGCATTAGCAAGACTAATTGAAGTTTCCAGGAGAACAGGTAAGAAAAAACTAGTTTTCAAATCAATATTGTATAAAAACTTATAAAAATCTCAAAAAATATTTTTTTTTTAAAGGAAATATGGATGATCTTGATGACTGGATTTTAAGAGCTTCAAAGTCGATGGAATCTTCAAAGCTCGAAGCTGGATATTACTATTGTTCGGGGCTCCTAGATTGGAGAACTGGAAAATTAAGCTCAGCTTTGCAAAATTTCAACGCTGCTCGTCGGGATCCAGAATGGGGTCAACAAGCGATTTACAATATGATTGAAATTTGCTTAAGCGATGACGAGAATTCTACTCTTACCACTGAAATATTTAGTGATGAAGATGTTAATTACAACGATGATTCAAAATCAGGGGCTCTAAAAACGGCAAAAAAGCTTTTACTGGTATTAAAAATAATATTACACATAAAAGTTAATAAAAAAAATCACGAATAAAAATTTTTATTTTAACTAGGAGCTGAATCCAAAGGGTAATCCTCAAGAAATGCTGACTCATCGATTATTAAAAAATTTTTATTTATTAGCCACAAAACAAAAAATAAATATAGATTTAGCTCTTAACGACTGTACAGCTTTAGCAAGTCAAGAAATATTTCGCGATCATGTAGGTACTGCATTAGGCTTAGCAACAGCCCACGTGCTATTAAAACAAACTCAAAGAGCAAGAAATCATTTAAAAAGAGTAGCTAAAAATACTTGGACATTCGAAGATGCTGAATATTTAGAACGCTGTTGGTTATTACTTGCTGAAATATATTCATCAAGTGGTAAATCAGAATTATCCATTGATTTATTAAAAAGAATAATTCAGCATAATGCAACATGCGTTAGAGCATATGAAATATTTGGACAAATATCATTAAAAGAACAAAATCATAAAGAAGCAGCAACAATGTTTGCTTATGCATGGAAATATGGTGGTAAATCAAAATTATCAATTGGTTACAAATTATCATATTGCTATCTCAAAAATAAAGCATTTGCTGATTCTATTGAAATATGTAATCAAATATTAGAGATTGATCCTGATTATCCTAGAATTAGAAGAGAAATTTTAGATAAAGCTATTTTTAATTTGAGAACTTAATTTATTTATAATATTTGACTGTAAAATTTTATAGGACAATTAAATATTATTATTATTGGGAATATTATTTAAATAATTTTTATTTTTATTACACTTGTTAGATTTATAAAATAGAGGTATGAATAATTGTGTACTTTATTAATGTTTAAATAAAAATACTTTATAATGTTTAAATAAAAAATTAAGATAAAATATATCAGTTTTTTTATCAATAATTTTTATTTATTTTTTCCAGTTGTAATATTGTTATTAATTTTGAAAATTTCGTCAAACGTAGGTCATGATCGTTTCCCAAAAGATATAACTCAAATATGTCAAAAATTATAAAATTATTTATAAATATTTTAAAAGGCCTAAATGCACATTTTTTCATTTCACCATAAACATTGTAAATTTCTTTAAAAAGATTTTTGAACACCTCTTCAGAAACGAAAGTTATAGTAAGTTAAGGTTTAAATTTTAATTAAAATTCGATTAGACAAAAAAGATGGTTTATTAACAATATTATTAAAACGGTTTATGAAAAAATAAAAATTGTTATCTTAAATTACGCGAAATTTAATTATCTATCCAATGATACCCATAAAGCCCTTTTTTTTTTTAATTTTTTATTTTTCACAACATTCTACCTTTCGGCCGCGCGTATCTCCTTATTGCATAGACTGGTTCAATTCTTGTGGGCTGCCTGCCTATAATAAAGAAGAGAATTAATGCTAATGAATTTCTACAAACTAGAATTTCTATGTACAAAAATTAGGTTCTACGTCTAAACAGAAAAAAATCAATGGTTTATTTTTTATTTTTCAATGTGAAAAATTTTTGCAAAAATTAAAAAAAAAATTAAGTATCATATCTGAAAAACTGAGTGAAACCGGTATATCAAAAACCGTGCTTCCATAGAATAAAATTAGGTACAAAGCCCATAAATAAAAAACATAAAATTTTCTCAAATTTGGGTATCAGACCGGAAAAATTGATTAAAAACGATATTTCTAATTTAGGAAAACTGGCATGCTCTTATACCCGTTTTCAATAAAACTAAAAACTGGAAAAATTTGAAAACTTTCCGTTTTCAATGATCCGTTTGAAAAAATTCAAATCGGACTTATCCATTTTTGCATGCGCAGAAATTATTTCCCTTTCCCTATAATATATACTAAGGACATGTGCACTGAATTTTTAATAAGTTCAAAATTAAGTGCACATGTCCATTTGTACAATAATTTTTTTCTTCGATTATTCAATGTAAAATAAAAAAATATGTAATTTTTTAGAATTTATATATATTGCAATAATACGTTTTTTTGTGTTCTTTAGATCATATATAGTCACGAAAAGGTGATGAACAGAAAAAATGTTGCGTGTACAATAGTTTTTTTTCGGTTGGAAGGCTCAAAATCACGTTTTTTCGATATTTGAAAAAAACCAATTTTTGAAAGTTTTTTTTAATCAACTAAAATCATTATAAACGATAAATTTATGTTTTTTCACTTGTATTGTACTCATAAATTACTAAAAAAAAGTATTTTTCTAAAAAAAGGATACAAATTTTTAATTATTAGCGTCTTAAGGGGGCTCAAAAGTTAAAAAAAGGGTTTTTAAAAATAAAGATTGCTTATTTAGCTTATTTAAAACTTTTTTAAGTGGAATTATTATTAAAAGGTAATAATAAAAAGTTAAATAAAATAATATTTATTAATTATGAGCCTTAGAAATCACCTAAAACAGCTGAAAACAACTCCAACGCTAAATTAACCAATTTTGGATCATTTTTAAAATAATAAAATCAGTCTTGTTTTTAATGATTCTCTTTATTTCTAATTTTTTTACAGGTTTTTTTATTATTTACTTTAATTTTACATATTTTGAAATGTTATTTTTCTGTTGAAAATAATTTTTCTTTTAATTTTCAACGTCTTAGAGCAGTTCAAATGTTAAATACTGGGTTTTTTAAAAATTCATAAAATTGGGCAATTCTGGCAGATTAAAATGATGTTATAAACTGGACTAAAAGACGTATATTACTTAGTACTTTTTCCCGTAAAATTCGAACTCACTATTTATTTTAACATTTTACTACGATTTACAGGAGAAAAATTCCTTTTCTTTAGTTTTTTAGGGTACCAATTATGAGGGGACCAATTTTTAAAAGTTTCGCAGTCTTCAAGAAAAAATTTTCTGAATAATATTTGCAATTTTTACTTATATATTTTTTCCTCAGGAATTCGATGAAATAACTAGTTTTTTCATCTGGATTTCCTTAGCCTTAAAATCTTATGTTTCTGTTTTTACTGGTTTTGTCCAGTCTTATATATTTTATGAATTTTTTAAAAACCCAATATTTAACATTTGAACTGCTCTAAGACGTTGAAAATTAAAAGAAAAATTATTTTCAACAGAAAAATAACATTTCAAAATATGTAAAATTAAAGTAAATAATAAAAAAACCTGTAAAAAAATTAGAAATAAAGAGAATCATTAAAAACAAGACTGATTTTATTATTTTAAAAATGATCCAAAATTGGTTAATTTAGCTTTGGAGTTGTTTTCAGCTGTTTTAGGTGATTTCTAAGGCTCATAATTAATAAATATTATTTTATTTAACTTTTTATTATTACCTTTTAATAATAATTCCACTTAAAAAAGTTTTAAAAGCTAAATAAGCAATCTTTATTTTTAAAAACCCTTTTTTTAACTTTTGAGCCCCCTTAAGACGCTAAAAATTAAAAATTTGTATCCTTTTTTTAGAAAAATACTTTTTTTTAGTAATTTATGAGTACAATACAAGTGAAAAAACATAAATTTATCGTTTATAATGATTTTAGTTGATTAAAAAAAACTTTCAAAAATTGGTTTTTTTCAAATATCGAAAAAACGTGATTTTGAGCCTTCCAACCAAAAAAAAACTATTATACACGCAACATTTTTTCTGTTCATCACCTTTTCGTGACTATATATGATCTAAAGAACACAAAAAAACGTATTAGCAAGGTGTGCGTGAAAATTTTTTTTTTCAAAAGGTTGAACACTTAAGGGCAATCTTTTGGTGGATTTTCTCATATACTATATAAATCATGATCATTCCAATAAATAGCCAACATCCTGCTTTGAAAAAAATTTCCACTTGCCAAGAACATGATTCCGGTTCATGAAAGTGAAAATTTGGTTACGGCAAACGGAAATCCGTTTGTGACCATTAGGAATCTACTTGAGCAAGTGGCCGTCTTGAGCTTTGGCCTAATATAGGTTTTTTGGGCCACTTGTTACGAATTTTGAGGATTTTTAATGAAAATTTAATATTTAATCCTTAAATTAGCAAAAACTAATCTTAGGGATATTTTTGCTATTTTCACACTTTCAGGGTCCTGATTTGATTCACATAAGTTTTTTGGGTCGCTGATCACGAATTTCAGAATCTCTGCAGAGTCTGGGCAAAGACCAAGAAGCTCGCGATTAGCGAACCGAAAAACCTATGGTGGACTAAATCGGATAAAGACTACTAGTACCCCCTCACCCTCCCACGATCCACGAGAATTCAGCAAAAATTGACGTGTTTTCATTCAAAAATTTTGAAGCAAAAAAAATTCCTCTTCACCTTCCCCATTATATCCGCCAGTTAGAGCAATTATATAAAAATTATTTTTGAATTATATTTTTGCCGCTGCGCGACCGGAAAAGTCGTGTTTTCTCGCCACTGACCTCGGCTTCGCCTCGAATGATAATTTACGTGGGATTTGGGCTGTTCTTTACTTTTCTGGACACGGGCTCGTATATTATACTATCTCTTGCCTGTGGCCAGAAAACTCGTATTTTCTCATTACTGATAAAGAAAAATCGAAAACGACCCTAAAACTTGACTATAAAAAAATGACCCAAGCTGCAGTTTACCATTATAATTTACGTACAATTTGGACCATTTTCTGGACATAGGCTCGTAATATACTGTTTCAGTATCGCAGTAATAATGTTATTCAAAATAGTTTCAGCGAATTTAATGCCTGATATATACACTGGAAAATTAATAAAGTTGTGGCATTTATCAGTGATGGAAAATAAAATTTCGAATCCTTGTAGCTTTTTTACAAGCATTCAAAGGGCAATAATTTAATGTTTAAAAAATTTTATTTAATTAATATCACGATTTTCGTTCGTCATATAGAGGAACTATTGTGATAGGTGAAATTGTATGTATGTATGTGTGTATGTGTGGAACCGGCGATATTTCACAACTGTTATGAAATTAAGACCTAATTTTTTTTTTTCAAAAATTTTTTTATCAAAAAATCTAAACTTTTTTTTTTTAATTTAGAAATAATACTTTTAGGCCATTGAATAAAGATCTTGACTTGGACAAAAATCCTCCAGAAAAGAAAAGTTGTGGAATGTGCTGGTTTTGGGCTAATTTGAAAGGGGAAACAAAATCGGACATTCCAACCCAGTGCTGGGCCCCCCCAGGGGGGGCAAAAGATGGGGCAAAACGGTTTTTTGCAAATAACTCAAAAAGTTAGCAAAAAATAAAAAAAAGCTTCAAATAAAAGTTGTAGCTGAGCAAATTTCCTACGAAAATGGTCCTTTTAAACTTTTCAATCGGACGCACCGGGACCGAGCTATAAGCGGTCAAAGTTTAGACCTTTTTTACCAAATTTTCAAAAATCGATATTTCAAGAAGAAAAAAAAAACGCGATTTTTAAGAGTTTTTTTGATTTTTTGGTAGTCAAAAGTGTTAGATATGGGTATGTAAGGTTTTTTACATATAATAGTATGTATGTGGATGTAAAATTTTGCATGTATATATTTCTGCACCCCCCCACATAGACGTTGCAACCCCTAGAACGTGCATTTTTTTTTTTGGCCATTTTTTGATGTTATCACCTAAAAAATCTTATAAATATGGGAAAATCTAGTATGGAATTACTTATTAGAGATCCATACTATGGATTCAAATCGAAATATGCACATATTTCAATGTACTTTTGTCTGTAAATGCATGTTAATTGAAAAAAACGAGAACCATTTTTTTCGAAAAAATTAAAAAATTGCGTTTTTTTGGATTTATAAGTTTTATAGGCCCGGAAAATTATGTTATTTTATATGTTTATAATATTTAAACTATTTTCAAGACTTTTGGTGCATCATAGTGCAGTAGCTTGAGTCCAAAATCGTTTTTTTGGCCAAAAAATGCTAAAATTTTTAAAACTATAGATAAAATCGTTTTTTATTTTTAAAAATTTATTATAAACTCATACTAATACATACAAATTTTTTACAATTTATCAATAAAAATGCATAAATTTATTCACAAACGTCATTTGGCAGAGAAATTGGGGCTACACCCTTAAATTTCCAAAAACTATCCCCACAAAGGGGTTTTTTTTACATATTCGCACTTTGAGCGCTCAGATTTGCACCATACGGGTTTTTTGGATCACCGATCAAGAATTTCGACTTCTTTTTCATACATAATCAATATTTCACCCTTAAAATAGCTAAAACTACCCCTAAAAGGGGTGTTTTCGTTATTTTCGCACTTTGAGCATCCAGGATATGCCCATATAGGTTTTTTGGGTCACTATTCAAGAATTTTGACTTGTTTTTCATAAATAATTAATATTTCACCTTTCAAATAGCTAAAACTACCCCTAAAAGGGGTGGTTTTGCTGTTTTCGCACTTTGAGCATCCAGGATATGCCCATATAGGTTTTTTAAAAATTAGTATAAAATTTTTAAAAATAAAAAACGATTTTATCTATAACTTTTAGCAGTTTTTGGCCAAAAAACGATTTTGGACTGAAGCTACTGTACTATTATGCACCAAAAATCTTTAAAATAGTTTAAGTATTATAAAAATATAAAATTACATAATTTTCCGGGCGTATGAAACATATAAATAAATACAAATGCCATTTTTTAATTTTCGAAAAAAATGATCGTTTTTTTGAATGAAAATGCATTGACAGGCAAAATTAATTTTTTATGAATATATGTATATTAGAGTGGACCTATTTTTGGACTTTTTGGAAAAACTTTGCTCCCCGGGTTTTTTTGGGAAGTTTTGGTCATAAAAAGTTCCCAGTTCCAAGGATTTTGCTTTAGCCTTGCAAAAACACGTGCCTGTAACCACATCAATTTTCCCATTTAAATAACATGGGAATTTTGAGTTTTTAACTATACAAATTTTCACAAAAGCCAAAAAGCGTTTTAAAATGCTAATTTTTACTGGAAAACATACTTTTATATGTTGTAAAGACATACAAACCACCCTGCATTCATTCTAAAGGGAATTTTGGGGCTAGAAACGCAAATTTACATGTTTGCTCAGTAAGTTTTATAGGCCCGGAAAATTATGTTATTTTATATGTTTATAATATTTCAACTATTTTCAAGACTTTTGGTGCATCATAGTGCAGTAGCTTGAGTCCAAAATCGTTTTTTTGGCCAAAAAATGCTAAAATTTTTAAAACTATAGATAAAATCGTTTTTTATTTTTAAAAATTTATTATAAACTCATACTAATACATACAAATTTTTTACAATTTATCAATAAAAATGCATAAATTTATTCACAAACGTCTTGTCAAAAGCCTTGCAAAAACACGTGCCTGTAACCACCTCAATTTTCCCATTTAAATAACATGGGAATTTTGAGTTTTTAGCTATACAAATTTTCACAAAAGCCAAAAAGCGTTTTAAAATGCTAATTTTTACTAGAAAACATACTTTTATATGTTGTAAAGACATACAAACCACCCTGCATTCATTCCAAAGGGAATTTGGGGGCTAGAAACGCAAATTTACTGAGTCCCAATTTCAGGGTTTTCAAAAAAAGTCAATTTTTATCATTATCTTTGAAAAGTAATATCTTAAAAACTAATTAAAGAAAAGAGACGAGTAAAAAATTTTTGGAAACTTGAAGCTTGTAAAAAATTATTAAGGCCTTTAAAACTCAATTTCATCAAAATTTACAATTTTGGTAGCAATTTAAATAAATTTAAAAATTGGTCATTTCGTGTCAAAAATTACCAGTAGGTTAATTGACTATAGCGCTAAGAGAAACAGTGATTAAAATATACGGCTTACGTCGTTTGAAAGGTGACACTTATACCAAAAAAAGTGAACCAACCAGAAGTGTTTTGGTTAATTTTTGAGGTTGTAGCTATTTATCGAAAATTACCGAAAAACCCTGTTTTATAAGATTGAGCAAACATGTAAATTTGCGTTTCTAGCCCCAAAATTCCCTTTAGAATGAATGCAGGGTGGTTTGTATGTCTTTACAACATATAAAAGTATGTTTTCCAGTAAAAATTAGCATTTTAAAACGCTTTTTGGCTTTTGTGAAAATTTGTATAGTTAAAAACTCAAAATTCCCATGTTATTTAAATGGGAAAATTGATGTGGTTACAGGCACGTGTTTTTGCAAGGCTAAAGCAAAATCCTTGGAACTGGGAACTTTTTATGACCAAAACTTCCCAAAAAACCCCGGGGAGCAAAGTTTTTCCAAAAAGTCCAAAAATAGGTCCACTCTAATATACATATATTCATAAAAAATTAATTTTGCCTGTCAATGCATTTTCATTCAAAAAAACGATCATTTTTTTCGAAAATTAAAAAATGGCATTTGTATTTATTTATATGTTTCATACGCCCGGAAAATTATGTAATTTTATATTTTTATAATACTTAAACTATTTTAAAGATTTTTGGTGCATAATAGTACAGTAGCTTCAGTCCAAAATCGTTTTTTGGCCAAAAACTGCTAAAAGTTTTAAAATTATAGATAAAATCGTTTTTTATTTTTAAAAATTTTATACTAATTTTTAAAAAACCTATATGGGCATATCCTGGATGCTCAAAGTGCGAAAATAACGAAAACACCCCTTTTAGGGGTAGTTTTAGCTATTTTAAGGGTGAAATATTGATTATGTATGAAAAAGAAGTCGAAATTCTTGATCGGTGATCCAAAAAACCCGTATGGTGCAAATCTGAGCGCTCAAAGTGCGAATATGTAAAAAAAACCCCTTTGTGGGGGTAGTTTTTGGAAATTTAAGGGTGTAGCCCCAATTTCTCTGCCAAATGACGTTTGTGAATAAATTTATGCATTTTTATTGATAAATTGTAAAAAATTTGTATGTATTAGTATGAGTTTATAATAAATTTTTAAAAATAAAAAACCATTTTATCTATAGTTTTAAAAATTTTAGCATTTTTTGGCCAAAAAAACGATTTTGGACTCAAGCCACTGCACTATGATGCACCAAAAGTCTTGAAAATAGTTGAAATATTATAAACATATAAAATAACATAATTTTCCGGGCCTATAAAACTTATAAATCCAAAAAAACGCAATTTTTTAATTTTTTCGAAAAAAATGGTTCTCGTTTTTTTCAATTAACATGCATTTACAGACAAAAGTACATTGAAATATGTGCATATTTCGATTTGAATCCATAGTATGGATCTCTAATAAGTAATTCCATACTAGATTTTCCCATATTTATAAGATTTTTTAGGTGATAACATCAAAAAATGGCCAAAAAAAAAAATGCACGTTCTAGGGGTTGCAACGTCTATGTGGGGGGGTGCAGAAATATATACATGCAAAATTTTACATCCACATACATACTATTATATGTAAAAAACCTTACATACCCATATCTAACACTTTTGACTACCAAAAAATCAAAAAAACTCATAAAAAACGCGTTTTTTTTTTCTTCGTGAAATATCGATTTTTGAAAATTTGGTAAAAAAGGTCTAAGCTTTGACCGCTTATAGCTCGGTCCCGGTGCGTCCGATTGAAAAGTTTAAAAGGACCATTTTCGTAGGAAATTTGCTCAGCTACAACTTTTATTTGAAGCTTTTTTTTATTCTTGCTAACTTTTTGAGTTATTTGCAAAAAACCGTTTTGCCCCATCTTTTGCCCCCCCTGGGGGGGCCCAGCACTGGGTTGGAATGTCCGATTTTGTTTCCCCTTTCAAATTAGCCCAAAACCAGCACATTCCACAACTTTTCTTTTCTGGAGGATTTTTGTCCAAGTTTACCCTTAAATAAGCCTTTATTCAATGGTGTATTTATTTATTTCTATGAAAGTACCAATATTTGAAGTAATGATTTTAATATCTCGAATCTGATAATCAATTTTTTGAAAGTTTTTTTCCCAAAATTTTTCTCACAAAAGAATACAAAAAATACCGAATTTTTTTTCTCCTTGGACGTAGTACCTAATTTATTTCTATGGGAGTACTATATAGTTTTAGGAACTTCGTTTATAGTAATTTTTTGGATCTGTTACTTAATTTTTTCAAAATTTTTTTCTCAAAATTAAAAAAAATTTTTAAAAATGCAATATTTTTTGTTTTTTTTAGTGTAATATATTATACCTAATTTAATTCTATAAAAGTAAAAATATCTGAAAATATGGTTTTTACTCGATATCTCGAAACAGATGCTCAATTTTTCAAAAAATTTTTTATCAAAATTTTTTGCATAAAAAAATAAAAACAGCAATATTTTTTTTTCTTTTGGTACTTAGTATTTAATTTTTTTCTATGAAATTACTAATATCTAGAATTATCGTGTTTTTATTTTTGGCTCTTGATTCAGGAATATAGAATTTTTAACTCAACACGACAAGGTATTGGGCAAAAAATGTTTAAAATAAACTTATTATATATTATATAAACAGACAGTAAAAAATATGTCAAAGAACAGGTTTTGAGATATAAATAATTTTTAAAAGAAAACATATAATTAATGTACGATTAAAAAACTTTTGAACGCAGTCATAAAAAAATGTTTCATCCAATTTATTTTTAAAAATATTTCAATTTTATTTCTTAGCTATTAGTGTATAGTCGTAGAGCCCTAATTCATAGTAACTTTTTTAGCTGATAGGTCCATGAAATTTTCCAATGAGTATTTATGATTTTGGTTCGCTGAGTACGAATATAAAACCCTTTTTAACCGAAAATGGTCCAGTTGCCCATAATAGGATTTTTGTCGGTTAAATATGTTTTTTGTTAAATATGTCGCTGAATCCGAATGTGACATCAGTTTTTACCTAAAATTCTCTAGTTGCCCAGTACAAGCAACTTTAGGCCAGTATTTTTAATTCTTTTAAAATTTCCTATTATGGACAACTGAAAAAATTTAGGTAAAAACGAATATCATATTCGTGTTCAGGGACCCAAAAAACATAAAATATTATGGACCTATCAGCAAAAAAGCGACTACGAAATAGGGCTCTACGATTACACTAAACTAGATATATCAAAGATATGCAAAAAATCTTTTTAAAAAAACAACTCTCTCTTTCTCTCTCTTCAAAGGAATGCATTATTATGCATAAAAATATATAATGCAAAAATTTGAATACATAAATCATAATACGTATCGGATAAGAAAACGTTTGCAAAATCTGATATAATAATTATTATAAACAGCTAAAATTTAATACAATGTATTTGACACATTTTAATCGTATTTTATGACGCTCCGGTGGGGTATCCAATAAAAGAGGAAAAAAGGGATTAGTTATAAAATAAGAACAAAAAAGATAAAAAATAAAACGACGTCATAAATAACCAATCCCTAAAATTTTCAAAAAATTTTTACATTTTTCGACGCTTATTTTGTAATCAACAAAACAAGACCTGGGCCAACTCAAAGATTAGTTATCTTTGGTCAACTAAATGCATGTAAAATTTTCAACAAAAATATTTTTCAAAAATAAAATAAATAGATCATCAAAAATGTCGAAATTCTTATCTATATCATAAAAACTAAATTGCCTAATCATTCTAATTCTTACTAAAAATATAACAAAGATTAATAAAAAAATATCAATGAATTTTACTGATAAAAAAAAATAATACTTTAAATTAACTTATAACGACCCCCACACGACTATGTTTTTATTCTTTAATTCGGGGATCCAAATTAATTAATATAATTTATTATCAGTTGCTTTCACCTCCCCTTCCTTTTCTTGTTTTTATTATAGCGTTTTATAAAACATATAATAAATTATAATAGCGTTTCTTTTCAACTTGGATATCGAAAACGATAAAGAGTGGGTCGTGTGTGGTTAAAACTCCGCTGAGAGACAGAATTTTAAACCAGTTTTTTTTTTCTTCCTTAAAAAAATTTTTTATTTAAAAGTGAGTAAAAAATAATTTATTTATTATCAGAGTCACATAAAATTTATTTGTAAAATATGTTTAATTAATTAAGACTAATTTCTCCAATCAGTAACACGCTTATATTTTTTTATGTTTACTTAATTGGTACTTTTCTGTATTTAATCTTTAGAGAATGCATTAAAAAAAATCTTATATAATTTATTTTTCTTGCTACTTTATTAATAAAATGACCTCCAGTTTTAAAAATTGCATGTCTTTTATTGTCCAATAGAAGCTCGCGATATTTTAATTCAATGTTAAATGGGATGTAAAAATATTTTTTTACAGGAAAAAAAATGAATTCGTTACGTAAATTTAGTAATAATTTATGTAAAAGTATAATAAAAAAATGTGAATTACATACAACAAAGGTTAATCTAAGCAACATTTACGCACCATTGACACAATTAACGGAAGATGAGTTAATGATGAAAGAAACAGTATCAAAATTTGCAAAAGAAGAAATATATCCATTAGTTAAAAAAATGGACAAAGAGCATAAAATAGATAAAGAATTGTTAAAAAAATTATTTGAAAATGGTTTAATGGGCTTAGAAGTTCCATCGGAATATGGTGGTACTGGTAATAACTTTTTGACGACGATATTATCTGTTGAGGAAATAGCTAAAATTGATGGTTCTGTTGCTGCATTAGTTGATATTCATAATACGTTAGTTAATTCGTTTATTAAAAAAATTGCTAATGAAGAACAAAAATCGAAATATTTACCGAGATTGGCACAGGAGTGTGCTGGTAGCTTTTGTTTGACTGAACCTAATGCTGGTTCTGATGCATTTTCACTTAAGGTAAGACATCATTTTTTAACATTTTTTTTATTTTTACTTGAAAATCTAATAGTCAAATTTTCGGAAAATGCTCGGTATTTGCCAAGCTTGGGGCACGTATTGCTCTGTTCAAACCTAATACCTTTCAAAATTTTAAGCATTTTTTTGTTCAAGTCCATATATTTCAAAAAAAAATTAATCAATATTACATTTCTTATCAATTAACCCACATATCAATTAAGATATGTTTTATTTTATCGCTAGTTCTAATAATAATAAATCAAGTAATAATAATAGTAATAATGATGATGCTGATAAAAAAAAATTACTCCACATTTGTTATTGAAAAACATGTATATAAATGTATATATAGGCTAATTAGATATATGTTTTCTCACTTATAATTATGCATATTTATCGATATTACATAATATTAATTTCATGTTCAATCGTTTTCGTTATAATATAATATTTCGAGAACAATGTTTTATTTTCTACCCTTACTTATTTAGATATAGTGAAAATTTTATGTTTTTTTTCAATTTTCATTTTTGTATCAATTTCTTAAAAGTCATTTTATAGAAGAAATCATACAGTTGCTAGGATCGAATACCCAAATTTGGCTTATTTTCAGTCTAAATAAGACCCAGATTAAGAACCATTTTTTGGCTATTTTTCAGAATATTGAAAATAGTTTCTGGACAAAGTCCATACTACAATTTCCTGCTAAATTTAAATTTGATATATAATTTTTTTTTTTGCTTCTGGATGACTGTTTTTTCTATTTTGCTATATAAATACTTCCAAATTTGCACCCCTTAGAAAACTCAGAAAACTGCAAATTGGATGCTATATGTTAGAAAAATTTCCTGGGGTATTATAATTTTTGGCTTTCTTTAGAAGATTTGAGCAATTTGAGCCTAAACAGGAAATACAACTACCCCAAGGCAAAATTTTATAAAAACTAATGTAATATTCGAATTCAGCACTCTGCAAAAAGTGTTGAAACAGATTTCTATTTGTCACTAATTATTTCTATTTGATTCAAATAATTATTTTTTTCGATGTGCATAGGTAATTTTATTGTGAACTATGTTCAAAAATTATTTTCAATACTTTTCCAACTGGTTAATACATATATACCTATATTATTACTAAAAAATTGCATTAAAAAATAAAATATATAACCAGAATAAAACCAAAAAACATAATTTGCATCTAATTTGGCATATTTGTACCCAGAGAACTAAAAAATTGATTTATATTTTATGTATAAAAAACTGTATAAAAAACCTTTGCAGCTTTGCATAAATTGTATAAAATAAAAATTTTATAGCAGTTAAAAAGTGTGGGTAAGCGGCGGTGGAAGATTTTGAATTTTTGGGTATTAGAAAATGCCCCCCTCCCCAGGAGATTTTCTAAAAAATCAAAAAATATGGTTTTTCACCCCACTAAAGCTATACTTAAAATTTAAGGATAGTACATTTTTTTATGCTCAAATAACCGATTTTCGAAAAATTCAAAATTATATTTCGGGATCTTAAAGGGGTCTAAAGATCCAGTAAGAAATAAAGTTAGAATTTGTTTTGGGAGCCAAATCACTATACTTATCCAGCAATAGTATACTCTTTGATTGTTCCCTGGTGGCAGATACAGGGTTCCTTAGCCGCAAGTAACAATCATATTTTTTGAATAATTATAATTGATTAGGTATATAATATATATAAATAAATTATATTATACTAATATTTATACTAATAGTATAATTTGTACTGGAATAAATTGTTTTTAATTATTTTATTTACTTATATATTTTTTCCTTGAAAAATAATCATTTTTTTTTTTAATTAGACAGTTGCAAAAAAAGATGGAAATGATTATGTAATAAATGGTTCAAAAATGTGGATTTCAAATTCAGATATAGCTGAAATATTCCTTGTATTCGCTAATGCTGATCCATCAGCCGGTTATCGTGGTATTACAACATTTTTTGTTGAAAGAAGTATGCCAGGATTAACAGTTGCTAAGCCAGAAGATAAATTAGGTATTAGAGCTTCGGGTACATGTATGGTGCATTTTGAAAATGTTAGAGTACCAGAAAGTAATATTTTAGGAGAATTCGGAAAAGGTTTTTTATTTAAATATTTTAAAAATATTTGAGTCTTTAATTTATTATTAAAAATATTTTTTTGTTGCAGGATACAAATATGCAGCTGGTTTCTTAAACGAAGGAAGAATTGGAATTGGTGCTCAAATGATTGGTATAGCTCAAGGATGTTTAGATGCTACAATTCCATATGCATTAGAAAGAAAACAATTTGGTAAAGATATTTATTCTTTCCAATCGGTACAGCACCAAATTGCTCAAGCTGCAGTAGAAGTAGAATGTGCGAGGCTGTTAACTTATAATGCTGCTAGATTAGTCGATGCTAAAAAAGATGTTATGAAGGTAAAAATGGATAAACATATTAATTTAGTTTCTGCAATTATTTTATCTGAACTTATTTACTTTTTTTTAATAGGAAGCAGCGATGGCTAAGTTATATGCATCAGAAATGGCTCAAAGAGTTACATCCAAATGTATCGATATGATGGGAGGTGTTGGTTTTACAACAGATTTTCCTCAAGAAAAATTCTTTAGGGATGCTAAAATTGGAACAATTTATGAAGGAACTAGTAATATGCAACTTTCAACAATAGCTAAGTGTATAAGAAAAGAGTATTCTTAAAAATTATTATTATTAAATACTGAGAAAACACATTTTGTAAAATAATATTAAATTTTTGAAACTTTTATAAATTTTATACCTAACTGATATTTTTTATATAAATTTTTTATCAATAGAATATATTATACTTAATTATTAATTTTATAAAAAAATTTTCATGCTGTAAATTTATTTACCTGTAATCTTATTGTTTATACATTTGTAATATATAGACACCTAGCTACTTTAATTTTATACAACTTTTATATATATAAAAAATATTTTGTCTGTTTTTATTTTAAATGTCTTTAAAATTTAAAATTTGTAACTCTTATTTTATTTATTTTAGATTTAGAAAAATATACATAATAATCACGCATTTTAAATAATGCAGTAAATCTAAAGTAATTTAAACGTGTTTTTTAAAATACAACAGAATCAGCTGAGTCGCGCGCTCGCAAAATTCCATGATAATTCAGGTTTCTATATTTGCATTCTTTATCTCCATTATTGCATAAATAAAAATATTTATGTGCATCATCGCATTTGTTGTTTAAGTTGTAATAAAAAAGTAAAAAATAAAAATTTATAACTTTTGATTTTAAATAAATGGATGCGATAAGTACTCATAATTACAATTAATACGCGAAATATCAATCTTATAATTTATGTGATCAAAATTTGAGTGTAAAAAAATTATTGCTTTAACATATCCATTGTTGAGATGGTTACTGATTTTATTTGTTTTTTGTGAATATATTTTTTGTTTGTCTTTTATCAGCAAATCGTACTTTCGTTTTTTTTTTTCAATTTTAATGATCAAAGGCATAAATAAATGCATAATTTAATGGAAACAATAAAGTAAATGTACAAACTGAAATAATATTATAAGATAATTATCTCATAAATAATTGGTTTGTAACCATAATTCATATACAAACAAACATTTTTTTTATTTGAATAATTTTTGTTAAAAATTTTGTTTTTAGGTTACTGGCATAATAATTGGAGCTTTAAAAAAAAATTTATTTTATCAAATCAACCATTAAATTAATTTTTAACCAATGAAATATATAAAATAATAAAAACCGATAAAAATAATGTCACCAGTTATAAACAAAAATCCACATCAAACAGGAACATTGCCAAAAAATAATAGGCATTCCGAAAGAAACAGATATCAAAGTATGCCTTTAATAAATGCTAGTGCTTTTAATGCGCCTAATTTATTAATTGCTCCTGAATGTCTACCTGAGCAACGAGATAATAATGTGGTATTCAAAAAAATTTTATTTGTTTTTTTAATTTAATTAAACGCTGATTTATAAGTTTTAAAGAAAATTTTAATTGATCACTAAAAATAAACAGTATCTTTTTAATTTAGTCATTTATTAAGTTCAGACATTAGAATTAAAAATATTTTTTATTAAATACAAAAATTCTAAAAAGTTATGACATTTAATTACAAATTAGCAAATAAATTATTTTTGTAAATAAATTAGTTTTTAGTATATTATAATCAATTTGAGTCTTAAAAAGCAGAAGCTTAAATGTCAATAAGAGGAGTCTTTTAATTTTGGGAGTTAAAAGTCTGCTAAACTATTAATAGATTTTTTAAGCAGCAGTGGGGTGTATAATACATAATATAATCTAAGAATATAAATCTTGATGCTTCTAGGCGTGTGAAGTTTCTTACGGAAAATTACACATAGGGCAATAATCATTTTTTTTCAACTAAAAAAAGAAGTTATAATTAAATATTTTGACGTCAGTTTCAGTTTAATTGGCAAACATTAGCTTCCCAAGAAACCGGTAGAACAGCAAAAAATAGTAATACAAAATCAACGCATTCTGCATCACAGTTTCCTGTTAGTGTTTTGGAAGATTTAGGTAGTAAGATGATGAAATTTTGAGAATTCTTAATTTTTAATTACATTTTTATTCATATCTTGTAAATAAAAAAAAATATAAATGTTTACAGGATTTTATAATAATCCTATTGAAAAAAGAAGCTCCGGAGGATTTCCCTCGGAAGCAACATCTTGGATTAAAATGACTCCTCCTGTAGAGCCTCAAACTATTCAAAATATGAATCCAGTAAAATCTAATAATGTTGATAAATTGGTAAAGTATTAATTTTTTTTATTACTAGTTTTGTTATTTCATAACAAAATGTGTATTAACTTGGTAAATAACCATTTATAATTTTGTGTTTTGTAAATTTACTTACAGCCTAATCGAGGACAAGTAGAAAATCGATTAAAACAAATTCGAGATTATATAAAAATGACTTCATCTATGATGGACTCACTTAGTCAATGTACCGATACTGTAAGTTTATGCTAGTAAACCAATTTATTTTATTTAGTTTTACTTGGAAATTTTTTAAATAATTTTTACAAATAAAATAGAAATCTCTAACACAGAGGGAAAAATTGGGTAAAATGGTGGAGGATTTATATGACAGTGAACAAAAATTGTCTAAATTGCTGGAGGATCATCAAATATATTGGAATGAGGTTGACAAAAAAAAAAATAAAAAAATAAATCTTTGACTAACAAATTTAATGTTTTGAAATTTTAACAAAATAACAGATTTTTTATTAAAGATTGAATTTTAGATTTTCCTTATTCTTCTTAAATAACAGAAATAACTAACAAATTATTAATAGAAAATCAATTTTATTATAATATTTTATAATAAAAAAATAAATAAATAATAACAAAATAGTTTGATAATTGTAAAATTTTTATTTGTAGAATGGAGAATCAGAAAATCCTGATACAAATAAAGAACAAGAACTTCTAAAAAAAGTTGAAGAATCTCAAAGAAAGTTAGTCCAATTACAAGAACATCAATCACAATTAGATGCAATGCAAAATAGCGTGAAAGAAAGATTAGATGCAGCACGTCAAGCTCAAAGGGAATTACTTGAAAATCAAGTCGAGTCTGCAAATGTTCCAGAAGAAAGTAAATCAGAATCTGTTAATGCTATTCAATTAGAGCAAGAAGCTGAAGCTCTTAGAAATAAACTTGCTCAATTACAAAGTAAAAAAATAAGAATGGATCATCTTGTAGCTGAATTACAAGCTGCTGAAGCACTTGAACAAGCTAGCAGTGTAAGAAATAATTTAAGAGCTTAAAAAAACTATTAATTAAATGTTGTGTGTTTAATTTTCAGAGTTCAGATAATTTGCAAACAGATAGAAGGAACAAAGAAATTCAACTAGAAGCAATGAAGGCTCAATTATCGCATCTCAAAGCAATGATGGATGGTGTGAATGAAGTTCATGATTCCTTAGATGAAAATGAAGTTGAGCCGATTCGGGAAGCAGTTATAAATAATATTGCAAACGGAGAAATGTATCAGATGACAAATGACCCTATAACTAATTCATATTTGGAATCAAATAAGAGCGAAGAAACATATCATAATAAGCAAAGCACAGAAGCAGCTATTGATCAAATACAGGTTATATATAATTTATATATATTTTATTTAGTTTTTAATTTTATTTATTAAAATTTCTAAAATTTTAGGCCGTAACACAAGAATTGAAAGAGCAATCAGCTCTTTTACAACTTGCTAGAAATGAACTTCGTCTCTTGAAACAAGGTCAAGCAGGCCAGATAAATTCAAGCTCTTTGACAAGTACAACTCCTCCTTTAAGCTTACCTAACGGTACTTTTGAAAAAAAAAGGCCAAATAATGTATCGATTCCCAATGGTAGATATTTTTCTTTAGAAAAAGGGCAAGCGATTGATGATTATATAAAAAAAGTATGAATTATAATTCAGGTTTGAAAATAGACCTTCTTTTCATTAATTTTTTTCTTTTTTTAGGAAATAATTAATAATAACCAAAATAATGAATTAAAATGGGAAAATCATAGAGATTCTTCTTCTCAACAAAGTCACATAAGTGCTCCAGCAAATTTATGGCCTTTAGCAACAAATGGTAAGTTTTTTTTTTTTTTTGTTAAAAAAATAGTCTTTCAACTCAAAACATATTTCAAAATTATTTTTAGTAACTAACAATTCACGCGTAGCAAGTAATGATAATGTATCTGAAAATTTGTTAGAATTAAATTCACAACCACTGACAGAAAATAATTTTGGTGCAAACTATTGGGGTTTTCCTTCAATTCCTAATAATCAAAATATGCAAGGTAAAATTTAAATAAAAATAAAAATATTTGTACGATTTAAAAAAAAATCAATTTGAAAAAATGTAGGTTCAACTGAATATTATCGTCAGTTATTAATGGGATCTCAATCTCAACAACTTCAAATGATGTGTACTACTATACAACAATGTTGCCAACTACTTTGGGCACAGCAAAGGGAACTTGACTCTCTTAGATCAGCTATGAGTCAAATGCAATTGCAGATGCAAAAATATGAATCTAATGATATGCAGGTTAAGATTTGCATTAGATATTATTCAAAGTAAAAATTTGCTTAATTATAATCTTCATTGCATTTTACAGCCTCAAATAGTTACTTCAAATATTAATAGATCGAATCAAAGACTAAGTGAAAATATCGAACTAGATGGTACAACATTACCAAATTTAATATCTCTACCTAACACTTTAAGTACGATCTCAGCTCAAAGTACTGTATCACAATCGCCTCAACGCCTCGAACAAACTCAATTAAATAACCAAGTACCACCAGGAAACAGAGCAAACAATTATTGGGATAATTTCCGAAGGTAACATCGTTGAAGGAAAATATTTATAAAAATTTTCAAAATCCTCTATACCGCGTTTTTTAAATTGCAAAATTTACACATACAATTTTTGTTTCTTTTTCCTTGTTACTTTGTATTTTAATTATGTAGCATAAATACAGTTTAAATATAATGTTAAATTTAATCATTTTAATGTTGAATTAAGTCATTTTAATAAACGTTGTAAATTTTAAAATTAACTTACAAAACAGTTCATAATGCAATAAGTGCGTTAAACGATCGTTAGCAGAAAACCCGTTTGTACCACGCACTTAAAGCTTAATGTCATAATACATATATTTTATTTCTTACAACCCTGACTATAAAATAAGTTTTGAAAAAATTATTCACGAGTTATACGCATTGTATTGCAAAAAAAAAAAAAAAACAAACAAATTTAAAAAAAAAAAGTTATAGTACAAAAAAATAAAGAACTATACTTTCAAACAAAAATTATTTGGAAAAATGTCTCGTTTTGGGTAATAGGTATGTAATAAAGAAATAAAATTAGGTTTGCTTTGCTATTCATTTCTAATTAATTTTGCTGGTTTGATAAGAGTGTTTTACTAAATTTTAAAATTGCAAGTGTTTTTGAAAAAGCTATCATCTTTCTTTTATACATGATTATTTTATTTCTAGCTATTCGCGACAAAATCTTTTATCAGCAAATTCCAAAACTGCCGTAGATAATCCTATTAGTACTGCATTAAATACAACTACTTTATCTGGTTCAGCATCTGGAACTGTCAATAGCTCTATAGCGTAAGTGATAATTAATATTTATAAAATTTTCAACTTGTAAGCTATTTTTTATATTATGAAAATATTCAGGAAAGAAAAAAGCAACCATGGTTCTATTCCCGAAAGTTCACCAATAAATTTTTTGGAAGAAATAGAAGCTTTAAGGTATCCACAAAATTTTCAAACCCAACTTAACTTTGAACTTAATAGAAGAGATAAAAAAGTGAAGAAAAATTCAGGGGTTAGCAGAGATAAGTCACAGAGACAGCAAGAAAATGTTAAAGAAGAAAATGCCTTTCACTTAGATTCTGGAATTCTTAATGATGAATCTTATTTGAAGTAATTAATTTTAAATAATTTAAATTGCAACAAAATTAATGATTTTTAATATTGAATTTTTAATAGGGTCGCTAAAAAAATAAGCAAAAGGGATGATCTAAAACTTATATTAGTCTACTGCTTAAAAACTTTAGAATGTAAAAAAGTAAGTTAAAATTATTTAAAAAATAAAATTTTTTCTTAGTTTTATTTGTGAAATAAATTATTAAATTTTTTATAGAGCTCAAGTCCAACTCCATCGACAATTTTAAGTTCATCAGATTTAAGTGACGATGAATCTGAAATAGGGGCTTGTGCTATATCACCTACTCACCAAAGTAATGATAATCTTAGGGAGCGTCATGAAAATGTGATAATGAACTCAGCAGATGTTGATCATAATATGCAAACAGTTTACGAAGATTCATTTTTTATAGATCAATTAGCTTTACCAGAAGTAAGTAAATTATTACTTATTTTAGAAACAAATTCGATTTCTTATATAAAAATATAATGTACAGAACGGATTTACATTTGTAAATTCAGCTGACCCGTCAACTACAGCAAGCACAATTTACAATCAAGACTTGAATGATACAAATCAATTAAAAGCAGAACTTGACCAGGTGATAAATTAATTATAATTTAATTGAGAATTGCTTATTTTAAAAGAATATGTTTTTTTGTATTATTTATTGTTGTATTTATTTTTGTTTTAGTATGTCAATAGTAGCGGCGAAGAAAATGCTAATCTTCAAATTTTAGAAGAATCATTATTAAATATAAGTTCAACTGTTGATAATAATTTAAATTTTGAAAAATCAAGAGATCAAGAATATATAAACTTTGAAACAAATGCGAATAATTCAATTTTATCACAAAATCAAATAACTTTATCTCTACAAACAACAATTGCTGATTATAATTCAAGATTACCTGGTCATCTATTTGAATATGAATGAAATCTTAGTAAAAATTTAAATTATCTTCCTAAAAAGTACAAAATCTAGTTTGATAAAATTTTAATTTTCATGTAATAATAAATGTTGCTTCTCTTGCTATAGTAGTAAATTAATTGTAGTTTATAATAAATAAATTTTATATCGATTATTTTAATTACATACCAATAAATAATAAAAACCGATGTAAAATTTGTATACTATGACGAACAAGTAAAGCTGTAATTTATATTTTAAGAGATTATTGTAATAATTGATGTAAGACAAAATATTGTGATTTTATAAAGAAAATAAATATTTTTATATAAGTATTAATGAATTTTTGTTAAATTATTAATTAAAATAAAAATTAAGTTAATTGAAAATATGAATTTTATTTAAAATGATTTTGTTCTGAATAATTATGATATACATTTTCTTTCTTCTTCTTTAAACCAAGTTTTTTCTTATACAATTTTAAATTATATAAATTTAAATTTAAAATTACAAAAATTTTTTTCTTCAGAATTTTATAATAATTCTTACTTAAACTATAATTTATAAATATATTTAACTAAAATTAAATTAGAAAATATTTAAATTTAATAGGAAAAAAATGAAAATATTTTTTTAAGTACTTTGATAACAAATTAACTAAATAATAAGGAACTCATAAATCTAAGGAAAAAATAAACCTTCTAAAATTCCATAATAGTTAAATTCTACTAATATTCAGTACAAAACTAAACATCTATATATAAGACGATACACCACAACTAAATATATTGTGAACACATTAAATATTATCATAAACTATAAATGCGCAAATTATATGCACAAAAACATTTAAAGTTTTTTAAAATTCAGCTTCAGAATCACTGTATCCATTATCGATTTGTTTACCAGGTCTATAATGATGATAAGAAGTACAACCATGAGTTAATAAAAGCATATCTTCAAATTCTTGTGATTTTGTTATGGATCTTGAGTGTGGAAGGCTTTTCATATGAATTTTACTTTTACCGTTTTCTGATTTTTTAAATAATTGGCTATTTTTTATGTTACTTTTTCCATTTAAACACAATACCGGCGAATGCTGCACTTGGGATAATCTAGCATTTGTTGACAATTGTTCGGAAAATATATGTTTGGTGCCACTATCTCTGAAAACAAATACTGTTCCTTATTATTTCAGAATTATAAAAAAAAATGTGCAATTATTTTAGTTTCAATGTTTACAAAATAATGTTGTTATTTATTAATACGCAAACTCGCGAAAAAACTCGGTTAGTAGAACGCATTGACAATCATCTTGACTTTTGATAAATTTTATTTTGCAAACGGTTATTTTAAAATCTTTATTTGTAAAGTTTATACCTATAATTTTTTCTCTTAAAAAATATTAACTATAAAGAAACTACGTTTTTTTGTCTTGTTAATTTTATCAACCTATGACGCATAAAAATTTAAAATTTTTAATTAAGTAGTGTTATTAATTTGTTTAAATAAATTTAAATTTAGACACTCCATAAAAAATTTGTAATATGCCAACTTCACTCTTAATTAAATTACCATTCTTTTAAAATTTACCGAAAACTTTAATTTTGAAATGATTTTTTGAAATAGGTATACCTACACATTAGACCTTGTAATTCGTCTAATTTTATTTCTTTAAGACTCAAGGAACTTATGTACATAAATAAAAAGCTTTAAGTTAATTGGATTTGTAATTAGTGGAATATTACTTGATTGATTATTATTTATTTAAATAATTTAAACAATGAAAATCTAATAATAAACGAATTTCGTTTCAAAGAAAGAAAATAACGTTTGCTTTAAAAATTGCGCTTTTGAAAGTTAATATACCTAACCTTACCTTCTTTGAATCTTTTTCGACAAGGCAAATGAGCAGTGACTTCATCGTTATTATCCATGCTTCTCTTTCTTCCATTAAAAACCAACGATCTATCATCTTTATCCATAAATTTTCCTTGAAGTACCCCAAAAAAACCATTACTATTATTATTATTTTGTACTTGAAGATCACTTAACTGGTTATACTGTTGACAATTGTTATTATTGTTGAAAATTTGTTGATTTTCATAATTATTAAATGATTGTTGATCGGTATCCATTTGTTCATCATCTTGTTGATGGTAGTAATTAACTTGATTATTAGGGATATTGGCTTGTTGAGTTTTTGGAACGTAGCCGTAATAAGCATTTGATGAAACAAATGTATGAGGCACTTGATTATTTTTCATCTCATATTTTGTTGCCATATTTTTTTATATTTCTAACAATATTGTTGTTACCAAACACAAATTACACAAAGTATTTTATGGTTACCAAGTTTTCAAAGTAATAAAGTCAACGATTTTTGTTTCAATATAAATATTTAAAATTTCTATACATGAAATTTTTAAAGACTTTTTACTTTTATTTACATAACATAAAAAGTATGGTTCTATAATATAAATAATAAAAGAAATGAAAAGTGAAGGTAAAATTGTGATATAATTTTTCTTTTTGCTATTAATCGAAGCGTGGCCTTTCAAGTTCCGAACACCGTAAAAGAATGACCGGCGGGAAAAAACACAAACCGGCGCAAACCTCGAATCGGAAGAGTGGGATAGGTCAAGATTATTTGGTGGGGGAAAAAAAAGCGCAAGGCCAAAAAAAAGTGGGGATTACGCGCATGCGTTTTTTGGTTAATTAAAAGGCGCGCGAGATAATAAAGCTTTACAATAATTTAAAGAATTCTTTATTAATATTATATTATTATTCTTATAAAATCGTGAAATAAAAATTTTATTATAAACTCTAAATTATTAAGCATAGCTTATGCAAAAATCAAAAGGAATTTTCAATTTTATCTTCAATGTAGATTTATAAAATCATACATTTTATAATAATTTTAAAAGGTAAATAAAAATATGTGTTTGTGAAAAATTTGTATTAAAGTATAAACATAACTCTGATTACATAATAGGAAAGCATCAATATTATCTACTACACTACAAATCTGCAATATTATATGCCTGCAATAATATAATATAATACGTATAATGTGAGAATAATTTTTTTTTTTTAATTTTTCATGGTGTAACATGAATACGCATATATTATGAAAGCTTATACTTACCAATTGAAAATTAAAAAAAATAAATACATAGATTTATATTGAGAATACATAATATTATAATTGTTGGTGTGACCGCATGTTATATTTACACATGATGTAATCGGTATAATAATAAAAAAAATATAAGCAAACTTTTGTTTTGTGATTGTGATTCGAAATTAAATTTTGTTTGCGCATAATCGAATATTTCGGAGTCAGAGGGGTTTCTCTCCATCAATTATTTATTGTAAAATAATATAAAATAATTAATTTAACATGTTGAAGGTTAAATTAAGAATATCTTATTCTTAAATAAACAATGGTATAAAAGTGAAGATTTATAATTTTTTAGTTATTTTAATTTTAAAGTATTTTATTGTAAGTATTTTGGGTTATGTCACAGTTATGTTGTAAAAGATACTGTAAACAAATATAATATTTATTTTTCTTTTTTTTTTAGCATTACATGAAATAAATTGAAATTCGCCTTAAAAAGGGCAATTAATTAGGCAAAAATGGTTTTTGAATCAATTGTTGCTGAGTTATTAAATAAAGTATTAGGAGAATATATTCAAAATTTGGACTATAAACAGCTCAAATTAAGCCTTTGGGGAGGTATGTTAATTTATATTTGTTTCTTATCAATATTATAATCCTGTATTAAATTTATAATAATATATTAAATTATTTTTACTAAATTAAAAATAAAAAGTAATAACAAATTATTTTAGTACATACGTTCATTGCTTGTATAATTAATCATCAGTCTTTTAATAAAAATTTAATTTTAAGTTTTTTTTAAAATTATGAAGTTATCAGATTGACAATAATACATACAAAGACAAGTTTCTTATCATATTTCAAATTTCATGCTACCTTTTTTTCGAATAAAAATAATTTTTCTAAAAAATTTTTTTTTTTTTAATTCTATAACAAAATAAAGCTACATATTTTATTTTGACAAATTTATTAAACCATTTCATATAAGATAATAAAGAATCTTATACTTCTTAGAAAAAATTATACGGTCTCTTGTTATAAAATACTAAATCAATGAACACAAATTAAATCTGACAACAATTCAATTACGTCAACTAATTATGATCTATTTATTTAATTAACTGTTTTAAATTTTGTTACTTTATTTTTATTAAAAAGTAAAACTGGCTGAATCATGAACAAGGAATCAATATTAGTGAATAATTTAAATAAGACAATAACATAATTATGTATAATTTTTATAAATTTGTAAAATTTGTGGATGATATTTTTTAATAATCCTCATAGATGTGTTATTTTTAAAATTAAAATTTAGCTTATTTTAATATTGCTCATTTAAATTCAAAACTACTTTATAAGTAACAGAATTCTTTTTATTTTTATAGGAGATGTTGTTCTTACTGATTTATTAATTAAAGAAAGTGCTTTAGATGTTTTAGATCTACCTATAAAACTAGAATATGGTAGACTAGGTACGTTTTTTTAATAACATTTATCTAAACAAATCTAATTGTTCTTAAATTTTAAACAGGCAAATTAGTTTTAAAAATTCCGTTCAAGGATATGTGGAATGGTCAAATAGATGCAGTAGTAGAAGAATTATTTATTTTAATTGTCCCAACTAGTCAAGTTAAATATGATGCAGATAAAGAGGCCAATGCTAATTTGGAATCAAAAAGAGCTGAAATAGCAAGGGTTGAGAAAAATAATCAGTTGGCAGATATGAAATGTATGATTAAAATCTTTAATTCATATAATTCTGATATCATAAAATTATGTCTATTATTTTAGCTGAGGAAAAAGTTGATGATTCAATGATGGAAAAACTTATTGCACGAATGATAAAAAATATTCATGTTGAAATAAATAGAATACATGTTAGATATGAAGATCACATTTCGTTTAAAGATCATCCTTTTTCTATTGGTTTTACACTTCATCGTTTTGCTTTAGAGAGTTGTGACGATAAATGGTCATCAAGTGGAAATTTAAAAGAAATGTATTCAATACCTCAAATTTTCAAAGTAAGTATATTTTTATAATTATTTGATTGCACAATTGAAGGAGATGAGTAATTTTATTTAATATTTAGTTATGTACAATGGATGGTTTTTCTGTATACCTCAATCCATCGCCCACGCAATTCAGTACAGAACCTCGTTTTAAATATCTTCAGATTTTTTCAGAAAGTATTGCAACTGCTGAGTATGTACCAGAAGGCTATCAATATTGTAAGTAATTAAAAAAAAATTTTCTTTCTTCTTGTCGTATTAAATGATTTAAATAAAATTTTTAAATTAGTACTGGGACCAATTAATGTTAGTGCAAAATTAAAATTAAATCCTAAACCAGAAACTGACGGTAGTAATTATACAATCCCAAAAGTTTGGTTGGACTTAGAAATGCAAAAATTAAGGATAGGGTTGACAAAACGTCAATATCAAACCTTCATGCGATTAGGCGAAGGTTTGGATCAGGCTAGAAAAGCTGCACCTTACAGAAAATATAGACCGAATCTTACTTCTTATCGAGGCCATTACAAAGAATGGTAATTTTTTTAATTTATTAATGCTAATATTTATTTTTTGGAAATTGATAATAATTTTTTGTTTTGAATTAAGGTGGTTATTTGCATATACATGTGTACTAGAAGAAAATGTGCGAAGAACTCAAAGAAATTGGGATTGGAATCATATGAAAGCTCATAGAGATTGCTGTAAAAGTTATGCAAAAATTTATCAAACAAAATTGACAGCTAAAAAGTCGTCACCAGAAATTGAGGAACAACTTACAGAACATGAAAGAAAATTGGATATATTTAATTTAATAATAATTCGCCAACAAATAGAAATGGAGGTAAAAAATAATTTTTTTTTTTTTTTTTTTTGATAGAAATCATTTTTCTAAATTATTATAGGTTGAAAGGCTAGCAGAAAAAGAAAAAAATTTAAAAGCAAAGCGGGGTTGGTTCGGATTTTTATGGGGTGGATACCAGCAGGAAGAAGTTCAGGAGTTAAATACAGCAGCTGCAATAAGTATATTTTTTTTAAATGATTAATTTTTATTAATTTTTGATAAAAATATTTAATTGTTTCAAAAATTTCAGTGAAGAAGTTTGAAGAAGCTATGACACCTCAAGAAAAAGAAAAATTGTTCAGAGCAATTGATTATCAAGAAAACTCTGCACCTGCTCATTACCCAGAAACGTTTGAAGATATTAATATTTCCTTCTTTTTACATGGTTTACAAATATTACTTTTAGATACTGATAAAGAACACCCTCAAGTCTTAGATTTACAAATTAATGGATGTAGAGCTGGTTTTAAATCCAGACCATCAGCCAATGGAATACTGTAAGTATAAAAAAAGAATTAAAAAATTTTTTAAATTAGGCCTAAAAGAGAATTGTAACTCCATTTTTCATTATCAGTGTTTCAGCATCAATTAATGACTTAAAATTACTTGGAGTCATGCAAGGAGAAGTAGTGCCTTCATTATTTAATTACGAGCAAGCAGATTCAGATCAAGTTTTATTTTATGTTTCATATGAAAAAAATCCTTTAGATAAGCTTTGTGGAGATAGAGTCAAGATCAAATCTTCTTCGGTTTTAATAGTTTATGATGCACAAACTATAGTGGAGTTAATAAAATTGTTTAAAGTACAAAATCCATCTACTTTAAATCAGTAACTATATTAATTTTTAAATATTTTTACATTTTTTCTCTTAATTTATTAACTTTTTTTAATCAAGATTACAAGCTGCAGCAGCAGTAAGATTAGAAGGTTTTAAAGAAGTGTCAGCTTTGGGTTTAGAGTATGCAATTCAAAAGCATGCTGCTCTAGATATTCAAGTAAGATTAAAATTTTGTCCATGATATATATTTTATTTAAAACTGCCAATATTTTAAATGTTCAGATCGATTTACAAGCATCTCAGCTGATTGTACCATTTGGAGGATTTTATAAAGGCAACGAATCCTTATTTGTTATTAACTTTGGAAGCTTAAAAATGCAATCTTTAGAAAAGCCTGTTAACGATACATCAAATGTAACTGTTAAACAATTAGTTAATATGGGTAAAAGTGAAGAAGATATTTTAACTCACCTTCGTCAATACAGTTACGATAAGTTTGTTTTGAAAATAGTTAATTTCCAAGTACGTTTCTTCTTTTAATTTAACATGTTTTAAAAACTACAATAATTAAGCAATTAAACTTTTTGCTTAGGTTTTAATTTCTTTGGCCAATGAAAACTGGCGTGATGCATTATCTAGCAGTACAGTAAGTCCAATTACAATTTTGCAACCTACAACCTTAGAAATCCAATTTCATAAGTGCTTGATAACGGATGACCCTCTTTTACCTAAAATAAGATTGATTGGACATTTACCTTCACTTGCAATCAATTTAACCGGTAAATATATTTAAATATCATTATTTTTAATTGCATTTTTATTAAATTAAATTTTTAGATACCCGTTTATACGAGGTTCTTGCAATTGTACAAAGTATTTCAATGCCAGGAGATGATGAGCCACCAGAACTCACTCAAGTTACAATTGTAATTTAAAAAATTTTTTTAACTGAGTTAATTAAGAATAATTAAAATTAAATTTTTATCATCATTACAGTCTAAATCTTTATCTCAGCTGTCAATTTTTAAAGAGTTATCTTCCCTACCAAGCAAAATGGAAAAAAAACAAGAAGATCAAGAATCAACCACTTCAATGAAACAAACAACTGATTTAGAAGTTAAATTTGTCATGAAAGGTTAACAATTTAATTCATAGGTCTAATTTTGAATGAAAATTAAATATAATTAAAATTTTACAGAATTCACAGTCACAATATCAAAACAAGAGATAGAAAATAAAATTTCGCCATTTATAAGATTTGAACTACTTTTGTTAGAGGCGGAATTAATTCAACGTTCTTTCAATCAAGATATTATGCTAAGACTTGGAGGAGTTCAAGTGAAACAACATCAGAAAGCTACAGAAATATTTATGATAGATACTCCTATGTCATCAGGAAGTGAAGAATATTTGATTGTGATTCAGTTTACAAATGTAAGTACTAATGACTTGTTAATAAAAACAGCAAATTAAATAAAATTTGACTTAATTTTTAGGTAAATAAACTTTCACCAGATTTTGCTAGATCTGGTGGTATTGTAAATCTTTTACAACTTGAATTCACAACTCTTGATGTTGTATTTCATCAAGAAGCTTTAATTAATGTTCTTCAATTTTTATCAAACGTTCAGGTATATATTTTATACTATTATTTATTAAGTAATTTAAAAGATAAAAATAATTTCAATTTTAGGATAAAATAAGCGTAGCTACGGAAACCTTGAAAGAAAAGAAAAAAGAACAAACAGTTAATAGAGTTGCCCACTTAACTACAATTCAAGAAGATACTTCAACTTTTATTAAAGAGCAGATTCAAAGAAAAAGAATAACTACGAAGACTGGTAATAATACATAATTTGTATTAATATCATTTTTTAAATGGATATAATAAATGTTAATTTTTTAATGGTTACAGTATACAAAAAAACAGAAATAATAGATTTTAAAATTAGTGCAAAGATGGGTACTATTAGTTTAAAAATGATGAATGATCATCGAGATATTGGTGCTTTTTATATAAAAGGACTAACGGCAGGTTACACAATGAAAGCTTCGCATTCAAAAGCTAGCGTTAATCTTGGTTCGATAAATATTAAAGATTTAAATGCAAAAACAATTTACAAAAATGTTAGTCACTAAAAAGAAAATGTAACAAATTCTTTTAATTTTACAGAGTTTTTTTAAAACATTTTTGTATTTTTTTTAGATTATATCGGTTGAAAAATCTGAATCATTAGAAATCGAAGCAATAATGTACAATATTGAGCCTGATGATGTAGATAAAAATAATATGTCAATTAAAATTATGATGGGTTGTCATCGAGTTGTATTTCTTAATGCTTTTGTAACTTCGGTTATGGTAAATTTAAAAAATAAATTATTAAAATAATTTAATGTTGAAAGTATTAAGTTTTATTGAAATTTTTTTCAGAATTTTTTGAATAATTTTCAAGCGGCTCAACAAGCTATTAAAGAAGCTTCAGCAGCAGCAGCTGAAGCTGCAAAAACAAATATTAAAGATGTACAAGAGAGTGCAACTCGTATTGAATTATCAGTCAAAATTAAGGTGAAATCTAATTCATAATAATTTTGAACATAGAATATAATTTATTTAAATTTTCATTCTAGGCACCCGTTATTTATGTTCCCATAAATTCTAGAAGCGAGCATTGTCTTATGTTAGATATGGGTAATTTAACAGTTAGTAACACATTTAGCAAACTAAATATTCAAAGTGATTCTGGTGAAAATCCTGTTGTTGACGATATGAATATTGAGTTGCAAAACTTTAAAATGTCTCGGTAAACTATATTATTTCATTTTAACTAAATATTTTATTTTTTTTAAAAAATTTTATTTTTTAGTGTAAGATTAAATAAAGATAGTTTTGTTGCTGAAAATGAAGTAATATTGTTACAGCCTGTAAGTTTTATTTTACTAATAAAGCGAAATCTATCGACAACATGGTTTAGATCTATTCCAGATATAGAAATGTCTGGTCGATTAAAAAAAATTAATTTACTATTGAGTCAAGGTGATTATGCAATGATAATGACAACATTAAATGAAAATCTTGGAGAAGTTGTAGAAGAACCTTCAAAACATTGCAATGTACGAACTGATAGAAAGTCACATTCTGAACCAAGCAAGACTACTGTTTGTAAGTAATTTTTTTATTCATCATTTTTAAGGTATTCTGATATTATAATTTAAATTTTTTGTAGGCAAAGCAGAAGTAGAAGCTGTAAGAGAATCAGAGTTAATTGAACTTCAAGAACAGCGTCATGTTGAAACAAGTATTAAATTTGAGTTTATAATGGATAGCTTGGTAATTGAATTATTTACTGGAGGGTCTAAAATGGTATTTTTTTATTTTTTTATTTTTTATTAATGTTTCCTAAAAAATACTAATTTAAATTTAAATTTCAGTTAAAAACAGAAAATTCTCCCTTACACCTTCCAGAACGAGGTTTAGCAAAGTTTGGATTAACTTATTTTGCAGTGAAAGGAAGAATGTTTGCAGACGGATTATTAGCGACTTCAGTTTTACTAATGAATTGTACGTTAGATGATACCCGACAAAGTAGACAAGGTTCCTTGGTCAGAATAATGGAAAGGACAACAGAACTTCCTACAATGGAAAATTATAGTTCAGAGTCAGATTCAAAACCAATTAGAAGTATGTTGGATGTGACAATAAGAAAAGGAGCAACTGATATGTTTGGTAAATTTAATTAAAATTTCTATAAATTTCTTTATACATTGAATAAAAAAATAACTTAATTAATATTTTTCAGTGGATGTACGTGTTTTTTCATTTAGTATTATAGTTTCATTAGATTATTTGATGAAAATTAAAGATTTCCTTGATTATGGCTCAAATGCTACAACTCAAGCTGCTTTGCAATCATCCCAAAAAGTTCAAAATGAACTTACAGTAAAAAAGAAAACTAATCAAGTACCTGTAACTAATGTTACTCCACCAGCTCTAATGATGACAATAAATATTCATGTAGAAAAACCAGATATTATTTTACTTGAAGATATGGACGATGTTGATTCGAATTGTATTGTTTTAAATGTAATTCATTATGTTTAAATATTTTTATGTTATTTTATTAAGCAAAAATTTCTTAATAATTATTAACATTTTTAGACCGAATTATTGTTCAAAATTAGAATTTTGGGAGAACATCAAGTAATAACAGGTTCAATCAAAGACTTGTCAATTTTAACTGGAATTTATAATCCAACAAAGAGATCAGAATGGATTTACGAAGTAAAACTTTATAGTATATTACAAGCCTATGTCCAGAAAAGTAATACAGAATGGCCCAAATCGCACCAAGGCAATGCCGAGGTTGGTAAACTGCGATTTGGGTCATTCTTTATTTATGGACAATAGTCGTTTATTAGAATATTTCAAAATAAAATTTATTCATCATAATCAAATTTTAGGTACTGAAACCTTGCAGTATTAGCATAGCTGGTTCAACACCTGAAGAAAAAGGCTTGCATGTTGATATATGTTCAACTGATATTCATATTTCAGTTTCACCAGGTAATTAAAATTAAATAATATGATTATACTCTATCTTTAAATTTAATTATTACTGTTTAAATTAAGGGGTAATTGAAATTTTATCGCGAGTCTTGCATACTATAACTTTGAAAGACGAAGAAGGTAAAGAAATAAAAAAACACGAACCAAATCACGAAGGTCTTTGGTTAATTAAACCATTTAGAGAAAATGACTATTGGTTTCTTAAAACTGGTAAATAATTAAAACTATTTAAAAAATTACTTTTTGATTGTTTATTAATATTAATTTACTTAAAATTTAGAAGTTGGTACTGAAGTTTTTGAAGACATAGAATTTTGTGAAGAAGAAGAACTATCGATACCTTATAAGCCAGAATTGGCAATTATTTCTGCGCCTACAATTTTATTAACTTTAGAAGCTGGTGTTGGTAATAAAACATTACCTATGCTACTTCTTCATTTAGGTTTTCAATCTAACATTCATGATTGGAGTACAAAAACGGTATAAAAATGACTTTTAATTGGTTAATTAAAAATTTTATTGTCTTGAATAAAAATTTTTTAGATGAATATCGATTCAACAATGTCTGTTGTTATGGCTTATTATAATAGCCGATTAGCATTGTGGGAACCATTAATTGAACCGATGGAAGCAATGAAATATGGGAAACGAGTTTCTACTCCTTGGGAAATAAAATCAAAAGTAATTAATTTAATATGTTAATTTAATTATTGTTATCATGAATAGTGTTCATAACCCATATTTAGTTTAATATTAAAAAGATATTAATTATTGTTGTTATTTTTTTTATAAATTTCAAAAATAAATTCAAAAAATTTGTTTTGTTAGGTACAATTTTATGATATTAATCCTGATTTTCGTGGAGTAACAACTATTAACTCAAATTCAGAGAATGAAGCTGATGAACTTCATCAATCATCAAGAATGTCAATAGAAGTTTTATCATCAGTAATATATATTTTATATAATTTTTATGGATAAATATTTAAAGTTATCTAAACAATTTTTTTTTATCAGGAAAATTTAGAAGTGACTGTAACCAAAACTTGTTTAGACATTTTAAAACAACTTGGAAATGCATTTTCAAATGCAATGGAAGCTAAAAATAAAACTTCTACCAACAAAGTTGCGCCTTATGTGTTAAAAAATGAAACTGGATTAGCTATTATTTTAGATTTAGAGAACAGTCATTTTAAAGTTAGTTTTATTTAAAAAATTATTATGATAATTTTTTTTAATTTAATTATAATTTTAGGTTGCAATAATGGAAAATACCCTTGATGAAAATCCATCTTCAATATATTCAGAAGTTTTATTAGAATCAGGTGCTTCAGTAGAATTAGCATCGAAAATCATAATTGAAACACACCTTTTGGATCAGTTAAAAGCTGGTTCTGTCAATGATCGTGGCAGTAATAAATTTTTTATTTCCGTAAGCTCATACATACAAAAACAAATGATGAAATTTCTGTTACTTAAAATATTTTATTTTAGTTTAAAGATATAGGAGTTAAATTAGAAATTCCTGTTTTGAGAGCCGATAAAAGATTTTTTCCATTAAAATATCGAAAAGAAGGATCTGAAGAATGGGGTATTATATCAGATGTTATAGTTGAAGAAGGTAGCACAATAGTTACTTTAAGGAGTGTACTTCAGGTACCGAGTTTCAAATATTTAATAATACAATAATTTTAAATTTTCTTTTTAATTTGATTTGATAAGGTTCACAATCATTTTAATGAAGAAGTTTCTGTATACTACATGACAAAACGTGGTAATGAAGTCGAATGCGTTGGAACAGTTCGTCCGGATGAAAAATTAAATCTTCCGTTGGATGCTGTTTATACACCAACAAATATTTATTGGTTATTTTTCAGTGTCGAAGGGTAAATTTTTAATGATTTTTAATTACTTGAAATATTAAAAATTTTATTTACTTTTAGATATATGGTATCAGTTGAACCCTTTGTATGGAAAGATTTACAAAAAACTATTTCTATGACAAAACTTTTAAAATGTGAAACTCGATCAAGAACTGAATTAATAGGTCCTTTTCATATTCAGGTAAAATAAGAATAATTTTTTATAATTTTTCTGCTAATTCTCTTGATAGATCTACTTTTTTCTATAATACTTTTTAACCAGTTCTATTTTTAAATAAATTCACAAAATATTTTTAAGCCAATTCTTTAGAAAACACGTGTAACTATCTTTTCTATTCTAGACTTTTCTTGCCGCAATGGTATTCGCCTTTGCTTATGCTATTTTTGATAGCGAAATTCTGAATTCTTTAACAAGTTTTGTAGAAACTCAAATTTTATCGAGTATTCGAAATCGACAGATTTTAAATACAAATTGTTATAACAGACCTCAACCCTCGACAACAGTTTTGCAGGTATACGAACGCTTAAAAAAGAACGGATTATATTTATAGTATTTTTTTATTTTATTCATATTAATAATTATTTTTTCATTATTTCATAAAATTATCAATTAATTATAGGCAAAGCTAAAGTTAATTTAATTTTATTAATTTTTGTAATAAATTCTGTTCTTGGATAAGCGTTAATGTTAGCTGCATCATAAAATGTATATCATAATTACTTCATTAAAATCGAAACATTAAAATACTTCATTCATCTAAAAACATCGCATTATTTAATGTTTAAAATTTCATCATATAGGGAATTAATTTTAAGACATATGCATGGTTTAGAATAAAATTTATATTAGGTACTTATATCATTTAAATATAAAGTAACATTCATTCATTTTAGTTAAATCTAGTTTGTAAGCGGTGATTTTTATTAAAGTGAAGAATGTTTATCAGTTTAGGTATACGTATTATATTACTATACTGATATGAAATTTTATTTTAACTTTTGTAGTTTTCTAAGTTTTTTTTCGAAAATAGTTAATTTAAACTTAATAAGCTGTTAAGTGTAGATGTTTGAATTAAAATTTATGTACATATTTCAAATTTTATAGTTTTAAATTAATGAATTATTTATTCTTGAAACAATTAAAAAGATTATATATTTAATAAGTTTTTTATTTTCTTTTTAGACTGTAGGAGAAATTGAACAAGTATATTTTGAAAATACAAGTAGACATACAATGGCAAGCACAATATACAACATTCATTTATATCCATCGGTACAATTAAAAAATTTTCTTCCAATCGATATTTTAATATTTCTTCCTGGTCGATCAGAAGAACAATTAGTACCAGCTAGTACTGCTCTTCAAATACCAACAATTGATCCAAATCATTCAAACATCGTCATTAAGGTTTTTTAAATAAAATATTTATTTATTTAATTTTTACAAATAATTTTTTAATTTTCTAGTTACCTCAATATCTTGAAAAAGATTGGTCTTGTAATATTGAAGTAACTGCTAATGCACCAGAATTTTCAGTATGGTCTTTTGAATCATTTGATAGTTCACAAAAAGTTGTTATGGATCTTGGAATGCATACATCTTATAAACATGGAACTATTATCATGGCTCTTTACTGTCCATTTTGGATGTTAAATAAAACTGGTTTAATGTTATCATATAGAGTAAGTTGATAATTATTTAAATTATGTTTTAATTTTCTGAGCTACTTTCTTTTGCTTATGATTTATTAATAATTGCCTTTGTTTTCATTAACTTTTACAGAAACTTTACTATATAATACTATAAAAATCAATTTTTATTTTTTAATTTATGTCAAAGAACGTATTTCTTTCATTTTAATTATAATTTATTAAATACTTACAAGGTTTTTGTCAACCAGAAATTATTAATATTTACTAACAAATTACATAAATTTTAGGTTTATTTTACATCGACAGAATAAATTTGTTTAAATTTTCAGTTTTTTATTTACAAAATTAACAAAAGTAGTAATATTGTTACCCAAAATCTATCAATTATTTACAGAAATCAAGTAAAGGTGGTAAAGAACACTCGAGTCCGATTAAGGTAGAGATATTAAATCTGCCCATTAATATAAATGTGCTTGACGTAGTTGTGTACCTAGGCTTAGCTTTAACTGAAAATTTTAAATTATCGTTCAAAATTTATTTTCAATTTTATTTAATCAAATTGAATTCAAATATGGAAAATATTACTGATTTTTTTCTAATTTATTTTATACATTTTGAGCTGACCTAGCTTTTTTTTTTTTTTTTTAAGAATGTTGTACTTGAGATTGCTGCTACTTTTGTTTGTAAATTTTTTTTATATAAAAAATGTTTTTAAAAAACACACATACATACATACAGATCTCTTTCAGAGTATGGTTTTCTGTTCAAAAAATGGCCATCGAAGAAAATCACGCAGTAAAAATAAGAAGGTGATTGTTGGTGATACTCATCACACATTTTATTTTAATAAGAACATTTTTATTTTAAATTTGTCAAGTTTCTTTTTTTAGTGTAGTTGATGGGATGGATAACTTGTTTTGACAAAGAAATTCGTTATGGTCTAAATTTGCATGTTCTTATTCATCTTATTGGGCATGAAAACTTTTTTTTTTAATTTAAATTAGAAAATATACATGATGACACTATAAAATTGATTTTTATAAAATTAATATTTTTGTTGTATTACTAAATTTTTTTTCTAAACTTTTCTAACAAACAAATCTATACTAATAATAGTTTTTTTTCTCAAGCTGAGGTGGGAGTTTCTAAATATTTTGGATATACTTAAAATTAAATATTTATCCTAAAATATTAATAATTTTATTTTCAGAATTCCGAAGATTATTTAAATGTTTTGTATCATCCAGAATCATTTAAAGGCCCAATACTATTTTCATTTCGATCAAAGGCATTTTTTGGAAAGAAAAAAGCTATGATTAGAGTGGAAGATGGTGAATGGTCAGACAAGTTTTCTATTGATGTCGCAGGAAGTAAAGGTGTTGTTTCTTGTAAATATAATGGCAGGCTATTCCAGGTAATTATGATTTTTTTAGTCTTCTGTATGAAATAACTTAAAAATTTACAATATTTATTTTTAGATTGGAGTACATAATCAGTTGACATATAATTCATTAACAAAGCAAATTACATTTACTCCATATTATGTCTTAATTAATAACGCTGATTTTCTTATTGAATGTCAGGAAGCTGATCGTCCAGCGGACCCTATTATAAAGGTAAAATTGTAGTTAATTTATAAAAAGTTCATTTTTATTTTTTTCACAAAAATGTAATACCAATTTTTCAATAAAGGTGCCCCCTGGAGAATGTACTCCTTTTTGGCCTAGATCAGATCAGGAGTACAAAACTCTTAAAGCCAAAGTTGCTGGATTTCCTGAAAAGACTGCCGCTTTTATTTGTAATGACGTGCATAGCACTTTATTAAAATTAGATAATAAGGTAAAAAATGTTTTCTTAATTATTTTAAATTTTTAAATTAATTAAAGAATAAAATTTAATTCATATGAACAAAATTTAGTATGGAGGTATTAATGTCGATATACAAATGAATGAAGGAGGTGTTTACATATCTTTATTAGCTTATACTCATGGAAATGCTCCTGCCCTTATAATTAATCACTCTCCTTACACTATAAATCTTTGGGAAAAAGGATCAATGAATGTTAGGTAAGGAATTGATTAGCTTTTTACCTCTTATGGTCTGTAGTTTTTACTTGAATTATTAATGAATTACTTATTATAAATTATTTCTTTCTTTACTATTAAAATTTTTTTTTTTTTATAAAAATTTTAGTTTTTTATGAATAATAAATTCATCTATTATAATCTCGATTATAATTTATTATTTTTTTTTTATTTTTTTTATAATCAATCTCTATATAAATTAAATGTTTTTATTAATTACTATGTAAATCTTCTATGTAAGCTCTGTCAAATTAATAAAAAAAAAAAAATAATAATAAAAAATATTTACTAATCATTCGTTTACATTTTTATTCAGGTCACTTCAATCACTTAACAGAATGTATTATACATGGGAAAATCCAGCAGGTTCTAGAGTTATTGTTTGGGAAGATGGGAACAAAAGAGAAATTGAAGATACTTTAAGAAAGGTAAATTTTAACATTAATTGAATTTTGATTCAATTTTATTTATATTTCTGTTATCTAGGATAATTTGGGAGTTTTCGTTATACCTGATTTCGATCAAGAAATTTATTACGTTTCCTTTCTTGATGGAATTCAAAGAGTACTACTATTTACACCAAATTTAAAAATAGCTGAAGATTGTCAACTTGTAGGTGATCTTGAAGTAATTGATCAAGAAATTACTATGAGCATACACGGTGTAGGATTGTCTCTTGTAAATAATGTAACAAGATCGGAATTACTTTACATGTGCATCGCAAGGTACCGTAATTGGTAAATTATAAGATTTCTTTCTTTTAATTTTAAATTCTATTTAATTTAGTTCTGGAATTATTTGGGAAACTCGTAAATCTTTAAATGGTCGCTGGCGTGCACTGAATAATCATGAAGTAATGGTGATCGAAGAAGGATATCAAAGATACTTAAAAGAACTTTCAGTTGATAAAGAAACTCACTATCGAATAATGCTAGAACCTAAATTAGAGGTAGATAAAAATAAAATGTTGAAAAGTATTATCTGAGAGTAATAATTTTTTATATTTAAGGTTGATTTCCTCAATATGGTACTTTTAAGACCTCACCAAAGGTATTTAAGAAGAACTTTCCAAACTGGACTTTGGGTCCAATATCGGACTTCTTTGCATCAAGTACAATTGCATGCTAAAATTAACAGACTTCAAATTGATAATCAGCTTTCAGATTGTGTTTTTCCTGTTATTCTGGCACCTGTCGCTCCACCTAAAAGTGTTTCTCAGAGTTCTGGTAATTAATTTTTTAATTATATTGTTAAAATAAATTGAAATATTAAATAAGTAAAGTGATTACAAAAAAAAAAATGATTTTAGTAATGAAGCCATTTGCGGAAATGAGTATTGTCAAACGTCTTTTAGAACACAGTAACGTTCAACAATTTCGTTACTTTAAAGTACTTATCCAAGAGTTTCATGTTAAAGTTGATTTAGCTTTTATGAATGCTTTAGTTATGTTATTTGAAGCCGACGAAGCTAATGATGCTCAAGAGGTTAATGCTTTTTTATATAAAATTATAAAAGTTGTTTGTTTGCCTTAAAATTTACTAATATTTTAAATTTAATTATTTAGAGTCAATTGTTTAAAGTTGATATGGGTTTGGTACATGAACCACTATTGCATCATGTTAATTTAATAACAACTGCAGAGCAAAAGAATTTCTTTGATTTACTACACTTTTCTCCACTTAAGGTAGGTAAAAATAAATAAAATTAATATTGTAATTAAAATTTTAAATAAATATTATTTTTATAGATTCATATTAGTTTTTCCATGAGTGGAAGTGGTGGTGGACCATCAGCAGTTCCTCATGTCTTAAATGTTTTACTTCAAGGTATTGGCGTTACAATAACTGATATCAACGATATTGTTTTCAAGTAAAATTTTATTTTTAACTATAAAAATTGTTGGCCTTTCATTGAATATAATGTGAACTAACTTTGTTTATTTAGGTTAGCATATTTTGAAAGGGATTACATTTTTATGACAAACCAACAATTAATATCAGAAGCTACAAATCACTATACTGGTCAAGCAATTAAACAACTATACGTCCTTGTTCTTGGTCTTGATGTGATCGGAAATCCTTATGGTCTAGTTGTAGGTACTATGAAAGGAATTGAAGATTTATTTTACGAACCTTTCCAAGGAGCAATTCAAGGGCCCGGTGAATTTGCAGAAGGATTGTTGCTAGGTGTCAGAAGTATGCTTGGTCATACAGTAGGAGGTATGGCTGGAGCTGTTTCAAAAATTACAGGAGCAATGGGTAAGCTTAGAATTTTTAGAAATTTAAAATTACATATGAACTATTAATGAATATTTCAATTAATTTAGGTAAGGGCTTAGCAGCTTTGACATTCGACAAGGACTATCAACGCAAGAGGCAAGAACAATTAAATAAGCAACCAGCTAATTTGCAAGAAGGTCTTGCTCGAAGTGGGAAAGGTTTAGTTATGGTAAGCAAACTTGATGATAATTTATTTCTCAAAATCTTATTACATTTTTTTTCTTAGGGCGTCGTTGATGGTGTTAGTGGAGTTGTTTTAAAACCTTACTCTGGAGCCAAAGAAGAAGGCGTTGAAGGTTTCTTCAAAGGTTTTGGTAAAGGTGTAGTAGGATTAGTAACTAGACCTACTGCTGGATTTATAGATTTTGCTAGTGGGTCATTCGGAGCTGTCAGAAGGTACTCAATAATATATAGAGTTTAGTTTATATTTAATATTCTTTAAACCTAATTTCTGATGTTACAGAGCAACAGATTTAAATGAGGAAGCCAAGCGAGTTCGTCCTCCAAGATTTTTACAACCTGACAGTTTAGTTAGACCTTATATTCGTGATGAAGCGGATGGCAATAAAATACTTTTTGTAAGTAAAAACATTAAAAGATTTAAGCACACTCCTAAGATTTGAAATAAATATTAAAAATTTATTTTAATTTGACAACCTCAGGAACTAGAGAAAGGAAAATATGCAAATACTGACATTTATTACTACCACATTTACATTAATAGAGATGTTCTTTTACTTACTGATAAAAGAATTGCGTATTTAGAAAGATGTGATTTATTTGGTGGTTGGAAGGTAATTTTTTACTTTTCATACTTTAGTGAAATCGTAAAATATTTTGTTTGAAATGGATTATTTTATTTTTTTCAGGTTGATTGGTCGCATACATGGCAAGAAATAAATGGTCCTCCAATAATTGTTGATAAAGGTGTTCAAATTTCAATAAAAGATGGTTTTGTAAGAAGAAAACTTGGTGGACTTTTTAGTAATAATGATCAAACTAAAGTTATTTTGGTTTATGATCCCCAGAAAAAAGAGGTAATAAACATTTTTTTTAATTTTAATTTTTTTTTATAACTGTGGTTTGGGTCCTCATTCATAGTATATGAGAGATTCCATCAAACTAGGTACAAGTTGAAATATAAGGGTAGATCTGATTCAGTTTAAAAATTTAAAATTCGTAAAAAATATTATTTTTATAAGACCTTTATTTTCTATTCTCTAATGCGGAGATAAATTAGCTGATTTCATTTATTTCTTTTTTGTTATGTGTTACCCTGTTCAAAAAAATGTGTTAAAAATTAAAAATTTTAAGAGAAATTCAATTTGTAGAAAAAAAATTTAAGTTATGAAGCTTTAGAAACGCTTAATTCTAATTTCTCTAGCATGTGCAATTAATGCTTAGATTCCGCAATGCAACAAGAAATTTCTTATTTAAGCTTTAAATTTACTGCATAAGATAAGCTTTTGCAAGAAAAAATATAAAACTTATTTTTATTGAAAAGCTAACTTAGAAAACAAAATTATTTTAAATGGGTTCTAGTTCCTTCGGAATTTTTCATATTTATAAAGTTGATTAAATAATTAGCAATTATTTTATTTCAGCTGCTGCGCAGCAAATTGGAAGACCAACTAAAGCAATATGAAGCTTAATCAGGAGTTCAAGAAACATAAAATGATTTTTTGTAAAATATAATAAAAATCGCTGGTCGATTATAAAACGTCTATAAAATGACTATTAAAGACTGATTTAAGTATGAATGATAGCACAATTCAAAGAATTGTATCTGTCTGTAACCAACAATTAAAGTGTAAGCAAAAAGGTGAAATTCATTATTCACCTGTAAGCAAGAAGTCTGAAAAAAATTAAATTAGTATTCAATGCCATAATATTCTTAACAAGCATTGTTTAAAAGACTCTTCCTTAAATCTTCCATAATCTTTTGTTAAAATTTATTAATTTATATTTTTTGTTTAAAAATATTTAACGCAAACTGCAAATAACCTAAATTTTATAATTACAGAGGGCAGATTAAATACCAAATAAGCCTTATAAATTCTAGTATATAGCTATAGAATTTTTTCACCAAACTTTACTAATAAAAGTATTAAATTAAAAAAAAAAATTTAGGTATTTTTGGGAGCAAAAAAGCAAATCTTAATTAAATAAAAACTAAGAATATATATGTTTTGTTAATAATAATCTTATATTGTTATATTGTAAGCTTAAATTAATTACTAAAAAATAATTATTAAAAATGTGTAAGTTTATAAAAAAATATTTGCTTTTAAAATTAAATTGTCACTTAAAAAAAGCTTGATAATTTGTACTGTATAATGCTTTAACATGTTATTTTTTAAAAAGTGAGAATGCGCATACTGTGAAAAAAGGCCTAAAGTACAATATTTTTTTGTAAATATTTTATTTTACAAGAATCTAATTTTTATATTAATATATGTAATATAAACATTATTTTTTATGATATATTTTGTTAATTTGAAATATGTTTTTGGAAAGAATGAAATTTTTTATACTATAAATATATGAATATAATATATTATGTGAAAAAATTATGTATAAGCATTGTAAAATAAAGAAAATTCTATTAAAAAATGTACACTTAATTTATTTACAAAATTTTTGTCATGATATAGATATTCTTAATTAACGTTCACTTATCTTTAAAACTAATAAAAAATTGATTCAAAGTAAAAAAATACATTTAAAATTATAAATACTATTAACTATTTACATAAATAGTAATTTTCTTAACAAGAGTGTAAAGTAAACCTTATAGTATGAATTTTATTCAGGACTGTACCAGTTTGACTCATGTACATTTGTGTAACAGTTATGAAATAATTTTTTTTTTTCAATGTTAATTTGCAATATAGTTTACGAATTTATCTATAGTGCAACTAAGATTAAATTTTTTAATTGAAATGAGAAAATAATTAAAAATTTTTTAAATTCTAAAATTTCTCGCAAGTGAAATGATCTCGCTGTATCACAAGATCAAAAATATCTTGAAACAAGAATCAAGTTTGCGCACTAAATTTAAATTTAAAATATTGGTTATATATATACATAAAAATAAAAATGTTATCACATATTATTATTTTTAAAGAGAAAAAATAATGAAACATTTAAAATGAATGATATACACATTTAAACGAATAAATATCACATAAACTTAAGGCTAAAATAAAAATTAAGGACTTAAATTTAATAATTATTCATAATGTCATAAATATAATTTAAAAAGTATTCGACTCTTGTGTAAACACCTGGGAAACCAGGTTCAGCGCATCTATGACCAAATGATACTACACCGACTGCATAAAAGGTATTTTTTAAAGGTTGCATCAATGGACCACCACTGTCGCCCTATATAAAAAGAATTAATTATTAGAAATAATTAAAAAATAATTTGTTTATTTAAACTTTTACCTGACAGGTATCTTTTCCACCTGCTCGATGACCTGCACATATTACTCTATCGTCGAGTTTTATATCTGTTTTTATTGTTCTATATGAACTTAAACATTCTGAAGTTGGGAAAACTTTGACTTGCACTTCTCGAAGTACATCACTACTCGCCATCTCTAGAGTAATTAGAAAAAAATATTTTAATTTAAAAGGTCAATTTTAAAATAAAAAAATTTTTTACTTACTGTAACCAATTGAACCCCACCCTGCAACAAAAGGCGTTTTCCCCACGAGATCGAAGTTTTGAATTTCGCCACCAATAGGTAAGCAGATTGGATATATAGCATCTACAGAAAAATAAATAATTAAAAATTAATAAAAATTGTCAAACATTTAAAAATAATAAAAATTTACCTGTAAACTGAACAGTTTTTTCTAATTTTAAAATAGCGATATCATTTTCCAAAGAATCTGGATTATAACGAGGATGTGGAAAACTTCTTTCGATTCTGATATCAATTGGATGTGCACCATCATTTTCATCATTTAAAATATGTTCACCTAATCTGACAGTAAATAAATCTCTACGATTATGTACACAATGAGCTGCAGTTAGAATATGACGGTCAGATATTAAACTGCCGCCACATAACCATCTTGGAGTTCTGGAATTTCTGTCTTTACTTCTGTAACCAAGATTAGCCATCCATGGCCACGCACCTAATTCTGCTGGTGCACCACCAACGATTCTATCGTGATTTTTTAAACTGTACCCACATGACCCTTTGTTGTTACTTCTGTCGCTATTGAAATTGGGTTGGTTGTTGAAATTTGGTTGATTATTGAAATTTGGCTGATTGTTAAAATTTTGTTGATTATTGAAATTCGGTTGATTATTAAAGTTAGGTTGATTATTTGGCCTATTTGTAGGTTGATTCAAAAACGGATTGGTAACCGGTGGATCCGGCTGCCTCAAATTTTCAGTATTTGGACAACAAACAACTGGATCATTACCTTCATAACCACATAATGTATCAACAAGAAATGCTCTTGCTGCAATACCAAATCTTTTAACAACATCCAACAATGATTTGCACTGATATATATTTACACAACTACAACCTCCGTCTAGAAAAAAAAAATTATTTATCATTCCGTTCAATGATCAAATTGATCTATATTTATAAATAAAAAATGTTAATTACACTAACAAGTATTTTTATAAACAAAAAAAAATGTTGTATAATTAACAAAGATATTTTTCATGACATTAATTAAATTGTTATTAATAAGAATTTTTTAAACTCATAGCGCATATGGAAATTATTTATTATTTTTTTTTTAATAGTAAAATAACGTCAAACTAATCAAATGAATCATCAAAATAATAGTATAATTAAAATATCTTTTTTTTTTTCATTTGAAAAATATCATAAAATAAGTAAATGTTTTTTGTGTCTTATTCCTTATATTCTTTAGAAAAATTCATCAAAAAAACTTGTTTTCAATAAAAAAGAGCCTAAAAAAGAGAAGTTTATATTTTGTATAGAAATTTCAAATAAAAGAAGTGTCAACTATTTGGCTAAATTTCAATAAAAATGAATTATATCATAAAAAATTGAGTCATGTGTAATATGTAATGTTAGAAATATTTGTCCTTCAAATCGTCAAATTACTATGGTCAACACATTACCAACAATAAAAAAAAAAGTATCTTTTGGAAATTTTTAATATCGACTCCTTGGCCGTAATTCAATTTTTTAAAGAGTGAATGTCTTTAATTTTTATTCAGTGTTAATTGAATTTAACGTGTTTATGTAATAAATTATCAAGATTTTTTTAACATGCTGAAAAACTTAATTTAAATGACGTAAATTTTGGTTGAAAAACCCCTTACTTTTTTAATGATTTTTTAGAATCTCATTACTAAAACTCGTTTTTTTGAATGTTAAAATATCTCACGTTTTGATGTTAATTGTTTTAAAAAAAGTATTTTTTTTTTTTGGGAATTCCGACTAATTTATTGACTTTTTAAAAAAATAAATAAAAAAAAATTGAAATTCGGATTATAGAAGTTTTTGCACTTACCATTCGCATTGAGGGCTAGTACTGATACCGAACTTAATGAGAATAATAAAAATACAAAAATATTTTTATAAATCATTTTTTATTGCTATTGTGTACCTGAAAATAAAAAATTTTTTGAAATTTAATAAAATCATATTGGGATTGCATAAGTTTTCATTAATTTTATAATTTAAAAATTAATATCTTTTAGTCACCTTGAATTTAAGACTTTTTTTTTTAAATTATAGAAGGAAAAATGTTTTCCTAGAAAAACTTTGTACTCATATGAATAAATAAAATAATTTTTTTTCCAAAGTAGGTATTTTAAGTTTTGCACAAAAAGTGCACAAAATTTTAAAAATTATTAATTTCAAAAATGTTTAGCTAATATAGAATTGTTTTAATTTTTTGACAAAAATTTATAGGATTTTTTATAAAATCTAAAACTTATAAAAGAATCAAAAAATTTTTATCGAATTTTTCAAATTTAAACTATAAAATTTAGACTATAAAAAATCTAGTAAAAAGTAAAAATTTCTAAAAAATAAAAAATAATTTTTTGTTTATTACCTACTTTTTTCTGATAAATTTTGAAAAATAAAATAAACTACTGACTAAAAATCGCAAATAAAAATAGCGAATAGAAAAAAATAACAAGCAAAAAATTATTTAAAAAATTATTCAAAAAAATTGCCTAATCACTTACCATAAATCAAAAATCAAAAAAAAATTTCAAATAAAAATTTATGGTCACTCAAAAAAAACAACAACAACACCAAAAACACTTGTTTAGTCAACAAAATACAAGACACAACTGATTTATAATTTGAAATTTTACCTTCTCTTTATAGCCTTTAAAAAAAAAAATCTTACATGTCCAGTTTTTCATTATATGATGCTGCGCGCAAACGTAAATACGTGTTATATATTTACATAATACCTATTCATTTTATTTATCTTTTTTTTTTTTTATTTTTCAATAAAATTCTTTTTCAATGGGTTTGTAATTGTTCAAATATTTGAATACCAAAATATTAAAAAGTCACTTTTTATGTGACTTCCTTTCCAAAAATAGCTAAAAAATATTTCATTTTTCGTATGTGCCAAATTAAAATAATTTAAATGTTTTGAAATGCATAATAGTAATAATAATAATAATAATAATAACAAAGACATATAGCGTGCAGTTTTTTTGCAACATAATATCAACGGTTATTAAAAAGGGTAACCAATGACGTATGAAACACATAGCCTTGAAGGGAAAAACCCAAAGAAAAATATAACTCAGAGGATATTGTAAATAATTAATAATCATTACCTTGCTATTTTTTCTAGCATTTTTTTTTAGCACTAAATTAAATAATTTTTAAAATTTCAATTTTGTAATAAACCAAAAATTTTTATTAATTAATGAGCATTGATTTTGATGCGAGTTTAAAAAACAATTTGTCAAATTTTATAATTTGGGGTAGAAAGATTAGTCAGATAAAAAAGCTAAAGTTTTATGTGAAATTCATTTTTTGTGTCATTGGTCTTCAAGTTATCAAAATTTTAAAATAATTTGAAAGTAGATAATTTATTATGACCCATTTTACTCCAGTCAAATCACGGTGTTTAGTTCCTGGCCGTAAAGAGATTTTGTCTGCAAAAGGTTTTTTTGGCCACTGATTACGAATTTTATGGGTCTTTTCCGAAAGATATTGTGGTAAAACCCTTAAATTTGCAAAAACTACCCCTAAAAATGGTTATTTTCTATGTATTCGCATTTTGACTTTTGAGTGTCTAGATTTGGTCCATATGGGATTTTTGGGTTCCTGATCACGAATTTCAGGTCTTGTCTACTAAAAATTGGTACTTCACTCTTAAATTTAAAAAAAAGTGAAATACATAAAAAATACAATTTTTTAGGAGAAATTTGGCAAATTTAAGGATGTTCCCCAATATCTCCTGGAAAAGCCCCGAAATTCGTGATCAGTGAGCCAAAAAACCAGAAAAGTAATGAATGCTCCAAAATAACTGAAAAATTAAATTTAAAATGAAGCTCGCAACAAAGAATTTAAATACCTCTACAATGCATAAAAAATAAACTTTTAAAACAAATAAATCAGTCATATGGGTATAAAATTTCTTTGAATTGAAATAATTTTAAATTTGCTTGAAGAATTAGTATTATTTTTTAAAACTAAAATAAACGAATCATAAAAAATTTTTGTAAAAATATTTTTACATGTTACGAGAGAATTGATAAAATAAGCAGAGTTTAATTTTTAAAGATTTAATTTTTTTTTTTTTTAAACCTTATGTTCACTAAAAAAAGTAGTTGCAATTATACGCTAATTTAGCAATATAATTTATTTTACACTTGGATCCAAATTTTAAATTTTGAAAGTTTTACGACTCAAACTAAATTTTTTTTCAGCATAACATCGGATTTAAATTTGGGCCTTGTTGCCTCAATGTCAAAAATAAAATCTCGGGTTTTTCCGTAATTTGCTAATAGTAAACTTACTGGATTTTATAGTATAATATTATTATTACTATACAATTATTTTGCATTAATGTAATTGATACTTTTAAACTAGTTAAATTGTTGCCACATCGTTAATTATGAATGTGCAGTTAAGTGCGTAAACATATAAATATAATTATGAAAATTTTTTTATTTTAATGTAATTAATATGAAAAAAATAATATGAATCTTTTTTTTTTAATTAAAGCTGTTGTGATTGGTCAATTAATAAAATTTATATTATTTATTTTAAAATAACCGTTTTAATAGCAACGAAAATGAAAAACGAATTTTTGATAGGCCCACGCCTACCACCTTGATTTTCTGGTAGTTTGAACCCTATAGAATGCAAAAAAAAAACGTGAACACGAATTTGGGGATGGATTTCAAAAAGATTTTTCAACTTTTGTATTAAAAACAACGGATTTCATGCCTCAGCTGCCCAAATTTTTCCAATGGAAATTGTAGTTGGGTCATGAAATAATCCTCAAATTTTGATCTGGTGTAGAAAGGAGAGATAATAATTTAAAAAATAATTTAAAACAATTCTTTTTGTATATAATAGTTAATTTCGTTTTACTTTCACAACTATTTTTTGAACATCAGTTTTTTTTGTTGAAAATATTTTATCCCCCCCCCCCCCTTCGCCCAATTCGTAAATGTTGTTTAAACCATTATTTTTCAAGGTTTACTAGAAAATGAAATTTTGTCGAAAATATTTAAAAACATTTTATAACTTTCTTCGACTAAGAATCCTTGTATAATTTTTTGGTAAAAATTTTTTTGTTACAAAGTTTCCGTAAGATATACGAAAATTTAAAGAAATTTTTGCAAAGTGCCAAAAATTTACTATAAAAATGGTTTTTGGATTGCTTATTATAAAAAAATAATTTCTAATGATTTGAAAAAATAGGGAAAATTTGCAAAAAGTTTTTTCGGTCTCCAAAAGTTAAATTAATTATTGACTGCTAAAAAAATAGCCATTAACCAGTGGTCCCAACTGCCATTTGATATAAATCGACTGAATTAAAAAATAAAAAAATGAATAAATCATTAAATTAACAATAATTGAATAAAAAATTAAAACGCGTGTTTTAAAAAAATAATAAACAAATTATCGATGTTAAATAATTCTATCGTTAAATTAAAAAACAATATTTTCCCGTTTTTTCTTTCCTTTTTATCAATTAATCAAATAATTATAAAATATAATTCTTTTTTTTCTTTTGTTATTGTTATATATATTAAGCATATAAAGATAGATCATTTATAATAAATAAAAAAAAAAAATAATTATTAAATTTTTCATTTATTAATTAATCATTTAAAGGAATGTAAAGTGAATAATTATTAATTTTTAAAAATTCCTTTTTTTTTGTGTAGTTTCAAATAATTTTTTTTTTGTTCCAATTTTTAAGAAAATGACGTACAAAGGATGGTTTTTTATTTTCATGTTATATTTTTATTCAGGTAAAATAAGTAAATATATTTATTTTTTTGTAAAAAAGTGAAAACTGTAGATTAATTTTCTGGTGATTTTTTTTTAGTCAAATCAAATAATTTTACCAAGGAGGAAACTTTAAATAAAGTAAGGATAATAGGTACCTACTTGTATCATTAACTTTTTCAAATATTTTTAAAAATATTTTTTGAATTTTTGGCAAAAGTTTATTTGAAAAAAAAATCTGGCTGCTATCAATAAAAATTCTTTTCTTTACTAGAATACAAAACATTGTGATTATTTCTGATTTTGGGTTTCTTAGGGTTTCCTATAGGAGCCTAAGGCGAAGCTAGTGAATTATTCTGATTTAAATATGATTGAGAAAATGCATTATACATAGATTGCTATTAATCGGAAGTCGGCTTCAACAAATTAATCAACGCAATAGCTTATTCCATAACATAAAAAAATTTTTTTTCATTAATTTTATCTAAAAACCAGTCTATAAAAAATCTTTAAAAAAAACTTTTTATCAGTAAATGACAAAATATTTACTTAACTTTTTAACTGATGCCTTATCAAAGTTCCGGGCTCCCGGAATCTAAGATTTCCAAAATATTTAAACCGATTAAAAAAAAAACTTATTTCCGGAAGTTGAATTTTATTTCCGGAATTCATAAATTTTTTACTTGCATTACACAATGATAGAAAAAACATTTTAACAAAAAAAAATTTTTTTTCTCCAAAATTCGTCATCCATTATATAGTTATAATCTCATTCATATTTTTTTAAATTAACTTTTTTAAGTAAATATTATGAAGTATTATAATATTTTAATACGTATTTATTAAATAAACAAATATTTTACTACTGCAAGCTGCAAGTCGTTGACTCAACGGTCTAAAAGAGTTCTTATCTTTTCCGCTTTCTTTTGTATGTTTTGTATCTACGTAGTCAGTCCGCCACCAATGTATTTCGTAACCCATTTTTTTTAGGTCCGTGGATAGGTGTATAATAGGTGTATTATATGTTTTTTGACCTGCTGAATCCGAATCCGGGGTTTATTATGATCTAAAAGTGGCAGATTAATTGTTATTAACAATTTATTGCCAAATTAGTCCAAAATTAAGCAAAATCGAGTTGTAAAAGCTTCAAAAATTTGTGAGTTAAGCAAAACTTTCTGATATACTTTAAATTACAGACATATAAATTTTTTAATATTTAATACTTTAGATTAATTACTAAAACAATTTTCAATTTTCAATTGTTTAAACAATTTGTAAATGTTAATAATTACTTTTTTGGATTACGACTCAGTGCGGCACTAAGTTGCATGTATTTTTTTATGCTCTGAATACAAAATAAAGCTTAATTTTACAAAAAATCAAAAAGGGCGAATGTTTACTTAATTTTCAATAATATATTGAATACACTTTTAGTATCAAGGGCGTAAAAGTTTAGGCACTAGCGTGGTCACTAACACGAGTGCTCATAGAAGTGATTTTGCTTAATTTTGGGCTAATTTTTCAATAATTTGTTAATAACAATTTATCTGCCAATTTTAGATCAAAATAGACCCCGGATTCAGATTTAGCAGGTCAAAAAACATATAATACACCTATTTTTATCCACGGACCTAAAAAAAATGGGTTATGAAATACATTGGTGGCGGACTGACATGGTCGTCGCTGCATTTTAAAAATAACTAAAATTTTTAATTTTTATAGAATTTAACAAATTTTTTAAGGAGTCATTCCAGAAAAGTTTCTTTTTTTGAGCTTTCTTAGCCCTTCAGGGTCGTGCGTTAACTCACTAGCGCAATATGAGATATTTTTAAATTTTGATTTAAATAGTTAAAAAGCAATGATATAATTCTTGTTAGAAATGAGTCAAAAAATTTTAAGACCAAAATTAATAAAATTTTTTTTTCAGGCAAACAATATTAAACTAATATTAAAAAAAATTTTAATTCAACAAAGGACATCATGCGACTTTTTTGAAAGTATAAATAAATTTATAGAAATATTTGGTAAAGAATATTACAATAATAAACAGACTACTTTATCAGCTTCATGTTTAAATACAAGTTATTGTGATTCATGCAGTACTGTTATAAAAGCATTAAAAAGTGTGCAAAAATTGTTTAGCAACAAATTAATATTAAATATTATCAATTCGTATTGTAAACATAATAATCTATCAACGCCTAGAGTATGCAAAGGTTTAATTTATTCTATGGGTGTAAGTACTTAATTTTCAGTTATCTAATTAATAAATTTTTTATCTGATATGAAAGTTTAAAATAGTAATTACAATTTTTAAAACTAAAAAAAAAAACATTCGAAAAAATTGCGCTTTCTGAAAGCGGATTAATTTTTTGCAGTATATGAGCTTATGAGGCAAAGGTTTCCTATATCTTGTAATTTTTAATTTTTTGTTTTTGATAGTACGTATTAATTACATTTTTGCCCTTTATTTTGAAAAAAATTTTCCCTTTACCCACCCCACCTATTTTCTGTCTTTTCCACGTAATTTTTTAATTCTTCAATTTTCCCACGTTATTATAAAACTTGCGCTAAAATTATTTGTTGACATGTATTTTTTAATTCATAATTTTTACGAAATCTTTATTATCACAAAAATAATTTAATTCTTTTGTTTACTGTATTTGCTAAATTTATAAAAATATTTTATAAAAGACTCTGCGTAGTCTGCTTATCAAACTGTCCAAAAAACATAAATCAAAGCGATTAAAAAAAACCCTTTAGTCAAAATTTGAATCATGCAAAACTGGCCAAAAATTAGGGCGTTACCTACGTAATTTATAGTCTAAAAAACATAAACAAATGATTCATAATCTACAACGCATCAAGAAACAGGCTTAAAATCAATGATAAAATCATGGGAAAGACCCCATTCAGGGCCGCCTATAAAAAAGCTACCTACCGTTCGTGTTACCTATAAAGAATGTTATTTACTTAAAGTTCATTAACATTTTTATCATTTTATGTAAAAAAGATAAATATTTATTTTATTATTAAAAAGTTAATTTTTAAATAAATATTTTTAAAAGTCATAAATTTTAATACTAAAATCAATTTAAATGCCTATTTTTAGTCAGAATTCTTACATGTAATTAAAAATACAAAATTAAAGCCAGCAGAAATTTGTTATCTCATGGTTGGTGAATCGTGTAATAAAAAAATTAACAAAACAAAATTAAATTGGAACGTAAAAGTACCTAAAAAAAAGGATAATTTAGTTATAAAAGATAACAATTTAATAAAAGATGGTAATATCATTAAAATTCTACACATCAGTGATACACATTGGGACCCATATTATCAAGAAGGTTCATTAGCTAATTGCAATGAACCACTTTGTTGTAGAGAAATTTTAGATGAGTGTGATTTTGATTCAAATACTTCAATAAGATTAGCTGGAAAATTTGGTGATTATCAAAAATGTGATACGCCGTTAGTAACGATTGATAGTATGATTGATAACATTAAAAGCCAAAACAAGGATATTAAATATATTTATTGGACTGGTGATTTAGGAACCCATGATATTTGGAATTATACAATTAGTCATAATATTAAAATTTTACAAAAATCTGTTGATAAAATCAAAAAAGCATTTCCAAATATTCAAGTTTTTCCAGCTATTGGAAACCACGAAGGCGTGCCAATGGACAGGTAATTTTCATTTATTTAAATATTTCTTTAGATTTGATTAATTTATTAATTTATTAACGTAGTTTTCCAACGGAAACTTCACAAAAAGATTCCAGTTGGTTATACGAAGAAATAACAAAACAATGGCTTAGATTTTTACCAAATGAAACATCGAGTACTATTAATAAAGGAGCGTTTTATTCAGTATTAGTTGAACCTAAATTTAGGCTCATTTCACTTAATGTTAATTTTTGTAGTTTTAAAAATTGGTGGTTGATTTTGAGTAACAAAGATCCAGCTGGTCAATTGGGATGGCTTGTTAAGGAACTTGAAAAAGCTGAAAATTTGGGTGAAAAAGTTCACATTATTGGGCATATTCCACCAGGTAACACTGACTGTGTTAAAATTTGGTCTAAAAATTTTAATAAGATTGTTAATAGGTAAGCACTTAATTAAATTTTTTAGTTGACATGTATTACAATATTGTTGGAACTGTTTCTAAGATCATAATTATTTTTTCAGATTTTCCTCGACAATAATTGCTCAATTTTATGCTCACACTCATCACGACGAATTCCAAGTATTTTATGATGAAAATGATCTGAATGAAGCAAAAAGTATTGCATACATTGCACCATCCGTAACTCCATTTTCAAATGTTAATCCAGCTTATAGAATTTACAGTGTTGATGACAATAAAAGAGTAATAAAATTTATTTTCTTTAAGCTTCATTCAATAAATTACAATAATGTTTATTTTTTCTTGTCGAATACACAGGAAGTAGTAAATCATGAAACTTGGATTATGAATTTAGAAGAATCAAATGAAAAAAATGAGGCAATTTGGATTAATTCATACAGCGCAAAAGAAGCTTACAATTTGACTTCGCTTTCGGCTACCGAATGGTCTTCGTTTATTGATAAATTAATGGATGATAAAAATTTATTTGAAAAATTTTATGCGTAAGAATTTTCTAAATTAAATTTAAATTTTCTAAAATATGATAATAAAAATAAAATTTTTTTTTTTAGAAACTATTATAGTAAATCATCAGTAAAACCCGAGTGTGATAAAGATTGTAAAGAGGAATTAATTTGTGATTTAAGAAGCGCTCGGAGTCATTATCGTAAACATTTGTGTAGTAATGTAAAAATTAATTTTATTTAAAAATATTAAAAATATTTAAAATATAGAGTCAAGGATGGGGTGGTTGAGATCGATGCGCTTTTGGTCACTTACTGTTTTTTGTAAATAATAGCTGAATAACTAGAAAAAAATTCATCACAGGGGTCCACAATGAAAAAAATTAATGTTTTGTAAAGAATTTTTTTTGTTAGTAATTAATTTACTGTAAATTAATGAACTAAACAATATAAGTGTTCAAAATTCCGATTATTTCGGTTTTTAATATTAAAACTTATTTAACCCATTAACACCCAGGCAGCCAAAACGTGCCATTTGATTAATACCGTCTAAGATTTTCATTAAAAATTAAATTTTCAAAATTGTTTTAAGACAATTATAAGAATTTTTGAATCTTTTTTTACCAACAAACCCCCAGAAAATGTCTATAAGGAGTAGAAACTTAAAAAACAAACGATTTTAGCCCTGTTTTGCGGCCAAAACGTGCCACTTTGACGTAAGTTTTTACGATTCGTAAAATATTATGTTTTTTTTTTCTTTTAATTAGCACCCGGGTGTTTTCAAGGTTGCTGATTTCAAATATGAACTCCGAAAAATTCTAAAACTTCATTTAGGAGTGGAAAATTGAAGTGAAAAACGGCGAAAAATTAATTTTTATAAATGCCTTTATTTTCGAAAAAACTATAAAAAAAATTTTTTTTTAAATTTTTCTCGCAAGTGAATTTTATAAAAATCAGTTTTCACCCCAGTTTTCCACCCCTAAATGAAGCTTAATAATTTTTTTGAATTCATATTTGAAATTAGCAACCTCGAAAACCTCCGGGTACTAATTATAATTAGTGAAAACTGATTTTTATAAAATTCACTTGCGAGAAAAATTAAAAAAAAATTTTTTTTATAGCTTTTTCGAAAATAGGGGCATTTATAACAATTAATTTTTCGCCGTTTTTCACTTCAATTTTCCACTCCTAAATGAAGTTTTAGAATTTTTCGGAGTTCATATTTGAAATCAGCAACCTTGAAAACACCCGGGTGCTAATTAAAAGAAAAAAAAAACATAATATTTTACGAATCGTAAAAACTTACGTCAAAGTGGCACGTTTTGGCCGCAAAACAGGGCTAAAATCGTTTGTTTTTTAAGTTTCTACTACTTGTAGACATTTCCTGAGGGTTTGTTGGTAAAAAAAGATTTAGAAATTGAATTCCTCATGAGTTTCTAGTCTTAAAACAATTTTAAAGGACCCCGCACAAAAGTATAGGATTTTGCCTTTCGGTCGAATTGGCCGAATTTTGGATATGTTGTAGATTTTATCATTCTGAGCAAAAGTCTCAACGGGCACAAAGCTCAAAAGTCTCAACTTTGGCGGCTACGGAGCTTGAAAGCTCCAAAGCTCCACCATGGCAAGATCGCTTCAAAATCTATTTTCTTTTATTTTTAAAGTATACCTTTATGTTTTTGAGGTCGCTAATTCCAAATCTGATGTCAAATTGACATTATTGACAGTTGGCAGCTGTCAACTAGCTGCCAAATTGACAACAGAATACAAAAATATTAAAATAATGATTTCACAATATGTTTTCGAGGTTGTTGAGTTAAAATATGATGTCAAAATGACAAAGTTGACAGTTGGCAGCTTTCAAGTTGACAATAAGTCTCAAAACTGATGACAAAATGACATAGTTGATAGTTGTCAGCTTTCATTGAGCTGTAACATTGACTAACGAAAATGATAAACTTAATCATTTTGACATCAGATTTGAACTCAACAACCTCGAAAACATATTGTGAAATCATTATTTTAAGTTTTTTGTATTCTGTTGTCAATTTGACAGCTAGTTGACAGCTGCCAACTGTCAATAATGTCAATTTGACATCAGATTTGGAATTAGCGACCTCAAAAACATAAAGGTATACTTTAAAAATAAAAGAAAAAAGGTTTTGAAGCGATCTTGCCATTGTGGAGCTTTGGAGCTTTCAAGCTCCGTAGCCGCCAAAGTTGAGACTTTTGAGCTTTGTGCCCATTGAGACTTTTGCTCATAATGATAAAATCTACAACATATCTAAAATTCAGCCAATTCGACCGAAAGGCAAAATCCTATACTTTTGTGCGGGGTCCTTTAATTTTTAATAAAAATCTAAGCCGGCAGTGGCACGTTTTGGCTGCCTGGGTGGTAATGGGTTGAAACATTGTTTGAAATTCGTAAATAGGTTCTACACCGGTTTAAAACCATTAATTTTTTAGCTTTGCCGAAAACCACCCGCTCGACCCTAATTATTTTTATAATTGTTTTTTTTAAATAAACACCCTCTAAGGCTAAATTGTTTTTATTTATCTTTTTGTTCTTTTTTTGACCATATTATTATACTTAAAAATTAAAAAAAAAAAACACACCTAAAAATGACAAAAAATTCCGTGTAAAAATTTGGTTAAATGTCCGATAAAATGCATTTTCCACCCTTTGGTAAATCTACAAGTTTTGATATTTTTATAACAAATTGATCAATTTTGTACAAATTTCTTTTATTTTTATTGGAAATTCTAAAGTTTGAATTAAAAATATTAGTTTTTTGATTAAAATATAAGCAAATTTCTAACAGAGAGAGAGAAAGATAAACTAAATAATGCTGTTTCACAAATGTATAATAAAAAAAATATTTGATAACATTTAAGAGATTACATATAACAGCTAATTTTAATATCAGGATGTACAGTAATTAGTTTACATTTGTGCATTCTTACTAATCGTATATTGACCTTACAGGTGAAGAAACTCAAAATGAATAATTTTTTTATTTTTTTAAAACTAGTCAATTAAATAAAATAAAATAACAATCATGTTAAATTTTTAAATCCTACAAATAAATTTATGAAAAAAAATTGGTATTTTTAAAATATTTCCAGCAAAACAAAAATTTAAATGAAATTTGTTATCGTTTTGTGATTCGTCATTTAAAACATCCTGTGATGGGTCTATGTAGTTAATAATAATAATGCGCACAATTTAGACGGGGGTCTGACTTGTCCGTAGATCAAGAGTAGAATTGACTTAGAAAACTAGGTGGCTTGGTGCTACATAAAATAGATAAGACTTACCTATATCTATAATCCCCTGACATCGTATGATGTTCATTAAATAGATAAACTATAACAAATTTATGATAAAACTATAATCCATCAACAGAAATATTAATGAATATTATCTTTTTATGTAACCAAATTAAAATAATATATCTCTTTAAAAAAAGCACACATTTTAATCAAAGTAATTAATAATAATTAAATTAATAATAATTAGTCAATCGAATAATTTCTAGTTCGATAAGTTAATTTTTTATTCAAACATACCAAAATTTTAATTTTAAGAGTGTTTTATTAACTGAACAATATTATAATTTCGTAAATTGTATAGTGATAAAGTGTAAATTAAATTTTGAGAGGCAGTAATTTTAACTAAAAATGACGAATAAAAGATCGATGAATATACGTTTTTCATGCATAATTACTGCAATTTTATTTAATATTAATTCAGGTAAATAATTTTAATAAATAAGTAAGAGTATATTACGACCCATGGCCAGAAAATTAAAGGATGGCTCAAATAGTATGTAAATCATCTGCCTTCCGAGGATGGTAAACTGCGATTTGAGGCATTCTCTTAATATGGCCAAGGATTGGTGGTGAGAAATTTCGATTCCGATCGTACTTTCGTGGCCACTGTCCAGAAATAGTATATTTACGGCTCGTGTCCAGAAAAGTAAAGAATGGCTCAAATCGCACGTAAATTACCTTCCGAGGCGAAGTCGAGGATGGTAAACTGCGATTTGGGGCATCCTTTATTTATGGACAAGGGTCGTATAAAATTTTTCTGCTACAGTAGCGAGAAAATTCGGTTCGTAAAAAAAATCGTAATTTCGTAGCTTCTGTCCAGAAAAATTGTTTGCCTGCCCAGGCGTATAACGAGTGCTGAAAATTCCGTACCAAATTACGCCCGGGAGAGCAAAAAATTTTTATTGCATGTAAAAAGATAAATAAACATGATTTTTTGTAGTTCAGTGCATACAATCTTCTGATATGAATACAAACATATTTTACAATAACGTAAGTCATTTAACATATTATAATGTTTAAACTCGTGATTAAATATTTGATGAGAGATATAAAAAATAAAATTTAATTTTTAGACAATATTTGATCATTTTAATAAAATAATCGGGTTATCGGCAAAAAGTATTGGAACTAATGACGAAAAAAGTTTTACACTTTTTGAGGCATGCAGTTCGGTATTAGTAAATATGAAAAAATTAACAGACAAGTATTCAGACGAATCTTTGTTAGAGCTTGCAGTATTAAATTGTGTAAATAACAAATTTTCAACTTATCGAATATGCAATGGAACAAATAACTTATATGGTGTAAGTATAAAATGATAATTTATCACTTTTATTTCTGCAATTATAATTCAATTGTACAAAAAGATTAAAAGCTAAATTTTACATAAAATTTAATTATTTTCAAACAAAGGCAGTTTTGCTAAGAATAATTCGACAAATTCGTTCAAATTCATCGGAAATTTGTCATTTTATGATTAATGAGTATGAAGAATTGGATGAGGAAAATGAAAATTTTTATTGGGAAATAGAATTACCAGAAAAAAATGAATCTTCGTTTATAAAAGAGGAATTAAAAGCTGAGAATAAAACACCCGTTAAAATTCTGCATATTACTGACACCCATTGGGACTTGTATTATTCAGAGGGTTCTTTGGCAGAATGCGCCGAGCCACTTTGTTGTAGAGAAAATTCAAATGAAACTTCACCCGAAAAATTAGCACATAAGTATGGACATTATGGGAAATGCGATTTGCCGTCGGTTACTTTCGATAGTATGCTTGAAAATATTAATAAAATGCATAAGGTATTTAATTTTTTTTTAATCATCTCACCAATTTTTGATAAAAATAAGGCAGTAGGTTACTTGTAATAGGATATCAAATACATTTATTGGACTGGTGATCTTGGCAGTCATGACAGTTGGAACCACACAAAATTAGAAACTCTTAAAATACTGCGAGAATCAGTGAATAAAATGAAGAATGCATTTCCCAAAATTCAAATTTTTCCTGCTCTTGGAAATTATGAAACTTTTCCGAAGAATTTGTTCCCAATTGAATCTTTAAAAGAGGAAATAACTTGGTACTATAATGAACTTGAAGAGCAATGGTTAAAATTTTTGCCGAAAGAAACTATGGCGACAGTTAAAAATGGCGGTTTCTATTCTGTTTCAGCAGAATCAGGATTCCGGGTAATTTCTTTAAATACTAATTATTGTAATTTTAGAAATTGGTGGCTTTTGATAAATATCACTGATCCATATAATCAATTGCAATGGCTTGCTAATGAGCTTTTCAATGCTGAAAATTCTGGTGAAAAAGTTCACATAATTGGTCATATACCTCCTGGTGATCAGCAATGTAATAAAATTTGGTCCAAAAATTATAATCAAATTATCAACAGGTAAAAAGACAGTAGTTTGTGATTGGGTTTTCCATGATTATCATGATAAAAATTTTGATTTTACAGATTCGCCTCATCAATAACTGGACAATTTTTTTCACACACTCATCACGATGAATTCCAAGTTGTTTACGATGTAAATGATCTGAAAAAAGCGATCGGAGTCGTTTACATTGCACCTTCTGTGACCCCGATCGTCGGAAATAATCCAGCTTACAGGATTTATAACGCTGATAATAAGAGGAAGGTCTGTATAAATATTTTTTAAAAACTAATTATTATGTTAGTATCCTATTTTCTAAAGCAAACACTTATCTAAACAAATTGTGAATTCTGAATATTTGACTGTTCGTCGTTTTTGGGCAACATTTTTAAATCTCTAAAAAGACCATAGAGTTGAGAGTTTTCAAATATATTTTGTATTAAAAGTATTTGAATATCTGGTGTAAAATGTAAACAGTTAAAAATTACAGGTGTTTATACTCACGTAAAAAGATTAAGCTTAATTTTGGTTAAGTTTACGGTCTAACCTAAAAAAACAAAAATATATATTTTAATGTCTTACAAATAACGTTTTATTTTTATTAAGCTTTTTCAGGTTAGTCCGTAAGCTTACCCAAAATTAAGATTAATCTTTTTACATGGGTAATATGAATTATATATTTTCATAATAATTTGAGTTTCCTATAAAAAATATGGGGCCTTTTAGCTATAATGTTTTGGCTAACGATATTGTACTCTAAATCCAAGATTCCTTTGGATAAAGTTAGCTAAATTAGTATTTAAGAATTATTATCATCATTTTTATCTTTTTAAAAATAGGATGTTTTAAATCATGAAACATGGGTTATGGATCTAGAAGAATCAAATAAGAAGAATGAAGCAATTTGGTTTAAATCATACAGCGCAAAAGAAGCTTACAATTTGACTTCTCTTTCAGCTACCGAATGGGACTCTCTGATAAATAAATTCATGAATGATAAAAATTTATTCGAAAAATATAACATGTAAGAATTCATTTACTTTATCCAAGTTATGAGATTAAAACTTATTATTTTATTCTTTCTAGAAATTATTTCACCAAATCGCCAGTCAAACGCAAATGTTATAATAATTGTAAAAAAAATTTAATTTGTAACATGAAAAGTGCAAGAAGCCATTATAGAAGAAAATTTTGTAATAATATCAAAATTAATCATTAATTGATAAAATTGTTTTGTGCTCTTTTTGGGCAAAAAATCCTACTAAATTTATATTATAAATATAAGAATTGTCAAATAAATATAATTGTTTATGGGACTGAAGAGCATTGTCGTGGCAAAAGACTCTTTCGGTTTCCGAAAATATGAAAAATAAATATGAAATCCGCAAGAAATCCCTTCATATACCAAAAATTCTGTTCATGCTTTTTATGTTTTGATTCCTCATAGTTAGAGGTGAAATTTTTCGTGTGTGTGTGCGTGTATGTGTGTGGTACTAAGTAATTATGGTACTAAGACCTATTTTTTTTCACTAAAATTATCAAACTGCTTTTTTTTTCATTTTAATATAATAGGTAATATCGTTTTTACTTAAAATCTCTGTTCTGATGATTAATTTTTAGGAAATAATCTCAAAATTTTGTCTTCAAAAAATACAAAAAACACCAGTGTTTTTATTTTAGTTTTAAAAATATCATTCTTACTCGATTTTTTGGATCGGATTCCAATTTTTTGAAAATTTTTTTCTTAAATTTTCCTGCATTTGGAAATAAAAAACGCCATTAATTTTTTTCTTTTTTGACGTATTACCGAATTTTTTACATAAAAGTTATAGTTTTTAATAATTCTTAAAATAGCGAAAATTTTTCTCTCATTATTTTTTCCATCAAAAAGTAAAATTATTTTTAACATGGAACGTGTTCATTGGATGGGGTATTTGAAAAAGTCCGTCTCGGCAGGGGGAAGAGGGTGAAAAATTGACGTTTTTAGGGGGGGGGGGGCGTGAAATATTGAGGTTTTTAGAGGGATATAGAGGTTGAAAAAGCGAAGTTTTAGATGCATTTTCTATTTAGGGACTAAGAATAATTGGAAGTGGGAGTCAGGGCCTGATAAGAACAAGAACTTAGAATACTTTAGATTTATAGACTTAGGATTATTTATATTTCGGGATTTATTGTAATTTTGCTTTTGGGGCTTATAATAATTAGGGAGTATACGTTAAAACTGTTATAAGTGAACATGTCCCATGATCGTTGGTTGTATGCAGAAACACAAATCAGTTACAAGTTTTTTTTTCTTATTACAGTAATTTTTCCTATTAGATTTTAAAATGACAATATCAATAGGAAAAGATCAATTTTTAGTTTTTCTTATGCCATTATATTTTATTACCAGTTTTATTACGTTAAATAGACCATTAAGAATATTTTAGAATATTTTGTTACAGCTTGAGGAACTGTGGTGACCATGTGGTGGTGACAATAATTTGGTAGCGTTTTATTTTTATTTTAGGGAGATAAAATAATTTTGGAAAAATTTTATCATAACGTAAGAGCGAAATATTTCAAATTTCAAACCAAAAATGTTTTTTATAAATATTCAATAAATTTATATGCTATGTTTCGATCTTATTTATGATAATCGTAAAAAAAAACAATGTTTTTTCATTCGAAAATTACAAAAATCTGTATAAACAATAAATTGTGCAATAACATAAAAATTAATTAATTAATTAATGTAACATTTTTTTTTCTCAAATCAATTAACTGCATTTATACAGTGGAAAAATATTATTTATATAACTGATTTAAAATCATAAAATAATAAATAAACTATGTTGCTAGAATAAATTGTTTAAAAAATTTTTTATTTATAATTAAAGATTTTTTTTTATAAAATAACAACAATTATGATCATAAAAATCACTTATTTAAGGAAAATTTTTTTCATTCTGGTTAATTACTGATGGAGGCAACTTTATCTTGCTTCCAGTGCATTTAAAAATGTTTAGTAAAATAGTTAATTTAATTTTTATTAGTATTTTATTTTTGAACTTAGTCAATGGTAAGTAATAAAATTAATAATAATTCATATCGGTTAATGACCTACAATATTTAATTAATTATCGTTAAAGGTGTAGCGCTCGATAATTACAGAGAAGAAAATGATTGTAAAAGACTGTTGAATAATGTAAGCGAAAGACAATTTTATTCAATTTTTTTTCCTTAAAATTATTTAATAAATATTATTTTCAGGTGAATGCAACTTCAATTTTAAACAAATTAAGTACTTATTTAATATCATGCAACGTAATTAATGTAGCTGAAAAATTATTTAAATCCTTTGACTTAAAAGCAATTTTTAACGAATTCAAATATACTTTAGTACCAAAATTATCATGTCCAGCTTGTAGAGTTTCAGTGAGTTTTTTAAAAAAATTAATTAAATTTGGAAAAAGTAATAATGAGATTTTAAATTCTGCTCATAAAATTTGTACTTTTTCACGCATCACTTCGTCACGTGCTTGTTATGGAACTTTGAATCTTTGTGGGGTAATTTTTAATTATAAAATTTTTAATATTAATATTAAGTGGGCTTGAATTTTTCAGAATGAATTAATTAATGTTTTACGACAATCTGAAGAGAGTTCTCTACAAATCTGCAGTTTATTTTTGGGTGAATCCTGTCCGAAAGTTGATAATCCAAAACACGAGTGGGAAATTGATGTACCACCAATAAATGCAACGTTAATTAAAAATAATTTATCCTTGAAGAACAGTAAAATATTTCAAAATAACAAATTTTTAAATAATCTGCCCAAAATTAAAATTCTCCAAATTAGTGACATTCATTGGGATCCGTACTATCAAGAAGGTTCTCTGGCTGCTTGTTCTGAAACTTTGTGCTGTCGAGAAACAGCCATTAATCCTTATAGAAATGCAATACCAAAAGAAAAATCAGCAGGAAAATATGGCGATTACAGATCCTGTGATACTCCTGAAGTAACTCTTGACAGCATGATACAGCATGTTCAAAATAATCATAAGGTACCATTTTATTTAACATTTTACACATTTTACATTTGTAACTCAACTTGAGTGAAATTCCCATAGGATATTAAATACATTTATTGGACTGGTGATTTAGTGCCTCATGATTTGTGGAATTACACCAAAGAAGAAAATCTTAAAAATATTCGGATGTCTGTTAAGAAAATCAAAAATGCATTTCCTGATATTCAAGTTTTTCCAGCTCTAGGAAATCATGAATCTGTGCCAATGGATAGGTAAATAATGAAAAAATTATAAAATTTAACTTAATCTAATTTTTTTCTTAATCAGTTTCCCTACAGATAAAAATCAAAAGGATATGTCTTGGTTGTACGAAGAAATTGAAAAACAATGGCTAAACTTTTTACCTGAAGAAGCATCAACAACGATAAGAAAAGGTGGATTTTATTCAATTTTAGCTGAACCAGGATTCAGAATTATATCTTTGAATAATAATATTTGCATTTTCCGAAATTGGTGGTTACTTTTGAATAGTAAAGATCCATTCGGTCAATTACAATGGCTAGTCAATGAGCTTGAAAAAGCTGAGTATTCAGGTGAAATGGTCCATATTATTGGTCACATACCCCCAGGAAATTCAGAGTGTGTAAAAATCTGGTCAGAAAATTTTAACAAAGTTGTTCAAAGGTAGCTAAAAAAATGAAAATATTAAATTTCAGTAAAATCAGTAATTTAATGTTATCTTTGTTAGATTTGCAACCACCATAACCGGTCAATTTTATGGCCACACTCATGCAGATGAATTTCAAGTTTTTTACGATAATGAAAATAACGCTATCAATGTAGGCTATGTTGCGCCTTCTTTTTCACCCTACACCGATAAAAATCCAGCTTATAGAATATTTTATGTCGAAGGAAGCCATCCAACAACAACAAGGGTAATTGAAAAAAAAAATATAACTTTGATAAGAATAAAACTATAAATGTTTCTTTCATCCAATAAATATAGGAAATTTTGGATCACGAAACCTGGGTTCTAGATTTAGTGCAAGCTAACAAAGAAGATAATCCAATTTGGTTTAAATCGTACAGTGCAAAAGATGCTTACAATATGTCATCACTTTTACCCTCTGAATGGGATGCCCTAATCACTAGAATGATAAATGACGAAAATTTATTCAACAAATATTACAAGTTAGTATAGAATACATAAATTATTAAAAAAGACCAAAAATTTAGGTACTAAATTTAATTTCTTCAGGTATTACAACACCGAATCAAACAAAAGAGTACAATGCAAAAAAGAATGCAGAAAAAAATTATTATGTGATATGCGCAGTGCCAAAAGTAATAACCGCAAAGTTTTATGTGATGATATAATTTCTAATCATTAAAATTAGCATAGTAATAATTAATTAATTAAAAATGTAAATACATAATTAAATATTAAAATAAACTGTATTTTTTAAAATTAGCTATGATTTATTTCTGCTTGAAAAAATTTTTCAAAATTTTTAGTATTAAATATTTTTTTTTTAATTGTAATTTTATTTCTATTTTAATATTATCGAGGTCAAATACAAAAAATCTAAAAATAATATAATTTTATCCACGTTTTGTAACACGTTTAAAGTAGTAGATAAATTTTGAAATTTAATTTCGTCTAGATTTTTAAGTTATTTGCTTGTTGATGGAGGACTAATAATAATTGATCAGGAATTGGTCCTCAAAACGGATCTTTTTGAATACAAAAAAGAAATTGTTAATGCAACTGAATTATTATATACCTTAAAGAAGAATTTCATCAGTTAAAAGTTAAAAAATACTAGAAATTGGTTTGAATTGCCCGCGTTAAAAAAAATCATTTAACTTTATGCAAAATTCATTTCAAGTGCTTTATTAATTTTTTTAAAAATTTATTTACGTGTGCAATGCTTTTTAAGCATTTCTACTTTGGTTGGACCATATCGTTAATTGAAGTACCCACCTCGCCCGTTATCCTTTATCCTGGCAAAGATAAAAGCCCGTACCATGGGGCTGGAGTAGAAGTGGTCGCATTTGTCCGGACTTTTTTGTATTAATTTGATGGAGCCAGGTTCGATTTTCCTATCCATGTGTACTGGAAAACTGCAAAAACCAATTTGATTACAGCTGATTATAGTCATAACTTTAAAGTCACATTCAGGAAGATAACTTTTATTGCTTGATCAGCAAGCTCCGAATGTCGAGTTACCTTTCAAATTATTCTTCATTTTTGGATCCCTTTTAACTAAAAACCCCTTTATGTATTAAAGTTAAAAAGGTATAAATTTTAATGAGATTCAAATTAGTTCAATTTATGCTCAATTCTTTTAATTTTTAATAAATTCTAAAATTATAAATTTATTTATTCTCTCTATTCTACTAATTTTAAAATATTAAATTATTAAAATCAAAAACAGCTGTATTACTGTTAAAAATAATAAAATTATTAAATTCGAAAAAATATATTATTTAATAGAATTATTTACTTAAATTAAAAAAAAAACACTTCTTTGAAAATTTTTTTTTTTAATTTTTTTATTTCTAAATAGCTTGAGTACTAAAAGTACTAAAAGTACTTAAGCCATTATAAACGATTGTGTTTAGTTATTGACTAATTGAATAGTTAACATTTGAATAAGATTTTTCAAAGTGTTGATTACTATGAAATTTCTGAGAATTTGAGGTTTTCCAAGAAGATTTTAGCCAGAATTGTCTGAATTTTCGAATTTCTTGGAAAATTTGACTAAAATCCCTTTTTTTTCAAAAAAATTTTAGTATTTCTGAAATGCTTAAGGAAATGCTGTTTAAAAAAAAACGAAAAAAAAACAAAATTTCAGAAAATTAAAAAGATCACTGTGATTAAAAAATTAGCTGAATTTCGCTATTTTTATTATTCTTTGGGGTAATCCCATGGATATAAACAGCACAAAATGTAACGTGATTTGTAACCATGCGTCATTCATATGAAAATTCAAATTTATGTTTTTTAGCCCTAAGTTTAAATAAGTTTGAAATTTTGGAAATAATTTTGCAACAATAAAAAAATTTTGTTCTCTGAAAATTCTCACTGTAAGTTTGAATGCTTGAGAACCTGGAAGTTTTGGCACTTCAGGTTTCTTTCTTGGAATGGTCTTTACTATGGTCCAGGGACTCCATGAAATCGTTTTTAAAATCGAACTGCATTCTATAAGCTTGTTTTAGGAGAGCTTAAAAAGCCCCAAAATGACAAATTTTTAAATTTGTTTATATTGATGCCAAAGTTCTAATTTTTCATGAAAATGGGTCTTATAAGCCTCAAAAATTTTCTACAAGCTTCAAGTTTCAAAACATTTTTTACTCGTCTTTTTTCAATTGGTTGTTTAACAGATATGATAATTTAAAGTCAGAATCCTAATTTTATGGTTTTTAAAAAGGTCAATTTTAATCATTATCTTTGAAAAGCGATATATCAGAACTTATTCAATGAAAAGAGACGCATAATAAGTTTTTGGAAACTTGAAGCTTGTAGAAAGATTTTGAGGCACATTGATCTTATTTCTATCAAAAATTAGAATTTTGGAAGCAATGTAAAAATTGGTCATTTTGGCAAAAATAGCCATTTATTTTATTGGCTATAACGATGAAAGAATTGGTTATATTAATAATTTGGGTTTACAGAATTTGAAAGGTGACACTCATACAAATAAAATGATACCATTAATTGAAAGTATTTTAGTTAACTTGCGAGATACCTAGCAGCGCTACATTGAAGACTGCAAAAAAAAACCCAAAAACCCTATTTTTTGTAAGATATTGGGTTTTCATAAAGAACTATAACAAATAGAAATTTTCAAAAATGCTGGTTGAGAAATTAAAATTTATTGAAAAGCTTGAAGTCCTTAAGATAAAACTTTGCTACTGGGGAATCATCTAATTTTAATCTGATTTTAATTAATTTATCGAGAAAAAAAATAAAACTTAAAATTTTTTAGACTTCACATGAAATTTGGTGCTTTTTATTTACGGAATCACCATGTATGTCAGCACTTTTATACTGTGCAGCGTTTTAGATATTTTTTAAATATCTAAAAAATTTTCCTGTAAAATGGTCTCTAATATGATTTTCTGAAAGAAATCCCAGACCTCATAACTTCTGCTTTTATGATATTTTGTTTACTAACTGCCATAAGATACTTATTAGTGAATGAATGTAATTATGTGGTACCTGATTTGGTATGCAAAAACATCTAAAAAATTTTAACAAAAATCTTTACCTACGATAATTTTGCAAAAATACAGAATCGAATATGAATTATTCACATACTAAGTAGACATTTAAGCTGTAAGTCAATATTATTTTCAACATAAAATTTGATTCCAAAGGTTATTAACTTAATTTTCACGTATTTAAGCGAAAACCAAGTAAAAAAAATTATATGAAAAGAAATCTTATTCATTTTTGTCTTATCTGTCCTCGTGAATATTAAAAGTAATAACGACATTGATGGCTTCTTCTCACAATACATCGAATTCGAATAATTTGAAAATTATAATTATTTGATGAAGCATTAAAGTATCTGATAAGAAAAATATAAAAAATTTTCTGAAGTAAATGAATATTAATTATTTTTAATTTGTGTGTATGTGTGTGTGAGTACTACTTAACTGAAAAAAAAATGATTTTTTTCTTATTCAAAATATAAACAGTGAGGAAACTGGTTTACTATTCCCACTGTTTTTTTACACACAAAAAATTATTGTATTAAACTTTCTATTTTTTAAATTATACAATTTTTTTATATTAAAAAAATTTTTAAACAAAAAAATGTTCAAATTGTGTAATTTATTTATTTTAGTGATATTGTTTGTTAATTTTGTTAATTGTAAGTTACAATTAATTTATTATTTTTTAATATCAGGTAATGAACTTTATTTATAATTAATATTCTTTAAGGTACAACGTTTGATAAGTATGATACAGAAAATGAAAGTGAAATTATTTTAAATGATGTAAGTATTGTTTATTATTTTTTTACTCCTGAATTATGGCAACCGATTGTATTAAAACTAATATTTTTATTTTTAGATTCTTGAAACAACAGTTTTAAGAAAATTTAATTTTCAATCAATATCAAAAAATGTTAATAATTTTGCTAAAAAAATAGTACAATTTTTTCGAATTCAAGCTCTTTTTAATTCAGTTTTTAGCAGATTACAAAATGTAGCCATTAATTTAATACAAAAAATGTCTTGTCCAGCATGTAATTCTGCCACATACGTGATAAAAAAATTAATTGATTTTGGAAAAACTAATGAAGAATTGTTATTTTATGGTTACAAAATTTGTAATTTATCTGGTTTAGCATCTCCACGTTCTTGTCAAGGATTCTTAAATCTTTTTGGTGTAAGTTTTTATTCTAAATTTTTTTATATTTTTCTGGAATTGAAATTATAGCATGAATTCTTTTAGAATGAATTACTTAATGTTTTTCGTAAATCAAAATTAACTCCTCCCCAAGTTTGTAGTCTATTTTTGGGCGAATCATGCCCTAAAATTGATAATCCAGAACACGAATGGCAAGTTGATTTACCACCAAGGCAACGATTATACAAATTAGGCAATAAAACTGAATTAGCACATAACTCACCAGACTTTAAAATCCTTCAAATTACTGACATGCATTGGGATCCATATTACTTAGAAGGTTCTTTAGCTGATTGTCCAGAAACTTTATGTTGTCGAGAAAAAGTCAGCGATTCTCTTAAAAGTACAACTCCCAAAGAAAAATTGGCAGGAAAATATGGTGATTATAGAAAATGTGATACTCCAGAAGTAACTCTTGATAGTATGATTCAGCATATTCAAGATACTCATAAGGTACCAAACTAATTTTTATTGATTATTTTTAATTTTTAGTGATTATGCCCAAAATAATCGATAAATTTATTTGTTAAGGATGTTAAATACATTTATTGGACTGGTGATTTAGTAACTCATGATACATGGAATTATACGATTCAAGAAAATATCAAAAACATTCGTATGTCTGTTAAAAAAATGAAAAATGCATTTCCAAATACACAAGTTTTCCCAGCTCTTGGTAATCATGAGTCTGTACCAATGGACAGGTAAGTTTAGTAATTGAAGTTTAGTAACTATAAAACATTTACTTACACTGTAAAAAGTAACTTCCTTATATTAACAAAAAAATTAAAACATTTTCGAAAAATTGGTAAATTTTCAAAAAAAATTTGTAAATATTAAAAAAAAATCGTAAATTTACTAAATTTAGAATATTAACAAAAAATTCGAGTATTCTCGATTTTTTTTTATGAATTCGCAAGAAAAATTGATAATTTAAAATTTTTTTCGAAAATTTACAAAAAATAGTTTTAAAAATTTACGAAAAATAATTGTTAATTTACATGTAGCTGAAGTTTCGAACGTTCGATGAACGAAATTTTTTTTTTAGCTCAAATCAGATAAAAAGTATAAATAATAAATAAAAATAGTAAAAAACCTCAAAAAATTAAATAAACAGCCGATAAAAATAGATAAAACCAATAAATTAATCAAAATATAAAATAAAAAATCAGATTCACATTCCCAAGGATTTTGAGATCATTAGATGGGATCTCCCCCAACTATTGTTTTCTTAGGCTGCTGAAAAAATGTTTTTCAAAGCTCAGAAAAATTTTGGACTGATACCTGGGTAGTAAACTACCTCAAATGCGGCTGCAATTCAAAATACTAAAATTTCGTTTTTGAGTTTCAAAGCTTTTTTAGACCTTTGGCAGAGTTTTACCCCGAATTTCTATTTACGATATTAATCTTAACATGTGCCAAGACTCCCAAAAAATTTTTGAGCCCATTTTAAGGGAGTTAAGTTGGTCAAATTAAATCGATTAAAGATTGCTCATTTTGGGAAAAACAGCTTTTTTAGATTTTCATGCGATCTTACCATAAATATTGGTCTCTTATGTTGATTTAAATATGTTTTTCAATATACAGATAAATTTGGGACCGATTCCTAGGTGGTAAACTACCTAAAATGTGGCTGGGAATCAAATAACATAAATATCGTCTTTTAGTTTCCAAGGATTTTTAGAATCTTAGGAGGCTGTTACCCCAAATTTCTATTTACGATATTAATCTTAACATGTTCCAAGACTCCCAAAAAATTTTTGAGCCCATTTTAAGGGGGTTAAGTTGGTCAAATTAAATCGATTAAAGATTGCTCATTTTGGGAAAAACAGCTTTTTTAGATTTTCATGGGATCTTACCATAAATATTGGTCTCTTATGTTGATTTAAATATGTTTTTCAATATACAGATAAATTTGAGACCGATTCCTAGGTTGTAAACTACCTAAAATGTGGCTGGGAATCAAATAACATAAATATCGTCTTTTAGTTTCCAAGGATTTTTAGAATCTTAGGAGGCTGTTACCCCAAATTTCTATTTACGATATTAATCTTAACATGTTCCAAGACTCCCAAAAAATTTTTGAGCCCATTTTAAGGGGGTTAAATTGTTCAAATTAAATCGATTTAAGATTGCTCATTTTGGGAAAAACAGCTATTTTAGATTTTCATGGGATCTTACCCTAAATATTGGTCTCTTATGTTGATTAAAATATGTTTTTCAATATACAGATAAATTTGGGATCGATTCCTAGGTAGTAAACTACCTAAAATGTGGCTGGGAATCAAATAACATAAATATCGTCTTTTAGTTTTCAAGGTTTTTTAGAATCTAAGGAGGCTGTTGCCACAAATTTCTATTTACGATATTAATCTTAACATGTGCCAAGACTCCTAAAAAATTTTTGAACCCATTTTAAGGGGGTTAGGTTGGTCAAATTAAATCGATTTAAGATTGCTCCTTTTGGGAAAAACAGCTTTTTTAGATTTTCATGGGATCTTACCCTAAATATTGGTCTCTTATGTTGATTAAAATATGTTTTTCAATATACAGATAAATTTGGGACCGATTCCTAGGTGGTAAACTACCTAAAATGTGGCTGGGAATCAAATAACATAAATATCGTCTTTTAGTTTCCAAGGATTTTTAGAATCTTAGGAGGCTGTTACCCCAAATTTCTATTTACGATATTAATCTTAACATGTTCCAAGACTCCCAAAAAATTTTTGAGCCCATTTTAAGGGGGTTAAGTTGGTCAAATTAAATCGATTAAAGATTGCTCATTTTGGGAAAAACAGCTTTTTTAGATTTTCATGGGATCTTACCATAAATATTGGTCTCTTATGTTGATTTAAATATGTTTTTCAATATACAGATAAATTTGAGACCGATTCCTAGGTTGTAAACTACCTAAAATGTGGCTGGGAATCAAATAACATAAATATCGTCTTTTAGTTTCCAAGGATTTTTAGAATCTTAGGAGGCTGTTACCCCAAATTTCTATTTACGATATTAATCTTAACATGTTCCAAGACTCCCAAAAAATTTTTGAGCCCATTTTAAGGGGGTTAAATTGGTCCAATTAAATCGATTTAAGATTGCTCATTTTGGGAAAAACAGCTATTTTAGATTTTCATGGGATCTTACCCTAAATATTGGTCTCTTATGTTGATTAAAATATGTTTTTCAATATACAGATAAATTTGGGATCGATTCCTAGGTAGTAAACTACCTAAAATGTGGCTGGGAATCAAATAACATAAATATCGTCTTTTAGTTTTCAAGGTTTTTTAGAATCTAAGGAGGCTGTTGCCACAAATTTCTATTTACGATATTAATCTTAACATGTGCCAAGACTCCTAAAAAATTTTTGAACCCATTTTAAGGGGGTTAGGTTGGTCAAATTAAATCGATTTAAGATTGCTCCTTTTGGGAAAAACAGCTTTTTTAGATTTTCATGGGATCTTACCCTAAATATTGGTCTCTTATGTTGATTAAAATATGTTTTTCAATATACAGATAAATTTGGGACCGATTCCTAGGTGGTAAACTATCTAAAATGTGGCTGGGAATCAAATAACATAAATATCGTCTTTTAGTTTCCAAGAGTTTTTAGAATCTTAGGAGGCTGTTACCCCAAATTTCTTTCTACGATATTAATCTTAACATGTGCCAAGACTCCCAAAAAATTTTTGAGCCCATTTTAAGGGGTTAAGTTGGTCAAATTAAATCGATTAAAGATTGCTCATTTTGGGAAAAAAAGCTTTTTTAGATTTTCATGGGATCTTACCCTAAATATTGGTCTCTTATGTTAATTAAAATATGTTTTTCAATATACAGATAAGTTTGGGACCGATTCCTAGGTGGTAAACTACCTAAAATGTGGATGGGAATCAAATAACATAAATATCGTCTTTTAGTTACCAAGGATTTTTAGATTCTTAGGAGGCTGTTACCCCAAATTTCTATTTACGATATTGATCTTAACATGTGCCAAGACTCCCAAAAAATTTTTGAGCCCATTTGAAGGGGGTTAAGTTGGTCAAATTAAATCGATTAAAGATTGCTCATTTTGGAAAAAACAGCTTTTTTAGATTTTCATGGGATCTTACCCTAAATATTGGCCTCTTATGTTGATTAAAATATGTTTTTCAATATACAGATAAATTTGTGACCGATTCCTAGGTGGTAAACTACCTAAAATGTGGCTGGGAATCAAATAACATAAATATCGTCTTTTAGTTTCCAAGGATTTTTAGAATCTTAGGAGGCTGTTACCCCAAATTTCTATTTACGATATTAATCTTAACATGTGCCAAGACTCCCAAAAAATTTTTGAGCCCATTTTAAGGGGGTTAAGTTGGTCAAATTAAATCGATTAAAGATTGCTCATTTTGGGAAAAACAGCTATTTTAGATTTTCATGGGATCTTACCCTAAATAATGGTCTCTTATGTTGATTAAAATATGTTTTTCAATATACAGATAAATTTGGGACCGATTCCTAGGTGGTAAACTAACTAAAATGTGGCTGGGAATCAAATAACATAAATATCGTCTTTTAGTTTCCAAGAATTTTTAGAATCTTAGGATGCTGTTACCCCAAATTTCTTTTTACGATATTAATCTTAACATGTGCCAAGACTCCCAAAAAATTTTTAAGCCCATTTTAGAGGGGTTAAGTTGGTCAAATTAAATCGATTAAAGATTGCTCATTTTGGGAAAAACAGCTTTTTTAGATTTTCATGGGATTTTACCCTAAATATTGGTCTCTTATGTTGATTAAAATATGTTTTTCAATATACAGATAAATTTGGGACCGATTCCTAGGTGGTAAACTATCTAAAATGTGGCTGGGAATCAAATAACATAAATATCGTCTTTTAGTTTCCAAGAGTTTTTAGAATCTTAGGAGGCTGTTACCCCAAATTTCTTTCTACGATATTAATCTTAACATGTGCCAAGACTCCCAAAAAATTTTTGAGCCCATTTTAAGGGGTTAAGTTGGTCAAATTAAATCGATTAAAGATTGCTCATTTTGGGAAAAAAAGCTTTTTTAGATTTTCATGGGATCTTACCCTAAATATTGGTCTCTTATGTTAATTAAAATATGTTTTTCAATATACAGATAAATTTGGGACCGATTCCTAGGTGGTAAACTACCTAAAATGTGGATGGGAATCAAATAACATAAATATCGTCTTTTAGTTTCCAAGGATTTTTAGATTCTTAGGAGGCTGTTACCCCAAATTTCTATTTACGATATTGATCTTAACATGTGCCAAGACTCCCAAAAAATTTTTGAGCCCATTTGAAGGGGGTTAAGTTGGTCAAATTAAATCGATTAAAGATTGCTCATTTTGGGAAAAACAGCTTTTTTAGATTTTCATGGGATCTTACCCTAAATATTGGTCTCTTATGTTGATTAAAATATGTTTTTCAATATACAGATAAATTTGGGACCGATTCCTAGGTGGTAAACTACCTAAAATGTGGCTGGGAATCAAATAACATAAATATCGTCTTTTAGTTTCCAAGGATTTTTAGAATCTTAGGAGGCTGTTACTCCAAATTTCTATTTACGATATTAATCTTAACATGTGCCAAGACTCCCAAAAAATTTTTGAGCCCATTTTAAGGGGGTTAAGTTGGTCAAATTAAATCGATTAAAGATTGCTCATTTTGGGAAAAACAGCTATTTTAGATTTTCATGGGATCTTACCCTAAATAATGGTCTCTTATGTTGATTAAAATATGTTTTTCAATATACAGATAAATTTGGGACCGATTCCTAGGTGGTAAACTAACTAAAATGTGGCTGGGAATCAAATAACATAAATATCGTCTTTTAGTTTCCAAGAATTTTTAGAATCTTAGGATGCTGTTACCCCAAATTTCTTTTTACGATATTAATCTTAACATGTGCCAAGACTCCCAAAAAATTTTTGAGCCCATTTGAAGGGGTTAAGTTGGTCAAATTAAATCGATTAAAGATTGCTCATTTTGGGAAAAACAGCTTTTTTAGATTTTCATGGGATCTTACCCTAAATATTGGTCTCTTATGTTAATTAAAATATGTTTTTCAATATACAGATAAATTTGGGACCGATTCCTAGGTGGTAAACTACCTAAAATGTGGCTGGGAATCAAATAACATAAATATCGTCTTTTAGTTTCCAAGGATTTTTAGATTCTTTGGAGGCTGTTACCCCAAATTTCTATTTACGATATTAATCTTATCATGTGCCAAGACTCCCAAAAAATTTTTGAGCCCATTTGAAGGGGGTTAAGTTGGTCAAATTAAATCGATTAAAGATTGCTCATTTTGGGAAAAACAGCTTTTTTAGATTTTCATGGGATCTTACCCTAAATATTGGTCTCTTATGTTGATTAAAATATGTTTTTCAATATACAGATAAATTTAGGACCGATTCCTAGGTGGTAAACTACCTAAAATGTGGCTGGGAATCAAATAACATAAATATCGTCTTTTAGTTTCCAAGGTTTTTTAGAATCTAAGGAGGCTGTTACCCCAAATTTCTATTTACGATATTAATCTTAACATGTGCCAAGACTCCTACAAAATTTTTGAGCCCATTTTAAGGGGGTTAGGTTGGTCAAATTAAATCGATTTAAGATTGCTCATTTTGGGAAAAACAGCTTTTTTAGATTTTCATGGGATCTTACCCTAAATAATGGTCTCTTATGTTGATTAGAATATGTTTTTCAATATACAGATAAATTTAGGACCGATTCCTAGGTGGTAAACTACCTAAAATGTGGCTGGGAATCAAATAACATAAATATCGTCTTTTAGTTTCCAAGGATTTTTAGAATCTTAGGAGGCTGTTACCCCAAATTTCTTTTTACGATATTAATCTTAACATGTGCCAAGACTCCTACAAAATTTTTAAGCTTATTTTAGGGGGGTTAAGTTGGTCAAACTAAATCGATTAAAGATTGCTCATTTTGGGAAAAACATCTTTTTTAGATTTTCATGGGATCTTACCCTAAATATTGGTCTCTTATGTTGATTAAAATATGTTTTTCAATCCACAGATAAATTTGGGACCGATTCCTAGGTGGTAAATTACCTAAAATGTGGCTGGGAATCAAATAACATTAAAGACGAATTCGGGGTAATGCGCTGCTAATGATCTGAAAATCCTTGGAAACTAAAAGACGATATTTATGTTATTTGATTCCCAGCTACATTTTAGGTAGTTTACCACCTAGGAATCGGTCCCAAATTTATCTGTATATTGAAAAACATATTTTAATCAACATAAGAGACCAATATTTAGGGTAAGATCCCATGAAAATCTAAAAAAGCTGTTTTTCCCAAATTGAGCAATCTTTAAAGGATTTAATTAGACCAACTTTACCCCCTTAAAATGGGCTTAAAAATTTTTTGGGAGTCTTGGCACATCTTAAGATTAATATCGTAAAGAAGACTCCTCCTAAGATTCTAAAAATCCTTGGAAACTGAAAGACGATATTTTTGTTATTTGTAGCCAGCCACATTTTAGGTAGTTTACCACCTAGGAATCGGTCCCAAATTTATCTGTGTATTGAAAAACATATTTTAAGCAACATAAGAGACCTATATTTAGGGTAAGATACCATGAAAATCTAAAAAAGCTGTTTTTCCCAAAATGAGCAATCTTTAATCGATTTAATTTGACCAACTTAACCACTTTAAAATGGGCTCAAAAATTTTTTGGGAGTCTTGGCACATGTTAAGATTAATATCGTAAATAGAAATTTGGGGTAACAGCCTCCTAAGATTCTAAAAATCCTTGAAACTAAGAGACGATATTTATGTTATTTGATTCCCAGCCACATTTTAGGTAGTTTACCACCTAGGAATCGGTCCCAAATTTATCTGTATATTGAAAAACATATTTTAATCAACATAAGAGACCAATATTTAGGGTAAGATCCCATGAAAATCTAAAAAAGCTGTTTTTCCCAAAATGAGCAATCTTTAAAGGATTTAATTTGACCAACTTAACCCCCTTAAAATGGGCTTAAAAATTTTTTGGGAGTCTTGGCACATGTTAAAATTAATATCGTAAAAAGAAATTTGGGGTAACAGCCTCCTAAGATTCTAAAAATCCTTGGAAACTAAAAGACGATATTTATGTTATTTGATTACCAGCCACATTTTAGGTAGTTTACCACCTAGGAATCGGTCCTAAATTTATCTGTATATTGAAAAACATATTTTAATCAACATAAGAGACCATTATTTAGGGTAAGATCCCATGAAAATCTAAAATAGCTGTTTTTCCCAAAATGAGCAATCTTTAATCGATTTAATTTGACCAACTTAACCACCTTAAAATGGGCTCAAAAATTTTTTTGGGAGTCTTGGCACATGATAAGATTAATATCATAAAAATAAATTCGGGGTAAAACTCTGTCAAAGGTCTAAAAAAGCTTTGAAACTCAAAAACGAAATTTTAGTATTTTGAATCGCAGCCGTATTTGAGGTAGTTTAACACCCAGGTAACAGTCCAAAATTTTTCTGAGCTTTGAAAAATATTTTTTCAGCAGCCTAAGAAAAAAATAGTTGGGGGAGATCCCATCTAATGATCTCAAAATCCTTGGGAATGTGAACCTGATTTTTTATTTTATATTTTGATTAATTTATTTGTTTTATCTATTTTTATCGGTTGTTTATTTAATTTTTTGAGGTTTTTTACTATTTTTATTTATTATATATACTTTTTATTTGATTTGAGCTAAAAAAAAAATTTCGTTCATCGAACGGTCGAAACTTCAGCTACATCAATTTACAACTTTTTTCGTAAATTCACAAAAAAAAAAAAATCGAGAATTCTCGAATTTTTCGATAATATAATAAATTTCGTAAATTTACGATTTTTATCGAATATTTACAAATTTTTTTGAAAATTTACTAATTTTTCGAAAACATTCTATATTTTTTGTTAATCTTACGAAGTTAATATACAGATAACTATTTATATTTAGCCCCCACGCAGCCCCTTTAAATTGATTAACTTTTCACACACGTGTGTCAAACATTTAAAATATATCAAAAATTCAAAAAAATATCAAAAAATTAATAGAAATGATCATTTATTTCCATAGCTACCCAACAGATTTAACTCAAAAGGATATGTCTTGGTTGTACCAAGAAATTGAAAAACAATGGTTAAATTTTTTGCCTAAAGAAACATCAAAAACAATAAGAAAAGGAGGATTTTATACAGTTTTAGTAGAACCAGGTTTCAGAATTATAACTTTGAATAACAATATTTGTATTTTCCGAAACTGGTGGTTACTTTTAAATAGTAACGATCCATTCGGTCAATTACAATGGCTAGTTAGTGAGCTTGAAAAAGCTGAATATTCTGGTGAAATGGTTCATATTATTGGTCACATACCACCAGGGAATTCAGAATGCGTTAAAATCTGGTCAGAAAATTTTAACAAAATTGTTCAAAGGTAATGAGAACATTTCAGTATTAATTTTTTGATAAAAAATTATAAATAATGAAAAATTTTAATAGATTTGGAAAAATCATAAAAGGACAATTTTATGGCCATACTCATTTCGACGAATTTCAAGTTTTTTATGACGAGAAAAGAAAACCTATTAACGTTGGATACGTTGCGCCTTCGTTATCACCTTACGTTGATACAAATCCAGCCTACAGAATATACCACGCTGATGGCAATCAAAAAGTAATTAAAAGTACAATAATTAAATTTAAAAATATTAATATAATTAAATTGTTTTTATTAAATTTAGGAAATATTAGATCATGAAAATTGGATTCTTGACCTGGTACAAGCTAACAAAGAAGACAATCCAATTTGGTTCAAATCGTACAGTGCAAAAGAGGCTTACAATATGTCATCACTTTTACCCTCTGAATGGGATGCCCTAATCACTAGAATGATAAAGGATGAAAATTTGTTCAACAAATATTACAAGTTAGTATATGATAATTAAAATTTATAATAATCGATTTTATAATTCGTTTTTTTCCTAAGGTATTATTACAACGAATCAGATAAAAGAGGAATCTGTGACAAAGAATGTAAAAAAAATATAATTTGTGATATGCGTAGCGCTGTAAGTAATAATCGTCAAAAATTATGCAAAGATATAATTTTTTAGCACTAATTAGTAGAATATAAGTAGAATTTAATTTAAAAACTTTTGTATGATAAATAAATAAATAAGACGTAAATCATATGTCAAAAAATACTTATTAAGAATTTTAATTAATTGATCAAAATAATGGATTATTAATTATCAATATAATCTCAATAAAATTATGTATAAATATTTTATCAATTAAAAATACTTATTTAATCGTTTATTTATTTTAGTTATTTAGACTATTGTTATCATAATAAATAAGTAAGAAATTATAATTTTTTTGTATTATATGTTTTAATATAAGATTTAAGTTAATGATTAATTATTTTATTTCTCACCTTACTCTGATTGGCCTAATTTTTTGGGCTCGTATTAACTGTTTTGCTGTTTTTCAAGGAAATTTATACATTTACGATACTTGATTACTAATGCCAAAAAAAAATTTGTCATGTTAAACAAAAATTTATCACATAATTTGGGCAGAAAAAGGCTACTTTCTAACTTGGACTTGTTTCTATTCAGGTAACCGTAATATATATGTTTCCATATTAGCCTACACCTTGGACGTCAGGTTTTTTTGTTCGGAGAACATACTCCACATATTCGCTAATTTTGGAACATATTCACATTCGAAATATGTGTGTTCCGGCGTGTCTTGTTTATCAGGACAGTATACACATTCAACGCTGTTCATGTTCTTGAAGAGGTAGAAGAAAAAAAGCCCATGTCCGCTTAAGAATTGGGTCAAAATAAAATAATTTATGTCCCCGCGTGCCCTCTAGTTATCTATACTCCAGTAAAAATACGGTTTTGGTGGTATAATCACCTACCACTACCAGATTTGGTTTACTATATGTTTTTTGGGTCGCTGATCACGAATTTCGGGGTCATTTCTATGATTTTGGCTGGAAAGTTGGTAAAGATAATATCTTAGAGCCTGTTTTCACATCACGTCCACTTATTCCAAAAAAATTTTTGAAAAAGTTTTCTTGTGGCTGTAAAAAAGGTTGCATGAAAAAATGTGGTTGTCGTAAGATAGGACTTAAGTGCAGTAACTTTTGCAAAGGATGTAGAGGACAAACTTGTGAGAATTGCGAAGTAAATGATGATTTAAATGAAGAAGTTAATTTTGCAAATGAAATGGATACTTCAATTTTGGAACCAAATGTAACTATTGATTGCATTGATGAAGGTGGGGATTATAGAATGGAAGATGAAACAAAAGAATTATTTTTTTCAACTATGGTAGAAGAAAACCCAATTCAAGATATGGAAGATGATTGATTCTCTGTATTTTGTGACATGTTAAAATCAATTACATATTTTTTTTTGTATTTTATATTATGTATACTTAATTCTTAAAAATTTGTATTATTTTATATTTATTAAAAACTCATTTTACATACCCATTCGTTTATGCTTTATTTTGAACACAAATTTCCCCAAAATTCTTGTTCCGCGACCCAAAAAACCTATTTCAACCGAATCTGAATGCTCAAAGAGCAGAAGTAGCAAAAATCACTTTTTAGGGATGGTTTTGCAAATTTAAGGGTAAAAAATTAATTTTTTATAAAAATTTCCCCAAAATTCGTAATCAGCGACCCAAAAAACCTATACGAACCGAATCTTAACACTCACAATGCAAAAATAGCAAAAACACCCCCTTTAGGGGTAGTTTCTTTTAGTTTAAGGGTGAGAAATTAATTTTTAATAAAAAATTCCACAATATTCTTGTTCAGCGACCCAAAAAACCTATTAGAACCGTTTCTGAACGCTTAAACTGCCAAAATAGCAAAAACACCCCCTTTATAGGGGTATATTTTGCTAATTAAGGGGTGAAATATTAACTTTTCATAGAAAAGTCTACAAAATTCTTGATCAGCGACCCAAAAAACCTATATGAACCAAATCTGACTGCCCAAAATTCAAATACATCAAAAATACCCCTTTTTAGGGGTAGTTTTTGCAAATTTAAGGGTGTTCCACCCATTTCTCATAGAAATGACCCCGAAATTCGTGATCAAAACATATAGTAGACCAAATCTGGTAGTGGTAGGTGATTATACCGACCCCCCCCCGTATTTTTACTGGAGTACTAAGGCGATATCTCTGATATCAACCACTTGGTCCATTTACTCTCCAAGTAGTCGTACCAGCCAGGGCACAGTGTAGTAAAAAAAAAAGTAGCCAAAAATCGGTTTCAACTTTAAGTTAACCTTCGTTTCAATCCTATCCTTCCCAATACATATTGCTCTCTAAACACTATGGTGTAAATATATGTACAAAATTACACAACAACACTCTATGACCGGTAATAATTATTTTTTACACTCTATGTTGTGTAAAAATTTTTGTTATACATCTTATACGCGGTAATATTTTATAATTACAATTTATAAATGGTAAATTTATAAATTACACTATTAGAAATAAATATCTAATTGTGTAAATTTAAAAATCACAAAATATAAAACACGCGCGCAACAAAGACGAGTATAATATGACTTTCAACACCAAACAATGGATTCTTTATCCAAAAATTGTATTACTTCTTCGGTATTAAATTTAGCAATAACCTGTAGCAAATATTTTATATCATAAACATGTTTTATATTTTGAGGTTATTGTGAACTTTAACGAATTTTTTTTTTTACAGCATTCCAGAACTCTGTGATTACCGATATTTTCTATGGGGAATCTAGTAAATTTGGGCCAATCGGTTCCGGATTTTCTGAAGCCAAAAAGCAATTAAAAAAATTCTCCTCTTACAGAAAATTTTCTTTTATTTCCTCTACACCGTTAGCGTCTTTGATTTTTGATGTTCGATAATTTTACAAACAAACAATAATTCATAAGTTTGTATCTATTCGACACCATTTGATTGGACGAGTACTGTTTTTTATTATAAATTATTATTTAATAATAAAAATGATCAAATATCAAAAGTCGAAGACGATTACCGATGTAGGGGAACTAAAAAGAAAATTTTCTGTAAGAGGAAAAGTTTTTTAATTGATTTTTGGCTTCAGAAAATCCGGAACCGATTGGCCCAAATTTACTAGATTCCCCATAGAAAATATCGGTAATCACAGAGTTCTGGAATGCTGTAAAAAAAAAAATTCGTTGAAGTTCACAATAACCTCAAAATATAAAACATGTTTATGATATAAAATATTTGCTACAGGTTATTGCTAAATTTAATACCGAAGAAGTAATACAATTTTTGGATAAAGAATCCATTGTTTGGTGTTCAAAGTCATATTATACTCGACGTCGGCGCGCGCGTTTTTATATTTTGTGATTTTTAAATTTACACAATTAGATATTTATTTCTAATAGTGTAATTTATAAATTTACCATTTATAAATTGTAATTATAAAATATTACCGCGTATAAGATGTATAACAAAAATTTTTACACAACATAGAGTGTAAAAAATAATTATTACCGGTCATAGAGTGTTGTTGTGTAATTTTGTACATATATTTACACCAAAGTGTTTAGAAATAACTGACTCCATGCATTGCCTGGTTCAGTTTCTCCTCATAATTTTTACATCCTCTGGAATTGGAAGCCTAAGTACCTGGTCGTACATAATATTCCATAGATCCGGTCTGAGGACCAATCCTTGAACTGCTCCTGCAGTTACTTTTATAAATCTTTTCCCTTTCGCAGTAGATTATATCTCGATCGCTCGTCCTGGCCCTTACCTTCACGCATTATTAAAACCAGAGAATAGTAAAGTAGAGTTATAGTTTAGCGAGACCCATAACTTACCATTAATCTGCTGAGTATAACATGGACTTAATATGGTATTTTGTAAAACTATATTACTATTTTGTCCTTTGTTTAAAAATAGCTCAGGCATTATTAGGAAATGTTTGGAAATATCATTGAAAAAAGTATGCAATTTTATTGAAAAATTAATAATTTTTGATACTCGACAGTATTTTTTAAACAATTGAATTTTTAATGACCTTTTTTCGAGTAAATGATGATATCAAATTTGTAAATTTATTGAAAAATGTTTGAAAATAATATTTTTTATGTAAATTTAAGTAAACTTCGTATACATTGAGGTTTCATTCATTTTGGCCCTATTTACAACCCTTAAAAGGTGGATAGGGGTGGTACACCAGTCAAAATACGGGTTTGGTTATATTATCACAGGCAAACACCAGATTTGCTCTACTATAGATTTGGGTCGCTGGATACGAAAATGGGGGTCATTTGGCAAAGAATATGGGCTTCGTCCTTAAATTTGCAAAAATTATCCCCAAAAAGAGGTTTTTTTACATATTACTTACATAGTACTTTGAGCGCTCATATTTGTACCATACGGGTTTTTTGGGTCGCTGATCAAGAATTTTGACTTTTTTTCATAAATAATTAAAATTTCACCCAGAAATTGGCTAAAACTACCCCCGAAAAGGGGGTGTTTTTGCTATTTTCGTACTTTTAGCATCCAGGATATGCCCATATAAGTTTTTTGGGTCGCTAATTAAGGAATTCGACTCCTTTTACATAAATATTCAATATTTCATAAATACTCAATATCAATACCCCTTTCACTTCCATTTTTAGGGTATATTTAAGGGTTGTAGGTGAAAACTAATGTCAGATTCTGAAAGAGCGTGAAATTTTACAATTGGGATGAACTTTTTAGTTATTATCTATAAGAGAATGTATTTATTTTTGCTCTCTTTAAAAACTCTCCGCCCCGGCGTTAATGAGTTAAAGTCAAACCCTCTTTTTTTACTTATTAAAAAAGTAGTTATTTCGTCAACGGCTAAAAAAACGTGTTTTCGAGGAATACAAAATAATTCGTCATAAATATGTCATTTTTTAACCCTAATCTTTTTTAACCTTAATCTTAAATTTATCAAAAATCTGTATCAAATTTTTATAAACTAAAAGCTGAAACATGGAAAAAAAAATTTTTTATATTGTATTATCTTTAATCAATTATACTTTTTTATCAAATAATTTAAAGTATGCATATTATAACAAAAAATATAAAATCAATAAATATAAAATTATATTTAAAATAATTTATAATTTCATTTGTTAATAATCTTTTGAGTAGTCTGCAATAAATAAATTAATTTCAAATAATTATTACGTCTGTATATTTAATAGGTAAGTTATATTTTATGTAATTTTAGTTCAATGAACGATAAAATCAATATTTTTTTTTTAATTAGTTTATACATAATTTTATTTGATATTATTTTTGGTGCGTGAATATAATATAGCCTGGCAAATATTTTAAAAATTGGATTTTTCATCACTGGGTGATATTTAGTGCCATCGGCTAAAAAAAATAAGATTCTCAAAATTATAGATCATTTAACCCTTGTCCGACCAGCAGGTTACCCGTGTACCTTTTTGGTCTAAAACTAAAAAATTTTTATACTTAGACTAAAAATTTTTTTTCTAGCTCCTTGACTAGCTTCAAGCAACTAATATTTTAGTGATTTCAATGGTCAGAAGTTAAAAAAATAATTTTTATGTAAAAAAACGATTTTTAAAGGCACCTCTTCAGGGCCGGCTGGGTACGTTATCTATCGGGTCTATTTTTGAAACTTGAATTCCATTAGGAACATATTGGTTCAATACTTACTAATTCCTGAAGTTCTAAACTAAATAACTCGATATTTTTTGTTTCAGAAACTCAACCTTAACATGAATGATATAAATAAACAATATTTATATTTAATATTGATATTAACATTATCTTTATACATTAATAGAGGTAATTTTTACGAATACGCAGTAAATCCATACGATTTACATATTTGTTGGGGTGTAAAAGACCTTGATTATGGATCGTAAGGATTATTATAAATTTTGCTAAAATTTTTTTAAATACAACTTTTAATTTTTCAGCCCAATCCAATGATGAGCAAAATTGTGAAATAAAACTAAAAAATGTAATTATTTAAATTATTTAATAGAAAGCGACAAATAATAATTTACTTTTTATTAATAAAAAATAATATTTGTTTTTCTTTTAATAGATAAATAATTTATCAGATTTAAAATTTTTTGAAGATAACATCAATAAATGTGACGATTTGTATAAAACTTTAAATAATTTATTGAATATAATAAATAAAAAAAAATTATTCAGAGAAATAGGATCACCAATATCAAGTCTTACAGAAATATCATGTAAAGCATGTAAATTAGTGGCAGCAACTATTAAAGTATTTATCAAGGATGGTAAAACGGATGATCAAATATTAGAGGCTGCAGAACATCTTTGTGTTGACAGAAAAATATCATCTGAACGTGTTTGTAGTGGTGTATTAAATTTATCTGGTGTAAGATTTTTGCTTTTTTTAATATTTTTATATTTTTGTCAAATTTAATGAAATAATTTGTTATTTTAAAGAAAACTTTATCATAAAAAAGATCTTATCATGCAGCATGCGCTATTATTTTTTTTTTATAAATTCAAGGTCCTAAAAATAAAAAACTAATTTTCAGAAAATTTTTGATTTATTTTATAAAACTGCTAATAACTAATATATTGCTCATTTTCTTTGCAAAATTAGTGTCACACAGTAGTTTCTACCGATTTAAGTAAGAATTTGCCCAATTTTTTGTCCATACACCATAAAAATTATCATATATTAACATTATTTAAAAAAAATCTATTTATGCGAAAAAAATGAAAGTGAGCCATATAAATTTATTTTTCAGAGGGAACTATTACACGTTTTAAGGCAAGTAGATCTAAACCCATTAGAAATATGTAGTATTATTGTTGGAGAATCGTGCTTACCAAATGATAATGATAAGGAAAACATTGCATGGGAAGTCAAAATACCTTCAAACGATGACATACCAATAATACAAAATGAAACTCCAATTAGAAATGCACCAAAAATAAAAATTTTACAAATAACCGACATACATTGGGATCCAGCATATCAAGAAGGTTCTTTAGCTGATTGTGATGAACCTTTATGTTGTCGTGATAAAATTAGTAATTTACACAGAACTTCGGTTTCACGTGATAGGTTAGCTGGAAAATTTGGTGATTATAGAAAATGCGATACGCCAATGGCTACTGTAGATAGTATGATCCAAAATATTAAAGATAAACACAAGGTAAAATTTTGTCAGCTTTGTTGTAAATTCGTGTATTAATAAGGCATATTTATACTCACAGGATATTGATTACATTTATTGGACTGGTGATTTGGCTCCTCATGACATATGGAACTATACAATACCAGGAATCCATTATAATCTCCACGTATCAGTGAACAAAATTAGAGAAGCTTTTCCAAACACAAAAATCTTTCCTTCACTTGGAAACCACGAAAGTGTTCCAATCGATAGGTTGGTTAAATATTCTAAAACTAAACTAAGCAAACAAAATTTATTAAAAATGTTTTTAGTTTCCCAGCTGCTAATCCACAAAAAAATATGTCGTGGTTATATGATGAACTTGAAAAAGAATGGCTAAAATTTCTACCTGAAGAAACATCAGAAACAATAAAAAAGGGAGCATTTTATTCAGTATTAGCATCACCAGGATTTAGAATAATTACGATAAATAACAATATTTGCAGCAACAAAAATTTTTGGCTTTTATTAAAAACGTATGACCCACTTGGTCAATTAGAATGGCTCATTAAAGAACTTGAAAAAGCTGAAAATGCTAATGAAAAAGTTCATATTTTAGGTCACATACCACCAGGAAATAATGATTGTATTAAAACTTGGTCTTATAATTTTCATAAAATTGTTAATAGGTAATCAGTGTAAAATTTAGTTTTTACAAAATTCATTGCTAAATTACTGTTCATTAAAATTTCCAGGTTTTCAGCCACTATAACTGGGCAATTTTATGGCCATACGCACTTTGATGAATTTCAAGTATTTTACGATGATTCAGATGATAAAATTCCAACAAACGTTGCATATGTAGCACCTTCAGTTTCATCATATGAAAATTTAAATTCTGCTTATAGGATTTATCATGTTGATGGAAATCATCCAAAAACAACAAGGGTAATTATATGAAACTTTACATTGATTATCAAATGATGAAATTATTTAAAAAATGATTTTCAAACAGATGATATTGGATCACGAAACCTGGGTTCTAGATTTAGTACAAGCTAACAAAGATGATTATCCAATTTGGTTCAAATCATACAATGCAAGAGATGCATTTAACATGTCATCACTTTCACCAAGGGAATGGGATTCTTTAATCAGCAGAATGATAAAAGATGAAAATTTGTTCGAAAAATATTACAAGTAATTTTATACTTTTGTCGTCGTTTATCATTTATAATTTATTTAATTCATTTTTTTATAATTCAATTTTAGATATTACTTTAGTGAAGCGTCAGTCAGGCCAAGTTGTGATTTAGAATGTCGAAAAAAAATTATCTGTGATATGAGCAGTGGTAAAAGTCATTGTCGTAAAGAATTGTGTAAAGATATATTTATTTACTAAAATAGTTTTATATTTGTAATTAAATTTCTAAAAAAATAAAAATATTTGTAATTTTTCCTACAAAAAACAATTTGGTTACAATTATTAAATCGGTATTATTTTTTATTTAATTATAAGTTTGTTCCATAAAATCCAAGATAAAATCTATAAGGGCTATAAGAAACTATAGTAAAAAATGAAGGGTTATTTTTATACTTATATTTTTAAAAACATCCTGTGTTTAAAAAAAAATTTTACTAAAAAATCACGTAGTCAACTTCGTTTTAATAAACTAACAAGTGGCAGGTTTAAAAAAAAATAAAAACCGTGAAATTTATATTTTTTGTTTCAAAAATTTATGGTAATCTTTTTGCTTTTAATTTGTTTGGATCCGCACCAATTTTCAGTTGCCAATTTAAATGGATATTTCTATATTATACTTGAGGTTCTATATGTGCTTAGTAAAAAAATATTTAAAAAATATAATGCCTTTATTTCGCTCAAATTAACCTTTGTCTAAATTACAGTAAGGAATGCATTTTTGTTGTGAAAAAAATTACATTTTTTTTTTTTTTTTAATTAATTTAATTACCAAAAATATGTTAGAGATGCAGTGGCTGTTCCCCCTGTTTAAAAAATAGCTATTTTGCGCTTCGGCCAGAACAATTTATTGGAGTTCATACAATTTAGAAAATTCAAAAATCGAAAATTTTCTTCCTAATTGGCCAATCATCCTGATTAAAAAAAAAAAAAAAAAAAAAATAATAATAAATCATATATTTACAAATAATTATTAGGCCTCAAAAATAAAGGATGATCTAGATCGCCGAGAGGATGGAAATAAACTGCGGTCTAAAATACCTATTCTTTTTTTATGACCGAGCGCAAAACATAATTTTTCTTCGTACTCCAGTCAAAATACGGGTTTGGGTGTACTTACGGTTGCGAATACGAGATTTGCTCTAGTATAGGTTTTTTGGGTCGCTGAACACGAAAATCGGGGTCTTTTTATAAAGAAAATGGGGCTTTACCCTTAAATTTGCAAAAACTACCCCCAAAAGTGGGTATTTTTGATATATTCGCGTTCTGAGTAGATAGATTTGCCCAAGCATTGGTTTCTAAGGGTTTTTTGAGTCGGTAATTAAGAATCTCGATGATTTTTTAAGGTAACATTAACATTTCACCCTTAAATTAACTAAAACTACCCCCCAAAAGGGGTGTTTTCGCTATTTTCGCACTTTTTGCGACCAGATTAGGTCTACAAGGGTTTTTCGGGTCGCTGAAAACGAATTTCATGGATTTTTTTATGAAATATTAATATATCACCCCTAAATTAGCTAAAACTACCCTTAAAATCTACTCCTATGGACCTAATCTGGGCGTACAAAATGCAGAAATAGCAAAAACACCCTTTTTAGGGGTAATTTTAGGTAATTAAGGGATGATATATTAATTATTCATAAAAACTTCCGCGACATTCGTTATCTGCGACCTAAAAAACCCTATGGACCTAATTTGGGCATACAAAATGCAGAAATAGCAAAACGTCCATTTCAGGGGTAGTTTTAACTAATTTAGGGGTGATATATTAATTATTCATAAAAAAATCAATGAAATACGTTTTCAGCGACCCAAAAAACTCTTGTAGACCTAATCTGGTCGGAAAAAGTGCGAAAATCGCGAAAACACCCCTTTTGGGGGGTAGTTTTTGCAAATTTAAGGGTGAAGCCCCATTTTCTTTACCAAATCACCCCGATTTTCGTGTTCAGCGACCCAACAAACCTATACTAGAGCAAATCTCGTATTCGCAACCGGAAGTACACCCCCCCCCCCCCGTATTTTGACTGGAGTATCGTGATTGCCAGGAACTGGGCAGGAAAACACGTATTTTTTAAGCGCGCTCACTTTGGATAATACAAAAATACTTGCTTTCTGGCCGCTGACTAGAAAATTTATTTTGACTTATCAATGTTTACAATTTTTTTCCATCCAATTTTAAACTTTACACTTTACTATATGTTTATTGAACTGTTTATTGCAAATATTTTGCCAATAAGATATACTTATGTGTTATCGGGGATATTATTTTTCTATTTTTCATCCTGCGACGCGATCGAGGAAAACGCATTTTCTCACTATGAAAAAGAAAAATTACATTCGTTTTATCCATGAGAGCAAAAAATGATACCCCAGATCGCACATTACCTATATTGAATATTAAAAAATAGATTTTTGAGGTCTAGGGTGAGTTATAAGGCTAAAAAACGAAAAAAATCGCGAAAAATCACGAAAAAAATCACGAAAAATCACGAAAAATCATTACAAGATGAAAATAAACCATCTCAACTAGTAACGATTCATGATTGAGGTACAAACAAGCCAAAATCAGAAAAAAATCAAAAAAAATTTTTTTAAACAATTTCGTGATTTCCAAAACGATAGCCCCTCGATTGAAAAAGAATCCATAAGCGAAATTTTAATCAGGCAGCTAAAAAACGGAAAAAAAATTGGTTTACGTTTTTTTTTTTTGAAGGCCAATGCTGCCCCTTAATGACAGCACGATCGCGTCGATTGGAAAATTCCAGAAAAAAGCCGGGAAACATGCATGGACTTGTTGCATTTACATGTACTATAAATGCATATGACATACACAAGCACGCATCAGATGTCATCAGTGTTAAAATTGCATTTGTACAGTTAACACGTTAAACAAGTTCCCGAGATTTTTTTGCGAATAAAATAGCAAAGATATTAATTTTACTTTATAAAAAAATAATTGACATCACAATATTTTAATTTATAACAAATAGATTCAAGTAAATTGCATTTTACAATGGGACGAAAAAATAGAGGTAAAAGATAATATTTTTTCACATTTTTTTCACATTGCTTTTGCATGATGCAATGATAGAAAAAAAAATACACAGAAAATTTTCATTTTTCTCTACTTTTTTTTTAATTTACTTTTTATTAATTATTATTTAATTATTTATTTAATGGTTATATAAAATAAATTAAATAAATTTTCTTTTACAAAGGCCTTTTATAAAATATATTATTTAATCGTCTAGTATTAGGATTTTCCTTTGTTACCGCGCTTTTTAAAATTTATTTATTATGCCAATAAAAAATTTACATTTATAAGTAAATTGAATATTATCACTAATTCTATTTTAATTTATATTAAATAAATTTTTTGGTAAATATAATAATTTAATGATGCAATAGTTACAAATAAGTAAAGATAAATATAAGGAGTAAAATATATATTTTGTATTTTGTATTACATATATAATATAATTATGAGTCATGTCTTTATACTATGAGTCATACCTATAATAATAATATAAGTATATCATGGTTTTTTTATTGTTTATAATATTTTATTTTTATATATAATGAGGATAAGTCTGTATGTAAAAAAAGTAATGTGATATCTATATTTTATGAAATTTAGATTTTAATATTGTTTTATATTACAAAAGCATAAAATTAAGAACCCATTAAAAATTATGTGTTTACTATTAATTTTATATTGGACGTATAGGTAAAGGAAACCGTCCTCAACAACATACAGTAGATCTTGATGAACAGGCTCAGCATAGGTCTAATGACGGGTCTCAAAGGTCTGGTGGAAATCCAGATTTGAGGCACCATGAAAGACAAGGTAGTGAGCCTCAACAAGCTCAACGACCAAATAATTGTTGGGAACAACCTCAAGATTTTAGACAGCAACCGCAAACAGAAAATGCAGGATTTGTCCAGCAACGGACCCATGATCAGTCTCAAAGACCTGATCAAGGCCAGAATTTGAGACAACATGAAAGACAAGGTAGTGAGCCTCAGCAATTTCAACCCCAAAATAGACGTTGGAAACAACCTCAAGATTTTAGACAGCAACCACAAACAGGAAATACAGGACGTGGCCAGCAAAGGACCCATGATCAGTCTCAAAAAGCTGATCGAAGCCAGAATTTGAGGCAACATGAAAGACAAGGTAGTGAGTCTTCGCAAGTTCAACGCCAAAATAGGCGTTGGGAACAACCTCGAGATTTTAAACAGCAACCACAAACAAAAAGTACAGGACGTAGTCAGCAAGGGCATCATGGACACTCTCAAAGAGCAGGCCAAAATCAAAATTTTAGACAAGTTAATGAATCCTACCAAGGGCAGCTTCAAAACAGAACTGATTCAAAAAGTCAATTACCACCAGCTCAGGAATCACAAACTAAGCAAGCTGGCTGTTTTCCAAAACCGTCAGCTTGGGGTACAGAAAGTAAATTAAAATGGGAATCCAGCAAACAGTTACCAGTACAAAAACCTCAAACTGAGCAGTCTAGCTATTTACAACAATCAGAACAGGTAATTAAAAAGTTTTAATTAAAATTTTTATATACTTCTTTTAAATTACTTTTACATATTTTGCATTGTTACAGAAACCGTCTCCTTGGGTTTCAGAAAATAAATTATTTCAGCAACCTGATTCTCAACAACAAAAATCGGTAATTAAATGCAATCAAATTAAATCTGGCAAATTATGAATAAAATTTTATAAATCTTTAATTGATTTTTTCAAGAAAGAAACTGTATATTTCAAAAATATTTAATTACTCCTTATGTACCTGATCTCATTAAAATTTCATCAGAACAGAAAATGTTTATGCATAGATAAAATTTTATTTGTGATACATTATTGTATGCTTGATCAATTAATAATCTATTTTATTTTTAATGTATTCTGTATATTTTAATTTTACTAATCATATATCATAGTTTAAAGAAATATAGTTTTAAATTAATTTTTATTTTTAGGCAATTTCACCTCAGCAGTCATCACCAGGTTCATCAGACAAAGAGGTAAATAAGGAAAGAAATTATTTAGATTATTGTTAATTGCAAATTTTTTAAAATATTATTTTAAAAATTTATAAAACACATTTCATATTTTGAATTTTTAAAATTGATAATTTTAATTAATGCATTTATCATTTTATTCAGGTTATTAAAATTCAAAAATCAATAGAAAAGTTGAACTTCAATGCGGAGGAAGTATGTCTTGTTAAAATTTACTGTTAAACTATATACTGTATAATCATTTATTAACAAAAATATTACTAAATTTATAGCAAAGTTTAGATCTCAATAAAATACCAAAACGTAAAAATCTGAAAGCAGGTGGAACTTTAGGAAAATCTATAGTAGTTCAGGCAAATATGCTGCGAATCAATTTTAAAGATAAATTTCCAAATAATATTATTCACTATGATGTAAAAATAAATCCAGAACGTCCTAAATATTTGTTCAGAAATATTTTTGAAAAAGCCCGAGTTGCTTTATTTTCTGATCGGTATCCAGCATTTGATGGAAAATGTAATGCTTACAGTGCAAGACGATTGCCCATCGACAATCCTGTAAGTTCTGAAAAGAATTACTTTATTAATAAAAAAAAAAATAATAAATTATTTTACAATTTAAATAGCACACGGTAGAAGTTACAGTAGAGAACGATGATAATATAAGTTTAAGTTTTGAAGTGACATTTACAATTGCAAATGAAAATATTAATAGCAAATGGTTGAGAAATTGTGAAGCAGGATTAAGAGATAGTGAAAGGGATTTGACTAGCTTACAAGCAATAAATACCATTTTAAGCTATGGAATTATTATGCGAGGAATTGCTGTAAGTACATATTTATTTTTGTACTACTACAACTCCTACTGTTTTTAAAATTTAATTTTTTATTAAAATTCAGCTGGGTCGATCTTATTTTACCCCAAGTTTTTTGAGAAAAGGACATATTAAAGATATCGGAGGTGGTATGGAAGTATGGCAAGGAATATTTCAATCAGCAGTAATAGGATGGAAACCATTTTTAAATGTTGATGGTAAATATTAATTTATTTTATTATAAAATTAAAAAGTTTTTTTAACTTAATTTTACATAATTACAGTGGTTCATAAAGCTGTACCAAAAGAAATGAATCTTGTCGATGCAATAAAACAAGTTATAAGAAAAGATAATCTTACTGCAAATGATATAATAAAAAATTTAGATGTTATCAACGAGTATTTAAACAACTTAAGAGTTACTGTTTGTTTTACAAACAAAAATAATGTCCGAGAAAAACGAAGTAGGCAAAAAGTCAATAAAGTAATAAAAAAAAATTCTACACAAGATTTTTTTGAATATAAAACAGGAAATAAAAATAATGGAGTTGATGAAATTGAAAATATTAGTGTTTTTACATATTATAAAATTAAGAAACAGTATGACATTAAATATCCAGACTTTCCTTTACTTTGGATTGGTAATGATAAGAAAAACGTCCACGTTCCTTTAGAAGTAAGTTTTTTTTTAAATTACAAATTAAAAATATATACCAAAATTTATTAAAGAATAATTCCTTGTTCCAAAACTTGATTATAACACTGCGTGCATTGTCAGAAAATGCGCTTTACTCAAAATTTATAATTTCTTTGCGCGGGTAAGGTAGTTATTTTACTCAACTTTTTATTTAATTTGAACTGAAATTCAACTCAACTGAGCCCGGAATTTTTTTCCTCTGCATATTTTTTTCAAGTTTTTTGATTTCTTAAAATTTTTTAAAGAAAAAATAATATTGTAAGAAACTAACGTGGAAGGCAAAATAATTTCGATTTTCTCCAGCATACCTATATGCTCATTGTCAGTCATTATCAACCTTGGGTTCCCTGAATCAATAATTCTGCATTAAATTATTTGATAAAACATAAACAGAAAACTTTGCAAATTAATGCTAAAATTCGCACTTAATATGACAAAAAAAGGTTAAACTAATTTTAAGTTCTGGTAAAAAAAAAGAGAATGGGTACTGAAATTCGAGGGTTATATTAGACCTGAAAAATTAAAAATTAATGGATGAACTCGTGTTTTATTTTACTTACATTTTATCGGTGAAAATAAATCAAAACCATTCGGTGCTCCCTCACTCCAGTCCAACTTTGAGCCACTTAGGGTGAATTTAGATCATAGAATTATAATTCTATGATTTAGATGGACTTCTTATCTTCTTACTTCTTAAATTCGCGCTTTTTAGCGCGCTAAAATTTGAATTTAATTTCTTTTTTTGCAAAAATTGCATCATAAAATTAAAATATAATGTTAAAAAATGTTTTTTTGCAAAGCGAAGCCTTAAAACTACAATAAAAGCATAAGTTTTTATTAATAATGACAAATAAAATCATTTATTTAAAATTACTCAAACACATAACCTAATTTTCTGCTATACTGATGATTACGTTAAAACTTATAAAAAAATTGATTTTAATGATTTGTTTGATAAATTATTAACTCGAAATTAATTAATAAACAATCTTCCGTGTTAAAATTAGGAAAATAGGTAAATTTAATTAAATTAGTTTAAATTTTAGCGCTAAAAAGCATAAGAAGTAGGAAGATAAGAAGCCCATCTAAATTCAGCCTTAATTAGTATTAAATCTTTCAAATAATTTTATTTATTTTTTAATAGATTTGTGAAATTGAATACGGTCAAAATGTTAGAAAACAATTAAATTCATATCAAACTACTGGAATGGTTAAATATGCTACTCAAGGAACAAAAGATCGTAAATGCTTAATAAAAGATCAGGTAAGCTAAATTTAATTTTTATGTAATTTTATGCAAAATATTGATTATTACAATACAAAGTTAAACTTATTTTATCCTCAATAACGAAGAAAAATCATGACGAACCTGTCTTGGCTATAAAAAAAGAATGCCCTACATCGCCACAGGTCCTAATGGCACACTTTTTTACCCACGTTTTTACCTCAATGGCTTTGAAAAGTTTTCTTTCAAGAAAAATTTACGTTTATAAAAAATTTATTTCATTAAATCAACATTTTATTAAATTAAACCATCGACAATCGCAATTAAAATAGCTATCAACTGCTTTAACTTTCATTTTCGTGTATTAAATCAAAGATACTGTTATATATGTTTTCTAAATTAAAATAAATAAAATTTTAAAAAAAGGCCATGGTAAAAAATGTTAAAAAATAAATTTAAAAAATCACCAAATTATTAATTAAATTAATTTTCAAATTTATTTTATCAAAAGAAAACTTGGAATCAGGTCAGTTAAAAACAACAAAAAAACAACAACAAAAACTCAGATTTTGGACAAAGAGTAATAAAAAACCTTGAGTTTCATGCATTTACTACAGACATCCAAAATATCCCAACGTGTACACTACTGCTCGACTATACTGCGCTATTTGTACCCTTTTCTCGCCTTTTTTTTAAAACGTCCCCTTTAGTTCTCTATTTTTGAATTTTACCAATTTTTCCTTTTTTTCGGGTTCTACATAGATGAACTATAGAACTTGTTAAATTGTTTAGCTAACAATTCTGATCGATTAGGTTATCATGGTTATCTTAGGTTTCATGTTTGAGTTTGAGTAGTCCCGACGAATTTTTGAAATATCTCTTATGATCTCCGCTGATCTTTTCGGATCTGAAGATATCTGAAGCGATCGCAAATTTCGAGTGATTAATTCTTTAGATCTTCGCATATCTCCGGAGATCAATTTTGATCTCTGGTGATTACTGGAGATTTAAATAAATCTATAAAGTAATCTTCAGAGATCACTGAGGTAAAAAAAAGAAAAATTTAGAAAGAATATTTAGAATCTTAAAACTTCTAAATTTTGTAATAAATTATAATATAATTTTTTAAATTCAATTTCTGTTATTTTAGTTATCATTAATAAATCACAATGATGATCCATTTATAAAGGAATTTGGCATTAACATCAGTGGCGAATTTGAAAAAGTACCAGCTAGAATTTTAGCTCCACCAAAAATTATTTATAATGGAGCACAAAATGCAGTTGAAAAAGGCGTTTGGCGTACAAATATATTTGACAGTCCTTCTAATAAGATTAAAAATGATAATTCTTGGGGAATCATCAACTACAGCTATGAAGATTTGAATAAGTATTTGTTTAAGTTTATAAAAGATATTCGTCAGGAAGGTATATAATACTGATTAGTTTTTATAATAAATAATTTTTCCAAAAATTTATGTCATTAAAAATAAAAAATATATCAATTCTATATGTTATACAGGATCTAAATTGGGTATTAGTATAGGAAACCCTTTACCTCCACAATTAAGTAAAATGAAATATAGACGTGATATTGATTTTGAATCAATGAAACAAGATTTTCAAAGATTTAAAAAACAAGGAGCTGAAATTGTTTTTGTAATTTTAGCTGATGATGGTTATGGTAAATATTAGATATTTTTAAAAATAAAATTAGATTTTCTTTTTCGTTTACTATAAAATTTTTTAATTTATTCTAGAATTGGTTAAACAAGCAACGGAATTAGATGTCGGAATATTAACTCAATGTTGTAAAGGTTCAAATATTGATAAAATCTACAATGATAAAGCTCGTCCAGGATCCGCAAGGCAATATGTAAATAATATTTTGCAAAAAGTTAATGCGAAACTGGAAGGCTCAAATCATTACATTGATTTGTCATTTATGTGAGTAAATTTTTTTTAAATAAGAAAATAGAAAACTTTTACAGAAATTTATTGAAATTATTATCAAAAATTTGTCAAAAATATTATTAAACTATAGTTATTATAATTATTTTCTTTTTTGTAAAAATATTATAGAAAACCAGAGATTATGAAAGAACCAGTAATGATAGTTGGAGCAGACGTTACGCATACGACTCAAAGTACAAGGGAACCATCCATAGCTGCGGTAACATTTAAAATAATAATTTATTAGAGTATCTTTTTTTACTTGCCAAATTAAAAATTTGACTCTGTGGCAGAAGAATTTGCTTTCAAGAACCATGACCGTAAATAAAAAAAAAACTGATTTTTATCATTAAATGATATTTGTTAAAATTAAGAATAATTTTTTTAACTTTCAAAATAAACATCTTAAACATAAATTACGTTTGCAGAAAATAGCATTATACAATGTATTGTATAATATTAAAAGCATTAAATTATTTTCTTTTTTTTCGAAAATAACTCAAAATCGCAGGGTCTGATTTATTATTGATAAATCAAGAAAAAACAAAAAATTTAATTTTTATGGTACCGAACAATAAAAGAATTAAAAAACAAAATTTTTTTTAGGTTGTTGCTAGTTATGACCCAAAAGTTTATAAATATAATTTGAAGCTTAGACTTCAACCACCTAGAACAGAAATAATTGTAGATTTGAAAGAAATGATGAAAGATTTATTGCTTAGCTTTAGAAATAAAACAGGACAAGTCCCATCAAAAATTATTTTTTACAGGTAATTCACTTTAGTTATTACTTTGATAATTATTTTTTTAAATTATTAAACATATCTTTTTTTATTAAAGAGACGGTGTTTCCGACGGCCAATTTGAACAAGTTTTAGGAAAAGAATTGACAGCAATAAGACAAGCCTGTGAAGCTTTTCCAGATTTTAAGCCACTTATAACGTTTTTGGTTGTCCAAAAACGACACCATACTAGACTTTTCCCTGATGATAATCGTGATTCAGATGATAGAAATTTCAACGTAAAAGCTGGAACAATTGTTGATACGATCATAACTCATCCAACTGATATTAACTTTTATTTAGTTTCGCACGCCAGTATTCAGGTAATTAAAATAAAATATAATTCATTGTTTTAAAATAAAGTATAATTTTTGAACAATTCCAGGGTACAGCTAGACCCACAAAATATCATTGTTTGTGGGATGATTCAAATCTTTCTATAGATCAAATTGAGCAACTTTCGTATTATTTGTGTCATATGTTCACACGATGCACAAGATCTGTCAGTTATCCAGCACCAACATATTACGCTCATTTAGCAGCATTTAGAGCAAGACATCTAATCAAAAAGTATGTTTGTTTTTTTTTAGTTGAATAATTGAATGATCTATGAGTGTATTAAAAATAATTTAATTATTTTTAGCAATCCTATCAATTTAGAACGATTGGTTGAAGAACAAATTAAAATTCAAATAAAGGAAAATCTATTGAAATCTTTCCCAATGTTTTTTGTTTAATTTCTGACGTATTTTTAATTACAAAAATATAATTTTTTTTAATTTTGAATACTAATAATTGATACTTTTTTGATCTTGCAGATTCTAAAAATAATAAAAATAATTACTTTCTTTTTACTAATTACTTTAAGTGCTTTTGTTTGTATTAGGTGATGGGATTAACATTAAAATATTATAATTATATTTAAAATATATGTATTTCAATAAAAAATTTTAATTAAAAAATTTTCTCAACATTTTCATTCAATTCCCTTATCTATTTCAAGTTCTTATATTTACATAAAAAAAATTGAATGAATTTCTTAAAATATAAAGTGTGAGTATTTATAATATGGTAAACCACAAACTAGATATTAAAATACTTTTATTTATTTACCTGTTATAAAAAAAATTAAACAAATGTAGCAACAATTTAATTTTAAATACGCGTTTATATAGAAGATAACCCACTTTGAATTTTAAAAAATTGTTAAATATACCTATATCAAAATAAAGGCCAAAGTTGTTGAACTTTCGCGAAAGAGGAAGTAATAAAATCAAAGCGATACGCAAAGCTCCAGAACAAAAAAAAAAATATTTTACCTAGGCATACAAATTTTGGTAATATTTGAAGCATCTTGTTTAAATGGTAAATTATTAAAATTTAAAGTCATTATTTAAGATTTTTTTTTTAAATCGCAAAAATAAGTTTTAAAAAATTTACATTTGAACACGATTGCTCCATTTCTACAACCGTCCAGTACCTAGTACCTAGGTCCCTCCAGATCAACTTGGGCCGAATTGGCGTAGAATCTCCCATATAAAATTACATTTTAATTTATTATTATTATTATGTTTTTTGTTAAAATTATAATTATATTAATATAATGCAAATTATATTTTTATTAAATATTTCATTAATCAATAAACTATTACGAAAATTCCAGTATAAAACGCCGGTTTATATTTATATTTAATATATTTTATAATTTTTTTTCCAATATTATATTTGTTGTTATAATTATAATTAACAAACTTACTTTAAATATAGATTAATAAATAAATACTCCAATTTTTTCTTAAACACTAAAGATGTTATACATAGACAGGTGGTTGCTAAACTATACAGTAATATTGTATGCATTCGTAGATATGCAATCACTAAGAGCTCGAAAAAAACCGGACTCTTTTGAATACCTTAAAACAAAGCGTGAAATCATGCGTGAATAAATCCTGTTTACTTTTGGGTCAATAATACATATAAGAATTTTAACACCACAAAAATAATAAGAACTATATTCTTTTTATAAATCCCTTTAAAAAACTTTAAAAAATTGATACCATCTTTTCACAATTCTTATTTTTTTAGGTATCTTCACCTGAAAAGTGAAAACTGATAATAGCAAATTAAATCAACATCTTATGAATGTTAAATTATAATTAACAGGGCCGGCTCAAGGCCCGGGCAAGCCGGGCGCTCGCCCGGGGCGCCATCAATTTGGGGCGCTGTAAAATTCAAAATATCAAGAAATAATACGCTGTTTTTAACTAAGAAAAATAATTCTTATTAAAAATTCTTTATTAAAAATTTGGGTTTTGGGTTTTCCAAAGTCCTTTGTACAGGGCGACAAAAGTTGGTCTTGCCCGGTTGCCAATTTTAGCTCGAGCCGGCCCTGATAATTAAATTTATACAAAATAAAAATACAAAATATGCATGATAAATAAAAGGCAACATTTGTTATAAGAATCATAAAAATTTACATTTATTTATTACAATAAAATTGTATGCAAACATTTTAATAAAAAAATAAATTCTTAACAGTATAAAATTTTATAATATAATTATTTGTAAAATACAATATAGTTCTATGAAAAATTAACATTAAATTTGAAAAAATTATAAAAAATTTTTTGTTATTACAGTCTTTATAATATAGTAAAAAAAATCATTTTTTAAAATTTTCTATTTTTTATTTATTCATTTTTGAATTGAGGTGCTCTTTTTTCTGCAAAAGCTTTCATGCCTTCTTTTTGATCAGCCTAAATTAAAAGTAAATAATTGATAAGAAAAAATAGATAAGTGGATAAATTTAAAAAAATATGCTTACAGTGGCAAATGTAGCCCAGAATAATCTTTTTTCATAGTCAAGACCTTGTTGTAAGGTTGTTTCATAAGCTGAAATTCAATTATTAATTTAGTACCTATGATAAAAAGCATTTTAAACATTTTTCTATATTTTCAGTACCTTTATTTACAGAATCTTTAGCTAAAGCAACAGAGACTTGGGAATGTGATGAAATTTTTTCAGCTAATTTAACAGCTTCGTTGACTAATTGGTCAGATGGAAAGACTTTACTAACTAGACCACTTTTTTCAGCTTCTTGAGCAGTAAATTGATTTCCTGTTAAAACAATTTCCATTGCCTTGCTTTTTCCAACTGCTCTTGTTAGTCGTTGAGTGCCACCAGCTCCTGGGATTGTACCAATTGCTATTTCAGGCTGTCCAAATTTAGCTTTATCTCCTGCATATATGATGTCACACATCATAGCTAATTCACAGCCTCCACCTAACTGTAAATAAATAAACAATAAAAGGTAACAATTTGAAAGGTTCTTTTAGGGCTGTTACTTACAGCATAACCATTAACTGCAGCAATTATTGGTTTTCTTGCCTTAGCTACTCCATTCCAATGTTCCAAAAAACTTTTGTTGACATTTTCAGAAAATGAATTTGACATCATTTCTTTGATATCTGCTCCCGCTGCAAATGCTTTTTCACTTCCAGTAAGAACAATAGCTCCAACACTTTCATCATTATCAAATTGTTTAACAGCTTCGTTAACTTCAACCATTAATTTATTACACAATGCGTTTAAAGCTTTTGGGCGATTTAAAGTAATCAGACCAACATTTTTCTTTTCACCGGTTTTTTCAGATTTGATGAATTCAAAAGAAACTGGTGCACCTGTAATATAACCAAAAAGAATGTGATATGAATAAAAACCAGAACCAAAACATATATTAGTTTATTATTACAGCAATTAACAAATTTTATATATGGGATGGGAAATTATAAAAACAATTTTCATTTTTTTAATCTAAAGGAAAAGAATAGAATTTTTTTTATCAATAACTAACCAAAAATTTATTCATTATAGAATATAAAGTTAATTTAATCATATGATATTTTATGGCATTTTTCTTATCTAATCAGTAAACCAAATTTATTAACTATTGAATATTATAATTTTTCATAAAATAATAATGAAATAAATACTTGATAAAAACTAAAAAAAGAAGTTATTTAAAAAAGAAGAAATTATAAAGAATTTTGGAGAGAGTATAAAATTTTATAGTGCATAATAAATATAAATATCAAATCAATTATTGCATATAAATATATGCATTAATAAAATTTTTTATCATGAACTTACATTCTGTGGCATAAAATCTTACAGTATGTGCGACCTTGAAAACGCTTGAAACTTGTTTTACAAAGGTTTGATTGAAAATTGGCTTAATCATTTTTATTTATTTTGAAATAAATTATTTGTTAATTAAGTTAAATACTTTAAGAAAAATACTTTTCAGTAAAATATTCACTATTTCTTTTAAATAGCCGGTATCATTAACACATGTCAATGCCACTACTTCAACTGATATCAATTTAATGTTAATCTCTTTCTGATCTCTTTCTATTCTCTTTTTGGAGTTTTTTTTTTGGAGTCAGCTTTTATTATTTTTTTTACATTTTAATGTTCTGTATATCAGGTTGAATAATTTCAGGCGTATTTCTCATTGCGAATGGCATTATTATTTAGATTGCGATTTGGATGAAAAAATATGTGGAAAATTATATGGGACCTGATTTTATTTGGATTTTAAGGATTTTTTATAGCTAAATATAATATTTTATCAAACACTTATAAATTAATAAATTATTAAACAAACCTATTTATCTATTATCACTCATTTATTGTAAAATAATTACTTTTTCACATATATCGATCCTCTAAGAATTTTTTATAATTTTTATAATGAATGTAATTTATTTTATAATTTTGTTATCAAACGCAATCCTCATTTCAAAATTCAAATCGGAGTCCTAATCTCTCTTGCGCCAGAAACTGCGCTCGTGTCTGTTTACTTTTTTTTGCAAGCTTTCGGGGCGAAATTTTCTTTAAATCTCATAAAGTGATTACACCTGTGTAGAATTTCTAATTAAAGTAGAAATAAAACTTACTCACAAAGTCGCAAACAACAATTTTATTATTACCAAAAAGATATGGACCAACAAAAAGGAACAATTATTTCTAACCTACAAATTAAAACAAATGTTAATTTTATCAAAATAAATTACATTTATAATTTAAAAATGTAATGTGAACAGTAAATTATCAATAAACTTAGATTTAAAAACAAAAGTTAATAATTATTATTTAAGAAACATGATAAATATTTCTGCAATTATTAAAAATTCTCTTTGGAGAAAAAATGGATTATTACAAACAAGTCAAATTCTTACAACAACAAAATATTCTTCTCAGCAACAAAAACCAGCTGAAAAAAAGTATTCCGATACAGTTATATTACCTCGTACCAATTTTCAAGCAAAGATTACTGGCAAAAAAAGAGTCGAAATGGATGAATATTTGATTGAGGTAGAATTAATGTCTTTAATTCCTTAAAAATTTAAGGTAACTTAGTTTAAATAAGTTTCATTGTTTAGAAATGTGGATTTATGGATCTTTATAATTGGCAAAGAACAAATCTTACTGGCAAAGAATTTGTTTTACATGATGGACCACCTTATGCAAATGGGAGTCCTCATATGGGGCACACTATAAATAAGGTAAATAATCTTAGAAATTTTATTCCATTTATGCAATTAACTTGCATAATTTTTCAGATTTTAAAAGATATAACTATAAGAAGTAAAGTTATTAATGCTCAAAAAGTTCATTATGTACCGGGTTGGGATTGTCATGGTCTACCAATTGAACTGAAAGCTTTATCAAGTATCAATAAAAGTGCTATAAATTTATCGCCACTCGAAATAAGAAGTCAAGGTAAAGTTATCTTTTGAAATAAATCCAAAGAAAAATTATATTTATCCATTTTTTAGCAAGAAAATTTGCTGAAGAAGCAATTAATAATCAGAGAGAAGCATTTATATCATGGGGTGTTATGGCAGATTGGAAGAACTTAGGATGTTATTTTACCAATGATCCAAATTACATAAAAAATCAGCTGCATCAATTTTTAAACTTGTATGAAAAAGGTTTTATATTCAGAGATTTTAAACCCGTTCATTGGTCGCCATCATCAAGGTATTTTAAACATTTTAAAATTAACTATTTTAAAAAATTATCCAATTATAAATTAAATAAAATAAATTTATATTTTTAGGACAGCACTTGCAGAAGCCGAGCTAGAGTATAATGAAAAACATAAAAGTAAATGCGCAACCGTTAGATTTAAATTATTAGATTTACCATTAAAATTAGCATCATATTCTGACAAAAAAGTATATGGTATTTCATGGACAACTACTCCGTGGACGTTAGTTGCAAATCAAGCATTAGCTTATTCTATATTGGATAATTACTGTCTGGTTAAAGACTCTGAAGAAAACTATTATATATTAGCAGAAAAGTTATTACAAACAAATATTGAAAAAATAGGAAATTTAAGTATTGTAGAAAAATTTTTCGGTATGTTTATAAACCAAAGTTATAAATATTTTTATTAAATAAAATCAATCAATTTTTATTAAATTTTAAATTATAGGAAGTGATTTGTCAGGAGCAAAGTATTCTCATCCAATAACAGGTCAAATATTACCATTTTTACCAGGTAAACATGTGAATACTGAAGAAGGTACTGGCCTTGTTCACACTGCACCTGCTCATGGAACAGAAGACTTTGTTGTTGCACTTGAGAATAAAATACCAGTGGTATAGTAACTAATAAGCAATATTATAAATTAAATTTAAATTATTCTTTAAAATATTCTAAAAATTTAATCATTTTTATAGATATCTCTTGTTGATGAAGATGGTAAATACACAGAAGAAGCTGGATCTGATTTTAAAGGTTTAAAGGTACTTGAAAAGGGTACAGAAACAGTACTTCAAAAAATTAAACAAGATGTTTTACACCAAGAAATTATTGAGCATAAATACCCTTATGATTGGAGAACAAAAAAACCCATTATTTTCCGAGCTAGTCATCAATGGTTTATAGACACCAATTCACTAAAAGAAGAAGCTATGGTAATAAAATGTTAAACTTTCTATATTGATCTTGATGAAAAACAAATTTGATAGATAATTTAATTTTTTTTTTTAATCAGAATAGCTTGTCAAAAATTCAAATTTATCCAGAGAAGCATCGTACTTCATGGCAAAATGCGCTATATACTCAATTAAAACAAAGACCTTATTGGTGTATTTCGAGGCAAAGAGTATGGGGTGTACCAATACCTGTAATATATCATAAAGAAAAGCCTCTAATTACTGAGTAAATTTAATTAATTCTTTTTTCCTCAATTTTATACTAGATTATTTATTATAAATTAAATATTTTATTTGTAATTTTCATAGGAACTTGATAGAACGAATGTGTAGATTAGTAGACAAACATGGTACTGACTTTTGGTGGGAACTAAGTACTGAAAAAATAATTGGAAGAAAATTATTAGCAGAATGGGAATTAGATATTTTGGAACTGAAAAAAGGGGAGGTTTGTTGTACAAATTAAAAAATATATTTTTCAACAACTAAATTAACATTTTTTATAGGATATATTGGATATTTGGTTTGATAGTGGTATATCATGGTCTCAGGTACTTCCAGAAAAAAAAGCGAATCTTTATGTGGAAGGTATGGACCAATTTACTGGTTGGTTTCAATCTTCTTTGCTAACTTCAATTGCTTTACAGAAGTGTCCTCCTTTTGAGTATATACACATTTTTATCTTTAACTAAATTTTTTTTATGGACAATAAATAAATTTAATTAAAATAATTACAGACATTTATTTGTTCATGGATTTGCTGTAGATGAAAATAATGAAAAAATGTCGAAATCTATAGGTAATGTTGTAAATCCAGAAGAAATAACAAAAGGAGGAAAAAATTTAAATAAAAATCCAGCATACGGTGTAGATGTCTTGAGGTAATTAAAAAAAAAACTTTTTCAATAAATTTGCTCAATTATTTATTGTAATTCCATTAAATTTTATAGGTGGTGGGTGGCTAGCCATGCAACTCAACATACACTTGTACCAGTTAAAGATAATCTTTTACGAGGCAGTGCAGAATCTATTAATAAACTTAGAAATGTTTTTAAATTTCTTTTAGGAGTTTTAAACACACATAACGAGAGCGAAAAAATCGAGCCTCAATATTTGTTCTTAGATAAATACATGTTACATCAATTGTATCATTATTCTAAAGAAGTAAGCTAAAATAATTATTTCATTGTATTGATGGTTTTAAAATCCAAATATTTATTTTCTTAGGTTCATTCTTTATACGAACGTTATCAATATCATGGTGTCAGTAAAGTTATAATAAACTTTATAACAAATGATGTTTCATCTATATATTGTCATTTGATAAAAGATAGATTATACTGTGAAAAAGTTAACTCTCCATTCAGACTTGGAGCTTTGGATGTAGTTGGAGAAATATTATCTGTAACAGTAAGATCAATTGCTCCAATTGTTCCTCATTTAGCTGAAGAAATATGGCTTCATCATCCAGAGAATCTTAGTAAGCAAAAAATTTTCTTATTAATATTAATTTTATTCTCAAATAAATTTTCAACTAAAATATAATTTTTATAGCTTCCGTGCCATTATTTCATACAAAACATAATTTACTTGAAAATTGGAATAAACCAGAAGTTAAAGAGATTGTAGATAAAGCACTAAGTGTTAAAAGTGATATAAATAAATTAACTTCTCAAAATACGTGGCTTTCAAATGCTACTATTGTAGTCAATTCTCAAGATTTTGAAATTTTATCGGTTTGTCGTAAATTATTTGTGAAGACTAAAAATTTGTACGTTTAACTAATAAAATTTGTTAATATTTTTTTTTAGAAACTTCAATCGGATGAATTATCTTCAAATTCTGAATTATGTGACATTTGTCAAGTGTCTTCAATTAAAATCATAAAAGATGATTTTTGCATTACTCCTCAAATAAGTTTACATGAAGTTTCACAACCATTATGTAAAAGATGTCGAAGACATCCTGAACCACATGATGATGAAATTTGTCATCGTTGTTCTGAAGTTATTAATTCTTTATAAAATACTTATTGTTTATCAAATTTTTAGATTTTTTTTCAAAAAAATTTTTGTAAATATTTGTACAAAAGTTAACATTTATTGTTGTAAATATTTTATAATTAAAAAGGCTGTTTTTTTCAAATTAAATGCATTTTTAATTGATATTCATCTTATTTTCATATTTCAGCATCAGAGTGCGCTTTTATGTTTGGTTTGTTAGAGAGACCCTAGTCTAGGGTCTCTATGGTTTGTATGGGTCAAGTTCCCAAACCAAAACCTTATTTCTAATATTACTGAGTCGGTAATACCGAACGTTACAAAAAAAAATGTTTACTCTTTTTCTGCAAGCAGTTTGGATTTACAGGATTACTCCAAAATTAATTAATTAAGTAACAAATTGTTTGCAGTTAATTTATTTATTTTTACATAAAGTAATCATGCCAAAAGTAAGAAGAAGTAAAAAACCACCACCAGAAGGATGGGAACTTATTGAACCTACTCTTGAAGAGTTAGAACAAAAAATGCGAGAAGGTTAGTTTACAAAATATTACAAGCATATAAACAAAAGTTTTCGCAAACAATCAAATTATGTTTTTGCAATAAAATTTACTATTTTCAGCTGAGACAGAACCTCATGAGGGGAAAAGAAAACAAGAATCTTTATGGCCAATATTTAAAATCCATCATCAAAAAAGCAGATATATTTATGATTTATTCTACAGAAGAAAAGCAATTAGTAGAGGTAATTATAATATTTCTAATATTTAATTCAATAGACTACTGTTTTAAATAACATGTCTTTGAACGATCAAAGTACTTAATTTTCACGTTTATATTTTTTAGAATTATACGATTACTGCTTAAATGAAAATATAGCAGATAAGAATTTAATAGCTAAATGGAAAAAAACAGGTTATGAAAATTTATGTTGTCTAAGATGTATTCAAACTCGAGATACTAATTTTGGAACAAATTGTATTTGCCGAGTACCAAAAGGAAAATTAGAAGAAGGTCGTATTGTTGAGTGTATTCATTGTGGTTGTAGAGGTTGCTCTGGTTAAATTCATATAAAAGGATGATTATTATCATGTTTGAAATAACACAAGTGTAAATGAAAATTTTTGGTTTGCAATGATTTTGCAAATAGTCACGGTTGAGATTATGACATTGCAAAAATTAACTTAAATATTATTTTGTTATTAGCATATACTGTATAATTATGAACAATTTATTGACAAATCCTTAAGCAAACACTTTTGTAAATATATAAAATACTGTTGCATAAGTTTGTAAAATAATTTTTAATAACAAATAAAATAATTTTCTTTAAATTTACTGAGTTTTTTGTATAAATTAATTTGATAAATAAAATGAAAAATTAATAATAAAGAAAAAGTAGTTTGTTTTTTTATAAAATTTTTTATTCCAAGTATAAAATTATAAATATTTTTATATGTATATAAATATCAATTAACAGAATGAGATCGTAAATACATTCATTTATAAATTAATTAATATTACATATACAGCAATTAAAAAAAATTGAATGTATAATAATAAAATTATAATTATAAATTATATTGCGTTTCATATATAAATTTAAACATTTTGCATAATAAAATCAGATAATTTTGGTAACATGGTATACTTTTAAAAAATTGTATTACTATTAGTTATTTAATTAGAGAGACCTTATCTTTTCTTATAAAAAAATTTAATTTTAAATAATTGAATTATACCTATAATAGTCCGATAATATTATTACCTATTACCTTATTAAATCAAATTGATAAAATATTAATACCATTTTTTTACCATCATTTTTTAGTAATTATAAAAAAAATTTCAATTTTTGAATATTATCCAATTACACTATATGAACCCTTTAAAAATTTTATTTTTGATATTTCAGATTTTTTATTTACAAAATTTATTATTCTTTTCAAAAAATTGCATTCTCAAAACTTATTGTTTAGTGCAATATGTTTTTCTGCCAATTCCGTAGCTTTTGAAAGAATAATTTGAACATCCATAGAAGGGAAATTTTGTAAAAGTTTAACGTTAGCAGCAAAATCACCAGAAAGTATTTGATCTTTTAATAATAAAATCATTGCAGAACAAATATGAATTAAAAAATCGAATCGATTTTCATCTGAAAATAAGGAATCCCATATTCTCATAACATCGGGTAAAGGAAATTCTTGAGATAATAATAATGTCAACCATCTAAAACTATAATACTGTGGGCATAATTCTTGCTGATGTAATCTCATCCAAATTTCATAATTATTGCACTTAACTTGTTGAATTAACTTGCTCATCATAGCATTTATACCAAATTCAGCTTCATCTAATGATTTAATAAAAAAATCTCTTATCTCAGCCATTAAATTTGTGAAGCAGAAAAAGGTATCAGCCTCTGCATGCATTTTCCATTGAGGATCTGGATCACAAGCAAATGCATAATAAATTGGACCAATAATTTCATTCATTCCTTGCACATAACCCTGGCCTGGATTTAATTTTGCATATAAAAATAAAACTCTCTCTAAAACTTCCCAATGAGCTTCTCCTCCTTCTGGTAATGGTGCATAGTCTTCTGCAGCCTTTCTTGCAGATACTGATATTTTTGTTATGCCTAAGCCTTTCCTTTCTACATTAGCACTTTTTAGTACTGAGTAATTAACTCTCTGATGCAAACGCTTCTGCTCATTACTATTAACTATTGTTTGACATGGATAATCAGTTCCTTGTTGAAAGAATGATATATCAGGACATAATCTTCTCACATCTTTATCAATTTGTAATAGTACCTCGTTATCTTTAAAAAATACTTGCCACTTACTATCAGGATTTAAATTTAATGGATGATCATAGCATGTAACATCTACTCTTCCTTCAACTATGTTTGATTCCCCTGGAGATACTATTAAATCTTCAATGAATGATTTATATAAATTTCTTTTTCTCAATAAAGTATCATTCCAACTATTTTTTGAAGTTGGCAAATAATTAAGTAAAATTTTCCAAACCAGTGGTCTTAAACTACCTTCATCTGGTATGCCGTTAAAACATAATTTTTTCAATTGAACTATATTTATATCATTAGTGCTAAGTATATCTTCAAATTCCTGTATTTTCTTTTTTAATATACTCATTTTTTAAAATAATAATATTACTCTTTTATAACATATTCAAAATTTTTTTTTGAAAATTATATTAAAATATGTTACAATCAAATGGGTGTTAGATATAAATATAACATTGAAATATTATTCGTTACATTTTTTATGATTTATAACAAGTGATTTCCTTATCAATTTTTAGATAGCTATAATTGCGAATTGGATTTTTTAAATGAAAAAGAGTTTTTTTATGCACACAATGCTTATACAATGCATTTACATATATGTATATGCATTTTGATTAAATAAATTTTTACACTTATTCAAAATAAATATAAAACTTTTTTTTGGAGAAATTAAAAGAAAGTTAATAAATTTAAGATATTTAATAAAATAAAATAATTTGTTCTAAATTTAATAATTAGAATTAATTAACAACTTTTAATAATATTATGTATAAAAAAAAATAAACAGATGCATGCAAATTATAAGGTCATGTTAGGTTAATTAGCAGCCGTCTGCTAAAAAGTCTCTAAAAAAAGCTATGCACCGCGCCACTTGTTGGATCAACTCATATTAACTCCAAAAAAGACTTTAATCCCGGAAAATGTATTTTGCAAAGCTTATAGAACTATTTGTATAAATTATAAATAACAAAAATATGATATCAGTGTTGGAACAGTGTAATTTGTCAATGAGAAATTAATTAGTTAATAACAATCTAATCTAAATAAATGTTTTCTTATTTTAAAAGTTACAAGATGCAGATTCTAAGACTTATGCAGGGTCCAAATTAAATTCACTTCAAGTGTTCTTATGTCTTATGGCAAAACAGCTTAAGAAAATGGTATTTACATACTTATAAATATTCATATCTTATTATTCTTTGAGTCAATTCTTTATCTTTTTAGTATTTTTGAATTAATGAAAAATAGAATAATTAAAAATGGGTAATAGATTAGCTAAGGGCTTCATGCTTATAAGTTCTTCAGAATCAGAATCTGAAGAAGAAGACGATGAAGCAAATATAATATCAATGAGTGAAAATTTTCAATTTGAGTCAAGAGAAGAATTAATTGAAGATATTAAAAATAAATTGTCAAAGAAAATAGAAAATTATCAACTTGATAATACTAATTTAGACCAAAGTGACAATTTTGATATTGAAAGAGCTGTAATTATTTACAATCTCCTTGGTATAGAACCTTTACCATTAGATGTTAAAAAAAATGAGTTTCTTTCAGGGCTACTTAGAAAAGAAGGTAATAAATTAATGAAAGATAATTTTGATAGTAAAAAAGAGCGTACTGCAATTTTTGAATTATTTACCAAAAGTATTCTTCAAGCACCACAGGAATCGAATGATCTTATATTTAGTTTAAATGATCGTTCTATATTTTTTAAACAAATAGGATTATTCGAAGAATGTATATCTGATATTAATTATGCCTTAAGTTTTAACTGTCCTGAAAATTTAAAGACTGAACTAATGCATCGTAAATTTGATTGTTTAAGACTTACTCAGAATAATGATTTATTAAGATTATTAAAAACTGAAAATTTATCCCTTAAAACTATATCCAGTAACGAGAAATTAAAAATTGATTTATTAAAGAAACTACAAAAATCAGAAATAAAAAACAAAAGTGATATTGGGAGTAAAAATTTAAAAAAATCACCAAATTTTGATTACCAAGAAAGGATTCCATGTGCATCAAAATTAATAAGCGTAGATTACAATACAAAGTATGGAAGACATGTAATTGCAAATGAAACTATTAAAACGGGTCAAATTTTAATTAAGGAAAAGCCATTTGCATCTTTATTATATCATAATTCTTATGATCATTGTTGGTACTGTTTAAAAATAACATTAGCTAATATTCCATGTCATAATTGCTCTTATACAGTTTATTGTTCAGAAAATTGTAGGACCAAAGCATGGAGAAATTATCATGAAGTAGAATGTAGTGCAATGTCTGCTATATTTACATGCAACATGTCACAAATTTTTACTATGAGGCTAGTGATATTAATTATAAAGAAAGCAGGGGGGATTGATAAATTGAAAAAAGAAAGCCAACTTCACATACGTAATATTTAAATTTATTAAATTATTAATACAGATAATGTAAATAATTTTTTTACAGATGACAACAAAAAAGTGTTTTTTGAAAATGGTGTATTTCAAAGCGATTCTTACAAGACTTTATTAAATTATGTTCCAAATAAAACAGATTTAAATAGAGTAAAATCATCTTTACCCGGACTCATGTTTTTATTATATTATTTATGTACTCAGAGTTTATTATTTGAAAAAGAATTAAATTCAGATTTACTAGAATTGGTATCCAACGAGGACGTTCTGTTTGTTGGCAAACTAATGTTAAGAATATTTTGTGCAGTAGCAAAATATTCCTATGGGGTAATATTTTAGCAATATAAGTAAATGAATAATAAATTATTAAATCTTGTATTTTTAGATTTATGAATCGGTAAATCATAAAGAGCAAATAAATTTGACATTGGTTGGAGTCACTTTTGCTCCATTTTGCAGTTTAGTTAATCACAGTTGCTATCCTAATGTTGAAAGATGCTTTACCGATGATGGACATTTAATTGTGTATTCTATTCACCCAATAATGAAAAATTCTCAAGTATTAAGTAATATTTTTTTAATAAAACATTCTTGACATTAATTATTATCAATTTTAGCTCTTTATTTCTTATGGCTATACTTTTGAAGAAGAGAGTAAAAGTGAACGGCAGATGCAATTAGAAGAAAAATATAATTTTCATTGCGAATGCCAAGCTTGTTTAAAAAACTGGCCTGAATATGAAAATTTACCCCAATTAGTAAGTATTTTAAATTATAATTATAATAAATCAAGTTATAAACTAAAATAAAATTAATTATTACAGAGTACTTTAATTCCAAAATCAAATATAATTGTCGAAAGAAAATTAAAGGACCTAAAAAAATATATCGATTATACTGTGATGGACTATGAAAAAGATAAAACTATCTTAAATAATATAATATTATTTATTGAAACAATGAATAAATATAACAATCCTTATCCAACAAGTGAATTCTTACAAAGTATTGGAATTTTAAACGTTGTTTTTCATGTTATTTATGGAAAATGGAAAATCGATTTACAAAGTTATTAAAATATTTTGTTATTTTATTGTTAAAATTTTATTTATTGTTGTTTTGTTGTTAAAATTTTATATTATTGTATATTTTAATATCTTGTTTTTTAATTTATTACACACATACATAAATTATGTAATTATTACATTCCATGTAATAAAAATATATTTTGAATTATTTATTTAAAAAAACTTAATCGTTTTTTTTTTCTGGAAATATACAGTCATTTATAACATAATTTTTAATATTTTATTTATTTAACAAAAACTGTATGTTTTAATATGCTTAATACTGTAGTTTATCTCTATATTCGGTTATAAAAATTGAAATAATAATTTTTTTCATCTTTCTTTTTCATCGTCATTATTTGTAAAATTCATTTTTTTATCTAAAACTGAAGCTAACTTTTTAACATTAACATTTGAAACAATTTCATTCATTATTTCTTTTTCTTGTAACAATGACATCGATCGAATTTCAACTGGTGAGTTAACTGGTGTTTTATATCCATTTTCCTGTTGAATTAAAGATATTTGAATAAAAATTATAAACTAAAAAATAAGCCAAATTGTCAATTTAGTATCAAATCTTTAAAAAAAATAATTTATTATTTTTCTGACTAATATTATTGATGTAAAAATCAACAAAATACTTTAACCCGGTTTTCGGTTTAATTAATTGACATGATATGTTACTTCGCAATAAGATCTTATAATAATTAAATATTAATATTTAATATTTAATTTACTCTGTAAAAAATTTTATTCTGAAATTTACAAATTGATAGTAAATTAGAGGATGGAACTTTTCACAGTAAATATATATACCTATTTATAGGTATACATCAATTTGTTTATAGATATTTCATTAAAATATATAATTACCCTTAAATTTTCAAAAATTTCTGTCTTTTTTTTCAAATTTGACCTTTTGAGAGTAGCCATTAGCTCGTTTTGAAGTTCTTCCTTTGGGGTTGTTGTACCTGGAGTTGTTGGACTATCTGAAGAATTGGAAAAACTGCGATTTAGTTTTGATTTTTCAGGCAAAAAATCTAGTCTCGTAGGTCGCTTGGTTTCTCCTTCGTATGCTGAAATTCTAACAGCTACTTTTGTCGGAGAATTTGGGGGTGAACGGGGTAATGAACGAACTGATGAAGTGTCTTCATTAGTTGATTTTGATGTACTTGGATTTTCATGAACTATTACCGTTACTTCAGTTTTGTGCGGTTCATCTTTTAAAATTGTACCATTTTCAATAACAACTGCATCTGATTTATGTGAATCTTCCAATACTTTTGGTGTATCCATTTGGCAATTTTCATCTTTTGAGATTGTATTATTTTCAATCACATTTAAATTTGGTTGTTCTGGTTTTTCTGATTCTTTTGCTGGTGCATTTACCTCTACACTTTCATCTTTTGAAATAGTGCTATTTTCAAAATCATTAACAGGTAATTTTTGTTCTTCTAATTTTTCTGATTCTTTTACTAGGACGCATATTTCGGGATTTTCATCTTTTGAAATTTGGCTATTTACAATCACATCTAACTTAGGTGGTTGTTCTGGTTTTTCTAATTCTTTTATTGAAGAGTTTGCTTCGCAAGACTCATCTTTTACATCAGTCCCGTTTTCAATTACGTCAGTATTTAATTTCGGTGGCTGTTGTGGTTTTTCAATTTCTTGTGCGATTTCTCTTACAATGGGTTTGATTTCTTCATCGTCTTTTTCAACATCCTCGTTTACTTCAGCCACAACAGGAATCCTATTATCAATAGAATTTTTCTTTTTTTTACAATGTTCAGTACTATTAGATCCTAAATATGGTGGGCATATTTGGAAATAGGATGGTAACCCGTCATCTACATTATGATAATTATTATTTTTATCGTCTATCACAGTAGGTTCAGAAGTTTGACTTGGTTGATTTTTATCAATTTCACATTTATCAACTTCATCAAATCCCGAATTTTGCAAATGTTCTTCAGTTGGTTCAGTTTTTGAAGAACAAGCTTCGTCAGTGACTGTTTTTTCTGTCACAAGTACGATTTCGGTTTTATGACTTTCTACATCATTCGGTTTAGTTTCTGGTTGTTCAACCTCAGTTTCATCACTTTCTACTTCATTCTGTTTAATTTCTGGCTGTTCAATCTCAGTTTTCTGACTTTTTTCTTCATCCGGCTTATTTCCGGCTACTTCATTATCAATTATTGGGGGCGAAATTGGTTTTTCTGGATTATTAGTATCTGCGTCATTTTCATGACTTGTGATTTCTTGATGATCTGATTCGTCATTGTTAATATCATTATCAACATGATCAATAACTATTTTTGGTGGATATAACGGCTTATCAATAGATTCGCAAGATGATAACAAATTTACATTATCATTGTCTTTTGAATTGTGTCCATTATTATTATTAACAATTATTTCGTTAACAAAAAAATGTTTTGGTTTTTCTTCTGTTTTTGATTTTGCTTCTAATACTTCATGTTTTTCATTTGAATTTGGCGCTGTTTTATTATCATTATTATTTGTTATATTTGGCTTAGTCACTGGTTTGTTATTTGAATTACTTGCTAGATTAAAAAATCTATTTATATTTGTTATTTTTTTTATTACCTTTTCATTTTTTTCCTGCAAAAAAACAATTAAAAAATTTAAATTATTATCATTTGTCAAGCGAGGATCCGACCTTCTGGTCCAGTACTGTTCTAGTTATTAAATTTTAAATAGGTTTTTTTTCCTCCGAAGAACAGTACAAGATTAAGAATAGCTCCTGTAAATATGCAAAATATATTTGCGAAAAATTAGTAAATCAAAATAGTTAGTTCATGACTTATTGACATAATTTATTTAAAAAAAATTCTTTTGATTTTCATTGAATTTAATTTTTTGCGAGTAAATTATTTTTATTTGATTTTATTATTTTTTTACAGAAGTTATTTTTAAACTAAATAAATTTCTACTTCCTGTCAGTCAATTATTTATTTTACATATCTAGGGCAAAAAAGCCTATTTTCTACTCTAGGGAGACGACTTTTTTGCCCGTTATATGTAAAACTATATGATTTACATGACGGGAAAAAATATGGGGTTCGATTTTTGCATGCAAAGTCAAAACCAATATTTTGTCCCTTGTTTTTATTTTAAATTTCTGCCAAAATTGGAATATAAAGATAAATTTCTTTTTTTAGTTTTAGTTTATATTGTTTCTTTTTCCCAAATATTTTTAGTTTTCTTGAATCGTAATTTTGACAAAAATTCAAAAACTTACTTTATAAAAAGTGGGCATTTGGGTTATTGATAAAACCAGAAATTTAATGACAGATTATTAATAATACTATAGGCAAGGCTTAAAACTTGGAATTTTTACGAAAAAGGTAAGATTATAGGATAAATTGTTTGTTTGCGATAATATCCAAAATATTTTAGCGTCATTTGGATTCGACTCTGTATTGAGTTTTGTTTTTTTGGGTCCACAAAACCCATTCTAATAAAATCCTGGGACTTTTTTGATACAATAAACAGATCCTTATCTACACGATGATAACATTATTACCCAAAATATCAAACTCTCTCCTTACAAATATTAATTACACCTCAGATTATTAAAACCAAGATAAAAATTATTAAAAAATTAATCAAATGAAAATAAGATCATAAAAAATTTCATCATACATATTATTTATACATGTAACATAAATAACAATATCAACAAAATTATAATTAATTTATTGTAATGCAATAGTAAATATTATTCTAAAAAAAATTTCATAATTTAAAATATGATAAGAAAACTTTGTGTAATAATTAAAACGTCATAATTTTTATTACTCTTTTTAAAGATAAAAAAAAATAAACTTACATTGTAAGTACCAATAGAAAAAAGTACAGATTTCTTTTTCAATGTTCCATTACTGGTTTGTGTTCCATTTTTTAAATTTTGATCCATTTTTTTAAAATTATTATTTTGTCCTTGATTTACTTATTATCATACTTTGAGTTTTATTTCTTATTTAATCCTATACAATAAAATGACAATTAAAATTTTTCAATTATAAAAAATTACAATTCTATTGTTTTTAATTTTATTACAGTAAAGAAAAAAAATGACATTTCAATAAATGAGAAAATCAATAGAATTTTTTTTTACCTAAAAAAACTAAAACTAGAACTTTTGCTTATTGTCTGGAAAGTGTGTGATACCTGAACTGAGATATTATAATAAATTTAAAATTTTATATTATTTATCTCTCATAATCATACACTAAAAAAAATTAGAGATAACAAAAATAAATTAGCGTTTGTGTGTGTGTGTGTTAGACGATTTTTTTGATAAAAATAAATGTGTAACAATTTTTTAAGATAAAAATTTGTTTACAGTTTTTCTCATAAAAATTGATGACAATCACGCAAACTTATTTTTTTTACATGGTGTATGAGAAAATAAAAGGAATTACACGAATAAAAGGATGATACAGTAGGAGTACAGTTACGTAATTTTGCATTTAATTTCCTGAACAAAAATTTATATTATAAGACACGCATGATGTTTTTTGTGTACATTATTTTTTTCTTGAAATTATTTTTTGAATTTTTTTTATGAACGAGTTGTATTAAAAATTTGCATAAAAAAAATGTATTTTTAAAAATATAATAATAATCAGCAATATTTACCTATTAATTAAGTTAACATTTATGTCAGTAAATATTTAAACTGTCTCTCTTTTAAACCACACATATCATCACCACTTAAAAGATGACTAAAAAAAAATCCTTAGGAAATAACGTCAGTAACTAAAAAATTTTAATTGTTCTTTTTTTTTGACAATATAAGAATTTACATCACAAAAAAAAGTTAAACTACAAGCTTATATTTTACAATCAACACCTTATTTACTGAGAGACAAGTGCAAATAATAATACACACCGGTTACCTATATGTGTATGTGTGAAAAAAAGTATGACTTGGGAATATTATTTATTATTATAAAATAACAGCTCATTGGTTACTTATTTTTTTTTACACTCACAGGTATTGTATATTTTAATGACGTTTTTATAATAATAATAATTGTTTAAAATAGATAATTTGTATTTTTGGAAATTATTTTTACAATTACATTTACACGCAAGGTTGAATTATATAGTTCACAATTATTGTTGATTGTTATCAGAGAGTAATTTTTTTTTTGATGATAAAAAATATTTTTTATATTTTATTAAAAATGATAACAATTTTTTATTTTTTTTTTATTTATTTGTTTATTTAAAATCTTTTTTTTTTTAATCTTAATTTACACACAAATTAATAATAATAATAATAATTTTTTTACAGTAAAATTAGGTATATTTAATATAAAAAAAATTTTTTTTACTTGTTCATGCCAAAATTATAGTATTTATAATGTTTATAGGTATATGAGTAAATAATTATGTAATATAAGTATAAATAGGATTTGGCTTTTTTTTTAGATATATTTATAAGAAATTATAATTAATTAACTTATAGATGATAATTTTAGTTTATATAATCAGGTGAAATATGTGATTTTAGTTTTGGACAGGATTTTTATAAGGTAAAATCAAAATTTTTAATTGGATCTCAATTTTTAGAGATGAATTTTGAAAAAAAAACTTTGGATTACAAAGTTTGAAATTTTCTGTAGACATTTTTGCCAATAATTTATTGTAAAAAATTCAATTTTTGAAATTAACAGTTAATTAACAGCAGTCATTTATAAAAAATGATTTTTTAAAATTTTTTCCAAAAAATTGAAAATTTCTTTAGTCTGAAACTTCTTAGAACACAGTCCAAACTTCAACCATACTTCACCAATTATATAATTAATAAATCTAAGTACTTTCATTCTTCCTCATATAATTAAATATTTTTCTTAATTAAAAAAAACACTCACAATTACAATAATTACAGATTATCATATTTATATATTTATAAAAATTAAAAAAATTGATTATCAATAATGACACAAATTAATAATAAATTTTAATAATAATAATAATAATGTATACAAAGCGATTACATTTTGTTATTACATAACTAAATAACAATTAAAAAATTATTTTATATAGAGTTTTATATTACAATTATATTGTTTATTATATAGATATTATTTTATTTATAACAATAGAGATTTTATATATTTTTTTTATATATAAATCTAATATAATAAATGACTCATCGATGCAAATATTTATTTTTTACAATTTTTTTTAGATTAATTTATATTAAAAAAAAAAATGGAATTTTAAAAATTATTAAATAATTTAAAAATAATTTACTGAATTGTTATTATAAATTTTTCTATAAATGATTTTTTTCAGTGTATATTTATCGATTTGTTATTTCTGGATTTACACGTATTGTTACTTTATTATTTAATACACTTGCTAATTTTTCAACATTATTAACTACTGGTGTTGTGTTATTTATTGTTATTCCATTTATTATTTGACTTGGTTTTTTAGTTGACTCCTCGTTTCCATTGACTACATCAATTTCCTGTAACAGATTAATTTTATTTTAATTTTTTTTTGCTAATTAATTTTTTTAATTCATTATTATTATCATTCTTTTAATTCTTAAAAAAAGAATAAAATTTTTAATCTACCTATTTCTTATCAAATTGTTTTTAACAAAATAACTCTACGAGACAAAGCACGCGAAAGCATATCATTGATTTTTGCTGGTTGATCTGTAGATATAATTTACTGATGGCTCATATTTTGAAAGTCATTTTTACATGATATTGAAATTTTAAGCATTTTAAAACTGCTTGATCGATTTTTCAAGTACAAATCCTTATAATTTCCGCTAAAGTAATCAATTTTTAGAAAATAATTCAAAGCCTCTGAAAATTCCATTTTTAAAAAATATTTAAAAAAAAAACCGTAAAAAATTTTTGAATTTTTTTGTATTTTTAATTGACGAAATTTTTATTTGCCCTTTTGGATGATTAAAAAAAAATATAATTTAAAAACAAATTTAAGTATTTTTAAAATTCCTATTTAAACGAACTTTGTCATCTTATGTCAAAAAACAATATTCAATTTTAATATGTCAGGGTATAGAGTAGGTGTTATATAGGTAACTGGGTACCTCAAAAACGAAAAAAATCGCGTTACGTTACGTTTTTTTTACGATTAAAAATCCCACTTGCCGATTCCAAGATTTTTTTTAACATAATCGAATCAGGATCATTAATTAATTAAATTTTTAGGGTAAGCAATATTACGAAAGGTAAATGAAATATTTTATTGAATTAAAAAACACGCATTTCTATTTACTACATTTTTGCAAAATTTGCCTAAAAAATATTGGATTTAAAGTTAGAAATTTTCTAAAAATCTGTACTTTAAAGATATATTGTATGCCTTATTTTTAGCTATTCTTCAAAATTTGCCTCTGCAAATCGAGAATTGTTGAAAAAGTTTCTTAAAAAGTCATAAATTAACATTAAAGAATACTGCGATCTAAATAATCAACCTTGAAAACAGTGCTTACTTCACGTGCTTTACCTCCTACAATAATTCAATATTTTAATAAAAACACTACTTTTTTATTTTTTTTTATTTTTATTGCTAAATTTAATAATGACTAATTTTTTTAATTATTTTTTTACCATTTTTTTAAAAAAGAAGTTAGGTATGTATATTTACTTTTAAGTACAGTGAAATGAAAAGTAAGTAAAAAGTAGAAATATGTTATGGGAAGTGCAAATAAAAGAAAGTTATTTTTTTCAAGATTTTTTGTTATACAATACATTTGCAAAAGTGTGAAGTATATAGGAGAGTATTAAGAGAATAAGATACATAAAAAAAATTATTATTTACTATATTCCAAAATATGATTAAGAAAAACCTCATTAAATTACACTACGATTAATACAGACTAAAATTCCAAAACCTTAAAAGTTCCAAATCACCAAAAGTTCAATTAGAAAAGGGTTAATTCAATTATAACGTGCTTTGCAAAATCATGTTAAAAAACCATTTTCCCAGACTAAAAAATCAAAACCAAAAAAAAAAACTCACCCCCTCAGTCTTAATTCTTAAATTAGACTTTTGTAAAGTAGCAGCTAATTCATTTTGAAACTTTAAAGCTACCTGAGATTCCTTAGGCCTTGTAACTTCATTTTTTGTAATATCATTAGATTGTGATAAAAAATCAAGTTTTAAAGGTTGTCTATATTCAGCTTCATAAGTACCAATCGTTATCGATACTTTACTAATATTATTATTAATCGATGATTTTTTAGCAACATTAACTGTTGATTGAGGTATTGGTTTTTTGATTCTATTTTTTTCGATTGTTTCAATTTTTGATCTAACTGTATTTTTTGAAGGTGATGATGGGGGTGAAAAATATATAGAAGGTGGTTTTGGCACATTTTTAATATTATTAGATGAAGATGATATAGAAGATTCTTGAAGATTTATTGTCTCGATACTATGCATTTCAACGATGTCTTCAGTTTTATTTTCAATATTAAATGTCGATGATTCTTTTGTCTAGAAAATTTCCATTTATTATAATATAAATTATTTTTTTTTTTAGCGAATGATTGAGATTAATGAATATAATGAGAAATATATTTTAATTTAAAATCAAAATATTATTATAAAGCACTGATGAGATAATTTATATCGATAAAACTGATTGATTATGGTTTTACAAGGAAATACTTAGAATGAAAAAATAAAAGAACTTAAGTATAGGTAATATTTATGAAGTTTGTTATTTAGTATGCGATGATGATAAGATGTTATTGATATGAATCAAGTGCAATACTGATATGCGATACATGAGAGTGGAATATTGAAGACTTTTAATAAAGTATACAAGTTCATTCGATGATGATAATGTAACTATGAATTTTTTTTCCAAAATAAAATCTATGATCTTTATGCTGATTAAGACTTTTATGTTGATTGATCTTGAGATTGATAAATAAATAATGTAAAAAAAATTTTTCTATACTTTACCTGTTCATTATTTGATTCAGTTATTATTTGGTTACGTTGTGAGTTACTAAACATTTTTTGATGAGCTCTCTTGAATTCTTCCATAAGCTAAAACAAAATTAAAAGCATGTAATTATTTTTTAATTATTATCAGATAAAAAAAACTATTTTTTGCACAAAAATTTCTCTTTAAATTTATTCATCACGAATAGGTAATGCAATTTATGTATGAAAAATAACGAGTATATAATGTGCAAAAAAATAAAAAGAAGAGGAGTTATATATATAAAAAAAAAAAAAAAATATCTCCTTTTGATCATTCACCGACCTTATCGTGCGTTACTTTCTGCTCCTGCGCTTTAAGAGATTCAGGATTCTGTGGCTTCCGGGGTTCCTGTATTTTTTCATTTGTTGTTGCTGTTGCTGCATCACCGTTGGCTGCATTATTCATGCTTCTCTGTGGATTTTTATAAAATATTGAAAAATTTTATAAAATAAACTAACTATGTTATTTACATAATAAGGGAAAAGAGATGTATCGATAAATCAGTTAGTTATACCTATTTATGCTTATTTTATAAATACATAATACCTAGCTATTTTTAAAGAGGATATTTATTAATACTTTTATGGCCTGCTCTTTGAATACGTTTGCTAAAACATAAATTCTTGGTTGCAGAACTTTAAATACACTGTAAAAAACAACTCCGGTGATTTTTCGACAAAATTGGTAAATTTACTAAAATTTAGTATATTTTCGAAAAAATTCGCAATTTTTCGAAAAAAATCGGAAATTTACTAATATTTGTAAATTTGCGAAAAAATAGTAAATTTGCGATTTATTTTTTCGTAAATTTTCGACAAAATCGTAAATTTACAACTATGTCGTAATTTTACGATTTTTGTAGAAAAATTGCAATTTTTAATCGAAAATTTGCGACAAACATTTGTGAAATTACAAGCCATATTTTTTGTACCTAAAAACGCATAGCAAACCAGTTAGAGTCATAAAATAATGTTTTTTTATTTTATACCATGAGAAAAGATGAATACTTTTATTTTTTTTCGATACATTTCTTTTAGCAAATAGGTATATAATTATTAATATTTTAAGAATAAAAAATATTTTTAATTACGTAAAAAAGGATAATCTGGACGAACAAGTTATTATAAGTAAAAACAGGATGAGTCAATTATAATTTAAATGGGACATTTTTACATTGAAAAAAAAAATTAATTTTGATAATAATTTTTAGTATATGAGGCATTATTTTTTTTTTTACTACTTAACTTGGACAAAAAACTGAAGAAAAAAAAAATTTGAAGGCACATCGATATAACCCGTGTTTTCAGGTAGTTTGAACCTTCAGAAAACCGAATTGTGAACAAGAAATCGGCGATAGGTGCCAAAAAGATTTTTCCACTTTTATCTCAAAAACTGCCTTTTTTCGTAACTGAGCTAACCGATTTTCGAAAATTTTTATTTCAGGGGTTTTTCGCGGTATTTTTAGGGATTTTTTTTTTATGACAAGTTAAAACAAGTTCAAAACTAATACAAGCAAGGATTTAGCATCAATTTTTAACAATATTTCGACATTTATAAGCTTGAAAACCTGTATTTATTTTTTGCTTTTTTTCAAATTTTGTTTTATTACTTTTTCTTGCACCTTAGGCTGTTTTTAATCTACGTACAAGTTATAATGGTAAATATTGATAATTTTTAGTCCAAATTGATTGTTACATACCATCAAGATGCCCGAAAATAATTATTTTAATGCACTACAATGATGGAACCCCTAGAGTCCCAATTTTTTAATTCTTGTTAAAATGAAGTAATTATACTTTTTCATCTTGAATACTTAAAACTCCATTAATGATTATGTGCCCAAATATTTTTCATTTTTACACGTTTATTACCAATTTTTTCAATTTTATACAATACGTAATTTTTGACTGATTATGCATATTTTCAAGCTGTAGAATTAAATTAAAAGGGGAGTTCAATACATTTGGAACACAAAATTAAAACAAATGGTTATGAATGAGTTTATTATGTTGAAAAAACATGACGGCTACTCTCCGTTCATTCTAATGGGTCTTCTGGGCCTAGAAACGCAGGGTTCAATGTTATAAAATAGGGTTTTTTGGCAATGAAACGCTTAAACCTCACAAGTTAATCAAAACACTTCTGGTTGGTCTCAATTTTTTGGTGTAAGTGTCACCTTTCAAACGCCGTAAACCGCAATTTCCATCACTAATTTTTTTTATTAATGTAGCCAATTAACCAAATTATCTATTTTTAATTGCTGCCAAATTCGTAATTTCTAATAAAAAAAGGTTTTGTATGTCTTGAAAAATTCCTGCAAGCTTGAAGTTTTCAAAAATTTTTTCTCGTCTCATTTCCTTGAGTCGTTTTTAAGAAATGGCTCTTCTAAGTTAACATTAAAAATTAGCTTTTTATAAAACCATATAATTGGGACTCCGACTTCTAATTATCATATATCAGATGATTAAATAATTCAAAAAAGTAGAATAAAGAATTTTTGGAAATTTGAAGCTTGTGGAAATATTTTGAGACTTATAAAACCCATTTTCGTCAAAAATTACAAATTTGGCAGCAATTTAAAAATAGGTCATTTTTAACCAAAAACGACCATTTGGTTAATTGGCTATAGTGATGAGAGGATTAATGATAATAAATTACGGTTTACGGCGTTTGAAAGGTGGTATTTACACCAAAAAAATGAAACCAACCAAAGAAAAGAGTAAAAGAGTTTAAGTTAACTTGTAAGGTTTTAGGGTCTCATTGAAAATTACCAAAAAACCCTATTTCATTGAGCCCTGCGTTTCTAGGCTCAGATGGCCCTTTGGAATGAACGGAGAGTAGCCGGCATGTTTTTTCAACATAATAAACTCATTCATAACCATTTGTTATAATTTGGTGTTCCAAATGTATTGAACTCCCCTTTTAATTTAATTCTACAGCTTGAAAATATGCATAATCGGTCAAAAATTACGTATTGTATAAAATTGAAAAAATTGGTAATAAACGTGTAAAAATGAAAAATATTTGGGCCCATAATCATTAATGGAGTTTTATTTGCTTGGAAAAATATATTTTATGAGATAAAAATAAAATAGACAAAATATTAAAATAGACACGCCTAAGGTGCAAGAAAAATTAATAAAACAAAATTTGAAAAAAAGCAAAAAATAAATACAGGTTTTCAAGCTTATAAATGTCAAAATATTCTTAAAAACTGATGCTAAATCCTTGTTTGTATTAGTTTTGAACTTTTTTTAACTTGTCACAAACAAATATCCCTAAAAATACCGCGAAAAACCCCTGAAATAAAAATTTTCAAAAATCAGTTACGAAAAAAGGCAGTTTTTGACATAAAAGTGGAAAAATCTTTTTGGCATCTATCGCCGATTTCTTGTTCACTTTTTGTTTCGGTTTTCTGAAGGTTCAAACTATCTGAAAATACGGGTTATATCGATGCGCCTTCAAATTTTTTTTTTCTTCAGTTTTTTGTCCAAGTTAAGTAGTAAAAAAAAATAATGCCTAATTTATGTGCATTTCTACGAGAAAATACGTTTTATGAGCACTAAAAATGAAAAAAAAAAATTTAAGAGGCAACGATTACCACCATGATTTTTTGATAGTTTGCAACCTATAGAATGCAAAAAAAAACGTTATCACGGAATCGGCGATGGATGCCAAAAAGATTTTGCCACTTTTATGTCGAAAACCGTGTTTTTCGTATCTGAGCAACCCAAAATAATTTAAGAAAAATAAAATGGGCGTTAACTTCATTAATCAAGATAAAAATTACTTTTTGTTAATTAAAATTTAAAATAATAGATGACAAAATCTGATTTCCAGGGAAAAACTACTCCAGTAGAAAAAAAAACTTTTCTTTTTACGATGAAATTTAGCCGAGTTGTCGTCAATTTAAGATTTTACTCAAAGTTTTATATTGAAAAATGCCTATTTCTGACTTGTTTGATTTTCATCGTAAAATAACTTTTTTTTAAAAATCGATTAATTTTTCCCTGAGTATTCATTTCTTCAAAAAAAAAATCATTTTTGTTCACAAAATTTTAATTTTTAGGTCAGAAACCTTTGAAAACTGTAATTAGCCAAATTTATTTAACACAGTTTTTCATTGGTTTTTGACCCAAATGTTGAAATGTGGTAAAAAATTATTCTTTTCTTGAAGAAATAAATACTCAGGGAAAAAGTAAACGATTTAAAAAAAAAAATGAGTATTTTACCATAATAATCAAGGGAATAATGCATATTTTAAGTTCAGAAAAGACTTTTTTTAATGTCTTTTTTAAGAAAAATTTGAGTAAAATCGTAAATTGACGATAACTTGGCTAAATTTCATTGTCAAAAGAAAAGTTTTTTTTTGTTCTTGAGTAGTTTTTCTCTGGCAATCACTATCGACTATATGGCCCATATCATTCGATTCCTGAGACATTCCTCTAACAAACTGAATATGTCTTTATTCGGAAATTCAAATGACAGAGCGTACTTAAGTATGGTATAAAATAAAAAAACATTATTTTATGACTCTAAATGGTTTGCTATGCGTTTTTAGGTACGAAAAATAGGACTTGTAATTTCACAATTTTTTGTCGCAAATTTTCGATTAAAAGTTGCAATTTTTCTACAAAAATCGTAAAATTACGACACAGTAGTAAATTTACGATTTTGTCGAAAATTTACGAAAAAAAAAATTGTTAATTTACTATTTTTTCGCAAATTTACAAATATTAGTAAATTTCCGATTTTTTTCGAAAAATCGCGAATTTTTTCGAAAATTTACTAAATTTTAGTAAATTTACCAATTTTGTCGAAAAATCACCGGAGTTTTTTTTACAGTGTACTATAGATTCTTTACAAATCTTTGGGGTTTTACATACAGAAATTTGATAATAAAAATTAGCTTAAAATCATCGTAGTATGTAGAAGATAAATAATTTTACGATTTTTAAATTTAACGCTTCGAAATTCATTTTTAGAATTTTATAAAAAATTTCATATGAAAATTTCAATATCGAAGAAAATTATTTAAAAAAATAAGCGAATCCAGATCTGCTTTTGGTAAATTGCCAAAAAATCAAAATACGTTACAAAAAGTAAGGATTGCTTCTAAAAATTTTTTTCTTATCTATCCTATTGAAAAATGTAGTAAAATAAATTTTTAAATTACCTGTTTTCGCCTTTGAAGTTCTTGAGAAATAGCAGACCCTAAATCTAGCGTAGGTGCAATAGGAGGAGGTGGTGGATTTTTTGATGGTCCAATATTAGTGGTTCTATTTTTATTATTTAACGTTGCTGTCGGTGCTGTTAATTCTGGTATTATCATTTTATTATTTTGGATAACAGTAGATGCAGCTGAGTTCATTGTATTATTAGTGTTAAATGATATAATCGATGGTGGCTCACAAGACGAAGTTGATATTGTTGATGAAGTTGATGCTGTATCTTTACCACATGATTCTAAACTTGATTCTGTTTCTGTTGAACCAGTGCTACCCATTGACATCGTACTACCCATTTGCATGCCCATGGCATTTATTGGTTTGCTTTCTGTAATAATAAAAAATAAAAACCGTTAAAAAAGAAGATAAATTTATTTTTTAACAAGATATTGGTTATAATACTTGTTATGTACGGTCTATTAAATACTATTACAACTATAATAAAAATCTTTCAATCAAAATAAATCTATATATAAATTACTTTCAAAGAAAGATTATAAAAATTTTTTTTTTTTAATAAAAAGAATGCAATTAAAATGAAAAAACAAGAAAATATAATGTGATTACCCGCTGGCCATTTAAATGGCATAGGCGGTGGCATGGACGGAGGTGCCGGTGGACAAGGTTGATGAACTTCAACAGTTGTTACTGTTTTTTTATCATTTTGTCTTTGTGATTCAATATTATTACGAATTAGCTCTGTTTGACAATTATCTTGGATTTTCGTTGGAAATAAAATATCCAATGGTCCTGGTTCTAATGGTTGATCTAATATACCGTGTGTTTTTCTGTATTCAGTTCTACGATCCAATTCGTCTCTTGGATTAGCATCGAAATCGTGTACTTCGTAATCTTTTGGTGGTACTGGATCGTATATTGGCTCTTCCGAATCACTTGGTTCGTAACCACTTCTTGGTGGTGGTTTTGGACCGCGTCTTTGCCCATTTGTTTGATTTTGATTTATTCGAATTACTGTTGTGTTGTTTTGTTTTCTTGACCAATCTTGGTCTGAATTTCCCCAATCTGATGGACTCGTACCACTGTTTGGAGAATCTGAAGGACAGCCATTCCTGCAAAAGAAAAAGTAACCGTTTAGACTAAAAAATTATCATTTTAACACCATAAAATCTAAACGCAGATTAAACTGTAAATTGCTACTTTAGAATTTTAAAGATAAAAACAGTTGAAAAATGTATATAATAAAAAGGCATTTATTTACATAAAGATTTTATATATAAAACACACGCGATTGTTCGTGATGAATCTTTTTTCTGTCTGTCATTAAGCATGTACTTTCACTCAACAAAAGTAATATAAAAAATAAAAAAAATTCTAGTGTGTTTTTCTCTCTTTTTTTTTTTTAGAAAAATAATAAAAAAAATAAAGGCAAGCAAAATATACAAATGAAAAAGCACAAGTGTTTGGAATAAAATAATATGTTGGTCTTTTATATTTTAATTAAAAGAAAGTAAAAATACTCGAATAATAAATTTATTTTCATTAAAATAAATAATAAAAAATCAAATTAAAAATAATGGCTACCGAGCATTCCAATTACAAGTGTGCAACCTTGGGTCACGAAGTGGTGAACCAGCAGATCCATGTAATGGTGGTGGACTAGGACCAGTGATACTCGAAACATCGGATTCGTATCCACTAGAACCTCTCATCCAAAGTGATTCTGGACAATCATAAACGTGATTGTCAATAGGTCGATTAACAACAAGATCCAAAACTGCTGAATTTCTCATTGTTTCGATTGCTCTTTCGAAGGGTAAATCTGTGAGCATTACACCGTTGCACCAAATAATTACATCACCAGCCATTAATCCTGCTGCTCTTGCTGGACCGTCTTCTCTTGTTCCTTGAACTGTTAAACCAGGAACTATACCCCTGCAAACACCGCAACCCAACTTGCCTTTCTCGCCAACTAATACTCGAATCCTAACTTCGTGACTTGCTGCTTCTCCAAACTGAAGTTGCTGTTGTTGCTGCTGTACCATGTGCCATGTTTCGGGATCGTTAGGATTACTAAGAAAGAAAATTTCGTGTTACGAAAACGAAAAGGAAATCGAGGCTATCAAAATACACCCCTGTCCAACATAGCAATTTATTCTAAAAAAGCTGGGATTTCATTAATAAAGCTACCTGATTTTAAATTTTGATTAGCAAACTATACACAGTTTTCAGGATTCATAAATCTTTTCCGAGATCTTTTATTTTACGGCTTTTGGCTTTAAACGCTTATAACTTAGTAGCCAATCCAGGAAACTTTCTCAGATGCGGGAAGAAGGTAATTAAGCAAAAATTTACGCGCTTTTATAAAAAATTTTAAAATAAGGAAAATATGCATAAATTTTCAATTCTCAGAGATAAGATCGTGCTCTTTACACTTTGTTGAATTCAACACTGTAAAGATGTGAGCGATTTAGTTGCATTCTGATTGTAAACGAGATATGAAATGCATAAAACAATTACAAATTTTAAAATCTGGCAGTGATTAAAATTTTCGAAAAAGCCAGAAATTTACTATTTATTTGAATGCAAATTTTCAATTGTACCCGCAAATATAAAATTTGATAACTTTTTCTAAAATCATCAGGCTGTGGTGAAGGGCGATTTGTTTAAAGTATAAGGAATAGTCCACGTATATATTATCACCTCAGGCTCAGGTGACATAATTCCATGCATAATTCAAAACAGGTTTCCGCTAATCGCGCATAATCAGAATAAGTTACTAATTTAAACACGAGCAGAAAAAGTATAATTATAATTTAACTTACTCCTTAACAGGTATCATGCCGACACTTCTAATTTTAAGTACAAGTACTTGTTGATTTTTGGCAAGCATAGCAATTTCTTGATGTACAGCATCTTCCACAGGATAACCATTGACTCTGAGTATTTGATCACCAACCCTCAAACCAGCTCTTTGTGCTTCGCCACCAGGTTGTACATCACTGACGTAAAAACCAGCTGAATATTCTCTACCACCACGTAACGAAAAACCAAAACCAGCAGCACCACGACGTCTTAATTTAATATTTCTGGTAACACCAATAACAGCCATACGACTTCCACTACCATTGCTACCAACATTACTATTAACGTTTCCCGTTAACATTGTTGCTGAAATTAAACCAGTACTACTGTCACCAATTGAACCAGTACTACACGCACTCGATGTGCTTGAACCGCTAGCCCTAAAATCATAAAATTTAATAATAGCGTTATTTTATTATTTAATTATCGAATTTCGCTTTCTGCAAATTATTCATGGAAATTAAAGGAAATAACTAATGATTCAAAACCCTCCCATCGTATCAGCTTAAATTTAATTATTAACTTGTTATTATTCACTGATATTGATTTTTTTTTATTCTTTTGTCTTTTTTAATACGATTGTTTTTTTTTTTTTATAATTAGAAACAAAGTAGTACTTTTGTTCTTGTTACATTACCTTCAATTCGGGAAGAAAAATATATATAATTTTTGTAATTTTAGGTAAAAAAAAGTGAAATTTTTAAGGATTTTAATGACATTATATTAAATCATATAATTTTTCTGCATAATAACTTGATTTTTTAATTATAACAAATTGAAATACTAACGATGTATTTTCAACAAACAAAACTCTTGCGAAATAGACTATTTAGGAAGTTTTAGTAAAATTTTCTCTTTTTTTTTAACTAAAAAATGCATTTAATTTTAATAATATGTAGTACACGAATTATTTTATTGTATAAGTAAGTACTTTATTGTTACAAATTATAAAGTATGCGTGCGGATTTCCATCCGGATATTTTAAATAATTTTATGTTTATTTCCATTTTTTCTGAAGGGAAAATATTTTTTCATGTATTCTTTGTATGCGCAATTTTTTAATGTTAATGAAAGAATATTTAGAGAGATTGTTTTCTTTTGGGGATTATTTGTTTGCTGCGTTTTTGGAGTAATTTGTTGTTGGTATGGAGACTAAAATGTGTTAATGAGAAAGAGCAAATTTTTAGTTGATTTTTATGGGTACAGATATTTAAGTTATTTTTTTAAATAGTTTTGGAAGATGGTTGGAAAAAATGATTTTTAGTGACCTGATTTTAATTAAGACTATACCGAACAGGTTTAACTAGCTTAAGATTTGATTAAACATTTATTAATCGATTATCAAATTTTTTTAAAAGATTTTGGGTTTATACTTTTGTAAGGCGAATCTTTCAATAAAATTAAAAAAAGTTTCATGTTAATATTACTTTTGAGGAAATATTTAGCCATAACTTGAATTTTTTTTATGGTTGCGGTATTTTTTTAGTATAAATTGAAAGAAATTCAAAAATTCTTTTTTGTTTTACTCAAAAAAATAGTCATGGATCCGAATATGTTGAATTCTATTGCAAAATGAATGAAACCTTCAAAATCATTTTTAATACCGCATGATTCACAGAGATGACCCATTTTACTGCATTTAAAATTGTTGGATGCATTTAATATTGCTGGCGCCTTGACTATTTAGTCTTCCCCAAAAATTTCTTTTGTAATATATAGTTTTTAAAAACGGGGGAAAAATGCAGGTTGAAGGACGGGGGGTTTACATTCAAGTCCCTTTCAAGCAGAATTGTTTGGGTATTTTGAACTATTTATAAAAATTAAATATTTTATGAGATGGAACTGACAACTACGAAAATGGAAAGGTTAATACTTTGTCCAATTTTCCAGTATTAGCTCTACTTGAATTTTTCTTGAATTAATTAAGATAATTCAAGGAAAACTCAAAAGTAAAAACTCAAACAGAGCAGCCTGACACCGTAAATAGAAAATATTTCTTCTACAATTAAATTTTGCAAGAGATTTAAGAAAGTGTTAATCTCCATTATAATTAAAACTAAAGTGTTAAATAAATTGGAGATAATTTCTAAAAAAGAGCAAATCAATTACTTAAATAACCCAAGTTATTACAGAGCGCATTTAAAAAATGATTACCTACCTATCCGCTGACACGTTTAATCATAACATTAGCAAAGTAATACGTTAATGTCCCATAGTAATAATGACTTTCACAAAATAAAAAATCTCTCTCTTTGCAGCCTCCAGAAGGTTATTAATAAAGAAGAATAGAAAAATTCCGTTAGAATATTATCTGGAAAAATCTATAATAATCGAATGGCAATGTCATCGTGTATTGTTTTGATGAGCCAATTAAAAAATGTGTGTTATAGTTTATCTTTGAGAATTATCTAATTACGTAATTACTTCCGAGAGTGTACAATAAGTAAATACCAATCTGTATAGAGCCGTACAAATAATTGATAGATATCGTTTGATTTTTCTGTATCACTAAACCTTCGGGTAATAATGACTTTTCTTAGGATTATAGATAATCGACGCATTTTTCTTTTTAGACTTGTTTTTTTATTATCTCTAAATGGAGATTTTCTTTTATTTTTTTTTTATAATTTTCTTAGAATTCTTATAGGATGCTGCACTGATTATTCTCCTTAATACGTATTTTAATTACTTGTGTGTAAAATGGGATACTTTATGGATTTTTTACAAAGGAAGATCTGATGTTGAGGTTTTATATCCAGTTTTTATAAATAGATAACGAAGTAGGAAGTCTATTGGTTTTTAATTAATATTTTTAGTCTCTAGATTTTTTATTAGATTGCAGAAATTTATTACGAATATTTATGGAATAGACCAGTTAATTAATTATAAGATTTCCCTGCAAAGCAACTAACTGAATTTCAAATTTTAAGCTTTGCAATAAAACTATTTTAGCAAAAAAAAATTTCTTTTAAATTTTTTGCTGTTTAGAAAACTTTTCTAGAACTTTTGCGAACCAAAAATTGTTTTAGATGCTAGTAATGTTGTACTATTAACCATCACTTGACCAATATAGTCAAATATAGTTAAAGATAATTTGAGCGAAAAAATTTATGTTGTTCTTTGGAAATTACAGAGATCCAGGGAGAAAAAGTTTCATTTTTATCTAATGACCATCAAGTTGCTCTCCTACTGACCTGAATTTTTCTAGAAATATAACTGGTTTTCTCTCTCAGTATGTTGCTCAAACTTGGTCACTTAGCTTCTCGAAATGTCACTTTCAACAATTTATGCCTGCGATCTTCATTTTCTTTAAATCGAATTAATTTGATTCTAGAAAATACTCTATAAAAGGTCCAAAAAGTCTCTTTTGAACTACTCATATATTAGAAAAAATGAAATAATCAGCGCCGTAATCAAATCAAAGTTTTCAAAATAAAAATAAAAAAGTATAGTTTTAAGAATGAACAAAAATCGAAACTTAATTGAGCTTTTATTACTATCGAGATTAGATTTATTTAATAATTTACAAACCATCAGACTTTTAAAATTACATAAACAAGAAATTTTGTTAAAGGTGCTAAAATTGATATAATATAGAAAGTCTAAAAATGCATAAATAACTTAACACACGCGGGATAAAATATTCGCATAACTCATCTTTTTCATTAAAATACTAGAGAAAATACATAGTTATTTTATAATAATAATAATAATAATAATAGAAAGGAATTAAGATTTGGTTAGTAATCTTTCTCTCCTGATAATAAATATTTCCGTTAGTTTGTGCATACAGAAATGCAATTTATATATAATTATATATGAATTATTATCTTTGTAATTGACCAGCATAATTTTTTCTTGCTTCAATAATTTGGTTATGTTTTTTACAACTATTTTACCTGAGATTTAAAATTATTTATTTTCGAGTTAATAAAATGTAAATCAGTTTATCAATTTTTTAAAAGACACACCCATAAAATAAGATTTTTGTCATTTTAATTTTAATTAACTAAAAAATTATTCTTTAACACGCGTAGTTGTACTAGAATTTTTAAAATGTTCCGTTACCGTAAACTCGCTTATTATATACAAATAATCGCCAATTATTTTAGTTACAATACTATACCTTTACTATTATTTTTAGAATTATTTTCTTTTCTGCATGCATTAATACTTTTTCCTTTATTTATTTTTTATTTTTTAATCACTAATAGTTTATTGCTTTTGAGTAATGAAATGAGAATAAAATAACATTTATAGCCAAAATTATGTTTAATAATAATTATTTTATGGCATATTCGGGGAAATTTGAGCTTTTTTGTAATTTTAAAGTTAGTGTTTTTCATATTAACGACGCTCTGGCTAATGAATTTACGAATAATGGCATAGATAAGCAGTTTTTCAAAAGAAAGTCTTAGGAATCCAATGGTGTGGGTCTTTTAGTCGGTAAACGAGCAAAATTTATAAATATGGTGTATAAAAATGAAAAATTGGGCAATCTAACGCACGGCTTTTATGGTAAATACATGATATCAAGACATCGCTGCTTGATGTGATCAAAGCATAGACTTGTAGTTTTGAATCGAAAGCTTCCTTGGATACCTCAAATTTTACCCAACTCAAAGTTAAAAACCTGAAATTTCGGGTAACCGCATACCCAGTTGAAATCTTAAGCTTTTTCACCTCGTCTTAAAAGACTAATATGAATTAACATGAAACATGTTCATTGGATGGGGTATTTGAAAAAGTTTGGCTCGGCAAGGGGGGGGAATGGACTTAAAATATTTTCGATTTAGGGACTTAGAATAATTTGAAATGGAAGTCAGGACCTGGTCAGGCCCTGATATCAACAAAAACTTAGAATACTTTAAGTTTATGGACTTAGGATAATTTATATTCCGGTATTTATTGTAATTTCGGTTTTTGGATTTATTACTGTTATATGAGTGAACATGTTCCATAACACAAACCGCTTATAAAATTTTTTACTTTTGGTTTTGCCTTGAGAACCATAATTTTCAAACAAAAAACTCATTGTTAGATTGCTGTACTTGAATTCGTAATTTCTAAGAATTTACAAATTAAAGCAAAATTTAAAGCTAACAACCTGACAGTGCTTATCAAGAAAAAATTTTTCTGACATATAGTTTTTGGTAAAAAGATTCAATTATGTTAATTAGGATAATTTTAAGTAACTTAATTTTCCAGTGTATTAATTATTAATAACAGGAAGAGGAAGAATTCAAAATAAATTTCGATAATTGATGTTCATTCGATATTAACTGCATAATAATATATTTAAAAAGAGACGTTAAATTAAATTTAAGCTGTATCAATTTTGCACTGACATAATTCCATTAAACTGTAGATTAATTTAATTAGCAAAAAATTATAGATTTTTATAGCTTAAACATCCTAATTCTCAAGATACTTAAATAAAATTAATCAAGAGTATGTCAATTCATCCCCTTCAGCCAAAAGAAAAATATTAATAATTATTCAAGCATAAAAATTACTCCAAATTTCAATAACGAAAAAAATTAAAACTAGAGAACAATCATCTTCTTTTATTACTCAATTCGCAAGAATTCGCAATAAAATAGATTTTTTTGTCAAATCAGCATTTTCCATCAATCAATAAGAAGAAAAATCCTGCTCTGATAACTTTGATTTTATCCCAATTTCAATAAAATTAATTACGTAATAAAAAATTTAAAAATAATTCAGTGAGAGAGTCCTAAAAAATTTTATTTCATCGACAATTATTGTTATAATCCTTCTGGTTGAGTTTCTAGGTCGTAATTTATGTCATAAAACATTTACTTATCATTATTATTATTTACCGGTTTTCTGATTATGGTCCAGTTTTTTTTGTAAAATTAGGGTCATTAAAGTAAGATGTAATTGCCTTGTTATTCCAAGACGATTTCTTTGTTTTTGTTTTAAAATTATGGCAATTTATTTTTTTTGGAAAGTGAATCTTTGATCAGTAATATTTTATACGTTAGATGTAAAAATATTAATAATTTGTGAATTTCATTGAGTTACATAGAGAGAAATTATTATTTCTGTTTTTATTATTCGCACAAGGAAAAGTGTTAAAAATCTATACAAACACCTTTCTCTCCCATAAAAAAAATTAAATGCTTGTAATCTGAATATTACGCGATTACGCATAGTTTTTAAGGAACTCGACAAAAAACAATTATTTTTTTGGATATTTTTAAGACTTTTGCAAATTTAAATAAATTGATGATTTATGGATGGAATTACAGTTTTTTAAAATAAAACGTTTTGCATAAAAATGTTATATCACACACACACACGTATAAATAAATTTTTTAAATACGTCTTTGTAAAAAACATTTTAAGAAAGTGAAAATTATGCTTTAAAAACAACAACAAAAATTCGTTATGTAAGATATTTTTCATCGTTTTATGTTATTCGTAATAAAATTATTTTTACTTGTTTTATTTTCGAAAAAATAAAATTTATACCAATGTAAAACTGAAAATAAAAAATATTGTACTTTTTTGTGTTTCAATGGGTAGTCAATCAATTTTTTACAACTTTTAATACAATAATAAATATTTTTCAATGAATTTCCTTGAAAACGTAATTTTTTTTATTTTTACACTTTGTTTATAACGTGTTTTATAGTCAAAAAGTCATTATTTATTTTAAAATTATTCATAATAGCGGAAGTTTTGGTAAAAAAAAATTTTTTTGTTATATGAACGTGAAATATTTTTTAAAATTTCTAATTTTTTATTTTATGGTCAAATTTTATGAAATTAAAGTTTTTAGCTGTTATTTTGTCCGTTCGAATGAAACAGACATGTTTGTGTGTAAAAAAGTCTGCAGTAACTCGTGTTTTAGAAGATATTTAAGATCTATGCTGATTAAATCAGCTTAATTATAAAAATAAAAGATTTTCAAGAGTTAATAAAGGAGAAAAGATCGTTAATTAAAAATAATCAAGCAACTTAAATTTCTTAAATAAACCCCCAAATATCTTTAAAAAAAAATAACAAAACAAAATGACTTTAGAAATCTGCAATCTTCTTCAAGTTTTCAACCTTATCCATGACCCAAATATGTAATACTTTCCTTATAATACAACTAGTCAAATTATTAAATATAAATTTTCTAAACAATTTCCAAACCTGAATAATCACACGTTATACGCTTCATCACGTAGACTCTTCGTGCATATTAACGTAACTACGATTTCCAATTACATTATAACTGAAAAATATGAATTGCTCAATTCTAAATTTACATATGCAAAGATACGAGGTGTCAAAGTTTTGTAAGAATATTTTAGGCGTCTCGAAGTATTAACTTTCTTTACGAATTTGGCGATAGAAAAGTTTTAGTATTTACTTTCAGTTTTATGTCGGGATTAAAATTGAAAATATTCTTTTGGATCCTGAAAATATCAAAGAAAACAGTTTACTTATTTTTCTTCGAGCCCTATACGCGTCATGTCCATTATGTGCCATTTTCATCCTCTAATCTCGTATTAAAGCTGTTACAGGTGGTAATTTAAATTTCCTTTTAAAACGATATTATTATAAGCTTTTCTTCCAGATATTGCCTTAAGCTTTTTTTGTTACCAGCATTACAATTAAATTGTCAACTTTTCTTATTGTTATTTTTAATTCTCTTATTCTCCTTCAGATTTTTATCTTTACCTTAACTGTTAAATTGCGTATTTTTACGTCTGTTTAGAAATAGTGAAAAGAAGCAGCTACTTTTACGGAAATTTTTCAAAAACAAAAAAAAAAAAGAAAGCGTACCAAACGGTACCAAATGTACTTTTTAAAAATCATGATTTTTTAAAATCTGCAATAACTTTTTAATTGTTAAACATGGCTGCAGCCATTCTGTGTTTTGGATATTTAATTTTTTGTCCTGCACGAGTGATTCGTTTGATTTAATCATTCATGCGTTATTTAAATTTTTATTATGCCTTTATAAAAAATAAGCCTTGAATAGAATAATATTAAAAAAGGTTACTTGACTTTTCATTGAGAAGCTTTTTACGGTTTTCTAATTTAACAACACCTGTGCGTTTTTCCTTTTTTTTTATAACATTTATGTATACGCTAATTTCATATTAGAAATTAGTAACTTGAAATTATTAGGTCAGATTTTTTGCATAGGCTGAAAATTTTCGAAAAAAGCCGATAGTTATGGTTTTGCAATCGGAAATTTTCTTTACAATACGATACCCGATCCAGATCGAAGCAAAAAAGCCGAAATTTTGAGAATCCGACCCAACACTCGGGTAACCTTATAACTACAGTAACTTTTGAAAAAAAATTCTAAATTTGAAAAAAACTGATGCCATGTTACAAGTTCAAACCAGCTAAAAAATATTTTATATATCTTTTTATTGTCTGATTATCTAATATTACGTATAAAAATCAGCAAACTTTAAAATTTATGCACGAATAAAAAAACACTTAAAAAGTTTTTTAAGCTTCGCACACTTTATTTAATACACTTAACTTTACAAGTTTTCCTCCGAGCAAGAAGAGTCTTTTTTAATACAAAGGGTTGCAAAAAAAATGTTGACCTGTACTTTCAAAAATATTATCTCGAAAAAATCTTCACCTAACGAAAAAACCTCTATCAAGTATTTCTTAATCACTAACTAAGAATAATTGAAAAATTTAATGGGAAAATAATTTAATACTTAGAATAATAATTTTATCTCTTAATTTTAATTTGACATTACATAAGACAGACATTAATGAATCTTAAATTTCTATAACCAAAAGCCATTATTATTGATGAGTATCATAATTATGGGAAAATGTGTTTTATTTCTAATCATTTTTTACATTCGTTTTATACACTCTTGAATTTACAAACTAAAATTACAAATAATTCCATTTTTTATTTAGAAAATTAATGTCGTTTATAGCTGAAAGTTTGTTTTAGTGAAAATATTTAAATTTATCACATTATTTACATAGACTATTTTTTTCCTCTAATTGAAAATTCCACTAAACGACCTTCACTGTTATTATTAATAAAATCTACTTTCTCTATAACCTTCAATTATTTTCACTTTGGTAGAAAAAAAAAATAAATTTCTTTAATTTAATATCATAAATAAAAAAAAAATGAAGAATTAAATAACGTATTTTTTAAAGACACAAAGTAAAAGTGAGCCGCGTTACACTTGTTTGTTAATATGGAATTTCTTTAACCTCGTCTCAGCTAAAAAACATCTTTCTTTTGACATATAATTTTTTTGATACGTTGCATCCTTGATCAAAGAGAGTTATAAAATCACGTATGTGTGTGTGTATGTGTGTGCAATAAAATAAAAAAAAATTTGTGTCAGGAGGTCACTGACTTTATTTTTATTTTTTAATGAAAAAATTTTTTTTTTTACTCATTTTTCGCAAATATTTTATTTTTTCAATGAATGAAAAATTATTTCCCGTTAAATAATATCTGTCTGCGTGTTTCTGTGTGTAGGAAGAGAAGTAGCGAAATATAATATTCAATTTTTCTTGATAACAAGCTTAGATAACAAAATTTAAATACTAAAGGCAAAAGAATCTTGTGTAGATTTTTTTAGTTACAAAAAAAAGGTGTAATATTGTCTACTTATACCGTTTTTTTAATTCAAAAAATAACTGGATTTATTATTTTAAATCATTCATTCAATTCTATTGTTCTTTTTTTTTTTATAAAATTTTCACTTGTTTAAAAATAATTCAGATATTTTTTCAAGATTTTTTCTTCTTGTTTTTTTAATATGGAATTTATATAGAGATATGCGTTTTATTGTGTGGTTGAAATTACAGGAAGGCAGTAGCCTGAAAATTTGAATTTAAGATGTTTTTAGATTGTTTTGTGTTTGATTTTGGACTTGGAAATTGATTTTAAATGCAGTTTAAGTCCAAATAAAGTAATATTAAATATTTTTAACTTAATGTTTTCTCTGAGCAGTCGACTGATGCATTCCAATATATTTAGTACCAAAACATATTCTTTTCGCCAAATTTTAGCTCCAAAACTCTCAATTTTTGGCTTCCTTTTCTTTTTGTCGTCATTATATAAAATATTATAAGGTTCTAGAAATTAATTTAAGGTTACAATTGGAGATAATGCTAAATTAAAGTCTTTAAATTTAAAATTTCACCACTTTATATAAAATCTTTTAAAATTTGTGACCGGGCTTTTTTTCCTCCTAAAATTTTTCCTTGGTTTATTCCACCTTCGAAACATTTCCCCTTAGGACTAATAAGTTTTATATAGAAAAAAAATAATTAAATTTGAACTAACGCAATAAACCCGAATTTTTAGAAAAAATTTTTATGCCAATGTTTGTCATGTAATAACTGAAATTTCATTTACTCCCAAATAATATGATCGCGTCTTTTCCCAAATTAAGCGGGCTGAAGGGGAGTTAACCCTCCGTGAGTGTTCTGTGGCAAAGCTCCCGCAACAAACAACTAAAATTCGACTTACCCCTAAAAAGCTTACTTACATTAACTATTCAAAAATAGAATTTTAAATTAATTCCCAAGTTTAAAATTAGACACAAAACAATCTCAAAATATATATAATTTACATTTTCGCACTTACACCAAAATTTAGCTGGATAGTCATGGGGGGATATGTGCTAGGAGAAAACTTGGAAATGTACTGGGAAATCCTGATAATCTTCGAAACCTCCATTAAGACATTATATTTTTCAGAGAATCCGATTTCTTAAATCATAATGTCTATACATGACCAAAAACTCAAAACCTTTGGAAATTTTAAAGTGTTGTGTAAAATTATACCATTTTTTGATATGCTATTTAGCCTTTTTTAAATTAGCTAATTAACCGATCAGAAAATTTTCACAAAGGTAAAAGTAGGCAAGAAGACAAAATTTCCAAGATTATTTAAAAAATTACAATTATTGCATAAATCGAGTTAAAATGAGCATTTTTCGAGGCACTTTTTGAAAAAAAAATATTTCAGTTTGAATCTGATTAATTTTCAGGAATATTTGGCTCTAATTTTTATGAGAACTCTATAAACTTTCTGTAAACTTAGAACTTTAGTAGTAGTAGTTTATTGTCTTGTTTAACATAATACATTGTTTTACAAGAATATTCAGAAAAAAATACATTTAAAAAATTTTTTTTTTAGCTAAAATTAACATTTACATAGTTGTTACATAAAGTTTATAGTCTTTTTTTAGTATTTAATATTTTTCCTAATATAAAAATTTATCCTAATTTTATTATCAGTAAATTTCGCTCTTAATTTTTCTCACATTTAATTCTTTTCTTATTTGTTTATTTTATTATTTATTTATTGATCTATTTTTATTATTATTATTATTTTTTTTTTTTTTTATATTTTATTTTTCTTATTTATGTATATATATTTTTTCTCTTTTTTGATATTCTTATTTTTAAGGTTAATATATACTTTAATTGTAGTTTTAGATAATTCAACTTTCTTATATTTTTTAAAATTGTTTAAACTTAAATTTCTAGATTTGTTCAGTTAATAGTATTATTAATTTCCATATATAAGTATACATGTTTTTCCTTTGTTTTTTGTCTTTGGGTTATTATATTTTTTTTTTTTTTTTTTTTTATTGTTATTAATCTATACTATTTTGTGCTGCAATGATATGGATCAAGATGACAATTTTTCTTGTTTTTGCTTCATTTAGATTATTTAATAGATTTAAAAATTCTGAGGTTAAGTTGTCTTCTTGATTCAATTCAGGCAACAGTTTTTGTCTTTGGTGTCGAAAACGTGTACAATAGACTAACATATGTATTAAATCATTCCTTTCGTTACAATAGTTACAATATTCATCGTTTGTTTTTAATGTCATATTTTTTAATAGAATTCTCGGTATATATAAATTGTACATTCTTAACTGTGCAATAATTTTCTTATAATATGGTGGAAGCCTTAAATCGAGATAATTTGTTTTCTTTTCTATATTATATATATTAGGATAGAGTACAAGTGAACTAGAATTTTCGCAACACTCTTGGTCATTTTTTTCTAGAAAGCTACTCATTTTAGTTAATAAATTATTTTTTTCAAGTACCAATTTTTCTAAAGTTAAATTTGACCAAAAATGGCTTTCATCTATTTTTTTGAAAAAGTATTCATTTATTTGTACGAACCAGTTAAATTTTGGAGATGCGTTATCATATTCTGCTAGTTTTTTTAGTCTGTTAAAGCAAATTTTAGGATATCTGTCATCTTCCATCTCCAAAATTCTTTGGGTAAAGTTGAGAATTAATTTAAAGCATACTAGTTCTATGTTTTTTATATTTAGTTCAAGTCTCATTGCGTAACCAGGTGTATTGCAGGGTAACGAGAGGAGTTTTCTAAAATATGTATTTTGGACTTTTTCCAGTTCTGGTAGGTGTCTAGGGCTCCAAACTGGAGCTGCATAAAGTACCGTAGATGAGACTAGTGCATTAAATAGTTTTTTACAGGTGTTGCTGTTTGTAATTTGTAGTCTATTTAAAATATTAATGGTGGGGTATATCGCTTTGTATCCTTTTGAAATAAAATTCCTTGCTGTTTTATTATAAACACCAGATTGAGCAAAAATAACTCCTAGGTACGTGTATTCATGTGCAAAGTCTATAGATACATTTTTAAATTTAAAGTCCAGTTTTGTTTTGTGTCCGCGTCCACCTTTTTTAAAAATCATAATTTTTGTTTTTTTTAAGTTCATTTCTAGTTCGTTAATGTCCAGGTATGATTCTAAAGCAAGCAATAATTTTTTATGGTAAACAGAGGATTCTGATAAAAAGAACATATCGTCTGCATATGCTAACACAGGTGTCGATGTTTTTTCATTGAGTTGGACCCCCCTTACACCTTTTTTTTCTAAGTATTTTTTTAAATCTGATATGTATAGTGAATATAGTAAGGGACTTAATATTTCTCCCTGCAAAACACCTTTTGTTATGTTACATTTTTCTGAGTCTCCATCTCTTGTTCTTACTAACATATTTGCGTTATCATATAGGTTTTTAATAATATTAATAATTTTATTACTTATTCCTATTTTATTTAATTTCTTCCACAATAAATTATGTGGTACTGAGGGGAAGGCGCCCTTCAGGTCAACAGCTAATGCATATAATTTACCTCCTTTTTCCCTAAGGCGAAAATTGATTAAAGAGTTTAGTATAAAAATATTATCAAGAGTGCTCCTTTTTTCCCTGAAGCCCGCCTGCCACTCAGGAATAATCTTTTTTGATTCTGTCCAATAATTAAGTCGTATGAACAAGACCATGGTGAATAGTTTCAATAAGGTATTTACTAGAGATATAGTTCCTCAATAGTTCCTCTTTCATTATTTTATTAAAAAGTACATTGATATATAGTAGCCAATTTTCAGGTAAGTTTTTTAAGAACTCGAATGTTATTTCATCCGATCCTGGAGCTTTGTTATCTTTACATTTTTTTAAAGCAATGTATATTTCATTTAGAGTTATTTCTGCGTCCAGGATTGGATCAGCGTTCATATTCACTAGTTCATACTCTTTCCTATTTATTTCAGGTTCATACATTAGAACTTTAGTATAAAACCATAATTTACAAAAAGTTGCGCATATGCAATAATTTAAATTTTAAAAATAAAGACGTTTAAAACCAACATGAAAAATGATTATTAAACATGAAAAAAGGTTATTACTTTTTAACAAGCACGCAAAAAAAAAAGAATCATTCATCCCACACATTAAATTTTCACTCAATTATTCATATTTTATAATTTGAATAATATTAATACATAAATTTAGATTACATAAGCTAAAAAAATGAAAATTCAAACAGAAAGCAAAAAAAGTTTTATTTCACAACTGTTTAGTACAATAAAATACAAGAAAAAGTTAATTTAAAAAAAAAATAATTTTTAATATCAATTATTATTATTAGAGAAAGCAAAAATAGAGGACAAGTTAACAAGAGAGTAAAATTATAGATATTTTTTTATTAGCCACACCTGGACACATCTCTTTTGTAACAATATTATAGAAATTTTTTATTTTTTTTTATTTTCAAGAAATTAGAGAAATCGAACCTACTTCTTTGATATATATTTTCTCTAAATATAGAGAGGAAAAATAATAATTTTCTTTTATAGAAAAATCTCACTTAATTAGATATTTTTCTTTAAAAGATTAGAAATTTTTTTTATTTTTCTTTCCGTAGCTTTTGGTTGGCGAATTGGTAATCCGGTGTTATGCACACTAATTTTATGCTATTTAACTTTTTTTATTCAGAATTTATTCTATTTGATCTGACTGATTAATTAATAGAGTTGATTAAGTTGTTTATTGACTCTCGATTGACACTATCCTTCAATTTTGCTTTAATTATTGTTTAAAAATTCAAGCATATGCAATTTGGTAAGCAAAACTTAATCATTATTTTTTTGTACGGATGATTAAATCATGAAATTATGCATATTTTATTTTTTAATTTGATTAATATTTGCCTTGATAGCTGCTGGGCAAAGTTTTTAACAGTTGTTTGAATTTTTAAGCAAATCAAGCAAAATTAAAGCGTAGCAGCCTGACAGTGTGATTTTTAGTAGTTAATGGGTAAAATTGTTTCAATGCCAATTTAAGATCCAAGTTTTGTAATTATGCTTGAGCTCCAGTTATATAAGTAAACTTTATCCAAAGTTTATCAAATATCCCCGTGAATATCTGCAGTTTCTCGAACTTCAAAAACTAGTAATCTATTAAAATTTTATTATCAGATTAATTTTGGTAAATGCTGGCATACCCTTTTGTTCGATATTCAAAAAAAAAGATTTTTCTTGAACGTTTTCATATACTTTTAGCAGGAAACAAGGGATGCATCTTATTAATATTAAATTTTCTTAGCACTCTTTCAATACTCTTACAAGATAGCTTTCATTCAGTGAGAAAACGTGCAAAATAAATCACACGGCGCAGACAATTTTGTAATCAGCATTTATATACAAAATCGTGATATGAAATACGACTTCATTGAAAAGATTTTATAGCTCTTACTTAAAGTCTCTATAGGAAATGTCTATATTCACCTGTTGACTCTCAACTCCAGAAAAAACATCGCAATCTGCTAGAAGATGTATTCTCTCAACAAATTTACAAATCTTGGATGCCAATTTCAGATTTCATAAGCTTTGAAACGTAGTAGGCTACAAGTAGGCAAGTCTTAGCCTGACATAAAATCCAGCATAAAATAAATAATTTTTTCTCGAATTTTTTTTACTAGCGGGTCGAAAACACGTCTTCTCCTCAGTGAGGAAGAAAAATTGCGTTTCATCCACATTTATTTATTAACCAATATAAAATAGAGAAACTTGTACATAAACAAGTATAAAATATATGTGTAGTATACAAAACATTTCCGTATTCTCAGAGTCAAATCAAAGTTTGACTGTGCGAGGAATGGTAAATATGATAGTAAAAAAGAATGACCCAGATTGCACTGGGCCATTCTTGTTTTTTGCTCCCTTGGTTAAATTACTAATTAACTAAAACCAAAGCGATTATTTGTACAGTAAATTTTTGAAAATAAACTAACATTTAATAAGAAAAAACGTTACTGTCTCAACTATTCCAATCATCACCTTTTTTTTAAACTAATTTCTTTGTTTATTTTCATTAACCAAGCACAGCAAACCCACTTAAAAATAAAAAATTAAACTATAGTCCACTACAATTAACAGAAAAATAAAAAACTAAAAATTACGTTTCTTTTGTTTTCATTACTTAAAAAATTATTTAGCTAAATAAAAAAAAATAATAATTAGACATAATAAATAATTTTTTTACACATAATTTACAGAAAAAAAAAATAACAGTTGGTTGCGTTAGTGGGTGCGCCGTTACTTAGAATATTTTTTTCAAAAAAAAAAAAAAATGCAATTGCAACAACAAATTAACGAAAAAAACTTAGTAAAGCAATTTTATCTAATTAAAAAAAATTGGGTACTTAAATGATAAAACCAAAACATTTTTTAAACGAAAAACCATAAAAGAGATATTCGATATTAATATTTTCATTAAATAAATGCTTGAAAAACCACAAATCATTTATAACAAGAAAGAGATATTTTATATTTGCGGATTATAAAATTTTATTGAATATCTCGTTCTGGTATTTTAAATATGTTTTTTTTTCATTTTTGCGTTAAACTATTTTTTAAATTTAAAATCGTGTTATAAAATTGAATGCTTTCTCTCTACTCGAGTATAGTAATTTTTATCTACTCTTTTGATATATTTATTGGTTAAATATAATGGAATTTCTAATTATTTTTATTTTATAAATAAATAAAACAATACTAAAAAAGAAAATAAATTAATGTTTTAAAAAATACTATTTTTTGTATATCACTGCAGACAGACGAATAAAAAAAAGGTTTATACATAAATAAAACATGAAATTAAAGTGCAAGAAGGAGTAGTCGTTGTAATAGTAGAAATATTTTTATGCAGACAATTTAAGAAATGTATTTTAATCTATCTAAATCACGAAATAAAGAGATTACTCGAATATAAAAAAAAATTATGTAATATACTGTGTTCAGAAATAAAAAATATTTTACTTTTTTATTGTTATTATTATTATTATTATAAAATAGCAATAAAATAATACTAATCATAAAAATTTATTAAATCGAAAAATATAAATAAAAATGTTTTTGATTTAAAAATCTAGATGGCGCATTTATTTCTCGCTAAAGAAATGTGTTCCGTTGGTTATATATACGATTAATCTTTAAGGTTTATTTGTCTTTTTTCAATAGTTTTTAAAATCTATTTTCATTATACGCTGCAAAAAAGATCTACTTTCTTACTTTCGGGCGATCTTTTTTTCGCTTTTAATGAAAAACTATGTGTTGAACACGGGAAAAAATGTAGGAAATTTTACTTTCAATGCTGTCTATCATACAACTACATTGAAACCCAAGTCCTATTTTTTTTCCCTTGTTGAACAAATAGATATTTTATTATAAATATCTATTTTCAGCTTAAGGTTGAATAAGGTGGATAGAAATAGCATTTTTTGGGTAAAAATTTCTGGAGATCGAAACTTCTGGAATGTTTAATATTTTTAGCCATTGATCATGTTATGTGTCCCTTAAAATTAAAAAAATAATCTTGAAAATTTATTGATTACAGACTGAGATATTAGCGCTTTAAATTTCATTAATTTTTGAGGTACTTAATTAATCAACATTTGTTTATAAATAATCCGATTTTAAAAATCTTTGAATATAATATTTAGGACATTATTTAGCATCGATTCACTAAAAAAAATTTTGATTTTCTACGTTTCGCCGCGAATAAATTGATTTTTTGAAAAATTTAGGTTAGGCCAAAAATCAAAAAACTTGAAATACATTCCACATTATTGTTAAAAATTGAGATTTTTTTTAGTGAATTGATGCTAAATAATGTCCTAAATATTATATTCAAAGATTTTTAAAATTAGATTAGTTATAAAAAAGTCTTGATTAATTAAGTACCTCAAAAATTAATGAAATTTCAAGCTCTAATATCTCCGTCTGTAGCCAATAAATTTTCAAAATTTTTTTTTAAATTTTAAGGGACACATAACATGATCAATGGCTAAAAATATTAAACACTCCAGAAGTTTCGATCTCCAGAAATTTTTACTCGAAAAATGCTATTTCTATCCACCTGATTCAACCTTAAATCGTTTTTTATTTTATTTATTTAAAAGTAAATTGGTCAAATAATTTTTTGCACGAGTTTTTTTCATTGATTTTTATCAAGGATTATTTTAATATGCACCTTTTTTTTCTCCATGGTGAACATTACAATATACCGTACAATTTAATTAATGCGCATTAAAATATGATTTATTTTATTTTGTCATAGAAAAAAAAAAATGATAATTTTCATGGCGTGTAAAGTTTTTATGTTTTTGTTGAGTCAACTGTTTGTATTCAAATAAACGCTAATAACTGATATGTCAATTTGCTGAGCAATTTTCAATATATTTTATATTTTTTATTTTTGAAACGTAAAAATATAAAATAGAACAAGATAAAATGATAAATAAAAATAAAAAGAATAATTAAAAAAAGTTAGTCAGTTTATTTTCTGCATGCACTCATTTAAATCACAGCAATTCTGAAAAAAGTTTTATTTTACATAAGTTTTATGGTTATTTTTAATTGGTTTAAAATAATTTAATTTTTTCGACAGTGAAGAAGAAAAAAAAATTTAAATAAAATGAAAATGTTTTCAAAATTTTGGATTTTACTTTTTTTACCATTATTGAGTGTTAAAGTGTTAGAAGGAAATGTAACATCGAGTTTGCAAGTCATATCAAATGTGTTGGATGAAATAAAACCACATCACGTAACTTTGTATAGCCAGAAAAAGTTATTAACAAGTTATGAGATCCACGAGAAAATATTTAAAAAATTGATGAATAATTGTCAGGTAATAATTAGTGACGTAAGCAAGGAACCATGGTTCTTGTTATCAGACAACAAAGATGGAATTAATAAGCCAGGCGATTTTTACGAATACAATCGCTTTACAAATGCTATTTTGCATTTATTCATAATAGAAGAAAGACTTTTTTCAAAACTAGAAAAATATTTAAAAGTTTTAAAGCTTTCTCAATTAATTGGAAAAAAACCGTTTATTTTAGTAATTCTCTTAAAATCAAAAAATTTGAAAGATAGTTTGAAATATGACTATTTGAATTTGATGTTAACGAAAAGATATTTGGACTGTTCAATTATTGATATGAGTTTTGACGATTCGATTAATCGTCTATATTTACACCCCTATATAATTCCATCTCAAGTATTTGAAAAATATGATCCAATCAAGTCTAATTTAAAAATTTTTCCAAATAAATTGAAAAATTTGAATAAAAAATCTGTAACAGTTTTGCTTGGAGATAATTTATCAAGGCTTACTGATAATCATGGTTTACCACCAAAACTTTCTTTGGAAATAAAAATTTATCAAATGCATAGATTTTTTGAAGAATTTTTAAATTTTACATCCAACTATTGCCTATACGAAGAATGTATGAAAAATCTAAAGTTTTCAAAGCCTCAAATCTTACTAAGAAACGGTCTCGTAGTTCCAGGAGATCCTGTTTTTTTTAATAAAATGATCTTAGAGAAAGAAAAATATGTAGCTTTGGTTCCATATCAAGAAAAGAGCCATTATGAATTCTCAAATGAAATGTTGTACGCATTACTGACTATCTGTTTTTTAATTTTGCTCAACTATTTCATTGCAAAATACATGAAATTTGAAGGCGATTGGTCATGCTTAAATATTTATGGATTACTTCTGGGAATAACTGATACTTCTTACCCTTCTTTAAGATCAAGAATAATATTTTTAATTCTAGTTTTCTTTTCCGTTTTTCAAGTATCTGACGTTGTTACTAATTTGACTGAAATGAAATTGGTGACAAAAAAGATATTGTTAATTGAAAAAATTGAAGATATAATCGAAAGGAATCTTACTGTTTGTTCATATCGGCAGGAAGCTTATGCTTTGAATATGTATATCAGAGAAAGCGATTTACTAACAAAAACAGAAAGAAAAATATTTAAAAGAGGTATCAAGGTGTGTAAATCAGATAATGAAATTGTTTTTGTGAAAAAAATGGATGGAGAGCAAATTTTATTTCTTGATAACATTAATAAAATAAATAGATACGAAATGCTTGATTTAGATTTGTTAAATTACTTTTATGTTCTTTATTTTGGCCCATCTTCGCATTTTTTACACAAATTTGAAAAAGTTTCGAGATATTTATATGAATCTGGAATCGATAAAAAATGGGATTCTGAGTATAAGGTTGCAAGAAGAATCGAAGATGATGAAGATGGTTATGAATCGGATGACAAAGGTTTGGTAATATCGTCATGCTTTGTTATGTGTGTTGGATTATCATTGTCGATATTAGCATTTATTTTTGAATTTTTTTATTTTTATTCTTTAGCAAATTGGTTTAACCAAATTTCCTATTAATAATTTACAATATTGTGCCTTAAGAAAGAAAATAAATATTTTACCAAATTGATTACAGTCTCTCGAAAGTCTCTTGACTTAGCGATGCTTAATTATTTCGCCAATTGCGAAATATATTAATGAGATCTAAATTAAATATACTATTTCTGGTCAGCCTCCCGAAAGCACGTATTTCCTGGCCGTGTTTTCTCGCCACTGACGCAGAAAAATTTTATACGGCTCTTGTCCATAAATATAAAGATTGCCTCAAATATTCTTCGCCTCGGAATTAGGTAATTTATTTTTCTGAACACGAGCCGTAAATATACTATCTCCCTAACAAGGGCAAAAATGATGTAATATCAAATATTGAATATGATTACGAAAGTAATTTATTGATTCGCTAATATTTGGTTAGATTTTGAGTGAATAATAAATGATTACAGCTGAACTCGCAGCTGAAATTAAATTTCAATGTAAAACTATATTTATTAAAAATATTTAATTTTATCATAAAAATAGAAAAATAGTTTTACCTTGGATTATTTTAATATTTATATTATTTATTTTCACGCAAAATATTTAACCAATTATTATAGCAAATCATGAAAAATGAATTGGTATTCGACCCAATAAGAGTTTTGATTATAAAATAAATATTGTTTATGTAAAAGCATATTTTTATGGGTACGCTTTTCTTTACAAATTGAGAGTTTTTATGGAATTATTGTTAATTGCCTTAATTAATATAAATGCTTAATCAATAATCTCTTTAGTTGCAATTTTACAAAATCAATTTTTTTGATTATCATTGTATTCAACTATTTATAGAGAATTTGTTTTTTTCTAAGTTTTATAACACTTCAACTCATAGTGTACACAAGTGAAATTTAGTAATAAATTAAAATAAATGAAAAGTGACTATTAAAACTGAAGGTGAAGCATAAAAATTTATATTTAAAAGTGACTATAGTTTTTGTTGTGTATTATAAAATAATTTAGACTGCCTAAAAACAATATCAGAAAAATGTGCAAATTTTAAAAAAATTGAAGCTACGGGATAAGGATATATCTAAGCTTGATGTAACTCAGATAACCACCCACTCCAAGGTTTTTTCACGGTTTGCCTTTGGAGCAAAGGACAAATGTCTGGGTTAGAGTGATTTTCTCCGTGGAAAGATAGATGAAGACAGAAAAATCCAAGTAAAATAAAAACGAAAAAATTTCTCTGTAACCAAAGAATTACACAAAATCATAAACTAAATAATGTAAAATTTTACTAATTATTCTCATATGCGATTTTTCTTTTATTTGATTGAATAATTTTACACAAAAAAATTTTTTTTTAACAGATGTAACTTAATTATTTCTATCAGATTTTTAAGCTTGAAATTTTAAAGTTTGAAATATAAGTTGATACAAGAAAAATTTTTTTTTCAAATTGAAACCACAAAGTTTAATGTTTAAATTCGCAGCTTTTACCGATGATCTTAAGAAAATTATTTTCTAAAATAAAAGTTACTTGAATCTTTTTTATTCTACTTTATGCAAATTAATTTTATTTGAAATTCTTGTTAAATATTCTCAAATAAAACTAAAAAAAAAGGAAAAAAAACTGCTTATTTTTTATAACACGACTTCTTTAAATAAATTTTTAATGTCCGTATTGGGAATCCAGATTAAATTCATGCTTACATTTTTACCCCCTCCACACGTAGGTGTGTATAAAACATGGCTACTCTTTTTCCATGAATAACAAAGGAAAAGTAACAAATAGTTCATTATTAGTTAAAATAAAGATATTAAATTGAAAAAAACACATAAATTTATTAACACAATACTATTTCTAGTATACACTGTTTTATTTTTGTAAAAATTTTAAACCTTTAATTCATTTTATTAAAAATATTAATTTTTGGTCTATATGCACAATGTTAATCCATACCTGAGGGTAGCCATCTTACTTACACCGACGCGCGTGCATGTGTTTAATCATGAATCCCAATTTTGACTGGAGTATATGTACTTGTAATTAATTATAATTGTTATTATTGTTATTATTGTTATTGTTATAAATATACTTTGCGAACATTTGTTACAGACACATTAATAAATATGGTTAATTAAAACTGTTAAGACTTTTAAAATAAATAATCTTTTGGGTTTGTAAAATAATTTTATTTATTTAGCATATTTACCTCGCATTTATACTTTCTTTGATACTTGAATAATCAAGGAAAAATTTTTTATAAATAATTGGATTAAATCTATCAAATATTTAAAACTCTAAGGTAGGTTTGAAAATTTTTAAATAATTCTTTTTGTATTGGAATTGAGTTTTAGAAGAAATTTATTAATTCAAAAAATTGATAGGAAAGTAATAATGCATTGAATCTGGATATTTTACATGGCAAGTCTGCCCATCTCAGTTTTGAATTCAAATTGATTTAAATTTAAAGCATTTTGATCCAAAATTTTGTTGCAAAACGTCCCCAAAAATAAAATTATTAATACGAAACAACCAAACACCTTATTAAAAAAAAAGCCAAAAAAAAAAAATGATATTTTAGTAAGTTGCTTTCATTTTTCACAAAAAAATTTCATATTATCTTTTTACAATCATAATTATATATATTTAATCATTAACACAGACTACAACAAAAATATACCCTTTCACTTTATATGCACATCAAAAAATGCACTTTTTTAAAAAAAGGTGTAGAAAAATAATACAACACACCATTTAAAAAAAAAAAAGAAATTTTCTTTTTTGCAAATCAAAAAGACAAATTAATTACATACTTTTTTCACATATTCTTAAATTACATAACGTAATTCTTTATTTCTCACGCAATATCCAACAATAATATCTTCTTCTTCATTTTTTTTTGATCCAACTTTGTGTTTTTTTTAATAATTATTTGTTTCATAATACGTTTTAAAATTAAAATTGCCTTGGGTGATACTTTCTGTAATTAAAATATCACGATATTATTTATTTCAGTCATGCGATTTTTTGAATTATAAAAAATGACCCTATTTTTGATATTCAGAATGCGTGAATACAAATCATCCCTCCCCCTATGATTTTGAAATTGATACCCCTTACAGGATGCAGTTGATAGACAATACAATAAAATTTTTTTTTCACAATCATTGATTTTTTTAACATTTGACTAAAAAAAATTGACAGTAAGAAAAAAAAAATTTAACAATATAATTACACTTATTACTTTATTAAAAAAAATTGTTTATTAAATATTGCGTCGGTTTTAAAGAGAGTGCATTCAACTTTAATTATAATTTTAACTAACAATTATTAACATGCGTTATAATTATATTACTTTTTTTTTCATTAAAAAAAAATTTTATTTATTTTTTACAAGGTATTGATTATTTTAAAAAAACTTTTTTTTTTACAACTTTCTATTTTTTTTAATCTAAATAACTTAAAATCATAATAAAAAAATTATGTTTGAAACGCAAAAAAAAAAATGTATCAATAATTTATTAATCTAAAAAGTAGAATCAACCGCTGTTTTGTCAGAAATCTGATATTTTTATTTTAAAAAAAAAATTTTTGATTACAAATCTAAAAATAAAATAGTTTAGCAAAAAATTACATTAAATACGAGAGATATTATAAATAATCGTTTTAAATCATAAATTTTCAACGGTGTATTTTATTATTTATAACCTTTTTTTTTCTTTCTTTCTTACTGATAATAATTCTTAAAGGAATTTTTCTTATATAGTCACGACCTTAATAGTCAAGTCCAAGGAGCCTCTGATTATTCAGAGTGTATAATACTGGGAGCAATGTGCTTTAAGGTATAGTAAGGGTTCAATTTTCTTTACTTTTTTTTTGCAAACAGTAATTGTTGAAAATAAATGCAATGAAGCTTATTTTTAAGTTAAAAATAGCTTTTTTATACTCAGCTGAATTTTGGTTCTTTTATATAATAATTGCAGAGTTGCTATATTTTGTTAAGTGGACTTTTTATGGTTTGTATAAAAATTATAATTTTATAAAGGGATAGTATATTTTGTCCTGCTTGAATTTTTAAACTTGCGAATTCAAACAGAATTTAAAGCAAAATTATTAATATTAATTTTAATTGCCACCAATATTATATTCTCTAATTTTGTGTAAAATTAAGTTATAATGAAATAACTCTTGTCTGTCATAAAATATAACATAATCGAGAATTTTCCACAAGTCAATCTAGAAGAATTGTAAGACATCAACAGAGTAAGATTGGTAAAATCTCTTTAAAAACATTTAAAATTGTTCACTAACGAAATCGAATAAGCAGGTAATCAGGTCACTTGGAAATAAAATCAGTCATTGTCAACATGAAAGTAAATGAGGAAATGCTACTATTTCCATAAGGATAATATCATTTAAAAAATTGACCTAAACGTATATCCAACAACTTTATCCCCGAGTTCATCCCTTACTTCCAATTTTTACATTATCTGAGTATACCTACGGGTAAATTATAACTTTAATCATTTATTAAATCCTTTTTTCCTTTTTAATTTTATTCTAGATCCGGTTCTACGTCAGTACAAAGAAATAAATCAATCAAACAAAAATTAGCTCAAACAAAAAATAGAATCCTTTTACTTGTTAAACTCAAATCAACCCAATTTTTAAGTTTCCTAATTACCCCAAAAAAATGAAATTAATTAAACGAGTCATACTTAAAAATTTATTTTACATAAGAATTTAAAAAAATGTATTTCCTTATAGACACACATACATAATCTCCTGCTTAAAAACACAATTACACAGATATTTTTAATTGTTATGATGACTCTCTTTTTATAATAATATAAACTCCATACACCATTGTGTTAATTGTAAAACGTGAGATACAAAAAAATAAAAAAACTAGAGCAACGACCATAATCAAAAAAATTTCTCATATGAATAAAAAAACATAATTTTTTTTAATTACTTCTTTTACTAAATTAAAAAAAAAAAATTACAAAAAATATAACCGTAAATGTCCAATATCAGAATAAAAGAAAATGTTTTATATTAATATTTTACAATGACAGTATCATCTCACGTCTTACATTTTTATAATAAATAGAGCTATTATCAAGAAAAATAAATAAATAAATATTGCATAAAAATTATGCGAACTAAAAGTAAATAATAATTATAAAAAAGTACACAGCATGTTAAAATAAAAGTGTGTTATATTTATATTATTGTTATGACACATGCATGAGATTAGTATATGAGCTGCTTCATTATTTTATTTTTTTGCAAAGAAGAAAAAAAAAACTTATTATTTCATATATTATTATTATATTTTAAATGATGAAATTTATACATGTCTTATTACACAAATTTTGTAATATAAGAGTTTTGCTTTTCAATTACAAAAAAGCTAATCTTTTTCATGAAAATTGAATATTATTATGGTGTCAAATTATGTAGAAAATTGCTGAATTAATACTTCTTATTTTCTTTACTCTTGTTTTTGTTTTTCTTGTTGAATTAATAATATATAGGTAAATAGGCTTATTTTTTTATTGACAATGAGGTTTTGAGACAATGAAACTATCAATTTGCTGTACAGTGTATCTTTTGTTTTATTATGTAACTTAATATATAGTTTGATTGTTTAAACTTACTATTTATCGAATAATTAGATAATTTTTATTAGAAATTCGATACTAATGGTAGTTTGAGCTTTTTCAAAATAAAATTTAAAAATATAAAATTTTAAAAAAATAATTCGAGCATTCTATATTTTAATAAGTTGATAATTTATAAATCCCTGTTTCTTGATAAAAAACTCTATATCTTATGGTATAAAAATAATATTTTTTTCTCGCAAATGAAATGTGCTTATAAAGGTATATAAATAAAGCGATGATAAAAAATAATTGAACTCAATATTCTATACTATTTATAAACGTGAATCTTTGTATCATGAATATTATTTTATTTTACTTTGTCTCTAATAAACCTGTTAAAATTCTATTTTCTAATTTGGGTTTTTTTGCTTAGTCTTTAACACTAAAATCAGCGAGAAAATCAGTTAATACGTTTCGGCAATATTTTTGATATTGTGGTTATTGTAAACTATACTTTCATTTTACTTTTAAATTTCAATTTTTAAGTGAACTTGAATTCAAAAATTTGGTTAAAAATCCACTTTATTGTGTATACATTCCTCAAAAGCAAATATTTTTCTATAACAAACTCAGAATTCCAATGTCTGTTAATAAATTTTCCCAGACATATATATATTTCAGCTTTAGCTCATTATTCTCAAAGATTATAAATTGCACTTTTTTTAGCTTATTTATTTTATAAAAACGTAATATTCTTCGGTTTAAAGCACAATCGAGACTTTATATTCACCTGCTGCTCGCAATATTTAGTTTATATTCTAAAAAAAAGAAAAAAATGATTTATTTGCCTATCTGTATCTGAAAACTTTATGAGTAATATTTTTTGTATGCATAACTAAATACATAGAATAAAAGTTTGTAAAAATATTGTCAATAAAAAAGAAAAAAAAATCATTCTTTAATAACAGTTTGTTTGCTTTTTTTAGTGTATATTTTGTAATATTCTGCAACGCTGACAAAAAAAAGTATTATCATGTTTAGCTTAATTAAGAAATTTATTTTAAACATTATAATCCCCATTAATTCTGTAATATTTAGTTATTTTTTTATCTCACGCCGTAGGGTTCCTCTATTTTGTTAAATAAATTGCATTATTATTTTGTCAGCGTCTCTTTTTACTCTTTCTTCATACATATTTTTTTTAATAGTATGATAATTTTTAATGGAAATATTAATAGTTTTTTTTTTTAATATGCTTTTTTTTATGATTATTTTGTCCTAAATTCTTGTAAACAATCGTATATTTTTTGTTGTAAATTATGAAATATTAAATTTTACTTATAAAAAAATAATTCATAAATTTGTGTTGACCAATAACTGGGTAATAAAAAATCGATAAAATTTACGTACCATATCATTTGATTATTTGATCTCCTGTATTCCATAAATTTGATTTTTAATCCACATTACGTTATTTTTGTCCATTAAATTTTATTACGTTTTAGTTGTAACAACTGAAAAACAAGAAATATATTTTATTATTTATAAATCTGGAATGAGAAAATTGTTTTACAAATACTATTACTTAGGATACGTTTATAAACTGAATCCCTTTTAATTGAGGTTGTATTTAAATTATGACTAAAAAAAAGATTGGGATATTTTTTAGATTTCTCTGAAATTGATAATTTCGAATTACTTAATACTTAATGAACTTAAACAGTTCTTACTGCCAAAAGATTTAAGTTATTTATCAGCGGGGAAACTGAGGCTGATACTGAAGGGGTTTTTATAGTTTTTTTTACTATGTTTAGCAGTAATATCCATGAGCCATATAAAAAACGATAATCAAGATATAATTAAGACATGTCATCCTGGTCTAAAAGTCTTCATTTAATATTTGTAAAATTATTCTGTCCCCAAAAGCAACCTGCGAACATACAGACTACCAATTGCGTACATGTTTCGGAGAAAATTTTTCATAGTTTTATACAATTCGATGTTAATATGCAGCCATTCCTGCATTAAGTATTCCAACAGGCTTTGAAATCATAGCTTTTAGACAATATTAGGGCATATTGTAGACCGTATAAGCTACCCGACGAATTTTCGAAATATCTCTTATGATCTCCGCTGATCTTTTTAGATTTCCGGAGATCACTTTTGATTTCTGGAGATCTCCGGAGATCTCCGGAAATCTGAAGTGATCGCAAATTTCAGGTGATTTCTTTAGTTCTCTGGAGATCTCCGGAGATCTCCGGAAATCACTTTTGATCTCTGGAGATTACTGGAGATTAAAATAGATCTAAAGTAATTTCCAGAGATCACTGAGGTAAAAAAAAAAGTTAGAAAACTTTAGAAAGAATATTTAGAATCATTAAGCAAAGTTGTAAAACGATAAACTTGATTGTTTTACCTTATTTTTTGACTTTATTTAAATTTAAAAAATCAAAAATTACAGCAATAAGTTTACTAATTTTTATAATAAAAATAATTATTGGAATCGACTCAATAAGAAATACAATTAGGTAAATGAATAAAAAAAATTAGTTATTTGATCATTAATAATTTTAATAAATATTTATAATTCTAATTACAATATATTAATAGACATATTTTAAATTAGTCAACAATTTTTATAAACAAATAATTAGAATTTATTTTTATAATAACAATAATTATTACCACAAATGGTACTTTTTCATCTATTTATAAAATAAAAAAATATAGTATATTACGGTCCTAGGCCAGAAAAATAAAGAATGGCCCAAATCGCACGTAAATTACCTTCCGAGGCGAAGCCGAGGATGGTAAATTGCGATTTGGCTCATTCTTTGTTTATGGCCGAGGATTGTACAAAATTTTTTTGCGACTGTGGCGAGAAAATACGTCTTTGCCAGACGCTCAGCGTCCGGGAAATACGTACATTCGGGCCTCAGTACAAAAAAATAATTGTTTACTAATCTGGCTAATTCTTAAAAATTATAGTATTTACTCCAGTCAAATCACGGTTTTGGTGGTATTGTTTGTGGCCGCTACCAGATTTGGTCTACTAAAGGTTTTTTGGGTCGCTGAATACGAAAATCGGGTTCTATGCGCAATTGGGCTTGACCCTTTTTTTCTAACTTTTACTATAGCCCTCCAAGATTTGGTCTAATAAAGGTTTTTGGGGTCGCTGATCACGAATACTAAAGTTATACCTATGAAAAATTACCCCTTCACCCTTAAACTGGCTAAAACTACCCCTAAAAGGGGTGTTTTCGCTACTTTCACTCTAGCCCTTCAAGATTTGATCTAATAGGGTTTTTTGGGTCGCTGATCACAAAAATCGATGTCTTCAATTAAAACTTAACTCTTCACCCTTAAATTAGCCAAAACTACCCCTAAAAGGGGTTTTTTTGTTACTTTAACTCTAGCCCTTCAAGATTTGGTCTATTAGGGTTTATTGGGTCACTGATCACAAAAATTTACGCCTTTTCAATTAAAACGTAACTCTTCAACCTTATATTAGCCAAAAATACTCCTAAAAGGGGCGCTTTCGCTATATTCGGTCTAGCCTTCTAAGATTTGGTCTAATAGGGTTTTTTCTGTATAACCCTAATAGGGTTTGAATGTGTGATTCATTTATTTATACCTTTCAAACCTTTTAGGAGTAGTTTTAGCAAATTTAAGGGTGAAGACCTAATTTTTAATTGAAAAAAACGTGATTTTCGTGATCAGCGACCTAAAAAATCCTTTAAGACCAAATCTTGGAGGTCTAGAGCGAAAGTAGAGAAAACACCCCTTTTAGGGGTAGTTTTGGCCAATTTAAGGGTGAAGGGGTAGTTTTTCATAGTTATAACTTCAATATTCGTGATGAGCGACCCCAAAAACCTTTATTAGACCAAATCTTGGAGGGCTATAGCAAAAGTTGAAAATACACCCCTTTTAGGGGTAGTTTTGGCTAACTTAAGGGTCCAGCCCCAATTGCGCATAGAAAAGACCCTGATTTTCGTGTTCAGCGACCCAAAAAACCCATAGTAGACCTAATCCGGTGGCGGCCACAAAGAATACCACCCCCCCCCCCCGGGATTTGACTGGAGTAATTCTTCAAGTCTAAATTACCATAAAGAAATTAAATATTACTTATATTCGTAAGTTCTGTTATTTTTCTCTGCATTTATAATTAAATTTTTCAATTTATTTACTTTTATAGTTTTACCCTTAGCTATAGAATCAGATGTTTTGACCTAACGTCGTCCAATTTTGCGTAATTGCCCATTTTAGGTCATTTTTAACGTTTTTTTGCCATTTTTTGTTAAAATTTTTAATATATTACCATTTTCCTCATATTACATTAATGTTTTTTCTCTATACCAAATTATCATATCTATTCATACAAAAAAAAATGGTAGCCCATAATAGGGATTCTTAGGCTATTATTCACGCTTGTTGGGCTAATTTTAGCTATTTTTATGAAATAATACCAATTTTTATCTACAGCTTCTGGTTTTTGAGTACTTTAAGATAGTTAAATACGTATATTATTTTTAATTTATCTAAAAACGGTGCAGTAGCCTATATTAGGCACTTATAGGCTGTTTTTTGGTAATTGGTAATTAAAATTATAAATATTTGTTAAAATTATTAATGATCAAATAACTAATTTTTTTTATTCATTTACCTAATTGTATTTCTTATTGAGTCGATTCCAATAATTATTTTTATTATAAAAATTAGTAAACTTATTGCTGTAATTTTTGATTTTTTAAATTTAAATAAAGTCAAAAAATAAGGTAAAACAATCAAGTTTATCGTTTTACAACTTTGCTTAATGATTCTAAATATTCTTTCTAAAGTTTTCTAACTTTTTTTTTTACCTCAGTGATCTCTGGAAATTACTTTAGATCTATTTTAATCTCCAGTAATCTCCAGAGATCAAAAGTGATTTCCGGAGATCTCCGGAGATCTCCAGAGAACTAAAGAAATCACCTGAAATTTGCGATCACTTCAGATTTCCGGAGATCTCCGGAGATCTCCAGAAATCAAAAGTGATCTCCGGAAATCTAAAAAGATCAGTGGAGATCATAAGAGATATTTCGAAAATTCGTCGGGCTCTCTTACTAAAAGCTATAATCCTTGACGGCAGACTGACAAGATAGTGTAAAAAAAGAAAATGAAGAGCATGCCCTGATGTCATTTTGGAGACAAGATGTAGCCGTCTCTACCTGCAATATGACAGATGGCTCTGATGAAAAGGTTTCTGGGGCAAGCTTGTAGTACAAAATTACAACAGACAACGATGTGAAAAAATTGAATGCAAAATGAACTCGATATGTAAAGAAGTTTTGTAAATGAATACAAACTGACTATACGACTTGCTTCTTTTCTGCTGTGAAAACGTAAAACGCAGATTATGTAGGCATTATGTAGCCATTATTACAACAAGCTACGATATCAGAGCCTGCTTTCATATTGTAGGCTGATACGGCTATATCCTGGCTCCAAAATGAAATCAGAGCATGATCTAAAATTTTCGTTTACACAAACTTCGTGTAGATTCTGCAGTCAGATGTTGTAGCTTTTAGTAAAAGAGCATACAAGGTTCATACAACTCATATTGTTTGCAAACTATGACTTTAGAATCTGTTGTCATATTGTATTCAAAAACGAATAGGTACATATTGACATAAAATTGTATAAAAATATGAAAAATTTTTTCCAAGCCATGTAAGCAACTTGCAAGGCAATTTTTTAATGTTTCTTTAGTTACCAGGGTCTAGTATAAAATTGTTACTTTAGAAATATACGAGAAAGTATCGCTAGCTTTATTCTCACCTCGTGTTCTCAAGTATTGCGTTCAAGAAGCAAAGCAAATGCTGTTGCCACAAGTGTTGGAAACAAACGAACAAATGCTGCTACAATTTGCTTTCATCGATTGTTAACTATAACGAAAATTAACTATATAATCTTCCTGAGCATCATGCGTTTATTGAATCTTTGTCGATTTAGTCAATTTATTGTAATATTGTATTATTATTTGTTTTCATAAATAAAACTTAAAAAAGGGGAAAATGGTGTAAGATTTTTGTTTTTTGCCTCTTAATAAGTTTCTGTAGTATCTCCGTACGCTCCGTTGGTACAATATTTATATTCTTTAAGAAAAATTATATTTGAAAGTAAGTAACGAGCGCATATTTTCTTTCAGAAAAATTTGGCTAATTACCCACTATCTTATTCAAGTCAATCTAGACATTTTCGTAACAAACCCCCCTCTAAGAAAAATCACTTATAAATACTTCGACAGCATAAATCAAAATGAGTTTTCCTTGAGATTAGTTAAATTTAATAGGTCATTTGCATTTAAAAGTAGGGATCTAGACTACATTTGGATCACAATAGCTTCTCATATAATAAATGTACTAGACAGCGCGTTTCATAATTGACAAAAGATCATATTTCTGGTTAACCCTAGATCTAACACGTAAAACTGTTAAACTCGATAATATATACAAGCGTAATGGTTCTAACCTTGCCGTTTATAAGGACTTCAAAGAAATGCTACTTGAGAAAAGATCCCCAGCTAAAGTAAATTATTACTCCAATAAGCTTTCTACTAAAAATTATCCTGAGTCCGAGCCTGAGTCCATTTGAAAAGGCTTAGGGTACTTTGGCTTCCCCAACTCTTCCATAAACAGCAAAAAAACTTCTTATCAAATGGTGCGATCAAGAACTGCTTAATTTATACTCAAAATGTCTCAACTTCTGAAAACACAATTCATTATTTTTAGGGCACATTACCCAGACCGCTTTTCACATTTAAAAACATTACCAGTGACGACCTTGAATGGGCAATCTAACAATTTAAGACACTAAGTCTGTTGGTCCCGATGGTATCTCCCTCAAAATCTTCAAACTTTATCTTCCAAATCTTGTCAGAATTTTTTTTTATCTCTCTTCAATAAGTCTATAATTTTAAATAAAATCCCATCAGTTTGGACTATAATCCAATAAAGACCAACTTCTCTCTTTTGTATCATATCGAAAATTTTAGAAAAAATCCTTCACAAACAGTTAGTAGACTACTTTATCATCTACATTCTCGATTCATTTCAGCCTGGTTTTCAAAAAGTCTAGTCTCTGGAGCTGCAAGCTTTTTTCTGCAGTAATATCAGAATAAACCACATTACAGTAGTCAAGATGGGGTAATACTAAGGATTGGACTAATCGTTGACGTAGTGCTTGTGAGGGCGCGTTCATAGTGAGTACAAGTGACCGGTCGATCGATCAACTGATGTCATCAAAACATTTTTAGATGGGATCTGCTGGCAAAATATTTTTTCGTATCTTGAGTCTGGGTTGTGATTTGATCCCCTGGATGCACCAGGAAACTGTAGGTCTACCCGGATAAAAAAAACGATGCGATTTTTAGTACCCTTGATAGCATCAGTTGATCGATCGACCGGTCACTTTTACTCACTATGAACGCGCCCTGATGTGCAAGGTCTAATGGTTCTTAAGCAATAAAGAACACCATTCACTTTATTAGTAACCTGCTAAACTTGGGATTTCCATGAAAGAGTACTATCAAGTGAAATACCCAAACTTATGACCTCATCAATAAATGGAACAGTATTACCGCTGAAATTAACCTCTATAGAGGGAATATTTTGGTCTTTGAATAATTTTACCGTATTAGGAGAACCGAACACTGCGTATTTTTGTGTTCAATGCTAAGTTTTTTAGTTTCCGAACATGCTGCCACTCTTTTCGCATAGCCAGGAAGTATATTAATACCTTGTTCAATTTCATGTGAAAGCACTTTCACGTATATTTGAAGATCATCAGCGTATAATAGTCTGGAAACATTAGTTTCATGTTGGCGGTCTTTTATGTCATTAATATATATACAAAAGAGAAGGGGCCCAAAAACAGAGCCTTGGGAGACACCTATATTAATATTACGAGATGTTTATGTCGAAGATTTTGATGGAACACATAAGGATCGACCAGTGAGATAAGACCAAAACCATTGTAGTTATGATTTGGAAAAGCCCATATCCTTCAGTTTTTTGAGAAGTTTTGATGGTGATAAATTGTCAAAGGCTTTCGAGAAGTCAAGCTGCAGCAGGAGGGTAGCCAGGTGTTTTTCTTTACCAATCCGTCATTAGTAAGTTTAATTAAGGCGATCTGTGCACTGTGATTATTTCGAAATCCCATTTGAAACGGGTCTAATGCTTTTTATTTATTCAAAAAGCTGACCACCTAATCATGAGCGAGCTTCTCAAGAACCTTTCAAGAACCTTTGACAAAAAACATAATAGCTATTGGCCGAAAATCTGTTGTAGATGATGGTACCGGGACTTTTTTGAGAGCTAATATGCAGAATTTTTTCCATGCTGATGGAAAATGGTTTTTATATATTAATGTGTTAAGAGCTTTGTAAGGTATGGAGCAATTGTTGGTAGGGCTTTATTAATGATATCTATAGAAAGGATCTTCATGAGAAGAAATTGAGATGTTTGAAAAATGTTCAGCTCATCAGGTAAAAAACCATTAAGGGAATCACTTACTTTCGGGATTAAACCCTATCAAGTCAAGAATCAAGTGTGGTGCTTATGCGATTATGCCTGCATGCACAGCGAGCCATTTCCGATTTCTCTTCATAGGCTTTGGCAAGCGTTAGAAATTCATCTAGTAGAGCAGGTAGGCCTATACTAGAATATCGTCTACTGGTTTCGTCCCGTTTTGATCTTAGTACGCGTAATTCTGTATTTATCCTTGGATCTTTGGCTTTCCCAGGACTTAATTTTTTATCAGGAGCGAATTTATCAATAGCATTGTTGAGAACTCATCTGCAAATCACATTTACAATAACTCTACTTTGGTATTTATCATTTCCTTCTGGAACTACCTTCTTCAAATCTAGCCTTCATTAGCATCTTCTTGAGCTGGATAAATGCAAATAAAATCTTACATGATATTCATTTCTACTTTCAAATTAAGTCTCAAAGCGCCTCCTCTTCCTAAACGGTTCGTAAACGGTTTAATCACTTATAAACTCTCCACCTTTTATCCTAACTTTTTCCTTTCTTCTAGATTGTAATTATTTTAGTCAAAATTGTAATTATTTTAAAGACTTTATTGTTGTGTTAGCAACTTAAAATACTTTTTGTACAACCTTGTACGTTTAAAAACAAAACAAAAAAAATTTTTAATCTCGTAATTTCTAAAAAAATTTAAATTTAAATTTTTAATTTGAAAGAACATAATTTTGATGGAATTAAAATGTTGAATATGTATTCAAATAAATAAAGTTGAAAATTAAAGCAAATTCTAGATAAAAAAAAGTTCAAGTAGAGCAACCTGACAATGACAACTTATATCATGCAATGTTTAAAATGTAGATAATCAAGAAATAATGTTCTTTAGATTCTGTCCATAGAAAAGTTTCAATCACATGTTATTGAATTTTATAATCTTTGATATCTCTGACCCAAATCCAAAATTTAAACCAATAGACAAATACTACATTTCTTGCCTTAAACTGTCCCATAAATTTCACCAACTAATCCCCTAAAGTAAAAAAAATAAAACAATCCATCCTAAGACAAATATTTATTGTATTGTGTTTAAAAAAAAATTTTTTTTAATCTTCCTTAATAACAAATAATAACATAGACTCTAAAGTCTATTATATATAAATAATATCGAAGTGAACTTGAAAAAAAAGTAGAAGAACAATTGGTTACAAAAATTACTACATGATGGGGAGTGGTTATTACTCTATACTATTACATAATAAGAGGACATAGATAAATTACAGACACACACGTTGTTGCTTTTTTAAGAAATTTTTTTTTTTGGTTAATTTATAAAAATAGCCAATATGAAAATCATTATATATATAACGGTCAATTTTATATTTGTTTTCCGTTATAATAGTCTATATATAAAAGGGAGGATATAATAAAATGTGTATTATATACTCTTTTCTTTTCTTCTTTCTCGATAAAATAATAATCAAGATCATTAAAATAAATTTAAACTTGGATTTTATATAGATTTTTTCCAAAGTAACTTTGATACAGGAAGCTTTTTAAAATGATTTTTACTACTATGTTATTAGAGAAAATGGTGGACACAATGATTTATTTTCAGTTTATTTTGTAATAACGGTGCTTTTTTTACAATTTTAGCTTTAAAAAAATGTTCATATTTATTTAATATACTGTTCTTTGATTATGTTCAAATGCGTAACTCAACGATTTATTTATTGTAAAGTTTGTTGTATTAGAGTGATCGTTTTATTATTTTATTTTATATTTTAAGTAAAAGCTTGCAACGAGCTTGCAAGAATCTTTTTTATAGATTTCAAATGATTTTTAATAACTGAACCACTTGCTAAATTTGTAGACATCTAAAATATTTGGTTGATCCATTAGCGCCTAATTGGCCATTCTTGGGCGGATAAATTTCGATGTCAAAAAATCAAAATTTTGGCCTTAAAATGTTCTCTAATAGGTAATTTGGGTCGTTCTTACCAAGTCAATCCTAGAAAAGGGAGAAAAGGCGATATAGACCCTTAATGAAGGTGTCCAAGAATGGTCAATCAGGCATTTATGAATTAAACCAATGTTCCACAAAATCATTCATGCCATTTAACGAAAACTCTAATATACCTCAGATTTAGGTGTCAGACACTTTATAATTTATCGTATGCTAAAAAAAAAAAAAATAAAAGCAAAGAGAAAATACTTTCTGATAAAATTTAATATTTATTAATTGATACTTATGTAAATTACATATTTAAACAGTACACACATAAAATATTTTATATATACCCAATTCTTCGTTCGTAATTATAAAATTACTTTCTCTCTGAATATAATATACCAACATTTGTAAGTAATTATTTCGGTTCAGTGATTTTTTAGCATGTCCTGTCTCTCTGTGTGTGTGTTCGTTTTTTGTTATAAATTTTATTATAATTTTTTATTTACCATTTTTTTTTATAAAAAATTTCATTTTTTATATTTAATTAAAAAATTTTTCTTGGATAATATAATTTATAATCTCTGCACGATATTTTATTAATTTAAATAATTTTTAAATATTTTGATATTAATTTTAAATGACACATTAAGTATAAATAATTTTTTAATCTATTAAAAAACACATAACTAGTGAATACATCACGTAAAGTAAAGAGTTATTTTTTATTGCGTCAATTATTATACATTATAAATTATTTGAATTTTTTTGACATGTGTTATAATAATAATAATTCATTTTATACAAACATATATGAATAGTAAACTAGAAATAGCCAACCCTCTTATTTTGATGAAATTATTAAAATTTTACCCTCAAATATAAGAAGTGTCTGGAATACATAAGAACCCGGTGTGTGTCTGTCTGACATAAATTTTATCAAGAATTTTATTGTGTATATATTGTATTTTCTGATTCGAGAAGCTTTTTAGTATACTTGTATGTATAGGAATAGGTTATTACCCCATGTCGAAACTTTACTAACGAGGGGAGTTGGAATATTCAAGAAGGCAAATTGTACAATGTGTTATTTGATAAAAAAGTTTTTTGAGAAATTGGGTTGAAAATAAAAAATTGTTTGTTTAAAGAGAAAAATGCCCTAAATACACTGCTGAATACAGCTCTTGGTTTAACAGTGAAACTATAGAAACCTCTCTACAGTTTTATGGGTAAAATTTTGATATAGACAAAGGTGATCCAAGGTAACAAAGCTATATATCAATGCTAGGATTATTTAGCTACACTAGCACTTAGGGTAATTTTTTATTGACTTTTCGCAAAGTGTAGAGAGGTTCTAACGAAACTTTGGCTAATATTTTTTTGGCTGAATTTAATGTTCTATATTTTAGAAATAATCCTGCCATCTTAAAAGCTTTTACAAATTGTGATATTCTACCGTCAATCTTCTGTCTACGATCATTGCTCTGCAAGCCATCAGTCAAAATGCTAATAGCCGTTTAAATTTTCAATATAATAGCAACCTAATAGCATATTCTGAATTATTTATAGTTTCTAGACAAAATGACAGTAAATTGTATGCAGTATTTCCAGTCTTTTAAAAAACGAACTAGCTTTTGCACGATATGCTATTACAGTTAAATGCAACACGTAACTATAATTCCTTACCTTCAGATATGCTATTATATTTTGCGCTTGTTGTACTTTGGTTGTACTTGCACATTGCATGCAAATTTATTACTATCGTTGTCAAGTTGCTCCGATGGAATTTTGTTTGGATTTTCAAAATTCGCAAGCAGAAATTTAGCGTTAGTAAAAATGCAATTTGCTTAAACTTTCAAGCAACCCAAGAAAAATTCAAGCCAAGTAATCTATAACATTGAATAAAATTTATCTGTAAAACACTCGGTAAAACGAAAACTATTTAAATCCTGATTTAAATGCCAAATATGCGATCAAATATGTAAATTAAATTTTAATTTTTCATAAACTTTATCATTTGGTCTCGCATTTGGTTCTTCAACATTAGAAAATTCGAGAGAACATTATAAATTATCATTATTATCAACCGCAAAAAAAACTTCTCTACCAGTATACACACAACGTTTTTACAAAATGCTTTGCATTCACGTAATTGTGTAATTGTAATTTTCGTTATAGTTGTTAACTTAAATATTTGAATCCTTGTTTGAATCGATATCCATAAATTCAAGTACCTCGAGGTATTTGCGGAACGCCTTTAAATTCGCAAAAACTACCCCCAAAAACGGGTAGTTTTTACGTATTCGCATTTTGAGTGTTCAGATTTAGCCCGTGTCAGTTTTTAGGTCGTTTATTAAGAGTTTTGTATACTTTTTTATAAAATATTAATATTTCAGCCATAAATTAGCAAAAATTAACCCTATAAGGTATATTTTCTATTTTCGCTTTTTGAGTGTCTACATTTGATCCATGTAAGTTTTTTTGGTCGCTGATCAGTTATTTCGAGGACCTTTTTATAAAACATTAATATTTTACCCTTAAATTCGCTTAAATTAATAAATTTGTCTCAAAAAAAGAGAGTTTTTGCTACATTCATGCATTTTTTAGTTTTTTTAAACTTATTTTAAAATTATCATAAATTTTTTTTGATAATTTAAGGGTGAAATATTTTCATTAAAAAATCTAAAAATCCCCCAAATTCGTGATCAGTGACCCAAAAAATTCAAACGGGCTAAATCTATAGACTCAAAATGCGAATACATAAAATATTTCTTTTTGGGGGTTTTTGCAAATTTGAGGATGTTCCGCAAACATCTCCCGGAAAGTATCCCGATTTTCGTAATTAGCGACTCAACAAATCTATAGTAGAGTAGATCTCATGACGGCCAGTATCTAAACACCCTAAACCGCCATTTGACTGGAGTAAAGGTAAAATTGTTGGAAATTAACATAATGAGCCAGAAAAACTTTCTGCATGATAAAAATATGGTGGTTAATTATGAACTACATAAGAAGCTAATTGAAATGCACTAAGAATCGAACTAAGGATTAAAATCTTATCAAACGTATTTTCCGAAGAATTTGATGAAATCGATATTTTGAATATTCTTTGCGAAAAATAAATTTTATAGCAACTAGGAACTTTCCCAAAAAGCACCCAAATTTTTCAAAGATTCCAGAATGTTTTCTGATTAATTCATAGAAATTTTTTTTGGAAAATTCTTGAAAATGCACTGAAAATTCAGCAGTAAAATATGTATTAAAAAATTCTTTGAAAAACATTCTTACATAACAATTTCTGAACAACAGGGGTTGATTTTTCTACCTTGTACAAAATAACAAAAAAGGGATACGGAGAAACAATATACGATATTTTGTTTTGGCAAAATGCCCCTACACACTATGACTTTCAAAGAAAATCAATAATACCCATAAGATAAAAATTCAACGTTACCCACACATACAGATAAAACTTTTTTTGTTTTTCAACCATCATTATTATTATTATTAAAACACAGAGAGGAAAAACTAGAAAATAAGTACTTTTTCTCGTCTTTTCTTTAAATACAAGTACCTACTACTTATAAAATCATCTTCATAATAAAAAGGAAGTCTACGATTACGCGTGATACGAGAGAGAAGATAAAAAAATAAAATTTATCAGAAAAATAAAACAGGTAAGTAAATTGCGAGACTAGAAGTGTATAGAAAATATTAAAACGTGTGGCGGTCAATGGCTGTCTATAGTATAATATAGGATATGAGCGGCAGGTTCAAGGAAAAACGTTGATTTTTTTATAATTTTTAAAAAAATATTTTTTTTTCAAACTTGACCTAATTGTAACTTCTAATCATAGCCAATTTTTCCTTCTTAAAACATCTGTCAAAAAATAAAAAATTCATCCATCTAAATTTTTAAAAGCACAAGATAGGTATAAATTATTTTCAAAAAAAACTATGATTCTGCGCACAAGACACTAAATTACTGCCTTTACTCAATATACAGATATTCAAAGTAAAAAAATTTTCTTTAAAAAAAGAAAAAAACACTTAAAAGGTAATAATAAAAATCTTATTCCTTATATAGAAGTAAAAAATTCAAAGTATAGGTACTTTAAAGATTTTCGGATTGTTTACTTCAGATAAAGATACACCTATACTCTCATAGCAACAATTTCCACATATTTTTCAATAAATATCTTGATTACATAAATTATTAATTATATTATTTCTTAATAAAAAAGTATTTTTAAACAAAAATGAAGATAAAATTCTTCCCTTTGGTATATGCGTGTGTGTGTGTGTTTGTATAAAATGCGGGAGGTTTTTATCGATCGTATTTGTGGGACGCGCTTTATATACACAGTGTACCTAAACCTGCTGACCCTGCTTTTAAGCTTCTTTTATGTAGAGATAGATAATGTCAAGTCAACGCACCCTACTCTTGTATTGTAATTTTCATTTCCTTCAAGCAGCTCATTTTAGTTTTTTCATACAAAAAAAACACTAATATTATCCAACGTGAAAAATTTTCAACAAGGCAAAACTTCATATAAAAAGCTCTCTTCTTTATAATATTCAAGTACAATGTGTGTAAGTAAGGTACCTACCTAGCTACTAATACTTACGGAAGAAGATACTTGACACATATAAAACTTATTTTTTATCTTAAAAATTTTATTAAAACCCCTCTTGAATTATTTTTATGATAAAGGATTTTTTAATTATCTATTTAAAGATTAAAATAATTAAAATGTGAATGACACTTTGAAGCGTCAATTTTTCAAAAATATCAGAAACACACCCAATTTTCAGAAAATGGCTGTGTATATGCGTTTATTGTATATTCGGCGAAAAGTGTAGGTACAACACAAACGAAAAATTGTAGTTTATCTCAATTTTAAATCACCCCCTTTTAATATAAATTTCCAAGAATAGGTATATAATTCTTAGAATTTAAACTATTTAAATTTATATTAACAAAAGCTTATGTTTATTTTATAAGGGATTGTTTGTATTTTACATACTAACCGGCTTATTATCGATCAAACGCAGTTTTTTGAATTTTTTTTTCAAATATAATAATATAATTTTACCGGTGCACTAAAGCTGAAATTGACATTTTACTATCCATGGGGTGGTTCCATGTATGAGGGGTTGTCACTCCTTTCTTTTACATGTATTAATACTTTTCACTTCCTTGTTTTATCACCCTTAATTTTTTACAATGCACGTGTTTAGTATTTAATTTTTTTTTGCATGAATTTTTTAATTTCAATTTCTGTGTATGTCAAAAACTTTCACTAGTTCACAAAAATATCACCAAATAAAAACACTTTAATTTTTTATAAAAAAAATTCGCGAATTAGGAACCTGCGTAAACGATATTTTTTAATGTACTATATTTTTTAAAAAAGTACACGAGGTAAACGTCCGTTCCGTACGGTTTATTCTGCAAGACTGCAAATGTACGCCCCAAAAGTCGTTGGCTTGGCACTTGTTCAGTGATGGGTGGTGGTTTTCAACTTTACATTATTATTATTTTCATCTCTTTTCTCTCTCTCTCGTTTTTATTTGAAATCTGTGGGTAAAGTAGAGAAAGGGGAGCGTGTATGTAGAGAAAGGAACAGGAGGAATATTAAGTGGGGAATCCCCGTGGTAACTTAGACTCCTGACAATTTGTGGATGCGTTTTTTTTAAAGAGAGAAAAATATATTTATAAAAATACATGCAATTTTTTTATAAAAAATAAAGAAAAACCGTATGTCGATGAATGCGAGGTCGTTGCGGTTAGTGATCAGAGAGGATTGTAAATTTAAAGAGAAAAAAGGCAGATGATGCTGCATTCGTATAAATTGCATAAAAACTTTGGTTTCGATATATTTTTGGAAAAAGTAAAAATAAAAATCGCTAAATTGACCCCTTTTTTATCTTTTGCATAAAATGAAAACGAAATTTTATTCTTTTAGCGAGTAAAAATTTTTACTCTCCGAGTCTCATTGGACTACTTTACACGCTCGAGAGATGAACCAACACTTGAAAAAATAAATTTATTATGATTGTTTGTACAAGATAGTATAGAAAAATATTTATGCATTGAAAATTATATTTTAGGATCTGTTTTTTTTAATGAAAGTGAGTCTAGGTCTAAATAATAATTAGTAATTAAATCACTTTCACTTAAACTTTCAATATTTTTTTTTATTTTCAAAAAAGTCTCATTAAATTATAAATAATAATAAAGAGATAATTCAATTTTTTTGTCGGTTAATCATAAAAAATAAAATCTTTTTCTAAGTATCTACAATTAAGTCATTTTTTTAACACTGGCTAATTATCTTAATAACGACACTTTTTCGATCCAATTGCAGGTTACTCGATGAAAATTCAGAGGAAATAGGCAAATTAAAAAGAAAAAATCATCTTTTTATATAAAAAAAGGGTTGAACGAACCTTAAAGAATGTATAAATAGTATATACCTATATTGGTAGCCGATAGACAATCAACTTGTTGAGAAAATAAGCAGCGAAGAAGAAGAAGCAGCAGCAGCCACTCCCGGTACACGATGATAGTTTTAAAAAGAGTTTTGCAGTCTATATAATTTAACTAATAAATTTAATGTATGAGAAAAATTTATTTATTTGTGTTTTCAAGGTTTAATTAATAGTTAATTGTAAAAGTAAATAATCATTAATATAAATTTTAGCATAATTTTTCAATTTTTTTTCTCCAACTTTCACCGCTGCAATTTAAATAATCAATCATATTTTATATATTTTTATTCATCATCATTGTAATTTTTTTTCTGATTTCTATTTACTCTATTTATAATAATCAATAAATGTTAACATGATATACTTGTAGAAGTAATCAAGATTGTTTGGGGATATGGGTGATTCCAGGTAAGAAAATTTTAATTATTTGCTTGGCAGGATGAATTTTTTATTAGGTTCAGTTTTGGCACAATTTTTTCTATACACTCTTTTTATTATGTTTTTTTAGATTTTTAACTACAGAGGTACGCTGAAAAAAAAATCCGTTTGCCGCTAGCGGACTTTTTGTTTATGGGTATCAGAATTTTATTTTCTTGCTGAAACGATTGAAAATTTAAAAAAAATTTCAAATAATTTGTAATTGTTTGACCAAGCAAATAAAATTCCTCAAGCCGCAAACAAAAAGTCCGGTATGGGTAAACGGGTTTGTTTTTCAGTCTACAAATTTTATTTTCTTGAATTTTTTTTTTATTTTTTAAACTGAATGAAATTATTAAATTTGTTAACTAATTCTTTGTCTGGTTAAAACTTTAAAAATATAACGTCAAATCAAAATTCTTTAAAAAGGACCCCGCAAAAAAGGTTAAGATAATGATTTCATCATTATTCCGAACAAAAGTCTCCATAGGCACAAAGCTCGAAATTTCCAATTTTGACTGCTATGTAACTTGAAAGGTACAAAGCTCCATCATATAGCAAGATTGCTTTAAAAAATCTTTTGGTTCCTCAAAAAGGAACCATTGTGATAGGTCAAATTTCGATTTTTGATTTTTTGGCATATAAGCACGTTTTGAGACCCCAGGAAGCTAAAAAACCGATTTTTAAAAACAGGCTGTACACGTGTGTGTGTGTGTGTATGTAACCGGTAAAATTTCACAACCATTATGGAATTAAGACCTAATTTTTTTTTCAAAAATTTTTTCACCAAAAAAGCTCTAGGTACTGATTTTTTTTTAATTTGGATGTAATACCTCATTTATTTATACAAAAGTACTTATATTTGAAACTATGGTTTTTACTCTATATCACGAATCTGATACTTAATTTTTTGAAAATTTTTTTCACGAAAAAATACAAAAAACAACATTTTTTTTTTTCTTTTTGGAGTACCTAATTTATTTCTATGAGAGTACTAGTTTTAGACAGTTCGTTTATAGCAATTTTTTGGATTTGATACCGAATTTTTCCAAAATTTATTTCTCAAAATTGAAAAAGTTTTTTTAAACTACAATATTTTTTTTTTTTTTTTTTTTTTTTTTTTTAATGCTTTATTTAATTCCATGAAAGTACTATCTTGAATAATTATTATCCACACAGTAAAAAATAATGCACACAATATTACTACCGTGTAGTAATTTTACTACAGTTTAGTAATATTACTACAGAAATAGTAATTTTACTACAAATTGTAGTAATATTACTACTAGTAGTAATTTTACTATTTCGTAGTACTATTACTACAAGTATAGTAATATTACTACAAGTGTAGTAAAATTACTACAATTTGTAGTAAAAAAAATTTATTTTTTTTCCAGCCAGATACGACTAAATAAAGCTTTAGGAGGTCATTAATGTTTGTAATACACAATATTAACTCTTATTTTTCGTTTTTAATATTACAAGCATACTCTACCTGCGTCTATATTCAGCAACAATAATGAAATAATAACTAAAAAGAGGAGACCGGAACATTTGGATAGCCAAATTACAATCTATACTTCTGAATCACTTCAATATGTTGAAAAAACACCAAAGATACCCTCTGTTTATTCTAATGCGCCTTCTAGGATTAAAAACGCAGGGCTCAATGTTATAAAATTGGGGTTTTTCGATAACTTCCATAAAACACTGTAACCTTGCAAATTAGCTAAAATACTTCCGATTCATCTCATTTTTGAGATATAAGTATGAGTACCATCTTTTAATTCTCGTCAGCCGCAATGTTCCATCACCTATTCTCTCATCGCTATAGTCAATAAACCAAATGCCCATTTTCGGACCCAAATGACCAATTTTTAAATTGCTGCTAAAACTGTGATTTTCAATGAAAATAAGTCTTGTAGGTCTGAAAAATTTTGTACAAGTTCCAAGTTTCCAAAATTTTCTTACTCGTTCTTTTGGCTTTCAAAGTTTCCGAAATATGATTCCACAAAGTTAGTGATAAAATATGATTTTTTTAAAAAACTTTAAATTGAGACTCTGTATTTAAATTATCATATCTGCTAAATAAGTAATAAAAAAGAATCGAGTAAAAAATTTTTGAAAACTTAAAGCTAATAAAAAATTTTTGAGACCTAAAATACCTATTTTAATTGAAAATTAAAATTTTTGCAGCATTTTTAAAAATTGGTCATTTGGGTCCGAAAATGGGCATTTGGTTTATTGACTATAGCGATGAGAGAATAGGTGACGGAACATTGCGGCTGACGGGAATTAAAAGATGGTACTCATACGGAAAAAATAAAAGCAACTGGAATTATTTTGGTTAATTTGCAAGGTTACAGTGTTGTATGGAAATTATCGAAAAAACCCAATTTTATAACATTGAGCCCTGCGTTTTTAATCCCAGAAAGCGCATTGGAATAAACGGAGGGTATCTTTGGTATTTTTTCAACATTATAACCCATTACCGCCCAGGTGGTAAAAATGTGCCACTTGATGTAAGTTTTTATTATTCGTAAAATAATAATCTTTTCTTTTTTTTTAATCAGTATCGAGAGTTTCTTAAAGTTTCTAATTTCTAATATGAAGTCAAAAAATCATGAAATTTCATCTAGGGATTGAAAATTGAGGTAAATAGGGGTAGCAATAAGGTGGCACGTTTTGGCTGCCTAGGCGGTTAAAGTGGTTTAGAAGCATAGATTGTAATTTGGCTATCCAAATGTTCCGGTCTCCTCTTTTTAGTTATTATTTCATTATTGTTGCTGAATATAGACGCAGGTAGAGTATGCTTATAATATTAAAAACGAAAAATAAGAGTTAATATTGTGTATTACAAACATAAATGACCTCCTAAAGCTTTATTTAGTCGTATCTGGCTGGAAAAAAAATAAATTTTTTTTACTACAAATTGTAGTAATTTTACTACACTTGTAGTAATATTACTATACTTGTAGTAATAGTACTACGAAATAGTAAAATTACTACTAGTAGTAATATTACTACAATTTGTAGTAAAATTACTATTTCTGTAGTAATATTACTAAACTGTAGTAAAATTACTACACGGTAGTAATATTGTGTGCATTATTTTTTACTGTGCAATGAATTACGTTAGATTTTATTTGAAAAAAATAGATTTAGTTAAATTCAATACATAAATTTTCTTTTAACTTTTAAAAGTTAATAGAAATGAGTGTATGATTGCATGGTTGTAATCGGTGATATCTGTGGCATATTGAAGTATTTAGCTCATTGTTTGAGGAACCTTAGTGCCAGCTAGTTGGCAGGGTATTTTTTTATTTTTAAGTTTTTGTTTTTAAGGTCGTTGACTTTGAGGTCACTTATTTTGAATCTGATATGATATATTTTATTGACAGCTGTCAATTATCTGTCAAAACTTTAAAATATCCTAAAAAACTTTAAAATTTAGCTGGGATTTACGTTTTTAAGCTCGCTAATTTCTAATCTGCTATGATATTGACAAGATTGTTTATTGACAGCTTTTAATTAGCGGTAAAAAATCTAAAAAAGTTGTTTGAAACATTAAAGTTTAGCAGACACTTATTTTGAAGGCCTTAATCATTGACATTAAAAATGTAAAACCCAGCTAAATTTTATAGCTTTTAACCATATTTTAGAGTCTTGAAAGCTAATTGGCAGCTGTAATTTGACAATCTAGTCAACCCGACATCAGATCCGATATCAGCGACCTAAGGTATATTTTAAAAATAAAAGAAAAAAGATTTGTAAGTTGTAAGCACAAACTTTCAAGCTCCATAGCAGCCAAAGTTAAGATCTTAGAGCTTTGTGGCCATGGAAACCTTTCAAATTCTGTGGATAAAAATATATAAATATAGAACTTATATTTTTTGGCCCATCAAGTAAGAATTTAAGATTTATTTTTAAACTGAAGTTAAATTTAATTATCGAAAATTCTCGATTTTTTTAAATCGAGAATCTAAAAGGGGTGTTTTTGTTATATTTCGGTTTTTGGGTCGATATTCAAGAATTTCGACTCCTTTTTTGTGATGAAATATTGATTATTTATGAAAAAGAAGTCAAAATTCTTGATTAGCGACCCCAAAAACCTATGTGGGCATATCCTGTATGCTAAAAGTACGAAAATATCAAAAACACTCCCTTTTCGGGGGTAATTTTAGCCAATTTAGGGGTAAAATTTTAATTATTTATGAAAAAGAAATTGAAATTCTTGATCAGCGACCCAAAAACCTATATGGGCATATCCTGGATCCTAAAAGTACGAAAATAGAAAAAACACCTCTTTTAGGGGTAGTTTTAGCTATTTTAAGGGTGAAATATTGATTATTTATGAAAAAGAGGTTAAAATTCTTAATCAGCGATCCAAAAAACTTGTATGGTGCAAATCTGAGCGCTCAAAGTGCGAATATGTAAAAAAAAAACCCTTTTTGGGGGGTAGTTTTTGAAAATTGAATGGTGAAGCCCCCATTTCTATACACAATGACCCCAATTTTCGTGTTCAGCAACCTAAAAAACCTATAGTAGAGCAAATCTCGTGTTCGCTCGTGAAAATACAACCAAACCCGTTTGACTGGATGGAGTAAATAGGAATTTGTTAGTTATATTTTGCGTTTTAGGTCACTTAACATGAATATGGTACCGGTTTTTACCAAAATTCGTGCTTTTTTGTTCAACTGGAAACTCCATTGACCTATTAAGGTAAAAAATTTTTATACGAAATGGGCTCAACGTCGCAGGTCTAATAAACCTTTCAGATAAATTTTGAAAAGTATCTAAAAAATTTTTGTTTTATTTGCTTTATGGATCCGAACTTAATTGTCTCATGAAGGCAATTTAGTACGAAAGTCTTACAGCCTTGCTATTTTTAATAAAGAAAATTGGAAAAATTCAGAAACTTAATTATAGGGTTTCGCGAAGTTAAAAAATTATCAAAGTGGCCTAAAATCTGAAAAATTTCATATTTTCTGTCTGTAAAAATGTGGCCAAAAAGGAACCAAATTGTAAAATAAAATTAACATCCGAAATAACCCATATATTGAAGAAAACTACATAATATATAAGCAAGGTCTTGTTTTGTGGTTATTTGTTCGTCACCTGTAGCAGAGCATAATAAAAAAAAATCCTTGAAAAAATCTCATCAGCGGTCAACGTTTAATATTCTGTATTTGATGATAATTACGTTAATGATAATTATGATGATGATGTTGTATGAGTTCATGAGAAACTAAAAGAAAATTTAATATAAAGAGTTTTTCTTTAGTAGATATACATTTTGATATTATTTTTTTTCCCTTTATTGCCTTCACGCTGTTATAATAATATGAAGAAAACTTTTCTGCGATCATCATCTTATTGCGCTTCTTCTTCTATACCCTGGTTGTAATGTATAAAAAAAGATCCGAAACAGAAATAAAGTATCTTAGTGTGACGGCAGTTTAATTTATCGATTTAATGCTTGTAATATTTGCTTTTTTATTTAACAAAAAATGAAGATTACAAATTTTTTTCATTTTAAATATTTTTAATAGATGAGATGAAAGTTTTTTTTTTTTTAGATTTTCACAATAAATAATAAAAATTAAGGAAATACATTTATTGTTATTTAAATATTGCTCAGTCATCGACATGGAAATTTTTTCTTTCTTTTTCATCAATGTTCACGCATTGGCAGGTTCAATCGTATTTGCACGCAGCATCATAATAATAATAATACTTTCTCTCAATTTTATACATTTTTTTTTAAAAAACTATGTATTATTTATAATAAACCACAAAGATTTCTTTTTTTTTTTTCAACTTAAAATTAAATTCATTATTATTATTGTTTCCTTAAAAAATAAAGAATTTTTTTTTCTCATGTAATGATTTATCTCTTTTAACTAAATTATATACCAAATTAATTTATGTATTAAGATGTAACAACAATTTTTCTTTCATGCATATTTAACTTCAAATTTTTTTTACAAAAAAAAAAAAATTATTATTTGATTTATTTAAATTAAAAAGTACTTATGTTATATAAATGGTTATAATTTATACGATATGTAATTATTCAAAGCAAATTATTCTATAGGATGGAAATTTTTAAGTATTTTTAAGTATTTTAATTTATTTTTTAGTTCAACAAGTTTTTTTTATTCGATTGTAAAAATTTATCGAGTAGGTATTCATATAGAGATTAAGTTTGACTTTAATAACTTATTTATTCATCTTTAATAAAATATATAAAAAATAGATTTTTAAAATAGTTATAAAAATATCTTAGTAGGTATACCTTAAATTCTAATCCTTTTTATGGATCCTAATTAAAAATGCCTTTTTAATACTTTGTAAATTTCTATTGTTTTTTAATTCTTCGATTTATTCTTTTAAAACAACTGTTGAAACCTTGAATATTTAAAACTTCAGCTCGTTTTATCAAGTAAGGAATATCGATATTAACACTCTTTCCTGTGATTATTTCAGGGTCGATTTCAAAAACAAATTCGTTCCATTTCTAAGATAAAATGTTAAATTATAATTAGGAGTAAAAAATAGTTTAATATTTTTAAATTAATTTACCTGTAATAATTCACTTTCATCTTTAACATGCTCTACTTGATAATTTTGAATATCATCACTTGCTTTTAACGTGAACAATTTCTTCATCAATGGTTTTTTATCACCTTGTACATATACCTTACTAAAAATTTGAACTACTGGATCTTTGCTTGCATTTGGTGACTTTTCTTTAATTTAAATGATATAATTGTTTACATTTGTCAAATTTATAAGTTTTTTAGTTTTCTGTAAATATTTCATACCTTTGCATTCTATGCTAAATATAAAAAATATAATCGGAGCCACTTTATCACTTGTATCTTTTTGATTAAGAACAATTAATTGATCCCATGCAACGTCAACTTCCAATTGACTTGTAGTATCACATTCGACATCATAATTATTTTTGCCTCTTATTTCCCAGTTATTAGGACTTAACTTGATCCAACCAAATTTTTTTATTTTAGCATCAGTCACAAACCTTATTTAAAAAAAATATTTTAATAACCAAGATTAATTATCCTATTATCCTATTAAAATAATTAAATTGAAAAAAATATAAACAAACTTTGAAAGAAAATCATTATTAACTTTAGAAACTATGAATTGGTTAGGAAGAAAGTTTTGATAAATTTGTTTGGTTTGTATTATTGTTTTACAAGTTTCTATAAAGTTTGGTAAAGAAACTGTAATTTTTAAGAAAATAAACTTATTTTCTTTTTGAGTATCAGAAGAATTTTTGTTTTTAATTATTTCAACTGTTAAAACGCAATCTTGAACATCATCAGAATTCAATTTTAATTCGCTCCTTACTGCATTATCTAATACTTCCTAATAAACATATAAATGATTAACAAATTTAAACTTATTTCAAACTAATTTAATAACAAACCTTAAAAGGTTCACAGTCAGTTTCAGAAAAATTAGATGGAGCCATAAAAAATAAATATGGATCAAATCCATGAATATGACAACATACAGTGTTCCCCTGTTCGGTAACACCAAACATTCTAAATACTGTAACTGAGCCTTGTTTAGTTTTTCCTACATTGTTAAGTATAAAATATAAGTACTATATAATTAGACTGATTACAATTTAAATAAATTAATGTACCAGTTATTTTATTAAAATGACTGTTATTCTTTGTTATATAAAAACTTGTTTCTGTTTCTTGAAAATTTAAAGGATCTTTTGATGGGTTCAAGTCTGGAAGATTTGGTCGTCTCCATTCATTGGTATCAACTTTTTCAGAAATCTGTATTCAAAAACATTTTTAAGTATACTACCTAATAGCAGAATATATATTTTTTTTTTAAGTTAATAAATTATTGTTTCTTGAAAATAAAACTCACTTTTATTTTATTAAATTGCTCACCAACTTCATTCATACAAATATAAATAATTTGTTCTTGAATTTTTAATGGATACGATCTAGAATAATCAAAAATAGGTATATAAGCATAAATAATTAAATTTTTGAAAGGGCTAATGTTTTTTTGAGGTTAGAAAATAAAATTAAAATAAACTAATAACAAATTACACTTTAGTTTTATTTACTTTATTAATTTTATAACACTTACGCCACTTTTGCAGTATGCATGATTTTTTAGTTTTATTTATTTATTAAATATTTATTTTGAAAAGTAAGAATATTTTTTTACTGAGTTTGTATACAAAACAAAAAACACATGTGCATTTTCTGCCCACGTCCACCCACGTGCTTATATTTTGAAACTTTGGAATAACCGGACTTTAAATTAGTCTGTTCCTTATGCTTTAAAAAACGCGCTAAAATTAAATAAGATTGTTTATAACTTTTTTAATTTAGAGGATTTGATAAAAATACTCGTTGTAAGTAATTAAAATTTTCCAAGTATAAAAGTATTAAATTAAATAATACCTACTCAAGATTATATAATATTTAAAAAATGGTTGAAAAATAATTTAAGTTTTTATTAATAAAACCAGCAGCTATAAAAATGTATTTCTTATGATACCTAAAAACTATATCTAAAAACTTGATTGAACAGTAATACTATACAAGTTTTACTTATAAGTATATATAATTATAGGGAAAGTTATATTAAATTGAATTTGACACTCTGAAATGAAATAGGTACCTATTAAAATATCAAGCAAGTAATTATCAGCAAAGAATATTTATTAATATGTAAAAATTGAAGCTAATAAGGATGCTTTAATGAAGTAATTATTAATAAATTAAATTTTATGGGTGCTTTTCACAGACTATCTTTTACGGCCCAACAACTTATTAACTTTTTTTTCAAAATTTTTTTTATTTTTATGTTTTTCAAGGTCCAAATAATACCTAAAATTTTCCGTGGTACTGCTACAAATGTAAAAAAAGAGCTTTTGTTATAAGTGGGGGGCACACTTAATTTATTTTGTCTTTTCTTTTTAATCCTGTATGGTAAATAGCCAGTGATCAGGGGTGCACATGAATTGCAGAGCAGACTTTTTTAAAAAATTTTTGAGTGACACAGCGAAAAACCATGTTTTTATCGGCTGCACAGCAGGAAAATGTAGCGGGAAACTCACTGTACAACAGTTATTCAAAAAATCTAGCAAACATTTTAAGTTATAATGATACAATTATAATAATATAATATTATATAATATATAGTTATAATAATTTATTTAATTATAATGAAAATTTTAAAAACCGATCTTTATTTTACAGAATAACAAATTTATTTTATAATAAAAGTTTATAAAATAAAAATGAGTATGCATCTAAAGGTATGTGAATAGAATATTTTGAAATAAAATGAAATTTAAAAATAGATATAGAATTTTATTTTAAAAACATATGATATATTTTTTTGATATTAGTGTAGGTGTGTATATATGTGTCCGAGGCAGAATTAAATATTTTAAAAATAAAAATTTTACTCTTTTATATAATTTTTGTCAATTTGCCATATAGAATTTTCAGTTTGTAAAAGTGAATCGTAACATTTTTGGTATTGGAATGTTCTTCAAAACTTTTAGATTCAAAAAAATTTGATTCTACATTCTGCCTCTAAAATAGTGAAATAAATGAACATGTGATGAAAAATAATGAAATTGGAATATTACAACAATTTTTTTTTGGAAAAAATATAGGAAAAAATATTATTTTGTTCTATTTTTTCAATTAATTAAAATACATCAGTTTGTTTTAATACTTTTTTTTGTAACAAAAATTGATATATTATTAATTTATTTATTTTATTTACAACAACATAAAACTTGATTTTTCTGTTTTTTTTTAGATTGACATTTAAATTAGAATATGAAAATTTAATTTTTTTACTCTTCTTCTTCTTCGCCTTTACCCAAAAGCATGTTTAATAAACTGTCGATATCGATAAAACCTTTATCGTCAATGAAAAAGTTTTCATATGCGTCATTGATTTCTTTAGTTGTAAATTTGTCGCCCCAAGTCATCAAAGAACGTTTTAATCTAAAATAAGAAATTTTTTTTTTTTTAATAAATCAAGAATTTTTTTTCAAAAAGAGATTTAGAGAAAAAAAAATTATTCCTTACTTTTCACCGTCAATTTTTCCTTGTCCATTGTCAAAAGTTTTGAAAGCTTTGATTACGTCTTCGTCATCGTCAGCTTCTGTAAAAGAAAAATAATATTTTTTTTAATAAAAATGAAAAAAATATGCTTATTTCTGAAAAATAGAAAAAGTTTATTTACCTCCTCCTGATGACATGCGAGATCCAAAAAGTTGTAAGAATTGAGTGAAATTAATTGGACCAGAAGCTTCACTGAGCATTTCCTGTAATTCTTTGTCAGTAGACAAACGACCTACTTGATCAAAGGTGAAACTGAGATCTGATTTGCCAATAATTCCATCTTTGTCATGGTCAATTAGTTGGAAAGCCTAAAAACAAAAAAAATATTTAGTCCCAAAAAGTGAAAAAAATATTCAATCAAAATTTATACCTCTTTGAATTCAGCTAACTGTTTCTGTGTAAACATAGAGAAAACACTAGAACCAGTTCTCTTGGCCTTACGACTTCCTCTGCTTGCTCTTGATGAACCTGTTGGTGATTTTTGAGCTTCGGGAGTTGCTTTTGCTGCTGGTTTATCAGCAGCTGGTGCTGGTGCTGCTTCACCACCTTCTGCTGGTGCATCTTCCTTCTTCTTGGGCTTCTTCTTCTTTTCTTTATCAGCCTATTTAAAATAAATTTTTCTTAGCAATCATACAAAATATTAAATTACAAAAAAACAGCCGGTATTATTATTAAGTTTTTGGTTAATTGCCAAAAATATACATTTGAAATGTATAAGTTAAAATATTTTTACGTTTGAAATAATACTAAAAGATTCTGGCATTAAAAATAGATTTTTATGTAATACGTTTTATTCGAAACTGGAATTCAACAAAAATTAATGTAGGCCAAATTATTATTATTATTTTTGTTTCACTAAATTTAGAATCTTTTAAAATTTCATTAAAACAAATAATTTTACATTTTTTTTTGAAAATCAATATTTCAATAAGCAATGAAACTAAATTTAGAGCTGATTTTTTCAGTGTCAGATAATTTATTTTAATTTTTTTTCACTTACTTTTGCCCGGATTTTAATTTTAGGTACTGTTTATTTTAAGAAATTTGAATTTTTGGCAATTATATTTTTGCTAATTTTAAATTATATTTATTATTCAATGATATTTTTTGGTTTTTGGATATTTTGCATGTATGAATTTTTAATAGTTTAGAATTAAGAAAAATTACATTTTTTTTTTGATTTTTCTTTGATTTTAATTAAAATTTTGTTGCTCAAAATTTCACAATAGCTTAAATTTTGTCATTAATAAATAGTAATTAATTTAATCAAAGAATTTTTTTTACCACTGATTCTACAAATATTATAATTTTAAAATTAAAAAATTTTTTAAAAAATAAATTTTCAAAAATTATTTATTGAAAAAGCCTTATACTCAATAAAAATCAAAAAACTTTGCTCAAATAAAAAAAAAGGTATTTTCTTTACACTAATCGAATAAAATCCAAAAAATAAAAAATCGTTAACAAAAAAAAAAGAAAAAAAAAAATTTAAACAATTAAATAAACAAAAAGTAACGTACCATTTCAATGAGTTAGATTCGAAACACTTATTATAATAACTCTGATCCAACTGACAGAATTCAAAAATAATTTTTGATTCCTTGGTATAAAAGAAGCTTTTTGGTGTATTTCTAATTCCCCCACTCTTCATTTTTTCTTAAACTTAAATTTTAAAAATGAAAAGAGCAGGGGGTTGCCTTATTATTATTAAACTACACCCTAGTTATTACAACGTCTTACCATATTAGTACACAAGCTTTTTTAGCTTTTTAATATCAAATCTCAGTATTTCCGTGATTTTTTAAATGGATAAATTATTATTTAAATTTTTAATGATTTATTAATAAAATTACTAAAGTTTAATTTTTACATAATTGAATTATTTGCATTTTAAATTTAGAGTTATTAAACATGAATCATCTTTTATTAAAACAGTAATGCAGCCAAATAAATAAAAATTTAATTCATCATAGTTCAATAGAAACATTTAATTTTTACCTCTAAAAAACAAATTTTGCTAATAATATGCAATATCAAATTTACTAACTGACTAAAAAAGAAAAATTGCTAGTGTATTTTTAATCAAAAGTTGGTCAGTTATTAAATTTTTTTGTAACAAAAATTATTTTTCTGTGTCCAAGTTTATTGCTCTTAATTTAATTGATAAGCCACTTGGTATAATTATTTATAAATAATGTACTAAGTTTCAAAGAAAAACTATATTATGATCCATGGTCGAGAAAATAAATAATAGCCCAGATTGCGAGTCAATTGAAATTAGAGATGTTGCCTAAAATGGTAAACTTTGATCTGGAGCATTCTTTTTTTACAGCTTAGGATTAATATATGATTTTTTCTCTACAGAGGTAGCAAAAAACTCATTTCTTGGCTGTGCATACATTGGTATTAAAAAGTAGATTTGAGGGTGTTGCATATTTTAGAAAAATTTGGACACGCAATATGTTAATTATTTAGTCTTTTAATTCTTCAAAGAGTTTCTCTGCATAGAATTTAAAAACATTTTTAAAAAATGTAGCATTTGTTTGGAACATTTAAAAAAATTAAATTTCTGTCAGAACTATAATTTTCAATAAAAATGGGTCTTATGCAGGGTCTGGGTAGGTCTAAAAAATTTTGTTTTAGTTGTTCTTGAGATATGGCTTTAAAAATATAGTGATAAAATATGATTTTTTTTTTTAAATTTTAAATTGGGACTCTAATTAAATTATCAAATCTTGCAAAAAAATAATTGAAAAGAGATGAGTAAAGAATTTTTGTGATCTATAAAACCTATTTTCATCAATAATAAATTGTAATTTTGGGAGCAATTTAATAATAAGCCATTTTGGTCATTTAGTCCAAAAATGAGTATTTGATTTATTGACTATATAGCAATGAAAGAATTGGTGATGAAAAATTGGGATTTGCAAGGTTTGTAAGGTGACATCTTATACTAAAAAATGAGACCAAATAGAAGTTGATAGATTAATAAACGAAGCAAGGTACAGCAATACTTTGAAGATATAAAACCCTATCTTATAACAAAGAGCATAACATGAAGCCATTTTTTCTAGGCCCAGGAGACCCGTTGGAATAAACAGAATATACCGGGGATATATTTTCAATATAATAAACTGATTTATAACAATAATTGTAATTTGGCGTTCCAAATGCAATGATAGTTTCCCCTTGTAAGTAATTTAACGTTGCTAATGAATAAATTTGCTATGAACGACCCATTTAAAAATTTGCAAGACTGAACTGATTTATTACCTATGACCATTTGTAATGTATAAAAAGAATTAAAATTAATAAAAATTTGGAACAAAATTTAAAATAATCAGTCAAAAAATTGTTTCTTCAGTATAAATTATTAAACCATAATAAATCCTTAAAGTATGCAACTATTTGTACCTACCTGTATAACATTTTGCATGCTATTAGGAAAATTTACAGAAATCTGTATTATCGACAATGAACATATTTTTCAAAAAAATACAAGCCATTCCAAAAAAAATTACTTCCTATAATTAATTCCTTTTAATTACTCTTTATTTATTATTAAATAATCATCAATTATTCTATAAAATTTAATTAAAATACAGTAATAAAAAAGAATAAAAATGTTAATAATTTATCGATAAATATTTAAATAGGTATAGTTACGTAAATTAAATATTTTTATTGAAATACAATTTTTTTTTTATAACATAAATAATAAATAAATAAATTTTTATAATATTAATTAATAACTGATCACTTATTACATTAATTATTAACAAATAAAACAGATGAGATAAAAATTATTTTTTAAAAATATTTATGTGTTTTACAATATTAGCTAAATGTTGAATTATTTAAAAATATTTTTTTTTTTACAATAATTTATATTTATATACACTCACACACGTGTTATTTTATAAAGAAATTAAATAAATAAAATATTGCTTTAAAAAATTTGCATTGTTAGAATAATAATACTATAATTAATGAAAAATAATTGTTTTTTTTTTCTTGCACAAAATAAGAATTAAAAATTATTAAAATTCTGCATGGCTTACAATGGGAGACTCAACTGTTCGGGAAGTCGATTTGCTTCTAATTTTCAGTACATGTTGTGGTAGATGAAATAAAATCTCCTATACCCTCAATTTAGGCTTGTCAATTTAGACGAACTGAAAGTCAGAAACAAATCGGCTTCCCAAACATTTGACACTCCCCTTGTTAATAGAATTCCATACTATTTAAAGTAACAAGATTTATATACAGAATTTAAATGTTATTTACAGTAATATTTTACAAAAAATTATTATTATGGACGGATTTTATATAATTTAATGCTGTTTCTTTCTTTTTGTTATTTAACAGAGAGTTTCAAGAATTTTTTAAGACTGCTCCTTCTGCTATTCTATCAGCTTGAATAGTGAGAATGAGAATGCCATTCCGATAAACTGAAATTTAAGAAAATTATTTAATTATTATTTTATTAAAATTTATTTTTTAAGCTATGTTGAGTTAATTAAATTGGTAAGTATTTTGCAGATGTACTATTGTACTGTTTAATCTCGGGAAGCCTTTTTATAATTTACTTACCATTAAAATGGCAGCAATTACAGCTAAAGTTCCTAACACAGCTGAATGTGTTTTCAAATGACTTTGCGTTAAATCAAGACAGCCCCATGGATAAGCATTTCCTGGATTAAGAGAATCCCAATTACTGTAACAATTCATATATTTTCCTGGCTCATATTGACGACAGCAACTTTTCGGTAAATTATAACCACTTCTCTGCCAATCTTGTAAATTTCTAACACCACAGCAATGAAGTTGTGATTGCACAGTATCCCATGCTGTTCTGATATCTCTGCGTTGATCGTACAAGCGCATACTGCTCATCATTTCTCTTTCTAATGTGTCAACAAACTTTTCACGGAATATGTAACCCAATATTCCAGCAATAAGTAATGTTACACTCATCAGGAATACAATCAAGAAGTACTGAAATTTAATGAAAATTATTCTTATTATGTCATTATTTATTATAACAGATTTAAGTTATAATTACCGTAACCAACATGCACTTCACTTCTCTGATTGCTCCCATGCATCCTAAGAACGATATTACTGAAATTACGACACCGCTAACTAGAATTACGTATATCGTCCCACTGAGCATGTTACTACTGGTTATTTCGCTTATCCAGTGTAAATTTTCAGCTATGTAGTAAATTGACGTACCCACCAGCACCAGGCCAAAAATCTAAAAAATTAAGAAAAATCAATCAATTTATTTACAGCTTCTTTATGCTAGTTAAATTTTAACAATTAACCCCCAGGTAAACTTTTATTTAATTGTATAGCCGAGGCATAACAACTTTTGTTTGAATTTTTGTGTTGAAAAAGCCAACAATTTATAACAGGTTTGTTTTTTCTAATATGGTTTGATCCATCTAAAGTCTACATTTCTGGCAAGTACCTATGCTCTCTCAGAATATCTATACTTCTAAAATATTATTGGCAATAAGCTCCTTATTCTCGAATATCGGGTCATTTTTTTGTCTGCACAACTACATCTACACAAATGTATTTATCTATTTGAACCATTTCTTATTTAAACTGACCTAAGGGATAGGTGAATGTGTAAAATTATGAAAAAAACCGATTCGAATGGGTTTCATTTATGTAAAAATGAGATACCATGCTTTTTTATAAGGTTCTAGATTCCGAGGTTTTGAAATGGCAGCTGTTTTATGATTTTTAAATATTTTCAAAATTCTGAGCTAACTTTTTGATTTTAATTTATCTACACTTTGAATAAAACTAAAAACTATATTCGATAAACGGAGAGTCAGTAAAATTTCTTGTTGAAGACTTTTATTTGGACTTAAAAGTTGTTGGATAAAAATAATTAGCTGATTACTACAAACTTTACTTTTGCTTACATTAAATTTTACTTAGCTTAGGGCCAGATTATTACTGGATAATCTTTTTATTTAGTCATTCCAAAAATCAATAATTATATATATTATAAAATTAATACGCTTTTAATGGATGAACACATTTTTTTACCTTGAATTATAATTACATAATTTTTATTTTCTATTTCAGCTTTTGGTTGAATTTCACACTTTTTGTATAAATTTTACTATTTTTGGTTGAATTTTAAACCAATTGGGAAGTTTAGGAATCCAAGTTTTTTCTAAAATTCAGGGCAGATTAAGTTAGTTTAAAAAAATAAATGGACTTACAGAGCCTAGAAATCAGGGGCCCATGCTATAAGGTCTCATTTTTTTCGTGTAAGGATCTACTTTTGAACCCCGCAAACTGCGTATTTTTATCAATAATTGTTTTTTCTAAAAAACAAAAAAATTAATGAAAAATTATTTTTTGCACTCAGCCGTAAAAAATGAATGTTCCAGATCGTAGTACGCTTTGGATTGCAATTTACTTGCGATCTGGGCCATTCTTTATTTCTACGGCCTCGGATAAAAACATACTATTCCGTAATAGTCATTAAATTGAATGCCCATTTTGGACTAAAATTGGCCAATTTTTAAATTGATGCCAAAATTACAATTTTAGTCTAAAATAGATTTGATATAGGTCTCAAATATTTTGCGTAAGCTCCAAGTTTCCAAAAGCTTATATCTCAATCTTGAACTATTTTTGAGTTATCATATTTTTAACTTCAGACTCCCAATTTAAATTTTTCTAAATAATCTACATCACCGGAACGACTTTCTTTTACCAAATTTTTGAGACCTATAAGCAAATTTAGTGAATAATTATAATTTTTGTATAGTATAAAAAATTAAGCATTTTTATAGAGGCAATGAATTTTTAATTTACGAGGTTGAAGAATTGCCCTTATATGAACAAAATGAGACCAAACGGAAGGTATTTGGTAAATTGAGGATATTATTTCAACTTCCACAATCTATTCTGAACATTAAAAAAGCAGTTGGTACTCCACTTGTTAGTAAAAATTCAAAGTTCTATCTTAATAAAAATAAAGATTAAATTTTCAAATAAAATCCAATTAATTTCTTCCTTTCTTTTCATTAAGATATTTTTCAATTTAAATTTAAAAAAAAAATTGTTTGTTCTAATAAAAATTGAATATTTTGCCGTCCGAAGCAATTGGTTCGTTTGCTTGTGCACACACACAACAGTTACTGAACCTTTGTAATAATTAGGTAGATTTGTCCATATACCAAATTATCTCATGTAAAAAATGTTTTTTTTAATTTATAAAAAAAGAAAATTTTTCTAAAATACTTTTGCGGTTGAAATAATAATAATTTTTTTTTGTATGACAAAAAAAATGACGAACTTACAAAAATGACTAGATTTAACGCAAACAATGAATATTTCATTATTCTTCCACATCGGTCCATGTCTGTTCCGAACCCCATGGTGAAAGATTCTGAAAAATAAAAGAATTAAAAAATTAAGTATTTTAACATTTTAGCTATTAATAAGTGTAGGTAGTACTAGTATGTACTTATAATTAGCAATTATTGATTTTATATTTATCGATTAAAATTCAATTTGTTGTATAAAGTCAAGTTTATAAAAATATAAAAAAATATTACGAGTAAACATTTTTTTGTTTAATTATATAATTACTTATTGTTTATAATAAACGTAGAAATATTGATTATTATTTGTGGTTTTGTCATTGTTAAATTGTTATGAAATGTGAGTAATTCTAAATACAAGAGTTGTACACCGTTATCATACGAGGTCATCTATTTAGTTCATGTTTTCGGACATAAATTCACGCTTTTCTCATAAAAATTTAATTATTCCAAAAATTCGTTCAAGTTGTGTTATAATGATACCAAAAATAATTTATTCGTTCGAGTATTGCCCTTTTGGGTAGTTCTACCCCGAAACTCAGGATTCGCAATTGTCTCTGTCGTAACCATTAAAGAATACTGGATTTCCTAGATCACATTCAATATTATAGTCCACAAAGATAGATTTCTTTATTTGATTATTCATTTAAAATCTCGTTAAAATCTGACTTTTAACCTCTATGGTGAAAAATTTAACCAATTGATGAATTTTTAAGTAATGCAATAATCTAGTCGTGTAAGTGTTTGTTTGAAATGTCAAAGTGTACGTCTTGTAACTTTTGAATTCAAATGATAATTTGAAAAACTTATTGCTGGTTTGTGTTTTCACAGAACCAACAATCATGGAACAATTGGAACATGTTCACTTATAACAATTTTAACGTATACTCCCTAATTATTATAAATCCTAGAACCGAAATTATAATAAATTCGGAAATGTAAATTATCTTTAGTCCATAAACCTACAGTATTCTTAGCTATTGTGCTTATTAGGACCTGATCAGGCCCTGACTCCCACTTTGAATTATTCTAAGTGCCTAAATCCAAAATATTCCAAGTCCATTTCACCCCCCACTGAACGGAATTTCCCTTCCCTATGAACTAAAATTCTATTTTATAAATTAGGGGTATGTGGTTACTCAACTTTTCGGGTCTGGCCAGTCTCGGATTTTTTTCCTGGAAAACAGGGGTAATTAGGGTAACAGGTCTGCAGATACGTTTTTGAACTTAACTTTATTTTTTTTTTTTGAAATTAACTTAAAATTGATTCTAGTTTGATACTAATTCGATTTTAAGTTTTAAGTACCTATATATTTGTGTATCTTTTTTTACCATTTTTCCTCTTTTTCAGCGTAAACGAAAAATTTTATTGTTCCAAAAAAAAAAAAAAATATTCGTATAGAATCGTAAAGCCAGAAAAACTTACGGATCAAAACTGTACTTGCATACAGATTTCATGTCACCTACAACATTTTGGGTCGAACTCGAAAAAAGACTATTGCTTTCAGGTCGGGTACCAAATATTCGTGTAACTTTCTGATGTTTGAAAATTTATTTGAAAAATAATATACAAATAAATAATAAAAATCAAAACGACAATTAATTTGATATTTTTGCAATCGTTTTTTCCTTTTAGTGTTATTTAAGAGAAAAAAACATTTAGAAAAATGGAAAGACGATTTTACTGCGTGTAGGATACTTTTTTCAACAGTCTTTAAGATAATTTACAATATTAGGTGCTCTGTTTGAATTTTACTTAATTGTTTGAAAATTGAAAAGACTTTTGCTGAATTTTTGGGCCAAATGCACGCAGAATTGAAAATTCAAGCAGAACAAACTGACATTGTACTTTTGATCCATTTAAATAAAAAAAAAATTCTTATAATTCAAGAGTAAGTACCAAAAAAATATTTTATTTAAACTTAAAAAATTCAGCACTAACAGGACAAGTTTAACAAAACGCTAATTTACACAATAGCAAAAAATAAAGACACTTATTTAAAACGAACCAAATTACTTAAAATGACCTCGTGACAAGCAACCTTTAAAACAACTACTACATTATATTTTTTAATTTACAGAAAAAAAACTAGGTATATTTCAATAAAAATAAAAAAAAAATGAATATTACAATAATAATTAATGCATAAATATATATAACGATGTACAAGTTTAGATTATTAGCCAGTTAGTTTTTTATAAGGTCAAATCTTACAATACATAAAATGACGCAGTCATCTATTTCAATGGCGTTATTGTTATATTTTTTTAATGTGACAATTTAATAATCATTTTTTTTTACAAATATTTTGATTTTATTTTAATTTAATACAAAAAAATTTATATTTCAAGCCTTCGGTAAATTTATAGAAATCTAAAGTTTCATTGTTTGCACAATAATCTGGTTATTGATCCATAGCGGATTTTTTTTATTTAAATAATCATTTTAATTAAAAATTTTATTGTAATTGAAAAAAAAAAAAAATAATTTATATAGACTTGTTTACAATATTTTAGAGTTACGTGTCTTTTTATGTTAACTTGAAGTTCAATTTGTTGCGTGTTATGCTTATAATAATAAAACGGTTTTTATTTTTTTTTTCTTTTTTGATTAATAAAAAAACTAGGTTACGGTTTACATCCAAGGTCGTTTATGAATTTTTAGATAAATAATTTTATTTTTAAGTTTTAAAAAAGTGAAAGTCTTAGCGAGTGCAGTTTTTTTATTTTTATAAAAAGAGAAATTTGTAATGTATGACAGTTGTATTGGCTGATTTAAATGGCTATTTCTGTATATGAGAAAATGTGGAAATTAAACCCTTAAAGTTCTAGAAGCAAGTCAATTACGTCAAGGCATATTGCATAACAAATTATAGTGACTTCCGGTTTTTTTAATTTTTCTCTTTTTCGATCAACTTTTAGTATTCGAGAATCATTATCGTTTATCCATTATGCACTGGTTACGGTCTTTTTAAAGAGGCTCGTTTGAGAACTTTTTCAGAAAATTTTCTCTACTTTATTTCCGCAATTTTAACGATATAGATCCAACCGGATAAAATAACGATTTAGATTTAACTTTTATTATTTTTTACTTCCTATGGGAGTAATATGTGATAGTAAATCTTTATTCAATAGTAAGTAATTTACGATTTGGGCCATTTTTTATTTATACAAGAGCTGTATAAAATTTTTAATTAGAATAAATTTTTGACTTCCTCTAACTAAAAGGGAACTGTTGTAATAGACAGAAAATTCAATTTTCAATCAATCCAAAGCTTCAGTCTGATTATAACTTGTTCACTTGACTAGACGAGCAATTTTAAACTAATTTATTTTTGCTAGCTGGTATTTAGCAAATAAATTTATTTAAAAAAAGGTTTGTTATGTTGAAAATATCAGTAGAGAAATGATTTGAGAAAAAAAAATGTCAGGATAAAAAATTAGCGTAAAAATAGGTTCAAAAATTAAAGCACTAAAATAACGAAAAAAACTAAAACCACTAAAAAAGAGAGGGCAATATTTTGAAGGTGAAAATTGATGAAAATTATTACTTTCAATCGTACTTTTGGCTAAAAACATTTTGAAGCAGATTTAGAGAGCCTAAATTTTTATTAATCCTATAATAAATTAACGGCAGGTTCGACTCGGTAATTCGAACATAACCTCTAAAACTAATTTGAGCAGTATATTTGCTCAAAAAATGATTTTAGCGAAATTTTAAGAGAAGAGACACCTCAATAATAAAAAAATGAATTAACTTGCAAAATCTCAAACTCCAAAATGCTTTATTTTTCGAAAAAGTTGCTTTTTTCATAAATTTACGAAAAAAGTGACTTTCTTGGAAAATATAGGATTTTGTAGCTTATAATTTTGCAAATTAATTCATTTTTTTATTATTGAGGTGCCTCTTCTCATAAAATTTCTTTAAAATCATTTTTTGAGCAAATATACTGCTCAAATTAGTTTTAGGGGTTATGTTCGATTTACCGAGCGAACATGTCCTTGAGAAAACCATTAGTCATCAATTACAATTTATGCATATAATTACATAAACTATAGAGTTATTCGCATGGTAATTTATTAATAATTAATAAGCCTGATATATCCACATGAATAAAATTTTTATTTCGTAAAATAATAAATAATTCTGATTTCTTAAAAACTTATATCCATCAGAAAATTTCAGAAGATTATTTTATTAACTATAATAGAACCCAAAAATAATTGAAATTTAGACCTCAGCCAATTTTTAAAACACTAATGGAAATGCCCATATGCATTTATAAAATATACATGCAATAAATTGGAAAAAACTATAAGAAATTACAGGAACTAAAAATAATTCATTATTATAGGTAGCAGACACTTTCTATTCGAGAAAAAAGAGTAATAAAAGTATAAGTTGTCTGCTACGATAAAGAGAAATTTTTGCTTATGTAATTCCATTTTATTGCTTTTATAAAATATTCGCTTTCGATGTAATTTCATTACCTACATGATTATCTTCAAATTACTATACGCGACAAGAGTCTACATTACGTCAATTTAATTTTATCCTCTTTTCTTTCTGTGCATAAAAATGAATGATGACCTTGCATATTGTAATAATTTAAACGTGAAAAATTAATTTTTATATTTTTTTGTTGTTTTCTTAACATGTTAATAAATTAAAAAAAATTTAACCAGGTTTATGGGCCATATTTATTAAAACGTCAGTTGAATCTATGAATACTAAATAAGCTACATCTCATATCTTTTAAATTCCATAATTTTACAGGCATCGTCAGAAGATTAAAAGCGAGAATTCCAAAGTCTTGCGATTTCTGTGTAATAATAATAAAATTAACATTCTAACGTCTTTATTTTATGCAATGTAATTTATTTATTTATATATGAAAAAAAAGTGACTGTTGATGAGTTGTAATTTTTTTTATATCAACAATATTTTTATTTCATTCAGGAAGTTTTCTTTTTTCAGGATGTTTGGTTTGCTGTAATCTGATGAAAGACCTTGTCCTACTTTTAAATATTTTGTCTTTTTTTAGGTTGGTAAAATATTTAAAATACAGTTTTAGAGACATAATGAGGTGCAAGGTATTAAGTTAGTTTTTAATTATAAGGGTTGATGTAATATATCGTGCATATCGTATCTAGGGTAATAACCTCAAACATGCACTCAATTTTCTTATCATATTAATCATCACCTAGATATAATCCTTTTTTTGCTTTGCATTTAGGTTTTTGAACTAATATAATTAGATTTAAAATTTTTCAAGTTTATTTCGTATTTAGTTATCGGTTATTTTAGAAAATTAGGTTTCCTAAAAAATGAAAATATCTTTTTCCGAGTATAAATTGTACCTGCAACCCTTTTTGGAAAATGTTCTTGTTTGCCCAAAAATTCGAATAACTACTCTTAATAATTCGTTCCCTAATACAAATACTTAAAAATTTGAGGGTGGCCAAAAACATCTTCCTCATTTTAATTGGGTTTTTGAATCTATAAAATAAGCAACCCCAAGGTACTCAAAAATTCTTGCCTTTTTCGATCTCTTTTTATTTCAAAAATATGTAGCCGTATTTTCGAAATTGAGTAGAATTGGTTTTATTAGCTTTTTAGCTCATAATATTAAACAAAAATTTTTTTTATACAGTGACCAGAAATTTTTTCAGTTACACTGAAAAATATTCCCAATATTTCGGTTGCAGCAAGTGAAAATATTTTTCGTACATATACTGGCCGCTGCTCATCTGACAAAGATGCGTTTTCTTGTCCATTGTAATGGGTCAAACCCATTGTAATGTATAATGTGGTTTAAAACATTAATGGTTTTTCATCAAAGCAAAAAGATATCAATATTTAAATAGAGCTCGTAAATAACCAACTATAAAAAATTTAAAATTTTTGAAAAATTTTGAAATTAAAATATTATTTATTCAAAACTCCGAACAAAATTAAATACTTATAGAAACTGAAACTTTGAGATCACTTATTCTATAAAAAATTTACTAAAAATAAAAAATTCAGTTTTTCAGGAATAATTTCAAAAAATTATTAACATTATGCATAATAAATTGACATTGATTAATAAAACACATAATTAAAATAAAATCAATATCTTGCAAAAAATAGTAGGGTAGAGAATGGGATTTTCACCATTTAGTGTATTTTGTATATACTCTTGTCGATGCAAATTATTTAAATTAATTTGCTTCTGTTTCGTATAATTCTAATAGCATTAGACGGCATTACACCTGACATCTATGTGATCACAATGATATGAATTTAATTATGATTAAAATTTAAAATTAAAATATATCGAACCCATATGGAGGTCATATTATACTTATCAGATGAATATGATGAGCAAGATTTTCATAAGGACCCTATCTTTCAGAAAATTCAAAAAAATGGGCTGGAAACATAGTAGAAATGAAGTTTTTACCACAGTTCTGCTATGAAATCCACATGAAATTCATATGAGACGTAAATAACCACATTTCAATCAATTTCAAAGATGAATTATGATTTTTATACAAGTTTGGATCCGTACTTGAAATGAAATCATAATATCTAAATCCATATATTTTTTTCTCATTTTTCTATTAATATGAAATGTATAAAAAATGTATAAAAAAATTTATGACTAACTCTGAATATAATGAATAATTACATAAAAGCTCGCATAAAAGTTTATTATAGGTATATTATCAACACTTATTTATTCATTTCATTCATACTATTTATAATTATTTTTACTATATAGAATTATAATTTATAAAAATGCATTTACAACCAGTGGTTTATTGGATTTCCGAAACAAAAATCTAATTTGAAAATAAATGAAAGTATACAAAACATTTTATTCATAAAAAATTATCATCTTTAAAAATTTTTAGCAATTTCTTTAACATGGCAAAAATCACTTCCCCTGCCCTAACTATAATCAGATTTTTGTTATTAAAAATTATTGATTTACATTATATTTTAAATAGACACTAATTAACTGTATCGATAATATAATACAAGCTTTACATATTAACTACACGTTAAGGTAAGTAATTTCATACAAAATAGTATATTTCTTAATAAAAGTAAGAATTAGGAGCGATAGAATGGCTTATTATGAAGATTTAATTTTGTTGATTTGTTAGTTTTTGTTAGATTTCTTGAAATTTGTTAGATAGTTTGATTTATTGAAATATATTTTCTGTATTTAATATGTATTTCATAGTTTATGACTTTTCAAACTACACAGCAGGCAAAGAAAAGGTAAAGTTCTCTCAAGATATTAAATTCACGAGTCCATAATATACAAACATATTCCGCAAAAATTGATTGAATACGATGATTAAACAGTAAAAAAGTTGAAGGGGGAGGAAGTATTTTAAGTTTCAATAAAAGCAACAGAATTTCTAGGCTCTGGGTAGAATTTTCGAAGACCACTTTTTGGTTACCAGATGACAATTTTAGAAAATTTCGACTCGATTTTCGGTTTTGACGAGAAATATTATTAAAATTTATCTTTTCAGCCACATTTTAAAACATTTCTGAAAACCTAGACAAAAATAAATTTTTGAAAATTATTTACAAATTTTATTGTTTTTTATTTTCCCTTTTTTTTTAGAATATCTAAAAATTTTTTCAAATCTGCCTGAAAAGGGGATCTTTAATAAAAATTTCTAAGGGATTCGAGTCAAAATTTTGGGCAGATTTTTATTTGGTCACAAAAAAGTGAGCCTAGGAAATACTGCCAAAAACCTGCCTATTGTACTCAAAAATTCTGCTGTTGTATCATTTTTTTCACCAAAGAAGGGGGGGATGGGTGTAATGAAATAGTCCTTAAAGACACAATGCAAAAAGTAACTTTGAAAATTTCTATGCATGCTACATAAAAATTTTTTTTTAAATAACGCACAATACCCAACTAAAATTCAATTGATTTGATTTTACCTCGGACAATATGAAACATGAAAATACCCAACTCACAAAAGTGTACCAACCTTGACTCTCTACATTGCGAATTTAAAAAAAAGACAAATAAAATAAATAATATTATCGACCTTTTAAATTTTTGTATTTAATAAAAAAAAACATATTTTTAAACAATAAAAAAAATTGTCACGGAACAGTAGCACTACTAATATGACAAAAAAAATAATATTTTAACACAAGGCCGTCTTACAAATAATTATGTTAAACATGTAATATACAAAAAAAACCATAAACAAAAAAAACCGAACTTATGTAACACACGTAAAATTGCGGATATAACTTGTAATAATTATTACGATAAATCTCGGTACATTTAAATTTATTTATTTCCTTAACAGTAGAGTTGAAAAAAAAATTTAGAAAATTTGTTTAACAATTTTTTTAAAAAATAAACAAATAAATCCTGTGATTCATTTTCATTTGTATAAAAAATTTTCAATATTAGTCATGTTTTTTTTAAAAAACATTTTTGCTTATTGTACTAATTATTGAAGCATAAATTTTTTATGTGAATCAGCAAATTGTCGCGTTTTACCTGTACAAATAATTAATTTCGTCGCGTTGAATCAATTACTTATTTATGTAATAATAATAAAATTTATTTTAATTAATTAAGTAGTTACCAATGTAGTTAGCAACAAATATTTTTAATTATGTAATTTTCTGATCTTGAACAAACTTTTTATTAATTAAATACTTCCGGTATTAAGGTCAATAAATAAACTAGAAATCAAGGACGCTTATGGATTTCATTGTTTATTAATAAATTGAGACAATTGTGTTGTGAGAAAAATTTTTTTATTTCCTTATTTTATTTTTTACTATTTTATTTTTTTTAATTGTCTTTTTATGTTTTGCAGTTCTCGAACAAAATTAATTATTTTTCCATGTTTTTTAAATAAAAAATGACCTTTTTATTAAACATTTCATTTTTTTAATGCCTGCAATGTCAATAAGATTTGTATGTGTGAGAATGCTAAATGGAAAATTATATTTTTTGTTATTAACAATTTATTGGCAAGTAAAAAAAAATTAATAAAATAAAATTTTTTCTGTTGCTACCAATAACCAAACAAACCAATCGATAAATTATATTTGCGTAAAAATTTTATCTTAATAAAAAAACCAAACAAACAATAGCGAGTTCAATAAATTCCTATTTCTTTTTATAGATCATTTTTATCGCGTGTAATTAAATCACGTTTTAATAAAAAATAAATAGTATGCAAAAAAGTCACATTTAATAGTAGCACATAAATATTACAGAACTTTAACCCACTTACCTTTATATACGATTTACGTACGATGGCTTTTACTTTCTTTAAAAAAAAACCAAAAAAAAATGAAAAAAAAAAAAAACTTGTCCTGTTACTTTCTACAAGTGTATCACACTGCACAATAAGGCATGGGTTTGAGTATAAAAAAAATTTAATTCATCTATAAGAATCAAATATTTTAACCTATGACATTCTTTGATATAACAAGCCCCACACACTTGGTATTAAAATTTCTAAGCACTAGTTCGAGTTAAACGGTTGTTCGATCGAAACTAACTGGAAAATCCTTAATGCACCGGGTAAATAATAAACACATGCATTATTAAAACTATCTGTGTCTTTCTCTTGACTTTAACAAACATACTATAAATGCACACGTTATTTTTTTTTTCTTTTTATTAAAAAAATGCTGCTTGCTAACTGGGAATGGAAAGGAATATTATGCGCGCGCTTTTCGTCCTTGTTTTTCATATTTCTTACCAGGTAAATCTTTTAGTGTACTGCTCGATCTTCTCTTTCCTACAGATTTTGCAACAGGCTTTCTAAAAAAACACTCTTTTTTTTCAAGATTCGGTTCTCTTTCTCTTCAATGTGTTCTTCTGAGATGGTAGTGTTTGTTGTTATTCGAGATCGCTAGAGAGATATTTTTTAGAGCCTTTCCTTTTAAGAATGCTGTGTTCTTCGTGGTTTTTTAAGTGATCGTTTAAGCAACTATTTTTTTTTTAACAATGATAATTTAATTTGTTTATTATGGCTGGTTTTATGATAATGGGAAACATTAATTATTTACAAGGAGTTTTTTTTAGAGAAGTTAATGTTGTTTCTTTTTAATTTTAAAAAATGTAAGCTTTGACACGCAAAAAAGCTCAATGAATACAGTACTGAAATAACTAAAATTTTGCGATTCGTTTTTTGTTATTTTAATATGTAATTAATTTATCCAACAATTACTTTCATTTTTGTTGTCAATTTTTATATTTATTATTAAAATTTTATTATAATTGTGTGTGAAATTACAAAGTTTGACAAGAAATTTATTGCATTTTATGATAATTATGAAAAATTTTTCTTATTTTACAACCCATGCAAAAATTATTTACTCTATTTTAAACTTCTAGATATTAACTGTCTATTTTTAATATTTTTTTCTTTACTTTATTTTTTTGGAAGAGACTGTTATTGATTCCAGCTCCTAAAAATTATGTAAACAATTTATGGAACTTGCAAACATGAGCCTAAATATATTCAAAAATTGAACTAATAAAACAATTTCAAAATTTCCAAATTTTTAGATCTCAAATTGCAATTTTTAGCTTGCTTAAAATTTATCCTGAATTATTTTTAAGCAAACAGCTGAGCAAAAATAATAATTTTATTAAATTTTAATTTTTTAATAAATAGTCTACTCAAAAACAAAAAAATGGTACGCCACAACTACTTAATCCGAAGAAACATCTGCAAGAGTTTTTTAAAAACCAAATGGTAACTCGCAAGTTTGCATGCGAAAAAATTCTATTTGCTTATACGCGATAAAGGGCTAACTAATGAAAAACTTTTTTGCTCAAAAAACTGAGTATAAAAATATCTGTTTTATAAAATAAGTTTTAAATATTTTTCATATATCCAAGACAAAAAAATTCATGACCATTCAAAAACACCCATGCCTTCTTTTGCAGAAAAAGATGCAATTTTTTTAGTCACAAATGAAATCCATTAACGTATTGGTATATAAATAAAAATTTTTTCGCAAAACAAGGATAAGAATTCAAAAAATCAAAAGATAAAAAATTTTCTTAACTTTTAAATGCGTCCCATAAACAAAAGATTCCTTGAATTATGCAACACTCTATACATACGTGTCTATCAATAAAAAAAAAAAGTTTATAAAGCTTTTTACCTTATCGACTGAGATATTCATTTGCCGTGTACGACGGAGTACCGCAAAAAAATACCGTGTTCTCGCCATAAAGTCGTCGTGAATTTTTGATGTAAAAAAAAAGAGACGAAAAATATAATTAATCAAAATTAATGTGCATTTGTTGATTAAAAAAATTATCCTGTATTCTCTTCAAGTATTTTCTAAATATAAACATTGATTAATATTCACGTGGAAGTCGTAAATAAAGGTGATATGGTTTGAAGAAAAATTAGTATGACATTTTTCAAGCTCCAGGAGTGTTCTAAATAAATAAATGTCTGAAAATAAAGTGTCTGTTTTTAAATATTTTTCAAATTTTCCATCTTGATAATAATTAAATTTTCTTCTTTTAAGAAGAAATTTTTTTATAATTGCAAATAGTGAAAATATAGCAATTAAAACCAATTTACTATATAATATAACCATTAAAAGCTGCGTCGACAGCAGCTGACCTCTCAAATGTTTACTAATATATTTAACATTATTAATGACAATAATAATTTAAATGCCAAAGAAAATATGAGGTAGAACATTTATAAAATTTAAATACTTGATTGAAAAGTATTTAACAAAGTTATTTGCATAATAGAAATTTACAAAATGTCTGAGAAAGATATGAAAAAGTTGCGCGAGCATGGCTGGTAAGTCTGAATTAGAAATTAATTTTGGAAATTTCCTTTTCTAATTTCTTTTATTTTTGGAGTTGAAATGTCGATTTTTATTTTTATTAAACTTTCAAGTATTTCATCAATTCATTGATTATTTTAAAGAATTATTTACAAAAAATTTTTAACTGAATATTAATAGAGAATAGAATGGAAGCGATAATTAATTTTGTTTTCGATAGTGATTAGAATTAATCATTTAAAAAAATCTTTAATGAGGTTTTCGTTTCTATATTATAGTTAAAAAAAATTATTAAAAAATGTTATCAGGTACCTGACAGAAAAAGGTTATTCAATAGTAAGTGATTCTGGTAACATCACTGATATCCAAAAAATAATTAAACGAGCTGCAGAATGTGATTTAAAAGAAATTGGAAGTGGCGAAGGAGATGTTTATGAAGGTATTGGAGTTATTTTACAAATTCAAAAACTGCGTAATGTCTCTGCTCCTAAAAGCAATGAGGAATCTCGTGGTGCTCCAAGGATGTTAAAATTTTCATTAAGTGATGGTAAAAATAATTATCAAGCTGTTGAAATTGAAAATATACCATCTGTTAGGTAATTTTAGAAATTTGCTCTATATTAAGAGTTCTTAGTTCTAAATTTTAATAAATCATTTTATTACTTTAGTTTGAATACACCACCAGGAACAAAATTTTTGATAAAAGGGGTTATTGTGGTATCACATGGGGTTATTTTACTTAAACCCTCAAATATAGGTCAAGTATTAAGTGGAAAAGTTGCAAATCTTGTAGAAAAATGGGAGTTAAATAAGGTAAAATCAATAATAAAATTTTATTGAATATTTTGAATAAAAAAATCAATAATTTAATTTTAGAAATTAGCTTCTCATTCAAGAATAAGATCTATTGAAGAAGGAGGTCCACCACCATGGATTCCGTTTGGTAAAAAAATTGTAAAAGTATGTGATCAAGGAAAAAATTTCAAAGCTTTAGGTGACAAAGAAAAATCTACTAAAGAAAATGCAGAATTTGAAGCTCAAAGAAAAGATGCCATTGCAGAAGCAGCTAAACAAGGAAGCAAAAAAGTATTTGGAGGTGGAAACAAACAGGTATTTTTATTTTAGGTATAAGTTATTATAAATTTATAGATAAATATAAATAAAATTTATTTTTTACAGTTGTTAGACCATAGTGTTCAAAAAATTGTTGATCAAGGTTTTTCTATAGAACAAGCTGAATATGCATTAAAAGCAAATCGTAACAACGTTGATCGAGCTCTTAAGTCATTACGTAGAACTGAAAATAAGACTAAGTAATTAAAATTTTTGTATTAATTTTAAAAAAAATTCTTAAAATTAAAAACATTAAAATTTTATAGTGCAAAGGAAACAAGAGGTAAAAGAAATGAGAAAAAATCCGAAGAAGTTTCAGCAAAGCCAAGTAGTGGAAAATTATCGTTATTTGATTTTCTGGAAGATAAATTACCTGTTCAAGTTGAAACTGCAGAAACTAATAGTTCAAAACCTACTGATTCTCACAATAAAGATAAATTTGATAATTCATCGGAACGTCATTCAAAAGGATATAATAATCAAAAGGATAAAAACTCAAGGTATGAAAAAAAAAATATTAATTCTTATTTATGAAATTAATTCAAATTAATAATTATTTAATTTAGAAACCCAAAAGGAAGTAGAGGATATCAAGTACCACCAAGGCATTTAGAAGAAAATAAGCCTCATAAGAGTTCAAATTCAAATGTAAATAATTATCAACAACATGGACAATATCAAAAAAATAATTCTCAAAAAAATAAACCACCTCGTTTTCAACATAATCAAGAAAATGTTCAAAATTATTATCAGCAAGAATCAACTTCAAATTACAATAAATTCCCTCAAGTAAGCGAATTTAGAAATACCAATTCAACTCATTATAATCATCAACCACAACCTCAAGTTCCAATGGCTGTTCAAGAATATTCTTATAATGTATATAAGCAAAATCCTCAAGATTTCCAAGCAAAAGCAATAAGTAATATTAGAAATCATAATATGGTACCCGATCAAATTCATAATAGACAAACTTATGATCCAAGGTTTGCTGGACATGGGCATACAGTAGATTATAATCAGAAACTATATCAACCTCAACCAGTAGATAGAATGTATAAAAATCAAACTAATCCTTATTATCCAGTGCCAGATGAAAATCAAGATTCAATAAAAAATAGCTATTTTAATAATAGTTTTAGTGAAAATAATGGTAATTCATGGATTTGGAGAGTTGGAGATAAATGTATGGCAAAATATTGGGAAGATAATGCGGTAATTAATAAATAAATTTATTTTTTTATTTTTAAATTAAAAAAGTATTTTATATTTATGTTAATCTTAAAAATTTAGTATTACAATGCCGAAGTGACAGCAACATCTAACACAACATGTGTAGTGCAATTCAAAGACTTTAATAATTATGAAGAAGTTCTTCAAGCTGATTGCATACCGCTTTTTGAAGTACGTACAAAATAAATTTTTCATATCACATAACGAAACAAAAGATTTTATTTAGACAACTGTGAATTTGACCAATTTTAATCAATTCAGAATGTTGTTTTATCACATAAGTCCAAATAAACCTTTTCATCTCATGCTAAATTTTTTAAATAAGTGTTTAATTAAAAACTTTATGTACAGACACCCCCAGACAAAAGATTCAATCAAGATGGTCGTCGAATGGATTATCGTAATTCTAAACCTCCTCGTTTTGAGCAAATACACAACATTAATTATGGTACTAACATTTAAATAATTAAAAAATAATAAATTAAAATAACAAGATTTTATTTTCTAGGTACAGAATCTCATAGAGGTGGTGGATCTGGAATGAATGGTAGAAATCGTAAAAGAGGGCAACATCGTACTGCTCAGCCAATATATCAACCACCAGCTCAGCGGAATAATACGTTTTCAAATTAGCATTTTATTAATGTAAAATAATAATTCCATGATAATAATTATTTTTCTCCTTTCGCATCGGATTGAAACTTAAAAAACCATAAGAAGTTATTTAGATAAAATTTTTATTTATAATTAAATTAATTTTTTTTTTTACAGGAAAAAAACCTGTTTAAATATTATTTGTAAGATCATGAATGTTATTAATTTTTCCTTTGTATTTTGCTGAATGTTTAAAACAATTATTTATTTATTTCTTACTTACTTAAAAGAAAAAGACTACAAATTTTCATAAAAAAATGTAGCTGTAAGATATTAATATATACTTTTCATAAAATGAAATTTGATATAAAAAAAGTTTTTTATATTCATATAGAATTTTTTTTCATATAGTTAAACAATAAAATTACATTGTAACATAAAATTTTAGAAAACTCATTATTTTTTTTTAGTTATATTAATACATGAAAAATAAATTTAATTTTTTGAATTATTGTCATGTATCAGTGTACGCCTGAATTATATAAAAATAATATATATTTTGCTATTTTTTTTGTTGGAAAATAGTAAAAAAGTTTTATAATTATCTACATATTATAATGTGATTCAATGTGATTATATGTTTTTCATTAAAAAAACTGGCAATACAACAAAACAATTTTATTTATTGATAAATTCCTTTTTCAATTAAAATTAGTACAATTTAAATTAGTTTAACGAAGAAAAAAAAATGATCTATTTATCAGGTGGCGCTTTTAAGGATTTTCTCTACAGGTTTGTTTTAAAAGCCAATTTAATAGTAAGATTTTTTAGATAAAACTTCTGCTTGTTTCGAATACCTATGCTATCAGTATCAATTTTTCAAGAAAATGGAAAGTTTAAATTTTTCCAAAAAAGTTAAATTTTTTTCATATAGTTTCTTTTTTTATCAGCAGAGTTTCAAAATTCGACGATTGAAAAAAAAAATAAAAAATACTTTTTAATTTATTTTGTAAACGCTCTAAATAAAGCTAAAAAATATTAAGAATTATAAAATATACAAAATAATTAATTGCTGAATTAGAATCAGATCTGGAAATTCCGACCGCTGTTTTCGAAAATAGTCGAAAAATCGGAAAACAAATAAAACTTAATGTGCTTAACTTTTTTGAACATCTGATCGGTATTGTATTTTTTTGCCAAAAATTAAACAATTGTCGGAAAATACCAAGGAAATACTTACTTTCTAAGTGGAAAAATATGTTTGAATTTTCGTATTTTCCTATTTCTCTATTTTTCCTGTTAAATTTGTAATTTCTTAAAAAATTTTTTTTTGTAAATGGAAATCTCCGATTTTACGAGTTTCGCAAACTTAATCCGAAAAAATTTCTTGAAGAAAGCGATTTAAAATTCATCAAAATATAACATGTTAATTAAATATAAGCACAAAATTTAATTTTTAGATTCTGAACTTATTTTTTAATTTCCGGACTTTTTCCAACACTATTTCCAACACTATTTCCAACACTAGTCTGCATATATACTTACCGACCAACAATTTAAAAAAGTCAAGACATAAATAAAAAATGTTATATAAAAATTATAATGAAAATGAATATTTATAAATTCCAATATGCGTGCTGCTACAGTAGTCCTTTTGTATGATGCACTATAAATCAGAATTATTTTATTTTTGTTCTTTAGCTTATACTTACATTAAATTAACAGAAAGACCATTTATAAGTTTCATATTTAAAAACCAGTCACATACCAAGATTTTTTTTTTTTATTTTTAATAAGGAGAATTTATTTTTATTTTAGTCTTATAAATACACTGTACAGTTGAACATCAATGGAAGCAACATGATGAGAATATTGAGCCCGTTTTATTTCATTATTTTAATTTGTTTATTAGAATATGCAAATTCGAAATCACTAGAATTTGATGCAAAATTAAAAAATGATTTTAAATGTGGTTATCAGGTAATTTAAATTTGTATTTAAAAGAAATTTAAGTAAAAACTATACTTTTTCTTAATTAGAGTTGTCCAAAAATTGACGAGGCTAAGCTTAACATTCATTTGGTTCCGCATACGCACGATGATGTAGGTTGGTTAAAAACAGTTGATCAATATTATTTTGGAAGTAAGTTATTATAATTAACTATAAAGATCGTTGAGTTTCAATTGATTTTTATTGATTTAATTTTCAAGGTCGACCTTCGGTCCAATTAGCGGGCGTTCAATATATTATTGATAGTGTGATTGAATCACTTTTAAAGGATTCCTCAAGAAGGTATAAAGTTTTAAACTTTGATTTTTTGGGTTCTAATTTAAATAACGAATCGGCTTGCAAAACGATGAAATTTGGGCATATATAATTTTCAAATTTCAGATTTATTTATGTTGAAACTGCATATTTGTGGAAATGGTGGAATCTTGCAAATGACGAAAAGAAAAACATTCTTAAAAATTTGATACATGAAGGTAGACTTGAAATAATAGGCGGTGGATGGAGTATGACTGATGAAGCAGTAACTCACTATCAATCAACTATAGATCAGTACACTTGGGGCTTCAGGTATGAAAAAAATTTTTTTTGCAAAAAATAATAAGTGATTAGTCATTGTAAAAAAATATTCAAAAAATATTTTAGACGTTTAAATGATACTTTTGGTGAATGCGCTCGGCCTCGTATTGGTTGGCAAATTGATCCATTCGGCCATTCACGACAACATGCGTCTATTTTAGCGCAAATGGGCTTTGATGGATTATTTATAGGTCGTCTTGATTATCAAGATAAACTAACACGACTTTCACAAAAAACTCCAGAATTCATTTGGAATGGAAGCCCTAACCTTGGTATATAATCACTATATGTTTAACTTTCAGAATTTAAACATTTTTTTTAATTTCACAGGCAAAAAAGCTGATTTATTTTCTATCACATTGTACAATAATTATGCACCACCACCAGGATTTTGTTTTGATATCGTTTGTACAGATGATCCAATTATTGATGATCCTAAAAGTCCTGATTACAATTTAGACAAAAAAATTGACTTGTTTAAGAAATATGTTGACTATCAATCGGGTTCTTACAGAACAAATAACATCATTTTAACCATGGGCGAAGATTTTAATTATCAAAATGCAGAAATGTTTTTCAGCAACATGGATAAATTGATTAAGTAAAATTACCATTTTTGTGCAAATTCGGCATAATTTATTGATAAAATTTACTAATTTTTAAGATACATAAACAATGACACTGATGATAATCAATATAACATTTTTTACTCAACGCCGTCGTGTTACTTAAAATCAGTAAATGAGAAAAATTTAACTTGGAATACGAAGGATGACGATTTCTTTCCATACGCAAGTGATATGCATTCATTTTGGACTGGTTTTTATACATCTAGGCCAACTATTAAATATTATGAAAGATTTGGAAATAATTTTTTGCAGGTAATTAAAATTAAAAAGTACCGGATTTTTTTATTTTTAACGCAAGATTAAATTATTATTTTAGATATTAAAACAGTTATCAACGCAAATCATGGATTTTAATAATGAAGATTTGGATTATTTTAGAGAAACGATGGGTGTTATGCAACATCATGATGCCGTTACTGGAACAGAAAAGGATGATGTTGCAAAAGATTATGCAAGGATGCTGGAAAAAAGCTTTTCCTTGGGAGAAATTATTGCTTCAAATGCTATTAAGTAAATAATTTATAAGGTCAATTTTACAAGCCGAGGCAGGCTTAGCCAAAATAAAATGAATCTTCAAATTTTAATCACTCGGGAAGCGATATAAATTCAAACGGCGAAAATTTTAATTTCCGATTATTTCCGAATTAGTCTAGGTGCCAGCCATACTAATCACGCCCAAAAATTAAAAAATTTAATTTCTTTTTTCGAGGATAAAAATAGGTGCACTGTAAAAAGTAACTTTCTTAGATTTACAAAAAAAATAGAATTTTTTCGAAAAATTAGTGAATTTTCAAAAAATTTTGTAAATATTCGATAAAAATCGTAAATTTACTAAATTTAGTATATTATCGAAAAATTCGAGAATTCTCAATTTTTTTAGTGATCTTACAAAAAAAGTTGCAAATTCACAACTATTTTTCGGAAATTTACAACTATTTTTTGTAAATTTTCGAAAAAAAATGGTAAATTATCAATTTTTCTTGCGAATTCACAAAAAAAAATTGAGAATACTCGAACTTTTTGTTAATATACTATATTTAGTAAATATACGATTTTGTTGAAAAGAAAAAAGTTACTTTTTATAGCGTGGTATTGATATTTTTTGGCCCGCCAAACACGAATCCGGAGTCTGTTTTGCGAATTCCGTGGTGAATTTTTTGTTATTAACAAATTATTGCAAAATTGGCCAATAATTTGTTAATAACAAAAAATTGACCACGAAATTCGCAAAACGGACCCCGGATTCGTGTTTGACGGGCCAAAAAACATAAATACCACCTATTTTTATCCTCGTAAAAAAAATTTAATTTTTGGTCGTGATTAGTATGGCTGGTGCCTGTATTAAATATAAAAAAATTGAAATGTAAAAGTTTCTCAATCCAATATTGTACGTGATTTTTCTATTGTTGCAAAGATTTTTATTACCGAAGTACCAGATCTGCGCTGTCAAAAGTGATTCATCCAAAAATTGTACAAATATTTTTTTTCCCAGAAATGAGTAAAAATCTGCGAATTCGCGAATACTAAAAAAAAATCGAGAAATTTAATTATTTCGTAAATTTATAAAAATTAGCATATTTACAATTTTTATCTAAATTTCGTTAATTTTGTTGACGAATTTTTGCAATTAGACTTTTTTTTAGGAATTAATTTTAGTAGTGCACATATCTTTAAAAAAAATTAAATATCTATAGAGACTTTTTAAAATTTCAAGTGCCATTTTTGCCAGTATGCGGAAGAGCAGCTTTTGCCTGCCTATTTTTAAAATTTAAAATGAAGAATAAAATAAATACTTTTCCTAACTTAATTCCAGCAAAATAGCAGCAAAGGACAAATTTCAATATCCAGCAAAATTTGAATCGTGCACTTCATTAAATATCAGCTCATGTGAAGCAACAGAAAATAGCAAAAAATTCGTCGTAACAATATACAATCCAACGAGTCAATTATTAGACACTTACGTAAGATTGCCTGTACAAAATTATTCTTATTCCATCAGAGACAGTACAGGTAAATAATTTTAATCCTTTGTACTGAAAATTTTGAACAATTACTTAAAATTAAAAATTTTTCACAGGTCAAGAATTAATTTCACAAATCATACCAATTTCCGATCCAATACAAGACATTCCAGGCAGAATAAGTTTAGCTACAGTCGAATTAGTGTTCGAAGCAAAAAGTATACCTCCGCTTGGGTACCAATCATATTTCATAGAATCAAAGAGTACCAATTACTCTGAGTACAGTAAAATCAGCACCGATAAAAACGATTTTATCAAATCAAAACAGTACAACATCAACGTCAATTCAAATAATCGTTTGAACATTAAATCCAATATTAACGACCTTCATTTCACCCAATCATTTCATTATTACAAGTCAGCTGAAGGTAATAATGGTAAATCGTTAAATAGGTCGTCTGGTGCATACATTTTTAGACCTAAGAAAAAGTTACCAGAAAATTTAAAATCTGAATATGATGTTAAAATTATCAAAGGTAAAAACTATCCTAAAATTAAAATTGAAATTTTTTAAAATTAATTTTTCTATGTGTAGGTTCATTGGTTGAAGAAATACATCAAAAAATAAACGACTGGGTGAGTCAAGTAATAAGATTGTATAAAAATAAATTATATATTGAATTTGATTGGCTAGTTGGACCTGTTCCAATTGAGTAAGTATAAATATATATATAGTATCTGAATTCTATTTTTAAAAAATATATTATTTCATAGGGATAAAATAGGCAAAGAAATAATAACAAAGTATAAAAGTAACTTAATAAATAATGGGGAATTTTTAACTGACAGTAATGGAAAAGAAATGCTAAGACGTAAATTAAATTATAGAAAAACATGGGATTTAGAAATAAAAGAATTGGTGTCTGGTAATTATTATCCAATAACAACAAAGTTAACAATTAATGATCAACAGAAAAATCTAAAATTATCAACATTTATTGATAGAGCACAAGGTGGTACTAGTTTGAATAATGGAGAGTTGGAATTAATGGTACTTTTTAAAGATTTTTTGCGAATAATTTTCAGCTGGGATTTTGAATTTTAAATTTTTTTTAGCTTCATCGAAGAATTTTAAAAGATGATGGGTTTGGAGTAGACGAAGCTTTGAATGAATTTGCTTATGGTAAAGGAATTGTAATTAGAGGCAAACATTACGTTACTGGAGGAGGGATTAATGATGATAATTTGAATTTATTTGATAAAAATTTATCTAACGAATTGTCTTTAAGACCGTGGGTTTTCGTAAGTCCGTTAAAAGATGAGAGCTTCAATAATTGGAATAAAAGATATGAGATGAAGGGATTTGGATTTATAAAAAATTTGCCTAAAAATGTAAGGATTTTGACTTTAGAGCCTTGGAAAAATAACGAAATATTGCTGAGATTGGAGCATTTGTTTGAAAAAAATGAATCAGCTAAATATTCAAAAACTGTTGAACTTAACATCAAGGTAACTAAAACAATTTTTCATCAAAATTGAAAATACTAATCAAATTTTACATATTTAGGATTTATTCATTAACTACGACATTAACTCGATAAAAGAAACAGTTCTTGGTGGCAACGAATTGATAGAAAACATCGAAAGACTAAAATGGAACTCCATAAATCAAAATGAACCAAAAACTACAAAATTCAAAAAATTAATAATAACAAAAAATTCAATCATAGTTACGCTCAAACCCATGGAAATCCGAACATTTATAATTACAGTTGTTAAGATGTAAATAAATAAAATTTTTTTTTGAAATAAAATAAATTTTTTTTATTAATTTTCTAATAAAAAAAAAATTAAGTACAATTTTTAAATGACTTTTTTTTTATTTGTAAAATTTGTCTTGTTTAACTTAAAATACAGTCCATTACATTTAAATTACAATAGTAAAAATATTATTATTATTATTATTATGTGTGTGTGTGTTTTTTTTTTGGTAAACAAATGATTTTTTTTGGTGAAAATTTTTATGATGACAGTTTTTAATTTAAATTTGATTTAATCACCACCAGCTCTTTCACATAATCTTTTGAGGAAAGCTGTAAAAAAGCAAAGAAAAAATCGAATTAGAAACAGAATTTTATCAAAATTTTTTATAACAAAGACGAGACATAAAGCTTAAAAATAAATATTTCATATATTCTTTTAAAAAAAAGCAGTGACAGTCAATATAAATAGAAAAAAATTAATATTTTTTATTTATAGTTTTTGTATATAGAGTAAAAGTATAGTTGTTTCCAGTTTTATCTGCAAAAAGAACACGTTATTTTCCTTGAAGAAACATTTTTTTGCTAGAGACAAGATTAATTAGACAATAAGCAATTTTTGTAACATTTATTTTTTAAATTTACTGAAATTTTAATATTTGGATTTTATACAATTTTTAAGTTCGTACTTGGAAGTAGAGTAGTTATCCAAAAGTTTGAATTTTATAGTATGTTTGGGTATGCGTGATAGAAAACTTTCATTTTGGCGCCAAGTTACAAGCCGGAAGAGGAAAACGTTCTTCCGTTTCGTGTTTTAGCGTAAAATTGAAAATATTTTAAAGGAAAATTCCCAATTATGAATTTATTAAAATTATTTTAAAAATTCACGCTATTTTAGATCGGTAATAATAAAATCTTTTGCCAAAAAACACTATTACCCCCTCCACCGTACTTCATAACCTAGCGCGATATCCATGCGCAAACATACTATTTTTAAATTTCAGTATATTCAAAAAGCACATAAATAGAGAAAATAAAAAGTAAATATAGTAAACTTATAAAATAATTCTTAAAATTAAAATACATTTTCAGCCTAGTTTTTTTTTAATTCAAAAAAGCAGTTATAAACATTTACAAAATTAGTATGGCAAGAGGCAGTTTTTATTAATATTTTTATAGGATATTACTACAGGGTTTACTTACTGCTTTTTATAATTTTTTTTTTATTTTAATTATTTTTTTTTTGTTAATTTTTTTTAAGGTACATCAGTGAAACTACGCCATAAACTTCTTGACAAATGCTGTAAAATTTTTAAATTTATAGGAAAACAAAAAAAAAAGATATTTTTGGAGAAAAAAACGTAACTTGAAACATTTAAATATTATAGACATTCAATAATTCGAATAACATTTCTAAAAAGACAATTTTATCTAATTTTCGACTAAAATTACTAGAATTTTTTTTTTTAACTAACATGCATAAAAAAAATGTCCAAGTAAATAAATAATTTAATAAATTTCAAAAAGTAATCTAATTAAATTTTGTTGATTAAATAATTTATCGAAATAAAATTGACTTACGAGTGTAAGGAATGAATCCATCTTCATCTTCAGGATCCATGCAATCTCTGAGAACAATTTCTACTTCTTGGTCTGTAAGTTTTTCTCCTAAATTCAGACAGGAAAAAAAATTTTTTTATTGAATTTTATTTAAATTAAACGTGATTAAAAAAATTGAATTTAACATACCCAAAGTTAATAACATATGTGACAATTCAACTCCAAGCATCGTACCATTTTCTTGTTTGTCGTATAATTTTAAACATTCGATGAAATCTTCGTAGCATCCTTGATCTTTATCTTTTTTAGCTTGACTGAAAATTGGTAAAAATTCTTCTAATGTTAGTGTTTTTTCACCACGTTTTTTTGTTCCACCTAATTTTTCTATTGTTGCTTCAGTTGGGTTACAATTTAATGCACGTAATACATTACCAAGATCAAAACAATCAACTACGTTGCTACCATCAGCATCATAAATTGAAAAAGCAAATTCTGCCCCTTTAAATTAACAAAAAAAAAATTTTTTTAACATTGAAAATTTAAAATTTATTTTTAGCAAAAATAAAAATTTGCTTTACTTTATTTTTAGGAAATACAAATATAGTAGTGGGTCAAATTACATAGTCTACCATATAGAGATCTCAAAACTATTTTTAAATTCACACGGAACCGCGATACAACAAAAATATTACGCAACAATTTTTTAATAAATTTATTAAAACGTAATTATTTTTTAAAAAAATTATGTAATTTTTTTATTTAATTTTGCAATAATCAATTGAATTGAAAATTTTTTTTTTTACTTACTTTCAACATCCTTTGGCGCAAGATCAGCCTACAAAAAGAAACCAAAAAATATATAATTAAAAAGCACAAAAAAAATTAATTAAATTAAACCACCAAAATAATTAATTAATAAAAACTAACCATTATAACTAAAAATCGTACTTAATAAACTCGATGTTAACTAAACCGAGCTTAAACTCGAAATGTGACTCTGGTTTTATAAAATAGTGTTTAGTAAATTGAGAGCTTTTAAAATTTATTTCTAGAGAATATAAAAGAGAGAGGGTGTATGAATGTATTTTTTTTAAACGTTAATATAGAACAGAATTTTGTGCCCCTAATTTAGATAAATTTTTCTTCTTTAGACGACTGTATAATTCAAGTCTCTAAACTCGTAATTTTATCTTCTTAGTTTGATTAAGGGAATGAATGGCTTATAATGTTTCTATAAGCATTGTTTTTGTTTAATTATTAATTATTTGTTGCTATTTTTAACGATCAATGTATCGGTAACATAGTAAATTGGCAATACTACACTGTAAAAAGTAACTTTCTTATATGAACAAAAAAATTAGAACATTTTCGAAAAATTAGTAAATTTTCGAAAAAATTTGTAAGTATATTCGAAAAAAATCGTAGAATTACTAAATTTAGTATATTAACAAAAAATTCGAGTATTCTCGATTATTTTTGTGAATTCGCAAGAAAAATTGATAATTTGCAATTTTTTTTCGAAAATTTTCAAAAAATAGTTGTAAGTTCCCAAAAAAAATCGAGAATTCTCGAATTTTTCGAGAATATATACTAAATTTAGTAAATTTACGATTTTTATCGAATATTTATAAAATTTTTTGAAAATTTACTAATTTTTCGAAAAAATGTTATTTTTTTTGTAAATTTAAGAAAGTTACTAACTTTTTACAGTGTATTGTTTACTTTGAATACCTACAATATAAGTTTTTTGAAAAATTTATTTTTATTCATAAATTCTTTATAATTAATAGTAGACTGCAGGAGTAAAAGAAATATTTTCTCATATTTTGAATAGTATAGGGAAATGTACACATTTCTGTGTTTGAGGAAGGATGAGGTCATTATTGTAAGGTGAACATTTTAAATTTACTTGCATTTTTAATGAAAATTGTAAAATATTAGAGGAGGGAAAGTACCTACGTATTTGTTGAAAATTTTTACTGAAAACAGAAAATTTCTCCATGCAAATCTTAAGATTTGATATTTAAATGAAGAATTTTGAACAAAAATTTATAAAATTCTTCAAAAAGTTCGACTAATAAATGACAACTTGATTAACATTATACATCAATTTTCCTTTAAATGTTGATAATCAATATATGAGGGATTCCACACTACCTAAGCCTAAGTTGAACTACAGGTATACACGGAAATCGGAAAAAAATACTTTTTTTCAAAATTACAATCAAAAATAAATCCTTTTATCAATTTGTTGCTCTCTTTCTTGAATTAGAACAAAAAGTTTAATTTCTTTTCCTTCCGTGGTGCGATTAGAAAATACGTGTTTTCTAGCCAGTGACGAAGAAGAATATTATGTTTTACACTCGGCTGTATAAAAAGAATGTCATAGATCGCAGTTTGCCATCCTTATTGCAATTTACGTGTGATCTGGGTCATTATTTATTTTTGCGGGGTAGGATAAAAATATATTATTTTTAAAGATATAATTTAAAAAATTTTTTAAATCCTGGAAACTAAATTGAGCTAGCAGAAATCTTAATTCAGTTTTGTATTCTTCAGAAAATATATATCAGTTTGGAGTGAAATATCTTCGTTTTGACAGCAAATTTAGGTCACTTGTTCGATGGATATTTAATGATAAAAATCAGAGAATAACTTTTAGCTATCAAGTATTTTATTAAATGTGCATTACAAATCGACAATATTTATTAACAATTTGTTTTTGAAAATCACTTATAATAACGAACTCAATCTTCTAAGAGCATTGACTTTTTCATCAAATGTGAATATAACCTACACAAAAAAATTTTCAATTATTTAAATATTTTATGTTTTATTGCATGCAGGCAAACCTTTAAAAATTTGCCTATCTGGTTGTAAGAATCATGCATAAAAGAAAAAAAAATCAACTTGCTGCTTGCGGAAGTTTTTTTTCTTACTGAAGTGATTGCAAATTACTTGAAACGTAAAGGAAATTTAAAAAAAAAATTTGCTGGTCAGCGGCCAGAAAGCACGTATTTCCCGGCCGCTGCGCGTCCGGAAAAGACGTGTTTTCTCGCCACTGATGCAGAAAAATCGTATACGACCCTGGGCCATTCTTATTTATTTTTTTGGCCATGGGTCATAATATACTAGTTTCAACAGAAAAAAAATTGTAATAATTTATAAGGATCCTCTTTCCGCCATTACAGAGAAGCCGTAACATGAATCGGTCGGTACTGGTATCTTTTTTGAAAATATTTTTCCTTTGCTCGTGCAGCAGACAATGATAGCAATACAAGTGTTTTCGCGCAGCACATTTTGAAATTTAAAGATTTTTAAGAGTTCTGCCTGGACGCCATTTTGTTTTTCAAATTTTTTATTTCTTTTTCGTTTTTTTATTAAATTAGAAATTTTTTTTGCATCTTATCAGAGTTGTCCCACATTCTTTATTCAATTTAGAAAAGTTTGGCATAAACACTTTTTTAATTTAATCAAAATTAAGGACATGATTTGGTGAGAAAAATTTATTGTCGAAAAAAGTTTACTCAAAATTTTTCTCACCAAATCATGTCCTTAATTTTGATTAAATTAAAAAAGTGTTTATGCCAAACTTTTCTAAATTGAATAAAGAATGCGGGACAACTCTGATAAGATGCATAAAAAATTTCTAATTTAATAAAAAAAAGAAAAAGAAATAAAAAATTTGAAAAATAAAATGGCGTCCAGGCAGAACTCTTAATCATATATTTATTTTTAATAATTTTTTAATTACAGCTATTTGTTTATAAATTTAGTCCTTAAGCAAGAAAAACAACTCCGCTTGCCAGAAGTGGAATTCCGCTATCCATAAACAGATTAATTTTCGCTTCCGACAATCGAATTTTTTAATCAGTGTAAGTAAAATATATCGTTAGCAGGTTAGCACTATAGGCTAAGAACTTTCGCGTGATCGAAACTGACTACGGCTTTGTCACTTAGACTCTCGTGTTAGTGATCTGACTAATATAAAATTTTTGCATGATAATATCTTTTCTTACCATTTTCTCCAAACGTTTTCTAAAAGGACTAATACTAGCGCCGCTGATGCTCCATAAATTATGACAAAAAATGCTGCATAACATTCGTTTATTCCGGCACTGGTAAACCTCGTTTTAATGGTACAATCTGGTCGTTTTGTATAAAACCTAGACATTTCACGTGATCGAAGACCAACTTCTTGAATTTTTAATCCTCTATAAATAATAAGGACTGTTCAGAAAGATTATTCGATGTAGGAAAAAAAAATTATTACGTCACTCTAAAAATTTCTAAATACGGAGATTTCATGGGTACAGCATAATAAGGAAAGGGGTATCCAAACAAACTAATTTCTTGAAAACCACATTTTTCATCTTCCTCGTACATTTCCTGTATTAATTTGTAAGCTGGACCTTTTTCCATACGGAATGCAAAAAATCCTTTCCGAATTCTTTCGATTCCTTCTTTCGGTGGTAACCAATTTGATGGTCCTTTTTTTGGTTCAACCTTTTCACTGATGATGGCATATCTTATAGGGTCTTTCGAGGGATCCATCAAAATCTAAGTTGCATATCAAAAATTTTTTCAATAATAAAATTTTAAAATTATGAAAAATACAAAAATTGAGATTTTAAAAGAAACCAAAGGTTTAGCAAAACAAACGATGATAAAAAAAGATCACCTGTTGAGTATAGAGAAAAATAGCGATTTTTTAAAATTTATATTTAGGGAAAATATATAATCACCCTATTATAAAATAAGCCCACTCGCTATCGCCTTGGATGCCTGGATCCTTAGAACTAATGGCGCAAAAACTCGCTATCATTCCCTATCTTAAACACGTGATTGCAAACCTTTTTACTGTAAATTCGGTTGTAAACGATATCCTCGATACCAACTTGAATTGGGCTATCTAACAAGTCTTTTAAAGTTTTAATAGAACCTGAAGTCGACTGAAGAAGGGCAACAATATTTGCTGAGTAGGATGCATAAAAATTTAAGATCGCTATGAGAACCGTAAAAAATACAATTCTTGTCGATATCAAGTGTGGATTTATACCGAAACCTATGAATAAAATTTAGTCAACTTAAATAATTTTTAAATTATTCATTATAATACCTTGTTGTCCTATGGCACTAAATATTAAAAAAACTGTATCAAAGAACGAAGGCGATGATTTGAAATCATCTTCGACTTCAGCGTTCTTTTTCCATTCCCATTTACTTGTAACATAAAGTACAACAAGTATAAAAATTAGCAAAGCACCAAGGGCAATCCAAACTGATCGATTAAATGGCAAAGTGAACAAATTACTAACATAAGAAAGAGGTGGCTCCCGAAAAATAAGCGCCCCTCTAAAAAGTAACAAAATTTATTAATTTAATTAATTTTTTTTTTATTGAAGTACTTAGTGCAGAATAAAATACTCAGTCGGTGTTGCAAGTGGTAAAAAATTCAATACATCCATGCGCTCTTTTATAATAAACATTGATGTACCACCGACGTCAATTTCATTTCGGGCCAATTGACCAGTCAAACCATTCCAAGTACCATTTTTGTCCATAGAACCCCACGAATTGACAAAACCATAAGAAAAACTAATCGAGAAGTAAAAAAGTTTATACTTTAAATTAGATAAAAAAATTTTATATTTAAATATTTATACTTGGCATTCATAACATCAGCCATGTGTTTCGTCCAAGCAAAATTACACTTTGATATGGAATCAATATGTATGTCGTAAGTATCATGGAGATGATTAATCGAATCTGGGTTAGTCAACTAAAATTTCATTAAAAGCAAAAACTTTGAAAAATTTTAAAATAAAAATTACGATTTTTATTTGTTTTACCACAATGTTAGTTTTCAAAGTACTTTTTTGAATATCAGTTCTCCTTCTGCTGGGTACATTCGTATCTGGGACTTGAATCCCATTGTTTTCATTCCAGAAGCCTCGATTTTCGACTATCAAATCCTTCTCAGGACTTGGCCGATACGCTGACGATATTTGAACGTCATTTTTATTAGCAGTTGATAAAATGATTACTTCGCTGTCTGGAAATATCGCCAAAGTAGAGAAATAATCTGGTAAACTTTCCCTCACAGAATCGTTCGTTGAATTTAAAATCAGGAGCCATTTCAATGGGCCAGAAAAAAGTTTAGAAGAATTTGCCTAACACAAATTAATTATTAATAGTGATGTTTGGAAATAAAACTGACTGATTATTAAAACAAACCCTGAATAAAATATCAGTTGACATTGAGCAGCTCAGATCTAATACTATTAAAGCTTGATTTGATTTTTTTTCTGAAAACTGTTCTTCAAATTTTTCATAACTCGCAACGTTATTGAAAATGTTTTTGTTTGATAAAATTTTTGAAAATTTGATAAATTCGTCTACAATTTATTTTGGCTTGCTGATTAAAAAAAGTTGAAAATATTAAAATTTCTTGTCTTACCTTTGTTGGTACACAGCATTGAAACAACATAATGAGGAGGCGGAATAAAAATAGTTTTTGATAAATCAGCAATTAAGTTATACGTAAATTCATTGGCATTCGTGATTATAATAAATTTTAATAAAAATACAAACTTAACGAATTTTTTCATAATTTTTTTTTTCTATTAATGACGCGAAACGAAAAAAAAACCCTTAAAATATTATTAAGATCATTTTTACCATTTTAAAAAGAAAATTTTTTCGTTGTTTGGAACGATTGATCATCTGCATTGATAATCAAAGCATTGTTACCAAAAATTATTATTTACATTAATAAAATGAAAAAAATAAACAAAATTTTAATTTTAAGCGCTAATTTTTTATTATTGTATCTTAAGTAAAAAACTAACCAGAATTTATTATTTTATAAGTTTATACTCTTTTCAAATTACTTAGTCGAGTTGATTTATAGAAAATATTCTAATTTGGCCTTTCATAAACAGCTTATTAAGCTTTTATAACTAATTACCATGTTCTCATAATGTGAACCATGTATTATAATAATGCTATTGTTTGTTTTTCAGTTTCTAGAAACTATTATATGGGTTGGTATTCTTGAAGTGGATATAGTTTGTGACTTTGGGTAATCAAATTATTAAAAAAGATGTAATCAAGCCCTATTAAAGCCAATTTTCCATCCAGCGTTTAGAAAAATTAAGGAAATCACAATAAAAAGTATGGATAACAGTATAATACACTCCTAACTTCAAAAATTAGTCAATTTCAGGGCAAAATAATATTTGATTTATTAGTCAACGTTTTGCATCATATTGAAATATTTTCAGGACTGAAAATATATAATTCAGTAGATAAGTATTGGAATAATCTTACAATAAATAAAATATTATTTTGGTCTGAAATTAACCGTTTTTTTCATTATATTATTTTGGTTAATAAAAAGTATACTTTTAAAAATTATGCAGTAAATTTATTATTTTTTTTTTTTTTTTAGACTAGAACTTTTAAGAATACAGAGAAGAATTTTTAAGCAATTTTTAATTGTTAACCACATCAATATAATATTCTCAATGCATAAAACTTGGCAAGGAATATTCTGTAATCCAGGCAAAAGCTATTCTAAGCACCATGGGCGAAAAAATCTAGACTTTTGGGCCATTTATACTTACTATGACACAATTATTCATTTCAAGAATATTTACCCATATATTATTATCTGCTATTATTTCTAATTTTTATAATAATAAGTTGCTATACATTTAATTTTACCCATTGCAGCATATTTTTATTAAAATCAGACATAAATATAATAATGGATAATTATACATGAGTATTGTATAAAGAAGTAAAACAAGTTCGATACAGTAGACAATGTAAATTACAACTTATCGATCTTATTATGTCTTATGAACTCTAATATTATTTCTATATATGTAACTAGCAAATGTTGGTTTACTTCTATGTTTGGAGATTTAAAATTATGCAAAGACATTCAGAGTTTTCAAAGGAGCCTAGTTCTGTCCCCAGCGAGGTCTCCAGTAAATTTATAACTATTAATTACAGAAACATATTTGAAAAGGTACCTGTTGGCCATGTCCAATCCCGAAGATAATTTATTTCTTATGGACCCCCACGATATTAGTATTTTTTATACTATTTTAGTACTGTAGAGACCTAAAGACCTATTATGAATCATCAATTTTTTTGGTATTTTTTACCTGATAATGAAAAATTATCAAATGATACAGATTAGTAATTATGCAAATACATCAGAATTTTCATAGGGAACTCATTATATGTAATCTTAATAGTTTATAGCATAAACAATATATAAGTCATAATGAAATAAACAATTGGGTGTTTGACTCCTGGATATGCAAAATCTAGTGGCCCTAATTTTTCGTTCATGATATACTTGATAAACTAATTTTTCAAAAAACTAATTTATGATTCACCAATCATATTTTCGTGCATGTTTTTGTTTAATTAATACTAAACAATCTATAGAAACTTTCTTGAATTTATCTCCAAGTTTCTTATTTTTACTAGAAATTGACGAAAAACTTTTTAACCGCCTCAAAAAAAAATTTACAAATTTTTAAAGAAACGTCCGTTTTTAATAAAAATTTATACTTATAAGTATAAATTAGTGTTAAACTTGTTTAATAGGTACAGACCTCATAAATGTTGTACAAGTTCCAAGTTTCAAAAATTCTTTACTTTCCCCTTTTCAGCTATTTGTTTGCCAGATATGACAATTTAAACCCATAGTCCCAATTTTAAGTTTTTTAAAAAAGTTCAATTGTTATCTCTTTGTAGAAACACATCTCGGTATTGACTAAATAAAGCAAAAGGGACGAGTAAAAAATTTTCACAAACTTGGAACTTGTAAAAAATTTTTAAGATCTATAAAATAAATTTTCATTAACTATAATGAAACAGTATAAAAATCGGAGTATAAAAATTATATAATACTTTTAAGTTAAATTATAAAAATTAAAATCACTACCATTTATAACATTTTACTTTATGTCTAAGGACCATATCAGTTTGAAAAAACCCGGTCTCGTCATTCGTCTCTCAGCCTCCTACGCTGCAGGACGTTTAAATATTCTTTACTGTCTCCGACAGAAATCTGAGGATATAATAGTGTTTTTAATGTAAATTGCTCATACATATTAAGTGCTATATAAAAAAAAAACCATCTGTATGGTTCGCTTTTATATTTTTAGTTTTGTGTTTCTCACAAAATCAAAAAATTAAAAATCTTGATAAGCAGTGATAAATTCATATGTTCAGAACTCGTAGTTATAGTGAAAATGCTAGATTTACCTGTACGCAAAAAAGAAAAATCGAATTCGATAATCTTGATCTTTCTACCTTAAGGAAAATGACAAAGGTTAAAAATAATCAGTCGCTGATTCCGACAAAGCAAACACCGTATTATAATCCTCGTCCAAACGTACAGGTAAATAGACCATTTAAACCAATAGAAAAACCAATGCTTACCGATCCACCAAATATGACACCAACTGACGAGCAAAATATATACAACGTTAAAACAAGTAACAAATTTGAAATACTTAAAACGCAAGAGCAAATTTTGGAGAACCCAGCAATAAAAAAAATTAAAGAAATTAATGAAGCGAAGCGCAACTCCTCCAAAGAAACTAGTGCAATATCAATCAATAATAAAGATGCAAGAAATAACTCAAGTGAAAATTCTACTACTTCGGAATCTCAAAAGGAACCGCGACCTCCGCCAATAAATGTCTATCACCAAGACCCAAAAGATACTGTGACGATCCTGAAAGAAGAAAATATGAAAGACTTTAATATTAATCTTGTTAACAGTGGAAAACATATAATTTATACCAAAACCATCTCAGACTACAATAAGGCTCTTAGTTTGCTGAAAATGGTAAGCTCAAATTTTTATACTTATACGCCTAAAAGTCAAAAAAATCAAACTTTTCTTTTAAAAGGCTTAAGCCAAAATAACTCCTGCCCGGAAATCCTCGAAGAGTTAAATAGTCTTGAAATTCCTGACTTAAAATTTATTAAAGTATCAGGCTTTTCCACAAAAAAAAGCATAAAAAATGAAAAAATTCTCCCTATCCATATCGTACAGATATCACCCGATAGTAACCCTAACAAACTAAAAGAAATAAGATCAATTAATTACCAAAAAATCCAATGGGATAAATTAAGAAAAAGTGAAATAACCCAATGCTTTAACTGCCAACATTTTGGGCATACTTCATCAAATTGCAATCTTCCATACAGGTGCGTTAAATGCAACGTCAACCATGGTCCCAATGAATGCAAATTAGATAAAAACGTCAAATTAGAAAAAAAAGAAATTTATTGTGCTAATTGCAAAAATTTTGGTCATCCTGCATCTTATAGGGGATGCCCAAAAATTTTAGAAATTAAAAAAAAACTACGTACAAAAATAGCGGAAAATAAAGATAATACTCATAGAAAATTACAAGTAATAAATAATTATGTTAGGCCAAACTTGAGTTATGCGAATTCCTTAAAAACCCCAACTAATTTACCAATTTCTTCTCAAAACGAAACCTTATTATTAGGAAATATCCCTAACACTGAAAACCCAATTCAACAAATTCTTCAATCCTTCGAAAAATTTCAAGCTCAGCTTCTCTCTACCATTGAAAAGCAACAAAAACAAATAGACAACCTGAGTTTTTCTTTACAAAACACTGAAAAAAGATTAGATAACTTCTTCCATACATTTTCTTCTAATTTTGATGGAGCCGAATAATTCTAATTCTAATTATATTAATAGCTCATTAAAAATTATAAGTATTAACGTAAACTCGTTAGTCTCAAACCAAAAAAGGTCAAGCTTATTAAATTTTCTAATAAAACATAAGCCTGACATAGTTTTAATTTGTGAAACTAAACTAACAAATAGAAATAAAATTGAATTTAAAGATTACAACATTATTAGAAATGATAGGCCGAACTCTATACTGGGAGGAGGCACTGCAATTTTAATTAGAAAACCTATTAAATACAAAATAATAAACCTTAATCTCCGATCTCTAGAAACTACCTCTGTAAAAATTTCCCTCCCACACTCTGAAAATTTAATAGTCACCTCAGCCTACGTATCAGGGCCAAAATATAGTACATTCACACCTGATATTTCCGATCTATTTAATAAGCTTAAACTCAATGATCCCAATAACTATTACATAATTGCTGGTGACTTGAATGCTAAACACACTAATTGGAGCAACTCAGAAAATAGTCCAAGAGGTACTTTATTAAATACATGGCTTGAAAACAATGATCTTATATACCGAACAAAACTTTTATGGTCCGAAGATCCCTCCTACCCCTCAGGAGGCTCGTATATAGATCTCTTTCTTTCAGACAGTAGAATTATCCACAATAATAATTCTACATCTTGCAGATTAAAAAACCTCCCATATGACAGTGATCATACTGCTGTGCAATCCATAATTAAAATCGATAATAATGACCTTTCAAATCTTGAATCAGAAATATTGCAGCCTAGATACAATTATCAAAAAGCCAAATGGCAAAAATTTCAAAAATACCTAAGAAAAAAATGCGTCTTATCAATTCCAGTGGATAAAAATCTTTCTAATGAGGAAATAAATTCTTATCTTGAAAGAATAAATATTAACATTTCACAAGCTATAGACGCGTCAATTCCTGTAATAAAACCAAGAAACTCTTGCGAATGCTACATAAACGACAAAATCAAAAAATTAGAAAAATATAAAAGTTTTCTCATCACTCAAATTAATAAGCTAAAACAAAGCTGCGAGAGAAATGAAATTACTGATGAACAGATTTATGACCTTCAATCTCTTTTATCCGCTACAAAAGAAAAAATAAAATTTGAATTTTCTACATCTGTAAACTCCTACTGGGAAAAAAAAATAAGATCTATACCCCCCAGCGACTCCAGCGTAACATTTCCTATGATAAACAAAATATTCTTACCCAAAGAGAATCTCTCGATTCCTACACAAAAAGTACCGCCCGCTAACATAAATCTCTTAACAAAAGCAGGCATAGATTTTAACTCTGTTTCGAAGGACGAAGACAATAATTTTTTAATTACTGACGAAACAGATAAATTAAACTTAATAGGCGTACACTTTGCACATACAAACACACAAAACGAGCTTCTTGGTAAAGAACAGTTATCTAGGCTTGTTTTATCCGAAACAAATAAATTAAAATGCGAAATGCAAACGGACACTCTAAATAAATATACTCTTTACAATTTTTCAAAAAATAACCCATCAGACGACCCTAAAATTACGTCAGGTTACCTCAGTAATTACTTCATCAGTGAAACGCAACTTATGTTAATATTTAGAAATCTTAACAACAAAAAATCTAGCTCTTATGACAATATTCCAATGATAGTTTTAAAAAACCTCCCACCAAATATTATCAATTACTATACAATAATTTTCAACAATGCTCTTAATAACTGCTATTTTCCTACAGCATGGAAAAAAGCTAAATTAATAGCTCTTGTAAAAAAAGGCAAAGACGGGTCATCTGCCTCAAATTTAAGGCCCATTAGCCTGCTTCCCAACATCAGTAAAGTGTTTGAAATAATTATCAATAATCGCATAACTCAGCATTGCAACGAAAATGATATAATCCCTGAAAGTCAATTTGGTTTTCGACATAAGCATTCAACTATTCACGCAATCACAAAACTAACCTCAGATATTTCGTGGGCTCTTAACTCAAAACAGATAATAGGAGCGTGCTTAATCGATCTTGAAAAAGCTTTTGATACCGTTTGGACAGAAGGTCTAATATATAAATTATTAAAAAAGGGTTTTCCCAAACATTTAGTTAAAATTATTTGGAACATGATTTCTAACAAAATTTTTTATACCTCTAATGGATCCCATTCTTCAAGCAAAGAATTTAAAATCTTAAATGGCCTTCAACAAGGTACAGTTAATTCACCAATTCTATTCAATATCTATGTCGCTGAAATATTGCGTCTTTTCGATCAAAATACTTCCCTATTTAAACGCTCAATAGCATTTGCCGACGATTTGATAATATACATTACCCACTCTAAAGCAAAAACTATTATAGATAATCTCCAAGAACTTTTTGAAAAAATCCAATTTTATTTTCATTCTTGGAAACTAAAAATAAACGCAAGTAAGTGCGAAACAATATTATTCCGCCCCCCCTTATCTGAAATTGGAGTAAGTAGAAGATACGTCAAAAATTTTCAAATCCGTGAAAAAAAAAATGAAGGTCAAATCATCCCTCATAAAAATACTGTCAAATACTTAGGAATTAACATCGATGACCGCCTCCTATTTAACAGACATATAGTTATTCAACTGCAAAAAGCTAAGAATGCTTTTATGAAACTAAAAAGGGTATTTTACTCAAAGTATCTAACTAAAAGAACAAAAATTTTATGCTATCAAACATTTATTCGACCCATTATAACATATGGTTGCCCAATCTGGTATAATATTTCAGCTTCTCAAATGGAAAAAATAAGGGTTTTTGAAAGGAAATGCATTAGAGCTTGCCTGGGAAAATATAGATCCCCAGAAACAGAATTCCGGCACTTTATCAGCAATAAAAAATTATACAATGAAGCAAACATTCACCGAATAGATTGCTTCATTTTAAAACTCATAAGAAATCATTTTAGTCAAATACACACAGTAACCGATAATTCACTAATATCAAGCATTATTTACCCAAACCCACTGTATTTTGAAAATACCTGTAAAACAGGTTACGTTCCTCCCGAAGCTTTTCCTTACTTGGATAAAAAAAATTTTATCCAAGATTCTAATAATGTCCCTATAATTTATCACATTAGTAGGAAAAACGCTACAAAAAGAAAATTTTTATATGACCCTAATCTTAACTCAAAAGATCCAAACCCCCTTTGGATCTTTAATATGTCCTTGTCTAATAAGGATAGAAAAGATAATCACAGAAAAAATAAAAATAAATATTTCTGGCTAGAATAACATAAAAATAAATTGTCGTCGCATGAAGAAGAGAGTAGGTAAATAGCGTGAGAATTATTCATATTTATCTCTGTCTCTCTTCTTCATGCGACGACATAAAACAGACTTTTCTAAAAAGTAAAAAAATTTTATATTTTGTGATCATAGACACACAAGTCCCTGTGTATCTATGTTCATAATGTAAAAGAAAAGTAATCATATGCTCATAAATTAAAAACATATGAAACCACTTGAAAAATAATATATACATCCTCCGTATATAATTCAAAATCAAATTATTTTATTACTTCCCTTTGTACTATATTGTAAATAATTTTTGTAAATACTTTAACATCTCCGCCTATTTTTCTCTTTATTTATTTTAATCCTATTATTTTATGGCGTATAAGTATAAAAGTGCAAGTTTATCATCAGTTTTTTTTTCAGCCTGTTTTCTGATGAATTATTATACACGAAAATGTTAAAAATAATTATTATATTATGTTTACCAAAAAAGAAAAAAATTGTATAATGTTTTAATTCTATATTATTTATAATAGGCAAGATTGTATGTTTATGTGATTCTGCGTAGTGAACAGACTTTAAACTTTAATCAACTGATATTGTAATATTCTTTTTGTTTATTGTGAATTATTTTCATTATTGTAATAATTTTTTTGTATTTTTCATAGAAGGCTTCAATAAACTTTTATATAAAAAAAAAAAAAAAAAACCCGGTCTCGTCCGATCCCGGAAGTTAAGCAAAGTTGAGCGCGGTTAGTACTTGGATGGGTGACCGCTTGGGAACACCGTGTGTCCTTAGTCTTTTTTTTTTTCAAATTAAAATTATTTAAACAAAATTTTTTAAACTTATATAAGAGTAAATTTAAATGAAGTTAACATGAAATTCATGGTCGGGTCTTCGAAATTGCTCCAAAGTATTTTTCCCTGAAAGGTCACCAGCCCAAATTTTAACCTCCTAGAGCGAAATCTCGATTTTTGATAGGAAGTTTCCCTGACTATCTGATTCCGGGTTCAAAAAATTTGTTTGAGCTGGGCATGCGCTAAAACACGTTTTACACATAATTTTAATTTGAAAAAAAATAAAATTGGAAAAAAAAAGACTAAGGACACACGGTGTTCCCAAGCGGTCACCCATCCAAGTACTAACCGCGCTCAACTTTGCTTAACTTCCGGGATCGGACGAGACCGGGTTTTTTCAAACTGATATGGTCCTTAGACATACAGTAAAATGTTATAAATGGTAGTGATTTTAATTTTTACAATTCAATTTGAAAGTATGTATTTTTTATTTTTGTACTCCAGTTTTTATATAAAACAATAAACTCTTTTTCCATGTCATAAATAAAGATGTTCCATGTTAAAAAAATAAAAAAAGTTAGCTTTTTCTAAAAAACTTATCAAAATACAAAAATGGCTGTCAAGAACCAAGATTTGGATTTTAGAAGCTCTAAAGTGGCAGAAAAGCTTATTTTTCATGATCGATTTATAATTGAATAAGTTGAAATCTTTTTATGTTTGATATTTATAATAAGCCTATTTTTTATACCTAATGTTGACAATCTCTGTTACTAAATTTTTAACTGGGTTTAATGAATTTCAGGGGCGTATCCAGAAATTGTTTTTGGTTTTTTGCGTTTTTGCGGACATATGCTTGTGTCTCACTGGGAAAAACAGAGATAGCAAATGTCGTTTAATTTTGATAAAGGTATTCTACAAACCTCCATTTTACACATTCGCTGCACCGCATGGGCGGAATGCATCCATAATTTTTGAAACTTCTGTGTGGATGCGCCCATTGTTTATTTCTTAAAAATTATGAAAAATATCTGTGGAATTCAATTACATTTGATTTCTACAGGTAGTTTCGGCTTAATAAATGATATTTCTACAAAAGTTCAAGACAGGATGGGTTTTCAAATTACTTTAAAATTTTTGTTACTTAATTCACACTATAGTATAATGTGAATGGTTATATGTTTAATTAACACTATAATTTAAATTTTAATTTTAGCTATTTATTTTTCTACATTTAACTATTCAAATGATCTCAAAAAAATTATTTAAGCCCGCTTCCTGCCCACTCAACATAATATGATCTAAGCACAGTTATACTTTTAAAATAAAAAAATATTCCGAAGTCAAATTGAGCCGATATTATTAATATTTTAAAAATAAAAATTAATTTTGTTTTACTCTTTCGAATTCATAAATAATTACATTATAACAATTCAATCATTTCAAAATTATTTGTTCCTCATTTAAAAAATATCATGCTACGCCAAATAATCTTTTATTGAAACCTATACTTATTAATAAATTAAATTTTCATTTTGTGAAACTGGATTTTTCGATTTTCCACAATGGTCGATTAAAAAAATTAAGAAAATAAGTTTTAAACATGTAGTAACGAAGTTCTTGAGCTCAATATTATTATAATTGAAAACGAAAAAGTACGATATAGGTACTTTATTAAAACTCAAAATTTGCTCAACTCTGAATAGTTGGAGCAGCAAATAGTCTCTATTCTCATTTTTTCGCATTTATTACAAAATCGTGATTAAATATAGTTATGTGGATTTATAATATTTGATTTGGGCGTTTTAAATATGAGACTTTGTATAAAACTAGGATGACTTGTAAATTTAAAAATAATTAATTTACAAACAATGTATTTGATGTATTTTTTTATATATTTTAATCAAAATAATAATTATACACTCCTTCAAGACTACAAACATACAGTACCTAATTTCCATCCTCAAAAAACTCTTCACTTGATATTTTACGTTTAGGGCGTAAAAAATTCCTAAAAGCAATAAATAATAATTTAATCATGCAAAGTTTTAATTTATTTCGTTATAACTATTGTTAGATCGATCAAGTTTTTCATCGTATACTTATGTTTTTTTTTTGGGTTGCTGAATTTGAAAATTAAATCTATTTTCTTACCAGGATAGGAATTTGTGGATAATTTTTTCTGGGGTATTTCGGGTCCCTGAATGATTTTTGGTAGTTTTGAGCCATTTAGGTGAAAATTAATATCATAATCGAGTTCAGCTATCCAAAAAATTGAGAAAAAAATCGACCTGTAAAGGGTAAAAAGTGTCTACGAAACAGAGGTCCTTGACAAGCCTACATTTAATTTTTTTTCTCCCTAATTCATCTAATTAAAAAGAAACCTTACTTCAGATTCGGATTTTGATGAAATATTTTAGAATTTAGATTGGCCGTTTTTCCGTCTTTAATATAAATCTTTAATTCGCAGATGGATTACTTAACAGTAATTTAAAGGTTTTCATTTTAGTCATATAATTTAATAAGGACATTACGATTGAAAATTACGATATAATACTATATTGAAAATCTGAATAGACTTTTTTTCAGACAAGAAACAGAGGCAATGATCAATAAAAAATTTTGATTTCCAAAATTCACTTTTTGTAGAAGGAGGGGAGAAGTATTTATAAACAAGCGAACAATATAGCTAAAAAATTTACAAAAGGTGTTATTTTCTGGGGCCAATTTTAAATGTTTGCACAATTTGGGCAAAAATATACCGAAGACAGAAAAAATTATCTTCAACTCCAGCAGAAAATTTAACCATGGAATATGTTTAGAAACTATTTTTAATACTCTCCTAACTGGTTTTGTTAAAATATTACAAAAAAATTGCAAAAAAACAAAACAAAAATTGGCCAACAAACCTAATTTGGTTCTTATTTGGACAGATATGGAGCTAAAAAGTTAAAGATTTGAGTCATTTCATATTACTGTAGGAAAAAAAATGAGCTAAATCAAGGAATCCGATCTGTCAACCGTAATATGACTTCTAATATGGAATGACTCATATAGTTTTAATAAGATTTTAATATATTTTAAATTACCATTTTCTCCAAATAATTTCTAAAAAGGCTAATATTAAAGCTGCTGAAACTCCATAAATTATGACAAAAAATGCTGCATAGCACTCGTTCAACCCAGCACTGGTAAATCTTGTTCTTACTGTACAAGCTGGTCGTTTAGTGTAAAGCCTGGACATGTCACGAGATCTAAGACCACTTTCCTGAATTTTCAATCCTCTAAAAAAAGTAATTTTTCTTAATTTATGTATGATCACAAAATAAAAAAATGTATCAAAATTACGTCACGCGAAAAATTTCTAAATAAGGAGACTTCCTAGGTACAGCATAATGCGGAATGGTGAATGGAAATAAATTAATTTCTTGAAAGCCACATTTTTCATCTTCCTCATAAGTTTCTTGAATTAATTTATAACCTGGTCCTTTCTCCATATGAAAAGCAAAAAATCCTTTTCGAATTCTTTCGATTCCTTCTTTCGGTGGTAACCAATTTGATGGTCCATTTTTTGGCTCAACTTTTTTAGTTATCAATGCATATCTAACGGGATCTTTTAATGGATCCATTAAAACCTAAAAGTATTAATCATAACATAAATTTGTACCGAACTTAATATTTCTTATATGAACCTTTTTACAGTAAACTCGGTTGTAAACGATATCTTCGATACCAACTTGAATTTGGCTATCTAACAAATCTTTTACAGTTTTAATAGAATCTGAAGTCGACTGAAGAAGGGCAACAATATTTGCTGAGTAGGATGCATACAAATTTAAGATTGCTATGAGAACCGTAAAAAATGCAATTCTTGTCGAAATTAAGCTTGGGTTAAAACCAAAGCCTAATAATAAAAAAGTCAGTTTAATTTAAATTAATTAATTTACTTATTTCGGTAAAATTATACTACCTTGTTGCCCTATAGCACTAAAAATTAAAAGAGTGTTGTCAATTATATTTGGTGAGGGCTTCGTAAAATCTTCGGAACCTTTTTTCCATTCCCATTTATTTATTATATAAATTACGATAAATATAACAATTAGCAAAGCACCAAGGGCAATCCAAACTGAGCGGTTGAAAGGTAAAGTGAACAAATTACTGACATATGAAAGTGGTGGTTCCCGAAATATGAACACGGCTCTAAAATAAAAAATAAATTTATATACGTAAATATAATTATAAGAGATGAAATTCGTGAAATGGTCATTACCCACCAGGTCGAAGCTTGCGCATAGGTTTAAACACCAAAATTATGAATTCTTAGTTATTCTCATCTCCCTAGGTCATAAAATTTCCGAGCTATATGCCCAATCAAACTTAGAAAATGAAAAAATTAATGAAAATCAAAATATTAAAAAAAAATTTTTTAATTTTTAAAATAAAAAAATAGTCTTATTCCATATCGAACCAATTAATAAAGTATCTGTAAATAATATAAATAATATTTTTTCACATTACTTGTAAAAAAAATTTGCTAAAATTTGCAAATACTTAAAAACTTTAAAAAGCCATTTTTCAACAATGAATTTTTTTAGTCATTTCTATTGGTATACAGAAAAATGGAGTGGGGATAAGAAAAAATTTCTTTTTACGTGAAAATTAAGCGGATTATGGTCAAATTAAGATTTTGTCAAAATTTATCCTGAAAGATTGACATTTTTTGAATTATACTAAATATAGTGAATTTTTAATAAATATGAAATTAAGTACACTGTAAAAAGTAACTTTCTTAGATTCACAAAAAAAATAGAATATTTTCAAAAAATTAGTAATTTTTCGAAAAAAATCGTAAAACTAAATTTAGTATATATTAACTAAAAATTTGAGTATTTCCGATTTTTTTTTTGTAAATTCACGAAAAAAATTGATAATTTACAATGTATTGTCCAAAATTTACAAAAAATATTTGCTAATTTACAAATTTTTTCATAAATTGACAAGAAAAAATCGTTGTTAATATACTAAATTTAGTAAATTTACGATTATTTTCAAAAATATTCTATTTTTTTTTTGTGAATATAGGAAAGTTATTTTTTACAGTGTATATTTTTTATCTAAAATTGATTTTTTCGAAAAACTAATATTAGCAATGGCTTCAGCAGGAAACTTTATTCGGGACGAATTATTAAAGCGAAATTAAACAATATATCTAAAAAATCTGATCGGGCATAACTTGGGCAGTTTGAAACCTAGGAGGCTAAAATTTGCTGAAAAATCATATTTTTGATGTATGAACCCCCTCCCCCTTCCGATAATATGCGGATAAATTTTGAGAGAGACCTGCAGTAGATAGTGAACATTTTACGAATTTCGCCTCTTGTGCAAATTTATGGATATTTTATTTTAATTAAAATGTTAATTAAATACTCGGTTGACGTCAATAATGGTAGAAAATTTAGCACATCGATGCGTTCTTTTATTATAAACATTGATGTACCACTGATGTCAATTTCATTTCGGACTAATTGACCAGTCAGACCATTCCAAGTACCATTTTTGTCCATCGAACCCCATGTATTCACAAATCCATACGATAGACTAATTTAAAATATGGAAGGAAAATACAATTCTACTAAATTGTAGGTTGAATTACATATAAGATAAAATTAATTTTTTAAAAGTAACTACTTAGCGTTCATAACTTCGGCTATATTCCTGGTCCAAACAAAATTGCACTTTGTTATTGTATCAATGTGTTTGTCGTAAGTATCATGGAGATGATTAATTGAATCTGGGTTAGTGAGCTAAAATTTCATTGAATGCAAAAATTTTGAAAAATTTTTTAATAAAAATTACACCGATTTTTATTTTTTTTACCACAAAGTTAGTTTTCAAAGTACTTTTTTGAATATCAGTTCTTCTTCTGCTGGGTACATTCGTATCCGGAACTTTAATCCCATTGTTTTCATTCCAGAAGCCTCGGTTTTCGACTATCAAATCTTTCTCAGGACTTGGCCGATACGCTGACGATATTTGAACGTCATTTTTATTAGCAGTTGATAAAATGATTACTTCGCTGTCTGGAAATATCGCCAAAGTAGAGAAGTAATTTGGTAAACTTTCCCTCACAGAATCGTTCGTTGAATTTAAAATAAGGAGCCATTTCAATGGGCCAGAAAAAAGTTTAGAAGAATTTGCCTATGTAAAAAAGTCATAATGTTATATAATATTCTTAGACAGATTAACTATTCTAAAAAATCAACCTTGAATAAGACATCATTTGACCAAGGGCAACTTAAATCTAGGATTATTAAGGTTTGATGTAATTTCGTATTTGAAAACTGTTCTTCAAATTTTTCGTAACTTGCCACGTTATTGAAGATATTTTTATTTGATAAAATTTTTGAAAATTCGGTCGTTTCATCTAAAATTTATGGTGTGATGGTATATTTCTAAGATAGTAAAAATGAAAATTTGTTATCTTACCTTTATCTTTGCAAAGCAATGAAACAACATTTGGCGGAGGAATAAAAAGTGTTTTGGTTATATCAGCTAATAAATTGAACATCAACCCATTAAAACCATGACAATTTGAGATTGTAAGTAATTTTATTAAACATAAAAAATGTACTAATTTTATCATGGTCCTTCACCTATGTATTTTGAACGTTCAAAAAAAAAAGTTACCACCTAACATTTTTAACAATTTTTTTTTTTTTCAAAATTCGTAGCCAGAAAATATTGATGCCATAATAATAAACGGATATTTAAAAGCACGATGATTTTTAAGAGAAAAATTCGAGGAAAAATTTTAGTAAAAAAATTATCGTGAAATTTAAAAATTTATTACACAAAGTTTTTAATTTTACTGATACTTTGTGAACTTTGTTATCAAACATATATATAAGTATTTTTTGTCTTGAATTATTTGCAGCAAGTTATTATTACGATAATCAGATAATAATAGAATATTTAACTAGGCATTTACAGAAATGTAATATAGATTTCTGTGTAAAAATTAAATGATAATTTTTCAAGTATAATCTATATTATTACGTTTCTATAAATGCCTAGTTAAATAGTCTATTATTATCTGATTATCGTAATAACAAGTTGTTGCAAATAATTAATATTATTATGTTTCAGGTCATCTAGTTGAGTTATTGGCCGCCATTCATTGGTCATTACTGTCGTTTTCCATTTAAGACCGGAGATCCATAAATAAATTTTGCAAAAAAATTTCAATTCCGAATTCGTAAAATTAAAATTCATCAAAGTACAAACTATAGGATAATCTACGAGATTTATTTGATAAAACCTTGTAAATTTTTATTATTTTATAAATAATTATTTCTGATATTTTGTCAAATCTGCATTGGTATATTTTAGAAATTTCGCGAAAATTAATGGAGTTTCGTCAGACGTCACAATATATTTGCATTTCATTTTTTTGAAAAACAAAAAAGTACGCATCTAATATTTTTTGATCTAGTTTCAAATTATACAAAAAAATCATTAAAATTCTGACACATGCAAATTTTTTTATAAAATAATTATAAGAACTGTTGTTATGAGGTGTTGAAAAAATAGGAAAAATACTTGTAATATTTTAAAGCGAAAAAAATGTTTAGTACCAAAACATTCTGTTATCATTTTCTTTATTATAAATATATTTCCTTATGATTAAAAAATATCACTCATTACTATAAAATTAACAAAATGTAATAATATCTAAGATCTATGTGGCTTCCACGTACTTGATAAAAATTATTAAAACATTACATTGAGCTTTAATTAATTGATAAAGTCTTAAAAAGAAAAATATTATTTCTGTGCAAAGAGTTTATAAATATATTTGGATGATTTGTTTTTTTTATCATTCAAGCTAATAACCGGCTTTTCAACGTTAAAATACAAATGTCTATCTTCTTCTGGAGGCATTTCATTCGATGTCGAATAAACTGGTTCATTTAACCAATTTCCTCCTGGTCCATAATTGCAAACTAATAATATTCTGTAAAAATCTCTCTTTCGTGAATTATCCCATTCTTTATATTGACTAGCAGCACATCCGATTTTAGAAGTGTTACCCCAAACCATTTGAGTATAATGTCCAATGGATATCCCTTCTTCTAGATAAGGACCGTCCCTAAAAACAAGATGAGACAATTATTTATTGCTTTTATTCTTGAAGAAAAAATGTAAATGAAAATGTTATTAATTGGTTTCATACAGTAAATAATTACTGGCAAAGTATAGTAGCATAACGTTTTATGTGCATAGTGAGCAAAAAGATGCTTATATAAATAGAAAGCTTTAAATCCCTTAAGAGATTAAATGAACCTAAATTCAGCAGGTAAGGAGTCCCAGAGTTTGGCTCCTTGCTACCGAAATGTCTTAGAAATATTGGATTTAGTGATTTATTTTGAAAGTAACCACGAACATTCTCTTTAAAATCCTAAACTCAAGTCTAATGAATTAAAAAGTTACTCAAATGTGAAAGCTGATGTAGTCGCAGGATTTTATAGATGCTTATGACAAAATATTAAAACATTTTAAGTATATCTTACTGAAAATTTGCAACTTCATGGCTACTAAAATGAACAACTTCATTGTACCAACGATTTATTATTATTTTTATTTGTTCAAAAGCTTCTATTCGATTAAAAGGTCTTGTATTTCCTTCCCTGCCAATATTTTGTCCTACATAGAATCTCTCTAGAATAAAAAATTATTCATTTTTACAGATTAAGAAACATACTTCGAATGTCAAAATTTATATAATTATACATACCAACAGCATTACAATCATCATGATTAAAAATAGTTTGATTTGCCCACCTTTGGGCAATTTCAGCTAACTCAGTATCCCAACTCTGTCAAAAGTATGAAATGTTACCTTTGTATGATCAGAAGGAAAATCGCAATAAGAAAGAATATTTACCAAAATTTTCATGAAGTTACTACGAGGTTGTGGAATTGGTTTTCCACCTGGTATCTGATTTTTATTTTGAAATCCTCTTTTTTCTTCACCCTTAGCTACGCGTTCTCTTTTTTCATTACTTAATTCAAGTAAATCATCTAATTGTTTTGGGCTGAATTTATAAACCGAAAAATTTTCTTTCACTGAGTATTGTTCTGCCTAAAATTATGTTAATATTCAATATTTTATTCATTCTTACTTATGTATAATCTTTTCTGAAAGTATAGGTATTTTTTAAATAACTAAATTCAAATATATTAACCAACTTATTATCTTTTTAAAGTTTGTAATGTATTCAGGCGATTTAAAAGCTTTAAATTTAGAGGAAAAAAGTCTATCTAATAATTTAGGCAATGCTTAGTAAAAGGCCTTAGTTTTTTGCAATACGGAGCAATTTTTTTATTTTAATATTCAGTTTCTGGAAAATATATGAGAATTAGCTATTTATTAAACAAGGGATAAAATATTGGTTACGGCTTTGCAAGCAGTTGTATGTTTTTTGCAGACAGCATGCAAAAGTCGAATCCCATGTTTTGTCCCGTGTTCTAAACAATAGTTTTACATATAATGGTCAAAAAAGCCGTCTCCCTAGGGCAGAAAATAGGCTTTTTTGCCCTAGATATGTAATAGTATATTAAGTATCAAGGGCGTATAAGTTTCGGCACTAGCGTGAGCACTAGCACGAGTGCTCGGCGAAGCCGGGCACGAGTGATATGTGTTCACGCTCGTGTCTAAAGTATTTCGCCCATGTTGCTTACTCTATTTTTTGCCCACCTAGGCGTAGAACGAGTTCAGAAAATTCTTTACACACGAGTTTTACGCCCGGGAGGGCAAAAATGTTATTTAAATTTACTAATTCAAGGGTTCCCAGCGCACAACTTCTATGTGCGACCGAAGCCAGGACTCGAAATTTCTAACAATCAGAGTTTGGATAATTAATTAAAAAATTTTATTATGACTATAACTAAATATTTCTTTGTGAAAATCTTTATACGCATTTTCAAAGAATGATTTATTATTTTTCTGGTCTGCGTCCAGAAAGCACGTATTTGCACGTACTAAAGGTGTGTTTTCTCGCCACAGACACAGAAAAGTTTTATACGACTCTTGTCCATAAATAAAGAATGCCCCAAATCGCAGTTTATCATAATTTACGTGCGATTTGGGCCATTCTCGAGGCCATTCTTTACTTTTCTGGACTCAAGCCGTAAATATACCGTTTTGCAGGAATTAAAATATTATAAATAAATTTTAGTTATTAAAAGTTATTAAAGTTAACTTACCGAATATTTGCACATCGTATGGATTCCTGAATCACATTCGATTTTACAATATTTATTATCATCAGCTAATGATAAGTTAAAAAGTACTGTGAATATGGTTAAAATTAGTTTTAATTTATTGAATAAAATTAATTTCACCATTTTTAAGTTATGAAATTATAAAATTTTCAAATGATCAATTTAATTTGTTCCTTTCCTTCTTTTTGTTAGACTAAATATTTTCAAATTCAGTCCGCGCTTTATATGAATTTAAACGATTTTTTATCTAATATTTTTTATCTATTATCAATTATCGTTTATGGCAGTTCCTACTATAGTACTTATGAGTGTTTGATTGTAAATATATTTTTTTATCAATTATTAATAATTGTACGATATTCCTCGAATAGTACTCATGACCACATTAAATATAGCAATTAAAATGTAAATTTTTTTTTATTTTATTTGCTTTACCCAATATTTTAATGAAATGACGTACGCCGAAAATTTGAAAAACGTTCGGATGAAAGAAGTAAAATTGTTTTCATTAAATGTGTTAGAAAGAATCGTTTTTCTGCACGGTTAAATTACAGGATAAAAAATAGATTTTTCATTACACGCATTAGAAAGAATCGTTTTTCTGCACGGCAAGCGTTCTTTCTTACGCTATTAATGAAAAACTGTGTGTTAGATCACGGGATAAAAAGTAGATTTTTTACTTTCCATGCTGTCTGCGCTTGTTCGCTACGCTCACTTGTGCATACATATAGCTGCATGAGAACCATAAACCATAAATAGCTATTTCATCAGTGGTTTTTACCGAGGTATTTAAAGTGGTCAATAATTAGTCAAAAATTGTGTACCAAACTAAATGTATAAAAATCTGAAAAAGATGAGAATGATTTTACAGTGGAATAAATAAGGCTATATTTTCCTAATAAAAAAAAAAAAATTTCAACAATCCACGGCGCTTTCTCATGAGCCTTGGGTGCAATGTAGTCTTTTTCAAAACTGAGATTTTTGGCTACGTTCATTTAAAAAATTCAAAATGTTTAATTGTATATTTAAACAAAAAACGACATATTAAAGTGTGGGTTTTAAACAAGTCGTACAAAGCCAAAGAGCGACAGGTCTGGGCCCATTTGTTTACAAAATAAAAGCTTAATTTAAATAAAAAAAATAATAGTTTCCTAAAATCTTATTGGCTATTCAGTTTTAATGTCATTTTGGTGTACAATCCTTCGGGAAAGGTGTACAAAGGGTAAAAACATGAAAACATGCCCTTTTTACCCTATTTTACGGCCACAACGTGCCAGTTTATTATAATTCTGAAACTTTTTTGTATTATTAGCTTTAAATTTATATCTTGGGGTTTTTGAGATTACTGATTTCAAATATGGACTAAAAAAAATCATAAAATTTCATCTAGTAGTAGAAAATTTGGGTGAATTTTCTACTCCTTGGGTAATTTTTATAAAAGTCTTGACAAACTACATTTGGGGGCTTTTGAGGTTCTTATTTCAAGTATAAATTAAAAAACATCGCTAAACTTCAACTTAGGGATGGCAAAATGGGTTGAAAAATGGTGAAATGTTACATTTCATAAATGCCCTTATTTTTGAGGAAACTAAAAGCAAATTGAAATAACTGGTAAAAAAACGCTGCCAAGTTATTGGCACTATGGTTCCTCATTAGCAATAACATAATGTTGTGAATGTTCTATTTTACCTAATAAAAAATTAAAATATTAAAATATTCAAAACTCATCATTCCAAGTATTAATACTTTCAGAGAAATAAAATAGGCACTACGTCAATAAAAAGATAATATTTTTTTTACTTTTTAATGTAAAAAATTTTGAATAAAAAAATTTCGAAAAATTACGTATCAGATGGAGGAATCCTTTAAAAACGATAATTCTAGATATTCGTACTTTTATAGGAAGAAATTAAGTACTAAGTCCTAAAGAAAAAAAAATTATTGTTTTTTTCTAATTTTTTTATGTAAAAAATTTTAATTGAAAAAAAATTAGGTATCAGATTGTTGATATCCAGTTAAAAAGATAATTCTACATATTAGTACTTTCATGGAAAAAAATGAGGTACTACGTCTAAAAAGAAAAAAAATTATGCTATTTTTTTTAATTATTTTATGTAAAAAATTATGAAAAAAAAAAATTAGAAAAATTACGTATCAGATGGAGAAATCCTTTACAAACGATAATTCTAGATATTCGTACTTTCACAAGAAAAAATTAAGTATAACGTCCTAAAATAAAAAAAATTTTAGCGTTTTTTGTATTTTTTGGCGACAAAAATTTTGAGAAAAAAATTTTGAAAAAATTAAGTATCAGGTCCATAAAATTACTATAAACGATATTTCTAAAACTAGTACTTCCACAGAAATAAATTAAGTACTGCGTCCATAAAGAAAAAAAAAATGGTATTTTTTGTATTTTTTGGTAAAAAAAATTTTGAGAAAAAAATTTTCAATAAATAAATTACAAGATTCGAGATATCGAGTAAAAACGATATTTCTAGATATCAGTACTTTCATGGAAAAAAAATTAGGTACTTCGTCCAAAAAAAAAAAATTATTGTATTTTTTAAATTATTTTATGTAAAAAATTAAAAAAAAAAAAATTTCGAAAAATTATGTATCAGATGGAGAAATCCTTTACAAACGATAATTCTAGATATTCGTTCTTTCATAGGAAAAAATTAAGTATTAAGTCCTAAAATAAAAAAAATTTTGGCGTTTTTTGTATTTTATGGCGACAAAAATTTTGAGAAAAAAATTTAAAAAAAATTAAGTATTAGGTCCAAAAAATTACTATAAACGATATTTCTAAAACTAGTACTTCCATGGAAATAAATTAGGTACTACGTCCAAAAAGAAAAAAAAAATTGGTATTTTTTGTATTTTTTTGTGAAAAAAATTTGAGGAAAAAAATTTTCAGATAATTAAGTATCCAATTCGAAATATCATGTGAAAACCATACTTTCAAATATAAGTACTTTCATGGAAATAAATGAGGTATTACATCCAAATTAAAAAAAAAAAAAGTACCTCGAGCTTTTTTGGTGAAAAAAATTTTGAAAAAAAATTAGATCTTAATGTCGTGTTGGCTGTGAAATATCACCGGTTACAGTGCGACATACATACAAACATACATACATACATACACACACACACACACACACACACACACACAGACTTTTTTTAAAAACCGGTTTTTTAGTTTCCTGAGGTCTCAAAACGTGCTTATATGCCAAAATATTGAAAATCAAAATTTCACCTATCACAAAGGTTCCTCTATGAGGAACCAAAAGAAAACCAACATTTTGTGACAATTGTTTATTTTATATTTAAAATTAGCAGCCTCAAGAACCCACTGATAATAAGGGCTTGTTTTGACGTTTCTACCCTCTGTACACCTTTTCTGGGGGGGGGGGGGGGTGTACACCAAAACAGACCTTAAAACTGAATAGGCAATAAGATTTTGGACCTGAAACTATTATGGTTTTTTATTTTTTATAAAAATTTAATCTGAAAAAACTCAAGTGGCACATTTTGGCCGCGCCGGCAGTAATGGATTAAATAAACTTAAGAAATAACTTGATTGACTCGCAAAATGATCCTGGTGGAAAGCGAAAAGATGAATATTGTTTATTTTTCGGGGTTGATTTTATGGGCTTCCATTTTTGGGGTTGGCTTTTTTTATTACTTTGGTTGAAAACCGGCCAAAACAAATTTGTCTAAACCGTTGATGTTCTTTTTTTTTAAGGGAAATATGTGAATCTTGCATCTACAATGGAGAAATTTTCGGGCCTTAAACACCCGCAAATTTCCATGACCGCCAACTTGGCGTGTACAATTACAACCGGGAGACTGCCGACGAATGCGGTCGCTGATTTCTCACCAGATTTTTACTGGTTAAACACACTGAGAACCCCCTGCGCTTGTTTGTCTCAAACCAAAACTCCCTTTTCAGGTATAACTTCAGTTTGGGATGCGCAGCCTAGGCAACTGGCCGCAGCCTTCCATAGGGACGGGAGAGCTCTCTACGATAAAAAGCCATTCTCCTTCTTCATCAAAAGGGTTCCTTACGTACTCTGCTACTTTGTTCCAATTTTCAGGACTCCGTAGCATTTCCGGGACCACTGTCTCCGGCCTCCAATATATATGAGCAATTATGTTAAAAATGCTACTTAATTTGAGCCTGGAATCGTAATTTTTTTTTTGAGGGCACATCGATATGACCCGTGTTTTCAGGTAGTTTGAACCTTCAGAAAACCGAAAAAAATCTTAAACAAGAAATCGGCGATAGGTGCCAAAAAGATTTTTCACTTTTTTGTCAAAAACCGTGTTTTTCGTATCTGAGCTACCCCAAATTTTCAAAATAACTTTTTAGGTAAATAAAATTAAAAAAAAAATAGATATAAGAAAATCTGATTGCTAGGAAAAACCACTCCAGAAGAAAAAAAAACTTATCTTTTTACGATGAAATTTAGCCGAGTTATCGTTAATTTAAGATTTTGCTCAAATTCATCTTAAAAAAGATTGAAATTTTATTGACAAAAGCCTGCTTCTGAACTTTAAACATGCATTACTCGCTTGATTTTCATCGTAAAATAATAATTTTTTTTTTAAATCGATTAATTTTTTCCTGGAAATTGATTTCTTAAAGAAAAAAAATCATTTTTATTGACCAAATTTTAATTTTTAGGTCAAAAACTGTGTTAAGTCAATTTTGCTACTTACAGTTTTCAAAGGCTTTTTACCTAGAAAATGGAAATTTGGTACATAAAAATGATTATTCATAAAGAAATGAATTGCCAAGGAAAAATAAATCGAATTAAAAAAAAAATTATTATTTTACGATGAAAATAAAGCGAATAATGCATGTTTAAAGTTCAGAAACAGGCTTTTTTCAATAAAATTTCAATCTTTTTTAAGACGAATTTGAGCAAAATCTTAAATTGACGATAACTTGGCTAAATTTCATCGTAAAAAGATAAGTTTTTTTTTTCTGGAGTGGTTTTTCCCTGGCAATCAGATTTTTTAATCTATTTTTAAAAACTTTATTTACTTAAAAAGTTATTTTGAAAGTTTGGAGTAGCAGATACGAAAAACACGGTTTCTGACATGAAAGTGAAAAAACCTTTTTGGCACGTATCACCGATTTCTTGTTCACGATTTTTTTCGGTTTTCTGAAGGTTCAAACTACCTGAAAACACGGGTCATATCGATGTGCCCTCAAAAAAAAAAAAATTACGATTCCAGGCTCAAATTAAGTAGCACTTTTAAAATAATTGCTCATATGTTATTATCTTTATTTTTGGGGAAGTTATTGCCAAACCCCTAAATTAAGGTAAAATTTAAATTATTTAAAAAAATAAAAAATATAATTGGCTTTCCAAAACAAATTCTTTAAAAAAGTTTTTTTACAAGATCGCAATTCTTTACCCAAAAGGGGGCTAAAAGAGGCCTTTTTTGGTTACTCATCCCGCTTGTGGTAAGTGGAAATGATTTTTCTTGTCAGCAGCCAGAAAGCACGTATTTCCCGGCCGCTGCGCTACCAGCAAAGACGTATTTTCTCGCCACTGATGCAGAAAAATCGTATACGACCCTGGGCCATTCTTTATTTTTCTGGCCATGGGTCGTAATATACTATTCAATGTCTGAGTTATAAAAACTAAAATATTTTTATGGCAGCAATTTTCAGCTCAATTAAAAACTTATGTTTCCTGAAAAGTATAAGATAAAATAATAACTTTTTTATTTTAAAACCATAAGCAACTATTTGGCGTAGTCGAATTACCTACATCTATCCAAATCGTGATAATTTTTATAAATTTCATATATACCTAGACGAAATTCTTTAAAATTTCATTGTTCAACTTTGACAGCTAGGGTAAAAAATTAAAAAATTCTATATTTTTTAATAAATTTTTATTTCTAAATTTAGTCGCAGATTCGACTGATCTCTAAGTATAGTGTGCGACCCATTATATGTATAATATAATTTATTACTTTTTATTCCACTTGATTAATTTTTGGAAAACAAATAACACAAAATTCGAGAAACAAATTTATATTTTTATCTTAATTACCTACTTTTTTTGTATCGATCAGTTACGTGCGCAAATAATTTTCGCAGAAGTTTTTGCTATTTATTTAATATATCTTCTATTTTATAAACTTTTTTTTCTTCGTGAAATAGTAGTTTCAATTTGATGAATTCGAGGATGAATAATACTAAACTTATTAAACCAAATAATTAAAATAATAATTAAATAATTAAATAATTAAATAATTCTGTTAAACAACTAGTAAACACGTGCACGGCCTACGGGCCCCGTATTATATAAACCGTATTAGACAGGGCCCAAATGTCCTTAACATTGGGTGCCTATAGACCCCCAAAATAATATAAAAATTGTTGGGCGCCATTCATGGGTCATTACTGTCAAAATCAAATACCTATAAGAATTTTTTAATGCTGAATAATAAAGGGTTGAAAAATAGAAACGTCAAAATTCCTAAATACTAGTGCAGATTTGATACAATATCAGAAATAATTAATTTTAAAATAACAAAAATAAATTTAAATAAAATAAATTTCGGAATTAATCCTATTTTATACTTTGATGTACTCTAATTTTTCACGTTTGGAATTGAATTTCTCTGCAAAATTTATTTATGAGTCTGTTTTCAAAAATCTAGTCTTTCAGATTCAAGAAATTGACAGGGATGGTCAACGACATTGAATGGTAGCCAAATTATTTATGAAAACTTAAGAAAATTATTTGTGAAGGAAAAAATTACAAGAAAATTCAGGTCTATTTCTGAAAATTCAAAAAGGATTTTAGTTTTAAATGTTTGCCAAAAATCAAGAATTGGATATGCAAAACTTAAAAAGTTGTTTTTCTTCAAAACTTTGGAAGAAAACTATTTTGAGATTGATAAGAATTAATTAAATTAATTCTGAAAAATTAATAATGAAATTAATTGAACTAATTTAACTATTTATTGATTAATAAACTATTTTGATTGATTTAAATTCTCCATCATCCAAACAATACTATTAAAAGCCAAGTATAGAAATATTTTATTAAATATGTATGATAAATTTTTTTACATACTTTAGCGAAATAAAGAAAAAATTAATTTTCTTCAAATTTTGTATAAAAAAAAAACTTATTGTTTTTATAAAAAATAACTTTAAAGTATTTGTATAACAGTCTTACACATTCATTAAAAGCATAAATTTTATCAAATACTTTTATAAAACTATATAACTTAATCAATAAAATTAAATTAATTAACTTTTATAACAAACGATTTCCCTGAATATTTTGTGCCTTATTTAATAATACTTTTTCTTGTCGCTTCTTTTCTTCTTTAAATGCAAGTGTATTAGCTTTTCTTTCGATTCTTCTTTCCTAAAAATAAAAAAAAAATTTTATGTGAATAATTCATTTCTTTTAATTTATAAGCAAAGATATAATTAATTACTTTTCTGAAAGCTTTGAATTGCTTTTGTCTTTCTTTTCTTTCTTCTGGTGTTTCGTCCTTAGGCCTTATACTTAAAGTACTTAAAGCAGACTTCATTGTTTCTGCTACTGACCTTGGTCCAGAAGCAGTCACTAATGTATTTTCAATATTAAAACGTGCAAGATTTTGTGCCGTCAATTTGCTTTCATTTCTTCCCATTAAAACATTTTTAGGAATACCAGTTTTTGGATCTACTTTAATTTTACTTGGTCCCTAATAGAGAATAAAATAAGTAAAATAATGTAAAATAGGTTTTTTTTTAGCAGTTAAATCATTGAAAATTACATACTTTTGGTTCTTCTATTAATTTTGGATGATTGTAAATGTTACTGTAGGTACTTAAAATACTTTCACAATCCCATTTACAATCTTCCCGAGGTTTAACAACAAGTTTCTCTTCACCTTCGTCAGAGCTAGAATATTCCGCAATTTTCATTCTATTTTGCATTAGTTCTCTTATATTTTCAGTCTAAAATTAAAAAATAAATAGTAGCTAACAAATCATACTTAAATCATAAATTGATTCAAAACGCTTACAGGCTCATTAATTTGCTTTTCATATTCTTCAACGCACTTCATTAGCATATTTGAATCAGGATCTAAATATCCTTCAATTTCTTCTGTATCCAAAGGACCAATTTCATTATCACTGTACTCTTCATACATCTGAGTTATTAAAAAGAAAATTAAAATTTTTTAAATTTAAGAATTAAAAACTATTTATTTACCCTTTCAAATTTATCATCAAGAAGTGTGAGCTGTTCGTTTCTTTTCATAATACTACTGCTCATGGAGTAGTCTGTAAAGCGAGATCTAGTTTCCTCGTCCTTAAATGTAAATTGATTACCATATAGACTGCCGACTTCATCTTTTTCTTCATCGGATAAAAACATTCCACCTTCAGAAGCATCAGAATATTCTGAATCAGCTAATTCTGAATCTTTTGAAATTATAAATTATAAAATGTTTTGTTGAAATTTTTAAAGAACTTAAGAGTCCTACACCTGCGCCATTTTATTTTCATAATTATTATTTCTTTTTCGTTTTTTTATTAAATTAAAATTTTTTTTTGCATCAGACCAAAGTAGTCTTGCATTCTTGGCGTGAGTGCAGGATTCTTAAACAATAATTATTTTTTACTTACCATCATCCATTTCAGCATTTGCTAATTCCATGAAATTATCTTCTAACTCATTTTCTGGATCATTGAAATCAAAGTCATCATCTAATGCAGCTATAACTTCTGGGTCTAAATCTAAGCGAAGACCTGATGGGGCTGCTTTATTTAACAAACCTACTTTTTCTTCTACATTAGATTCAAATACCGATGAAGGCAAATTAATTTTAGGCTTGTCCTTATTTGATGCCTTTTTATCTTGATTTGTATTTTCAACTCTCTCCCATTCTGTTGATAATTTATTAACATCTTTCAAATGTTGAAGATAATCATAATCGTCATCAAAAAATATTCCATATTTTTGTAATTCTTCTTTTTGTTTAGGATCACATTTTTTTGATTTTTTTTCGTGTTTGGATGCCTGTGATTGCCCAACAGGGACAAGTACTTTTTGAGGTGCATTTTCATCAGCAGCTAATGGATCTTTTTGAGATCTATGTACTAAATGAAATGTTACAGAATTTTTTTTATCTATAAATTTTTTTGCTTTCGGCTGTAAGAATTAAAACAAAAAATAGAAATTAATGTAATCAACATTCAACAACATAACCTTTAAATTTAAAGATTAAATTAGTACTAACCATTTTGAATTACAAGTTTTATAATTTAATTATTTTCAAGTATAAAAATGTTATCTAAATTTATTTTATAGATGAAAATTATTTTCTGAAGTAAAAATTAGAGGTACTAAAAAGTTATTGTTTATTTCCGATATGCTAAAATTTTATTGACTCCAAAAAAAACACATGTGCAACTTTAGCAGAAGACAAAAATAAAAAACGCGACCTCTTTAAGAATTTTACGAAATGAAAAAGGAAGCATATTTTTAAAATGTTTAAGAATATAGGTAACAAATTTCTGAAAAATAATTACAGATAGGTATTTATGTAACACAGTAGGTATATTCATATTTATTAAAAAGTATTTTATATAACATTTTTTGATATACGTATTGTATTATTTCAAAATTTTAAAGCTATACCACAAATTTTAAAAAAACTGTCAGATGCAGCAACATCAATAGTAGCATTTTATTATAGGTACAAAAGATTTATACGAATTTAAAATTTTAATTATAATTTATATTATTAAAATCATACTAATTAACTAATAAAACTAAATTTTTTTTATACAACTTTATTTTAGGTAAGGAACCAAAAGAGCTTTGTTCGACAGATTGATTATTCCACGGTATTGTAAATATTTTACAGAATGTTTATGAGATTTTTAGCTTGATAATTATTAAGCTTAAGCTTTTAATTTTTCCCGGTGAAATTATTATAACAGGATATTTTAAATAAATCTAGTTTAAAAAATTTGTACAAATCTTAAAAATTTTTCCATACTTGGCCACAAATATAAATTTTTATCGCGAAAAATTTGTTTTGCCAATTTAAAAACTATACAGAAAGCATCTTATTGAATTAAATATATTTCTATAAAAATCGAAAAAATCAACTGATGGAATAAAGCTATTTTTTATTAAAATTGACTTCGAACATACTATAAAATACAAATTATTCTCAGGATTCTTTTACAATTAAAAAATTAATTACTATTTAGCCTTATTAAAATTCTTACTTATAAAATATGCACATTATACATTTCGTCTGTAAAGCCAGAAGGTACTTTATAGTTATCACTGTTTCTTATCAATAAAAAATGATATATTTTTTTGATTCTTATAATGTATAAAAATAATTTGATAATTTTTTTTATTCAAATATAAAATAAAACTTAATAATATTTTTCTACTAATTGTTACGCTACACCTAATAATGACTTTCAAAATCGCAATTATTTCTATTACATTGAAAGCAATACCAGACTGCTAGATATATACGCGTAAATTTTTATAAAACATTATACAATAAAAATAACAACAAAAATTTTTAGCTTTTTTTTGGTAATATGATGAAAGACAACATTTTTTATGATAAGTAATCAATTTCTGATTGGATATTCGTTCTTGCTTGTTCTTCGTATTTTTCACGAAATTCTTTGGTTGCGAATATATTTGGAATTTGTAAAAAATTTTGAAGTACCTGAAATATAAAATTGAGTATCAAATTTTTGTATTATAAAAATTATCGCATTTTTTAACATACTTTTAGCCTAAGTGCTGTGTAAATGGATTGATTTAAGAATGAATATTCTTCTCTAATTTTTTCTCTATAATCAGCATATTTGTTTGGAGAGGAGCCTAAAATTGCCATGTCTAAATCTAATAAATAATGAGCGTCATCAGAACCAAATGCACCACCAATTTTATGAGCTTCTGTACTGTGAGTTGATGCAAGCATTAATAAATCTCGAGTTTCTTCAGTCAGTTCTGAATTCTAAATTACAAATTTTATATTAATATAATTATAATTAATGATAAAAAGCAGACTGTGAAAAGTCTTGCCCTCTAGTAACTTTAGATGAATGACTTTTTACAGTTTACTTTGAGACTTTTTTTTAACTTACTTCAGTAATGTTAGCTTCTTCAACAAATTTATCAAAATGCCCTAAATTTTTTTCTTCTCCATCCAAAGATTTTGGATCATACTCAAAACTAAAATTATTTAATGTTAAAAAAAGGGGTGAAATTAATTTTTTATTCGAATTAATGGAACAATCACTTACTTTTGGAAGAAAATAGCCAACAAAACAGCTTTTGGATTTTTAAGACTGTGTTTAATTTCTTGATAAAGTTTTAATTTTTCAATTAAAGATTCTCGGTTATGATAAGCACGCTTTTGATTAGAATATTCTTCTTTTATTCTTTCCAACCATGAATTACACACTGCTTCATCAAAATCTCCAGTTGCTTCTCTCCAATTTGCTTCTAAAAACGTCATAATTTTCTTTTTGTTTGCTGAAGAAAAAAAAATTATTATCAATATTTTACTGAAAAATGTTAAAAAAACTCACGCTCACAGAATTTGCTTACGTTTTATATACACTTAAAAAATCATAAAAAATTTTATATATTTTCTGATTTTTATAATCGAATATTACGAGTTCATCGTAAAAAAGTATATAAATAACTATTTTATTGATATTTAATTCGTGTAAATAATGTATTTTTGCAAAAATAGTTATGTGCCATTGATGTAATGTACTACACTAACGCGTCCGGCAAAGCAGGGTTTCTACTTTTTATTGATCGAATTTTTAGGGGATGCAGTAATTTGCTCACGGATTACCTAAAGGTGGTTTTACATATTTGTGACTTTACTTACAGAACCCCAATATATAATTTGAATAAATTACCTTAAATATATAGGTATTTATAACATAATATTTTTATGGATTTCTAAATTTAGGCAAGATCACCCAATGTATGCAATGCACAGATGAAATCGTGCCTTATAGTTTGTCAAGTCAAAAAACGGAAAAGTCTTGAAATTGTCCAATTCGTGGAGATCAATTTCGAAATTTGATCCCCAGGTCATTTCGATGCCTCTATATGCTTATTTTGCCTTGATATGTGAGTAGGGATGTATGGTACAAAAAGGTACACCTGTATCCCCTGTTTCTCAGAACCTACTCGATGAATCCAAAATCTCCTAGAGAAAATTTTTTGAAATCAATTCTAGTTGCAGGGTTTCCGCAATCTAAAGTCATCTCATCCAGTCCTTGCGGAGAAATGTCCAAAAATACTTATTTCAAATATCAAAAAATTAAGGAAAAAATGATAAAAATGATAATATGTCAGGAACAAATCGATACAAAAAAATTGGTACAAAAATTTTCATATTGTATTCAGTCAAGTAATCACAAAAACACTTCTTTCCAATAAACTAAAAAATACTAAAAAATTGCAAATATCAGAAACAACTCGATGTATAAACAAAAATTAGGTGCAAAATTTTTTAAATTGTTTCTACTTGTGCTTTCTCTAATTTGACTAAATTTCATTCAGTTTTTGTCGAATAATGGCAAAAACTCTGGAAAAAAGTAAAAGTTTTTTTAAAATTTTAAATAATCTGAAGGATGTCTAATCACCTCTTCTCAAAAAATGTTGATTTACAGATCAAATTTTTTTTTTTTTAAGTTTTAAATATTTTATGTAAGTCAGACAGTTTATCATAATCACATTATTGATACATTAATAATTATACATAAATAATTGCTATTATTTCAAATTCCCCGCGTATGATGCTAACAATATTGCGCTAGCAGAAGAAAAACAGCTGATTCGGTTGGAATCCTCGCAGAAAACAAAAACACGCGTGGCTTTTACTAGTTCTTTAAAAAATTTATTTAATAATTTAAATTTATGTAAGTAGGTACTTGCCTTTTTTGTGAAAAATGTAATTTTACGAAAAAATATTCTGTCAAATGTTTACTTAATTATTTATTTAAATATAAATTTAATTTTTTCTTTCAGATGTTTTATGAAAGGTTCATTGTTTTTGATTATTACAGAATATGTCTTCTGCAAAACCAGTTTTGTCTACGTAAATTATTTAGAAAAAACATAGGTAATTGACAAGAACCAAAAATATTTAGATGGAGCATAAAAATTCAGATAAATTCAGAAATTCACTTTGTATGATTCACTTTGTATTATTAGTTTTTTTCTTTAAAATATCTTAGATAATAAATGTAAATATTTTTAATTTCAGCTAATAACTCATGCTTTGTGTACTTAATTTTAAATTCCATAATATTTGTATCATTATTTTCTATTTTAACCTTTTTATATGCATTTTTTCCATTACCACCAATTCAAAATGGATTTAGTTCATATAAAAATCTTCCAGTTCTTATCAATAATTCATCAAGGTAAGCTCTTACTAATTAAATAAAATTAATTATTAAAATTTATTTCATTAACTTTCAGAATTAACATTGATGAAGTTTATAAGCCAAAGATTGAAAAGCTTGTTATTATGGTCATTGATGCTTGGAGATGGGATTTTGTTTCTAATCCTAAAAACTTTTATATGATGCCAAATTTACATAATATATTAAGAAATAACAAAGGTTGTTTGTATAAATCTCAAGTAGAACCACCAACGGTCACTATGCCACGAATAAAGGTACAAAAATAATATTGTAATAGAATAATAATGCTAAAAGATAAAAAATATTAATGAAATCTTGTTACTTTTTTAATAGGCAATTACTGCAGGAACAGTTCCAAATTTTGTAGATATAGCTATAAATTTGGGTGCCAAAGCAATCACTGGTGACAACATTTTACATCAGGCTAAAGAGGCTGGACACAAAATTATTTTTTATGGAGATGAAACATGGGTTAAGCTTTATCCAAATATGTTTCATAGATATGAAAGTACTACATCTTTTTTTGTAACAGATTTCACAGAAGTATGTAGCATTAATTGGTAGTATTTTAAATGTATTAAAAATTATTAGTAATCTACAGGTTGATAATAACGTTACTAGAAATATAGAAGTTGAATTAAAAAGTAACGATTGGTCTATCATGATACTTCATTATTTAGGACTCGATCATATTGGCCATATGGCTGGACCTTATAGTCCATTGGTTAAATCAAAATTACAAGAAATGGATGAAATCATTAGTCGAATTTCAAAGAAAATTTTTGAATGGGTAATTGAATGCAAAAATTAAAAATTTCGATTTTATCAAAAAGTATTTTTTTATGAATCATATATTATTTTTAAGAATCAAAATGGTACACCTTCTTTATTACTAATTTGTGGCGATCACGGCATGAAAGATACAGGAAGCCATGGTGGTTCATCTCTGCAAGAAACTCTTGTACCCCTTTTTTTTGTTGGAAAATCTTGCTTGCCCAAAAAAAACATTAATGAAGAAATCTCCCAAATTGATATTGTTCCAACTTTATCAGTTCTTCTAGGCATTCCTATTCCTTTAGGTAATCTTGGAAGTATTATATTAGAAATAATAGATGACTTTCCAATTTCACAGCAACTTTACGCATTACATTACAATACAGAACAGATTTATCAGCAGTATAAGAAACTCAATTTACAAAATCAAGGTTTTTAATAATTTTAATTATTAATTAAATACCTTAATATATGAATTTAATAGCTTTTTAATTTTTTAGAATTATTAAAAACGTATAATAAAGCCACAAAAATGCATTCAGATTGGTTGAATTTTAAGAATTATCCTGATGATTACATGAAAAGTATATCTGTATTTTACAAGTCCATATTGGTCGAAATGAAACACAATTTAAAAACCAGCTTAGTAAAATATGATGTTCCTATATTAGTTATAGCTACTATTTTAATATGCCAAGTAAATACAAAAAATTTTAATTAAAAGAAACTATTTTCTAAATTTAAAATTTTTATCCATAGATTTTTTATGTAAGTTTTACCGACAAGTCAATTATTCAGCAATCTTTAAGTAATATTTTCAAGATATTATTTGCTAGTCTTATAGTATGGATATTTTTAATACTAGTGCTTGAACCAAAATGTGATATTATTTTAATATTAAAAGGAATTTTTTATAAAGATTTAAATATTTTTAAAATTTTAATTATCGGAGTTTTAATTTTAAACTGTTACTTGTGTGGAATATTTCAATTTCCTTTGAGTAAGGTAAAAATTTAAATTTCTTTTACCTTAAAAAAAATTAAAGAAATTGTTTGATTTTAGATGTGTCAAATAAAACCTTCACAAATCCTTTGTATTCTTGGCCATGTAGTACATGCTTTAAGCTTTACCAGTAGCAGTTTCATTGAAGAAGAACATCAATTATGGTACTTTTACTGGACGTCGTTATCTATTATAATTACGTACAATTTATTAAGTCAACTTGTTAATAAAAGTAAACTAAGTCAAAATAGAATAGTTATTTTGTTACTGATTATGTTATTAAGTCATAGAATTTTAAGAGATTTAAACAGTACAGGTGATAAATATGCTCATTTACCTGATATAGCGGATTGGTTAATTAACGAAGACTCTAAATATGCATTAACATTAATTGTGATTTTTGGTATAAACCTATAAAATAGCTTAAATTTCTTAATTTCTCATATTATTTTATTTTTTTAAGGTCTTGCGTTACTTATTTGGATAGACAAAAAGTACTCAGAGCTTAAGCTGAATACAATTAATTTATTTTTTAATATTGCTATCGCAATAACAATATACTCAAGACACGCCTCGAGTAACACAGTATTAAGATTTAATTTATTTCAAAAATCAAAGTAAAAAATATTAATTTAATTTTAATTTAATTAATAATCACAAATATTACTCACTAAAAAATTTCAGGGGATTATTTGAAGTTAAGTGTTTTTGGATATTTTTACTTTTAAATGTTGCATTTAACGTTTTTTTAATTTCAAAATCAACAATAAAAAATAAAAAGTATTCATTATCGCTATCATCATATACGATATTAAAATTATGGGTGATAATTTCATGTGCCTTACATCGACCTTATAATATAGTATTATTACCGCTGCAATTGATAAGTAGCAAGGTGATATTCAAAGTGAATAAAATTTACAACAAAAATTATTTGGATATTTATTTTAGCATTTGGATAGGAAACGTTTTTTATTTTTATCAGGTATAATGATTATTTGACTAGATTAACATTAAGCAAAACTATTAAAGTAAACAAATTTCAGGGCAATTCAAATAGTTTGGCAACAATTGATCTTGCTGCTGGTTACGTTGGATTAGAAACTTATAAACCTATGATTATTGGAATTTATTTAATAATTAACACGTATTCAGCTCCTATTTTAGCTTTTTTAAGTTACTTGTACAATATCATACAACAGAATCCCAGGTAAATACAATTAAATTTTTTTTTTCTTTAAATGAATTCACTTAAAGTTTTTTTAGGTCAACTAAACTGATTGTACAAAATGTTACTGCTTACGTAACATGGCGACTTTTACCATTAAGTTTCTATGCAATAATCGTTTGTTTTCTGCGATACCATTTATTTATTTGGAGTGTTTTTTCTCCTAAATTATTATATGAAAGCATGCATAGCATCGTATTATTTTTTGCGATACTCATAGTTCAGTTTAATTTTTTAATTCATGATTTTATTAAAATAATTTACAAAAATAAATAACTTTTAAGTACTTAAAAAAAATATTTTTATTTAAAATAAATTACGTACATTTAGTTATAAATTCTTGTGCTAAAATTTTCTTTTTATTTTACATGACAATTTTGATCAAGTAAATAGTACTCCCTTCGATTATTATACAATAATTTGAATACCATTGTTAAAATATTTTTTTAAATGATATTTACAATACCTAAAAAATTTGATTTATTTTATTTTAATATATGTATAATTAAATTTTTTCTATGATAATCAAAATTTTTTTTTTTATTATATTTTAAATGTACAAATGTATATACGCCCATATACGTAAATATGTAAAATTTGTACAATAAAAATATTTGTTTTAGTAAAATATGTACAAATGTTAAATTATAAACAATATACTTATATAGAAAAATAGAGATTATGTATTTAAACATAAAAAGATTTTTTAACATTTTTTTTAAAACTATGTACAAAAAATATATATATTTATTCTCAACGATACTGTTATATATATAGCAATAATTAACTTAAATTAAAATAATAATTCATTGATATTTTATTTTGTCGATATAAAAACTGTTTCAATTTATATTTATAAAAGTTTAAATATATATTATTAATGAGGCAGTTTTTATTTTATTAGTCTTTGGAATTATTAATTTGTAAGTTTGTTTTGAGTATTTTTTTGTAAATTTAGATTCTCTAAGATTCAAGAAATTAAAACTCGCTTTGCATCAGTTTAAAGTTTAACTTAATTTTACAAAAAGATGTACTTTGTGAAAGTAATCCCTTTTATAATCTTTTTTACTGAATAAATAAATCAGTCTAAAAATATTTGGCATTAAATTAAAAATTTCTTTTGAAATAATTTTTTTAAAACGGAGAATTCATTCCTAATTTTGTACCAAATTCTAAACGTGCACGTTTTTGATATCTTACATTAACTCTGAAAAATAAAATTTTATATTAAGAAATTAATTATATTTATTTAAATTTTTATTCTTTACTTAATTTCCTGCCATTTTATGAATTCATTTATAATAAATATCAGTGGAAAAGATGCAACAAAGAAAAATGGAAGTTGAGTAGGAAATTTTTCGTTTATTTGATTTTCATCTCTCCAGAAATTATAAATAATGGGCCCAGAAAAAGCCATTTGGACAAATAATCTAAATTATAGTAAAAAGTATTAATAATTTAATGTTTAAAATAATATTTTGTGGATTGAAAAAAATATATATTTATTTACACTAATAAAGAAATAAGGAACCAAACCCAGTTAACTAATGGTTGCTTGCGCCAAATACTGTAATCTCGATGAACAAAAGTTATCGATATAATAACTAGAAAAATAAAAGCCGTTAATAATTTTACTAATGAAATAAGTTTATAAAACAATTTAATATTACCAAAATGAAAAACTGTTAAAACCAGAGCGATATGTTGAATAGCAGTTATAACATCTGGCTTAAGGCTCCAACCTCCCCATAAAGTTTCTGTATTATTACTAAAATATATATAAAAACAGGATTCATTCTTTTGAGAATAAATAGGGCATAATAATCGAAGTGAAATAAATTGCCAAAAAACAACTGTTATCATTGTTGGAAAAAATTTACATCCATAGCACCATAATGTGAATATTGCAACCTAACAAAATATAAGTAATTAAATTCAATTTTAAATTTATAAAAAAAAAAAGAATAAACTAACTTCTGCATTTAAAATACACTGATTTTTCCCAGTAGCTTGTTGCATAATTATTGGATTGTTAGGAGTTCCAATTAGTGAAACTGATAATAATGGAATAATAAGACATATTAACCAAAGTACTTGCCCAACTGTAAAAAGTGGTGGAAGAAAAAAGAATGTTGAGATTGCTTGCATTAAAGAAAGGGATACGATACAACACAACCAAAATTGTATACAGTTCCATAAACATTTCATAAAATGACGAGCCTGAAAAAAATGTATCAATACTTCAAAAAGATTGTTAAAAATAAAAAAAAAAAATTTTTTTACCTCCATCACAAGATGATAAATTGCTAACGGATCTTCGCGTTTGATACTAAGAGAACAAGTAATAGAATTAAGACTACGACTGAGATCAATTGGAGATACTCCTTGATCCTCACGAGTAGGAATCAATGCAGGCACTTTTTGGCATACTTGAGGGTATAAAGGTTCAACGCCTATGCTGAAATTAAAATTGTAAATTTGTATTTACCTATCACAATATTCCTCATTGTCAGATTTTTTATAAGCTTTACTAGTAGAAAATAATATAAGTAGAAAATTTTGTTTGATTACTGTTTATAGCAGTAAGATATTATAAAGAAAGTAAACTTTATTCTTCTTCTGTTTACAGATTCAATAAACAAACTTAAATTAGTTGATTAGAAATTTTAAATTTTAATAAATCAAAGTAAAGAAAATTTTCAAATAAAGCCTAGAAGAATATCAATTTTAAATTCTTATAAATTAATATCATTTTTCACAAGTAAAATTAAAAAATCATGCAGGAAAACTGTAAACACAAAATCTATATTTCCTTGTCCAAAAATTCCTGTAGAATATGAAACAACTTATAAAATTTCATTTGGAAAGTCAAAATTTATTTAAGAAAAAATTTTTAAATCATTCAAATGAATCACAAAAAATAATCAGCAAAATAAAATTATTAGTAAGAAAAACTTACGCAGCATCAGCTTGCATAAAAATTTGCATATTTTCAGCATTAGCTGAAGAACCAAGAACGCATACTATTTCTCCATAATCTTGCATTATATGAAGCATTTCTTTAGTAGCTGTTGTATTACAATCTGTAAATAGAGAAACTAGTAGCGGAACGTTATCGATATTTTCTATGTGAGGTTTTATATTTTCAATTCCTCTTGGAAGCTTAGCCTTCAAATAAAAAATTTAATGTAAATTTTAAAAATTAAAAATTTTTTGATATATTTAATAAAATAATTTACTCTATTTGACAGGTCAAAATTTACTGGTGCGCTTTGTTCGGTACTATCAGTTAAGCAACTTAATGATCTCCAAGCTTCTTGACCTGATTCAAATTCAACACTTTGAACTAAAACGCTGTCTTCGCTTCTTTCTTGTTGCCGATCTCTGGAAAATTTAAAAAATTTTTATGTATTTATTTATTTAATATGTTTTAAATTAAAAAAGTACCTGTGACTAACTGAACTTTTCGTTTGAGATTTGCATCCTTCTTGACTCCATTCTACATTCTCATTTTCAAATTTAACTGTCGACATTTCCATGTTAATTGCACTTGGGGCTGACATGCTTATAGTTCTAGCATTATCCAAATTGGAACTAGAACATAGCAATAATGTTGTTATTTTTTTGTTCTAAGAAAAATGTATTCATTTATTTAAAATAGTTAAAATTCTCCCTTAAATTATTAGTTTGTTATGGGACATTTATTAATTAATTAAATATTGATTATGAAGCACAAAACGAATTGTGCAGATGCAAAAATGACACAATCCTTTTTTTAAAGTAGTTAGATATCTTACAATTATTTTAAAAATAATATATTATGTATTATGTAGTTGACGTACCGAAATGTAACATGATTAAGCAAGTAGCTGGAGGCTTCGTCCATGCAGGAATTATTGTATCGGTGCATTGATCTGGTTGAGGGAGTGGGCGATGACATAGCTACTGCCTGACTCACCCACCAACCCACTGGACTTTCAGATCTTGTAGCACCACTTGTTAGTTAGATTTATTTTTGTTATTTTTATTATTATTATTATTATTATTATTAATATGAATATTAAAATAATTTAATTACTTTTGCTTTATTTAAAAAATTTTTTATTTTAATTTGTGCTGGCATTCGTAAGATTATTAACTGGTGAAATTTAATAAAATAAGTAATTTACTTAATATTAAAACATGCAAGGTAACTGTAATGAAAAAAAAAAAAAAAAACAAATTTTAGTTGTAATGACTGCTACCATGTTAAACAATGATAAGAGAAAAAAAATCACGTGCTATATGCATAATATGTCAAAAATAACAATTAAACAATAATTTATATTTATTTTACAAAATTATTTTGAAGAATAAATAACATTTATTACAACAATACCTTGTAAAATAATTATATTTAAAGGAATATATATCCTTTATATATTGAAAATAAATAAAAATCAAGGATTTACCTTGATTTTTCACTTAATAATGAAATATGACAATTCCATCCGCTTTCTAAGCCCATTTTTTCATTAAATACACGAGAACGAAGTTCATTTTCTTTACTAAAATGAACGAATCTTATGCATGCAGCATCTAATTGTTCAATTAAATGGACCTAATTTTTAAAGTATAATTATTAAGTAATAAATAAGAATTTTTTCAAGAAAACATACCATATCAGCTTGAGGTTGATATTGCATTGTAACCATCCCAATAAAAATTTGATTACATTGTAGTTCAAAACATCCTTCTATGCTATAGATTTCATCTTCTTTACCTTCGTTACAAAGTAGAGAATCTACAATAAAATTTAAAATATTAATTTAAAAATTAATAATAAATTAATGTAAAAAAAAATTTCTACATAAATTTCTTTTGTATATACTAAAGAATGTAATATTAACCTGTTGAATGAAATTGTCCAAGAACTCCTTTTGTCCTTAAATCTAAAATATCCCATGAAAGAGGTGTCGGACTTCTATGCTGTGAATACAAATGTTTACTTTCTGATGGAAGTTCTAAATATATACTTGACATTTTAGGATTAATAGATTTATGCAAAGGTCTGTAGGCAAATGCAGTACAATAAGATGTAAGACTATTTCTGTTGTAAAAATCTTGAATTTTTTTCCTGAAATTTTAAAAATTTATGTTTGGTTTATTAAAATTAAGAGGAATAAAAATGTCTTACTTGTCTGATTCTGTTAATGGATATAAGTCATGACCATCCCAAAAATCTACACATGAATCTAAAATAATATCAGCTGTACCTTGAGTCAATAATTGTGAACCTCCACCAAATTTTTCTTTAACAACAACTGCAACCATATGAGGAAATGGAAATTTTAATTTCGTTGATATACTTAAAGATTTTGCAAATTTCATATCTCTTTTAGCAGTTTCAGGCTATAAAATTTTAAAAGTCAGTTTAAATTTCTTAGAAATATTTTGTTTCAGTCAATTTACTTACAACATGCCTAAATGTCGACAATTGGTGTTCCAAATGAAAAATCTCTGTTGCCTGATCTTTAAATCCTATTTGTTTTGCAAGTTCGCATAAACACCTGAATGAAAATAAAATTAAGTATTTAAAAATCATTATTTATTAAATTTGGATATTCCTGTACAGATTTAATTAATAAATAGAAAATAAGAATAGAAATTTAAGCATTACTCAAAATTAAAAATGCTAAGTACATATCACAATTTTAAAAAGCAGAATAAAATAAAATTATATTTAAATATACAATACACAAATACATAGAATTAAAGATTCAGCGAATCTTATGTTTACAAAAGCTCCTTACCCTGATAGTATGCAGACAATTTTTATACATTTTATTAAAATAATTATTGGATACAGGAAAAAATATTTTCCAACAAGGTGAGTAATTAAGAAAATAAGGAAATACTTTGTAAAGAATACCCAATGCTTTGTACAAAAAATAGGTTTTTTTAAGGAAAGTGAAGATTATTCAAAGGAAATTGGCATATTTGACTGACCACATATGTCCCTGGTATCCTGATTCGTCGGTTACATTATACATCTGCTTGGTATATTTCATTGCTTCATACCCGTTTAAGTTCCCATTGTTCGACTGGTAACTAATAAATTCTTTTATTTTTAAACCAAACTCATTTAAAAATCATTTTATTTTAATAAAGACAAGTTAGTTAACTCGATTTTTGTCACAAAAAAATAAAAACGTAATTACATAAGTTTTTTAATATATAATAATAAAAAAAAAAATATTTGTAAATTGAAAAAAAAATCATTGCATTAGAAACATGCAAAAATAAAAATTAAACATTGACTTTATAAAAATTTTAGCTACAAAATAATTACCGTCTATTTACTACAGGAACAAGATTTTCATTTTGCAGAGCTTCACAAGTCACATGATTACAAAACTGCATATAATGCTCTTGAGTTTCCATGTTACAGGTATTTAAAAGTATTGCCAATCCTAAAGGTTTTAAAGAATTTAAATGCTGTCTCCAAGATTGATCGTCAAATAAGAGTTTGAATGGAAGATTAAGATCGTGAGTTAAATCTAATACTTCTGCTACTGTGTTTGAGGCTTCTAAAAATATTAAAAAATATTTTATACATTCACTTTAATAAAAAAAAGTTAATACCATTAACATAAGACGTTCTGTTTGAATCTTGTTTTGGAGTATTATCAGTTAAAATAGTTGGATCTGAATTTTTATTAAGACTTACATTACTAAAAACATATAATACATTTGTTAAATTAGACTAACTATGTTAACTAATCCAATTGTTTAAAATATTTACCTTGAAGCTTGAGAAACTGTATTGGTGTTAGGATTAGTTGCAGAGTTAGAATTTCGAAGAAAGAATACTTTTTCAGCAGTTGGATTGGGCCAAGATAAAATGCCTTTTTTATCAACGCAACATAATGCCTAAAGGAAAAGATTGCAAAAGTTTTTTTATAAATATTTTAATGTTTGAATAAAAACTTACAGTTACTGATCCTAAAACATGCAAAATGTTTGCTGATCTAGTTATCATGTACTCTTTTCCAAATAAAATATTCCAATAATATTCAGATAGCTCATTCCAGTTATAAACTACATCTGGATGACTAGGATCTGAAATATCCTCAAATGGATCAAAAACCTAAAACAAAATATTAAAAAAACAAAAACTATTGATTTTGAGAGCTAAAATATTTAATTAAAAAAAATTAAAAAATACAAACTTGCGCTTTATTTGATGTTTGATATAGTTTAAATAGAGCCTTGAATCGAGCCATTCCAAAACAATTTAAAACGATCCACCAAAATGGAAACGCAATTGGTAATAATGGAAGCACAACAGCAATTGGTCTTGATATGAACATGTCAGTCCAATGTCCAGTACCAAAATAATTGTTTAGGTACAAATAATGTGTCAAATTAAAAAAGTATATAACTATCATTAAGGTAGGAAAAAATATTTGCTCGATGCATCTTGTTATTAAAAAATATCGGCTACGATTATGATATGTTATTGGTCGATTTAAAGCTTCATTCAAAGCTAAACGTAAGTTAGATATATATGGTGTTTCTTGAAGCTTATAAATTTTGTTTTTTAATGGAGTTCTAGCTTGGGGCATTGCAAAAAATCCACTTCCATCGCTTTGAATTGGTGGAGCATAAATATCTTTTGCATGCAATGCAGGACCATCAGGATTCTAAAAATTAATTTTTTTAAAAATATTTTTAAAATTATTTTTTATTTACAATTATTAGTTTACTCACCTCGTATGGAGTGCAATAACCAGGAATTTGCTGACCTGGTTTTAATACAATGACATCACCAGATACTAATAAAGCCCATGGCAAATTAACAATATAACCATCACGATAAGTCCACTGCAATGTTAAACATGGAGAAAGAGGACTACACAGTTGTGGATAATTTTCTTTTTCCCAATTGCAAGTTTTTATTGCTTCTAAAATTATGATTAAATAAATCTTTATGACACAATTAGAAAGGAAGGCTATTTGTTACCTTCCAATTGTTTAAGAAGATGTTTTAATCTATTGGGTACTTCATGATGACGGTACTTATTATCAAAGATTGTTAAAGTAAGATTAAATAACAAAAAAATGAAAATTATAAAGCCTTCAAAAGGTAAAAACGAAAATCTAAAATAAAATTTATTTTGCATTAGCCTTAATATCATACAAATTTAATTTTTATTAAACTCACTCTGCATTGTTTTCATAAAAAAATGTATAAATCAAAGCTAGAACTATAATAAATAGTGACAAAGCAGATGTACAACAAAAACAAGTATGTTGACTTTTGTAATGTAGAGCATCTTTTAACCAGGCTTTGTATTTTCTGTATCAAAGTAATTTAAAAATTATATTTATAATTTAAGCAATAATAATTAAAAAAGTATATACTTTTTTTCATGATATTCGCTTTTATATTCTTCCAAGACTTTTTTTATTTCTTTATATAAAATTTCAAGTGCTTTTGTTGTTGTTAATCCTAAAGATTTATCAAATTTAAAATCGCTTTGATGATCATGTTTTTCACTGCTATACTGATTTTCCATTGTTTACAACTAAAATTTAATTAAGAAATACAATATAAAAGTGAATAATTTATATAAATTCTTAATTTATAATAAAATTACCATCAAAAGTTTATTGTAAAGAATGATAATATATTCCATTAAACAATAAGTTGATGTTCAATTTTATTTTTACATTTACATATTTCTTCAATGTACCAAAACCAACTTGCGTAAACAAATGAATAAAGATATTTTAACAAGTATTCATCATTTAATTAAAATGTTTTAACTTACATAATTTTTGACCTTATTATTACCTTGTTAGTAGCAAAAAACAAAAAAATTACATTTTATCCCCTAACCTAAACTTCTTAATCTTAAAACAAATAAATTTCAAGGATTATTTACACTTTTTTATGCCTCAGCCTTTTTTTATTAATAAATCAAGAATTTTCTATCATGACTATATAATTATTGAGGGCAGCACTAAGCACAGCTTGTAATTAATTATTCTGTGCTTGCAAGTTGTAAATTAGAATAGAAATCTGATTGTGATGTTAACGATATAATGTTTTGTTTAGTTCTGCTTTTAGCAAGCACAAATAAAGTATAGCAGACGATTTTATTATCTGCAACAATTTGTTGCTGACGAATGAAAATAAAAAAATTATGCAGAAAATATAAAGCGTTTTTTATAAATTTAAAATTAATTTATATGTTTCCACCATAGCGGAGACCATAGGTATATAAAAATAACGCGTGAATTATAATTTTAGCATTTTTGTCCTATTTTATATTTCGACGAGCTTCCACTAGTAAATACCAGTTGAGTATTTAGCGAATTAGAGATGACTTGAAATTTTAATAAATTTTTTCATATTTATTTTTCTGATTTTTTTTTTTAATTTTGTATTTTACAGTTTTTACAGTTTTGGGCTGCATGCATTTAATTTTGACTATAGTCTTTAATTTTCGCTTAATTTTATTTTTTTTGATAAATAAATTTATTTGGTTTGAGACTTTGAGTCATTAGAACTTTTACCTCCGTGATCATAAGCCCCAGAAGGAGGCTCAATCCACGGAGCGGACCCCCCCGGGTCTTCCACCCAGTACACCAAAAAAAGTGTGTATTCCAATTATAATTCTATATTATTATATAGAGGCGATTTAAATGGAGCATATTTTTACTAAATTCTAGGAGCACTAGAGTAGAAAAAGATAATTATGGACCCAAAATCTATTAATAATCCGCTCGAGCAGTATCTATAAAGCCTCAGAGCAAAATTTTAATAAATTTTGAGTTATAATTACTAGGGTTCAATTGTTTCAACTCTAGTGTCTCCAGAATCTATAGTAATAATATATATGCTCTATAAAATTAACCTTTATGTCCTGGACCACCTATGGACCATCAAAATATAGTAACCTCGGTGACTTGGGCCAGGAATGGTATAAAGTTAATATGTTCATCCTGACCGTGATCCTGACCTAGGCACACAATGTAAGTCAATGTGTGCGTGCAGCAGAGTGCATGCAGTGAGTTTTAGGCAGATTCTACAATTATCCGTTTACACGTGCGGATGATTGCGCAGTAGGTTCTACACATGCGTATTACGTACTGCGCATATCCGCAAGTAAACGCAAGCGGATAAACGGTTGATTGTAGAATGTGCCTTACCACAAACGAACAGAAAACGGTCTTTGACGCCCTGCGGAGGTTACTTCGTATATCTCCGGCAATTGAGAGAGTTCGGTTGTCTTCGGTTAAGCATAATATATACTACCGAATTTAATTTTTTTTCGAATTTTTTTTAAATACTTTTATATTTTTATTAATTTTATTATTATTATTATATTTTTTTTTTGAAACAAAATTATTTTAATTTAATAGCACATTCTTTTAGGGATTATAGAGGAAAATTATTTCTGGATAATATATATATATTTTTTTATTTTCTTTAATTTACATCAGAATTTATTGAATTTTATTTATACTTTTTTTTTTTTAATGTTAATTATACCCTTTCCTCGTTTATGAAGCACCCCAAGAATTAGGGTTAGGGTAATTAAAAAAAAATGTTTCCATTCGTCAGGGGGGCCGAAGGCCCCGTGCGCCAATAAATTTTTGAATGACCTTGAAAAATTAATTTTTTATACTCCTGGTATTATGGGTAGGGTTAGGCTAATTCTTGTTTTAAAGGCACCCCAAGGATTTAGGTTAGGTTAGGTTAGCCGGGGGGCGGGGGCGCAAGGTGCACTTAAAAGGGATTTTCAAACCCGTTTCTTGTTATAAAGGCACCCCAATGATTTAGGTTAGGTTAGGTTAGCCGGGGGGGGGGGGGGCGCAAGGTGCACTTATTACGTTTTAAAAATCATTAAGATAAAAAAAAATTAATAATTATATAAAAATTACTTGAGCTCATTTTGAAAAAAAAATAATTTATCTTATAAAAAAATGGTTAAAATATTTCAAAATTTTAAGAATTTTGAGGAGTATTTAAAATTGTGTTATTATGAAAAATTTGAAAGTAAAATTTTAAAAAACACCTCTTTTGTGCTTGTACGACGTTTTTGTAGAGGCCCGAAAACAGCCGAAATCTCGTCCGAAGACACACGAAGTTACCTCCGCAGGGCGCTATTGACGCTCGAGTCAAACGAACGCGACGGCAGTGGATTATTTCCGTGGGTACTCGGGATGCAGTCGGGTTTCATCGGAACGACACTTGACTTAGGACTATTGTTCGATTTTTTTTTTCTAAGTTTTGTATTTTTATAAAAATTATAAATAATGCGTAATTATAAAATTATAATTAATGCGTAAAAATCCAAAAATTTAAAATACTAGAATAATAGAAAAAAAAAAAATCGAACAATAGTCCTAAGTCAACAGAATCTATATACGAAAAACTTACTATAATATATACATATACAATGTAATGATGGGAATATGGAAGGGGGGCAGGGGTGCACTTGAATTAAAAAAAAACATTTATTAAAAAAATTATTTAAAAAAAATAAAATGTATAAGCTAATAATATACTTGGGAGCGCAGGTGTAAAGGGGAGAGGGGAGGGGTGCACTTGAATTTAAAAACATTTATTAAAAAAAATTATTTTTTCTTTTTTAATAGTGGCGGTTGCGGGGTGGAAAGGGGGGCAGGGGTGCACTTGAATTAAAAAAACATTTATTAAAAAAAATTATTTTTTCTTTTTTAATAGTGGCGGTTGCGGGGTGGAAAGGGGGCAGGGGTGCACTTGAATTAAAAAAACATTTATTAAAAAAAATTATTTTTTCTTTTTTAATAGTGGCGGTTGCGGGGTGGAAAGGGGGCAGGGGTGCACTTGAATTAAAAAAACATTTATTAAAAAAATGATTTTTTTAGTAACAGGTTTTAGGTATATAATTATGTATAATATGATGAGATTTAAAAAAAATAAAATGTAAGCTAATAATATACTTAATTAAATGTAGTTTATTAAAATAATTAAATTAATTATTAAAAATCATGTAATTTGTTTTTTTGAGACACTCGGAAACGCCCCGAATCAGCACGAGCGGACCCGACAATAATCCACTTTCGTCGCGTTGGACGCGTAAGTCATGCAGTGTGCCTGCACACAATTAAGGTGCTATTCCCTATACAGATATTCCCTATAGGTGTCTTTTAGTGAAGGTGTCTGTCCAGTAGCGCCACTTTTTTTTGGCGAATTAAAAATAATAATAATAATTCAGTCTATGACGATTGATAACAATCAGTGATAAAGTTTGAATATATATGATTGATAGTGATGTAAATTATAAGATATTAAAATATTAAAATACAACACACAAATACAAAATTCTTCGTCTATATATATCCATGATATGCTATTGATAATATTAAACATATTACGCGATCTCAAGTAAATACCATAAGACGAATCTGCTTTTAAATGATAGCACCGGCTTATGTTTACAGCATTTTAATAATTTTTACTAATTTAAAGTTCTTACGTAAGTTATTTTAGCCATATTTAAAATTTTATTTAAATATTTGCTAAGCTTCTTTTACTCTCTTCTTTCATGGTAGAATTTGACAATTTTACAATAACGTGTTCTTATACTATTTATTTTACAGAATTTCACATCTACGTCATAAATGAACTTGTAACATTTAAAAAAATAAAATATAGTTTTGATTAATATTTATTTTTCTAATAAATAAAATAAAGGGTATATTAAATGATAATTAATGTAAACCTTTACTTATTTTACAAAAGTGATTGTCTACTTTGAATATTTTTAATAATAGCAAGAAAATGTCAGATAATCAAAGTAACATCGAGAAGTTATCACAAGTTCTTCAGCTTTTTTTGTCAAAAGAATATAAAATAGTATCAACATCCTATCTGGATTTACTCATTACTCAAATATCTGAAAAAATTAAATATGGTAATTTCTTTCACATTCTCATTACAATTAAATTTTTATAACGTAAAAACTTTCTACATTTTATTTTAGACAATACCGAAGCACTGGAATTAATCACTAATTGGATATTAAAAGCTTTAAGCGTATGGGAAAATTTTGAACCATGTCAAGCTGTTAGTACATTTACTATTAAGTTAGTTGCCCTTGTATCACAAGACGAGTCAGTTTTTCAAAGTTATCACAAAAAATATGACGTTTATAACAAATTATGTCAACTATTTAATTTTCAAAAATCAGCTTCTACAAAAATAGCATTTTTAACATTATTCTTAAATTTAATAGAACATGAAAGTGGTAGAACTTGGATGATAGAAGCAGGTATTTGTTTTTGATAATAAAAATCGTAATTTTTTAACTTATTAACAAATAATTTTATGTAAAAGAAATATGGAGAATGATATTGAAAACAATACAAGAGGATCCAACAATGTATGTCATGCGAGATAGTCAAATTTACATGTGTAAATTACTAATGAAAGAAAGTAAAAAAGATAATTTGTGCAAAAAAATAATAGAAGCTATTGTGGAACCAATATTAAATTTATCCATTGAAAGTGATATTGAGCATCATGTTTTTAAAGCTGTTGTACTTGACAGAAATAAGCCTTTAATGAATACAGTAGATTTTGTGAATGCAATTTTAGAAAAATCAATGTTTGAGGATCTTGAAAATCCAATACCAGATATGTTTGAAAGTACACCAAATTTTGAATCTAGCATTAAAACATTTTTTTTTACTTGTTTAACTACTCCTTATACGAGGTCTTTACAAAAATTATCAATGCTTCTAATGTTTGTTAAAATAAGAGCAGCTATAAAAACCAGTGATTCTGTAGATAAAAAAGTTTTTGATAAATTTACTTATGGACTTTGTTATAATGCTATGGTATATTTACAAGGTAAACATATATTACTAATGCTTTGCGATTGCAAATTAGGACTTATGTACTTCAGAAAGTTACAAAATTTAAAAAAGTTTGACATCCCGAAACCTCAAAAATACGAAAATCAAGCAATTGTATTAATGGTAACTAAAAATTTATTTTTAATATTAAAATTTTGCTTTTGAAGAAATTTTTAATATTTTTTTTTTTTTGCTTGTGTTATTTTAGATTTTGCCATTATGTACAGCAACAAAACCTTATTATATTAAAGACCATTATTTTTTTGAAGAATTTATGGATAAAATGTTTAGTGTTACTAGTACAACAATTCAGAGAGTTGCTTACAATATAAGAAATGTTATTCTTCAAAGTCCAGAATTACCAATGGAATCTATCTGTGCAAAATCAATAGAACTTATGCTGGAAATAGTTGATTTGATGGAAAGAGTAAGTTTTACTTAATTTCCTTTTTTTTTTTTAACTAATTAGAAATATATTATTAATTTTTTTTTTTAAGGATACAGTGATAATAATGTTTCAAATGATGTGTCATGTTTTAAAAAATTTTGTTCCTAATGATAAGGCATTGTTGCATTGCAAAAAACAAATAAAAAATACAGATGAATCTTGTATAATGCAAAGAAGAGAACCATTTTTAAAACCGTTATTAGGTGGTGATCCAATAACAGAAAAGCCAATATTATTGGCAGCTTTACTCAATGGTTTGATAACAATAACAGAAAAATTTCATTTAAAATGGCAAGAATGTGTTGAAACTATTTGCATTTTAACAATAACTCAAGACATTTTGGGATGCGTTGGTGTTGATCCAAAGGTAAATAATCAATACTTTCAAAATATTAATCCTGTTCTTATTTTGTAATATTTAAATTTTTAGATCTGCATACTAATTTTAAAGTTATGTAAGCTAGCAGTTGAAAATTTCATGCAGCCAAATCTTGCTTTGTTGGTCGATCTTGGTCCACATTCAAAGGAAATAGGCCCTATGCTATACAGTAGATTACATGACGTTAACTGGGAAATAAAAGATAGTGCCTTAGAAGTACTTAATACCATGGCAATTGTATCAGAACATAGTTAGTACATTTAAATATTGATATTTTCGATAAAATTATTTTATGAATAGTAAAATTTTTTTGTATTTATTTTAGAATACATTTTTTATCAAAAATTTATAATCGAAAACAAGTTTTTGGATGTTACATTTGACATGGTTCAGAGTAATAACGAATATTATCAACGGGCTTCTGCCTTGACTTTACTTGCCACATCTGTTAGGATAAACTTACTATGGGAGAAAGTTTTGTCAAAAATGAATTTACAGGTAAATTTAAAAAGAAGAAAATCTTAAATCTAAAACTATTCATAATCATAAATATAATTTTATTCATTAAATATTTTTTCCAGGATGTGGCCTTTAAATTAATTCTTAATGAGAGTGAAGCTATTGTAAGAAGAGAAGCTGTTAAATTAATCATAGAAATGTTTATTCACCGCAATTGGCAGTAAGTACAATTAAACTTGAATTTTTTAAATTAACACATTATTTGATTCTGTCTTTTGAATTTAAAGAGCATCAGTTATAAAAGATATGGTTTATACTATGACTGCAGCTAGTGTTTTAGATTTACATTGGGAAGTAAAAGTTAATGCTTTGGAATTTTGGAATCGATTTGTAAATTATCACCTTGCTAGTCAAGGTATGGTTAATGGTACTTTTCCAGATGTTACATTTTCTAAAAAACGAAGAGTTATAGAATTAACTGAAACTGAAATAAGTAATCGATTACATAATACCTTAGACGAATTGGCTGATCAAGGATGTCTTGGGGTAAATTTTTAATTGTAAATATTGTTTTTTATGTTTTATTCATTTATAAATCTTTATTTATAGATTTTAATCAATGCGTTAAATGATGAAAGTGATTTTGAAGTTGCAAAAACTGCAGCATCAATCATATTGAATCTAAAGAAAACTTTGTTAAAATATAAAATTACTGAACCTAAATCAAATGATGGTAACAGTTCAATAATCGAAAATGAAAATATGGAAACAGATTCAATAGAAACTACATTAAATGTTTTAAATACACAAGAAGAAAGATCAAAAGTTATTGATGATATCATCTCATCAAACGATATAAATATATTAGCTACGATGTGTACAGAGGCCGTAACCGAACAAAAAATTATAAAAAAAAATTTTGATTATTTAAAAAAAATAAAAAAAGATGATTTTTTAAATATTATTTTTAATTTTGATTTCGATGAATATCTTAATAAACGAAGTAATTGGTTAAATACTCATACATGTAGCTTAGATTCTATTTTAGATGATATATTAACTGTACATAATAACGAAATCAATTGTATGGATTGTTATTAACAAATATATATGTTAACGATTATTTCCTTTATATATATGAAATGTTAAAATTTTGTTATTTTTTATAATAAAATAATTAATTTTATATAAAAAAAAATGTTGGTATTGTTCTTTCGTAATTTTAAAATTCATATTAAAAAATTTTATTTTTATTTTTTATCGTTTGAATTATATAAACATACATAACAGAATATTTATTATTAAATAACAAACAAAGTCTTCAGTAACGTAATACAAATTGTTTGTATTTAATAGCAGTATAAATAAAAACTGAAAAAAAAAAATTCAAAATTGAGAAGAAAACAATAAAATAATTCATCCTAATGCACACAGCGTATAAAAAAAGCTTAAAACTATTAAAATAATATAACTCTAATTTAATTTTCTTTTATTTTTTTTCTTTTTTATATCTTCAAGATCTAAACATAATTCATTAATACATTTATTAAAATCTTCATCATTTACTGGTTTGAAATTATTTAATATCTTTTTCCATCTTTCAAAATTATTATCATTATTGTTAACTGGCACTTCTTGATAATTTGTTGTTAAGGATTCTCTAGGAACATGAGAGTTAGATGTTGTTTGATAGCTTAAATTATTTGCCGAAGGTAAATTTGATGGTTCTTCTAATTTTTCTATCTTACAATTATTAGGAATTGCATTTATACTTGAAAAATTTGATTGCGAATTTTGTGATAAATGAGTCCATCTAGGATCTATGAATTGTTTGTTTTCTTGTTTCTCTTCTAATTTTTCACTGTTGCAATTATTTGTAATTGTATTTGGTGTTGAATTTGGATTTGAAAAATTTAAATGCGATGTTTGTGATAAATTATTCCATCTAGGATCTATAAATTGCTTATTTTCTTGTTTTTCTTCTAATTGTTCGTTTTTGAAATTATTTAAATTTGTACTAATTGTTGGAAAATTTGGTTGTGATGTTTGTGATAAGACGTTCCATTTCGGATCTATTAATTGCTTGTTTTCTTGTTTCGGCTCCACATATTTTAATAATCCATGTGATTTTATTATCGAAAGAGATAATTCTTCTGATGTATGTTTAAATGATTGATGAAAATGAAGTTCTGGTAATGATACAGTATGAAATTGACAAACAATGCATCGATACTGTAAAATATTGTTTATCACTGGTTTTTCAGTTTTATTTGTTTTATTTTCCTGCAAATAAAATTAAAAATATTATTTTTACTCGTATTTTTTTATTTAATTAAAACTTACTGTTAATTTGAGATAAAGAATATTCTCATTCCTCTGAAATCCTTCATGATGAATAGGATGCATTGTTATTACATGTATATATACAATCAAGTATAAAGTATTTATTGACAGCTGATTTTTTATTAAAAATTAAAGACATAAAATAAATATAAAAGATATTATTAAAAATTTAAAATAAAGAATTTTAATATTCAAAAAATTAATCAAAGGTTATAATTGTAATAAAAGCCTTTGACTATTATTACAAGAGATTTTTTTTCATATATATTTTTCTTCTTGTATCTTTCTTCATCGCACCTACACAATCTTATAAGAAGTAGGTTCATATTATTTAAAATGATGCGCCGTAGCGCAAAAAGAGTATACTCCCACTCTACTGCAATTATTCAGAAATCAGAATTCTCATTGGTTAATGACATCAATTCTCATTTCAAAATTGCTATTTTGCCATGATTTTGCCAGCATTCTTGGGGAAATGATAAATTGGTTTTTTCTTCAAAAAAAATTTAGCGTGTCAAATAAAAAAAGTTTGTTTAAAAAATGTTTATAAATAATTTAAACAATAATATTGATAACAAGTATTTTATTGAATTGAGTCAAAAATAATATGCGAAATTTTATTATAAATAAATCGCGCATGCGTTTAATAATAAATAGCCGGGGATTTTTTAAGTTGATCACTTGCGATCTCTTTTGAAAAGTGAAAAGTAGTCGAAGAACACGCGTTGAGCGAGAATGTTAAAATTGGCAATTTTTTTATCACTTATTTATGAGAAAAAAAAAATAAAATAATTACCCAATAAATTTTGCATTTTAAGTATTAAGTGTAAAAAGTCAAAATAAATCAGAAAAGGAAGTGGTTTTTATGATACACAATAAACTAGTGAAAATTTTTGATATATTTTGTATTTATAATGTTTTGAACTAAATATTTAGCTAATCTTTGAAAAATAGTGATAAAAAAATAAAAATATAATTTTTAAGTGCTTAGAAAAAAAATTATAAAAAAAAGAAAAAAAAGAAAAAGATGTCATATTTTTTTCGCGATAAACCTCGTTTTAGCGAGCGTTTACGTGGAAAATTAGGAGATGAAATATTTCAGGAATTAAAAGAACAATTTGACAAGGACGGTTCAGTATTCGATGGCGCCAGTCGTCAAACACCCTATTTTGATAGACAAAATAGTGGTTTTCCTAGGGTGAGTATCTCAATTTCACTTGCTTAATCCATAATACATTCTTTTATCTTGTGGCATTAAAAGTTCGTTCAACTTTTTTTTTCTCATTATTTTAATTGTCCGCAAAGGAATTGGTTTTTTTTTATTTTATAATTTTTACCAAAATAACATTCAAGTGGTATGTGCCTAAAATTCTTATTTTTAAAAATGTTTTGTAGAGAAAAATACACACACAGACACTTCTTTCATAAAAATAAACGGAATTTTTTGAGTTAACTGCTAAAATTACGGCAGTACTTTAAAAAAATGTTATTTTAACACTATGTAAACATAAACGAATATTTAAAAAAAATTCTTTTTAATATTGTGAAACGTAAGATTACAATGAACTTTTTTAATGTAAACACACTTTTTACTGAATAATTAAGCAAAAAATATGAATTTGTTATATATTTTGGAGAAAATGTAATTTTAAAAAATGGCTAAAAGGATTGCGAAATTTCAAACAAGGAAAAAATATTTAATTGACTCGAAAATTATAAAAATTTTAAAGGCAACTTTAGCTAAGAAATTGTAGTAAATATGCAAAAAATTATTTATTTTTATTTTTAAGCTAAATTTTGGTAGCAATAAAATGATTAAAAATTTGGTTTTGTTTAAAATTCCGCTATTTTTTTGTCGGAAAAATTGCGTAGAAATTTCATATTTATAGTTTGGAATAATTCATGAAATTTTAACACCCTTACAAAAAATTGATATAAGAAAATAATATTTCACATCTCAGAGAATTTTATAAGGCACAAGAAAGATCGATCGTCATCCTTGCAACATCGGTCTTTTTCCATTTAATACAAAAAAAGACTTTTACTTTCGTTCTAAATAAAACAGACCACGCTTGTAAAAGGCAAGTGGCAAGTGCTTTTATATAAATAAAAGAAAAATAAAGGGTCGATTCTGTGGTTAAAAGGGCAGTTATAGAATATAATATCTTTGCAAATATATTTTCATTAAAATAGTCTATAATATCCTATACCACTGCACTTTGACTTAGAGGGTTGTTGTACTAAACGTCCATTTGTTTTCTGAGTCTTGACAAGTGCATATTTATTTATAAAAGATTTTAGACTAATTACTTATATTTTTCGTATAATTTGTGAATTTTTTCTTTTGGTATAAGGAAACGGCTATTAAATATATTGAACATAAAATTTATCCGAGAATTTATCGTACAAAAAGTACTTTCTTTTTATGTTCTTTTTTATGTTTTTTTTTATTTTGCACCCTGTTGAAATAGTTAAAATCGAACTGTGCGTATATATGTGCGTATTTACAGTTGTATATTGAGGAGACACTGAAGGGAGGACGGGTTTAGCTGAATAAAGCCGAATAAAGGGGTCAATTGAAATAAAAGAAAATTTTCGGATAATGCCAAAATAATGCAATGTTTTACCGAAATGCGGCTGCATGAATTTTAATTTCATATTTGGTTTTCTCCCTCTATTTTACCATGATATTGCAGATGGTAATCCCAAATTAAAAAAAAATCGGTTATGGCATAAAGATATTTTTTTTTTCATTAAAATTTTTATCACAAATGATATAAAAACTTGTAAAAGCTCGTGTAAGACTTTCAGAGAGCTAAAGAAAATTTTCAGTTACCTGGTATATTTACTTACGGCTTGTGTCCAGATCGTGTCCATCAGAAAAGTAAATAATGGCCGAAATCATACGCAAGAAAAACTACGATTTGGGGAATTTTTTATTCATGGATAAGGGCCATACAAAATTTTTCGGACTCCCAATTTTTCTGATTCAGTGGGGATAAAACATGTCTTTTTCGGGAAGAAAGAAACGCGGGAAATACGTACATTCTGGACTTTTGTAAGTTTTAAAACATTAATGCAACAATTTTCTGGTTGTTAAAACTTTCAGTTTCCAATAACAATAAACAGAAATTTTTTGGAGAGTGGCCGTTGCGCGACTCCACCTCGATTTGGGCCATTCTTTATTTTTATGGCCATGGGTCGTAGTATACTATTTCAGACAAAGTTATATCAGGACATTTCTTTCAATAATTTTTGGGTTTTTTTAGTATAGAATACTAGACAACATAGTCTGATTTCTCTTAGATCCGTTGCTTTAAGCCTGGCCGTACCCCATTCTCGAGCCAACTAAGTAATTAATAAACAACTATCTTATACACGTGTAAAATTAAATTTTTAATACAAATACAAATAAAGAGCAAAAACATTTTTATGCCAATGTCAAGGAAAAACAACTCTTTCAAATAAATGCGCTGTCAAATTAAATGAACTTGGCTAAAGTATATTTTGGGGTCATCATTTTTTAAAAGGCCTAGTTTTACAAACTTTGTAATTTCCTATATAAGTTTTGTCTCCTTTCAAAAAATATTTTTTATTAATTTATCTAACTTTATCTAGAATATACATTATTTATTTCTTTTTTTGAATAAAAAAAATGACTCATGTCTAATTTATAAAAAAAAATAATAATAAAACTGACCTGATTTATATTTGATTTATTTATTACATCAGAAATAAAATTTTTTGAACAACAGCAATAATGTGCTTAATAATGTAAAGTCATCTGGTTGTAAAAAAGGAACAATGATTGTTTCATTTATTCAGTCCCTATTTTCCATTTCAAATCTAATAACGAGAGTTTCACCCTTCGTACTTAGAGAGAATTTGAGGAAAATTTACGAGAATGATACATTTAAGCTGACTGTTCAATGTTGTAGGGCATAAAAATGAAATTGCATCTGGAATGTAATAGAAAAGGGAGTAAGATATAGCGAATTTTGTTTTCAACACCATTTATTTTCTTATTATCCTTCGTGCAGAGTTGCTATGAATAATAAAAATTTAAATTAAAAATTTATCGATTAGAAACATATTTAGTTATGCAAAGTTTTCGATTACGTGCATAAGTTTTTTTTAAAAAAAAGGTGATTTATACTAATTGGATCATCAGCCTATTGGAGGTCAACAGAAATATAATACGCGATTTGTTTAAAATACACGTTTTTTTGGCTGGATAGTGAATAGTATTTCTTTTATTTTATAACAAAAGAATTCTATGTAATTTTTATTAATGCTCGAGTCAAAAACATTTTTGTCTTTGAACTAAATATTTTAATGATTTTAATCAAATTATAATTCGCGATAACGTTTATCGGTTTCCAAATAAATAAAAAAACATGAAATTAATTTTAAGCGTTGATTAGATAATAACTAATGAATTGCTTGTAATGTTATACATTTTTATATATGGACATTTAATTTACTTTTTTAATATTAACATGGAACATGTTCATTGGATGGGGTATTTGAAAAAGTTTGAAATGGACTTAGAATATTTTCAATTTAGGGACAGAATAGTAATTTGAAGTATGGGAGTCAGGGCTTGATCAGGCCCTGATAAGAACAAGAACTTAGAATACTTTAGGTTTATGAGCTTAGAATAATTTGTATTTCATTTTATTACTGTTATGAGTGAACATGTTCCATGCTCGTTGGTTGTGTATATAGTTACACAAACCAGTTATAAATTTTTTTATTAGACAAAATAAAAACTTATTCTCGAAGCACTGTTTTTAAATTTTAAGCACCAATTATCATTTTTTTAATGATATGTCTCCAGTCGAAATTCGATAAAGAGGTCATACTAGCCACCATAAATATGAACATTTTCTCTGATATAGGTTTTTTTTACGCTGATCAAAAATTTTGGGCTCTCAAGACCTAATACAATCTCATTATTATATTAACGATCAAATGTTAATTTGATAATTAATAATTTTTGTTATTTGAATTTAAATAAGAGTGATAATTATAAATAAAGATGCACTCCCAAGAGACCCCCAGGACCCAAAAAATTCGTAATCAGCTACTAAAAAAATCTATAGTAGAAAAAATCAGCCCATATTTTATACTTATCAACCCCAATTTCAAATTTTAACCGTGGAATAATAATAGCATGCGCATAAAAATATACAAGTAGAATTGCAACCATATAATAACAATCAAATCAAAATTTGGTTAATAAGGCTGACACGCGAGATAAGATTCAAAGTTGAAAGTACTGTAAGAATCCTATAAAATTTAATGAAATTGGAGACATTAAAAGTGCGCGGGTTCAAGAATGAAGAAATTATGTGAATTTAAGTGAATTCAAGGATTATGAAAGTAAGGAAGGTTATTTAAAGGACAAATAAATCGCTAAATTCTGGTTTAAAGAGAAATTATTAACTGAGAATGGTCAAAGGAAACGTGTAATATGAACAGTGTAAAAAGTATATTGCTAATAAAATTTAAATATTGGCCCAAAATCATTAAATTTATGAGGGTGTGTTTATATTTTTTTAAAATTTTAATTAATATTATGTATTTGGTTTTATAATAAACTGGGGCAAAATTTTGAGTAGCTGCTCTAATATCTGTTTACCGCAGTTGCTTTAAATTTGCATAGGAAATGTTTAATTAAGCTGAAAATAACATGAAAGTAAAAAAAAAAAAATACACAAAATTTTTTTGACATTGATGCAGTGAAATCTCGTTAAAAATAATAGTTGCTTAAAAAGTTTTTAGAAAATTTTTTGCTATGGGGACATGTCTTCACTCATGATATATGGCGAGATATAGTATGTATTGTGACCTGGATTATGACCTATGTCCAATAAGGAAATGGTGAGAAAACGCACCTTTTCTGAGTACTTAGCGATTTAAACCGATCTTGGTCAACGTTAGCGGAAGATTAAGTTAACATTTTAAAATTGAGATATAAAGATTACGATAGTTTTTAGGATTCAGGGTTAGCACGAAATTATTAACACAAACATCAAAGTTCCAGAAGATTTGTTGAACAGTGTTTCTTGCAGACCTGTTTTGTAGGCTGATTTTATTTTTACATTCAGACTCCCTAATTTATATGACAGTTTTCTTGCAATTTTAATGACTTTTTCTATAGAAGTATCATATCACTCAAAAATTAATATGCTTCCCTGTAAAATTAAAATTTAATAATTTACACAATACAAGAAAAGTCAAATAAACGAAGAGTGAAAAAGAGAGAAATAAAAAAATATGATTAATATCATTCATTATTAACGACACGTAATATTATAAAATTCTTGGCAAAAAAGATCATTAAATTATAAAATTTAATATTTATACATCACGTGATTTTAGTATACAATTACTGCATAGAGAATAATAATTGAATAATAATTGCGCAATTTTTTTTCCTATACCTACCTGACGTCAAAATACTTTAATTAATGATATACATTTAAATAATTTATATTAGATAAGAAAGTTTCAAATATTTGTATTGCGAATTCTTCGAGCATTATACTGCATAAACAAATTGTACACGTTTTTAATGTTTCTCATCTCATTATTTATAATTTATTCTTGAACGTATTACGCAACTTTATTTACTCGTTTGCAAATAAAAAAGGCTTTTTTTATGTATTGGTACTAAAATTTCGAGACTTAAAAAGAAAAAATTTCTTATCTCATCTAGGGCATATCCACTTGTGATATTATTTATAGATTTTTAGCATATAATACGTCTTTTAACTTTATTTTCTATGGCTAGACGCCAAAAGAGAGCAAAAAATGTATACGCGTATTAGTTTTTTAAAAAGAAACCTGCAAGTCCAACTAAATGCTGCTACGCCAACGATTTCCGCTTCCTTTTTCATTCGACGACAAATCCGACTTTCTGATTCGAATCTTTTGTCTTTTAAAAACTAATTTATCAAAATGTATTGATAAAATTTCGTCTATTACAAAATGTCAAACCAAAAGAAAATCATACTTAGTTTTTCTAACATGCGACCCTGGGAATTTTAATGAGAGATAGTAATTGGCGCCTACGCGATTTAGCTTTTTTGTAATATTTATTATATTGCTGCACCTCTATATTACTTTTTTTTTATTTTGCATTGCAGGGCATTGGCTTCAAGTCAATATTTTAAGTACATCTGGCCTCTTCATAAATTATTAAAGAATTTATTTTAGCTAACAAAAATTTTCATCTCCGATTGTACTAACGTAAATTATTATTCAACTTAAATACAGAATGCGAAAATATAATATAAGGAAGACAGAGTTAAATTATTCGTTTCTAATTTAATTAGAACGTTCGCATCGAGTGTTATAGAGAATGCCTTAATTTTACGCTAATTATTGTTTCTAGTAGTAGTTTTTGGGTCTGATAGTTATTCTTATTTTTTTAAAGCTTTTAATATTTTCTTATTTTGCAATACAAATATTAGTTCAATTTAGTATCATACTATACTCAAGTCAAATCACGAAGAGGGATTTTCCAAATTTAGCTCATTTAGATATTTTGATTATGAACGAAGGGGGCTTTGCGTGTGTGTAAAATTAGGAGTCGATTTGGGGTACTTTTATAGTATTAATAATAAAAAATTTGTTACGATTTATTAAAAATTGGCCACTTGTATGTTTTTGGGTCGGTGAATAAAAATTTCGGCGTGACGCAAGTACGGCAATTTTCTAAAATTTAATTGTAACGGGCTAAGCCATGCTGTTATTTAATAAACCTTTTTTTTGAACGAGATATTTTTTAAGAGTAATTCCAAAACTCATGAAGAGAAACTAAGAAACCCTCGAAAAAACCTGCAGTAGGCCAATTTTTGTCATATTTTGTGAATATTTCAAAAGTACCTAAAAATGACTGCTAATTGGTCTAATTTCAAAGCTAATGATGTTTGAATTATTTTTTATGCATGGAACTATCGAATTCGTGATTAACAGCTAAAAAAATTAATAAAAACAGCTAAATTTTGTTTATGAAAAATCAATCCACTTGCTGGAATAACGCTTGTAGCAAGCAAAACTTTTATTTCAAGCCCAAACAATTGCAAATCACCTAAAACGTAAAGAAAATTTTAAAAAATTAGTTTATGGGCTGCGGCGCGAAAGCGCGTATTTCCCGGACGCTGTGCGTCCGCCAAATGATATTTTCTCGCCGCAGACCCAGAAAAATTATATATGGCCCTTATTGTCCATAAATACAGAATGCCCCAAATCGCAGTTTACCATCCTCGGCTTCGCCTCGGAAGTTAATTTCCTTGGCCATTCTTTACTTTTCTGGACGCAAGCCGTAAATATACTATTTTTTAATTTTTCTTTACTTTTTAAGTATAATTTTCAATTTTGCTAATTTAAGGACGTTAGGTAAATTTTGCACGGGAAAAACTCAATTTTCATCAGCGAGCCAAAAAACTGTCAGTTTTTACTGGAGTATATACGGGATATGGAGTATATGAGCACAGTGGCTAAAAATTCGGACAATTCAGATAGTCTGAATATATTTATAGCTAATCACAGACTACTTGACATGCACATGATAGAGACTATGTATGTGAATATTGTATGTGCCTACATTTTAAACAGAAATAATCTCATCAGGATTTAATCATATTTACAATGAGAACCAAAATGAAGGCCTCAAATAAAAATAAAAATCTCTTGTTTTTCTATTTGAACTTGAATAGTAAGTAATAAGTAAAAACAGAAAATACTGCATCTCAATTTTTCAACATGCGAAATGAAATGGCCTATAGTTCTTGCTATAGCTCGTTAAAATTTACAAGCTTAATCTTTTTTAGGCTAATATAAAGAGACTTTATAAATATATTATCCGTTTAGTTAAACCGATGTTATATTTTGCGTGATCCGAGATTTTATATAAAGCTTTTGAAAAGTTTTAAAGTCAAAATTAAAATAACAAAAAACGAAATAAGACGTATCATAATAAGATGTTTTCTCAAGGTTGCTTTATATATATTTACGATAAATCATGAAGTAATTTAAAACAGAAATGTAATACCGAGGGAGTAAATTTTCAAATGATTCACGAAAACAAATTTTAGCTATTCCAATCTTGATTCCATATACGCAGGCTATATCGATTATTCATTAGATTTTATGTACAATTTTAGTTTATGAAGCCTTGCAAAATCCTGCCTACTTATTTACTATAATCACGTTTTCATCGCGTTTTATCTCACTCTCCCCTATTTCAATGAAAAAATAAATAATGCTTAAGTTGCTCTTGCCAAATCTTAAGTTTTTTAGGCAAATAACTTCTTGGAATTTTATTCATGTGTTTATCTTTTTTTAAAATTCTTTTGCTTTTCTACATCTTTGTTAAAAATCATTGTGAGTCAAATTCGAAGGGAATTCGACTTTTTTTTAAATGTACTCTGTTAAAAGTAACTTATATACAAAAAAATATTTTCTAAAAAAATCTATTAAAATTTTTTTTCGTAAATTGACAACTATTTTTTCTGAGTAAGCGATTGAAAATCGTAAATTTTACAGTGAAGATTGATATTCTGTTTGATGTTTGAAAATTATATTCGAATATATAATAAGAATTTTTTGATACAAAAAAACTCGTAAAAAAACTTCGAGTTTTTTTCTAGGGCCATCCATGATTGATGCGAAACTTTCAAAATATTATATTCTTAGATAATAAGTAATCAGTCTTTGTGACATCGATGCTGTTCGCAAATCAGAAAATGTGTAATTTTCATCTTATATTTGGGCTCTCTTATGTCCAAAAAAGGCCTGATATAAAATATAATTTTATTAAAATGTTTAGTTAAGAAATTTGACGGAAATTCCGAAAGACTCCCGAAAAATTCTTAAAATTATACTTTGACTTGCCAAAATTTGAATTTTACATTACTGAGTTTATATTAATAGTGATAATTCTGACATATATTATATAGTCCAGGTATATCTGTTAATCCACCTCTACATAATTATGAAAATGGATAAATCGAGTGAAAACCGTTTGCGTTGTATTCAGGAGTATGTTAGAAACAAAGTCCCGGAAAGGAAAATATGTGGAAATAAAAGGGGGGGGGGATTTTTTTTAATTTCACAGAACTCAAAAATGATGTCAGAAATGATATTGGATGCATTACGAGGGGTGAATTTGCCCATTTTTCACCCGCTTTACCCCCAAAATATGTAATTCTTTAAAAGCACTGTTTTCTCTAATTCTACAAGGTCTATATGGGTTTTTAGAGTCACAGAATTCGAATAAGTCATCAGAAATGATATTGGATGCATTTCAGGGGGAAAATATCAATACTCGGATACGTACCAAAACCGCATTGCCATATAGAACATCTGAATTTTTGGCCAATTTGACAAAAATTTAAAAATCTTTTTCATTTGTAGGCCTAGAGGGCACAAATTAAAATTTTTTTGAATAAAGCAAATGATATAAAGTCTAAGAAAACATTGAAAATAAATAGAAAACAGATTTTACTGACAAAATTTTCACCAATTAATTTTTACATCTATACACGATAACGACTCGACTTTTATCGTCGCGCTCGCAAGCAAATTTTTTTGGTGTCACCGGGGCACAGTGATTCAGAAAAAAAAAGTGGAAAAAAATAATATTTGATCGATGTCTCGACCGATTTTCATGCGGTTTGCGGCATATTACAGCTTAAGGCTTGTATTTTTCGAAAAAAACGACAAGAGAATTTTTTCATTTTGTTTTTTACCCCTCAGACCATAAAAACCACCCCTACTCCACTCAAAATACGGGTGTGGTTGTATTATCACTGGCAAACACCAGATTTGCTCTACTATTAGTTTTTTTGGTCGCTGAACACGAAAATCGGGGTCATTTGGCAGAGAAATTGGGGTTTCACCCTAAAATTGGCTAGAACTACCCCCGAAAAGGGGGTGTTTTTGCTATTTTTGTATTTTGGTACTTTTAGCATCCAGGATATGCCCATATAAGTTTTTTGGGTCGCTGATCAAGAATTTCGACTTCCTTTTTATAAATAATTAAAATTTCACCCCTAAATTAGCTAAAACTACCCCTGAAAAGGGGGTGTTTGTGTATTTTCTAACATTTAGCATCCGGGATATGCCCATATAGGTTTTTTGGGTCGCTAATCAAGAATTTCAACTTCTTTTTCATGAGTATTCAATATTTCACCCTTAAAATAGCTAAATCTACACCTTAAAGGGGTGTTTTTGTTATTTTAGAACTTTGAGACTCCAGAGAATGCCCATATAGGTTTTTTGGGCCGCTATTCAAGAATTCCGACTCATTTTTCATAAATAATTACTATTTTTCCTTAAAATAGTTAAATATACCCCTAAAAGAGGTGTTTTTGCTGTTTTTGCACTTTGAGCATCCATATTAGCTCGATTCAAGTTTCTGGGTTGCTGATCAATAAAAATTTGTTATTTTTTATGAAAAATTAATATCTCACCCTATACTTACCTGAAAAATAAATTATTAGAGTTAAGATAAAAATTAATAAAAGACACTTTAATTTTTTGTTATTTTATAATGCATTCTTAATGAAATATTTTATAAATGTAAAATGTTGTACAAAAAGTGTTTAACGCTGATATGAAAAACAGGTAATTAAAAATATGTAATTATATTTAAATTTAAATTCGAAATACAAAAAAAATACCAAAAAATACAAAAAAATACAAAAAAAAGCTAATATGGATGCTCAAATTGCGAAAACAGCAAAAACCCCTTTTAGGGGTTGTTTTAGCTATTTTAAGGGTAAAGTATTGAATATTCATGAAAAAGGAAGTCGAAATTCTTGATCAGCGACCCAAAAAACCTATATGGGCATATCCCGGATGCTAAATGTAAGAAAATACACAAATACCCCCTTTTCAGGGGTAGTTTTAGCCAATTTAGGGGTGAAATTTTAATTATTTATAAAAAGGAAGTCGAAATTCTCGATCAGCGACCCAAAAAACCTATATGGGCATATCCTGGATGCTAAAAGTACCAAAATACAAAAATAGCAAAAACACACCCTTTTCGGGGGTAGTTCTAGCCAATTTTAGGGTGAAACCCCAATTTCTCTGCCAAATGACCCCGATTTTCGTGTTCAGCGACCAAAAAAACTAATAGTAGAGCAAATCTGGTGTTTGCCATTGATAATACAACCACACCCGTATTTTGAGTGGAGTAGGGGTGGTTTTTATGGTCTGAGGGGTAAAAAACAAAATGAAAAAATTCTCTTGTCGTTTTTTTCGAAAAATACAAGCCTTAAGCTGTAATATGCCGCAAACCGCATGAAAATCGGTCGAGACATCGATCAAATATTATTTTTTTCCACTTTTTTTTTTCTGAATCACTGTGCGGGGTTATTCTAAAATTTTAGCCAAACAGATAGGGATAAGTATATAAATTTTAATTAGGCTAAAAATTGAATTTCAGGGTAAAATTTAACTTCCTTAAAATTAAAAGATGCATCTTTTCTTGATATAAATAAAAACCAGATAAAAACCCACTCTTAATAGAGTTGCAAGTTAATTTTTACTCAAATTCAGTAAAAAGTAACCGAGGAATTCAAAATTATTAATGTTGCTCTTGTAATAATTTTTTCATTAATTTCATACTATCGAGAATAATATTTAATTATTGTCTTTTTTGAACTTGACTATCATTTATCCTGTTGGGTTAAATAAATAATGCGAAAAAATATTCTCTTGAACGGTAAACTTTTAAAAAGTATATAATATCTATGTATTTGTTCAGCAAAGGAAAAAAATAGCCAAAAGTAAAATTTCCTATTTTCTTCCTATGTTCAACACATAGTTTTTCATTAACAGCGAAAGAAAGATATAAGATCGCCGAAAAGTAAGAAAGTAGATCTTGCGGCTACCAGAATTTTTTTTTCAATATACGCATGTAATAAAATTTTTTAGATAGAAAATTAGCTTTAAAAAAATGCTAATTTTAAAAAGTAGTCGAGTAATTCACTTGAAAATATGCAATTAAAAATGTTTAAAAAATTAAGTACACGGTCAAAGATATTTATATTATAAAATCAATAATTAACCAAAACGAATGAAGAACCTAGTTTGAGATATCTTAAATCATGTAACATTTATTTTTAAAATTTTTTATATGCAAAAAAATGCTATCTATATAATAAAGCGTGGGTAAACTGCAACGATCTTCGATGACAGGTGTGAATCACGCAAGAGTTCTTTGACACGACCTTTTTTTCCTCGAAAAAACAAAGTTGAAGATATTTTTTTCTGATAAAATTTAATTTATTAAATGATCTAATTTGTTAAAACTAATACCAACAAAGTAACCTATAAAATTTTCTTATTTATTTCTATTTTATGCTAATTAACAAATTGGATCAATAATTTTTCTCTGTTTTAATTCACTAAAATTAATTAAAGTGTAAAAATTATACTTTTATTCATGAGTCAAAGACATATCTTTTTTACTAAAAGCAAAGTAATTATTTAAAATATTTGAAATATTCTGATAAATATCGAGTTTTATTATTTATAATAATGAATGGCTTTATGTTTATCTTTATTGTAATACAAATTTTATCTTTATGTGCAGTAATTACTAAGGAATTTCAAAAAAATCTTTTCAATATTATAAAATTTAAAAGAATTTTTTAAATTCCTTCATTATTTAAAACATTTTTTAAATAAATGGTAAATTTAAATTTTTGAATTTTTAAATTCTGCGACATCTAGAGTCAAGTTTTTAAAATAATTTACTCTGTTGGTAATTTACCGACTATTGTTTATTTTTATCCTTTATTTGTATTGTTACAAAAATAATTATGATACTAATGAATTGATGATTAAATCATAACTATGCTAAAACAAGATAACGAGAAGTACTAAATTGTTTGATTATGTAAAAATAATTAATTAATAAAATTTACAAAAAATAGAGAAATTACTAGAATTTTTGAAAGAGTTTTCCAGCATGTTCTCGAAACTCCTCGTGGGCGATTGCGCGCGCATCTCCACACCTCTAAACCTTATTTAAAGATTCCGTTCATTTATTGAAAAGATTCAGTATAAAACAAAACTTCTACAAAGTTGCGACAAATCAGTGTTTCTTAACGAATTTTTTTACTTTGTTTATTTTTACATTGATTATTCATATTATTTATAGACGACAAATAAGCGAAAAAAATAAAACTAATTTTTCTTTATTATTGTGCAATAAAAGTGCGTGAAATTAAATAAACAATATTTGGAATTTGGATTGTGTTTAAAAACATTGCGTATAAACACAAAAAACTCTTTTTTCATTAATTTTTAGTGTTTACTATAAATAATTAGAGTTTTAGAAGGAGAAAAAAAATTTAATTTAATTTGCAGTCTTAAAAAACTCAGCGGTTCTTAGTAATCGGTAAATTTTAGAATTTTTTTATGCGTGTATTTTTTTTCATAAAACCCAATAAATTACAATAACAAATAAACGAATTTAACATTTATTCGTTTGCTATTAATTTTTATGCACAAAAATTCGTATATTTGTTAAAATGTTTATAAATATTTTTGTTATATACAAAGCTGCTGCAATATGCGTTCACTTTGCGTTTCTTTGAAGGTTAATTTTTAAATTTTAATAAAAATTTTGATACACAGTAAATTAAAATTATTTTTGCATCATTCATTTTTAATAAATTAATTTAAGCGTATTAAAAATACAAAGGATTAAACTCCAAAACAAGTTTTTTTCTGTGTCAGCTGAGATCGGCGTTAAAATACAAGCGGTATAGTTTGAAAGTATGGTTAGCTTTCTTCTAGATGTTTCGGAGTTATTCTGGAAACTCTAAATTTTAAAAGTATAATACTAAATTTTAACTTTCAAAGAAAAGCTTTTATAAAAAACTAATTTTAAAGCTAAAAATTTTTGTCTCATTATTAAATTTCACAATCATTTTTATCATTATATAAAACAAAAAATTTTAATTTAGTAAGTAAAAAATTGCTTATATGTTTGCTTATATTTTCACAGAAATTGTAGCTGCTTTTGTTATAACATTTCATTTAAAAAAACTTACCTTAATTTTTTTTTCATTTTAAATAATAAAGTGATAATAATGAAGCAGAAATTAAATAAAAATAATAATCGATACTATAATAATTAATTCTTAATTTAAATTATTTTACATCAAGGACATTAAAAATAACCAAGATCATTGTTCGTGGCCTTTTAAATTCATCTTCAATATTGTCACTTTTAAAAATCGTCGGAAATACAAAAAAATAAAACAAAAATTGTCGTTATAGGAAAAAAATTAAATAATCGAAAAAAAAGACGTATCTAAAAAGTAATTCGGGCCACGGGGTCCATACTGAAATAATGGATTCGCCAGTCATTATGGATTCAGCTGCTAAATTTGGACGTGAGATTGATCCTCACATTAATCTTATGGATCGCGGTTTTAATGTAAGTTTTTTTTTTAAATTAGTCTTATTAAAAAGGGTTACATTTTTTTTTTTCAATTGGTTGCGTATATGAATACAAAAAAATTGTACGTAATGGTATAATTCAAAGTTAATTTAATGTGATTTACCATATTAGGAAAGTCAAGAACAAAAAAATAATATTATTGCTTTCCAAAAAGGACCTTCGCGGCGAAATATTCGACGCGCTAATAAAAACTCGAAGGGCAAATTACCGGCTTGCATTTTTTTTAATTTTTAATTTTTGTTTTTTTTTCATTATTTATTCATCATAATCATAATTTGTTGTTTTTTTCTTAAATAATTTTTATTTAAATAACATTTTTATAATGACTCATAATATTAAAAAAAAAATTTTTAATTTTTTTTGGCTGATGTTTAAGAGCTTGTATTTTTTATTGCAAAAAAACTGTGTTAAATAATTGTTTTTTAATAATATTAATTACATAATTTGCTGATAAAATAAATTGATAAATACTTTTGATATTATTAGTGACTCATAATTTTTGCATAAAAAAAATAGATTTCTCACATTAGAAAAAATACCGTTACATATTTAAATAAAATTGATTATAAATTAATAGAAAAACAGTAGTAAGTCACTGCTATAAATAAAATAAAATCTATTATTTGAATTTAAAAAAAATTTTTTTTTGTCTCACTTTTACTTTCCTTCAATGGTAAGACAAGTAATTTTTTAAGTTTATTCGCTTGTTTTTAACCTTGACCTAGTTCGATGATCTATACAGTTTATTTGAGTACAAATATTTTGAGTAATTAAAAAAATAATAGATTTTTTTTTATTGTATAATTTTATTACTAGGTTTTTGAATCGTTAATTTTTTATGCTAACTTTAATATTTTTTTCTTGTGATTGGCCTTGATTTTTTTATGATTTTGAATAATTAATTATTTAAAGAGACTAGAATAACTGTCTCGTTTTTAATAATTAATTTAATATTGAAAGGAAGTGTGTGATATTTAAATTTATTTATAAATCAAAGAATAAGAAAAAAATGTGAGTTTTTTGACGTCAAAACTCTCTCTAAAATAACACAAAAATATTCAAAAATGGACATAACAAAAAAAAAAGTCAGTGTCAACCCTACCAAATTTTTTATTAAAAAATAATATACTTAACAGAATATCCAAGAATAAAAAAAAATATATATTTTTTTTAAACAAAGATTAAAAAAAAAATAATAATAATAATTTTTTCTTAAAACACACAACTCATAATATAACACAACAACACACCCACGCATTTATTTAAATAGACGTCATCAAACAAATGAAATAATAAAAAAATACTAAAACGAGAAACACTAAAAAACACATCAAAAAATTATATTTTTTTATTTAATATTAAAAAATTTTTAACACATAAAACAAATTAATAAAATAATAATTAAAAGTACCTATTGTTTTTTAAATTACTTCTTTGTTTTTTTTTTCAAGACTTCCGTTATAATTGTCCTGATTATAATAAACTTAAGGTGTTTTTTTTATTTATGTAATAATCATAATGAATATTTTAATTATTTATTAATTAAACGTTACACACGTGGTGTTAATAAAAACATAATTTTAAAATGTAATATTATTAAAAATTTTAATAGTCATATAATAAAAGGGGGATTTCCAATTAAAAATATAAAATGAGTTACAAAATATAAGATTTTTTTTATTATAGGATCTAATTTAGATTTAAATTTGTCACAATATAAAAGAATAAAATTTTCTTTTTTATTAAAAAATGAGAAAATATCAAAAAATGTATTAATAATTTTTGTTTATCAGGGTATTTTTGAAGACGACGATTGGAGACCATCAGAATTTAGAAGACGTGGTGATATACGTTCACATTTAGACGATTTAGCATCAAAACATCCAGAATTTGCAGATCATCTTATAGGACCACCTTGGACTGAAGCACCTTTTAAAGGAGGTTCATTCCGTAATAAGAAAAATCCTCTTAATAATTTTAACAACGCTTATCACAACCATCCAGACGAGGTAATTTATAATATTTTTATATTCATTTTCTCTAATTTTGCAAAGTTTTTTATAAATTTTTATTATAACGCTTTCAGGATATTCGTTCACAATCAAGTTCAGGAAGCGCTGGGAGTGGTGTAAGCTCTCATAGCGAACCAGAGCCTCCTCTGTATCACGATATTAATCAGAAAAATCAATTTAATATGGACAACTGGAATAAGAATGATCCACGTAATCAGCGATCGATGTCAGCCCCTCCAGAAAATCGTCAACCTGATAATCAACAAGGACCACAAAGATTTGTCTCTAGAGTTGACATAACACCTCAACAACAAAATTCCACTCATAACCAATCACAAAAAGAAAATTCTCCAGGACCTCAAAAACAAACTTCCAGTAACGTTAGGCATATTCCAATATTTGTAGAAGGCAGAGATGAGCCTATCATTTCAAGACATCAAGACGAAGCAGATTTTTCACATCAGCCTCATCAATCTCCTCCACAATTTCACAGGCCTTCACATTTTCAACAACATTATAAACCACATTCTGAATGGACCTCACAATTTCATGAACCTATTTTTGAACCATTAGAACGACGGTGGAACAGAACTCAACAAGAGCCATCTAGACCTCAACAGTTTAGACAAACTCAACCTACACCTGATCATAAACCAAAACCAACTCAACAGCAAGAACCTCCTGCTCAGTTTGATGAACCAAGCCAGCCACCAAAACCAACAAAACCAATTCTACCAAAAGATCCTTTAGAAAGGGTGGCACTTGTACAAGCTGAAGTAGATTCGTTAACTGAACAAGTTAAAGAATTTTCAGGAACCTCTAGGCAAGATAAGCATTATATTTATTTGGATGAAATGTTGACTCGAGAACTCATTAAATTAGACGATATAGAAACTGAAGGAAAAGAGAATGTCAGACAAGCTCGAAAAAATGCTATCAAATCTATTCAAGATTCTATAAGCCTTTTGGAGTCAAAAGTACCACTCCCTGGTCAAATTCAAGAACCACAATTAGAGAATTTAGAAATCAGTTGTGCAAGTGAGAATGAAGCAGAAGCTAAGTCACCAATAGAACCAATGGTAACAGCAGAAATTGAACAGTCAGGAGAAATTGTACCTAATTCAGAAAAAGCTATTCCTTTACCTCCGTGTCCAATGAGTACAGATGAAACCAGTGTACTGGAAAACATGCAAATACAGACTGATGATACACCCACAGATAATGTTTCTCTTGTTAAGGAATCATCTGTTGTACCAATGGAGGTTGTCAGGCAATCTCCAGTAAAAGAAGTAACAGAGCAACAAATGAGTACTGAAGAATCCACAGTTAATCCAGATACTAAAGAAACAACCACAGAAGAAAAACCAGCAAAATCTCCAAAGAAGTCAAAAAAATCTAAAAAACCACCAGCTCCAATATCAGAAACACCAATACCATTACCAGCACCTGAATCAAAATAAATAAAAATTTTTAATGTGCATGATGGACTAAGAATGTGAATAAAACATGACTGCAATCTCCTTTTCATAAGGAGTAAAATATTTGTAGTCGTTTTTACAATAAATTATAATTTTAAAAAAAATGTGAAACATTTTTTTTTCTTTTTTGTATCTAGAAAATCTTGTATTTTATTAAGTTATAAAAGAATGAGTATATATAACAAATTTGTTTTTAATTGAATGTTGAATAAATTGTCAGAAGAAAATAAATAACTGGCAAAAAAATAAATAATTTATATATACACAGGACTATATTTTAGATTGTTAATATTTTATTTAAATAAGTTTAAAATGATTGAGTTTTATTATTAATAAAAAAAACGTGTGTGTCTATATTAAAGCAGATTTAATCATTTTATTAAATTTATTTTTACTGTAAATTAAAATTTATTGCATATTAGTATATATGTATTTAATTTGGCTGATAAGTACATTAAATCGTCTTTATTTTTCAGCTATATAAAGACATTATCATGTGTTCGAAGACTTGTGCAACTTTATTTTATGAAGTTAAATTCAAATAAAAATATTATATTAATCAGTACTAGTCTTTTTATTAATAATTTCTTAATCCTTAAAATAAACCAATTCAAGATCCCCGTAAAATTTAAATTTTTTACTTTAAAGTTAAAAAACTAGATAAATTAGGATTGATGTCTAAAAATTTTAATACTTTATCCTTTTTTAAATATCCACTTGGCTTCATTGCTTTAATTTAATTAATAAAAATGCGACTGTCAACTAATTGGTCGAATAATCAAGTGATTCAACCTAAGCAATCTATCCGTATGATAAGTTGACTATACAAATAAGGTAATGAAATATACCTTTTATGTTTACCTCATATAAATATTTGTCATTGCTTAAGGAACCTTAATGCCAATAATTTGGCAGCATTTTTTGTTTTTACTTGTCATACAAACTGTAAAAAAATTGGAGGTCTACATAAAATAACTAGAACTGGAGTTTTTTATTTTTTGGCGCAAAAAATAAACAAAAAATACGAGACATTGAGAAATAATGAATTCGAAATATAATGAAATCGAGGACTCCCGTGTGAAAAATTAGACATTGCTTTCAAAATTAAAAAAAAATTATCTAATTTTTAAAAAATTAGAAAATATATAAAAAAAATAAATTATATATTTAAAATTATCTAATTATCTAATTTTTTTTTATGTACAAAATTTTCAAAAAAATTTTTCTTTCTTGGTGGAAAGCTCGTCATAATCTTTTGTTATTGTTGAAAATTATTATAACAGGACTTACGTTCCAATTATTTACATATAAGTAAATAATAATTTTATTTAGTTCAAAAGATTTAATAATTATATAAGTATTACCTTCTTTTAACAAAAATATAATAATAAATATTAAAATTTTTTAAAATAATTTTTCAAATTTTTGGTGTATAAGCTTAGTTATAAGCTTAATAAGAATATAATTTTGTTTTTACTATATTGTCTATATAAGCTTATTGCAGTAAATTATTTACCCCATTCAACTTTGACTGTTTACACAAAGGCAAGTTCAGTTCGCTTAATAAATTAATATTTAAATTGATGACAGAAGAATTTCCTTAAAGATTATACATAGAAATTAAAATTTAGTCTTACATAAGAAATATATTTTATTTTTTAAATTTATAAAAGTTAAAATAGTAGATATCACATAGGTAAAATTATTAATTACAAAAAATTGACAACAGTAAAACAATTATTATAACATTTTACATTTATTAACAGATAAAATTTGAAAACTTATAACAAACTTTGACTAAAATAATTGATTTAAACAATATAAGTAGATTTAGTCCATAAAGAAAGTTAGGAAATTCATTTCTCATACATAAATAATAAATTAAAGTTAAGCATAAACTATTACTTTCTTATCGAAATTATATTTTTTTTATACTAAAAAATGGTTTTTTCATTTAAAAATTTGAATATAAAATGCTCAATAAAATGAAAAAACAATGTTTAATTTTTTTTAACTTTGCTTTTCTGATTTAGTTGTTATTAGACAGCAATTTTTCAAATCCATTTTCTTATATTTGTTTTAAAAAAATACATAATTTTTAAAAAATTATCTCCTTTATTATTTGCTAATCAACTATCCTCGTCACGTAATCTTTTTAATCTACTTTCTATTATTTTATCATTTTTGCATTCGCTTCTTTCTTTTATAACTTCTTCAAGATATTTTTTAACTAGCTTATCTCTTTCTTTTTCACTCACAGTTGGTTCAACAGTTGAATAAATTGTTTTGGGCTAAAATATATTTTTAAAATAGAGGATTAAATAAATTTGATTTATTATTATAATAAAAAATTAATTTTACATTTATCGACAGGCCTCCAAACACAGATTGATTAATTTGCATGTCTAAATCTGATTCTTGAATCAAATTATCAAAAGTAATCTTTTCACCCCTGGGTTCATAAAATATTTTTTGAGTACTATTTGAATTATGCTGAAAAAATTTTAAATTCTTAGCACAAAAACCATAAATTAATGAAAAATCAAGTTTACCGATATGCAATTTTTAGCATTATCATTAAATACAGATTCTGTTGGATAAATATTTCCAGCTGCATCATATGAGTTAATCTTTAAAAAAAAAAAAAATGAAAATAAATTGATCGATAAAAATGGCAATTACTTATTTTAAAGAAATTTACTTTTGATGAGGAGGCACCAAGGATGTTATTTATAACTTCTTGTGTCGAATACTTTGAATCAGTATTGTCTACTTTATTTTCTTTAGAAGAAACCTGAAATGTTTTATAAAACAAATAAAATAAAAATTTCTTTTAATATAATTTTTTAATTTTAAAAATTTACATTTAACAAGGAGTCATTGCTATCTATATCATTAATTGATTCTGTTGACAGATATGTTTCCTCTGTTTCATTTTCTTGATTTTTATTTACTTTTTTATCTAGTTCAACCTAAAAAATTTTGGAATAAATGACTTAATAATAAAATTTACTATTTAATAATAATAAAAATATAATTATGAAATTTACTATTGACAAAATATTGTTTAGAATATCTTCTGTACTTTCTACATCATCATCTACTTTGATAATTTTTTGAGTTTGTGGTTGATTAACTGGCGGATGCTTAAAAATTTTAAATTATATTTATTATTAAATATTCTATAACTGTAGAGAATAAAAAAATATATCAAGTTACTATTGGTGAGTCTTCTTTTAATCTATTTAATCTTTCCCGTAATTCATCTTCGGTTGGAATTTTTTTTTCTTCTTCTTCCTTCAGTTTTTTTAATCTTTCAGCAATTTTTATATCTTTTTCGTTATCCAGTATATCTTCACTTATATTATTTATCAAAGAATTTGTTTTAGGTTGCTTACTTGTTGATTTTTTTAAAGGTGCTGGAAAATATGATGAACAATTTGCCTCTGTCTCATTACATTGTTTACTGCTTGAATTACTGATGCAATAAAAAAAATAAATTAAGTTTGCTAAATACCATAAAAAACAAAAGATTTATAGTCAAGTTACTTGTTAGAATTTGTTTTATTAACTTCAACTCCTTTATTAGATATTTGAGCATGACATCGATTGCAAACCTTTTTTGTTATTCCTGATGGTAATTTTATCTTTTTTAAACATTTATTACAAAATGAAAATTTACAGTAAGGACATTCATTCTGTAATAATTATAAAAATCAATAAAATACTTTTATAAAAAATAAAGTTTTGTGTTTTACTTAAACATAAGATATATATTTACTTCTTTTCTTAACAATGAAAAATTTGAGCAGCAAGTAGTGCAGGACATAATATTTTATGTACTCTTTTAATATCTTTTTACGAGAACTAAAATTATTTGACTGAATTAAGTTATAATAAATTCACTTTTTATCAAAAATAGTAATTTAATAGTAAAATAATATACTGATTTTTTATAGGTTATATTATGTATACACAGAAAAAAAGAGAGAGAGATTATAGTATAGAGCGCTAGTGTTGCAATATTGCAAATTCTTAAGATTTGAAATTTTCAGTTTTAATCTGTAATTCAGATTCTGTATGGTCCTTAAAATTTAGTTGCTAATAGAAAAAATAGACAAATCTTTGTGAAGATTAAAATATTTTTTAGTACTTTTTTAAGTATCATTATATTTGTATTGCTGATAGATAATTCGCAGCAATAAATAAAATATTTCTGTTATGGATACCTATAAATTGGGTAAACCTTGTAAGTATATATTATATACCTATATTTCTTTGTAAAAAAAAATTAATCAAACTTACAAAATTTAACTTTTAGGTTTAGAATGTTTTTTTGAAAATTTAATAATTTTCGATGTTTGGTTACTAATAAAAGCTAAAAAATTACTCAATAAATTAATAAATTTATTTTTGCCATTATTAAAAATTTTATTTTTTATGTCAATTGGAGCTTGTTAGTATTGAATTAAATCTAAAAATTTTAAATTAATTTATAAAAATAATTCAAATAAATTAATAATTTTTTGTTTCGTTTCTAGTTATTTTATTTGCTTACGCATTGATTCAATCGAATAAACTTGATTTTGTTAATTATAGTAACATAGAAAATGTGAATTCAAATAATGCTGGTCCTCTTGTATTAAATAATAAAAATTCTTTAATGAATTCGTCAATGTTACAAAAAGAAATTATTAGACTTAAAAATGAAGCAAAAAATCTGGAATTATCACTTTATAAAATGGTAATAAAACATTGATTTTTAGAGTAAAAAAAACTAATGAAGTTTTATTTTTATTTACATGAAACTTTTATTTTATTTAGAAATCCTTTGTCATAAATTTATATGATCAACAGAGAAACAAAGGTAATATTTGTATGATTGTATTGTAAAGATATATTTTTCTGATAATAAATTAACAAACCAAGCAAAATGGACTTTTTTAATAGGCTTACTTTTAATACCAATAAAAATATAAATAATACTCTACCTCTTTATATAAACTATTTAGATATCTACTTAGCTGACTTTGCTGCAGAATCAGTCGGAGGTTTAGTCATTGACACTCCAAACACTCAATCATATTATAAACCAAAAAGTACACAAGTTACCTTGTTTGGTTTTCCTATTTGGAGACCAGATTATTTTTCTCCTCGGAAAGTTATACAAGTTTGTTTTTATTATAATTTGAAATTTTTACTTATAAATAAATTAATTTTCATGTATTTTTTTGAAGCCTTGGTCTCAACCAGGAGAATGTTGGGCTTTTCTTGGCAGTTATGGAAAAATTGAAATTGAATTGGCATATACAATTTTAATCAATCAAGTAACTTTAGAACATATTCCTCAAAGTGCTTCTTTAACTGGAGTTATAGATTCTGCCCCAAAACAATTTAATTTACTTGTAAGTTATTCACTTAATTAAATTTATAAAATTAAATTATTTAAATTTTTAAATAAAATCTTTTTTTATTATAGGGTAAAGTTGATAATCAGTATATTTTTATAGATTCATTTATTTATAGAGACTCTGGACCGATATCTCAAGTTTTTAAAATTAAGGTATGTTTTTAATTGCTTTCAAATTATAAAAAACTTAATTTTAATATCTCTGTTTTAATTAGGAAAACGAAATGAAGAAAAAACCATTTAAACGTATAATTTTAGAAATTATATCAAATTATGGAAATTTAAATTATACTTGCATTTACAGATTTAAAGTACATGGAAAAATATTTGAACCTTTAAAGGGATTAGCGAATATGAAAGTCCAATAAATAATTTTTAAAGTTACTTTTTTTTTATATTTATAAAATGTGTGTACAATAATTTCATTTGTACAAGTAGTAAGTTTATTTTTTGTTACAATTTTAAATAATAAAATAAAAAGCAAAAAATTTTTTTTTCTCAGCTTAATTTATTAGAATAAAAAAGATGTTGTATAAAATCTCTCTGAGAATTTTTTTTTTTTACCAAGTTGAATTATTGGTACCACCCCAGCTTTGAGTTGAGATATTTTCTACGGGTGCTTGTGGTGTTGTGGTTGCGCTCCAATCATCTTGGGTCTGAAAAAATTTTTATTAATAAGTTAAAAATTTATTAGGATTTGTTTTAATTAAATTAATCCTTAAGAAGATTTATGTGTAAAATTGTTTAGAAATTGAGATTTTTGACAAGAAATTTATTATTTAGACTGAATTACTTTTATATCTAACAGATAAAAAAAATAATACAGTATTATAAATTTTGCAATTATATTTTCTATTATTTAAACCATTAATAATATTATGATATAAGTTTCAAAAGTAAACCAGCCTTGGGGATATATTTTAGCAAAACTTACAGTTGATTCCCAAGTATTAGATGCTGTAAACGTTTGAGTTGTTGTAGGTGCTCCTTGGGCTGGAGCAGTTGGAAGGTCATCTGCCCAACTTTCAGTTACAGGTCCAGTATCAGTTTCTGTGGTCCAATTTTCAGCAACAACTTCAGCTGGTACGCTGTATTCTTTCACTACTGGTGCTATTTCTTTAGCTGCTTGTTCTTCTTTTTCAGCCTTAAAATAATAAATAATTAATTGATGTAAATTGCTTTAACAGAAAATTAATTTATATAACTTATAAAATATTTTATCAGAAAAGATTAAGCCATTGTACTATCATATATCAGTTTTCTAGATACATTTGAATCATCATATTTTTTTATATGTAATACAAAAAAAAAAATTATATTTATAAAAATAAAAAAATTTACCTCTTCTGGATCTCTGTAGAAGAATAAATCAACTACAACATCCCATTTCATTTCTCTTGGAATTGAACCGCGAAGGCGAAGAACTTCACGGGCTAATAACCACCACATAAGTCCCACACTGTGAGCACCTTTGTTATTGCAAGGGATTGCAATATCAACGAACCTAAGTGGGGAATCTGTGTTACAAAAGGCGATTACAGGTATATTAACATAGCTAGCTTCTGTAATTGGTTGATGGTCTGTTGCTGGGTCTGTAACGATTAATAACCTAGGTTCCCTAAAGGCAGCCTAAAAATAAAATAAAATTTTATTATTTTTCAAGTCTTTTACTAACAGTATTAAATAATTAAAAATTTTGACTACCTGGATCTGATTTGTGAAAGCACCAGGAGTGAAACGTCCTGCAATAGGTGTTGCACCTGTGTATGCTGCGAATTTCAATACAGCACGTTGACCGAATGGTCTGCAACTGATAACGAAAACTTCGCTAGGGTGTTCAATTGCAACAATAGCTCTTGCTGCTAAGAGTAGCTTTTCCCAAGTACGTTTTAAATTAAATATATGTACTCCAGTGCCTGTAAAGTTAGTGAATTAATTTGTGTTTAAATCTAATTAAAAAAAATATTTACCATCTACTCGGCGTTTGTAAATATATTGTTCCATTTGGTAATTGACATTTTCGGTACCAAGATGTGTACTTGCTACTAACATTTTTGTTACATCATCCTCTTTGAGGGCCAAAGGATCGTTGCCTCCTGACATTTTAGCGAAGTTTTAGTGACAAACCTGTAAAATTGATGTTAAAATTTAGTATTGTTTTATAAATTTGTAAAAAAAAAATTTATTTATTAATTTTATTCAGAAAAGATTAAGCCATAAAATATTATCATTATTTTTCTAAACATAATTTTATCATCATAAATTGTGAATCCAGCATTCAGTGACTCCATTTTACATTAAAAAAAAATAACCACATGTAGAATCAGTAACAATAAGGTGATAGTAAACATTATTTATTTTGAACAAACTTTAAAACTAAATTATTTAAGTAAAAAAATAATTGAAATAAAACAAATTATTTATTTTTGTAATTTTTTTTGGTAAAAAATAAGAAAAATTATTGTACGAAAAATTCCATCTTTAATTTATAGGTTATAACTACACGTGTAACATGGTCAAACTTTAAATCTATTTTTTGGATAAGATATTCATTAAAAAAACTTAAAACTATTTTATATATAAACCAAATTAATTTAATTATTTAAATAATATTAATTGAAAATTTAATTAAATAAATAAATAAATAAAAATATTAAAATATTAAAGAACTCACGTCAATTTAATACTACTAGCGGTAATTCATCCGCTAAAAAAGGAAGTAAAGCTGTTGCAATCATCGGTTGGTAACATTTTTGTGACTGCAACACGACACCATTATAATTGCGGTGAAACTTTGAACCTTTTAAGCGGTAATTTAAAATTAAAAATAAACATATATCGAATTATTGTTTATAATTGACCTGTACTGGGCAAAAAATAAAAAAAAACTGTGTAGTTTTTATTTTTAAAAAGTTTGTTCTATTTACTATATTTCACAAAAAATGTTAGACCTTTTTCTCATCTTCAAATATATTTAGAAAATGATGGGCGATGAAAATTATCCATGGAGGGGGAAACCGCATTTTTAAAAATCTATTTATTTATACGTATTAATAATTAATTAAAATTAATAATTTGTTAATTATTCAGTTTATTATTAAAGTGATTTGTGGTAAGTATTTTTGATTATCGTTGAAATAACAGTTTACCCCTCCATGGATAATTTTTTAATTTTATTTTTATTTTATTTTACAGTAGGGTGGCAGAGGTCTAAAAATAGTAAGAAAAAATACATTTTTTTTTGAAGCTTTTTATGCGTACGAAAAATATTTGTTTTTAAAAAATTTTTATCTTATGTCTCAAAGCTCAAGTTATCTGTTATTAATTAAGTAAATATTGAATATAAATTTTCGTTAATTTTTAAAATATTCATCTTTATTCATCTTTAAACCTTTAAAATAAATACAAATTATTAATAAAATTATAAATTAATAATTTATAAATTTTATAAAATCTTTAAATAAAGATCGCTTTTAAAAAAAAATTTTTTTCGCTTTTATCTGGAAGAACAATTTCAATCAATTAGGCCCAAGTTGGTGGTATGAGAGGCATTATTTTTATTATTATACCAAATTTTCTATTTCAAATTTACTTATTTCAGTTTTAACTGTTTCTTCAAATTTTTTGAGTTAAATCATGTAGTTTTAGCAAAAAAGTATAGCGTGATCTTATTTTGTTAGAAAGCAGTAAATTAGCGTTAAATAGCCCAAGTGGACTTAAATAATAATAAATAAGTTATGTTTTTTAATTAGAAAACTTATAAATCCAAAATCAATCGAAAGTATTGAATAACAATAATATTTTTTACTTCAAAAGCATGAATAAAATAAATATAAATTTTTAGATGCTTCATCTGCGGAACTTGAACAAATAATGAACGTAAATGTTATGGGTCTTCTTTACCGTACTAAGCAAGCTGAAAAATTATCAAAGAAAATAATAACGAGAAGTTCACATTGTTAATATTAACAAGTTATACTAAAATGCATACTTTTTTTTTTAAATCCATATTAAAAAACTGCTATTCTGAGTCAAACATTTTCCGACTTTGTAACAGATAGTTATCAACATAAAATCCGGCTGTGGCAGAAAGAATCCCAATTGTGGTGAACGGATTTTTTTTATTTGCCTAAACTGTTGAAAATATAGAACATTTTGCCTGAAAAGGGAGGGAATTTTTGCTAATTTGACTTGTCTTGAATTGTCTTTACATTTAATTTAACTTCGTAGGACATAAAATAATAGATTTGCTAGTGCCCTTAAATATTTACCCTGTAAGGGCTATCTTAGAAACATTAAGAAATAAATCAAGTGGAACAAGCATTCGAATAATGGTTGATATATTATTAATTTATTTTTTATTTAAATAAATTATTGATATTAATTTGAAATTTTTTTAGAATCTTGGCCCTGTTAATGTTTAGACTGAAATGAATCCTTAGTTAAAGATTTACCAGATTCAGAAAGTGAAGATGTAGCTGATTCAGTTTTGTACGCGGTTATCAGTGTTCCAAAGTATGTTCAAATTAGTACTGAAGAATATAATCAGACCCCGCTAGGAGAAAAATTTTTAATTTTAAAAAATTACAGCAGTTCTTGCATAATCCTGTTAATGTATTATCAGCGAAAGCTTAAAAAATAAATAATTTAAAGAAAAAATCTTAAAAAATATATTTTCTTAAACTTTTAAAATAATTAGTATTAATTCAAGTTAAAAAACGATATTCATTATATCCAGCACAACTATTAATAAACAAATTGTCATTGAATTATTCTCTCTCTAATAGTTAATACTTAGAAAAATTGAAAATCATTAATTTATAATGACAAATATCGATAAAGATTATTTATATTTGAGAGTATGTAAAAAATTAATTATAATATCAAACAAGTATCATTTATTTATTTATTCAACGTTAATACAAGGTTCATTTATTCATATTTTATTTAAGCAACGATCATTACAAAACGTTAGCTTAGTTTAATTATTTTAATAGATACATGTGTTTTAACTTCGAAAATGTTATGGTTTTTAGTAACGATACTTTTTATTTTGTCATGGATTCATTATTCGATTCATTATTCTAAAAAAGCTCTCTTAATTAATAAAATACCCGGACCAACAACTTGGCCTATAATTGGCTGTACACCATTATTTTTACGTCCATTTGGTAATTATAATTTCAAATTTTTTTAGGTTTATCTCAACTCTTTTTACTGACTGATAATTTTATGCTTGGACGTTTTTATTTTTTACAACTTTTTTTTAAAAGCAAAAATTTGACGCTTTATCACTTTTTTAATACAATTAAATTTTTTTTTTAAACAAGTTTATTGGCAATGATCCATTTTTGGTAGTAATTGAGGAATAATAAAGTAATTTCGTCCAAATTATTTGCGTTTTGCATTTACTTACAGTGAATTAAAAAAAGTAGATAAATTTTGAGTTTTTTAACTAATTATTACAAAAATATCTCTTAGCAAGAAATTTAAATTTTCGATATTTTCAGATGAGATTTACGAAGTAGCATTTGATTACCTATTAAATAATTTTTACCCAATCAGCAAAACATGGTTATTTGGTTCTATCCTAACAGTCAACATTCGCCATCCTGACGATATAGCAGTAAATTAAATTAAAAATTACATAATCTAAATAAATATGACATAACAAAAGAATGTTTTGTACTTTATATTTTAATAAATAAATTAAAGGTTATTCTCGGTGGTCAAACACATTCAAAAAAGGGTTTTTCATATGATTTGCTCCATCCATGGTTAAGAACTGGATTGTTAACAAGTTCAGGTACACACAATAAATTTTGATATAATTACTAAATTTACATACACGAATTGAAGTAGTTTACTGAATTTTATAAAATTCTGTTGAAATAAAGTTGAGTGAACATAAATTGCATTTGTTAATATTTGCTCTAATTATTTTATCGCATTGTGCACTGATAATAATAAATTGCGACACATGTAAATAATTATACACTAATAATAGACTGCTTGTTAATAAATATTTTATTTGTTTAAATGAACTTCGTACTAATTCTTTTGTTGGAGTAGAAAAATTTTAATTTCATTAAAAGTTACATATTTTTTAATATTTTCATTATTCAATGGAATTCATGAATAAAATTTTTATTTATTAAATTAAACAATTTTATTTAAAAGCTTGTTTTTAATAAATAACGAGTAATGTAAAATTCGTCTTTCAAAAAAATTTTCAAAAATAAACTCATTGTTATACTTTTTATAATTTTTAATTCTCGGGTAACTCGGTAAATTTATTTTTACCGTTTTTGCAGCTTTGAACAAAAGCTGGAAAAAAGTATTTTTATTCATAGAAATTAACAGTAGTATAAAATATTAGGAAAAAAGAAAGTAAAACGAAAATTTTCATTCCTTAATCTATAGCAGCAAATAAATTATTAAAAATATATATGTTTTAACGTTAATTATGCCTTGATTTATCAAATTAAATTTTTTCTTTGTTTTATGAAAGCGTAAATGATATTAATAAATGTTTTATATAAAGTGCACACGTAATTATATTTGAAACTTATGTCTATGTATAATATGATATACCTACTATCGTCAACCATATTTCAATATTGGGCTCACGCAACGTTACCTTTGAGATGCTAAATTGCACCAGGCAGTTATAGGACAGTTTATTATTTATGCCAAATAAACATATACACACGATACTATTTATTAATTCCAATGACCCTTCTAGGCCTTGAACAATAAGGTTCAATTATCCTGGAATATTACCAAAGAAACTCTAATAAGATTGAGCTCGCTTCTGTTACAGGCCCAGAAAGATTTTAAGTTAATCACGTTTGGTACAAGTAGAGATATTAGAATCTATGCCAAAAAAAAATAAAGAAAAGTCCTGATACTTAAAAATTACCATCAAAGATAAAACCGATCATTATTTAAGGTTAAGGGTCATAAAAGAAAATTGAAATGAAAACCGACTTTAAAATTCCTAGTAGTTTTCAAATGGACACATATTTTTTGAAATTTTTATTGAAAATCAATAAAGTATTTCGTATGTGAAGTCACCAATGCTTTAAAGTATGGGCTCCCCATCTAATACATGTTATTTTTTCCGATAACGTGACCGTTCCGAAAAGCTTTATAGCTACCTTTAAAAAATTTTAAAGGTCGTTTTTTAACAAAATGATTAAATTGTAAAAAGAAGGAACAATAAAAGATATTTACATAAAAATATTAAAGTGTTTTATTTATAATATTTACAATTGGAGACAAATTCAAAATAATTATTTAAAAAATTATCCGTAAGTGGTAATCGGTTTTCGCTTAAAGTACTACACTGTAAAAAGTAACTTTCTTAGATTCACAAAAAAAAATAGAATATTTTCGAAAAATTAGTAAATTTTCGAAAATAATCGTAATTTACTAAATTTAGTATATTAACAACAAATTCGAGAATTCTCAATTTTTTTTGTGAATTTACGAAAAAATTTGTAAGTTAGCAAATATTTTTTGTAAATTTTCGAAAAAAAATTGTAAATTATAAATTTTTCTCGTGAATTTACAAAAAAAAATTGGAAATACTCAAATTTTTAATTAATATACTAAATTTAGTAAATTTACGATTTTTTTCGAAAAATTACTAATTTTTCGAAAATATTCTTTTTTTTTTTGTGAATCTAAGAAAGTTACTTTTTACAGTGTACAAATAACATAAAAACTGAAGAGAAATTAAAAAAAAGTTTTATGATTTGCACGTGCCACTATTAAAGTAAATTAATTTTATCTTTTTTACTAATATCTTCAGATTTTATGTAAATTGTAAAAGTTTAAATGAAAAAAAAACCATTTTCAGATTTTTTTAGCGTAATCAATGTATGAACATGCAAGAATTTTAAAAACTCGTATGTCATCAAAATTTTTACTAACTCAAAACAATATTTAAATAGGTTTCCGATAAAATGCATATGTTCTTTAGTGTTTTTATTAAATTTTCTATACTTCGAGTATTACTTTTAATTTTAATTTTTCTATTTAAGGAGAAAAATGGCAAAAAAGAAGAAGAATGTTAACACCGGTATTTCATTTCAACATATTAAAAAAGTATATGGAAATAATGTGTCTGCAAGGTGATAAAATGATTAACGAATTAATAAATGAAGGAAAAGAAACAACTCAAAGTTTATTACCTTTTTGTTCGAAACACACGTTAAATGTCATATGTCGTACGCATACAAATTAATAAGCAACATCCTAAAATTGTAATACATTTTTTTTTAATTTTAAGAATCTGCAATGGGCGTATCATTGGATGATAATTCAGATAAAGATAGTAATAACTATAAAGAGTCAGTTTATACGATTGGGAATGCAATGTTTCAAAATATTGTTAGACCATATTTAAGGTGGATGTTCAACGTGCCATTTTTTCAATTCGCAAAATCTTATAAAGAAGCGCTTAAAACTGCGGATAATTTTACAAATTCTGTAATTATTAATATACAATACTTTTAATAACTAAAAAATTTAATTTAATTGTTATTTTGCAGGTAATTGAAAAAAGAAAAAAATATCATCAAGAAACTAATAACGTGTATTTGAAAGAATTTACCGAAAATACAGATACAAAAGAAGAAACTTATAATGGTATGCTTTTTCACCTTTTTTTTAGAATAAAGTTGGTCAAATCAAATATTAATCTTTAGTCAAATCTTGATTTTGAGATTTTTTGGTTTCGAATATCCAAGAATATAAAATGACGCATTATTTTTTTAATGCTACGTAACTCAGCCCTATCTAGAATCAAAAAATAAAATTTGAAAGCACATTGATTTGACCCATGTTTTCAGGTAGTTTGAACCTTAGAAAACCGAAAAAAGTCGTTAACAAGAAATTGGAAGAATTTTTCCAATTTTTTTAACGAACTGTAAACTGTTAACATAAAACAGGTTTATAGGGAGGGTCACTCCAGAAGAACCGAAAGCTGTCGCGATCGAGGGGATTAGTCAAATGGTCACAATCGGGGTAAGGGGGGAAGCCAAATGGGACTTAACAAATAATTTCGATTTAGGGACACTATTAGAGACTTCAGGGACTTGGAATATTTAAGAATATATATTTCTAGGTCGTAAAAAAGGGTTAGCGATGCTTGACCATCTAATATCAGTTTATCAAAAAGGTTTAATAGACGATGAAGGCATTGAAGAAGAAGTAAATACTTTTATGTTCGAAGGACATGACACATCGGGTATGGCAATGGTTTATACTTTATTGCTTTTAGCGGAAAATCAAGAAATTCAAGAGAAGGCTAGATTAGAGGTAACTGAAATCATTGACAAAAGTAACGGCCAATTAGGTGACAGTGTAATTCAAAAATTTGATTATCTTGAAAGATGTATTAAGGAATCCTTGCGATTGTACCCTGTAGTTTCGATAATTTCTCGTGAAACAACTGAAGACTGCGTTTTGTGTAAGTTATTTTATAAAAAGTTTATTAGTCATTATTTTGAAAAAATATTTTTTATAAATCGTAGCAAATTATCAAATACCAATTGGAACGGAAGTAACAGTTTTCTTATATTTTACGCATCGAGATCCAACTTATTGGCCAGATCCAGAAAAATTTGATCCTGATAGATTTTTACCAGAGCGGATAAAAGGAAGACATCCATTTTCATATTTACCATTTAGTGCTGGTCCCCGTAATTGTATAGGTAAATAAACACTGTTACGTTATTTTCTTGAATTTTGCTTGAAATACCTTAAAATTTAAGCATTTTCTTTATTTTTTTTTTCAATACATTTTAAGATTTTCAGCACTCTGAAGCAAATATTCTGATATAATTGATAACACGAGTCCTAAATTATGCTGAAAATCTCGAAATACTAATGTTTTAAGCATTGTCATTTTATCTTAGGAATTTAATCAAATAAATTCTTTTTCTTAGGTCAAAAATTCGCCATGATGGAACTGAAGTCTTTTATTGCACGTATTTTATATAATTTTAAATTAGAACCAATTGATAGGATTAAGGATATGGTTATAATACCAGATATTGTAATCCGACCAAGCAAACCAATGAGAATAAAATTTATTAAAATAGATAAATAAATAAACTAATTTTGAAAATAGAAAATTTTTTTCATTGAATTTTTTTTTGCACCGGTGCTAAATAAATTTGAAAATGGAGCGGAGGGAAAAGTTTAAAACTCAAATTATTAAAGTTGACTTTTTCGACCATTATTTATAAAATAAATATTAATGAGAAATTCTCGACCAAGAGGGCAAATAAATGAAAAAAGATACAAGTTTTTTTACATGTGACGTTTTACGTGTCTTCCACACGCCTTATCAAACTAAAAAATATTTTAAAACTACTGATGTTGGCTTTTTCGCCCATAATTTTGAAATATGCAAGTATTAAGGAATATTTCGACACAGAGGGCAATAAATTAGACAATAATTTTTTTTTTTTTTTAATAAAGTAATTTTTATAGCTTGAAAAGGTTTGCAGAAGGCAAACGAAACGTAGCGCAATATATAAATAAATTATTGTCTAATTTATTGCCCTCTGTGTCGAAATATTCCTTAATACTCGCATAAAAAATATTTTATTTATTAAATTTATAAGATGAAAATTATTTATAATATTAAAAATATATCATAACATAAAATTAACAAAATTAAACATATACATTATTTATAAAAAACATAATAAAATATGGGTCAATATTTGTGAAGTGTATACAGTTTGGATTTTCAAGTCTCAGAATGTACTCCAAAGTATGTTTGGTCGAAAGCATATATAAAAAAAATAATTTTCCCCAATTTATAGCTTTATAGATCCATAATCCTCTATTTTTTACAGCGATTTTTGTTTTTTTCAATTTTTTTCAATTTTTAATTTTTGAGTTTATATTCATTAACTTTTCTCGCAAACGCGCACTTTACAATTACAAATTTTTTTTCCTTATAGTACCCCATAGGAAATTTCTCGTAGAATTCGATTCTGGGGCCCAAATTTTTTTTTGAACTGCGCATGCGCGAGAAAATCAACTTTCTTCCTTTGCCTTTTCTAGCTAATATGCCTCAGCTGCAGACAGCTCAATTTTCATCCTGATGGTCTCAAATTGTATGTTTTTTCATATACTTTCAGCATATGGAATCATTTTTTTGGGTAAATTTATTTTAAAAGCACTAAAATTGAAAAATAGCGATTTTTAAAAAATCATTTTTCACAAATTTTGAATTTCCCGCCATGTCACGTGACAAAATGAAAATCTGTCCAAAAATTCGGATTCAGCGAAAAATTTTACATAAAGAAATCAATTTTCGTCTTATTTCATTAAATAGTTTCTAAGATATCCCATTTTAAAGATAATGATTAAAATTGACTTTTTTTAAAAAACCCTAAAAATGGGACTCTGACTTTAATTATCATATCTACTAAACAAATAATTATAAAAAGACGATTAAAAATTTTTTGGAAACTAAGGGCTTGCAAAAAATTTTTGAGGCCTATAGAACTCGTTTCTTTTGAAAATTAGAATTTTGGCAGCAATTTCAAAATTGGTCATTTTGGGGTAAGAATAGGCATTTCGTTTATTGACTATCGGCATGAGAGATTCAGCAACAAATAATTGCAGTGTACGGTAACTGAATGGTGACACTTATACCAAAAAAATGAGACCAATTGGAAGTATTTTGGCTAACTGGCAAGTTTGCAGCTTTGTATTAAAGATTACGAAAAAATCCTATTTGATAACATTCTGGTATTTTGTAGCTATTCTATCTTATTTTCAATTTTCCGAATTTTCTAGTCACCCAATGAAAATTTTGACGAAATTTTCGGATTCCTCGAGAAATTTTACAAATGAGCCCCTTTTTGGAAAAGTTTTGGATTTTTCGCTGTAAAAAATAGAGGATTGGATCTAAACAGCTAAAAATTGGGGAAAATTATTTTTTTTATATATACTTTCGACCAAACATACTTTGGAGTACATTTTGAGACCCGACCATGCAAAGTCATATACAGTTCACAAATATTAACCCATATACATTATTTGATTATATTATATAACATAGAATGAAATGTTCTTAGTCATTGTTATTATAGCGTACTAAATTATTTATGTAAAACATGGAGATGATGTTACCATGTTTTATTACATAGGAAACGATAACAAAAATATACACCTATACCAATGATTACCAAAAAAATTAACTAGTTTTATTATCAAAGATATTACTCCTAAAATGGAAAATCTTAATTTTGCCTATAAGTTCAAATGTAATATTTGTAATGCATTCTATACAGGTGCTATAAAAGTGCTTTACATTCTAGAATAAGAGAACATAAAACTGATATAGACAATAAAACTAATAAAGTAGTTCCTAATCATTGCATAAATGATTGCCATGACTTTGACTTAAATAAAGTATATTTTGGGTCATGAACCAAACCTATACAAGAGAAGAAATTCAGAAAGTTTACATAACCAAATTGACAAATTTTCCATAATTGATAAAAAAGATACCAGGTATCTTAACAGTAATTATAAAAATTTAGTCTTCCTCTTTTTAGAGCTTTTTTCATAAAAAGTCTTTTTTAGAGGAGCTCAACTTGAACCTTCTTGATCCAAATCCGATCCTTTCTTTGCAGATAGGGCACTTTTGTCTCTTTTCACACTAATATACCGTTTAAATACCGTCTCAATGGCAAGGGCTTCTTTTACTTGCTTGCCCTTGATTGATTTCAACTTCTTTTCGTTATTCTTGAACAGTCTAACGTCTTCTTGGATGACCATTAACATGTTCATCTGTTTCTTAAACCGTTCCTCCATTTTTTCTATTCTCAATGTCATCTCGTCATACAGCATCTCAATGGTATTATAACATCGATTCAGCTTTATGATGTTATCACCAATTGAGATGTTGGTAAAAGTCTATTCATAATCATTTGATCTAGCATCATTAAGATGCTCTGCAACAATTTCGAAATCCATAGATTGATTATTTTGACTGTTTATTTTCATTTTCATGTAGGTTTTTATGTACATTTGAATTAGACATTTTTAAATATATAAAGATTCGTCGCTACATATTCAATGGCCTACATCGATCCCTCACATACCGTGCAGCTAACATGGAGACTGATTGCATAACAGAGTATACATCTGATGACATGTAATTGCACCACCTTACTTCTCTCATTCCTCCACGAATAAAAGCAGAATACGCTTCGGAAATTTAGAGTTATTTAGCAGCTTGGGTACATATTGGCAACTTCGCCAAGCCGTTAAAAATGGATTCAAGCTGCAGAGTTCTTCGCTTCCCGCCTAGCAATAGCAGAGGCCTAAGACAATTCTGGTTGCTCGGCACGTAGCCAGACTGATCACTTTACTATCCAGGAACCTCTTTTGGCACTCACATAGGACCTAGTTTGTAGGGCAGCCTCAGTTATCCCAGAAAGCTATAAGCAGTCTACAGTACACTTAATAAGAATACATGAGGGTACAGTAGAAAGCATCCTCCAGAGAAATGCTAGGACCCGATTTATAGGGCAGCCTCTGCTGTTCCATAAAGCTATGTTCAGTATCTTTGATTCTAGTTCAACCTTAAAAGGCTGTCTAAACAACCCTGCTCCTTCCTTTGCCTCATTAGGCGCCGGTCTTGGGACCGGTAAAGCGGAGTTAAAGTATAATACTACTTATAGTACTACTGCTACTACTTCTATTATTCATCAATGTATAGGGCAACAAGGGCCAGATCCCGCGCGGAAGCTTGTGAACAGATGCGAGCTTACAAGGAAGTTAAGCGCTGCTTGAGGCATGCGATTAATGCTAGCAAGATTTGCTGTGAAAGACAGCTCTTTGATTTTGGAATGAGGTTTTTTCTTTTTCAATTTTTTTTGAATCTTTGGCGTTTCCAAAAATTCAAAATCTTTAGTTTTTTTTTGGTGACATAAAATGATCTCTTGCAACTTTTTCTGCAATTTTTGGTAATAGTGCAGAGTCTGTATGTTCAAAATCCTTATCAAAGTCTATCTCTTCCAATATTAGTGTAACGGGTTTGTCTTCTTTAGTTAACCAAAATTCAGTTGTTGTTTTACTGATTAGATTAAAATTCTTTATTTGATTATTCTCGAAATATCGATAGTAAAATTTTTATTGTTAGATTCAATTTTTGCTGAGTAAAAAAAAAAGATTCTTTTTAATATAAAAAATTTGCCATTAACAACTGAAACAGCGGTGGAAGTTTCCCCTCTATTTCCAAACCACTAAAATCTTTGTAATCATTTATTTGTAAAATCAATATTTTTGATGTTTTGATATTGATTCTTTTTGTGTCGCTAAATGTATTATTTTCACACATAGAACATTCTATTGGTTTGTTTATCATATTGATATTAAAATCAATAATGTCTTGTATATGTATTCTTTTCTTTTTCTAACAAATTCGTTCTTATTCTACAATCATTAAAAATTACAAAAAAAAATGAATAAAATAATTTGGAAACTGAATATTAAAAAGAAAAAATAAAAAAAATACTTACGTTAAATAACAACGAATGAATTCTGGATAATTTTTTGTTCCTTTACATCCATAACATTCATAAAATTTCTCATCTGAATATCGAACAATTTCTTCAAGTTCACATATTGACAAGAGGTTTTTCAATATGTCGGACAAATCAATATTTTCCGTGCAGTCTTCAAAAATAGTTTTCATTTCATCAAAAAGATGGGTTTTATTTTCAAATTTTTTTATATATTCGTAGTTTTAGAGATCTCTTAGGAATAAGTAAGCTCTTGGCCTAGACGGCATACCAGCTGAAGATGTAAAACAATGGAAAGTGGCCCTACTAGCCCTTATTAGCAGGGAAAGGGTGACCCAACACTCTCATCGTACTGGCGACCGTTGGGATTCCTGGATACGGCAGGCAAAGGCTTCGAAAAAATGCGACAGCCCTGCATTTTAAATGCAGTACAATCTGCAGGGGACCTTTCTCCTCGGCAATACAGCTTCAGAAGAGGACGATCTACGATTAGAGCAGTAAAGGAGGCCACAGAGGCAATAAACAGGGCCCAATTGGGTAATCATCGTTCCCGTAGCATTACACTGTTGGCCACCCTTGATGTTAAAAATGCCTTCAATTCAGCAAAGTGGACGGAGTTTTTGAAGGGACTTAACGACTTCGCGGTACCTAAATACCTGATATGAGTCATGATGAGTTACCTCAGCAATCGAATGCTCCTATATGATACTCTACAAGGGAAGAAGAGCAGAAGAGTGACGGCTGGCGCTGCTCAGAGATCAATCTTAGGCCCTGACCTTTGGAACATTTCATACGATAGTATCCTGAGGTTGGAGCTGGCGGATGGTTGCTTCACGATAGGATACGCGGACGACATTGCCCTTGTGGTCGTCGCGCGAAACGTGCAACAGGTGCAGGACAGCTTAAGTGTCTGCATGCTGCAAACAAGCGCATAGATGGAAGAGCACGGATTGAGCCTGGCGGCAGTGAAGACGGAAATCGTGCTGTTCACAAGGAGGCGAATCAACACCCTCATCCTAATTCGTATCGATGAGGATACTATTATTGAGACGAAAACATGCTTAAAGTATCTAGGTATAACATTGGATACCCAGCTCAGCTACTGGGAATATATTTCTCAGAGGGTCAAGAAGGCAGGAACCACGACACAAGCCCTAAGCTGGCTCATGGCGAACATGAACGGTCCAAAAAGCAGTAAGCGCAAACTCTTAATGTCCGTAACCCTTTCCGTACTACTGTATGGAGCGGAAATCTGGGCGGGGGCGCTAGAGAAGGTAATTTATGCAAAGGGCATGATAAATGTCCAGAGGCAAGGTGCCTTGAGAGTTGCCTGTGCGTACAGGACTTCCTCCGAAGCGGCAGTTCTTGTGATCGCAGGCATTATCCCATTTAAGCTCCTCGCCAAAGAACGTAAACTTATCCATGACAGAAAGACTGAGGGTGACGTTGACCGCATCAAAGCGGATGTTAGGAAGTATGCGATGCTGGAGTGGCAGAGGCTCTGGGAGGACTGCGCCGACAGCAGATGGACCAAGCGTCTCATAAAAGAGGTGGCATCGTGGATTGAAAGGGGACACGGGGAAGTTAATTACTTCCTGACCCAGTTTCTTAGTGGACACAATCTAACGAAGATCTGTGCGCAGGAGCGGTCGACGTGGACGGCTCTTGCGCAGAGTTCCAAAGCCGGACGTACAAGGTTATCTATCTATTTATTTATTTGTCTGTTTTTGACGACTGGAAGGAAGTGATAACATTCAGGTGGGCCTAATATTTGTTTTATTTTTAGAATAATTCTTTCAGCTTTTAGGCTAATTTTATTTTGGGACAGAGATACTGAAGTCTCTAAAATGGAAGAAGAAATGAAAGGTTCCTCATTAAGTGAAGATACATGGCCTTGAGTCAACCCGAAGTAATGTGATAAACGGTTCCAGGCTGAATTTCATAAGATATGAAGGGAGTGGAGTTTTAGTGGGTATGGCACGGTATTTCCGAGTCCCACATAACCGAACAGTACGGATTGTCGCGTCGGTATGCGTAATGCATTTCTTCACTTCCTACACAAAAAAAAAATACGGTATCGTGGACTTCACAGATGAGGAAATGTTCGCCGCCATGGACTTCCTTAGAAATGAGGAAGCTCCCTGTCCAGGCGGCATACCAGCCGAGATTATTAAAATAGGAGTAGACGAGTGCCCGTCGCTGATGCTTAGAATGTACAATACCTGAACCCGAATAGGGGTCTTTAGCAGACAATGTAAAGCAGCTCTACTGGCGCTTATTAGCAAAGAAAAGGATGATCCAACAATCCCATCGTACTGTCGACCGCTGGGAATTCTAGATATGGCAGGTAAAGGCTTCAAAAAGATGCTACAGCCTCGCATTTTGAATGCAGTACCAGCAGCAGGGGACCTTCTCGGAAGCATAGCTTTAGACGGTGACGGTCCATGATCGGTGCAGTAAAGGAGGCCACAGATGCAATAATCAGAGTCCAAATGGGTAATCAACGTTTCCGTAAAATTACACTTTTAGTTACCCTTGATGTTAAAAATGCTTTTAACTCGGCAAAGTGGACAGATTTCCTGCAAGGACTAAATGACCTCGCAGTAAAAAATATTTGATGCGGGTAATGAAGAGCTACCTGAGTGACCGGAGACTCTTGTACTGTTCAGTTAAAATGCGGTGAGTTAAATAATTGGATTCAAAAAGGGTGAATTTGAAAAGCTCAAATTAGCTTTATAAAAATAATTAGGTATCATTTTCGATATTCAATTCAATTCAATAAGAATTTTTTATAAAAATTGAAATAGTAGGGCTAAAATAGATCTTTAAAATCTATTTCCAAATTTAGCGAAAAGCCCGTACAATAAAAACTGATTTTTGAGAATAATATACAAAATAAGTTAATTAAAATATAAAAAAAGGATAAAATATATAAAATACCTGAGACTAATCAAAACATTTAAATAGTTTAAGAAAGTCATTAAGTGCGCGGCTATTCTAGTTTAATAAATTATTTAAAATTATTGTATTATTTTAAAACATGAAATTGTAATTTCTAAATGAAAAAAAAACTTGTTATAATTCATTAAATGTCATTATAAAATTTTTTATGAGTTGCATTATTTTATTTATCTACTTATAAATATTTATGGATTATATTGGATCATAATACATAAAAATCGTCAAAATAATAATTGATCATATCAAGAAAAATATTTATCAATTTTAAATTTATATTTTATCAATATTCTATTTTTATTTTTTGTGTTTCACATATCAGATAAAATGGTTGTATTTATGATAAATTTCTAAAAACTTTTTAGTCAGTTTTAGTATTAATAACTAATAAGGTGCAATATTATTTCAAACAATGTTTTGGTTTTTGATAACAATATTTTTTATTCTATTATGGATACATTATTCGATACAATATTCTGAAAAAGCTAAAATAATTAATAAAATACCTGGACCAACGTCTCTACCAATTATTGGCAGTTCATTTCTATTTATTCGTCCTTTTGGTAATTATTTATAAATTTTTTTTTGAAAGAATTTGGCAAATATAAGAAAAAAATTATAATTACTTTTTTTTTTAGATAAATTTTACAGACTTTTTTCTGAAATATTTGATAGTTATAAGCCAATTTGCAAAACATGGGTGTTTGGTTCAATGGTATCAGTTAATATACAGCATCCCGATGACTTAGCGGTAACTTTATATTTAAATTTTCATCTTCATTATATTTTTTAATTTCCAAATTTGTACTTTTATCTAAACTATTATAAAAAACGACCGAGTTTTATGTTACTACCAAAATTAAAATGTTCAATTAAAATAAGGTTTATGGATATTAAATTTACAAAAAAAATCAATTCATCGCTTATGATTTTTTAGAAAAATCTAATTTTAAATATACTATCTTTGCAAACCTGTATCTCGTAAAATCTTTTCGTAAACTTTTGTAAACTAAGATTCACTAAGTTTTTCAGATGTATAAACCTTATTCAGTCGAAAATTATAATTTTGGCAACAATTTTAAAATTGTTTACCAAAAATGGATGTTTCGTTTATTAAATATCTCAGAGAGACAACTAAAGATAAAAAGACGCAGTTTACGGATTTATAAGTAGATTGTTGAGAAAAAAAAAATTGTTACTTCCTTTGTTAGTTCGAATGACACTTTGGTGTCAATAAATATCATTGGATTTCTCATTCGTGGAAATTTTGAGAAATTTTTAATTATCCCACCAAGTGATAATTACCATTCTAGATGTTAAATCAATATAAAAAAACAAAATACTTCTACATTGTTGGCAAATTCTTGTCTTACATCTCTTCATGTAATAATGAAAAGTTTTTTCATTGTTCAAAATTATATTATTGTTTGATAATAAAAAACTGTGTCTTCTTGCACGGGAAAAAAAAGGTATATATATATATATATATATATTGAAGTTAAAATTAAATTAACCTTACTCAAAGAGAGAAAAAACTTTTCTTCTGTGTAGCAGAGATTTGTAATTGCATTTTCCATGCAATTACTCTTACCAATTAATTGGTATTGAATTTAAAAAACTTCATTGTCGTTCTGATGCATAATCTAAAAGGATAATTGACATTGACGAATTCGCCTCTGTATAATAGAAAACATCCATTAATTAGTTATATTTTGGGCTGTTTTATTAAAACTAATAAAAAATCTTATAAATTAGGTTATTCTCGGTGGCCAAGCACATTCAAAAAAGGGATTTACATATAAATTGCTTCACCCATGGTTAAAAACAGGATTGTTAACAAGTTCAGGTATTTATCTACAAAGAATGAATTTAATTCACCGAATAATTAAATACAATATATTTGAAGTTTATTCAAATAAATTTTAAATATTTCATCATAATATTCCTCTTATTAATTTTAATTTATTTATTATCGAGGTAGCAAATTCCTAAAGTGAATTCTTTTTTTAAGCTGCTTTGCTTGAAAATTCAAACAGTTATTTAAATCCACTAAAAAAGATTAGAAAAGCTTAAATTTTATTCCCCTCCATTGGAAATATTGGAAAATTTAGTTATTATATTTGGCTTCGCTTCATTTTAGTTTACCCCTCATTCTATCTTGATAACGTAGCAACAGCAACAAACCCTAAATTTATAAGTAAAAAGGAGAGAAATAGTCAATTAGGTTTAACAGCAGGTTATCTTGGGATTATTAAAACTATTACTCAAAGCCTGCAGAATAATCTTTTCAATTCTATATTTTTTAATTTCCACAAAATCCTAAATTTCTCAAATAAATTTTGAAAAAAGGGGAGGGAAATAAAATTTAAGCTTTCTTAAAGTCTTTTAGTTGATTTGAAATTTCAAGCAAAGCAACCAAACCATGTGTATAAAATAAAATATTATGAAATATTATAATATTTACAATTATTATCAATAATTACAATGCTACTGACATGGGGCTTTCTCGAATCACGATGGTTTTCATTTTGTTTATAAAATAAAAAAACTGTTTACAGTTATGAAAAATTTTATTTTTTAGAGCACAATTTATTAATTTGTAATACTAAGTAAATTAGAGCAAAAATTAACTTTCAAAAAGTTTAATCTATTGCAATTATTGAAATTAATCCCAATATTAATATAGAGCTCAATGTTATTAATAAATAATCTTTTTTGGTCATTTATAACGCTGCAACCATGCAAGTACTAATTTTTTGTTTTGTTTTTTGTTTTATTAATTATTGAAAATTTCTACTCGATTTTAAGTGGCAGAAAAATCGCGAAAATTTGTTTCAAAGGTACCTATAGGAAATTTCCTCATGAATTGAATGTAGATATAAGCGTACAAAATACAAATTAAAAAAGCAGGCATGTGCATTGATGGACCTCTGACTTTTAAATAATACCGAATCGTGAAGAAAATTAAGAAAATTTTTTTTTCTTATTTATTCTATTATCTTTTTTTTAAATTTACAATTCCGATAAGAGTCCTTAAAACTGACATCAACCTATGAATTTCAGTGTAATAGAATTTAAATCACCAAAAATAGATTATCGAAAAAATTTTAATTATTAATTATAATGGATAATAAATTTTGTAATTCAAATATACCAAGTTGGAAAATTAAAACACAATAAATGCATAAAATAAAAATGGGCTAATGATTTTTCGGTAATTATATCAAAAATAAATAATAAAATCAATAGAAAATTTGGCATTAAATGTACTCTGATATTACTCTTAATTATGCAATATTTCTTATAAATGTACTAATTAATATTTTTATAGGAGAAAAATGGCAAAAAAGAAGAAGAATGTTAACACCGGTATTTCATTTCAACATATTAAAAAAGTATATGGAAATAATGTGTCTGCAAGGTGATAAAATGATTAACGAATTAATAAATGAAGGAAAAGAAACAACTCAAAGTTTATTACCTTTTTGTTCGAAACACACTTTAAATGTCATATGTCGTACGTATACAAATTATATATGTGTGTGTAGTTTTTAATTAAAAGGATCTATTGGAAAATAAGAGTGACATGAGGGTTTTCGATAGAGTTAATTTTCCTTATTAAAAAGTAAGAGAAATTTTGGTTTATATGTCAAGTTTTATTCATACTTTTGATTTTTTACTCCTGATGTAATTATTTTTTATTGAAATTAGACTGCTTTGTACTTGTGGTTTTTAAATCATAAAATTTTTTTAATTTAAGACTTGAAATTTAGTTTATTTATTTTCATTTGCAAAATCCAACAGATCCGTTTTATTAAAAACCTTAAAAATTTACTGAGTCACCAAAATTTTATAATTTATAATTTTGGTGACTTTAACAGAAGGCTCGTCGAAATGAAGGGAGGGTGGTAGGCATGTTTTTTCAACATAATAAACTCATTCATTTAAATTTTGTATAATTTGAAGTTAAAAAACATTCATCTTTTGTATGCACTGAAAAATTACCAAGAATTTTTATAATAAATACTAATTTCATTATTTAACTTGTTTTAGAATCTGCAATGGGTGTTTCGTTAGATGATCAATTAAATAAGGACAGCGAAAATTACAAAGAATCAATTTACACTATTGGATATGCGATGTTTCAAAATATTTTTAGGCCATATTTAAAATGGCTTATCAACATACCGTTTATCAAATATGGAAACTCATATAAAGAAGCACTCAGGACTGCTCATAATTTTACAAATTCTGTAATTAATTTCATATTAGGGTGGGGTAACCCAGATTCACATGGCATATAAGGGTGGGGTAACCCAGAAAAGCCGGAAATTGAGGGTGGGGGGTCAAAAGGGTTTTAAATTAATTTCGAATTAGGGACTTAGAATTATATATTACATACGTTTAGTAAATATTCCATTCACATTATTTGTGTACAATACAAATGGCTTTAAGTTTTTATTTTTGTACATTAGTATAGAAATTCAAGATGTACGAAAAGCATCCACATACTCGTAATAAAAATTTTCTTGAGAAATTGAGTTTTAATAAAAGTAGTTTGTACAGTTAAATGAGACTAATAGTCGGGCCGCCACCAATGTATTTCGTAACCCACTTTTTTATTTTTTAGGTCCGTGGATAAAAGTAAGTGTATTATATGTTTTTTGACCTGCTAAATCCGAATCCGGGGTCTATTTTGGCCTAAAAGTGGCAGATTAATTGTTATTAACAATTTATTGCAAAATTAGCCCAAAATTAGCTAAATCAAGTTGTAAATGTTAACAAACTTCAAAAATTCGTGAGTTAAGCAAAATTTTCTGATATAATTTAACTTACAGTATACAAATTTTTAATATTTAATACTTTAGATTAATTATTTAAACAATTTTTAATAGTTTAAACATATTGTAAATGTTGATTCCTTTTTTGATTAAGACTGAGTGCGGCACTAATAAGTTATATGTATTTTTTTATATCCTGGAAGCAAAATAAAGCTTATTTTTACGAAAAATTAAAAGGGGCGAATTTTTACTATAATATATTGAATACACTTATAGTATCAAGGGCGCAAAAGTTTCGGTACTAGAGCGTAGTCACTAGAACGAGTGCTCATTGAAGCCGGGCTCTATAGTGATAGGAGCTCAGGCTATTTTCTGATTTATATTAAGGTAGTTGCTGGGTCATTTGTAAAATACCGTACAGTGACATGTAAGTTTCCACGTAGGTAAAGCAGAGCTAAAAAGTTTGGCAACTCCGCAAAGAATATATTACTATTATAAAGCTATACATATACGATTTTTTTTTTACATATAGAAATAATTCTATGCTGTTAGCTATACAATGTTGCCGAGTAAAAAATGTGTTGAAAAAATCTTCCGTTTATTTAACTTTTAATTACATTTTCTTTTATTATAAAACCGACGATCATCTTCAAAATTGAATAAGTTGTTCTTCTTTAATTAATTAATAGTCAGCTGGATTTTTTTTCAAATCTATCGTCTACTTTCGTCTTGCAATCAAAAAAAGCCTCTCTATCGCACGATTTCTACCCGGTCTCCTATCCTTGCAGTGTATGAGTTTTCAACTTTGGAGCTTTATAACTCCTATACAAAACCGACAAATTACTTCAAATTTTATTTTTATGTGTATTATTATAATATAAAGCTCCTGAAAAAGTTTTATCAAAATCTATCGTCAATTAATTAACCCAGCAACAATCTTAAAAATATGAATAGAAAAATACGAGTACGATTTATAATATTCTGTTTAAAAAACTTTTAATAGTTTAAAAAATCACCAAAATAATTTTCTTTGAAATTGATATTTGAATTTAGGATATAAAAAAATACTTATAATTCAGTATCGAACTTAGTTTTAACCCAAAAAAGTAATAAACATTTGTTTAAACTAATAAAATAATAAAAATTTTTTAAGGAGGTTTATCCGTTAAAAAAAATAATGACAGAATGTAATAAAACGTGAATAGTATTAAAATTTAAACATTTTTGAACTGAAATCGACTTATTTTTACCTATGTCACCGACTTAATTAACTTTTTATGAATAGAATAAAAGTGGTATTTTAACATTGCGCTTATGGGAAAATTTGTTTCGGCTTTATAAAAAGTAGGGTGCTAATGACACAGGTCGATGAAACTTAATAAATCTGATAAATAATTGTTCAAAGATTACATTCCCAATTAATTTTACATACTTTATCGACTTTATTTTCGTAAAATTAATAAAAAACACGTAACATAACCAAAAAGCTCATCATTTTAGATACGTTTTTTAAAATTTTATAATACTCTGAGACTTTTTTTGTAATATTCTTGGATTATTAATGGTTTTTTATAGTTTCTTTTCAATTAATAGCTTTCAAAATAAACTTAAAAAAAAAAAATTATGTCGGTAATTGTAAGTCCTACAAAAATGTAGTAAACTACAGATAAACCTCCTTAAACAATCGCCTGCATAATTTTTATTGAAATTGAGCTTTAAATTCGTATTCAGGTTATAAAAATTTATATGTAACTTAGTGTCGCAATCAGTTTTGATCCAAAATTACAATATGTTTAAACAATTAAAAATTGTTTAAATAATTAATCTAAAGTATTAAATATTAAAAATTTGTATACTGTAAGTTAAATTATATCAGAAAATTTTGCTTAACTCACGAATTTTTGAAGCTTGTTAACATTTACAACTTGATTTAGCTAATTTTGGGCTAATTTTGCAATAAATTGTTAATAACAATTAATCTGCCAGTTTTAGGCCAAAATAGACGCCGGATTCGGATTTAGCAGGTCAAAAAACATATAATACACCTATTTTTATCCATGGACCTAGAAAATAAAAAAGTGGGTTACGAAATACATTGGTGGCGGCCCGACTATAAGAGAAATTCTATTTAGACGCGTGACACGTTACACATGAGGGAGACCGCACTGATCTGCATTGGTCACTAAGTTATTTTATACTTTGAAAATTAGCTTTAAATAGTTTAAAAAACTTCGTACAAATAAGATATTTTTCAGATAAAAAAGGGATGTATAATTTGCAAATAATTTTATTTTAAAAATTAGTAAAACAGACAATAATTTTTAAAAAAACGCTAAAAATCAATGACAGATACATAACATATTGAAAATTTTCTGCATTGAAAGAGTTCACTTAGTTATACTTAGGAAAAAAAAAATTCATTGAAAAAGTATAAAATAAAAGGTTAATGTGCGTTCAATTAGTTTAATTAAAACTCTTTTTCAACATTTATATTGTTGCTATGCCGCTATAAGAAGTATGTATTGATTTTATTTTATTTCATTTGAAACAGGTAATTGAAAAAAGAAAAAAATATCATCAAGAAACAAATTTCGTATTCTTAAAAGAATTTTCTGAAGATACAGATTCAAAAGAAGAAACCTATAATGGTATGTTGAATGTATAATTATAATATTATCTTTTCAGTGATTTGTTCAAATTAAAGTCTTATGCAGATACAAAAATACTAAATTGTATAACAAGATGGTAAAAGTTTCGGTATTTGATCTTTTGTAATCGTAACCCTTAAAAACTCCATTTGAATAAACTAAAATTTTGTTTGTGGTAATCAGAATTCCAAGTTTGGTTTATGAAATGTCACTCATGATGACCGAGGATTTTTGAGAGCGTATTGGGTAAACGTGTTCATTTTTAAAATGAAACTGTATAACTTTTTTGCGTAAACTTGAAAAGATTCCGTATTTCCACATTTTTTTATACTTAATTTTTCGCTAACTTGATCATGAGAATTATTTTTTATATGATTAAATTAATTTTATTTTCATAAAATATTTTTATGAATTTTGATAAAAGCTCGTAACGCGCACCAGGTGAGGGTGCATTTATTATCTGGAATCCTTTTTGTTACATAAGAGTCCATTTTATCCATTCGAGTCAAATGTAATGTAATGTATTTCACTTTGAAGGTAATATTATCCTATAATAAAATTTTCTGAATTCGAATATACCCAAAGTCCCATGCATGCACTAAAAATTTTATCGTAGCTTTTAAAAAAATTCTAAATAAAAATAATTGCATAGGTCGTAAAAAGAGGCTAGCGATGCTTGACCATCTAATATCAGTTTATCAAAAAGGTTTAATAGACGATGAAGGTATTGAAGAAGAAGTAAATACTTTTATGTTCGAAGGACATGACACATCGGGTATGGCAATGGTTTATACTTTATTGCTTTTAGCGGAAAATCAAGAAATCCAAGAGAAGGCTAGATTAGAGGTAACTGAAATCATTGACAAAAGTAACGGCCAATTGGGTGACAGTGTAATTCAAAAATTTGATTATCTTGAAAGATGTATTAAGGAATCCTTGCGATTGTACCCTGTAGTTTCGATAATTTCTCGTGAAACAACTGAAGATTGCGTTTTGTGTAAGTTATTTTATAAAAAAAAAAACTAGTCATTATTTTGAAAAAATATTTTTTATAAATCGTAGCAAATTATCAAATACCGATTGGAACGGAAGTTACGATTTTCTTATACTTTACACACAGAAATCCAAAATTTTGGCCAGAACCAGAAAAATTTGATCCTGACAGATTTTTACCAGAGCGCATTAAAGGAAGACATCCATTTTCATATTTACCATTTAGTGCTGGTCCTCGTAACTGCATCGGTGAAATATTGAATAATAATAATAATAAACAAAATTTTTCAAAAATGTTTAAAAAATTATTAAAATTTTATTTTTAGGACAAAAATTCGCCATGATGGAACTGAAGTCTTTTATTGCACGTATTTTATATAATTTTAAATTAGAGCCAATTGATAGGATTAAGGATATGGTTATAATACCAGATATTGTAATCCGACCAAGCAAACCAATGAGAATAAAATTTATTAAAATAAATAAATAATTAAGCCCATTAAAACATTTGTTAACTTTTTTTATTACAATCCAAAGCTTGTTGACAACGGGTTATTTAGTTTTTTTTTTAGTTTAAGCAAACAATTATATTGAAGAACTGAATGGACGAGAATATTTATTAGGTAACTTGACGTATATTTTAAAAATGCATGAAAAAATATGATAAAATAGGTATTTTTTATTTAAAAAATATGAAAATTTAATAATAAATACCAGCGCTGACGCGTCATATAGTTGTGCAACTTTTATAATGTATTTTGCATACAGAACAGCGAAGACAAATAACTTTTTCAATTTTTATATCTTTATAAAAAAAAAATACGTTTCAATATATTTCATAAAATTTTAAAATATACGCATAATACTTGCTCTAATTTTCAACTTTGGCTGAAATAATTATAAAGTAAAAATAAAATTAAAACGCAAATAATATATCACTGATTTTTTTATCAAACAATTCAATTGATTTTTATCGCATACAATTTATTTTTAAATAAATACGTGCTTATAAACTATATGTGACATATTATTTTGAATTGCGAATTTTTTTCATCAAGGTTATTTTTATTGGAAATAATAGAATTTCTTTTTTACAATAAAACAATTTGATTTTCTTATGCTGTGTTTAAAAGGATAATAATTTACAAAAAGAGGCAAAGGGAATATTTATCTGAAAAAGTACTGGATAAAATACTATTTTTAACTAAAAAAGCTTTTAGAAATCAATAAGCTTTTATTTCAAAAATAATTTTTCTGCCCTTAATTTTTTTATTTAAAACCTTTCGCAAAGTAAACAGGGAAAAACTAATGTTTAGCCTATTACTCTAGTCAGATAGTCCAATTACAAGAGGTTATAGGGAGTTGTATTGTTACTTGCGACCACTAGATTTTGTCTATAGTGTAGGTTTTGCTGTTCACAGGGGATACCTTGGAAATCTGAAAATCAAGGGGGACTCAAAAGTGTCCGATTTAAGGTAGGTGAGTTTAAATAGGACGTATTAGAATAATTTTGATTTAGGGGCATAGAAAAATTCAGGTTTAGTTCAAAATTCAGACTTAGAAAAACCCGTGTTTTGGGACTTGTAATAATTCGAGTTAAGAGAATACGAGGCTTAGGGAATCAGAAGAGTTTGGGTTTAGAACCTTAACATCTAGTAAAGGCGATAATTGCAAATTATTAAAATAGCAAGTTGTATTGTAATGTTGCTTAAAATTTTTATTCTACCTGGCTTTCAGCTGTAGATAAACAAAACAACTCCCTATTGTAAATTTTCGCCGTCCAAGACAAAAGAAAAATTTATTTTGAGGGATGAAAAGGATTCTAGCATGAGGTGCGTAGCAAATCAAAAATTGACTTTTGATGAAATGAAAATTCTGTAAAAATATTATTTTTTTCTATATTTATTATGAAATTTGAAGTTAAACTTAGGTTTCTGACAAAAGTTTCTTAAAAAGCGAATTATTCATGTTGTTTCCTTTGTACGCAGACCAATAAAACTTGTGTTTTTTATAACTCAAAAATTAATTGCTTTTGAAAAAATTTCAAAGATTTAAATAATTTTTTTAAGGAATTTAGTTTCAAGCCTTTATTAGCGGTTTCTAGATTTTTTCCAACTTTGCTGGGCAAATACCCAAGTCTAAGAAATTGAAATTGAAAACAGTAAAACATTTTATTTTATGTGTCCGTTCACTATATAATTTAAAATAAATTAAAGACAATAAAAATTTTTTTTAATAAAAGAAAATTTATTTTTTCCGTCTAATAGTGACAAGTCAATTATAAACTGACGCGTTTCGAGATATGTAATCTCATTTTCAAAGATTTAAGAAAATTTTTTTTATTTTCGTGTCATCTCTTTGATACAACGAAGTATACTGAATATAAATTTTGTTATATTTATATTTTTCAATTTTAAATTTTAAATTTTATTTGTATCAACATATATTATTATTATTATTTACAATTATTTTGATTATTATTGTGATTTAAATATTTTATTGCTGTGTCATATAAATAATTAGAATTAAAAATTAATTGGTCATTTAATAACAAATGTGGATTTTTTTGATATTCTATATATATAAAAAATTCTTCAACAGCATTCATGTATTTACCTTTTTTACAGTAATATAATGCTTCTAAATTTGTATTGATATCAGTATAATTATGATTATTGTCTGTAATATGTTTTGCATAATTAGATTTTATTTTTTGATTTTTATCGTTATTATTGTTATTCTTATCATTATTGTTCATTATTTTTAATAGATTCTTTCTTGTTGGTAGATGTTCAATAAAACGATCTTTAAATGGTCTACCTGTTTGACCTATGTAAAACATATTACAGTCATTACAATTTATTTTATAAATTCCTGTACAATTATCAATATTAATTTTATTTTTATTTTTTAATAAGTTAAATGTATTATTGTTTGTCTTAAATCCAATACAAATATTTAATTTATTTAGTTCTGTTTTTAAAATGTTTGGTAATAAATTTGAATATTTAGCACTTGTGTATATTATGTTATTATTTTCTGTAGAGTTTATTGAACTATTTTTTTTTTTTTTTTTTTTTTATGGGAAATATGTGAATCTTACATCAGCCATGGAGTGTTTGCGGGCCTTAAAGACCCGCAAATTTCCATGACCGCCCAGTTGCACAAAGTGCACAACTGGGAGACCACCGACGAACGCGGTCGCCGGCCACGCCCCAGATTCTTACTGGATAAACACACTTTAAACCCCCTGCGCTTGTTTGTCCCAAACCGGAACTCCCTTTTCAGGTATAACTTCAGTTTGGGACGCGCAGCCTAGGCAACTGGCCGCTGCCTTCCCCCTGCCTAGTGACAGGAGAGCAATCTACGATAGAAAGCCCTCCTCCTTTTTCTTCAACAAGGTGGCCCTTACGTACTCTGCTACTTTGTTCCAGTTTTCGGAACTCCGTAGCATTTCCGGGACCACCGTCTCCGGCCTCCAAATCGGGAAGAGCGGGCGCCCCCCCGAGTAGCGAACACATTCGAAGAATGTGTGCTCTACTGTATCCTTCTCGCCTGGGCAGTGCAAGCACTCCTCTGTTGCCACCTTATGCCAATGCCTCAACATGACACGGAAATACCCGTGTCCGGTTAAGAACTGGGTAAGGTGGAAATCCACCTCCCCATGCTGTCGTCCCATCCATGCCTGCAGGTTTGAGATCAGTCTGCGCGTCCATAGAGCATTCTTCTCTTGGTTCTTTTTCCATCGTTTATTCCATGCTTTCATAGAGTTGAAGCGGGCGCGAGTGGAAGCCACTTCGCGCTCATCTACGCTCTCGTAGATGAATTTCCGCTCCAACGCTAGCAGGTCGATGGGTATCACCGAAGCAACAACCTGGATCGCCTCGAGCGATACCGTATGGTACGCGCAGGCGATCCTCACTGCCGCTTGCCTCTGTACAGACGATATCTTATGTCTGTACTTGGCAATTTCTGTGGTCTTCGCCCAGACTTCTGATCCGTAAAGCAGGACAGAGTTGACGACTGACATCAGGAGCCTTCGCTTCCCTGGTTTGGGTCCCCCAATGTTGGCCATGAGCCTTGACAGGGAGGATGCGACCGACGCTGCCTTTTCACACGACCTCTGAAATTGCTCCCAGAAGGTCAGCTTGTTATCAAGCTGAACTCCCAGGTATTTCACCGATGTTCTGGTTCGGATCGTGTGAGGGTTTCCGCCGTCGTCGATAATTACATCGAAGTCGGTGGGAACCCTTCGACGGGTCAGCAGTACAATCTCCGTTTTTGGGATCGCAAGCTGGAGCCCGTGATCGCCCATCCAGAGGTTGATCCGTCTCATGACTAGATTCAACCTCTCCTGGGTCACTTCCATGTCCCTGCCAGTTATGGTCAGGGCCACGTCGTCGGCGTACCCGATCAGGGAAACTCCTTCTGGGAGGTGGACGCGCAACAAGCCATCGTAAAAGGCATTCCACAGGTCCGGTCCAAGAACCGAGCCCTGCGCGATGCCTGCACTCAAAACCCTTTCACGCCTTCCATCGAGCGTGTCGTAGAGCAGTCTCCGGTCCCGCAGGTAATCCTTTAGTACGTTACCCAGATAGCTGGGTATCTGGAAATCGTACTCGAGAGACCGGATCATGTCATCCCACCTGGCCGAGTTGAAAGCGTTTTTGACGTCCAGCGTTACCAGAAGGACGTCCTTGCGAATTGCAGGCCGCTTTTCCCTCTCAGCCTTTACGGTATCCACGACACGCCGGATGGCGTCTATCGTGGAATGCCCTTCACGAAAGCCATGCTGCTCCTCGGAGAGACCACCGCCCTCCTCGATTGCCCTTCTGAGCCTTGCCCGGAGCATACTCTCCATCACCTTACCAATGGTATTTAACATACACAAAGGTCTGTAAGATGATGGAGAGTCCGGGGCTCCTCCCTTGCCCTTGTTCAAGAGCACGAGACGTGCCACCTTCCACTGCTTTGGGAACACTCCAGCCACCAAACACGCATTGAACATGTTTAACAGGATACCAGGGATTACTTTAACCGCTCTTTTGAGCACTTCCGCTGGTATCCCGTCCGGCCCCGGCGCCTTACCATTTTTCATGGCCTTTATGGCCTTGACCATCTCGCCTTCGCTGAACAGCGGCACTTCCTCCCTGGGTATCACCTCAACCGGGTTTTCCCGGATGGGCCTTTCAGGGAAGAGAGCACCGATGATCCGTTCAGTCGACGCCGCGTCCATCATGTTGTCGGACCCCCGGTTTAACTTGCCCATTACGACTTTGTAACCTAGGCCCCAGGGGTCCTTGTTTACATCATCGCGTAATGAACACAGACATCGGGCCTTGCTTTGACGGATGGCCTTGGCCAGCCGGTGTTTGGCGTCCTTGTGTTCCTGAACTATTATTATTATTATTGTTATTTTTATTTTTATGTTTTATTATTAATTTATCTATTAATTCGGATTTATATCCGTTTGAATGTGCAATTTGTTTAATAATTCTAATTTCTTTATTATAATTTTCAATACTTAATGGTATATTTAATGCTCTATGTATTAGGCTATTATATGCTGCTAATTTTTGAGTATATGGATGATATGAATTTATATTTATTGTTGAATCTGTAGTAATGTTTTTTCTGTAAATATCAAAAATGAGTTTATTATTTTCTTTTATTATTTTTAAATCTAAGAAATTTAAAGTATTATCCGTCAATTAATGTCAATTAATTTTAAAGAAATTCAAAGTATTATACTTTAATTTATTTTAAATTGAAAACAATTAGTAACTGGGAGTTTTGATGCCAGAATAAAAAATAAAAAATAAAAAATCAAAACCCTAGTATATTTGATTGTTTGCATTTTCTCTCAAATTGCTGTCAAAAATTGTTGATTTTACGCACTCTTTGAGCACAAACGCCGCAGCATAAAAACTTAAAACCAATTGGTAACCGGAGTTTTTATGTTAGGAACGAAATTCCCGTATTTTCGTTTGGATGTATTTTCGCTTAAAATACTGCAAAAAAATAGTCGATTTTGCGCGCTCCTAGAAAAAAAATTTAAAACCCTTAAAAGAAACTTTTGTCACCCTAACCATTTCTTTTTATTTTATAAGCATGTTTTTTATATTTTTCCGAATTAACCGGATTTTTATATATCTGGATCGGGGTTAGTCTCACCTAGTCCGGATAATCGAGGTTCCAGTGTATTGCGCTCGCAGTTCGTTCATCTCCCATTCATAAAATAGGCAATTTTAGTTTAATTTTTGTAGGACTTTGGACACTGTAGTTTTTTATAATAGAAATTGCCAAAATACACGAAGTAATCTGAAAATGCTCTTTAACAGCAAGTGGATGATTATCGGTAAACACGAATACCATGTTCGTTTTAAAGATAAATAAATACTCGTTTGAAAGTTTTGAGGATGTTTCAGGAAACAATAGTGACTAAGTGGAGGATTTTGTCAACAGAAAATATTCATCCCTTTTTACTATTTAAAAGTCACTGTATAAAGTTTTGGAAAAATTTATTTTTTTAAGCAAAATAATGCAAATATTGGCAGAATACTTCAAAAATGTGCAAAATATAATCAAAAAAGTTATAAATAAAATATAAGACGATTTTTTTTTAGATAATAAGTATTCGATCATGCTTTGTCTGAAAAAAAATTTTTTAATACGTTTGATAAAAGTAAATTATACTTATGCATCATGGAATTCTTTGGTAATCATTTTTTTTTCTTTTATTTCGATACAAAAGTTTATTAAAGATAAATAAATCTTTTTCGATAAGTCAAAGTGGTTTTCAACATAAAAAAAAACTCATTAAATTTGAAGTAATAAACGGAATAAGACATTAAATATAATTTTATTAAATTGAAGAAATATGTTTTTTAATTTATTGTTATTTTTATTTGTAATACTGTTATCAATACATATATGGCTTAGATATTGTAGAGATGGTAGACTAATTGAAAAAATACCAGGACCAAAAGCATGGCCAATTATTGGACATGCAATCTTATTATCTAGTAATTTTGGTATACATTTTTTTTAAGTATTTAAAAAATATATATAATTAAGGGAGGCGTTTTGAATATAGGGATTTATAGCAATTTTTTTGTGCCATTGGTTTTAAGAAGGCAGACAACCAAGGCAGTAGTGGATAAGTTTATTTGAATATTGGTACAATTGCGCGATTATCAATATTTTCAAAAATTTTCACTTAAAAATACAGTTAAATATAAAAACTATTTTTTCGCTTATTTTAATTTTGATGCTTGGTTAACACAAAGAATAATTTGTAAAAAAGTGTTTTGAGCAAATAATTCTACGAATTCTTATAGCTTTCGATTTATGGTTTCTTTGAATCAATGTTGCAAAAAAATTTTCTATGATTCCCTACATTCAACACGTAACCTTTGGCCCCTTAAATTAATAAATTTTTTTTTTAGATAATTTAATGAGAGTATCGAAGTATTTAAATACATTGTATTATCCAATTTTTGAAATTCATTATGGTAACATTAGAACTGTCAGTATACGCCATCCAGATGATATTGCGGTAAGTAATAAATATTTTAATATTTTATTTATAATCAAAATATAAATATATTTTTTTAATTTTATTTTATTTAGATAATAATGAGTAGTCAAATGCATATTGAAAAAGGCCGAGCGTATGAACCATTATTACCATGGTTAAAAACAGGTTTGTTAACGAGTTCTCGTGAAAAATGGCAACAACGTAGAAGGATCTTAACGCCGGTATTTCATTTTAATATACTCAAAAAATACATGGAAATTACGCATATTCAAAGTATTAAATTAATTGATGATTTGAAAATTGATGGTAAAGAAAGTGTTAAAAGTTTGATACCATTCTGTTCCAAGTATACGTTAAATGTTATTTGTGGTAATTTTTCGTTTTTTTAACGTTTCGAGTGGCTGATTTGAAAATGTAGTCGTCAAAACAAATAGAGGACAAAAATTCGAATTTCAGTGTCCTTGAGACAGAATACAGATTATAACTTCAAATAATCTGAATTTAAATTATTTTTTGATTATCAAAATAAAAATTTAAAATTATCGTGCAAATCAGCCACTCATAAGTACTTACTTTATTTATTACAATAAAATGCATTAATATTCGCAGAAGCAGCAATGGGTGTAAGTTTGGATAATATGTCAAATGAATTCGTCACTAATTACATGAAATCCATAAGAATTATTGGACGTGTTGCCTTTTTACAGTATTTAATTTTTTTTTTAATTAATTTAATATTTTATATCTTAATTATATATTAATTTTACAGATTAGTTAGACCATACATTAGACCATTTATGTTAAAAATACCATTTTGGAAATTTGCAAGTGATTATCAAAAAGCTTTAAAAACAGTACATGATTTTACCTTACAGGTACGATTATTAATTTTTATATTTCATTTTTGAGAATTAGGCCATTGAATAAAGGTCTAAATTCTTCAGAAAAGAAAAGTTGTGAAATGTGCTGGTTTTGGGCTAATTTGAAAGGAGAAACAAAATCAGACGTTCCAACCCAGCGCTGGGCCCCCCAGGGGGGGAGAGTAAAGTTAGGGCAAAACGGTTTTTTGCAAATAACTCAGAAAGTAAACAACATAAATAAAAGTTTCAAATAAAAGTTGTAGCTGAGAAAATTGCCTAAACAAATGGTCTTTAGCAATTTTTCAGCCGGACGCACTGGGACCGAGTTATAAGCGGTCAAAGTTTAGACGTTTTTTACCAAATTTTCAAAAATCGATATTTCACGAAAGAAAAAAGAAACGCGTTTTTGATGAGTTTTTTGGATTTTTTGGTACAAAAAATCGTTAGATATGGGTATGTAAGGTTTTTTACATATAATAGTATGTATGTGGATTTTACAAAATTTTGCATGTATATGTTTCTGCACCCCCACACATAGGCGTTGCAACCCTTAGAACGTGCATTTTTTTTAGTGTCCATTTTTTTATGTTTTCAGCTAAAAAATTTTATAAATACGGCTAAATTTATCATGGAATTACTTATTTGAGATCCATACTATGTATTAAAATCAAAATAATATATAAGATTTTTTAGCTGTAAATATCAAAAAATACATACTATTATATTATGTAAAAAATCTTACATTCCCATAAAACTTTTTTTTGACTACCAGATAATCCAAAAAACTCATGAAAAACGCTTTTTTTTTCTTTCGTGAAATATCGATTTTTAAAAATTTGGTAAAAAAGGTCTAAACTTTGACCGCTTATAACTCAGTCCCAGTGCGCCCGGCTGAAAAATTGCTACAGACCATTTTTGTAGGCAATTTTCTCAGCTACAACTTTTATTTGAAACTTTTTTTTTTATTTTGTTTATTTTTTGAATTATTTGCAAAAAACTGTTTTGCCCCAACTTTAGCCCCTGCTGGGGAGATCCAGCCCTGGATTGGAATGTCCAATTTTGTTCCCTTTCAAATTAGCCCAAAACCAGCACATTTTACAACTTTTTTTCTCTGGAGGATTTTTGTCCAAGTTAAATAAGCATTTTATTAAAAAGGTACAAATTAGCTAAATTAATATTTCTAAGAGATAGTCCTTAAACAAAAATAAAAAGCAAGAGAAAAATTGTAAAATAAAATTAATTATTATAACCATGATAAATAATTTTGGCCCGCCCAGGCATAAGACTTTTGCGTTAAACTTCCTGAATAGAACGTAAGTAAGTATATATACGTATAGGTTTGGCTTCCGACTTTCGCAGAACTTCAAAAATTACACGGTAGAGCTGCTTTGGTTGAATATTCAACCAATTGGTTGAATTTCGCAGTTTTTGGTTGAATTTTCAACCAATTGGTTGAATATTAAACCAAACACTGCGATTTTCAACCAAAAACTGCGATATTCAACCAAAAACTGCGAAATTCAACCAATTGGTTGAATATTCAACCAATTGGTTGAATTTTCAACCAAAACTGGTTTAATTTTCAACCAAAAGCTAAAATACAAAATAAAAACGATGTTTTTATAGTACAGGGTAAGAAATGATCAGGGCATCCATTAAAAGTGAATGAATTTTATTATATTATTGTAATTAGTAATTTTTTATGTACTACTTCTATTGGCTCTTTACATAGTATGGATAAATTTTTTTAAACTTAATATTGTATGCTTTAACTTCCTGTCGTTTTACCTAATTTTTTTTTTAATAATCAAAATATTTTTTTTTATTAATTACTTTATGTCTCAAGAGTATATTATAAAAAAATTATTTTTAAATCCTTCTTGTTAAATATAGTTATAAATTATGTCGGAACTGGTCATTGATAGAAATTATGAGCAAATTTTGCTAATATTCGCGATTGTTTATGACGCCAAATTTAGCCGTGCCAAAATGGTAAAAAATGCCAAATCAGACAAGCAGCAGGGGTAAAATCAGCTACAGGTTCAGTATGAAAACCAAAAAGATAACTTTATGGCTAAAAAATAACTGATAACTTATAAGTCTATACTTAAATATACAAAAAAAAATTTGTATTCTTATTTAGAAAACTATGTTTTTACACCTTCTAATTAAGATTTCTCTAAAACTACGTGACCGATTTTAATTTTTTTGATATAGAGTTTTCTGTTATAAATTTCTCTAACGAATAAAAAAATTTATAACCGGTTTGTGCAACTAGACAACCAACGAGCATGGAACATGTTCATGTCACTCATAACAGTAATAAATCCAAAAACCGAAATTACAATAAATCCTGAAATATAAATTATCGTAAGTCCATAAAAATAAAGTAATCATCATTAAGTTCTTGTTCTTATCAGAGCCTGATCAGGCTTCCACTTCAAATTATTCTAAGTCCCTAAATCAAAAATATTCTAAGTCTATTTCACACCCCACCCCCTGCCTAGCCAAACTTTCCAAATACCCTATCTAACGAACATGTCCTATGTTAAAATAGGCAAGGGATCTGATCATCACAAAATTATTCGACAAATCAATAATTCTACACAAGAAAGTTTTGCGGAATCGTTCTACACCGAAAATCCTTGTACCGAAAAGATCAACACAAATTTTTTCTAATCGAAATATTCAATACGCTTTTTAAGTGGCATTTATTTATGCTAGCAACGAAAGAAATAAGCGTTGAATACTTTGACTAAAAAAAATTTGTGTTGATCTTTTTAGCACAACGATTTTTGATGTAGAACGATTCCGAAAAACTTTTTTGTGTAGAATCATTGATGTGTCGAATAATTTTGTGTTGATCAGATCTCTTGCATTAAAATAAATAATTTAATAACTAAAAGTACCGAAAAAATTCATCGAAAACTTTAAAGCCATTTTACTCGAAACAACGTTTTTGAAAAGTAATGCACACGATTGCGCGATAAAATCTGCACCAATTTACTTTAAACTTACTAAGCAACTTAATGAATGCACTAATTTCGGGATGTCGTCGAGTTTTAGTATTTTTATGTTTAAAAAAAAATTTTACAGCTACTTTTGCTCGAAAATTAAAGGCTTTTTATTTCATTTTAACTTTCTCTAGGTAGCCGCCATTTTGTTATTCTATATCGTATGATAACCTTTTTAATTAGTCATTCCTCAGTTTCAAAGCCAAAAGAAGTAGTACATAAAAAATTACTAATTACAATAATATAATAAAATTCATTCACTTTTAATGGATGCCCTGATCATTTCTTACCCTGTACTATAAAAACATCGTTTTTATTTTGTATTTTAGCTTTTGGTTGAAAATTAAACCAGTTTTGGTTGAATATCGCAGTTTTTGGTTGAAAATCGCAGTGTTTGGTTTAATATTCAACCAATTGGTTGAAAATTCAACCAAAAACTGCGAAATTCAACCAATTGGTTGAATATTCAACCAAAGCAGCTCTACCGTGTATCATTTAATTAACTAGATTTAGTTAACTAAAACTTTTTTATTTAAATATAGATATACTTTTTTATTAATTTTTGAATGAAAAAAAATGCGAATAGTTAAAAATGTATTTACAAAAATATAACGAGATTTGCCCTACTTTACATTTATATTGCCTCGGTAAAAAAAATAAAATATGAACACTTTATTATTTTGTTAATTAAAATATTAATTAAAATTTAAAAAAATGTTATTGATTTTTAATTTTACAAAAAGAATACAATGAAAATTTTTACTTTATAATTAGAATTTTTTTACAATGATTTTGCATGCATTTTGTTTTTAACGAAAATTAGTAATTTCATGATATCCAGGTTGTGAACCAAAGAAGAAAATACCACGAAGAAACTGGATATAAATATTTGAACGATATCAGTGAAGATAAGGAAGAAAAAAGTGATATTTATACAGGTCTGTTAAAATGAATAAAATTTTTTATAAATAATGATAATAATAATCTGCTATAAATTCATTTATAATAAAAAAAATTTACAGGAACTAAGAAAAGATTAGCAATGCTTGATCTTCTTTTAGCTGCTTCAATGAAAGGATTGATTGATGAAGAAGGTATAAGAGAAGAAGTTGATACTTTTATGTTTGAGGTTGATATTATTATTATTTTTATCCGAACTCCGAAGAAAAAAACTTGAGAATAAAATTTTTTTTTTAACTTTTAGGGTCACGATACAACAGCAATGAGTATGACTTATACATTGATGCTATTGGCTGAAAATAAAGAAGCCCAGGTTGATTTTTTAAATAATTATTTCTTATATCTTTATTCAAAAAAATTCAATTTTTGGCTTCGTTTTTATAGAATAAGGCAAGAGATGAAATAAATCAAGTATTAAAATTGAGTAATGGAAAATTGGGTGATGCTGAATTGCAAAAATTAGAATATTTGGATAGATGTATCAAAGAATCGACACGGTTATATCCTGTTGTATCGATGTTGTCACGTATGGTTGGTCAAGATATTAAGTTATGTAAATATTTTTTATCTCATAATTACAATTTAAGGCTTGGTCATTTTTTAACATTGTTTAAGTTCTTAAGCTGTTAGTGTTGGCGAGGAACCCTATTTAGTAAAAATTTTTTCTTGACAAGTATTTATGTTTTTGAGGTTGCAAGAGATAAACATTATTATTTTTTTGTGAAAAATGGCCCAAATTAGAAACTGGGTCACTTCCGGTAACAGCAGTTATCATAATTTTTAGTTCCTTATTATGGGCTACTATGCCATTTTTGATTAAAAATAATATAACACTTGAAATCCTCGTCAAAAATGTATATGAGGCATTATTTTTTTTTTACTACTTAACTTGGAAAAAAAACTGAAAAAAAAAATTTGAAGGGACATCGATATGACCCGTGTTTTCAAGTAGTTTGAACCTTCAGAAAACCGAAAAAAATCGTGAACAAGGATTCAGTGATAGGTGCCAAAAAGATTTTTTCACTTTTATGTCAAAAACCGTGTTTTTCGTATCTGAGCTACCCCAAATTTTCAAAATAACTTTTTAAGTAAATAAAATTTTAAAAAAGCCTTTGAAAACTGTAAGTAGCAAGATTTACTTAACACAGTTTTTGATATAAAAATTGAAATTTGGTGAATAAAAATGATTTCTTTCTGAATGAAATGAATTGCCAGGCAAAAATTAATCGATTTAAAAAATTAAATTATTATTTTACGATGAAAATCAAGCGAATAATGCATGATTAAGGTTCAGAAACAGGCTTTTTTCAATAAAATTTCAATCTTTTTTAAAAAGAATTTGAGCAAAATCTTAAATTGACGATAACTTGGCTAAATTTCATCGTAAAAAGATAAGTTTTTTTTTCTTCTGGAGTGGTTTTTCCCTGGCAATCAGATTTTTTTATCTATTTTTTAAAATTTTATTTACTTAAAAAATTATTTTGAAAATTTGGGATAGCTCAGATACGAAAAACACGGTTTCTGACATAAAAGTGAAAAAATCTTTTTGGCACCTATCGCCGATTTCTTGTTCATGGTTTTTTTCGGTTTTCTGAAGGTTCAAACTACCTGAAAACACGGGTCATATCAATGTCCCTTCAAATTTTTTTTTTTCAGTTTTTTGTCCAAGTTAAGTAAAAAAAAAAAAAATAATGCCTCATATGCACTGTTAAAAAAAAAAAAAAAAAAAAAAAAAAAAAAAAAAAAAATTCAAAGAGTATAAAATTTAGTAAAATTGGTAAAATAATGCCTTACAATTGAAGCAATATATTTTGACAGTGTATGACTAAATAAATCTTATCTCATTTTTCTTCAGCAAATTATGATGTTCCAAAAGGTATGTTTGTAGTAATGCATATATTCTATACTCACCGAGATCCAAAGTATTGGCCAGAGCCAGAAAAATTCGATCCCGATAGATTTTTACCTGAAAATGTTAAAGGAAGACATCCATACGCTTTTGTTCCATTTAGTGCTGGTCCTCGTAATTGCATCGGTAAAAAATATTTTTTTGTTAAAAATAATTGAAAGTAAAATAAATAAATAAATAAATTTTTGTAAAAATCTAGGGCAAAAGTTTGCAGTAATGGAATTAAAAGCGTTAATTGGACGTATATTGTACAATTATTATTTAGAACCAATTGATAGAACTTGTGATATGAATATTATACCAGATTTAGTTATACGACCAAATCATCCTCTTCATTTGAAGTTTATTTCAATTAAATAAAGATAAAAATAAAAATATTTATTGAAAGGAAAAAGAGAAATGAAATATCTACAATTAAATATAGAATCAATATTTTATTGAATAACATGAAATATAAATATGGAGTAATCTAAAATAAATGTTTACTGCGTGTAAATCTCGAATGTAAAAATAAACGTATTGTTTAGATTATTTCATCCGTCGTAAAAAGTATACTTATGCAGTCCATAAATAGCAAAAAGAAATAGTACTATATTATGATCCATGGACAGAATAATAAAAAAATGGTCCTAATCCCACCTAAATAGGTGTTTTTTGGCTATTGACAAGAAAAAAAATTTTTGCAAGAATGTTTTTAAATGAAGTAAATAACAGTAAAAATAGCATATCGTAGTTTTAAATTTAAATGAAAAACTCTTGACAAGCTAAAATTTTGGAAAAGTTATTATTTTTATTTATATAATTAGCAGGATATCAGCTACATTTTAAAAGACCGCAGACTGGGTATAGTTTTTATCAGTAAAATAATTGAGTTTTTTTTAAATTTACAAGTACAAAAATCGATAACAAACTATATTGACAAAGTAAATGCAAAGAAAATTAAAAATTTGATTACAAAATAAAATGCTTTTTCTGTAGCCTTTACAAGGAGGATCTACAGAGGATCAAATAAAATTATGATTGCTTTTACTTCTCTCTGGGGGTTAGGGTATATTACATTGCTAACTACCATACTATTAAAGTTTTTGAGCTGAACTTTGTCAGAGATGTTCATTTGCAATGAGAAATCAAACGACAGACTGTAAAATTAGTAAAAATTATTTACATTTCTGCAAGTAAACTACAATTGTAAAAATGGCAAAAAATTAAACTTTTACGCGATTTAAAGGGAAATTTGTAAAAAATAAAATTTTTCCAATATCTTTTCACGTTTTCAAAAAAAAAATTTCATATTTCACTCAAATACCGAGCGTGCCAAGTAGAAACCTACCTTAAAAAATCAGAAATACATAATAAACAGATATGGCTTTAAAAAATCAAGGACAAGACCTAGAAGACTGAAAATAGAACCGATAACTTATTGTCGATAGTACTTTGTACTCCAGTCAAAATGCGTGTTCTGGGTCGAAATCTGTTGACAGAATGAGATTTTCTCTACTATATGTTTTTTGGGTTGCTGAATTCGAAACCGATGTCAAATAGGGCTGTAAAATAGGGGAACATCCTTTAATCAGCAAAAACTACCCCTTTTAAGGGGTTTTTTGCAAATGTTCAAAAGTAAAACTAATATGGTCAAATATATTTTATTTTTTGATGATGGATTAAGATATTGCGATTTTCTTATAATTGACCAAAATTAGGAAATATGGGCTAATTATAGAGGGTGAGAACTACCCCCAAAATTTAAAAAAATAGAAAAAACATGACAAAAGTTTAATTTTTTACTTTCTTTTGTGGATTCAAGTATTTAAAAATATTTTATGCTATTTCAACCATCATAAAATTTAATCACCCACGGGGGGGTTAAAACAACCCCTAAATTTATAAATAAATAAAAACCATGTTAAAATTTTATTTTTTTTTACTTTTTTTTGTGGAGCCAAGTATTTAAAATATTTTATGCTATTTCAACTATCATAAAATGATTATTTACCTTTTTTTTCACCCAAGGGGGTTGAATACATTTTCTGATGGTTAAAGTAGCATAAAATATTTGTAAATACTTGACTCTACCAAAAAAAGTAAGAAAATTAACTTTGTTAATATTTTTTCATTTTTTAAATTTTAGGGGTTGTTTTTACCCTCTATAATTAGCCCATATATCCTCATTTTGGTAAATTATAAAAAAATCGCAATATCTTCTTAATCCATCATGAAAAAATAAAATATATTTAACCATATTGGTTTTACTTTCGAAATTTTGCAAATAAATCCCTAAAAAGGGGTAGTTTTTACTGATTTAAGGACGTTCCCCTATTTTTCAGCCCTATTGGATAACGGATTTGGATCAGCGATCCAAAAAACATATAGTAGAGCAAATCTTAGCCAGTCAACAGGTTTCGACCCCTCCCCCCCCGCATTTTGACTGCAGTATTGAGGGAAAAATATTTTGGAACCGATTTGAAGACCCGACTATTAGCTTCACATACACTTGAGGAATATCTACTAATATTTTACCATGAAAAATTTTTTTAAATTCAAGAAAAAAATTGTTTAATTACTTTTGGAAAAAGTTTTAGGTTACTAAATTTAGTTAATTAAAAGAGAAATGCCGTAGTTTGTCGGAATGGGGAATCCAAAATTTTAGATCGTGTTCCAAATTAGGCTACATTCTATTTGGGTCTTTAAATCTTTATATTTATTCAAATTTTTTTTAAACCTAGAAAAATACTGCAAAAAATTTTGACTGTATAACAACGATTTATTTTAGAATACTCCATTTATAATACAATATATATTTATATGAGTTTAGCATACAATGAAGTATTTTTTTTTAATAATTATCTCATTTCTACCATAATTTCACAATATTTACACTGATAATTTTAATCTTGCATACCTATATATGTATTAAACACACAAGGAAATATTTTACAACAATAGTTTTTTTTAAATTTTATGTAAAGATACTTTGTACAAATTAAAAATTTTTGTGGTTCATCTACACTTTTGTTTTTCCTGATATCTAAATAAATCTTTAAAATTTAATTATAAAAACTACATATTCGGTGAAATTTTTTTTATAATTATTCCTGTACCTACATTTTTAACTAAATTTCCAAGATTTATTGATGCAAAAATATATGAATAAAAAGTTAAAAAAATGATAAAATTAATAAACTGCTGTCAATTTCTTTTTTTTTAACATACTGCGCCAAGCTAAAATGTCTAAAATTACTGTATTATTTTATATACACATACTATTCTCTAAATACGAATATTTGCCTTCTTCATTTTAAGCACGTCTATTTGTTTTATAAAAAAAAAATGCTGCTAACATTCCAAATATCTAAAAAAAAAAAAAATTTTTAATAACGATAAAATAACGTTAAATTTTTTGAAACCAACCTGTATAAATAAAACAATGGTACTGAAAACTATAATTAAATAAGTTTCATACTTCATCCAATCTTTTACTTTGTCGAAGCAACCCTTTTTTTAAAAAAGAAGAAAGAAATATAAAATCATCGTCATTTTATATTAACAAATATAATTTTAATTAGTTGTATATGTTACTGACAAAATCTGAAATAAAGGAAAATTAAGCAACGATTTACATTTTGATATTATTTTTCTTCCAAAACCATAAAGTTAATTCATTAAAATTTTTTCAACAAAAATTACAAATAATTTAAATATATTAAAATTGAAATTTTTGAGACAAACAAAAATTTAAATGCAGTCTTAAAGCGAAAATTTTCAATACGAAAACAAAAATATTTTTTTTAAAATTTTGATAAAATTTTATTGTTACTTAAAAATTGAAACGCATAGTACTCTGTATATACGATGGGGTTAATTGTTGTGACGTTTGATATACTTATATAACTTTTTATGTAAAATTTATAATATCTCATTAATTTTTTTCTAAACATTATATTATCATTTTTTTTTCTATTACTTCTATTTTTAAAAATAAAAATTTTTATTTTTCCCCTTTTGTAATATGTTTAAAAACAAAATAAAATTCATATTTTTTAATTAAAGTCTTTATTTTTAGTTATTTCAATACTCCAATTTTATATGAAAATTTTGCTCAAAAAAAGTTATAAAATCATTCGAAGCTGAATAAATCACACTTCCTTTTTGAATCTAAATAGAACTTTGAATTATTGATTTTTTCAGGCCTGGGAAACTTCTTCAACAATTCTAATGGCACGGGATTTCGAATTATAAGGTTGATTAATTCTCTAGTAAATTCTCCTATTTTTAAACGCAAATCAAATTTTTTTTTTCTACATAACGAGAATAATATTTGCTTTTAAATTTGAATTTCAGGTTTGGCCGGTAGCATATACATTTTTATTATCTTTAATGTTACAACCCCGGGCCTCCGTTTGTTTGCTCGGGATGTGGTTATATTCACCTTTTTATGTCTAAAAAAAGAATTTTTAACGCTATCCTGAGATTCACAAGCAGCTTCATCTTTTGGTTGTGGATGTAACCATGGTTTTTCATTCTAAAACATTAATTTATACTTCGTTAAATACTTGTTAAAAAAAAAGTTTTTTTTTTCTTCTTCAGCAAAGTTAAAGTTAAAAAAAATAAAAAAGAAAAGCTAGTGACATTTTCCAGAAACAAAGAATACCTCTTTTTTTTTATTTTTATAAATTTTTTACAAACTAAATTTATTATTTGAGAAGAAAACCTGAAGGGAAAAATTGTATAATAGAAAAAATTGATTGAGTTATCGTTAAATTAAGGATTTATAGCCGTAGTATAAAATGTTAAGGAAAACCTACAGAATACACGATACTCGGAAATTTATTTTTCTTTTATTTAGAGGAAAAGAATATACGTTTAGACTCCGTTGTTTGAAAATTTCAGTATACAGCAATTCGATGGTTTATGCATATTATGTATTATACTGGAATTTATTTCAGAGTTTTTCTTATTTCAACAAAAAGAAAATTGAGTTTACAAAATTTTAGCTTTCTGAATTATTTAAAATATTAGAGTGCTGCATTGCTTATTGTGGTCAATTTTTAGAAATGTCCCCTACTTTATGACGATCTTCATATCCCTTTTCCCCAATTTAAATGACCAATTAATTAAGGAAAAAAAAGATTTTTTCAGGTAAGAATTTGTCACTAATAAATCTAAAATTTAGACGGAATCACCCATATAAACATCAATATAAATATAATAAATTCTCGTTACAAATATCAACAAATTCAATTCAAAGACATAATAATTAAGTAAATTATATTTTATGCATCTCTAAGATTTCTTTTTACAAGACTTTTTTCTTTTTTTAAGAAAGTTAAATAAAATTTAATTAAAATAAAATTATATAACCAGGAGTTATTTTATAAATTGCTACTATTATAATTATTAATTAAAATTGAACTTACATTTATAAAAAAAACACGAGAAATAACACTCATAGGACTTCCAGTATTTTTTGGCTTTGAAAAAAATTTTATTTTATTACTTTTTTAATTAACACATATAATAAAGTCAATTGATTTTCTTACTTCGATATTTCTTAATACACAGCAAGTTAATGGTACGGTTTTTTTTGAAATCGACAACTGATTTATTTTAAACCACGTTGTTTTGTTATAATCATCGTCGTTGTAAATTCCACAGCAGTTAAACTAGAAAAAATCATTTATTCGCAACATTTTTATTCAATTATTATTTTGGAGTTTAACTTACGCGATATTGAGCAAAATCAAAACTCTGTGTAAAGTATGAATCACTGCTATTTTCATGACCATAATAATTAATTAAACTTTCGTTGAGCCTTTCTTCAAACTTTGAAAGTACTTGATGTGAGGTTACACTTATTACACTTGCGGTTATTACTTCGATTGATAGAACAATTAATAACATGCTTAAGTACTGAAAATATTCAAGCTATTATTTTATGTGATTAGGGGTAATATTGGCTTTTTCAAGATTAGACTGCTATCCTTGGGGAATAAAATTATAAATCTACATCCGATGGCCATTCCTGGAGAGGTCAGGAAGTTTTTAACGCCAATAGTATTTCATTCATTCGAATCAGTTTATTATTATGTTGAAAAATATTTTCGATACCCTCACTTTAGCTGAATGGGGTTTTCGGTCATTTTCAATACAACCTTGCTAAGTAACTCGCAAGCCATTTTTGGTTAATTTAAATTTTTTCCTAGCGTAACTTTAAAATCCTGTAAGCAATTGTTCACTACTGATTATCTCAGCGTTATCCAACTAACCAAATGACCAATTTTTAAATTTTTGTTAAAATTAAAATTATTGAAGAAAATGGGTTTTATAGGTCAAAGAAATATTCTAAAAAATCACTCAAAAGTTTTCAAACTCATTGGAATACACGGAGGTTATGGGGAGTATTTTTTCAAAATTTTGCAATTTGATTTTCCAAAGATAGCAGTCTCCTCTTGATAGTATAAATAGAGCCAAAACTTAATGCATCGGAGAGATGGTATATTTTGATTTAGAAAACGAACCACATGGTTTTTAAAACATAAAAAATTGCTTTATAACGGTGGACGTACGAAATATGATAATAAAATATAAAAATGTATACATTTATTCTTTCCCAAATTGATTTATTCCACAATAAACTAAGTTATGTATTTAAAAAAGAAACATAAAAATTCATATTTCTATAAAAAACTAGATGACATTTCATTGCTTGCATCGAATCCATAAAAAATCAATAAAATCTGAATTTCCATTTGAATTTTACTTTTAAATTAAAATTTCCGCATACTTTTTTGTTTTTCAATGAATATATTTGTTTTTTAATGTAAAAAACAAAAATTTATTATGCACAAAAAGAGAGAATAAAAAAGTAGTAATTAGTACTGTAGTGGTACAGCAAAAGTTTCAATGTTTCGTTGGTTTTGAGTTAATCAAAAATTGTTTGAAAGTTTTTATTTATTCATTAATACGAGTTATTTTCTAATAATTATGATAAAATAGTATCTGGAAATTGAAAATTCAATGAAAACAATAGTAAAAATTCAAATAGTTCTAAGAGTTTGTAAAATTTGAAAAAAATGCGAGTAACGGCATAGACATTAGAGAAATAAAATAAAATACAAATGGCTATTTAGCCATATTTACATCTTTATTCTGTTTTCTGTATAATTCAACAACTATTGGCAATTCACAATGGAAATTTAAAAAAAGTTTTCTAGCTATTTCCTGAGCTTTTCTTTTTATCACAAAAAACTCTCATTTCAACACAATGCATTAAATATTTTGGCTAGATAAAAAGAAAATAAAATATCACTTAAAACTTACCATAAAAATAATGCATTGACTGTTTTGTAAAGCAGCTCGACAACCAAAAAAACCAATAAAAAATAAACTCATACCAAGGCAAAGCAAATAAACAGCAATCGAATGTATTGCTTCGTGTGGAGATTTGTTAGCCATAAACAAATTTAATAAATGGCCTTTCGTCGAATCCATGAGTAACCAACCACCGATTGCTACTATCAAACATCCTGCCAACTTTATAATACTTTTAAATTAATTTAATTGTTTGAATAAAATTTTTAAACATACCAATATTAACAGATTAAGTAGAAATATAGCAACTTTTAAATATTTCATTTTAAAATTATCACATTTTTTCACTATTAAAACACTAAAAAAGGTGATTAAAAAAAAAATTATTCAATTCAAGAGTAAATGAAATAATAATTTAACCAAATCTTAATAACAAACATAACGCATGGTATTTAGAGAAGAAAAAAAAAATTGAATTTTGATTCGTACTCTCCTCGAGTCCTGCGATATACTAAACAGAAAATTGAGTCTGCGCTACTTTAAAAACCATATTCCTGCTTTTCCCTCTATTCCCTTCTACATTTATAGTTTTCTTTCCTCGCTGTATATTATCTTATGCTGTCTGATAATAATATTTATAAAACCAACAACCCTTAAATGCTTGTTCCTATATTATCTCGAGTTTAAATATTTTCATTTCTTGGATCTTAATTATAATACAATTAGAAAATTTTATGCTACATTTAACTAGAACAAAATACTTTTTTTTTTTTTTTTTATTAAAAAGACTTTTTTATGTTTGTTTTAAATATTTTAATTACAAAAGATTCTGGGTAATGAAAGAAGGTATTACGGATTATACCAAGTTTAACTATTAAAAATTTTACCATTTTTTTTCCTAATCCGCTCTTCTCTTCTTTTTTAATCTATTTCTTTTTGTTTAAAATAAATTAAAATCAATTGAAATCTTAGATTTATAGAAATTCTAAGCCGTTTTCGAATTAAAAATAAATATTTGAAGAAAAAAAAAAGCGAATAGTGTAAAAAGCTCAGTAGGAAGTGACCAAAAGTTCTAATTAAATCTTACATTTTATTAACGGTTCAGTAATCCGATGCGATGTATATCTGGTATAAGCTGAATGAATAAAAAAAAACGCACAGAAAAATTTTACTCATAAATGTATAATAAATGACAGCTACGTGCAGTATTTCATTTCTTATCATAATAAAAAATATAAATATTTTTCATTTAAAATAGAACATTTGACAGATTTCAATCACCTTTTTCAACGAGAGCTAGACAAGTTTGCACTATTTTTTTACGGAAGCGGCAAAATATAACACTCTGTCACCTAACACTCATGCGAGCGGCGAGCTGTCTGATCGCAAACATTTTTATAAAAAAAATTTAATTGGGAGGCCGAGGAAAACGAATTACACACTGTAATTTTTCATTATTCGCCCTTGAATGATTTTCCGATATCCAAGATGGTGGTCCTAAGTATGAAATAAAATTTTTTGTTCACTGTATAGGTTTTAAAGCTCGAGAAAAATGAATCCCTGGTGGAAAATTTTTTCTGTTTTCTAAGATTTTGGACTAAAAAAATAAAAGAAAATAAACTACTTTTTGGAATGGGGTGATTATAAACTCAAAACAATTTTACTCCATCTTATAGTTAGGTCCACCATCTTGGATACTGGGAAATTATTAAAGGGTGAAAAATTTAAAATTACGTTGTGTATTTCGTTTTCCTCGGTTAGGATCAGACAGCTGATCGCACGTATGAGTGTAAATTGACAGAGTGTTATACCTTGACGCTTCCATAGTATTGGAGGAAACCACATTTTTTATCATTAAAAGAGCTAAAATTTAGATGAATTGTTTTTGGTATTTCTATTGAGAATACCTAGAATACAATATGCTTCTTTCACGATATCCGTAAACCACAACGAAAACCGCACTGCAATTTTCATCTGCTAATTTATACAAAATATGCAAAATTGTCTTCTGTTAGACATTCCATTCAATAAAGTTTTAAGCGTTTGTTTTTCATAAGTCTTGTCAACTTGGGTGAGGACCACTAACAGAGACTATATTTGCAGGTGTATTTTCGTACGAAATTTCAATGTTTAAAGAAGATTTTCGTTATGCGTACGTGATTACTTCTCTACCAAAATTGTCTGTACGTCGTAAATCGCTAAATGCCTTTAAGCCAGTAACATTAAAAAAATAAGAGTAAGAAGTAAGCTATTTTGTGTTTTCAAAATCTGAATTAATAATGCTGAGCAAATTATATGGTTTGGATAATTATTATTTCCTCTGATAAGAAGGTAGAATCAAGATATTGAATATAAATACTAAATACGGTCCTCCAATTTGAATTCATTAATTGTAACTTAGCGTACCTTAGTGAATTAGATAAAACCATAGTTTGAATGGTCATGAACCATGAACTTATAATATCTGTAAAATTAACCTTTTACAAATCTCCAGGTTATAGAAAAATAAGTAAATAGGATTTAACTTTTCGCAGCTGAGAAAAATTATTTATTGCATCTTACGTTGCAGCATTTGCAGTTATGAAGAAACTGCAGGCTGACTCCGAGTCTAGTGCGTCTACATTTCTGTTTACGAGGTACTTGGACATGCATATATATTCGCAAAACGTTATTTCCACATATCTATAACAGCATATAGAATGTAAAGATTATTAAAAATATGAAAATCCGTTGAAGCAAATTGAATGCCACGTATTAGGTTTTTGAAAATGAATTTTGAAATGAAAAAATTGATTCATCAACTAACTTACTCCAGTCCAGAAATACTCCAGTCAAAATACGGGGGGCGGTGTACTTATGGTTGCGAGTATGAGATTTGCTCTATAGTATAGGTTTTTTTGGTCGCTGAATACGAAAATCGGGGTCATTTGGTAAAGAAAATGGGGCTTCACCCTTAAATTTGCAAAAACTACCCCCAAAAGGTTGTAATTTTGATATATTCGCTTTCTGAGTCGATAGATTTGCCCAAGAATTGGTTTCTAAGGGTTTTTTGGGTCGCTAATTAAGAATCTCGATGATTTTTTAAGGTAACATTAATATTTCACCCTTAAATTAGCTAAAACTACCCCCAAAAGGGGTGTTCGCTATTTTCGCAATTTTTGCGACCAGATTAGGTCCACAAGGGTTTTTTGCGTCGCTGAAAACGAATTTCATGGATTATTTTATGAATAAATAATATAACACCCCAAAATTAGCTAAAACTACACCTAAAATGGACGTATTTGCTATTTCTGCATTTTGTATGCCCAGATTAGGTCCATAGGGTTTTTTGGGTCGCAGATAACGAATTTCGCGGAATTTTTAATGAATGATTAATATATCATCCCTTAATTACCTAACACTACCCCTAAAAGGGGCGTTTTTGCTATTTCTGCATTTTGTACGCCCAGAATAGGTCCATAGGGTTCTTTGGGTCGTAGATTTTAGGGGTAGTTATAGCTAATTTAGGAGTGATATATTAATTATTTATAGAGCATTGATGGCTCAGTTGGTAGCGGGCTCGCTCTTCAATCTAAAGGTTGGGGGTTCGCGTACAGCTTCGGACAAAAAATAATCGTAGTTTTTTTTCTGCAAAGATAAAATTCTAAAATTATTTCCATCAGTGCTTTAGGAGTGAGGCATCCGCATAATGTTAAATTAAGGCGTAAACCCGACATTATGTAGATAACGCAGTCCGAAGTGCTTCCGGGGCACTTAAAGAGGCACGGGGTTTGGTAGAGGTAGCGTACCTCCTGGGCCATAGGTAGATCGCTAATAAAAAACATTCACACAAACAGATACACTTACGCAAAATCTATCTTAAAAAAAAAACAAAAAAATCAATTTTCAAAAAAATACTCACACATTACACAAACATATACACTCACACTATAAAAAATCTATCGTAATAAATAATTATTTAAAAAATCAATCTTAAAAATAACACAAGAGATCATAAGCAAGTTCTTAATATCTCTCACGAATAACTAACTATTAATTATTCATTAAAAAATCCATGAAATTCGTCTTTTAACGACCTAAAAAACCTTATGGACCTATTCTAGGCAAAAAATGCAGAAATAGCAAAAACGTCCATTTTAGGGGTAGTTTTACCTAATTTAGGGGTGTTATATTAATTATTCATAAAAAAAATCCATGAAATTCGTTTTCAGCGACCCAAAAAACCCTTGTGGTCGCAAAAAGTGCGAAAACACCGAAAACACCCCTTTTGGGGGGTAGTTTTAGCTAATTTAAGGGAGAAATATTAATGTTACCTTAAAAAATCATCGAGATTCTTAATTAGCGACCCAAAAACCCCTTAGAAACCAATTCTCTGATAAATATATCAACTCAGAACGCAAATACTTCAAAAATACCCCCTTTTTGGGGGTAGTTCTTGCAAATTTAAGGGTGAAGTCCCATTTTCTTTATCAAAAGACCCCGACTTTCATGTTCAGCGACCCAAAAAACCTATACTAGAGCAAATCTCGTATTCGCAACCGTAAGTACACCCAAACCCGTATTTGACTGGAGTAAAATGATTATTAAAAATTATTATTTTTTTTTGTAAGCATCCGCATTGTAACTGAATCAATGAAATCGGAGCTAGAGGCTATACGTTTACCAAGAAGATATACATACCCAAAGCGATATTTCTTCAGTAAACATAAGTTTTGAGTTTAACTGTACTTAAAATAACTATGTAATTATATTGTATAATGTAAATTCGCAGAAAGATAATTTATTAAATAAATTGAAAAACGTAAAGTATTAAACCGTAAAATAACAAGAAATGCCAAAAAATATACATCCATATCTCCTATATTAAATGCCGAATTATTATAACATGAAATACAATATTAGATATATAAATAAAATTTCTAATTAATTCATTATAATTTATAAAAATATTTAATTTTTTTTAAAATACTATTAATTAATCTCATTATTAAAATTTTTAAATATAATTATATACCTTTTCTTTGTTCACAATTTAATTGGTCAAAAGTGATATTATTGTTCCGCGAAGCAATTAAAATTTTACAATATAGAAATTTAAAAACGCTGATCAATGGTATAGCATTACTCTCTACCCTTTATGGAGCCAGGGCTTGGGAGCTCCCTAGTGTATTATAAATAATAAATTTAATGAAAATTTTTATTGAAAATAATTAGAATAATGCAAAAGTGAAAAGAAAGGTGAAAAAAAGTTTCCTAATTTTAGGTACTATTCATGGGCAACTGCAGCTAGGAAATAAAAAATTCAATAAAATAAAATATTTGAAAATATAGTCTCATTATAGAAAATATAAACTTATTAATATAACAAACTACTAATGCATCAATATTGCATAAAAAGTTATTTCGGGTTGACAAGGTATAACAATACGAGGCGAGACTCATCGGTATGCCTTATCAAACTTTTATAAAACATAATATAATATTATGAAAGTAGACTTTAGACTTTCATCTCTGAATACATTATAGAAAAAGAAAAATTTTTTTCCTTCGATGAAATAAAAAAATATAAAAATATTTTATTCCGAATATATAAATTTCTATACATCGCATTGATTTTTTATTAAAAATTTCTCATTTTTTCTTTCCATCCATTTTTTTCACTTTTTTACTTTGCATATACAGTTAAATGCATTTTTATTAAATGAAATAAGAATCTTAAAATTGAATAAAAATAGGTGGTTCTTGAGCTAGTATTCATTCGTATCCATTTACAAGGTTAAAAATTACAAATCTTATTTTTAATCTAAAATATAATAACTTTTTTTACTTTTCCTCTTCTTGATACGGGTTCTTTTAAAATTAGTCCTTTAAAATTGGGACCCTATAATTTTTAGTTCATATAAGATATGAATTTTGGTAAAAATTCTCAGACAAAAGAATATGGTTTACCTTTCGGAGCAAAGCGAGGCAGCTAGTTTATAACTAAAATAAAGTAACGAAAATCAAACTATATAGAGTACGGTAAAGGCAGGTACGTGAAAGTTATTTTTGACACAAAAATAAGCTTTATTCGTAAAAAATAATGATAAAAACTTTTCCGTTGAGAAAACTGCATATTTTTAAGATAGAAAGTTTTGCCAAATTTTTTGAATTTCAATTAAGGATTCCCTACAGAGGGTTCTCTAAAGGCATTATGTTTTTGTCCATCTGTCAAATTATAATCAAAGAAATGTCAAAACTGGTTACATCATTTGAATATTTTATGAATGAGTTTATTATGTTGAAAAAATGCCGACTACCCTCCGTTCATTCCAATGGGCCTTCTGAGCCTAGAAACGCAGGGCTCAATGAAATAGGGTTTTTTTGGTAATATTCAATGAAACGCTAAAACCTCGCAAGTTAACCAAAACTCTTCTAATTGGTCTCATTTTTTTGGTGTAAGTGTCACCTTTTAAACGCCGTAAACCGCGATTTTTCATCATTAATTTTCTTATTAATGTAGCCAATTAACCAAATGGCCATTTTTGGCTGAAAATGACAAATTTTTAAATTGCTGCCAAATTTGTAATTTTTGACGAAAATGGGTTTTATAAGTCTCAAAATATTTCCGCAAGCTTCAAGTTTCCAAAAATTTTTTACTCGTCTCATTTCCTTGAGTCGCTTTTAAGATACGGTTCTTCAAAGTTAACATTAAAAATTATCTTTTTATAAAACCATAAAATTGGGACTCTGACTTCAAATTATCATATCTGATTAACAAATAATTGAAAAAAGTAGAGTAAAAAAATTTTTGGAAATTTGAAGCTTGAGGAAATATTTTGAGACTTATAAAACCCATTTTCGTCAAAAATTACAAATTTGGCAGCAATTTAAAAATTTGTCATTTTCAGCCAAAAATGGCCATTCGGTTAATTGGCTACATTAATAAGAAAATTAATGATGAAAAATCGCGGTTTACGGCGTTTAAAAGGTGACACTTACACCAAAAAAATGAGACCAACTACAAGATTTTGGTTAACTTGCGAGGTTTTAGCGTTTCATTGAATATTACCAAAAAAACCCTATTTCATTGAGCCCTGCGTTTCTAGGCTCAGAAGGCCCGTTGGAATGAACGGAGGGTAGTCGGCATTATTTTTTCAACATAATAAACTCATTCATAACCATTTGATGTAATTTGTGTTCCTAATGTATTGAACTCCCCTTGTTAAATTAATTTTACAGCTTGAAAATATGTATAATAAGTCAAAAATTACGTATTGTATAAAATTGAAAAAATTGGTTATAAACGTGTAAAAATGAAAAATATTTGGGCATATAATAATTAATGGAGTTTTATTTGCTTGGAAAAATATATTTTATGAGATAAAAATAAAATAGACAAAATGTTTAAGATAGAAAAGTATAATTACTTCATTTTAACAAGAATTAAAAAATTGGGACTCTCGGGTTCTATCATTGTAGCGCATTAAAATTATTATTTTAGGGCATCTTAATGGTATGTAAAAATTAATTTGGACTAAAAATTATCAATATTTACCAGTTTAACTCTTACATAGATTAAAAACAGCCTAAGATGCAAGAAAAAGTAATAAAACTAAATTTGAAAAAAAGCAAAAAATAAAAATAGGTTTTCTAGCTTATAAATGTCAAAATATTGCTAAAAACCGATGCTGAATCCTTTTTTCTATTAGTTTTGAACTTGTTTTAACTTGTTTTAAATAAAAATGCCGAAAAATACCGTGAAAAACCCCTAAAATAAAAATTTTCGAAAATCGGGTAGCTCAGTTACGAAAAAAGGCAGTTTTTGACATAAAAGTGGATAAATCTTTTTGTCACCTATCTCCGATTTCTTGTTCAGGATTTTTTTCGGTTTTCTGAAGGTTCAAACTGCCAGAAAACACGGGTCATATCGATGTCCTTTCAAATTTTTTTTTTCAGTTTTTTGTCTGAATTAAGTAGTAAAAAAAAATAATGACTAAGTTTACAGGCGCTGCAGTTTAGGTAAAGTTAGTTAAGATAAATCAGTTTATTAACTTAACTTTGTCTTAAACTAACTGCGTTTACACGGACGGCGAAGTTAGCTAAAAATGCCTATGACGAAACCTATCGTTCTCATAAAAATTTACAGAAAGAAAGATAAATACAAAAAAAAAAATATTTTAGTTGGCTCTAATTTAAAAATACAAAATTTTGGATATTTTATATAAAAATACATAGCACGATTTATATTAATTTCTCTTTAAATAAATTTTTTTATGCATGATCTGACAATTAACCTCAAAATTAAGTATATAAATAAACAAGATGGGTAAAAAATTTATTATAAGAAAAATCATGCTATGTATTTTTATATAAAATATCCAAAATTTTGTATTTTTAAATTAGAGCCAACTAAATTATTTTTTTTTTTTTGTATTTATCTTTTTTTTCAGTAAATTTGTATGAGAACGATAGGTTTAACGTCATAGGCATTTTTAGCTAACTTCGCCGTCCGTGTAACGCAGTTAGTTTAAAGCGAAGTTAAGTTAATAAACTGACTTATCTTAACTAACTTTACCTAAACTGCAGCGCCTGTAAACTTAGTCAGTGCGTCATATAAAATCTTCATTCGTTTTCTTTGTATATCAAAGAACGGACGTATACAAATTTTTTTCCTAAAATTAGTATACATTTTTTTTTTTAAATGTCAAAACGTAAAATTGATGAATTTTCGCGAGAAGAATTAATAGAACAGTTAAAATTTTATCGTAAAAATCTAGATAAAATTATTGGAAATGATGAAGACGGCGGAAGTGAATTTGAAGAAGAAGATGTTAATTTAAACGGTCAAGGAGACTACCCAGAATATTCTGAAGAAGAATCTGATAAAGACGGAGTTGAATCAATGGATGTAAAAGAAAAATCTAGCATAAAATCAGGTAAAAAAAAAAAATTTTTACAAAAGGTTAGCGATGTGACTAGCGCACATACAAACCTACATTTACAAGTGATGAATATCTCTATATATTATAAAGTTATAACCACTGTCGCCGCTGCCGAATGACACCTTTGGGTCATTCTGACACTTTTGGGCCACACAATATGGTACTTTTGGGCCAGTCTGACACTTTTAGGCCACGCAATATGGTACTTTTGGGACAGTCTGACACTTTTAGGCCACGCAATATGGTACTTTTGGGACAGTCTGACACTTTTAGACCACGCAATATTGTACTTTTGGGCCAATATGATACTTTTGGGGCACGCAATATGATACTTTTGGGCCAATATGATACTTTTGGGGCACGCAATATGATACTTTTGGGCCAATATGACACTTTTGGGCCACACAATATGGTACTTTTGGGCCAGTCTGACACTTTTAGGCCACGCAATATGGTACTTTTGGGACAGTCTGACACTTTTAGGCCACGCAATATTGTACTTTTGGGCCAATATGATACTTTTGGGGCACGCAATATGATACTTTTGGGCCAATAGGACAGTTTTGGGCCACTCTGACACTTTTGAGCCATTCTGACACTTTTGGGCCAATCTGACTACAATATGGTACTATTGGGCAAAACCGGACCTTGTGGGTGTAAGCGAACCTTATGGGGTATAATAAAATTTCCATTTTCTTAGTTATTGACACTTTTGGGCTAATTTGATAGTTTTGGGTCAATATGATACTATTGGGCAAAACCGGACCTTGTGGGTCTAAGTGAACCTTATGGGGTATAATATAATTTTCCATTTTCGACAATAGGGGATTTCATTAATTAACAGTATGACTGATCATAAGTTAACTTACCAAGTGATTGTTGCTTCTCAGATATACTTTTTTTAATAAAAATGATACTTTTAATATTTAACAAACAGCAAAAGGAATGAACTATAATTTTTTTTTTATAAGAATCCTTTAACCTAAACCAATATTGTTATGATAGATGAATTCAATAATATTTATTATTATTAGACCCGCAGAGTGATTGAAGTATTGTGATAGTATATTTTTATTTACCTGCAAGGTGTACCTTATTCATTTTGAATCAATTGATTTTCGTGGCAGTGGTAGATTAGGTTATAGATTAGGTATCGTAATATAATTTATGTTAATTTTAATGACATTTATGATTTTTTAATTCAAATTTAATTGTATATAAGAGTTATTTATAATTTGAAAAATTATAATCTAAGAATATCGAAAACTTTATTATAAACCAAAAGGATTATTTTATTTTTTTGTTTTTTTACAGCAATAAATTATTATCAATGATGACAAAATTAATAATACATAATAATTGAAATTAATATTAATATTAATTAATATTAATACAAAATAATTGAAATTCAGATATAATTTTAAGCCAATAAATGAATTAATTATAAACCTATTAACGAATTTTAAAATAAAAGAAAAACAATATAATCAGTATCTTTAATTGAAAGATATTATTAAAATTGTATTTAAAATTTTACATTTGTTGTTCTCATGACTAACCCACTTTTTCAATTACTCTACGGGGGTTGGCGCGCGAAGCGCGCAGGGAGCGGGGCCCCCTAGTATATATATATATATATATATTTGGAAAGACCAGCGATGTGGCTTGCACACATACAGAATCTCATAATTTTATGATAAATATTTATTCAAAAGGTTAACGATGTGACTTGCGCACATATACAACCAAACAAAAAATTTAAGGTTATTTAAACGATGTTACATAGTTACATACGTTCTATATTATATAATATAACCTAAATAAATAAATATGATATTATTTTTTAATTGAATAGCGATGATGAATACGCACATACATGGAAGATTTAGTATACCCCACCAGAAAATCACTCCATTTTAGAATTAACCATTTAACTTTTGACACATGTTTTCGCCACAAATTTTTTGAAATCGTTTTGCTTTGACACGAAATATAAAAATTATAATCAAGGTTTGACACAAAATATTTTGACCAAAAATAACTTTCACACGAATATTTTTGTTATTGATTTATATATACCAATAATACTAATACCAGTAATCTCCGCCACAAGAAAACTGCATACAATTTAAAATATAAAGTTTTTTTCTTCATAAAACAATAATTAATACATAAATTTTTGACACGAATAAATCTTTTGAATTCATTTTGATCACCAAGAATAAAACATTAAAATAGTGCGTGGTTAAAAGAAATTTTGAAGATTTATTGGTGTCAAAAATTTAAGTGTTAAATATTCTCGAATGTTAAATAAAATTTTACAATTTAATTTGTATGCAATTTTCTTGTGGCAAATATACTGGTGGTCATATTATTGGTGTGAAAATCCATAACAAAAATTTTTGTGTGAAAAATATTTCTGGTCAAAATATTTTGTGTCAAACCTTGATTATAATTTTTATATTTCGTGTTAAAGCAAGACGAGGTCAAAAAAATTGTGGCAAAAGCTTGTGTCAAATACTAAATGGTTAATTCTAAAATGGAGTAATTTTCCGGTGGGGTATACTATATCTTCCACATACATTCATACACGAGAATAATATTTTACCAAACCATATGATATAAGCAATCTTATTATTTTTAAAAAATTTTTATTTAACAGATAATGACAATAAGAAAAAAGATAAAGAGGAAGATTTAAGTGATTCGACAAAAGAAGCTATTGGGAAAAATCCATTAGAAAAAAATTATATAAATGCAAATTTACATCCAAAACTAACTCAAATATACAAACACTATATGTTAAATGGTTTAGAAGAAAATGAGAGTAATACACTATTAAACAAATATGATCTAATCCAGAATTTACACCACCTGAATTAAACCCTGAACTTGCTGCAAAAATGAACGAGAAGGCCAGAAAAAGAGATTTTTATAGATATGAAACTCAAAAAGATCTTATGTCAGCACTAAATATTTTATTATCTACAATTACAATGCTAGATAAATCAGAAGACATGATTGATCTAGATGACATCCTTTGCAGATTCTGTGACACTGCCAAGATAACAGCAAATGCAGTTTACAAAGAAACTGTTTCTAGAAAAGCTTTCTTAACCAATGGGTTCAAACAATTTAAGCGTATCTTAGAAAATGCCAAAACTAATAAATATCTATATGATATGTAAATATTTTGGAAAAAATCAAAGATAAAAAAGCTTTAGGCGAAGCAATGAAAGATAATAAACCTATACAGCAACAACAAGAACAAGACAATAGGAATAAAAAAGGTTTTTTAGGGAGAGTAGCCTCGGACAAGAGAATTCTATACCCGAATTCCAATGTAAACGGACAGGCCCAGCATCGATTATATTCCAGAAGAAATCATCAGGCTCAAAACTCCAATGTACAAACCAAACACCGATCACGATCAGGGAGGAGATAAATACAGTAGGTGGTCATGCTGGTAGATTAAAATTTTTTATTAATAATTGGCAAGAAATAACAAATAACAAATTTATTTTAAATTCCATAACTGGTTACAAACTAAATTTCTGTAAAAAAGTAGTTCAAAAAATAATTCCTAAAAATTATTTTATAGTTATAAAAGAATTTAAGCGAGTAAAAAATGCTGTTGAAAAGCCCTAATCGAAAAAGGTTCGATAGAAAAATGTAATTATAAAAAAGATCAATTTTTATCACCTTATTTTTTGAGGGCAAAACCTGATGTCACTGACAGATTCATTTTAAATCTTAAAAATTTAAATTAATTTATTACATAAAATCATTTTAAATGAGAAGATATTAGAACAGCAGCTAAAATAATTTATCCTAATCATCAAATGTGCAATTTAGATTTACAAGATGGTTACTTTTTAGTAAAAGTAAATAAAAATGATAGAAGATACCTTAGATTCAATTTTAATAAAACTCTCTATCAGTTTAATTGTTTACCGTTTGGTTTAAGCTCTTGTCCATATATTTTCACCAAAATTCTAAAACCAGTAATAGCTCATTTAAGATCTAGGGGGCTTGCTTCAGTAATATACCTAGATGATATTTTTTGTGTTGGTAAAAATAAGGAGTCATGTATAATATTATATATATATTGTTAGCAATTTTTTTAATAAAAATCTTCGGAACCTGAATTCTGAAAGGTTTTTGAGTTTTCTAACCCAATTCTAACGTCATTCAAAGTAATTTCAAGTTTTTTAATAATTTCTGAAAAGCGAAAATTAAAATCATTTTTTTAAATATCTGAATTAATTTTTTAAAAGGCTTTTGCATTATTAATAACCAAATGAAAAGTATAATACGAATATTCTTTGCTATCCTTCATTTTTAGATTTTAGCTAATTATTTTAGTGATAAATCTTGAATCAATGATGAGTTACCATCAAAAGCTTTTAACAGTTATACACCTTTTCTTTTTTTTAATCGAAAATTAATTCAATCGGTAAAAAATATTGTTTACTTTAATAAGGTATATACTAGTATTGATTTTTAAAGTTATTTTATTAACCTTGCTTTCGAAAACACAATTTAATTGGAATTAATTTTGAATAAAATGAAGTATTTAAAATTTTAACAAAATGCATTAAACCTACATGAAAGTTTATAGTTCTCTTTGTTTAAATAATCTGCATTGACGTTTTTCATATCCCGGACAAAAGAGGAGAAAAGTTTAAGACAACTAAAGTGCCTGCATCTGGACATCCCTTTGAAACTGTTGCAAAATTTTTACTTTTTCCTTAAATTATAAAATTTATATAATTTTATTCAGTACTCATTTCACTTGCAATAAAAATAGTTTTTGAAACGTTATAGCAGAAAAGTATAATCTAAAATAGTCTTAAGATTATAAGCAAGCTTGCCAAGTTGTTTAATAATAAGAAAATTTTCGTAAATGGTGACATCCGTTGAGTGACGACTCGAATATTTGCGAAAGATAGGGAATTCGTTGATACGAGAAATATCCTCAGGGATTTGATAAATAAAACTAAATGTTTAAAAGGGCATATAATTTTTTTATAAAGAAAGTAATTAAATTTACGAATATTTACATTTTATAGATTGAGAGCCACCGACAATTTAACAAGGAAATAAAATGACTAAATAATAAAAAAATTGAAACTAATTTCGTGTAAATCGTATTTTTATAAAATTTTGTAATTAAATAATAATAAAATTGCACAAATAATTAAACCGAACAAATTAACATTTAAAAAAAATTCTTAAATCTCGCAAAATGAATTAATTTTGATCAAACTAAACCCTGGAACACATACCGCGTAGGTATATATGAGAGGTTTTTATTTTCATGTCAATTAAGAGGCTTCAATCAGTGTTATCTGAATATGTGAAAGCCACTTTGTTCAAAAAAATAAGAAAAAATTGAATTAAATAAGTAATTAAGGAGACTACTATAACTATCGAATCCGAAAACTGATTAACCATCAGTATAAAATCCCGATCCAATAGACAAACAATCACCATAAATAAAGACTGTTCTCAGAGATGATGGCTGCGAATTACGACGAAATTCACAAAAACATAACTATTTAAACACAAATTTTAAATAACATATACAAATTCAGCCACCGTTATTCTTGGGGGTTAGGTTTCTGAAAAGTACCACGAATACGAAATATGCGAATTCTGGTACCCATTTTACATTGGGTTGTATGGGAAATTAGTGCGTGGTGTACTCAAAAGAAAAAACAGTGTAAACAAAATATCAAAATCTTTAATAATATAGATTTTAATTTTCATTCCCTGTTTAAATAAAATAATGGGCATAATATACGTGATTGTTTTGCTCTTCGTGCATAATAAACGTATATGGCAATTGCTTTTCCACAATCCTCTTTAAATTTTAAGCTTTTCGTTAGTATTGCATCTTCAGACAATGCCTCATCAATGGCATTTTGGAGCGTATTTAATATTTTTGCTAAGTCAAGATTTTTCCGGAGTCAAATGACTATTGCGTGTTTTCTGAAGAGTCCATTGTATATGCTATTTTAATGTTTGGAAGTTTCTAGGTCTTAATAGTCGTTAGTTTTATAAAAAAAAAATGAATGTTAAATAGCTAGAAAATTCGAGAATAGAACAATCTAGAAAGAATATTAAAATGTATAAAAGCTGCAAGATTTTGGTCGCGGGAGTCAGTTCAGTTGTTTGTAGCCCGTAGTCAGTTGTGTGTTGTTTGATGTTTGTAGCACTTAAAGCAGTTATGTTAAAAATTTTGTTTTAAATTCAATATTGCTGTATCAATATACATGAGTTTTATATTTTACGTTCAATAAAAAGTGTTGCTAATTATTTGAAAATATTAAGCATAACCCTTCATATTAGGGGCCCACACCGGGATAGCAATATTTTACTCATGGAAAAGGCTTAGTGTTTTCTAAGGTGAACATAAGTTACTGTAGTTCATAAGACCACAAGGAGGTGAAAGTCTTATTATATTTCTCTCTTGACTATGGTACAAAGGTACCTTGGTGTAGGTGCTTCAGCATTTTTATTATGGATGCTGATGGTCCTAAGGAGAAGAGGAAACTGCAGAAGTTTATAGTTCTGGGAGGTTGTTGCATAAGAAGTTGCTACGCAAGAAGTATTTTTCAGTGGAGAAATACACGGTTGGCTTATATGTTGTATTTTCTTAAATTGTAGAATATTTTACTTGTATTGTATTTTTCTGATGGGATAGAATCAGTCTAGAAGTATTCTTACGTTAGAGCTAAGATATATAGAATGGATATATAGTCAAAATATTTAGATATTTTCGGAGTCTTATGGCATGTTTTTTGTAGTGCATATCGTTTACTTTAATTTATAGACATTTCTTTTGTTAGACCTAGGTCTTATTTGTCGCTAATTTTATTGAAAGAATGAATCTTGAGTAGCTAGAAAATTTGAGAATAGAACGATCTAAAAAGAATATTTAAATGTATAAAAGCTGAAGAATTTTGGTTAAGGGAGTCAGTACAGTTGTGCATGGTATGTAGTAAGTTGCGTTACATGATGTTTGTAGCACTTAAAGCAGTTATTAGTACACGCGTGTTTTATATTTTTAATTCAATAAGAAGTCTTGCTAATTATTTGAAAATATTAGGCCAATCTTATTACATAAACAAACAGAGAATTGCTAGAAAAACAAAAAAATATTTGTATTTTAGCTAGCGTTAATTTTAAATTTTAATTGATTATATATATTAATCATGATTTTTTAAATTTAATATTGCCTACGTTTCGAAGACTTTTAGTCACTCTTCATTATCAAAGTTACAAATTTTACAATATTTTAAAGAATTTTAAAATAATTTCTTTACATTTTATTTAAAATTAAATTTGCCTTATTAACTATTCTTAAGTAAAGAATATATTATATTCTTCACTGAGAAATGATTTTTAACTAATCTTTGTCTCTTTAAAACATTGTGCACAAGTGCTAGATTTTTATGAAGGAACATAATATAAATAAAACATAAGATGACAATTTTAATGTACATTCTTTAGCTATTATTTTTGAATACGAAACCTACAATTCATTATTAAATATTCTGAAACTTGTAACATATATATTTTCAAAAAATTTTTGTTGGTCGATTAACTCTTCTATATTATTTTTTAGCATACAAACACATTAAAATGCCTTAGTTTTTTTTCTTTTAATTTTTAAAATTTTTATTATTTTCGTTTTCTTATTATTTTACTTCTTTTACTTAAAACCAGTCTATTTTGATATAGTAAAAAATTCTTTTTTTAATATTTTTGTTCTTTAATTAGACGAATAGTATTTTTGAAAAGATCTTTTTAAAAACAAGTGTCTTTTATTCTATTCATGGTATTTTCATTATATTCTAGGTATATAAACATGATCTCTGAACGTAACCTTTTTCTACGATTTATTCACTGTGTAAAATGATGACATTCTCAAAATCAATTTTATGTTTATAAAATTTGCTATGTGGATTTAAGACGTTGTGATTAAAACTATTTTCAACATTTTTTTTTGTGTCTTCCAACCCTGACACCCAATTTCCTAGAAGTTTGACCTATATATTTATGATCACACGATTTACAATTTATGTTGTAGAACACTGAAGATTCCTCTTCATTAATTTTATTTTTGCCCAATTTTATGAAACTTTTTAATTTACTTTTTTTCGTATTCACCAGAATATAATTGACTTTTTTTATGTATTTATTTAGGAAGGGGAAGCATACTTGTAATAAGTTAAGCTTATTCTTTTCGTTTCATTATTAAAATTATTAATATAATTTCTACTTTGATTTCTGATCTGACCTACATATTATCGTTGCTTTTATTAAAATTATGGCAAATTCTTTTTTTAACATTGTGATATTTTTTCACTGAAATTCAGTGTCTGATAATAAAATGCATTTGTCTATTAAATTATATACTATGGCTATTTTTTAACTCATGAGTAAAATTTTGCTGCATACCAACACATCTAAAGAGACAAAATTATTATTTTCAGGAATATCATTAGTTTTTAATATTTCCCTGATTTCTTTCTAAACTATGTTTTACCGAAAAATTTTGAATTTTGATATATTTTGATAAGAATTTTGACAAAGCTTTTTAATACACGAAACTACAATTCTGACAGGAAAACCTTATTGGAGAATTTTAGTTAAATTTAATAATCTTATTTAAAGGATTTTCATCTACCTGTTTGTAAATCTCTTTATTAGGGACGTTCAATAATTGCGTAACGCTTATTTTTTGGATTTCGAGTTACAACGTCCCCTTACCCGTACAAAGCCACTGTATACAGTCGTGTATACAGTAACTGTATACAGCCCTGTATACAGTCCTGTATACAGTTTTTCATGGAATACAGACACTGTATACAGAATTTTTTTTTGTTTTTTTTTTTTCAACAAAACACTAATTAGCACGTAAGAAATGGGCCCTAGGGATGCATAACATGGTCAGGAGAATTATTCGCTACTCAGAGGAACAAAATAACCCTTAGGGGCCTATCGGGCCCAATCGGAAAAAAGTGAAATGCTGATGTATAAATAGAACCCTAGGGATGAAAATGGACTGTAAGGGTGAAAAAAGGGTCCAGCATGGTAGGATAAATACTACCTGATAAATTCGGCTATACAGGGGCCCATTGGGCCCAACCAGGAAAAAATAAAATTCTGATGTATAAATCGAACCCCAGGGATGAAAATGAACTAGAGGGGTAAAAAATGAGTCCAGCATGATAGAATAAATATAAACGGATAAAATCAGACATCCAGGGGCCCATTGGGCCCAACCGGGTAAAAATAAAATGCTGATGTATAAATTGATTCCTAGGGACGAAAATGGACTGCTGGGGTAATAAATGGGTCTACAATGATAAAATAAATACAATAAAATATAAAAAATAAAAATAAATATATAAAATAAATTTTTGTCAGCATTTCTGTTACTTTGCTGAACATTGAGATTATCGCTTTCAGAATAATATTCTTGATTTAATTTTTCAGATTTTTTGTCATGTATAGCGCTGTTTTAATTCCTTTTCTCTATTGTAAGCGCTTACCATATTTAAAAATTTTTCTATAACCATGTTTTTATTAGTTATTATTACTAAATTTTTTTCCGACTTATTTGTTTATTCCGAAAATTCATATGAAAATTGAAAACTTTAATTTGAGTATTGAGTATACTCTTATTCTGTTGTTCCATATAAGTCTCGATATAAGTTGTTCTATTAAAATGTTGTTCTATTTTTTATATATATTGGAATTGTATCATAACTTATACATTTTAATAAAAACTTTAAATGTAATTTTGCCATTGATAACTTATTTAAATTATTACTAATTTTTATAAATAAAAATTCGAATAAGCGGGTTCAGATACCGCGTACGCAAGAGGATGTCGACTAAAGCCAATTCGCGGATTTCGCAAATAACGAGGGGTAACTGTATTTTCTAGTATTTCTAGTATAGGAGTAGTGTACCGGCAAAAAATTTATTCAAGAACTCAATCATTCCTATTTAAGCTTTAAATCTCTATAAAGTCAGGACTTGCAACAAGGAACCTAAAAGAACCGAATAAACGGTTTTACACGATTTATTTAATTTTTCCGACTCGTAAATAGATAAAATTTTGAACCATGGCTGCGAATTTACTATGGATTAAAAAAAAAAATTGGACTTTCAGGACCCCTTTAAGACTCCGAATTAAAATTTTCAAAATTTTGAGAATCGGAGAGTTTTGATAAAATAAAAAAGTAAAGACCTGATGAAATGTAGAAAAGTATGCTTTAAGTTTTCAGACACTTTCTATTATCCGAAAAACCAAAAACTTTTACCACGCCTCTTTGTAATCTAGAAATAAAAATTTGGTATTTTTAGGATTCAGGTATTAGATATTTCAGGATTAAGTTATTTGGAATACAAAACGAAAAAAAAGACGAAATAATTAATTTGTAAATTTATAAATTTTATTTCTTAAATATTACATATAAAAAAAAATATTTATAATAATAATAGTTTAGAAAAAAAAATTGATGGTATAATAATATTAATAATCATATTTCTGTAGTATAAAATATTTTGTATAATTATAAGTGCACACATACACATAAAAGAGAAAATAAATATTAACAAGTTGAAATATATTTTCTTAACAATATAGTAATTATTTTTTTGTTGAAAATAGTTATAATAAACTAAAATATTTTTAAAAAATCATGTATATAATACAAATCTTATAAATAATTATTATATCTAAAACAATATACACAAGTAATAATAAGAAGAGGATAGAAGTACACAGAATTTTTATATAAAAAGGAACATTTATAAATAGAAATTGAGAAAAATATTGTCTTTTTAATCCTCTTCGAACAAAAAATTAATAACCTTTCATACACAAAAAAAAGTTACATTCATGCATTTAAGTACTTGATAAAAAAAACATAACAAAATAACGAAATTAAAATTTTTTTCATGGCTACAATTCGGTTGTTGTTTCAACGGGGCTTTGATCACCCAAATAAGAAAAGCCCATATGATGTACGTAATCTTTTCTTTCACGGAAAACTACATTATCATTGGACGGACTTGCACTTAGCCTATTGTTATGACTATACAATGGATTTAATACAGGAGTTGCGTCTCTATTACTAAAAGTATTCGTCGTTCTTCTTATACTAGATGCTCTGGCAGTTGTCGCTGCTTCTGAACTCACAGGACTTTGTTGTCCTGTACTGTCAGCATTTTCCTTAGTGATATAGCTAACGTTATCTAAACTAAATGCATGATTTTTATTACTAAAATCTAATTGTAAATCGTTGTAACTGTCGTTGTCATCAACAGGTACGCTCATTTGGAGTACTTGAGTTTCGTATTCCTTTAGATTTGGTTCTACGTAGACTGGATCGTACCTTGGAACAACGTACATTCGCTGCATTCGATCCTTGTACGCTTTATACCTGTTATTACAAAAATTCATGATTAATAGTCAAAAATTATATAATACCAAAAATCGATTATTACCTGGACCAGGAGACACAGATGTAAACGATACCGGCGACTCCTAATATTAAAATAACAAAAGCGATTACTATAAGAGCGTAGGGAAAAATTTCAAATGCTTGTGCTGTGTGTGTTCGAATCGGTTCAGGTTCCATGATTGGTGCATGAATGTCGATTGTCTTAGCGACGTTAGATAAATCATAAACGATACTTGACTTGGCTGATTCTTCTAACATTGATCTGTAAAAAACAAAAAAAATTAGTTTTCTTATTTATTTATTTTTTTTTTTTAATACAAGTAATTCAGTAAATTGCTAACTGAATGTTTTTTTTTTTTTAAATCAGCTATATAACCAAGGTTTTTTTAATTTTAAAATGAAAAAACGTTATATAAAACTTCACGGTTTTTCGCGTTTGCATGTACATACGTTTCTAGGTCGATATACTCGATTTCTAATGCGCATGCTAAAAACCGATAAAAATACTTATAACGTACCTTATAATACCTTGCTTTCTACTAACTAGCCCGTATGTATATATAATAATTTATATTCATGCAAAAATATGACTCGGTTACTTTGCAATAAAAAAAAAAGATATGTAATAAATTATGCCGTTTCTGTTTAAATGATAACAAAATTAATATACATAACAGTGCAGCTGAATCAATAAAAACAAAAAATTTTAACCATTCACCTGTGTAATAGCGAACTATTTCTAAGTAAAATCGTTTCACTTTCAGGATCCACTGCGTAAAACCAAAGATCGGCATCATTTTGTCTCCTTTCAAACGTGCCATTCGCTGAAAGTACCCTTCTGGCGTCAAACTTTTCGATTTCAATAAGAAATCCAGTCTTATCCTCTAAAATTTTTAAAATTTTTGTTTGCTCTTTTTGCAATGATTCAGGCGTTGTGTCTTCGAAACTTATCACTAATTTATTTTCGGGTGTAACAAGATTCACAATTACGGGGGCTACTGCTACATGATGTTGTGAATCGTTTCCACCTTGCGGATCATCGCGTGCTTGTACCAAAAATCGGTAAGGTGCCTCTTTTAAAGCTTGCTTATCAAAGGTACCTCTGGTACGCACGATCCCTGAATCCGAATCTACGGTGAACAAGTCTTTCGTTCTCTGGCTAGATCGATTACTGAGTTGAAGCGAGTACTCGAGTTTGCCGAAGCGTCCATTATCTGCATCATGTGCTTTCACCTCGAGCACCGTCGTTTTTAAATGCGCCGCCTGCGGTATTTGAGCAAAGTATCGCTCGCCTGTCAAGTCCGATTGAGGAAACTGAAATTCCGGTCTGTTATCATTTACATCTATGACTTGAATTTTCACCATAGTCACATTTCTACCGGGTTTTAAATTACCTAGCAAAGTTTTAAGTCTAATGCCAATTCGATAACTTTCTATACTTTCGAAATCGAGTTGCGTACTAGCCAACCATAAAGCACAGTTGCCCTCTTCACTCATATTAGCTTTAAAAATCCTTTCATCATTACCCTGAAAGACCTCGCAATCCAACCTATGTGATGCTGGTCCAGGGCCTATGACTGTCAAGGTTTTTATGAGCGTGCCTTCTACAGCGTCCTCTGGGACGTCTACGTTGTAAGATTCCTCGGCAAACCCAGCCCCAATTTCTGGTACAGCTTGAGCGAGGTGTCTGACAAAAACTAATACTGAAGTTACCGATGATAACTGAGGTTCTCCTAAATCATAAGCTCTTACGTCGACGTGATGCTCAGTATCTGGACTCTTGCGTAAGTCATCGCGTACTCGTACCACGCCAGTATCTGGTTCTACAGAAAAGAAACGACTAGATGAGCCACGACCTATAATATCATAACGAACTTGATTTCCAGGCGCTGTTCCATCAGAATCTGTTGCCGTCAAGCTTATAATTGTTGCTCCGATCGGTACATCGTCATCTACTGTTACAGGCCTTGGTACCATCGTAAATACTGGTGGGATGTCATTAACATCTTGCACATTTATAACTACTCTACTGGATGAACCAGGAAGATTGCTAGTGTTTTCTAAAGTCCCGACTATTAAGATGTGCTGTTTTTCGCGTTCGTAATCTAATCCTCTTATAGTCTTGATTATCCCAGTCGCTGGGTCTATGGCAAATAGTTCAGTATCACCTTGTTTAATTATGTAAGTTATTTGCTTTTTTGTATCAGGATCATCAGCCTAAAACAAAATTTAAAAAATTTTAAATTTTCAAAGTTCGCTAAAATAAAAACATAAAATTTGTTTTAAATAGTTTTTTTTTTGCTAAGAAACCAACGCTAATTAATAACAAAAATTGCTAATCAGCATTTTTCATTTATTGATGCATCAAAAAATTCAGGCATTGTATAATTTTTTTTAAATTTAATAATATGATACAAAATTACAAATACTGAGAAAGAAATAATATGCACTTTTAGTTTTGAATTAAATATAAAGTTAAATTTACATTTAAATTAAATTTAAAAAAAGAATTTAGAGACATATTTTTAGAGATCTAAATTATTAACTATTTAGAATTTTTTATTTTTGCATCCTACAAAGTAAAATTTACTTTGATTGATGTTTTTAGGTAGACGAAGCTTATACGTAAAATTTTATAAAGTTATACTGTAAATAATAAATGCATGTGAAATAGAGCTTTTTTAGTACACTCAAAAAATAATCCATGAAAACCCCATTTACTTATTTTGCTCGTTGTTTATGCGAATATAAAACAAACAATACTTCATTAGTCATAATGTACATTTTTTTGATAGATTTCTTTAGTAAAAGTACAAATAGACAATAATTTATGATAGCAAAAATTGTCTTTGTAAGTTTCTGTAACGTTATTTTTACCCTCATAAGTCGAGATTTATTTTATCTAATAAAAAGGCCATTTTCACGCTAAAAGTCACCTTTACCCCACGCCCCCCCCCCCCCCAAAAAATAATAATTTTACACAAAAAATAAATCATTTTCCTAAAATATGTTTTTGCAAAAAATTTCATTTCTTGTCAGCGGCCCGAAAGTACGTATTTGCAGGCTGCTGCACGTCTGAAAAAGACGTGTTTTTCGCCACTGACGCAGAGAAATTTTATACATGATTTTTACATGTGATTCGGGCCATTCTTTACTTACTGAAACGAGCCGTAAATAGCCGTATATTACGAGCCCGTGTCCAGAAAAGTGAAGAATGACCCAAATCGCAGGTAAATTGCCGAGGATGGTAAACTGCGATTTGGGGCATTCTTTATTTATGGACAACGGGGACATAAAATTTTTCTGCGTCTGTGTCGAAAAAAGCCGTCTTTGCCGGCGTGCTTTCGGGTCACAGATCAGAAAAAGTAATTTTTTGTAAATATATAAATTTTATTAAAAAAAAAAAAAAATTAATAAAAATATCAAAGTGCAGATTAAAAATTTAATCAAAATCATAAATTTCACGTTATATTTCCTAAAGGTATTAATAACAAAATAAATCGATAATGAATAAATTAAAAGTAAATTAAAAAAAATGTATATATTTATAAATTTTCAGGATTTGTAATCTTAAATTTTATGATCATGTTATATAAATGTAAATTACATTATTAACGAATGCAACCTAATTATAAAAATAATATATAATTTTTAATTTAATTTTCCAGACAGTCGTTAATAAATTTTATTTATACATTTAATTAGATCTGAGAAAAAAAGTAAAATTAAATGTCCCACATAGCGCACGAGAAAATAATTAAATTAAAAAGAAATAAAAGAAAAAACTTACAAACACTTGTATGACATTGTAATCAGGAATATTTTCTTTGACAGTAGTTTCATAATTGTTTTGTCGAAAAATAGGCACTTCGTCCTCAACGTCAATAACGCGCACAACAACAGTAGCGGTTGCTAGTCTTGAATCCGGTGCACCATCTCTGGCCGTCACAACGAATTTATATTCCTGGAAAAAAAAAATAAAAAATGAAAAATGAAAATAAGTAAAATTAGCATAAAAATAATAAAGTTTTTAATATTCAAAAATGTCAAAAGTTAAAACTCACATGATTCTGTTCATAATCTAAAGCAACCTTTGTTAATACATCCCCAGTTTCCGGATCAACGGTAATGGGAATGTCATCCGGAGCAAAGTATGTAATTTCTGCATTAATTCCCTCGTCAGCGTCTTCTGCATGTACTCTACCCATCAGTTTTCTTGCCATACCTTCTTTAACAGAAAATTCATACGGCAATCCTTCGAATTCTGGATTTTTATCGTTTATATCCGTGACTTTAATATTTACTGTTGCTGTACTCGATAATCCACCTGTGTCTTCGGCTTTAATAATCTAAAAAAATAAAATAACGATAATAATCTTGTTTAATAGAAGTACTATTACTACTATTTTTAATTACGAGTATAAAAAATTCTTATCTCAAACTTAAACAAACGTTATACATAGCTTCTAGGAAGTTGACAACGAGGGCCCAGGAGGAATTTAATGAAGAAATAAAAATAAAATAAGAATAAAAACTTACCAGTTGATAACGGGTAAGATCCTCCCTGTCTAACTTCCTTATAACGGTAATTACTCCGGACTTGGCGCCAATGGAAAATTGCCTAAGGTCATTACCAGAGATGATGGAATAAGATACGGGATCGTTTTCCGGATCGACCGCCTGAAACAAGATATGAATCGATACACTTGTTGCGCGTCGTTTCTTTTTTAAACATCATTTTTTTTCTCATTCCAATCAATGAAAATACTTACGGTTATAGTAGCAACTGTAGAATTTAACGAAGCTCCCTCGCTTACTTGCACTTCGTAAGTTTGTTGCTCGAATACGGGACTTCTGGTGTTTGGTCCAGGAACGACATTGACTTCGACGATGGTTTGGGAAAAACGTCCTCCGTTGTCAGTGGCTTGTACCGTAATGCTGTATTGCTCTCCGGCATTCAGTTTACCAACGGATTCAATGAGTCCGGTTTTCGGAGCAATTTTGAATTTTCTAAGACCGTTATTGGAAACGTGATAAATGCTGTAGGTGATTTCGGCATTTGCACCCACGTCGTTATCCGTAGCTTCGACTTTAATGACGTCTCTCTTGTTCTCACCAGCTTGGACGCTAATCGGAGAAATCATCGGTAGCATAGGTGCATTGTCGTTTACGTCGTTCAAGGTGACCACAAAGGATAAAGGCGCCGATGCAGCGACTCCATTTTTTTCCCTTGCAACTACTTGAAAGCGGAAAAGTCCAGGGCTCGGTGGATCTCTATCTAAATTTTCTTCGATAACAATTAAAGTACCGCTAGAGTCAATGGCAAAAAATGAATTCGTTAATTCAAACTTGTACTCGGGTTTCGGATCCTCTGGTCCCTGTATAATTAAATTTATTTATAATTAAGAAAGTTATTACGAAAGAGTACAAAAGATGTAGTATACTAACCAAATCCGCATCCGAGACGGTAAGTACAATGGGCGAATTGTCGTGACCAACAACTTTCGTTCCTACAGGTGCATTTTCATCGACAAAGCCTTCGATATCCGATGCAGTAATTACTGGAGGGTTACTATCAACTGGTTTGACAGTTATCGTTAATTTTGCTGTTGCCGAACGTTCTGCTTCTGAATCTTCAACAGCCTTTTTTATTTAAAAAAAAAAGTCATACTGATTATTATATGCAGAACTAATTGAAATTTTTTCACTCCATATAAATCATTATTTTTTTTTAGTCGGACCTTGATCCTTTAATTATAAAAATGCATAAGACAAAAATATTTATTGAGATTTTTTTATTTTTACACCGGCAAAATTTATATAAAAAACTAATAAATTTTCATTTTCTACATTACGCAATAAAAATTATTATTTTTAAATTTAATGTAATAAATATATCCGACACGCAACTTTCTATACTTATAATATCATATTTAAAGATTTTTATAATTTTTAATCAAAGTAAATCATCTTATTGGGTGCGTATTTTTTAGATTTAAATTTATTGATTTTTTATTTATAAGACATTATTACTTTCGAAATTTCGTGACTTATTTGCAAAGTTTGTTTTTTTTTATGTAAACCTCTAATGTATGTTTTTACCCGAAAGTATGTCGTTAATTTAAAAAAATATGGGGAATTTTATGCTGATTGACAACCAAAATTTTTTTTTTCGGAAGTCTATCAAAAATAAAATATTTTACTAATTTTTAGCATCCGTTTTCGTTTTGTGATCATTTTGTGAATTCTATTTCAACGCAAAAATTTGATATTTTTAACTTTATATGGGAAATTCCCCTTAGAAAATTCAGGGGCGTAGCCAGGGGGGGGCGAAGGGGGCAATCGCCCCCTCCAAAGGCCTGGGGCGCCAAATATATAAGGGCGCAAAATACGTATTTGCGATACTTGCGTTTAATTTATTATGAAAAATATTTTAAATATTATAAAACTTTGATATCTTTTTATAATCAGGGTCCAAGATTTAGGAAGATTAACAAAAAAAAAAAAATTATTTTAGATGGTATATTATGATCCCACAAAAAAAATTTAATGTCTAGTAAATAGAAATTGTTTCAAAATTTTTTTTTTAATTTTTTTTGTCATATGGCGGGTGTTTGAAGAAATATAGTGAAATTTATATGTGCTTGTTCTCAGAAATAGATTTTCTGATATGTTGTGAAGTAATAAAATTTTAGTTGAAATTGACCAGAAAAGGGATATATACATTGGTTCATATATTAACAGTAGTATTATTTTAATTGCTTTATCTTATAAACATTTTTTTTAGCATTAAAAAATAAATTTATGAGTTTAGGACGCAGCTGTGATTTTTAAGTTAGATTTTTTTTTCGTGATCTTGGAAGTATATTGTTTGGATTTATTTAAAAAAAGTGTGCCTATAAGCATCTCAATTTTCCCATTTAAATAATATGGGAATTTTTACTTTTCAGCTTTCTAATTTTTTACAAAGCTTGCAAAATGTTTTGAAAAGCTGCTAATCGATGGAAAGTAGTATTTAAATATATAAAAAACGTTACCCAACCTTAAGCAGCCAAAAAAATATTTTTAAATCGATTTTATGGGTAATAAACGTAAAAAAAATCCCCATTAATATAACATAGCTTCATGTAATTTAAATGGAGCATTTTTTTACGTTTATTACCGGTAAAGCCGCTTTAGAAATATTTTTTTTAGCTACTTGAGGTTTGGTATCGTTTTTTATATGTTTAAATAGTACTTTCCATCGAATACCAGCTTTTCAAAACATTCTGCAAGCGCTGTAAAAAATTAGAAAGCTGGAAAGTCAAAATTCCCATGTTATTTAAATGGGAAAATTGAGGTGCTTACAGGCATGCTTTTTTGAAAAGTAAAAGCAAAATCCTTGGAGCTGGGGACTTTTTAGGACCAAAAGTTCACGAAAAAACCCGGGAAGCCAAGTTTTTCTTAAAACTGCAATTTTAGGTCCACTTTAATGTACATATATACTATACACCATTGAATAAAGGCTAAATTAAGGGCAAACTTGGACAAAAATCCTCCAGAAATGAACAATTGTGGAATGTGTTGGTTTTGGGCTAATTTGAAAAAAATTTTAGGGCGCCGTAAGCCTATTTTTGGGGCGCCTGACTAAAAATTTTAAATCGCCCCCTCCAAAACCAATTTCTGGCTACGCCCCTGCAGAAATTGATTTGAACGACAAAAAATTAGTCATTTTAGAAATAGTTTTGTGACCCATGCCGATTACTGTTAAATTATAAGTATGAAAATTCAAAACGCTTAAATAAAATGTTTTATTTAAATAAAAAATATAAAATTTGAACAATTTAGAATTTAACCAGCCAGAGAGCTAATATCTAATGTTAAGACTTTTCCTGCTGCAACTTTATAGTATTAGAAAATTCAATTAAGCTTGGAGTGAATAAACGAAAAACTGGCCATATAGATTTTTAATTGCATTATAAAATAAAATAAAATAACGATTTTATATGCGATTGCATATGCAATTATTTCTAAGGTATATAATTATGAAAATTTAAATTAAAAAAATTATTGCGCTGCACATGATGATATTATAAAATTAAAATATGTACCTTAATAATAATATCAAATTTTTTCGTAACCGTAGTATCAACAGGTTTAATTTGTTTAACAGCACCAGTACTTGAATTAATTTCAAAAAAATCTTTATAATTTTGTGGATTACCACTTAAAAATGAATATTTTATTGCTGCATTAATACTATCCATATCAATGGCCTGAATTTTCTCCGGCGAAATGTTAAGTATACCAGATAAGACACCGCTAGAAACCTATAAAGAAAATTTAAAATTTTTTTTGGCTTTGGCTTTCTTTTTTTTAAATTTTAAATAGTAAATTAGAGAAAGGAGGTTATACCGATGCAGAGTACTCTGGGTTAATACATGCGCCGTTGAGAAGCATGCATCCTTGATAAATAAACGAGGGATCCTGGTCGTCGTCATCTCTTATGTTGACAGTCAGAGTTGTCGTTGTGGTGTATCTTTCTGACTGATTAATAGCACGATCCTGAGGAAAAAAAGAAAAGAGCTTATGAATATTTAATGCGAGCTTATGTACATAATTTTATTGCTCTTTATAATAATTCTGCTGGCTTTGTTTTATAGTTTAAAACTTTTTGGCTAAGATAAATCTTTTTAATGAGGGTAGCAGCGAGTAGTTAAAGTACTTACCGAAGCGAGTATAGTGACTAGATAGCGTTGTGTACGTTCGTAATCCAAAGTCCGATTAACGGTGACTTGGCCTTGATGAGGAAGATTTATGCTAAAATATCCATATCCATCGGCTGTCGTTATTCTGTCGTGACCAACACCTTCGTTATTACCAATTCTACTGCCGTCACCTGGTGCTATCGAATATTCGATTAATCCATTGACACCAGCATCAGCGTCATTAGCTACGACGTTTTTAAATATCGTCGAACCGACTGGTGTTAATTCTGGTACTGTCGTTTCATACGGTGTATTTATAAATTTTGGCGAATTATCGTTTATATCCGAGACTCTGACTATCATTGGTATTCTACGTTTATTATTATTTTTTCTAACTGTGCACACTAATTGAAAGACTAGATGAGATAAATTATCGGAATCTCTATCGAGAGGCCTTAATAATTTTAACTTTTTATCCTCGATTGTGAATAGTGACGGTTTTATCGTTGATATTAATTCTAATTTTGTTTCATTATTCGGATCACCCGATATTGGCAGCTCTATTGGTGTTGTTTTTTGATCGATCGCTAGAAAATTTTAATTTTAATTTCAACAGTGGCATATTTCATACTAATTACTTGGTACTTACAATCTCCTCTACTTTCTTCAATATCAAGTATGATGTTTGATTCGTCAATTTCAAGTTCACACAATCCTTAAAAAAAATAATAAATTAATCAAAAGTCTCAAAAATTAAAAATAAATAAAAACTAGAATGTAACACAAAAATATTAAGCATTTGACCTTTATAAAAAAAAAAACTTGAAAAAAAAGGTAAGAGTCGAATATAGAAAGTGAATTGTATGGTATTTAGAAAGCACCCACATATTGCAGGGTCAACCGGTCACCAATATAAAAAGGATAAATTAAACATAAAACATGGAAAAGAAAAAAAAATTATCTTTCTTACCTTTTGATTCGACAATTATTATTGGCATAAATAATAATAACAAGGCGCATATCCTGTAACATGTTTTTCTGTAATTCTGTAACAAAAATAAAAAATAATAAATTAAGGTTTTTTTTTTAATTGAAATAATCATAATAATAATTATTGAATGCAATAAAGATAATTTTAAAAAATAATTAACTATTAAATTTAGTAATTTTTTGATAATATAATTAAAAATTTTATGATTCAAGAGAGGGGAGAGTTTCATAGTAACGGATTGTCTATAAAAATTTAATATTTAATTTTTTTTCTTAAATTTTACGATTTTTAGAGAAAGAATGGAATGAGGAAATATAATATCGCTTCAATGTATGTTGGTAATACACTGTATTGCGATTATGTTATACCCATTTTAACGACCGTTCAATTATATAAAAATTCAATGAATTTTATTTTTAAGGAAATGTAACATATTATGAACAATTAACTTTCAGGAAGCGTATTTTTGCCACGGGAATGTATCGAAAGTTAGATTAAATTGTTAGATGCATATGAATATGCTCTTAAGATGTCTTAATTATTTTAAGGTATGATGTGCGAGCAAAGTATTATTCTACGGAGAATTTTTAGCACAAAAGTAATCGAAATTATTTCTTTTGGCATTTTCTATAAAATAAGGCAAGAAATTGAACTAGTGGAATTTTATTGTTTGGAACTTGTAATTAGAGAAAAGATTACATTAAGATTTGTCACGTGGTCTTAAACTAAAGTTTCTTTAGCCATAAACAAATCCCCAAACCTACCCTGAAGCAGGAAAATATTTTATATTTTATCTTAAATTTAAGAAATTCAATTCATCGCAACAATGAAATAGTTTAGAATTTTGTGGTTTAGTTCTGGTAAAAAATAAAAAGTTCGCTGGTGTATTAGTGTATTATATTAGTGTATTCGAACAAAAAATTTTTGCCCCAGGTGTCGAATGCTCTGCTTTCTTTGTCACTGGAAAATTTATGTTTTTGGAATTGTTTGAAACAAATATAATCCGGTTTTAGCAGAAGAATAAAAATAAATGATAATAAATGATAATATTGCCCTTAGTTCCAATAAATATAAATATTTCTTCAAAAATTTCATTCAGCAATAAAAAAAATCATGTATTTTAAAATAATAAAAGTAATTTAAGTAATATTATACATTTGGTGTGTGTCTTATTTTTTTTTTTCGAAATTTTTTTGCTCCCCTCATTTTTTTCGGATATTTTGGTCATAAAAACCTCCCAGTCCAAAGATTTTGGTTTTTGATTTTAAAAACCCGTGCCACCGAGTACTTAAAGTTCTCATTTAAATAACACGGAAACTTTGACTTTTCAGCTTAATTTCTAATTTTTTAACGTGCTTCAAAATTTTTTTTAAACACTAGCTATCAGAGGAAGATATGAGTTGCGCCACCAAAAAACTACATTACTAGAAATTTTTTCACAGAGAGTCCATCAAAAGTTGACTACCAAAAAATTTTGACACACGATAGCTTCATACAGAGTAAATTAAAAAAATATTTTTTGGGCAAGATTTTATTTGACCATCAGTGATTTTTACACGAAAATTTTTAATCTACATTTTTGACACGAAAGACTTAACCGCCTATAAAATTGACACCAAACAGTTAAACACAATAATACTTTTTTCACAATTTATACTTTGACATAACTTTCTTTTGTGAAAATCAATCTCCGATACAGAGTTTTATAAACTAAAAAAGCAAAAAAGAAAAAAAAATTAACCATACATTATGAAAAAAAAATTTTTTTTAAATATTATTGTGGTCAACTTTTTGGTGTGAAATTTTATAAGAGGTTGAATTTTTCGTGTCAAAAATCGACATTAAAAATATTCGTGTACACATCACTGATGGTCAAATAGAATCGTGTCCAAAAAATATTTTTATATTTTATTCGATATGGAATTATGATGCGCCAAAACTTTTTGGTGGTCAACTTTTGTAGTGAACTTTCTGTGGCAAAATTTCCGATGAACTAGTTTTTTGGTTACGTAAGGCATATCTTCCGCAAAAACAGATAGAAAATGATGTTTAACATATAAATATTTATGAAAATAAATTTAAAAAAATCGCAATTTTCCCATTTAAAATACATCATAAATGATGAAAAACAATGTATTTTAAATGGAGAAATTGCGATTTTTAAAATTTTTATTTTGATGAAATCATTTACTATCTCTGTTAACTAATGCTTAAAAATTCCCATCTTATTTAAATGGGAAACTTCAAGTACTCTGTGGCACGGGTTTTTGTGAAAAAAATATCGGAAAAAATGGAGAGAGGAAAAAAATAAGATAGACTCTATTATAGCCAATATTACACAACTCTCCCTTAAAAAACAAAATAAAAAAATTCAGAAGAAAAAAACGAAATAATTTTCTTATCTTGTTTATACTATAATTTTTGTCTTTCTTTGTTAATAATTAGATTAAAATATTCAGTTGAGTTAATTTATTTTTTAGTTTTGATTTTCTGTTAAACACTTGTACTTTTTATCAGTATTACTTATAAATTAATAATTGAAAAATATTAATATTATTAATTACACAAGATAAAACATGAAATTATTGAATCTATCTATAATTCCTATATTTTTATCAATTCTTTACACTCAGGTAAGAAAAAAATCAAAATTTATAAAACGTAGTTCTTAATTAAACTTCTTGTTTTTAATCTGTTGAGAAACCTTGGTTTAGAAGTTGTTTTTATTGTTACCCTCCTCATATCTAACTTTAATTTTATCTCCTCCAATTGAATCTAAAGTTACAGAAACGCAATAATTTTGGTCTTGATAACAATATTTAGAATTATTCATTTGCATTTACCAGCAGCAGTTTTATTTGATTCATATTAATTACTAAAAAGTATAAAATAAAAGTGGATGCAATTTTGTTATTTTGGTGTTAATTTGATGATTAAAATTGCAGCCACGCTTTTATAAAATAATAATTCTATTTCAGCTAGAAAATTAAAAATTTAAACAAGGTGTCTGAATAAATGGAATATTTGATAAATTGAGGAGGAGTCAATAAATTCCCTGATAAATTCTAAGTTGATACAAGTCTTTTGTAAATTCTAGATTTAATTAATAAAAGTAAAATGGTATATATTCTGACGATGTTAAATAATAGGAATCTGTATAAAGCTCCTATTTCTCTATTCAAAGTATTAAAACATTTTGTGAAGGTCCCCTCAGGTATACATAATTTTAATTAAATCTTTATTATTATTTGATGTTAAATAAAGATAGAAAAAGTGAGAAAAAGAAAATTGCTTTGAACCTTATTTCTAAAAGATTTAAAGGATATATTTTTAAAGTAAATAAAACTCTACTAAAGTACAAATAGGACAGTTGTCAAATAGCAACCATTGAAAATAAGGATATAAACTTTATATTGACTGATTTCAATGTAAATAGACTAAAGTCATACCTACTATAAAATAACATTAAAAATTTATGAAATTATTAATCAAGTTTATAGAACAAATGTACCTTGTCGTATAAATATTGACATTCATCTTATATTTAAATTCCATACATTTTTTTTTCAACTTTTTTTTATTTGACAATCGACATTTATATTTTAGACAATTTTTCTTACATCTTCTAATTCAATTGTTTATATTTTTCATATTTTTTTCTGTATATTCTCTTTGGAAATTTTTTTTGACCATAATAAAGAACGGCCAAAAATAGAAATTAGACTATTTTTTACTTTTCTGATCAGTATTTGTAAAATTATTTGTAATACACCCAGGCACGTATCCAGGGAGTGGTTAAAGAAGTCAGCCCCCCCAAACGTCAATTTTTACTGAAAATAATAAAAAATAATGACAAATTTTTCCATAATCTCGAGCATAATCTCAAAAATCCCTCCCACCGAAAAACTTGACTACGTCTACGGTACCACGCTAGTTAAGCCCGAAACAACTAATTCTGGCAGCGACAAAGATAATTTACCTGTTAAAATTTAAAGACTAGGAGACTCTCGAATAGGAGAAAGAAACAGAAAAAAAAATATTTAAAAACGTTGGCTAGAGATTGAAAATGGTGCAGGAATATTAGAAAAAAATATAAAATATCGAAATTCTCACGACTAATGAAAAGTTTAATTTAATGAAAAATAAGCACATGAGTTGATCAGAATATTTTTGAGTAAACTCAAAAACTAAGCGATCAAAATTCTTCAGAAATTTTTAGATAAATCGTAAATTTTTAAAATAGATTAAAAATGCAGCAGTAATTAAAATTTTAAGAGAATTTATAATAATTTTATAGTAAATTTCAGTCATATAAATAATTACAAGTGCTCATGAATACAATGGACTATTTGAATTTATTTAAAATATTCAATTCTATAAAAAGTTTTATTTTTTTTTTATTTTTTCATAAAAAATCTTATTATTTTACTTTTATATTTTCTTTGCTGCACAAAATAGGAAAAAAATATTTATAACTTTCAATCCTACTTTATAAAACACAAAGTATTTTATTATTATATAAAAAAATATTTATCAAAAAATTTTATAATAACTTTAGTTTTTATATAAAAGCGAATTATTTAGTTTTTAACAAAATAATATACAAAGTTATTTTTATTCGTTTAATTTTTTAGTACTCTATGTAGTTCGAACAGATAAAATCGTAAATATTAAAGATACAATTAAAATTTGGAAATCCCCAAAAATTCGATTTAGATTACAACAAAAGCGTAAAATTCAAAAATATACTATGAGGATTTTGATGAAACATTGCAGTTTTTAATGTGAAAAATTGAAACCTAATGTTATTAAGGGAAATATTAAATTCAAATTGTTGATCAATAGCTGATTTCCATCGGATGCGTAAAATATTTTTTTTAAATTTAAGTGTTAGCAAAAGAGTTTCCCTAATTAAAATGATGAATTATTCGAGAATCTGCGAATAGTCCAAACAGTTTATTAAATTAAAATTGTATGAAAATAATTTCTATTGAAAAATTTTCTCTCACCTTTCAAGCCAAAATTTTTTTAAAAATATTTTTTATAAATTTTCTCCAAAAAAATGTTGACTTCTGATGGAACGAAAAATGCAAACATTTTTAGCACATACTTTTTTCGAAAATAACTAAATTTTTATTTAATTTCAGTCAGCAAACAGTGAGAACATCGTATGCAAATATGAAGAAAAATTCAAATTATTAATCCACAAAGCCCAATTATCAATAGACAATATCCACAAGGAAATACAATACCACAGAAAAAAATTTGACAATTTTGTAATTAACGTTAAAACAGAAATAAAGTACAAAGTTTACTATTTCTTAAATGATATCGAGGTATGGAAAAATAATTTTGTTATCGAAAGATTTAAAAAGGCTAAAAAATTTCTTACAGAATTCAACAGATTTAAATTGTTACAAAAAGACCAAAAACGATTTGATGGAAAAAATACGTTCACTCAGTCATAAATTAAACGAATGTCTATCGGAATCAAAATATTTGCTTGAAAATGACATGTTAATATTCGAGGATTTAAAAAACGTAAGTTTATTTATTAAATATAGGCCGTATTCCATACGAAATTGACAAAAATTTGAATTTACAGAAAACGATAAAATTAAAAAATGATATCGAAGAATCGTACGAAACGTGCATTAATTTATCAGATTTAATGGAGAAAGAAAATTGTTCGATAAAAAATATCGAAAATGTTTTGCAGTTGGAATACGATTTAAGAAATAACATTAACAAATTAATAGTAAACAAGAAAAATGACTCGGTCTATGAATTGATTTCTGATGATTGCAAAGGCGAATCGAGTAAATACATCAGGAATCTGTTCAAGAAGATTTTATTTAAAATCGAGGAAAATAAAATTTGTAAATAATTTCAGAAATTGAATGCAGTGTGTATAATTGCCTTTTGAAATAGGATAATATAATAACGCAATTCTAAAGAGCAGAGAAAGCTCCTCAGGGATGGAAACCAACTATTGGTTACAGCTTATAAATTCAAGTCATTTTCTTTTTAATTTTATAATTTTCATCATTTTTTAAAGAAACGCTTTATTGGGAGACCATCCTAACGAAAAAAGTTTCTTTTACTCCAATGAGCTTTTTAGGCTTACTAGATATCCAGGACTTTATCTGATAAGTCGATTAATTTAATTCCTTGTATTGATTCCATTTTTGAGCTTTTTATAAATAAAGTATATAACGATGAGTTATTTGATCCGTAAATATAATTTGCAATTTAGCACCCCAAAAATCTTCTATTTTTGTTAAAGAGAAGAATAGCATTTAAATCTTTATTTGCTCGTAAGATTTAAAAAAAAGAAATACTTTTATTGGAGTAAACGCGAATTTCATTTTGATGTTAAAAAATATGATAGAATAAAAATAAAGTTAAAAGAAGTAAAGAAAAATAAGTAGGAAAAAAAGTTAAGCTTCTTATATAAAATGTACTTTAAGTTTCATCATCCGTATCGTCTACATTGCTATATTTAGAAAATATATTTTACTGGACTTTTTAAAAGATTATATTTATTTTTTATTCATTTTAAAATAAAATTATTTTTTTTTTTTTTTATTTTAATATTATTCAACTTTTTCATATTTTATGTCATTTTTTCTAAAATTATTTCGATTTCATAAGAGTAAACAGTTTAATGCTAACGACATTTTCTCTTCTGCTATATTAGAGTGCTCAACAAAATTTCAAGTTGAGGATCAAGTTGAGTTTTAGAAAAAGGTCTGCAGATTCACTGTTGAATTGGGAATTTCCAAGACCTTAAAAATATTTTTTTTAAAGCTTAAGCCTTTTTATTTTGTTATTAATTAGATGATATGACAAATTAAGCAAAGGAAAAAGTTGCCTTATCAATTTGACTTCAGGTTGCACGTTTTAAAATTTGAATTAGAGAAAATTCTCATTAAATTAGGTCAAATCCCCTAAAATAAAGAACAACCTGATATATAATAAAAATTTATTTAAAAAATGATAAACAAAATATTTTTATCTATCATTTGATCGATAAACTTTATTTTTAGAGCTTTGTTTACATAATAAAAAAATAAACTTTTTAATTTTGCCTCTCTGATTTTCTTCTAAAAAATGTATCTTTTATCAGATAAAAAGATTAAATAATATTTTCTTATTTGTGTGCATGTCAGTGCATGTGCAGATATTGATAAAAAAGTTATAAATACCAAAACTTACATTTATTGCTTTTATTTGATTCCATTTGATTTTATTATTAAGTACTTCTTTTTCTTTTTCATATTCCTGAAAAAAAAATGCAATTTTTAAAAAATTAAGTACTTTAGTAAAATATACACATAAAGAATAAATTTTCTTTTTTAAAATATCACAAAATATACGAAATTTAAATTTTCCATTTTCAGGATATTATCAACTCTTTTAGTATAATTTATAGGATAAATTAAATGATCTAGCAAACTTTGTAAACCATATTTTTCTTATTATTTTTGTTTTAAAAAAGCTTTCCTTAGTTTATGTTGCTTTACTTTGAGGATAAACTTCAAAAAAAAAAAAAACGTCATTTTACTCTCGAGACTTAAAAGGTACGTAATTATTGATTAAACTTTATATCTTAATTTTTTTTTTACAAAGTTTCTTCAATGTTGTGCATCTTTTACTTTGTAATAAATTACTTTAACAATTTTATTTTTCAAAGCTTTTTCGCAATATCAAGGAAGACAAATTTGAATTCTGCTCATAACATTTTGAGGAAACTTTTTCCAATTATTAATTCCCGCTTCTTGATACTAAAAAAGTATAGAATATTTTTCAAAATTCATTTTAATATTCTCACTAAAATTAAATCAGATATTAGGCATTTTAAACCAGTTGAATGGAACTTATAATTATGAGGAATTTACTTGACAACTGGGCCAACTAAGTACTTTGACTGCACTTTAAAAATCTATGTAAATTGAACTATGTGATTGACTGAGCATTAGCAAAAGCATAAAGAATCCAAAAAAATGAAAATGCCTGCCGAAAATCAAAAATTGGATCTAGAAACTAGAGACTAGCACAAGAACTTTTTTTATTAATTAACGTCTTAGAAAAAAAAAATATTATCAAACTATTTTCGTAATCCTTCAGGCCAACTTCAGCCCAATTTGCATGCGTTCGCCCACATATGCATTTTTGTAGTCTATGTTCGGGATGTGGAGTAATTAAGCGCAATTTATACGATGTTCCGACAAAAATGCATATAAATGATCGGGATAATGATTTCATCTCAACTGACTAAGTTGGACTGAAGGCTCACGGAAATCGATATATAACTGGGTTTTTTTTGCAAAACTACAACTAAAAAAAAGTCGAGGGGCTACCGTCTTGGAAATCGCGAATTTGATTTTCAAAAATTTTTGTTGATTTTTTTCTGATTTTGGCTTGTTTGTACCTTAATCATGAATTTTTACTAATTAAGATGTTTTATTTCCGTCTTGTAATGATTTTTCGTGATTTTTCGCGATTTTTTGCGTTTTTTAGCCTTATAAGTCACCCTAGACCTCAAAAATCTATTTTTTACTATTCAATATAATATTTAGCGATGTTTAGCAAAAAAAAATCACAAAAAATCATGAAAAATCAAAAAAAATCAAAAAAAATCAAATTTGTGATTTCCAAGACGATAGCCCCTTGAAAAAAGTATTCCAGACACGATTTAGGTTTTAGGTCAAATCTTTATTTTTTAGCAGGTATTTATGTATTTTTGGCATAATTTGGTAAATTGATTCAAAATATTCTTATTTTTGCTGCCAAATACTTATTTCGTGGTAAAAAATATTTCTTTTTTGGTGCTTGTAGTAAACTTCCTGCAGGATTTGATTCCAGGTTCTAAAATTTGATTGAAAACGCTTTAAATATAAGAAAATGTAATTTTCTATAAACATTTAAAAGAAAAATATTTTTCATCTCAAAATAATCATTTGACAGCAAAAATAAGATTTTAAGTCAATTTGGAATCGCCTCCTTGGATATTTACTCCCCCCCCCCCCAACAATTGCCACCCTAAAAATCTAAGCAAATAATGAATAAAAATCAACCCCCTTTGACCTAGCTTACCCTAGAGGTAGGTAGGTGCGAGGGGCTATCGTCTTGGAAATCACGAATTTGATTTTTTCTGATTTTTCGTGATTTTTTGTGATATTTTTTGGGAAAAACCGCTAAAAATTATATTGAATAGTAAAAAATAGATTTTTGAGGTCTAGGGTGAGTTATAAGGCTAAAAAATGCAAAAAATTGCGAGAAATCAGGAAAAAAAATCACAAAAAATCACAAAAAATCACAAAAAATCACAAAAAATCACAAAAAATCACAAAAAATTACGAAAAATCTATACAAGGCGAAAATAAACCATTTCAACTAGTAACGATTCATGATTGAGGTACAAACAAGCCGAAATCAGAAAAAAATCAAAAAAAATTTTTTTAAATCAAATTCGTGATTTCCAAGACGATAGCCCCTCGGGTAGGTGCGGGTACACTATTAGGGATTAAGTAAAGTACCTGGTTTCTTGTTACAGGAGTAACTAAAATTTGGTTTAACTTTCAATTAGATTTATACATTCTTGGCTCATCAATTTTCCTTTTTATTTAACAAAAGCTGCATGTCTATGCTGGTATACGTCAAAAAATTTGCATGATTTTTTTATAAAAAAGTCGCCAAACGCAGAGCTAGAGTCTTCGCCCTCCGGGAATAAAATTTTATTTAAGCTTAAAAAATTAATATAAAATTCTTTTAGGATTAGGAAAATTCTGATTTAAAATTTTCTGCAAATATACTGCACACTGAAAAAAAAATCCGCTTGCGGCAAGCGGAATTCCGCTTGCCGCAAGCGGATTTCCGCTTACCGCAAGCGGAATTTTTTTTCTCGTCAAACGATTGCAAATGACTTGAAACGTAAAGAAAATTTAAAAAAAAATTTTTTCCCGCTTACTTGGGATATGCGTATTTCGGTATGACGAGATTTGAGAAAATTTTGGAAAAAGAAAAGAAAAAATGTTTTTTTTTAATTTTCTTTACGTTTCAAGTCATTTGCAATTGTTTGCATAGAAAAAAAAATTCCGCTAGCCACAAGCGGAATTCCGCTAGCCGCAAGCGGATTTTTTTTTCAGTGCAGGGATACGTTATTTGAGTTTTAAAAAAATATAAAGTTGTGTCTCATTTTATAAAAAAATGTATTTGAAACTTTAATCGTAAAAATTACGCCAACATTATTTCTTTTATAAAAAATGTTTTAGAAAAAAATATAATTTAAACTCAATTTTCTTTATTTTTTCAAGCTAAACAAAACTAAATGACCCAAGCCAATAGTTATAGAGCATCCCTTGATCGGTACAATAATTTTACGGTTAGTTTAATTCTTAAAAATAATGCTTTTGAGATAAAAAAAATACTATCGATCTCACAGAAATACAGCAAAAGGCCAAAACCCTAATTTCTTTTTCCCCTGGCTCTCGCACGAATAATAATTATTTTTTTTTAATGCTAATTTTTTGATAATGAGATTTTATTAGCTTATAAAATTTTCATTAATAAAAGCTTCTTCGTCGTTTTTATTTTATTTCCATATTCTCTCAATCATTAATAAACAATAAAATAAAATGACGTCTTTTTTTATAATTAATAAAGATAAATATATTTTTTTAAATTTTATTTCAGCACTAAAAAAATGTTTAAATATATATGGGCTATTTCGGATCAAACTCTTTAACAAAAACGTTTCTTTTATGTAATACTTTTTAATCAGGTTCAAAATTTAGGGTGGAATTGTTAGCGGTTTTAATCGAACTGATAGTCTCACATTTTTGTTGTATATTGCGAATTTAAAGGGATGCGGAACGAAACGCTCCACCAAAAAAATAGCATAAATATGAAAATTTTGGAATTTTGCTCCAATAAAATCTCTTGTGTTGAATTCTACTGAGTGGATAATTTTCTTGAAACTCTCGTTCATACCCTAATCTACCATGACCATCGATTGTTAAAAATTTAGAGTTCTCAACAAGGAAAGTACAAAATATTTGAAAAACAGCATTAATTAATTATTAATTTATTAATTCTCCATGAAACCAAAAACACCTGAATTCACCCACATAGAACATAAATAAAACTCGGAATAAAACATAAAAAAATATCATGTGGTAAATTTTTTTTATTCATTCATTAATTTGTATCTCCATCTCTTTTAATAAAAAATTCATAAGATTGAAAAAAAAAACGTTTTCATCAATGCATTGAAACTCGAATTACAAATAAAATCAATTTAAGTTCGCTTTATTGTTATTATTATAAACAATAAAATATTGATTTTTTTCTAACTGTTATTTTTTTACGTGAAATTCTTGAAAGAAAAAATTTTATATGGTAAAAATATTTTACGATTTAAATTAAATCGAAAAATAGGAAAAAAATTTAGCTCTGGATATGCACAAGGAAATAGCAAATAACCATATTACAAAAATATTTTTCACACACATAAAAAAAGCGTAAACACTGTTTTCTGATTTATACTTTGAGAAAAAAGTACATAAGGAAGTAAAAAAAATCTTCAATTTTTCATTTTTTTTTCATTTTTTTTTTAATAGCAATTTTTGATTTGGAAAAAAAAAAGTATTCTACAATAAGAATTTTAATAAGCTAAATAAATGAGACATAACAAATAGGATTTTATTATATCTTGAAAAAAATGATAATACTTTATCAATAGACGAATGATAAAACGTTTAGATTACTCTGATGTATTGATGTTATCAAAAAGTTCAATAAAAGCACATTAAAACCCATCCATTAAAATATTGAATTTATATATTTTTTTTTAAATTTATTGTCCGGAAATGAAATTTTATTTTTATTTATTGTGTGGTTTATATCCGGGCCGCCGAATGCACTTTCAATGGACATACGAACATTGTGTTTTCAGCCTTCATATTTTTACATAAAACTGGTAGTTTTGTCGTTATTAACAAATTATTGAAACAATTGGCCATAACTTATGGGCTAAAACTAAAGTTATTTTTTTATTTAAACAATTTCAAACAAATTCGCGTTGTTCAAACTACTAACCAGATTACTCCAAAAATTGGCATTTGTTATGAAAAATTACATGAAATTTTAAAAATTATGCGTTTCTTTGCAATAAATTGTCAATAATATCCAAACTACCAGGTTTGAGTAAAAACAGGCTTCAGAATCGGTTTCAGAAGGTATGTCTACGAGCAATGGATTCGGCCGAGCATTCGGCGGCACAACTAATTTTTTATAAAAATATAATTTTTGCCAGATAAAAATGGGTAAATAATAAATAAATTATTATTTGTTAATTTAAATAAAATATTTTATTATTATTATTATTATTTAAACAATTTATGGTTTAATAGTAAGGCATTTACAAGTTCCGTTTTCACAAAATCTTCCATTTGTACCTCCTCCAATTTGAGAATCTATATGTTTACAAGCTTTTTTGCATTCTGGTTCATTACAGCCTAAAAAATAATAATAAAATTTTATAAGTAAATAACTTTTTACAAAAGCATTGTCTTGCATTGTAAAAGATCTTGTACGGGTATTTTTATATTATTATAATACTGGGCAGAAATTTTCTCAGTATTTTTAATAAATTCTGTTATTTAATTTAAGATGAAAAAAATTTTAACTATTTTACAAAATAGAATGCATTCCTTTATCTACAAATTAGAATCTATGATGGAAATGGCTGAGATTATTATATTCAAAAAACATATTTTGTTTAAATTTGTTAAGCGTTATTTTTCTAGCTCATAAACTACAATTTTTATAACCAATTCTCTCAACGACAGAAACTTGGAGTTTCTACAGAATCCCCAATGCTTATGAAACCTATTGTTTTCAAAAATTACCATTTTAGCAGCAATTTAAAAACTGGTTATCTTGAGTCGGAACTGAACATTTGATGAATTGGTGATAAAAAATAAGGAGACAAACTAAATGTGCCAGATTTGAGCTTTACTTTGAAGATAGCATAAAAACCCCTGCTCTATGACACGGAGTTCGGTATTTTGCATGTTTTTTCAATATAGTAAACTCGATCATATAAAATAATATGGATTATAATTTCAAGTTCTAAATCAGAGAGCCTTTCTTTGTTAATTGATTGAAATTAGATTTAAAAAAAAAAGTTTTAAATTTTAAAAGTTACTAAATATACTTGTGAAAAATTAGTAAATTAGTAAAAACTAATTAATAAATAGTATGATTTGAGAAAAAAAAATGTTAATTTTCGATCTTTTTTAACTTCCGAATTTCAAGTTTTCTTCTAATATCTACTAATTCTTCACATGTAATCTATTTTATATTCTTTTATTTTTTAACATTAGGATTCTTTCCAATTGATTTTAAAAGAAGAAAATCAAGGTATGTAACAATTGACAATAATTTTTAGTAAACATTCAAGGATAAAAAAAATTAAATTCCAGAATTCTTGAAAATTCTTCAACAGAATCATAAAAAAATAAACAAAGTACTAACTATAATGGATTAAATAATTCAAATTAAACTCACTTTTTCCATCACCAGCGTTAACAACGCCAGCGATCAACGCTAATCCAATCATAACGATCAAAAAAATATTAAAAATCTTCATTTTTATTTAAATAAATTTATCTTTTCACTTATTCACGGAATTAATACTTCTGATCAATAAACCGATGGATCTCTTATTTATACTTCAATTTAAAGGCGGAAGAACTGCTAAAAAATCATCATTTTTTAAATAATAGGTCACGGTTATTTATTGACGCAATTTATATTTTGTTTATCTCGATATTTATTTATTTAATTTTATTATTAATAATCGATAAAACACAAAAACAATTTTTTTTTTACCAAACCTTGAAATTATTGTAATAAGAAATTCATTTTTATTTTGCGTAAATAATAATAAAATCATGACGCGAAACACATAAATTACGAAAAATTCTTTTTTATCTTCTTCGAAACCCTTTTTTTTTATTCTAATTAAAAGATCAGAATCTCGATTTTTTTTTTATTTTGCGTTGCGTTGCGTTAAAAAAATAAGAAAAATTTTATTAAAAAAAAAGCTTCAATGATTTTTATGTATTTCCTATGTATCATTTTTTCAAAAAAATATAAATAATAATTAATGATTCGCTCCGCTAAATAAAAATTTTTTTATTCCGCTTTAAAATTTTCGCGCCGTTACCAATTCATAAAAAAAACGAAAGAGATAGAGGGAATAATAAAAGAGGGGAATCCCATATGTCTTTGTGTAGGTGTATGTGTGTGTTTATGCATGAAGAGGTTATAAAACAAGGGAGTACGAATATTTTTCACCGGCTTTGGTACGTCTCTTTTGTTTAAAAAAAAAACAGAGTTTTAGCCAAATTTTTATTTTTAAATAACAAAAAGTTTATTTGCAATAAAATCCCTTTGAAAACGTGAAAAACGTGAATTTTCTGCATATTTATTTGGATGTTATTTTGTAATGTATACAATGACATAGAATCAATGGAAGCTTGTTTAGTACGCATGTACAGGTGAATGCAGAGAACGGCGGGAATTTGTTGTTATTTTTTTTTAATTTTAAATTCAATTGAAAAGTCGATTCATGAATATTTATGATATTACAGGCGTGTCTCTGATAAGAGAGATTATTGGCGGTGTAAATAGCATGAACAGTAGTTTTAAAAGAATAATTTATAATGGAAAAATAAGACCCTTAGCCTCCGAAGTCTTAACGAGCTACTTAAGACAGAGCGAAGAGCCACCATGGACTTCGTATTTCGTGCGCTACTCGGACATTAAAAATGACCAGCGAGGCATGTCGCACTTCAATTGGCAGGTAGGCGGTAGTAACTATCACGTTCTAAGGACCGGCTGTTTTCCTTACATAAAGTACCATTGCAGCAAAAGGCCGAGACAGGATCTCAGCTTCGATGACAAATTTTTCAAGGCTATCAAGATCGTTAACCTTGGTAAGTGCAAATCGCTAGACTTACTTCATTTTCTTTGATCTTATAATCTCTTTTCAGGGATACCAACTTTAATGTATGGGTTAGCAGCGATTTTCATGATAAAGCACAAGGAAATCGTCAGGACACCATCTGGAGACGTTACTATTTTCTTTTTGTTACCAGAAGACAAAGGATCAAGATATTGAGAAATCTTTTATAACTAACATTTAATATTGTAAATAATTACAAGGATGGAGTTAGTTGAATTATTTTAGGCTAAAAATGTAGCGCAATTTAATTGTGATATAATAAAAAATAAAATTTTAATTCTTAAAAATTACACTTACGGTTTTTAATCTATCCTCCGATGATTTTTCTCTTGGCAACCTTTTGCAACCCTGAAAATAGAAAAAATTATATCAGTATACCGTAAATATACTTATTTTATGATTAAATAAATTAAGCAGGATCATTTTTTTCCAGTAACATGACATGTACGTGAACATTTATAAGGGGAAATTACAGGTTGAGTTTGTCGGATTTCAACCCCGCTTGCCAGAGCGCTGTGTTACGTTGAAAAAACTCTCTCCATTATACCTATAGTTCGATCTCATGGGCCTTCTGGGCTAAGGAAAGTGAGCTTTAATGTTAAAAAATGGAATTTAAGATAACAAAGTCTGGCAGATCTAACTTGTACACTTGAAGCTTACGGTAACCCATAAAAACGGTCGGGCAAAGTATTTTGGATTACATTTTAAGAACTTGATGAGTAATTTAAAGATTAAGTTGTGGTGAAATGTAAATAAAGAACAATAAAAAACTAATAATTTATGTTAAATTTAATTGATATAGATTTGGTAGCGGTAAATGCACGGCGCGGCGTGACACTTTAGGTTGGAAAAAACTATGTTGATAAACATATAGAATTCTTATACAAGTAAAAAATCACGAGTAAAAAAAGTGAAAACCAAAATAAACGCTCACGATGTTAACCCGAATTACAAAAGTTCATGACCAAGTTCTGTTAACCTTTTTAATTGCAGGCATAATAAGTCAAGAAGAAATTTATAGTATACTCTGTGCATTCTCTCTTTTTTAAGAGTAATTGGCTCTAATCTTGTATAAGTTGTAAAATAATTATTTTAAACAAGTCTTCAATTTAATTATCTTTGTTGTTTTATGCATCTATAAAATAAAAATTTTCAAGTAATGGCGATGGTTTTATTCCCAAAACTGGCAATTTTTTTGAAAGCCTCAAAACTAGAAAGCAAGGTTGAGATATTTTACTGCTTACACTACTATAAAGAGTAGAACTCTCGGCAAGCAGTATAAATGTGCAAAAGCATTTATCGGCATCAGAGATTAGAGTTTTTTGGTCTTATAGCTATAAAGACGTATCTTGATATCCTTATCGTTGTATAGTTTCTGGCCCTCGCCAGATTTGGTCTATTATAGGGCACAAATTTTTTGGTAATTTATTTAAGAAATTGGGTCTTCGCTCTTAAAGTATAGAAAAAAAGAATCATTTTAAGTTTATAATAAAGTTTTTTAGCTCATAAACTAAGAATAAGAAATAAAATACTAAAAATCCTTCTTGCTCTATAAACCAAGAAAGATAATAATTTTTAAAAAATTGTCAGAAAATGATAAAAATAAATTCTAAAACATGACATTACACCTATAATTAACTTATTAAATAATTAAAACGAAGAAAATACTTGGAAATAAGTTAATCGTTAATAATACCTAGAATTATAAATTTATAAATATAACAGGAGGAAAAAAAAATTGCAAATAATAATTATAAATTTAAAATGTTTGAATGAATATTAAAGTATTAAAAAAAGATAATAAAATAGAATTAAAAAAAAATCCTTTCCAAATTAAAATACACATACGAATACGTGTGATGTAAATGTAAATATGTATATTTTCTGTATTGAGTCACCTTATCAAATATGTTAATGTACAGATTTATCGACGATTTATTTACTATATTTATTCACAGTTTTATATAGAAAGACATTGTGTAAAGACGTTTTTTTCTTTTTTTCATTTAAATTAGAAAAGAAAAAATGAATTTTAAAATTTTATTATTATTGCGTAAGATTCAGTTTTTATTTTTTAACATATTATAATTCAGCAATTTTTACAAATTTTTATTTTTTCCAGTTAGCGTCTTTGGGTTTGCATATGTTAAGCCACAGGTGATTAATAAAATATTTAACATCTCTAGGTGAGCATTTCGTATATTACCGAGCTGTGTCAAATATATACGAAATTTTCACTTATTCCTTTACCCTATTTTATATTTCACCTAGTAAAATAATTAGCCTTTTCTACCTAATTTAAAATATTAAGGCTGCGATCAGCATAATTTTTAGCTTTGCGCATGCGTTATACTTGTGACTATCGAGTACCGAATTACCGATGCTTTTCAAATCACAATAAAATAAAGTTGTAAATTGCTAGGTGTGTTGAGTTATATGCTAATTATGTGCTAGGTGAAGTATAAAAATTTATTACATTTTTTTATCGATTGCAAATAATACAAGAAATTATTTTCATTAGAAACAATACGATGGTGTAACGTCACAAGCAGATGGTTTTATATTTCCTGGTGAAGTTGATAAACCAGCACGCAATACAAATAATAATAATAATGGTAATGGTAATAATGGTAATAATCCAGTAACTCCACCAAATAATGCTGGTCAGACTACAAATCAGCCAGGTTCTACGTCATCGGATTTAGCGACTTGTGTGGCTAATTGCAGGGTACTTCTCTTTATTTTCTTTTTCTTTTTCTTTTTCTTTTTATTTTTATTGCTTCTTTTGGTTACAAGGTTTTTTTCCAACTTTTTTATGAGTAGGAGTCAAAATATGGGATTATGAGATTATTTTCTTATGTAACGCAGAAAGTTGCAAAATATTAATTTTTTAAATGTTCGATGATTTTTTTTACAATGGCATTTACCGGTTAACCAGACCGAAAATACGAAATCCATCGCTATATTAGTCCGAAATTAATTTAGCAGTTTCCCAAAACTAGCACACGCATATAAAAAATTAGTAAATATAACCAAAATAACGATTTTGTTTACTAAGTTCAGTGTGGTTAAAAGTCACTATAAATTTTTAGTAAAATTTACTAAAAAAATTTGTTTATAAAACTAAAACCTCAATTTTTTTAGTGAAATTTACTAATTTTTTGGTTATATTTACCAAGATTCATTAATTTGTGTCTACTAAATTCTTTGAGGTTAATTTTACTATTCTTTTTTTTGCGTGCAAATACGCGAATGAATTTCATACTTTTGAAGAAGTAATTATGTATGATCCTCTAGAATATCATCCAATTAAAAATGAGATTGATTTCATGACTCTGTCCGGTTTTAAACCCATCTCGTTGTAAAATTAATTTATTTTTCTACTAAAAATCTTATTTATAGTTTATTTAAAAAATATTAGGCTCGTTCTACAATCAGCAAAATTTCTAAAACGTTATGTTGCAGGGCTTTAAATTCGGATTAAGATTCGAACTAAGATTATGCTTTCCAGTTGTATCTCCCTTTAATTAAAGTATTCTAATACTTATCTCGAAAAATTAACCAACATTTTATTTATTTAGCAAAAGATAAAAAATTTATTTTTAGTTTAGTAATTTATTTGATATTAATAATTTTAATAATAAAATGATAAGATAATTTTTTAATTTTTTTTTGAAAAGACAACGAGTGAATATAATCCAGTTTGTGGATCTGATGGTGTTGTATACAATAATCAAGGTGCAGTAACGTGTCAAAGAAATTGTGGCAATAGTAAGTATTAATTTTTTTTAATAATTAAACCAATTTCGTATTGGATTTTAACTATTTTTTTATTACAGATATTAGCGTCGTTAATGCTGGTAGATGTCAACCAGCGAATTAAAGAGAAAAAAACATTTTTATATTATAAACCTTGAATTCCTTGTAATTTGTAACTTTCACTCTGTACTTAATACTCTGATATAGAATAAATAAAAAAGCATTATCATAATAAAATAAAATTTTTAGACAACAATTTTTTTTTCTTACTTTTGTAAGTCGTGAATTTAATACTTTCACTTATTATTACATTAATCTGACATTAAAAAAATGAGTTTATCTTTATTATATATAAAAAGTGATTAATTTTTATGTAATTATTGTACATTAGCTTGGGTATTAATTTAAATATTGCAATTTCGAAAATTGCTATTCTTTAAACTAATATTGGGTTAATGTAAGATAATTTCATGTATTTACCATGGAAAAAGTTTTCTCGAGGAAATTTTTTAAATTTTGTTAATATAAACAGTAATGAAATAATACGAATGGATATACACAAGATAGAATGTCGTATCTCCTTTCGAGATCAATACAAGAAAGAGACAAAATTAACATTGCAAAAGAATTCATTCAACTATTTTAGCTATTTTAACGGTATTTCCCGTCCTATAAATAAAGAAATACCCTTAAAAAGTCGTATTGCCACCTGAATATTCCAAATTCTATCTAAAAAAAAAAAAAAGTTCTAGACTAATATACATGTTCCGATTTAAACGTACATAGGGTTATCAGAATCACATTGAGTCTGGTCATAGCTATTATTTTAATACGTAATATTTCATTCTGTAATTTTCATTTAAAAAGATTCATTTAATAACCAGTTATAAGAGATGCAGAGTTAATTAATTTAATCTCTATAAATGATGTGTTTTTTCGAATGAAAAATAAAAAAAAAAAGAAAAATGTCATTGATGTTATCGATTAAATAACGTCATTTTATTAAATGAATGAAAAATTCCTGTTTAAATCCAGATTTAATATTTTTATGCTTTTATTGCTCTGTGTATAAATAGAATAGAGTTTTTAAAATTTCAATGAAATTTCGAAATATTATTTTATTATACAAATTTATTTCGTTTAAAAAATAATAAATATTTTCATTATGTTTTTTTTGAGAAGAGAGAGTCTGCCTGTATATAATTATGGATTCTCCACTTTTATTTTTGTTTTATTATATAGTTTCTATTTTAACATATTACAAGATAAATTGATTTTGGTTCTTTTATTTTCGAGAGTTTGGGGTTATTTGGTTTTATTCTTTTTACTTGATTTTTATCAATTTAATAAGAAAAAATTTCTGAAGAAGATGTCAAAATTGGTTATGACGAATTTTAAAAAAATTTTTTAATTAAGTAATCAATGACGCGTCATATATATTGTTCCCTTTTGACTAAGGCTAATTTTTGAAACTTTTTTTTGTTTTTCAAATAAAACTTGAATGACTCATAAAGGGAATTTGGTAAATTTGGAACACTAATTTCGAAGAAATTACTATGGGAATTATTGGATTGGCTCAAATGCCTAAAAAATATAAGATCCATGATATCGGAAAGATTTTTTTTTTTACTGAGAGTTCAGTTTTCAGCTTCAAAATTAAATTTCCATCAACAATTTATTCTTTATTATAGACACAAAGTCAAATGCCCATTTTTGACTTAAAATAAACTTTTGATTTATCGACTTAGGATAAAAATGCAGACTTTACAGAGCTTTAACATGGACCCTGAATCTTATCCTCATGCTAAAATTTTGGGCCAGCTTTCGTGGAAATCTGAAATTCCCGAAAATTAGCCTGCAGTTTTAAATCAAGAATCTCGTTATACGGATACAATGCGTCTTCTTTACAATTTTAAAACTTTCTTTAAAAAAATTTTTTTTAATGTAAAAAATGACCAGAAATCACAGACTTGCCTTTTGTTTTCCCTTGCTTGTTTTTTGTGAAAACTGATGAATTATGCTATGTCAGGTTTTACTCAGTCTTAGTCCAAAAATTCAGATGACTACGTACCCCTATATTTACTAGGTAAAGCAAGCCTTAATTTTCGAAATAGCCAGGACAAAAATAAAATTCAATTTGAAGAAACAAGAATTCGAATAATTAACATGAAAAACAAAAGGAAAGCATAGAGCGTTTAATTAGAAAAGCATCAAGATTTCAATTTGTTGAAATGCTAGATAAATTTTCTCCTATCTTTCATCTCTCTCTGGAAACCTCATTACAAAAAATTAAATGATTTTTCTGTCCTGAATAAGAATGACAAAAATTTAGTAAATAAAGAAGATATTAATTTTTCTGACTTGTATATTTTATAAAGTTATTATCTTTTTAATAATAAAAGCTTAATAGAATTTTTTAATAGAGAAAAGGTTAATTCATTTTGTAATTTAAAAAAATTTAATTGACTTATTTAATAATTATCATTTTCTTACATTTATACGGAATCATAAAAACAGAATTTTATATCCCTGCCTCCTTTTTCTCTTTTCAAAATTAAATTATGAGGAAATATATTATATGTAACTCTACGTAAAAACTGGTAAAAACGTAAAATACATATAAAAATTTTACATTTTAGCAAATAGAATGACGCATTCATTTTTGCTCGATGGAAAGTGCTTACAAAATAATTAATCCTTCAAATTCTTTTCATCAGGTATAATAATGTAATTTTTGAATGTAAAATAATTTTAAAAAACATGTCATCCTTATGATCGCTAAAATGTAATCTCAACACTTATTTTACATTTCTAAACATTCAATTTTATGATTAATTTTCTGTATCTTTCAAAGGAGTATACTGTTTATTGTCCACGACCAACTACTAAAAGCGCCTCGAATGCCAATTTTTAAACTTCAGTACACAAAATATTAATATTTACATAAAAAAGATTTGATGTTTTTAATTATTATTGATAAAAATTATGCATGAAAGTAAAAATATAGAATAATATGAAAATTAAATTAAAAAAGAAAAATTTAATCAAAAGAATTTTTTTTTTAAATAAATAAAGTCATGAAAATGGAAAATTTTGTCAGGTTAAATTTGCACGTAGTATAATTAATTTATGTAAATAAACAACAGGATAAATAATAATAAAAGCATGTAATTATATTTTTGCATTCGAATTAAAAACAACCACTCGCGGCGCTTTCATGAATTGGTCGCGGACTGAGTAATTATAAAGTTTAAACTAATTTGCATTCTATATTTAATACAAAACATAGTTGACTAAATTAGTGCTTATTATCAAAAGGTTCTCCTTTATGCTGAAGAGCTTGTTAATAACTCTAGAGAAATTTGGCTGTTAATTGTTGAATTGAATATTTAAAATTTTGTAATTTTTGAGCTTAATTATTAACAGAATTCATCCATATATATCTCAATTTAATCAGCTAAGTGGTTTGAACACTTTAGTCGAACTCCTGGCTTATATGTCTTAAAAGGTTAATCCTCTCCTACACTCATGATAAACAGAATTCGCCTTCTGTTATTTTGACGCTTATTAAGCAAATAACAAGTCAATCACTATTGCTATTAAAAATTCTCAAAAGAATATATTCATCATATTTAGTTCCGAATCATTAAACAAAACATAAAAAATCCTTTTTACTGACAAGTTAATTGAAATAAAAGATCTATTGAAATTGTTTTTAAAATAAAATTCTTTATTACGTGCAAATAAATCTTGTATACTTAAAAGAAAGCCTCAGTAATTTTGTTATAAAAATTAAGATTGGATGACCTGATGCATCATCGGACATTAAGGTCAAGGTTACTATTTATATACACGCATCAATGAATTTAAACTGAAATATTATATGGCTCAATTTAAACCAAACCGGGATAAGATGTATGGTAGGGTCTTCAAATCGGTTCCAAAACATTTTTTTCGAAAGTACTACTAAAAATAAGCCCTCACGTCATTCTTTAGCTCATAAGGTTCATTCCTCAATTTTTGACAGCCTTCTTTTGTGTTTTAGCCTCTTATAAAAAAAGTAAAAAAAATGATAGATAATTTTTCTTATTTTTTCTGTAAAAAACTCTCGGAAAATAAAAATTTATTTTAAATGTAGGAGATTTTATTTATAGAAGATTAGATCATTAAAAACAATTGTAGGAAATTTATTTATAACAGTCATAATTGCTTATTATTTGCGATTTTTATAATAATTAATGAAAAGTCAAATTAAATGTCTAATTATTATCTTGATAATTTCTTCTTTTTTTGTAATCACATGACTGATTTCATATGCTTAATAGTTTTCCTCGTATTTTTCATTCTATAATTATAAAATATATGTATTATTGTATATATATATTTGCTATTTCATAAATTTCCCGATACAATGTACTTTAAGTTTGCATATTAGTCTGGATGTTATTTTTAAATTGAATCGTTTGTTCAACAGAACTAGACAATATTACCTAAAGAGCAAGAGAAAAAGTTGAATTCAAAAAATAATTACATATAATATATGTATAGAAGCTAATATATTTTCTTTAGCTCGACCTTTGTTACTTTACCATTCTAACGTAAAAATTCCAGAATTGGCACAAGTCTAGGCTGGACTTGCCTTCCCAAGCCTATACCAAACTTGTCTCATGAAACTTTCCCAGACTTCATTTTTAAAAGTAGAAATTTTATCTTGTAAAAATTAAAATTTTGGGAAAATCTCATGGGAAATGTTTGGGATTCATTTAGGAAGGAAAGCCTATTACAGATTTGTTCCATGTTTAGAATTTTTTTTACGCATTTTACGAAAACGGTTTTAATGCAATAAACTATTATTTTAAGACCCTAGAAGTGGGCATACCAGGTAATGATTCGAATAACTCGCCAAAAAGGAAACCATAATAGTGGTCCCCACTGCCTTCATGTAATCTCCTTGTTATGAGATCACAAACTTGGCTATCTATGGTTAATGGACAACTATAGAAAATGCAACGGAGTAGACGGAATCAAGGGGAGCTAGGAAATTTCCCGATTTATTACAAGTGTCGTGATGAACAAATGAATAATGAATATGAATAGAATACTTACTCGTATTGTGGTAGATTAGATAACAGTACATAATGCACTGAACCATCAAATATTGGGATCAAATATATGTAAAAAATGTTCGAAACTGTTGATTCTAGAAGCAAGCCTCGAGCTCTCATTATTAAATATGAAAGATGTTGCTACTGAAACTTTAGGTTTCCGACCTTTTTCCCGATTCAAATTTCAACGAACAACCCTTTTTCCGAACGACTCATTTCACGAATACTTATTTTCCGAACGTTTTTTTCCCTAACAGCTTTGTTCAGAAATAATGTAACAAAAATCATTTTTAAACAATTTATTCGTTGATATACAGTAAAATATTGCTTCCAATAAGTTCTAAAAACTCTAACTCTGTGCAATTATTTTTATTATTAATGTACTCATTAGTAATATTTTCAATTCTATTTTTATACATTAACCACTTTTTTTTTGGTGCTGCCTTATCCGATTTACCTAAACATAACTCTGTAATTGCTATTTCTGTGTCACCTTGTTTCTTTTGCAGCTGTATTAAATACATATCAGGGTGGTTTTTCCCTACAAAAAGGCGGAAGTGACAGTGCCACTGCTCACTTATGTTGTTTGTTTTATGCTGACCCGTTAGGGCTGCTTCTCGCTGGTTCCATTATTCTAGTGGGTATATTGGATTTACAGCACGCCTTCTTCCTAGAGCAGGTATGTCTATGTATACTTTTTCAAAATACTGCAAAACAGCTGCACGCAGTGGATCTGCAGATTGACTAAGGTATTTGAATACTCCAGAGACATCATTAATGGGAACGAAAGCCAATGATAATAACATATGTGTTTGAGTTCTTATAACATCATTGTGAACATTTTGATTTGTTTGCTCTTGCAAACCGCAACTAATATCACAATTAAATACTTCAGTGCTAGCTTTAATTATGCCAAAATCTGACCTTAGGATTCTTTCTGGTTCACAATTAGGAATATTATAATTATCTGCTGCTGCTGTTATTGTATGAAGTACTGCGGAGTATTGGTTAGTTTCTTTGGAACTAAGAAGGCCATACACAAGTGACAGAGCTACTGACTTATTCTGCCTTGTGACCAATCCAATAACTGTAAATAATTGAGCAAACAAAGTCGGAGTTACCGGAGGGTTACCTGTAGTGAACAATTTAAGGTAATTATGTTTTGAAATCTTTCAGGTACCTCTTGGAGCTTAGTTAATGTTCTAGGATTTGGAGACAAATTTCTACGACGTACTTTTTAAATCGCTCTTTTCATATTTTCACGTTCGGGTAACCGTAAAACTTGCTGCAATCAGCCTTGCATCTTATCTTTTAATTCCAGACGGTGGACGTTCATGAAAAACTTTAGCTTCATGTTTAAAATTAAATATAATAACCTCTGTAGCACACTCATCTGGATCTGGTACGTTTGTTTTAGCTTCAAATCGGTTCTATTAGGTAGATATTACTTATAATTCCATATTTTGAATTGGATTTGAGCTAAAACGCTTCTGTGACCATAAAAATAGGGGTGATCGGGGATAAATGAAACCTATAAAATTTTTAATTTTTGTACGGGAAACAAAATTTAGAAGTTTTTATCTTATTTTAAGACATTTTTTTTCTAAAAACTGATTTCAGAGCTGCAGCAACACCATTGCACTATTTTAATTTATTTCTCAAAGGAACCGCTATATATACAAATACATGTCGAATTTCTTCTTGAAACTATTATTTTTTATTTATTCAAAATCAGGAATGTGATCACACTTTTGGAAATTGATGGAGAGTTGTAGGATTAATGAGGGCGGGCTAGTTTGTGCTTAGATGTGGGACTAGATGCGTCAGTAGCCGACTTCAAGGTGTTTGGGTACTTAACTATGACATTCGCCGAGACAGAAGAGAAACTGCTGAAAACCTCCTGTATAGTAATGCCAGCTACGTTTTTACTCTTAATGCATACTTTTTATGCATTATGTTGAAAAATACACCCTGAGCTTAATGGAAATAATTTTAAGAGTTTAATCTTTTCAGAAAAAATTTTAAATGTATTCAATTTAAGGTTACGGTCGTACACCCGTCTCCACCCAATGTTCACGCTCAATTAAATCTAGCCTTATTATATGATCGGATAATTTAAAAATCCTAATGATAATAATATAACTTAATTTTGCTTAGTAATAGTGAACTAAAACCAACTTTTTAAGGTAACCTAAAGTCTCGCTAAAAGTCTAATGTACACATTAAATATATTATTGCAAAACAAAATATAAAATTACATACTTATGTGAGTAGAAAAAAGAATACAACAGTGACTCATTAGTGCACAGGTCACTTAAACCATATATTAAAAAAAAAAGATGAAGAAAAAAACTCGACCGCAGAAAAGAAAAACATGAAAATCCCGTTATAAAACACATAGCAATATAATAATATATAAATGACTTTGTAAATATGTATGTATGTATAATATAAATCTTTTCTTATTATAACAAAATTTTTGTTGAATCATCTGATTAGATTAAATTGATTCTTCTTATCAGTAGCATGTATAAGTATAATAATAGATATAGGTATTATGTAAAGATTGTAAAGAAATATATAACTATAAGTAAAAAAATACACCTGTTACTCCTGTTAGCTTATACCTGCAGACTGCTTATAGTAACATAACCTAACAGTAAAAATTTTTTTATTACTACAAGGATATTATTTAGCGTGAATAATTCGCGTGAATAATTCTATCCGACTCTTATTTTATATTTAAAGGAACTCTCATAATCATTATTATTATTATTATCATCGTAATAATCATCAACAATGTATATATATAAATATAAAAGACAATTTAATTGAGACGTAAATCCCTCAGTTTTATTTTTCAGCTCATTTTTCACTTTCCTATTTACGGAGTTACATTCTCACGCAAAAGAGGTTATGTATTACTATATATATCAATACACGTCTGCAATCTACATTCATATAATCATATATGAACATAACCTATAAGGTCTATAACGTTACTTATACGTTAGTAACATCTTATATGCTTTTTATCTACATTTTTCATTACTGCGAAGACTTTGATTTACTTTTTGCATATAATAATATAAGTATTAAATTTTAATACTAAAACAAAACGGTAAATTTTCTAGTTATTGCATATATGCAAAAAAAAAGTTATAAAGTATCAAAGTGTCACTTTCTTTCGAGCTTTCTTTCCTATACGATCTTTTATAGTAATTTTTATATATTAAATATTAAAACATCAATTATTTATAAAACGTAAATAAACAACTTTTTTTTCATTTATTATTCAACAAATATTTAATTTTATAATTAAAAAGTAAAAAAAAGAATAATGAAAAATTTATATTATGTACTGCACGGAGAAAAAAAATGTAAACATAACCGATTACGAATATAACTGTTATTTTTAAATAACTGACGAGTGCATCATTTCTGGTTGAAGAGCTTATACATATCTATAAAAAAAAAGTTTAGTTTTTTTTATATATATAAAAGACACGCATGAGTTACATATATAGGTAGAGGTAGAAAAAAAACTTGATATGAGAAAATTTTCTCGTTACTTTTTATTTCTTTTATTATGTTATGGTTAATGCATATATATGAGAAAATCCATTCTGTATAAGCGAGCTTAATTTATTTATGGATTTTATGGTTTTTATCTATCTATTGATCATATTAAGCTCTTGAGTTTTATTATACAAGCATTAAAAGAAAATCAAAGAAAATAAGATTAGAATTCGTCAGTGAGACTGAGTGTCAAAGGCATAGAAAATAACCAATTTATCTAATTCTTGACACTTTTGGCATAACTAAATCTGAGAAGTCAATAGCCGTACTTGTCAAACAATTAGATTAGCTACGCTGATAAATTTAGTAAATAATTTAATATTTTCACACAGTTCAGTTAGATCTCAGAATGACTATAATATTTTCAAAAAGACGCAAGAGTTCGCTCGTTATGAGTAACCCTGGTGAAGATAGCGATAAATTTCGATTTGGAATGTCAATGGATTATCAAAAACCAGCACCTAATTATGATTTTACTGAACGGTAGTAAACTAAAATTTCTTTGGCAAATAACAAAGTATACATCAGGAGAGATTTAAGGATGATAGTATTTAGGTACTTAAAAAGTTCAGTCTTCGATTGATTTAGAAATAGAAGAAATTCATAGATGGAGGTAATCATAAGAGGATGCCACGTTTCTTACACAGTATTTTAGCAATAATAAATAATTAATAATAATAATAATTAATTTTATTTCGTATTATATTGCTAAAATACAATATTACTATTAAAGAGGGAAATTTTACCTTTTTTATGATGAAGTGTGGTACATAAAGATACACACATAAATGCCTGGCAGCATGCATTGGTAACGGAGTTATTAAATGAATTTTTATAAAATTTTTTTTTTTTTTTTTTTTTTTTTTTTTTTTTTTTTTCTTTCTTTCTTTTTTTATTAGTTTATGTATTGTATAAGTACAAAGTTTAGAATTACAATTGATTTAACATATATGCGTATCACATGAAGTTATATAAAACTATAGAGAAAATAAAATTTAATTAAAAAACATAATGATTATAACCGAATAAAATCAAACAAAAAGTAATTTACTATTCAACTTAAACTAAATTTATGAGTATGAAAATGTGTAAAGAAAGGAGACAGTTAACAGGAAATTTTAAGGTTAAGTAGGGAGTTAAAGATGAGGGGTAAATAGGGGGATACCCGATTCTCGTGCATCAATTTCTAATAAATATTTATGTAAATTAGCTTTAAAAGAGCTAATAGTGGACGATAATCGAATATTTTCAGGAATTGAATTCCAAAAGGAGATCATGTAAATCAAGGAGGAATTACTATAAAGAGAATTTTTCGTGGGTTCAACTTTCAGGTGAGGTCTGTTTCTAGGATGCAGCTCACGAGCTGGCTTGTAAATATTAACTATAGATTTTAAATACTCCGGTTTACCATTCTGCAAGATGTTGTAGATGTGTGAGGCACAAAGATATTTGGCCCTTAGCTTAACATTTAGCCAACCTAACACAATTCTGGCAGGAGAAGTACTTAAGGGATATTTTATGTCGCAAACATATCGAACTGCTTTACAACTTTTGAAGCCTTGCATATTGATATTCGGAGAGGTTTCCTACTGGGAACATAAAGTAATCCAGTAAGGGAAAAACAAGGGCAGAAGCTAACTGCTTCCGAAGGTTTTTCGTGACTAGATTTTTAAAGCACCTTAATCTATACAGAGAATAGTTTACCGTTTTTACTACATGATTAAGGTGAGTATTCCATTTCATGTCAAAGTCAAAAAAAATGCCAAGATTGTTTACTGATGTAGAGAGTTTAATATTTACTCCGCCAAAATAAAATGAGTTATTGGAATTATAAAAGTCGTTTACATTTTCGCCAAAAAGAATTATTTTAGTTTTATCTTTGTTTATGACAAAGTTATTTGAAGAAGACCATAGTTCCATTTCCTTAATGTCGTTTTGAAGTAAGGAAACACCAAGATCAAAATCTTTATAGGGAATTTGTATATAAATTTGCAGGTCATCAGCATAAAGAAGCCTTTTTGAATACACTATTTTGGAGCCTATATCATTTAGATAAATAAGAAAAAGAAGGGGGGCCAGCACCAAGCCCTGAGGAACTCCACTTATAATACTTTTAATAGATGAAACCTTATCATCATAGATCACAGATTGAGTTCTGTCAGAGAGATAATCAGCGAACCATCCTATAACGTTTTCAGAAAAACCAAATGTCCCAAGTTTTTTTAGCAGGATTTCATGGGGGACCCTTTCAAAAGCTTTTGACAAGTCAATCATAACTAGGATGGTAATTAAATCTAGATGATGACTGCGACAGATTTCATCAGTAAGATTAGTTAAAACAGCCTGGGTGCTCTGGAATTTCTGGAAACCCGATTGGAAGCTGTCTAGATAATTTTTCTGATTTAGATAATCAGAAATTTGCTTATGCAGGGTTTTTTTAAAAATCTTATATATAATAAAAAGTAAAGATATAAGTCTGTAGTCACCAAGTAAGCTAGGATTCGGGACTTTTGCTGTAGGGAGAATGTTTGCATGTTTCCAGGCTTTAGGGTACTTATTCAATATAATTGATTTATTAAATAGTGCTAAAAAGACCCTAGAAAGCGCAGGAAGACATAATTTCAACACTTTTAGGGAGATACCGTCTGGAGCTACAGATTTAGTAGAAAACTGCTTAAATGCCCAGTCTAAATATTCCATTTTTAAGCGTTTGAATTTAAAGTTATTTGACCTAGTTGGGCTAGTTGAGTTATGAGTAAAAGGAACTGATGGAAGAGCGTTTTGAGTAGTAAGAAAGTAGTGGTTAACAATTGATAATTTAATTTATGATAATTTTATATTTTTAATCAAATAAATTTATTTGTAATTAATTGTTAAATATTACAAAAAAATTATACAAAATTTTACGGTGGTCTCATTCATACTATTATATCATACGTGCATACAATAAATAAATACCGGTTTAAGTAAATTTAATACAAATGAAAATTCTAAATTTTACTTCAATAATACATTAGTACTCATGGCGTTGCTCCTTTTATTCTATGTAAAATGCTGACACAGAAAATAGTGACTCCACGTGTGGACCTTTACGGAGAGACTCTTGGTGGTGAGATGGACCTCATCTACACGACATTTAATCCTCTTCTTCTTATAAATGTTCTTCATCCACACTCATTTAATTTTCTATAAATTAGAAGGTCACACGCAAGCATATTTTAGCACGATACACAACACATGCGAAGTATTTTTTAACTTAACTAACTAATAATGTCAACAAAATAAATCCAACATGCATCCATGGTTACTCGGACAAGTATTTTCCTGTAAGTAGAGATATGAGCCTCCCTGCGATTTCCAAAGATGCGCCTTAAGTGTAAATCACTCAGTTTCTGAATGAACTGAGCCTTTAACCATTGTCTAACAAGGTACTAACATAAATAAGAATCACTCTAAAATAATTAAAATGTAGAGAGATTAGTGCCTGAAATAGACATCTGAGGAGAGTCCTACTGGATGCAAATGCCTAAGTAACCTTAATGCATTAAGCGCTCTATTAACTTTTTTTTAAATTGATGTTATTTATGAGATTTCCAAGCTAATTTACTACCTAGGATAATTCCAATACTCATCTAAGTGGTTAATAAAGGTTTTTAATCTAAAGTTAGCAAGTTTGATCAATTTTCCCCCTAATAAATTAATCCTTTAATTTGTAAAGCTGAACATTTAATTTTTAACACGTTTTAATGTTGAACTCGTTGAACTTTTAATTCATTAACAAAATGTTTCATAACAACCAATACAACCGCAATCGCTAAATGAACTTTTTTCTTACGTCTATTATAGATGCTAATGCGGTTCTAGAAGTAGCCGACCAACACTCTTATTGTAGAGTTTACAATCAAACCTAATCCACTTTAATCTAAAATTTATCTCTCGAATCCGCTCGAATCCTTTTGCATAATGCGCATTTGTTTCAAGATAAAAATACTTATTATTATTGTTACTAATTAGCATAAACAAAATGTTTATATATTTTTCATTAAATTCTAAGGATTTCGTGTTCATGATTTTGAAAAAGTAAAATTTTTTGTTTTATTTTTACCTACTTTTTTACTACTCTATGTATCTGTACGCAGCTTGCTACTTTTCGAAAACAAATAAATAAAATTCGTTATTCACCTAAACGTTGGTTTATAATACTGTAATTCAGACCTCTTGTTTATTTGCATTTCACATCATCCGTATGCAGTTTTACTTATACAAATTGCGAAATAAATTCTTACACGGTTTTGATGTATCAGATCCTTAATTTGTCTTGATTGGTCTTTGATCAACGAAGGTAACGTAATTAATAAGTCACAGGATAAATTTCCTGTGATAGCGAAAAGTAAATAATAGTATATAAGTATCAAGGGCGTAAAAGTTTTGGTACTAGCATGAGCACTAGCACCAGTACTCGGAGAATCCGGGTACGAATGATAAGTGTTCACGCTAGTGTCTAATGTTTTTCGCCCATGGTGCTTACAATATTTTTTGCCTATCTAGGCGTTGAACGAGTGCAGAAAATTCCTCGGAAAATTTTTTACGCCCGAGAGGGCAAATAATATATTTTCATAATTTTATAAAAATAAAAACTGTAAATTTTTAGTTATTAAAATACATTAAAAATTAAAAATTTAAATAAACGTAAAAGTGCGCCTTTTTCTAATCAGAAAATTGGATTATTGAAATACGCACGACCAACCAGGACCCAAAAAAGAAGCCGGAAAAAGTAGAAGACTTTCCTATACGGCCAGCGTCCATTAGACTGATGGTAGCCATCAGAGAGTGCAGACTTACACATCTCTTTAATTAATTTTTAAGCATATTGTTTTGGTTAATTTTGATAATTTTGCTTAATTTAATTCATTCGCATAAATTCAGTGATTTGTGTTAAGAAAAATTAATATTGAGATTATTAATTTTTTCCTTTATTATATGGTGATTGTTACACCAATTATCGTACGAAAAGCTCGCAGTCACTTCCCGTACCTTTTATATCACTAAACATATTTGTGTGAAATCCGGATATAAAATTCTGGACTTTAATAATTTGGACAATTGGACTTTGTAGAGAAGGAATAAAGTTCATTTTGTTATTCTCCGGACCTTACCAACAAGAACATCTTAAAGGTAAATACTCGAAGATTATTTGCGTATGTATACTCTCGGGTTTTAGTTAGGTAATTTTTCTTTATAATTATACGGTACTTTGTGTTATTCGATAAATATAATTGCTTAAGCGGAAAAAGTCCCTAGATTTTTCATGTTCTAATAATTTCCCCCTAAATATATGTACTCCGGGTTTTTCTAGAAAATAAGTTATTTCTGTAAATAAGATATTTTGTATAAGTTAGATTAGTTTCGATATTTGCCAGAAAATATCGTGGCACTCCACGTGCAATTTTATTAAATTAAAAATAATAATTAATATAATTGAATTTATAATTAATTTACTTGAAGTTCTTCTTTTCCCTAATTACAAATAAATTTCAAGGTAAGCATTTGTTAGCTATTATTCTCCCGTTAGTTAGAAGCTGGTCACAAATATTAATTATATTTTGATTGACATTTTATCCAATCATTGCATTTTGTTAGCAGATGTTTGTTAAAGTAATTTTTAATATAAACATTCCTACACCCGCACATTATCCTTGCATAATATATTCAATATTCATGTTTATTATTTTATTATTAATTCAATTGAATTTTCCTTTGTTGTTAAGGTTTTCAAGTTTTCATTCATCTTTTGAGAAATGTTAGAATTCTCTCTGCATTGAATTCATATTATATATAATAATATCTTTCCCTTGCTCGATTATTCCCTTAACTTTTGAAAGCCCTGGTGTGTTATGTCATTATTTCCAATCCTTCTTACTTCCTCTTTTAAATACACCTCAGGGCATCTTTCTCAATCTTTCTTCACTTATTCCAAAAATTGTATTTACGTAATTGCAATTTCTCTCTTGGCTATAAACTGTTTCGTCTTTTCATATCCACATATTAAAATAACAACATATATTCAACAAAATATTTTCCTTTTAATACCAAGGCCGTACTAAAATATTTTTTCCTATATACTTAAATAAAAAGTTTTAAAAGTCGTTTGTCAGTGCGTTTTAAACTCAATTTTAATGAAATTTAAAAAGCTAAAATTCTTTCTTAAAAATAAGTTGCTTATTGAAAGCTTAAAATTTAATAATAAAAAATTGCAGGGATATTGACAGTTAACTAGACAGTAAAATTTTTCCCAGAAATAGTATGTTACGAGCCTGTGTCCAGAAAAGTAAAAAATGGCCCAAATTACACGTAAATTAGCTTCCAAGGCGAACCTGAGGGTGGTAAACTTTTTACAAACCCATTTGGATTAGTAATAATTTATTTGAATAATTATTCAAATTTTATTTATCGCTCGATATTAAGGAGTGAAGTTTAAATTAATAATTTAGAACGTGACTTTTACGAGCATAATTTGTTGTTTATTAATTTTTAAAAAACATTAATCCAACGTTTCGATTACAATGTAATCTTTTTCAAGGCTGGAATAATATATGACATTAGTCGATAAAAATATTTGTTTGAACTCTTAAGTATAGAGTCCAAAAATTGTGAAATAGAATTGAAAGTAGATGTTTCACTTAGGGCATCATTCAGTCCAGGCCCCATACTAATAATTTATTTGAATAATTATGCTCGTAAAAGTCACGTTCTAAATTATTAATTTAAACTTCACTCCTTAATATCGAGCGATAAATAAAATTTGAATAATTATTCAAATAAATTATTAGTATGGGGCCTGGACTGAATGATGCCCTAAGTGAAACATCTACTTTCAATTCTATTTCACAATTTTTGGACTCTATACTTAAGAGTTCAAACAAATATTTTTATCAACTAATGTCATATATTATTCCAGCCTTGAAAAAGATTACATTGTAATCGAAACGTTGGATTAATGTTTTTTAAAAATTAATAAACAACAAATTATGCTCGTAAAAGTCACGTTCTAAACCATTTGGATTAGGTTCTGAGAGGTGCATTTAAGCATATTCTAAAGGCTATGCCCGGATCTATATAGTGAATCGGTCCACGAAAGATATTAAAAAACTAATTGTATTAGGTCAAAGTACACCTAAAAAAAATAGGATCCTGAAGTTTTCAGACCCCCAGATGCCTTCAGCTCTGATTGGCAGCCTATTAATGACAAAAAAAAAAGTAAATTTTTAACGACTTTTTAGTCGTCTTTCTGATACTCCCGTGGTAAAACGATTCTGTCAAAATGATCTTGCAACCTCTCATTCGAAAGATTAGACGATATACTTTCAGATAAAATTACTTTTGAAAGTGATTTTAGTGCATCCTTTTGATTGGTAGACCATAAACCGTCCAAAATAAATTTTTTTTCTTCTTAAATTTCAACTTTGGCAGCGATTTAAAAAAAATTAAGAGATATGCCCATTCTATTTTTTTTTTTAAATAATAAAAAATAAAAAAAATTTTCATTTGCGACCATCCGCGCTCAAAAATATTTGGGGCAACATGGTCAAATACTTAAAAAACTGAAATAACTTTTGTTTTTAATTTTGCGATTTTTCGAAAAAGGACAAATGAATAGGAAATGGCTTTTCGATCAAATAAGGTGAATTTTTTGTATTTTTTAGATTTTATTATTCTAAAAAAATGTCTCCATGGACACAAAGCTCCAAAGTCTCAACTTTGGCTGCTACGGAGCTTGAAAGCTCCATAGCTCTATATACACAGGCACACAAAAAAAAAAATCATGTACCAGAGGGTAGACCCCCTGGTATGGGTGTTTTTGGTGGTGCTAAAACCAAATATGGCTAAAGAAATGCAATGAAATTAGCCAATTTGCCCCCAGCGCCCCCATAAGCCCCCCAAAGAAGTGAAAAAAATTTTTTTTCTCGAAAAATGAAAATTGAACTATATACTCATGTTTTTTGGGACGCTTATTCCAAAAATGTATACAAAAAATGTTTTTCACCAACGTTTGGCCCTGTAGACGACACCAGTGCCCCCATCTATACCCCCCCCCCCCAAACGGGTAAAAATATTTTTATTACAAAAATTAAAACTTAATATGAATTTTATATTTTTTGGGACGGAGAAACCAAAAATGAATATTAAGAATGTTTTCTACCAATGTTTGGCCATGTGAACCACCCCAGTGGCTCCATGCGCCCCTCCCCCCCCCCCAAAACGAGATACAAAAATTTTTATTACAAAAACTAAAACTCAATGTGTGATGTTATGTTTTTTGAGACGCTAAAACCAAAGATATATATAAAAAATTTGTTTAACCAATGCTTGGTCCTCTAGGTCTCCCCAGAGCCCCCATACACCCCCCCCCCCCAAACAAATTAAAAATATATTTATTAAAAACATTAAAACTCAATGTGTATTCTTATGTTTTTTGAGACGATCTAACCAAAGATGAATATAAAAAATGTTTTGAACCAATGGTTGGCCATGTATACCCCCCCCCCCCGAACGGGTTAAAAATATTTTTATTAGGAAAATTCAAAGTCAATGTGTATTCTTATGTTTTTTGAGACTATGTAACCAAAGATGAATATAAAAAATGTTTTTAACTTGGTTAGAAACACATTTTTTATATATATCTTTGGTTTCAGCGTCTCAAAAAACATAACATCACACATTGAGTTTTAGTTTTTGTAATCAAAATTTTTGTATCTCGTTTTGGGGGGGGGAGGGGCGCATGGAGCCACTGGGGTGGTTTACAGGGCCAAACATTGGTAGAAAACATTCTTAATATTCATTTTCTGGTTTCACCGTCCCAAAAAATATAAGAATTCATATTAAGTTTTAATTTTTGTAATAAAAATATTTTTACCCGTTTGGGGGGGGGGGGTATGAATGGGGGCACTGGTGTCGTCTACAGGGCCAAACGTTGGTGAAAAACATTTTTTGTATACATTTTTGGAATAAGCGTCCCAAAAAACATGAGTATATAGTTCAATTTTCATTTTTCGAGAAAAAAAATTTTTTTCACTTCTTTGGGGGGCTTATGGGGGCGCTGGGGGCAAATTGGCTAATTTCATTGCATTTCTTTAGCCATATTTGGTTTTAGCACCACCAAAAACACCCATACCAGGGGGTCTACCCTCTGGTACATGATTTTTTTTTTTGTGTGCCTGTGTATATAGAGCTATGGAGCTTTCAAGCTCCGTAGCAGCCAAAGTTGAGACTTTGGAGCTTTGTGTCCATGGAGACATTTTTTTAGAATAATAAAATCTAAAAAATACAAAAAATTCACCTAATTTGATCGAAAAGCCATTTCCTATTCATTTGTCCTTTTTCGAAAAATCGCAAAATTAAAAACAAAAGTTATTTCAGTTTTTTAAGTATTTGACCATGTTGCCCCAAATATTTTTGAGCGCGGATGGTCGCAAATGAAAATTTTTTTTATTTTTTATTATTTAAAAAAAAAAATAGAATGGGCATATCTCTTAATTTTTTTTAAATCGCTGCCAAAGTTGAAATTTAAGAAGAAAAAAAATTTATTTTGGACGGTTTATGGTCTACCAATCAAAAGGATGCACTAAAATCACTTTCAAAAGTAATTTTATCTGAAAGTATATCGTCTAATCTTTCGAATGAGAGGTCGCAAGATCATTTTGACAGAATCGTTTTACCACGGGAGTATCAGAAAGACGACTAAAAAGTCGTTAAAAATTTACTTTTTTTTTTGTCATTAATAGGCTGCCAATCAGAGCTGAAGGCATCTGGGGGTCTAAAAACTTCAGGATCCTATTTTTTTTAGGTGTACTTTGACCTAATACAATTAGTTTTTAAATATCTTTCGTGGGCCAATTAACTATATAGATCCGGGCATAGCCTTTTCATCCAGTAACAAAATTTTCACCTAGGTGATTTTTATCAGCCTAGGCAAATTTAGATCACCAAGGCTCTTAAAATAAAACTCAGGAGGCATACTTACATAAGTAGTATTGTTTATTCGTGTTTTTGTTTGGTAACTTAGAAGCTCACTCTACACCTTGCCGGCTTTTCTACTTACTACTTTTTTGGACACTAAAAAAGATTTTGAAGGTGTATCTATTTTCCGATGGCCAGTTTCAAGAAATTGACGTTAGTTCATCCAAAATAAGCAATAAATACAAATTTTTGAAAAATATTGCTGATTGAATAAAATTTTGATATACCTTTAAGCTATTTGAAATTACTGAGCTGAATTTTGATATCAAAATTTAAAAATTAAATATGGTAGGCTCAAAATCTCAGATTTCTAACCACAAAATCCAAGACGAAATCGGTAATTTAAGTTATTTCAAGCAGTTTATAGGATAGTTTATAGTTTTGACAGTTGTTCTTCAAATGATATTTTTAACTTTTCCAAAGGAAAGTCATAAATCTGTGTTTAAATGCTTGAACAACTTGAAAAATCTAATTTAATAATAGTAATTAGCGACATTGTAAGCGACCCCGAAAAAATCAGAAATATATTTAAAAAATTTGTATTGTTTGCTTATTTTGAGCCATATAACGTTGATTTTTCAAAATTGGGCATCGCAAATGAGGTAAAATCTTTATAATCGTTTTATGACCAAAAATACGTATAAGACTGAAGTCCATTCATTTTATTTTATTTAAAATTTTTGGATGCATTCAATATTGTTGATATACCTTAACTTATTTTAACCCGCGTTAAAATTTGAATTCAAATTGCTTATTTTGTACAGTAAGACAAAATCAACACAAAATGAAATAATAAAAATTATATAGCATAGCATAAAATAATTAATAAAGTAAACACACACATAATAATTAAGAATAATTAATAAAATAAAATAGCACAATTTTCACAACGAGTGCTTCAATATACGTGCACACAATGAAATAAAAATTTTCACGTGTTTGCATAAGTTTTAGACTAAATAAATAAAAAAGTCGAATCTATAGAGAAATAATAATAATTTTTATTAAAAAAAAAAAGAAGAGCAGTAGGTTATGATAAAAAATATAGAAAAATTATTGGTAAAAATAAAGTTTTGATTAAAAAAATATAATTAACAAATTAGTAATTTATGAAAAAAGATGTAAAGATAATTATAACGGAAATTCTAATTAGCTAAGATATTTTGATTACCTACTATTGGTAAATATAGGTTTGATAAATATTAACAGTTAGTATTTTTTTATTTTCAATTAAACCATGTAATCGAGCAATCATCATTATAATATAGAAAATGAATGAATTGACCTTTTTCTTGCATTTTTTACTCTGCATGAGAAATTATTATGTAATCTACAAGATTTAATCTTTTCGCTACAGAATGCAACAGTATCTTTGTTGAAAAAAAATTTTCTTTATAAAGGGCGTATTCGACTTAACTTCTTTCTCTCCTCGATATTATGCACTTTTATATTATACTTTATTATAATATTCCATATGCACTTTTAGTATAATGTAAAAAAATGTTATATTAAACTGGCTTTATTCTCTTCTTTGCATGTAAACAACATATAATAAGAATCAACGCGTGCTAAGAATTTTTCTACATTTTTAAAATAACCTTTTTTCGAATTGACATTTTTTTTTTAACATTCATCAACAATTAATTTTTATATATTTTCTTTTAAAAAAGACGTTACATTTTGAATACTTATAACTTACAAGCTGTATTCTTTAACCGGAAATCTGTAAAATTTATGCAAGCGAAGAGAATTTTGAATAATTTTGGTGTATTTTTATGTAGCTAAAGAATTAGAATTCTTCTCCAAAAGGATGCGTGTAATAATTTATCAATTTCTATACATTTGATTCACTAACTGGTTTCTTCGATTATCTATACACACACAGGCAAACTTATAATACCGTACAATTTCGAAGAAATAAGAATTACATGGACTTGTATTCCTTTTTCATTTTATTTTATTTTATTTCCAAGGAGAGATCATCGAGTTTTATCTTTCATTTAAGTTTATCATAATTATATGTAAATGCATTACATGATTGGAAGAAAAATATTTTTTTTTTACTTTTTTAATACAGTCTAATATTATGTAGAATATGTATTTATTAAACATATTCTAAGGGATAAAAATACTTTTTTATATACAAAAAATAATCTTAAGAGATTTACATTTTAAGTATCAAAAATATTTTTTACATCACTGCATACTAAAATCAAGCTATAGAGTTTCTATTTCGTATAAACTATTTTCAAAATATTCGTATCATTTTTAATTATGCAAAAATGAATTTTCGAATTATTTGAGGTATTTTTTCTCGCAAACGAAATGACTTTCCAAAGATATATAAAAATTTCATGTAAAGCAAACAAAAAACTTTTTAAAAGTGCGCAGTTTTAGTCCACTACCTCTCTTTGTTCAGATAGATATACTGTCTCTCAAGAGCCAGCAGATCTATAGGGATTACCCCGGCGATAACTAGAGCTGCCTCCAAGCCCACTGTGCGATAGGCACAGGAGATTCGCAGGGCTCCTTGTTTCTGGACGCTAGTAAGCTTAGACGCATAACTGACCTTCTTTATGCGACCAGCCCATACTTCTGCACCATACAGGAGTATAGAGTGGGTGACCGACATAAGAAGCCTGCGCTATCCAGTCTTAGGTCCACATGTATTTCTCATGAGTCTGCTTAGCGCAGCAGTGAGCCTGGCAGCCTTCTCCGTGCTTCTCAGAATCTGTGCCTTAAACGTCAGCTTCGTGTCCAGCAACACTCCCAAGTACTTTAAGTAATCCTTCGTTTCTATCCTATCCTCCCTAATACATATTGGGATGATGGTCTCAATATGTTTACGGGTTAATAGGACAATCTCAGTTTTCGCCGTCGCAAGATTTAGACCGTGGTCTTCCATCCAGTAGTTAACTCCGTGCATTGCCTGGTTCAGTTTCTCCTCGGCAGTTTGTACATCTTTAGCCTGTATAACTAGAACCAGATCGTCAGCATACCCGACGGTAAAAGTATCCTCCGGGATTGGGAGCCTAAGTACCTGATCGTACATGATGTTCCATAGATCCGGCCCGAGGACCGATCCTTGGACTGCTCCTGCAGTTACTCTCCTCAATCTTGTTCCTTGTGCAGTTTCAAATATTATTAGCCCCTCCATAAAATCACTCCACCTTGCTGAATTAAAGGCATTCTTTACATCTAAGGTCACTAGTAGCGTGATTTTTCTAGAGTAGTGATTGCGTGTATGTTCATTCTTAATGACACGGGTGATGCTGCTTATGGCATTGATAGTTGACTTCCCTCGGTGGAACCCGTATTGTCGGAGAGAAAGGTCTTCTGCCGTTTCTACAGCCCTCAATATCCGTGGTTGCAGCATCTTTTCGTAATTTTTCCCGGCTGTGTCCAGTAATCCTAGAGGACGCCAATAGTTAATAGTTTGGCAGCCTAGGGTCCCCTTTACCCTTGCTGATTAGGACTAGTCTAGCTCTTTTCCAGAGTTTGCTGAATATAGTGCCGCTCGTGCACAGGTATTGTACATGCACAGAATAAGCTGTAGACACTCGTGTGCAGCTATCTTCAGAATCTCAGTGGTAATTCCATCAGACCCAGGTGCCTTTCCATTTTTGAGCGAGTCTACTGCTATTACAAGCTCCTCCACGGTGATTTCGGGTATATCCTCCTCGTCATCCTCTTTCTCCCTCTTAGGGTGTGTAGGGAAAAGTCCGTCAACTATACGGCCAACCTCCTCTTCGTTCCGAATGCCACTCGCGGAAAGAGCCCCAATTCTCTTGGTGACTATTTTGTAACCAAGACCCCATGGGTCATTGTCCACCTCATTACACAAAGCTATCTCGCATGCTCTCTTGCTTCTCCTAACAGCCAGTCTCAGGCTTTTATGAACCTGCTTATGCTCTGCCATAAGCTCAGCAGCGTCCGTTCTGGTCCTAGCACGTGTGGCTCTCCTTCTTGTCGTTAAGCTCGCACTTCTTAGACGGGCTATTTCAGCGTTCCACCAGTAGGCTGGTGGTCTATCTTCGCAGGTTCTTTTTTTGGACATGGCATTGTTACATGCCTTTTCCAACAAAGTCATGATTTCATTGACTAATATCTCTGCGTCGTCAATATTTCCTGGCCTTATTGCTTTTCCCAGGATAGCAGTCTCTCCTCTTTTAAGCATGTTCACAAATATTTCGCGGTTTAGCCGTTTGATGATCCATCCACAACATTTCCGTGCTTCGTCTCTTCGTATCTGTCGACGTTCGTCACTTTTGAGTCTAATATTCATAAATTTTAAATAATTCAAAATAAAGCTATGAGAAAAATGACTAATGTGCCCATATTCACCCCTATGGACAAGGTTTGCGAAGAACTCGCTCTCACCCGCGTAAACGACTGGATTCGCGAAACTGCTATTAACTTTTACAACTCAAGTAAGACTTCTGACTATCAACCAAGCTATCAACTTATTAAAAATCTTAGCGAGTACCTGTATTAGACCCAATAATTAAATTTGAGTACAAGAACATTACAAGAGTTTAATAGAAACTGAAATTAATTTGTTTAAATCTAATAAAAATACTCGATTCTTGACAGGATTCTTGAGTTAAAAATTATCTTTATTTATACAATAAATTTCCCACGTTTCGAAGACTTTCAATCTTGTTTTTTTTTCTGGTCAGAGACCAGAAAGCAATTTTCTCCTGGCCGCTGCGCGGACGAAAAAAGCCTTTTTTTCTCGCCACTGACGCAAAAAAATTTTATATCAAAGAGCTTTGTTTTATATACGGACCTTGTCCATAAATAAAGAATGCCTCAAATCGGCTGCGCCTTGCAATTTTATGTATGTTTTGGCCATTCTTTATTACTTATCTGGGCACGAGCCGTAAATATACTATTTTTTCTATTTTTTTTGACAAAATCAGGTTGGTTCTCTGATTTTGTCTCTCACTCGTATGGCAATCCTTTTTACTGCTGCATAAGTCTCTATAGAAATGCAAATAGTAAGAAATTTATTAAAATTAGTCAAGAATAAGTGAAAGAAATTTCATGAATATGTAACAGGAAAGAGTCTAACCATTAAAACCAATCATAAAACAATTAGTAGGATTGGCTGAAGATATAAATAAAATATAAATGCCCGCAAACAGTGAGAGGAAGAATTCAAATGGGCGTTATTTTAGAAAAAATTTGACTGTGATTTATATTGCAATGATTGTAATATATTAAAAATAAAGAATAGGTATTGTAAGTGACAAATGTTAAATGAAGCAAGACAATGATTTTAATTTTTTTATTTCTTTTTAAATAATAAAATAGGTACCTTGTGCAAAGACAGCGAAAAAAAATAAAAAAACCTATCAATTAAATAGCAGAGAATTAATTTTATTTTGATTTTATTAGAAAAACGACATTTTCACACTACAAATTGGGTTTGGTCAAATCTTTAAGATTTCTATTTGTCGCCTTTTATAGATTCAAGTTTTCTCACGAAATTCAAAGGTAGGTATAATTCAGTCAAATCAAAACACACCCTAAAATCGTGATTTCCATGTCCCTGACAATATTTTTTTCATTTTTCGAGCGTTAAAAAATCTATAAAAATCTTAATACAATAGAAAGATGTAGTCTATGAGATGAGATGATGAGAAAAAAGTAAAAAAATGAAAAAAATCCTAAAGGCAACAGCGCACTAAAACATATTTACGATGGACAAGAAGATATAAAAAATCTTGGGAGAAAGAAAATACGCTCACGCATATAATAGTGCAGTTTGGGAAGTAACTTTTTGAGGTCAAAGTTACAGGTAAATTGACGAAAGTTGAATTGACCAGAAACCTTTTACATTATTTCAAGGATTACCCTAGCTACATTTTCCCACTTTTAATTTTTTGCCAAATACTATATTTGGCCAATAAACAATAAATAAACAATTTTTATTAACAAATTGATTTAACTTGGCGAATATTCAAACGATTTTCATGAAAATTGATATTTAAGATTTTTGTAGGTCCCTGATCACGAATAAAAAGTCAAAAAAATGGAAAATTCAATATGGAGGATGGAAAATCCCATTTTCTTCTTCATTATGAGGAAATTTTTTGTATTCAGCTTTGTTAAACTTATTTAATACTCGTATTTAATTTTTAACCAAATTTTTTAAAAATGAAAATTAGAAATGATAACTGGAAAATTTTTTTCCTTAACTATTTAGTTCACAAATCACTTGTCTTTGTCAATTTTATAAGAATTTTAAAAAATTTGATTAAAAATAAGTGAGATAATTATTATAAATAAGAAATCAAAAAAATGAAAATTCAGCACAGAAGTGTTTCTACTTCCGAAAAATCCAATTTTCCATTTTTTGTTATATTTTAATCTTATCCAATTGTTTAGTAATCATAATTAAATTTTCTTTGCATATATCACTAAAGCGCCATCTTTAAACGGCCATATCTTTGAATCTATTGGTTGTAGAAAAATTAAAAAAAAAGAATTTTAATTGTTATTTTAAGCAAATTCGATGTCCTTATTACATGTTTTTCTGTAAATACAATAGTTTTGGAGTTATTTTTAAAAATTTATCAAAATTAAGTAATTTTTTTCAACAAACTAAACTTAAATACGAACTTTCTTGGAAAATATGAATTTTCATGAAAAATTGTACTTTACCTATTTGGTTTAGATTTATAAAATACTTCTAATGCATATAAATTTTTTCATTATTTTGGTCAAATTAAACATTTTTCTTAAAAAATTGGTAATTTTTTGAATTTTGGCTGAAATGGAAATGCCCTTTTTTTTCGGAAAATAAACTATTTTATGAAAAACTGTATTTCACTTTATCGTTTTAGAATAAAAAAATAAATCTATTCCATACAAAAGTTTTTGTTTTTTCAACAAGCTCAAAAAGATTTTCTTAAAAATTGGCAATTTTTTGCATTTTTTCCAAATTTTGTAAGCGAATTTTCTTAGAAAATATGCATTTTTATGGAAAATAGTATACTACATTTTTTGTTTAGAATAAAAAAATACCCCTATTCCAAACATTTTTAAAAATATAATTTTACCCCTTCAATGGGTTAGGGGTGAGTATTTCCCCCACTACTTGGGGGCAAATTTTTTTTTGTGGGAAACTGAAGTTAGGAAGCCCCTAAAACGAAATTTCTACCTGATTTGCAATTTTGTTTTTCGTCAATTTACCTAGAAGTCAATTTACTTTATTCACTGCACTATAATACATGTAGGTAATATTATTAGAATCTTAGCTTTCGCACCTGGCTTCCTTTTCCTTCTTCTTAATGTGTACCTGTTTTATTTTATCTCTCCTTCTTCTAAACATTCTCAGCTTTTTTTATGCCTTTGATTTTTAGTTACAGATCATTACAGATCCTATACATTTTATTGAGTATAGGAAAAAAACATAAAAATATCAGTTACAACTGCATTATTCAAAGTAAAATTTGACTAAAGTTACTTTCATTTCTGAGAAAAGTCAAATGATGGCATATATTTTTTAATATTTTTGTCGCTTTCTCATAAAGACATCATAATTTCAGACCCAAAGCAAGCAAAAAAATGTAATAAGAGAAATTACAAGCAATTTTTATATAAGAACTCAATGAATGATCCTCTCAGGGAGGAAGTCAAAAGTAATAAGAAAAAAGAAAAAAAATTCAAACAATCATGTAATCTTGGTAATTACAGATTATTTAAAATTTTATATTTTTTTTAACCAATTGCTAACCCACACAAGATGAAGTAAACGAAGTAAACTGTATTTTTTGTTGCAGGTATTTTTGATAGATAAACAGCAAGTATGCCTACGCTTTCAATTTGCTTTCAATTGATAGTTTACGCGTGTAGGCAGAATATAAAAAAAGTGAGCGTTGAAAAATTTGCCGGCCGTTATCCTCGGTTATCCTCTCATAAATTCAAGCATTGGCTAAATTTTTTCGATCGGAAAAGGATGATTCGCGGTTATAAGTAATTCCTTAACTAGAATACATGGCAAATTGTTTTTCATGTTTTCTGGTGTTTCTTCTCTCTTACTTGGACCCCTATAGAGAACAGGTTAGCAACATTCCTAACTTCTATACTCGTATCTTGTTTTTTAAAAAATAATCATTTTTACGTACTGCACCTTTTTCCGACCTTTTTTATTGAATAATTGCCGAAATAAATAAACGTAAGCGATTGGTGACAATCTTTTGTATTGTAAAAATGAAAGTACTTTTTTTTCAAGAGAATATGAAAAATAATATTTTAGTCTTGAAAGTACAGTTAATTTAAGAGTGGGGAGGTGGGGAGAGATATTTTTTCTTTAAAAAATGAGGTTAGTAACCGTTACAAACGTTCGCCCACCAAAATCCTTTATTTAGGTCATTCGTGCATTTTTTCATCTCTTACTACTTTTTCTGGTCCAAAAAAGTAACAATTATCATCGTAAATAATAAGTAAATATTAAATTAAGTAACATTTTTTTTGATAAGAACCAAGCCACTTTCTCTCGAAAAAGTATAATACAATTTTTTTGCATTTTTTTTTAATTAAAAAACATTATAAAGATTTGTTTTGAAAGATTTTCTTGCAATTATGTTACATAAAAAAGTTCCCATACAACTACTGTGTGAGAGTTACATTCAACATTATTATACTAGTTGTTATATCGAAAATTTATCTAATTCAATTGAAAAGTGCATGAAAAAAGTTTTTTTTTTCTTTTATTCTTAATGCTATCAAATTGCAATAATATTATCTCTTTAATACAGATTATGAATGTCTGTACTTCAAAATCCACTTAGAATTACTTTCTACATCCTGATGTTACATAAAACCAGGCTTATTTTGATAAATTTTGATAAATTTTGATGTTTATTGATATGAAACAAAGATTTTTTTAAACTCGATTTTAAATAATAAACGTAATAAATTTTTTATTTAACATTGTTCAATTCATTGATTTTTCTTACAATTAAATCTGAGCAAAAAAAGCTACCTTTTTATTTATATTCGTGATCTGATTTTTTAAATTTTATTATGTAATGCTTGGTGCATTTTGTTGTAATAAATAAATTTTAACGTTTATTACTTATTTAATTTCAATCGAATTTCATTTGAATGTATGCTGGTGGTGGTATTGTACCTCGTACTGTACCTTTATTGCTAATTAACAATTAATATTTATTGTATTTTTCGTTTGCAAATAAGTTGGGCAAGTTTCTAAGTATTAATAATTAGCAATAATTAGTTGTTAGGCTCGGATAATTTAATTGGACTTTTTGATTATTTAAATTGTCTGTTGAATTTTATGAATTTGAAATATAATTTCTTTGTAAAAGTTTCCTGTCAAAATATTTAGATCTAATGGATCTAACGAATCGAGAGGTTTTATTTTATTATTCGCTACAAAATTATATATAGAAAGTTCAATACTCCCCAATAACATTATTAAAGTTGACTTTTTCGCCCATTATTTATAAAATGAATATGAAAGAGAATTTGTAATTTTGCTCTCTTGGTCGAGATATTCTCTTTCATATTCATTAGATCCAAATATTTTGATAGAAAACTTTTACAAAGAAATTATATTTCAAATTCATGAAATTCAACAGACAATTTAAACAATCAAAAAGTCCTATTAAATTATCCGAGCCTAACAACTAATTATCGCTAATTGTTAATACTTAGAAACTTGCTCAACTTGCTTGACATTAAATCAAATATTGCGTTTCCACTAGAATATTGTTCGAACGACTGTCGGAAATTGGTTTGAAAATTTAGCAATCTTTATTTAGAAAAACAGCGGATATTATTTAATTAATAAACTATGATAAATTTCTAATTTTAGGGCAGACAAAATATAAAGCCATATGATATCGATGGTTTCAACTTGGTTTGCATTATTATTCAAAGTGAAAGGGCAAAGGATGAGACTGGAGTTTCTTGTGGAATTGATTAGAAGCGTAATTAAAAATAACCATGGCTACACTATTTTTTTTAATTAGATCAAATAAAATTCATTTAATAACGAAAAGTTGTTAGGTTTAGAGGGGGGATCTTGGGCCACATCGGGCCCAGCAGTACAGAACTACGTACAGAACTTAGGAATTTTCGAGGGAATTTTCTCCAAGATTTTCTCGGGAATTTTAAATAGAAAGTATAATTTTTTACTTCAAATTCAGATTCTGCAGCAAATTTAGATCCAGATACGATTTTGGCAAAGATTTTGTAAAAAATACAAGGTCAATTTTTTCAATTTTTTCGAAATTTTTTAGACTCAAAGAAGTTTGTTTACAGCTCTACATGAAAAAAATAAATGTTTTTAGTAGTTAGTACCATTTGTGAGGGAAGACTTTTGGTGATTATTTGAGATTTTGGATCCCACAGAGCTTAATAGGCCTAATTGGGCTTTTTGTAAAGCTCAAAATTAAAAGATGTTTTGGTAGTAACGACCACTACAACGTTGTTTCTATGTAATGCTAAAAGTAGGTGCAAAATAGGTCTGTAGGAGCTAAAATCTCATAATTTACTTTCCTATAAAAAAAGTCTCGAAAAAAGCAAAAAAAGGCATTGAAAATGACCGTGGTCGTTAATAAAAATATTTATTGAATAGTTTACACTGGACATATTTTAAATAATAAATGAAAAAACTCGATGTCTTCCAGCAAAAAAATTTTTATTTGAAAAATAAAAATATAAATTTGTCAATATTTCGGAGATTTTTCACTCCATCATCAGGACTTAAAAATCTCCGAAATATTGACAAATTTATATTTTTATTTTTCAAATAAAAATTTTTTTGCTGGAAGACATCGAGTTTTTTCATTTATTAATAAAAATATTTGTTAAGAAGAAATGTTAAATTAATTCAAAATTAAATAGAAAAAAAAGAATAAAAAAAAAATAATAATATAAAATTAAATAATATTGGGATATCGATCTCAATAATGTAGATATTAATATTAATGTAAACAACTTTTATAATACTATAAATAAAATAATCTCAGAAGAAGTTCCTAAAACTCTATTAATCAGATATAAATTTCCCAAATTCTTCTCAAAAAAGCTTAAAAGATTAATTAAAATAAAAAAAATTTATCATAAAAAGTACAAAAGTACAAAAAAATTCTATCACTACCAAAAATTTAACAAGCATAGAAAATATTGTAAATATATATATAACTTAGAATACGATCAATTTATAACTAATATTGAAAAAGAAGTTAAAACTGATCAAAAACCTTTTTGGTCTTATATAGACAACAAAAAGAGTAATGAAATTCCATTAGACATGCATTATAATAATAAAACTTATGAGAATATTAATGAAATTACTAATTCTTTTGCTGAATTTTTTCAAAGCACATACAATAGTTCTAAAATAGAACCTACTTTTGAGAAAGTTACAACAACTGAAACTGAAATGATTTTGGAAATAATCTCTAATAATGAAATACTAAATGCAATAAAAAGAATAAAAACAAATCAATCACCTGGTTATGATAACATACATCCAATATTTATAAAAAATTGTATGCATTACTTGATTTCTCCTCTAAAAATACTGTTTAATCAATCATTAATACAAGGTAAAGTACCTGATATATGGAAAATAGGGCTAATAATTCCTATACATAAAAAAGGTGAAGTAAAAAATATAAAAAACTATAGACCTATTTCTATCTTGTCATGCTTTGCTAAACTATTAGATCATTTAATATATAACAGACTATCATCATTTATTAATAATAAAATTATTTCTGAACAACACGGTTCTACTAATAAAAGATCTACTGTTACCAATCTACTAACATTTAAAGAATTTGTATCACAGGCTTTTAGTAGAGGAAATCAAGTACATGTCCTTTATACGGATGTAGCTAAGGCATTTGATTCTGTTAATCACTCTTTAATGATTCAGAAATTAAAAAATTATAACGTCAATACTAAAATAGTAAACTGGTGTGATTCTTACTTAAATAATCGTAAACAACTAGTCAAAATCAATAATAAACTATCTAATACTATTATACCTCCTTCTGGAGTTCCACAAGGTTCAAATCTCGGACCTTTACTATATATCATATATGTTAATGACATGAAAAATGTCATAAAATATTCCAAATTTTTAATTTACGTAGATGACTTAAAAATATTTAAAGAAATAAAAAGCAAAAAAGATGTAAGACAATTTAAGTCTGATATAATGAGATTACACAATTGGAACTATCTAAATGGATTGAGGTGGAACTTTGAAAAATGTGATATAATGATTTATGATAAATTTAAAACTAAAAACAATAGTAATATAAAATACAAAATTGGCAAACATGAAATAAAACATACATCTGTGATAAAAGATCTTGGAATATATTTTGAAGATAATTTGAAATTTGATGTACACATTCAAAACATTATTACAAAATCTAAACAGAGGATATATTTTCTAAAAAAAATAATGCAGAAATTCAATAATATTGATACATTAAAACTATTTTATAACTCAAACATCAAATCTGTTCTTATGTATGGATCAATAATATGGTCCCCTCATACACAAGAAAAGATTTATGAAATTGAGAAAGTACAACATCAAATACTTAGAATTTTTGCATACAAACAGAATATTGAATTTGACTACTTTAATCATGATTATAATGATTTGTACATTAAATTTAAAATTAACAATTTAGAGTCTGCCAGAGAAATAGCTGATCTTAAATTTTTATATAAATTAATTAATAATATTACTGTCTGTAATGAAATAAGATCAGTTGTTGATTTTTATATACCAAAAAGAGATGGTCTTAGACAAAGAAATTTAACTTTTACTATTCCTACAGAATTCAGAAATAGTAGAAAGACGTCATCATTACTAAGAATACTAGAAAATTATAATTCGAATAACAAAAATATAGATATCACTAATAGCAGTGAAATAGGCTTTTACAAAAGCTTAAACTTATACATATCTAAATTTAATTAAAATTTTTTTTTCTTTTTCTAACAAACATGTTTTATATAAATATACTTAATTTCATATATATTTTCTTATTCCCTCACAAATAAAGTTTTATAATTTTAATACTTTATTTAATTATGTAAGCTTTAGAATGTAAATCTTTAATTCTTATAATAAAATGTAAAGGGTTCGTCCCGTCAATTTGTTTAATAAATAAAAAAAAAAATAAATAAAAAATAAAAATAAAATTTCATAAAATTTATGAAAAATAAAAAGAAAGAATAATTTTTTAAAATTTAATTGATAGTTTGGAAAAAATAAAAATTTAGGTTAAGAGAAAATGTGTAAAATCTATATTAAATTGGGTAAATGAAAAGCAATAGGAAAAAAATTTAAATGTTTCTTTTCTCCTTTGCAAAAGATAAAAAATCAAGTGAAAAATCATAAAAAATAATTTATTTAAAAAACGTTTTATTAATAAAAATGTTTACCGTACTAACAATAAGAAAACAAAGAATATCAATATTTATAAAAATAAAAATTAATTTATATTTCATGTTCGTAATATTTCAGATTCTACAGCAAGATATAAATATTCATTGTCAATATTACCAATATTAGTTTCAAGAATAATGTATTTCTTCATTTTCTTTTATGTTTTATGCAATTTTACTTGCAATTCTATGAATTTAATTGAATTTTATGGCGTGTAATCCTATAAATTTGGCAATTTGGCTCTAGTATTGACGATTAGAAGATATGATGTACACTGGGTTTTCAAAAATACTCAAAAATCTACTTATTATGACTTATTAGTGTTGCAGATTGAAAGACTTTTTCTTTGTTTTTCTCGCAAAATTAATAAATTAAGCAAAATTCAATCAGCAAAACTTGAAAACCCACAGTATATCAGTGTCTGCAAAAAAGGAGATTAATAAGTGCTATTTAGCGGCACTGCATCATGTAAGAGATATCCTGCAGGATACACATTTTTTTTTCAACTAGTTAACTAGACGGAAATTACGTTTAAAAGTATTTTTGCACACGCAACTTAAAGGAATATGTTTAATTTACTCGTAATATGACTACTATAAAGTAGATCTAAAGTACATCTAAAACTTTATTTTATGCAGTTTGCTATTATTTTATTTTTGCTAATGTCGGTATCTTAAAAATTTAATTTTTTCCACTAAACAAATTATTTGATTAATTCCTCGCTATAAAAAAAGTATTTATCATTTTCTCTTGCATTTTCTAATTCTAGGTATAATATAATTTTTAATCGATCGATTTTATTATACAAGTAAAGGCCTTAATTTATTTAAGAATAATAAAAAAGATAATGAAATTTCTAGTTTAAAAAATAGGCATAATCGAACCAACAAGCATAAATAATAAGATAAGTGAGATAGGTCCAATAAATGAAAATTAATTTCTAAAATTTTTAAAAAGATTTTTAAAAATGTAAAAAATTCAGACAAAAATCGATAAAAAATTCATTTTCCAACTTCAAAAGTTTCTTATTTTGAATAGGTAATTAAAGTTATCAAACGAGTATATCAAATAGCCTAAAAGCTTCATAAACAATTAATAAATATTCTTAAATGTAGGCGTTAGTAATTTATTTTCCTCACGATTTCTTCTTAAAGGAACAAACTGGCACTGGCGTCTTTTTTACTTGCTTTTTAGCCAATGTGATTAATAAATAAAGGAAAAATTACATTCTTAGAGAAAATGTTTTAGCTCAGGTGTACGCACGATTTGCCGCCGGAAATCGGACGAAATAACAGTACTTTTTTAATGCAACGAGGTCATTCCTTTGTTTTTTTTCAATTTTTTTTCCAAGAATTTAATTGGTATTGCTGAAATTTCTGAAAGCTTTAACTTTAATTAACTATATAAATGATGATTTTGCATAAATAAAAACTGTAAAAACTGGTCTAACTACTTAGTCATAGTTTTTTCTTTTATTTAACAGGCAAATACAATGATCGAGTATCATAACTTGATAAAGCTCTTCTTTCCTCTTAAGAAGGAAATTAAAAATAAATAGTTAAGAGGATTTCCTCGTCTCTCGATATATTCTCCAGCTGTTGTAAAAATATTTTATTCTTCATTCCATTCCGCAGGAAATTAGTCTAATTTTTTTTTTTTTTCTTAATTTTTTTTATTAAAGTACCTACAAAAAATCCGTAAAAAACAGAATATTTTCAATTGCATAATTCCACAAGACACTTTCGTGCGGAACGGACAATACTTCTGACATAAAGAAATTCCTTTAAGTCACCGATGCTTTTTTATAAATGGCAATCGAGGCACGATCGATGCAAATTCAATCGGTTGATCAATTTTTGTTATTTAGGATTTGACCTCATTGGCTAGTTATTAACATAAGATTGATTTATTAAAGAAAGTTTGAACTCGAACAGATGAAAAGATAGCATCTCGTTATTTTAGAGCATTAATAGAAATTAAAAGGCTTAAAAGGTGGATCGAGATATACCAAATAAGAAAAGTTAATTGGATGATCTTGAAGTGTTAAGGAACGATTGTTTCTTAAATAAAAAAAAAAAAAGAATTTCATTGTAAATCTTAAAAAAGGCTCCATTGTTCACGCTTAGATACCTTTCTCTACTCTGTGCATAACGTTCCTTTCTTTTTTTGCATTCCTTATCAGAATAAAGTGGGCCCTGCTCCAGCCGTGCTCCAGCTTTATAATGTACACTATGGAAATGATGATGATACTATCCTTTCGGATCTCTTTCCTATTATGGACTTGGCTTACTTGCTTTAAATTTTTGCCTCATTGTTTAAAGAATTTTTTTGCACATTTTTTTTTTCAATCGAAATTATTATTTTTAAATTCATTTTCGAGTTCAATGATTTGGTATAGCTATAACATAAAAGACAGTTTTGCTTAGCGAAGCATGTTTTATTGCAAAGTAAAAGACCATAGGCTCGTAAAACAAACAGGAGGAACCATATATACCATAGGTCAGCTAATTCATTTTTTATTTATCGATACAGTAAGTGCCGGGGTCAAGCATGCGAACATTTTTGCTTCCTGTCAAAGGGGTTTCACGCAAATGCAGTTTTTTGCCATTTTTTGCAGCAGTCTAATTAATAAAAATATCAACAATTACGTTAAAATGAAAACTTTAAATAATGCATTTTTTATTGCTGAAGATAATATTAATAATATTATGACGAATGACGAAGAATTTTCTTGAATTTATTGTTCTTTATTAGCTTTTTCTTTAAAAACCACGTGCAACTTGATTATCGCAATATTCGCAATTCATGTTTTTATTCAAATGTCACGTTAATTCTAAGACTTTTTTTTTCAAGATTAAAAAAAAGAAATACAACTCACCATGATGATTACTTGATGATGTATTAAATGCCACTTTAACGGTGGACGTTCTTAGAAAACTGCATATCAAAGGAAACTTCACAACAATAATTATTTTTAAAAAAAACCTTCACTTTATTATATTCCACACTTCTTATTTATTCAAACTTAAAAGAGACACTAAAAAAAACCATACAAGACACTAAATTTTCACCATCACCAACAAAATTTTTTTAAACCAAATTTGAATATTATATTCTTATCTTGAACGTTCAACGTCCCCTCCAACTTCGTAGTTCCTTTGAAGAAATGCAACAGGTGGCAGTACTCCTCCGCAAACAACGCACCGGTTTTTTTTTTATAATATACTTTTTTTTATTACTAATCAGTTTGGAAATTGAACAAAGAGACCAAAATTTTGGTCCTCAATTGGAAAATAATCTTAAATCACATCTCTTGATCAGAATGAAACAATTGAAAATTACTTTATTGACACTTTGCAATTTTTTTTAACGAACTCGGAGGGTTTTTCAAGCTGGCAAACATGCCGACTGGCGGCTTTAAGAGCCGGACAGGTAACCGAGACTCGGTTTGAAAGGGACCCTACCACCTCCACTACACCACCTTCACCTCTATTCTAATGGGACCCCTTACCTGTAATGTTCTCTCCTCCTTCTTCTTCTTCTTCTTCTGTTTACTCGTGCGAACTTCTTTTTATTCTTTTTATTATTGCTGACGTTGCGTGCGGGACCAAGAGTGTCTTTTCTGGATCGGTTATAAATGTTGACTTCTAGTTTCTGAGAAAGAAAATAAGAGGGAGATACTTATATGTATTTACTGTATACCTGTCCATTAGGCCATTTTTTTCTTCCTTTATTTTACCCTCGATCTTACCAAAGCTTTTTTTTATTAATAAAAATAAAAATATATAAATTGCGTGAGATAAATTTCTCAAAAAAAAAATCTGCTACCGAATTGTAATATGCTATTAATTCTTTCTTCTCAACACAAATCATTCTTTTTGTCAAGTTTATTTTATTTCTTTAATTATTTAACTGCAAGTTTGCATTATTGAAGAAACATAAAACCAACTACCTTGCAGTGATTCACTTGGTCATTTTTTAAGATTGGGACAATACTTACTGTAAATTTAAATAAATAAAAATACATAATATAATATAATAATCAAGGCGATAAGACTATCGGTAAAAAATAGTTATTGATAATATTAATGACGACGGAGTTTTAACATAAAAGAGCTGTCTGTACTATTGTTAATTCATGAATTTTGTAATAAATTAAAAAAACATTTAATAAAAAACAAGGGGCGTTCCACTTAGCGTGCAGTTACTAAAGTGTCGAATTCGAAAAAAGAAGACACATTTTATAATCATTTTTAAAACTAAACTGTAAAAAGTAACCTTCTTATATTAACAAAAAAATTAGAACATTTACGAAAAATTAGTAAATTTTCGAAAAAATTTGTAATTATTCGATAAAAATCGTAAATTTACTACATTTAGTATATTAACGAAAAATTCGAGTATTCTCGATTTTTTTTTGTCAATTCGCAAGAAAAATTGATAATTTACAATTTTTTTTCGAAAATTTTCAAAAAATAGTTGTAAATTTATGAAAAACAGTTGTGAATTTACAATTTTTTTCGTAAATTCACAAAAAAAAATCGAGAATTCTCGAATATTTCGATAATATACTAAATTTAGTAAATATACGATTTTTTTCGAATATTTACAAATTTTTTTGAAAATTTACTAATTTTTCGAAAATATTCTATTTTTTTTATTAATTTAAGAAAGTTACTTTTTACAGTGTAATTAATTGAAGAATCGATTTCTTTTTATTAAAAATAGAATCCTAATGGAACATTTTTTAAAACCTACTACGAGCTAAGGAGAAATGTTTTTTTTAGTAAAAAAGATTGTTATTATAATTAGTTTTAAATATAAACATACTGTGGTCTGACTCTTGTATTTTACGAGGCATAAATTTTGGCAAAAATTAACAAAGTCAGTAAAAATTGAGATTTTAGAGAATGATGCTTATATGAAAAAATCTCGAGATACAAACGTCTATGATTCCTGATTACATTTTCCTACCAGAATCCATTATCAAGTACAATTTAATTTTTGAATTATATCTCCAGGAGAACTCCTTTTTTTCTCTGAACCCATGAATTAAAAAAAAAATCATTACCACTGCTTCAGAAATCAATTTTTTTTCTTTATATATCTTTGGCCAACATGAGATTTGCTGTAATATATGTTTCTTGGGTTGCTGATTACGAAAATCGGGGTCTTTTCCGAGAGATATTTTCGGAACACCCTTAAATTTGTAAAAAGTACCCCCAAAAGGGGTTTTTTGATATATTAGCAAACTGAGTTTCTAGATTTAGCCAATTGCAATTTCAAAATGCATGAAAAATTCCCAAACAAAATAAAATACATAATTTTTGCTATTTTAAATAAATTTTCGTAATCAATGACCCAAAAAACATATAGTAGAGCAAATCTCATATTGGCCAGTTAAAATACACCCTAAGCTGCGATTTTACTGAAGTACCACCCCTTGATAAAAATTTACTTATTGTCTGTATATTTATATTGAAATATTATTATTATTTCTGAATAAAATAATTCCTTATTGTATATAAAGAATGTTATTAAACTCGTTATTAAATTAATTTGATTCGAGCTTTATTATTCTTTTCTTGGAATTTTGTAATTTTGTACCTGGATGAAATTTTTGTATTTTGAATCCAAAGATATAAATTCAATAAAACCTCTTAAGAAATATGGAAATCAAGCTTTATTTTTTAAAAAATAGTATTAAAAATAAATAATAAAAAATTTTATTGATTATTATAAAACTGATTCCTGATGTTAATATGCAAAAAATGTATAATCCAATTCCCTAAAATAATTTTTTTTTGACAATTCGAAACAATAAATTTTACAAATTAATAATCATTGTCCCATTGAAAAAAAAGTTATTTCGTCCAAATTAAAAAACTGTTTTAGATTTTAGAATTTACTCATATAATGATTCCGAGATATAATCATAAACATGCAACCCACACACAGACTTTTTTTAAAATCAGGTCCTTGTTAATTTGCTCGTGGTTCAGTTGACATTTGGTGTCCTTATCAAATCAATCATATTTTTTATTAGCGTATTTCAGTCGCGAGACTCTTCAATAGCCGTTGGATCGATGTCGTAGGTATTGCAGTGTAAAAGACAATTTGTACCATTTACCCATGTATTTTTTTTTCTCCATAATATTTATGCGCTTAAATCTCTTTTTTATTAAAGAACTAGAGAAAAATTATTAAACCACATAACGACTTTTTTTATATAAGAAAAATAATTTATTTTTATTTTTACACATAAACGTTAAAATTTGTACTAATTTTTTTATGTATATTCTTATTGCGGCTAGAAAATGACACGTTAAAAAATAAAAATTTTGCATATTCTTTGTAGCCTTAAACTACATAATATGTTATATTTAAATAAAACATTGGCTATAAAGTTTCTTCTATTTCAAAATTTAAATGACAGAAAAGTAGTAAGAAATTTATATATGCCTCAAACGCTTTACTTTGAGGTTTAAGCTTGGATGAAAATAATAGAATATGGAAAATCTTCAATAAGCAAACCCTTTTTCAACTAGAGAAACTAGCTGAGAAACTAAAAATAGAATCTGTAATTTAAATGCGAGCTATCAATTTTTAGATACAAAGGTGCTATTTTTTTCGAGACTTTCTTTCGTATTTTACCCATAATTTAGGTTCTAAAATTATTTCAATTTTTTAGATTAAATTTTTTTCCTGCTGTACCCAGTTTGGGTATTTACTTACTATGAAAAAAAAAATTTTGATTGCCGCAACCTTAGTATAGAAACAGCCTGTGTTAAATGTATGTATGCACTTTTTTCCTAAGCCTTAAATAAGGCTACTCATACGTGGTTCTTAAGTTTTCGGGTTCGCTGATTCCGAATTTTTAGCTCCCGATCCCTAAAACGTAGGGATAACAGTATTGTAACTGTTTTTAACAGTGTCTCACCATCTTATGAAATTATTTTACCTAAAATTTACTCAGATTCTTCTAAAAAAATACAAAAACGTAAAAAAAAAAATAAATAATTTTTGAGACATTCTTCAAATCATATAAAATACAGACGATCAATCATATTGCATACTCTGAACCGAGTGCACTTGTATGAAACAAAACTTTTATTATGCTTCAAAAAAACTCTTTAAGGGCTGTTTTTTTGCAAATTTAGGGGTGATATTCCGATTTTTAATTGAAATTACACCGACTTTTGTGATCATTGACCTAAAAAACCCTATTAGACCAAATCTTAGAAGGCTAGAACAAATATAGCGAAAGTACCTCTTTTAGGGGTGGTTTGGGCTAATTTAAGGGTGAAGACCTAATCTTTGATAAAAAGACACCGATTTTTGTGTTCAGCGACCCTAAAAACCCTATTAGACCAAATCTTGGAGGGCTAGAGCGAAAGTAGCGAAAACACCCCTTTTAAGGGTACACTGTAAAAAATAATGAACACAATATTACTATACAATTTTTAGTAAAAAAAATTTATTTTTTTTCCAGCCAGATACGACTAAATATAGCTTTAGGAGTTTATTTACGTTTGTAATACACAATATTAACCTTTATTTTCGTTTTTTAATATTATAAGCATTCTATACTTGCGCGTCTATATTCAACAATAATAATGAAACAAATAACTAAAAAGGGAAGACCGGAACATTTGGGTTGCCACATTATAATCTATGGTTATGTTGAAAAAACACCAAAGATACCCACCATTTATTCCAATGCGCCTTCTGGGCTAAGGAACGCAGGGCTCAATTTTATAAAATAAGGTTTTTTCGAAATCTTCCATATAACGCTGTAACCTCGCAAATTGACCAAAATAGTTCAGGTTGATCTCATTTTTTCCGCATAAGTACCATATTTTAATTACAGTCAACCGGAAATACAGCGAAAATGCCCTTTTTAGGGGTAGTTTTGGACAATTAAAGGGTCAAGCCCCAATTTCTCATAGCAAAGACCCCAATTTTCGTGTTCAGCGACCCAAAAAATCTATAGTATATAAACCAAATATGGTGACGGACTGGCGGTCACAAACAATACAACCAAAACCGTGATTTGACTAGGGTGAAAATCCTTGTATAAATTAATAAATAAGTATATAAAATCCGATAAATCGAATAAAATGGACATTTTTAAATTAGTACTTCCAAGTAAAAAAGTTTGGTTCAGCGTCCAAAAAGAAAAAAAAAATAGTGATTTAGTATTTTTTGATGACAATAATTTTGAAAAAAAAAAATTATTTCTTAATTCTGCCTGTGTGGTTTTCACATCAAAATTTCACCCATCACATTATATACATATAGCTCATGGTTCTATGGCTCATTTTCATTCTTTTTGCAAAAATAGATTTAAAAAAAATAATATAAAAATCTTGTTTTAGTGCTGTAATTTTTAGAAAACATAAAATAAAAGTTTTTTTTTATCAAAGGATCAATTTGTCATAAAAACTTAGTAAATTTAAAAATTTTTTATTATTGTGCTTAAAACCGCATATTTTTCGAGGTACAACAAAGATTTTTTATGATTCTGTGAATAAATAAGAAAATCTAAAGCATTAATGTAAGGTTATATAAATGTTGCTACATCTAAAATTGAGTGAAATACAAACTTTAAAAAAAAGAAAATAAAAATTTATGCACTTTATCTTAAAACACCAAGTTCTTGATAGGGTCGCTAAAGGCTTTTTTGTCACATTTTAGCCACAAATTTTTTTTCCAACTTTAAATTTTGTTAATTTTTATGGTGTATGGTCAACAAAATTTTGAAATACAAACTTTAAGACAAAAAATTTGTAAATTTTTTCTTCAATCGGTACAAGTGACACTATTTTTGAAAAAAAAATGAAAATGTTCGAGCGATATATATATACGAGCTGATACGAGTTATCCAAAATGGTGCAAGAAAAATTTGTCAAGGTTGTCAAGTAATTTTTATTTTGAAATTATACCTTAATTTTTGCGCGTTTTGATTTAGATATACTCAGTCCGATAAGCATATCATTTTTGAAATAAGATAAAAATGAAAAATTCTTGCTGGACTCACTGTCCCCTAGAGAAACAAAGATAAACCCTTTTTTAGTTATATTTAATTTTTGTTCGATTAGAAAACAACATGCATGTCAAACTGATAAGTTTTATTTTTAAAAATTTGTAAAAAGAGCTTTCAAAAAGAAAGTTCACATTTCCATAACAAAGTCCTAGTTATCTAATATCTAATGAAGCTTCATTTTAAAAAAATTAACTTTACTAAAGAAATAGTAAGTTTGAATTTTAATTTGAAGTGCTCAAAGAGCTTAATTTTTATAGTAAATAATTAAAACATGAAATTCTATTCATTAAATGAATCGCTTTTTAATTTATAATTAAACTTTTCATCTTTTACAAGCCAATGATGAAACATGTAAATAATTCTCGGTATACTTTTCTACATTTTAATTATGTTCAACATTCAACAAGTGGTAAGGATTAATATATAGTTGTATGTGTAAGCGTATATGTGAATAGTCAATTAAAAGCTCGATCACTCTCCAAGTCTATTCTAGCTAGCTGATTCTATTTGTTGGTGTATAAATATCGAGTGCAAGTAATGCTTGCAAATATTTTGCACTAAACCCAAACATGGCCTACCAGTCATGTTTTAACTTATTTATTCACAGCTAGCCTTTCAAGATCGTAAACTTCTAATTAATTTAAACTTCGTTTACACAGAAGTTAAATTGTTTATTATTAACTTAACAGATTTTAAATTCTATTTCATAAAGTTTGTATGTTTCTTCCCCTAAAATGCTGTTATGCATGACTATTGGAATTCATTTAATTTATATTTACACTTACCGTTTCCACACTGCTGTTACGTTCTTCAGATAAAATTCACGGTTTTTCATCTTTTCACGGCTGAGCTCTTCTTTATTATATTGTCAAGGTTAAAAACGGCGGTAGATGTAAAGCCAATTATTATGCGGCTAGACACGGCAGAAGTTTCGCTTATTTGTAAGTCACTCGGTTATTACCCACGGAAAAGATAAAAAACCATGGATTATCTGAAAAGCATAATGCCGTGTGAAAATGGTAAGTGTCATTCTTAAGGAGTTAGGAGGGTAAATAGAACATTTGATTCAATATCCACATTACCGACGCTATTTTTTTTTTATAATTTGCAGTTTAAAATAAAATTAGTCGTAAAAATATATTAAAAAATGTGTATTATGTAATATTATTGCAAAAAAAAAGTTATTTTAATTTTATAAATTATGAAAAAACATTATTATTTTAGGTTATGTTACTTACTAAAACTTGGTTTTTACTGAATAGTTAATGATTGATTGTGGTAACCTAGATAAAATAAATTGGAAATATAATCTTTGACAATTTATTTATCATATTTAATTAGTTTCATCTCCCTGTGTCATCACTATCATACTTTTTACAAGCTCCAAATAAGACTTCCTACAAGAGCAATGTTAAGCTGCCGACTTTTATTTTTAATTAAAAAAAAATTAATGTGGTAAGGTATATAAAATCAAGTTTAATTCAATTTTAAAAATGTTTAGCTTTAATAATTTTCCTGTTTCATTCAGTTCTGTCATCATTTTTATTTACCCTCCTAACTCCTTAATACAGTTGCACACGTTCGACCTATTGTACTTTAGTATGCCTATAAAGACACGGTTGAAAAAAAAATTAAATTCATTTTTATACGGCCACTTACGGTTTATTTCTTTTTTGTTAATATTGATACGGTTAAACACGGCAGCAGTAAATCTTCCGATGTTAACATTTTGAGATTATATTTCATACTGACTAAATAATATAGGAGTGAATGTAATTATATAAAAAAACAAATAATGTTCGTTATTCGATAATCTCCGATAATACTTTATGAGCGCTTCACCCTTAAATCTGCAAAAACTGCCTGTAAAAGTGGTATTTTTGATAAATTTCTCGTTTTTGAAACCTGGGCCTCAAAATGTAGAATTAGCGACCCCAAAAAACATAAGTGCAGTATTATTTATGGGAATTTATTAAAAAAGTATTATATGTAATGAAATGAAATTGTTATGCTATGGGAAAGAGCAAAAAATGGACCAAATAGAGCCCATAAATGGCAGTAGGACGAAACTTTCGATATCGCAACCATAATATTCTTATTAAGCCTTTCACCCTTAAATCAGCAAAAACTAGCCCTTTTTAGGGGTAAGGCGCTTTAGCGGCTTTAAACTAATATGATCAAACATATTTTACTTTTTGATGATGGATTAAGAAGATATTTCGATTTTTTTATAGAACAACCAAAATTAGGAAATATGGGCTAATTATAGAAGATGAAAACTACCCTCAAAATTAAAAAAAATAGAAAAACGTAATAAAAATATTTTTTTACTTTCTTTTGTGGAGTCAAGTATTTAAAAATATTTTATGGCATTTTAACCATCATAAAATGTATTCACCCCCCCCCCTTCGGCTGTGAGAATAACCATGAAAAATTGAAACAACCCCAAAATAAATACATAAAAACCATGTTAAAATTTTATTTTGTTTTTACTTTTTTTTGTGGAATCAAATATTTAAAATATTTTATGCTTATAACATGATTTTTATGTATTTATAAATTTAGGGGTTGTTTTAACCCCTCGGGAGGTGTGAATACACTTTATGATAGTTAAAATGCCATAAAATATTTTTAAATGCTTGACTCCACAAAAAGAAATAAAAAAATAAACTTTTATGTTTTTTCTATTTTTTTAAATTTTGGGGGTAGATTTCACCCTCTATAATTAGCCCAGGTATCCTAATTTTTGTCAATTATAAAAAAGCCGCAATATCTTCTTAATCTATCTTTAAAAAATAAAATAAATTTGACCATATTAGCTTTACTTTCGAAATTTTGCGAAAAACCCCAAAAAAGGAGTAGTTTTTACTGATTTGAGGATGTGTCCTTATTTTCGAGCACTATTGGTCACCAGAATTGGATTCAGCGACCCAAAAAACCCAAAATATAGTAGAGCAAATCTCATCCTGTTAACAAATCTTGACCTCAAACCCGCATTTTGATTGGAGTATTATGAAATAAGTGATAAAAAAGTTGTAATATATCAAATGGGAAAGAATACAGTGATAATAATAATTTTTCATTATTGCAAAAAAGATCTACTTTCTTACTTTCGGGCGATCTTTCTTTCGCTTTTAATGAAAAACTATTTGTTGAACACGGGAAAAAATGTAGGAAATTTTATTTTCAATGCATTGAACAATGCTGGCATTGAAAGTCAAATCCTACTTTTTTTCCCTTGTTGAACAAATAGATATACATTTACTGTGATCGCATAATTATAAAATAATAAAATATACATTTTTATCAAGGATTGATTCATACATAATTTTAGTTATAAAGTGCGTTAAAATTATCCCCCAGTGAGTAAAAGTACTTTAAAAAAATAAATATCATTTCGCTTTATAACAATAATTTTTTTTATATTCATTAATTATCGCCATTTTTTAACATTCGAATATTTAGCTTATACTCAAAGACATTTAATGAAGATTATGTATGAATAAAATATACAATCTGTTTTATTAATTAAATATTTGTTTAAAGTTAAAATTATTTCTCATTTATAAAATTGCATTTGAGAGGATAGGCGTGCTTTACAACTAACAAAAATAACCACTTATAGTAGTTATAGCACTACTCCCTGGCTCAGAGTTATAACTCCCTGGGGCAGGGAGTTAACATTAACTCCCTGAAATTTCTGTCATCTCCTGGAATAGCTTCAGGATGGAAATGAACCGTACTAGGGAAAGCTAAAATCCTGGAGGCGTAATTTTTAATTTTTCAAAACAATTTTCCGATTTTCCAATGTGGTGGACCAAAAAACATGAAAATAGAAACTTACTACATTACCTAGGGGGTTTTCAAGGTTGAAAAATCGTATTTATGAATGAAAATTTTTATTCTTTCGCCCATCTTGGAAAATTGGAAAATATGCTGGGGCCAAATAATGAAATATTTCATTAATAAAAACGTTTTTCTTGACCTCGAGAAACCTCAGATAATGTAAATAACTTATTCTGACATGTTTTTAGTCCGCCATCTTGGGAATTCGGAAAATATGATAGGGCGAAAAAATTAAAATTTTCATATAAAAACGATTTTCTCAGATAATGTAGAAAGTTTCTATTTTCATGTTTTTTGGTCAGCCATATTGGAAAATCGGAAAATTGTTTTGAATAAAAAATTAAAAATTACCCCTCCAGGATATGAGCAATTATTTTAAAAGTGCTACTTAATTTGAGCCTGAAATCGTAATTTTTTTTTTTTTGAGGGCACATCGATATGACCCGTGTTTTCAGGTAGTTTGAACCTTCAGAAAACCGAAAAAAATCGTGAACAAGAAATCGGCGATATGTGCCAAAAAGATTTTTTCACTTTTATGTCACAAAACGTGTTTTTCGTATCTGAGCTACCCCAAATTTTTAAAATAACTTTTTAGGTAAATAAAATTTAAAAAAATAGATAAGAAAATCTGATTGCCAGGGAAAAACCACTCCAGAAGAAAAAAAAACTTATGTTTTTACGGTGAAATTTAGCCAAGTTATCGTCAATTTAAGATTTTGCTCAAATTCGTCTTAAAAAAAATTGAAATTTTATTGAAAAAAGCCTGTTTCTGATCTTTAAACATGCATTACTCGCTTGATTTTTATCGTAAAATAATAATTTTTTTTTTAAATCGATTAATTTTTCCCTAAATTCATTTCTTTAAGAAAAATATCATTTTTATTGGCCAAATTATCTATCATCGATTTCTTTTTCACGATTTTTTTTGGTTTTCTGAAGGTTCAAACTACCTGAAAACACGGGTCATATTGATGTGCCCTCAAAAAAAAAAATTACTATTCCAGGCTCAAATTAAGTAGCACTTTTAAAATAATTGCTCATATGCTTTGATATGATATCAGCTTTCCCTCGTACGGTTCATTTTCATCCCGAAGGTATTCGTGGAGATGACAGAAATTTCAGCTTATAAAAAGTTCAATATTTTTATAATTATAAAAAAATTTAAATATATATAGGAATCGGCTCCGGATCTGAAGAGAAAAGAGATATTTCCCTGATTTAGGAAGTTATAACTCCCTGAACCAGGGAATAGTACTATAGTACTATGTGGTTATTTTTGTTAGAGTAGCGGACAGGGGGCGTAGCCTTTTAGTTTATTTATAAAAAACTAAAACAATTACTCTAATTAAAATAATTATTAGAAATAAATTAACTATATTCACTCATTTACATGATAAAGGCACTTACCTCCACCAATCATGCGTACCTACAATATGTAACGAGCAGAAAAGCTCTTTATGTTCTCATCTTCACGCTCGTACTTTTCCACGACCAAAACACCGAAAAATAGTATATTACGACCCATGGCCAGAAAAATAAATAATGGCCCAAATCGCACGTAAATTACCTTCCGAGGCAAAGCCGAGGATGGTAAACTGCGATTTGGGGCATTCTTTTTTTATGGCCCAGGATCGTATACGATTTTTCTGCATCAGTGGTGAGAAAACACGTCTTTGCCGGACGCGCAGCGGCCGGGAAATACCTGCTTTCTACAATTGTCCGTTAGACGGATGCGTTTATACACTACGTTGCGCAGTAGAAAATTTTTCTTGTTAGTGTCCAGAAAGTGCGTGTTTTCTGGCCGCTGCGCTATTCGAGAAAACGCATTTTCTCGACACTGAGCAAGAAAAATTATGTTTTGTCCTTGGCCAAAAAAAAAGGATGCCCCAAATCGCAGTTTACCATCCTCGGCTTCGCCTCGGACGGTAATTTACGTGCGATTTGGGCCATTCTTTACTTTTGTGGCCATGGGTAAAAATATACTATTACATTACAAAAATTTTACTGCTCATCGACGCAGACGGAAAACGTGGCTATACGGCCAATCGTAGATAGTCTCGTATTTCCCGGCCGCTCCACGTCCGGCAAAAACGTGTTTTCTCGCCACTGATGCAGAAATATCGTATACGACCCTGGACCATAAAAAAAATGCCCCAAATCGCAGTTTACATTCTTTATTTTTCTGGCCATGGATCGTAATATACTATTTCTAAAAAGTACCTGTTTTCCCGCGCGTTGCTTATTTTTAGTTAGTATGAAATCCGCCCACAATATACAGTTTTCAAAAGGACGTGTCTCGTTGCATGGCGCTGATGTTGAAGAGATATCATTGTGTTAGTAATACAATTCTATTCAAACGTTTTGTTTTAAACTGTTAGTTTAGACACTTCGTAATTTGTTGTTATTATAAGAGCTGAGGACAGTTGAATAACGTTAATCAACGCATTTTTATAATTACTATACCAGTTATTCGAAAAAAAATCAAAAGTAAGTTTTACTTTACTTAAATTTATTTATAATTTAAGTTATTCAAATTTTTATGTAAAATATTTTTACTATAATATTATTATATTACACAATTAGCAACAATGTTAACCAAGACGATACGATTTAAATAAAAAATTCTAACCTAAATTATTGACTTTTTCAGATGGGTAAAAAGAACTTTGGAGCAAAAAAACGCTCGAAGAAACAAAAAAACAAACAAAAGAATAATCATCAACCGAAAATGACGAACAAAAATAACAACAATGAATCCTTAAACAACTTGGAACCTAATGAAAATAATGCAATCGTATTGTATGATCCATCTATAAGAGAAAAAACACCAAACCATGACAACTTGCCGTACTTCAAAAATTATAGAAAATCTGGGTATAAAAGATATAATTTGTTCTCTGATTCCGAAGATGAAAATGAAGATTATTCTGACCTCGATTCTGACGATGATGACAATGTTTTCAACTTTTTCGATTTTCTATGCATAATGAAAGCCATGAGCGAAATAAAATCACACATGAGATTTCACCAACAGCAACATGAAGGTCCAAGAAGAGGTGGATATAGTCGAAGAGGTAGACGTTATTAACTAGTACAGTAGTTTTCTTTTTATTATTATTAACTAATCAAGTGTTATAGTATAGTTTTTGTATTTTTATAAAGTTAATGTAAGATAATAATAAGCTTGAATAACTAATTTTTTTTGTTTATTTATTTTATCTTTTTATATAACATACAAAGTCTCAAATCTCATATGGAGTTTTAAATAAATATACAATATAATATGCTTATAGATTATTCAGTCGACGAGTAGCTATTAATGCAGTACTTTTTTAAATTTTAATATAGATATAAAGATTACAATTTGAAAAAGTATATTTAATGTAATCGCTACACATATTATATTAAGTAAACGTACAGTTCGCCTTATAACAAATTAATTAAAATTAAAAAAATTCAATAGTTTTAACTAATATATATATATATATATGCATATATTTTGTATAGAACATTTTGTAAAAGGTCCCAATAATCTTAGTTATTAAAAAGACTGGTTATAATAAATACTTGTAAGAAGGTCCCTTAGTTGCTACTTTTATCAACAAATTATTATTATATAGCAACGATAATAATTTTTTTACCAAAAATTCATTTAATATATTATGATTTTATTTTTTATTGACCAAATTTGGTCTAATAAAAAATCAATTTGTAATATTAGATTCACAATTTTTACCCAATATATGAAGTCAAAATATTCTAAAATTTGAATACATAATTTATCAATGTTCAGAAATTCAGCAAACCCTAATACTGGATTGCTTTTTATAAGCAAGCATGCAGATAATAGACAATACATATAGAAAATTTTTTTTAATTATGATTAATTTAGCAAATACACTGATTGCTTTGGTCAATATTATGGATATCGCTAAAAAAATTACTTCTATGTTTATAATATTTTATATAAATAGTAGATGAACAATATAAGCAATTATCGACATATCAAAACATTATTCATGCGAAATATTTTCCATATTAGAAAGAGAATTTAGAATATTTGGCTATTATTTAAATGTTATTAAAACTTCTAATATTTTTTGATGAACCTGAAAAATCTTTATACCTTTGATCTTTATCTTTATGGATTTGTTGGTATTCTCTTGAATCTTGATCTCTGCGATCTCTTTGTGATTTTTGTCCTCTATATTTTCTGTTTATACCATCTTTGTAATAATTTTCACTCGTATAGTTGCTTCGAGCTCTGAAAAATGGGGGATAACTAGAACTGTTGTCTACTCTAACACTACCATTTTGAACTTGTGGCAGTACTGTGCTATCCATTTCTGATTTATAATCTTTGTGCTCTTTGTATTGTCTATTGCGATGATAATCTGTTTGTGAATTCCGCTCTCGCTCATAGCTGTGATTACCCCTTGAGTTTCTCTGCCAATAATTTTGCAAAGGAGGAAATTTTTGAAAATTATCATCTGGATTCATTTCATGCGACAAGCCACGATTATGAAAAGAGTTGGGAGATCCTCGGGACCTGATGTTACTACTTCTATTGCTGTATGTGTTCATAGACTTCAAAGCAGATATTTCTTTATTTTGTTCTTCGTTCTCTCTTCTCAATCTTCGAACTAATGATTCTGTGTCTTCTAATCGTCTTTGTAAATCTGATAAATAAGTGCTATCTACCTGAATTCCTACCTCTGACAATTTGCATTTTTCTTTTGATTTTTCAATATTTTCTATCATTCTGCAAAAAGTAATTTTTCAATAAAAAAGATTCATAGGACTCTTGACAATCATCAAGTTAATGGGTATACATACATTTTTTGCTTCTCAATGACTTGTGTTAATTGTAAATTTTGGGTTTTTGATTCTTTCATTAAACATTTTAAATCTTGTAATTCTTTTTCTAATATTTCAACTTGCAGAGGTGTGACATTAACCATTGTCGGGCTTCCCTGTAATAATAAATGGTTGTAAAATTAATTAAATATAATAATTAAGTAATAAGTGCTAAATAAAATAAAATAAAAAAAATTACATACTTTTAGGTCTTCTGGAGTTGTTGAAGGACTATTAGATTTTATTTCTTTTGAAAATACTAATTGAAATTGTAAATCTAAAAAGAAAAAATGGATGTATTTAACAATAAGCAAGTACCGCAACGAAAACATATTCCACATATTGTTTATTTTACCTCGATTCCTTTGCCTGAGAATATCAACTTCTTGATGTAAAGCTACCAAAGTTAGTTGATGTTGCTCTTGCAGGAATTTCATATTTTGTTCAAGTTGAAAAATTTTATCAATTATGTTGGTCCCATGAAATTTTGAATCATCATTTTCTTCATTTTTATTTGTTAAAGATTTTATGTCTATTGATGATTTTTTTCTCTAAATTAAAAAAAAAAAAACAAATAAGATTATATTATCAAACTATTCAAAGAGAATTGTAATTTCTCACTTGGGAAAATGGTACCACAGGAAGTTTGACTAATACTTTGGAAGTCATTTTTTATTATTATTTAAAAACCTGTAAAAATAAAATAAAATTATGCAATCAATTAGTTTTACCAAAATAAGCTAAATTAAAAAAAAATCGATAAATAAATTTCATTTTAGGCCTAACTGCAGATAATTTATTTTTTCATTACTCGAAAAAAGTTTTTATCCGTTGAAAATTAAAAACTACCCAGGTATTTTTAAGATTTCTGAGCTATATAGAATAAAATTTTACAACCCGCAGAATCAAATTTCCTAAAAGACCATTGTAAATTAAGAAAATAATATTTTCAACGAGTGTGTTTACTCCTAGAAGAGGTTAATTAGAGGTGACCCGGGTTATTCAACTAGTAACAATTTATAAATTATTTTTTAATATAACAGGGTAAAAAAGAAGCTTTAGTAAAAAAAAAATGAAATTTCTGAGAATATGCATAGTACCAGATAGTACCTATGTAGTGCAAGTAGACATTAAAAAACCCGGTAAAATAAAATTAGTACCTACCTAATATTTCTTTCCCTAATTTGCATATACTAATATTAATAATTTTAGAAATTCAGTACAAATTATCTGTATATAACTTATATAATATCTGAATGTTCAAACTTCAAAGGTATACTACCGCAATGTTGTATATACTACATATTGTACATACCGCACCCTTAAATAAAATATAGGTATAGGTACAAATGTACAATGCATAAACTTTTCACATAATTTTCATACTCATTTCATACAATTAATTATTTTTTAAATTTTACTTAATTTTTATTAAATTTTTTATAATTTATAATATTCAATTTAAAAATATTTAATCCGAATGTGTTATTTCTAACAAACATACTTACTGTAGCAAATATTTCTGATAAGATTGCAAAGTTATTGATGAAATAATTGAATAAAAATTTAAAAATTAATGTAAGCCGGCATCCTTATTTATTGTATAATATAAACTTACTTGAAAACTTGGACGATTTTTTCTTTGAGTTATACTTTACTAACACCCTGTTATACATTTATACTAAAGATAAAAAAGAAAATTTGAGTTTCTTTTCGAAGAAATTTTCACGCAAGCGCTTGAAAATTTTTCACTTTTCCGGATGAAAATTCGCCGAAATATTCTTTGAACAATGATAACAAGAACAAGAAACTCATAGTTGCTCTTATCAAGCATCCTATATGCGTGTATAAGAGAAAGAAAGAGAGAAAGCGCTGGTTTATATAGGTAGTATTGATCCAAAAGGATGAAAATTATTAAATTCTGGGGTGTGCATGTATCTAAGTTAGTAACGCCGACGCACGTTGTTAAGGGGTTCCCAAAAGCGCGCTTATAGCTATTTTTAAATTTACAAAATGTATGCTAAAATTAACATAATAAAATTATAAATTTTTTAAATTCTGCAAAAGTATTGTTTTGCATGTTAAACTAGAGTTAGAACGCATAGACCGAAAAATATAGGTCAAGGTTTTTTTTACCATTACAATTTTTTATTTCCTTATCATATCATGGGTTTAGTATATTTATGTTTGTTACATTTTGACTAAATAATAAGCATAATGAAAAATATTATTTTGAGTCTTTTTGCTTTAGATTTTCTGATTTTACCTGAAATCGTCATTTTTATTTTAATATTTTGATGCCATGAAAACCCCAAAAGTTTAATAAAATAAATCTTAGAAGGTCAATTATAATAGTATAAGCTTTTTGAAAACGATGACTTAGAAATGTTGGCTCTTGAAGGTGTATATTATAATCCGTTGATCTGTGTATAATAAATGCTTTATAATGTAAATATAAACACGAGACTCCGAAAATTACTCATTTTGTGTGATTTATTACCTACTATATATATATTTTATATGTGTTCTTCTTTCAACAAAAATTTTGTTCGCGGCATTAGCCCCCACTTGTTAAAAATTCGAAATAAATAAAAAGAAGCCTCTCTTTTTCAAGGATTTCGTATAAAACTCATATTTTAGTGTCAAGTGTTTAGTTTAGTGTATACGACCCTTCTTGTGTATACGTTTTTGATTCAATTATTATACTATTTATATTAAATAATAAAAAAAGGTAATGTTTATGAATAAAGTGTTAATGAAAATTATGAAAATATAATGTTTGAAAAAAAAAATTTGATTTATAGTAGGAAATCATGTGTCGTCGACCAATGTCTACATTGTTATTGTTCCAAAGGTTAGTTTTATTACGTATGTTATCTTTTAAAAAGGTGTGGTATTCGTTAATAATAAATTAATACGATTTTTTATTAAATTTACAGATGAAAACTTGAATAACAGTTTAAATTTTTAAATATATAAATTAACGTTATTAGAGATTCTAGTCACGCAGGTATTTATCATCGAAACATGCACGTCAAATTTTTTTTTTGATTAATCACTCACTTCATATATTCGTTATTAGTTACCTAATTAAAAGTGTAATATGGGTCAACCTCTCAGTGAGCCTGTCACAACAAAAGTATCAGCATGTTGTCGGGATTCAAAATACAGAGTTGGAAGCTCTTGTATGCAAGGATGGAGGGTCAAAATGGAAGATTGTCATGTACACATTTTGTCTTTACCCGATGATCCAAATGCAGCTTTTTTTGCTGTTTATGATGGACATGGAGGTTGGTTAAATTTAGTAAATTGTAATTTAAGTTTGACTACAGCAAAATATATTTTATAGGCGATGCAATGTCTCAGTATGCAGGAAAATATTTGCATCAATACATAACAAAGCAAGAAGCTTATAAATTAGGAAATATCGAAACTGCAATTCAACAAGGCTTTCTAGAATTGGATGAAGAGATGCAGAATGATAAAGATTTGAAGGAAGCTCAAGCTGGTACTACTGTTATTGCGATATTAATCAAAGATAATATTTTATACAGTGTAACTATTCTTCTTAAAAATAAAATACTAGCAAAACTATTTTTATTGTTATTTATTAATTATGTAGGCCAATGCAGGTGATAGCAGAGCAGTTGCAAGTGTAGTTGGAAGAGCATTGCCTTTAAGTCAAGATCATAAGCCTATGTTAAAAGAAGAAAGAGAAAGAATAGAAGCTGCTGGCGGTTGGGTGCAATTCAACAGAGTAAATGGTCACTTGGCCTTATCGCGAGCATTAGGAGACTTTATGTTCAAAAAAAATAATCAAAAACCAGCTGAAGAACAAATTGTTTCAGGTAAACACTTAGTTTTCAAATATATATTATTTGCTTCAATTAAAATTTTATAAATCCGTTTTAACAGCTGTTCCTGAAATTCAAAGGCATGAAATAACAGATGATTGGGAGTTTATTATATTAGCTTGCGATGGAATCTGGGATGTTATGACATCCAAAGAAGTAATTGATTTTATTAGAGATCGTTTGGCTAAATCGTCTGTCAATGTTGAAGAAAATGAAGAATTACAACCTATGGATCCTGAAGATATTTGCGAAGAATTAATATCTCATTGCCTTGCTCCTGATGCTTGCATGGGAACTGGTTGTGATAACATGACAGTTGTTCTTGTTTGTCTTTTACATGGAAAGCCATATTCTCATATGTTAGTACAATGTAGTAGACCTGCTGTTATTTGTGAAAATGCCGAAGATGTAATGGAATAATCAAAGTTGTTTAAAAAAAGTACTCAATGAATTAATGTTATATTTATTATTTCATTATGTATAATATTTAAATTAGTTAGAACTATAAGATGATCATGGAGTTTATAAATATTTTTATAAATAAAACATTTATTTATTTTATTTAACGGCCTAAACTTTTCTTTCTCCCACTTCATTATTATAAAGCATTATTTACAAATATAATTATAAAGAAGACATTAAAACAGCTTTTTTTTCATTTTAACAAAAGAGTTTTGTTTTAACAAAGAGTTATCTATACATGTATATTGCTCAAAGCCCATATCTATCCTGAATAGAGTTTACAGCAGCATTAGCAAGCGAACTAAGTCTTCCGGCAACTTTATGAACACCTTGTCTTACACTTTCTCGAACATCATCAAAATCTACACCTGCACCTCTGTCTCTTATACTCACTGACAGTGATGTTGATGGGGAATCTGCACCAGTACCAAAATAGTCAGCTGATGATATACTTGTTGAACCTTCAAATCGACGAAGATTGTTTTTCTGTTCCCACTGAAATGATATTTTAGCATGAATGTTAAAATTTATTCACTGTTTATTTTTTTATGTACTTACATTATTATCATTTATACTATCTTGAAAATATTGATCTGAACTTATAGCTTTGGCACCGCCAAACTTTTTTTGAGCTTCTCCTTCAACCAAAGAAGTTTTAACAGTATTTTTGTTTTGATTTTGTAAAGGTGTACGTTTAGGTAAAAATTGTGGTTCCTCTTCTATGAGAATTTCGTCGTTGTTACGACTTTTATTATTAGAAAATGAACTACTGGAAAAAGAATTTGATAATGATTCAAAACCACTCATAAGATAATCAAGATCCATATCTAAATCCCTTAATTTAGGCTCTGATGCAGTAACAGTTTTTGAAGAATTTTCTTGAGCTATAGTTTTCATATCACCTAAGGCTGAATGGCTAGCAGCACTAAAATCAAAATTTTTATTAAAGCTTTTGTGTATTATTTTATTTTAAACAAATCAAACCTTTTGCTATTAAAGCCCATTCCTAAACGTTCTGCTTGATTGGCTTTTTTAGGATCCATCTTTTTTGTCCTTTCTTCAATTTTTTTTACCTGTTCCGTTAAATTTTGTTCATATTTGTAAGTTAGACGACTGCTTATTTCTTCCTTGACATCTTCTTTATTCTCCTGCGATATCTCTTCATTATTAGGCTCTGTGCTAGATGCTTTTGCTGCCCGTTTTTCTAATTCCTCTAAATTTATTTTTATTTTTTGTGCACCTAGACCAGTAGCTTTTTTTCCAAGCTGCAATTAGTTACAAATAATTTATATATAATAAATAGTATAAGGTAAGAAAATTTTATGCATTATGCTTACCCCTGATTTTTTAGGTTGTATTTTTCTACCACCTATAGTTGACTTTCTTTCTGTACTTAAAGTTGTAACATTAGAACTTAATTCTGGAATGCTAATTGATGGTCCCATCAATTCAATGGAATTTTCAGAAATTATTATTTTATTATTTTGATTATTGCTTTGTATACTATTTAAATTATTCAATTCCAAATTAGACATTGGTGATAAAGATGTTTCACTTTTAGGCACATTGGTTTCTTTATTTACATCAAAATTTTCATGAGCTTCAAAAAAATCTACTTCTGCTTGATCATTATTTTCTTGCATTATAGTATCTTCTAAATGCAACTGAAAAACAAACAATACTTTTTACTACAAATGAAATTAAAATAATGAATCAACAAGAAAAAAAATATAAACAGCAACTTTTATAATAAAGTGCTTAAATGAAGTAAATTAATTTAAAATGCTATTAGCTGTTGTTAATAAGAAATTAGTGTATTATATATTAATTTCAGTGGCTTGAAAAATCAAAAAAATTTTTTCAGCTCACCGATCTTTTTCTTTGGGTAGTAGGTAGTTGAACCTATAAGATTTCAGAAGATTTTAATTTTTAAGAAATATTGCCAACAACTTATACTTACTTTTGTTCCATATTGTTTCATTGCTTGCAAAGAGGCTTGAGCCAATTTTTGTTTATACAACATTGCAGATCTGGAGGCATATTTTTGTTGAGCATCGCTGCTTGTACAGTTGTGTTGAGAAAAATACTTTCTCTAAAATTGTGTTTTATTTATTTTGTAATTAATAATATTTATTAAATGTGAAAAAAAGTAATTACTAACAGCATTTGCGTTTCCACCCAACTGCATATTTCTCAATTGTAACCATGTCCAATTAGTATCAAGTTGAGTAGAGCGAACAAATGTTAAGTGAACTCCTAGATTTCGATGTACAGCTGAACAATCTATACAAAGGAAAACTCCGTATGTGACACTTGACCATGCTGGATTTTTGGCATTGCAATCGAAGCATGTCTACATCAAAAGTAAACAATTACAATTACTTCAAATTTTAAATAACATAAATTCTTGGTAAATTTAATCAACATAGCATTCTTTATAATTAACTCCAAAGTAAAAGATAAATTAGTTAATCTGACTGTTTATTACAGAACGTATGTTTAGCTTAAAAAGTTATTTAATTAAAGACTAAAAGAAAATTTTTCTTAATAATAAGTTATTTTATTCTAATATTATCGTTAAAATAAAAAAAGAAAAACCTTATTTGCTGGTAAAGCCCTTAATCTTTTAAAAACTTCTTCGATATCACCTTTCCTTGGTGCCTGTTCTGCCATTTTTGACGTGGTGTTAAAAAAACATTAACCATTTGAAGTACTCTTCAAGTCGTAATATGTTGACAGCTCTTAATGTAAACAAAGAGCGTTTTTTAGTTTGGTAGGTCTGATACACTCTTTTAACCGCTAAATTTAAATTGATTAATAAAAAAAGTTTTAAAATAATATAGGTATTATTGTAATAAGGATGAATAAAAGACAAATTTAAAAAATTTTTCAAAATTATCAATAGTAAATTAACAACATTCGACAGCTATGCACTTGAAATTATCGCCTATAGGTAAAACTTTAATAAGCTTTGTTTTATGCTTATAAGTTTATGGGAGTATTCTTCGCTAAGCAAATATTTAGCTTAACAAATACTCATTCATATGGAAAATGCTAAAAGATTTGCGAATTAGTATTATAATAATAATATAAAGTTATATTTCAATTTAATCCTATTCTCAAATAAAATCTTATAAAGCTGTTATATTAAATGCAACAATCAAATCTGCAGCGTATTATTTATATTATAACCAGTCCGATATTTAGACTTCTTTTCCTTTCTCATATATTATAAAGTATCTAATTTCCAGATTTTTCAAGGTGTACTAAATTTATAGCGAGACAAAATTAAGTTAGAAGTAAGTAGGTACTAGCTCGAAAATTATAACTCTTATAGGAGAAAATTCCATTAGTGCAAAATTTTTTAATAGTTGAAAATTTAGATTATTTTGGTATGGTCCTAAATTATCGAATATGTGGACTGTCAAGATATTATAATATATGGAGACATATTGCGGTGATCCGGATAGAAAGCAAGACTGGTTGCTTTTATACAACAATATAGCCCTCAATCAACCGCAGATGGTATAGAATAATTTATTTTTATTTATTTATTGAACTATTAATTTATTTATATACCTATTTATTAATCTTTTATTTTTGACGATATTAGGAAATGACGTATATTTTTAGCTAACATATATTTTTACCGAAGAGGACAGCACAATTTTAATCAGAAGGAATGATGGAGTCCTTACTAGACTGGCGAGTCAGGATATGGATGCAAGTCAAAATATGGAGTTCGTGAACAGATTTAAGTGGCCTTGAACCTATCCTGAAGTAAAACGGTCCCGGGATAGGCTTTGCATAAGGTAGCATTCACACGAGAAAAAAATTTTAACCACCACCTCCAAAATTTACTCCCACTTTTGATTATTTAGCATGCAAGAATGGAACGAGAGGGGGTAAATATCGAAGGTGGGGGTTACAAATTTTTTCTCGTGTGAATGCTCCCTAAGGTAGGAAGGGAGTGGAGTTTTAGTGAGCAAAGGCAAGATGTCAATCCAGATGCTGAGCAGTATGCGTAATGCATTTCTCTAGTGCATCTTTCTACGAAAAAAAAAGTGGGCCATGTAACATCCACCTATGTCTGGATTTAATTTAAATTAATTTTAAATAAAAAACCATGAACCTCTTCCGCGCGCATTGGGCGTTACAAGTACCTAGTTTTATGAAAATTGAATTATGCGAATCCAAATAGTAAATATGGATGATTCCTTTAATTATAAACGAACAATACTTAGATATTTTAAAAACTTATTTATTATTTATTAAACAATTATTACAAATATTACTTAACTAAATTAACTAATTAAATAATTCTAATTAACTAATTAAACTATTATTCTGTAATAGTATTTTTGAAACCAGTGATACGAAGTTGTATCAAAACCAAATGCAAATATGCGAAGGACTTTAATGGCATTTCGCTGAAATAATATAGATTTATATCATGAATTTCATAAATAATTTTATTTAAAAAGTACAATAAAGTCGTCCCATCAGTTCGTAAAGTTTGATCACAACATTATTAATATTAATAGTTTATCGCTTACTTTATAAATAAAATTAATAATGAAATTCGTGATATAAATGCATAATTCACCGAATGCGATTACCTTCGCGTTCAGTGTAATACAGCTTTATATCAATTGTTTTATAAAACAATATTTATTAATAGCTGATAAATATTAGAATACATTCTTAAAAAAGATATAGAATTTTAATCTGTTAAATAAAACTATCTTAGTCATTATTGCAGTGCTAATTAGTGAAAAAATGATAAGAATTAAATAATTATTGTTGTTTTCACAAGAATCAAAGATAAGAATTAAATTTTTAAAATATAAATGTAAGTGACTGTCTGATACTCTAAAGAATTATAATGCAATTTATACAATTTAATTATATTCATTCGTGTTTCTCAACTCTTTTACAACATCTAATATGTTTAGCTTGAGTGATGAATTTACAATATTATTAATACCTTCTTTCTCTTCAATTTTTACACAAAATGCACTCGATTTTACTGGATCCGTACAATCTAAGACATTTTTTTCAAAATTTTTAACTATTTTATTATGAGTGTCTTTAAATGAAAATTTTGATTCTATGGTTTCAAAAAAAATTGATTTAAAATTTTCTTTTTTAACAAAATTTTCTTCTACTTCGACTAATGATTTTTTTAAGTCACAAATTAAACTTGCATCAATTAAATCAGTATTATTTTTAGATGGTTCCAATGAATTTCTAAAGTGACTGTTACTTTTTAAATTAGTTAAGTGAATGTCTTCTAAAGACAAATCCAAAGGATTTTTTAAATTACAATTAAATCTTAAATTATTGAATTCAATCTTTTCTACCGATGAATCTATTGAATTATTTAAATCAAGCATTGCTAATTGATGATCATATGCTACTTCATTTTTTACATCAACACATTCAAACATATCATCATAATAATGCATTTCTGAATCTTGGCAAAAATTTGTGGCAACATTTTTATTTTTGTTCTCAAAGATTAGTTCACTGTTCTTATCAATTATATTACAAGATTCTTTAATATTTTTGTTTATTTTTCTATGAATTTTCATATGCTTTTTTAAATATACAGCTTGAGTATATTCCTTATTGCAAATTGAACATTTATTAAGTCCTTTAATAGCATGAGAACGCAAATGAAGCCTTAAATTATTTTTGGTAAAAAATTTCTTATTGCATGTATCGCACTCAAAATAATTTATATTTGCATTAACTTTTACGTCTAAATTAATAGTTGCATCATTGTTAATACGGGTATTTTCCACAAATGATTTTCTAAAATTTACATTTTTCTTTTGAAAATATAGATTTTGTTTCCAACAAAATTGAACATGAACACTTAAATATTTTTTTTTGTTAAATATTTTACCACAATACGTACATTTGATAGAATTTAAAAAATTTTGTTTCGAAAAATTTTCTGTATTATTTGAAATTTTGTTTATATTTTTGTTTTTTATATCAGTAAAAATATCATAATATTTCTCTTTTTTATCTATTTGTTTGCTTATTGAAATTTTTGGTTCGGACACAAACTTTTTTTCATTATTTTTTCTAGATTTGTTATTTGATTGTTCGCTTATTAAAATCTTTTGTTTATTTTCAACAATTTTATCATAACTAGCATTACAGTCATTCGAATTAAAAAAAAGATGTTTTAATAAATCTTTTTTTTGTCCAAATAATCTTTTACACTTTTCACATTTGAATGCTTTTTCATTAATATGAATTTTTTTATGGGTATTGAGATTGGCGACTTGTGAAAACTTTTTTTCACAAACATCACATTCATAAGGTTTTTCATTTGTATGAACTCTCAAATGATATTTTAAATTAATTTTCTGTGTGAATGATTTATCACATTGTATGCATTGAAAAGGCTTTTCACCATAATGAGTTTTTATATGAGTATATAAATTTCCATACTGAGAAAAATTTTTTTGACATACATAACATGCATAAGAATTTGAACTTGAAGTTTTGTTTTTTACATCACAGGGTATTTTTTTTTTACCTTCATTATATTTAAGTAAAGTTTTAGAGTCAAAATGATTTGGTAAATGATTATGCAAATGAATTTTCTGTGTAAACGATTTATCGCATTGATTACATTTAAAAGGCTTATACCCTGTATGAGTTCTTGAATGAACATCTAGATTTCCTATTTGTGAAAACCTTTTTTTACATATTTGACATTCAAACGGTTTTTCCTTGGTGTGAGTTCTATAATGAACTTCTAAGGCTTCCTGATTAGGAAATAATTTTCCACAAAATGCACATTTATTGTCCAAGTAAAACTTTGTTTTTTGTTTTTTTTGCTTCATTTTTTAAAGATGCTTAAATATTTTATTTGACTTTTTTCTGTAATTTAAAAAGATCCTATTTTTTTACTTGAATACTGCCTTTGGAGTTTAAGCTTATCAAGACAAAATAAAGCTAAATAAAAGCTTGAAAATGCCTCAACTTTAAACCGGGTATACAAGCACGTGTTTCTTTGCTTCATTTACACATTATAAAAATTTATTGTTATATGAAGCAAATGTATAGATATCATTTTTAAATGAAATATTTCATTTACTTACACTTAAATGATTTCTGATCTCGACATTTTTATTCAAAAAATAACTTTTATTAGCAAAATTATATGGCAGTGTGTATAAGAATACACAAATACTAACATACCAATACTGTATATGTAAATTTTATGTAAATTTTCTGCGACACCGGCGCACTCTTTGATTTTCTCCATTTTTCATCAGTACTCGAAAGCTTTCGTATATGTTCGGGCAGTTTCGCAGTGGCTAGGATAATAGCATCAGAGTTTCGAATTTTTACCATGGTTTCGATCAGGTTTTGAATGTTAAAAATGTTCTTACAGAAAATTTTCTTTTTCGTTCCTCTACGCCGGTATCATCTTCGATTTTTAATATTCGATAACATTTTTTTTGAGAAAATTTTCTGTAAGAAGGAAATTTTTTCAATTGCTTTTTGACAATAGAAAATGTCGGTAATAATAAATACGGAGCCCCGGAATGCTGTTAAAGAAACCAATCATCTCTCAAGAGGCTATAGATAAAATATTAATTTTGCCCAACAAAATTAAAAAAGAAATTTGTCAAATGAATCTATATTTAAAATAAAAAATGTGACTGTGCATATTCTAGATTTGAGAAAATTTTCCTTCTTAAAAAACTGAATGAAATTGCAACCATAGACAGTAACCCCAATGTCGTCTGCTTCACTCATTTTATTGGCTAGAAATCACTGCAGCTCTGCAGCTTTTATTTTATTTACTAAAATTCGGATGCCGATTATTACTACTCGATTATTTGGCCGATTATTTTTCTTGAACAGTTAATCAAACAACGATTACATTTTTTAATAAAAAATATAAACATAAAATAGTAAATAATAATTATAAAAAGATTTTTAAAATTTGCACCCGCCAACTCTCCAACAGCTTTAGTTATAAACTATTTTTTTATAATATTTACTAAAATGGAATTTTAATTGATAATTTTAACTAATAAATTATTTTTTATAACTTTTAAATTAAATATTTGAAATCAAAATGACTACAAAAAATAGATTTTTTTTTTAAATCTCTTGAAAGCATTTTTTTTTTAAGAATTTTTTTTTTATGTATGTAGCATCGATAATTTAGAATTCTGTAAAAAAAATTCTTCAACTTTCAAAAGACTTTTATAATAAAATAAGTTACAAAAAAGTGTAAATAATGTAATTAATTGAAACTTCATCAAGTATATTCATTTTTTTAAAGTAGGCTGGAAAAGAACAAAAATAAATAGATGCTACTTAATATTATTTACAAAAATTTTGGATAATAATAAATATTTATATTGGCTTTTTTATTTATTGAGCCGTTGTTGTAACTTGTTTAAATGGAAAATCTGGAATCCAACTACTTTTTGTAAGTTTATCGTATTTCAACTTATGGAACATTACACTATTAGTGATTGCTTCAACATTTTGTGTTTGACCATAATAATCTACAAATCCACCATCAGGATCTACTAAATACATTATAATTGTGTGATCGACCTAAAAAAAATAAAAACCTTTTTATAACATTTTCTAATAAATCTAAATAAAAAAAATTAAAAAATTTTCTGTGTATCTTACAATGTAATCTGAATCCTTATCTTTTGGTCCATTACTAAAATACACCCTATAACTTTTACAGGCTTGACCTATTTGCTCTGGAGTGCCAGAAAGCCCAATGATTTTATCTGAAAATTCTTTAACATATTTTTCAACTGCAGCTGGAGTATCTCGATCAGGATCCACAGTTATAAATAAAGGCTTTATTTCTAAATTGTATTCAGCCTCTGTAAAAGTAAAATTATTTAAGAAAAAGGAACTTAAAGCTTTTGAACAAAAGTAATTACCCAGTTTATCAACCACAGCGGCCATTTTTTCCAATTCATCTGGGCACACATCTGGACAGTGAGTAAATCCAAAGTAAATCATTACCCATTTACCCAAAAAGTCATCAGACTTTATTAATTTTCCTTCATTGTTGACAAGCTCAAATTTACCTCCAAGGGCAGCTTTTCCAATTGCCCGTTTACGTTTACGCATAAGATCTCTATCTTTTTCTTCTTTAAGGTAATACATAAAACCTAATAACCCAACACCCACTAAGCTAGTGATTCCAAGTGATTTCCATGTTATAAATGCTCTTTTCACAGGTACCTTTCTTTTTGGAGGCATCTGATTAAATAATTTCGCGCTTGTACAAATTCCATTGCTCTAGAAAACATAAAAGAATAGCAAAAACGAATTTAACAAAAAATATAAAATGATATGTTGACACAACTAGAGTATAAATCGAAGATTAGGAAAATATAAGATATTTAAGAATTATTATTACCTTAATAGAAACTGATTTTGCACATCTTTGTAAAAGAGAAGATAAACTTATGAGGGATCGTGACATGATTTTTGTTTTCTAAATATTTATGTTTAATTGAGGTTATGTTAAAATCCCATAATTATTTTTCTATTAAATTAAAATAATTATGTATACTGACATGCACGTACTTAAATAACAATTTTTTAATTAATTAACTAATGCAAGATCAACATACGATTTTTTGTACAAATAGATAAAAATTAACTTGCTGAAGCCAATCCGGCGATCATGCAGTAGAAATCAGCTGACTAAGTATTGTAGTTTGCTGTTTGCCTTGCGCATTAACATTATTTTTGTGAAAATCTTCCAATAAAAACACAGAACACAAAAAAGACACCAAAACTGAAACTCCGAAATCCACACCACACGTGCAGAATTGCAGATTTATACATCCAAATTATATCCAGCAAATATATAGTGAACTCGACTCTTGTATAAAAGAAAAATGAATTTCATTTTTTTGTGATTTAAATATTTCAATTTAATTTAATTTAAACTCAATATTAATGTATAAAATGATTATAATGAATTTTGAAAAAAGATTCGATGATTCATATATTGGTAATGAGGTGATATTATTGTTTATAAATCTCAATACTTATTTGTTTATAATAATTAATACTTTGCACATAGAACCATATTTATTAGATTGGTTAGAATACATCAAAGACTACAACAATGAAGAGCAAAAAAAAATTTTAAACGACGCTTATTGTTTTATTCCTTATTCAGGTAAAAATTATTTAAAATTCAGCCTTATTTAGTTTTTCATTTAAGTTTCTTTATTTTAGGAGTCACGTTTGTAACTGTCAGATCGATTTTTGCTATTTGTGAACATTTTTCCCTTGAAATTGAAGCGAAATATTTAGCGGTTCATATTTTTGAGAAATTTATATTCAGCTATTTCCGCGAATTGTATTCAACAAGTGATCAATCTGAAAACTCGATAGAAATTATTCGCAAAAAAATTTCAACAAAGGCAAAATTAATAATTTTGAATTCAATCCAACTAGCTAGTAAAGTCGATTGTGTCAAGAATGAAATTGATATAGATCAGGTAAATTGCGTGTTTTATATGTAACTGTATGATTAAATAATGCCAAAAGTACGTTTTTCAGGTAAAAAACGTTCTTCAGTCTATTGACCCAACGCGTATTTATAGCACAAGCGCTATATTTGCTTCTGAAATAGAAGTTTTTAAAATTTTAGATTATCGTCTTCCAGTGTGGACTCCAGTACAAATCATAGAAATTTTACTAGTATTAGGAAATTTGCGCAATGAGCCCAATATATTTAAAACTTGCTGCGATATATTAGATTTAGCTTACCTAAATCATGCAGAAATTTTTGAAAAATTACATTTACTTACTCAAGGAAGACATTATGTAAAAAGTGATTTAAAAAATCATAAATTCTTAGGATTAGAAGGAAATATAATTTATTTATCAGCTGGTGTCGTTGTGTGTTCAAATTTTTTTCATTCTTTAAAAAAGAATTTAATTGATAATTTATGCGAAAAAATTGGTGATTTCATGGAAATCGATTCAATTAATATTAATATAATGGCTAATATATTATTTGCTTTTGCTATTGATGGTGACTTTTATAAACTCATTGAAAGCGAAATAAAAAATGTTACCACGCCAGAATCTTCTTTATAATTTATTATTGTTATATTATTTACATATTTATAAAATTACATAATGTCAAAGGGTGCGTTCATAGTGACCGGTCGATCGATCAACTGATGCTATCAAGGGTACTAAAAATCGCACCGTTTTTTTGACCCGGGTAGACCTACAGCTTCCTGGGGCATCCAGGGGATCAAATTACGACCCAGACTTAAGATACGAGAAAATATTTTGTCAGCAGATCCCATCTAAAAATGTTTTGATAACATCAGTTGATCGATCGACCGGTCACTATGAACGTGCCCAAATATTTAATATTATAAGCTATATTTATTATTTATAAATTTGTTATTACATCAAACATAAATAAAAAATATCAACTTTAATAATTATTTAAACAAAAACAAATTATATTTTATTTTTTAGAAATTATTTTAATTTAATATATAGGTATAGCTTACAACACAACGGATCGCAGGTGCAAAATAAAGAGGAAATGACACAATTTATGGATGAGTTCTTGATTAATTATTAATTTTAAACCCGAATGAACATGATGTGTAAAACCTACTTTCACTTATGAATGATTTTCGATTTAATTTTTTTTTTATTAAAAAACTTTCTTTTTATATATATTTTTCAAAGAAAAAAATATAAAACGCGCATAATGGAATATATAATCATTAATAGACTCATTCGTGTCGTTTTAAAATTCGAGTATAATAATAAAGAAAACAAACAAATTATATATATAGCGATTTTGTTATCATCGAAAAATATTTAACTTATTACTATGACAAATCTTTTTAAAAAACTTTTTTTTGTTATAACATTGATAAGCACCTGTTTAAATTTATAATTTGTTTTATTAGTTTGCGAAAATTCGCCAGTTAAAATAGATATTCAAGTTGTTTTCTCTTCAAAATAAAGATTATTATTTGTAACTATTAAAATTCTACAAAATGTCTCGCAAAATGTACAATATATTCACGAAAAAAATTGTGTGAAAAAAATATCCATAGGTATTTGTATATTTGCATGCTTTTATCAAAGCTTTTATAGTCATCACTAAGTTTAAGTCGACTCCGGAATAATTTGAAAAAAAGGAGTTAATAGTCGTAAAGGAAGTTTTCTGCCACCCCTTGTTTTACACACGGACAACAAACACATTTACGACTTTGGCATTCCAAAATGGTGTGAGCTCACTTTAGTACAAGAGAGAAACCTTTCAAAATATGTGCAATATATATATGTATAATACATACTGTGGTGTAATGTATAATGATACAACTTTCAGTTTTGTTGGTGCATGCAATAGGAACAACGTGATGTAAACAATATTTTTTTTTTTCAAAAAAATTTTTTTTATGAGATTAAACACCTGTATAAATAATGGCTGAATCACTAGATGCACTTCCAAAAGCTGGTAGAGTTAATGAAGGTATAGTTTGTTTGTGAAAAAAATATACTATGTTATTATTTTAATACTTCATCAAAACTTAATTTCAGTATGTAAAGAATGGTTGGTTCTTGAAGATGGAGCATTGGCTTATCGACTGCAAGATGAAGAAAGTATGTATAAATTGTAAAATAAAGTGAAAAAATTTTGATTTATCTTTATTTAATGTACAGTTAAGGAACATTATTCGAGCAACAAAGTTAGGAATGCACAAGTCAGAGAAGATACTCCGAAAGCTAGAATTGAGCAAGAATTGGAAAAATTGAGATACAGATCATATGTACAAGAACAGTTAGTAAATATAAAATATATATTTTATTAATTTATTAATTTATTTATTTTTAACTTTATTGATATACATTAAAGGGAAGAAAGAGATGCGCTAGTAGCAAGGCAAATAGCTTTATCACTTGAAAGAGAGGAAAGAATGAAAGAAAGAGAATTACGCGATCAAATGAGAATGCAACTCAGGATAGACGACAAAGTAGTTCAAGCTGATGCGGAATTAGACTTTGAAAGACGTCTTCAAGAACAAAAAGATCAAGAACTTGCACAAAAACTTCAAGCAGAAGAACAAAAATTACCAGATTCTCAAAATGAACCAGTCAATGAACAATTACTTTTAGATCACAAAATAGCTTTAGAAGCTCAGGATGCCGAGTATGCACGCATGCTTCAAGAGAAAGAAAAAGCTAAAGTTAGAAGAGCCAAAGAAAGAGCTCGTCAAAAAAAGCTAGAACGTCTTCAGCAGCAACAACAATTAGATGAAGACAAAGACTCGTTGAATGGAAGCTTAGAAAGATCAGAAACTTTAGAAGTAGACTCAAAATACTCAAAAAGTCATAAGCATTCGAATGACTCTGAAGAAATGTCAGAAGAAACACATAAAAATGTTGCTGCTATGATTGACCCTACATATAATGCAAGGAGTCCATCAAGCACTTCTGGTATTATTTTTAGTTCCAACAGTTACTCTCCCACAAAGTTATTAAGTGAAGACGCATCATGCTACATGCCTATTCCAGGTCAAAGAAGAAGCAACAATCAGTTTCAAAGCACCTTACAAAATAATGAAGAAAAAAATAAACGGCGCGTTAAAGATGGCTGTAAGCAACAGTGAACTTTTTTTTATAAATATGGGCGTTTCTTTCTCAAGCCAGCCACCCAAGTCTGTCCAAAAATGGAAGCAACTTAAAAAGATTTTGATTTTCTAAAGTTGACAGGAACAGGGCCTAGTTTTTTTCCTATTAGCCTTTTCCACTCTGTAACAAAACAAAAAAAATAAGACTCTGGGTGTTGATACGATTATTCCTCAAAAATCGTTGTGGTAGCAAATTAAAGTTCATTGTGAACGTTTTAAAAAGAAAATAAGATTTAATATAAAAAATTTTAATTAAAGTAATATTCGCAATAGTTTCAAAAAAGTCAAAGGGATTATTAAAAGTTCATCAGAAAAAACTTAAGCCATCCGCTGAGAAGATTAAAATATTGTTTTTTTATTTTTTTGATAATTATTGCGAATTTTGGTATTATTGAAAACTTTCACATCCCATTTTATTTAGCTTTTCAAAACAATTAAAATAACTTGAAAAAAAAATCGGTCCAAAAATTACATTACAATTTAGACCTAAAAAAAGAGTATATTTTTATCCTATATATAGGCTGCAAGAATAATGAGGTCTTTGTCCACGCATAAATTACCTTTTGAGGATAGTAAACTGCGATTTGGGTGACTCTTTACTTTTTGAACTTGAAATGAAAAAAAAAATTCACCCTTATCCGGTAAATTTGAGAAAACCAAAATCTTTCTAAGCTCCTTCACCCGCACTATTTTCTTTCAGAAAAATTCTTTGCTTTTTTTCAGATTTTTTTTATATTTATATCTTTTTTGCACCAAATGAAAGTCTTCTCGCATTTTTTATTCAATTTAAAACGTTTTGTAATAAACAGTTATTAATTCAATAAAAAATATTCACACGAGTTTGCCAGGAAAATGACCAAACATTAGTATTCCAATACTTTTCTGACTAACTCACTCTTTTGCTTTTTATTGAATCAAAAAAGCTTGATTCATACAAAAAAGTGTTTATTATCAAGCATGCTAATTTGATTAAAGAATGCGAGAAAACTTGCATTTGATACAAATAGGCATTCTAAATTAAAAAAAAATCCAAAAATTAGCAAAGCATTTAAAAGCCAAAATGGTGCCAGTGTAGGACTATGGGTAGCTGGCTTGAGAAAAAATCGCTCATGTACTTTGAAAGAGGCCTTTATAGAAAAAACATATTTTATAAAATTATACACGTCATGTAGCTGTCCAAGTTAATCAAAAATCATGAATTTATATATTCTAATCGACTAAAAAAGAATTGTGCCTTCGAGATATTAATATTGCCTCTCTAATATTATTAATACTTTATACTTTAGTATTTAACTTAATTTTAAGTATTTAAGTTTGAAAAAATATGATATTTTGCTTATTAAAATATCAAAAGCTTTATTCCACATTGTCCAGTTGTTTTTTCATGTACAAAAAAACAACTAAGTATTATGATGAATTTGTAGTTATATAAAATATTAATATTGATTTTTTATAAAAATGGTATTAATTTAAAGGGTAATTTAATTTAAAGAAGTTTTATAAATTATTTATATTTTAATTTAATTTTTATTTTTATTATAAAAATTATATAAAAAAGAAAAAAAAACTGAATATAATACGTCAAAAATAATAAATAAATTTTGCAATGATATCAATTTTTTTAAATTTATTTAAAGTATTATATTTATATAATTTAATAATAATTAAATTAGCTCAAATACTATTGAAGCAAAAGTTAATCAATAACAATTATTTTTATTTTGCTAAATTAAATTATACTCACTTGAGTTAAGTAATAATATATAACAATAAGATGTTAAGTTCCAGAAACATTAAAATTGCCATTTTTTTACATTTTATTTACATAAAACAATAAATATAAAATATTTATTCAACCTTCTTCAGCTTGTGATGCTTTTCTTCCTCTTCTAGGCCTTTCAGGTTTTTCGATATTTTCACATACGGAAATGGTTTGCTTTTTTCTACTACTTGTTTTTTTTGGCGATGGTAATTTGCTTTTAGGTTCTTCGTCTATCACATCTTCAATAATTGAAGTTTTAGCTAAAACGCTACGGGTTATTCTTTTTGCAGGGAAATTTGATGACGCTGCTTCAACGCTGACAGCCCTACGTCCTCTGGTACTTTTTTTATCCTTAACTTTGCTTATACTGCTGTTTGATCTTTTACTTGCTGGAAGACTTAAAACTTCTTCAATTTCATCTGGTATAGACATAATTGAAGACGACCTTCTACTGCGAGTATTGCAAGCTGGACTTGAAACTGGCTGCTTGTCAAATGCACCTGACAATCGGCTTTTCTTGGAGTTCATCAAGTTACCTGTTGAATCTTCTTCATATATTACATCATTAAGTAAACTTGTTGATCGTCTGCCTCTTTGACTTGTGTCTTTTGGAACTGAGCTTCCTCTTTTTCTTGTGTTTCTAGTAGTATTTGAAGATTCTAATTCTCTACTTATATCAGCAAGAGATGTTGCCCTAGTTATTCTTTTTTCTGAAATAGTACTCAATTCAAATGCAGTACTTTCTTTAATTAACGAAGTCGCTCTTGTTTTTCTCGTTGGATTACTTAGAGTAGACTCTGATGAAAGCTTATCTTTGCAAACTGAAGTAGCTCTTGTTTTTCTTTGAGATTTCTTAGCAGTCTTTGAATCATTTATTGTTTCATTTTCTTTTAAAGTGGAATCTATATCTGTTGGCTGCAACGGAGCTCTTATTTTTTGTGGATTTTTGCTTGCCTTTTCTGTTAACAATTCACCTTTTGCATTTAATGGTGATTCAGGAAATTCTTTACTTTCATTTTGATTATTTTTCTGAGTTATTTTAATTCCTTCTACCACTGATTCATCATCTTTAGGCATTGTTTCTTTCAGAAGTGTTGAGGAATCAATGTCTCCATATTTTTCACCAACCATTTCATCTGAAGTTTTTGTTTTTATGGTTTTTTTTTTCTCTGGATAAATAAAAATTAATTTTAATAAAATGTACTAAAGATGTTTTTAAATTTATAAAAACAAACTCTCCTTTTAAATAAGATTCTAAAATTTTAGGTACAGGTGAAACAGATTGTCTTTTCTTTAATTTAGGCTTGGGTTGGTTTTGAATTTTCTTTGTTTCTAACACAGCTTTTCTAGAACTTCTTCTTAGTGTTAATTCGTTCTGATCAACTGTTTCTACATTTCTAGTTGATGATGACGATGATAAACAAGAGCTAGAAGATTCTTTTGAATTAGACCGGCTTCTACAATTCACGTTTGATTTATTAATCAGATGCGATTGAAGATTTTTGTCATCTTCTAATTTTTGATTATCACTTATTTCATTAGGATCGTCATTTACTGGAATCTCATCATCTGATAATTTCAAGACCATACTGCCGTCTTCTTCATTTTGAGCGTTTATATTATTACTGTTCAAAAAACATTTAGCATCTTGAGACGTTTCATCGTCTGTTATATCAACTTCAGCTGAAAGAATTTTAACTTTGTTTTCAAGAATATCAGAAAAACTATTTTTTTCAAAAGAATTTTTATTTTCAGAAGGTGTTGAACCAATATCCAATGAATTGGAAAAACTATGAAAATCATCATTTTTATCTTCATCTTCACTGATTTCACTTGCGTTTAACTCAATGGTATTGTGATTTATATTGATCGAAGTATTTTCGGTATCAACTGTCTTTTGACTGCCCAAATCGGTTTCGATTTCGTCACTGGCACTTTCATGATGTTTAAATCTTTCATTTGTTTGTGAGCACTGGAATGTATTTAGATTTGAAGAAATACTACCAGTTAAGGAATCTTTTGCTAACCCAGAATCAAAATTTTTAATTTCATTCTTTTGCTCGTCCTCTTGTGTACATTCATCCTCTGTGTCAGATATACTAGTTTCAGTAAAATCAGCTTCTATAATTTCTGCTTGCGAACATTTTTTTTCAATAAAGGATGATTCTAAACTTGTATTTGATGAAAGTATTGTTGAAGCATACATTGTTTCACAAAACAAGGATTTTGGACTTGTGTTTAAATCACTTTTTTGCTTCTTCATTGGTGTAAATATGTTAGATGCTTCTATAGATGAGTTCCCATAAAAACTACTATCTTCTGATTGACTAGAGGCATGAGATGAAACACAACTTCTTCTGATACTTCGTCTTGGTCGTGGACCTTTAGCTCTTGATTCCATTGAATCAAAAGTTGTTTCATTTAGAATAGACGCTTCTCTGATTGATTTACTGCTGATGTTTGGGCTATAATATTTATCATTGTCTTCAGCAGAATGATTGTAATTAATATTAGAATCATCAGGGATATCACAATTTTCTAAAATTTCTTCATTAGCTGATGAAGTTGAATCATTTCCTGAAAATCTATCCATGCTAAATCGAATCTGACGTATTGGTTTCTTAAATGTTGCAGACGATCTTAAGGCAGCTTCACTTTCTGATGAAAATTTATAAGCAGGAGATGTCGATGAATTACGTCTTATCATCTGACGAATTTTTAGAATTGAATGAGGAGTTTCTAATGTAATATTTTCATTTTTATTTGATGGATCAATTTTTCTCATTACCAAAGGAGTTTCAGTTAAATTGAAATTAACATATTGATTACTTGAATCAGTGAGCTTCCTTTTTTTATTAGATTTTTTACAATTATCAATTTCTTGCATTTGATCTAAATTTCGTTTTTTGTTATTTTTACGTTTGGGAAAGTAGATGCATTGAGAATCAAGTTCGTTTTGCTGCGAAGTACGAGTCGCAAATATCGTTGAACAAGGTGCTCCCAAAAATGGTATATAACATTTACTTGACTTTGAATAAGTTTCTTTAGTTTTTTTTATGGCTAAATCATAAATTTCGTTAAACTTACTTTTGCAATGTGACATTGGTTTAAAATATCTTGAATCTTCTTCATTATTAAAAGTAACTGCATTTTTAGTTAATGATCTTGCAAAGCATTTTGTTATTTCAGGTAATGTAGCATTATAAGCTTCTAGCATTTTTAAAGGCAGCATATGCATTTTATTGCTTGTCTTAGAATTAATAAATTTATTATTGATTGAAAAAACGTCGTTAGCTTCTACGTGGCGATATCTCTGTAAATAATAAAGTAATCTCGTTTCTTCGCAACCATCTTCTTTTAAAAACTGCAAAAATGTTTCTTCTTCTTCATTATCTAAAGCTAAATGTAAAATGTCTTTAATTCGACCATTAACTTTACAAGCTTGGAAAAACCTCATCAGTAATTGTTTATAATGCGAATGAGGTCTATTATGAAAAGCCGATTGAATTAATCCATGTTCAACAGAAAGTCCAATAACGATACTTTGATCTTCAAGAGAAGATTGTGGAGGTTTATGAACTCTTAAATACATAAAAGCATGTTTATGTTGATTTTTATTTAACAGAGTATCCATAATCAATTTATGATGCCAATCTTTTATATCATTTTTGCATACTAATTGTCCAGTTATGGAATCAAAAAATCCTTCATAATCTTCATGATCTAAAAGCCAAAATGCTTGGGTAAGTTTTATCAAACTTGGATTTAATTTAAATGCAGATGGATACTTCATTAGTTGATCTACTCCGTTGTAAGAATTTTCCAAAATCATTGCAACATCCATTAAAAAGTATATTATTATTTTATGTTTACTTTCTATCTCTTCAATATCTGATTGTCCCTTTTGATAGCAATCAACTAAAAAACTTCTTAACACAGATTGTAAAGAAGGTGGTGGGTAAAAACCCGCTCGTTTAGGTGAATTAATTCCCTCTTTTTCCCATTGCCTTTTGACACCACTACATTCTATATTTATAAGTTTATCTATAAATAAAGACTCTTTATCCTTCAAATTGCCTCGCTTTGTTTCATAAAGGCTACACATCTTATCCCGGGGATATGGTATTTGCAAGCAATGAGTCTTTTGTTTTGGTGATTCTTCAAGTTTTTGTGTTTCTGGAAGCAGTCCAACATCATAAAACCATAGCACCACTTGTAAATAAGTTGCCACTCTTTTTAATGCTCTTTGCTGGTTCTGTAAGTCTGTTTCAAAATTTGGCAATCTTGATATAATATCGGATAAACACTCTAGCTGCAGTGCACAAAATCTCAAAGTCTTTAATTCACTCTCACCTATATTTGTACCAGATTGGTCAAACAGTGGAACGCATAAACGATCAGTCATTGCTTTGATCTCCATTGCTCGTTGAACAGTCCATTTCAAAAATCCTGGGTACAAGTAAGCAGCACTTCCATCAGACCATTCTTGCGCACAATGTGTTAAAAAATTTGTCCATTTTTGCTCCAAGCACAATGAGAGTAACATTTCTCTTTGGATAACTTTATCACTACTGTAAGAATAATCCATTGATGCATCAAACGGAATCAGTCCTGCTTCCATGCATCTATGATATATTTCAGTTGGTTTTATTAGTATCATTGGTCCAGCAAGAAGCATTTCTCGGATTATTTCTGCTTGAACTCCTCTTGTCATCCAAAATATTATACTATCTGTACAAATCTCAGTCCATTCTAAAGCTAAAGAATTGGGATAATAAAGTTCTTCTGGAGAATTAGGTCCTTTTATGGGAAAATCTTTTAACGACAATGGTTGATACAAACAAGCCAAAACGTTTTTTTCAGCACAATCATTATCATTATTTCTTCTATAACTAGACATTACACTGTTTGGATTTCTGCACTCTGCCATTGTTCTAGGCATTTGTTCCTTATACCATCTATTTAAATCAAAAAGTAATAATCGTTCATTTGTCCCAATCAAAAGTAAGCTATCTTCTCCACGTTTGATCCCGGAAAATGCATTATCTTGATAACTTTCTCTTTCAATGGAAAAAAGACTATGAATTTTTTCTCCTTCTTCTAATTCCAATTCAAACTTCAAACTTGGTTCACAACTTAAATCATAATATAAATTCGATCCATTAACAGGATATTTTTTTTCAAATAATAAAGCATACATTCTAAGTACAGGAGAAGAATCGGGAGTATCGTTTTGTGAAGCAATCCACAGGTAATAAAAAGGACGTGGATCATCCGTTGGTTCTACAAGAGCTAAATGAGTAATAAACATATTTTCATCAAATAAAGGGCTTATCCAGCTGACCGATCCATTTATCTGCCAAATTATAACTCTACCAAGACAACCAGTTATTAAACAACCAACTTTTTCTGAACTTAAAATTACTGAAGTCAAATTTTCATCATAAAGAGGAAGTGCTTCAAAGTCTTCACGATTAAAACCAATGTAATTTTCAATTTCTGAAAAATTAAAAAAAATTTTAAATTTATTATTAGAAAACAAGAATATAAAAATATTTCTGCAGGTTATAAACAAAATTAGAAATTCCTTTTTAAAATATCTCAAGTAAACATATTTTATTTTCTAAGATTACTGTATATTATAACCATTAAAAATATTCTTAATTAATTTTTTATATATTTTTATTTAAGATATATAATAAATAACTTGAACTTTGTAAAACACTTTAACAGTTAATTATTACCTTTATTTACTAAACTATAAGCAGAATGTACAACTCGGTCATTTTGATTATTTAATAAAAGTTTTGAATGCTCAGTTGTTGTTAATTCTATTTCTGAAATGACTGAATGATTATCACAATTTTTGCCCCAGGTATCTCGAGCAAGATCTATAACTAAATGTTGTAAATTTCTTAGAGCTACAAATATTAATCCACAATTATTTGCCAATATTGTATTTGGTCTTTTTTCATTAAATTCTTCTGTTTCTGACCCTCCATGAATAACGCAAGCTTTTTCAACACCAGCAGGTACCTAGTTAAAAAGCAATCAAATTATTTACAAAAAAATATTTATATTTTATGAATATTAATTTATTTTTGAGTATGAAATTTTGATTTACTTGTATGGTCTTAAGAACGCACGAAATAGTGCTGTCATAAATACATAACTGGCCAACGGAATCTTTAATTTTAATGGCATCATTATCAAAACCAATCAATATTAACGGAACGTCTCCTTCTTTTGTTGGGAATGGTGATACACAAGAAATCCTTTGAGGGAAATCCCAAGTACTTATGCAATCTCCAGTTTTTGCATTGATTACTGTTAAATGTGTGTTGTGAGCCAACCACGCATAATTACAAGTGTTGTCTAAAAACCCTCCAAGAGTTTCTTTTTGTCCAAATGATATAGGTTCATCATCATGTAACGATTTATTGTTAATAAAAGATAAACGAAAATTGTAGTTTATTGTTTCTTGAACCTGCATGAAATATATTCAAAATTTTTATAATTTACTGATTTACCACTTATTAAGTTACAGCTTACCTCACAATTGCTTTCCTCCAATTCTCTCATTTTCAGAAATCAATTTATCTGCACAAAAAAATAATTTTTAATTATTTTATAAGTTACCCATGATTATTTTACAATTTTTAAAGGTTGTAGGGGTTAGGATTCCCGCGAACATTTACTATAAAAGATTTTGAGAAAAAAAGAACTTATTATGCATATATGCAGTATACTGTTAATAACGATAAAAAAATTTTTTTCATGTACAACAAATACATGTTTATAGTTAATTTAAGCAAAATTTAAATTCCAAAGAAACATAAAAATTATTTTTACCGCATTTTAATCATTCACAAACAGCCGCCGCATAATATACTCTACACATATATATATCTGTGTGCGATATGGTATATGCCATAGTATAAGCGAAGAGGCTCTTTTTACGATGGTATATGCAACATATATATAAATATATATCAAGATAGTAATTAGTATACTTATCACCATACTTATCACTATGTATATAGTATAGGTAATTTATATATTTGCGTTCTCTTATAGAAGGGGTTATGTTATGCTATTTTGAAAAATTTTGAATTATTTATACGAATTATATATAAATATAATATTTTATTGCTACAGAATGGAATCGGTTGAATAAATATTAATTTATTTTAATTTACTTAATAAATTTAATCGGCTTGAAAAACTTAAGAGTCTATACGAGAGGCTGCAAATGATTAAAAATAACAATGTAAACAAACACAAGTTAAAATTGCAAAATTGATTTTAAATAAAGAAAACAATTTTATATGGAAGCAAGATTTTTTAAATTGCTTGGAAAAGAATCATGAATAATACAAAAAACAATGGAGTTCCAGGAGACAGTCTTGAAGATTTAGGAATACCGGGTCAAAATTTTCTCAGTGACGCTTTAACTAGTTGTACAGACCCCCTAAAAGCGATCGAAGAATTTCAGGTATTTTTTTATAGAGTTTAATGCTGGGAAAATATATTACTTTAATAAAATATTAATTTTTAGCTTGAAAATGGAGTTTTATTACCATCTTTGAGGCCAATGCTGCCTTTACTTGATTTACATGGTGTTCGAAGACTTGATTTTCATGCATCAGTTTTAGAAGAGTTAAGAGAAAAATTAGTAAAACGTATTAACGAAATTGGGACAGAAAGAAATGAGAAAGGTCTTTCTACAAGTGATAAGAGGCTAAAAGAACTTTTGTCAAAAAGTTTTCCTGCTATTAGAGTCCCTGCCTTAAGACCAGTTGTTATGTGTATTTTAAGAAATACTCCAGTTATTGAAGATAAATACCTTAGAGTTTTAGTAAGAGAAAAAGAACTGTACAATGATGCTGATACAGAAGTTAAGCGGCAAATTTGGAAAGACAATCAAAGCTTATTTGGTGATGAGGTTTCCCCATTATTTAGTCAGTATATTATTGAAAAAGAACAAATATTATTTGATCACAAAAATTTAAATAACCCTTTTTTCATGCCAAGCCCAAAAGTAATGATTTGATTTCTTGTAAAACAAACAATACTAACAAATTATTAAACAACGATTTCTTTAGGTTCGTAGGCAAGGTGAAGTTGTACAAAAATTAGCTCACATGATTGGTCATAGTGTAAAACTGTATGATATGGTGCTACAATTTTTGAGGACTTTATTTTTAAGAACAAAAATTATTCATTACTGTACATTAAGAGCAGAATTATTAATGGCATTACATGACTTGGAGGTAAATTATGAACAAAAATTATTAAGTTTTAAATTTCATAGGTAACTAATTTTATTTTAAAGGTTCAAGATATAATTTCTGTTGATCCTTGCCATAAATTTACTTGGTGCCTTGATGCTTGCATTAGAGAAAAAAATGTTGATATTAAAAGATCCCGTGAATTGCAAGGTTTTTTGGATAGCATCAAGGTTAGTATTGCATTAAAATATTTTATTTTATTTTAAATTATGATTATTTTAATTTGCAATAATAGAGAGGACAAGAACAAGTGCTAGGAGATCTTAGTATGACATTGTGTGATCCGTATGCAGTAAATTTTTTAGCTAGTAGTGCAATAAAAATAGCGCTGCATCTTATAAACAGTGAGTCGCTGCCTAGAGATAATGCTATACTTGTACTCTTATTAAGGATGTTAGCTTTGGGATTATCAGCTTGGCAAATGATAGATTCTCAAGATTTTAAGGAACCTAAACTTGATCTTCATGTAGTAACAAAGTTCCTTCCTGCCCTGATGTCTTTGATGGTGAGTTACAATTGTGCTTAAATTCTAAATATTAATAATTCATAATATTTAAAAAACAGGTTGATGATCAAATTAGACAATTAAACTGTAGACTTCCTCCAGATGAAAGAGAAAGTGCTATTGCTATCATTGAACATTCTGGACCTCCTCCAGATGCCTGTCAAGCATATGCTCAACTATCTGGTGTAGCTGCAGTTTTGTCTATGTATTATGCTCTTCACGTAGGAGGAGGTGGAGGAATCGGCAAGGGTAGAGGTGATGCAAGAGGTCTCATGAGGGTACTTACAACTTTACCTAACTGTCAAGGACAAAGAGCTTATGAAGATCCATTTTTACACACATTGGTAATAGATAAATAATTTGACATAATTTTAATTCTGACTGAATAAATAAGCTGGTCTCTTTAGGTTACTTTGCTAATTTTGAATATGGCTGATGAATTCACAAATGAATCTTTTTGTACTGTAATTTTTGATGAGTTCTTTTTAGCCGGAATGGCAAAAGATAGTGTCACAAGGCACTTGTTAAAATTACTGTGGTGGGTTCATCCAAAATTACCATTAATACGGCTACACACCCTTGTAAAGGCTTTGCAACCCACGAGTCAAGTATGCGAAAATCATAAGATTTTTAATTTTGCTATTTTAAAAATTAACAAAAAAAATATTTTCTAGCATAATGAAGCAGTACATAATTTATACGAAGCTCTAAAAGAGAAAATAGGAAGCAATTCTGTAGAAGATCCAACTACGCCACAAATTGATTCTTTACTTGAATGTCCAGCCTCACCTCATCCGAATTCTTCAATAATGGGACCAACAAGTTTATAAGTAATTTAAAAAGAGAATTGTACATAATTATTAAAAAATGAACTGAGTTATATTATATAAATAATTAAGAAAACAAATTTATTTACAATTTTTGTATATGTCTATGTACAAAATAAATCTAGTAATTTTTACTTGTATTTATATTATTTACAAGGCTATCTAAATAATTTAAACTCAATTTATATTCTGTCAGAATCATAGATATATAAATTTTTGCTTCACGAGATTCCAATAAGGTTTTCAGCCATGGATCTAATAAACTGAGCCTAAAAGAAATAAATAAAAGATTAGCATGAATTTAAAAATTAAAATTAAAAAAAGAAAATTTTATACATTTTAATAATAATAAGCCCAACTAGCGTCCACTCAACAGTTTTGAAAACGATATTACTTGCTGTCAATGAGAATGTATTAATTAAGTCTCTAATACTTTCAGAATTTTCATAAGTGTAATTATAATTGTTTTTTTGAAATTTTGGGTTATTTACAGTCAAAATTTGAACCAAATCTGGTAATCTAAAATTATACAAAATTATTGAAAAAAAAGAAATTAGAAAAATAAGATAATTAAAATATATACATTTTGTTTAATTTGTTTAAAAAAATTTTTTTACGTAGAATATTATTTGGAGTTAAGGATTCCATTATAGGCAAATATGGTTCTGAATCTTCATGTTCCTTATTTTTATCTGTTTCAGATTCTTTGAAACCCTGAATAACTGTTTCTCCTTTATAAAAGGCTCGAACCTAAAGAAATATTTTAGATAAAAAAATTTAAGGTTTTTATCATTATATTGATACACCATTAAATCAAGGTCTTGACATGGACAAAAATCCTCCAGAAAAAAAAAGTTGTGGAATGTGCTGGTTTCAGGCTAATTTGTAAGGGGAAAAACGGACGTTCCAACCCAGTGCTGGGTCCCCCAGGGGAGGCAAATAGTTTTTTGCAAATAACTCAAAAAGTAAAAGAAATAAAAAATAAAGTTTCGAATAAAAGTTGTAACTGAGGAGACAATTTCCTATAAAAATGGTCCTTAGTAATTTTTCAGTCGGACGCACTGGGACCGACTTATAAGCGATCAAAGTTTAGACCTTTTTTACCAAATTATCGAAAATCTATATTTCACTAAAAAAAAAAAAGGTTTTTGATCAGATTTTTGGATTTTTTAGTAGTGAAAAGTACGTGGAAGTAAAATTTTGCACGTATATATTTCTGCACCCCTTGGCACTCCCTCACATAGACGCTGCAACCCCAAGAACGTTCATTTTTTTTAGTGTCCTTTTTTTGATGTTTTAAACTAAATAAAAAAGTTTTAAAATATGGGCAAATTTATGATGGAGTAACTTATTTAAGATCCAAATTATGTATTCAAAACAAAATATGCACATATTTAAATGTAATTTTACCTGCACATACATTTTATTTATCCACGATTTTAACATTTTTAGCAATTTTTGGCCAAAAATCGGTTTTGGACTCAAGCTACTGTACTATTACTATTATGTACCAAAAATGTTGAAAATTGTTGAAATATAAAAATATAAAATAGTATAATTTTCCAGGCGTATAAAATATATAAATCCAAAAAAACGCAATTTTTAAATTTGTTCGAAAAAAATAGTTCTCGTTTTTTTAAATTAAAATGCAATATTATATTTAAATATGTGCATGTTTTGATTTGAATACATAGTACAGATCTTTGATAAGTCATTCCATCATAAATTTGCCCTTATTTTAAAGCTTTTTTAGTTTAAAACATCAAAAAATGGACACTAAAAAAAATGAACGTTCTTGGGTTTGCAGCGTTTATGCGTGGGGGTTCAGAAACGTATACATGCAAAATTTTACATCCACGTATCTTTTACTGCTGAAAAATAAGAAAATCTAATCAAAAAAACGTTTTTTTGGACCAGCACTGGGTTGGAATGTCCGATTTTGTTTCCCCTTTTAAATAAGCCCAAAACCAGAACATTCCATAACTTTTTTTTTCTAGAGAATTTTTGTTTAATTTTCCCCTTAATTTAGCCTTTATTTAATGGTGGATAAGACAAATTAATAAATTTTAAATATTTCACCTACTTTTATTTGTAATTGTTTACTATCTTCTTTTAAAGTTTGGAAATCAGGAGCAGGTTTTAGTTCTGTTTTTTCAATTGTACATTGCTCTGAATACTCTTCTTGAATCTTTAATCTGCTAAGTTTCTCATATAAATTTTCAGAAGCAGCCTGAATCCTTGAATTTTCAATTGTTTTTTCCTTTTCTGCATGCTCTCCAAATAACAATAATTTTGTATTATTAGTAACCCATTCGTTGAGGCATTTTTCAATACGACTAATTAAATCATTAGATGTTAATAAATTATGTTTAGTTATTGTTGTCTTATTTACTGTTTTGTTTTTTTCTTTATTTTTGATAGTTTGACTAATCTTTTGGTTTAATGTTCCAGTGGTCAAATTCTTTAAATCTTGCTCATTTGTCTTTTCATTAACGCAATCACATTGATTTTCTATTTTAGTAAATTGCTCATTTTTTAGTTCATCTTTATTTTTATTTTCTGCTATCAAATTTTCTCTATTATTAACTATAAACCTTAGGTCATCATCAGGTATTGTTATTAATTTTTTAGATTTAATATTAATATTTTTAACCAAATCAGGTTCATTTTTCATCATGTCTGAATTTTCATCTTTTTTTGTAATTTCTAATGTAGATTTAAAATTGAAATCCTTGATATTATCATTTGTTTCAAAGAATTCATTACTTTTAACAATGATTTCATCGCCGTGACATTTATTTGATTTTAATTGATCATTTGAAAGTATTTTAAAAATTGGAATATCTTCTTTATCTCTAAGCCACAATGGGCTAGATAACATTTGTTCAATCAAATAGTTTGCTGCTCCATAACAATTAGAGCTGCAAAAATTCTTTCTTTTAGTTATATCATATACTTTGTTATGCTTTAAAGAAATACTATATTTTTGAGTTTTAATTTGAGTTATTAGTGTTTTGCATAGAACATAACCACACAATTTTGATAACGCTCTCTCTTCTATTATGTCCTCCATGTGACATTTATTTATGTGTTTTAACTGGAAAATTAACAAACTAGAAATTTTTAATTGTGTTTAATAGAAATATTTTACCTACATTGTTTAATAACCATTCTGAATCAATATCGGGTTCAATTAATCTTTCGACAATTTTCAAAGCTTTATAGTCTGTTTCTTTTTTTTTTTTCAAAGCTAATTCCATTTGAGCCTTCCTGCATAAACATTAAAGTTTTTAATCACAAGATTTTACAAATTTGTAATGATTAATTTTATTCTTACGTCATTTTTGCTTTCATTTTTGTGCTTTGCGATGAAACTCTTTTTTTAGGCTTATTACTTGAACCTTCCATTTTTCTAAACGATGAACAAATTTTTTATAATTTATTTAAATTTATGTTGCATAAAATAGTTTTTTAAATATTTACATTGTTATTTAAATTTATGTTGCATAAAATAGTTTTTTAAATATTTACATTGTTATTTATTTTATGAGAAAAACATTAGTGAAACTAAACCAAGTTTTTGGAGCAAACATGTTTTCATACTTGTAAAAATAAAAATTCATAAAAAATGGGAGCAAAATTTATAACACCGTACGGCAGTGGTATTACGTATATTGTTATATACTAAGTGTTTCAGATCAACAAGATTCTCTATAACCAATCATATTTATAACTAGATAATCTGTCTCTCTCTTACTCGTTATTTTACTAGCTTATGATTGGCTTTCCAAAAAGGATATCTTGTTGATCTAAAACAGACTGTATATGTTATAGATGAATATCTATAGATCAGATATATAGTTTCTGGTAACAAATTTTATTTTGTTTATATTTATAATTTGCCTCTCTCTCTCTCTCTCTCTCTTACTCATTATTTTACTAGCTTATACTATGATTGGATAAATTGGTTAATTGATCTGGATAAATTGAGGATATATACAATATAATGACTATATATACTAGATTTGCTTACACAGGCGTGAGATCAATATTTTTTAAAATGTGAAATCTGTCCTTAACCTGCTAACTATATCTCTATTCAATAATTTTTTTTTGAAAATTCAAATAATATTGAATTTGTACTAAAAATACGTCAAAATTTCAGTAAAAATTTAATTTAATTTTACCAGTAGAAAGTTAAAAATAGTTACTTATCCTTTGAAAATATATGTTTAAAAAGTGCTTTACAATAACAAGCCTATTACGAAAATAGCCGAAACCTCGTCCGGAGAAACTCGAAGTTGCCTCCTCACGACTAGAGACCCTAAATTACCAGAGACGAACGGAAGCGCAAGTGGTCCCTTTTTGCCAACCAATCACAAAAATGTTGCTAGGTAAGATGGCGACTTTCCCTTTAAAATACATGTATTTTTTCGACCAATTAAAAATGGCCCCCTATCTGGCCGTCTCTGGGTAATCTAGGGTCTCTACTCACGGCGCCAATGCGTTGTGCTAATAACGCCTAAATCAGTTTATTCATGTATGTTGAAAATTGTTGTTGACGAACAAAGTTGTTAGTTGAAACTGTTGAAAGTGTTTTTTCTTCAAAATTTTATGAATAGCAATTGATTGGCTTTTGTTATAATGACATAAACTATATTCTTGTTTTGGTATATTAAACATGTGCTTTATAATAAAAGAGAATAACATTGTGATAAATTAAAATTTATAAAATTTCTTTAATTAAAATGTCATTAATCAGCACACTTTGGAAATATGCATTTAGTCCTCGACTTTATAAATACTACGAAATTTCATGGGTAGGGCGTCTCGTTGACGTGGGTATATTCTATAACAAATTATAAAATATTTTAACTATCTTCACTCATAAAACACATTTCCTTTTTTCAGAAATCTTATGAACCAGAAACCTTGGAAAAATGGGGAAATCAGATTGTTATATCAGTGAGTATTTTCTTTTCAAGGTTCATTTTTTATTATACAACTTACTTATTTGGTTTATGTTTATAGTTTGCAACAGCTTGGAGCTTAAGTTTTTATGCGATTCCTTTGATCGCTATATCACTATATAAAAGAGGATCCCCTCTAGCAGATGCTTATGTCATAACGCAATTTATTGCTGGAGCAGGAGTAATTTTCATAACTTCATTAGTAGCTCGAAGTTATTCAAGATACAGTAATCCCACTTATGCAAAATTTATGAAAGTCTTAGATGATGCTACGGCGCATTACAATTTTGAGACAAAACAAGAGCTTTTAAAGTACGACTTTGATTTTTGGGCTTGGCCAATTGATTTTCGAATATCTGCTATTGAAAAGAGAGACAAAATTACATTCCAAAATTTAGAATCTAGTAATCGTACAGTAAGTCTTGCAGTTCCTTGTAGAATTTTATCATACATCATTGCAAATAATATAGCATTGAAGTTAATTTATCCTGGAAGTGTTCAAATAATAAATTGGGCAATGAGTTAGTATTATTTTTTTTCTTTGTTTTCTGTAGTTATAATGTATAATTTTCTGTAAAAATAGGTGGTTTTTTACTTCAAGGAAGAGTTGATTTAATAAAAATTGGAGCTCAAAGATTCAAATTACTTACAGAAGACAATAATGAAATTGATGCAATTTTTTTGGATTATAGACATAAGTATGCAACATATTATTTAAAATTTTAAATGTTTACATTCAAAATTATATCTGTTAAGGACATCAAATGGAGCAACCCTTGTTATAACTTGTGAAGGAAATTGTGGATTCTATGAAAGTGGAATTATGAATACTCCATTAAAAAAAGGCTATTCCATATTAGGTTGGAACCATCCAGGATTTGGAGGAAGCACTGTAAGTATTTAAATTAAAATGATTTTGTTTAGCACACTTGCAAAGTAGTTTAACTATGAATAAATAAACATATAAGTTGAATCAATATATAATTACACTTAATGAATGTTAACTTTTAAGGGCATGCCATTTCCAACACAAGAGGAAAATGCAATTGATTGTATAATGAGGTTTGCAATTGATCAATTAGGTTATTCAGAACAAAAAATTATTGTATTTGGATGGAGTATTGGAGGCTACCCTGCAACATGGGCTGCAATGAATTATCCTTCAATACATTCATTGGTAATTAATTATTATATACCTTCCTTTACCAATTTAGGATTCATTAAAATTTATTTCCATGAAGGTTTTAGATGCGACTTTTGATGATATATTACCTTTAGCATTGGCTCGAATGCCAACATCAATAGAATCATTGGTAAAGAATGTTATTAGAAATTACTTTAATTTGAATATTGCAAAACAATTGAATAGATATAATGGTAGAGTGTTGATTATAAGAAGAACAGATGATGAAATGATCTGTGTACCTGAAAATAGTTTACCAGGCAATCGTGGTAATAAGTTACTTGAATCGCTGCTTGTTAGAAGATACCCACATCTTTTTAATAATTGTTCAAAAAGTTTTGAAGTTTTAAATAAATATTTATCGTTTCCTATTGCGATGTCAAAAGGTATGTTTTGGGTATTTTATCAAGTATATAAGCAATTTTAATCTTTCTAATGTATTGTCGTAATTTAGATATTAATCAAATCGACAAAGTCCGTTGTGAAAATCTGATAGCTTCAGAAATTTTAAATAATTCTGCTATAGAATATCCATCTAGTTTAGCAAAAGACTGTGATGTAGATACTAAAAAAGAACTTGTATTGTTTTTGGTATGTTAATTACATTTGTTATGATAGCAAGTGAATCTTATTTATTTCTCAATACGTTTTAGGCATCCAAATACATGGAAGATCAAAATGGCCAACATTGTAATCCTTTGAATACTGAATTATTTCATGCTGGATGGGACCCATTAGCTTTAGTTGAAAAAAGCAAAATATAAAATTTATTTGAATTTGAATTTTAATCACTTTAAAATGCAATATTTTAAATAATGGTGTGTAACTGGTGCAAAGAACACATAATAAAAATTGTTTTTTTTTTTTTTTTGTGAAAAATAGTTAAATAAATATATTTATATGTACGAAATTTTTACATATTTTAATATTATAAAAAAAAAAATGACGTTAGAAATTTACTAATTTATACACAATATTAATCAGTCTGATTTTCTTTTAAAAGAATATTGTAACTAATAAATAAATTATATACAAGCATATTATTAAATGCATGCTTAAAAAAAAATTCATTTATGATTCGGATATCAAACATCCTAATCACATTTGGAGAACAATAGAATTATTTAATTAAAACTACGTTTTTTGCATTTTATTTAAAATTGTTTTAAGAGATTCTTTGGCATCTTGGAATGGATCAATTACTTCTGTTCGAGATATTTTCATTGGTTTTTCAATAAATATTTTTAAAGTTTCTAATGTTTGTTGGAGAAAATAGTCTTTTAAGCAAACTTTTTCCAAAGCCTTATAACAACCTTCCAAATTCCATTCTATCTTAAATTTCTTATCTTCATGCTGAAACATCATTTTATTGAGACGTTTTTTTAAACATACTTACATATAATAATAAAAATTTCTTACTTTTAAAAGATCTAGGTGAGTTAACAGAGAATTATTTAAAATGTGCATTTTTTCATTCTCTTCTGCAAATTTAAAAAGTTCAGCATACAACTGATCAGTTACTTTTTCTGCTTCAACTCGGTACTCCATGTAGCCGCTTCCACATAAGGCAGAAACATGCATTATAATTCTCATAAATTCATCAATAAATCCATCATTTGAAGATTTCTAAAAATTATAAAAAAAATTAAATATGATTGAAAATTAGAAAAAGAAAAATTTATTGATGTTTATTACTTTTGCATGCTGTATAAATGATTCAGCCTTATTGTCAACTAATTTAATGAAATTATCTCCGCTTGGCTTTTTTAAGAATTCTTCAACAGATACAGATAAATTATCTTTTTTATTATTTATGTCATTTGTTATGATAACATCATTTTTTTCTTTTGAGTCATCATTTTTTTCTTCTTCATTATCACTTTTAGAATCTTCATCTTCTTCACCTTCTTCTTCTTCACCTTCTTCTTCATCTTCACTATTTTCTTCTTCGTCATCACTTTCATCTTCATCTAAGGATCCCAAAGATTCTATTTTGCCAGAAATTTTTAGTAAATTACACAATTTTTCTCGCCCGATTTTACCAAAAGCATTTCCGTCTAATAAAAGATTTGCAAGATTACTTTTGTCTGCCATAGCTGCGGTTATAGATTCTACTGCTCTTGCTTGTATTTCATTATGATCAAGATACAATTCTGTAAGAGCAACATTATTTCCTTTAATTCCTAAAGCTTCAGCTAATAATATAGCCCCTTCTGTTTTTAATAGACAGTCTCCAAGATTCAAGTGCTCTAGAAAAGAAAAATTTGGTAATGCTTTTGCTAAGGCCTTTGATCCCTTTGGTCCAATTGTATTATCATTTAAGTTTAAAATTCTTAACCCTGAGTTCTTTGATAATCCATTTGCTAAAGCTGAAATTCCAATATGATATATGCCATTTTGAGGCATGACAACTTCTTCCAAACTTTTCAGTTTTTCAAAAACAGATGCCAGTGCTTGAGCTCCTTCATTCTCTAAACGGTTTCTCCCAGCAATAAATACTTTTAAAGCAAATGGTTTTGAATTCATTTTTAAGCTTTTTTCATGGCAATCCAATAAAGCTTGAGCAAGCAATTTACCACCAGTTATTCCAAGTCCATTATTATTTAACCGTAACTCTTGTAGAGTAAAACAAGAACTAGAACTTAATAATGCAGCTAATCCTTTAACACCAATAGGTCCAAAAGCATTGTCACTCAAGTCAAGCTCTACTAGTTGCGATCCTGCAGCACAAAGACCATTACCTAAATGTTCTAAGGCTACTGGAATTTGATCCTTCATTCGTCCGGTAAACATATCTTTCCATAATGCTCTTTTTAATTTTGAACCATTTTTTTCGATAGCTTTTGAAATAGCTTTTGCTGCATCTGGCCCTAAGGTATTCCCTTCAAGATCTAAATACTCCATGTCTTTACATTTTTCAATCGCTTCCGTTACTTCTTTAGCTAAAACGGTTAATTAAAAATTAATCATTTGAAGCATTAATTAGTTTTAAATTATTAAATATCTACCATCTTCTTCATTGTCTAACTTCAATGACTTTCCAGTAAACGAAACACCAGAACCTTTTACTTTTAGGCTTGCCTCATTTAATGAGTTACCAATATCATTAAAATTGAAAGACATTATATATTTTTATTCAGAAAAAAATTTAGAAAATTTATTTTTCTTAATGAAAAAAATTAAATATTCACAAAATGATTTAGAAAAACTCGTCAGATTAAAACCTTATAAAACCTGGATAAAACGCGCCGAAAATACGTTACAAAATTGTATTAAAATAGTGTGTGTGCATACATTTTCTACATTTATCGATAGTTGATAAAAATAATTATTTAAGCACGTGTTTCTTTATGTTGTTTTTGTTATATTTTTTCAAGTTTTAATTTTAAGGGTTAGTAAATTAAGGATTTAATCAAATATAAAACATAAGCAGACTTATAAATTAATAGCATAATGAAGAACAAGCCAACCAGACATAAAGAAAACAATACAATTAAGGTTCGCTGTAAAAAAATAAACTAATTTTATTTTTATTATCGATTTATTTAATTTTTAGTTCAAACCGTTTTCTGAAAGAGTAAATAGTATAGATATTGATATTTTCCATAAAGTTTCACATAAAAACGAAGAATTTTCTGCTGATTCTCAAGAAACTTATTTTTATCAGTGTCTACAAAAATGGAATTTTATGAATTTATCAGAAAGTTACTGCAATTTGAAAAAAGAATTGAAAGATATTGTTACTTTGCCTCAATTATTAAATAAAAAAGATCATGTTATCAAAACATTAATAAAATATCTTAAATTAAAGAATTCGCTATCTTTACAATCTGTTCTAGAGTAAGTAGTTATTAATTTATATTTATATGAAATATTTTGCTTATATAATTTTGAAAATATTTTAACCACTTGGTACTGGAAATGTGTGATGTGCAATGAATCTATAAATTAAAAAAAATTTTTTTTCTTTATAACTTACTTATATTCTTCAGATTGATATAATATTTTATTTTATTTTATTTTATTTGAATTAGATAGTATATATATTATGACTAGTTTCCCGTTTTTTAAATTTAAAAAATGTACAGAAAAGAATTTTCCTATATAAATACAATTGTTTATAATAATTAAAATTATTAACACTAAAGAGAGAGAAAAGATTAACTATTTATAAATTAATATTTTGCTTTTAGATAAACTCATGAATTTAATTATTAACATAGTGAAATATGTTAATAAAAAACTTTTTAAATATTTTTAATGAAAAATTTTTTTTCTATTTCTTTTATCTCGCCTTTTATTAATTTAAAAAACTTATTGACATTAAATTTTTTTTAGACTGGTTGTAGCAGTGGGAAGAGATTTACAAAACAGGTAAATTCTAAGAAATTAAAATTTTTTATCTTATATAACTTAAAAATAATTGATGCTATTATTTCAATTAAATATTTTTCAATTTTAAAACATTAGTATTTTATTTACCAGTAAATTACAAGTATACAAATTATTAGTTATTTTTGATAAAATTTATTACTTTATGTTTGGGTATATAGTACTCTCATCAAAAGAATTAATTAAATTTGTCATTTAATCTTGAGTCCATCCTTTGATGTAATTTCTTAAATTAATATATATTTTTTTTTTATAAGGATACTTAAGTATAAAGATTATAATTTTATCTAAATCAATTAATTTACTTGTGAATAAGTCAATAATTCTCGTTCTATTATTTAACTACATACAAACAAATGCTAAATTAAATATATTTAAATTAATAAAATTAATTTTTTTCTTATCATAGATTGATTGGGGATCTTCAAGAAGAATTGAATCCTTATTTTTCGAATATTTTATCAGCTATTATAGACTTATTAAATACAAAAGATTCCGAACAACTGGAGTATACTTTTACAGCACTAGCATATCTATTTAAATTTTTATGGCGTTATTTAATTAAAAAGGTAAACGTTGTTTTTGATCTGCTTTTACCCTTATTAGATGATTCCAAGCCATTTTACATACAAAAATTTGCTGCTGAAAGTTTTGCTTTTGTTGTTAGAAAATTGAAAGATAAAGAATCATTTTTAAAATTAGTTATAAATTCTTTGGAAAATAAAGAAAACAGAATACAGGGTTGTGGTAAATTGTTATTTGAAGTCATATCTGGTATTCAAGGTCATTTTCATTCGTGTATAAATTCAATGCTTCCTCTTTATATCGATGCTTTACAGAACCCTAATATAAATCAAGAAATTCTTGTCAAAGTCTTATCCCAAATTTTTAAATGCATATCTTATGCAATTCCACCTCAAAATATTGATTTATTTTGGAATATTATTTTTAATAGTTTTAATAAAATTGATAGTCTATCAGGAAATCATTGCCATATTATTGTTAATTTATTAAAACTAATTCAAATTATTATAAATCATAAAGAGGGTATATTATTAAAAAATTTTGCTAAAAATGGCACCTGGACAAAAAAATTAGAAGATTTAATTAATAAATATCATGACACCGAGCAAGTACTACAGGAAGTCTTGAAAATATCGGTCCAAACGATCTTATCAAAAAGTGTTGAATTAAATCAGGAAATAACCAGTGCTTTACTTCGTAAAATTCTTAGTGTTGAAAATAGAGAGTTACTGTTAGAAGTATCAGAAAATTTAATAACACATTCTTCTTTTGAAACTTTAGTTTTAAATCAAATTTTAAAAAATCCTTTGTTTGCTGAATTTGATCATAAATTATTAAAATTATTAACAAAAATTATTGAAATTAAATCACCACCTGTTTTAGGAGGAATAAATTTTGACCAATGGAAAATTTATAATTTAAATATGCAAAATACAAATATTTGTGAATATTTCGATAGAGTTTTTTTAAATTCTGTGCAAAAATGTTTATTTACAGAAGAAATAATGAAAATTTTAGTAATATTACCTCATGTTCCCTTAGTAAATAAGAATATGATTCCAAAAATTAAAAACTTTATTGCAAACATTTATAGACTTGAATCATATAATTTCTGTAAAGAAGAAAAGCAAAAAATCAATTTCACATTTTTACTATCAATAGAATGCTTTGCCCATATTACAGAAGCAAATGATTTTTATGATTTTTTCCATAACACTTTGCTAAAGATAAAGAACCCTTTAGAATCAGCTATACTTCATGAAGACGACGTTTCCTTTTTTAACTCATTAGACATTTGTTTAATTCAAATAAAAAGGTCAGATTCTAGTCAGAGTTATATAAATAAAGAATTTTTTGATTCGTTAACAAAATCGTTGGTGACAAAAATGGGCTCACCAAATCCTCTTATACGTTTGACCATGGCTCATATAATATCACATTTTTCTGACTTAACGGAATTATACCGAGATAATGAAAATAATTTGTTAATTAAAAAAGCATTGGAGCTTCCATTTCTTTCAGAATGTGAAGAAGTCTCCGTTCATAAATATCGTGACAGGTTGTTACATATTCAAGCCCTTGATTTCCAAGGACCTTCTGTAACAAACTTGAATTCAAAGTATCATGAAATTTGTTTGGAGTATTTATTTGGAAATTTATACATAAATTTTTCACTTTTATGGGGGCCTGTATCTCAAATTATTGGGACGTATGCTAATCAAGAATGTTCACAATTTTGGCCTACATTTTTAAGTAAATTAAGATCAGGAAATTCTGCAGGCATTACTTTCTCAGCGCCTAAATTTGATTGTAAAATTTTATCAACATTGGCTAATCAATTGTACACTATTGAAGAAAAAATTGATCCAGGCAATTATCACTTATTAACATGGAAATGTATGTCGCATTTTCCAAATTTTTGTGAAAAAAGAAGCCGCGATTACATCGACTTATTCATTGACTTTGTGGAAAAAAATTTTTTTAAATCTAATTCAGAAATCGCAAAATCACATAATATTAAAAAAAGAAATGCAGAAAATAACGAGTTACAAATTGAAGAAACGTCAGAAGATGAAGACGAAGATAATGTTGAGAACAACAAGGATGAAAAAACAAATTCAACGAATCTTGTATTTGGAAATATTAATAAAAATAAATTGTTATTAACGATGCTTGAAGTTTTTGCTAAGTTTACAAACGTGAGGTCACTTTACAGAGAACCAGAAATTCAAAAAATCTATTTAGATTTGCTATCATCAAAAAATTTGAATGTACAAAAGGCTGCATTAAATTGTATCTACACATACAAATATGATTATATTTCACCCTACAAAGAATATTTAAATAATATAATCGATGAAAAGAATTTAAATAACGAACTGACTAGATTTCAGTTGAGCGAAGAAAATAAAGTCGTTCAAGATGGACATCGTGAAAATCTTTTAAAAATTTTAATGAGGATTTTACATTCAAAAATGGTCATGCGAGTTGGAATGAGAACTGGTGGTAAAACTGGTGGTACAGTTAGGAGAAAATGTATATTAAGATTTTTAGCTGGGGTGCATGAAGATGAAATGATTATATTTATAAAAATGGCTTTCAAATCATTTTCGAATTATTTAACAATTTTAAGTGAACATCAAAATACAAAGCTTGAAAAAATGGTCACAGAGATCATTCATAACGTAAATCTGGAATCTGTTACACCTCCAAAACGACTTCAAAGTGCTGTCAATCTTTTAGCAATAATCATCGAACAATTTGGCGGAAAAATGGTTAATAAATTATTGCCTCAAATGCTGGGATTATTAATTTGTATTTTAGCTGAAATTGTAGGAATATTAAATAGGTCTGATGAAATTTTATCTGGTTTTTTGAATTCTATAAAATTGATTCGTAATAACTGTATCAACATAATAGTTAGATTTTTCGCACACTTTGAAAACTACAATTGGACATCGGTTGAAATTAATGCTTTGTACAATGTAGCTATATTTCCTTGGCTAGAAAAATTGCCTGGCGATGGGATCCATAGCCCGACTCCATTACTCAAAATTTTTATCAGTTGGAGTCATAATCCTCGTTATTATCCTCTATTCATTAAATACAAAACTGATGATTCTTCTCTAACTCCATTGCCATTCATTATGAAACTATTGCTAGGACCAAAAACTCATAGATCGGTCGTCAATGGAATCTTAGAAATAATAGAGAAATTATTAACTCTACAAGATTTCGAAAAAGAAAGTCCAGACCAAATGGAAGTAGACGATAAGCCCACGTCCTTGATACCTATTGTGACCCATAAACTACCTTTGGAATCATCCAAGATAATAAGTAAAGAAATAAACTATGGATCGATGATTTTATTGCCTCACGTAAAAAGTATCCTTGAGTATATTCAAAAAAGATTGAGCAAAAAAAAAGCAAAGGCCACTAAGACTGAATTAATAATATTGTCAAGGATTTCCGAATTCGTAACAGATTCCAAGATATGCGATACATTGCTCACTTTAGTCATTCCAATACTAACCAAAAAAGCTTCTGAATCGGAAGAAACGATAATCCAGTATTTGACAACAATTGCTAACCTAGTTCAGCATGTTGAAAAACCAGAGATTCATTTGAGATCAGTTTTGAACTTGCTGGGTTCAATATCTTCAGCACCAGCAAGAAAATTGTTGATTCAATTGCTTGGATTCATTCTTCGTAGCAAAAGTATAAAAAATTCAGATACCATGATCAAGTCTTATGATATTTTAGTCAATTTGAATGCATATGATCAAAGATGGATCGACCAACCAGATTTTAACAAAAGATTAGATTCTTTTGGCAAAATTGAAAAACTGATAGAAGAAAATGAATTAATCTTAGACATTGGTGTGGCGATAATATTTAACTGTTTTTTCTTCCTTAAAACGGAAAGTGATTTGGCCATGAGAGATCGATCTGGCCAATGCTTAAGAAATGTAGGCTTATATTTGGCAAAAAAAATAAATGTCAATTCTTTTGATAGAGTTTTTCTCATTGACGAAACAATCTTAACGCTTGTCAGGCAAGGAATCAGAAGTAAAAATGAAAATTTTTACTTACAATCAATAGCCTTTCTTGGGCATATAGCGATGGAATGTCCAGAAATTCATCCAGTTTTGCGAGATTTGCATTTACTTACCAATAAACAAGATCCTGAAGTTGATTTCTTTGAAAATATGCAGCATTTGCAATTGCACAGAAAAGCACGCGCTTTGCTCAAATTTTGCAGTATTGCTAAGAGTTTAAAAAAGCCACCAAATCCAAAAACAATGACGCAATTTATACTTCCATTAGCGACTTCGTATTTGTGCAACGAAAAGTTTTTGAATAAAAATAGCATTATCGATGCTGCCATCGAAACAATTGGTATTTGCTGCAAATTATTACCTTGGAATCAATATGAAATTATTTTAAAGTATTATTTGGATAAATTGCGATTTTGTGTTGAGTATCAGCGGCAGTTGATAAGAATAGTAGTCGTTATTTTAGATGGATTTCATTTTGATTTGTCAAGATATAAGGTAGATGACGAAAAGCTTAATGAAAATCAAGGGTTGGTTGAGGCAAGTAAAGAAATAGTAAATGAAATTAATGAAGAGGAAAAGGAAATTGAAATCAAAGAAGAAGAGATAACTGACGAAAAATTAGACGAAGCATTGGATGATCAAGAAAATGAATCGCTACAAGAAGATAAAGGCGAGGTAAAAATTGAAGAAGATACTCCAGCAATTGAAAAACAGACGGTTCTTACCAAGTACATGGCTACTCGTTTGATACAAAGTGTATCGAAAGGTTTACTGCCGCAACTGCATCGTTCGATTGCCATGCGAACAAGGCATGAAATAAATCATAAGGTAAATAAAAAGAAGATAAATACTGACCAAGAGGAAGAAGAATTAATGAGAGTTCCGATCGCACTCGCTCTCGTTAAATTGCTTCAGAAAATGCCCAATAATTTACTTGATGCCAATTTAAGAGGGTAAGTAATTTTTATTCAATTTTATTTTTAATCCTCTGTACAACTTTCAAATCGATTTTTTTTTATTTATTCTGTCTCATAAATAAAAAATTTTACGAAAATAATTCTTTACCTATTTGTTACCTATAGTACTCAAAGGCATTCTGTCTTTGCCAAGATTAAGTAATTAAATAGGCCTATATATAAATCTAATTTTTTTCAAATATCGTGAATTTTTTTTAAATAAAATTTCAACTAGTACAGAATCTTCCACTTAGATAAACTAAAATCATTTACCAAACTAAATTTTATAACATTTTAAAATACCTACATCTCTACTTGAGCAAATCTGCCACAACTGGGCCCAAATCGAACTGGATGGTTACAGGAATCGTCCAAAACTATTTTTTTCTCCAAAATTACAACTAAAAGTAACTACACTCTCAGCTAATTTTAGCTTTCAGGTCAAAATCTTAATTTTCGGCAGCCACTTTTGTATTTTTGGCCTACTGTTGAATTAAAGTCATAATTTTTCTTATTTTGGAAAAAAATTTTTAAATGAATTTTATCCTTCAAATAAAATTCTATAAAGTTTACAAAAAGTTACATTCCTATGTTAAATTTCTCCAGGAATCCGAATTTTCGTTCACATTTTTAATTGGTCACATGATTTGGCGGGGAATTCAAAATTTTTTTTAAATATCATTTTTTGATCTGGAAATCCCACGGGATTTTTTTTCCGAGAATCAAAATCGGTTATAAAACAAGAAAGCTTAAGCCTAAGTATCGAAGAAAATAGAGTCTACACATTTTTTTTATTTAATTTGAAACTTGTTTAGTGGAATCGAATTCTGCGTGAATTTTACTAAAAGTATTCAGAAGAAAAAAGCATTTGACAGCCAAAATAAGAATTATTTTAGTCATTTAACCACAGTGGGCCAAAAATATGAAAATTTCTGCGAAACAAATAATTATGGATTTGAAATAGAAAGCTAAAATTGACTTATATGAATACTTATTTTTAGTTTTACTTTTGGAGACCCTTTAGTTCAACTGGGGCCCAGTTGGGGCGGAGATCCCCATTTACAAATTTCCAAATTTTATTATTAATAATGTTACATAAAAATTTTTTTAACTTAATTTTAGAATATTCATGAAGCTTTGTACATTCTTGAAATCTCGTCTGGAATCTGTGAGAAGAACGACTCGTGAAATTTTGCAAAAAATAATGGTAACATTAGGACCGTCGTATCTACATCATTTATTGAAAGAGATGAATGCATTATTAACCAAGGGATACCAAGTTCACGTTTTAGCTTTTACCATTCATGCTGTTCTCGTTTCACTTAAGCCATACTTCAAACCTGAGCATATTCGTGATAATTTAAAAAGTATTTTATCAGTCTGTAAGATTGATTTGTTTGGTCCTTCGGCGGATGAAAAGGATATCGTTGGAATTGTAAAAAATGTATCCGAAGCAAGATCAACAAAAAGTTATGATATATTTCACATTCTTGCCGAATTCATTGACGATTCGGCCATTACCGATACTATAAAACCATTGAAAGATGTTTTGACGAGAACTAATTCACACAAAGTCTTAAGAAAAATAGTGGAATGCTTGCGTAACTTTGCTTTAGGGCTGGCAGATAATCAATTCATTCAACTAAAGCCATTGTTAGCATTTCTTTTTAACGTAACAACGGAAAATAAAAGTGAACTTGCTACTGGTAAAGAAAAGAATAATGCGAAAAAAGATATCTATTCCTACAAAAAAATAACCAAACCCGATTGCTACATCATACCTCCAGAACCAAAAAATAAAATGGGCATTAAAACTTGTTCCAAGACAGCTAAAAATACGAATGTTCACATCTTGGTTGAATTCGGATTCAGATTATTTCACATATTGCTCAAAAGGGACAGACTTAATGATCCTAAAATCAAATCCGAAATTGATTTATTTGTTCCTGCATTAGCTGATTGCTTGAAGTCGCAATACGTTAAGGTAAACGCTTGATTTATTTTTTTATTTTTAAAAGGCTATTTACAATAAGATATTCTTTTTCAGATTTGTACTTTAGCGTTGCAATGTTTGAGTTGGGTTATAAAAATGGATCTTCCGAACGTACGCAATTCAGTAAAAGACATTTGCAAATCCATGTTCGATATATTGCACAAGTATGCTGTGGCTGGTCTTGGTAAGGGAGACAATTACGATTTAGTGATGGCTGCTTTTAAAACGATGTCTGTCCTCGTACGGGATGTCAAACATTTTACAATTACGGAAGATCAGCTAAAGGTTCTTTTGATATACGCGGAACAAGACCTTCATGATGGCGATAAGCAAGCAACGGCTTTTGGTTTATTAAAAGCAATTATCAACAGAAAATTAATTACGCCTGAAATTCACTTGGTTATGGATAGAGTAGCCAATTTAAGTGTTACATCCGATTTGGACAACGTCCGTAAACAAGCGCGTGTCGTTTTTTATAATTATCTTTTCCAGTATCCAATTGGAAAGCACGTTGAAAAGCATTTGTCATTTTATCTTAATCAACTTAGCTACGAATTACAACCAGGTCGATTGAGTGCTCTTGAATTGATTTACAATGTTGTTACTAGTTTTCCACTTGTAAGTTATAAATCTCATGATCTCAAGCTATTTCTTTATTTACTCTTGAAATATTTACGAAGTTTTGCTTTTTTTTACTATAGGAAGTTTTAAATGAACATTGTGGCCTTATCTATTTCATGGTAGGTGTTCGTCTTGTAAATGACGAAGATCCGACTTGTAAAAAACTATGTGCAAAATGTATCAGAGACATGATAGAACGCTTAGAACACAATGAAAAAAAAAAGCTTTTTGACATGGTTGTTGTTTGGTTGGAAGATAAAAAGGTAATTTCTTAATTTCTATAAAACTTATTTATTTCAACTAGAAAATATGTATAGAGTATTATACACTTATCCTTAAAAGAGACAATTAAAGGTCTGTGCTAGGAAACTGGCATTATTAAGTAAATTATAAGATTAAAATATAATATTTACAAAATATTATATTGCACTAATGCTTTAGACTAAATTTAAAATTGCATTATTAATAATATGCAGGTTGTGCACAGAAGATTGGCAGCTCAGTTATGTGGAATTTTCGTGTCCGTGGAAAAAGAAAACTTCGAATCTAGGTTGCCAGAAATTTTGCCATTGTTGATTAAACAATTTTATGCAGATTCGAGTCTCAGTGAAAATGAGCCTGGGCGTTTTGTTAAATTGCAACAAGAAAAAACAGACGATGCTGTCAAAGATCCAGAGAGATTGAAAGATCATCATTTATATCAAGTGTTGCAACTATTACTTAAAATTGCTGCCAATTGTACATTATTTTTAGGAAATAAAAAATATCAAGAACTAGTCCATAATTTTGCAGGTAAAATAAATTAAGACTTTTCCTTCAGAATAAATAAATTTAAAAAAAAATTATTTTCAGATCAAAGTCAATCCTTGTTAGCACATCCTCATTTATGGGTACGTTTAGCTGCTTCCCAGTTCATAGGTTTTGTCCTAGCAGCATTAAATGTTGAAAAAGTAAAAAACTTAATCGAAAACCCAGAAACTAGTGACCCAGACGATGGATACATATATTCTAATCCAGTTGAAACCTTAAAAAGTTTAGTATTAGACTCAGTGGCTCAGCTACAACCAGATATTGAATTAGAAGATTTATTTGATCAAGTTATTAAGAACTTGGTATTTATAGCAAGGCTTTTAAAAATTGAAGTTCACAAAAATGAAAATGCTCAGGATTATTTGGAGAATACTATGAATAATCAAATATCATTATTGTGGCTTATTAGGAAATTGAGAAAGTCTATTAATTTTGAGACTACTCATGCTACGCAATCTACATGTGTTGTAAGTTGAAATGTAAATATAAAGTAGAGTTTAAAATTATGACAAAAATTAAACTTTTTAGAGAACTGCAATATTCAAATGGATGGCTGGAGTAGTTGCAACGATACCGATCGAATTATTAAGGCCTATATTGTATCATTTTATGTCACCATTGGTCAGAGAAATGAGCACTACTGAAGAATCAAATGCTCCTTTACGTCAATTGGCTAAAGAAGTTGCCAACATGATAAAGAAAAAAATAGGAGTTGAAGAATATGCAACTTTGCTTAGTCAAGCACAACAAAAACTAGACTGCAGAAGAGCTGAAAGAAAGAAAAATCTTGCTCAACAGGTAAATGAATTTTTCACAAAATTAATTTGTATTTTTTTATTCAAAAGAATTTAAAACTAATGGCGGGTATCTTTCATCACATAAATTTTATATCCAAAAACTAGAAACTTTTCAGATTTTCATTTTTTAAATTAGCTGAAAATATTTTTATTTTTGTTTGCATTCGCACAAAAATAGTATATTTCTTGTTAGTGTCCAGAAAGTGCGTGTTTTCTGGCCGCTGCGCTATTCGAAAAAACGCATTTTCTCGACACTGAGCAAGAAAAATTATGTTTTGTCCTTGGCCACAAAAAAAGGATGCCCCAAATCGCAGTTTACCATCCTCGGCTTCGTCTCGGACGATAATTTACGTGCGATTTGGGCCATTCTTTACTTTTGTGGCCATGGGTAAAAATACACTATTTATGGCTCGCGTCCAGAAAAGTAAAGAATGGCCCAAATCGCACGTAAATTACTGGTAAACTGCGATTTGGGGCATTCTTTATTTATGGACATGGGTCGTATAAAATTTTTCTGTGCCTGCGACGAGAAAACATGTTTTTTTTCGGGCGCGCAGCATCCGGGAAATACGTGCTTTCGCGCCGCATTCCCAAAAAAATTCTTCTTAGGTTTAGATTGAAGCTCCAATTTCTTGTAAATTTGTTTTTGTGATTAAATTTGTTTTTATTAGTTTTATTTTTTATCTGTTTTCTCTTAGTACATGAGATCGCATTTGGCCTAAATCGCAGTTTGTCATTAATTATTTTTTAATTAAAATTTTTTTTCTTGAAAATTTCAGTTTGTAACTGATCCAGAACTGGCAGCAAAACGTAAAATAATAAAACAACAAAAGAAAAAAGTACAAAGAAAAAGAAAAATGGAAGAAATGAAAGGAAAAAAGAAGTTTAAAAGTAAAAAAGCTAGGAAAGAAATTAATTTGGAAGAAAATTAATAAAAAATGTAGTTATTTTTAGTTTCACGTGTATATATAGGAATTGTACAAAATGTCATGTAAATATCAAATAAATAAAAAAAAATTTTAAGTCATCATGTGGAAAATCCCAGTTTTTTTTCCAGCGGCTTTGGAAATTTGAAGGATCCTATTTCCGATGTTATATAGCTTCAGAAATAATACACCAGAGGGCTATATAACTTCAGTCGAAAACGTGGAAAATAAAAAAACCACGTGCATATATTAGTTTTGTTACTAGTGCTTGGGCTTTCTGCTCTTTTGTTGAAATCTTTTTTTTAATTCTTTATGCTTATTTTTAGAGCCAAGTGTTAAGTAATCGTTTTTGTTAATTTTTTTTAATAATTGCTCGTAACCGGTGTGTCATTAAAAATTATTATTATAAAATAAAGAAAATTTATTTAATTGTTGATAATTATGCTAACTTTGTTTTTAACAATTTTTCTTATTTTTTTAATAATTTTATCAACGACACTAAAAAATAGACGGATAAAAAAATATGCACCAGGTACGTATGTACGACAAAAAAAGATTTTTTGAAAAAACCTAGTATTTAAAGAGCCAAAAATTTTCATTACTCTAGCTATTCTGCGAATTATTTAGCTGTCATTTTAAATTAAACTACACAAGCCCGCCTTTTTTGTGTGTTATTAAATAGTTTTTAAAAAAATAAACATTGTTATAAGATTTCAATGTTATTAAATAGTTTTAAAAAAAATAATCATCTCTGACTATACTATGCTCTTTTTAATGGTGAAAAAAATTTTCCCGATTTTCCACTCTTTGGATGAAATATTGTATATATGCCATTTTGAAACTTCGATTTGACGGTAAATACAGATTAAAAACATCAATAAGGCTTTTCGGGTTGGTCACGTGACATTTGAGCTTTTTAGCGAAAACAACGACCACCCTGCGTATAAGCTATTCAGCTGGCGTGGTCTTCCATAAAGAACATATTTGTTCTCATCGAGTATTCTTTATGGAAGACCACGCCAAGTCCTATGCTTAAATGTTGGAGCTGTCGCGGTCTTCACTAAAAACCCACCATATCACGTGAACAGCCTAAAATACTTTATATTTGCATATGCCATTTCTTTCGGTAAACAGCGAGGAGCCGGTTACGGACTCTCCCGGCCTTGCAAGGTCTTACAGGGTCTCTCCTGGACTCGCACGACCTAAAAGGTCTCAAATGGCCTCTAAAGGTCTCCTAAGATCTTAAAAAGTCTCAGATGCCTTAAAAGGCTTAAAAAGGTCTTAGAAGAACTTATAGGCCCTCTTACCTCTTGAATGTAATTTTTTTATTCAATATCAAGTTGCCAAATTTCAGTAATTTTCTGTTAAGATGAAATTTTTTCATTATTATTTTAATAATTGCATTGTTTAAAAAATTTTTTTACATACGTTGAAGCCCGCGAGTGGCAGTTATTTTCAAAATGTTAGATAAAATTGACTTATTGGAAAGTATAAAATTAATTTTTTTTATTGGTTCTTTATTTACGAAAATACCTACACCAATTATAACTCATTATTACTCTAACGAATTCACGATTTTATGATTCGGATGTCACTTTTATAGTATTTAAATATTTAAATATTTGCTTAAGATTTGAAATAATTGATTAGAAATTTTATTAACTAAAATTAATTAAATAGCATATTATTTATTATTATACCATATGGTCAATAAATTAATTTGGCATTCTTTATTTTTGCGGCCTAGGATACAAATATACTATTTCCGGCCATGGATTGTCGCACTCTTTTTTTTACGTCTCGTTATAATGTTTACCAAATAATTATTAATATTAAATTTAAAACATAAAATTATGGTAAAGATTTTAAGGAAAAATTTTTGTTTAAAAAAAGTTTTCCAAAAAATATAATTTACATAATATGTAAATATTAGACACGGTGCATTACTTAAGAAAAACTCAGGTATTGGTGAAGCATAAGAAAAACTTCAATATGTACAAAAAGTTTGTCCTGTAATTTTTTTTCAATACCTATATCGCTAATGATAAGAGGCAGGGAAATAATTTTTGCAGCATCGGTTAGAGAATTTGATAACGATTACGCCAATGTAAAAAACTCATTTTTCATAAAATTTCCTAAATATTGAGGTTTTTAATCTGCGAAAATGAAAACCAAAAATCAAGCGGGAAATTCTTGTTTTCTTATTGAATAAAAATTATTAAAATTTTTGAATCTTAAGTTAATATAATAAAATTAGCTAAAAAATAAATAGCTATTTTTCAAATAAGAGACAAAATATTGGTTTTGACTTTGCATGCAAAACATTGTTTTAGGGTAGAAAATAGGCTTTTTTGACCTAGATATGTAAAATAAACTTTTTGTTTTATATATAAAAAAAAGTATAAATATAGGTTTAAATTGATAAACAATTTTGCAAAGAAAGACAAGGAAAAATCTTAATATGCAGGTAAATAATAGTTTGAGCTAATTAAAACATTTGATTTGATTAAAAATGAAATAATTAAAGATATGCATTTAGAATTTTATGCGACATGGATGAATCCACTGTCTGCATAAAACTTTTTTTTTTAAATTATCTTTTTCAAGAAATCAATTAAGTAATAACGCTTTTGATACTTTAATTTTATTTTTTAAATTAAAACTTCCTTATCCAGAAACAGTTGAACAATTTTTAATAATTAAAAAGTCTGGATCATCCGCTCTCATAAAAAATTTTTTAAATCTCTAGCCAGAAAATGATTTAAACAATATTGAAATATTCAAAGTAAAATGTGTAATAGCCTTCAGTTTATTCAAATTTTTCCATGAAAAAACGCTGCCAAGTAATTGACACTATGGTTCCTCATTAGCAATAACAAAAAGTTCTTAATGGTCTATTTTACCTAACAAAGTATAATGTCATAAGAAAAACTAAAAATGATACTTTCCTTGATACTGCTAGCTTATGGAAAAATTAGGTTTATGTACATTAAAAAAAAAAGATTTTTCTACACTAGTCCATAATCTTCTTTTATGATAATTATGTCTGATAGACAGTTTTTGGTGTAGCTGGTGTAGTTATATCTTGAAGACATAATTACACAAGCTATAGGAATAAAGAAAAAATTTTTGATATGTTTAAATTAAGGAATAAAAATGATACCTAGTAAAAAAGTTAATTCTATTTTTCTAGATATTAGTAATTTCATAGAAATAAATTAAGTACTACGTTCAAAAAGAAAAAAATTTATGGTGTTTTTTTAATTTTTTTATGTAAAAAATTTTGAAAAAAAAATTTCGAAAAATTACATATCAAATGGAGAAAAATCCTTTAAAAACGATAATTCTAGATATTCATTCTTTCATATAGAAAAAAATTAAGTACTATTAAGTCCTAAAAAAAAAAAAATGGTTCCTCTTTGAGGAACCAAAAATAATTGTTTTTTTCTAATTTTTTTATGTAAAAAATTTAAAAAAATTTTTTTTGTTGAAATATTAGGTATCGGATTGGAGATAACGAGTAAAAACGATAATTCTAGATATTAGTACTTTCATAGGAAGAAATTAAGTACTGCATCCTAAAATAAAAAAAATTCTGGCGTTTTTTGTATTTTTTGGCGACAAAAATTTTGAGAAAACAATTTTGAAAAAATTAAGTATCAGGTCCAAAAAATTACTATAAACGATATTTCTAAAACTGCTAGTACTTCCACAGAAATAAATTAGGTACTACACCCAAAAAGAAAAAAAAGTTTGGTATTTTTTGTATTTTTTTGTGAAAAAAATTTTGAGATATTAGTACTTTCATGGAAATAAATTAGGTATTACATCCAAAGTAAAAAAAATAAAGTAAAAAAAGTAGATCTGGCCCTGATCTGGGCCGGATCAGCCCATACTTCAGATTCTATTCGGGGAGGTCTCAAAACGTGCTTATATGCCAAAAAATCAGAAAAAAAATTTTGGCCGATCACAATGGTTCCTCTATGAGGAACCAAAATCTATTTAATTAAAATTTGAGCTAATTTGTTATTCTTTGAAAAATTTTTTATCTGATTTAATAAAAGAACCTTTAATAAAACATTTAATAAAAATTTTATACCATATATTTATATTTTTTTTATAAAATAAAAAGTTTATTTTTATTTTTTAACTAATATGAAAACATTTGTTTAATTTATGCATCTAATAATTTTTATAAAATAAAAAAAAAATTTTCGCTTCCAAGTGCGACCGGGCTTTAATATAGTAATAATTTCAATGAATATTTTTATTTCAGGGCCATTGGCATTGCCGTTTATTGGCAATGCCAGGCAGTTACAAAAATTAGGCAGAAAATTGGGAGGACCACATATGGCTTTGTTAGAATTATCAAGAATTTACGATAGTCCGGTTATATCGTTGAGGTTGGGCAAAAATAATACGATAGTCGTCACTGGCAGCGAAGCAATCGAGAAAGTCTTAACGAGGGAAGAATTCGATGGACGACCTTGGAATTACTTTGTTAAATTAAGAAATATGGGAATGAAAAAAGGTGGCAATTATTAATTTTTTTATTATATTAAGACTTTAAGTTTATTGATAAAAATAAAATTAATGAACTTTTAAGGAATCACCTGCAACGATGGCAAGGATTGGAAAAACATACGCACCTGGTTTGTCAAAAGCTTAACGGCCGTTGGTTTTGCAAAGAAGGAAATGTCTGGCTTGATAATCGATCAATTAAAGGAAACTTTAGAAAATTTTAAAAATGGAGGAGTCGTGCAAATGAAGCCTCATACCGTTCCGATAGTTATAAACGTCTTGTGGATATTTGTCAGTGGAAAGCCATTTGCCGAAAACAGGTGGGTCATTTAATAATCGTTTTAACGAAAATAAATTAAGTGCGCTTTATAGTGCAGATTGCAATACTTTGTCGATTTGATGGAAAGACGAGCCCGAATCTTTGACATGAGTGGCGGGCTTTTAGCAGCTTATCCATGGATCAGGTTTATTGCCCCGGAATATTCGGGTTACAATGTTCTCGTAGCCTTGAACAATGAATTAAAATCAATTCTGAGGGTAATTTTTTTACATTTTTTTTACATTTTTTATCTAAACAACTTATAACCTCTCCCATCTTTTAGGAAACGATCGATGAACACGTCAAAAATTATGATCCTGGAAATGAGAACGACTTGATCGATATGTTTCTCAAAGAAATGTACACGGGAAGAGGACCCGAAGCAGGCTTCGATGGTAATCTGAACTAATAAATATTTAAAATTAAAAGAGTTTCTTTAACAAATATCTCTAATTAAAAGCTCTTGTTTTGGTTGCATAAGCAAAAACAGCGTATGCCATAAATATTCGTGAGATTTTTTTCTTTATTTATTTATTAATTAATGCACGAGAAAGTGTTTTATTTTTTTATTTTAGCATACCGTTCTTTCTTTTTTAACTACAACAATAATTCATGTTTTTCTCTCTCTCTCTTTTTTTTCAGTCGATCAACTAATTATTGTATTGCTGGACGTTTTGCTCGCTGGGTTGAATATAACATCAAAAACACTGGATTTCTTGTTTTTAAATATGCTGCTTAACCAAAAATCACAGGAGCTGTTGCATGAAGAAATCGATAAAGTTATTGGATCCGAAAGATTGCCAAATCTCAACGACAGAGCGATGTAATTATAATTTTCATGTCTCAAAGATAAAAATCTGATAAGATTTTTGGGTTCGTTGAAATAAAAGAGAAAATTTTGAAAATCTTTTGCCAGTAAAAAATGTCAATGAAAATTTTTATTGGGTAATAAAAAAATCTCGTTTATTTAGTATTTTCCTTTTGTTACAATTTAGTTAAAATATTAAATATTAAAAAGTAAAAAAGATGTTATGAGAAAAAAAAAGTACATTGTTCCGTAATTACAGCGCTTCACCTTTCGCGAGAAAGACATCAACGTAGGTAACATAACATGTCAAAAACCTTCCTTTGACACGTGGGAGAGTAAAAGTACAAATAAAATACAATGAACTTTGAAACTTTCTATATAAATAAAAGGTTTGATTTTATTATTTCAACTGTTAAGGATGCCATATTTGGAGGCTGTGTTGCTGGAAAGCCAAAGATTGGTACCAGTTGTCCCGGTAATCGGACCAAGGAGAGTGCTCCGGGACACCGAATTGATGGGCTTTCACGTAGCAAAGAACACATCGGTATTAATGAACATTTATTCCATAACGAGAGACCAGAGCTTGTATCCAGAACCGCATGCCTTCAAGCCGGAGAGGTTCCTCAAAAATGGCCTTTTTCAGAACGACGATAATTTAATCTTCTTTGGAAAAGGTTTGCAATATTCTCTTTAATTATAAAATAACGCGTTAAATTTTAAAAACTGAAAAAGGAAGTGTCGTTCGTATGTAATTTTTTTAATTGTTCGCAAGCATCGTGATGAAGATAATCACGTTGTAAAATATCTTGTTGTTATTATTGTTATTGTCTATTATCTGCGGTATTATAACGCCGTAATGTAATAAAACATAATAGCGTATAGAAAGTAAACTTGACCGCTTTGAATAATGTGGGAAAATTTAATGAAACAAGTACTTAGTTACCCTTTTCCTTTTTCTTTTTCATAAAAATTTATTTATTTACAAAAACTATTTACAATTAAGTTATATAATCAGTCTCTTTTCAGGTCACAGACAATGCCCAGGAATATCCTTAGCAAAGTCTTCGATATTTTTCATATTCACTGGTATAATGCAAAAGTACAAATTGGTGCAAGTACCTGGCGAGGAAACTGCAAAACTATCGATATTACCGGGCATGACGTTGACGCCTAAGGATTACAAATTGCTTCTTCTGCCAAGATTTTAGTTTTCAAAGTTTTCTCTCAAATCTTCGCGTAATTTCAACTCGAGGTAGTATGGTTTTGGCGATATCGTGAAGCCATCGTAACCAACCATGTCTGGATTCCCGTGCTCTTCCGATACATCGATATTGAAATAATGCAGCACGTATGTGAAAATTAAAAACAGCGAGGAACGCGCTATTATTTCACCCAGGCAGCGGCGTTTCCCTGAAAACCAGAGCAATAAATAAAAAAACATTATTAAAAAAATATATAAATACATTTATTTTTACGTTACCTGATCCAAATGGCATTGCAGCCTCGATTAATTTGAATTTACCATTTTTGTCTAAAAATCTTTGAGGCATAAATTTTTCCGGTTCCTTAAAATAGTTTTTATCATTTTGCGCGCTATGCAAATTCATGAGAACAATAGTACCCTTAATAAAAAAAAAGTAAAAGTTTTTTATTCTTACGAAACATTTAAACTCCTTTTTACTCTTATACAACAAAATAGATTTAATCTTCACGTGCGTTTACCTTGGGAATTCGGTAGTCGTCGAGCATCGTGTCCTTTATGGCTTTGTGTGGTATTCCAAGCGGTGCCAGTATCAAGAATCTTTGCGCCTGAAATAAAATTACACTAATTTTTAATTCTATAAAAGTTTTAAAATTCATCCAAATTTTCATTACAGTAGTACCTCGGCCAGAAATGCTTCAACTTTGGGCAACGATTGCGAGTCGTTCAACTGCGGCAATCTGTTCCTCCCGATAACCAAGTTCATTTCCTCTTGCAATTCCTTGACCCAGTATTGATTTAACGACAAAAATGCAAATATCGTCGCCAATGTATCCGTGGTCGTTTTAATCCCAGCCAAAAATAGATCCAAACACAGAATCAATAAGTTTTCATCTAAAAAGATAGAATTTTATCATTTCTTAAAATTATTTTCAATTTAATATTCGCATTCAAGACTCACGATCAAATATAGTATCTTCGTTGTCGCCACTTTTTTTATTAATTTCCATGAGAAAAGCATCGATCAAGTCTCGAGGCTCCTGCAAATCGTTTAAATTATTTTCGTGGTCTTTTATTTCTTGGCCAAGGAAGTTCCACAATTTGTTTAGATCTTTCATCATATCGTTGAAGCCCAATAATTCTGGTATTACGAAACGTAAAAATGGCATGTGAGACATTATACCACCTAGACTATCGCTTATTCTGCAATTAGTAGATAAGTTTATTTGAAAAAATAAAATAAAGCCGAGCTGCTTTTATCCATACTTTTTTCATACCTGAAAATATTGTGCACGACGGATAAAATTTCCTGGACTTTGACATCGTCGTAGGTAAACCTGTGTCCGGCAAACATTACCCACATTGAATTTAAGACGGCAATGTCGAACGTCGTGTGCATTTCTATCGGTCCTTTTTGACTTTTTTTTATCAAGTAATTAATCAACGACTGAGCTTCCATTGTTATTTGTTCGTTCATAGCCGTTTGGCCCAAGCCAAAAATTTTGAGATACTTTAGCGTAAATTTCCGATTTTGTGACCAAATGGAGCCTTCGGTGAAAACGACTCCTTTTTCCTTGCCAAAAGATCTGACCCTAAAAAAAAATCCATCCGGTCTGCCGTTGAAATCATCTTTGAGCAAAGCCTTCTTAACCAAATCGTAAGACGATACGACGACGAATTTCTGTTTGCCCAATTTCAATCCCAAAATCGGCCCATAAATTTTGGATAACTCTTCAAAGGCAACGTAAAAGTAACCGTGTTTTTTCTTTTTTAATTGCACTACTGGGAAGCTCCCGACGAATGGCAGCCATGTCGGGCCTAAATATTTTGTTATTTCTTATAAAATATAATAGTGTAAGCAATGAAGCAATAAAAACACTGAAACTCAGGAAATTTTTTTATAAGCATGGATTTTGATGCCAAATACTGAAAAATGTTCATAACGATGCCTAGAAACTTTGTCCGCTAAAGCCGTTTGACGTTCAAAACGAAAAATGCCCTTTTTGGGCAAAAAGGGCCAAACTTAATAAAAAAAAGTAAAATTCTAAATATCGTTAAAAAAAGTAACTCATGGGATAAAAAATATATATTCAAATAATCTGGGTGACGTTTTGCCCTTTCCTGTCCTTTAAAGGGAAAAATCAAAATATTCACTTCAATTTAGTTAGCAAATGGAATTCGGGGGTTTTCGAAATCAGCAGAATTGAATTTCTATATAAAATTAACATATTTTGATGCCTTCGGCCACCTTTTGCCCTTTTCTGCCCTTTAAAGGGCAGAATCCAAACATTTAATTTAATTTCGTTTCAAAATGGGACTTGGGGGTTTTCAAAGTCAACAGTTTTGAATTTCCATATAAAAATAATATATTTTGATACCTTCGGCCAACATTTTCCCTTTTCTGCCCTCAAAGGTCTAAATACAAATTTAATTTAACGTATTTTCATATCCTTTGCCCTTTTTTAGAAAAATTCGCTTCCAGCTACGGTGGATACTTTGTTGATATTTAAAAAAAAAATTTTTTGTTACTTCAATTGGCCATAACTTTTTTGTATACCCGATATTAAAAAAAATAAAAATGTATCTGAAAGCTAATTTAAAATAAAAATTTTTTTTTTTATATAAGTTATATAATGATTAGATTGTTCCTTTCCGAGATATTTCGGGTGATTATTGATTATTATATAGTATTGTTTATAGTTAACAGTTTTCGCGATAATCCAGTAAAAAGGCTCAATTTTGACTCAACAATTTTTGGCGCCCGGCATTTAATTCGCCATATTTTCGTTTCTATTGGTCATAGAAAAATAAAAAAAAACAGGTCGCTTTGTAATTATATAGTACTAAAATTATGTTATTAAAACTTTTTCACGAAACGTAGTGGTTTTGAAGTTAGTTTCAAAAAACTTTTTAAAAACATACATTTTTTAGGTAAAAATTTAAAATTTTCCGTGCTTTTATCTCGAAGGGAAAAAATTTTCATGAAAAATGCTATTTCAACTACCCCCTTTAAAATATATTAAATTTTCCAATTTTGGGGTTAAATTTTTTTCCCCCATTTATGCCCATTTATTAGCCCATCATGGGCCAAAAAGGGCAAAACGTCACTAACCTTGAACGGACAAATTTTCTAAACATATTATATTCGAAAATATTTCAGTAGAATATCATTTGATAAATGATTATAAAAAAAATTCCTGGGTACTATAGCTTCATTGCTTATACTATAAATTCAAGGTTGTTAAGTAGAATAAAATTTCTTTTCATAGAATTGAATTAAAAGTTATATTTTGAAGTGAATAAAATTTAATCAAAAAATGATAATCAAAAAATAGTTTTGAAATGACTTAATCTATTAAAAAGAAGAAACGTTAGGAGCAAAAACGTACCTGGTGGAAATTTATGCGGCTTGAACGAACTATAAATGCAGACTAGAATGATAACGATAAGAAAAGAGCAAAACGCAATTGAGAACATTTTTAAGTTGACTGAGAATTTTTTAGATTTAACATTTGAATTTATAGAAATCGGTGACAAAAACATTTACGTTTTAACGTATCGACGATTATTATCGACTATGTGAACAACAACTTTTTGACGTCCTCGAATTTTGTACTTGACTTTTAAAAAGTTAAAAAGAAAAGAACGAGCGAAAAATAACTTTTTTAAGATCACAGCGAATAGATAACGAGCTAAAAATTGTAATTTTATTTATTTATTTCTCATTTTTATCATTAGGTAAGAATAACTTACAGGTGTCCTTCCAATCCTAGTTTTGAAGAAACGCGATAGGTGCCTTAGGGTAAGCTGGGCCCAATGTTTTTCCGGAAACTTAAACTTTAATGCAAATTTAAATTTTCGAAAAATCTGATAACGTCCAAAAATATAAAAAAAAAAATAAAAAAATATAAAAACCGAACGTCATAAATTTAATAAATATTCATTGGAAAAAAGAGATGCTGATTATTTTAAAAATAAATTTTTTATTCAAATAGTTCGCGTGCGGTTGGTCCTTAAATTAGCATTTTACATAATAGCATTAGTTTATAAAATAAAATGTAACACGAAGAATCATAAAAATTAATAACATGTTAGACTAATTAGAATAAAGCGTTTTTTAAAAGTTAAAGAGAAAATATTTATATCAGCTTTCCAATTTTTATATTTTAAACGCGTAAATTTATGAGTTCGAGTAAGTGCTAATAAATCATATTAAGTTCATAAAAATTAAATGTCAAGAATTTACGACGATGCACCTGCACCTGAAGCTATGCGGTCGTGGGTGAGGATCCGATCCCGATCGCTCACTTTCACCTTCGCGGCATCCCATGAGCTGCCATAGCTGCTGCCATGCTAAATAAATAAAGAGAAAGCCTCTTGCATCATATCGTGTCGCAGGGGTTCAAATGAAGAAAAACAAATTTATAACAAAAAATTATTTATTTTTAATTACAACTATTTCTTTTCAGTATAACTTTCGGTTTGCTTGTTAGCATTAGTTAACAATGTGTAGGTATGAATATAAACAGATAATACAAAATAAAATACAAAATACGTAACAATAAAATCTGATTATAACAATCGCGCGACTTTTTTTGAAAAAATAATTATACCTATGATACTATAATTATTATCGAATTATTATCGTGAAAGGTAGAAGGGCCCTTCGCCTTCGGTCGATAGAAAGCTAATCAAAGTCTCACACAGCTTAAGGATTAATATTTACACTTTTCATTCTTTTCTTACAACTAAAAATTATTCATTTTGTACATAAGTTTCATTTCGCTTTTTATGAAAATTTGTATTCGTTGGCTTGATGCTGCTTTGTCGGCGGCACGAGATCTTGGGTTATCGATGGCAGTGACCTGTTCGACCTTACTGCATTTTCTTTCTTTACTTTATTCGACTCTACCACTTTCGTATTTATTTCGCTTGTATCGGCTAAATTGTCTTTTCTGTCCCAACCAGTTGACTTATGATGATCGTGATGATCCTCGCTAGGGAACCATTCTGATATCCATACTGGCTTCCAGATCTTTTTCCAATCCGGCACCCAGATTTCTTTCCAAGCTGGCTCTTGCGTTTCCTTCCACTCTTCTTTCCATTCCAATTTCTTGTCCTCTACCCACTCCTGCTTCTGTTCCGTTTTCCAAATCTGTTTCCAGTCTTCTTTCCATTCCAGTTTCTTGTCCTTTACCCAGATCTGCTTTTTACCTGGTTTCCAAATCTGTACCCATTCTTCTTTCCACGCTAATTTCTTGTCTTCTACCCAAATTTGTTTCTTCGCTGGTTTCCAAATTTGTTTCCATTCTTCTTTCCACTCTAATTTTTTGTCCGATACCCAAATTTGCTTTTTCGCAGTCTTCCAGATCTTTTTCCACACTGGTTTCCAGATCATTTTCTTTTTCCAAAGATCGTGAGCAATTAATTCGCTACCATCGTGGTCTTTGCCCAAATGATGAGGACCCGGGACACTTTCCTTCACTGTTTCGGGCACCCAGATCTTTTTCCATGCTGGCACTTGAATTTCTTTCCATGCTGGCACTTGTATTTCTTTCCAAATTGGCTTGTATACTTTTTTCCAATCGGGCACTTGAATTTCCTTCCACGCGGGTACTTTTGTCGGTACCCAAATCGGCTTGTTTACTTTTTTCCATGCTGGCACTTTTATGTCTTTCCATGCCGGTACTTCAATCTCTTTCCACACTGGTTTCCAAATTTTTTTCCATGCTGGCACTTGAATTTCCTTCCAAATGGCTTTTTTCGTGGGAACCCATATTGGCTTCCAAACTTTTTTCCACGATGGTTTCCAAATTTGCTTTTTTGCGGATTTCCACACTTTTTTCCAACCTGGTTTCCAAATCAATTTTTTCTTCCAATATCCTGGATCGTGATGATCTTTATGATGATGATCGTCTTGCTGAGCTGGTCCACTAGGGTAGCCTTGGAAGTCATTACTGCCTCCGCCTCCATGACCTCCTGCATCGTAACCTCCGCCTGCTCCCGAAGCCGAGTAGGAATCGTGGCCTCCTCCGAATCCACCGCTAACTCCGGAAGCGGAATAAGAGTCGTGCCCTCCTCCGAATCCACCACCGCCTACTGGAGCAGAATAAGAATCGTGGCCACCGCCTGCTGCAGGTGCACCATAAGAGTCGTGCCCTCCTCCGAATCCACCACCGCCTACTGGAGCAGAATAAGAATCGTGGCCACCGCCTGCTGCAGGTGCACCATAAGAGTCATGACCTCCTCCGAACCCACTGCCTGCAGCTGGTGCAGCATAGGAATCGTGACCTCCTCCGAATCCGCCGCCTACTGCTGGTGCAGCGTAAGAGTCATGACCTCCACCGAACCCACTGCCTGCCGCTGGTGCAGCATAGGAATCGTGACCTCCTCCGAATCCGCCGCCTGCTGCGGGTGCAGCGTATGAATCATGACCTCCGCCTAACCCACCGCCACCACCTACGGGAGCTGCATAAGAGTCGACAACTGCTCCGGCACCGGAATGAGAGCCATGGCCGCTACCGATCTGTTGAAAAGATCCGCCGTGACCACCTGAATCATGTCCGCCAAAACCGCCGCCACCACCTCCTCCGAAATCGTCAAATCTTTTATTTGCTACTGGCGCATTAACTCTAAATAAAAGATTAAAAATAAAATGAAATGTTGTTTTGGCGGTTGAATCGTCATGAACATAATAATCATAACTTACGCGTTTGTTTGCCGAGACTGTTGCTGGAGTTGGAAAGGAGCCGCTAATGATTTACTCGCCACCAATGTGATATGCAGTAGCAAAGCTAATGCAGCCTAAAATAAAGAAAAATGATAACAATGATAATAATGAAAATAATGATATCCTTTTTTGATGAAACTTTCTCGATAACATCGTGATCACTCTAGTTAACCGTGAAAGCCCATATGACATTATTGTAAATATTGGTAATCGATACTAAATCCCCACTGATAAATAAAAAAAGCACTAACCACGTATCCCGGGCGTAATTTCATCTTTCGCTTCTAGAAACTTTATCGTTCTTTGGGCTCACATGCACTTTTAAATATAAAAAATGAAAACACACTTTTGAAGTAATTGAGTAACGCGAGAATGTTTGGTTTTGTACTTGAGCCAAAATAAGGAGAATCTCGTAGTTATATAGTCGCGTATCCTTCCCCACGAAACGTCGTCAATTTAAAAAAACGAGCCATAAAGGTGAAATTATATCGAGAGAAATGGTAGCAAGTGATAGTAGTAGTGGATCTCAAGAAAATCCCACTCTGCACTTAACGAGTTTTTCACGTTAGGATTTCCGGAAGAAGGTGGTGAATAAAATATCTCTCGATTCTTCCCCATTGAGGAAAAATATCCTTTCCCTTTCGGTTACGTGGCTTTCATCTTGTTGCGAGTTCGATCATCGTTTTCTTTGAAAAACAACAATTAGTCAATTTGAAGGAAAAAAATGCATTAGCATTGGTTTCGTTGACCATTAGCATAAATGTTCCACTAGCCTAATTTTCCATGCGTTAGAAAGCACACGCAGATTGGTTAATAAAATTTATTAATATTCTAATATTGGAGAAAGAAATTTTTATTGCATTTTTTCCATAAAAGAGGCTAATTAAAGTTACATTAAAATTATAATTATAATTACTCGGTTTTTATCGATGTTTATTTTAGTCCCGGGCCGATGCGCGATGCGCGATGCAAGAGAAAGCGATCGCGCCCTCGAGTTTAAAATTAGTAAATAAAACGATCGTTGCTAAATTTCTTAAATTTATATTCACACCTGTGTCTTGTTGCATTGGAAGCATGACTTGCCGTACGTCGCGGTACAATTTTTAATAAACTCGTTACGTAATTGCGTTAATAATTTCAAGGATAAAACTTGAATCTTTTATCATTTCTCATTTCCCATCCTTTCTCATTCGATTAAACTGATATCCGGTATGCTAATATCGAGAAATTTCCACTATGATTAACCCAGTTTCGGATCATTTTCTTCAAAATTGAATTAAATTGAATAAAAATATTTTTATCAATATCATTATCAAGACAGCTTTCTCTTTGGCAAGAGCAGGAATAACAATTTTTTGTCGTTTCTCGTTCATTTTTTAATTCGCAAACAAGTTCATTTAACTACTTAACTTTTAATTGTTAAAAAGAATGCCGAAGAAACGAAAATTTAAAAAATTTACATTATCAAACAATCGGAATGAATTCGCACTGTCGCTTTCACTGAACCCTCCACGCTATAAAATAAAATTATTTATTCTTTACTATTAAATTTTATGAAATTTTATTAAATTTAAAAATTTTCTTTTTTTATTGCTGCGAAATAATGTTATAAATGTTTTTTTTTCTCACTGCTTCGAGTTGCTAAAATTTTGACCTCTCGGATAAAAAAAATAAAACTGCTTGCTTTCACCGTTTTAATTGACAAAAGTAAAACCTGTTATCGACCGATAGAAAGCGAGAGTCTTTTTAAATAAAACTTTTCAACTCGATTAAAGAACTTTAAAACTTTTATCGGTTTTAGGAAAAGCTCCTTTTTAATTCTATTTGCCTTGAAGATGTCCAAATTTATAAATAAAAATTATTAGCAAGCACTCAAGTTGCTTTAATTTTAATCGCCAAATCTTTGATGAAAAGTTTTCTCTCGCGTCAAATGAAAGCGAATTTGCACTCAAGGTCGATTTTCCAGTTCCTATTTTAGCAGTAAACCGGAATTTCGAGAATTTCGAGAGAAATTAAATTTTCCAAACCAATGTCAAGTACGTAAATTTATTTCTTTGGAATTCAAGTGCAACGAACTCTCGGATGCGACGTAAATGGTGATTGGCCCTATAGGAAAAATAGGAAAAATAGGAAAAAGTTATTGGTGAGAAAAAAGTTTAAGGATAATATCGAATTGCATAATAGCCAGGAAGTCTGATATGGGTTGTTTATATACTAATAATAGTAATATCATCAGTTGCGTCTCTGGTTTTCGATAAATTTGAAAGTTAAATGCAGTATTAAGAGAGCATCAAGCTTACATAAGTAAACATACAGCTAGAAAATTGTTAATGCGATAAAGTTCAAGACGCACATACCTAATTGTAATATCTTCTCAGGTCATTAATCCCTCCAGTTCCTCCAGCTATAAGTCGCTCGTTCCTTTGTGAAAAAGAAAGTATAATGGAAAAACGCGTGCAAAATGATGTCGCGATGTTACCATGTTATAAAATAAACATTGCGAACGTTGCATATAAATGCATTTATTTTTGTTGAGGAAATAGTACGACTCGAATAACGAATTATTGAATATTTTTTTATTTACTTTTTTATTTTTTAAAAAGAAAGTAAAAACTGCAGATATTAGCTATTACGCAATAAAATCCTAGCTCTTATTTTATCGATGCAGTTAGTAGCGATAAATTTGTAAAACACGATTTCCAGAGTTGTCATTTATGCGATTTATGCGATTTATGCGTACAAGTGAAATTCTCCAAGACGAAAAAGGAAAAAGTCGTAAATTTCTATTCCGGAAGATCACTTGCACTTTTGTTTTCCTAATAAAAACTGATAAAAATAATTTTCTTTAGGTTTACGAAAAAATCGAGATAATCTGTAGGAGTACTTGAGCACAAATGCTCGAGATAACGCGATTAGGTTTTTCCAATATTATTTTAGTTAAAAATAAATTTAACGTTTTAACCGATAAATTCCTCAAAGTTTTTTTTTTCTTTTTTTTAATTACAATATGTCTTAACGGAAGTTAACGCGGATGAATCCTGAAAATAAATTACACTTCAAACAAGAAAAGATAATTATATTTGTTACTTTTAAATTACTTAAGCGATTAAAAATGAAAAAAAATCTTTTGCCATGACTTTCTAAAAAATGTTTATAAGCAAAAATGAAAAAAATTCTCGTTACGTCATAATTCATCAAGAATTTTCACGTAAAATTGGCATACATTTTTTAAAATTAGATTCGGATTATGCATTTATGGATTTATGCATCCTATGGGGTTGCATAGACCAAGTTGCACAATTTAAATTACTTTCAATCAACGGGCTAATTCAGTAATCATCAGTAATCATCATTTGAATTTAATAAAGAAAAATTTTCAAAAGTGAACGAAGTGAAAGCTATAAATTAATAATTTCATGCATAATCTTTTTATGGACTCGGTGAATATTTTCTTTACTATTCGGATACCTAAGGCATCGCGAACTTGTCAGTTATAAAATATTAATACATTTCGCATTGCCGTATTTTCATTCAAAGTTTAATTGATATAGAATTTTAGAATTAATAATTAAAAATGCACATTATAATAACAAAAATTATTAAGAGTCTAAAAAAAAATTAAATTGTGGCTGTTTCTTATTTCCCAAACTGACCGTGGATATGATACTATTCTCAAGAACAGTTTAATGTAGTGTGCCGATTCGCAAATGAAATTTCAAATCGTTTTGGAAAGCTTTTACAAACCTTCCCAAAAAGTTTTTACTACTAAAATGTTCTAAAAGCTTATTAGTAACAAAATATCTAGAAAAAACTGTAAATTATAACATATTTTATGATATTAAAGTCATTTACAAAGCAAACATCTACGAGAATTGCAATTTTACTGTTTTATTCATTGATTTTTTTTATAAATGAATATCGCATATTCAGTGAAGAGGCAACAAAAAAAAAACAGCTTCTATAAATGGTCAAAAAACCTAAAAATAACCTTTAACTTTATAATTTACCATTTCTTTTAGATATTTTGTTAGATTTTGCCAAGATTTCTAATAGCTTTCTAAAACGTTTTTAAAACCTTTTTCCTAATTTTTACCTACCTATTTTCATTTGCAAATCAGCACACTACATTTTTTTTTCTTGAGAACAGTTTTATGACCTCAAGTATCATATTTCTACAGGTTTTTTGGCTCGCTGAAGCCAAGTTTCGGAAAATCGCACATGGGAAATTAACGCATCACCCTTAAAGGGGGGTTTTGATAAATTTTTACTGTAAGCAATATTAAACTCCATTCAGGGGTAATTTTTGCTAATGTATATTATGCCAAAATTAAGGCTCATAGTGAGAATATTTTAAAAATACCTATTTCAGGCTATTTTTTGCTAATTTTCGATAAAAATGACCTAAAATTTGGATTCAGCGACCCAAAAAACCTATGTTAGAAAAAATAAAAAATTATGCGGGGGGGGGGGGGGGGGGTTAAAAAATGGTTAAAATCCATGCATTTTGGTTGTGTTTACATAAACCGTTTAAAATTTTTCTTCAAGTAGTTATATCAATTTTAGGATTAAATATTTGTTTAACTTAAAAAAATAAATTTTAATCTCGCAATATTTCTTGTCCGAAAGTTGAGACAAAGGTAAATCTCGTGAATGTATGCGGGAAATAATTCTTAACTTAGATCGAAGTATACCTTAAATTCTTTTTAAGATCTATAATTTAAGATTATTTTTTTAAAAACATTTTTCAATTACGTTCGCCAATTTTCTATTATTTCATTTTTTACTTGTTCACAGCATTAAACTATTTTTTTATCAAATTCAATAAAACATCCATACTTTTTTTTAAATTCAGAAAATTTAAATTGAAAATTGTTATAAAAATAAAAAAGGTACAGAAAAAAAAAGTTCTGTATCTGAAACCTGACCAACCTACAGGTAAGTTTTTTGATGTTCTAAAAACGAATCTCAAGTCAGAATTTAGCCATCACTTTTAGATTTCTCCCCAGCTACCCCAGAATATTTAACTATGTACAAAAGATAAAAATAAGAAAGGAGAGAATTTAAAAATCGCTGTAAAAAAAGAGGATTAAATTTGGAGGGCTAAAAAATTGAGAAAATAATTTCGAGAAAAAGTATTATTTTGGAGACTTGTAATTACACTCTTCACAAAAATTAATTAACCCATGACGTTGCTTTTTAAATTCGTAAATAAATATAGGGCAAAAAAATCTATTTACTACCCTTGGGAAAAAAAGGAAAACGCATGCAATATGAGAAAAAAATATTTTAAAAAAGTAATGATTTTACGTTGTTCTTTCCAGAGCGAAGATCGATCATTTTGAGTTTTTAAATGCGAAAAAATGTGCATTATGTATGTTAACTTTGCGATAAAAAGTAAAGTGGAAAGGTCAGAATAGAAGAATTTTACGTAATGTTATTTTCTTATAATTTAGCCAATTAAATCGAAAGAAGAATAAATTGGGTAAAATAAATTTCTTAAACGAATTTAAAGAACGAAAGTGCAGGAGTAATAAAATGAAGTTAATCGCGTTATACAATCTGTAAATACTCCGTTATTAACAAGCGTATAATTAGCGGTGTAATAAAATTAATTTTATAATTTTATGGTTCATTAAAGGAAAAGCAAAAAGCAAATTACCTAGTTATTAAATTTTTCGCTTCTTTTTTTTCTCTAACAGATACTACTATTCTAAATAGAACTTTTTTACCATATCAAATGTGCAACTCCATCTGTTCTAAACTTTATAAACTTTATAAACTTTATACCTAGCTTAATGGCTTTTCTCCAGGTGTCATGTCGGTCTATTCAATTTTCTCTTTTATCTTTTTTAGCTGCCTGAAGTGCTGAAACCGGTTACCTTACCGATAGCGCTTTTGCTTTATGAGAGCGTAATTGACATGGACATGCCCTTGGGATGGCTTGATAAGAGAAAGAATATTTAAGTAAATTTATTTGACAAGTATAAAATAAATTATTAAATTTTCGCATCTTATTGTTACAAGATACTTTGATATAAACTTTCACTCTCTTCCTCTCTCTTTCTTTTATTCTTTTATTTATCATCGTAATCATGAGAAATTTCATTCAATTTATCATTTTGAAATTATTTCCATTCAAAACACTTACTGCCTAAGTCTAAACAATGTCTAAACATGCCTCGTTTAAACAAAAACTTTTAATATAAAAATCGCGCCTAATTGAGGAATTTTATATTTTAATTTGAATATCGTAAAGAATTTATGTTTATCGAAATTTTTTATGGCCTCGAGAGAAACAAGAATTTATATTTTTTATTTATGCACTCTTCCATTAAATTTAATGCGCCAAATATGTACGAAAGTATTAAAATTTAATATCATCTTAGTTCTTGCATAAGAATTAAATTTCCCGAAGGATTGATCCTATTCTTGCGAGAGAGAAAGGCTCAAATTAATCAATAAAACATTCGTAGAAAGTTTAATTTATCTTGACTTTTTACGTAATATTTATTAAGCGCTAGAGAAAATTAAATTATTATAATTGCAATAATGATTTTTTCCTAATTCTTAAAAGGCATCGAAAACTTAAATTTACGATTATTATTTTTTTATATCACGCTGCTTTAACACAATTAAAATAACCATCATGCACCGAGCCACCTTGTAATTACCTTCTTATATATTATATTATATTATTTATGTACTTTATTCCGGTTCCTCGATCCAAACTCCAAACTCCTCGTCCTCGTCCTCGCCTCGTTCCTCAACGTAACAATAATTGAACTTGTAAAATAAGAAAAAGACTTTCACTTTTATTTATTATCAAATTACAAACGTACAAAAGTTTCTTATTTACAATTGACAAATTATTACTTAACTTACTTACTATTACTTGCTAAAAGTAATCACACAATTTTCTATTTTATTTTCCTTATTATTTATTTACATTCGAGAATCGAGTCATTCGCGCCAAATTATAATTAATTTATTAATTCATCAATAATGGTATCCTTCGTCGTGATGCTCCTCTGGCAAGGGTACCCAAACCTTCTCCCAAACTGGCTTCCACACTTTTTTCCAACCCGGCACCTGCACGTCTTTCCAAACTGGAACCTTTTTGCTCTTCCACTCCTCTTTCCAGATTTCTTTCTTTTCTTTTACCCAGACTTGCTTCTTTTTCGTCACCCACGCTTTTACCTCTTCCTCTTTCCATATTAGCTTTTTATCCTTCACCCATTCTTCCTTCTTCTCCGTTTTCCAAATTTGCTTCCATTCTTCTTTCCATTCTAATTTCTTTTCCGTGTTCCAGATTTCCTTCTTTTCCGTTTTCCAGATCTTTTTCCACACTGGCTTCCAAATCATCTTCTTTTTCCAGAGATCGTGAGCTATTACCTCGCTGCCGTCGTGATCTTTACCCAGATGATGGCTACCTGGAATACCGATTTTCACCGTCTCCGGGATCCAAATTTGCTTCCAAGCTGGCACCTGCACCTCTTTCCAGCCAGGCACTTGGACTTCTTTCCAAACTGGCTTCCAAACTTTTTTCCACGCCGGTACCTGCACTTCCTTCCAAACTGGCACTTTTATCTCTTTCCATACTGGCTTTTGAACTTTCTTCCAAACTGGTACTTGTTCTTCCTTCCATATTGGCACTTCTACCTCTTTCCAGGCAGGAACCTGAACTTTCTTCCACTCTTCCTTCCAACCCATTTTTGACTCGGTCTTCCAAATTTGCTTCCATTCCGCTTTCCAACTCAATTTCTTTTTCCAAACGCCTTTTGGTTTTTCAGGTTTCGGTGGTCCGTAGCTCGCTGCTGGTGGCCCATAAGACGGTGCTGGCGGACCGTAAGACGGTGCTGGTGGCCCGTAAGTTGGGGCTGGTGGTCCGTAAGACGGTGCTGGAGGCCCGTAGGATGGCGCAGGTGCTCCGTAAGATGCAGAAGGTACCCCATGGCCAGAATCTGATTGGGATAAGGGTGTTCCATAAGAATCCGTAGGAGCGTTAAACGAAGATCCGACAGAATTACCGGAACTATGATCGGAACTTGGTAAATCGTAGTTCGATGCCGGCCCAGATGGCGGGGGTCCATAAGAATTCGTTAATCCTTGTGAAAAAAAATTTGTTGGCGGTGCTCCGTAATCTGAAAGGGGGGCTCTGAAATAGAGAAGAAAAGCATCGGAATTTCAATAAATCAGTAATGGTTATTGTAAAGAAATTTGAACTCACTCCTTTTTATCTCTTATGGGCTCGCCAAAAGCAGAGATCAAAAACAGCCATCCAAAAATAATCTGCAAAGTAAAAATTTATTACTAAATTTAATAAAAAATTGAAAGGATAAAACCGCAGCGAAGGTCTTTTATCGTCCTTCCTAAGGGACTAAACCTATAACTTATATTTACACGTGTAGGCGCAGAGTGAAAGCGAATAAATCAATGTTAAAGGTTTATAATCGTCCTTACGTAATAATTTAAGATTGTAATGTTTGGATTGAACTTTTTCTATAAAAATTTTATAAATACAAAGAGCGCGATTGTAATGCAAAAGACGATCAATTAAATAATTAAATTTCACTTAAAATTTTATGAATCCGAAGACTAGCGAATAAAACAATGGGGAAAAAATCTAGATCATCTAAAATTGCACATTTTGTTTTGGAGAAAAACTGTGAGAAGAAAAAGAAAAAGAAAAAATTTCTTCTTATTTTACTATAGAGTGAAATTCATAAATTTTTGCCTATTTCAACTCCTTTCACAATTTCACTATTTTGTTTTTCCGTTAACGACGATTATGAATAACGATTAAGACGATTTGCATGATTTATACGAGAGGCTACCGGAATTCGATGATTTTATTTTTTTCAACACTATTATCCATTAATTTCATAAATTCACCACACTTTAACACAAGAATATCGTTAATAATACTAACCAGCGTAGACCTCATGACGTAGAACATTCGTTTGGCTCCAGTCGGATTTATTTATTTATTTAAAAAAAAAAAAGAAAAGTTTCAGGTGTATCGTACGTAAATTTCTTTCTGGTGAAAATCTGGTGACAAGCCGGTGCTTTTATATATATCCTCGCTTCTTATTAAAGGGTGGGGCAGAGTAAAAAATTTCTGGGGGTCTCGCTCGCGTACATAATGTTATTATTTATCTTGTAAATGCAATTTTTGAAGGACGAATATAAATTTTTTTTTTTCGTTTTTTCTCTCAGGTGGTACCTACTTTCCATCTTGAATATGCCGGCTGCGTTACGCTATCGATTATTTATTGTTACGGTAATAGAAAATTTATTAATTTTTATTTTTATTTTTATTTTTATTTTTATTTTTATAAATAATATTGCCCTTTCCTAAATTAAAAGACTTTTTTTTAAACGAGGACTTTGGTGAGATAAATCTTTTCGAACAAGGTTTAAAATAAAACTGAAAAATTTTAATCGTTTTTGATATCATTGATCATTATATCGCGTGCGAAAATGATGAAATACTTGAAAGGTGAAATTTAACTTTTTCACGTAATAAGTACTCCTCCCTTTTTTGCCATAACTCCAGAAACCCATAATTAAATTCTTTTCAAGGTCGATTCTCATGAATTCATTTGAAATTAAGCTGTTACAGTTTAAAGATTCGAAGAAGAAAAGGGATCTAGAGGAGATCTAGAGGAGATCTAGAGGAGATCTATGCAACTTTCTCGCAATATTATCGAACGTATATTGTCAATAGACAATAAATTAGAAATTTCGAAAATGCAGTAGGTAAATAAAAATTGTCAGCCAGGCCAAATGAAGACGTTACCGGTTGCGTAAGAAAACTCATTAAGACTCATTAGAAATAATGGAATGCGTAATAACTTTTATAAAGTTTATAAAGGCACGTTTTTCAAAGAATCGAACATCTCTCGAATATCCTCGAGAAAAATGTGAAATGTCCCAAGGTTACTCTCGCGAGATGATTTAATTTTAATATAAAAAGAAGTAAATCTTCTGCGCGGTCCTTTTAAACATTTTTAAATGCATGTAATATATAATTCCTCTTGTAAGCGTATATCTTATTTTATTTTCCAACCTATTAATCTTCTTTCTTCGATTTCGTCTTCGTTATATCCGAGTTATATAATTTATTAATTCAATCATTTATTCAAATCTTTTCTTATGCAATTATTGCCAAACATCAAATTTTTTTTCATTCGTTAAATCGATTAAATTCCGGAAAATTTAGCTTCTGGCTTAGAAATTTTCTATTTTTCTATTTTTCTATTTTTCACGTAACACAAAAAATTCCTTTCTCATAAAATTACATAAATAAATAAATTATTGGGATCAATGAAAATATTAAGAAAATAAAAAAATTTATGAAAACGAAAACTTTCTACCCATTTAAAATACATTTTTTTTATTTCATTATTCAACTTTTATTTTTTATATTTTTAAATTTTCGACTTATACTTATTAAAAGAATTTTATTATCTACACAACTTTCGATATCGTTAGAAAGATAATCGAGACTTCGTTCCTCTTATCTCAAAATTCATTCAGTCTTCGGCTCAATTTCACCAAAATGACTCTTACCTGTACCTTTGGAATTTTAATAATCGGCTTTTGCCCATTGATCGCTTACGGTAGGTTAATTCATAATTCAATTTTACTTTAATTATCCGGATTTTTTTATTATATTACGTTATATTACAAGTAGAGAGAGAAAGTTTTTTATTTTCTTTAAACTCAAAACGAATAAAAATATAATTTCTCTCTGTACGCCAGGGCGTCAAGGTTTTGGTCCTGGAGAACAAGAATGGGGATACGAACAAGTCCGAGAAGGTGCTAACGTATTCTGGTGGCTTTACTATGCGACTTCGACCCAACCAAAATCATTTTTATCCAAACCGCTTCTTATCTGGCTTCAAGGTGGACCAGGTGCCTCTGCTACGGGGTATGGGAACTTTGCTGAATTCGGCCCATTGGATCTTAATCTCGAACCGAGAAATACAACATGGGCAGTTAAAAATAAAAAATTACAAAAATCCATTATTTGAAGAAAAAAATTTTTTAATTTTTTCCAACAGGTCAAAGATTACAACGTACTTTTCATTGACAATCCGGTTGGCACTGGATTTAGCTACGTTACGCAATATAACAAATTGACTAAGAATAACGCAGAAATCGCTCGAGATCTACTTTATTTTATGCGTGCTTTTTTAAATAAAAATCCATCCTTTAAAAATTTACCGACCTACATTCTCTCCGAGTCCTACGGCGGAAAAATGGCTGCACAATTTGCCCTCGAATGGTTCAAGGTTTCTCAACAATTTAACAATTTAACAATACGTTCTAACCAGTTCTAATTATTTAAACAGGCGCAATCCAATGGAACAATCAAGAGTCAATTAAAAGGAGTAGGAATAGGGGATGCCTGGATTTCACCGATCGACAGTGTTATGACTTGGGCGCCGTTTCTCTTACAAACGGTAACGAATTTTATACTCGAATAATTTTTATAATTTTAAAATTTTTCAAATTCAAGGGCATGATTGACAAAAACGGATTCGAGCTAATAAATGATTCGGCGCTTGAAACAAAAAAGGCGGTAGAATTGAATGATTGGACTAGGGCAACTGAGTTATGGGCTTCGACCGAAAATATCGTTTATCAAGCAACGAACAATATTGACTTTTACAACATTTTGATTAAAAAAAAAGGCGCGAGCCTAAAGCTGCAAAAATTTAGGCAATTGGCTAAATTAAAAACTTTCGATGAATTTGAAAATGAAGATCAAGTGTTGGAAGAGTTAATGAACGGACCAGTAAGGGAAAAGCTCGAATTGAATTCCGTTTGGTCCGAGCAAGGTGCAAAAGTTTTTCATGCGCTGAGGGCTGATTTTATGAAACCAGTCATTCACTTAGGTAGGTTAGCTTCAGTTAGCTTAAAACTTTGTTAACTTTGTCAAAAGTATTCCTAGCACGCTTTTTATTCCAGTTGAAAAATTATTAGATGAAACAGATCTAAAAGTAATTGTTTATAACGGACAACTAGACTTAATCGTCGATACGCCAGGTAATGGAAATTTTAATTTTTGGTTTATTGCAGTTACAACTGATTGATACGAAAATTTGACAGGTACGGTGTCGTGGGTCGAGAAAATGAATTGGAAAAATTCACAAGATTGGAAAGTTTCTAAGCGCAAAGCATTGATTGTAAACGATACGATCGAAGGCTACCTTAAAAAGTATGGAAAATTTTCGTTGTATTGGATTATGAGAGCAGGTCATATGGTAATATAAATAATCTCCTATACTTTACAAAAAATTTTTTGCTTTGTTTTTTTTTTTAAGGTGCCAGCCGATAATCCTGCGGCTATGTCTGCTTTGTTGAAGGAACTTACCAATACTTATTATTGAATTTTTCATTGTATTTTGTTAGTAGAATTGAAAAAATAAAAAACCCTTGTTTGTTATAAGCGACTAAATTTTTTATTCTGCAACGCTCAAAAATTACAAAAATTACAAAAATTAAAAAAATACCAACTTAAGTTTATTACAAAAATAATCAAAAATATGCGTATGATTAAATTTTTTAATTGGCCTACTTAAAAATGTATTATCTTATCTTGATTATATGCACTGATATAAAATTCTATTCGATTGTATTTGCGATTGTCATTTGTAACTAGTACGAATTTTCTTGCTTTATATAAGAAATTTCTCATTCATTATATTTCTTCTTCCTTGAATTTATAAACTTTCTTTGATTTTGGATAGAGCCTCGTTAAGGATACCGAACATTCCTTCACCTTCGGATTCTCATTTTCAATATAATGCTCTTCCTCATCTTCCTCGTTTTTAAAGCAATTTAGAAAAACTACTTCATCTTCCACACCACCCACGTCAATTATTTCTTCATCCTCGCCCTCGGTCTTAGTCTGAAAGGCTCCTCCGGTTTTGAAAGAAAAAAATTCTTCCAAAGTTCTTTGTTTCGAATGTTTACTTTTTTTTTTTTCATTGCCGACCTTTTGATTATTGGCATCATTCAACCGATCATCTTGAATTTCAATTTTGACCTTGTACTTCTCTCCTTGTGCTCTGTAACAATCGTGATCCTTTAAATACCGAAGGTATTGGAAACTCGTATTGCATTTTAAACATTTATAAGGCTTTTCTCCCGTATGAATACGCAAGTGGATTTTCAAAGATTCTCTATAAGAAAATGATTTTTTGCAATAATTACAATGGAAGAACTTCTCGCGAGTATGGACCACCATGTGTTTGTTGAGCAAAACTTTCATTACGAATCCCTTGCTGCATATTTCACAAACATAAGGTCTTAAACCTGAATGAATTTTCTTGTGCAAACCAAATTGACTGCTTGTTACGAAAGATTTAAAACATTCCGAACATTTATAAGGCCTTTCTCCGGTGTGAAATCTTAAATGAAGTTTTAAAGGGTACAAGTTTTTAAAACTTTTTTTGCAGTGTTTGCAAACGTAGGGCCTTTCTTCGGTGTGGGTTTTCTCGTGCAATTTTAAAGTATTCTTAAAATTAAACTCTTTGTCGCAAAATTTACAATTAAAAGCTTTATTTTCGCCCTCGGGGGCTACCTCGACTTTCTTAACCCTAACCATCCTTCCGTTGTGCATGCTCACGTGCTTTGTATAAGAAGAGGCTTTAAAAAAAACTTTGTTGCATATTTTGCAGGGATAAGGGCACTGCTTGTTGCGATTATTTTCCATGTGCAATTTGTATCCCCGTTTCGAGATAAATACTTTTTTGCATTTCGGACATTCCTGAGTTTTGTTTATGTGAATTAATTTGTGAATTTTTAAATCAGATTTCAGCTTGTAACTTTTGAAACAAATGTTACACTTGAAAAGCTCTATTACTGGAGGCTTCGACTGAGACTCGTTGGACCTTTTGGGTTTCGTACAGTCGACGTTTCTTTTATGCTTCTCGAGATTACCTTTCAAAGTGAAATTTCTTCCACATTTTGGACATTTAAAATCATTTCTTTTAACAATTTTCATTTTATTTCTGAAACAGAAAAAATTAAAACGGTGTAAGTAATGAATCTCTCGTGGCAATTATATAAGTTTTAATAAATTTGCAATTAGCACGCATTAAACTTAAAAATTATTAGAGTGATTCTAATATTTGAGATTCTTTGTGACGAACTCAAGGCAAGTTTCCAGGCCGGGTCGTTCAAACCGCAAAAAAAAAGTTTCTTTATATTGGAAATTATTTCTTTTACTTTCCAAAAGGTAAAAGATGCAAAGTTATGTCCTCTCAGCACATTTACCCTTACCTCTATAGAGGGTAAATGTTAGGGGTAAGGAAGTGGATACAGATGCATAAAAAATAAATAAGTTTTAACAGGGTTTTTTGGGTCGCTGATCAAGAATTTGCGGGAATTTTTTGTGAATAATTAATATCGCCCTTTTAGGGGTAGTTTTAGCTATTTTGGGAGTGAAATTTTAATTATTTATGAAAAAGAAGTCGAAATTCTTGATCAACGACCCAAAAAACTCATAAGGTGCAAATCTGAGTGCTCTAAGAACAAATATGTAAAAAAACTTTTCTTTAAGAGTAGTTTTTGCAAATTTAAGGGCGAAACCCCAATTTGTCTGCCAAATAACCCTGATTTTCGTATTCAGCGACCCAAAAAACCAATAGTAGAGCAAATCTTGCGTTCGCCAGTGGTAATACAACCAAACCCGTATTTTGTCTGGAGTACCACTCCTACTTACCTTTTAAGGGTTGTAAATAGGGCCAAAATGAATGAAACCTCAATGTATACGAAGTTTACTTAAATTTACATAAAAAATATTATTTTCAAATATTTTTCAATAAAATTGCATACTTTTTTCATTGATTTTTTCAAACATTTCCTAATAATGCCTTACCTACCCCTTTCATCTCCGTTTTTAGGGTATATTCAAGGATGAACTTTTTAGCCACTGATATATAACAGAATATATTTATTTTTGCTCACTTCCAAAACTCTCCGCCCCGGCGTTAATGAGTTAAACTAATTTTATTGTTGCACGCGATCCCATCCTATCCATATGACTGTATGTTTGAATTGGTTATCATATAATCTCAGGAATAAGCATTTAAAAGTTTTTCATCCCAAGGAATTCATTGCTATAGGTCTCAATTTTCTGAAAATTCGTTTTCTGCGAGGTTTCCTAAATAAGCCATCTCATATGGCGGAGTAGTAGAAGATCCTAGTACACAAAATTTTAAAAGTATGACTTTTCCACGCAATCAATGAATTGGCCTGATTTTTTTTGCAATCGCTTCCAAATTGTACCCAGAAAAATGGAACCCGAATGAAAATTTGTGCATGAACCCACAACTGGGTCAAACCCAAACCCGCCCCCCCCCCCCATTACTACCCCCAAATGATCATTTATCAAAAATAAAAAATTAAAACAAGAAACAGTTAGAAAATCGATATTATGCAATAAAATATTGAAAAATATAAAAAAAATAAACAATTAACTCTTTTTCACCCCCTAAAACCCTCTAATTTATACACTAAAATAAAAATATTAGCTGGATATTGAAGTACCCATTAAAATGGTTCAAAAACGAGACCCAAGAGGTTTTCGAGGTCGCTAAATACGAATTTCATAATAAAATTGGAAAAATCATTCTAGAAAATTCAAAATGGCGGATTTTTCACATTAAAAAACAAAAAATTTGCATTCAAAAAATGTTACAAGCATAATAAATTCTGTAATGTTTATTAATAAAATATTTTTTGGGTCGCTGATTTCGAATTTTACATAAAAATTCGGAAAAGCTTTGAGGAAAATGCAAAATGGCGGATTTTTCACTTAATAAATTAAAATAAATTATTTTACTTGTGTCAAGCTAATTTCTGGGGGTGAGGTTGAAAATCCGCCATATTGCATTTTTCTCAAAGCTTTTCAGGATTTTTATGTGAAATTTGTAATCAGCGACCCAAAAAATATTTTATTAATAAACATTACAGAATTTATTATGCTTGTAACATCTTTCGAATCAGAATCGGAGACAGAACGGAGTGCACGCTATAGGCCTGCAAAAAACAAATTTATTTCAAAAATGAATTCACTTATCAAAAATTAAAATAAAAAAATTATTGGAATGTAGTTTAGTCTCCTGGTATTGTATTTAATTAACTCAAAAGATATAACCCCAGCGTAGCTCGGTCTTCCTGCTACTTTGAATTAAACTTTAAATTCATTTTACCGGACATCGAAAACCCATATGCAATGAATTAATGTATTTTGAAATCTACCATCTTAGAAAATCGAAAAATAATTCCAGGTCGAAATTTAACAGTTGGTTTTTCTGCATCTAGAAAACTTTTTCTTTCATGTGAATATTTCTTTTGTTTTTTAGCCTGCCATCTTTAATAATGGAAAAATTTTCCACAAGAGATTCGTTTTTCTCGAACATTTGACAGTCGTGAGGTTATATTTCTTTGTATTTAGTCTGCCATCTTGAAAATTGGGAAATGATTTTCGGTTGAAAAATTAAAATTTTTATTCTTAGTTCGTTTTTTGGATCCTGGAAAACAGGAAACCTCCACTTCAAGAAAATACTTTATTTTTAATATCATCGTACAATTGCTTTTTATTATTAAATTCAGCTTTAAAATGATCTCAACACAGGCAGGGGGCTTTAATCCAGTCAAATCGCGGTTTAGGGCGTATTTTCATTGGCCAACATGAGATTTGATCTGCTATGTTTTTTGGGTCGCTGATCACGAAAATCGCGGTCTTTTTCAGGAAATATTTTAGGAACACCCTTCAATTTTTAAAAACTAACTACAAAAGGGGTTTTTTTGATATATTAGCAAACTGCAGAGTTTCTAGATTTAGCCAAGAATTGATCTAATAGGATTTTTCGGGTCGCTGATCAAAAATTTTAGGTAATTTTTTATGTCCATATATAGGTCCATGCGGTTTTTTTGGGTCGGTAATCAAGAATTTGTTTCTATACGTACACTGTAAAAAGTAACTTTCTTATATTAACAAAAAAATTAGAACATTTTCGAAAAAAATCGTATATTTACTAAATTTAGTATATTAACAAAAAATTCGAGTAATCTCGATTTTTTTTGTGAATTCGCAAGAAAAATTGATAATTTACAATTTTTTTTTTGAAAATTTACAAAAAATAGTTTTAAATTTACTTACAACTTTTTTTGTAAAATCACAAAAAAAAATCGAGAATTCTCAATTTTTTCGATAATGTACTACATGTAGTAAATTTACGATTTTTATCAAATACTTAGAAAATTTTTTGAAAATTCGCTAATTTTTCGAAAAGATTCTATTTTATTTGTAAATCTAAGAAAGTTACTTTTTACAGTGTATAACTAGTAATATTTGAAACCAACTCAACTTATTTCACTATAGTTTGTCCAACAAGGTCGCGAAAATCCAGTTATTAATAAAATTGACTAATAAAATTATTCTTAAATAAAATGTTTGTTTTAATTTTGGTGCTGAATTTTTTTAGTGTCGAATAAGATCGCTAACAAGATTACATTCTTCGTTCAAAAAATATACTAGTATTATCAGCTACATACCTATTATGAATAAAAAAAAGATGTTCTTTTAATTTTTCACAATTTTTAAATTGAAATCAGTCAAATTGAGACATAATATTGATGATGAATTTCTTAAAAATTATAGATCTCCCTGATAAAAAATTACTCGAAAAATAAGGTACTGAGTTCGAAAAGAAAAAAATACGAACCCCAAAAAAAATGTAGTTTAAGATTTTTTTATGACAAAATTAAAAAAAAATTTAGGTCTTAACGTGGTGGTTGTGAAATATCACTGGTAACTGCAGTTACATCCATTCTTACATACACACATACCATACTTTTTTTAAATATTGGATTATTATAACTTCTGGAATTCTCAAAAATATGCACTTGTGTGGAAAAAAATCAAAAATTAAAATTTTACCTACCACAATCTGTATCATGATTTTCATAGTTTTATAAATTTAGAAGTGGTTTTTACCCCCTCAGGGAGTTGTAACATTTTTTTCTTCTACTAATTTTTTTATTTTTTTGGTTGCAAAAAAAAAAAATTTTAATTTATAACGTTTTTCTTATCTTTCTACAATTTGGAAGCATTATATAATTCTGTTTGAAAGGCTTATTATACCTCGTAGAATAGTAAAATACCCGAGAATATACCACAAATTATTATCTCGAATATTATTACTATAGACTCAAAGAAAATAAAAAAAAAGTCTTTTATTATGTTTATCGTCATTTTTCTTATTTTGGGAGTCTTTTTTATCCTTTTAGAATTAGCCCTTATATCCCAATATATGAGGCATTATTTTTTTTTACTACTTAACTTGGACAAAAAACTGAAGAAAAAAAATTTGAAGGCTCATCGATATGACCCGTGTAAAAATGAAAAATATTTGGATTATATATAATTATTAATAGAGTTTTATTTGCTTGGAAAAATATATTTTATAGGCAAAATATTTAACATAGAAAAGTATTTTTACTTCATTTTAACTAAAATTTAAAAATTGGGACTCTCGGGTTCTATCATTGTAGCGCATTAAGATAATTATTTCCGGACATCTTAATGGTATGTAACAATCAATTTGGACTAAAAATTAGCAATATTTACCATTATAACTTGTGCATAAATTAAAAACAGCCTAAGATGCAAGAAAAAGTAATATAACAAAATTAGAAAAAAAGCAAAAAATAAAAACATCTTTTCTAGCTTATAAATGTCAAAATATTATTAAAAACTGATGCTAAATCCTTGTTTCTATTAGTTTTGAACTTGTTTTAACTTGAAAAAAAGGATAATCCCGAAAAATACCGTGAAAACCCCCTGAAATAAAAAATTTCAAAAATCGGGTAGCTCAGTTACGAAAAAAATTCCCTGGGAATCTGAATTCGACCTTATTTTAGGTATATAAGGTCACCAAATGCCTGAAAATCCAATCAAACTGCAAAAGAATGAGAAAAATCGATCCAAATTCGTGTAACTTACGTTATTTGGAGGTTTAAGATGGCCGATAACATCGAGTGAGGAACAGCACCAAAAAATATATTTATAAACAAGTCTTCTTCCAAATTTTGAAGAAAAAGTATGATTCGGTTTTTTATTTACAGCACTTTAAAAATAAAAAGTGAATTTTTCCATTTTCCGGGGAAAATTTTGGAAAACTAATGGCAGGACCGAATTCCTGAGGAAATTTTACTAAAGTCACTCTTTTCTCATAATTTTTGAGCGTATCTGGAAGGGGTGGGATAATAAAGAAGAATGGGCAGCTTAGAAAAGCTCAATTTTGAGCTTTTTTCAAAAAGCGCCCGGGCGATTATTTCAAAATTCACTTTTTCTAGTTCAGGTAAGTGTATATTAAAAGAATTCTTTGAAATCTCGACACCGCAGCGCATCTCAGGTTGACCTGTTGGCGCTCATTCAGGGACCAGTGAATATTGATACATGACCTTTAACATTTCGATAATTACTCTTGAAAAAATGGCAACATCTTTAGTTACAAAATATTTTAAAAAACCCCCATAATATAATTATGGGCTAGTTTTTACTGACTTTATATCCCAGATTTGGATTCAGTAATCCAAGAAATCCAAATACCTTTTCTTAAACCGGTTGTCCATATAATGGACAATAAATAAATAATAAAAAATATATAACAATATAATATGTCTTATTTACTGTTATTTATGAAACACACTTTTCAAACATTCTTTTCTTTCTTTCATTTTAGGTGGCAAAAAGGGAAAATAATTATAGAAATTAAGCCTCTTATTATATCTCATACACCTCTCATACACCAACTGGTATTATTATAAAGCTTATAAGATTAAAATTATATAAAAATTTTACTTACATTTTTTGTTAAATCAAATTTAAAAAATGCAGCGTATAACTTATATAACCTTAAAAAGTTATATGTTAAAAGTTTAAAAAACAGGTTTTTACAATTTTATACTTTATTTTTGATAATGATAAGTGAACAATTTTAATTGCTTAATTATGCTTAAATCCCTATATAAGTTATATATATAACTAGACAGAGAATTATTTAAAAAAATACCTAAATAAATTAATTAATTATTCAATAGTAAATAAAACATTTACTAATATTTTATTTCCAAACACAAAAAACTCACATATACTATTGCATTTAAATCTAGGGTCTCTAGTATATCTACTATTATTTTGAATTTTTGTATCATACATATTTGCCCCCCCCCCCCCCTGTAGTAATATGCGTTGTGATTTTTAAATAACTGTTTTTTAAACAAGGGGCAAAATATGGGGTTCCCGCTGACCAGGATGAAGTAAATCTGGTTCATCCTAGTGTACTCTGGTTCTGACATTGCAGACAGCATGCAAGAGTTAAACCCTATATTTTTTCTTGTGTTTTAATAAAACATAGTTTTACATATAACGGGCAAACAAGCCGTCTCCATATTTCAAGAAAATATATGCTTTTACTTATATCAAGGGCAAAAAATATCGTAAGCACCATGGTCCATGGGCGAAATACTTTAGACACTAGCGTGAACACATATCACTCGTTCCCGGCTTCGCCGAGCACTCGTGCTATACTGCTCATGCTAGTGCCAAAACTTTTATGCCCTTGATACTTAATATACTAATTTGACCCGCTTGGAAGGAAATAGCTTTTTTACCCTATATATGTAAAATAATAATTTCCTCGGGAAGTGTGGCATATGAACTAATCAAATTGTATGATTACTTGGGTATTTATAATAAAATTCCGCCTCTTGAAAAACCGAATAATAAAAATAATTAAATATTTTTTATCTTATTTTTATTGCATTATTCGATCATTAGTTGATTTTTCAATCCATTTTTCAAATTTATAAAATAAATTTCTAATTATGTACAATAAATTTAATGATAATTTATAGTTAGTTACCTACATTAACATATTATAACAAACATTAAAATATAATTTTTTATAAAAAATAATGTGCAATATATTTATAAGTAATAATATGTATTATTATTACTTATAAACAATAAATATAGACAAAAGTACATTTAAAATATATCACAAGTGTTTTGGAATTCAGGCAGTTGGATTTTTCTTCATTAATTCTAAATCAGCATCCATCATATCTGCAACTAGCTCCTAAAATAAATTATTATTAAACATTTTAATATGGAGCGTATTTATTATTATTATTATTATTAAATTTATTCTGCAAAGCAAAAATATAGTGGACTCTTGTTCTTACTTTAGTAAATTATAAAATTTTCAAAGTACATGTATAAATAAATTTTTAAAATAGTCAATAAAATAGTAAATATAGTAGGTATTATTATAGTATTTATAGAGTGAGATACTTGTTGAAACTCGAAATCAAAGGGAGGGCTAATGGGACCTCAAATAATTTTGATGTAAGGAAATAAAATGAATTTTATTTTAAAGCTTAGGGCCTTATTTTTAGCCTTATGGACCTAAAATGATTTGGCTTAAAGTGTTGAGAATAGTATCTATTAAAAGTAATAATTATGAAATAATTGAAATAATAACAACCTTTACAAGCAAGGTGTTATTATTTCAATTATTTTAAGAACTCTCTTTATCATTGAGCGATAAAAGAATTTTTTTGAATAGTTTAATTATTCATTAAACATTATTATATAATTATTATGAGTTATAAATTCAACAGATCTGCTTACTATCACCATTGGCAACAAAATTTTAACGTCATTTCGTACCTTTTATGCATTATAACAAGCATTTAGTATTTACAGTTTTTTAGTTTTTTTTTTAATTTTTAAACAGCTTTATTCAAAATAAGATTTGTTATATTTACTTTGAAAGAAACGGAAGGTTCCCAGTTAAGCTTCTTTCTAGCTTTTGAAGCGTCACCTAATAGTATGTCCTGGAATTACATTCATTTTTATTATTTTACTCAAATATCTTAAGATAATTTCAACTTACTACTTCGGTTGGTCGAAAATATCTTGGATTTACTTTTATTAAAATCTCTCCTGTACTTTTATCTTTTCCAATTTCATTTGAACCACTTCCTTCCCATGCAATTTTTCTACCAACATAACGGAATGCTTCTTCTGTAAATTCCCTAACACTGTGTGTTTCACCAGTAGCTATAACATAATCTTCTGGAGTACTTTGTTGTAGCATTAACCACATAGCCTAAGTACAAAAAAAATTTTTAATTGTAAACCAGAGAAACAATTATTCCAAAATTTAATTGATTCTTACTTGTACATAATCTTTTGCATGTCCCCAATCTCTTTTGGCATCTAAATTTCCTAATTCAAGAAAACTTTGCAAGCCTAATTGAATTTTAGCAATTGATCTCGTAATTTTGCGAGTTACAAAATTTTCTCCTCTTCTGGGACTTTCATGATTAAATAATATGCCATTGCAAGCGTACATATTATATGCTTCTCTATAATTAATAACCATCCAATAACTATACAATTTTGCACAAGCTATAAGACAAAAAAAATAAAACTAGGATACTAAAAATGATAATTATTGCAAGTTATTTTAAATACCATAAGGAGATCTTGGATAAAAAGGAGTTTTCTCATTTTGAGGAAATTCTACAGCTTTACCATAAAGCTCTGAAGTAGATGCTTGATAAAAACGTATGGAATTTTCTAAATTACACGTTTTTATAGCATCCAATAGTCTAGTAGTACCAACAGCGTCGACTTCTGCCGTGTACTCGCTTAAATCAAAACTTACCTAAAATTTAAAAAAAATAATAACTTTTAAAATACTTTTTTTTAAGACCTTAATTAATACCTTCACATGACTCTGGGCAGCAAGATTGTAAATTTCTGTTGGTTGAACTAAACTGATAACTTTAACTAGACTACTTGAATCTGTCATGTCTCCATAATGTAATTTCATTTTCCCTTGTCGATGGCAATTAGGATCTTCATATAAATGATGGATTCTGGCAGTATTAAATGAACTAGCTCTTCTTATTATTCCATGAACTTCGTATTTTTTCTCAATAAGAAATTCTGCCAAGTAAGAACCATCCTAATCAAATTATTTAAAATTAATAAAAAGATATAAATTATACTTTATTTTTTAAATTATTCTTTACTTGTCCAGTGATTCCTGTGATAAGAGCAACTTTTCGATTTTCGTTTTTTGAATTCATTGTTTTTCATAAACAATTTAAATGCTAATTGAAAGTTTCTGCTAAAACTTGTTTTTTATCAAAAGAAAAATAGAAAATAAATTTATTTCTTTGCATAGTACGTGGCAGATTATATTTGGCTTAATTAAAATTTATTGCCGGGTTCACAAACACAACAATTGTTTATTTACAAAATATAGTGACAGACGCGTACACATAATATACATATAATCACATCTATTCGCTCGCGAGGGGAACTTCCCCTGGGGAAATTTATGATTAATCACGTGGTACCCCTCCTTACTTCACCCCTCCCTATACTATACGATGGCTATAACGACCTAACGTACGTGCTGCAGTGAACTATTTTTTTGTAATTTATTTTTATCGGCAAAAAAAATAAATAAAAAATTATCTGTTGCAATGGAATTTAGTAATTTTGTAAATAGTTTTTATTTCATGCACAAAAGTTTATTTTTTTCTTAAAGTGTTATTATATATTTTTTTTGTACGTATATTTTATAGAGATAGCTCCAAAATTTATGATAATAATTTATACCTGTGATAAGAAATTGAGATTAATAAAATGTTTATCTCAAAGTTTAAAAAAAGTTTTTATAATTTTAAAATATTAGGTAATTAATGTTATCATTAAGCAATATAGGAGATAATTATAATTATTGTGTAAATAGTAAAAGTAGTAAAAATATTCCTCATGATTCTCCTTTATTTTAAATGTAATTTTCAATAAGGTAGTAGTTCACAAAACATCAAAATGATGTTGAATAATATTGATAGGGATTTGATTCCAATAAAAGCGCATTATTTTTTATATAATGCAGGTTTGTATAACTATTTTTTCAAATTCATTTTGACTTATCTTATAATAACTAAAACAAAACATTGCAGCTACTGGTCCAATTGTACCATTTTTGCCATCAATAGCACAGCAATTAGGATTCTCAAATTTGCTTGTTGGTACAATGTATACGATTTTACCAATTTCAGGACTAATAGCAAAACCACTTTTTGGAGGTCTTGCTGACAAATTCAAACTTCATAAAGCATTTTTTATAGCATTTCAGGCAATTCTTGCAATAGCATTTTTTACTATCAATTTTTTACCAAATGTACAAAATAATCCAGTAAAAAGTACTGAAGTCACATTGATTTGTAATACAAATTTTAGCATGTACTTAGAAATAATTTTAGATAAAAATTATCAAAATCCAACATTGGAAAATTTCTTGAGTTCTAACAAAGAAGAATTTAAAAAAAACAAGTATTGCACTGTGTCATGTTCAAAGACTAAAAATTTTTTACTCCCAAAATTTTGTGCTATTAAAAATACCAAAAAATTTTGTCAAACTATGTCCAGAGATAACTTAAGCGAAGGAGACTTAGAATTTCAAGTTCAGCTAAGCAATAATTTTACAGAACCAATAAGTCAACAAATAACAATGAAAATCTTAAATATCAAATTTGAAAGTGAAGTTAATAGATTTGTATGCAATGATAAATTTCAACAACATTGCGAGTTATCGTGTCCTAAAGTTCCTTGGGTAAATAAGTTACTAAAATTAGTTGCCAATAGCACTGAGTCAAACATACCCAAAGCAACGAAAATCTGGACATATCAGTTTTACTTATTTTTATGGGCAGCTATAATTAGCTGGATTGGTATGGCTGTAGTTGTTAGTATAGGAGATGCGATTTGTTTTGATCAATTAGGAGATAAGCGCAGTAAAGATTATGGAAAACAAAAAATGTGGGGTTGCATAGGGTTTGGTATTTTTGGAATTGGTGCAGGTTATTTAGTAGATATTTTTAGTAAAGATGAAGCAACAAAAAATTATAGTTGTGTATTTTACATTATGTTAATAGCCATGATCCTTGACATAGTGGTTTCTTCAAAATTAAAAAATGTAAAATCTTATTTTAATAAAATAAAATACAAGTTAATTTTAAATAAATTTTATGATTCAGCAATACTTTTAAATACTTTTTTTTTTAGAGGTCATTAGATAATACTAGTTCTGAACCATCAGTTTTGTGGGAATTAGGATCTATTGCAAGAGAGGGAAGAGTATTAGTATTTGCTTGGTGGTGCATTGGAGCAGGAATGTGTACAGGTGTCATATGGAATTTTTTGTTTATATATACCGAAGAATTATCTTCGTTATCAAAAGTTGAATGGTTAAAATCCTTACAAGGATTATTAATAGGCGTTCAAAGTTTTTTTGGGGAAATGCCATTCAATTTTATATCTGGAACTGTTTTGAGGAAAATTGGGCACATTAATGCTATGAGCCTTGTACTTCTTGTATATGCTATAAGGTTTATTACATAATTTCTTTTGTTAATTTCAGAGTTCATTAATTAAAAAAATTTTAATCTTTAGGTTTATGATGTATAGTTTGATCAGAAATCCGTGGGTTATTATTCCTATTGAAATACTGCATGGTCCAACTCTTGGCTTATGTTGGCCAACAATGGTGTCCTATGGAGATAAGGTAGCTCCATCAGGAACTAAAGCAACTATTCAAGGATTGGTTGGAGCTATATTCGAAGGAATAGGTAAAAATTTTAAAATTTAAAATATATAAAAATTTAAGCTTAAAAAAATAGTATAAAAATATTAAATTACTTTTTGACCAAAGGTGTTTCATCTGGAAGTTTAATATGTGGGTATTTAATGGATGAATACAAAGGTGTCGTTACTTTTAGAATTTTTTCAGTTGGAGCACTAGTATGGTTAAGCATTTTTTGGATTTTGCAAATTATGCTACAAAAAGCTAAAGCTTATCCATTTAATCAAGGCCATATTCGTGAGTAACATTATGTATTCACGAAAAATGTCTGTTAAAAATTATGTAAGTTATATTAAAAAATAAAAATAAAAATATGTATAATTTTTAGATTTGGCTACTTACTACCCTCCTGATGACGCACTTTTCATGACAACTAGTCAAGAAATGCAAACTTATTAGAGGCCATACCAAAAAACTATAATGAGGAAGATGAGAATCTCTAAATTTAATTTAAGTATTTTAAATTATTGTAAAAAAAGCTTTTAATAGTCAAAAAGCATTTTACTGTAAACCTAATGTTAGCTCTCTAAGTCATTCTTTTATAGAATTTTTTATAATTATCATGTTTTTGCTCTACTGCAAAGAGTTTTATTTTTCATTAAAATTTTAAAAATATTAAAAACATCTAAATATTTTATTTAGAGTACAATTGTCATTTGTTAATGTTACTGACACACGTTACTGATTCATCGTACAAACAACCATATTTAATTAATTATAATTTACAATAAATTTATTTTATAACTAAAACTAATTAAAATAAACAAATCTTTGTTACGTTGACTTTCCATCATTAATATCATTAGTAGTATGACTTTGTTCAGGCTCAACGATAGCCTGCAAATTTGGAATTTCACCCGCAGAATCACAGATATCGTTCATGATTATGCCAGTTGGGCCTGGATGAACAAAAGCAAGACTGCCTTCGCTGGAAGATGCTAAACTGGCTGATAATGCGGGAGAACGCTCCTTAGGCGAGACCGATGAGGCCAGGTTCACAGCCGTTGATGAACCTGCTGCAGTTATCGCAGCAGTTTCTAATTTTCCTAAAAGCTCCAATATACGACTTTCTAGCAATAAATTGATTTCGACTTGTGCTTTATATTTTGATTCAACAGCTTCTAATTCTCCAGCGTGTTTCTCTTTTATTTCTTGTATTAACCTTTGTTGGTCTGTTAATAATTTCTCTTTTTTATCATTTTTGATTTCAGTTTCCACTAATTGAGATTTCAATGATTCAACTTGTAGTAACTGACTATCAATTTGGCGCCGAAGATCTATAAAATTTAACACAATTAAAATAAGAAAACTTATTCAACATATCATTTTCATTAAAAGCTTACTTATTAGAATAACATATTTTTACCTTTGCTATTTATCCGTCTTGAGAGTGACTTCGTTCAAGAGGGATAAATAACAAAGGTAAAAATATCTTATTCAAATTAAGGTGACTTGGATATTCAAATTCATTATGAATACTTCAACTTACTTATTAATTCTTCTGAATACGATCTCTGAATGAGAGTTGTTTCTTGTTTATTATTATTTATTGGGCCTCCTGACTTTTCAATCATTCTTAGTTGCGCCTCTCCTAATAACAAAAACCTTTTTTGAACTGAATCTAGAATTCTTTTTAATTCTTCTGTCTTATTGACAGCTTTTAAAGCTTCTTTTAATTGATGAGCCGCTTCAAAAAGGGTAGCTTCTGCATGATTCTTTTGTCTCTCTGCTTCCAAAACTTTCTGTTTTTCTTTTTTTAAATCAGATTCGAGTTGTTCTACTTTTTCTTTATAAAATGCATTTTTCTGCTGCTCTTCCTTACACTTTTCAGAATAAATTTAAAGATTAATTGCAATATTCATATTAAAAAAAAATTACTCACATTTTTCTGCCAAAAATTAACTATTTCAACACACTTGTTTTCTGAATTTCGTGTTTCTTTTTTACTATGATCTAGTTCTTTTTTTAATGCTTCAGTTTCAGCACAAGCCAGCTTTAAACGATTTTCCTATAAAAAAATATTTATTAAGAATTATTTGTTTTATATTTGTAAATTTCTAAAGTTTACTAACTAAAGTTGATTGTTTTTCCTCCTCTTCTCGCGTGCTTCTTAAAGTTCCTAACAACCTTCTGTTTCGATGGGCATGCACTTCTCTTCGCTGACGTTCAAACTGTAATTGCATTTGCATCAAAAGTATTTTCTGAGACGTCCTATCCATTTCTGTAATTTCATCATCACCAGCTCCGTTTCCAAAATCATCATCTAACTTTTTCTTCAGCTTTTGCTTATTTATATTAGGCTCTTTAAAAAAAAATATTTTTTATTTAAACTTCTGTTTTTTCAACAGAGTAAAAAAAAAAAAATTTCTTACTTGTTTTTTCTGAAAAACTATTAGTACGAGCACAAACTTCTATATACCGTTCCAACATGGCACTAGGAGATAAACGAGACTCGCTATTTTGATTAGATTGCGAATCGATAGTTTGAAATTTTTTATCTAATAAATCCAACAGTAGATATTCATAGGGTACGTTACCGCAAGTTTGGGTCCCCATGTCTTCCATTGCCTTTTTCTCAGATAAATCACTTATATTATTTTTAATTAGACTTAAATTTTTTTCCAGTTTTATTTCTGGGCATGATTTAGCTCTGTTGACTTGCATACTTTGTTCTGTAGATTTTTTATTAAATTGCAGCCTCTGAAGTTTAAAAGACAAATCTGCAATTTTAGTTTCTTCTTTTTCTTTTGAATAAGTAGATCTTCTAGAACTAACTATATCTGAAACTTCTTGATCTTCTTGCCAAGAATCGTTTTTACCATTCTGAACGATATCTTTTGTATCTTCTTCTGAATTTATTATTGGCTTCCAGTTTTGCCTGTCAGCTAATACCTTACCTATTTTTTGAGATAATAAAGTTTGATCTCCACTAGTTAAGTTTGATAAGTTCAAAGGTGTTGGGGTTTGTGGTCGAGAACTACTTCCTAATATTCCATTACCAAATCCACCCAAGGACCTTACAGCTGAAGAGCTAACTGTCATTTGCTGTCTTGATGGAAGTTGTCTTAAATCTTTGATAGGAGTAGTTTCTGGTGTAGCTTCGATTGCTGCTTCTGGGGGACTAGTTCTACTTCTGCTATTGTTGCCAGGTGTTGATGGTGTTGAACGAGATTCCAATTGCATCGCTTGAATAGGAAGAGGACTGTGAGGTGGTACCAACATGCTAGGAGACCAAAAGCTATCTTCTTCACCATTTACAGGAGCTGCTGATGATGATGGAAAGCTTTGATTTACAGGTGTAAAGCAGTTCATACGATCTGAAATTGGTGTGAATCGAGAACTTTGATAGTAAGTTGCAGGCTCATCTCGGCATTTATCTAATGTAAAACGTTCACATTCTACAACAACATCATGAAGTTCCATATTTTTCCATCTCGCAGAAGAAATTTCTCCCTCTTTGGACATAGTTACTAATAATGGATTCATTCTGACAGAGTCTAACATTGGGTTGATTGTTTTCTTAAATATTTGCTCACTATTACTTGGATTATGTTTTTGATTTAAAAATAATATTAAGTTATTTGGGTACATAGCATATAACCTATGAAAAAGATTATACAGTCCAATCTAAAATAAAAATATATTTTAATGGATCCATTTTAATTGACTAATGATATAAAAATAAATTTTAATTACAACAAACCTGTAAATGGAGGAAATAAAATTTATCCTTATCATTAAATATGGAGGATCCAGATGAAGTATTTGATGAATATTGACAGTGCAAAGATGCAATTCGAAAAAATACTTCAAATATCTCTAGCAATTGCTGTTGATTTAAAGCTGTACGAAACATAGGCAGTAGAGTAACTAATAACAATAATGCACTCATTAACAATATATCTTCTTCTACCTGCTCAGGAACATAAAATAATTAGAGAAACTTTAAAATTTGTTAATAATTAGAAACTTACTTTTAATAAATTAAGAATGCTCCTAAACAAAGCATGACTAGTAATTTTATGCAACCAGGTGGGCTGGCGTCGAGCTAAATGACCCAAAAATGTCAAAGCATTTATTTTTTGTAAATTGTTGGTAGATTTATTGTTATTTAATGTTTCTGATAACTTATCAAATAAATGTCTTGAATGTGGCTTATTTACCCCAGCTAATACTTCGACTACTCTTAAAGAACTAGTAGAGAGGTAATAGTCAAGCAATCCATTCACTAGCCAATTATCTTTAGCTAAAATAGAATAATATTAGAAAAGAATAAATCAAAAGACTTGTCAATATACGTACTAGATAAAAAATGATCATGAAAAACTTTTTTCGTTTCTTCAACATCTTCGAGCTTATTAGACTCAAGCATTTCAAATAATAAAGACACACCACTGTTACTATTGTTATTATTCAATGACATATCGAGTTATTGTTAATTTATCACTATAAAAACGATTTTGGGCTTGAATAGAAATGCAGTCGATTTAGCCAGCTTATTTCCTTTAGCCATCTGATGTCGATAGTCATGTAAATTAAACACCAGCTCTGAAATTGCTCTTTTTTCTTTCAGAATGCAACCCTGCTTTCGATTCTTTACCTTTTATTAATAATCCTAAAAATCAGATTATAAGATTCAAATCTTAGAAAATAAATATATGTATATAAGTTCACAAAATAATGTATTAGTGAGGTACCCAGAAAAGTTATGAAGGGATCTTTATAACTTGTCAATTTAAGAAAAAAGAGTAATGCACTAATGCAGTGGGGACTTTAAATGCAATTGCTATTAAGTAAAACAGATGATTATAAGAGGATACTAATTAATAAGGATTTAATAGATAAAATAATTATTCTTAAATAATTAGCTATTTTTAAATTACAAGCAATGAATTGGATTACTGGAATTCAAATTCAAAGACACAAAAAGTCGGAGCTAAATAATATTTTAATAGTATACTTTAGTAGGTACTTTAAATTGCAATAAGAAAGTGCATGATATAAACTATACAAGATAGATTAAAAAAAAAATTAAGAGGGGACGATCGGACGATACTTCGACTTGCGCTGAGGAGAAGGGCCGGCAAACTGCTGCGCCCCTGAAAATTTATATTTATTGCTATAAAGGCAAAAAAAAAATTAAAAAAAGTTATATATATGCATGCATAAATATGTATTACGTATACCTTAAAACCTTAAATAAAATAGCTAGGTTTTACAACATTCTCTCACTTTAAAAGAACTAGCTTAATATTAGTACATATATATATTCACTTATTTATGAAGGTCAATAGGATAATCTTGTAATTCATGCAATTTTTCTCGCAATTTTTCTAAACAGCAACTTATGCTAAACAACAAAATCTATACACCAACAAACTCATGCAATGTGACGTATCCACGCATACACACAAAATGTACACTTACATATCAATATATCATTCAAGGTATAGTAAATTCGATGATTTAATTTCATCTTACTTATATAAATTTGCAAAATATTATTGGTTTATTCAATTTCATTTTCGTTTTTATGCAATTTTAACTGATTAGACTTGTTTTTATTTTTGAATTTTGATAAAAATTTTGCTAATTGTGCATGCGCAAAGAAAAACTCTTTTTTTCTGCTGAAAACCCGGGAATATTTAAATAAAAATCAAAACAAATGAGGCCATTTTTGTAATCCTTCAGACTGTACTGATTTTACTTAGTTTTTTCTTAACCTTATTTTATCGAGTCATCTTTTATACAAATAATATGAAAAATAATTAAGCAATTATAATGAAAAGCTCCGTTTATTAAACAAGGTAAAATTATGAATAAGGTATTTTTTCTTGTCATTTTTATAATTTTTATAAATAAATACTATTAAAAATATAATTGAAAATTCAGAAGCGAAAAACTTGTGGAAGAAATCAAAATTTATTTAATAAGACAAAAACCGGCATCTCTCTGGGGTTAAATTACTCAGATTCAAAGTCAGTAAGAACTTTGAAAAATATTCAGCAATCACCGTATTACAAAAGCAAATCGATAAATGATTTTTTTGCAAGATATTTAAAAAGCAGCAAATGCAATTCAACGGTTAAATCAAAAAAGTCAGAAAATAATTTTGAATCGGCAATTAATTTTTATGAATCTATAGAAAGTTTATTCGAATTAAAAAGTTCATTTAATATTTCCGTTGTATGCCGACCATTGTTACTCGAAGAAGAAAAATTATCCGTAAAATCTTTAAACTTGAAAGAAGTAGCCGAAACGGTCGATAAAATTAAATTAGCACATGATTTGGAACCTAATATCCTCCTATCTGTAAGTATACCTAATTTTAAATAAAAATAACCGCTATACTTACTTGATTTGCATACCTAATTTTTAAATAGCCAAACGATCTCCTGTCAAAAGAAATAAAAGAAATAATGGAAGATCTAGAATCGCTTGAAGGCGGAGACAACAATTCTGATGATTAGTAATTTTCAATTCTCATTATTTTTCGCTTTGTATTTTCTGTTAAATAATTTAAAAATTTTTTATAGCCCAGATGAATTACCCTATGTAGAAGAAGAAAACCCTATAAATGAAAATGAGCAAAGCGCAGAAGATACCCCACATAAAGAAAGCAATAAAAGAGAAATCTTATTAGATTTGGGTCTTCCCGTGGAAAACGAAATTCGCAATTGTCCTCCGGACCGCGATGTTTTGGGCCAAGAATGTGGCTGCAATCCCATTCCAGCTAAATCCCCAATGCCCCTGGAACTAGGAGAAGGTATTGCAACATATACGAATAAGTTTTTTTTTAATTTAAATTTATTTTATTTCCAGGATATTTTTTGTGCCCGACGAAAAATCGCGATTCTTTTATGAGTGCCACGCCGTTCGAAGATCCAACAGTTCTCGAAGAAATTAAAAGTGCAGAAAAAAAATCTGCTTTAATAAAAGAAGAAATTGAAAAATTACGAAACGAAATTAATAATTTAACAAATGTAATTCATTTTTCTTCTGAAATTAATATTTTATTACTTTCTGTTTTTTTATTTTTATAAATGCAGAAAGAAGACTTGTCCATAGAAGACTCGTGCCTTTTACAAGAGAAACAAAAGATATTATTTCAAAAAATTGAGGATTATGAGGGGATTATGAGTAAATTATCAGATATTATAGGAGTTTGTAATCCTTCGTCAGAAACTTTTGCGAAATACTGTGACCTTTTGCCACCTTCCCACAAAGTAATTAAAAAATTAATAAATAAAAAATCATTGCTGTTTTGCGATTATTTTATTTTAGTGTGAAGAAACTAGGCCAAGCACTTGTGAAAAGCCGTGCGTGGCAAAGATACCCGGTGCTTGTAATTCAGAAAAATCCAAAGGATTGCGTCCCAAAGCAACTTGTGACGACGAAAGATTTGATCCATACAAAATCGAATACCCAGAGGACAAGTATAATATATTTATTTTTTTCAAAACATACAGTAGATATATACGTACTTAATAATTTATTTTTACAGAATTCCGCGAGTTATAATTTGCGGAAAAACGGAAGAAAACATTCCGAAAATTGTAGTAGCCGATAGTCAGCCAAAAACTAAAGTACCCAAATGTTCCGATATGCAAATAAGTCCAAAAAGTATTAAAATCAATATTTCGCACGAAGGCCCAAAAAAGAAAAGTTGCTGTTCGAACCCGAGAGAATCTAAAAAAAAAAGTTGTTGCTCTGATTTCGAAGACGAAGTCGTTGAAACGGATTGCGATGAAAAGTAAATTTTATTATTGTTCGATTTTTTTTAAATTTATTAAAGAAAAAAAAACAAGTGAAAGTTTCGACTTATTTAAATATTTTATATTTATATATAACCAAAATTATATTGTAGCATTTTTATAACCAAAATTTTTTTAAATCCTTGTGTTTTAATTTTATTATAATTATAATAATAATAGAAGGAAAATTCTTTTAAAAATAGTAAAAAATAAAAAAAAATTTCAAAAAAAAAATACTTTTACATTTTTCTAAATTTAGAATCGAATACAAAAAATTATCCCCTCATGAAGCATTGGACAAATCACAACGCAGAAATTTTCAGCTAGAGTCTGAACTGCGTATGGCATTAAAAGAAAACTGCGAACTTAAAAAACTATCCAATTTATCTGCTCGATCACAATTTCATTATCAAGATTCGTGCTCCAATTACAGTAACAGCCCCAGAGAAAGATCAAAGCATTTTGGAGATACAAATAGATTGTGCGGAGGTGGATCATTTTACGAAAATCAATGCTCTTCTACCAAAAAGTCCTTAAATATGTTTAATACAGAAAATATCAGTAGACTTTCAAAACAGTATCAATTGGATACTAAAAAACTGTCCAAAAGTCAATGTCCTGTCGAAATCGATCAAAAATTAGAAATTTATGGAAACAGTACAAGGAATCTTGTATGATATTGTTATGGCTTTTAATTTATAAATATATTTTTCCTATTTATTTTTGACAATTTTATTTTACACAGGCTCAGCAACTTTGTAGTGTAGAGACTGAAGTTAAAACGATACAAAGTGAAATAGCATGCGTTCAGAAGGAAATCAAACAGTTGGAATTCCAACGCAAACAGATTGACAATAGGAAATCTGGTTCTTCTCACGTTTACGACCAACAATCAAAGTCAGCGTTACCTGGCTACCCTAACAAGGTATTTTTCAAATTTCAATTAATATCTCTTATATCCATTTAATAAGATCGATGATTAATATTTTAGTCGTACCTCGTTACCCCCGAAACGGATTTTCCGGCGGTGAATATTTTTTTTATTTTCTTTTTAAAGTTTAATTTAACTCCTCGTTAATTCTCAGGATCAACAACAATTTAGGGATTTAAAAGAGCAGTACTGTAGATTACAAGAAGACTACAGAAATAAATTGTGCGAAGTTTCAAGACTAAGGACGGATAATGAAAACTTGAAAAAGGAAACTAGAGGAATTAAAGATGAACGAGAACGTTTAGAAGTCAAGTTAATCGATGCTCAAGAGCGTCTGAAAATAGTAGAGAAAGAAAGAAATGAATTGCTAGGTATGAACGTTCACGAAATTAGGCTTTAAATTTTTTAATTTTTTAGAGTCGAAAGTAGTATAAGGGAAAATGGGAAAATTCTCTTGATTAGGGTTGTCGAAATTTTTAAAGATTCGAAAGTGCAATAAGGGAAAATTCTCAAGGCCAAGAGATCTTACGAAGTTCGCGAGGCTTTAAGGTTTGGTATTTTTAATTTTAATTTTTGGTTACGAGGACAAAAAGAATTGATGGTCAACGCAATGATTAATCATACAAACGCCGAAGATATTTTGTAAAAAAAAGTAATTCCAGCAAAAAATTGAGGAAGTATGAAGAATCACGCAATCCTACGGATTCTTAGCTATATAAAATGAGTCCATCTCCAAATTCCTTGGATGGATTTTTGGAACCAATGGCGCAAAAAAAATTGCTGATTTCCTGTGTATTCAACGCGTGACCTTTGATATTATAATTATTTAAATTTTAGGAAGCAGTGAAAAACTTGTTGAGCAAGAACAAAACTTGATCCAGTCTCAGCAGCGTTATCGCGAATCAATGGAAGAATTAGAGGAGCATCGATGCATGATACGAGACCAAGCAAAACAGTTGGACGTTTATAGGACAAAATTTTTACAAGTAAAAATTAAAAAAAGAAATAAAATGTAATTTTTCTTCCTAGCGGGTCGTTTTCTCACCTCTAAGAAAGAAAAATTTGCTTTTTATTCATAGGAGCAAAAAAAAAAATTCCCTAGATCGCAGTTTACCATCCTCGGCTTCCGCGACGTGCGACGGGCCATTCTTGTTTTTGCTTACTTGGTTCGAAACGTACTATTAATTGCTTTTTTCTTTCTCTATTTTAGGCTCAACAACAAGTTGAAGAATATCGACGTCAATTAGATCTAATGGAATTAGACAATGCCAGAATCAATGAAAATGTAACTCTTGAAATTGGAAGAGTTAAGGTAAATAAAAAAAAGTATAAATTAATTTGAAAATAATTTTTAAAAATCTCTAACTTTTAAGAACCAATTTCAAGAGAAGTTAGCTGAATTGGCCCCGTTGCCAGAACTTTTAAAACAAACACAGTTAAGACTTAATGAGAGTCAACAACATAGGTTGGCTGCTGAGCGCATCATTGAAGAAATCACATTGACACTTCAAGATTGTCAAGCCCAATTAGAAACTTTAAAACATGACAACGAAAATTTGAAGAGAGAATTGAACGAAATAAATGTTTTTCATTTTTTTATTTGCGAAATCGAATTTTGCAGTAATAATAATTTTAGTATAATTTTGTTTTAGGAATCTAAAAATGGAACGAATAATTTTTCGGATGAGTTGGAAAGAAAAATAGGAGAATTAAGAATTGAGAATGAGAGGCTTAAAAATTCAGTCTGTCGCTCTCAAGAACAACAATCAACATTGCAAAAAAAAATTGAAGAAAAACAACACGAAACGACCCAGCTTACAGCTATGCTAGAACAAGTATTCAGTAAAATTATATGCACTAAAAGTACATGGTTTATTTTAAATCTCTTTATAGGTGCGCGAAGATTCGGCTCGGCAAGTTGCAAGAACAAAGGAAAGAAGCGAAGCTTTAAAAAAAAGTATGCAAGCTCAAATAAGTGATTTTGAGATGCAGCTTGCTAATTGCAGAGCAGTTGCAAAGACTGCGCAAAAAGAAAAGGACGAGGTATATTCTAATCGCAATTTAGAGAGCATCCCTTTTTTTTTTTAAATTTGTAAATTATTTTTTTAGATTCGTCAAAAGATGCAAAGCCAAATAAACAATCTTAATGAATCTTTTGAGCAAGCTCAAGGTCGTATAAAATCGTTGCAAGGCCACGTTGAGTATTTAAAAGTTTCTTATAGCAATATATTTAATAGTCACGGACAAGGAGAGAGTCCGAACGCGTTATTACAAACTGAAAATCTTAATCAAGGATACGATTCATGTGATTGTACTTAAAATTTGAAATTATAAATTATGACTTTTTTTATTTTTTAAAAAATGATTTATAAAAAAAATTCTTAAAACTAATATATATAATTCATTTTCATGGTTTTATAACACTTAGTTGATGTGAATAATAGTGGAAATAATATTTCATTTAAAAAAAAAACAAAAAAAATTATCTCTATTTACAAAATATAAAGAATTTTTAAATTAATTTCGTTTCCCTTCGTGAAGTGTAGTTATCATGTCTCGTAAAGTATCAGAACGACTTTTTATTTTTTCCACTTCTCTTTGGAATTGCTCCAACTGAGTTTCTAACTTTCTAACTTCATTGTGAGAATAACGTCTGGGAAGGAATAATCAATTAAATAATACGTGAAAATAAGTAAAGATTATAAATAAGTAAAAATTACTTTTCATATGGAGAGCTGGTTGTTATTTGGGAAGTAGTTGCTCTTGGAAATGTTGGATTCCTATTTGGTAGGGTCGAATGCCCAAGTAAGTCTAGAAGCAATCCTCTTACTTTCTTGCTTTGGTTACCCTAAAATTTTTATTACTTTTAGCTTAGTTAAAAAGCCAAAGATAACGTGTTGAATAAAGGGATCATGGGATTTTGCGCCATTTGTTCTAATTTTATGTATATTATTCTTGTTGACGGAGATATTAATAAATATTAATAATATATTTATTTGAGATTATGGATTCGCAAAAAAATCATGACTCCCTATATTCAACACGTAACCTTTTGCCTCTTAAGTATTTTCTTATTTTTACCTCGTTTATAGAGCTTGCGATCGTTTCTGTTCTGTTATTGGAATACAAATTTTCATTAATTTGACATTGTTTTTGTTCACATACTGTAATTTCTACTTCGTCATCTGACTCATTATCAACATTGATGGGTTGATGTGCAAATTTTGAATGTTCTTTTTTACAACAGCAATGAAGGTTTTTATTGCGTAAAGGCAACGAAAGCCTTCTGGATTCCAAGTGACTATTGCAGCAACCAAGATTGTGAACTTGATGACATTCATGATAGTTACTAGGCTTTGGCGCAACGCAACAACTGTAATGGCTGTCTTGCAAACTTTGATTTTTTGTTGTGCAATAATTATGTCGATCGATCTTTTTAGATTTACAAGGATGATTTGAATCCGTATCGTCTGGTCTTAATTTTTTACTACTTTCGTTAAAAATTTTTGATTCTGGTATACTTTGCCAATAAGAACTTGATTTTGAAATTTTGGAATCCAATTCCTCTATAAATGATGTTGCTTCTTGTACCACTTCTTTTCCCCAAATATTTATTGTACCATTTACTTCTGCCATCCTTACCTCGATATTTCCTAGCAAAAAAGGACCGCATTCGCGCCTTCCAGGCTTTATGTTGTCTCCTATTTCTTTAGCTTGAATCAAGAAACTCTGATCTTTTCCAGTACCATGTTCAGGGTAAATAAAGACTTTAATTTCATCATTATCATTGCATTCATCAGCCTCTAGGGTATCTTTAGACTTTGAATCTTGATCAGTCATGTTGTATTTTTTGGAAGGATGAGCAGACTTTGATAACTCTTTCAAATTGAAACTAGTCGCCTTCCGCTTTTTAGAATCCTGGACTAACTCATAATCGTCAATTTCTAAATTAGAACCAGCTGCTTTAGAAACTTTTCCACTTTTCATATCATAAGATTTAGTCCTTTGAGTTACATTTGATAAAGTTTGTATTATTTTTGAAGACGTTACAAAAGCATGGGAAAATGAATATTTGGATTTAGAGGGTTTTGCATCATCAGACCATTGAGTCGATGAGTTAACCTTTGAATTTGTACTTTCTGCTGTTTCAGTCTGAGCTGCAGTTGATGCAGATTTATTTTTTGACTTTGTTTGTCTTTCGTAATGAATCAGTAGTTTTTTAAGATTTTCTAGTTCATTTTTCAACTCGACATTTTGCGATATTATGTTTTTATAATCAGCACTTAAGTTTTTATAATCAGCACTTAAGTTTTTATAATCAGCATTTCTTTGATGCAACTGTATTGTTGCATCATTTAAATGTTTAGTCAGGGTTATTAATTTTTCCTGTTCCTCATAATTATTAACCAGCGAGTGATTAGGAACATTTTGTAATTGTTGATCATAATTAGTATCACCAAAAGAGGATATTGATTCATTTGTACCTCTCATATATTCGTCGTAGCTCAAGTTACGTGTAGTTGTGTAGGGCTTGCTTTCTTCTTCTCCATTTAGCAAAATACTTTGATCATCTGCCCTGGGGATACCTTTTTTGTTAACAGGTTTTTCATTATTCAATATCATTGTCGTACCATTAATTTTGCAATCATTTTTATACGTTTCTACATCCGATAGTTCAATTTCCATTTCGTTGCAATTTCTTTCCTTATTATTAAAATTATTTTTCATTAAGTTAGCTACTTCTCCGTTTTCAACAGGGTGAGACATTATACTTAATCCATTATTCTCTTCAAAATCATCAATTTCAACTTCTTTCACTGTTTTTTCTGCATACTCTTTTATTGATTTACAAACTTTTATGATTTCGCTATTTCTTGTTCGTTCATCTTGAAATAACATCTTTATTGAAAAAATAATAAATAAAAAATTTTAAAAGAAAAAAAAAATACCTGATTCTTCAACAGTTTTGTCTCTGATATCTTGAGATTGTTTAAATTTTTTAATGTCTTCTTTTTCTTCTAAAGAATCATCCGCACACATTTTGTCATCTTGGTTATTATACTGTTTAGATAATTGAGCACAGTTTTCATTGTCAAACATTCTCCTTTCAAATCTTGCTTTTTGACTAAAAGGATTAACATTTTTACTTCTTACATTTCGACCCTTGATGGAAGAAACATCTTGTAATGAATGACTACGTTCTTTTTGTTGATAATTAAGGCCATTATTGCTATTGAATCTTAAAACACAATCATCTGAATTACCTTCAAAATGCTCAGGTTCAAATCTATCTTCATCATAATCATCTTCATCTTCTTCATCAAAATCTTCATCACCCTCATAATCATTTTGTTCTTGAAAACGAAGTTCTTGCGCTAAATGAAAATTTCAATAAATAAAAAACAAAAATTGAATTTAAGAATTTGACTTACAACGCTCTTCATATTCTTCATCATCATCTTCATTTTCTATAGTCTTTCTGTATGCCCTTGAAGCTAATATAAAGCGTTTTAAGATATTTTACACAACTTTTTTAAAATTAATTAAAATCTTACCATGCTTAATATATTCTTCTTCGTTATCATCATCTTCCTGATGCTTTTTGTTTCTGTGAGCTAAAATTTGTAAATTATTATAAAATAAAAAAATATAAAAAATTATAAACTTTCAATAAAAACAATAAATAGGTACTTTTTGAATTAGAATACTCATCATCCTCTTCCTCACTTTCTTCAGTTTCTTCGTCATCATCCTCATCATCATCTGCATCTTCTTCGCTTGAAGAATCTACAACGCAAACACTATCATCGTCATCTTTATCAGAACTTTCTTTCCTATTTAAGTCCTCTTTAATATGCACTGATTCCTGATCAATACTTTTCACTTTTTCTTCAGATTCATTTTTTGTTGTGCTAGAAACGGAATAAAATGTTGGAGGATCTTCATCTTCAATTCTTTGATCAGTTAAAACGCTCTCCTTATCAGCTGGTTCTAGATATGTATTCAGATCTGGATTTTCAGAAATTTGCAAGGGATCAGTCCCTGAGGATTCTTTTTCATCATAGGAAGATTTTTTTATACTTTTTTCTTCAGCCTCAAGTTCAATCGATGGATTAGGATCTGAAGTATCTGACATTTTTCAGACTAAAAAATACTGTAAAAGATACTTATTAAATTTTGCTTCGTTGATACAAATACTCCTTAAAACCGGTAATTTATTCCTGAAAGTATATATAGATCAATGTCCTCTGCGTTATCAAAACACTATCAGGCCACGAAAGTACATGTTGTTGCACATTTAGTTTTAGTCTACTTCATTTTTTAAGATTATTATTAAATTTAATAAAAATAAAAAAAAAATCTTTCCATTTATAAATCGTTTATGAACTTGAAATATTATTATAAAACTTATAAACAGCTAAACTTTTCCAAAAGCATCAATAACAATGTCGGCGGCTCACATTCACTAAACCTAACACTCATACATGATCACACTCATACACAAAACATTATAACTGTTCCGCTGTTTCTTGTTTTAAAAAGTATACAAGGAACGTGTGAGACACAATTGACAGCGAAAAGCGGGCATTTATAAATAAAAAATAGTATTCACATTAATTGTGTTTGTATCTCAAAACAATTTTATTCTTGGAAATACTCAAAATTAATATTTTAAATGAAAAACATTGTAAAGTAAGTTAAAGCAAATTTAAAAAGGTAAACAATGACTACAAATGAAGAGTACATTCCAATAACAATTGAATTCGGGTATGTTTGATTACATATAATTTAACATAACCTTTTTTTTTAACAAAAGAAAAATAAAATTTTAGCGGCGGAGCTGAACTTTTATTCAACAATGAAAAAAAACAAGAAATAAAATTACCTGGCTTAGAGCAAGACTGTAAGTTTTCTTAAATTACTTATCGCTAAGATATGCAGTAAAATTAATTTTAAACTTGTTAAATGTAGGGACTATCTCAAAATTAATTTTATGGATGCGTGATAATTTATTAAAGGAAAGACCAGAATTATTTATTCAGAACGAAACAGTGTAAGTTTGATTAAAAATTACATATTACTGCACTGACTAAAGTCCAAATACAATAAAAAACGTGCGCTTTCTCGCACAAGATTAAAAAGTAGCCAATGAATTTAGATTATGCACATGTTTGCTCAAACTGTGCAGTACAAATATTTGTGTAATAAAGGCTTTGTTTTTTGATTTTAAAAAATAGATTTACATGTAGAATTTAATCATTATTTTTCTGCTATTATTTTTTTCTTTATTGTATAGACATTTATTTAATTAAATATATGCCGGTAACACCAAAGGCATGCACTATAAACCATGCTATAATCAGGAACACGATTTTACACCGTCATGGTTAAGGTAAGCCTTTCCGCCTTGCGTATCTACGCATTACTTACTGCGCAACTCCGTACACATTAAAAGGTTGATTGTAGAATGTTCCTAATTTGCCCAAATGGTTATAAGTTAAGGTTGATTAGCGTGTATTTTGATCACGATAGAAATCGATATAATTTTTATAGGGGCTTCATATTATAATAATACACATAAAAAAAAAATTTTAAGAAAATTGTGGTTTTCATTTAGGAGATACAAAGCTTCAAAGTTGAATCCTTATACATTGCAAGCATAGCAGCTGAGTCAAAAATCAGGGGTTTGAGATTTTTAGGCTATGTTAATATCAAAACTAAACGATGGATTAAAAAAAAAAATAGCACAACGTAAATTAATTGTTGAAGAAACTTCTATTCGATTTTTAAATAAATTGTGGTTTTCGTATAAAAGATATTTTAATTAGAAAAAATAAAAAACCGATGAAAATTTTAAGGCGACAACGTCGCAGATTAAAATACACGCATAATATTATAATAATAATCATGTCAACATAAGAAACGCGCCCTACAAACATTCTGCTTATACGTTGTCGCAATTTTTTTTTTATTTTACCTTCAATGAAAAATGACTAGCTGCATACCGTCAAATTCTTGTGACCGCTAATGTACCTTAACCACGAGCAAATTGTTAAAAAACTTTGACTTGTCGGTGTAAAATCCAAGGAAGTTAGAAAAAGACATAAAATCTTGACAACGAGACAGGGAAGCCGTTTGTGGCATCAAAATTGTGGGTTGATAACACTATTTTGTATGTTTTCCTAATCTGCGCAAGTGAGACAGACCTACTTAACTTCAGGAGAGGACATAAAGTGTTGGCTACTCGTAACCGCAACACTTTATGTTCTCTCCTGCAGGCTGCAACGCTCTTTGCTGCAATGTGGTAAGTTCAAGTTCCGCATGCGCATTGAGGTAAAAATTAAGGACGGTGGAGAAATTTAACAAATATTAACTTTACCCGCATAGATCCGCCCTAAATGTTTACCTCAATTTTCATGCGGAACATGACCTTACCACGTAGCCAAGTCTTTTTTATGTCATTTTACCACCTGGATTTCCATCCTGGACCCTGGTTAACCACTTGGGCAAGTTAACAGCATTCCGAAGCTCTGTAATTACTGACATTTTATGTGGAGAATCTAGTAAATTCGTCGTAATGATTTGGGTTAATCGGTTCCTGATTTCCTGAAACCAAAAAGCAATTAAAAAAATTTTCCTCTTACACAGAAAATCGTATCGTCTTCGATTTTTGATATTCAATAATTTTTTTAATAATAATTCAAAATTTCGTATCTATTCGATGCCATTTGATTGGACGCGAACTGTTTATTATAAATTATTATTTAATTTAAAAAAAAAATTATTGACTGTCAACAATCAAAGACGATACCGGTATAGAGGAACGAAAAAGAAAATTTCCTGTAACAGGAACATTTTTTTGATTGCTTTTTGGCTTCAGGAAATCAGGAACCGATTAGCCCAAATCAGTAGATTCCCCGGGCGTATTCGAAAATTATTTTTAGTAACCAAATTTATGTTGGAACAAATTCTCGAGACTTTTTTTCTGGTGATAAAAGAGGGGGAGGTGAAAAAAAACTGTTCATAAATGACAGTAGCGAGATTTTGGAGGATTTGAATAAACTAGTTGTCGCGAGCAGCGTAATTGCTTCGATTTCGTTATAAAAATATTAAGAGTATAAATAATGGAGAATTATTATTACAAGCTATTATTATTTTTCTTTTGACAATGCTCATTTTACAAAAAATTTTTTTTTTTCGCCATTCGCATAAATACACTCACAATATGGATTGAAATTGAATTGTCATTGTCAAAAGAAAAATAATAATTCTCCATCGTTTATACTCTTAATATTTTTATAACGAAATCGAAGCAATTACGCTGCTCGCGACCACTAGTTTGTTCAAATCATCCGAAATCTCGCTGTCATTTACGAACAGTTTTTTTTCACCTCCCCCCATTTTATCACCAGAAAAAAAGTCTAGAGAATTCGTTCCAACATAAATTTGTTACTAAAAATCATTTTCGAATACGCCCCCCATAGAAAACCATAGAAAATGTCGGTAATTACAGAACTCCGGAATGTTGTTAACTACGACGGTGTAAAATCGCTCAATGTATCTGATCTCGCGCGGGGCGATTTATGTAGCACTAACCGCGCAATATTCAAATTAATTTTTTATTTGTACAGAAGACCAGGAATTCTCGTATTAGTAAATGAAACCGATTGGGAGCTTGTTGTAAGTTTATTTTTCTCTTGATGATCAATTTTTTTTTTCATAAGATTTTAATAAGTCAACTTTTTTTAGGGCGAGGGTGACTATGTATTGCAACCAAATGACAAAATACTATTTATTTCAACATTACATGGTGGCTAAAAAATTTATTTTACGATAGCAAAAAAATGTTTTCACAATATTGTTTATAACCAGCGTAATATTATAATAAGATAAATAAAATATAAATGAATTAAGGAGGTTGTTAAAAATTAATTTTATTATAAGTTTTAACGTAATTATCAGTATAGCAGAAAGTTAGGTTATGTGTTTGAGTAACTGTAAATAAATGATTTTATTTGTCATTATTAATAAAAACACATATTTTTATTGTTGTTTTAAGGTCAATCTTTTCAAAAAAACATTTTTTAATAATATATTTTAATTTTATGATGCAATTTTTGCAAAAAAAGAAATTAAATTCAAATTTTAGCGCGCTAAAAAGCATAAGAAGTAATTATATTATAATATAAAGCATGCTATAATATAATATACTTATTAAGTAAAGATAAGAAACCCACATGCATATACTTATATGTCAATGCATATACTTATATATAAATTCACCCTTAGCAAAAACCCAAAAACCATGACAATTCTAGGCCTATGTACGTAAGGGAGCATTCAGACGAGAAAAAATTTTAACCACCACCTCCAAAATTTACTCCCACTTTTTATTATTTAACAAGCAAGAATGGGACGAGAGGGGGTAAATATCAAAGGTGGGGGTTACAAATTTTTTCTCGTCTGAATGCTCCCTGAGGACATAAAGTGTTGGCTACGAGGTCCAGTCAACTTCCGCATGCGCATTGAAGTAAAAATTTAGGGTGGCGGTGGAAAAGTTTAACAAAAGAAACTTTTTTGAAACGGCCACCACCCTAATATTGACCACAATGCGCATGCGGAACTTGACTGGGCCTATCGTAGCCGCAACACTTTAAGCTGAGGCTAGTTCCACTAACCTCCGTGATCGCATAAACGCAGCCGCAACGCAATGCGCACAACACGATTTTCGTTTGTGCACATACGTGTTGTGTTGTGCGCATTGCGTTGCGGCTACGTTTATGCGATTACGGAGGTTTGTGGAACTAGCCTGAGGACATAAAGTGTTGCGGCTACGAGGTCCAGTCAAGGTCCGCATGCGCATTGTGGTAAACATTAGGGTGGTGGGGAAGTTTCTTTTGTTAAACTTTTCCACCACTCTAAATTTTTACCTCAATGCGCATGCAGAAGTTGACTGGACCTCGTAGCCAACACTTTATTAATGTCCTCAGCTTAAATTTTGAAGTTGGAACACAGCTCTTCGTTGAAAGGCCACGATATCTCGTGAGCAGCCTAAAATAATTTATTTTGCTAAAATTTTCGAATTTTATAATTAAAATTTCTTATAAAATATTTGGTCCAGAATTTGAGACCGCAGAAAGGTCTCTTCAGCTGAGGATATAAAGTGTTGCGGCTATGAGGTCCAGTCAACTTCCGCATGCGCATTGTGGTAAACATTAGGGTGGTGGGGAAGTTTCTTTTGTTAAACTTTTCCACCACACCAGAGTAGCCGTTTATAGCATAATGGAATTAAGTTGGCTAACATGAATCGGTTGGTACTGGTATCTTTTTTGAAAATATTTTTCCTTGCACGTGCAGCAGACAATGATAGAAATACAAAGAAACATATACCAGTACCAACCGATTCATGTTAGCCAACTTAATTCCATTATGCTATAAACGGCTTCTCTGCACCACCCTAAATTTTTAACTCAATGCGCATGCGGAACTTGACTGGTCGACCTCGTAGCCAACCCCTTATGTCCTCAGCTTTCGTAAGGACTATACTCCAGTCAAAATACGGGTTTGGTTGTATTTTTATGGTATTTTTGCTGGCGAACATGAGATTTGCTTTCCTATATGTTTTTTGGGTCGCTGAACACGAAAATCGTGGTCATTTCGTAAAGAAATGGGGGCTTCACCCCTAAATTTGCAAAAAACTACCCCAAAATGGGGTGTTTTTTACATAGTTGCACTTTGTGCGCTCAGATTTGCACCACACGGGTTTTTTGAGTCACTGATCAAGAATTTCGACTACTTTTTCTTAAATAATTAGAATTTCACCCCTAAATTGGCTAAAACTACCCCCGAAAAGGGGGTGTTTTTGCTATTTTTGCACTTTGAGCAACCAAGATATGTCCATATAGGTTTTTTGGGTCGTTGATAAAGAATTTCGACTTATTTTTCATAAATAATTAAAATTTCACCCCTAAATTGGCTGAAATTACCCCCGGAAAGGGGGTGATTTTGTTATTTTCGCACTTTGAGCAACCAGGATATGTCCATATAGGTTTTTTAGGTCACTAATAAAGAATTTCGACTTACTTTTCATAAATATTCCATATTTTACCCTTAAATTAGCTAAAACTACGCCTAAAAGGGTTTTTTTGCTATTTCGGCACTTTGAGCAACCAGGATATGTCCATCTAGGTTTCTCAGGTCGCTAATTAAGAATTTCGACTTATTTTTCATAAATATTCAATATTTCACCCTTACAATAGCTAAAACTTCCCCTAATAGGGGCGTTTTTGCTATTTGTTCACTTTGAGCACCCAGGATATGTCCATATAGGTTTTTTGCTACGCTAATCAAGAATTTCGACTTATTTTTCATAATTATTCAATATTTCTTGAGCATGCATTATAAAAAAAAAAATATATATATATAAAGTTTCTGTTATTCATTTTTACCTTCACTATAATAATTTATTTTGCAGGTATTGTAAGTATTAATTTTTTATAAAAAAATAAATTATTATTGATCAGCGGTCCAGGGACCTGAATGGACATAATCGGGATGCTCAAAGTGTGAAAATAGCAACAACACACCTTTTAGGAGTAGTTTTAGCTGTTTTATGGGTGAAATATTGAATATAATTTATGAAAAAGGAGTCGAAATTTTTGATTGAAGACCCACAACACATATATCATCCAGGATATGTATATATGTATATATACATATCCTGGATGCACAAAGTGCGAAAATAACAAAAACACCCTTTTAAGAGGTTTAAGGGTGAAATATTGAATACTTATGAAAAATAAGGCGAAATTCTTAATTAGCGACCTGAAAAACCTATATGGACATATCCTGTTTGCTCAAAGTGCCCAAATAGCAAAAACACCCCCTTTTCGGGGGTAATTATAGCCAATTTAGGGGTGAAATTTTAATTATTTATGAAAAATAAGTCGAAATTCTTAATCAGCGACTCAAAAACCCATATGGACATATCGTGGTTGCTCCAAGTGCGAAAATAGCAAAAACACCCCAATTTCGGGGGTAATTTTAGCCATTTTAGGGGTGAAATTCTAATTATTTAAGAAAAAAAAGTCGAAATTCTTGATCAGTGACCCAAAAAACCCGTATAGTGTGAATCTGAGCGCACAAAGTGCAACTATGTAAAAAACACCCCATTTTGGGGTAGTTTTTTGCAAATTTAGTGGTGAAGCCCCCATTTCTTTACGAAATGATCCCGATTTTCGTGTTCAGCGACCCAAAAAATATATATTAAAGCAAATCTCATGTTCGCCAGTAAAAATACAACCCCCCCCCCCCCGTATTTTGACTGGAATACTAAGGAGAGGACATAAAGTGTTGACTACGGAAGTGCGCATGTGGAAGTTGCGACCGAACCTCATGTCCATAGTCCATGTAGCCGTGTGTACTCAATACTTTGTGTCCTCTCCTTAATACCAGCGTTTAAAAGTTTTAGACAGTTTTCTGCTGTACCGATATTTGATGAAAAAATAAATATTTGATTAAAATCATTCATCAGCGTATTTGAACTCTTTTGTGATATACTAAGCAAAAAAATTTATTTTATTAAAAATTATATTTTGTGAATTATATAGTTATACTGTACAAAAATCAATATGGTTAGTATGTAATTAATTTTTAAATAATTTTTTTTAAAATTGAATTCGCTTTTTTTTCTTTTTGAGGTTAAGAATGTATTAATGAATTCTTGATCAAAACTAAAAAATATTTTTTGTATAAATTTAGTTTATTACAATTTTAAATAATTCTCATAATTTTCAGAGTTTTGGATTCGCATCTTTAAAAGAATTCGCTAAGCAAAGTAATGACTTGCAAATCAGCAATAATCACTATGAAATTCAAAGTCCTATGGTTGCTGGGTAATATGTACTTTATTTTTTTCTATGAATTACTTGTAACAGATAATTTTTTGTAGACTTGGAACTACCAGGAAAACAGTCGGTTTTTCTCATCCTTTAGAAGCATCAGAATTAAATGTGAGTTTTGAAAACTTATTAATGAATCCATTAGTTTTAATGAATTTAATTTTTGTTGTCTATAGTTTAAAAAAAATAACGAAAGGATGGAAATGCTAGTTCTTCGTAACACACAAGGATTGCATGCCCCAATGAAACTTGCTATGGAAATTAAAGCTGCGGAAAAAGTAGGCAGGCTCCCGTTCTTACCATCTTCAAACATAATGAGGGATGTTTTATTGGGTTACGATGAAGATATAGGGTACCTAGTTCATTTATTAACAACATTTTTTAATAACTCATTAATTCTTTGAAATTTTTTTACAGATTCGAAGATATTTTTAGTGCTACCGAATTCAGGGAGCAAATGGGGCAACCTCATGCAATCGTAGAAAAAAGTTTAAATATTTTATAAATAATTAATTTTTATTTTAAGTTAATTAAAGAATTTTTAATTTGATTAAAAAATTTTCGACATCTTTTAATAATCTGGCCATATTAAATCATCTATTCTTAATCTACAAATTTTTTTCAATTCTTCTACAGCTATTTTGATTTCATTTTCTCTAGTATTTTTTAACCTTGTTTTAATTTTTTCTAGTATATTTTTTATTCTATTTTCCTTAACGCATATTATAAATGAAAATCCAAATTTAATTTTGTACCTAAAACGATAGGAAAATATTTTATATTACTAAAGAAAGGTTTTTGAAAAATTGAAATTACATCAAATTATTATTTGTCAGAGTTGTTTTTCCATAAGCAGTTAATAAGTTAAGGTAATCTAAGCCTCGTTCATTTTGGGACTCAGCTAAAATATTGTCTTCTTCAGCTAATATGTCAAGTAAGTCTGGATATCTTATAAGAAGAGATTCTTTTTCTATTAAAGACAACAAAGTTAATTAAAATTTTTTGTAATGTAGAAAATAAAAAAATTACCAGAACTCTCAAGATGATCTAAATAATCATCAAAAGCTTTTTTCAACTTTTGAACCGACTGAAATGGCCTTTTAGTAATGACATATTCAGTTGCTTCTGGAAAGTGTTCAACTGTGTCAGCAAAAAGCCATTGAAAACTGTCAGGGGGCGATACATTAACTTCATTTAAACTTAAAACTCCTTTTGTTCCCATCAACACAAAGCCACTTCATTAAGATCTGAAAAATAATTATTAAACCAAAAAGTTTATTACAGTTGGAGCAATTTTTTAAAATACATATTATAAAGGAAACTTGCGACTGCTTTGTGCAGAGACAATTTAAATGCATGGAACATGTTATTTATTGCTAAGTACTGGGTATGATACATAAATGGTACCTATTTATCTTTATTAGATGTTAAATCTTTAAACCCAAGTTGTTCTAATTACCTCAAATCAGATCCCCTTGGATTATGAGATTCGCCAAATATTGCTTCTATGTAAAAATATATTATAAAGGAGAACCGACATTTTATTTTAGTGCAATTTGGAAGAAAAAAATTTTCTTTGTTTCTGTAATTTTAAAAGTAATAAAAATTCAAAAAGCTAATGCATACCTTTAAATACTAGTTTTGACTTTAGAACTTTTAGAATTCACGTCACATACATTATAGTCGTCTATAAACTGATTTATTTGCGGATGTACTTATTTTTCTTTATTACCACACATACTTATAGAAACTCCATTCACAGATAAATTTAAGTCTTATTTTCGTTTTCGACTTTAACTATGCGAATTGTCGATATTAAGTTATGATATGGTGAAAATGTATAATCTATTTTTATTGAAAAATATTTTTTTTTTGTTTTACATATGCATGTTATGAAATTCTTTTGAAATTCCGGATTTTTTTTTTTTATTTATTTAAACTGTTGCAAATGTCGAAACACTCAAAACAAAAAAAAAAAAATACCCAGCGGTTATCATTCGCCAGGGAAATTTTGAAAAAAAAATTTTTTTTTTAATTTTTTCAAATATTTACGAGATTTGCAGTCCAGAGTTTAAACGAAGAAAAAAAAATCCGTCCTAGTACAATTTTATGTTCTATATATAATATAATATAAATGTATAGGTATGTAAATCAGCTCGTCGTTGTCTCTTAGTTATTTTCGCTCTTTTAAATACCAATCGAAAAAGTTATTCTTATAAAGACTGGCTGATGCGAGCCGGTTGGCCCGAAGCAGATAACTGATTTTTTTTAAAAATCAGGCCATACTAAATCATCTACTCTTAATCTACATATTTTTTTAACTTCTTCGATAGCAGTCTTGAGTTCTTCGTTTCTTTTGTTCTTTAATCTCGTTTCTATTTGTTCGAGTATCGTTTTGACTTTATTTTCTCGTACGCAAATTATAAACGGAAATCCAAATTTAGTCTTATACCTTAAAAAGTAAAAAAGCTTTTAAAACTTAAGAAAATACCTAATTATTAATTGACTCACTGAGCATTGTAAGCAGTTAGAGATGTCCTCTCCTCTGCTGTCATCGCGTCGATACCTGCAGATTTTTGTTCATTTTGAGATTCAGATGTAAGTTTTCCTTCTTCGGCTAGCTTACCAGCTAAATCCGGATGCTTCATCAAAATGGATCCCTTTTCTAGGTGAAAGAAATTTTCAGTTAAAGCGGATTTCGAATTTTTTCAACAGCAAGTAAAAAAATTTACCGAAATCATCCAGTTGCTCGATGTAATCATCGAATAATTTTTTGAGATGATCAACCGAGAGAAATGGCCTTTTGAGAACGATAAATTTAGTAGCTTCTGGAGAGTGCTCAATGACATTCGAAAAGAGCCATTCGAAGCTTTCAGCTGGTAAATTATTGACTTCGTTCAAACTCAGCGATCCTTTATTTGACATTTTGAAATTTAATCAAAGAGTTTTTATTAAAATAATAAAAACATCGCGTTGATAAATAGCGACTGACGTTTTAGCATAGAGAATTCCGATAAGAAGTACTTAGTGAATGAGGTCAAAAGTAAGTAAATAATATTTATCAAAACTATCGTTCGCATATTATAATTAGAAAAATAACCTACTGTAAAAATATTTATTTGTTATTTCTAATAATTGCGAATTCTGCACATGTATAGGTAAAAGGTAAATATTATTTTGCTACTGTGGGAGTAAAGTGAACGTTTTTCAGTTTTTCTAAGATTTTTTTTAGAGTAGGGGAAATTTGAAAAAACCCCGTGTGGTAAAAAGAATAAAAAGCTATTTAAACTACCGTTGGCAAGGAAGTGCGCTCTGCAAATAGGTGGTATTATGGAAATGCAGTAAAGATATGCTTTGAGAGTAGAATTTTTTTTCAGCTTCAGCCAAGAACCAGCGATGATTATTAAAAATTACAGTAAGTCAATATTTTAAATTTAAGTAGTTATATCAACGTATCGTCAGACACATCAAAGTTAATAAAAGTTAAAGACGGGCAACGCCTCTATCTCGTTACTCGTAAAGTAAAAAAGAAAAAAGCTGACGTTCCTCAATTCCCGGTTATAGTCACCACCGATCGATTAAGGAAAAATAATTTTCATACTCTGCAGTCTGTATATTGATAATTGATAAGCCAATTTAAAAAATCAATATTAAAATTTTTGAAATCAATAACTAGTATAATAATAAATAATAGAAAAACTTATAGCCATGTGGTTAAATCTGAATCAATTTAAAAATTTTTTTTTATAAAAAGTAAATTATCATTCGTGTTACTAATTCCATGCGCGTTATCGTATCTTTACAGGATCTTGTTTCCTATCTCGGCCCCAGTCTGCAGGGATTCGTAAAATTCCCAAAAGACTCTTTCTACAGACTACATAGATTTATACATTAGTAAATCTCGTTCTCAAAGCATTGGACATAAAAAAACAAGCTGAACAAGCTGGCATGTCCATCATCGTTGGAACGAAACTCCCAATGGGTGAATTTTCAAATTGCTCTCTTTCTTTTCTTTTGCTTTGCTCTCGCGAGAACTTGGCAAGCTCTTCCGGAACTAAAAAAAGTCAAAGAGCCTAGTCTTATCAGTGAGCAGCAGTCTACCTAAAGGTCTACTAAAGTATAATGTCGCTTTATTTCCTTCAGTTTCTCGCGTGAGCATAAAACGTTATCTCCAAGTAAGTTGTTTATGGTATCATGTCCAGCTTTTCTCCTTTCGTCATTTTTTCAATCAGTTGACAAGCAGTTTTTACTCTATAAATATTTAGGAAAGTCTGGGAAATCTTTTTCCTATATAAATTAACTTTTTTTTCTACCCTTAAGCCATTTTCATCTCTTTTTAAAGAATTTTTGGAGAATTTAAAATTCATAAAATTTTTATTTCGGTGCAACAGAAATTTTAAAAATTTCTCTAGAAAGAGAGGTCCTATTGTAAGATTTTTCGAGAAAGCTGAAAATTTAAAAAAATTAAAAGCAAAAGGTTTTGATTTAAATTTTGAGGAAGAATTTCGGTTTGGATTAAAGTTGGATAAAACTAGTGGGATTTTTGGCTAGGGTCCACGAGCACTTGAGCAGCTAGAGCTTTTAATGCGAGCCGCAATTCAAAATCTTTTTGTCACATTATGGATTTTATTGCGCGATAAAAGTATAGATTTTTTACGGTTTTCCTGCATGTCGTAAATAAAGCTCTTAGGTGTGTTTTTGTAATTGGGTTTGCAGAAAGAAAAAGGCTCGAGGCAAACTCCCTCTTGACTATTAACTTAACTTAACTTAACTTTCTTTGACTGCTAAAAGGCATTTTTTGCTGTTTTCACGTTGAGAAGCACGAGTATCCAGTGCAACGTGATCGATGCTAATTCAGCGCAGTCACGTTCCAATGCATCCAATGTGCGTATTATAATCGGTTCATTTTTGTCCAATTATTTAAACTTCGGAACCGGCTGCAGTATTTAATAATACAGACATGAGAATGGAATCTCTTACGTGATAAGAATAAGCGTTTTAAATCCTTTGGAAAAAAATTATGTAAACTCCCAGCTCCTTGCAGAAGTGAGAAGAATTTTTAAAAAGCTGTCTGTTTATTTTTTTTATTAGCATTTTTATGTTTACTTTTTTTATTGTCTTAGCCATTTGGGAATAAGCGAATCTTTATCTTGATGAAGCAGAGACGTCATGTGACTCGAGCAAAAAATAAAAAGAAAAAAAAAAGACTCTTGAAATTCGATCAATTATTAGAAACGTTAGCTGAAAGCGATACCGACAACAACTTTTTTTACTTTTTTCAATGAAAAATATAAAATATAAAATTTGTTTAGAAAATTAATAAAGCGAGAATTGCTGTGGAAAAATAGAAACTTAGTTGTCATTCGAGTTAGTTGATAATTATCGAAATCTGGAGGAAATAATTAAAAAGAAAATGTAATTTATTTTTCGCTATTTTTCGTTATTTTTCGCCATTTTTATACTGTAAAAAAGTGCGAATGACACTTTTAATTAAATTTTACGATTTTACAGAGGTTTAGTTCAGTAGCGCAATCGCTTTACTCTAGACTCTACCTATGTACATATTTGTATCGATGAAAAACTTATTTTTGTTATAGTATTCGTCCAGAGGTGCGCGGTGGCGGTGGCGGTGCGGTTAAAGCAAGTATCTGTTCGTCTGTTCTAGTCAACTGCGAAAATCAAGACACCTGCTCTGCTAGTAGTCAGAACTCAGAACTACTCTGGAAAACTTTTCAAACGTTAAAATAACTAAATAAATTCGTTTAAATCTTGTAATTAAATTTTTTTTTATTTCAGCAAGTTTATCTCTGGCCTTTCGCCAGCGAAGAAATGCTCGCATCGTCCAAATAACCATGTCGTTTTCTCTTTCTCTTCTTCTCACTTTATATCTAATATTCTCTGCAGATCACGTTTCATTGTTCGTCTTATTCGAGAATCGAGATACAATCCTTATGTCTTTTTTTTTCTTATTGACAGATTCCAGTTTGGAAATATTTTTTCTATAATGCCGCATAAATATATCTTTTTGCATATTGAAAATTTACTAGATTCGGTATTCCATAATTTTTACTCATTTAAATCTTTATACTGATGCTATGATCATTAAATTTCTAACCCGACCAGTCGAATAAGACTCGCTGAATTTTTCTAACACCCTTAAATTACCAAAAATCATTTTAAACGAGATTTACTTATTAAATAGATTTGTCCCGGACATGTGAATATTGAAAAATTGTTTATTGGGCACCAGTAAAGAAGAAGTGGAAAAAAAAATTGATAAATGCATCATGATTAGGTTGAAAATATTTTCTTAATAAAAATAAAAATAAAGTTTGTTAAAAAAATTTTGCTCCCAAATAAATACCGATCACAATAAGGCAGAATTGATAGAATCAGTAGAATGTTTTTTATGCCTATTAATGGTCACTATATTTGCCATGTTTCTTAACCTTTTTCAACTATCAAAATCTAACACGAAAGACTGAGCTCATTTGGAACAATGATGTTTTTGGTCTACATGATTTATCAATAAGTTTTCAAGTTTTCTTAAATTTTTTATTTTTTTTTCCTTCTTGTTTTTTTGTTTCCTTGAACTTCATTTTTCCTAATCGCTAGAGCTAAAAAAAATTCTAATTCTAAGGGCCTACTTGGTCCTACTTAAAAATTTTTCATTTTAGGGCAACTTTAGGATTAAGATATTTTTTTACTCGTTTATTGGGATTATTGTTACCGTTCCCAACGTTTCAAGGGATGCATTATGTAAATTTTTTAAAAAGAAGAATCGTTTTTCATGGATACTGTTTTTTAACAGCTTTTTCTCAAAAGTATCTCTTATAACGTTTGGAACAATAATTACAATAAACATAAAACATCTTGGCCGAAATCTGGAAAAGTCGACTATTAAATCTATATCCCACAGGCCAAAGAAATAACAATATTTTATTATTTTAATAAATTTATTATTTAATTTTAAGTATAAAAATTATTTTACTTTTTTTTACAAAAATTTTGACAAAAATTAAACCTTGATAAATTACGAGTTTCATAATTTAGTAAATTTAGTTGAAAATCTTAGGAGGATCAAAACAAATATATTTCTTCTTGCAGTTCTTCACCTGATTACACTGAAACAAATATTTAGATACGCATTAGTGAATTATTCACAAAATTGAACATGAAACGACTCACCACCTGGATGAAATCTAATTATTTCTGGTCTTGATGAAAGACCAAAACAGCAATCTTCTTTTTTTATAACATGTTGATTTTGATTCGCATATAGTTTTCATTAATTTTTCATCCTATCCTTAAAAATAAAATATTAAATTTTCATGTATTTTATAAAAATAAGATAACTTTTAATTAAAAGATGTGCCGAGAAGGAAAGTGAATTTTTTATCCGATTGTGTCGAGTATAGGTAAATTACCTTTTTTTTATAAATCTTAACCTATCAAGCCCCGTAAATTCCATTGTGATAGGTAAAATTTTGATTTTCGATTTTTTGGCATATAAGCACGTTTTCAGACCTCAGGAAGCAGTATGTATTTGTGTGTGTGTGCGTGTGTGTGTAACCGGTGAAATTTCACAACCATTATGGAATTAAGGCCTAATTTTCTTTTCCAAACATTTTTTCATCAAAAAATCTCAAAATACTTTTTTTTTTTTAATTTGGATGTAATACCTCATTTTTTTCCATGAAAGTACTAGTTTTAGAAATATTGTTTATAGTAATTTTTTGGACCTAATACTTAATTTTTTTTAAATTTTTTTCTCAAAATGTTTGTCGCCAAAAAATACAAAAAACGCCAAAATTTTTTTTATTTTAGGACGTAATACTTAATTTTTTCCTATGAAAGTACGAATATCTAGAATTATCGTTTGTAAAGGATTTCTCCATCTGATACGTAATTTTTCGAAATTTTTTACATAAAATTTTTTTTCTGGACAGTAGCCACGAAAGCACGATTTCCTGGCCGCTGCGCGGCCGAGAAAATCAAAATTTCTCGCTACTGTCGCAGAAAAATTTTATACGGCCCTTGTCCATAAATAAAGAATGTCTCAAATCGCGGTTTACCATCCTCGGCTTCGCCTCGGAAGGTAATTTTCGTGCGATTTGGGCCATTCTTTACTTTTCTGGACACTAGCCGTAAATATACTATTCCCAAAATTTTTGTCACAAAAAAAACAAAAAACCCCAAATTTTTTTTCTTTTTGGACGTAGTACCTAATTTATTTCTATTGGAGTACTAGTTTTAGGAACCACGTTTATAGTAATTTTTTGGATCTGTTAATTAATTTTTTCAAAATTTTTTTCACAAAATTAAAAAAAAAAATAAATAAAAAACACTGCAATATTTTTTGTTTTTTTTTTATGTAATACCTCATTTAATTCTATGAAAGTAGTAATATCTAAATATATGGTTTTTACTCGATATCTCGAATCGGATGCTTAATTTTTTGAAAATTTTTTTCTCAAAAATTTTCGCATAAAAAAATAAAAAAAACAATTTTTTTTCTCTTTGGACGTAATACCTAATTTATTTCTGTGGAAGTACTAGTTTTAGAAATATCGTTTATACTAATTTTTTGGACCTAATACTTAATTTTTTTAAAATTTTTTTTTCAAAATTTTTGTCGCCAAAAAATACAAAAAACGCCAAAATTTTTTTTATTTTAGGACGTATTACTTAATTTTTTCCTTGTATGAAAGTACGAATATCTAGAATTATCGTTTGTAAAGGATTTCTCCATCTGATACATAATTTTTCGAAATTTTTTTAAAAAAATTTTACATAAAATAATTAAAAAAATACCATAATTTTTTTTACTTTTTGGACGTAGTACCTCATTTTTCTCCATGAAAGTACTGATATCTAGAAGTATCGTTTTTACTCGATATCTCGAATCTTATAATTTATTTATTGAAAATTTTTTTCTCAAAATTTTTTTAACCAAAAAATACAAAAAATACCATTTCCTATGAAAGTACCAATATCTGAAAATATTGTTATTACTCGATATTTTTTGAACTTTTTTTCTCAAAACTTTTTGCATAAAAAAATAAAAACAATAGGAATATTTTTTTTCTTTTGGGACGTAGTACTTAATTTTTTTCTATGAAAGTATACTAATATTTAGAATTATCGTTTTTACTAGGTAAAATAGACCATTAAGAATATTTTGTTATTGTTAATGAGGAACCATAGTGCCGATTACTTGGCAGCGTTTTTTATAAGTAATTACATAATCAATAAACTGAATGCCCATTCTTTGTCCAAAATAACCAATTTTTAAATTGCTGCCAAAATTTTAAAGTTCGATAAAAATCGGTTTTAGACAGGTCTCAGAAACAGTTTCGAGCTTCAATAAGTTACTAAAAATTCTTTACTCCTGCCTTTTAAATTCTTTGTTTGCCAGATGCGATAATTTAAAAATAAAGATATCAGGGTTTCTAAAAAAAGTCAATTTTTATCATTATCTATAAGAACCTTTATTCAAAGAAAAGAGACGAGTATAAAGAATTTTCGGAAACTTAAAGCTCGTTGAAAATTTATGAGACCTACAAAACCCAGTGCCGTCAAAAATTAAAATTTTGGCAGCAATACCAAAAGTGAAAAAACCCTGTTTAATAAAATTGGGCCCAGCGTTTCCAATTCCAGGATATCGGGGGTATTTTTTTAACATATTCCCTGCGGAAAGTAAAAAAAAAATTAAGATTTTCTTTCTTTTATTATTGCGAACAGTAACAATAATGAGATTTTTTATAGATAAAAATCAACTAGGTGCTTCCTCACCTAAAAATTCGTTCACTGTAATGTGAGAGCTTTATTTGCAAGAAAGTAAAAAAGTAAATAGCGCAATAAATTGATAGAATGTTTGCGATATACATAATTGAAGAAAAAAAAATTTACTTAAATTACAGACAATAGGAGTCGAAAACAATTACACGAAACTACACCATAACATGCCAACTCCCCTTTGTTAATTCAATTAATTCCAGTGGGCCTTCTAAGGCTATCTTCTAAATGTCGCTGAAGCTTTGTTTTTTTTTCAATTTTTTTAATTTTTATTATTTATAAATGAATTAAATTTTAAATTCATACAGTTGGGTCTTCAAATCAGTTCGAAGGTATTTATTACCAAACATAAGCCTCTTTGTTATTTTTTAGCTTTTATGAGGTTGAATTCTTAATTTTTGTCGATTTTAGTTTTTTGCGATAGCTTTTGCCCACCAATTCATACAACGAGTGCAGAAGGCTTCGTGACAAGTTACGGTAAAAAATTATTTCTCTTCTGTTAGTATATAGAAACGATATTTTTAAATTTGGTGGACACGAGCAATTTGACGGAAAAGGTAAAATTTTTGAAAATTCTTCATCGACATTGAAGCCACGTCGTTTTATTACAGGATTACAGAATATTAAAGAGTTTTAGAAGCTAATACTCGCAGAAAGTGCACTTCCTCTAAGGTCCAGTTTAATACTCATATTACATAATCTCCTCTAGTCTTTCCTACTTTGATTCTTTCTTTAATGTACTAATTATTGTGAACCAATGAATAGCCCGGCACTTTATTGATTCGTTTAAACTTGTTGTACAGCTAATTATTGATTTTCTTAGTAATTTAACTTTGCAAACTTTTCAAAATTACATTTCATAGATTCCATATTCTTCCTATCTTTTTAGTCTAACTTTTCTCTTTTGGTGCGAAATTGGTCATTTTCGTTTGCCCAGTCAGCCCAGTTACGTGGACAATAAGGTTACTCGAGAGGTTACTTACCTTAGACTCGTTCTGCTTTCGCGAAGCACATAAATAAACTTTAAAAATTTAATTTAACATTAACTTTTCTTTAAAGCTAAAAGCTTTTTTATACATTTACATTAAAGTAATGAATTGATAATAAAACGAGAAAAAGAGAAAAAGAGAAAATGAGAAAAAGAGAATGTAAATAAATTTTTAAATACTCGGTCTTGAATTTTACGAAGCGTTGCTTTGGCGACTTGGCCTCTCAATTTAGCTAAGTGACGTTTATTTTATCAAATGGAAAAATAACACTGTTGAAACGTGCGCCCGAGCGCTGATGTCCCCACACAATTCTTGATATTAGTAGTTATCGACAAGAATTGCGTTTGGACAATCATAGCCCAAGACAAACAAATTTTTAGTCTCTGGAAAATCTGAAATCTAAAATATTAAAATAAGATACTTTCTCGGTGGAAATCGGAGAGGATAGGTCATAGGATAGTAGAGTTTCAAAAAGTTCCTTCTATACCTAACCGAAATCCCAAAGTTGCATAAGAAGTCCTTTGCTGACGGCACATAAGTTGTAGTTGTTTGAACAGCGCGCAGCGTGTGTGCGAGTGGCTGTGACAGCTAAAGTTTAAGAATCTTGAAACGAGTCTTTTTTATTTTTATTTCTACTAAAATTAAACGAGGATCGATATCCGTTCTACTGGGGAATTAAATCTTTTGCTAAAATAGATCGCGGATACCTTCTGCTTAATTCGGAAAGTTCAATTAATATTTATTCAGAGAGCGCAAATTCAATTTAATTCCATTTTGAAAAAATGTATAAATATATAAATAATTTCTTTCAACTGCTACCTTGCAAAGATCAAAGCGGTAGGTGTTAGTTGTTGCGGCTGAAGCCTCTGAGAAATACAAAGCTCCGAGAAAATTGAGAAATGCTTTAATGGCAACTTTTTCTTCTCACGAACCCATAGAAATATAATTGTCGAGTTTTTAAAGCTTTTGTCAAAACATGGAATATTTTTTTGGATTTTTATTTGCGTTTTAGAATATTAGCTAATTTCCAATTATTAAGCAAACTAATTTTTTTTTCCTTTTTGCTTTTAACGCGAGATTAAAGGATTTACTTGCTCGAGTAATTAAGGAAGGACTTGCTACGTTTATGCAAAACGCAAAGGACAAAGGTCAATTTGATTAAAATTCCACGATGTTCATCAATAAAATAAAACTTTTTTCATTACTTCGAACGCGAGTTTTACGAAATTATACTTATCGGTCTAATCGAGGAATCGAGGATCCTTTTACAAATTCATTAGACTAACAGAGTATGACTTTTCGATTTATCAAAGAAAATATTAGAGCTTGAATCCCGCGAGAGCTTTGGCCATTCAGAGAATACACAGAGGAGGAAAAGAGGCGACAACAGAAATACACTGCGTCGAATGCCCTCGAGCGGCCTTGCACACGTCGAGTTTACACTCGGGAATAAAGTATTCCCCACATGCTTCCCGATTTATATTTTTTTTTAAATTTTAACTTTATTTAAGAATAATTTTTAAAAAATTCGTTTCCGGTCGGGGCTTTTTCAGCTTATTATTTAGGGTTTGTTAAGACTTAAGAGTAATAAATATTTATAATGAGTTTATAATTCTTAGAACGATTATAAAATTAGGATTGAGTTTTAATTTTGATGAAATTTTCTTCTCATTCAGTTATTATTGTTACGATCTAATTATAACGAGTTCTTCAGTAGATTCTGCACGTAGCGTCCATTAATCTGAAAACGGTTCATCGGAAAATGATGACTTCCTAGATACAGTAATGATATAATGTAATCTATGTATGACAGCGTGACGGAATTAATCGGCCCACTCGCAGGACAATAGCGATGTATCACCTGACAATCTCGATAACCTCTCTAGTTTAAATTGACAATAGATAATGCAGTGATTTATTGGCTTTTTTTTAAATTTTATCCAATCAATATTTATTTCATTTTTCCACTAATTTTCATTCTAAGTAAAATATTAATTTATAAATTTATTTCTCCTTTTTAATTTTTTAATAATTTGCCGAATTGTTACGGGAAGAAAATTAATTTTTGCAGATGCAAGCTCCTTCATTTCAATTATAAACGCGCAATCCTTCGAATGAGCTTTGGATAGATAAGCTTTTTCTTTTTTTAGCTGCACATTAGTGTGCGACGCGACGTTTGACATACGTGCAGTGTACGCTAAGCTCACGCTCCATTGGTTATTGCCCAACGAAAGTTTCATGCTAGCTTGGACGTAATCGATTGCACGAGTATAGTCCCTATGTCCCTATAATGACTTTTTTATCAAAAATATACGAATTTATATTCGTTTCAGAAGCGACGTTTAATTTTCAATGGAAATTATTAAGCTTTCATTTATTCAACTTTTTAAGAAACGTAATTTACTTATATTTATTAAATTCAGATTCCTGTTTTTCCGTCTTCTGCTTCGAATGTACAAGTTAATTGCTAGAAAGCACGATACCGGATACAGTTAACAGTTAACAGTTATCACGAAGTTCAATTCGAAATAGCATTGGCCAACCCATCAAGGAAAAGGAAAGAATTTATATTCTCGTCGGTTTCATATTTTACATCGGGCAAAACAATGAAAAAAACAGCTAATGCCGCATTCTGACCTATTTGTAATTTTAAAATTCGAGCAGAGCGCCGGCTTAATTAATTGCTAAATTAATAAAAAAATCTCCGAGAACAAAAGTAAACGTGGCATAATCTTTATCTGTAATAAACACATGCGTATTACGTAATATCGTCTATAATTCGTCTCTCGGCTCCGACGATAAAAATTCATTATCTTTATTGGCATGTTTCAACTTTTATTTTTTACTTATACGACTAAGCTTTTTTTCTTTGAATTATTTTTTTTGGCATTTTCAGAAGGAATTTTACAAGTCGAAGGTAACTTATTAACATAATTATAATTATATAATTTGCTTCTTCTTTAATTTTATTCTAAATTTTAACAGAGAATGTCGATGATCGAGTATTTTATAGTGTGCACACGAGGACTTATCCAGATGGTAAGTCCATTTTTCTCAATGACACGCAAGCTCTTCAAGAAAGCTACTTCGATCCATCGGAAGAAACCTTTATCCTAACGCATGGCTGGCTAAACTCCAAATCAGCGGACTCCTGCGTTCTTCCGAAGCGAGCCTATCTCAAACACGGCAATTACAATGTCATTATTCTCGACTGGAGCGAGATCTCGAACAATCTGGTTTACGCTTATGCGTCTAGCCGCGTCAAAACGCTCGGCAAATCCCTGGCAAAGATGATTGACTTTTTGATCGCCCATGGATTGAATCCTGACAATTTGACTCTGCTCGGTCATTCTCTCGGAGCTCATGTCGTTGGATTCGCTGGATTTTATACGGCTTTGGTTAACAACGTCATTGGTAAGTCTTTATTTATTTTCTATTTTATTTACGATATCCTATCATTAAATTAATTGTCTTCTTTGAAAAAAACTTATTTATTTCATTTTCATTGCTATTCTTTAATTATTTTCATCATGCGAAAGTAGTTTGGGACGATATTTTTTTTCTTTTTATAGGCTTAGATCCGGCTTGGCCTGATTTTTTATTAACGAAAGTCGGTGAGAGGATATCTACCGAAAGTGGACGATTCGTAGAAATAATACACACGAACGCTGGCGGGCTAGGATACATGAGTCGAATTGGCCACGCCGATTTTTATCCAAACGGTGGTTTGATGCAACCAGGATGTGCGTTAAAACCTATGCCTAGGTTATGCGCACACGATCGCTCCTACGAATATCTTGCCGAATCCATCAATAGTAAAGTAGGCTTTTACGGGAAAAAATGCACTCGCTTAGAGTACTTATTGAAGACGTGCAAAGGACCTATCGCACGAATGGGTGGAATTAAGAAGGAAATAAAAATTCAAGGATCCTTTTACCTGGATACGGAGGCTGCTGCACCTTTCGCCAGAGGATTATAAAATTAGTAAAATTTAATTTTTTAACGCAAAATTTTTTTTTTATTTCCTCTCCTGGTCTAACAGTTATCATTGTTTTTTATCCTTTTTATTTTTTCAACACTCGGACTCTTTGTTAAAGCGAAGGAAGAAAATTTTTCGATGAATTAATTATGTAGCTGGCTTTTTCGGGATTCAATGCTAAATAACATTAATTAAATTCATAACGCGTGTTCAAATTTTATCTATCATTAGTTTTTCTAAACAACGCGAAGAGCCTCGAGAATATTAAATGCGAAAGCTAAGAAAATTATCGATTGTTTGCATGAGAAGCACCTAAACCGAGTTTCTTTAATTAAATGCAGAAAGAGTGCAGATAACAATGGCACTCGACTTATACCATTTTGCATAAGTGCCCTTCTTTTTAAATAAAAGAAAACGTCTAGCCTCTTTTCTACGGACCTTTAACGACTAGTCGACCTAACGAGTTAATGGAAGCGAGCCTCGTGACCAAGAACTCGGAAAAAAAGCACAAAGCTCTTGTTTCTAATGCGATCATGTCTCTCTCTCTCTCTCTCTCTTTCTCTCTCTGGGATAATCCGCTGCTCAGTTTCTTTAGACTTAAATCCCTTTTGTGTCGAGAGAGTCTTTTCTTAATTTTCTTCTTTATTTCTTTATTTTTTCCCCTTCATTTTTTTTTTTTTTTTAAATTAAATCACTTGCGATCGCGGATTTTTTTAAATAAAAAATATGCTCTGATTCTTAGAAATTGAATAAAACGACGCGAATCAGCTCGGTTTAAATAGAAAACTGACTAGGATCTCCCAGCGGACAGCCTCATTATATTATTTGATATTATTGCGATAGCCACTGCCGGGACAGGATTATTCCCAGCTCCTTTAAAACTTTCGAATCGTTGAGAAAAATCGCCTGTTAATCCCAGGTGCATTATTCAGCCACGAATTTAAATAGGAAAATTAAAACGGGCGATAAGGAAAAATAAGAAAAAAATATTCTATTTCATAAAATAAAATTTAAAAAACTAGCTACTCCGATGTCTAATTGTCGTCCTGGGACTGAAAATTCTATACAACTTTGCCGAGATAAGACTCGCTTTATTCTCGTTATTTAAATACGCGTTTTGGGACGTAGATGTTTTTTGAATTCAATTACCTGTCTCAAAGAGTCCGCATTTTTTCCTTTCAACTTTTCTACGATACGACTGTGAGAAATTATAAAAAACGAATTTTCGGACATTCCCAATTTCATTATTTCTCGAAGGCTTTTTTTACTTTCATCACAGCATGAATTATTTTTCTCTTCAGTGTATCCGCTAAATAGAAATTGCTTATACTTATTACTCATTCCCTGCTGCTCTGCAGAATTTTAAAAATAAAAAAATAAATTTAAAGTTAATTAAGGCCTTTTCGAAACATGATTACTCTTAAAAGGCACAAAAGGCAAAAATAAAGCAAACATAAATTCGAGAAATTTTTTTTCCCGAGGAAAAAAAGTAATGGCTTTTGTAGGAGGAAGAAAAAGACTAATGGTAAAAGTGGCTCGTAGGCGACGCGACGTAGATTAAAATATGCAAATACAGCAGCTCGTATTTTCTCATCCTAACTCGTTCGTCTGTTAAATTCATGCATAATATATTAATGTCGATGAAATTATGTCAAAACTAATTTTAAGAAAACACGACTTTTTTTATTATTCTTTAATTTTCGTTCCTCGCTTGGCTTTAACAAAGAAGAGCCTTTAATTCTGGGTCATCCGATGCGATGCGGCGGAGATTACGCGGGATACCATGCGGGCAGGGACGGAATTACATTTTGATTTTACATTTTTATAGTTTGTTAAGAAAACGATGATAGTAATTGTTTTAATGAGCTTTTTAATGCCAGGCATTTGTCATTTTTATCGATACCGTTCCCTTTATAATTGCATCCTCCGTTTTTCAACGGCAAATAAACCTATATAATAAACGAAAACAACGACACACAATACATTTTTTTATTTTCAAACGATCGAATAAACGGAATAACAAAAAAAAAATGAAATCGCTTTTTTTTTTATCTCGATTATTTCGTTTGACCTGGAAAAATAACTGTACGCTATCGGATAATATTTTTTAATAACAAAAAAAAAAATGGTAAATTTAAAAATCATAAATTACTCTAACATAAAACGCATTGTCGCACTGCGGGTTTCGGGCTTGATGGGCTTGATACTTTAGTATGCTAATGTTTTAATAACTATCCTCAAGTGCAAACTTTTTAGCAAGGGCGTTGATAATTACTAAGAGTAATGGCCTAAGCTTCTTTCTTTCCATCGCTCTTTTCATCGACGATTCGACTTTCGACCGAGTGCTCGTAATTAACGCGCTCTTTATGCACTTTTTTTTATCATCGAGAGGAGGAAACTGAATTTCCGAAGATTAAAATTATATGAGCTTGCGCAACAAAAACTAAGCTTTTAACGCTTTTAATTAAAAAAAAGGAATCGCATTACAGGCTACGAGCTTACGAGCGTATGCAAATAACACGTATCGTCGATTAAGGCGAAACTCCGCAGAGAGAAGGAATTTATATTTTTTATTTATCGAGGCAATCAATTCATAAAAAATAGTATAACTTGTTGTGAAAAATATAAAGCTGAAAATATGAGCTGCAGCCTGCAGGCAGTAAGCCAAAAAAGTAATATTTAAAAAAAGGATTACTACAATTTTTATTCATTTACTACAACTTTTCCATTTCTATATGGCAATAAATCATTCTCTGCATGCAAGAAAAAAGAAAGAAGCTCACCTCTTTTTTTCAATCTCGATCGAGTAAATTATTACACCAACACAATTTTAAGTCTGAACACGTGCTTTCGTGATAGGAACGCGAGTCCGACGCGTAGTTCGGGCGCCAATCCTCGACTGATGTCAGGATGGCAAGCGATGGCGAATTCACAAGTAGTCAGAAACAAGCGATAGTCAGACGATGCACCGAGGAAGAAATTTATATTCTTCGGGACAAGAGAGAACTTGGTTGTAGTTTTCCCATCGGCAGTGAGTTTAGGCGAATATCGTCGGCGAATTCTCCGCGACAGACTGCAGGGTGTCACCCTTTCAAGGGATTTAGTGGAGGAAGGCGTAGCTATGGTAGCTGCCCCACTTCCTCGTCCTAAACTCGAGACGCATGCTCCGAGTGCTTTGCGATTCTTGTCCTATTTATCTATGCCAAAAATTCTATGCATTCTATTTTATTTATTTTTCTGCAATATATTATTCGAATAATATAAAGGATGGAAATGATCGAGGAATCTCTAAATTACGTACCCTTTGCTAAATCTTAAAATTATCCGAGTCGAGATCAAGAGTTCCAGGAGCTTCTGGGCTTCTAGTGACCCATTTCCCATAAAACTAGTAGAAAAGGAAAAAAGGAAAAAAGGACGTTATCGATCATTGTAAATAAAAGCAGCTTTTCATAAATTTCATTAGATTCTCTCGATTCAATTACCTAATTATTACTATTTAATTTTAAAATGATATTAAAACTCTAGTCGAGGTTTAAATAATTATAATTTTTTAATACAACGAGCAAAAAAACGCTTTACTAATCAACCATAGAAATTTAAATAATTATTTCTAAACCTACTTCTTAAAACTTGGTGCTTCGCTTTTTACTCAAATTTTATTACTTTTAATTAATTAATATAATTAATATGGTCTTCTTATGCTTCTTTTATTTTTAATTTTAGGAAAAAGTTAAGTTAGGTGTGTTTGACCAATTGTAAATTATTAATAAAAATTTATTTTTTTATTGTTGTTTGAAATTTTAGCGCGCTAAAAAACATAGCAAGTATAAGAAAGATAAGAAAATTTATATATTTTCGATGAAAGTTTTTCGATAACAATTTACATCTTGCTTATGTGTAAGAATTAAAATTATCAAAAAGAGAAGAAAAATATTAAATCATTATAATTGGAGATAAGAGTAAAAATAATTTATCCTTTTTAATAAAGCTAAAGTCATAAAGTTCCATGCCAGATAATGTCTGTCTCTAACAAAGCCTCCGCAAATGCTTAAGCCGTTTGCTTATTTTGTTTACCTGAGGGATATTCTTATTCATATCTTTCGATTGACACCTTTTCTCCTCTAATTATCAAAAATTACGTCAAAAAGTTTATTTATTATATTTCTTATCTGAATTGGGGAAGTGGGGGGAGGGGATTCCTCACAGAGGAAGCTAAAAAAATCGGTTAAAAGTTTGTGTTAGCAACCATTATAGTATTTAATTTGGATATAATACCTCATTTACAAGTATCATTTTTACTCGATTTTTTAATTAAGAAAATAAAAAATACAAAATTATTTTTTTCTTATTGGACGCATCTATAATAAATATAGTTTTTACTCGATACCTCGGACTTTCGTCATCATAAAATACAAAAACAACAAATTTTTTATTCTTTAATTTTCTTATATGGAGCTATTTCACTAAAGCGATTTCACTAGATATGAAAGAATTTTTTTTTTTTTCGATTTGAGAAATATTTATTAATACCAGTTTTTTTCAATTAATTTGTGTTTATAATATCATTACACAATATTTAGATGCAAAAAATTATTGGAAAATTGATTCAAAATGTTTGATATTTACTACGTTGGGTATTTAAATGTATACCACGTTTAGTAGTAAAAATTAAAAATTATTTACATCATTTGTTCGTAAAAAGACCAATTTCATTTTAATTAATTATCAAAATACAAACGAACGATAAAAAATTAGATTTTAGTTTTTCTTATACTGACGTATTATACTTTGTTAGGTAAATATTGGTGTATTTTTGCGAAAAATCATTAAAACTTAATTCGAGATGATTAAAAAAAATATTTAAATTTTTTTAAAAGCTAAATAATAAATAAACTTTTTTAATCTTTTATCATCTAACGGACATTTTCAGAAAATTTCAATGATTAAATATTTTTTATCACTAAGTTTATATGAAAAAATTTAAATTAAATGTCATATAAAATTAAAATATATTTTTATTGCGGAACTAACAATTTCAACAAAATAATGAGTCAGCTAAAGAAAATTGGTCAACATTTGATAGACAAATCAATTTCAAAAATATAATCCTGAAAATATAAAAAATTTTTTACCAAGGCATTCGAAACTTGAACTTTATCAGAAAATATTAATAAAAAACCACCTCCTAACTTCGAACATCGAAATTTCTTTCTCAAGCATAAACAATCAGATGAAAATAATTAAAAAAGTTCTTATTATCAAATTTATTTAAATCAAAAAGGATTAAGGATTAAGAATTAAGTCCTAGAGATAAGATAACAATTCATTTCGATAACAATTATGGCAACAACGATTCAGTTATTTGACTTGTTTCTCTTGAGCCTCCTCGGTGGCGTCGGCTCTTGCATCGATGCGTGCACTCTCTGAGGCTTTTCTGGCGGCAATGGCTCCTCGATTTCATTCGAAACCCTCTAAAAGTTTTTAGCATCCAGGTAAAAAAAAATTAATTTAAATAATTACTGCTAATCGCATACCTTGGAGACAATTTCAATAGCCTCTTCGATAATGCCATCGCAAGTTCTCTCGATGATTTCCTTGTCGATTGGGAATTTTTCCTCTTCAACGTAAATGTCAATATCTTCCAACATTTCCTTCGGAAGAGATTCCTCGCTGATCGTGCGTTGAAATAGATCTTCGCTGCTTGATAACTTTCTGGCTGCAGAATATTTAATTTTAATTTTAAATTCTTTACTATGGCCGTAGAAAATTTACGGCAGTTGAGACATGCTGCTTGTATAATATTTAATGTTTTGTCAGAATTTATTAAGTCTATAATAAAGGTGAAAAGGAAGATAATTTTAGGGGAAATCCTACCAATGTTATTTATAATTTTGTTTTGCAATTTATTTTATATCTCTCGTGTGTTCTCTAAAATAGGGTTGAGCGGGGTAAAGCAGCCGTATTAGGATTATGCTTTCTGGCAAATTTGTCAAAGTCAGCCCTATTTTAGAGGATGCGGTAAAATTTTGATGTTGATTTGATGTTTGATGTTGAATTTGAAATTAGCAGCCAAATTTACTTAAGAATATAATTATAAAAAATAACTTTTATTTCAATTTTTTTTTAAACTACCCCTATTAGGATTGAAATTAATGAGACCTCAAAGTTTACTTAAATTTACATAAAAAATAATATTTTCAAATATTTCCTAATAATGCCTGATCTACCCCTTTCACCCCCCGTTTTTAGTGAAAACTAATGTCAGATTCTGAAAGAGCGTGAAATTTTATATTTATTTTAAATATTAAAATATTTTTATTTTTCAAAATTTTGACAACCAAGTACACATGTAAGTCCGTTTATAGGTAGTACTTATATAACTAAACCCACACAGTTCTTTACACAAAAAAGGGTGATTGGGGAAATCCTACGATCAATGTTAATTATATTACCTGGCGATTGATCGTCGTCGTCGTCCTCGGTTTCGTAAAAAATTTCGCTGCTTGTAGACTCTGTTGCTCTCGAGCTATTGTGACTAGTTAGTTTTGATTCTTCTGAATCCGGAGACAAAGGTTGATTTTTCGATCTAGAAATAAAAGAAGCGATTTTTATCCTACGAAAAATTTTAATACTACTCACTTTTAATCTTACAAACTGAGCAACTTATCATTTTTTTCACCGTCTTCTGAATTTTCTTCGAAAACTTGAATAACCTCGAACTTTCTGCTGACCTTTTCTTCGATAAGTTGTTCATAATTCGGTAGACTAGTAGTGCTGTGGTTCTTTGGCCTTATCGGCGTTACGTCCTCAGCTGATCTGTTTCGCAAGTACTGCTTGCACTTGCAAAATAAACAATAAATAAATCAGAAAAATTTCCATTATTTAATATTCTGAAACCAAATCAAGTGAAAAATTGCCGTTCATTTTTAATGCAATACCTGATTTATCTTAATCGAATCAAGCGATAAAGCTAAATCTTTAAAACTTTCTTCAAAAGAGTACTTCTTCTCATCTTTAGCAGAAATGGCATTATCGATCTTGGAATAATTATACTTTGGTTCACCAAAGACTTTGTTTGCCTTATTTTCATTTTCTATTAAAATTTCTTCATCTCTTATAACACGACGTTTGCGTGGTGGAGGTACAGGAACTTTAACATTCTCGATACCTGCAATATTTTTAAAATAAGTTTTTAATTTGTTTCTCAGTTCGTTTAGAAAAAATTTTATTTCTTAATTTTTTTTAAATATTATTTATACATTTAAAATTTTTTTATCTTCAACTAACCAACTGAGGGGGATTTTTGTCTTAATGGTCTTCAAATTATATTTTTAACAGGGAAAAATATGATAAAATTTTACGCTCTTAATTGGTATTACTTGATCCGGAACTAATTTATACGTACTCAGTTAAATTTTTTCTTCAAAAATTAAAAAAATTTTTATTCATTTTTAAAAATAATTTTTTAGATCATTTGCGGGAAAAATAATAATCCTGGAGACGAATGTAAGAAATTTTAGTATTCAATCAATTATTAACTTTTTGGCTATCGAAATTTTTTTTTTTTTTTTTTACGATATTTTTAATTTTTTTTAAATTAAAATAATAAATACTACCTACTAATTCAAAATTATTTTCAATTAACGAATTTGGTTAATCTTGTTTTAGGTAACATTTAATAAATTAATTTTCAAAATTACAAACATTTTAAAGTTAAGAAATAAAAATAATTTATTATATTTACTGAAAATTTATTAATTAAAAAAAAAACAATTTCCTTCCTCTTTACAATAATTATTTAATAGTTTAGACTTAATGTATTTCAAATCTAATATCATTTAATTGACATAATATCATTTTTTTATTTGCGAGTAATTTTTTACATACACCTTTGTAGAACATTAATTAAATTTAATAAAATTATGTAAAAAAATTATGTATGTATATGTTACGCCCGAAACGTGGTAACGGCCGGTTCCGCGGAATCGGACTGTAAACCGGCCGGTTCCACGGAATGCGACATCAGACCGACCGGTTCCGCGGAACGGGGCATCAAATTAAATAAATTAATACATTGAAAATAAGAAAAATTTCTAAGAAAAAAAATTTTTGTTTAATTTCTTTTACATTTAAAATACATTTTTAAATGATACTGATTAATTATAAGATAAAAAATTTGTTTGTCTTAGTAAATTTTATTCATAATTTCATTAAACCGGCTGATGACTGCCCCGTTCCGCGGAACCGGCCGTTACCTCGTTGCGGGCGTAACATATATAAAATTAAATTAATTTTGATCGGTCAAAATTTTTTTTCTTTTTTTTTGGCATATAAGCACTTTTTGAGACCTCGGAAGCTAAAAAACTGGTTTTTAAAAAAGTCTGTATGTGTGTGTGTGTGTGTGTGTGTGTATGTATGTAATTGGTGATATTTCACAACCATTATGGAATTAAGACCTAATTTTTTTTTCAAAAATTTTTTTATTAAAAAATCTCAAATTACTTTTTTTTTTTTTTAATTTGGATGTGATACCTCATTTTTTTCCACAAAAGTATTCATATTTAAAAGTATGATTTTTACTCGATATCTCCAATCTTATAATTTATTTTTTGGAAATTTTTTTCTCAACATTTTTTTCACCAAAAAATACAAAAAATACCTGAAGGACTTCGAAACGTGGGCAATTTATTGGAAAAATAAAGCAAATTATTGTTAGCTCAGAAATCAAATATTTTTATTTAATACAAAAAATACCAATTTTTTTTTTCTTTATGAACGCAGTACTTAATTTATTTCTGTGGAAGTACTAGTTTTAGAAATATCGTTTATAGTAATTTTTTGGACCTGATACTTAATTTATTCAAAATTTTTTTCTCAAAATTTTTGTCGCCAAAAAATACAAAAACCGCCAAAATTTTTTTTATTTTAGGACGTATTACTTAATTTCTTCCTATGAAAGTACGAATATCTAGAATTATCGTTTGTAAAGGATTTCTCCTCTGATACGTAATTTTTCGAAACTTCTTTTTTCTTTAAATTTTGGCAAGGGATCTGATCAACACAAAATTATTCAACACATCAATAATTCTACACAAAAAAGTTTTGGGGAATCGTTCTACACTGAAAATCCTTGTGCCGAAAAGATCAACACAAATTTTTTCTAATCAAAATATTCAACACACTGTGTTAAGTGATATTTAATTATGCTAGTATACAAAAGAAATAATGTATTTAATATTTAAAATGGCGTGTTGAATACTTTGACTAAAAAAAATTTGTGTTGAACCTTTCAGCACAACGATTTTTGGTGTAGAACGATTCCGCAAAACTTTTTGTGTAGAATCATTGACGTGTCAAATAATTTTGTGTTGAACAGATCCCTTGCCCAAATTTTTATGCATAAAATAATTAAAAAAACACCATAATTTTTTATTTTTTTTGGACGTAGTACCTCATTTTTTTCCATGAAAGTACTAATGTCTAAAATTATTGTTTTTACTCATTATCTCCAATCCGATACCTAATTTTTCAAAATATTTTTAAAAAATTTTTTGCATAAAAAAATTAGAAAAAAACAGTTATTTATTTTTTTAGGACTTAGTACTTAATTTTTTTGTATTTTGTATATGAAAGTATGAATATCTAGAATTATCGTATGTAAAGGATTTCTCTATAATTTTTCGAAATTTTTTACATTAAAAAATTAAAAAAACAGCATAAAGTTTTTTCTCTTTGGACGTAGTATACTAAATTTATTAATATGAAAGTACTAATATCTAGAATTAACGTTTTTACTAGCTAAAATTATTTAATTATTCCGATAGCTTGTGTAATTATGTCTTCAAGATATGACTACATAAAAGAAGATTATGTACTAGTGTAGAAAAATCTTCTTTTTTTTATGTAAAAAAACCGAATTTTATCCATAAGCTAATAACAGTATCAAGGAAAAGATCATTTTTAGTTTTTCTTATGACATTATACTTTGTTAGGTAAAATAGACCATTAAGAACATTTTGTTATTGCTAATGAGGAACCATAGTGCCAATTACTTGGCAGCGTTTTTTCTCTGCTTAATTAACTCCAGTTCTACTTTATCGGGACAAAAAGAACAGACTTATAAAAAGAAAAATTAAAAGCTGCAGAGCTTTTATGTTTTTAAGGTTCAAATTCTGATTCAAATTTCAAATAAAATAAAAGTATTTAGTGCCATCTGTTGGACTTTAAACTTCTCGATATTGACGGTAAAGCGAATTTCTCTCTTGATTTTTATGCTAAAACGCTAAAAGACAAAAGTAAAAGGTAGCCATGACACATATAAAAATATACACATAATAAGTTGATAATAACTATAGTGATCTCTCGAATCTTTTTGAGTATATATCACGATATATATATATATGTTTACAAAAAAATAATAACGCAATATAAAGCTTAAAGTTTATGAAAATTGATTAGACTGTTGATTGAAAGTTGGTTGGTGTAATTTAAGCATTAGTATAACTTTGCAGTCCGTAATATTTCGAATGTTTTTATTAATCCACTGACTCCAAAAAAACATATATTTACCAAGTTTTGGTGCAACATTCAACAATCAATAAAATATCCTTTAGTTATTCGGAACTGTTTAGTTATAGTAACAGGTAATCACGTAAAATTGTATAACTTTTTAACATATTTAATGTAAGCTATAATGCAATAATATAACCTGATAACATAATCTAATTTTATGTTTTCTCATCAACTGTGATTATTATTACATTATAATGCATAACCTCAAAATCAGATGATTTTCTACTCCACTCTTCTCTTTTTTAATTTTAGGAGTCTTTAAATGGAAGCGTTAGAAAGCAGAAAAGCTTCTGATCTATTGGATCCGCTCTACATCGAAAGAGACATTGAAAAACTTGAAAATGAAATAAAACTCAAAGATCACAAGTACGCATCCAACAAGCCACCTGATGCTAAAGCTGAAAAAAAGAAACACGTTTGCAAAAAATGTAACATGAAATTTCACTTGCTTCATGAGCTGAATTCTCACACGCTCTGGCACAATAAAAAAATTAAAAAAATATTTAACAAGGCGAAGCTTGCTGCTGCTCAAAAGCAGATCCAACGACAGTCTTTAAAATGCGAAATGTGCGATAAAATCTTCAAACGTAGCTCTGATTTAGCAAATCATAGTCGCGTTCACTCTGATAAACAAGTTTTCGCCTGTCACATTTGCGACAAAGTTTATAATCAAAGAAGATACATCGTAGACCATTTGCGTAAACACGCAGAAGATAAATTTGAAAATTGTGTAAAATGTGGACCAGAATCGGATACGGCGAATTTCGTTAACAGAAAATGGAATGGAAAAAAAGTCGGATACAAGTGCTCGATTTGTTACGAAATTTTTACCAATAAAAGGGAAATTAAAAGTCACATGAGCGAGCACAAGAAATATTATTTCGCTAAAGATGTTTATTACACTTTGGTTTCAGAAAAAGATTTGGTTACGGCAGAGGTAAAAAATGACATTTGTGATAAAAAAAGTGTTTGTGAGAAAGGTGATAAAGGTGATGATACTCAAATGAACAGTATTAAAATGTTAGGATTAAGTAACAAGACTGATGGTAATTATGAGAATAATCTTAATCAGCTTATCAAGGAAAACCACGAAAATATAAAGAAAAATTTTCAAACCAATACCGTTTTAATTCTTAAATCACTAGGCTCTAATCAAACCCTCCATCTTTTGCCAATAAAAATATTGCCAAACAATAACGTTAACTCAGACCATACACCTGCAGAGAAAGAGAAAAAATTATTTAACGAAACAGTAACGAGCTGGACGTCTGTGCAGGATAACTTGAGCGACGATTTCCCGGAACAAATAATTCCAGACATTGACTTAACGGACGATCCTCTAAGCGATGTTTTCCAAAACGATCCGTACTTAAATGTCAGGAGTGACTCGAACGACATATTTTCTGAAATCGATATGACCGAAACGTTATTCGAAGAAAACATCGATCCATTAGCAACGGACAATTTTTCTGCAACGATAGACCCATTGTGCATGGATTTACCAAGAAGTCAGAATGTTTTTAAAAAAATAAAACTACAAGCGAATTTCGGCGAGCAAAAGCCAGAGTCAGCCGATTGATGCTAAATTAACGCTTTTTTCATCTTCGTTTATAGTTTATTATAGTGAATTAAATATTTTATAGATGGTTTAAAGAAAATGTATATAATATGTTATCTCAAGCCCGTTAATTTTCGTTTGATATTTTTATTACGTATTATTTACTTTGTATACTTTTTTATAGAAAGAGAGAGAGAGAGAGAGAGAGAGAGAGAGATTAAACTGATTCTACACGTTTAAAAAAAATAAAAATTTTTTTATTTCAAAATTATTACGTTATTACCATTTGACTCCATGGGAGAATAATTTTTGATCGGCAGTTTTCCGTGGTCCAAGTGATTATAACTCGTTATGAATGGGACTTCCAAATTAACGTCTACCCAGTCGCTCGGATGGAATGGCCTATCCAACTCGATGCTTGAAGCTCGTAAAAAATTTTCGGTCCTGGAGAAATTATATTTGGTAAGAAATTAAGGATAATTGCAGTATCAGGAAGTACCTTTTTGCTCGCTTACTCGCGCAAGCCTCCTTCGACGAAATCTGGATAAAGAATTGTGTTAATTTTTATTACCTACGTCTTTCAAACAACAGAACGTTTGAAGAATATAAAATTTATAGATAACACATGTTCTCTAAATTAAATTCTAATTAAATTTATTCAAATCTGTAACCAAACGACACCTGATTCTTGTTGAAATGGTACTCGAAAAATTTTTTAAATATCATTTAATTTATTAATAATAATATTCTCTAGACGAAAAAAATTTTACAAGGAGAAAATCTTGTTAAAATGGTACTCGAAAAAAAAAACAAAAAAAATAAATCCAAAAAATATAGTAATTATAATTATCGTTGCATTACATAAACTTGCTTTGTGCAGCTAAGGCTACTTTTTGCTTTACGTAACGCGAGTCAGGAAATCGGCCAAAAACGACCATGAAAAAAAGGAAAGAATGAATAAATAAAATACCTGGGTTATTAGGTCAGAAAAAAAAATCTAAAAAAAAAATAATTAAAAAATTAGCCATTACGCTGCATCTTTATATTTTTATTTTTATTTTTATTCCATAATAATATGACTAGCAATTATTTAAGCATTACATTACGAGTAAACGAGAACTGCTTACGGAATGCGCACATCCGAGAAAAACTCTGTCGAGCGGTGATTTGAAGTCTTGGGCCTTTCTTGATTTTTCTTTGCACCAAGCTTGTCCCATGGCTTTATTAATTTAATTCTGATTTAATCCTCTCGGGCTCACGATTCAAAGCAATTTATAAATTATCAATTATTAATGTAATAATATAAAACTTAAAATAAAATTTAAATTTATCTACACGGATAGGAGTAAATACTGTAAATAGCGACGTTCGATTTTTTGAACAATCTAATTTACCATGTTGACATCGAAATTAATAATGTTGGACATAAGAAAATACAGTGTCCAACGAGCACCGTCCTTAACGATATTGAACATGGTCTTTTACGATGTTCGTTCCGTTGATTCCCTTGTATGCGTCATCACCAAAACAAGATTTTTGAAAAAAATTTTAAATTTGATTATCTATGCGTTCATAAATTGAATTTATCCTTGTTTAACTTTAGCTCTTTACATAAGAGCAAGCCCTTCCCCACTTTTTTACTTTTGAGTAATTTGAGAGAATAAATGAATGAACATTGAAAAACACAATGTTCCATAGCGTCAAGTACGATTTTCGTTGGACACTGTTATTTACTGTATTCGAACTTTATTAATTTTGATGTCAACATAGTAACTAACGATTTTATGAACAGTGGGTTTTACAATGTTACGAGAACATCGCAATTTACGGTATTTACTTCTTTCCGTGTATATTGTCCCATGGCCTTATCAATTACTTATTTATCGTTTGGTTATAAATTCTAATAAAATGTCTTTAAATTTTTAAATTTATCTCTGCACTGTCCCATGGCTTTATGAATTTAATTCCGATTTAATCCTGGGCTCACGATTCAACCATGGTGAATGGAAGCGGAATGTCATTCAAAATAAAATCCAACACTATAATATGATCTACTTTTTTCTCTACGCAATTATTTCTAATAAATGTTACCGACAAGACAACGATTCTCAATCCGATCCGGGGCCTTACTGAGCTTATGCCAACCTGTATTTTACACGTGTATGTGTTTATGTTTGTATCGCAAAAACTTTGTCGCATGTGTGTGTAATGCAATTTAAATCAAGTTAAATCACATGTATTATTTTATTATTTTATACTGTAAATATTTGGAAGGAGAAATTTTTATTGCGCATGCGTGTTGCAGTTTATACAGTGCCCCACAAGGATGCAAAAGGTGCCGATCAAGATGCCGATATGCTGCAAAAAATGATTTTACCTATCATCTATCTCCCACCTGTGAACTTATCCATTCGAAACTGATTGCATATTTTTTTATGGGTAGAAATCTACTTCTCAAGTTGCATTCGCGGGTTCCCAAAAATTTTGAAAATTCAAATAAATCATAAAAGAGCTATTTTCTCTTATTGACAAATTTGTTAAATTTTTTAAATTTTATTGAAAAATTTGTCAAATTTTTTAAAGGAAATTTGATACATATATTTATTTTCACGCGGAATCTAGTCAATTTCTTTGAAAATTTCTAAATTTTTAAGTTGTTTTTTCAATTTTTCGAAACATTTTTTTTATTTTTTGATGCCAAAAATTTTATTTGTAGTCGATACAAATCTTAGCTTATCGAAAATTAAGCTTACTGAGTTTATTTTTTCAAAACATTAATTTTAGTTTTTGTGGCCGCTGATTCCGAATCCGAAGTCCGTTTTGACCTAACGTGGTCCAATTTTGCATGACTGTCCATTTTAGGTCATTTTTAACGTTTTTTTTCCATTTTTTGTTAAAATTTTTAATATATTTTATTACCATTTTTCTCACAATACACTAATGGTTATTGGGTCTCTATACTTAATTATCATATCTACTAATACAAAAAAAATGGTAGCCCATAATAGGGAACCTTAGGCTATTTTTCACGCTTTTTGGGCTAATTTTAGCTATTTTTATAAAATAATACCAATTTTTATTTACAGCTTCTGGTTTTTGAGTATTTTAAGGTACATAAATACGAATATTATTTTTAATTTATCTAAAAACGGTGCAAAAAAAAATATTATAGCGTAGTGTGAGAAAAATGGTAATATATTAAAATTTTTAACAAAAAATGGTAAAAAAACGTTAAAAATGACCTAAAATGGGCAATCACGCAAAATTGGACCACGTTAGGTCAAAACGGACTTCGGATTTGGAATCAGCGATCCCAAATACTAAAATTACCGTCGAAAAATTCCATAGACATGCTTTCAAAAAAAATCGCAAATTAAACCATGCTCCAGGCCTATACTAATATAAGTTATAGTTAATAAGTAAGAAAAAAAAATACAACGGTGCTTTCAAGTGCATAAATAATTAACCCTAAAATAATTAAATAAAATGATTGCTTTTTTGTTTAATGGAGGACGGAAACCGAATAATAAAAATAACCCCCCCCCTCCCGATTTTTAATTTAACTTATATATATATAGTTAAAGAATTTAAAATATTTACTTTGTACAAAAAAAAACCAACAAAAGTTATAAAAACATTTTAATTAAAAGCTAATTTACATTTAGACTTATATTAATGAATTGAGAGAACCAATTTTACAGGAAACAATGCTTTTTTACTAAGACTCTCGATAATTCGAACTTTCATAATTTGAGCCATCCTCCCGGGATCCCTCGAGGTTCGATGTGCGAATTAACGGGATGCCAGTGAATTTCTTTTGTTAAAATTAATTTTTAAAGGAAAATTTTAGATTTTTCTAAACTAAAAAACTTTTTTTTTTAACTCGTCCTAAAATATCCTGAAATTTTAACCAAAAGTATAAGAAATTAACTAATTGCATTTTCGTGTTGGTTCCAATTAATTTATTTTTTACAAAGATCTACGGCATGTTTTTTATATAAAAAATGCCATCTGAACTGCTGTCCAGACGGAATTTCAAAATACAGAAAGTAGTTTTCATAATATAAAATACACCTAATTATTTTTAAAACTAATATTGCAATAATTATTCAGCTTTTTCTTAACATTCGTTATTCTTTTAAAAAATTGATCTAAAAGATACCGATAATGCTAAACAGCAGTTCTGAATATTGACTGGCGCCCTCAATAAAGATGAAAGATCATGAGATATCCTATTCGCTTACAGCTAATTACTTCGTTAAAAGATAATGTGCATGCAGAGTTATAAAAACACTCGACTTGGATTGTCCATCAGAGATCAAAATAATAATAAATTTCTCTCGTATAACTCATAAGATTTCGATAGAAAGCAATGACCGACTTGTGAAAAAAAAAAACAATGCAACGACCTGGATTACGCGTATAAATAATTGAATCTATCGGTCTATCAGTTTTTTAAAGCTGCGATCAAAGACATTTTAGCTGAGGTAATAATTATGCTGTTGATATTATAAAACAAATTTAACAATGTAAATTTTGCCGCACGAATTGCTAATTTATTTTAATTTAACTGTATCGCATTTATCTTTATAATTGATTCATTAAGCATTCCCTAATTAGTATTACTACTATACTATCTAATTAAAATGTTATTCGGTTATTCAACATTCATAATTTTAAATTTACATTGAAATAATACCTAATACACTTTATACTTGGAGGATTTCTTTCAAATTGACCAAGCTGGACGAGATTTTAAAATCAATGATTTAAAGGACTATTTTTAATTCCATTGACGAGAATGGAAAGTATTTGTCCCCGCGTTGCTTTGAAAAGACGCCATTTTTTTTGACCAGAAAAAAAAGTGAACAAAGATGAGTTGAACAGAAAAAAATGACCAAAAAAAGTTGAACATAGAAATTTTTGAACAAAAAAAATTGAACATAAAAATTTTTGAACAAAAAAAGTTGACCAAATTTTATTAACAAAAAAAAAAAAAAATTAATGAAAAAAATGAACATAAGAAGTTGAACATAGAAATTTTTAAGTTGAACAAACTTAAAAAAATGAAATAACTTGAAAATTTCTATGTTCAACTTCTTATGTTCATTTTTTTCATTAATTTTTTTTTTTTTTTTGTCAAAAAAATTTGGTCAACTTTTTTTGTTCAAAAATTTTTATGTTCAATTTTTTTTGTTCAAAAATTTCTATGTTCAACTTTTTTTGGTCATTTTTTTCTGTTCAACTCGTCTTTGTTCACTTTTTTTTCTGGTCAAAAGAATTGGCGTCTTTGAAAAAGTCAAAAAGGTTCAAAACCGTTAAAAAATATTATTATAAAAATTAATTGGTTAACTCTTCAACCGACACAGTTCATTTCGTCGAATTTATTTTTTCATATTTGGCAAAATTTCAACTTTGACAAAAGGAAAATTCTATAACCGAAAATCATCCTCCTATCCTCTTTGAATTGTAGGTTGCAATTAAATAAATACATATGTGATTTTTTTACCTAATGAAATTAACGATTTTAATTAATTAAACGACCGTTCAATTAGGAAACAACCCGACGAATTTTCGATAGATCTCTTTAGATCTCTTTAGATCAAAAGTGATCTCCGGAGATTAAAATAGATCTAAATGGATCTTCAGAGATATGTGGAACCAAAAAAAAAAAATTATAAAAATTTATAAATGTCATTTAAAATCATTAAATGAATTAAGGTATTGAAGAATAATTTGATTTTTTTTTATGCGTTTTAAATAATTTTAAGGAAATAGGACCTGGTTAATGAATGAAAAATGTCAAAGTATATACTTAAATATTTACAATTTTATTAACAACTTATTATTTAACATGACTTACTTTTAAATTTGAACCCTTTTTTCATTTCCTTGAAGTTAAAAAAAATCGAATTATCCTTTGGATTTTAAATGACATTTATAAATTTTTATAATTTTTCTGTCTTCAGATCTATTTGAATCTCCAGTGGTCTCAGGAGATCTAAACTTATTTCGCGAATTTTTCTATCTATTTAGATCTCCGGAGATTTAAAGAGGCATAATTTTTCGACAACCATATGAACTAGAAATGCAAGGACACACCTTCTTAAATTATGAATTGCGATTTTGTTTCTAGTTCCCTTTTAATTAAACTTTCCTCTTATACTCCAAATCAAAAAAATAATAAATAAATAAAAACTTTTTGTTAAATTATAAAATAAAAATTATAAATTACATATAATTATCTAAAAAACAATATTGTTCACCATTTATTATTAAATTATGTTCGTTTGGTGAAAAAGTATGAAAATAAACGATTTAAAAAAAAAAATAGAGTCACGTATTAATTGCGATGCTTCTATTACAACCTGGTTGCAGAAAGTATTTATATAAAATTATTTAAATGGAGCCTTGTCAATTTCTTTATAAATTTTAATCTTGTTCGGACAAAAGGAATTTTTCAAGAGACGTAGTAAAAACAACTAGTTGCAAACTCCTAAAGGAGGGTTACAGTTTTAGAATTCGTCCTCCGTTTGGATACGTAAAAAAATTTGAATTCGTTATTTAATTATTTATATATTATTTAATGTTTTAATTTAAATAAAAAATGGTATTAATTTTTTAAAATATAACTTTATTTGTTATAGGAAGTATAATAAGTGATAAAAATGGGTAGAATAAACAATTTATTTTACAAATCGCTTTTTAATGAATAACTGTTTTAAAATGATTTTTATATACAATCTGACCAATCGATAATCGATAAATAATAATTAAAATCGTCAACGTAACGTAGTTAATTTAAAAAAAAATATAAATCAAATATTTTCCTATTTACAAAAATTTCTATTGTTAAAAGCTCAAAAACCTAAAATTATACCTAAAAAATAGATAATTTAAGTAACATGCAAATATGCGATATAAAAAAACTAGCTCTAATTAGCTTTTAACTTTTTACAATCTGCCTTAATTTATAGAGATTCTTCAAATACTAGCTAATTTAATTATTTAGTAATACCTAATTCCTAATCCAAGCACACTACATTCAATCGTTAAAGTATAAATAAGAGAAAAATAACTCGAAATGCGAAACTGACGACAAAATTATCACAGTATTCAGAATCGCCTCTCTCTTTCATTCACAATTCTTATCTCCTAAAGATTAATTTACTGGCTAAATACTGAATTATAATTTCATAATTTCAAGTTTTTGAGCAACAATAATATTCAAAATAATTCATTGCACGTTAAAATATCTTACACAAGTCTTAGGAGAAGCTAACAAATTCACTTCAAATATTTTAAACTTAATTATTATTATTTATTATTCAGTCTATTGAGTTGGTGGCTGCGATTCGCTATTTGAATATGTTCCTAAGTATGAATAATTTTGATAAGGAGCTGGACCTGGACCTGGACCTGGACCTGGACCTGGATACGGAGGGTAATAATTCGCCGGAGCTCCTGTTGGCTGTGTTGGTGGTAAGTATCCTCTCTGGGCATAAGGATCTGCAGCAGGAAAACCTGAATACATGCGATTGTAGTCTGCCTCGTAACTTGGGTTATTAAAATTTTGATAACTCGCAGCTGAAATTGAAACGAACAAAAATATATATCATTTTAATTTAGTTTATTTCATTTTTAATTCTTATATAGACGAGAGTATAATAAATGCTTATTTCGATTTTCTCTTTTATATTTTCTTTATTTAAATTGGAATTATTGGAATTTTTAATTTAAAAATATCTCTCTGTATCCGGGAGTTTTGACAAAAATTTGGACAAAAATTGAATTTGTCTTTCAATGCAGCTGTCTTAATCTGAATTAATGCAAACAGTATATTGAAAGAAAAATTCTTATAATTTTTCCCGTTCTTCGACAGATACATTCTTATAGTATAAAATGTTTGCATACGCTTATAATGATATTAAAAAAATGGTCACAATGGTTTAAAAAACTAAATAAACGTATTAATTGATGTTCCTGGACAGTGGACAATGGCGCAGAAAATCGCATAAGATCCTTGACCAAAAAAAAGAATTACGCAAACAGCAGTTTGGTAAAATTTACTAAAATTCAAAAAGTAATTTTCGATCAATAAAAAAAAGTAGGTATAGTTCGAAATTTTTTATCCTGTTGAAAATTAAAAATATTTTTTTAGTTAAATTTATAATAAAATTTTTTACTGAAAATATTTTATTGAATTTATAACATAAATAATTTTATACAAACATTTTCTGATAATAATTATAATAAGATTTTATTAATATTTAATAAAGACCTGTTTGTTTGACTATAAAGTTCAAGTCCCCAATCAGCTAAAATTTTTCTCCTTTTATATTTTTTGCTTACCTATACTTGTTGTAAAAATTTAAGTATCACTTTTTTCTGCCCTCAGAAGTTATTTTTCTTACTTTCTCGAGAATCGATGGCAGGTTTAACAGTATTTTCTCCTTATATAATTTTCGATTACTATATTCTCGTCTACGTTAATTAAAATTAAAATTAAAATAAACTAAATCAGGGTTCCCATTATTATCCCTGACTTTCCAGCCCAAAAATCAGGAAACTCCTCTGACTTATTTTTTGATTTTCCCTGTCTTTCCAGACCAAAAGTGTAAAATTTTTAAAATGATTTTAGTTTGGTTTAAAAAATTATGAATTAAGGAAAAAAGGAATATGTAAAAAAAAGTAAATTTTTTCATATTAATATTTTTGCAGACATTGAATAATGAAAAAAAAAATCCCTAACTTTCCAGTTTTCCCAGTAAATTAAAATCTCGCCCACGTAGAAAGAAATAAAGGAAAGAAAAATATAATTACCTGGATATTCTCCAGAGTTTGTAGTTTGTGAATAATGCTGCGGGTAAGAGTCGTACGGAGCTGGATAGGAATTAGGATAATTTATCTGAGCGGGTTGAGTATGGCTGAATGAGGGCGTATTAGGTTCTTCCCGAGCCGACGTTGGCAAAGCACTTTGTGCTTCTTTTGAAACAATTTTATTCGCAACCTCTTGTGCCTTTTTGTTTTCAAATTCTTGTTGCGTAACTGAAGCAGAATTTTGCATTGATTGTGGTTGTGAGGTTGGTGAAATGTACGAGCCATATGGATCTGATATTGGTCTTGTATGAGGATCATATAAATCTCCAGCTAATAAATATAAAATATAAATAAATGTCGATTTTAGAAAAATATTTATTAAATTTTATCAACTTATAATGAGAAAAAATTAAAAAGTAAACAACATTTTTATTCCATTAAAAATATTCATCTTTTTTCATTAAAAATTGTAATCAGCAATATTTCTATCCAACTGTTAATAATTTTGCCACATTTTTATGAATCTTACAAAAAATAAACAACTTAACTTTAACATTATTATATTTTTTGGCTATAAAGTTCTTTCATCGCTACCGATATCAAATTTGGTGTTCGATTTTGTTTTTAACGGCATTTTACATAATTGCTATATAATTTTCGACTATTATGCTTTAAATCTTTAAAGTAACTTATATTTTAATTGTTTATTTAATAAAAATACAAAATCTATAAACACTTGTGCATGTTTCATGTTAGCTTAGAATTTTACTTCTCGACAAAAATGATTGATTAAATAATAAAGTCTGATCGTCTATATAGGTCCAATTAAATTGATTTTTATCAATAATTATTTTTAATAAAATTCAAGAGTAGATATATCCTCTAAAGAAGTTCACAAAGTTTTATCCATCATTTTACCTATTTTCACAACTATTTTTTGGGTACATAAAAGGGTGGTAGATTAAAACTAACGACAGATTTAGAAAAAACATGATACTATTTGGCATATTACTCCAGTTAAATCACGGTGATAAGGGGGGGGGGGAAGGTTTGTATAATTATTGGTCATATCACCAGACTTGCTTTACTATAGGTTTTTTATGTTGTTGATATAACGAATTTTGGGGTTATTTATTTAAGAAATTACGGGCTTCACCCTTAAATCAGCAAAAACTATCCCCAACAAGGGGTATTTTTTATGTTTTCGCACTTTCAAAGTTCGGATTTGGTGTGCATAGGTTTTTTGGGTCGCTGATCACAAATTTCGGGGCACTGTTATTGAATGTCGGCGCTTCACCCTTAAATCAGCAAAAACTACCTCAAAAGGGATAGTTTCGATAAATTTCACGTTTTTCAAAGTTTAAGGGTCAAGTGCCAATTTTCAGTAGACAGGGTCCCGAAATTCGTAAACACCGACCCAAAAACTTATAGTAGATCAAATCTGTTGGTGGTCAGTAAATATATAACATTTAGAATATCGTTTTAACACCTTTCCCATAATTTATTCCTCAAATTAAAAACAGTAAAAACTTTGCCGGTGTAATTATGTCTTTAAGATACACCAAAAACTGTCTAGCAGAAATAATTATCAAAACAGAAGATTAGGAATTGGTGTAGAAAAATCTTTTTTTTAATGTAAAAAACCTAATGAGATTTTAAACTGACAATATCAAGGAAAAGATCATTTTTAGTTTTTCTTATGACATTATACTTTGTTAAGTAAAAATAGACCATTAAGAACCTTTTGTTATTCCTAATGAGAAACCATAGTGCCAATTACTTGGCAGCGCTTTTTTTTTATTAGTTAATTATAGCCATTTTTTAACATTCGAAAATTTAGCTTATGCTCAAAGACTTTTAATGATGATTATGCTTAAATAAAACAAACAATTTTTTTTATTAATTAAATATTTGTTTAAAGTTTAAAATGTTTCTCATTTAAAATTAAATTTGAGAGGGTTGGTGGGTTATAGCGCGCAAGGGGAAGAACCCCCATAGTTAAAATTAAAATCTTAAAATCTCGCCCACAGTTAAAGCAAAAAAGAAAAATAACTTCTAGATAAATAATTTTAATTGAAATAATTGAATAAAATATAATAGAAATGTAATTTAAAATATTACCTCTATAGTAAGAATGAGAGTTAGCATCTGTTTTTGAAGATCCTGAAGTTTCAACTAAATCTGTATGTGCAGGTGGGGTTTGTAATTTTGAAGGTTCTATGCTTTGTGAATTAGTATTAAGTTGGGGTGGTTGTTGTATAGTTGGTTGACGTTTTTGTAGTTGCTGTAGTGGAACTTGTAAATGTTGAGTTGTTGTGGATGATTGCTGCTGAGGAAGCGGTTGGGGTTGGTGAATTTCTTGCGCTGATTGTTTTTGACGTGGTTTCTGTATTCTTTTTGGCTTTGGTTTTTGTGTTTGAGGTGGCTGCTGAAAATGTTGCTGCTTAGTTAAATGCGTCATGGGCCTTACAGCTTGCAAGGTTTGTGAAACAGGAACGTTCATACTTTGTGGATTAACTATCATTTTATTGTTCGACTGATTATAACTTTTTATTGGATTTACTTTATGCTCTGGAAGAAATCTTTGTTCAGAATTAGCTGTTTCTTCAGTTCTTGAAGTTTGAGGAAAGGAATTTTTAAGGGAATAAGATCCAACATAGTTAGGATACTTGGTATTTGTTTCTCCATCGCAAGCATCTTCATCATTTTGATTAATTCTCATTCTCTGGCTATCTGAAGAATTAGAATTCTCTCCTGAGAATGCATCCAACAATGAATCTTGCTTATTATCATTAACTTTTGATCTCTCTGTAAAAGGTCTAAATCCTGCTCCAACATTTGGTTTGACAACGGATCGATTTTCTAATGAGAGATTTGCTGACGAAGTTTTTGGTATAATAGAGACTGCAGAATTATATCTCAATGGAAATCCTAGGTCTTGTTTATTTTCATTCTTATTTGGGTATGGTAAAACGTTAGGAGCTAAATAATAACAAAAGATACAAAATTCATTATTAAAACAAAAATACAAGCTAATCATAGCTGATAAAGTTTAGGTTGCCAGAAAGAAAAAATGTTTACCTTTTTTTGGTTCTTCCTCTTTTTTTTGTTGATTTAGCTTTAAAGCTGTACGAATCGCAATTATTTTTCCTGATTCTAATTGCATATAAATACCTTTAGGACTTTTTAGCACCATTACTCTTTGACCAGCCTTTAAAACTATACTACCCTTATCAGGTGAATTTGTCGGAATGACTACATCAAGAGGTAGCGTCATTTCTTGAGCGCTCATACCTTGACGCTGCCAAACTTCAGCAGGAATCCACCTACTGCCGCTGATACCACGAGAATTGAAATTTTCTGTACCGCGTTGTTGCATTGGCCTTACAGAGGCTACTGGCTTTGTTGCTGGTGGAGTTTCAACTCCACGAATTGCTTTGATTTGTAATCCTCCGGCTATAAAATCAATTTTCATTTATTATAATCAAAACAAATTTTATACAGTAAAGTTTTTTTCAAGTTACTAGTCTGAGATGTCTATCAATTTAAGTTAAAAAATTTTTTTCATTTTGATTTGAACCAAATTTTTATTTTTCTCTCCTTGAGTTGCAATAAACTATTTTAAGTTCTGGTTCATTAAGGCGGCTCAAGACAAGTAAGAGTTGACGTTTTATGTCTATTTTTGAACAACAACGTGAAAAAAAATTCCAAAATGTTTAATTCCTTAAACAAATATGGCATTTTAAAATTTGGCTTTTAAGCGAATCATAAAGCCAAAGAGTGTCAGTCTGGGTGGCTTGGATCAAAATTTTGCTTGGCACATCTCTAATTTGTACTAATTATACTAATTTGTTTATAAATTTTAGGGGACATTTTTAGAGTTTACTTTATGCACTTCATTATTTTTATGGAATTACATTAATTTGTTTTAGAAGTATACCGATTTTTTTTACCTAAAACCTAATTAAAAAAAATTTGTTTTTTCAAAATTTATTGCACTAAAAAAGTACTAAGTTGGAAGTACTATACCTAATCTTAGAAATATCGTTTTTATTCAATTTTTCTCTTATTTGATACCTAATTTTTTTTTAATTTTTTGCATAAAAAAAATTAAAAAGCGAAATATTATTTTTTTTTATTTTGAAGCAATACCTAATTTTTTCCTGCGGGAGTTCTAGTTCGCAAAGAAATTCATTATTTTTTTAATTTCTCGTATTTTTTGTACTTAAATTTTTTCGACCATGCATATAAAATAACTCCATTCTTTTTTTTTTGTTTGACGTATTAAGAGCCTAATTCAGTGTCACTTTATTTCTAAAAATTTTCAACTTATATAAATATTTTTTAGTGCTTGAAAAAACGTGGTGCCAATAATTTGGCAGCCTTTTTTTAATGAATTCCGGCAAGATTTTGATTATACAATAACTCAACTAATTTTTATTGTATGATAAATATTTTTATTTTACGTAAAATGAAAAGTTTTTTTTTTCTTCTGAGGCGATTTTCCCTAACAATCCGAATTTTTCATCTATTTTTTAAAATTTTATTTACAGAAAAAGTTATTTTGAAATTTTTGGGTAGCTGAGACATTGAAAACGCCGTTTTATACATAAAAGTGAAAAAATATTTTTGACCTATCGCTGGACTTTCTGTTCACGATTTTTTTCGTTTTCCTGGAAAAAATGCTTTTTGTATTATTTTGTATTTAAAATCTATAGTAACTCGGAATGTGATGAAGAATTCAGAATAAAATCATTCTGCCCCTGTATAATTTAAGGATAGCTTAAAAAAAGTTTGTTTTACATTATTTTATCAATTCCATATTTTATTGTTCTGGTAACATAGAATCCGTAAAAACTTTGGAAAAGAAAATGCATACTAAAATAGAATTAAATTAAACTAAATTCTCTAAAATCGTTTATTTATTAAATAGAAGAAATTTACTAAAACAAGAGAAACTCTAAAGTCAGGAGAAGACGTTTCTAATAAAAAAATCAAATATACTAATTACATTTCTTGCTTTAAATATTATTTTTCAATTTTAGGAATCCCTAAACCTATTTCAGCCTATAATTTTCTCCCATTGTTTGGATGCTAAATTTTTGAAACAAAAAAATGATATTGAAAAATAATTTTTTTTTTTAATGATTGTTATTTAAGGGTAGTTTATCTCGAAAGAAGTGTGTAAATTTATTTCGGTTTGAATTATTTAACGCGTCATGATTTACACGATTTGAAAAATAGTCATAAAAAAGGATTGTTATTTTATGTTATCTTAGTTTTTTTTTCTTTATTTATGGGTGGTTTCACCACTCGTAAATTAACCCTTATGCTAAAATTTTTTAAATTTATAAAAGGTAAATTTATTTTCTAATAATTATCCAAAGAAAAAAATTTTTAAAGATAATTTAATTAAAATTTCAGTAAAAGTTATGCGAAAACTCAGTTAGAAAATCATCAAAAAAGAGGGTTATTTGCAAGTTTAAGAAATTTGCGGAAATTTTGAATTTTTACAAAATTTTATTACCATAGCTAAAAGTGTTAATTCCTTTCGCGTATTGACAAAAATATTGATTTCTAATATGTAATTCGATTTTTTTATATTTTCCTAACGTTTTAAGGAGAAATAAATGATTCCTTGTTATTTTGTGGGCAAAAATCGGCCTTTTTTATAGGTCCTCTTTTGTGTAAGGTGAGAGAGAATTGGGTGCCAAAAATATGTCTTGCAAACAAAAGCGCATTAAGGCCAAAATTCAAATATTACTGCTTGTCTAATTTTGTATTGAAACAAAAACAAAAAAAATTAATATCATGTTGTTTTATGAAGTTATAATTTAATTTTAAAATATCTGAAATCGACAGCAAAATACTATTTTATTTTTCAAAACCTTATTGATAATTATGACAAAAATGACAAGGAGGGAGGGCAGCAGGGGTCTCAAGAATTGAAAAATACCTATTTTTGTAACTTCAAGAAATCTCAATTGCAATCAATTTTCTTCTAGCTGAATTGTATTATAATTACCTCTAGCTGCTGTGTTTCCAGGTAAATAATTATAGCTTGGCTTAGCAGAATTGACAGCCATTTTTTCTAATTCGTAACCGCGTCTAGCTAAACGCTTTTCAGCTTGACTCAGTTTTTTATCCTTACGATCAATCAATAAGCTTTCGTGATTAAATGGCTGTTTAGTTAATAAGGAGGAAAATTTTTCTAAAAGTTTATGAAGAATTACGTCATTGTAATCCTCTTTACTATTAGAAAAGTCTTGTATTTGCGTATCTTCTTCTGAATCCCAACAAAGCGTTGCTGCATCTTTTAAAGACAAATGAGCATCAGGATTACATTGATCAACGACTCTATCGGACATTCCTTGTTTACTGATTTGTCTATCGTAAATTTTCTTTTCCAAACTATTATCAGTTACTAAACGATAAACGTAACAAGGTTTTGTTTGACCATAACGGTAAACACGACAAACTGCCTGTGTATCGTGACAAGGATTCCACGAAGCATCAAAAACTATGGCTCTATTAGCTCCAACAAGATTAATTCCTAATGAGCCTGCCCTTGTAGATACTAAGAATAAATGAACTTTTGGATTATTATTGAATTCGTTTATTAACTTTTCTCTTTCTAATGCACTGGTGCTTCCATCTAATCTATAGTAATTAACATTTTTAACCCAAGATTCTGTCTGACCATCTGGATATTTCAAATCATTCCTAGCCAAGAAATCTTCAATGAGATTTAATGTAAACAATGATTGAGAGAACAGCAGAACTCTGTCTTTTATTTTTATTGCTTCTTCCATTATACAGAAGAACAATGTCATTTTGGCTGAGGCATCCATTAATCCTGGAATGTAATCTTTTATTAAATCAAAAGCCCAATCATAGGGAATTCCTGGTTCTTCTCTTCCAGAGTAAGGATATGTTTTTTCTTCATCTTTATCTTCGTCTGACTTTTCATCTACGTCAATAAAATCTTCCGAAGCATCCTTTGGCATTATGGATATGCAACTATTTGGAGAATTAGAAAAGGCAAGACTATTTGACTTTTGTATCATTTGGTTTTGAATATCATGTACGGTAGTGGGCTTACAGTAATTAAACTTTTGAATACGTTGAGTGCGTTGCCCAAATGGCTTTTGTTTATTTTCGATTGGTGCTTTATTTTGTGCATTACTATTCAGCTGGTAGGTAGTATTACCTTGATAGTTCTCTATGGGTTGATTTGTGTTATTTGTATTGTTATTAGGATAAGGAGCTTGGTTATAATTTTTTTGCCAATATTGATCTCGCCCTTGAGCATCTTGAGTCTGGGATACAGAATTATTAGGATTTGAAAAGCCACTTTGGTTGTTAGGTTGAGAATATGGTTGCTTATTTTGTGAAAAGTTCATGGATGGATTATGTTGATTATTTGGGTAATTAGATGCAGAGATTCCAGTAGGATTTTGGTTGTAACTTATTTGCAGATTTGCTGGAGAGAAATTCGATGGTTGTGAATATCCTTGATTCTGTTGATCTTCAGAATATACATGTTGTTGAGTTTGAGTAACAGAATTGTTGCTAGGATAATTTTGGAATCTAATTTGATCTGGTGGCGGCGGCGGCGGTGGTGGTGCGTTAGATTGATATCCTGTTTGAGAGACTTGATTATAACCAATGTTTGGATTAGGGGCAATTGGTGCACTTGTACTACTTTGATTAACAGAGTAAGGACCTGTTACTGTTACAGAGTTTTGATTTGGCGAAAAGTTAGAGTTAGTGTTAGGTGTATTCATATTAAATGCAGACGATGAGTGAATATTTTGATTTTGTTGCCCACTATTATAGTTATGGTTTTGAATTGATGGATAACATCCATAATCAGTTGCAGGCATTTGATTTGTTTGAGAATTTGAAGTAAAATTATTCGTTTGATTTTGAATAGGATAAATTTGACCTTGATTATTAGTTTGGTAAGGATAATTTGATTGTGTGTAATTTCCTTGTATTCCAGTAGTAAAATTATTTTCTTGTTGATTTGTTCTGCTGTTTGAAGTTGGTGCCGTAGGTGCGTAATTTTGCTGCTGCTGAAGAGGTGGCCCTTGGTAAGTTTGATTTACCGAAGGATAATTTTGATTCGGATACTGTTGAAATTGCTGCTGCTGTTGATTATGGTTTTCATTGTTGTAATTGATATATTCTCCAGTTCTTTTGTCATAATAATTGTTTTGATTGTTTTCAGGATAATTTTGATATTCTGGTTGAGATTGTCTGACTGGAGGATTTGAATTATTCATCATTTGAGGTTGAGAATTATTTTCCAGTGTTTGAGGGTTATTAGTATTATCATTTTCCGGATTTTCAGCATCAACAGATGAATTAGGCTGCACACTTGCTGCTGGTTTATTTTTTGGAGACTTTGGTTTTCTTCCTTTTTTACCTTCCCCTTTGATTTGACGTCCCTTTGGTCGTTTTATTGTACTGTTTGATGTTTTATCATTTATCGTTTCTTCCAAATCTAAGTCTTCTTCTTCATTGGCTAGCTGTTTTTTCAAAAAATAATAAAGTATATCTGGATGGTTCCAAATTTTGCAGCAGACGGCAAAAGCTTTCAATGGATTAGGAACTGCTCTGGTTTTAACAACTTGATTCATAAATGTATCATAAAGTTTACGTTGATGAGCTGTCATTCGCACCAACAAAATGAACTCTTCTTTACGAGGTAGGGCTTCTTGCAATACAGATTGAGATCTGCGCTGAACAAATCCTTCTAAAAGGTCGTGTAAAACATGAGCTCGATATCGCATTAAACGAATATCTTGAGGAGTTGAATCTAGACACTGTCCATTTTGTATCGGTCTTTCAAACATGTTACTAAATTCACTTTTAGTTCCTAAATAATTTGGTCTTACAAAATCCACCATGCACCAATACTCTAATAAATTATTTTGTAATGGATAACCAGTAAGAACTATACGTCGTTTCGTTCGCATTTGCTTTAAAGCTAAGCTTATACTTGCATGGGAATTTTTTATCCTGTGTCCCTCATCGCAAATTACTAAATCTGGTCCTGGATTAACAAGCGCCAATTGCATTTCATCTAGAAGGTGCTTATTTTTATTGTTTTCTTCGATATCGGGATCTTTAAATGGCTGTCCTCGCTTTCTTTTTGCTTTGGTCTTTTTTAATGACAATTGCCTATAAAGCTCATAACCAATCAATAAAACTCCTCCTGTTTTTTGCCATTCTTTGATTACTCGTGCACGTGCATTCATGGTTTTATGAGAATCATTCAAAATATGTAATCGAAAATGTCTAGGTCTTATTTCTAATTCTTTTGGAGCATCCACACTAAATGGAGTTATTATTTCAGGAACAGTATCCACTTTTGATACATTCTCTGATTCCTTTTTGATGCAATCACCAGATGCTTCGAGCTTTTGATTATTTTGCTCAGATTCTGAATTGCCGGGAGGATAAGGATTTGGTTGTCTGTTGAGGGCTCCATAAGAGTAAACACCAGTTTGTCTTGCCTTTTCACAATCAACTTCATTATCATACCTTGGGTCTGACATAGCATTATTAAGGCTATTGCCATTACCGATCGTATTATTTCCATAATTTTGTTGCTGATGAGTAGAGAAAATATTACTTTGGCTTTTTGTTGAGGTGTTACTATTATCTTCTATACTTGTGGAACTGGTTTGTGATAAGAATGAAAGATCACTTTGGTTAGTATTTTCTTCTTTGATGGTCTTGACTTCTCCTTTTGGATTATTATAATCTTCATAAGGTAACCACATGTTAAATTCTGCTAACCAGTTTTGCAATGTATTTATTGGCATTATGCATAGTACAGTTTTTGCATTAGTTGAGCGAAAAAATATGTCACAAAAACTGGCTACTTGTAAAGTCTTACCTAATCCCATGCTGTGTGCTAGTATGCATCCAAAACCAGAACTCGTCTTATACCTTTCTATGCTTTCAACAATATTATCGTAAAGAAATCTTATACCGCCTATTTGATGAGGCTTTATTATGCGAGCAACTTGTGGTGCTAAAAAGATATCAGGCTCATTGCTGGGGTGACCTACGTTTACTAAAACTCTACCGTGCTCATCTGGAATATTATAACGATCATTTGTGTGCATTCCAGAGTTTGATGGGTCCTCATCATTAGCTTGTTCACTGTCACTAGGATCGCTTAATACGATACAGTCATCATCAGAACTTTCGCTAGAGCTGGAAATCGTTACTACGTCCTTTTTTATTTGTTTCTCTTCCAAGTTCTCCATGTCGTCTTTCATATCTTTTTCAGGAAATATTTCATCATCAGAAATCTCCGAATCCGAATAATACTCGTGGTTCTTAACAACAGGTGAAATGCTCACAGATGGAGTCATCATAACTTTACTACTCATTGGTAACCTAGACAATGATATCGATTGATTCAGTACACTTCTTTGCCAATGAGAACTGGGTCTTCGTGCTAAACTGTTTCCTGGCTGTTGGTTACCTTGTCTCAAATTGACGCTACTAAGGCGAGCCTAAAAATAAATAAATCTTAAGTACTGTAAATACCAAAGTAATACTAAATTAATGATTATATTAGTTTTTATTGATTATAAACGCTCAAACCCATAAAACTAGACTAGGTTCTGGTAAATGTTTTCTAATATTTACTTATTTTTATAAATTTAATCTTACTGTGAATGTATTTTGTACCTAATCTATTTACTGTTGTTATCAAATTAAATAGATTATTTAAAATGAAAATACTGTGCAAGTGATAATTGCAGTATTCAAGAAAGTATTTAAGGTGAATTTTCTTTTCATATGAGAATTAACGAATAACTGAGAATATGTTATGATGTATTGTATTAATAGGCTTGACAATAAACTTTAGTTTTTAATATTGAAAATTTTATAAAGATTATAAGGGTATTTGGGATTTTATACCTGTAAAAGTAGTAGTTGAATAAAATTTCTCATTATTTCTCCCTTTAATGATAACAATTTTATAATTATTATAGTTAAAGATTTTGCTTATATGTAGAAAAATTATCCTTTTTTTTCTGTAAATTTTTTTATATAATTTTTTTATTTTAATTTCCTATGTGTTTTCATAATTAAAATAAATTATTTATAGTAAATTGTGGGCGATTACAACAATAGTAATACTATTTATTAAAATTAAAATACTGACTAAATGTTAATTTTTTTAAAATAATAATTCTGAATGATGAAAATATATTTCTTAGTATTTTCTTTACCTCTCGAATTATTCTTTGTTGTTCTTGCACACGTCGAAGTCTTTCCATCTCTTGACGTTGAGCCGATAGAGTTGCTGCATCTAATTGTGTTTCATCCATTACTTCCCGAATATTTCTTCTCATATTTGCTGTTTTTTTATCCATCTTCAAATCAGATTCTAAGTTTGGACTTTCAGTATTATCATCTTTTTTTTGTTTCTTCTTTACCTGATCAATTTCTTCAAGATCACTCCTTCTTTTCCCATCTTCATTTTCTTCATCACCTTCTTCATCATCATCAACTTGACAATCATCTTCCTCTAATTTGGAAATTGATGTACCAAGTAAATCTGCTTCTGAAACTTCTTGACCTTCGATGGGGGCACCTGCAAACATTTGTTTTTAACTACACCATAAAAAAATTAAACATAAATAATGAAGAATAAAAAATAAACCTTCCAAGGGTAAAGTATCCAAAATATTGACAGAATCTATATCATCATCTTCCTCATCTTCATTTTCGGATTGATAAGACGTTGCATGTTGACTCTGAGATGCCATCCTTACTCCAATATGAGAATCGATAGTTTCATCCAAATCCATGTCATCATCTTTAGAATTATTTTCCATCATTTTACCAGATGCAGAATCTTTTTTAATGTCTTCATTAGTAAATAAACTATTTTTCTGGGATGGTAATCTCTCTATTGTTACATCTCCTATACGTTTTAAAAAACTTTGTAAACTATTGGACATGTTTTGTTATGAATTAAAATAAATCACTCAGCAAACATGCCTTATTTTCATTTGTTTTGTACATTTTTAAGCAGTCTTTAATAAATTTTTTGAAAAAATATTTTTCATATTAAAAGCAATTAGAGTTACCAAATAGTAAAAAAACGTAAAAAATTAATGACTTTTTTCTCGAATTCACCAACTCATTAATAACAGGCAGCTTCATTTGTTAGATTATTAAAAAAGTAACATAACGTTATTCACACTGATTCAAAGTTTAGAATTAAATGATTCTTTAAATATTCAATTCTTCAATAAACTTTCTTAATGTTTACAACCCTTTGAGAAAATGGAGTTGTTCACCAATAAGTTTTTTTTTTTTTTTAATAATCTTGTTGAAGCAGTTTCGCGCACATAGATGCCACATTGTTCTTCTTCCTTTTTCTTATTATAAACTTATTACTTATACTGATGGGATTTATTTAATTAATTAACAAATTTTACCGCTTGACTATAAATAATAAATTCTTTAATTGAGACTCGAAAATGGAATCTTTGCATTCCATAGCGTCTTCCTTTAATTCCGTGTGGGTTCACTGTACATCAGAGTATAGGCTGTACATTGGAGTGATTTTCTTTTCTGGTATATTCAGGGGTATATATTATATATATATATATATGTCGCAGTCACTTTGGTGAAACCAGTTACTTTATAAAATTACTATTTAAAGAGGTTTATCCGTATATTAATCTCTGGTTTATCCGTTGAAAAAAATGATGAGAGAATGTATAATAAGAAACGTGAATAATACTCCAGTCAATATATCCGGGGGGGGGGGCATTCTTTTTTTTAGTTTTAAGTTTTATTTTGGGCCGCTGATCACGAAAATTTGGGTCTTTTCTATGAGGAATGTGCAGAACACCCTTAAATTTGCAAAATAACTCCCCTATAAAGGGGAGTTTTTGATGTATTCGAATTTTATTGGGCGCTCAGAGTTGGTTCATAAGGGTTTATTAGTCGCTGATCAACAAGGAATTTTTATGAAAAGATTAATATTTCACCCATAAATTAGCAAAAAATACTCCTAAAAAGGGGTTTATACTATTAAAGTTTAACATTTTTTAGCTAAATTCAACTTTTTTTCACACTTTTGTTATCGACTATGTATACAAAAAACCTATCAATAGTTTGATCAAAATTTGGATTAATAAATATATACTGAGAGGATTTTTTTCAAAAATTAGTTTGCTTAAAAACGTGTTTTTAGTGAATATAAAATTATGCATTGACTTCTAAAAGATACCATAGACAATAGTGAGTAGGCCTTGATAGAAAACCTGAGCCAAAGGATAAAATCAGCTATCCAGGGGCTTATTTGACCCAATTAGTAAAAAATGAAATCCTAGTGCGCATATAATTGATCGCCCAGGATAAAAAGGGATTGTTGGGGTAAACAATAGGTTCAGCATGAAAAAATAAATCTTGCCAGATAAAATTGTCCACCAAGGAGCCTATTGGACGATAATCAGGTATAAATGAAATCCTGATGTACAAATAGATCTTCAGGGATGAAAATGGACTAGGGGTAAAAAATAGCTCCAGTATGATAAAATAAATAGTACTAGATAAAATCGGTCATTCAGGAGTCTAATAGACTCAACTCACTCAGGACTAATAGTCCCATTCGGGTAAAAATAAAATCCGAGGGATGAAAATGTATTGTAGAGGTAAAAAGTATGTATGGAGTGATAGAATAAATACTACCAAATAAAATCAACTATTTGGCGCAATCGGGCAAAAATAAAATCCTGTGTATAAATTTATCTCCAAGACTAAAAATAAACTGTAGTGGTAAAAATGGGCCCAGTATGATAAAATAAATTCTACCCAATAAAATCAACCCTCCAGGGGCCTATTGGGCCCAATTGGTCAAAAAGAAAATCGTGATCTATAAATTGATCTCTATTGGGACGAAAATGGACTCTAGAGGTAAAAAATAGCTTCAGCAGGATAGAATAAATATTGACAGATAAAATTGGCCATCTAGGGGCCTATTGGGCCCAATCAAGCATAAACGAAATGCATGAAATTATCTTCGGTGTTGAAAATGGACTCTAGGAGTTAAAATTGGTCTATCATGATAAAATGAATAATATACGAAATAAAATCGGCTATCCAGGGGCTTATTGGGATGATTGGGTAAAAATTAAATCCTGATGTATGAATGATCCTCAGTAGTGAAAATTGACTATGGAGGTAAAAAATGGGTCCTATTATATGATATAATGAATACAACCAAATAGAATCAGTCATTATGGTTCCCGTTGGGTTTATTCGGTCTAATATAAAATATTTAAATAAAAGTTATTCCTTGAGAGTAAAAATGTACTTCCCAAAATTAATTCAGTATTATAAAATTAGCGTGTAAGATATACCACCAGTTCAATTAGGTTAAAATGAATTTTCCGTGAAAAAGTTGATTTTTAGGGGTAAATTTACAACCTTGGGATAAAACATGAGTCCTTATCATTATAAAAGAAATGTCACCAAGAAAAATCATAGGTAACATATGATTGACTTATCTCGAGATAAAATGAAATATTTATTTACAATTATTGATCACTGGGTGTAAAAAACATTTCGGAAGTAAAAATATATTTTTCGCACGATAAATGCGTATCACCGGAGACCCTCTAGATCATCCAGGAACCTACTGAGCCCAATTAAAATTAAATACAATTCTACTGGGTTGTTGATTTTTCCATATGGATAATTTTATTATTTTATTTTAATTTTATTTTACAGTGTGGCAGGTCTGTTATGAAAATAGGGATCGTTTTCTACAAAATCCAAAAGTTTTATAAAATCACTATAGTCATTTTATAAAGTCACTGGTTTCACCAAAGTGACTACGACATATACACTAACATATATTTTTCGAAAAAACGTTCACGTCCTGTAGGGAATTCTTTTCTTGGATTTCGCTCGACCTTTGCTCGTACGCCTATAGTTTTCTGATATTTATTTTATTTTATTTGTTACAATATTAAAAAAATTGATTAAGTTTTTTAATCGACATGATTGACTGATTCTAATTACTGAGTTTCAAATTATTTGGAAATATAGTTTTTCAGAAAATTAATTCCTTACGATGGTTGAGAACAAAATTAATTTTCTGAAAAACTATATTTCCAAATAATTTGAAACTCAGTAATCAGTACTGTCAGTAATTATAGAATCAGTCAAAAGTGCTGAGCGTGGTGCTGAGTCTATATTTTTTTCAGTAAAGTAATTTGCATCTGATGTAATGACGCTTACACATGCGCATTAAGGCAATTTTCCTGGGAAGCCGTTTATGGTATAATGGTGTTTAAGTTGGTATCATTTTCTATATGCTTTTCCTATGGGAGCAAGTGAGACCAGTAATGGTATAAATCAGGTAGTAAACCGTGGTATAAATAAGTTTGGTATCACTTGCTCCCATAAGAAAAGCATTGTAAACAAAGATACCAACTTAAACACCATTATGCCATAAACGGCTTATTCCCTGTAATTTTCAAATAAATTACGTGCGGTATTTCGGGAATTTTTTGATGGCGGGCCCGGGCCACTTTTTTTTACTTCACTGCGCAAGCGGTCAATATTATATCGGATGCAATAATATATGATATATTAAAACCATCAATGATAAGAAAAAAAAATCACGCTTTTTGAGAAATTCATATTTGAAAATTTCTTAAAGTTTTCCGATTTTCTAGCTTTTCTTGAGGTTTTTCTGAAAAACTGATAGCAAATTCGGATTCAGCGGGAAATTCTACATACCCCCTGTGGTTAAAAATTATTTTTTAGTAATATGTGGAGCGATAAATAATTAAAATCGAAATTTTTTTTAGATTTTTGCAGCAAATTTTAATTAAAAAGAAAACCAAAAACAGATGCCATTTCGAAGCCATTGAACCTAGAACCTTAAAAATTATTTTTGTGATCAGTGACCTAAAAAACCCTATTTGACCAAATCTTATAAGATTCTAATTAAAAGGCTAGAACCAATATATATACCGCTATAGCGAATTTAGGGGTATTTTTGGATAATTTAAGGGTAAAGACCTAATTTTTAATTGAAAGGACATCATTTTTTATGATCAGCAACCCGAAAAACCCTATTAGACCAAATTTAGAGTGATTAAATCGAAAATGCCTATTTAGGGGTAGTTTTGGCTTAAGGGTGGAGGTCTAATTTTTTATAAAAAATACCTCAATATTCGTGATAAGTGACCCGAAAAACCCCCGTATACCAAATTTCAAAGGCTTAGAGGGAATACGCCGAAAATGTCCTTTTTACGGGTAGTTTTGGTCAAGCCCCAATTTCTCATAGAAAAGACCCCGATTTTTGTGTTCAGTGACCCAAAAAACCTATAGTATATATAGACCAAATATATGGTGGCGGTCACAAACAATACAACCAAAACCGTGATTTGACTGGGGTAAAAATCCTTGTATAAAATAAGTCGAAATCGAATAAAATTAACATTTTTAAAATTAGTAGTTCCAAGTAAAAAAGTTTGGTACAACGCAACGTCCGAAAAGAAAAATAAATTAGTGATTTAGTATTTTTTGATGACAATAATTTAAAAAAAAAAAAAATTACTTCTTAATACCATAATGGTCTCCGCCTGTGTGGTTTTCACACACGCAGGCTGATATTTTTTTTTAACCGATTTTTTAGCTTCCTGGGGTCTCAAAACCCTGATTATATTCAAAAAAATCAAAATTTCAAACATCACAATATATACATATTATGGCTCGATTAAAGGGAAAACGTAGTTCCAATTACTTGGCAGCGTTTTTTTTTTCAATTTATTTGAATTTAAATTATTTGTAATAATTTTGTTTTTTCTTTACAAGTAAAATAAATAAATTTATATTTAAATATAATTAAATTTTTTTTAAATTTTATTTATAACTTACATATTTTAATTTAAATATTATATTTTACCAGAAAAACCCAAAAACTTAATACAGATTTGTATATAGTTTAAAGAAGCACTATTTAAAAAAAAATTTTTATTTTTGTTTACTTAATTGGCACAGTGATCCCCAAATGGTAAAATATTATATTACGACCCATGGCCAGAAAAATAAAAAAATGGCATATATAACTTAAAAGGCGGTTTGGGGCATCCTTTTTTATGGCCAAGGTTCGATCAGATAAATTTTCTGCGTCAATGGCAAGAAATCACCACTATACTTAACTTTCGTGGCCATTGTCCACAAATAGTATATTATGAGCCCGTGTCCAGAAAAGTAAAGAATGGCCTAAATCGCCTAGGTAAACAGCGATTTGGGTCATTCTTTATTCTTGGACAAGGGTCGTATACGATTTTTCTTCGTCAATGGCGAGAAAACACATCTTTTCCTGTCGCGCAGCGGCCGATAACAAGAAAAACAAATTTTACGAGTGTTTTATCGGACTATTGTGAATGTTTTCATATGTTTAAAATTATAAATCTACATAACAAACTGCCAAACTTAATAAAAAAAATTTTTTTTAGTTTGTTTCTTTAAACATTTCAAAAATGAAGCATAAAATTAAGAAATAATTTTTCATAGGCTCAAAGATGGAATAGACTGTTTAATAAAAATTAAACCATTGTATTATCAAATAATATTTTTAAATTCTGCCATATTTTACCGCTAACTTAAAATTTAGTAACTTTCTTAGATCATGCGCAGTGAAAAAATTACTAAGCAGATCTGCAGATGATATTTTTGTGGGGCTTTCAAATAAATATTATTTATTTAATAAATTGATAAAAAATATTTAAACATTATTATAAATTTTGTACTAGCTAACGGCTAGATAACAATTAAAATTTTTTTCAAGACTCAAAAAGCAATTATTTAATAATTTTCAATAATTAAAAATTTATACTACCGTGGAAAATTTTTTATTCTTTAATTTATTCATAAATTAATTAACTATAGCTAACAAATAATTAGCCTAGCAATTACTAGCTAACGACTAGCAAACGTTTTGTACAAAATTATTGCACCGCTGTATTTTGGGTCTGGCTGGATGCGGTCAGCAGTTGATTTTTTAAATAAAACAATATGACGCATTTGATTTCATAAATGTATACACAGATGGGTTACCCCCCTTGGTTACCCCTCAGATGACCGGTCTTCGATTATTCGAAAAGCGGATGATAAATTATTTCTTTTCATCTTTTAAATATTGCGGTATAAAACCACCGGCTAACAAAAATAATTTGTTTATTTTAATTTTTATTGATAAAGATAAAGGTAGATAAATTATTGCTGCGCACATTTGTTCGACATTTTGTGTTTTCTGAGTTCTTGACTATAGCGCTATTTATTGTGACAAAGAAGGAGAGATCGAGAGGAGGCCTATAACCATACGGGAATATAATAATACCGCTTTAATATTTTTGGAATATACACTAATTACTAATCCTTTTGGAGTATTAAAAAAAAGGAAAAATTAATCACAATGGACGACAAGGTAATATGATAATTTATTAGTTTTTTATTGGGTTCTTGCATTGTAAAAATTAATTAACAAAAAATTGATTTCAATTTACCTATGGCCGACGCGCACGAGGGACGACATGCTGTTAAATTTCTAAATTCAATTTGATTTTGTATATCAGAGGAATTAATCATTTTTTTTTTTATTTTTTTATGCCAACATTTTTAGGATAATTATTAATTAAAAAAAAAAAAAGAAAGCATTGAAATTTTCAAGCACAATTTGTTAAATTTTTTTCTCAGCCATGTTTTTTTTCTTACTAAGCGACATTGACGTAGTGCAACGTTTCCGTTTATTAGCCATGTATGTGAATTTAAGAAGAAAAAAATGTCTTCGTATTCAAATTTTAAAATTTATTACTCCAAAATTCATCAAAATCTTACAAACATTTTCAAGTATTTTCAAAAAAGAAGTAGCAAAAAGAAGATGAGAACTTACACGGCCTTTTGTTTTCCAAATAATGGGACTTTAGGACATAAGTTAACTTTTTCAATGTTTATATTTAATACCTCAAGATTCCTTTGCTACCTTACATACAGAAGCGAAGCGGAAGCCAAAGTCCAAGCCCACGACGTTCCAGGACCCATGATGACATCCCTGATTCGAGATCTCACTCAAAGTCAGGAAAATATAGAGACCACAAGGAAGTTCACAGGATGAAAGCTTATTCAAGGTCACGTAGTCATTCACCAATGCCTCGCAAAAGATCTTACAAAAGTTCTAAGTACGAGTCTCGAAAAGGCAGCCGAAGTCGCAGCAGATCACCATACAGGGGTCGCGTTTCAAGAAGCAGATCACGATCTTATTCCAAATATTCCAGAGAACGATCTTTCAGCCCCCATATGAACCATAAGCGAGGAAAATCTAGAAGTCCACATTCAAACAGAAAACGCCATATTGGAAGTCGAGACGATCCACGTCCAAATAGATGCTTAGGAGTCTTTGGGCTTTCCGTTTGCACGACCGAACATCAAATTTATAGCATTTTTAATAAATTTGGTCCTGTTGAACGAGTTGTCATAGTTATTGATGCCAAGGTATTTTCTTTTATTATTATGTTCCCCATTACTAGATAAGAAACTCAGTTATTTTTTTTGAGTTTCAAATGACAGGGGATAATATTAATTTGCCCTTGATTTAGAATATTTGCAAATTAGTACTTAGTAAATTATTAAAGGCCTTGGGCTACATTCAAAAAAAAATTTTTTAAATCATAATTAAGAATATTTTTTATTTCAGACCAAGCGACCAAAAGGTTATTGCTTTGTATACTTTTCATCTATGGAAGATGCAAGAGCTGCTAAGGAACAATGTTCTGGAATGGAGATTGATGGCAGAATGATTAGAGTTGATTATTCTATTACAGAAAGAGCACACACTCCGACACCAGGGTTTTACATGGGCAAAGTTACACATTTCCATGATAATAGACGCGATGACTGGGGAGGACCTAGACGCAGAGAGTGAGTATTTGGTATACATAAGAAGCCCAGAAATTTAATCAATAATTTTGTATCCTTAATTTATTTAGTAACTACCGAAATTACCGACGTTCTCCGAGTCCCTACTACAAAAGTCGACGGCCTCGGTATGATAGGTCCAGATCAAGATCTTATTCTCCCCGTAAGTATTAATTATTGTACATTCAGCTTGCTTTAATCCAATTTACTTGTAATTAAAGATAAAAAGTATTAATTACTAGTGAGTTAGGCTGTTTATTTAAAATATAAAATAAAATGAAGAAATTGTTTAGGATGTATTTTATATTGCGTTAGTTCCCGTACAATTCAGATAAATCATTGCTTTCGTTACTAATGAATTTCAGGTCGATATTAAATGACAATGGTTTTGATGCGAGAGAGGCCAGACGTTTGGAGGTGATCCTTTGACCTAAACCCGACCTAAATTTTCTTCAAAGGGTCGTGGAAAATTGACAACATTGTTTTTTATTAAAATTTTGCTTTTAAATACTTGTTGTCAAAGCCAAAAAATTTAGTTTTATATAAAAATTTCTTTGTATTCTCTAAATAAAATCACAATAAGACTTAGGTAATGTGTGTACAAATGAATTTTTGTAAAGTTCGGAATATTATTATTCCAACTGAATGGATATTGATTATTGTATTAATTTTTTTATTTACGTACATAGTAGATAAATTTTTAAGTCGTCTATCGTATTAACTGAAAAAATATAAAAGTCAAAAGTACGATTTCTCTAACGTATTTACTTTGTTTATAAGGTTTTGAATCAAGAGGTATTGGATGATAGAGGGGAGTTTGCAACTTTCAGTCGCTCAGAATCTGAATATTGAAAGCAAAATTGAACATTTCGCAAAATGATTAGAGAAGAGAGAAATTTCTGAAGAATTAATAATGTTGAATGTTGAATTTGAATTTGAACCAAGATAAGGTTTTTGCGCGCTTACAAAGAATATGATCAACCGCCTCTATATTCTCTGACGAACAAAGAAATTCAAGTGTTTGAAGCCTTTGAAGAATATCAAGATAATATAGAATGTAACTTGTTGGCTAAATTGTTAACGATCATATTCTTTATCGATTTTATTAAAGCCGCTTAAATCTAGAAAGGGTACCAACTAAATCATCCATCCCTCCATTATTCCAAATACCTCAATTCCAAAAAATCCTATGTGTGTGTGTTAATGTTTTTTTTTTTAAATTGCACAAAATCTTACATATTCTTATTATTAATTCTTACAAATTATGTATAAAAAAAGGGAAAAAGAGCCAACTGAAAATTGTAAATTGCAAACTTATTTTTATATACTTACACAGCTGCTGTTAGAGTGCCCTCTACGCACCAACCATCGAAGATAGAATACATAACCTAAATTTTTGTAAATATCAGCTTTGTCTTTTAATAAAATTTTTTCCAAACAAGCTATTCTCTTTTTATTATATAAATCCTAAACTAAAATGCTTTCGGGAATAGTCAAGGAATATCAAAATAGCCAAATTGAAAAAAAGGAGAAACAAGGTAATCAAAAATAAATACAGTAGCTATTGAGTAGCTAAACAACGTTTGTTATTTTAGAAAAAAAACGCAAAGAGGCTGTTGAAGCAGCTAACAATTTGACGCAAGCCCTGGTTGATCATTTAAATGTTGGGTAAGAAATATTCATAAAAATCGCTGCCTTGTTTTATATCAGCTTTTCAATTCAGGGTTGCCCAAGCATATTTAAATCAAAAAAAACTTGACAGCGAAGCTAAGCAGTTGCAAGTCAGTGCGACAAACTTTGCCAAACAAAGTCAATCTTGGTTGAATTTAATTGAGTCTTTTTCAAGTGCTTTAAAAGAAATAGGTGATGTAGAAAATTGGGCCAGAAGCATAGAAAGAGATATGAAAATTATTTCAACAGCTTTAGAATATTCTTACAAAGGTATATACTAGTTTAGGTATAATTATATAACCCCTTATGCATTACAAATACATATTACATTCGTTTAATTTCAGCTCAAGAAACATGAATTTCCTATTACTGTTACTTGATGCGTTATTTTTTTTCCGGCCTTACGTTATGAAATAAAATATTCTATTATTTAAAAGCTCTTTTACTCTAATTTTATATTTTATATATATACTGAAACTTTCAGGCCATAAATGCATGTAACATGTTGTGAGATGAAATATTATAGCCTAAGCTAATTGTAAGTTAACATATAGTTTGTGGTTGTTCTTCCCATCAGGGAACTCTGGCAAGCATTAACATGTGCTATTACATGCATGTATTACAAAAAATAGTTTTAATATTTTTGCTTTAATTAGCAGTATTTTTTGAAAAAATGATTAAATAACCAGTATAGTTACTCAATTTTATGTTGTTCTTACACTTTTCACTTATTTAAAAAAAAAACTCTTTTGAAGCTAACGCTCTCATTTAGGGTCAAGGATGAGGTTTTGAACACTTTAAGGAAATTCGTGACTTTTATAACGAATAAAAATAAAAAAGCTAGTAGCTTTTAACGTAATAACGTTTTTAATTGAAAAAATAAACATAACTCTTGAGGAATAAATAGTTATTTGCCAGATGCGTTCATTATTTTAGCTTTAAATAGAGCTTTAATAGGGAAAACCAATAATTCCAGAATTTTGGACAGTATAAGTATAGTGCTTTGGACATGAAATTTATGTGATTTTGGACACCATTCAAAAAACTAACTTATACATATATTTAAAAAAAAAATAATCAGTGTCGAACTAAGACTAGAAAAGTTATATACAATGAGTAATAATAACATTTTAAATTTATTGTTAATTAAATTTTAATTTTTAAATAATAGTATAAATCCCGTATCGAAATAGTTTATCGGGATTCCGATAAAAAATTCATCGAATTTCCGATTGGAACTTGATCGACTTTCCGATCAAACTTTCGGTCAAAATTTTCGTTGATCGACTTTTGGGTAAAAAAATTTTGATCTAACTTACGATAAAAAATCAGAATTCCAATCTAGATTCCGATAAAAAAATTTTGATTGAAGTGCCGATAAAGGCATAATTTTTAATTTTTCATCTAAAACAATTTTCCGATTTTTCAATATGCGTGGGCCAACAAACATGTTAGAATGAGCTTTTTACATTGCCTATGGGGGCTTTCAAGGTTGAGAAAAGCGTATTCATTGATGAAATTTTTAATATTTTCACCCAAGCATATTTTCCAATTTTCTAACATGGAGGGCTAAAAACATGTTAGAATAAGCTTTTTACACTGCGGGGTTTTCGAGATAGAAAAAGAGCTTTTTATTGATGAAAATTTTCATATCTTTAACCTACCATATTTTCCAAGATAGTGGAGCAATAAATAGCAAAACTAGAATTAACTATATTCCCTGGGGTTTTTCGAGTTTGATAAAAACGTTTTCAATTTTGAAAATATTCATATTTTTACCAAAGCATATTTTCCGCTTTTCCAAGATGCAGATCGAAAAAACATGTCAGAATAAGCTTTTTACATTGCCTGGAGGTTTTTGAGGTTGAAAAAAACGTTTTTATGAATAAAATTTTTCATTTTTTGGCCCTAGAATATTTTCCCATTTTCCAAGATGGCGGAACATAAAATATGGAAATTGGAACTAGCTAATCCCAGGATATTTTCGGATTTTTCTAGATGCTGGGAAAAAATCATAAAACAAAATAACTTTCTTGCATTACCTATGGTAAATTAATTTACTAAATAAATAAGAACAAAGGGTGCTATATCAAAGCAAACTAAATACGTTTTTTATATGTGATAAACAATGAAATTTAATGTTTCTTGAAGATTAAAGTCGTGAATAAGTATATACGCATGTATACTTTACGTTTAAAAATTATATGATACGCTCGAATTTATTGTATAAATTCCACAAAAATGGTCACAAAACATCCGGATGAAATTTTTCTAATAGGAAATTGTTTCTTTTACTCCCATACGGAAGGTCAAGTTTCTAAATTAATTAGGACTAGAGTTATGGCCGAAAACGGGGCAAAAAAGTGGAAAAAAATCGAACACTTTTCATAGTCATTTTCAAGTCGCTATAATTTCGATAAAAATCAATATTTTTTAACCAAAATTTAACCATACACTGAAAAAAAAATCCGCTTGCCGCAAGCGGAATTCCGTTTGCCGCAAGCGGATTTTTTTTTTTTGTTTAAACCATTGCAAATGGCTTGAAACGTAAAAAAAAACCTTAAAAATATTATTATTTTGAACTCAAAACTTCATAAAACTGAATTTTAAAGCTCAAAAGTTAAAAAAATCTTTTTAAAAATAAAGATTACTTATTTAGCTTTTAAAACTTTTTTAAGTGGAATTATTATTGAAAGGTAATAATAAAAGGTTAAATAAAATATATTTCATTAATTACTAGCTTCAGAAATTACCGAAAACAGCTGAAAACAACTCAAAACCTAAATTAACCAATTTTGGATCATTTTTAAAATAACCAAATCAGTCTTGTTTTTAATGATTTTGTTTATTACTAATTTTTTTACAGATTTTTTTATTATTTACTTTAATTGTACATATTTTAAAGTATTATTTTTCAGTTAAAAATAATTTTTCTTTTAATTTTAAGCGTCTTAGAACAGTTAAATATTGGTTTTTTTAAAAATTCATAGACTTGCGATGGTAGCGATCTTACTCGACACAAAAAAAATTGAACACATCACTTTTGAACACCTAAATTAAAACATACAAAACTCAACACACAATATTTTCTACACTAATTATTGCACACGAATTAAATTAAACACAAAATGTTCAGCTCATTTTATTTGACACAAATTCAAAACAAAAAACTAAAATTTAATTAGTTTTTACACGATTTGCATAAAAAATTTTTGTGTCGAATAATACGTGTCAAAAAAATTTGTGTTGGATTTAAATGGTGTGGAAAAAATAGTGTTAAAAAATAATGCGTGTTGAGTTTTGTGTGTTTTAGTCTTGTGTTCAATTTTTTTCGTGTTGAATAAGATCGCTACTGTAGAATTCGAACTCCCTATTTATTTTAATATTTTAATATGCTTTGCAGGAGAAAAATTCATTTTTTAAGTTTTTAATGTTACCAGTTATGAGGGGACCAATTTTTAAAAGTTTTGCAGTCTTCAAGAAAAAATTTTCTGAATAATATTTGCAAGAATTACTTATATATTTTTTCCTCGAGATTTCGTTGAAAGCACTATAGTTTTTTTATCTGGGGTTTTCCTTTGCCATAAAATCTTTAGTTTCTATTTTTACTGGCTTTGTCCAATCTTATATATTTGCATTAGTACCCCATTTGAGCCTAAAGAGTTTGAAATATTTAAAATTATCTTTAATAAATAAATAGATAGGAAAAAACTGCTGAAAAAACTGCTTAAAAAAATGCGAAATCGTTTCGTCTGAAGATGAAAATTCACTGACTTATCAAATTTTTAAGTTATTGTGCTTCAAGTAACGTGTAATTGAGATTGTAGGAGAATTATTGCAAAATCTTTAATTAACGATAACTCGTTTATTGAAAACCAAAAAGTTTTAGCATTTTTTCGAGTGGTTTTTCGCTGACTATTTATTTATTAAAGATAATTTTAAATATTTCTAACCCTTTAAGCTCAAATGGGCTACCAATGCAAATAAATATATAAGATTGGACAAAACCAGTAAAAATAGAAACAAAAGATTTTATGGCTAAGGAAAACAACAGATAAAAAAACTAGTGGTTTCATCGAATTTCCGAGGAAAAAATTTATAAGTAACTCTTGCAAATATTATTCAGAAAATTTTTCCTTGAAGACTGCGAAACTTTTAAAAATTGGTACCCTCATAATTGGTACCTTAAAAAACTAAATGAATGAATTTTTCTCCTGTAAAGCGTAGTAAAATGTTAAAATAAATAGTGAGTTTGAATTGTACGGGAAAAATTACTTGGGAATATACCTTTTAGTCCAGTTTACAGACCGGCCACACTATAAGAAAAATTTTAATTTAATGAAAAAATTAAAAATTATCCATGGAGGGGCAAACCGCGCTTTTTAAAATTTAATTATTTGCGTATTAATAATTAATTAAAATTAATAAATCATTAATTATTCACGTAATTGTTAGTTAATTAAGTGATTTATGATAAATATTTCATTTATTAGCTTAATTTTATTTGATTATCGATGAAATAACAGTTTCCCCCTCCATCGAACTTCCTAAATTTTTTCTTAAATTAAAATTTTTCTTATAGTGTGGCCGGTCTGTTATAACATCATTTGAATCTGCTAGAAAAATCTCAAGTTCATGAATTTTTCAAAAACCCAAATATTTAACATTTGAACTGCTCTAAGGCGTTAAAATAAATCACGGTTGTCCTTAACTGGCACCAACCCAAGATGCGCTGCTACGATGAGTTTTTGACGGATTTCTTTAAAGTACATTTACCTAAGGTGAAAAAAGCCAAATTTAAAAAAATCGCCCGGGTGCTTTTTGAAAAAAGCTCAAAAACGTCTATTTTGGACGTTTTTAAAAACTGAATTCCGAAGGAAAAAAAATTATTCGATTTTTTCGTTTACAAATTATTATTACTACCAAAAAATGTTCTAATAGGAAGTTTCAGGCTTAAAAATATATATTTTTTCTAAATATAATAATATTGGCTATTTAAAAGCGTGTAACTGGGCCAAAAACTGTTTAAAACTCAATATTCAGATTTTAAAATTTTCATGAAAAATCTTGGGTATTATCGCTTATAAAATGCAAAAATCGGTTAATTTATCGCAAATATGATCTTTTTCTATTAAAAAAAGTTTAAAAATATATCTTACCTGGTGGTATACAAATTTTTAATGCCAAAACTAACAAAAAATGATAAAATTTAATTAATTTAGAGCTTTTTATAAGGATCGATATTCCTCAAGTGTATGTAAACTTAAATCTTGGGTCTTCAAACCAGTCCCAAAATATTATTTGCTCAAACTACTATCAAAAATAAGCTACCTCCCTAATTTTTAGCCTCCTAGGTCTTCTCCTTGATTTTTTACAGCCAAATTACTTTTTTTTGTGCTTTTTATTTTTTTAAATTTTAATAGTGCAAAAATTACTAAAAACTCTCTCAGACTCTTATTTTATTGCAAAAAAAATTTTCGTTTTAGGCCTGGATAGGAAATTTCCCTGGCTATCCGATTCCATTGTTTAAATTTTTTTTTCGAGCTGCGCATGCGCGAGAAATCATATAAATACGATCCAACGTTTTGATTTTTTAGAAATTCATATTACCGCATTTGTGGTCGAAATCTTCATTTTCTGGCATTCTAAAGCATTTTAGGCTATTACCAACCAAAAAATCGAATTCAATGGAAAATTTCTTATAGGGGTATCTATTGAAAATATTTTTTTTTGAATTTTTTTGGTTGTATAAATTAATTTCTAAAAAAATTATTAGCAAATTTGAAAACTTCCAAAAAAATTTAAATGGGCCCAATGTAGGCACTTTTACACCTAGAGGGCTAAAAAATTTGGAGGAATCATGTTTCACATATATAAAAACATGTCAAATTCGGGGTAAATCGGTGAAGGTCATTTTGCAAGATGGGCACTATTTAGCTGGATTTAACCCTATTTTTTGCTTTTTTTTTTAATTATGCTAAATTATTCGACAATAATCGGGTAATTCTTTCAAATTTCTCTGTCTGAACATATAATCTTGTAAAAACATGAAAATATCCCGCGAAATCCAAATTTTTAGTCAGATTTTTGATTGGTCAATGACTTGGAAATTTTTTGGAAGTTTTCAAATTTGCTAATAATTTTTTTAGAACTTAATTTATACAACCAAAAAAATTCCAAAAAAAATATTTTCAATAGATACCCCTATGGGAAATTTTCCAGTGAATTCGATTTTTTGGTTGGTAATAGCCTGAAATGCTTTATAACGCCAGAAAATGAAGATTTCGACCACAAATTCGGTAATATGAATTTCTAAAAAATCAAAAAGTTGGAACGTATTTATATGATTTCTTGCGCATGCGCAGCTCGAAAAAAAAATTTAAACCACGGAATTGGATAGCCAGGGAAATTTCCTATCCGGGCCCAATACGAAAATTTTTTTTGCAATAAAATAAGAGTCTGAGAGAGTTTTTAGTAATTTTTGCGCTCCTAAAATTTAAAAAAATAAAAAGCACAAAAAAGTTATTTGGCTTTTAAAAATCAAGGAGAAGACCTAGGAGACTAAAAATTAGGGAGGTAGCTTATTTTTGATAGTAGTTTGAGCAAAAAATATTTTGGGACCGATTTGAAGACCCAAGATTTAAGTTTACATACACTTGAGGAATATCGACCCTTATAAAAAGCTCTAAATTAATTAAATTTTATCATTTTTTGTTAGTTTTGGCATTAAAAATTTGTATACCACCAGGTAAGATATATTTTTAAACTTTTTTTAATAGAAAAAGATCATATTTGCGATAAATTAACCGATTTTTGCATTTTATAAGCGATAATACCCAAGATTTTTCATGAAAATTTTAAAATCTGAACATTGAGTTTGAAACAGTTTTTGGCCCAGTTACACGCTTTTAAATAGCCAATATTATTATATTTAGAAAAAATATATATTTTTAAGCCTGAAACTTCCTATTAGAACATTTTTTGGTAGTAATAATAATTTGTAAACGAAAAAATCGAATAATTTTTTTTCCTTCGGAATTCAGTTTTTAAAAACGTCCAAAATAGACGTTTTTGAGCTTTTTTCAAAAAGCGCCCGGGCGATTTTTTTAAATTTGGCTTTTTTCACCTTAGATAAATGTACTTTAAAGAAATCCGTCAAAAACTCATCGTAGCAGCGCATCTTGGGTTGGTGCCAGTTAAGGAGAACCGTGAAATTAAAAGAAAAATTATTTTCAACAAAGATATTGCTTCAGAATATATAAAATTAAAGTAAATAATAAAAAATCTGGAAAAAAATTAGTAATAAACAAAATCATTAAAAACGAGATTGATTTGGTTATTTTAAAAATGATCCAATATTGGATAATTTAGGTTTGGAGTTATTTTCAGCTGTTTTCGGTAATTTCTGAAGCTAGTAATTAATGAAATATATTTTATTCAACCTTTTATTATTACCTTTCAATAATAATTCCACTTAAAAAAGTTTCAAAAGCTAAATAAGTAATCTTTATTTTTAAAAAGATTTTTTTAACTTTTGAGCTTTAAAATTCAGTTTTATGAAGTTTTAAGTTCAAAAAAATAATTTTTTTAAGGTTTTTTTTACGTTTCAAGCCATTTGCAATGGTTTAAAAAAAAAAAAAATCCGCTTGCGTCAAGCAGAATTCCGCTTGCGGCAAATGGAATTCCGCTAGCGGCAAGCGGAATTTTTTTTCAGTGTAGGTTCTTTAACTCTTTCACTTCCCAAAGCCGTTGGATTTTAAAAAAAATATTGATAAAGAAAAGATTTATAACCCTTCAAACTTATTTTATCAAAATCTGTTCAAATTATCGTATCGATGCGTTTTTTTTTTAATTGATAGGTGTTAATCAGTAGATTCTGAATTCTGAATTTTATAAACGTGGGTTTCCTAGTTTGATAACAGCATCAAAAAAATAAATCAATTTTGATGAATAGAATTTTAATTATTAATTTTATTATTCTGCTAACTTCTGAGAATTTAATATTTTCATCCACTTATTTTTTTATATCCTTCGTATACTATCCTACTACTATCCTGCTACTTTTTAAAAATTTTTACTCTTTGACTCAGGAAAAAGGCAGTAGTGTCCATAAACAAGGTTTTTTTAATTGCAAATAAACTTAGTAACCCTGTGAATACAATTTTCGCGTATACGCCAATGTATAAGGGGTGAATTTAAATTGTAAAAATTTGAAAAAGTAGCAGGTTTCCATAAGAGTAGGATAGTATACGAAGGATTAAAAAAAATAGATGGTTGAAAAAATAAAATTTTACGGAGTCAGTAGATTTTTGATTGATTCGGCACACTGTGTGCCGTTAGCACGATGAAAGAGTAGGATAGTATTAAAAAAAATAAAAAATAGAATAAATAAATAAACGTTAAATTATTAACATTTACTATATATAGTTTGTTATAATTAAAAATCATAGACGTAGGGACAAACAATACATGTATAAAAATATTTAACACAGTTGGTATAGAGATAGTCAATGGTGTTTTAAATAACCCGGAGGTAAAAAATAAAAAAACTTTAAAAACGTTTTACTCATCCTCGAAACCCCTTCGCCCAAGGCAATTTAAAAATCTTATTCTAACATGTTTTTTGGTCCGCCATATTGGAAAATTGCAAAATACGCTGGAACCAAAACATGAAAATTTTCATTCATACACTGAAAAAAAATCCGCTTGCGGCAAGCGGATTTTTTTTTTTATTTAAATGATTGCAAATGGCTTGAAACGTAAAAATAATTTTAAAAAATTTTTTTAGAATTATTTTTTTGCATTTGAAACTTCATAAGACTGAAAAATTCAATTTTAATTCATTTGCAATCGTTTCAACATTAAAAAACAATCGTTTGCCGCAAGTGGGATTTTTTGTGAAAAAATTAACAATAATATCTTCTATATATCTTATCTTAAAGGGCTTAAAGCCCAAATTTACTATTATAATATATATTTGAAAATTTATTTGTGTCTGTGTATGTGAGTGTGTGTTCCATCATCAGGGTCAAACCAGAGAACGAAATTCGAAACGAAATTATATAAAACCGGTGTCAAAATAAAGAAAAAAAGTCCGCGAGTGACATAGGCCATAGTTTTGCGTCTCAGCTATATTGTACTTTTTATGTTGAAAAAACACGCCGGCTACCCTTCGTTCATTCCAATGGGCCTTCTGGGCCTAGAAACGCAGGGCTCAATGTTAAGGAATAGGGTTTTTTGGTAATTTTCAATGAAACGCTTAAACCGTACAAATTAACCAAAACACTTCTGGTTGGTCTCATTTTTTTGGTGTAAGTGTCTCCTTCCAAACGCCGTAAGCCGCGATTTTTTAACAATAATTTTCTCATCAATGTTGCCAATTAACAAATGGCCATTTTTGGCTAAAAATGTCCAATTTTTAAATTGCTGCTAAATTCGTAATTTCTGACAAAAATGAGCTTTTTTAAAAAATTATAAAATTGGGACTCCAACGTCAAATTATCATATCTGCTTAACAAATAATTGAAAAAGGTAGAGTAAAGAATTTTTGGAAATTTGAAGCTTGTGGAAATGTTTTGAGACTTATAAGACCCATTTTCGTCAAAAATTACAAATTTTGCAGCAGTTTAAAACTTGGTCATTTTTGGTTAAAAGGCATTTTCGGTTAATTGGCTATAGTTATGAGATAATTAATGATAAAAAAATTGTGGTTTAGGGCGTTTAAAAGGTGATACTTTAACCAAAAAATGAGACCAACCAGAAGAGTTATGGTTAACTTGTGAGGTTTTAGCGTTTCATTGAAAATGACCAAAAAACCCTATTCCATAACATTGAGCCCTGTGTTTCTAGGCCTAGAAGGCCCATTGGAATGAACGGAGGGTAGTCGGCATGTTTTTTCAACACAATAATCTCATCCATATTCCATAACCATTTGGTGTAATTTGTATTGATCCAAATGTATTGAACTCCCCTTGTCAGTTAAATTTTTATTAAAAACGGACGTTCTTTAAAAATTTGTAAAATTTTTTTAGTTAGAAAATTTTTTTGATTTTTCAAAAAAAATTTTTTGGTAATTGTTGGTAAAAATAAGAAAACTAGAGAAAAATTCAAGAAATCTAGATTCTTTATTATTCAAAAAACAAAAACATGAATTTTATATCATAAATTAATTTTTTTACAAATTATTTTATCGAGATTATCATGAACGAATAACTAGTGCCCTCTGAAACACTAGATTTTGCATATCCAAAAGTAAAACGCACGATTGATTATTTAAAAATGTTATTTAAAATTATTACTTTATATTGTTTATGCTACAAACTATTAGGACTATAATGAGGCCCCTCTAAAAATTATTTGATAATTTTTTATTATTAGGCCTTAAATTCTCTAGATTAAAAAATACAAAAAAAATTGCATATCCTGTTAATAAAACAAAGTTTAAATTATGAAATCACTAGCTGAATAAAACATGATTAAGAAATAAGTTATCTTCGGGGTTGGCATAGCCTCTTCAATACTTATTTTAATACGTTTCTGTATAATTAATAATTATAACTTTACTAGGGATAGAACCAGGCACCTCTGAAAATTCTGAGTGTGTTTGCATAATTATAAATTTGCAGTGAAACATAATTTTTCTTGTTAGTGTCCAGAAAGTGCGTATTTTCTGGCCGCTGCGCTATTCGAAAAAACGCATTTTCTCGACACTGAGCAAGAAAAATTATGTGTTGTCCTTGGCCACAAAAAAAGGATGCCCCAAATCGCAGTTTACCATCCTCGGAAGCCGAGGCGAAGCGCCTCGGATGGTAATTAACGTGCGATTTGGGCCATTCTTTACTTTTGTGGCCATGGGTAAAAATATACTATATTCTTAAGCAACAGAAAGAGAAGTAAATGCGATACAAGGGTTGGCAGAGCCCCCCTCCAACTTTTACTAGTAATATACTTGGTTAATTTTATCACAAAAGATCCCACTTGTGGCAAACGATTTTTTTAAATGTTGAAACGATTGCAAATGAAATGAAAATGATAGCTTCAAGTAGAATTCCTCTTGCGGCAAGCGGAATTTTATCTCAGTGTAAAAACGTTAATTTCAACCTCGAAAATCCCCCCCCCCCCAGGCAATGTAAAAAGCTCATTCTGACATGTTTTTTTGTCCGACATCTTGGAAAATTGGAAAATATTCTGGGAAAAGAAAATAAAATTATTTTTCAATAAAAACGTTTTTCTTAACCTTGAAAACCCCTAGATAATATAGGAAGTTCTTTTTTTCATGTATTTTGTTCCGCAATGTTGGAAAATCGGAAAATATGCTTGGCTGAAATTTTTCATAATTGGAAACCCTCAGGCAACGTAAAAAGTTCCTCTTTTCATGTATTTTGGTCCGTCATATTGGAAAATCGGAAAATTGTTTTAGATGAATAATTAAAAATTATGGCTCCAGGATATCAGCTATCCTTCGGACGGTTCTTAGTTCTTAGACCAGTGACGAGAGTGAGGCGAGGCAAGAATCGCAAATTTTACCGAGAACGAGAACGAGAATGGTTTAATCTCGCCTCGCCTCGTTCACGGCCGAGAATTCCTCGTTTCTAAGCGAGGTACTATCTTGAATAAAAAAAAATCAAAAAGTTTTAACCAAGGCTCTAAAAAGTTATAAAATTTATTAAATAAAAAATTTAAATAATTTAAATAGGAACGTGATTTGTATTTTTAAAATACAATTTTTCAAAATTTTAAATAATTTTGAATAATATTTATAAAATTTATTGTTATGCCTATTACTCCAGTCAAAATACGGGTTTGGTTGTATTTTCACTGGCGAACACGAGATTTGCTCTACTATAGGTTTTTTGGGTCGCTGAACACGAAAATCGGGGTCATTTGAGTGAGAAATTGGGGCTTCACCCTTAAATTTGCAAAAACTACCCCCAAAAAGGGTTTTTTTTTACATATTTGCAATTTGAGCGCTCAGATTGGCACCATACGGGGTTTTTGGGTCGCTGATCAAGAATTTCGACTTCTTTTTCATAAATAATCAATATTTCACCCCTAAATTGGCTACAACTCCCCCCCCCCCCCCAAGGGGGTGTTTTGCTATTTTAGCACTTTGAGCATCCAGGATATGTTCCAATAGGTTTTTTGGGTCGCTAATCAAGAATTTAGACTCCTTTTTCACAAATAATCAATATTTCACCCCTAAATTGGCTAAAAATCCCCCCCCAAGGGGGAGTTTTGCTATTTTACCACTTTGAGCATCCAGGATATATCCATATAGGTTTTTTGGGTCGCTAATCAAGAATTTCGACTCCTTTTTCACAAATAATCAATATTTTACCCCAAAGGAGTCGAAATTCTTGATTGGCGACCCAAAAAGCCTATATGGATATATCCTGGATGCTCAAAGTGGTAAAATAGCAAAACACCCCCTTGGGGGGGGGGGGATTTTTAGCCAATTTAGGGGTGAAATATTGATTATTTGTGAAAAAGGAGTCTAAATTCTTGATTAGCGACCCAAAAAACCTATATGGATATATCCTGGATGCTCAAAGTGCTAAAATAGCAAAACACCCCCTTGGGGGGGGGAGTTGTAGCCAATTTAGGGGTGAAATATTGATTATTTATGAAAAAGAAGTCGAAATTCTTGATCAGCGACCCAAAAAACCCGTATGGTGCCAATCTGAGCGCTCAAATTGCAAATATGTAAAAAAAACCCCTTTTTGGGGGTAGTTTTTGCAAATTTAAGGGTGAAGCCCCAATTTCACTCTCAAATGACCCCGATTTTCGTGTTCAGCGACCCAAAAAACCTATAATAGAGCAAATCTCGTGTTCGCCAGTGAAAATACAACCCCCCCCCCCCGTATTTTGACTGGAGTATATTAAAAATATATTACACTTATTTAAAGCACATTTATTATGAAGTGATTATTCGATATTTTTAAAACATTTATAAATATAATCCTTTTAGTCAAGGAAAGGAGGTAAAATCTGGTAGCAGTAATTACTGGCAAGTCAGATCAACTTGAAACTTTTTGCAATTTGTCAAGAAAGGTGTCTAGTTCAGAAGTAAACAACTTCCGTTGGTTGCCAAAAGGGTGGGGGCGGGGGGGGGGGGGGTGGAACTCAGTGGGGGGTGGGGCTGAAAAAAAAAATAACCTAACCAATCTATAAACTACCATATTTTAAGATAAAAACATTGATTGCAATTTTTCATAAAAATGCACCCCTTCCGAGTTATAGCGCAATGAAAAGTGTGATTTTTGCCAAAAAAATTTTTTTTTTTTTTTAGTTTTTTTAATTTTATTTGAAATCTGGTAGAATTACAAAAAAAATTATATATTACTAATTTGAAGTATTTTCGTTGACAAAGACAACGGTTTTTTTTTTGCGTACTATTAATATTAAAGGAGATATGACAAGGCAAAAATGGTTGTTTAACGAAAAATGAAGAAGCCGGATCGTTCTGGCGTAAATATCTGGAAAAATATTACTTTCACAAAAAAAATTATTCCTATCATTTTTTAAGATGATAAAATTGGGAAAATTTTGAGACCACCTAGAACCGTTTAAAATAACCAGAAAAAAAGTTATGGGCAAAATAATTTTTTTTCCAAAATTTATCATGCCAATTTTTTAGCGCCATCTGGGCTGAGTTGCTTCGAAAAAAAAATCCTTTCGTGAAAAGTCAGAACACTTGTTCCTAAATATGACCAGCAATTTTCAGCCCTATCGGGTAATTATTGTTTATGTTTTGTCCTGATAAAGTTGGGTAAAATCGTGTATTTTTTAAAACATTCTCAGTTTTTGGCCAGCAGCGTGAACATTATTTATTTTAAACAGCCAAATTTTTTAGTATGTATTTCAAGTTGTTTGTACTTCAAGATTTGGTTATAATTTGTCGTCTGCAAGCAGATTTGGCCGTTTAAAATTGCCTATTTTATGTTTATAACGAAAAATGCTCTTTTTTGTCTGGCGAAATTAAAGAAAAATGGCTGATCCAATTGAAATGATGCATATGACATGAAATTTTGGCGTTAACCTTAGCTTTAAAATAGTTCATTGTACATCTCGTTATCATTAGCCAAAAAAAAGTTATGGCCAAAATTCCTTTTTTTTTTTGCAATTACAAAAAATTTTTATAGTTAATCCATTAGGTCCCTCTGTTTCTAAGTCTTATCATAAATTTTCGTGCAGTACCGTATGTTTAGATGATAACTCAATAAAATGCTGCTGTAAAGTTTTAAATTCCGACTTTTTTTAGCTTTAAATTAGCCGTAAAACCTAAAGTAAGTAATAAAAAAGGCACAAAAATCAAAGATTTGTGTTTTTTTCGTGTAAATATTTAATTTTATGGAAAATTTGTATACGACAAATGTTTATAGTCAGGGGGTTTTTCGAGCACGTTACTGGGGGGGGGGGGATGAACTTCGAATTAATTCAATTTAGAGACTTAGAATGATTTGAGTTTAGATTTATAACTGAAAATTTTTTTCATTTAGGGACTTTAAATAATTTTGATTGAGGGACTTAAAATTATTTTTAATTCCAAACTTAGAATAATTTCGATAAAGGGGTAAAAAATAATAAGGATTTTAGCGGTAGCAGATATATTATTCTTATAGCTTGTATGCGACGGCCTTTGTCTAATAAAAACATTTGATCGCTGTATCTCTCTTTATCTCTTTGCAATCATTACAATATCCCCACTACACATCGCAATTTTTTATGCTTACATTGAAAGATTTAAAAAAAAAAATTTATTATGACTTTTTTCATTTTTTTTTTAGATTTTGGGGTACTTATCAGCCCCAGGGTTGCAAATATTGTTACTTTTTCGGCTGTAAAATGAAAAGGGGCAACAAAAAAACTTATTAACGTTTTTTTCATTTTTTTAAATTAAGGGTAATTTTTAACCCCCCCCCCCGGCGAGGGGTTGAATTAATTTCAGAACAGTAAATGTACGATAGAATATTTTCAAAAAATTGATCCAAATACAAAAAAAAAGGTCATATTTTTTGTATTTTTTCTTATTCTGGGGGTAGTTTTAACCCCTTTATTATTAAACCTTATTTGAAATGAAATGTACTACAATAACTAGATGGATTCTATAACGATTTAGATCCAAAAAAGCAATTGGATATAGGGTGTATATATGAATTATTAACATTAAAACTCATAAAATGCTAAGGAAAATTATACAGCATCCTAGGAATGACTTAGATTCTTCAACAGTGGATCTTTTTATTTTTAAAAATGTTTGGATTACAAAAAACATGAGAAATATTATCAAAATAATAATAATTTACTTTGAAATTCTATTCCTACTAGATAAAATATTACTGTCACCATAAATCAGAATAAAATGGTTTTAATACCTTATATTTTAATTTTTATTTCGTTATAGAAAAATTTGAGTCATCTCAAGACTGCTGTATAATTTTTCCTCGGTATTATAAGGGTTTCATGTACTGTAAAAAGTAACTTTCTTAGATTTACAAAAAAAATAGAATTTTTTCGAAAAATTAGTGAATTTTCAAAAAAATTTTTAGTACTTGATAAAAATTGTAAATTTAGTAAATTTAGTATATTATCAAAAAATTCGAGAATTCTCGATTTTTTTTTGTGATTTTACGAAAAAAGTTGTAAATTCACAATTATTTTGCGGAAATTTACAACTATTTTTAGTAAATTTTAGAAAAAAATTGTAAATTATAAATTTTTCTTGTGAATTCACAAAAAAAAAATCGAGAATACTCGAATTTTTTGTTAATATACTGAATTTAGTAAATATACGATTTTTTTCGAATATTACACATTTTTTCGAAAATTTACTAATTTTTTTGTTAATATAAGAAACTTACTTTTTACAGTGGGTATACACACAACATCCAATAATTTTTTTGGGTCTGGACCCGATAATGATATTGGTTATAGAGGCGGGGCTAAAAATGGACTATATTTTTAAAATTGTCCTTTTTAGAGCCTTGAATGTGACCTAATAAAGTTTATATACATAGACAATGTTACCCTTATTAAAGATTAAAAAAGTTACGATCTGTATAAATGTGAGACGTTTTGGGTAACGGAATTATTATTAGAATAAATAATTTGGGCAATGCAATTAAAAGAAAAACAGTAGGTGGGTATGAGATTAACAAGACACGTTAATACATGTTAAAATAAATAGAGATAGAGATTATAGATTATTTCATAGATTATTTCGTATTAGATTATTTCACCCCCTCATTAAGAAATCCAAAATATTCACAAACTATAACGAGATTTAGCCCATTATATAGGTTTTTGGAGCTTTTAATTATAACTTTAACTTTTCCATTAATGAAAAATGAACCGAATTCTCTTAAATTAGGAAAAACTTCCCTTGTTATGGGTAAATTTTTTATGTTCACAAATAATAACGAAATTTTTACAAGATTAAGAGTAAAAAAAAATCATGAAATTAATAATTGAATTATAATTAAAAAAAAGAACAATATTTTTAAAATAAAAGCTTTATTTATACGTGTATTGATTTGGTAAACCATAAAAATCGTGTTCTTCGAAACAAGTGAAATAAAGTTGTATTACACCGATTGCGAAGGTTCACAGGACCGAGGTGCGTATAGCACTGAGGGCCTATAATCGTATTCGATGTTAAATATACATTAAATATATATACATTTATATAACGAATTTCGAAAATAGTTTTATTTAAAAAGTGCGGTAAAGTTTACCCATTTGTAACTAAAGTTCAACTTTACGCACTTTGTTAAATAAAAAGTATTTACTAGGCGAAAAATTTAAAATAAAATAATGTTCCACTAAGTAAAAAGCGTTGCTTTTTTTAATAATCTGAAGTCAGATTTTTGATTTAGTCTTTTGGTAAGTTAGTAATCCAGGTCAGTTGGCCAGAATGATAAAAAAACGTTTTGTGGAAACTCTGAATTTTTATTATTGACCCTGCCCTGTCGCTGCGTTTTTTGTTGCAGTTTACCAAATCAATAAGGTCTTATTACTTAGAGGGTTTTCATCTTTAACGAATGATACAATTTAATTCGAATTGTTATAGAAGAATTAATACATAATTTAAATAAGTCATTCTCTGCGCGAAGTGCAGTTGGATCTAGTATATCAAAATCTTAGAAAATTAAATCTTAAGTAAAATTCAGTATTAAATATTAAACAGACCATAGACGTAACACCCTCCTGTGGAATACCTTGTGCTCTTGAGGAATTTATTTGATTCGGCTAATCATATTTATTAAAACTATTTTTTTTTAATTTTTATACAGAAAATTTCGCGATTTCGTGCACAAAGGTGTACAAAATGTTTACACGTGTACATCCTGCAGGATTTTTGTGTACATAGGCTGGACGAAGGATTTAAGGTAAAAAAACTGTCCATTAAGTGGTAACCGAATTACTTGAGGGAATATAAAAGTTATAAAATAGTTTATCCTAAGTTGTTATACAAATGTTTGTACAAAGACTACATTTTATGAAGATAGATACATTTTTATTCGTTAAAAAAATTCAGTTATATATACTCAAGAAACTTATATAGTACATCCTGAATAATTCATGTGCATGGCTTGCAAAAATTTAAATTTAAATTACTTTTTTTATTTTTTCTTAATTTATTCCTGAAAAGAAAAAAAAAACTAATCAATAATATATATTATATGGCGGTTTTTGCTTTGACACCACACGGCCAGGCTGCTTTGCTTGAAAATTCAAGCAGCAAATAAAATTCAAGCAAAGCAGCCTCGCCGTGCAGTTGAACATAAGTATCAATTAAAAAAAAGTAGCCAGCCAAATATAAAATTAGGATAGTCTTTCAAAACAAAAAGTATTAATTATATGGTATATCAACCGTGGTATGTCAACGGACGGGAGTTATACTTTAACCCATTACCGCTGAGGCAGCCAAAACGTGCCACTTGATTAATACCGGCTTAGATTTTCATTAAAAATTAAGTTTTAAAATTGCACGTTTTGTGGCCAAAACGTAAGTACTCTTTGACACAAGTTTTTACTATTCATAAAATATTATGTTTTTTTTTCTTTTAATTAGCATCCGGGGGTTTTCGAGGTTGCTAATTTCAAAATATGAACTCAAAAAAATCATAAAGTTTCATCTAGGGGTGGAAAATTGGTATGCAAAGGGGTGAAAAATCGATTTTTATAAAAAGCTTTATTTTTACTTGAAAATTTATATCGGGGGGTTTTCGAGGTTGCTGATTTCAAATATGAACTCCGAAAAATACTAAAACTTCATTTAGGGGTGGAAAACTGGGGTGAAAAACGATTTTTATAAATATCACTTGCGAGAAAAATTAAAAAGAATTTTTTTTTTAAATGCTATATATCATCTAGGGATGGAAAATTGGAGTTAAAAACGGCAAAAATTACTTTTCATAAATGGACCTATTTTTTAGGAAGTTGAAAAAAAATTTTTTTTAAAATTTTTCTCGCAAGTGAATTTTATAATAATCGGTTTCCACCCTAGTTTTTTACCCCTAAATGAAGTTTTAGTATTTTTCGGAGTTCATATTTGAAATCAGCAACCTCGAAAACCTCCCGATATAGTTTTTCGAGTAAAAATAAAGCTTTTTATAAAAATCGATTTTTCACCCCTTTTCATACCAATTTTCCACCCCTAGACGAAGCTTTATAATTTTTTTGAGTTCATATTTGAAATTAGCAACCTCGGTAACCCCCGGGTGCTGATTAGAAGAAAAAAATTTTGAAGAAAAATAATTTTTTTTTAACTTTTTGTTTTGCAATTTTCAGAGTCATATGTTTCATCCAAAACTTTTGGACTCCCCCTCCCAGAGAGAAAAATACCCCTAAATTAAAAAAAAAAAATAAAAAAACGTCATCTAGTTTAAAACGTAGACTTTTTTACTAATTATATATTACCCCCTATTAAATAATATCTCAAATATTCCATTTACTGAGAAATTTTGAAACTTTTCACATTCTTACAAATATAAATTGATTCTAAATAATTTTAACTAATATATGGAACTAACTTTCTAGATGCCCATTATAAACATGGATCATGTTCATAGGAAGGGGTATTTGAAAAAGACCACAAATTCAAGAGGGGGGGGGGGGGGTGAAATGGACTTAGAATATTTTTGATTTAGGGACTTAAAATACAAACCAGTTATATGCTGTTTATTTATTGTAAAGTCCCGAAATCGAAATTACCTTATTGTAGTCCATTTTTAACATCTTTATCTTAAATACTCTTTTTTATAAAGAAGTTCAATGATTTTAATATTATATATTACGACCCATGGTCAGATAAAAAATGGCTCAAATCGCACGTAAATTACCTTTCGAGGTGAAGCCGATTACGGGCATTGTTTTTTTTATGGCCAAGGCAAAGGTCGTAAACGATTTTTCTGCGTCAGTAGCGAGAATACTATCTTTGCCACTGTCCAGAAAAAACTTATAACAAATTTGCATACTTGCATGGAATATGTTTAAGTTTACTGCCTAGTTATCAAATACGAACACATTAGGTCCTACAGTGCCTTGTAAAATTACATTAGTCCCTAAAAAAGGATTATTCTATGACACAAAACTCAGAATATTACGAAAGTCCCTATTCGCTCAGTGCAAGTGGGAAAGTTTATGCTTAATCACGTGGTTCCCCTCCTTCCATTCGGGGCTTTTATGTAAAGTAAATGAATTGTAATTATAAAGTAATTAAAAAATATTTTCGCAAGTAATTTATATGAGTCTTTTTGAGTCAAAACAGCTCAATCGGGCAGTCAGGTCATCGCATTGACCCCAAAATTTTTCCATGTTTTTGTAACAGAAAGATATAAAACTCCAGAAATTTTTGGCCTTCTAGGTTTTAAACAGCCCGAGTTATGGCCAATTAAACTCATTCGGCGGCTCAAAACCAGCGTTAGTGCTTTTCGGGAAATTATTAAAAATCATAAATATAAGCTTGAAAAAAAATTCTGAAAAAGCAGGTATGTAGGGAAATCCCTGATAAATCGATTACTGCCATTAATCTTTCTGAAAAACCCCGAAAAATAGGAACACGCGTTTTAAGAAAAATCGCAATATCTCATTTTCCGCCATTTTTTTAAAAATTTAAAAAATAATTTTTTTCAACCGAAATCCCATCGATCTGTCAAAAAAAATTTTCTTTTCGTCCATTAAGGTCAATTTTAGCCAGTTTTAGATTAATTATACATTTTTAATACTTATATATTTAATAAACCATAAGGGGTTAATAATATATTTACGGCTCGTGTCCATAAAAGTAAAGAATGGCCCAAATCATACGTAAATTACCTTCCGAGGCGAAGCCGGTAAACTGTGATTTGGGACATTTTAACATGGAACATGTTCATTGGATGGGGTATTTGAAAAAGTTTGTCTCGGCAGGGGGTGGGTGAAAATTGAGGTTTTTAGGAGGGGGGGTGAAACGGGCTTAGAATATTTTTGATTTAGGGACTTAGAATAAATTGAAGTGGAAGTCAGGACCTGATCTGGCCCTGATAACAGCAACATCTTAGAATACTTTAAGTTTATGGACTTAGGATAGTATATATTTCAGGATTTATTGTAATTTCGGTTTTTGGATTTATTACTATTTGGAGTAAACATGTTCCATGCTGTTGGTGGTTTAGTTACACAATCCGTTTATAAATTTTATTTATGCACAAAGGCCGTATAAAATTTTTCTGCAGCAGTAGCGAGAAATTTTGATTTCCGCGCAGCGGCAAGGAAATCGTACTTTCGTGGCTACTGTCCAGAAAAATAATTGGCTTTTTTTTTTAAAAATCGTATAGCCAGGGAAAAAGTAGTCCTAAATAAAAAAAAATTATTATTTTCGATGAAAATTTACCAAGTTATGGTCAAGTAAAGATTCCGTCAAAAACTACCATATTTATACTGATTCCAATTTTAGGCTCTAAAACGACATTATAACTTAAAAAATACTAACTCGCTTAAATTTTATCGTAAAAAGAAAAGTTGGATTATTATCAAATATTAGTTTATCCAATAAAAAAATTATTTTTGTCGTTAATAAGTTTTTTTTGTTGGTGAAAACTAATTTAACCCGTTAAAGGCTGTTTTTGATAATTATAATTTTTTAACAAAAAAATTACATAATTATATCTCGTTAATTATTTAACTGTAGCTGATTAAATTAAACTTGAATAACTATAATTAAAATTAATAAAATTTAAACAAGAATGAAAATATCAGCCAATCAGAATGATTCTTAATTCCATTTTTAGGAAAAGGATTATTCGAATATTTACACGTACCAATATCTTAAAGATAGTTTTTAAAGGTCTTACATTACCTTTTTCAATTTCAAAGAAAGATCTTTGAGCTTTTATTTACCATATTATTCAAGTTTAATCGCAATCATACTTTTCACAAGCTCCAAAGACGATTTTCCTTTTACCTAAACTTTTTTTATGTAATGAAAGTTGTAAAAGAAAGCTTATTTGAGACTTTATTTTTATATATTATAAGTTTCATTCATTTCTGTTATCATAAGTTTTCAGCAATGTGTAACTCCTTGTAACAGTATTGTAACAAAATAGTAAAAGACATTTTAATTCATTTAGTCGATACGATAAATTTAGGTAAAAAAAAATAATCTTTTTCATATTATATAAAAAGCATGCATTACAACATCAGATATAAATAAAATTTCTAATCCATAAAATAATTTAAATTTTGAATATAAATTAAAATAAAAAGTATTTCAATAGGTAAATAAACTTTTATTCAAAATATACTAAATTTTTAATTTCTTTCTTATTTAATTACGATCAACATTAAGATTAACATTATAACAGTACACTCCACACGAACCCTCATTATTAAAATTTTTAAATTTATAAGCAAAATTTATGTATTATATTGTCATATAAAAATGTAAACACTAATCAATGGTGAATGGACAATTGGATATCACATTACTATTTACCCTTTACAGGGGTTGGTAAACAACAAAAATATATACTATTATTATATTTACATAGCATTATGAGGCAAGCATGTACAAAAAAACGCTGCCAAGTGATTGGCACTATGGTTCCTCATCAATAATAGCAAAATATTTATAATGGTCTATTTTATCTAATAAAAATGATAATTTGAGATATCAGTATTTCATAAAAAAAAGTTAAGTACCGTATTCCAAAAGAATAAAAATGTTGCTGTAATTTAATGCTTTTTATTTAACAAATTTTTAGAAAAATAAACTAAGTATTAGTTATAAAAAATATATTGCCAATATATAAAAATTATACATAAGTATCTTAATAATTAATTATATTTTAATAAGTCATTTTATAAAGTGAATAAATTTTATTATAATAAATAATTATTTTAATTATAAAATTAAATAAAAAATTATATCTTATTAAAAAAAATATAGATAGATAGATAGATAGATAGATAGATGTTCTTTATTTGTTTTAAACAAAATAGTAAATACATTATTGACATAGCAGTCTTTTACAATATTTATATATAATATAATACAAATTAAATATAATTAAAATTAAGATTAAAAATACTGATAATTTATATTATCACAGTCAATTAAGTATATATATGCTTGTTTTGATTTTCTATAAATATAATTTAAATATTGGATCTGTATTCACATGCGTGAAAGTAATTGCAAAAAATTAAATAAGTAAATATAATACGTTAGTAAATATGAATAAATATAGAGAGCAAAGTAATAAATATAATCTTTGGGTTTGGCTTTAATAAAATATATATGTTCATTCATTATGGATCTAATGTCAGTAGGTGTTTATACAATGCCGTTTTGAAGGAGTTTAGGCAAGGCTTGACTCTGATGTTGTGAGGGATGGATTCCCAATAGATCGTTCCTTGTAGTTGAAAACATGAAGACCCACACTCATTTATAGGAGGTAGCTTTAATTCTTTTGTGATTAAAGTGCTTCTAGCGTTATCCTTTGGTATGTATTTTGTGAATGAGTTGATAAGGTAAGGAGGTTGTTGTAAACGTAAAACTTTGTATATAAGTATGCCGGTAAAATAAAGTCTTCTGCTGTCTGTGCATAACCAATTAAGTTTTTTCCTATAAGGGGAGATATGTTCATCTCTTCTAGTGCCAAATATATATCTTATCATACAGTTACTAAGGCGTTGGATTCTTGCTTTGAGAATATTACTTGCATCCAGGTATACTGTGTTGCAATAATCTAAATGGGGTGTTATTAAGGCCTGGACTAATAATATGCGTAACTTTTCAGTGGTACAGTGCCTAATAAAACGTAGAGAGTAAAGTGATTTATTCACTTTCTTTTCAATTGATGTTATGTGGGATTGCCAATTAAGTTTACTGTCTAGTATCACGCCTAGACTTTTAACCTCATTAGAAAAGTGGATTGTGACATTTTTGCCCAATTTAACCTCAAGATCCAATTTGCCTATGCGTTCAACAATCGATGGTGTGCTGAAAAACTAGTAATGAAAACAATAATCAAACATTTATTTATTTAAAGTATTGTTGTAAAAGTTATTATTCAATTATTTTAATATTAGCACAACTTATTTTTTTTGAAGCTAAACTTGAAATGCTATTGTTTTGTATTTGTGCATATAAAATATTTGTTATACCCCGATTTAAAATTGTCTCTGTTAAAATATTAAATATTTTTTTTGTGATTTTATTACAATCTATAATTTTTATATATTTTATAGTAAACAACATTTTTTAAATAATTTTTCAATGCCTTCATCAGTTATTTGAATGCAATTTATGCATTCAAATGTTTCCAAAAAATCTAAATTTTCAAAAATCTTATCTGTAATATTTTGTAAGTATATAATGGTTATTTTTTTTAATTTTCTAATTTTAAAAATATTTATTAAATCTAAATCACAAATATTTTGACAATTATCCAAAGTTAAAATATTTAAATTTTTAGACATAATAGATAAAGTGAGGTGTAAAAAATCATTAAAAAAGTTTAATTATAATTCTTCCAAATCCATTAACCTTTTTCAATTTAATATAGCGCTTAAAGTTAATTCATTATCTTCTTCATAATTGTTATATTATATACTTAATATTTTTAAATTTTTGCAACAAGAAATAGAATTTAAAATTTTATCATTAATACTACAAAAAATTTCAAAAGTATTTAGTTCTTCTAATTTATGTAAATATTGTAAAGAAATTTCATTAACGTTATAATTATAAAAATTTAAACTAAAAAATTTCAATGGACATTTTAATAAACTTAGCAAAATTTTTTCTTCAAAAATGTATCCGTTTAATTTTAAATTTTTTAAATTTTTTAAATTTTTTAATCCTAAGCACGAATTTGTAATATCATTATTATCAAAAAAATGAATAAATAATTGTAATGAGTGTATTTTCAAAACATTTTCTTTTGCAGCTTTTAAAAATGCATTCGTGATTGAACTAAAACATTTAATTATTTTTACTTCTTTTGTGAAAGACGCACATCTCACTTGTGAGCAAAAAAGTTAACAGAGTACTTTACACACTGATGCGCTTCATTAGGCAGTGCACAATTGAAGCTCTTCGAATTAAGCTTATACAAGCATTAGTGGTTCCCCACTTAGATTATTGCTCTGTTGTATACCTAGACTGCTCGACAAACCTGAAAGACAGAATACAAAGATTGAGTAATACATGCTTAAGATACATCTATGGAATCGGCAGGGACACACATATTACTCCCTACAGAGACAAACTAGGGTGGTTAACCACAAATAATCGTAGGTTATATTTTACATCCATCATTACATATAAAATCCTTCGTTTGCGTCAGCCTGAATACTTAAAAAGTACGTTCCCAAAGAGACAGCCAGAGGTGAGTTAATAACACGTGAATTAGAAACCCCTGAACTTGAAAAATGGCATGGTGACTGCTCATTCCAAGTGCAAGGCACAAAAAGCTGGAATTCTCTCCCTTCATCAATACGATTCCTCCCTTCACCTAATTCTTTTAAGGCAGGTTTATTAAAGTACTTAAAAAGTTCTAGTCATACATACAAAGACTCAGTCTTTTAATAATGTTTTATCAGGACTGAATGCATTAGTGTTATTAGAAATTTAATATTTACTTATTTTTCCTGTTACTATTTTCTGTTTTACTCACTGTTGCCATGATATTACTAAAATTGTTTCACTTTATTTGTTATAACTATGTTATACTATGTTATTAATAAATTATTGTATAGTTACATATATATTTTTATAAACTTTATAAATATATTGTTATAATTATGTATCATATTTTGTTCTGGACAAATAAATAATATTTACATTTACATTTACATTTACATTTCTTTTAAATGCACAGACTTTATCAAAAATTGATTAAAATATTCTTCTGTATAAATACTATGAACTCCTTCTAAAGTTATTGAAGTAATTGTCGATGAAATTTTTAAAAACATATCTCCTCTGATTGTAACGTTGCATAAATTTAATATTGTCAATTTTAAGTTGCTCAAAATAAAATTGTTTAATTCATTTTCAATTTTATTATCTAAATATTTTAAAATATCATTAAGTGAAAGACTTTCAATATTAATACAAAATTTAGTAATAATAAGCAAATTTAATAAAATTTCCTGTAATTTTAATGTCGTTAATATAATTTCCAGATCTTAAAATAATTTCTTTTATGTATTTTTTTTCTAATTTCATTTAAACTGAACTCATCTATGTTCCAGTCAAGAATGCAATGAAAATTTATATTTAATAGATTATTTTTTGTCCATGATGATTTACTCAATAAATTCCATAATTTTTTTTTTTTTTTTTTTATTAAACATAACAGGAACAAGTCCCAAAAATACAAAAATAAGTTACATATTGTAATAATTAAAACAAAGTAAAGTAAAGTAAAACAAAATAAACTAAAGTAATACTTATAAATGAATAGAAAAAAAATAATATAAAAATAAGAATTTATTTATAGTGGTATATGCAGCCTATAATTTAGAAACTTGTTCTATTATTATTTTTTCTTTTGGTGTTAAAAATTCGTAAATTATTATTAAGCATTCTTCTGATATGAAATTAATATCTGAATAATAATATATAAAATTAAAATAATTATTGTTTTTAATAATGACTTGGTCTAATTAGTATCTAAAAACACGAATTCACAAATGTTTTTTGAAACATAAACCTGCACTATTCACGCGTTAGTAATTACGTCTCAAATGCTGAATTCCTTTATAAATGATAATTCCAGATATTAGCACTTTCATAGAAATAAATTTAGTACTAGGTCAAAATAGAAAAAAAAATTATGATGTTTTTTTAATATTTTTATATGAAAAATATTCAAAAAAAAAATTTGAAAAATTACATATCAGATGGAAAAAATCCTTTAAAAACAATAATTCTAGATATTAGTACTTTCATAGAAATAAATTAAGTACTACATCCAAAAAGAAAAAAAATTATTGTGTTTTTTTAATTTTTTTATACAAAAAATTTTGAAAAAAAAAATTTCGAAAAATTACATATCAAATGGAGAAATCCTTTAAAAACGATGATTCTGGATATTAGAACTTTCCTAGACATAAATTAGGTATTACGTCCAAAAAGAAAAAAAAATATTGTATTTTTTTAATAAAATATCGAAAAATTATGTATCACATGAAATAATCATTTAAAAACGATAATTCTAAATATTCGTACTTTCGTAGAAAAACATTAAGTATTACATCCTAAAAAAAAAAAAAAAAATTGGCATTTTTTATATTTTTTGGCGGCAAAAATTTTGAGAACAAATTTTCAAAAAATTAAGTATCAGGTCCAAAAAATTACTTTTAAGAGGTTCTTAAAACTAGTACTTCCATGGAAGCAAATTATGTACTACGTTCAAAGAAAAAAAAAAAATTGGTGTTTTTTGTATTTTTTTATGAGCTTGATTTCAATTATAAAAAATCCAGGCATTAGATAAATCGTTAGACTCATTGAACCGATGCACAGTGATTTAGAAAAAAAAAAGCGGAAATAACTTTTGCTTTGATCGAGTTTCCATCCAATTTTAATGCGGGTTGGCTTGTTTTACTCCTGAAGACCTGCATTTTACGAAAATAACGAAAAGAAAATTTTTTTCCACATGATTTTCACCTCTTTTTCAGAAAAACCCACCCCTAAAAAAAACTTTATAGCAAAATTATAATTTATCGAAAAAAAATTTCTAAGCCTTGAAAAATTATGTATATAGGCATTTCTACCTTTTCGTAACTATTTCGATAATTTTTTTTTTAAACTCAAATTTTTAGGCACACTTGTAAAATTTATACAGTTTATTCATAATATTAAATATTTGTAAGAAATAATCCTGTAACTGCTATTTACTAGACGGTATAAGAGAAAAATCCGTTAATATAAGTATTCGCATTTTAGGTTAAAGTGGACTCTAAATATTAATTTTAATCCCGATTCATTTTAGGTTTGATGTTATTAGTTTCTTATCTTTTATCCTTTGATCAAGATAAACTTCTAAAAGTAATCTGATTCTTACAACTAGTTCTTTAGGAAGTCTGAGCTATTGTACTTCAGTAACTAAAAAAAATCATAATACTTGTATTTTGTATTCAAGTTTTTTAGGACATGGAGCGTACATTTTTTGTATAGTTTTTTAAAATGAAACATACTTTAAAAAAAGCAGTTTATTTTTATTTATTTTTTTATAATTTCAGTATTCCTAATAAAATTTTGGTGGTTTGGGTAGTTGACTGAAATGTTAGGCTAAAGATTCAGAAAATTTGAATTTATTCATGTCTAAAATAAAAAATTAACTTTTCATCTATAAAATTATACAAATTACGTCTCAATCAGCTTCCAAACTTAGTTTCTATTTGAAAATTAAACTGATAATAATGAAAATTTAACCTATAAACATGTAAACAAACAAAATAATCGTATCAATACTAAATAATTTTTTTTAAATAAGCATTATAAAATCTGTAGTGAAAACTTTACGTTACCGACTTAACAAGAAGAAAAAAAATAATTTTTATTATCGATCACAATATTTGTAAAGTTAAAAATTTTACTATACGCCATGTGCTCTTTAAAAAATACGAGTTTTTTAAAAAGTTACGCTTACGGCACTAGCAATTTTGCTTGTATTTAATTGTTTAAAATAAATCGCACAAAATCATCACGTTTATTTCATTTTACTCGCTATAGCGTATACCGCCTGCAGAATATTTCAGGAAAACTAAATTTAAATTACATTAGACGGTAAGAATGTATAAAAAGAACGTAAACTGGTGAAAATTTCAAATTACTAAATTCCGAGCTACGCCTTTTTAATTGAGAATAATTTTACTACGATTGATAGCACAACATTTTCCTTTGTGAAAATTTAATATTAAACTTCTTAATTGTGACATACTATAAGCGTAAGTTATTCCATTGAACGGTATAGAAATGACATTAACTATTAGAAGTAAGATCGCGATTTCCACAGAGCCGATTTTCATCATTTTACTGATATTGCTTTCTATATATATTTACGTTATTAGCAAATTTTTTGTTGTAAAAATAATTGATATATAGTTGGAATATAGTTTGCTTAATAATTTTTTACAATAAAAAAAAAAAAAAATTAAATACATAAAGCTTATTCATTTAAAGCGCTGCATTATAGCAATAGTAACGATCAGGTAGAAATGCCTTGTGATGCAAAAATTAAAAATATTAATTTCAAAAGGATGCAGGAGAATTTTTAAATGCATATTCATTTACTTATTTTTCTTCTTTTTTTATAAAATTGCAAAAAACTTGGTAGAAAAAATACCTCCACACCGACTTCGCACGTAAGAGCACTGCATGCCGATAATATTTAGCATAACGTATAAAGACAAAGATAATTTTTTTATTTCTTTTTTCTTGCTACATTTAATTCCAGTTGTTAAGTTTGTACCTATTTTACTTTTTTCTGGTTTATTGAATAATTTTTTTATGCCCAAAGGCTCCGATGCACTGTAAAAATTAATCGTGCCAAAGTAAACTTTTAATTTTATAATTTTAAAAATATTATTTATTTACAATTAATATTTAGATTATAAATTACAAGGACAAAATATTTACATGGACACTTGAGAGAAAGCTCAAGTCTTTAGCTTCTTTTTTTCCTTACATAGTTTCAATAACTAGATAATTTGGTAACTCGCGTAAAGCTAATTACGCTAATTTATATATTTGGTATGCTTTTTTGTTCTTTCTTTCCACCGTATCTCCCGAAAAGCGAATGCACCATCCCAAGGGAGAGCTAATCAGATCAGGCGCTTTAGCTCTATCAGTGGAGCAAACTTCAGTAAACCAACGAAAACTACGAATTTTTTAAAATTAATTCTTCCTTCTCTACGGCAATGCAAGCAACAGGGATCGACAAGACTTTCAACTGCCAATTATCTCGAAGAGCTTCTGGTAGCGATACTTCGCTTACGTACTGAAAAGATGATTTTTCTTTTTTTAAACTCGACAACACGTGCACCTAGAAATCGTTAAATAAATTTAAGTTCTCTTATAAACAGTTTTATCCCAAGTCTTATCCGAATCTCATTAAATTTACAAAAATGAGAAATTTAATTTCTTACTTTTATCAGTTGCATGTACGAATATAATTATACTGACGTAATCTTTCTAAGTTAACAATAATTGATATGGCTACATTGACGCTGAAATTTTCAAATTGATTAAAAGCTTCTATTTCAACATCAAGTAAAAACTACTTCATTAGCTATAATTTTGCCAAAGCCCAAAATTCAAAAAAGCTTTATATATGAATATCATTCGCGTGTAATTTAAGCTACATCCGATATCCGCGTATTATGCTATTATTCTCTCAAAGTTAGAAATATAAACAAGTATTAGAGTTAGCGATATTTCGCAATACTGCTATTAGAATTGCAGTTTTGGCGCCAAATATAAATACCGGCTTTGAATAGAAGCTTTTACCAAATCAAAAACTGGCTAAAGAACGCTTTATCGCTTTATAAAATTACGTCAGTTTTAAATTTAATTCTCAAGAGATAAAGCTATCGCTCGATGGTTTAAAGAATACTTTCCTTTCGCATCAAACAAAAGACATACAATTTTACTTATAATTATATAATTACCCTGTACTGATACTGCCTGCATTGATAAAACTTATCCGAACAATCGTTCCTCACGCACCTTGCTGTCGTCAAATATCTTGGATAATTCCCCTCGCCCAAATCCAAGACCTTGTGCTGCGTCTCGCAACCACAAAGAGGCCTCCAGCCAACGTAAGTGTTGCTTGAATCCATTAACTAAAAAATAGTAAAATGCTTATCGTGTTCTATTTTTAGACAAGCATTTCAATAGCTTACCATCAATAGCTTTTCCGTATTTTCCTCTGTTTTTTTTTTCGTTTCATAAATTGCCAAAGGCTTCTCCGAATTAGCTTCTTCCTCGTTTTTATAATCCATAATTTCAGAAGATTCATCATTAAAATTACCACTGGCTATGTTCGTTCCTCGTTCCTTGCCTCTCGAGGGCAGTAAAAACGTCAAGACCTGAGGGCAGAAGAAGAAAAATTGATTTAAAAAAAAATCTTATATGCTAAATAGCTTGTAAGTTTTATTAATGATCAAGACACGAGTCACTATTTTACGACACCCACGCACGCACGCACACACTCACACACACACACACACACACACTTTACAAATTAAAGTTGAAATTTAAAGAGAAGAGGATAGAAAGGAAGAGCGATGAAAAAACCGATCCTCACAAATAACCACAAGATGTACATGTTATTTCTTATCTTCAGCGTTAGAAGCGAAGCTACCGAATGAGAGTAGGAGTTCGCATAAAGCTTCCTGGATCTCTTGGTAAATGGCATCTGGACACGCAATACGAATGTTTCTCTCTAGCACGCATATCAAATATTTAATACTTTTATAAAAATATAATAGGAGGGAGAGTCGTTATGCTCCAGGTAAGAGAATGACGCGTTCATTAATGACATTCGATACACTGATGTTATTGTAGGGAGATTATTATCGGCGCTCCCTATAATAATAATTTATCGAAGCATATGTCAAAACTCCAAGAATCTATATCTTTAGTAAATAAATACGTCCAGGAAATTCTCTCTCTCTCTCACACACACACACACACACACACACACTATCTCTCTCTTTTACTTTCTTTTTTCTTAAATATGTATACAATAACTCACTTTTATGTTAAGCCGTTATATTTTTATTCCGATATAATTAAATATAGTCATCAATATTTTTACATTGCAAATTTATTGAGATAATAAAGTTTTACGGATGCGTGCGATTTCATTTGCAATTATAGCTTAGGGGAGAACGGGGCCTAAAGCACAAGCTGACTAATTTTTACAAGCAGAGCTGGGCAACGGCTGCACGCTAAAATCCTTATATACGGTATACGGCATACGGTTCAATGATATTTTATCCTTATATAAGGTAAAATTCATACGGCATCCGTATGAAATTAACCGTATGTAAGGCAAAAGTCATAAGGCATCCGTATGGAAATGTCATTACGTACGGTAAACTTCATACGGCATCCGTATGAAAATATCCTTATATAAGGATATTTTCATACGGATGCCGTATGAATTTTACCGTATGCACGGGTAATTTCATACGGATGCCTTATGAATTTTGCCGTACATACGGGTAATTTCATACGGTTGCCTTATGACTTTTACCTTATATAAGGGTAAAATATTATTGAACCGTATGCCTCCTTAGCCGTATGATTTTTTATACGGCAAAATTTCGTACGGTATCCGTATGAATTTACCCGTGTGTACGGCAAAACTCATAAGGCATCCGTATGAAATCACCCGTATGTACGGCAAAACTCATAAGGCATCCGTATGAATTTACCCGTACATACGGTAACATTCATACGGCATCCGTATGAATTTTACCGTACATAATGACATTTCCATACGGATGCCTTATGACTTTTGCCTTACATACGGTTAATTTCATACGGATGCCTTATGAAATTTTGTCGTACATACGGGTAAATTAATACGGATGCCTTATGAATTTTCGCCGTAGATACGGGTAATTTCATACAGATACCTTATAAATTATAACTGTTTATGGCATTAATTTATTTATTGGCACACCATAATCAGAATTGATGTTTAGGAAAATAAGTGAAAAAAAATGTTCTAATTTACTTTTGTTATATTTATTTATCATGAAATTTATTTTTAAGTATTTACAATAAGAAAATATATTCTTTTTCTATAACGTAAGGCATAAAATTTAGAGAATGATTAAAGAATTTTAAATATCGAAAGGATTTTTTCTTTAACTAATTACATCTTAAATAACAAAAGATCATCATTGACTGATTCATTGTTTGAAAAGCTAATTTTCCTTAAAGAAAATAAAAAATATATTCAATATTAATTTTGGAGAAAAATGTATGCAATAAAAATTGTTCTTTACTCATTCAATTGAATTCTAAAATGAAAATTAAAAATTTTTGATTGTATTTTTCCTGTTATAAATAATAATTTTATTTTTAATGCTTTCTATAAACAGTTGTTTAACTTTTTTTGAATATCTTCTTGATTTTAAAACATATTTATATTTAGAAAATAGAAGCAAAAGAATTTTTTATTATTGGGTAAGTCTTATAATACCTATTTTAAGAATGCAATTTTTTGCATATTTAAACAATATTATCGAACTTTATTCCAATTTCTTTATAAAAGTCAAATATTTACTTAGGTAATGTACTTATAAAAGCTTATAATTGTTTCATATGGATCCTTATGCAGAGAAATGTATATATTTTAATAATATACTCTCCTTTATGACGTTAAGGCAGGTTCTACAATAGCCACATACACCAATATATGTGTATGTATGGATAGACATATTTGTGTATGGCCAACCTTCAGATAACTGCGCCCTCTATTTTTCTACATTAATTTTTGTAGACTTTTTACCTGCTGGTAAAACAGATTTATAAATTAGGTTGGCCATACACAAATATGTCTATCCATACCTATACATATATTGGTGTATGTGGCTATTGTAGAAAGCGCCTAAACAGTATACGGGCCCATATACTCTCGAACCGTACGTACGGTTAAACAGGATACGGGCCCGTATAATCTCAAACCGTACATACGGTCAAACAGCATACGGGCCCTTATACTCTCTAACCGTACATACGGCTCAACAGTATACGGAACCGTATAATCTCTAACCGTACATACGGTTAAACAGCATAAGGGCCCTTATACTCTCTAACCGTACATACGGTTCAACAGCATACGGGCCCGTATACTCTCAAACCGTACATACGGTTAAACACCATACGGGTCCGTATGCTCTCAAACTGTACATACGGTTAAACAGCATACGGACCCGTATGCCGTTTTTGATTAAGCCTAAGCAAACGGTATACGGGTCCGTATGCTATTAAACATTATATACGGTTCAAGTGTATACGGGTCCGTATGCTGCTGAACCGTATGTACGGTTCAAGTATCTACGGGTCCGTATGCTCTTAAACCGTATGTACGGTTAGAGAGTATACGGGCCCTTATGACATTAAACATTATATACGGCTGAGATGCATAAGGCTCCCGTATAGTGTTAACCGTATATACTGCTAGGGTGCATACGGTCCCGTATGCTGGTTATCGTATATACGGTTCAAGTAACATACGGGTCCTTATGCACAAAAACCGTCTATACGGCATACGGTTACAGCGTGCCAAAATTGCCGTATATGCCCAGCTCTGTTTACAAGTGTTTGCACAAAAGTCAGGTTATAGCATTTCACTTGTTAAAAAGAAAGTACTTGGACTTAGAGCAATAACCAAAGTTCAATTGAACACATACAAATTGAACACCAAACCCAATAACTGCATTAATTTTTTTTCTGGTCAGAGAAATACTTGATCGTATATACAAATCTCAGTTTGAGTAATTATATATATTTCTGCCTACTTAATAGGAGGAATAAAAAAATAGGCCTTTTCGGGAGTTTGAAAATCAATCTACGAGAAAAATAAGAATGCAAGAAACCATTAAAAAAACAGCATTTCTGATATCTAGGAGTTTTCTGGGTAGAATCTTTTCAGAATTTCTAGTACCAGCCTTCTCTGTCAGCGGTTGAAAATTCAGACTTAATTTTCAGATTTCTCGAAAAATTTCCTTCAAGTTTCTCTAAAGTTTTAGATATTTTTGATATTATGTACGAAAAAAAATAGCCGAATCACAAAATTATTTTTTTTTCAGCTACTTTTTTTTACTATAAGGAGGCTAATTTTCCATATTCATAACTTAAAATATTATTCTCCTAAAAAAATCAATTTTTAAATTTCCAAAAAAAAAAAATATTTAGATTTTTGTATACATTGAGAATGAATTGGAGGAAATAGTAATAAAAAATTATAGATAAAAAAGTTATCGATTAGAAAAAAAAATGGCTGTAACGAATTTTGTTTGCATTTATTTTTTATTATCGTAAGCTCGCTGATTTTTTCATTTCTAAAAATATATATATATTTTATCCCCGTTTTTTTTTTCAATTAAAAAGTTTTCAAGTCTATTAAAAACGAAAGATCTCCTTCCACGCCTAATGCTAAAATTTCTTGAAATTACGATATTTATCTAAAAACACTTAAATTTGAAAATTATGAACAACAAATATTTATTTGTTATGATTTATTACTTTTTTTTTTATGCACTGAAACTGCAAAAAAAATTATATTTTTTATTAAAATAAATTTTATTTGAGGTTAATTATTATTTTTTTTTTAAGCGTTCATTGAATCAAATTAAGCCTTTTTAGCTAAATCCATGCTTAAACAAAAGAGGTTGAGCGTGGGTTGAGACCTTTCCATAAATATGAGCAACTTCAGTTTTATTTCTAGCTTATAATAAATATATAAGGAAAAGAAATAAATTAATAAATAATTATTTATTTATTATTGGTATAATCAAAGCTACTCAGTCGCAAAAAAATAAGCTATTTATCATTGCAATTGTAATTTTTCTGCATTTTTTTTAGATTATTTAATTTATTATGTTAATGAAATTGATTAATTATTCTAATCTTTTCTGCATGTACCTATTTTATTTTTCAAAGGAATCATAAAATAAAAAAATAGGCAATTTATAAATTTTTGTGTTTTTCTCAATTCAATGCATAATCTATCTTTCCAATATTTTCATTTTTTTACCTTTCACTAAATATTGGTGACACTTTTTCTGCAACCATTGTTTTCTTTCTTTTTCTATCTGAATTTTTACTTTGGATCAAAATTTTGATCTGATAAAGATCTCAACTTTTTTATGGTCATTAGTTAGATTTTAGTTCCTAATTTATTAAAAATTTAAATAAGTGTATTCAGGGAGGTAAAAATTAAGTCAAATGTATCCTTTTGAGCTCAAAAAAAATGGTGTTAAAATATTTTTTCTTTTCATCAAGCCCGCTGCTTGCTCATTTTTTTATCAATAAATTAAAAAAAAAAATAAATTAGTTCAACGATGACAGTCAAACGCGCTGGGCCAAAAATGACAAAGCTTTTGTAACCTTTTTAATTAAAAAAATAATTATAAAATACATTTAAATACTCAACGTAGTAAATATCAAACATTTTGTAGAAAATTATTGAAAGTTTTTTTATCAATTTTCCAATAGCTTTTTGCATCTAAATATTGTGTAATGATATTATAAACACAAGCTAATTGAAAAAATTTGGCCCGGACGCCGTAGCTTAGTTGGCTAAAAAGCGATTTCACTAGATATGAAAGAATCGTAGGTTCGAGTCCCACCGGCACTTGCATTTTTTTCGATTTGAGAAGCATTTATTAATACCATTTTTTTTCAATAAAGTCTTATCATGAATTAGCTTTTTTAAAGCAACTGGACACCTGGGCACCTGGAAACAATATACGAAGTATACCTAGTATCGAAAAGGCTGACTGGTACAGCTTAAACATATCTCGTACATCCCTTCTTTCAGACCCCTTTTGGGTCTTATTAGTTGTTAGTTGTTTTTATCATCTTAATTGTTTTTTATTTATTAATTCATTAATTTAACGGTTTATATTTACTTAACATAATAATTTATTTTAGTTATATTTTATTTATAGTTTCCCGTACTTCATCTTAATTACTTAAGAATGTGCGTAATTTAAAATTTTATAATTATATATTATAAATTTTATAATTTTATATAGAGAGAGAAAAGGCTTTACGAGACAGCTTTTTCAATACTAGGTATACTTCGTATATTGTTTCCAGGTGCCCAGGTGCCCAGTTGCTTTAAAAAAGCTAATTAAAAAAAGTGGTATTAAGTGGTATTAATAGCTATTTCTCAAATCGAAAAAAATGTCCCACCGGCTCTGGCATCATTTCTTCGTAAAAAGACCAATTTCATTTAATTAGCTAATTATTAAAAAAATAATTTTAATTTAATTTATCGAGTAATCGTTTAATAGCTAGCTTGTTTCGTTCTTTAAAATTACCCTAACTCTGAAGCAAATTGTAGAAGTATTCGTTTGGAAATTTCCAGAAAGGTCATCTTCGAGACTTGGTCAGTTTAATTTTATAGTCTTAAAAAAAGCTAATATTTTTTAACCATGAATAATTTTTTTCAAATTATTTTTAGGTTAGGAATTTAATATTTTTTATATTTCTTTGGATTTCAGATATACCAGGAAGCCAACTTGACGCTTCAAGTGTAACTTGGATTTAGTCCATCTGCTTAATTAAAAAAAAAAAATTATGCATAAAATATATATATTTGGAAATGAAAAAATCAGCGAGCTTATTATTAAAATAAAAGATGGATGCTTTTTATTTTCAGATTTATTTAGAAAATCTGCAGTTGAAACAGAATTCGTTGTAGCCAGTTTGTATCTATTCTTCTTATTTCTATTTCCTCCAATTCATCCTGTGTGTATACAATTTGTATACAATCTTGACTAAGTTTTTTACATAGGACATTAAGTGAGATTTTTTATTATTTTTTTTTTAATTTGCTTGTATTTAAAAGCTAAATCAAAGGTGCAAATTAGATGTACATTGTAATATTGCCATCACAATCCCTTAGAGACTCGCTATAAATGGACCTAAAGTAGCTTTATTCAATATATTGTTTTAGTTTATGCAAACAAGCTAAGCTATGTTGATTAAGATGGGTTAGGTACAGATACAATTTACACTCCTAATGCTCTATTTAGAAAAAAATACTTTAAATACACATTTTTGAAAAGTTGGAATTATTTGATATTATTTTACATCTGGTAGATAAGAACATGATTTTTGGTTCCTCATAGAGGAACCTTTGTGATAGATGAAATTTTGATTTTTGATTTTTTGGCATATAAGCACGTTTTGGGACCTCAGGAAGCTAAAAAACCGGTTTTTAAAAAAAGTCTGTATGTGTGTGTGTGTGTGTGTGTGTGTGTGTGTGTGTGTGTGTGTGTATGTATGTAACCGGTGAAATTTCACAACCATTATGAAATTAAGACCTAATTTTTTTTTCAAAAATTTTTTTATCAAAAAATCTCAAACTACTTTTTTTTTTTTTTAATTTGGATGTAATACCTCATTTATTTCCACGAAAGTACCTATATTTGAAAGTACGATTTTTACTCGATATCTCGAATCTGATAACTAATTTTTTGAAAATTTTTTTCTCAAAATTTTTTTCACAAAAAAATACAAAAAACACTAATTTTTTTTTTCTTTTTGGACGTAGTACCTAATTTATTTCTTTGAGATTACTAGTTTTAGAACTATGGTTTATAGCATTTTTTTGGACCTGATACCTAATTTTTTCAAAATTTTTTTCTCAAAATTTTTGTTGCCAAAAAATACAAAAAATGCCAAAATTTTTTTTATTTTAGGACGTAATACTTAGTTTTTTTCTATGAAAGTACTAATATTTGAAAATTTTGCAATCGGTGGTATTTAACAACCATTATGGAATTAAGATCTAATTTTTTTTTCAAAAATTTTTTTATCAAAAAATCTCAAACTACTTTTTTTTTTTTTTAATTTGGATGTAATACCTCATTTATTTCCACGAAAGTACCTATATTTGAAAGTACGATTTTTACTCGATATCTCGAATCTGATAACTAATTTTTTGAAAATTTTTTTCCCATAATTTTTTTCACCAAAAAATACAAAAAAAAACTTAATTTTTTTTTATTTTTGGATGTAGTACCTAATTGATTTCTATGAGAGTGCTAATTTTAGAAATATCGTTTATAGTAATTTTTTGGACCTGAAACTTAATTTTTTCAAAATTTTTTTCTCAAAATTAAAAAAACAAAAAAATTAAAAAATCTGTAATATTTTTTTTTTTTTTTAGTGTAATGCTTCCTTTAATTCCATGAAAGTACTAATATTTGAAAATGTTGCAATCGGTGGTATTTAACCACCATTATGGAATTAAGATCTAATTTTTTTTCAAAAATTTTTTCATCAAAAAATCTCAAACTACTTTTTTTTTTTTTTTAATTTGGATGTAATACCTCATTTATTTCCATGAAAGTACTTATATTTGAAAGTACGATTTTTACTCGATATCTCAAATCTGATAATTAATTTTTTGAAAATTTTTTTCCCAAAATTTTTTTCACAAAAAAATACAAAGAATACCAAATTTTTTTTTGTTCGGACATAGTACCTAATTAATTTCTATGAGAGTACTAGTTTTAGAAAGCTTATTTATAGTAATTTTTTGGATCTGATACCGAATTTTTTCAAAATTTTTTTCTCAATATTAATAAAACAAAAAAATTAAAAAATCTGTAATATTGTTTTTTTTTTTAAGTGTAATACCTAGTTTATTGAAATTTTTTTCTAAAAATTTGTTAAATAAAAAACATTAAATCACAGAAACATTTTTTTTCTTTTAAAATACGGTATTTAACTTTTTTTTATGAAATACTGATATCTCAAATTATCATTTTTATTAGATAAAATAGACCATTATAAATATTTTGCTATTGTTAATGAGGAACCATAGTGCCAATCACTTGGCAGCGTTTTTTTTTATTTATTTACATAGAAACGCTTTTAATCAACAAGTATTTGCAAAACCATGAGCAATTGGCACTTAAGCATCATTTTTAATTAGAGATTTTATCGATACATATTTTTAAACTTCAAAAGCTTTCTAGCTAAATAAAAAAGAGCAGTTCCCAATAACCAACTTTTGCTTATTGATTTTAACTATAGTAATTAGTCTTGTTATCTTAAGTTATATTTGTTGGTTTTATTCAGTTTTGCTATTTTTACGGGATTTCATTTTGAGTATCCAAGGAAATTTATGACATATGCGGCTATAACCCATACTCCAGTAAAGGAAGTAAATTTTTTAGTAAAATGAAGGACTAATTCGAGACCACTCAGATCAACTTAAAAGGACCCCGCACAAAAGGATAGGAAATGGCCGTTCGGTCAAATTGGCTGAATTTTGGGTATGTCATAGATTTCATCATTCAGGACAAGTCTCACTGGGCACAAAGCTCAAATTTCCAACTTTGGCTGCTACGGAGCTTGAAAACTCCAAAGCTCCATCATAGCAAAATTGCTTAAAAACCTTTTTTCTTTTATTTTTAAAGTATACTTTTATGTTCACAGGTCAATGATTTCGAATTTGATGTCAGATTGACAAGATTGTCAATTGACAAGCTGTCAATTAGCTGTCAAAACTCTAAAATATAGTAGAAAACTTTATAGGTTAGCCGAGATTTATGTTTTTGAGATCGCTGATTTCAAATATGAGTACATTATTGATAGTTGGCAGCTGTCAATTAGCTTTCAAATTGCCAAAAAAAAAAAATATAGCAATAGATTTTAAAAAGATCTTATGTTTCTAATGTCACTTATTATGAATTTATCATCGAATTAACAATGTTAACATTTGACAGCTGTCAATTTAGCTACCAAATGCTAAAAAAAACTTTACATTTTAAAGGGAGTAAATTTTCTTGAGGTTTCTAATTATAAATTAGATATCATTAGATATCATATATTAGAAAAAAGTTGACAGTTGGCAGTTGACAACTGTCAATTACCTTTTAAACAATAAAAAGCGATTAATCAGCCATGCATTATTATTTGTAAGTTAAAAACCGTTATACAATACCATAAGTTTCTTATTAGTTATTTTAACTTTTAATTGACAGCTGCCAACTGTCGAATTTTAGATTTGTAATCGAATTTTAACTTTTACACAGAGATCATTATCCGTCATGTCCACGTCGTTGGTCCTGGATAAAACTAAAAACTGATTTTTATGACTAAAAAAGTTATTTGACTTTAATCGGCTATTTAAATTGACAGCGGTCAACTGTCAGCTTTGCCTAGTACGGCCTAGTATGATATAATATAATATTTAACAATTAGTGACTTCATAAACATAAGATCTTTTTAAAATCTATTGTTATATTATAATACTATTAATAATGTTAATTTGACATCAGATTTGAAATCAGCGATTTCAATAACATGAAAATCGGCTAACCTATAAAGTTTTCTATACGATATTTCAGAGTTTTGACAGCTAATTGACAGCTGTCAATCTAATATCATATTCGAAATCGGTGACCTCAAAAACATAAATACCAGCTAATCTATAAGGTTTTACATGGTGATTTAAAGTTTTGACAGCTAATTGACAGCTTGTCAATTGAAAATCTTGTAAATCTGACATCAAATTCGAAATCAGTTACCTGTGAACATAAAAGTATACTTTAAAAATAAAAGAAAAAAGGTTTTTAAGCAATTTTGTTATGATGGAGCTTTGGAGCTTTCAAGCTCCGTAGCAGCCAAAGTTGGAACTTTTGAGCTTTGTGCCCATTGAGACTTTTGTTCAGAATAATGTAAACTGTAACATATCCAAAATTCAGCCAATTTGACCGAACGGCCATTTCCTATCCTTTTGTGCGGGGTCTTTTTTTGGAATTTGTCAAAAAAGGTGTCAAGTATCCGAGTAAGCAAGTTTGGTTACTGGACAAAGCTCCAAAACGCTGTAAAACGCTGTAAAACTGTTTTTTGGCCCAAAATTAATAAATATTTAATATATCGGGCAATATTAAATGAATTTTCGTGAAAATAAGTACCGGGGGTTTTTTTGGGTCACTGATTACGATTTTAATATCAGAAACACCCTGTAAACCGTAAAAACTATCCTTTTTTAGGGGTTTTTTAAAAATATTTTTGAATTAAAGCTAAAATGATCAAATAAATGCCATTTTTTCAGAAAAATTAAGGAAATTTTTTTTTTATATTTTCCCGTATATTTACTATTATGAAATTGATCAATTAAATTTATTTAAAAATTTATTAAAGTACTCCATTTAAATTACATGAAGCCATGGAGTACTTTTTTTTCGTTTATTACCGGTAAAATCGTTTTAAAAATATTTTTTTTGGCTACTTGAGGTTGGGTATCATTTTTTATATATTTAAATAGTACTTTCCATCGATTAGTAGCTTTTCAAAACATTCTGCAAGCTTTGTAAAAAATTAGAAAGCTGAAAAGTCAAAATTCCTATGTTATTTAAATGGGAAAATTGAGGTGCTTACAAGCACGTGTTTTTGCAACGCAAAAGCAAAATCCTTGGAACTGGGAACTTTTTATGACTTTACAAAACTTCACAAAAAAACCCGGGGAGCAAAGTTTTTCCACAAAGTCCAAAAATAGGTCCACTTTAATACACAAAATACGTGAAGAATATTCTCTCAAATTTTTAGCCGTTTTGGTTATGATAGAAAAAAGTTATAGTAATTTGAAAACGCAAAAAAATCAAAATTTCCGAAAAACGATCAAACTAAAATACGCATAACTCCGGATAAAATAAGCTGTTTTTAATTTTGTAGGTCGCATTCGAAAGGTCTTGAGTAGTACAAAATTTTGCGACTAACCGGAAGTAGTTATATAAAGATTTCCAGATTTGGCACCAATTTGAAATTCCTGTTTTTTTTCATTTCAGTCATCTAACATTTTTTATCGCCAAATAAAATCTACGTGATAAAAGTGTCTATAAATTTTTTTGGTAAATTCTGAAGCTTATACCAAAAAAATGCGACCAACCGGAAGTAATTTGACTGAAAAATAAGGGAATGGCGAAATTTTGAAAATAGCGGAAAATAGGTCATTTTTTGGACATTTTGGAGGTCATAACTTGGCCTCATATTGTTCTAGAGGGCTAAAAATTTGGCTAGGTGAGTTTTTTATAACCCCAAACATAATCTAAAAATTTGAGCCCAATCGGTGACATGCGTGCGCCCACTTTTGTATGAAAAGTAATGGATACACCCAAATATAATAATAATAAAAATAATAATAATACTAATAACAAAAAATGCACAATTCTTAGATTTTTTTGTAACTTAGTTTTGGTTTGACGGCTATTTGACTGCTGTCAAGAGGCGGGATTTGAAATTTGACAGCAGAATTTAATTGGCTTATCATCTAAACTACAGTATACTGCACGAAAAATGTTCATAAAACTTATAAATAGAGGGTCCCAATGGATTAACTATAAAAATTTTATGTGGTTGAACAAAAAAAAAAAGGTTTTTTGGCCATAACTTTTTTTTTGGCTAATGATAACGAGATGTACCAGGAACCATTTTAAAGCTAAGGTTATCGCCAAAAATTCATGTCATATACAACGTTTGAATTGGATGGGCCATTTTTTTTTATTTCGCCTGACAAAAAAGAGCATTTACCGTTATATAAACATAAAATAGGCAATTTTAAACGGACAAATTTGCTTACAGATGAAAAATTATAACAAAAAATTTAAATATGTTTTAAAAATACACGATTTTACCCAACTTTAGCAGGCCAAAACATAAACAATAATTGCCCGATAGGGCCAAAAATAGCTGGACATACTTAGGACGAAGTGTTCTGAGTTTTCACCAAAGGATTTTTTTTCCAAGCACCTTAAAATTGGCATTAAAAATTTTTGAAAAAAAATTATTTTGCCCATAACTTTTTTTCTTCTTATTTTAAATGGTTCTGGTTAGTCTCAAAATTTTTCCGATTTTGTCATCTTGCAAAATGATAGGAATCATTTTTTTTGTAAAAGTTATATTTTTCGAGACATTTACGCCAGAACGATCCGGTTACTTCATTTTTCGTTCAGCAACCATTTTTGCCATGTCATATCTCCTTTAATATTAATCGTACAAAAATAAAAAAAAAACCACTTTATTTGTCAACTAAAATACTTCATATAAGTAATATATAATTTTTTTTGTAATACTAACAGATTTTCGGTAAATTTAAAAAAACTTTAAAATATTTTAAATTTTTTTTGCAAAAATCACACTTTTCCTTACGCTATTACTCGAAAGGGGTGCATTTTAATGAAAAATTGCAATCAATTTTTTTATGTTAAAAGATGATAATTTATCGATTGGTTTCGTCATTTTTTTTAACCCCCCCCCCACCCCCCGCGCTTTTTTCCAGTAACGGAAGTTGTTTACTCGGATACTGGGCACCATTCTTAACAAAATTCAAGTTACTCCAAGTATCTGCAATTGGTCTCGAATTATTCCAGCCAGTTTTTAATTCCTTTACTGGAGAAGTATAATTTAATGAAAAATACAGCGAATAAAAATAATACACAAATACAATTTGCAACAAAATCTACTCGAAAATGAAGACTTGTTGCTACACTAGCGTAATCATCAGAAGCTAATAATTGCTTGGCTTGTTTTCTCTCTAGAACTCTTTTGAATAATAGAATCTAAAGTTTCGAGAAGTGAATTCTATATTCATCCCCGTTTTTATCACTTAAAACAGGGACAACATGAATAAAATTGTTGTAAATCTATTTATTATTTTAATTAAAATTTATATAAAAAAAAGTATGAAATACTTTTTATGTTCCCAAATTGTTAAATATAATTAAAAAATTATTAGAGAAGAATTTAATTTAATAAAAACTTTTCTATTTGATCTGATAGGAACTAAAATTATTTATTAAAAAAAATTTTTTACATCGACGTTTCGAGAGTATGTACTCTCCTTATCAAGATCTAAAAAGAACAATTATAAAATTTAGATAAAAAACAACAATTGTAAAATTAAAATCTAAAGTTATTTTTACCTTATTAATTAAATTACATAGTATATTACAAGTTAATGTAAAAAATTGTATATTTTTTTAATCAGGTAACTAAACTTCTGTAAAGAAAAATTTTAAGATTTTATAGATTTATTATAATTTAACAATAAATGAAAATTTATTTTTATATGAGACTTACTGGTTTTTGTGAAAAAGTTATTGCTTGAGAAAAGGATCTCATGTCAAAAATAAATATTTTAAACAAAAAAAAAATTTGTTGAGAATTTTACACAATTAAATTATTAAATAATATTTTTAAAGTTTATGACTAAACGTGTGTATTGTAACTAAAGAAATTTTACATATCTAGGGTAAAAAAAGCCTATTTTCTGCCCTGCGGTGACGGCTTTTTTGCCCATTACTTATATGTGAAACTATTGTTTAGAACACGGGACAAAACATGGGATTCGACATTTGCATGCTGTCTGCACTCGCTCATTACGCTCGCTTGTGCATACAACTGTATGCAAAGCCGAAACCAATATTTTATCCCTTGTTTAATAAATAGCTATTACAGCTTATCGAGAGAGAAAAAAGAGGGGATAATTTTAAATAGAAATTGCGCGTAAACTGGAAGGGAATGAATTGTTAATTATCGTGAAACATAAAATCTATTATTAATTAAATTGATAGTATTTTTATAAAAATATTTTAAGTTTTGGGTATCATACATGCGGTTTAGTGTTTTTTCGTAAAGTTATTATTAACAAATGGTTAAGGATGAGCTTATTGTGTTGAAAAAACATGCCGGCTACCCTCCGTTCATTCCAATTGGTCTTTTCTGTGCCTAGAAACGATAGGGTTTTTTAATTTATTTTTTATCACTAATCTTCTCATCAATGTATCCAATTATTTTTGGTTTAAAATATCCGAATTTGAAATTGCTGCCAAGTTTTGACAAAAAAGGGGGTTATAACTTTCGAAAAATTACTACAAGCTTCAAGTTTTCAAAAGTTTTTTACACGTCTCATTTCCTTAAGTCGTTTTTAAGAAATGGCTCTTCAAAGTTAACATTAAAAATGAGCTTTTTTAAAAAATCATAAAATTGGGACTTTTACTTCAAATTATCATATCTGCTTAACAAATAATTGAAAAAGGTAGAGTAAAGAATTTTTGGAAATTTGAAGCTTGTGGAAATATTTTGAGAATTATAAAACCCATTTTTGTCAAAAATTACAAATTTTGCGGCAATTTAAAAACCGTTCATTTTTAACTAAAAATGGCCATTCGGTTAATTGGCTATAGTGATGAGAGAATTAATGATAAAAAGTTGCGGTTTACAGCGTTTGAAAGGTGATACTTACACCAAAAAAATGAGATCAACCAGAAGAGTTTTGGTTTTTTTTTGTGAGGTTTTAGCGTTTCATTACAATTTCATAAAAAATATTTTAAATTTGTTTTGATTTACTTTCCCGCACTCTGCCCGGAAAATTTAAAACCTTTAAAAAACGACTTTTTTATATTTTATAAGATTTGAATTTAATTTTAAAGAACTATAGAGTTATTATGAGTGAAAATGTTTTGTAAATATTAGATTTTTTATGAGTTCCTGGGTAAATAGAAGTAGACTATAACTTAAAACGCAGTCGCTTTTTTAAAGTTAAAAAATTTAGAGTAAAATTAAAAAGTAAAAATGAGAATAGTTTTTTTAAAACATATTTTAATAGGGAGGTCTATCCCAAGAGGTTCATTAAAATAAAATTTAAAATTAATTAAAATTATTGAAGCAACGTCATTTTATTAAATTCTAAAATAAATTTATAAACATTAAAAAGGAATAATTTTTTTATTCACAGGGCTGATTTTTTTTATAGAGTTTTAGGGACTTGATCTGGGAGTAATTTATTCAAAAACATGTAAGATAAATAATTATTTTTTTTAGTATGAATTGTCTAATTAGAAAAAGGCGAATGGGGAAGGGGGGGAGATGGAGCCATAAAAGGTCTGCCAACATTTTAAATCTGCTTTTCAGTTTTTTATCTTTTTAAGACCCTATATAAATATCAAAATCTAATATTTTTATTAACTAAATTTTTTACACCGAACACGTTTATAGAGGTGTGTATTTAAAAAGTATGATTATTGAGAACGAAATTAGCGAAAAGGAGGAAATTTTTAGTTATATTATAATATATTTAACATTTTCCCCCAATGAAAATAACTAAGGAGAGTTTTTTTAAAAAGTTGAAAATGAGGCAAGATCGAAAAGCTTTTGAACATAGTGAATTCAATTGTTTGATATTAAACAAGGGACGAAGGGAGAGCAACGTAACTTTTAATTAGTATATTCCACAGTTGAGATTTTTGTAGTGAAAATAAAAAAGAGCCAAAGGCCACGTGTTGAATATAGGGAATCATAGCAGTTTTTTTGCGCCATTGATTCTAAAGAACCAGAGATTCAAAGAACCCGCAAAATTGCGTGGTTACAAATACTATATAAATTATTTACTCGAAATATTTTTTTAAACAAAATATTCTCGGCATTTTGTATATGATTGTCTTGACAATCAATTGTTTTTATTTTGTAAACAAAAATAAATCTTCATAAGCAAAAAAATAGTTTTAGCAATACTGTAATCAGAAATTGTTCACATCGAATCTTTTTCAAAAACTGAATGATATAGAAAGTTTCATAATTATGAGCATGAGCATGAGAAAGAATTAATGACTTGATTTAATTACAGAACAGAGCGAAAGATGCGCCTGCTCAATTAACCAGGAATAGAAAGTGAAATTTATGATATGCGTATAAACAAACATTATATTCTTGCGTTTATTTTATAAAACTGAGATTTTAGCCGCCCTCGAGGAGGGAGCATATATATTACAAGGCAGCACGCGCTCGCGATCTCAGAACCACGCGACAGATCTGCACGAAGTTTCTAAATAGAGTTTCTTCAGGTAGTGCTAAGTTGCTAAAAAACAATGAAAAAGATAAGCTTTACCTCGAGTTTAACGATCACGTTACTTGCTCTGGTTAGCTTGCATGCTGAGCTGGCGTACTCCACCGAGATACAAGTGAGCACTTTTTTATTATTAGCTTTTTACAACACACTTGTTGAATCGGTCTTTTTCTCTTTTTCTGGTAGCTTTTAGCTTTTAATGAGCTTTATACTTAAATTGCGTAATCGAAAAAGTGTTAAATTAGCAAACTTTGAGTTTTGAACAAGCGATCATTCATAAGCAACCTTATGTAGAAAACTTTTTTTTTTGCATAACAAACTTTATTTGTTTATTCTCAAGGCATTTCGGCCACTCTGATGAATTCAAAAGCAAGCAACAAAACTTTTTATACTTTTTATGCAGTTCTACATTTACGTATACAAAAGTATCCTACGCACAATTAAACTCGATAAACTTTCAGACGGTAGAAAAAGTTTTAATAAATGACGTACGCGATAAGAGAACTGCCTCCAGCTTTCTTGCGTTTTTAATTTTTCTCCCTGCAATAAATGATCGGTTAAGTTTGATCTAGCTTAAAAAAGCATGCAAAGGTCGCGAGAACAGGAGAAGGCTTTTTTTTTTCCCTTGCATGACGAGGTCGTTAAATTTCTAAATTATGTAATTCTTTTCTTTTCTTTTCTTTCAAAATCCAGCCAGACAATGTTATAGCATTGAATCCCATAATGAAGTGGCCGATTGAGTACATCGAGGCTGTCTCGAAGGAACTGGAAGCCAACGGTGAGTTGTCAAATTTAGTTTGATTTTATGCAATTACCGTGTCTGACCAACGTTCAATTTTACTACTTGCATAAAGTAAAGCAATAACGTTTACCCATGCATATGGACACTCTCGAGCATATAAACTTATTATACGGCACGTCAATTCAGAAAGTTAAATGCGTTTTAAGTATAAAAGGCAAAATGGCAAATTTAATTTAATAATATATATTTTTCTATTGAAGCGTACGCGTCAATACGATTAAAAAGTTTTTAAAAATGCAAAGCTTTATTTGCACTTTCTAAAGAAAAGAATAAAAGATGCTTGCTACTTAATTCTTAAACAAATAATTCCTTCCGAGTAAAAGCCTCCATTGTTTCGATAGACGGGCAACGGATGATTTTATATGCTTTTTGTTATACAATTTTTTATTCATTCTTCGGGAATCGCCTTTTTTTTATATTATTTACGACTTTACATTTGCATTTAAATTAACTGTTCGCTGTAATTAATTTAATTAAATTCTCTCTCGTAAAAACCAAATCAATACGCAATTTTTATTTATTACGTCTTTATTTTCAGGGTACAAAAATTTTGACAACACTGCGCTTGGAAGCTACAGGTAGAATTTTTTTTATAATAAATCCATTTTTCGCATAAGTGACTTTCTTTGTAAGCCATTAAAGAGCTTGCTTGTTAAGCACTTACGGGGATCTTATCGATCTTCCTTACAAGCTATAAGCTTCCTTTCAATTTTTTCTATTTTTTAACCAATGTACCAATGAACTAATGATACCAATCAACCAATGTACCGCGCGGTGTCATATACTACCCTTTTCTTCTAATGAGAATCAGGTAAGCCTGACTTTTTTAAACTCTATAGCAAAATACCTAATAAGCATTTTGACCAAAGTCAAAATTCTTAGATGCGTCAAGTTGGCCGGGACCAAAAAAAAAATTAATATTTTTTAATGCAACCTATATGAGCAATTCTATATTTTTTACCACTTAATTCATTCCTGAAATCGAAACAAATTTTTTTGAAGGCACATCGCTATGACCCGGATTTTCGGGACCCTTGAACCCCCAGGAATACGAAAATATAAGTGTACAAGGATTTGGCGATGGATGCCAAAAAGATTTTTGCATTTTTTCGTAAAAAACGGTGTTTGCAGACCTTAGCTGCCCGAAATTTTGAAAATCTTTATTTACCACTCCTCTGCTGTTTTTATCTTATCTATTAGTTAGTTCCAACACCATTAATATAAAAAAATCATAACAAAGGTCTAACCGATGGATACAAGAGGTATTTTGGATTTTTTAAGATCAAAATGCTGTTTTTCAAAGCTCAGCTGCCCAAAATTTTAAAATCAATTTTTTAGTTACTCTAAAGCTTTTTCCTTGATTATTTGTTAGTTCTAAAATCTTAAACATAAGAAAAATTAGTAGTAAAGGCCTAAATGATAGATTTAATAAAGATTTTGATTTTTTAAGTCCAAAATGCGGTTTTTCACTTTTGAATGTTTAAAAAAATAGAAAACAGTAGAAGGCCAACTTATTTTTGATATAATTTTAATTGCATCATGTTATTCTTACAAGGGGAGTTCAATACATTTGGAACACCAACTTACACCAAATGGTTATGGATGAGTTTATTAGTTTGAAAAAATATTCCGAATACCCTCCGTACATTCCAATGGGCCTTCTATGCCTAGAAACGCAGGGTTCAGTGTTAAGGAATAGGGTTTTTTGGTAATTTTCAATGAAACGCTAAAACCTCAGAAGTTACCCAAAACATTTCTGGCTGGTCCCATTTTTTTGGTGCAATTTTTTATTTTTAATTCTCTCATCACTATAGCCAATTAACTGAATGGTCATTTTTGGCTAAAATGACCAATTTAAATGACCAAATTATTTCCGAAACTCCCTTTGTTAGTATAATATAATTAAGGGTGTTTTACTCCTATAATTTGGTTTTTGACGTCAGATTAGGATTTAGCAGCCCTAAATGCCTACTGGATCCCTTCGAAATTGCAAAAAAGGTTATTTTTAATTTTTTAGGTAAATGGAGAGGGGAATTTAGAACTTTTTTCACCCCATTTAAATATCGGGAATTTTTCTTTCCCAGTACTTTGTCCTTAGGTTTTCCTGAGAAGATTTCACTAGGTTTTAGCTAAATTCATCCATTTTCATAGAATCGATGGGTGGGTTCACAAGGGACATCCGACTATTTGTAAATATTTCTCCTTTAGGTTAATCTTTAAGAGTAATATTTTCATTTACTAAATCAAAATAAATTAAAGTTAACAGAATCATTAAAAATATTGATTTAAAAAAAATCAGGCAACTGAGCTGTGAAAAACCGCATTTAGGACACGGTTCGCTTATAGAGGAAATAGGTCTGGCAAAAATGCCGAAAGATTCTAAGCATCGGGGGTCAATTTTGGTACCGTATATAAACAGAATTCACCTTCAAATAAATCAAACTCGTTCCTTTTTTGCCAATTTTTAGATATTAATTAAATTTTAAAATCCAGTTTTTTTTACATTAAAAAAAAATTTTTTTTTTTGATAATTTGAATAATTATTATTATTTAGTGGAAAAAATTATTTAAACTCGGTAAAAAATTATAATATAACTAAGATACTAGAATGAATTTTTTGCCCTCCCCTCCCCTCCCTTCTCCTACAACGCCTTTCGAATGCTCTAAAATTGCTTAAAAATGGGAAAAATCATTTAGAAAACATAAACATATTTAAGTAATGTATATGTTTGTATGTGTGTGTATGTGTATATGTGTTTATATATAAGAAGGTGTATATGCATGTGTGTTAATGGAATGTATATAAAAATACATAAAGTAAAATATACATATAATGTTTTTTTCTCTTAATATTACAATTATTATATATTTTAGAGTGGACCTAAAATTGGGGTCTTAGGAAAAATTTTGCTCCCCGGGTTTTTTCGTGAACTTTTGATCATAAAAAGTCCCCAGCTCCAAGGATTTTGCTTTCGCTTTTCAAAAACGCGTGCCTTTAAGCATCTTAATTTTCCCATTTAAATAACATGGGAATTTTGACTTTTTAGCTTTCTAATCTTTTACAAAGCTTAAAAAATGTTTTGAACAGCTGCTAATCGATGGAAAATACTATTTAAATATATAAAAAACGTTACCCAACCTCAAGTAGCCAAAAAAAAATATTTTAAAAGCAATTTTACCGATAATAAATGTAAAAAAAATCCTCATTGAAATCATAATAGAAAGATCTTAAGCTCTTTTTACGATGATTGAAATAATATGGCTACATGTAATTTAAATGGAGCATTTTTTTATGTTTATTACCAGACAAGCAAAACCAAAATCCTTGGAGCTAGGGACTTTTTATGACCAAATGTTCAGCAAAAAACCAAGGGAGCAAAGTTTATCTTAAAACTCCATTTTTAGATCCACTCTAAAATATTTGCATTCATGAATATGTACACTCATATACACCTTCTCATTCATAAACACATACACAACAACACGTATATAAGTAAATATATTTCTTATTTACATTTATGTTTTCTACATGATTTTTCCCATTTTTAAGCCATTTTAGAGCATTTGGTAGGCGTAGAAGAGGGGATGTGGGGGGGTGGGCAAAAATTCATGCTAGTATCTTATTCATATAATTTTCTACCGAGATTAAATAATTTTTTCCACTAAATAATAATTTTTTCTTCGTTTTCAAAAAAAATTAAAAAAAAAAGATTTTAACAAAAAAATGTAAAAAAAACTAGATTTTAAAAATAAAGTAATATCTAAAAATTGGCAAAAAAGGAACGAATTTGATTTACTTGAAGGTAAATCCTGTTTGTGTGCGGTACCAACATTGACTCCCCATGCTCAGAATCTTTCGGCATTTTTGCCAGACCTATTTCTTCTATAAGCGAACCGTGAGGACTTAAAAAATCAAAAACCTTTATTAAATCTATCACTTTGGCCTTTACTACTAATTTTTCTTATATTTAAGATTTTAGAACTAACAAATAATCAAGGAAAAAGCTTTAGAGTAACTAAAAAATTGATTTTAAAATTTTGGGCAGCTGAGCTTTAAAAAACAGCATTTTGATCTTAAAAAATCCAAAATACCTCTTATATCCATTGGTTAGACCTTTGTTATGATTTTTTTTATATTCATGGTGTTGGAACTAACTAAGGCAAGGGATCTGATCAACACAAAATTATTCGACACATCAATAATTCTACACAAAGAAGTTTTGCGTAATCATTCTACACTGAAAATTGTTGTGTTGAAAAGATCAACACAAATTTTTTTTAATTAAATTATTCTACACACTGTGTTAAGTGATATTTATTTATGCTAGTACACGAAAGAAATAAGTTATTTAATATTTAAATTGGCGAGTTGAATACTTTGACTAAAAAAAATTTGTGTTGAATTTTTCAGCACCACGATTTTCGGTGTAGAACGATTCCTCAAAACTGTTTTGTATAGAATTATTGATGTGTCGAATAATTTTGTGTTGATCAGATCCCTTGCCCTAACTAATAGATAAGATAAAAACATTAGAGGAGCTGCAAATATTGATTTTAAAAAATTGGGCAGCTGAGCTATTAAAAACAGCATTTTGGTCTCAAAAAAGCTTAAGTCCTTTTTATATCCATCGCTTATAAACCTTTTTTTCGATTATTTTTATGTTATAGATGTTGGAACTAACTAATAGATATTATGATAAAAACAGCAGAGAAGCTGTAAATAAAGATTTTCAAAATTTCGGGCAGCTGAGGTCTGAAAAACACCGTTTTTTACGAAAAAATGCAAAAATCTTTTTGGCATCCATCGCCAAATCCTTGTACATATTTTCGTGTACCTGGGGGTTCAAAGGTTCCGAAAATCTGGGCCATAGCGATGTGCCTTCAAAAAAATTTTTTTAGATTTCAGGAACGAATTAAGTTGTAAAAAATATAGAATTGCTCATATAACATGTGAAATAATTGCTCCTTAATTGCTCTCAAATACTCTCTAAGTTGCTTTAATTGATCCGTAATAGCCTGTTAAAAAATCAGCAATTAAGCAATGGACCAGCATTTCAATTTAAACTCCTAATGCTTTATTTAGAAAGAATACTTTAAATACACATTTTTGAAAAGTCGGAATTATTTGATATTATTTTACATCTGGTAGATAAGAACATGATTTTTTTTTTATTTATTTACATAGAAACGCTTTTAATCAACAAGTATTTGCTAAACCATGAGCAATTGGCACTTAAGCATCATTTTTAATTAGAGATTTTATCGATACATATTTTTAAAGTTCAAAAGCTTTCTAGCTAAATAAAAAAGAGCAGTTCCCAATAACCAACTTTTGCTTATTGATTTTAATTATAGTAATTAGTCTTGTTATCTTAAGTTATATTTGTTGGTTTTATTCAGTTTTGCTATTTTTACGGGATTTCATTTTGAGTATGCAACGAAATTTACGAAAAATAGTATAATTTATTAAATATTATAGCAAATGCAAATATACTACAAAAATACAAAGTACAACAAAGCCTACTCGGAAACGAAAAGTTACTGCTACACTATATACTAGTATAATTGTCAGAAGTCAATTGGCTTGTTTTCTCTCTAGAGCTCTCTTGAACCGAATCTACAGTTTCGATAAGTGGATTCTATTCATCTTCGTTTCCATCACTTAAAACAGGGACAGCATGAATAAAATTGTTGTAAATCTATTTATTATCCCAACGAATTGTTCTGAGATCTCTGGAGATCTCGTGATATATCTAAATTGGGGAGATCTCCAGAGATCTCCGGAAATTTCTAAAATTGTTTTTAATTATTTCAAATGATTGAAGCTTATTGTGCTAAAAATGCTTATAAATAGCTTCAACAGGCCCACATTATTCATAATAGATGCAAAATAATTTAAGCTGTATTTATCCTTAATTAAACCATAAAAACAATGAAAATCTATAAAAATATTATTTCTTTCTCTATTATACTATCTCAATAGAATCATAAACTGCTTGTGAAGAAATTTTAAATCATTAACTCGTTTTTTTAATGAAATCAATGAAAAAAATTATTTGAACACAGCATGTTATTGTTTAGGGTACTTTGAGCGACTATTTTTTAGGCTTTATTAAATATATTATAAGTAAAGAGTTTATTAAGATACCACTTTAAATGGATAAATTACTTTTTAACTTGTTTCATTTGTGAAGAAAAAAAAAATTTATTTCAAAAATAATAATGTATTTATTTCCATACTGTAATTCAATTAATTTCTGTTAAACAAGTTATTGATTCCTATTAATGATTGAACGAGAATTCAGTTTAAGAAATAATGTTGTAAAGAGTTTTTAATCTGACTGATGCAAATCGAAAATACAGAAAAAAATATCAACTGCTTGGAGGCTGATTCCATGTGAAACGTACGTTGACCTCCAGATGGGGTCTTCCGATTGGGCTGTAACTTTGCACAGGTGATTATACATATAAAATGTCCTCACTCCTCAAATATTACGTTGTAAAATCGTTTTTAGCCGTCTCTGCGAATTTTTGAAAATTGGGACCGATTTTCAAGCTCTCAGCCACCAACTTTTGCTTCATTATATAAAAGCATGAAGAAATGTTAAAAATATTATTAGAAAAACGATTTCGATCGGAAATTTCCCTAGCTATCCGAATTTCTAAACCGTTTTTTAAAATTTTTACGTGGGAACCCGGAAAATGGAAAATGAGAGCCGTACCGGCTGTAGCCCATAACTCGAAACCCGTCACTTCAAATAACTTCAAACAGCTGCTTTTGAAATAGCAGCTGTTTTTTGAATTAAAAAAAACAAATAATTATAAATAATAATTAAAATATAATAATAATTAATGTTGATTTTAATTATTATATTTTATAATTATTTGTTTTTTAGATTTTCAAAATTAAGAAGATTAAATACCCAGAAACAGAAATTTTAAAAAAGAATTAAAATTTTCTTTTAGAAAAACAGTAATTTTAAGTGCAACAAAAAAGAAAAAAATTTCCCAGTTTTTGAAAAATCCACATTAAAAAAAATAAATTTTCTTTAGAATTTTATTTTCATTTAGCTTTCTCGATGTTTTCCCAAAAACTGACAGCCAAAATGACTCGCAGTAAGAAGTTTCAGCTATTTACTATGATTGAAAATAGTTTTTGAGCTCTATTCAAAGTGTAAAAAAATTAAAATAGAAAATTTACTCAGATTTTCTTTAAAAATTTGAAAATATTTTTAATTCAAAAAACAGCTGCTATTTCAAAAGTTTTTAAATTAGAATCATAAAAATTGGTAAAGTGTCATATTTTAACATACTAAATCCAGCCAAATTTGATTTTTCTAAATTCCAGACATTCGATTTCCTATTAGGTCATTTTCACTAAGAATTACTTGAATGGTTTCTTATAAAAACTAATTTCGTAGAATTGACTATGTATATCAATAGAAAAGGTTTACAGGCATTAAAAAAAAATTTATTTTATGATAAATTTTACATATGAAATCGGTTCTGCCTAAATTTGCATATAAATATAGCTTTTTTCGCTAAAATTGCATTTTCAAAATCGGAAAATTTCACTAATTATCGTTATAACTTTTCCGTATGTGAAAATACCCATACCTATATTAATACCAGGTGAAAGTATATGGAATACTCTGTCTCCCTTCCCAGTTTGAAGTTATTTGAAGTGACGGGTTTCGAGTTATGGGCTACAGCCGGTACGGCTCTCATTTTTCAATTTTCCGGGTTCCCACGTAAAAATTTTAAAAAACGGTTTAGAAATTCGGATAGCTAGGGAAATTTCCGATCGAAATCGTTTTTCTAATAATATTTTTAACATTTCTTCATGCTTTTATATAATGAAGCAAAAGTTGGTGGCTGAGAGCTTGAAAATCGGTCCCAATTTTCAAAAATTCGCAGAGACGGCTAAAAACGATTTTACAACGTAATATTTGAGGAGTGAGGACATTTTATATGTATAATCACCTGTGCAAAGTTACAGCCCAATCGGAAGACCCCATCTGGAGGTCAACGTACGTTTCACATGGAATCACCCTCCAAGCAGTTGATATTTTTTTCTGTATTTTCGATTTTCATCAGTCAGATTAAAAACTCTTTACAACATTATTTCTTAAACTGAATTCTCGTTCAATCATTAATAGGAATCAATAACTTGTTTAACAGAAATTAATTGAATTACAGTATGGAAATAAATACATTATTAATTTTGAAATAAAATTTTTTTTTCTTCACAAATGAAACAAGTTTAAAAGTAATTTATCCATTTAAAGTGGTATCTTAATAAACTCTTTACTTATAATATATTTAATAGAGCCTAAAAAATAGTCGTTCAAAGTACCCTAAACAATAACATGCCGTGTTCAAATAATTTTTTTCATTGATTTCATTAAAAAAACAAGTTAATGATTTAAAATTTCTTCACAAGCAGTTTATGATTCTATTGAGATAGTATAATAGAGAAAGAAATAATATTTTTATAGATTTTCATTTGTTTAAAAGTTTTCATGGTTTATTAAATTAAGAATTCGTGCCCAGAAAAGTAAAGAATGGCCCAAATCAATTATTTATTATGACCGGGGTCATGTGTGACCAAAAAAATATAATTTTAGATATTTAGTTCCGAAATTCATAAAATATCATTATTACGATTCTGTACAACAACAGCCATATCGGACCTAGACCTTTAATTGTTGTTGTTGCCAGAAGACCCTGAAAATAAAGTATTGTGAGGGGTGGTAAAAATGAATATTTATAAAGACCAAATTTAATTAATGAAAAAAAATAATTATTTATTTAATAGAAATTTTTATATACAAAAAAATAAAGTTGAGCGCCACCGTTTTAATAAAACCGGAAATTATAACCAAACAAATCGAAATGGGTTGATTTTAATGCCAAAAGGGTTAATGATCTAAATATTAAAATTAAAGGGAGAGCAAGAGATGATTTCGGGTCGTCGCTTCCGTATAACAATTAATATAACCTAATTAAATATAAAATAACCTAAAATTACCAAATACGAATACTAAAAATACCTAAAATCTACACCGTAAGAGTACATTCGCACGCGTTATCTAGATGATGTTTTACCTTACTTCCTAATGTCGTCTTTGGCGAATTTCGATACTCCTTGATGTAGTTGACCAAACCAAAATAGTTACACTGATTAATCCAAAGAAAAGATACAGGAAACTCACTATAAATTTGTAGAATATCCAGTATAGTATTATGTGATAATCACAATGGCGGAGTCAGTGACTGCGAGCTTATACTCAGGATTTTGATTAACCACGATTAACAATGTTGATATCGGTAATTAAATTATATTATATTACCGTACACTGAGAAAAACGTTTCTTTGATTCAATGGTATATATCATTAATTTGATAAACTGATTTCATTGAAATGTAGCAATGAAATATTTCATTAATTTAATGATATATATTATTAAAATTATTTTAATGAAATATAACTTTAGTTTAATGACTTATTATTTTTTTTTTAAAGAAAATAAAATATTAAGTTTTTTAACCATGTGAGTCAGTTATTTTTTTATTTAATATTAAACGCTGTTTTTATCGACTCAAGTTACGATGACCGCATATGTGTATTATTTAGTTTTTAATTTGTATCCCCCGTGTATTCGCTTATTATTATTTCGCTATATAATATTCGCCTCGTTTCGCTTATATGTCTTGACGCGCGCTTCGTGTCATATAATTTAATTTCTTATATAGTAAAGGAAAGTCAATCTTATGACTTGCGAGAGTGATATTCCTGGAGCGACATCTGCTTATAACAATCATATCAACATTTTAAAGTAAATTATTAAGTTTAATTAATTGAATATCATTTTTTTATTTTAATTATTTTTAATATTTTTCAAATTTTGTTTAAAAAAAGAAATTAGTAAAAAAGTATAGGTGCCCGCTTGCCAGCGTAGCTGGCGTTAATACTGGCGTTAACTCGAGATTCAACAACGTCTTTGACAACGTTGTTAAAAACGTTGGATTATGATGAGTGTTGACAACGTTGTTAAAAACGTTGGATTATGATGAGTGTTGACAACGTTGTTGACGCTAGATTAAACGCCGGTAAAATAAATTCGTTATTTATTTATTTATTTATTTTTTTTTATATTATATACAAAACATAATTTTAATTTATATTTTTGGGAATATAGGATTAAATAAGGAAAAAAAATCTTATTATATAAACTGTTTATTGAATAATATTAAATTTTTTTTTACAATTTTTATGAACTTTAAAAAGCACATGCATTTTCAAAGGCCCTTTCTACACCAGAAAATATAATTTTTTTTATTTTACTTATATAAAACACTTATTTATTACAGAAATTACAGCACTATCTTAAAATTATAATGAATTCATTTAATAAAAAAATTAATGTCTTTAAAAATTATTCTATTATAATAGAAATAAATTTTAACTAACTCATTTTTTCACTGATGTATCACGCTTATCACTTCTTCTTACAAACTAAAAACCCAATATGGAGAATCTGTGGGGAATATCAGAGTGAAAGGAAGTTGGGAAGACCATAATTATGCGCACTTAAAATTTTGTAGAATTTTGGAACTACAAACGACTCTACAAACGCGCATCAACCATATTGAATTTTAGCAGAAGTAATAAAGCGTAGTGCAAGTGAAAATGTGTGTTAGTTAATTTATTTATTTATTATGTAGGCCTTTTATTTATTTTTCTAATAAAAGAATAATTTTTTAAAGACAATAATGTTTTTATTAAATGATTTCATTTTAATTTTAAGTTGGTGTTGTATTAATTATCTGTAATATAATTATTTAAGTATTTTGAAAATACATGTGCTTTAAAGTTCATAAAAATAGTTTTAAAAAATGTAATATTATTCAATAAACAGTTTATATATATTTTCAAATAAATAAAAAGATTTTTTTTCCTTATTTAATCCTATATTCCCAAAAATATAAATTAAAATTATGTTTTTTATATAATATAAAAAAAAAATAAATAACGAATTTATTTTACCGGCGTTTAATCTAGCGTCAACAACGTTGTCAACACTCATCATAATCCAACGTTTTTAACAACGTTGTCAAAGACGTTGTTAAACCTCGAGTTAACGCCAGTATTAACGCCAGCTACGCTGGCAAGCGGGTGAATATAAAATTTGTGAAAAAAAATATATAATTAAATAAAAAAATTACAAACAGTTAATTTTTTTTAATAATTAATTTATTTACTTTTTTATGTATCAAAGATTAAATTAAGTGGAAAGAAAATAATATCAACATTCTAAATCTATGAATGACAAGATACATATCGTCAACTCTCTCTAGACACACTCTCTATATTAAAGTATACCGTGGCGCCGTCTCTCTCAGTGAATTCCGAGTTGCGCAGTACAGTTTAAAATTACTGAATTTAAAATATTATTAATTTACTGAAATATTTCATTGATTCAATAACTATACTATTAATTTAATAGAATATTTCATTGCTATATTTCAATGAAATCAAACCTATTAAATTAATGGAATATTTGTCTCAGTGTATGACACAAAATAATATAGATCACAAAATCACAATGAATAAGAGTTATCCAGACCAAATAATTTAACATATTTACAAATTAACGTAAAAATAAGAGAGAGCTCTCAAAAAAGCGTGTTTTGCGGCTCGCAGACGAGCACGCACTGATCTGTTTCGATTTCAGTTCCTCCCTTATGGAAGTCCGAAATCGCAAACGTTCCGAAGAAATAAACGTGATACTTGCTCAAAAGAGTGCTTAAAAATCTAAAATTTAAAAATTAATTTTATTTTAAATTTTTATTAATGTGACAGAAATCCTTCCTGTCGCATTATATACGATTTTTCTTCGTCAATGGCGAGAAAACACGTCTTTTCTGGTTTCACAGCAACCTTGTTCAACTATCTCTAACAAAAATAACCACGTAGTTAAACTCCCTGGCTCTGTGAGTTATTTCAGGGAGTTAACCACCTAAACCAGAGAGTTAACTCCCTGATTTAGAGAGTTAACTCCCTGATTTAAGGAGTTAACTCCCTGAAATTTCTGTCATCTCCTCGAATATTTTCGGGATGAAAATGGACCGTACGAGGGAAAACTGATATCCTGGAGGCGTAAATTTTAATTTTTCATCCAAAACAATTTTCCAATTTTCCAATTTTCTATTATGGCGGACCAGAAAAAATAAAAATTAAGACTTTCTACATTACCTAGGGGTTCTCGGGGCAGAGAAAACCGTTTTTATGAATGAAATTTTTTATTTCTTTTGCCCAACATATTTTCCAATTTAAGATTATGGCGGACCCTAGGTAATGTAAAAAATCTTTATTTTTATGTTTTTTGGTCCGCCATCTTGGAAAATTGGAAAATAAGTTGGGGCAAAACATAAAATTTTCATTCATAAAAACGTTTTTCTGGACCTCGAAAACCCCCAGGTAATGTAGAAAGTCTTTACTTTTATGTTTTATGGTTCGCCATCTTGAAAAATTGGAAAATATGTTGGGGCAAAAAAATTAAAATTTTCATTCATAAAAACGGTTTTCTTGGCCCCAAAAACCCCTAGGTAATGTAGAAAGTCTTCATTTTTATTTTTTCTGGTCCGCCATATTGGAAAATTGGAAAATTGGAAAATTGTTTTGGATGAAAAATTAAAATTTACGCCTTCAGGATATCAGTTTTCCCTCGTACGGTCCATTTTCATCCCGAAAATATTCGAGGAGATGACAGAAATTTCAGGGAGTTAACACCCTGAAATAACTCTCTGAGCCAGGGAGTATAACTACGTGGTTATTTTTGTTGAGTAACTTCTTGAGCATTTGCTGGGTAATATATTTAATAAAGAATAAAAAATAGTAGTTCAAAGTACTCTAAACAATAACATGCTGTTTTCAAATAATTTTTTTTCATTGATTTCATTAAAAAAACAGGTTAATGATTTAAAATTTCTTCATAAGCAGTTTACGATTCTATTGAGATAGTATAATAGAGAAAGAAATAATATTTTTATAGATTTCATTTGCTTAAAAGTTTTTATGGTTTAATTAAGGGTACTTATACTATATTTTTTTTTTGGAAAACGAAATTTTTTTTGCATAAATCACTTCATATATGTCTCAAAAGTATGCAAAAAAATTATTATTTCAAAATTCCTACTCTAAGTATACTTTTTAGCGTATTTTGCGAGCGCGGTCAATTATTTTTTTTCTTAAATATAATAAAAAAGTCAAAAATAAGTCGAATACGAGGAAACTGAAGGGTTATTGTATGCACCCGGGATTGCAAACAACTGTTAAGTTAAAAAGACAAAAAAAAAAAATTCATTTTTATCAACAAAAAAAAAATTTTGGTTTTTTGAAAAACAACGTTTTCATTCCTTCTACTTAACATATCTGCAAAAATACTTGACCGATTCTTATGCTTATGCTCTATATTACTTTGTTATGAGTTTTTCTAAATTAATTTAAAAAAAAATTAAAAAAAAAAATTAATTTAATCATTAAAATTAACAAAAAAGTACCGAAAAATTTGTTTTGAAACTTTAAACGCGTTTTTCTCGAAACAGGTTTTTTCAAATCGGTGTGCATGATTGCGCAATAACTACCTTACCGATTTATTCATAAATTGCTGAGTAATTAAAAAAATATATACTTGACAAACTGACTTCGAGTTTTTTTTTTTAAGTCCTCAAAAATTTTTTACAGCTAAATTTGTCTGCAAATTTTAGGCATTTTTTTGACTTTTTTCTTTCCGGAGCCACCATTATGTTTCTAATTAATTTTTTGAAAAAACTCGAAGTCAGTCTGTTATTTAAGGTTTAAACTCTTGCAAAAAAAATTTTTTTTTTTTTTTTTAGATAACATTATTTCTCAGCATCGTGCACACCGTTTTTTTTACTGCTTCGTTTACGCACGTGTGATGCGGAAGTGACGTCACAGAAAACTAAAAAAATTTTTTTTTGTATATTTTAATACATATGTAAACTAATAAAAAAATATTTACTCAAATATCTGTAAACGATTCTTCAGAATCTTTACCTAAAAAACACGACAAAATATAGTATAAGTACCCTTAAGGATAAATACAGCTTAAATTATTTTGTGCATGTATTAAGCATAATAAGCTTCAATCATTTGAAATAATTTAAAACAATTTTAGAGATCTCCCCAATTGAGAGATATTGCGAGATCTCCAGAGATCTCAGGACAATTCGTCGGGATGCATTAAAATATTAAATATAGAGATATTGGTGATGAAACTAACGACAACTGTATGTAGAAAAGCATTTATTTGACGAAAATTTAAGCTAAAATCGCTTCTGCTTATCGTGCAACGGTAATTTTTGTTTAAAATGATTTTGATTTTAAAATGTTCTTTATTAATAATAAAATTGTTTGTACAGGTAATCATACCCTGGTTATAGTTTTAGAATTTTTATGCATTGAAGCACTTACCCCTGGGGTGTATTAACCCATACAGTTTTTTAATAAAATCTTAAAATTAAATTATTTTAAGGATATGGCTTGTTGTGGGAGGTTAATATGAAATAAATGGTAACACAGAATTTTATGCTTTAAAATTGATAAAGAAATATTTTATTTTGTTTATTGAATAGTAATAATGTTTATATTTAAATTTATAAAATAATAAATAATTTTTTTATATTGATTATGATAATTAAAATATAACAAACATTTATGATTTTAATTAAGAAAAGAAAACGTATTTACAAAAATAATTATACTTTACAATTTATTGAATAATTAATTAATGCTCCATTTTATAAAATATTTTAATAAAAATAACTTCGCGATGGAAAAAAAACCTATAAACAGACACTAATTTTATATCGCCGACCTGTGGATATCCTACAGGTTCCGCGTCCTCGGAGGATAACCTCCGAGGATGTTTTACCTGAGGGTAACCAGCAGGCCAGCGACACTAAAGATCACAACCGGGGAAGACCACCGGAGAGAGATGTTTACTCTGGGGATTACCGCCAGATAATGGCAAAATTTTGTGCGTGCATTTAGGTAATAAGCAGAGAACAGACCTTGCGAGATACCCAGCGCGACAATCGTAACAGATATTATACAGAGCAATCTAATGGAGCGCGCGATAAATAAAATATTCAAATAATTATTAATAAATATTATACCCGGGGTATAATGCTTCAGCATGCTCAGGCTAATGGAAAGCTTTTTTTAACCGAACATTCTGAGGCCATTTTTCTGGAAAATGCTTCAAATATTCGAGAGATTTTCATCTTCTTTAGAGGATCAGTAATTTTAAAATAATATGCATAAAAATGCATAAATATAAATTACATTGTAATTCAAAGTGACGAAAAATTAAAATACAAAAAGTATACTATTAGTTTTAATTTGTTTCAAGCCTATATCTGTGGTGTATAGGAAGAACGTCAAATTTCCTATGCTTATACATAAAACATGTGACGTTTTTTTTCAAAATTTGCTTTTACTCATCATTTTATTTTTCGTGATTTACTACTTTCTACATGAGCATGTTTTTTCTTTACTTTTATTATTCATCAGTATAAGAGCTTTTTTTTTAAAATGCTAATTTTGATTTCTAAATACTTAATTTCAGATACTAGGAATACATGTACCTAATAATTTTATTTTACTATAGATATGTATTATTATTCCAATATACTTTTTCTAATAAAGACATTTAAATTTAAATTAAAAAGGTTCAAATTCCTTCATCAACATCAGATTTTCGACCAGTAGGATTATTGTGCTTTTTATTGAAGGTTCTTGAAAAACTAGCTCATGATCAAATGGTCAGCTTTCTAAATAAATTTAAAATATCTTAGATCAATTTCAAACAGGTTTCCGTAAATTTCATAATACCCAGGCTGCATTGTTAAAATTTACGGATGATATTAAAATGGGTAAAGATAGACAGCTGGCTACTTTTTTACTACAGTTTCATTTCTCAAAGGCCTTCGATAATGTTTCTCCTTCCAAGTTGTTAAATAAATTGAAGGATATTGGTTTTTCCAAGGATTCCCTTCAGTGGATCTGGACATACATTAGTGGACGTTCAATGTGTGTTACATCAAAACTATCCACATCTTCATCTCATGAAATCAATATTGGTGTGCCCCAAGGATCTGTCCTTGGGCCACTTTCTGCATATACATGAATGATCTTAAAGATCATTTGGTGGATAATAATACTCTCAGCTTACTATATGCAGATGATCTCTAAATTTATGTCCAGTTCCCTGTTAATGAAATAGAATATGGTATCTCTCAACTGTCTGAATCTGCCAAAAAAGTATCGGAATGGGCAAAATTGAATTCTGTGTCTCTTAATACAAAGAAAACTCAGGCAATAGTATTTGGTTCTTCAAATACTATCAAAATTTTTAACAGCTTAAAAATTGACAATATTGTAATTAATGTACTAGTTCTATCTCTCTTCGTAGGCGATTAGTTTAATCTCTTGTTGTCCCTTATCTTAAATATTGTAAGGTGGTATACTTTGACGTCTGTAATGAACTTCGTTTGCAGCTTCAAAGGCTAGCCAATAATGGCATTAGATATATATATGGTATCAGACGCCATGAGCATATCACTCCTTACCGTAGAAAATTAGGGTGTATGACTAGCTTGACTCGCACTGATTACTTTGCCTCCTTAGTAATGTATAGAATTGTACGACTGAAAGAACCTCCTATTCTACTATCATTATTTAAACCTTATGAACTTTATAAAAATTTTATATTTTAAACTACTTTATTTACTTACTTATTTACAATGATCTATATTAACAGATTGACATATTTACTTAACTTTTTGACTATATATTGACTAATTGACCACTGACTAAAAATAAATGTTGTTGTTATTAACTTAATTTTATATTTCAGATAATTAAATGAAAATTCTTATATTTTATATTATATATTTATATTTATATTTTTAATCATTAAAATTTTTTATATATTATTTATCTGTTTAATAATTAAGCTAATAAATTCATATACTTAAAATTATAACTATAATTAAAACCTAATGTAAGATAGTAACTATTTTTGTACATATACAGGGATTTACTCAATACGTGGTATTTTGTTATATCGTAAACAAAAACAAATAGGCCATTTAAATTTTTTAAGGCAAATTCTCAAAGTATATGGTAACGAGTTCTTCAAATTTCTCTGTTACCGACAAGGATAATTTTTTGTTAGAAAAAAATCTAGGGAATTTTAATGAACACGCCTTCTTACATTGTCGGGTTTAGTTAGTTTTGGGAGAAAATTTTTTTGCCAGAAACTTTTTTATAAATTATTGAAATTTTAATAAATCATAGTTAAAAAAAGAAATAATTTTATAAAAAAAGGTTGAACCCTTCAAAAAGTAATTCAATAATCTGTCAAACCGCAATGACATCAACAGTTTGCTCCAGTTTTTGCTGAAGTTGCTAGATAGTCATCATCGACTCCAATTTTCTTGGCAATTATATTTTTCAGTTCAAACAATCAAAAGATAATTGGTGCATAAATTTTCTCCTTCGAAATATTAGTTTTAGTTGGGTCCAGATGATGAAGTTATGATAAAAGTAACTTGGCTTTCTAAAAGTATCATTGTGATATTGTACTTTGGTGGTAAGTAGAAAACAATTTAGGACTTGTTCCAGAATAACTTGTTTGAAGTTACATGACTTTTCATCAACATTTTTTAGTCTTCTCCAATGCAGAACTAATAAAGGACTCAAGTGACTACTAAAAAGTTCAACCACTATGGTGTAACGTCAACCAATTATTCAACTATGCAGAGCTAATAAAGGACTCAAGTGACTACTGAAAAGTTCAATACGTATTTGTTCACTACCTATTCAACTACGTATTCATGTGGTAATCCAGGACTAACGAAAAAAAGGCCATTTTTTTGTCAGAAAATCATAGCTATTTTTAAAACATCCTGCTGATCCTCTTGTATCGGATCAAAGAGTGTACTGATGGCATTGAATACGTTAGCTAAATATGAGGATAACACATGTTTAATTGTATTTTTGTAATGGAAACATTATATTTTTCTTTTGTATTTCGTTAATTTAAAAAAAAAAAGCTAGTGCACTCTCTGTTCTGATAAGAGGGATGCAGGATAAGTTTTTCAATTTCAAGTATTTTTTATTGATTACTTTTTTTAGCTACTAAAGCAAAAAAGCGAAAAACTTTTTATTCATAAAGCTTTATGTAGTTATAACTAGGAATAAGCTTTTTCAAAATCATGTTCACAAATTGTAAAACCATATAGATTATCTAAATCTTTTAATCGACTAGCATATCCAGCATTTCTCTTATCGGAGCAAAGAGTGCACTCGCATTAAATGTTTTAGCTGAATATGAGGATGATACTTTATTGTTTGTTGATTTGTAACAGGAAATTTAAACTCTTTTTTGCATTTTGTTAGTTTAAAAAAAAAGCTAGTGCAATCTCTGTTCTGATAAGAGAAATGCAGGATAAGTTTGTCGATTTCAAGATTTTTTTATTGATTACTTTTTTTTATCTATTAATTATAACTGAGAATAAGCTTTTTAGAAACCATGTTCACTAATTGTTAAACCATATAGGTTATCTAAATCTTTTAATCGACTAGCATATCCAGCATTTCTCTTATTGGAGCAAAGAGTGCACTCGCATTAAATATTTTAGCTGAATATGAGGATGATACTTTATTGTTTGTTGATTTGTAACAGGAAATTTAAACTCTTTTTTGCATTTTGTTAGTTTAAAAAAAAAGCTAGTGCAATCTCTGTTCTGATAAGAGAAATGCAGGATAAGTTTGTCGATTTCAAGATTTTTTTATTGATTACTTTTTTTTATCTACTAATTAAAACTGAGAATAAGCTTTTTAGAAACCATGTTCACTAATTGTTAAACCATAAGCTATCTAAATGTTTGAATCGAGTAGCATATATCCTGCTTTTCTTTTATCGGATCAAAGAGTGCACTCACATTAAATATTTTAGCTGAGTACGATGATGATACTTTTTTATTTCTTATCTTGCAATAGGAACTTAAAATATTAAAGGATGTATTAATTTGTATTTAAATAAATTATTTTGAATATATTATTTTACATTATTTATTGTAATTAATTTATTAATACTCTTATAATTTTTCAAACATTAAATAAGACCATTTAGATGACCGAAATACAATCTTTAGTTATGATTATTAATAACATTATTGATGATATTATTTACATTGTTTAAAAGAGCTCTACGCTGGTCAACTGCTCGTAAATGGAGATAATAAAAATGGAGATAATTATTAAATATGTAGTTAGGTTGACCATGATGCTTTCTGTAAGATCTTGTATAAGCAGTCTTAATTGTTTTCCACATACTTTTTACCTTTAAACCTAAAATTTATAAAATTTTAGATTTGAAATTTCAATAATTTTTGTAGTGTAATAAAAAAAATTACTGATATTATGGTAATTTCTATCTACCCACCAACACTGAAAAATGAATCACCTAAGATTTTTGGCTTTCGTTTCAGTATTTTACTCTAAAATTTGACTTGTATATTTTTTGGAGGTACCCTTATTATGGGAATGCTTCTTTTTGTAAACTAAAAAAATTTTTTTTTTTAAGAACATGAATTAATAAAGTTGATTAATGAAAAGTATACATGTTTAAATAAAAAATATTCATCTTTTTAAAGTTAATTTGCAAAAGAACAGATTATTCGTGTTTGATTCAATAAATTAGTTGACTCCTGATGTTAAAAAAACGGTTTTTACCCCTAAATAATGTCAACAAGCGAGTCATTTTTCAGTGCTAGTTAATTAGTAGAATACTACGATAACTCCAGTTTATAAAAGGCATGTCCATATAGTGAGTTTAAGTGACCTGTAGATCAATCGACTAATAGTATAATCAAGGGTACTAAAAGTGCATTGGTTTATTTAAGCCGGTTAGACCTGTAGTTTCCTCGGGCATCCATGAGTTCATATCATGACCCAGTCTAAAGATACGAATAAATAATTAATCGGCCCACATAAAAATTTTCTGATAACATCAGTTGATCGTTTAAACGGTCACTGATACTCACTATGAACGTGCATTTATCTTTCTTCTCAGGAGATATTGATATAAGAACTTAGCATCTGATATTTTTCCATTTTACCGTAAAAAACCAATAAATCTTAAATGTTTAATTTTGGTCAAATAAAATTTAATAAAAGAAAAAAAATACTTATTTCAATAAATTTAAAGATTTGTAAGTTAATTACCATTGAAATGCTGTCTTGGAAAAAATGCATTCATATTTCGGCTAATAGCATTAAATGCTGCTCTTTTAGCATTCTGATTTCTGTAATTGATTGCATCGTTAATACTATCCCAAATCGCTGTATGCTGTTCAACTTGTAGAATCAAATAAATTTTATGACGAAGAGATGGGATATGATCATAATGCTCCATTCTATAATTTTTTATTACAATTTTAATGAATAGGCTGATTATTAAATTACATTAATTAAACTGATTTTTAATACTTTATTTAAAATGATTTTAAAATTATATTATTTTTAGGATAAATTTATGTGATAACTATTTCTTACATACTTGTTGATATGTGGTTGATCCTTTGATTTTAACAGCAAATGACAATCACTACTTAAATCTGAGTATAGTAATTAAGACGCCTTGTATTATTGTAGTTGAAGACTAAACAAATTTAAAAAGTTTTTTGCACAATTCCATAAAAATTTTTGAGTTACTGAATTTTCGCAAATGGCGTCAAATTCTTTTATTTGTTGAAAACAAATTCTAAAAATTCTAATTATAAAAATTCTAATAATAAATATTAATTACTAATTTTTATAAATTTATTTGAAATAGATTTTCTTTAATAATTTCGTCTATTTTTACATTATTGATTTTTACTCTTAAAAAATATGGAAAAAAAAAATCTAAATTTCAAATGACAGAAAAAAAAAATATTTCAGATTTTGGAACTTGAAATTCAAAAGGGCGAACATCACATAAGAAATAAAGAGATATCTTTTACGAGAGTTTCGTGTATGTGCACGCTTTTTTCTCTTTGTCTTTCACGCTGAACGAGATAGTTCCAGAAAAAGACAGAAAACCACGCAGAAACATTTTGTTAAAATTTTGTAGAAAAACAGTTGCAAAACAGTCCTATGTTGCGCGACACATCTAATGTTTTTTTCTTAACTTCCAAACATTATTATTTACTTAAAAGTGACAGGTATACTTGTATTTCATAAAATTTCGGTGTTACCTGTAATTAAAGTTTTAACGGATATAGTCTAACAAAAAAAAAATAAGAATAAAGTTGCAAAAAAACATTATATGGATTGTTCGAATTAATTATAAATTAGTGAGTGCTACAAATAATTATAATTCTTTGACATGGATGCAAATAACATTGTGAATTTAAATAACAATGTTCAATACCACTTATTACGAGAAAATATGGCCCACCGGGAATACTCTTTAAAGGAATATCAGGGAATGCAACACGCACTTGTTTTAGCCGAGTATCATTTTAAATTTGCTGAACGTCTCTATCAATACATGTACCCAGGTCTTAATAGATACCCGGATTATCGGGTTTTTGTAAGATTGCATAATCGCATGAACAGATGTGGTTGTTTAGTCCCTAATCACCAGTATGGTGGCCGATACGCAAGAGTTGATTTAGAGTTAGAAAATTTAGTTTTGGAAGCATTTAGAGAAAACAGTAATTTGAGCACGAAAGTATGTGCTCTTAGATTAGGTACCGATCACGTAATGGTTTACAGAATTTTAAAGTTTCATGGGATGAAACCTTATAGGTATCAAAAAGTCCAAGCCCTAATGGGACCAAACGATTATTTAGCTCGGAGACAATTTTGCTTAACTATACTAGGAATGAGAAGACTTGGTTGGGATATAGCATCGTTGATACTCTTTACTGACGAGTGTACCTTTACCAACAATGGGATGCATAATCAGCGAAACTATGTCAGTTGGGCAGATTATAATCCACAGTAAATTAAATTTCATAAGTAGAAAAGAGTCTTTAAAATGCCTTATTAATAATAACAATTTGCCATATTTCAGTTTGATGCGACAAGGTAATTTCCAAAACAGATGGTCAATAAATGTTTGGGCTGGCATCATAAATAATACCGTGGTATGGGTATTTCTTTTTTTAAATTTAAAAATATTTTCTAAATTATATTATATACACTGAAAAAAAATTTCGCTTGTAGCTAGCGGAACTTTTTCTTTTTCTGAATCAATCACCAATTAAGTAAAACATAAAAAAAATTTTTTAAAAGTTTATTTTTATTTGTAAAAAAATTTCTCAAGTGTCATCATACCAATACATACATATCTCTCAACTGAGCCGGAAAAATATTTTTCTTAAATTTTCTTAACATTTCAAGTCATTTTATAACGGCAAACGAAAATTTTTTCTCAGTGTAGATATTATAGAAGCATAAAAATTTATAATTAATTTGACAACACAATGTAACGTTTAATAATTCTTATAGATAGGACCAATAGAATTACCACCACGTTTAAACGGGAACAATTATCTCGAATTCCTTAGAGATCAATTGCCAGGTCTTATCGCAAGAGCTGGATTGCCTCCAGATACAATAAATAATTTAATATTTTTGCACGATGGGGCATCGTCCCACTTTGCTAATATAGTAACAGCACACTTGAATACAAGTTATCCTGGACGTTGGATTGGACGAGGAGGACCCATACCTTGGCCAGCCAGGAGCCCAGACTTAAATTGTTTAGATTATTATTTGTGGGGTCGAATAAAAAACCTTGTTTATCAAGGGGATACAACCACTCGCGAAATGACATGGCAAAGAATACAAGACGCATTTGCCAGTCTAAGTCCAGAAGAAATTCAAAGATCCACCCAGGATCTTTACGAAAGGGCTGGAAAGTGTCTTAATAATCAAGGAAGGCACTTTGAGCACCTATAAGATGCATTTAAAAAAAAATATTATAATCAAAAATTAATAAAATACAAAAAAATATGCAATTATAAAAAATACCCATAAAAAGGAGGTTTTACTGTTTCTCATTTTGAAATTAAATCAGTTTAGTAATGGATATTAATTTTAACTGTTTTATTCTAATCAAGATTTAAATTTAAAAATTTTTTAAAAAGTTCAAATTAGTTTTTAATACTGCAAAAATTTTAATTTAAAAATCCTTCTCTAGCATATTTTTTCAAATTGTAATTGCATAAGATTTCTAATAAATTAATTTCAAATAATAATTACTGCTCACTTTAAAGTTCTTTGATTTATTCTGATTTCTCAGTTCAAAAGAAATATTTTAAAAATGATGAAAAAATGTATTTTTATTATAAAATTGTCATTATAAAAATAAGCGTTTTAATATCAAATTATTGAAAAAAAATTATGACAACAAAAAATTTGATTAAGCAAAAAAGTTAAAAAATTTATTATAATAATGTTAATAAAAATTATAGAAATCATTTATTTGAATAAAAAATTATTCATCCTTTAATAATTCTAAATATTCTTTAAATGAAATCATCAATAATGTTATTAATAATCATAACTAAAGATTGTATTTCGGTCATCTAAATGGTCTTATTTAATGTTTGAAAAATTATAAGAGTATTAATAAATTAATTACAATAAATAATGTAAAATAATATATTCAAAATAATTTATTTAAATACAAATTAATACATCCTTTAATATTTTAAGTTCCTATTGCAAGATAAGAAATAAAAAAGTATCATCATCGTACTCAGCTAAAATATTTAATGTGAGTGCACTCTTTGATCCGATAAAAGAAAAGCAGGATATATGCTACTCGATTCAAACATTTAGATAGCTTATGGTTTAACAATTAGTGAACATGGTTTCTAAAAAGCTTATTCTCAGTTTTAATTAGTAGATAAAAAAAAGTAATCAATAAAAAAATCTTGAAATCGACAAACTTATCCTGCATCCCTCTTATCAGAACAGAGATTGCACTAGCTTTTTTTTTAAACTAACAAAATGCAAAAAAGAGTTTAAATTTCCTGTTACAAATCAACAAACAATAAAGTATCATCCTCATATTCAGCTAAAATATTTAATGCGAGTGCACTCTTTGCTCCAATAAGAGAAATGCTGGATATGCTAGTCGATTAAAAGATTTAGATAACCTATATGGTTTAACAATTAGTGAACATGGTTTCTAAAAAGCTTATTCTCAGTTATAATTAATAGATAAAAAAAAGTAATCAATAAAAAAATCTTGAAATCGACAAACTTATCCTGCATTTCTCTTATCAGAACAGAGATTGCACTAGCTTTTTTTTTAAACTAACAAAATGCAAAAAAGAGTTTAAATTTCCTGTTACAAATCAACAAACAATAAAGTATCATCCTCATATTCAGCTAAAACATTTAATGCGAGTGCACTCTTTGCTCCGATAAGAGAAATGCTGGATATGCTAGTCGATTAAAAGATTTAGATAATCTATATGGTTTTACAATTTGTGAACATGATTTTGAAAAAGCTTATTCCTAGTTATAACTACATAAAGCTTTATGAATAAAAAGTTTTTCGCTTTTTTGCTTTAGTAGCTAAAAAAAGTAATCAATAAAAAATACTTGAAATTGAAAAACTTATCCTGCATCCCTCTTATCAGAACAGAGAGTGCACTAGCTTTTTTTTTTTAAATTAACGAAATACAAAAGAAAAATATAATGTTTCCATTACAAAAATACAATTAAACATGTGTTATCCTCATATTTAGCTAACGTATTCAATGCCATCAGTACACTCTTTGATCCGATACAAGAGGATCAGCAGGATGTTTTAAAAATAGCTATGATTTTCTGACAAAAAAATGGCCTTTTTTTCGTTAGTCCTGGATTACCACATGAATACGTAGTTGAATAGGTAGTGAACAAATACGTATTGAACTTTTCAGTAGTCACTTGAGTCCTTTATTAGCTCTGCATAGTTGAATAATTGGTTGACGTTACACCATAGTGGTTGAACTTTTTAGTAGTCACTTGAGTCCTTTATTAGTTCTGCATTGGAGAAGACTAAAAAATGTTGATGAAAAGTCATGTAACTTCAAACAAGTTATTCTGGAACAAGTCCTAAATTGTTTTCTACTTACCACCAAAGTACAATATCACAATGATACTTTTAGAAAGCCAAGTTACTTTTATCATAACTTCATCATCTGGACCCAACTAAAACTAATATTTCGAAGGAGAAAATTTATGCACCAATTATCTTTTGATTGTTTGAACTGATAAATATAATTGCCAAGAAAATTGGAGTCGATGATGACTATCTAGCAACTTCAGCAAAAACTGGAGCAAACTGTTGATGTCATTGCGGTTTGACAGATTATTGAATTACTTTTTGAAGGGTTCAACCTTTTTTTATAAAATTATTTCTTTTTTTAACTATGATTTATTAAAATTTCAATAATTTATAAAAAAGTTTCTGGCAAAAAAATTTTCTCCCAAAACTAACTAAACCCGACAATGTAAGAAGGCGTGTTCATTAAAATTCCCTAGATTTTTTTCTAACAAAAAATTATCCTTGTCGGTAACAGAGAAATTTGAAGAACTCGTTACCATATACTTTGAGAATTTGCCTTAAAAAATTTAAATGGCCTATTTGTTTTTGTTTACGATATAACAAAATACCACGTATTGAGTAAATCCCTGTACAAATAAAGAAAATATCAATCAATCAATTTAAATAAAGTAAAAGCTTCCCGATGAATTGTTCTGAGATCTCTAAACTTGTTTTTAATTATTTCAAATGATTGAAGCTTATTATGCTAAAAATGCTTATAAATAGCTCCAACAAGCCTACATTATTCATAATACATGTAAAAAAAAATTCAAGCTGTATTTATACATAGATAAACCATCAAAATTTGCCTTTTATAATTATTACGAAAATTTAAGCTAAACTTAGGTTTCTGCCAAAAGATTCTCAAAAAGCGAATTACTATTCATGGTATTTCTTTGTGTATTACACTGATTAATAAAACTTGTGTATTTTGTAGCTCAAAAAGCACACTATGCCAATAAAATCATAAATTGCTTATGAAGAAATTAAAGAAATTTCAAAGATTTAAATCATTTTTTTAACGAAATCAATGGAAAAAATTATTTGAACACAGAATCCTATTGTTTAGCGTACTTTGAACGACTATTTTTTAGGCTTTATTAAGTATACCACCCAGCAAATGCTAGTTGAACAAGTCTTCACCCTTTTGTAGATTATAGGATTTATTAAAATACCACCCGAAATGGATAAAGTACTTTTAATTGTTCTTTCATTTGTGTAGAAAGAAAAATTTTATTTCAAAAATAATTATGTATTTATTTCCATAATATAATTCAATTAATTTCTGTTAAGCAAGTTATTGATTCTTATTAATGATTAAATGAGAATTTGCTTAAAAAAATGATGTTGTAAAGGAGTTTTTGAACTCATTAAAGCAAATCTAAAATACAGGAAAAAATGTCGACAGCTTGGAGATATTATTTAGAATGGAAGAATCCTTTTTAATTTAATAGTCAAATAATTTATCATATACCTTCTGTTTGCTCGAAAGGATCTCGAGCCAAGTTCCCCAACTTTACATGAGAAGGGTATTCTTAGACGAATACTTTAAATTTTGCTGTAACTTTACTTTTCCACCAAATAACTTCCTGAGTCTTATTTTTCCGATCACAAACGAATTAATGAAATATCGCGAGTAAAAACTTAAAGCGTGTAATATCACATATAAACAAAATTTAAGTAAGTTATTATTGTTATTATTATTACTGCTAACTTTTATCATAACTGTCTTTCTAACTTAAATTGCTATAAAATAAAAAATGAACAAAGTAGTGTGTTATTTTTTCGAAATTCACGAAAACTGGCTTCTTTACAATATCAAAAATGATCTGTCAGGGATAGTAAAAAAATTAAAATACAATTTTTTACCAAATGTTTAAATTACTGCTAAAATTAGAATTTTTCGAATAATTATGCCCAGAAAAGTAAAGAATGGCCCAAATCGCACGTAAATTACCATCTGAGGCGAAGATTTTTTTATGCCCCAGGGTCATATAAGATTTTTCTGCGTCCGTGGCGAGAAAAAATTTTTTTGCCCTCCCGGGCATAAAACTCGTGTGTAAAGAATTTTCTGAACTCGTTCTACGCCTGGGTGGGCAAAAAATAGTGTAAGCACCATGGGCGAAATACTTCAGACACGAGCGTGAACACATATCACTCGTGCCCGGCTTCGCCGAGCACTCGTGCTAGTGCTCACGCTAGTGCCGAAACTTTTACGCCCTTGATACTTAATATACTATTATAAGCTTCAAATTTTTTAAAAATGTTTACTTGCAATATTTCTTAAAATCGTTTGTGAGATTTGGCGATTAAAGGTTAGTATCCCAATTGAAATATTTTATAAAATATCAAAAATCACTATCATTAAAGAATTATAACTTGAAACTTGAAAATATTTAAGATATATAGTAAAAAAAAAAAAAAAACTTTTTTGAAGCTAACGCTCTCAAACAATTGAATTTTTAATGACCTTTTTTCGAGTAAATAATGATATCAAATAAATTTACAAATTCATCACCCCCACTTTTCATATGCGGATGCTAATTGTCATCTCTTTTTTTATTAAAGCATACAAAGCGGTGATATTTGATAAATTTTTAAACTTATTTAAAAATTTAAATTTTCGCGGATTTTAATGTCGGTACAGAAGGTACCTAGCGTTTCGATCAACACTAACACATAGATCTCATCAGTATGGCTACATTTGTCTGTGGCACATGCACTAACACACACAGCCAAACTGATGAGATCTATGTGTTAGTGTTGATCGAAACGCTAGGTACCTTCTGTACCGACATTAAAATCCGCGAAAATTTAAATTTTTAAATAAGTTTAAAAATTTATCAAATATCACCGCTTTGTATGCTTTAATAAAAAAAGAGATGACAATTAGCATCCGCATATGAAAAGTGGGGGTGATGAATTTGTAAATTTATTTGATATCATTATTTACTCGAAAAAAGGTCATTAAAAATTCAATTGTTTAAAAAATACTGTCGAGTATCAAAAATTATTAACTTTCATATGGAGCTTGGACCTAATAACGCTCTGAGTTATAACATCAACTCATTTAATAAAATATATATATAAAAATATCATTTCCTATATACGAAACAGATGGCTGAAGCAATGTGAGTCATCCTCACAAGTGCTAAAATCGCCATTTGTTAACTATATAAGAAAAATAAGGACGTGTTTACATCAGCGTCTGTGGCACATGCACTAACACACACAGCCAAACTGATGAGATCTATGTGTTAGTGTTGATCGAAACGCTAGGTACCTTCTGTACCGACATTAAAATCCGCGAAAATTTAAATTTTTAAATAAGTTTAAAAATTTATCAAATATCACCGCTTTGTATGCTTTAATAAAAAAAGAGATGACAATTAGCATCCGCATATGAAAAGTGGGGGTGATGAATTTGTAAATTTATTTGATATCATTATTTACTCGAAAAAAGGTCATTAAAAATTCAATTGTTTAAAAAATACTGTCGAGTATCAAAAATTATTAGCTAACGCTCTCATTTATGTATATAAATAATATAATGTTGAATCTAACGATCATATGAGAGCTGTAACTATTATACCTACAACATGTCGTTCAGGCTGGTATAGCTCTGCAAATAACATGTTTGATAAAAGTTACATACATTAAAAATAATAAAATTAAAAAAAAAAAAAAAAACAAAAAAAAAATTCATAAAGTATTATCTCTTTAGGGCTGGTATTGCTCATCAAGGTCGATAATTCAAACTCTTAATTTAATTAACGCTCCAAAATGCTTACACAAAATCATAGTAAAATGTTTTTGGTAACAATGTTTCATCTCGGAAACACCTGATAGAATCATCAGTGAGGCTCAAGAGTTTCCTGCCTCATACATTGTTATCAACTTGTACACGTAAATTCGGTAAACACGCCAAATGCGGCGCAGTAGTTATCGACCTTGAGGAGCAATACCAGCCCTAAAGAGATAATTCTTTATGAATTTTTTTTGTTTTTTTTAATTTTATTATTTTTAATGTATGTAACTTTTATCAAACATGTTATTTGCAGAGCTATACCAGCCTGAACGACATGTTGTAGGTATAATATATCGTTGAACGCAAGTATGATACCAGTTTTTACCTAAGATGACCAAGTTGACCATAATAATCAACATTAGGTTATTTTTTGCGTTTTCTTAGATGTTTATTTTTGTGAGTAATTGAATCATTTAAAGTAAAATCTGATATCATACTCGTGTTCAGTGACTCCAAAAAATATAAGCAGTATCTTCGTAGGGAGTTCTGTGACAATAATTAAAAGGATCACTTAAAAGACATAGTCTAAACAGGAAGTCCCTATCTTAATACATGTAAGAATCATGGCGTCGTTTCCTATTTAGACCAAAAATGAAGTTATTGTAAGAACACTCACTATGAGGATATACTAACCACAAGTAACCTGTCAAAATCTTAAAGAACACGCAAAGCATAACGTGAAAATGCCTATTGTGGTCAACTAAAGCATTTTCAGTTAACACTGACTTTATATTCACATTCGATCCAAAATACTCTAAAATTTAAAAAATTTTGTAAATCATATACAACAAAAGACTTGTTCATTTATGTTCAGCATTTGCTGGTTGGAATACTTAATAAAGACTAAAAAATAGTAGTTCAAAGTACGCTAAACAATAAGATTCTGTGTTCGAATCGTTTTATACTTATGGTACTTGAAGCATATGCAATATTTGATGAACAAGTTTGCGATTGGGATTGAGTTTCTAAAATACTCAAAAAAGAAATGCTAAAATGATTATTAGTTTTGCTATTACTTAGCTTATCTAGCAACTTTAAACAAGCTTTCAAGCTAGCTAAAAAGTTTGGCATATGAAGTCAGCCTATTTGTGCTCTTTTCAAGTTTTAAAAAAGCAAAAGTTTTTGCATGCTATAGCAATTTGGACCTTGATTATAAATAGTCAAAATGCTTCTTAGGAATTTTGGAACTGCTATAGAAAAAAAAATCGAGTATATCGGATATTTTTATTATTTGAAGGGTTCAGTTATGTACCCTATTCTTGCAACAGATTATTTAATTGATTTAATATGTCTCCTACTTATCACAGTGAAGGCTGATTAGGTCCAGAAACGTGTTAACCTGTAACGATCAAGGGCGATATAAAATGTTTATGCAGTAAAACTTAAGTAAGACAAGCTTTAATTAAGAAACAGAATAAATTCATAGTTATTTAGAAATAACTGCTATATGTTTAATGTTTATTCATTAATATTTTACACGAAGCGAGCTTCTTGAAAGTAGGTGAGCGTATCTGCTTCTGGCAAAATCTGTCCCGGTTTTATTTATACCAGAAAGACATATTTTGAGAGTTATAACGTAACTGCTTCCAAAAAATTCTCGTCGATTCTTGGAATGATTAAAATGTGAATTGTAACTAGACCTTCACCGAGGCCGAGGTGAGGCAAGGTTTGATATAAATGACCGAGACCGAGGCGAGGCGAAAGGTGGATCTCGCCTCGCCTCGGACTCGGCCGAGGTCGAAAAATCATTACCTCGGTCTCGCCTCGGTCTCGACCGAGATCCTTGCCCGAGGATTGATAAGACAAAAAACATTTAATTAAAATTCTAATTAAAATCTAAATTCATGTTTATTTAAAAAAAAATATTTTATACAGATTGTAGTAAATAATCGTTATCGAAGCCACATATTTCAGATACTAAATCCGATTTCACCCAAGCACTTATACATAGTAATGCCGTTAGAGCATCATCTTTCAATGATCTAAAAACAAGCATTCTACGGGAACTGACGTGGCCATGATCGACAGCTTTTCTCTGGCTATTTTTGATAAAATTGGGTAAAAATCCTCGTGCTGTCGCCACCAATCTAATATATTTTTATATTCGGGAGCACATGGTGCATCTAAATAGTTGTTTAACTCTTCTTCCCAGTTTTGTTCCTCATCTTCATAAAAAAAAACTAAAAAATCCAGCAACTTATTATTATTAACCTCCTTTTTTGGGGGTTCATTTTTCACATCTTTGCATTGTTTAAACGTATCATAATATTTTTTGTATATTTTTTTAAAACATTTGAAACTTTCTTTCTCTAATTCTTGTCCCCAAGAAGTTTTTGCAAACTTTTTTTTTATGTCTTGGGTCTAAAATAAGGGAAGCACTGTAGAACCAATTACATTGTCTAAAGTGCTTTAAAAGTTTAGTTTGACCTTTCTGAAAAGCTTCTATTAAAATTCCATCTAATCGCGATCGATCATTTTTTTTTTTTTTTAAATCAGACGTAATCTTTTCGACTTTACCAAGTAAAATGTTGAATGCTAAAACTGCAGTGGGAAGCGTGGGGTACTTTTCAGCTGATAAAAGATCTGACACATGTTTAAAAATTTGTAAATATGATATGATGATATCTACAGCATCCCATTCAATGTCAAGTAGTCTAAAAGCTCTCTCATTTGTAGGTTATTATCACATAACGATTTTATGGGAGCTTTTAAATTCTCAAAAACTTCTAACATTTGAAGACCGCTATTCCATCTTGTAGTTTTTTATAACTAATAAATAACTTTTAATAAATATAAATAATTTTTAACGGTTTACACAATTAACGCGTGAAATTCTTTTTCTGCTAGTATAAATGTGATTGGCGAAATATTTTTAATTTGTTGCGAGGCAGAATGAGGCGAGTCGAGGCGAGTCCGAGGTTTACAAAAAGACAGTCTCGGCCTCGCCTCGGTATAACGAGAATTTCAATTTTCCGATCTCGCCTCGATCTCGCCTCGCCTTGCTCAAAGTGAGGCCACCTCGTTACCTCGGTGAAGGTCTAATTGTAACAGATAATTTATTTTTTTGTACTGCGGCCCGAAAGTACGTATTTCCCGGATGCTACGCGTCCGGCAAAGACATATTTTCTCGCCACAGTCGCAAAAAAATTTTGTACAATCCTCGGCCATAAACAAAGAATGACCCAAATCGCAGTTAACCATCCTCGGCTGCGCCTCGGAAGGTAATTTACGTGCGATTTGGGCCATTCTTTATTTTTCTGGCCTAGGACCGTAATATACTATTACAGTATATTTTAAGTATCCCATAACATTTATTTTTATTTGATACATCTGGTTAAAATCTTTTTATGCGTTTTAATATACTTACTTGATTTATAATTTAATACAGGGTTGGGAATACGGGGCGCGCTTCAGATCCGTATTTACGGAAATGAGAATTTTGGATTTTGATTTTTTGCCGTATATAAGGTTTAATTAATATGGAACCCGTAAGAAAAATACCGTATAGTATAGGTTCTAAAAATGTACGTATTAGTATTTTAAAACCATGCATATGGATAAATTTGTACGGGTCCCGTATTTTGTAAACCTTATATACGGTTCTCAAAATTTTTCTACCGTATAAATACGGTTGACATAAATACGGGTCCATATATCACTCATCCGTATATACGGTTTTTATAATACGGTTGCCATATTTTAGACAACCGTATATACTGATCAAAACTTTAATCAACCGTAGGAAACGGATGAATCATATACGGGGCTGTATTTCATTTACCCGTATATACGGTTTATTTAAATAGCTTTAAAAAAGTCAGGCATACCTGATTCTCATTAGAACAAAAGGGAAGTATATTACACCGGTGCATTAGTACATTGGTACATTGGTACGCTAGTAAATTGGTACATTGGTTAAAAAATAGAAAGTATTTACAAGCTATAAGCTTCCTTTCGATTTAGCTTATATGAGGCGAATCTTGTGAAATGAAAACTTGATCTTAGGCTTATTTACGTTTGGTTACCTAGTTTTAAGCATTGAAACTAGGTCTTAAACTGACCGATTTCGATGGTCAGCTTATTAACGAAGCATCTGAAAAGCATATAATTACAAGTTTTGAAATGCTTTTTGCAATCAAGATCCCTCGTAAACTTTTAGCAAATGAGCAATTAAGCAAATGCTTGTACAAAATACGAACTTTTTTCTCAATGAGCTAATCAAAATGTCTACTAGTAGACTTTTTTTTTTCTATAGTCAAATACCCAATGGAAAAAATGCCTACTAGTAGACTTTTTTTAACATGGAACAAGTTCATTGGATGATGTACTTGAAAAAGTTCGGCTCAGGAGAGGGGGGGGGGTGAAATGGACTTAGAATAATTTTTTTTCTCAAAAACTGTTCGGTCAATTATAAAAAAAAAATACGTGTAGAATTAAATTATATTTACTTTACTTTCTCCAAGTTTTAGCTTTTTTTTTGCATTTTACCCTGGACGTACGTAAGACTTTAAAAGGCTTTTAAACTTTTTCAAGGCGGTGAACAGGCAAGTGGTAGCAGATTTAAAAAAGTCCAAAAATAATTAAAATATGTTTAAAACTTTTGAGAATTACTTTTTCTTTATTATTTTTATAAATCATATATAGTTCAGTTTTTAAAAATAAAATGGTCATTTGGTTAATTGAAAAAAGCTTTTTGCTTTCTAAGCTTTTTCCCGAGCGTTTTGAAAGCTATAAGTTAGGTCAAAAATCAAAAATCTTAAAAAAAAGCTTATATTATTGTTAAAAATTAAAACTTTTTTTAGTGAATCGATGCTAGCTAGCATCCTGAATATTATATTTAAAGGCTTTTAAAATCAGAAAGCTTATAAGCAAGTCTTGATTACACGGAGAAAAATATTTTGTATATTTTACAAGGTTAATTTTAGTAAATCGGGGTTAGTTTTAATTACAAAAAAAATTTGTAAATTTTACAAATATGAAGTCAGAATATTGTAATTCTAACTATAAACATGGTTATATTTACAAAATATTTGAACAGAAAATAACAAAATTTTATAATGTAAACATAACCAGCAATTTCGGTTATTTTTAACAGTTATTTTTCTCCGTGTAGCTTAGTTGCTCAAAAGCAAAGAAAGCTTTAAGCGCTAGCATCTTCGTCTGCAGTCAAAAAGCTTTCAAGCTTTTTTTTTAGCTTCTAAGGGACATGCTACTTAATAAATGGCTATAAGAATCAGATCTTCTTCGTTTCCCCCCCCCCCCCCCCCCCCACCAAATCGCTAAAATTTTTGTTGGAAATTGCTTAAAAACACTTAAAATGAAGTTAACAATAAGTTTTGGGTGGGAAAAATGCAAAAAAAAAAAAAAAAAATTGAAGTAAAAAAATTTTTAATAATTTTGAAAATTTGTTAAAAATTTTAAGGATTTTGCTTATTCTAGGGGCAGGTGCGTGTAATATTTTGTAGGAAATATTTGGGGAAATTAGGAAAATTCAGGTAAAATAAATTCACACGTGATTAAAATAATAAAGTTAATTATTAAAATGCACTTATGGAATATACAAAATTTAAAAGTAGATTAGCGGACTGTATAAATAAGAAAAAGTTAATTAATAAAATAAAAGATTTGAACTTCACTGAATTTGATTATGATTTAATCGATTTGACACGCCGGACGGCACATGTTTAGATTTAATTTGAATACTTGAATTAAATATGTTAAAAGCGCGACGACCGACCACAGAATGAGAGCGATTGATGCGCATGAATCGGTTTTATAGAACCGGTGAAAGTTTCACGTGAGAGAAGGGGCCCTAAAACGGGGGGCCGATAAATTAAATAATTACGATATCGAGTAAGACTATATTTACCGCGATTGTTTAAATGAAAAAATAGAAGATTATGATTTTCTAGCTATTGGCCGCAACAGTGCGAGTACAGCATTTGGGGGTAGGTTTTAATTGCTTTTTTCTTTATTGGGGGCTTCGACCCTATATCCCCACGGGGGGCTTCGCCCCCTCGACCCTTAGAATTTTGCTTATTCTAGGGGTAGGTGCGAGTACAGCATTGGGGGTAGGTTTAAGTTGCGTTTTTCTTTATTGGGGGCTTCGCACCCTCGCCCACCAAAATTTTTCTTATTCTAGGGGTAGGTGCGAGTACAGCATTTGGGGGCTAGGTTATAATTTGGAATAAAGCAATTATTTAATTATTTATATTTTATTATTAATTATTTCTATTTTTGCAAATATTGGAGGACATACAATCATTTTATCCATTGAATAAAAAATAATTGTATTATTATGTTTAAGCTTATATTATTATTCAAAAAAAAAAAGGTCAAAAAAATAAAAAAATAAAATTAAAAAAACAATTTTTTTTTCAATTAAAAGTGTTTTTCCCACCTAAAAACGTTTTTTTGAAACTAATTTAGTCGTTTAGAATAATTTCCTAGTGAAAAATATGCGATTTGGTGGGGGGGGGGGGGGGAATGAAGAAGCACCTAAGAATCAAAGCTTCCAGTAGTTTGGATTTCCATGAATGCTAAATCGAAAAGCGCTATGCTTATCCACCTGATTCAAGCGTAAGCACTGCAATTCTCAGTTTTAATAAATATAAACAGCAAGCTTATAGACCCAGCCTTGTGGGGGCCCATAGTCCCTGCCTAGCGTGCCTAGATAGTAAATCCGATACTGAGAAACCAAGGGCGTATACATTTTGAGACGTCAACCTGGCAGGTAAAGACAAGTTTACGGATTTTGCCTCATATTATTCGTGTTTAAGCTTAATAATAATAATAGCATACAAGCAAGCCTGCATTTACTTTAAAACGTGTACGTGTGGTTAGAAGCTTCATTATATTTTCTTTTACAGGGATTTACCGCTAAATGACAATAACAACAAAAGGAATTTTGACGAAATAGATAACGGCTCCATGCGTGGCTTTCGCAACGGAAAGCGCAGTTTTGATGAAATCAATCGTTCGAGTTTGCCTGGCTTTTATAATAAAAGGAGCTTCGATGAAATCGATAGAGTTGGATTCGCTGGATTCAATAAGAGACAGAGACAACTTTACTATCCAAGCCACTTTGTTAAAAAAAGGAATTCAAGATCAAAATTTTAAGCTTTTGTGAACAATTTAACGTTTTAAATGTTTAATAAATTTTAGCGTTACCAAGTATTGTATACTTAGCTTATTTTAACCTGCGTTTTCACACTATTGTCATAAAAAACCAAGCAAGCTAACAAAGCTTTGGATTTTGAAAGTGGTGGTACATTAGACGAAAAAGCTTTAGAGGCAAAGCTTTTCTATAGCGAAACAGCTAATAAGAAACTTGCCTCCTTTATAGCAATGAATTCATAAGGTATGCTTGAATTAATCGCAATTTGATCATAAATTGATCCTTCTATTTCCACAGATTGAATGCTTTAGGAACACAATATGAATAAAATGAGGATAACTGCGTGAACAGTTACGCATGAAAACTTACAAGGGCAAATCGGAACCTTTGGGTCGCCAAGCTACAATCTATAGTTATGGATGTATTTAATATTTTGAAAAAACAACTAAAATACCCTCCGTTTATTCCATGGCGCCTTCTGGGTCTCGAAACGCAGGGCTCAATGTTTTAAAATAGGGTTTTTTCAAAATCTTCCATATAACGCTGTAACCTTGCAAATTAACCAAAATACTTCCGGTTGGTCTCATTTTTTCCGTATACGTACCATCTTTTTATTCCCGTCAGTAGAAATTCTTCATCACCGACTTTCTCACCGCTATATTCAATAAACCAATTGTCCATTTTTGGACCGAAATGACCAATTTTTAAATTACTGCCAAAATTGCAATTTTCAATAGAAATAGGTCTTGTTGGTCCAAAAAGCCTTGTATTAGCCCAAAATTTCGAAAAATGCTTTATTCGCTTCTTTTTGATTACTTATTTAGCAAAATGGGCATTTGGTTTATTGACTATAGCTATTAGAGAATAGGAGAATATGGAGCATTGCGGCTGACGGGAAATAAAAGATGGTAATATACGGAAAAAATGAGACCAACCGGAGGTATTTTGGTTTATTTGCAAGATTACAGCGTTATATGGAAGATTTCGAAAAAACCCTATTTTTTAACATTGAGCACTGCGTTTCTAAGCCCAGAAGGTGCGTTGGAATAATCAGAGAGTATCTTGGGTGTTTTTTCAACATATTAAATTTATGCATAACTATATAGATTGTAGCTTGGCGACCCTAAGGTCCCGGTCTCCCCATGTTAATAAATATAATTTTGAATGGTAATACAGGGTGCTATTTTAAATATACGGGAATCCTGATAGATGAATCTAAAATAATCCATTGAAAAAAAACTTTTTTTTAATTTAATACATTTAAAGTGGAACCAAAGACTGTCTTTGAGTGTCAAACTGTTATTGAATTTGTTTTTTTTTGGTACCCTGAAGCTTATAGAATGCTTAGTTATAGAACAATATAAAATAATAAAATAGAAAAAGGTATGCCCTTATAGGAGCCAATAATTATATGAGCTGTAAAAATTTTAATAAGATATTTTATACTAGTTAATACTTCTGGTTATATTTATATAAGCGTTTCAAGAATATCAGTAATCGAAAAAACTTTAAGAAAGCTTTTTAATCTTGCGTAAAAAGTACTTGTCCAATAATCCAATACTTCTTGCTGTCAAGATATCAATTATCTTACTAAAATTCAAGATAAATTTTTAATAATTACATTTTCATAATTACCTTTGTCACTTTCTAATATAAAATTGATTTCCAAAATGAAAAAATAAAAATAAAACATTCTCTTCAAAATTTAAGAATTTAAAAAAAAAGATTTATTATTGCCTTAAACAATTGCTCAATATATTCTTGGCGTAGCAATGATGTATTTTTCTCGCTATAGTTAACATGAACATCTTGCAAATTTTTTGGGGCATTCTAAACATTATTTCAGGCCCAATGGCAGTCTTTAGATTTTTTTTATATGCAAAGTCGGCATCCAACTGTGTTTCGGAAAGAACTTTTATTGGTCATAAAAAATTTAAAAATAATAAGAAGGCTTTAAAATGTTCATGAAGTTTATAATTACTATTTTGAGCAAGATGCAATAATAGTAAAGCAAGCTTATAAAAGAAATATAATTTTCTGAATCTCAGGTTGGCTTCAAAAATTTAACTATTAAAAAATTAAAAACATGTAAATGAAAAAATATTTTTTGATATTATTTAATTATATTTAAAAAGTATACTGTATGGAATAGGTACATTATAATGCTTTCTGATATATTTTTTAAATTTCTTGCCTTGTGAATCATACTTCAAATTCAACCTACGATTGAGATGATATCCAATAATTTTCAGTATGAAATAGTTAGGTTTTTTTCATTAATAATTATTTTCAAAATTTATTATTTAAGGGCGAGTCAGATCAGATTAGTCAAACATACGACAGTCATGCCTACTCGTATTTACTTGGTCACTAAAATAAAAAAAAATTCAACTTACGCGCTAAATTTGATTTTTTAAAACATGCTTGTGAAATATTGAAAAGGTAATCAAAAAAACATTGTCTTTCCCATAGTATTTAGTAAAATTTTTGCATTTAGCAATTAAATTAGAAATCAAGCATTCTAAAAAAGCAATTTTTTTCAGATTATTATTGAATTTTATTCTAATCTTTTTTTTATTTTATATTATTATTTTCTAAAAATAAGAAAATAAATAAAATTTTTTTTTTTTTTAAACAAAAGTAATTTTGCAAAAAAAATACATAAGTATCCTTTTTTTAAATACTTGCAAAATATTTTTATTAAAGCAAATCAGTCTTTATTAATCCATGCACCAAATAAATAATTAATTTATTTTTAATTTATGCAAGTATTAAAATACTTTATTTTAAAGCAATATCATCTAGCATGCATTGCTTTTTTATACTTGCAACGAGTAAAAAATGCCAAAAAATTTTACGTACATGCACAATAAAAAAATATACAGAAGATTTGTCAATAATTTATAAACAGAACATGCCATTACTAAAACAAATATGTATAATTATGTAAATATGATATGCATATAAAATATTAACATTTTTTTTCAAACATAATAAAGAACGCATAATAAAATTATTTCACAGGTATTATATTATACGAAAAGCTGCATATTTTAATAAATCCTTATTTTTAAAGATACTAGTTTTTAGGAATAAAATATTTTACTAAACCATTCAGAATTATTTAAAAGTTGTATTTATTTATTTAATAAATATTTTTTTAAATGCACAGAGTTAATATTTACACGTGTTCCTTATACTAGTTTTATACTATACAGTATAGTATGGCATATTCTGTACTAACACAATCTCATATGATTTTAGTGCATATATCACACTATACATAATTACAAACACATCCTTGCATAAAATTTAAGTGTCCTCTCTAACAAAAATAACCACGTAGTTATACTCCCTGGCTCAGATAGTTATTTCAGGGAGTTAACTCCCTAAAACAGGGAGCATTTCCCCTAACAATCCTTCCCTCCTCTCCATCCTAAAGGATAAATTTCAAGAATATGTTAAAAAATCGAATTAATTATCTTACCTTGGGGTCTCGGCAGTTATTTCGCTAAAAATACGTCTGACAACACCATTTATCCATTACTTTTATCCATCAATTTCTCTTCCGCATCATTACTTTTATCCATCAATTTCTCTTCCGCATCTCCCAGCGTTTATTTAATAAGGTTTTTAAACGATAAATTTATGTAAATTAATTCATATAAATGTGAAAAAAGATTCAAAATGGAAATTCTTACAGTTGCTAATAAGCTTTCAATTAGTTTTTAAGGCTATTGTGTTGCATTTTTGACTAATAAAAGGACTGGGAGTGTAAATAAATTTTTATTGGTATTCTTGTTATAAAAAATTTGAGAAATTGATCAAAATATTATTATTGATTAAAAATTTATAAAGATATACATCGTTTGGCCATTATTTTGAAAAATTTTAATTTTAATTTTAAAAAAATGATATATCTTATACCACAAAAATGTTAATTTTTTTTGAAAATATGGAAATGTCAAAATTCCATAAAATGCACTAATATGAAAAAAACTTAAATAAATAGCATTAATCCATAAAAAATCTTTTCTTTTAAAAAATATTTGATTTTTCTTATCAATATCATCATTATCTTTAACATTTTTGATTAAATTCGAATTTGTAAAATTATTTTGACTTAAAGTATTTAAATTCCTATTTTTATTTTAGTAATTTGTGATAAATATAACTAAACTATGACTAATAAAAATTATAAAATTAATAGCGAATTGTATTGTGATTGCGTAAAACAAACATGTTCCAAGCATTTAGGTCGTGTTTACACAAACCGGTTATAAGTTTTTGTGTAATTATTATATTTATTAATTTTCCTTAAAGTGTTTAAATTCATATTTTTATTTTAACAATTTGTAATAACCATAACTAAACTATGACTGACATTAATTATAATGTAATAATCTTCGATATTTTTTTATTAAATTTCTACTTGCGCGCGTGGTGTTAAGGATCTTTCTGAAGCTGGCATCCCAAACATCAAAGGTTCAAAACCCTTCGAGCCCCTCAAGTCTTAAAAAAAAAAATACAGCTGGCATCCCAAACATCAAAGGTTCAAAACCCTTCGAGCACCTCAGGTCTTAAAAAAAAAAAATACAAATTTGATTTTAATATTAATTAATTAAGTACATTAGAATCACAGATTATTAGAATGACTTACAGAAAAATATGTATGTTAAAATAAATTAATTTTTTTTAAAAATTTATTAACAAATAATTTTTATTTAACATTTAAATACATAAATAATTATTCTTTAAAATAAACTATAATGTACGATTATATATTTTTAATGAATCGTTAATATAGTTTTCATATTATTTAAAAATACAAAATTACCGTCCAGTTACTCTACATACTCTACCGTGACGCCAATTATAGCGAGTAATCATTGCTCACATATGCTAGCATTTGGTTTTAGCATAGCATGCTACCTACTTGTTTGCAAATGCGGAAGCAAAAGCATCATATATGCTGACATCTGTAAATCGCAGGACGGAAAAGTTATGTCTCCAATATACCAGTCTGTGCTAGCATAATGTTTATTGGGAAGTTATTGAAAAATAGAAGTACTGTAATTTTTTATCTCAAATTTTTTCATCAATTTAAATTGCCAGGCAATCATACGAAATACTCAATTTATTTCCACACTTTATCACCACCAAAAAGATACTTCGATTAAAACTTGCATTGATGGATTATTCTAATTTGATTTTATTTTTCTTTTTAATTTTAATATTTGTTTCGTCCAATTTAAAAAAAAAATTGTAATAACTTTTTTTCGACCTTGTTGGACAATAATATATCTTTTCGATTTATAAGTATAAATTCACATTTTGATTCGTGGATATAATCTATATCTCTTTGAATTAACGTACCCAGTAGTTTTTTATTCATCGAAACGATTTTTTATTGAAACTATGATTTTAAATTTAGAAAAAATGAAAATTAAAATAAAAAAATAAAAAATAAAAAAAAAATAAATAAAAATTGAAATTATGAAAAAAGTTATTAATAATTTTTAAAAAATTAGACGAAACAAATATTAAAAATAAAAAGTATATTATTAAGGAAATTTATTTTTATCAATAGTTACAAAAAAAAGCATGTAAAATAGTCTTTACAAAATTTTATATTTTTGTGTTATTTCAATTACAATTATTTTTGTTATCTCCGCTTAAAATTTCTTGATGTGAATGATGAGTACCATCTCCTTTTTTAGCAATAACTGATTTAACAAATTTTTTTGAAGGTTGTTTTAAATCATAAGCCCAACCGATTATTGCAAATAAATCAATAAATAATGTAGTCAGGTTAAAAAAAGATGGTAATTCATGTGCCTTATAATCCCTTGGAAATGCGTGATGATAATTATGCCATCCTTCTCCAACCATTAAAAAAGATACCAATTTATTTTCTGTTGGCGCTATATTTCTGTTAAATATTTTTAAAATGTTTAAAAAAGTGTTTTTTTTTTAATTATTTAATTATTTACTTGTCATATGGTTTGTTGCCAAACTTGTGAGCTATACTGTTAACAGTCCAAGTAAAATTTAAAGAAAATACGTATCTCATAAAAGCTTGAGATATTATTGAATAATACAAAGTTTCATTCCAAAGATAAACCGGAACTAGTGATGGAAGTATAAAGCAAATTATTATTTGTAACGTCCAAAAGTATCTGAATTAAAAAATAAAATAATTAAATAATAGTTTTTCATCGAGGTGCCAGCAATTTAATTGTATCCACAAATTATCCACAAATTTGATTTCATCAGAAATAGATCTACCTCAGTAGATTTTACGTATTTTTGGTTTTAAAATATTTTATAGTTTCATCCATTTTCCGATAGCTAGTTTTGAAAGCATTAAAACATTTGGGAATTATTTTTTTCTAATAAAATTAAAATATACAGCGTTAATTACTCAAAATTTGGCATCGGATATCAGATGAAACCTTCAAAATCGTTTTTAGTGACTAAAAATACATAATTGCCTCTGAGGTAGATTTCCGTCCATACAAAATTTTTGGACATATTTAACATTCCTGGTATCTTGACTATTTGAAAAATAGCTTTTTATATCGAATTTGTACTATTTATTTGAAAATTTATTTGAAAAAAATCGTTTGTTCAGGATAATACTTAAAATTATTGGTATAACTGGCAAATCGAATTTTAAATTTTCAATCAAGCAGTTCAGTTAAAGGCTTATACGCCGGAGTTAATTTTCGGTTCCAAAAAGAAAAAAATATAAATTCCTTAAAATAATTAAGAAAAAAATATATTTTTCATGCATTATAAGTTTTTAAAGTGAACTAAAAAGCTTTAATTTAATGAATGGTACCTAATTTGCCCCAGTAACCCAAAATCCAATAACACAAACGCAGTATCAATTGGTAGATTTAACAGACAGGAAATAAAAGGTTGCATAAAACATATCGTATTTATGAGTCAGTTAAACTATAAACATGGAACATATAGGGAGGGGTACCCCAGGAATCCGAAAATTAAGGGGGACGGGGGTCAAATGGGACTTAGAATAATTTAGGAACTTGGAATAATTTCGATTTAGGGACTTGGAATAATCCAGGTTTAGGGGCTTAGAATAATTCAGGTTAAGGGATTTAGAATATTCTGGATTGAGAGACCTAGTATATTTTCCATTTAGGAACTATGAATATTCCGCGTTACGGAGTGTGGTAATTACATATTATAAAATTAATAGCGAATTGTATTGTAATTGTGTAAAAAGAACATGTTCCAACCATTTAGGTCGTGTATACACAAACCGGTTATAAGTTTTTGTGTAATTATTATTGTATTGTATTGTATTTGCTTATCCTCTATACTAAAGCCCCATGCGGGAACTGTTGATAGAGGTCGCCAATGCGGGAACTGTTGATAGAGGTCGCCAACAGTTACAACTGCAGTCACACCACCGCACTGTTTTAATTTATTTCTCAAAGGAACCGCTATATATACAGATATGCAACGAATTCTTTCTTGAAACTATTATTTTTATCTATTCAAAATCAGGGATGTGATTGCACTTTTTGCAATTGAAGGAGAGCTGTAGGATTAATAAGGGCGGGATAGTTTGTGTTTGGATGTGGGACTAGATGCGTCAGCAGCCGACATCAAGGTGTTTGGGTACGTAACTATGCATTCGCCGAGACAGAAGGGAAACTGCTGAAAACCTTCTGTATAGTTAAGCCGGCTGTGTTTTTCCTCATAATGCATTTTTTTTTTTTTTTTTTTTTTTTTTTTAATGCATTATGATGTAAAACACATCCTGAGCGTGATGGAAATAATTTTAAGAGTTTAATCTTTTCAGAAAAAATACTTAAAATTATTATTGGCGGCAGCGGGATTTGAACCCGGGACCCTTAGGACGCCAGGCATTGTTCCTGGTTAGCGATTGTCGCTAACCCCAGAGCCATACACCGCTCTGTATAATTATTATATTTATTAATTTTTCTTAAAAAATGTAGCTGGGAAGCTTAAGCTTCAATTGGTGTTAGGAAAATTGGAAACCCTGACAAATTTTATATTCTAATCAGAAAATGACCTTTCTTCAAAAGCAACTACAGGATCATCAAGGACATCGCTAATATCAATTTGCTGTAGTTTTTCTTTCCCATCTGGATGTGTTTTTAGTACAAGCCATCCAACATGTGAAAACCAAAATCCTCTATTACTGTTATGAGGATCTGCATCTGTATCTGCATATTTATGATGCAATCTGTGATCTCTTGTCCATTGTTTCATGGAGTACTAAAAATAATTTACTTTTATTTTGCGCTTAAAATTTTTGAAGTTAAGTGTTACTGTACCTGGCCAGAAGATAAATAGAATATTATAAGGATTATTCTTAATGGTGTTTTAGCTTTGTAGGATCTGTGAGACCATAATCTGTGAGCACCAGCAGTTATTCCCAGACAACTAATGCAAATCATAATTACAACTGAAAATTATGCAATAAAATTTTTTAATTATTTTAAATTATTAAGTATTACTGAAATAATTTTTTAAATAAGTTTATTATTAATTATTATTATATTATTATTAATTATTATTTTATTATTTATTATTTATTATTTATTATTAAATATATTAGGGTGTTTATTATATTATATTTTTTTTAAATTTCTTCACACACTGGGCAAAAGTGAAATATTTTTTACATTATAAAAAAATATCACTTCCAAGGATTTTGCTTATTTCTAACGGGAAACCATGCCTGTAAGCATGTAAATTTTCCCATGTTATTTAAGGAGGCTTTCAAATTCGAAAGGTATAGAGCATATGTTCGATAGCCGTGCAAAATTTAGAAATATTAGCGAAAAAAGTCACAACATTTTAACACTGCTCTTATGAGATACATTCCGAAAGTTGCTATTTATTCTCTTAAAACAAAAAATTATAAAACTTGAGTAGTTTGAGTATAAAATTTAATGCCCAGGGAAATTATTGCTCACCCTCTCATATTAAGTAGCCATGTGTTATTTTTAGCAATTAAACTCCAAGAATTAGTAAACAAGGTTTTAAAGAGAAATCAGCCATGAGAGTATATTATACAGAGGCACGTAATTATTTGTAAAAATCATGTATTTATTGATATTATTTATTTAATTTTATTGTTAAAATAAAAAATCTTATAATTACTTGTAACCAAACGATAAATCTTATATTTATTTGATAATAAAAATAAAAGTCATATAATGCTTTATAATAGAGTAAATATAAATTCTAATATCTGCACTCCGAATAATAAATTAAATTTTACACTGAGCACGCCTTAAGTTGTTTGTATACTACTTAAACTTTTTGCTATTGGTAATTCGTAAATAAAGAGAATATTTGTTATTTTTTTAACATTAAATGATTAATAAAATTAAAAAATGATTTTTCATATTCATATTTCACATAAAGGACCCCGCACCATTAGCATTGGAAAATTGCAAATGGTGCGATTTTCTTCAAACTTTGGGAATCGATAGTTCAAGAGATTTTGAAACGAAAATGTCTTATAGAAAAATCGGAAATATTCATTTCCTTTTGAGATACGGAGGCTAGAAGTTTGAAAAAGTTAAAAAATTATTTTGCTGATACAGACGAGGTAAGAAAAAGATTTTTCTTGTAGGGATTACCGCCTGAATCAAGATTGGATTTCAATATGTTTTATGGGTCACTGATTCTAATAATGATGTTCCTAAAAACCCAAACGTATGTGTTAGCCCTTAAGGGCGAAAATGGCCCTTTTAAGGGTTTCTAAGTACAAATCATAAATGCTTACATCATAACTCAAACTGTACGATATTATGGAGGATAAATTCGATTATGGTCGTCACTAAACCCAAATGGTTTATGAAGAGTTCTCAAAGGGCTACATTGCCCTTTTTAGGTCTTTTTCTTGTAAGATCCTTGAGAATAATGTAAAGAACTTAAGATAAACACCTTTTGGGTGGAAAAATTACTTGACGACGATCTGAAAATCCTAACAGTATTTCTAAAGCCCTTATAGGGCAAAGTTGCCCTTTTTAGGGCTTACTATGTGTGAATCATTAATAACTATATTACTTACTTAAACTGTACGATAGTTACATCACTAGATTCAAAGATGATGGTCCCAAAAACAAAAAAAATAGTTTAAAAACAAAGATTAACTTATGATGAGAATTAAGAGATTTGTCTGTGTAAAATCCCTGTAGCCAAAAAGACCTATAAAGGGCAATGTAGCCCTTTGAGAGCTGTTCATAAACCATTTGGGTTTAGTGACGACCATCATCGAATTTAGCCTCCATAATATCGTATAGTTTGATTTATGATGTAAGCATTTATGATTTGTACTTAGAAACCCTTAAAAGGGCCATTTTTGTCCTTTAAGGGCTAACACATACGTTTGGGTTTTTAGGAACATCATTATTAGAATCAGTGACCCATAAAACATATTGAAACCCAATCTTGATTCATACGGTAATCCCTACATGCAAAATCTTTTACTTACGTCTTTTGTATCAGCAAAATAATTTTTTAACTTTTTTACACTTCTAGCCTCCGTATCTCAAAAGGGAATGAATATTTCCGATTTTTCCATAAGACATTTTCGTTTTAAAATCTCTTGAACTATCGATTCTCAAAGTTTGAAGAAAATCGCACCATTTGCAATTTTCCAATGCTAATGGTGCGGGGTCCTTTACAAAAATAACAAAAAATTTTATTATCTTAGCTTCTCCAATAAGTAGCGAGTACACTGAAGAGCCTCCCTAAATAAAGATTTTTGATATTTTTGTCAAATATTGGGAAAATTGCACAGATGTGGTTAAATCAAATTTACCCTTCGTGATTTAGCTCCTTTTCTACCCTAGTTTATGATACTTTCATTTAGAAGGGTCAAAAACCCTAAGAAAAAATTTGGCTGTTTTATTTTTAAACTAAATAAACCTAAAATTTGAATTATTATTGTGTTGCATTTTTGACTAATAAAAGGACTGGGAGTGTAAATAAATTTTTATTGGTATTCATGTTATAATCAATTTGAGAAATTGATCAAAAAATGATTATTGATTGAAAATTTATAAAGATATACATCGTTTGGCCATTATTTTGAAAATTTTTAATTTTAATTTAAAAAAAATGATATATCTTACACCACAAAAATGTTAATTTTTTTTGAAAATATGGAAATGTCAAAATTCCATAAAATGCACCAATATGAATAAAACTTAAATAAATAGCATTAAACCATAAAAAATCTTTTCTTTTAAAAAATATTTGATTTTTCTTATCAATATCATCATTATCTTTAACACTTTTTATTAAATTAGAATTTGTAAAATTATTTGGACTTAAAATATTTAAATTCATATTTTTATTTTAACAATTTGTGCTAACTATAACTAAACTATGACTGACAATAATAATAAAATTAATAGCGAATTGTATTGTAATTGCGTAAAACAAACATGTTCCAAGCATTTAGGTTGTATTTACACAAACCGGTTATAAGTTTTTATGTAATTATTATATATATTTATTAATTTTCCTTAAAGTATTTAAATTCATATTTTTATTTTAACAATTAGTGATAACTATAACTAAACTATGACTGACAATAATTATAATATAATAATCTTCGATATTTTTTTATTAAAATTCTACTTGCGGGCGCTGTGTTGAGGATCATTCTGAAGCTGGCATCCCAAACATCAAAGGTTCAAAACCCTTCGAGCCCCTCCGGTCATAATGAAAAAAAACGCTGCCAAGTAATTGGCACTATTGTTCCTCATTAGCAATAACAAAATGTTGTCAATGTTCTATTTTACCTAATAAAAAAATAAAATATTAGAATAATTGTGCCAAATATTCTAAATTTAATAAAGAAAGTGGATAAACTTTCCCCTGATACCCAAAAAATTTTCAAAACTTATAAATCCAGGTATTAATACTTTCAGAGAAATAAAATCGGCACTACATCAATAAAAAGATAATATTTTTTTAAGTTTTTAATGTTAAAAATTTTGAAAAAAAAAATTTCGAAAAATTACGTATCAGATGGAGAGATCCTTTAAAAACATTAATTCTAGATATTCGTACTTTCATGGGAAAAAATTAAGTATTACGTCCTAAAATAAAAAAAATTTTGGCGTTTTTTGTATTTTTTGGCGACAAAAATTTTTACAAAAAATTTAAAAAAAATTAAGTATTAGGTCCAAAAAATTACAATAAACGATATTTCTATAACTATTACTTCCATGGAAATAAATTAGGTACTACGTCCAAAAAGAAAAAAGAAATTGGTATTTTTTGTATTTTTTCGTGAAAAATATTTTGGGAATAAAATTTTCAACAAATTAAGTATCCGATTCAAGATATCAAGTAAAAACCATACTTTCAAATATAAGTACTTTCGTGGAAATAAATGAGGTATTACATCCAAATTAAAAAAAAGAAAAGGAGTTTTAGATTTTTTGATAAAAAAATGTTTGGAAAAAAAAATTAGGTCTTAATTCGATAATGGTTTTGAAATATCACTAGTTACAATATTTTCAGGTATTAGTACTTTCATAGAATTAAATGAGGTATTACACACACAAAAAAAAAATATTTCATTTTTTTTTATTTTTCTTTTTTTTTAATTTTGACAAAAAAAAATTTGAAAAAATTAAGTATCAGATCCAAAAAATTACAATAAACAAGGTTCTTAAAACTAGTACTTCCATGGAAATAAATTAGGTACTACGTCCAAAAAGAAAAAAAAAATTGATATTTTTTGTATTTTTTTGTGAAAAAAATTTTAGAAAAAAAATTTTCAGAAAATTAATTATCCGATTCGAGATATTGAGTAAAAACCATACTTTCAAATATAAGTACTTTCGTGGAAATAAATGAGGTATTACATCCAAATTAAAAAAAAAAAAAAGTACCTCGAGCTTTTTTGGTGAAAAAAATTTTGAAAAAAAAATTAGGTCTTAATGTCGTGTTGGTTGTGAAATATCACCGGTTACAGTGCAACATACATACATACATACATACATACACACACACACACACACACACAGACTTTTTTTAAAAACCGGTTTTTTAGCTTCCTGAGGTCTCAAAACGTGCTTATATGCCAAAATATCGAAAATCAAAATTTCATCTATCACAAAGGTTCCTCTATGAGGAACCAAAAATACAAATTTGATTTCAATAATAATTTATTAAATAAATTAGAATCACAGATTATTAGAATGAATTACAGAAAAATATTTATCATAAAATAAATTTTTGGACATATTTAACATTGCTGGTATCTTGACGATTTGAAAAACAGCTTTTTATATCGAATTTGTACTATTTATTTGAAAATTTATTTGTAAAAATCTTTTGTTCACGATAATACTTAAAATTATTGGTACAACTGGCAAATTGAATTTTAAATATTCAATCAAGCAGTTCTTTTAAAGGCTTATACGCCGGAGTTCATTTTTGGTTCAAAATAGAAAAAAATATAAATTCCTTAAAATAATTAATAAAAAAAAAATATATTTTTCATGCATTATAAGTTGCAGTTTTTAAAGTGATCTAACAAGCTTTAATTTAATGAATAGTACCTAATTTGCCCCAGTAACCCAAAATCCAATAACACAAACGCAGTATCAATCGGTAGATTTAACAGACGGGAAATAAAAGGTTGCATAAAACATAATATTTGAGTCAATTAAACTATTAACATGTAACATATAGGGAGGGGTACCCCAGGAATCCGAAAATCAAGTGTGACGGGGGTCAAATGGGACTTAGAATAATCTTGGTTTAGGGGCTTAGAATAATTCAGGTTAAGGGATTTATAATATTCTGGATTGAGGGTCCCAGTATATTTTCAAATTAGGAACTTTGAATATTCCGGGTTTCGGAGTGTGGTAATTACAAATTATAAAATTAATAGCGAATTGTATTGTAATTGCGTAAAACAAACGTGTTCCAAGCATTTATGTAGTGTATAGACAAACCGGTTATAAGTTTATGTGTAATTATTGTATTTATTAATTTTCCTTAAAAGTTTTTTCCTTAAAGTATTTAAATTTATGTTTTTATTTTAACAATTTGTGATAACTATATCTAAACTATGACTGACAATAATTATAATATAATAATCTTCGATATTTTTTTATTGAAATTCTACATGCGCGCATGGTGTTGAGGATCTTTCTAAAGCTGGCATCCCATAGAGACCCTAGATAAACCAGAGACGGACAGATAGGGGGACCGTTTTTGATTGGTCCGCTTTAAATCCGCCATCTTACCTAGCAACTGTTGTGTGATTGGTCTGTTTGCATTGTTTATCAGTTTAAATTTTCGGAGAAATTTTTGCATATCCAAAGGCATTTTGAGGTTATAAAGAAAAAAATATTTTTGATCGAGTCTTCCTTTTTGTGATTAATTAAAAATTGTAGCGAGTAAAGATATTTTAAAATTTCTAAATATCTGTAACTGCATATTGATTACATAAATATTAATAGTGAAATATAAGTGAATATTAGTTGAGATTTTATCTAAATGCTTGGTAGTATTGCTCTATTGTTTATAACAAAAACTGCATATATTTTTTCTCACGAAATTTATGTAGTCGGATACGTAAGTACAATAAAAAATATTTATTAAATATTTATACAATATTTGTACAATAAAAAATATTTAGGATATTACTTAAGTAATTATATTTAAAAAATATTTAATGCTGACAATAAATTTTTTGCAGGTTTAAATCAAGTTTCTGTTCAGAAAGTGTTTGTTTGTTTGTTATACATGTGTTTCATACGTACAGTTCAAGTTTTTATTATTTTCCAGTTTGTTTTATCATCCAAAAACATTGTCCAAACATAGAATTCAAATATCATATTCACTTTATATACCTATAAATATAGAAATTAGGGAATAAATAATTAAAAATTAAAAATGCCATTTTGTGTTATTAAAAGCTGTAAAAATTCTGGAATTGATCAATTTAGGAATAGAGCCAAAATGTGTTATTTTCCATTGAAAGATAATAATCGGTGTCTGAAATGGACAAATCATGTAAGGGAGCAAATGAATTCAGAAACTTGGAGTCCTAACAAAAACTCAGCGTTATGTGAAGTAAGATAAATACTATACCTATTACATTTTCAACGCACATTCTAATATTATAAAATTCATTGTTAAATGTTTACAGAATCATTTCACACCTGACATGTGGCAAAATAGACCTGATATTAAAAGGTTAAAACTTGATGCAGTACCTGGTAATGCAGTGCATGATGAATTAATTGGTAAATTTTCATTCGAGCAGAAAACATTAATTCTTTTTTTTTTTAATTATTTATAAATAAAATTGTTCCAATCTGTACGTTAATTAAAAGATTAATAAATAAGAGTATTTATATTGATATTTTTACAATTGTAAATTCATAGGATCTGATAAAGACCGGCAGTTTAAAAGTTCCAAAAATTTTATTATTTTTTACAAAAAATTAGTTCACATAATAATATAATCATAGTAACCATTCATTTTTATGTTATTGATTATCTCTTCTCTTTAAAAAAAAAGAAACAAGTTTTTTAGTAAATAAATATTTTTATTTAATATTATTGTTATATATATAAAAAATAAGAAATTTGTCTGTAAATGTCTAAAAATAAAAAAATTTTACCCAAGTATTTTGCCTCCACATGTGGCACAGAAGTCTCTATAAAAAAAATTGTTATTCAGGTAATTCCATGGATATAAGTAGAACAAAATTAATTAAACTAGATTCATAAAAATTATTAATAAAATTTATATATTTATAACTATAAATTTACCATTTTCAAAATTTGAAGGCTTATCAATTAAAAAAAAAAAAATTCAATTCTCTTTAGTATTTAATTCTAAAAAAATACTATTATTCTTGAAATATTTAAAAAAAATTCTTTTTTACGATTTGTCTAACAACAGAAAAAATATTATTTTCAGCTGGTTTTATTCATGATGATTCCTTATCTGGTAACACCTTTCCAATAACATCAAATAATGAAGACTCTAATGAAGATTTTATTCATGATGATTCCTTATCTGGTAACACCTTTCCAATAACATCAAATAATGAAGACTCTAATGAAGATTTTATTCATGATTCCTTATCTGGTAACACCTTTGCAATAACATCAAATAATGAAGACTCTAATGAAGATTTTATTCATGATGATTCCTTATCTGGTAACACCTTTCCAATAACATCAAATAATGAAGACTCTAATGAAGATTTTATTCATGATGATTCCTTACCTGGTAACACTATAAACACCGATCCAATAACATCAAATAATATAAACTCTAATGAAGATTTTGATATGCTAAATTTTGAAATAAATAATAATGCCGATGTAAATTGTAGAGAAAAAAATGACGTTGAAACTATTGAGATCATACAGGAATCTGATGAAGAGCCATCAGAAAAATCGTTTGATGCTATTGACATTATTTCAGTAGATTCTGAAGATGAGAATAGTATCCCATCTGATCAAAATATGGTTATTTCTGATCTTAGCAAAGAAAAATTATATGAATTATATCTGCAAACTCAAAATAAACACATCGCTCTAAAAAAGAAATTTAGAAATGCAAAGAAAAAAATGAAAAGCCTTCAACAGAAAGTTCTTAAAACTCAAAGTTATCCAGAATACAGTAAAAAAATATTTTAAGAAGATCAGATTAGACTTATAAGCGGAGAAATAAAAAAAATTCCTGAATGGTCAAATGAAACTATTCAAAATGCATTTTCCATTAGATTTGCTTGTGGTAAGACTGGATATGAAGAATTAAGAAATAAAAACTTCCCGTTGCCTAGTTTGAGCGTTCTCAAAGGAAAATTACAGTTTTTAAATTTTGAATCGGGTATATTAGGAGAAGTATTTGAATTTTTAGGGATTAAGGTCAAAAGTTTCTCAGATTACGCAAAACATGTTATTTTATTTCTTGATGAAATGTCCATATTACCAAGTGAATTTTATGATCCCAGCTACAAAACATTATATTGGCAAATGCAATATACCAACAACGACTGGAGATTACCCACTAGCCACTCATATATTGGTTTTTATGCTAGGAGGTATTGGAGCAAGATGGAAACAGGTTGTGGGTTATTATTTCACTAGCGATTCTGTTAATGGTCGTTTACTAAAACCTATTGTTGAAGATATAATAAGAAGGGCAGAAGGTATTGGATTGAAAGTTCACGGAGTAACCTCCGATATGGGATCTATGAACCAGGCTCTTTGGTCAGTTTTTAATATTAACGCTTCAAGATATTCTACTATACAAAATTCTAGCGTACACCCGGTTGATCCTTGCCGAAAATTATACTTTATTCACGATGTTCCTCATGCATTTAAAAACCTGAAAGAGGGTTTAATTAATAATAAAAAAATATACCTTCCTGAGGCCATTGTAAATAAAAATAATTTACCAAGTGGCATTGTTGAAGCTTCGCATTTGTCTGATCTTTGCAAAGTTAATGAAAATTTAAATTTTTCCTTAAGTTTAACACCTAAATTAAAAACAAAAATGATCGATGGAAAAGGACATTTTAATAAAATGAAAGTTGGCAATACAACACATGTAATAAATCATGCTGTTGGAGCCGCATTGAATTTTTATGGGAATGAAACCCAAACAAATGATTTTATTACAACTGCATGGTTTATTAGTAAAATGGCAAAATGGTTTCGTCTTATGACATCTAGACAATATTGTAAAAATCGTTTGGTCACGATAATGCTTAAAATTATTGGTACAACTGGCAAATTGAATTTTAAGTTTTCAATCAAGCAGTTCATTTAAAGGCTTATACGCCGGAGTTCATTTTCGGTTCCAAAAAGAAAAAAATATAAATTCCTTAAAATAATTAAGAAAAAAATATATTTTTCATGTATTATAAGTTGTAGTTTTTAAAGTGATCTAACAAGCTTTAATTTAATGAATAGTACCTAATTTGTCCCAGTAACCCAAAATCCAATAACATAAACGCAGTATCAAATGGTAGATTTAACAGACAGGAAATAAAAGGTTGCAGAAAACATATAGAATTTATGAGTCAATTAAACTATAAACATGGAACATATAGGGATGGGTACCCCAGGAATCTGAAAATCAAGGGGGACAGGGGTCAAATGGGACTTAGAATAATCCTGGTTTGGACTTGGAATAATTTTGATTTAGGGACTTGGAATAATCCAGGTTTAGGGGCTTAGAATAATTCAGGCTAAGGGATTTAGAATATTCTGAATTGAGGGTCCTAGTACATTTTCGATATAGGAACTTTTAATATTCCGGGTTTTGGAGCGTGGTAATTACAATGTATAAAATTAATAGCGAATTGTATTGTAATTGCGTAATACAAACGTGTTCCAAGCATTTAGGTCGTGTATACACAAACCGGTTATAAGTTTTTGTGCAATTATTATATTTATTCATTTTACTTAAAAGTTTTATCCTTAAAGTATTTAAATTCATAATTTTATTTAACAATTTGTGATTACTATAACTAAACTATGACTGACAATAATTATTATATAATAATCTTCGATATTTTTTTATTAAAATTCTACTTGCGCGCATGGTATTGAGGATCTTTCTGAAACTGGCATCCCAAACATCAAAGGTTCAAAACCCTTCCAGCCCCTCCGGCCTTAAAAAAAAAAAATACAAATTTGTTTTCAATAATAATTAATTAAATACATTAAAATCACAGATTATTAGAACGACTTACAGAAAAATATGTATTATAAAGTACATTAATTTTGTTTTTTAATTTATTAACAAATAATTTTTATTTATCATTTAAATTTATTAATAATTATTCCTTAAAATAAAACATAATGTACGATTGGGTATTTTTAATGAATCGTTAATATAGTTTTCATATTATTTAAAATACAAAATTATCGTCCAGTTACTCTACATACTGTACCGTGACGAAAATATAGCGAGCAATTATTGTTCGCATATGCTGGCATTTGGTATTAGCATAGCATGCTACCTACTTGCTTGAAAATGCGGAAGCAAAAGTATCATAAATGCTGTGATCTGTAACTCGCGGGACGGAAAAGTTATGCCTGCAATATATCAGTCTGTGCTAGCATAATTTTTATTTGGAAGCTATTGAAAAATAGAAGTACTGTAATTTTTTATCTCAAATTTTTTCATCAATTTAAGTTGCCAGACAACCATACGAAATATTCATTTTATTTCCACACTTTATCACCACCAAAAAGATGCTTCGATTAAAACTTGCATTGATGGATTATTCTAACTTTTATTTAATTTTTTTTTTAATTTTAAAATTTGTATAGTCCAATTTTTAAAAAAATTTTTAATAACTCTTTTCGACCTTGTTGGAAAATAATAAATCTTTTGGATCTATAACTATAAATTCACATTTTGATACGTGGATATAATCTATATCTCTTTGAATTAACGTAGCCAGTAGTTTTTTATTCATCAAAACGATTTTTTTTGGAATCTATGATTTTAAATTTAGAAAATATGAAAATTAAAATAAAAAAATATAAAATAAAAAAAAAATAAAAAAAAATTGAAATTATGAAAAAAATTATTAATTATTTTTAAAAAATTGGATGAAGCAAATATAAAAATAAAAAGTATATAATGAAGGGAATTTATTTTTATCAATAATTACAAAAAAAAGCATGTAAAATAGTCTTTGCAAAATTTTATATTTTTGTGTTATTTCAATTACAATTATTTTTGTTATCTCCGCTTAAAATTTCTTGATGTGAATGATGAGTACCATCTCCTCTTTTGGCGATAACTGATCTAACAAGTTTTTTTGAAGGTTGTTTTAAATCGTAAGCCCAACCAATTATTGCAAATAAATCAATAAATAATGTAGTCAGGTTTAAAAAATATGGTAATTCAGATGCCTTATAATCCCATGGAAATGAGTGATGATAATTATGCCATCCTTCTCCAACCATTAAAAAAGATACCAATTTATTTTCTGTAGGCGCCATATTTCTGTAATATATTTTTAAAATGTTTAAAAAAGTATTTTTTTTTTTTAATTATTTAATTATTTACTTGTCATATGGTTTGTCGCCATACATGTGAGCTATACTGTTAACAGTCCAAGTAAAATTTAAAGAAAATACGTATCTCATAAAATCTTGAGATATTATTGAATAATACCAAGTTTCATTCCAAAAATATACCGGAACTAATGTTGGAAGTATGAAGCAAAATATTATTTTCAACGTCCAAAAGTATCTGAATTAAAGAATAAAATAATTAAATAATAGTTTTTAATTGAGATGCCAGCAATTTTAATTGTATCCACAAATTATCCACAAATATGATTTCATCAGAAATGGATCTACCTCAGTAGATCTTACGTATTATTGGTTTTTAAGTATTTTAAAGTTTCATCCATTTTCCAATAGCTAGTTGTGAAAGCATTAGAACATTCTTGAATTATTTTTTTCTAATAAAATTAAAATATACAGCGTTAACTACTCAAATTTTGACATCGGAAAATAGATGAAACCTTCAAAATCGTTTTTAGTGACTAAATATATATAATTTTCTCTGAGGTGGATTTCCGTCCATACAAAATTTTTGGACATATTTAACATTGCTGGTATCTTGACGATTTGAAAAATAGCTTTTTATATCGAATTTGTACTATTTATTTGAAAATTTATTTGTAAAAATCGTTTGTTCACGATAATACTTAAAATTATTGGCACAACTGGCAAATTGAATTTTAAATTTTCAATCAAACAGTTCATTTAAAGGCTTATACGCCGGAGTTCATTTTCGGTTCCGAAAAGAAAAAAATTTTAATTCCTTAAAATAATTAAGAAAAAAATTTATTTTTCTTGTATTATAAGTTGCAGTTTTTAAAGTGATCTAACAAGCTTTAATTTAATGAATGGGACCTAATTTGTCCCGGTAACCCAAAATCCAATAACACAAACGCAGTATCAATTGGTAGATTTAAAATACAGGACTATAAACATGGAACATATAGGGATGGGTACCCCAGGAATCTGAAAATCAAGGGGGACGGGGGTCAATTGGGACTTAGAATAATCCTGGTTTGGACTTGGAATAATTTTGATTTAGGGACTTGGAATAATCTAGGTTTAGGGGCTTAGAATAATTCAGGTTTAGAATATTAATATTAATATTTTTAGCGATTTAGAATATTCTGGATTGAGGTTCCTAGTATATTTTCGATTTGGTAATTACAAATTATAAAATTAATAGCGAATTGTATTGTAATTGCGTAAAACAAACGTGTTCCAAGCATTTAGGTCGTGTATACTCAAACCGGTTATAAGTTTTTGTGTAATTATTATATTTATTAATTTTCCTTAAAAAATGTAGCTGGGAGGCTTAAGCTTCGATTGGTGTTAGGAAAATTGGAAACCCTGACAAATTTGATATTGTAATTAGAAACTTACCTTTCTTCAAAAGCAACTACAGGATCATCAAGAACATCGCTAATATCAATTTGCTGTAGTTTTTCTTTCGCATTTGGATGTTTTTTTAATGCAAGCCATCCAACATGTGAAAACCAAAATCCTCTTTTACTGTTATGTGGATCTGCATCTGTATCTGCAAATTTATGATGCAATTTGTGATCTCTTGTCCAGCGTTTCATAGAGTACTGAAAATAATTTATTTTTATTTTGTGGTTAAAATTTTTGAAGTTTTGTGTTACTGTACCTGGCCAGAAGATAAATAGAATATTATAAGGATTATTCTTAATGGTGTTTTAGCTTTGTAAGATCTGTGAGTCCATAATCTGTGAGCACCAGCAGTTATTCCCAGACAACTAATGCAAATCATAATTACAACTGAAAATTATGGAATAAAATTTTTTAATTATTTTAAATTATTAATTATTACTGAAAAAATTTTTTTAACAAGTTAATTAATAATAAATATATTAGGGTGTTTATTTTTTTATATTTTTTTTAACCCATTAACGCCTAATCGACACATACAAGCCATTTGAATTTTTTTTAATAAAAAAATCGATATTTTGAGCTAAAAATGTTACCTAGTAGGTTATCGGGACTGTTCTTTTCACTTCTGAAGTCCATTTTAAGGTGCAACCCCTAGAAAATGCGATATCATCCCCTAATAGTGGGGTAATTTTTTTATAATTTTTAGACGTCATTAAAATTAATATATTCGGCACAAAAAATATTTCATGGCATTGAAAACTTAATATCGGACTATCAGGAACACAAAAAAATGAATGCATACCAATATTTTATCTTCAACCCCTTGAATGGGGTAAGGGATGAATTTGTAGCATAAAAGGAAAAATGAATATTTTGGGCTAAAATTGTCATCTAGTAGGTATTTTTGTCCACTATTTTCATTTCTGAAGTCAGTTTTTACAAACAACCCCTAGAAAATATGTTATCATCCCCTTTTGCATCGAAAAAATAATGTAATATTTACCTTATCTTTGATTTACTCGATGACAATTTTAGTTCAAAATGTTCATTTTTTCTTTTATGCTACAAATCCACCCCTTACCCCATTCAAGGGGTTGAAGATAAAAAATTGGTATGCATTCATTTTTTTTATGTTCCTGATAGTCGCTTATTAAGTTATTAATAAAATATTTTTTTGATGCTTCTTCGTTCCCCCCCCCCCCACAAATCGCATTTTTTCACTACGAAATTATTCTAAACGATTAAATTAGTTTTAAAAAACGTTTTCAGGTGGGAAAAACATTTCTAATTAAGAAAAAATTGTTTTTGTATTTTATTTTTTTATTTTATTTTTTTATTTTTTTGACCTTTTTTTTGAATAATAATATAAGCTTAAACATAATAATACAATTATTTTTGTTTATCTATTATTCTTGTAAATTTTATTTAAATATTTTAAATAACGTGTTTATTGTTTATTAAAACTGGTTTTAATAAAAACGTAGAAAATGATAATTGCTTTAATCAAAATTATTACCCAGCCCCCAAATGCTGTACTCGCACGTAGCCCTAGAATAAGAAAAATTGTGGGGGTCCAGGGGGCAAAGCCCCCAATAAAGAAAAAAGCGATTTAAACCTACCCCCAATGCTGTACTTGAACCTACCCGTAGAATAAGCATAATTTTCGGGGTCGAGGGGGTGAAGTCCCCCGTAGGGGTATGGGGGCATAGCTCCCAATAAAGAAAAAAGCAATTTAAACCTACCCCCAATGCTGTACTCGAACCTACCCCTAGAATAAGCAGAATCCTTAAAATTTTTAACAAATTTTTAAAATTTTAAACAAATTTTTAAAATTTAAAAAAATTTTTTTACTTTAATTTTTTTTTTTGCATTTTTCCCACCCAAAACATATTGTTAACTTCATTTTAAGTGTTTTTAATCAATTTCAAGCAAAAATTTTAGCGATTTGGTGGGGGGGGGGGGCGAAGGAGATCCGAAATCCAAGATCAAAAAATCCACTGGGCAAAAATAAGATATTTTTAAAATTATAAAAAAATATCTCTTCCAAGGATTTTGCTTATTACTAACGTGAAACCGTGCCTGTAAGCATGTAAATTTTCCCATGTTATTTAAGAAGGCTTTCGAATTTGAATGATGTAGAGCATATGTTTGATAGCCGTGAAAAATTTAGAAATATTAGCGAAAAAAGTCACAACATTTTAACACTGCTCTTATGAGGTAAATTCCGGAAGTTGCTATTTATTCTCTTAAAACAAAAAATTATAAAACCTGAGTAGTTTGAGTATAAAATTTAATCCCCAATTAAATTATTGCTCACTCTCTCATATTAAGTAGCCATGTGTTATTTTTAGCAATTAAACTCCAAAAATTAGTAAACAAAGTTTTAAAAAGAAAGCAGCCATGATAGTATACTATACAGAGGCACGTGATTATTTGTATAAATCATGTATTTATTGATATTAATTATTTAATTTTATTTTAAAAATAAAAAATCTTATAATTACTTCTAACCAAACGATAAATCTTATATTTATTTGATAATAAAAATAAAAGTCATAAAATGCTTTATAATAAAGTAAATATAAACTCTAATATCTGCACTCCGAATAATAAATTAAATTTTACACTGAGCGCGACTTGAGTTATTTCAATACGAAGTAAACTTTTTGGTAACGGTAATTCGTAAATAAAGAGAATATTTGTTATTTTTTTAACATTAAATAATTAATAATATTAAAAATTTTTAATAGCATGGCTTCTCCAATGACTAGCGAGTACACTGAAGAGCCTCCTTAAATAAGGATTTTTGATATTTGTGTCAAATATTGGGATAATTGCACAGATGTGGTCAAATCAAATTTACCCTTCGTGATTTAGCTCCTTTTCTACCCTAGTTTATGATACTTTCATTTAGAAGTGTCGAAAACCCTAACAGAAAAAATTTGGCTGTTTTATTTTTAAATAAAATTAACCTAAAATTTAATTATTATTGTGTTGCATTTTTGACTAATAAAAGGACTGGGAGTGTAAATAAATATTTATTGGTATTCTTGTTATAAAAAATTTGAGAAATTGATCAAAAAATGATTATTGATTGAAAATTTATAAAGATATACATCGTTTGGCCATTATTTTGAAAAATTTTAATTTTAATTTTTAAAAAATGATATATCTTACACCACAAAAATGTTAATTTTTTTTGAAAATATGGAAATGTCAAAATTCCATAAAATGCACCAATATGAAAAAAACTTAGATAAATAGCATTAAACCATAAAAAATCTTTTCTTTTAAAAAATATTTTATTTTTCTTATCAATATCATCATTATCTTTAACACTTTTTATTAAATTAGAATTTGGAAAATTATTTTGACTTAAAGTATTTAAATTCATATTTTTATTTTAACAATTTGTGCTAACTATAACTAAACTTTGACTGACAATAATTATAAAATTAATAGCGAATTGTATTGTAATTGCGTAAAACAAACATGTTCCAAGCATTTAGGTCGTGTTTACACAAACCGGTTATAAGTTTTTGTGTAATTATTATATTTATTAATTTTCCTGAAAGTATTTAAATTCATATTTTTATTTTAACAATTTGTGATAACTATAACTAAACTATGACTGACAATAATTATAATATAATAATCTTCGATATTTCTGAAGCTGGCAACCCAAACATTAAAGGTTCAAAACCCTTGGAGCCCCTCCGGTCTTAAAAAAAAAAAAAATACAAATTTGGTTTCAATAATAATTAATTAAATTAAATACATTAGAATCACAGATTATTAGCATGACTTACAGAAAAATATCTATGTTAAAATAAATTAATTTTTTTTTTTAAATTTATTAACAAATAATTTTTGAGTTTTTCTTATGACATTATACTTTTTTAGGTAAAATAGACCATTAAGAACATTTTGTTATTGCTAATAAGGAACCATATAGTGCCAATTACTTGGCAGTGTTTTGACTTAGCTTAGGCCATAAAATTTCATCTTACAACATTTATGGCCCAAAAGTTTAAGAATTAATCATAACACAAATATTAAAGATAAATGACTATAAATGATATTTCTAAAACTAATTACTCCAATAGAAAACAATTAGGTGTTATGTCCAAAAAGAAAAAAAAAATTGGTAATATATTTACAAAGGGGGAAATGTAAAAATCCTTAACCTACGCCTTGTAAGAATTTTTTTTGAAAATACCTCAAGGGGTTCTTTTTTTTTCTTTATAATATAACGATTAAGTTTATGATAATTATGTATTTAGTATTTTGAAGGATTTTAAAATGATACTCTAATTAGTCATTAGTCTTAAATTTTATCCAAATATTTATGATCCGGATGTTCAATCTAGCTTCAAAACATCTAATATTAAAAATTAATCATCTTCAGATAGCTCTTATAAGACTCTATAATCAGTATTAATAATTCTGAAGCAGATACAGGCCAAAATTATTTCACTGCAGGTTCTAATGTATAAAAAGAACTTCACAAAAGCAACACAACTAATTTAAATAATGCAGTTCTTGTTTTGGTTCCGGAACAACTGCTCTTATAAATATAGATATTATTATCAATAACCGAAACAAGATGTTACTTTCAGCTTAAAAATATTTTTATAAAATTGTAAACCTTAATCGTATAAATCATAGTATGTATCTTTTCACGGTTGGCTAGAAACAATTTTAAATAAAATTTGAAGGTACCTCCGAGATTCCGATGAATTTTGATTGTAGGGTACCTACAGGTCCTAAAAAAACAAAAAAAGAAAAAATCCGCTCGGCGCTTTTTTATTTTTGCCCAAAATAGGGCTATCTTGGTGAATATATTCAAAAAAACGTTTGAAAAAGAAATAATGAATTATAAATCTTACAATTTTAATTGTAATATACTAGAATATGAAAGAAAAGTTAAATTTATACATTTTTATGTATTTTTAACTCATCTGCGCAGACTCAGATGTAATGGATGGTCATTGAGGCTGCAAAGCTGACCTAGCTGAAAAAACTACATAAAAAACTACATATCCAGGACAAGATGTGTTTTTTATTACGAAAAGTGTACTTGACTGTTGCGTCTATCATTTTTCTAGACCATGTAGGGTTTTAGATCTGTTTTTGGACACTTTTACTGAAGTCAAAACTGTGATATTTTCAATTTTTCCGAATTTGATGAAAAAACTTAGAATAAGATAAAAACTAAATACCCCCCCGAACCCATCCATTTTTCACCCCCCCCCCTCACTGTAGTGGTAGTTTTTCCCAAGTACCTCTCCCTATGAACATGTTCCATGTTAATAGTTGTAAGCCCATTTAAGGAGATAATATCTCCCTGGTTATAAGCTTTATTTGGGAGATAGGGGGATTGCTATTTTAAGGGGATTTTTACTTGATGGATAAAATATCCAAAATATCAAAAATAAAGATTTCTTGCGTCGATTTATTTCGCACGCGTACAGTATAAATTCGACTTGGTGAAATTATTATGCAAGCCTACTGTGAATTGGCTTGGTCAACGTTACGCGTGCGTAAATTCGAAGTTTTACCCCAATTACTACTACTACATCCCTTAAGTTGCCATCCCCGAAAAATAGCAAACCCCTTTTTTTTGCTCATACCCCCAATGAAAACTCCTTATTAGGGGGTACTATCTCCCTAATATTTTTTATAACTTATTTTACCTGAATCTTAGTTGTTTCATCAAATTCGAAAAAATTGAAAAAATCACAGTTTCGACTAAAGTAAAAGTGTCCAAAAACAGTGACGAGACCCTATAAGGTCTAGAAAAATGATAGTTGAAATCGTCAAGTATACTTTCCTCGACAAAATCACATCTTGTCCTAGATATGTAGTTTTTTATGTAGTTTTTTCAGCTAGGTCAGCTTTGCAGCCTCAATGACCATCCATTACATCTGGCTCTGCGCAGGTGAGTTAAAAATACATAAAAATGCATAAATTTAACTTTTCTTTCATATTCTAGTATATTACAATTAAAATTGTAACATTTATAATTCATTATTTCTTTTTCAAACGTTTTTTTGAATATATTCACCAAGATAGCCCTATTTTGGGCAAAAATAAAAATGCGCCGAGCGGATTTTTTTCTTTTTTGTTTTTTTAGGACCTGTAGGTACCCTAGAATCAAAATTCATCGGAATCTCGGAGGTACCTTCAAATTTTATTTAAAATTGTTTCTAGCCAACCGTGTTTTAGTTTTAATAAGTAAATAGAACTAGAGAAAACAAACTTTAAGAAACCAGTATCACAGGATCCCAGTTTGATACAGAAACTTTTAAACGAAAAGTAACATCTTGTGTTAGTATCGATAATAACTAAAATTTTAAAAAAGTGTTCCAGAAACAAAACAAGAACTGCAAAATTTAGATTAACTGCGTTGCTTTTGAGTAGTTCCATTAATTCATTGGAACCTGCAAAGAAATACTTTTGCCCTATATCTGGTACAGAATTAATAGTACTGATTATAAAGTCTCCCAGACAAGGCGAATACTCGATTCGAGCTCGGATTTTCTTCTCGCGAATAGCTCGATAGGAGCTCTAAATTTAAACGAAAATTACTCGAAATTAGCTCGAAAGGAATTCTAAAGCATTTTTTGTAATATTTCGTAAAATTATGATTTATTATTAAATACAAACTTAGAAAATAATTTTTAATTGTTAAAGTTGCGATTGAAATTGCGATATTTTATGCTGTATGTATAGTTACAGCGATTGACATCACACAGGGACGGCGAAAGCTTACTACAGTCAAAACGGGTTTGGTTGTATTATTACTGGCGAACACCAGATTTGGTCTACTATAGGTTTTTAGGTCGCTTAACACGAAAATCAGGGTCATTTGACAGCGAAATTGTACTTAATCCTTAAATTTGCATAATGGGTAATCTAAATATTGACATGCTTGCTAATAGCAGCAATACTGCTTCTGTTAAAAATCTTTTTAGTGAGTTATCACTCCGTTTAATAAATCATCAAAAAACTCATCCGCCCACCAGGATCTAGCATTTGCAATACCTGGATTGATGTTATGTGCGTGGATAATAATGATACAGTCCTCAACTACCACAATAAAATTCCACCTTTTTTAAGTGATCATAATCTCATTGATGTAGAGATTAAAATTTTCATTCCCAAAATTCCCAAGGAGAGTTTCTCTTATAGGAAACTAAACAGCATAACTCCTGAAGCTATTAATGAGGTATTGTCTCAGTCCGATTGGTCAGCATTTGATAACAACTTTAACTAAGACTATGCTGTCTCCAATCTTAGCGATAACCTACAGGCTGCTATCGACAAGCTGGCTCCACTTAAAACTATTAACCCTAAAAAGCATAAACATCCGTGGATTGGTGATAAGCTGACCTTTTTAATACTAAAACGTAAATCCATCGAACGCCGATATTTAAACTCCAAAAATGCTTCTTTACTAACAGACATACTTCAACTTACTGAGAAAATTGAGTTGCTCTCTGAAGTTGCGCATAACACATTTTTCGTACAAGACTTGACAAAGCAATCGATAACAATCGTGACATTTGGCGGGAAATGAGACACTAAGGACTGTTACCTACTCCACGCAGTGATCTCCATGGATTTTCTCCAGATGATCTCAATGTTTACTTTGCTGGAGTTTCAACATCAGCAACAGAAAATATTGATGAAACTAACGAGTTGATTAGTTCAGCATCTAATGATGGGTTTAATTTTACAGAGGTAACCCTAAAATATGTAATTCTTTCAGTAGCCCACTTTTCATCACAGGCTACTGGTACTGATGGCATACCTCATAAGATAATTGCAAAGTTACTTCCCTTTATTGGCCCACTTTTGGTCAAGCTCTTTAATGCATCTCTAACAGAAGGGATCTTCCCTACAGCTTGGAAAAAATCACTGATGACAGCTATTAAAAAGATTTCAGTCCCATTTACACCATCAGACTTCCGTCCTGTTGCTCTCCTTTGTTTCTTGGCAAAAGTACTATAAAAACTAGCGCATGACCAGATAACCAATTATTTTAGACAGAACAGGTTAATTGACCCATCACAGACTGGCTTTAGACCCTACAGTAGTACAGAAACAGCTCTACTAAAATTAACAGAGGACATTAGGTTTGGCAAAAGTAAAAGATTAGTAACGATGCTACTGCAGTTTGACTTCAGCAAAACGTTTGATTCAATAGCTCCTTCGAAACTTAAAGTTAAATTAAAATCTATGGGTTTCTCAAAGAACGCCTTGCTGTGGATCAAATCTTATCTCCAACGTAGACAGTTACAAGTTACTACAAGAACATCCTCCTCAAATCCCCTTGGAGTTAATCTTGGTGTTCCACAGGGGTCAGTACTGGGTCCATTCCTGTTCTGCCTCTATATTAATGATGTCAAGCAACATTTAGATGCAGACATATATCATCTTTTATACGCGGACGATTTGCAAATTTATGTGCAAACTTCTCCTGAAAAAATAAAAGAAGCATTACAAAAGCTTTCATCAGCAGCCAATAACATCAGTATTTGGGTCAAAAACGTATCCCTGAGACTTAATCCGGACAAGACACAAGCTATATATTTTGGCACCAGCCATTTTGTTGACCAACTAGACAAACTAAATCTACCTGGGATGGTTGTAAGCGAGGGAGTCACTGTACCTTTCACTAGTGAGGTTACAAGTCTGGGAGAAATTTTAGACAAAAAGTTGACTTTGGAATCACATATTTCACTTGTGAGTAAAAAAGTCAATAGAGTGCTTTACACACTGCTATTTATTAGGCAATGCACAAACGAAGATTTACGAATCAAGCTTATACAAGCGTTAGTGGTTCCCTACTTAGACTATTGCTCTGTTGTATACCTAGACTGCTCGATAAATCTGAAAGACAGAATACAAAGATTGAGTAATACATGTTTACGATACATTTATGGAATCGGCAGGGACACACATATTACTCCTTACAGAGACAAATTAGGGTGGTTAACCACAAACAATCGTAGGTTATATTTTACGTCCATCATTATATATAAAATCCTTCGTTTAAGTCAGCCTGAATACTTAACTCTCATTTTCAAAAAGTACGTTCCCAAAGAAACAGCCAGAGATGAGTTAATAACACGTGAATTTGAAACCCCTGAACTTGAAAAATGGCATGGTGACTGCTCATTCCAAGTGCAAGGCACAAAAAGCTGAAATTTTCTCTCTTCATCAATACGATTCCTCCCTAATTCTTTTAAGGCAGGTTTATTAAAGTACTTAAAAAGTTCTAGTCATACATACATAGATTCAGTCTTTTAATAATGTTTTATCAGGACTAAATGCATTAATTTTATTAGAAATTTAATATTTCCTTATTTTTCCTATTACTATTGTCTGTTTTACTCATTGTTGCCATGATATTACTAAAATTGTTTCACTTTTATTTGATATAATTATGTTATTAATAAATTATTGTACAGTTACATTTATATTTTTATAAACTTTATAAATATATTGTTATAATTAGGTACATTTACATTTGCATATTTTTGGTAAGAAATTATTTTTTTTTTTATTCACAAAATATAGTTATTTTTTGGAGTAAAAATATATTGCAAAATAAAAATTACTATAATGTAGTAAACATATTATTACAGTTAAAAAGATAAAAAAATATTTAAGAAAAATAATGGAAAAATAAAAAATAAATTTTAAATCGATCTATAAATTTGAATAATCATATTGGCGCGGCATATGAGTCACAGCATGCGCAGGGGGTGGAGGCACTGTTCCCACCGTGTACACCTACGAACAGCTTGTACACTAAACACTAAGTCTGCACAAGTCTGCACAATTGGAAAAAAATTATTATTTTAAGTGATAGTTATGACTATTTAATTAGGTAACTTAATATTAAAAATGCAATTTATAAAATACGAACAAATTTATTTCATATTGCTATTGAACTCGCTTTTGAATTACCATATATACGTTATAACCTAAAATTTTTGGAAGCTAAAATGTGATTTAATAAATTATTGTGTATAAGCTTTATTAAGGAGTTATGACCCTATAATTGGAAATGATGACAGAACTGAATGAAACAGGAAAATTATTAAAGCTAAACATTTTTAAAGTTGAATTGAACTTGGTTTTACATTTATTACCACATTAAATATCTTTTTATTGTTAAATAAAAGTAGGCAGTTTAACATTGCTCTTATTGAAATTCACATTTGGAGCTTACAAAAAGTATGATAATGATGACACAGGGAGATGAAACTAATTAAATATGATACATAAATTGTCAAAGATTATATTTCCAATTTATTTTATCTAAGTTACCACATTCAATCATTAATTATTCAGTGAAAACCAAGTTTTAACAAGTACCATAACCTAAAATAACAATGTTTTTTTCATAATTTATAAAATTTAAATAATTTTTTTTGCAATAATATTACATAATAAACACATTTTTTAATATTTTTACGACTAATTTTATTTTAAACTGCAAATTATAAAAAAAAAATAGCGTCGGTAATGTGGATATTTGCTTTTTTTTCCAATTGGGGTCATAAGTCCTTAATATATTTTTAATTTATTTAATGTGGATTTTAAATGATATTATTTATTATTCAAAATTATAAATATAAATTGTTTATTTTTCTTTTTAGGACTGTTCTTTGCAAAAATGACTCCTATTAATTGAAGATTACGTACTCTTCTGTCTGCAGCTATATGTTCAAGCTTGTTATTAATTGTGTATAAATTACAGCAGTTACTTCATGATAAACTCCTGACTTTGTTATTACTCTAACAACATCTAGTACTTTGTTCTACTGGGAACTATTCGCTTAATTGTAAGTCAGATTTAATGAAACTTATTTGATATTTCATAAAATTAGAACTAGAATTATTTTTTCAATTGAGTGAGAAAAAGTTTCTGAATTAAATTTTAAATATATTACATAATTTATTTTCAGCTAAGCAACTAAATTTAATACAGAACCAATGTTATATCATCAAATCAAAGTGCTAGATGTAGAAACTTTGACTAACCGTTGAGTTGTTCGTACAAATTTTAGAAAACAATACCAAGCAGAGCTGGGCAACGGCTGCACGCTAAAATCCTTATATACGGTATACGGCATACGGTTCAATGATATTTTATCCTTATATATGGTAAAATTCATACGGCATCCGTATGAAATTAACCGTATGTAAGGCAAAAGTCATAAGGCATCCGTATGGAAATGTCATTACGTACGGTAAAATTCATACGGCATCCTTATATAAGGATATTTTCATACGGATGCCGTATGAATTTTACCGTATGCACGGGTAATTTCATACGGATGCCTTATGAGTTTTGCCGTACATACGGGTAATTTCATACGGTTGCCTTATGAATTTTACCTTATATAAGGGTAAAATATTATTGAACCGTATGCCTCCTTAGCCGTATGATTTTTTATACGGCAAAATTTCGTACGGTATCCGTATGAATTTACCCGTGTGTACGGCAAAACTCATAAGGCATCCGTATGAATTTACCCGTGTGTACGGCAAAACTCATAAGGCATCCGTATGAATTTACCCGTACATACGGTAACATTCATACGGCATCCGTATGAATTTTACCGTACATAATGACATTTCCATACGGATGCCTTATGACTTTTGCCTTACATACGGTTAATTTTATACGGATGCCTTATGAAATTTTGTCGTACATACGGGTAAATTAATACGGATGCCTTATGAAATTTTGTCGTACATACGGGTAAATTAATACGGATGCCTTATGAATTTTCGCCGTAGATACGGGTAATTTCATACAGATACCTTATAAATTATAACTGTTTATGGCATTAATTTATTTATTGGCACACCATAATCAGAATTGATGTTTAGGAAAATAAGTGAAAAAAAATGTTCTAATTTACTTTTGTTATATTTATTTATCATGAAATTTATTTTTAAGTATTTACAATAAGAAAATATATTCTTTTTCTATAACGTAAGACATAAAATTTAGAGAATGATTTAAGAATTTTAAATATCGAAAGGATTTTTTCTTTAACTAATTACATCTTAAATAACAAAAGATCATCATTGACTGATTCATTGTTTGAAAAGCTAATTTTCCTTAAAGAAAATAAAAAATATATTCAATATTAATTTTGGAGAAAAATGTATGCAATAAAAATGGTTCTTTACTCATTCAATTGAATTCTAAAATGAAAATTAAAAATTTTTGATTGTATTTTTCCTGTTATAAATAATAATTTTATTCTTAATGCTTTCTATAAACAGTTGTTTAACTTTTTTTGAATATCTTCTTGATTTTAAAACATATTTATATTTAGAAAATAGAAGCAAAAGAATTTTTTATTATTGGGTAAGTCTTATAATACCTATTTTAAGAATGCAATTTTTTGCATATTTAAACAATATTATCGAACTTTATTCCAATTTCTTTATAAAAGTCAAATATTTACTTAGGTAATGTACTTATAAAAGCTTATAATTGTTTCATATGGATCCTTATGCAGAGAAATGTATATATTTTAATAATATACTCTCCTTTATGACGTTAAACAGTATACGGGCCCATATACTCTCGAACCGTACGTACGGTTAAACAGGATACGGGCCCGTATAATCTCAAACCGTACATACGGTCAAACAGCATACGGGCCCTTATACTCTCTAACCGTACATACGGTTCAACAGCATACGGGCCCATATACTCTCAAACCGTACATACGGTTAAACACCATACGGGCCCGTATGCTCTCAAACCGTACATACGGTTAAACAGCATACGGACCCGTATGCCGTTTTTGATTAAGCCTAAGCAAACGGTATACGGGTCCGTATGCTATTAAACATTATATACGGTTCAAGTGTATACGGGTCCGTATGCTGCTGAACCGTATGTACGGTTCAAGTATCTACGGGTCCGTATGCTCTTAAACCGTATGTACGGTTAGAGAGTATACGGGCCCTTATGACATTAAACATTATATACGGCTGAGATGCATAAGGCTCCCGTATAGTGTTAACCGTATATACTGCTAGGGTGCATACGGTCCCGTATGCTGGTTATCGTATATACGGTTTAAGTAACATACGGGTCCTTATGCACAAAAACCGTCTATACGGCATACGGTTACAGCGTGCCAAAATTGCCGTATATGCCCAGCTCTGATACCAAGTGTTTACAATGTAAGTTTATTTCAAATAATTTACAGTAATATAACTCTGTCAAAATCATTAACTTTAATCTTTCTTTATAAGCTATAATTAAGTTTAATTATAATACTCAACTTTTATGATTATTTTATAGATTATATTCACTGCAATATTCTAACTTATTCTTGCTTGATAATTGTAAAATTATCAAAGCAAAAGGTTAAAAATAGTTTACTTTTATATCGAAGAACTCGTATTCGAAGTTTTTTAGCTGCAAAGTAATATTTAAAATTTTGAACTCAAAATAGCTTCAGTTATTATTAGATAATTTTTTACTTTCTAAATAACATGATTAGGCAGAAATGGTTCATAAAATTATTTTTAAAGCTATTTTCACTCACTCGTACTCCAAGTTTGTAGCTGTAAATAAAAAAAAGTAATATTAAAAGTCAAAATAAAGGAATTTTTTTATTGATTTCTATACTGTTAAAGCACCTGGTAAATAAAATTTTTAAGCGACAGATGTCCATGAAAAAATATAGCAAATGCTATTTTGACAGTCTATTTTTTGAATATTGCTTAATAGATAGGAGTCGATAAGTGCAAGTTCATTTACATACCAAAACTTGTTAAAAATATTTGTATAAATTAATATATACACGGTAGAAATGCTTTGGTTGAATATTCAACCAATTGGTTGAATATTAAACCAAAAACTGCGATTTTCAACCAAAAACTGCGATATTCAACCAAAAACTGCGATATTCAACCAAAAACTGTGAAATTCAACCAATTGGTTTCAATGACAATAGCAAGTTGATCCTTTAATAAAAAAAACTTTTTTTTTATGTTTTCTAAAAATTACAGCACACTGACAAGATATTATATTATTTTTTTTAAATTTATTTTTGCAAAAAAAATGAAAATGAACCATGTAAATTAAAAGCTAAATTAGGGTTTTTTTTCCTTTTTCTTAGCCACTTAGGGCCTCGGATTCTGAGTCAGTAACCAAAAAAACCTATACTTGACCTACAAGAATTTCATTTACTCTATTAAAAATCACCTTAAATTATGCTAGTTTAAAATACTTGTACCCTCAGATATCATTTTTTACTTAAGAAATTCAATATGTAATATCTAAGAAGTTTATGTTGATCCTATTACTTAGTGTTTAGATACACGGTAGAGCTGCTTTGGTTGAATATTCAACCAATTGGTTGAATTTCACAGTTTTTGGTTTAATATTCAACCAATTGGTTGAAAATTCAACCTGCGATTCAAACTGCGATTTTCAACCAAAAACTGCGAAATTCAACCAAAACTGGTTTAATTTTCAACCAAAAGCTAAAATACAAAATAAAAACGATGTTTTTATAGTACAGGGTAAGAAATGATCAGGTAAAAGTGAATGAATTTTATTATATTATTGTGATTAGTAATTTTTTATGTACTACTTCTTTTGGCTCTGAAACTGAGGAATGACTATTTAAAAAGGTTACGTAGAATAAAAAAACTTATAACCGGTTTGTGTACACACAACCAAAATGCATGGAACATGTTTACTTACATTTACATCTGTAATCTTACAGCATAGACACACAAAAAAAAATACAATTTCTTATTTTTATAATTAAGATTTTAAACCCAAACTATTATGATTTCCTAAACGCGTATTATTCTAGGTCCCTAAATCAAAAAAATTTTCTAAGTCCCTAAACCCAAATTATTCTAAGTCCCAAAATTGAAATTATTCCAAGTCCCATTTGACCCCCCCCCCTTAAATGGGACATATTTGACCCCCCTTAAATGGGACAAATTTGACCCCCCCCCCCCTTAAATGGGACAAATTTGACTACCCCCCTTAAATGGGACATATTTGACCCCCCCCCCTTAAATGGGACAAATTTGACCTCCCCCCATTAAATGGAACAAATTTGACTACCCCCCCTTAAATGGGACATATTTGACCCCCTCCCTTAAATGGGACAAATTTGACCCCCCCCCCCTTAATTTTCAAATTTCGAAGTACCCCCCTCCCTATAAACATGTTCCATGTTAACAAAATGGCCGGTACCTACAGAAAGTTAAAATGAAATGAAAAGCCTTTAATTTTCGAGCAAAAGTAGCTGTAAAAATTTTTTGATAACATAAAAATACTAAAACTCGACGACATCCCGAAACTAGTGCATTTATTAAGTTGCTTAGTAAGTTTAAAGTAAATTGGTGCAGATTTTATCGCGCAATCGTGTGCATTACTGTCCAAAAACGCTGTTTCGAGAAAAATGGCTTTAAAGTTTTAGATGAATTTTTTCGGTACTTTTAGTTATTAAATTATTTATTTTAATGCAAGAGATCTGATCAACACAAAATTATTCGACACATCAATGATTCTACACAAAAAAGTTTTTCGGAATCGTTCTATACCAAAACTCGTTGTGCTAAAAAGATCAACACAAATTTTTTGTAGTCAAAGTATTCAACACTTATTTCTTTCGTATGCTAGCATAAATAAATATCACTTAAACAGCGTATTGAATATTTTGATTAGAAAAAATTTGTGATGATCTTTTCGGTACAAGGATTTTCGGTGTAGAACGATTCCGCAAAACTTTTTTGTGTAGAATTATTGATGTGTCTAATAATTTTGTGTTGATCAGATCCCTTGCCATTTTAACATGGACCATGTTCGTTAGATAGAGTATTTGAAAAAGTTTGGCTAGGCAGGGGGGGTGTTAAATGGACTTAGAATATTTTTTCTGTACTGCGGCCCGAAAATACGTATTTCCCGGAAGCTGCGCGTCCGGCAAAGACGTATTTTTTCGCCATAGTCACAGAAAAATTTTTTACAATCCTCGGCCATAAACAAAGAATGACCCAAATCGCAGTTTACCATCCTCGGTTTCGCCTCGGAAGCTAATTTACGTGCGATTTGGGCCATTCTTTATTTTTCTGGCCTAGGACCGTAATATACTATTGATTTAGGGACTTAGGATAATTTGTAGTGGAAGCCTGATCAGGCCCTGATAAGAACAAGAACTTAGAGGATTACTTTATGAAATATGAAATGATAGTATATATTTCAGGATTTATTGTAATTTCGGTTTTTGGATTTATTACTGTTATCAGTGAACAAGTTCCATGCTCGTTGGTTGAGTAGTTACACAAACTTTTTTTTTATTCGTTAGAGAAATTTATAACAGAAAACTCTAGATCAAAAAAATTAAAATCGGTCACGTAGTCTTAGAGAAATCTTAATTAGAAAGTATAAAAACATAGTTTTCTAAATATGAATACAAATTTTTTTTTGAATATATTTAAGTAGACTTATAAGTTATCAGTGATTCTTGAGCCATAAAGTTATCTTTTTGGTTTTCATACTGAACCTGTAGCTGATTTTACCCCTGCTGCTTGTCTGATTTGCTATTTTTTACCATTTTGGCACGACTAAATTTGGCGTCATAAACCATCGCGAATATTAGCACATAATTTCTATCAATGACCAGTTCCGACATAATTTCTAACTATATTTAACAAGAAGCATTTAAAAATAAATTTTTTTTACATACTCTTGAGACATATATAAAGTAATTAATTAAAAAAAAAAATTTGATTATTAAAAAAAAAATTAGGTAAAACGACAGGAAGTTAAAGCATACAATATTAAGTTTAAAAAAATTTATCATACTATGTACAGAGCCAAAAGAAGTAGCACATAAAAAATTACTAATTACAATAATATAATAAAATTCATTCACTTTTACCTGATCATTTCTTACCCTGTACTATAAAAACATCGTTTTTATTTTGTATTTTAGCTTTTGGTTGAAAATTAAACCAGTTTTGGTTGAATTTCGCAGTTTTTGGTTGAAAATCGCAGTTTGAATCGCAGGTTGAATTTTCAACCAATTGGTTTAATATTAAACCAAAAACTGTGAAATTCAACCAATTGGTTGAATATTCAACCAAAGCAGCTCTACCGTGTATCTAAACACTAAGTAATAGGATCAACATAAACTTCTTAGATATTACATATTGAATTTCTTAAGTAAAAAATGATATCTGAGGGTACAAGTATTTTAAGGCCCCCTTTTCAAAAATTAAAATTCGTAATGCACTTTTTTTTTCTTTCATTTTCTTGCTTAAAAACATTTGAAGAATGTATAAATAAATTTTCAAGCAAAACAAAATATATGTTTTTGAGATATTTTGATTTTTATGGGACGGAATCATATGAAAACATAAGCATTTAAAAACTTTAAACGCGTTTATTTCAAAACTACTTTTATAAATCGGTTCCAGTTCTAACTCAAAAACTTTTTCAGCTATTGACCTAAATCTTTGTGCGTTTTATTTGTAATTGTAGTGTCAAGTGCTGGAACTAGAAGATCGGAAAAAGGTGGATTAGAAAATTTTTTATTGACCATATTAGGTGTTTTTTTGTACTTAAAAATCTACATTTTTCGTTTTTTGCCCACCAAATGGTCAATTTTTGGAATTTTTGGAAACTTTTAGTTCCAGCACTTGAGAAGTCTACAGGGAATAAAATGCTCTTTTATTTTTTTTTTTTTTTTTTTTTTTCATGGACCACAATAGGCGCTAGGTGTGGAACCGATTTTCACTTTTTTTTTTCAGCCTCTACTTTGACGCCCTCTATAAAATGTTAAAAATATGGAAAATTAAAATAGTATTTTTTTTTGTATTCTTTAATACTTTTGTAACAATTTAAAAAAAAATTTGATGTTCTTGTATAATAAAATAACTAAAAAAAAACACGTTTAAAATTCATTAAAATTACACAAAAAAATGAAAAGGGGGCCTTAAACTAGCATAATTTAAGGTGATTTTTAATAGAGTAAATAAAATTCTTGTAGGTCAAGTATAGGTTTTTTTGGTTACTGACTCAGAATCCGGACTCAGAGGCCCTAAGTGGCTAAGAAAAAGGAAAAAAAACCCTAATTTAGCTTTAAATTTACATGGTTCATTTGCATTTTTTTTTGCAAAAATAAATTAAAAAAAAATAATATAATATCTTGTCAGTGTGCTGTAATTTTTAGAAAACATAAAAAAAAAGTTTTTTTAATTAAAGGATCAACTTGCTATTGTCATTGAAACTTAGTAAATTTAAAAATTTTTTATTATTCTATTGTACTTAAAACCACGTATTTCTTAAGGTATAAAAGACTTTTTATGATTAAGAAAATTTTGGACATAATTTAAACTAAAATAGCATCTAAAGCATTAATTTAAGGTTAAATAACTGTTGGTACATCTAAAACTAATTCACTGGGGAATCTACCCTACTTTAAAAAAAAGAAAATAAAAATCGTTGCACTTCTTTTGCTTAAAATACCAAATTTTTAATAGGAATGGTAAAGGCTTTTTTGTCACATGCTAGCCACAAATTTTTGTTTCAACTTCAATTTTTTATTAATTTTTATGGTGTATGGTCAGCAACTTTTTGAAATACAATCTTAAACGAGGGGCCGCTCACTCGCGATGCCTTACGGCCTCGCACGTACTCTCAGCTGCCATGGCCTCGCAAGGTCTCGCAGGGCCTCTCCCGGCCTTGCAAGGTCTCGCAGGGTCTCTCCCGGACTCGCACGGTCTCTCCCGGCCTAGCATGGTCTCGTATGGACTCGTAAGGACTCGCAAGGACTCGCACGACCTAAAAGGTCTTAAATGACCTATAAAGGTCTCCTAAGATCTTTAAAAGTCTCAAATGCCTTAAAAGGCTTGAAAAGGTCTTAGAAGAACTTACAGAGCCTCTTACAAAGTCAATGTAATTTTTTTATTTATTTATTTTTTTTTTTTTGAATGTCGATATCAAGTTGCACAATTTTAATCATTTTCTCTTAAGATGAAATAGTACATTTTTAACCAAGGGAGCAAAAAAAGAGAATGGCCCAGATCGCACGTTAATTAACATCCGAGGCGAAGCCGAGCGGGTCGAAAAGTATTTTCGACCCACTTGGAAAAAAAAAATAATTGTTTAGTTTTTTACATTTTTTTTACATACATTGAAGCTGATTGGCAATCACCTTACAAGGCCAGGAGAGACCGTTAAACCAGTTTTGGTTGAATTTCGCAGTTTTTGGTTGAATATGTAACCAAAGCAGCTCTACCGTGTAATATTATGCTAAAGTCATAATGAGGTGTAAGGGTGTCTGGGTCGAAACCTGTTGACAGGATGAGATTTGCTCTACTATATGTTTTTTGGGTCGCTAAATCCGAATCCGGTGTCCATTAGGGCTGGAAAATAGGGGAACACCCTTAAGTCAGCAATAAATACCCCTTTTAAGGATTTTTTTTGCAATACTTTGGAACCAGCGGTATAATAATAATAATCAAATAAATGCTAATTTTTTGAGATTTATTAACAAAATATAGAGTTTGGCTAATATTGTAATAAAATTGTTTTATTAGGGCTAATTATAGAGGGTGAAAACTACCCCCAAAATTTAAAAAATTAGAAAAAATACGCTAAAAGTTTATTTTTTTACTTTTTTTTTGTCGTGTTTTTTCTATTTTTTTAAATTTTGGGGGTAGTTTTTGCCTAGACCTGTGACAAGAGCGAGGCGAGGCGAGAATCGCAAATTTTACCGAGAACGAGAACGAGAATGGTTTAACTCGCCTCGCCTCGTTCTTGGCCGAGAATTCCTCGTTTCTATCTTGAATAAAAGTAAATCAAAAAGTTTTAATCAAGGCTCTAAAAAATTATAAAATATATTAAATAAAAAAAATATTAAAATTTTTTATCTAATAAAACTTATAGGAATTTGATTTGTATTTTTAAAATACAATTTTTCAAAATTTTAAATAATTTTGAATAATATTTATAAAATTTATTGTTATGCCTGTTAAAAATATATTACACTTATTTAAAGCACATTTATTATGAAGTGATAATTCGATATTTTTAAAACATTTATAAATATAATCCTTTATGAAAATTTTTTTCAAATACAAGAATAAAAACCATTATAACCGGTTTGTGTAACTATACAACCAACGAGCATGGAAAATGTTTACTCATAATAGTAATAAATCCAAAAACTGAAATTACAATAAATCCTGAAATATATACTATCCTAAGTCCATAAACTTAAAGTATTCTAAGTTGCTGTTGTTAACAGTGCCTGATCAGGTCCTGACTCCCACTTCAAATTATTCTAAGTCCCTAAATCGAAAATATTCTAAGTCCATTTCACCCCTCCCCCCTTAAAAACGTCACTTTTTCACCCCCCCTAAAAACGTCAATTTTTCAACCCCCCCTAAAAACATCAATTTTTTACCCCATCCAATGAACATGTTCCATGTTAAAAAATAATAGAGCATAGAGAAAGAGCATTTAATACATTCCTTCTTTACTTGTTTTCTTCGGTCAGTTTTTGAATACTAAAAAATTTAACAGACTAAAACAGAATTTAAGACCACATCTTAATCACACTTATTTTCATAATCCAAAAAAATTTTCAAATTAAGTTGTTAGTAAAAGAAATTAGTGTTCATAAATGGTCACGTAGCCTAAAATCAGAAATACTAAAAAATGCATGCATCTTTCCCTATTTATCGATATTTAATTTAGGATTTATAAATTATTAGTAATAAAACAATTTAATTATATCTTAATTAATAATTGAAAGTTGTAAATGCATTTCTCATTGCATCATTTGCCTAGTATTAAATATCGTGAAGCCGGAATTAACGTGTTTCATTATTGTTGTCACATAATGACTTATAACCGAAAATAAAATCAAAATTTTTATTTCTCTATTTAGAATTTCTAAGGTGCTATTACAAGGGGTATGGCAATGTAATCTTGGTAAAAATTGAATCTAAAAAAAAATTACGAGGTTTAACGAGGCAAGGCGAGGCGAGGCGATGCGAGATTTTGGAAATATTACTCTCGGTATCGCCTCGTCTAAGCGAGAATTTCAAATTTTATTTTCGCCTCGTTATCGCCTCGTTCTCGCCTCGCCTCGTACACCGAGAACGAGGTTGCCTCGCTACCTCGTCACAGGTCTATTTTCGCCCTCTATATAATTAGCCCGTATATCATAGTTTTGGTCAATTATATAAAAAATCGCAATATCTTCTTAATCCATCATAAAAAAATGAAATATATTTGATTAAATTAGCTTTACTTTCGAAATTTTGCAAAAAAAAACCTCTAAAAAGGGGTAATTTTTGCTGAATTAAGGGTGTTCCCCTATTTTCCAGCTCCATTGGACACCGGATTCGGATTTAGCGACCCAAAAAACATGTAGCAGAGCAAATCTCATCCTGTCAACAGATTTCGACCCCAAACCTGCATTTTAACTGTAGGTTTTGTGTGTTGCTGAATCCAAATTAGGGGCCTGGTTGGAAAACAGAAAAACACAGCAGAAACTACCCAACTTATGGGTTTTTTCATAACATTTTGGTTGTAATGATCAAATGAATTACATATTTTAAGTGTAATTAACTAAATATTGATTTCAGATCTGCAGCTCAGCGTACAAAAAAATATATCGATAAAAACAAGTATGGAAACATTGAAATCTTGTTTTGTAAGTAATTTACAATAAAAAGTATAAAGTAAATTTTTTTGGTTAGTGGTGCTTTCGAAGAGGCAGGGGGGCGTCAAAAAACATAAAAATTAGGGTATTTGAGATTATAGAAACAAAGTTGAGATTTTACTAACTGAAAGAACCTATTTTTATAAACAGCGAACTGCTATCGCCAGTGTCGAACATATATATTCGTATACCATCTAGATATACCATCTAGGCACAGAAGGTACGACCTACAGGCCACCACAAATTAAGCCATTAAAAAGGGCCCCCACAAATTTTTTTTAATATTAGGTGCTTATAGCCCCTCACAAGCCTAAATCTGACACTGGTTATCGCAATACCTCTCAAGCGGGTCGAAATGCCCGCCATACTGACTCATAGTTGTATAAAATTTTTTAGAAAATGTATCAATAGATACAAGGCTGCAATTCTATTTTAAGCTTCACTGTAGTCCCAAAAATTATGTAATACTTATGCCACACCTTAAAAATTTCAAAATTTCTCATCCAACATACCGATGTGTACACAGTTGAAATTTTAGGGCAGTATGGTAACTCTTTAGCACCAACCGAGAGGTATGGCAAATGTACTACATAATGTTTGGGACTACAGTGAAGTTTGAAATAAAATTTCAGCCTTTTATCTATTGGGACATTTTCCAGATAATTTTTTTACAAATTTAAGCAAGTATTGAGGGCATTACGCACGCTTGAGAAGTATATATTATAGTGATAGCAGTCCGCTGTTTAAAAAAATAAATTTTTTCAGTTGGTAAAATCTCAGCTTTGTATCTGTAAGTACAAATGTCTTGTTTTTGATCTCTCCAAGTCCCTTTGAAAGCACCACTAACTGAAAAAATTTACTCTATATAATATTTTTTATTGTATATTACTCAAATGGCAAGATTTTGAGGTTCTCATACTTGTTCTTATCGGTCCATTTTTCGTACACTGAGCTGTAGATCTATTTAATTTAATTTTGTATAGAAAAAGTAATACATATTAGAGCTAATTATTGGGTTAGGCAACTAAGCTTTTGACTACATTTTATAGGAGAAAATTTGATTTTATTCGTTTTCTAGGGTTCCAATTTAAGGGGATCAATTATGAAAGTTTTTTAATTTTCAAACTAAATTTTTCTGAATATTATTTACAGGAAGAACTTATGTATTTTTTTCCTAGGAATCCGATGGTACCATTTATTTTAGCTTTTGACTACGTTATAAGAAGAAAATTCGATTTTATATGTTTTTTATGATAGATAGATAGAACTTTATTTGCATGAACCTTTTTATGCTCCCAATTTTAAGATCAATCATAAGAGTTTTGAAGTTTTCAGAACAAATTTTTTTGTAGTCGAGACGCCATCAATATATTTCGTAACCCAATTTTTTTTTTAATCGCCTCTCCAAAGATATTTTTATGCCTTTTTCGCGTTATTTTGAATCAGTCTTGCCTTTACTTTTCTTTTTTCACTCATACTAACTGTGTTTAAATAGTCATGTCCCGAATGCTTGTAATGAATTGCTTGTAATCATATTTCACGATATTTTGATAAAATATAAAATTAATAACGCCAGTCGTCGAAGTACGCAACAAAAAAGAAGGAAATCAGTTCAGAAATGAGAAAAGATCAGCTTTAATTTTAAAATGAGGAAATAAAAGAGCATTTTTATAAACCTAGAATAACTGACCATCTGTAGAAGTGAACGAAATCTGAAAATATTATATTGAAGAAAAAAATTAATTTCTCTTTTATAAAAGACCTTGTTTTAACTCCATCGAATTTAGATTTTTCAAAAAGTATAGGCCCGATTTTTATATTTTTGTTCTACTTTTCGAATTTTTTCGCTATTAATATTCGCTATTATATTCCTTCAAATGAAAAAAGAAAAAAAAGCACTTATTAATTTAAAATGGCAAAAAATTTGTTTCAAAACTTTAAACACGTTTTGCTTGAAACGGGCTTGAATAATCGGTTGTAATTGAAAAAATAAATTTTCTCACAAAAAAAATGACCGGATAAAAAAATAAATTGTTCCATCGGATTTCTAGGAAAAAAATACATAAACTCGGTCTGGATAACTGGAATGTCAAGGAAACCCAGGGATTTTATTTTTGGTTATGGAACGTCAGGGAAAGTCAAGGATTTTGATCAAAATGCCTGGAAAAATATTAATAAATTGAACGTAGCAAAATTTACTGGATTTCTTGCATCTGATATCTAATTTTTTGAAAACTTTTGTTTCATAATTTTTAATTACCCAGGGGGAATGATTTTATCACTTTTTATTTGTTTTATTCTGCTGGACCCATTTTTTACTCCTAGAGTCCATTTTCATCCCTGGGGATCGTTTTGTACAACGGGATCTCATTTTACTCCGATCGGGCCCGATGGCCCCTTGATAGCTAATTATGTCTGTTATAATTTATTATATCTTGTGGGACCCATTTTTACCTCTATAATTCATTTTAATTCCTAGAGATCGATTTATACATCAGCATTTCATTTTTTCCGATTGGGTTCAATAGACACCAGGATGAACGATTTTATGTATTGTTATTTGTATTATCCTTCTGGATCCATTTTTCACACCTACAGTTCATTTTCATCCATGGGAATTTGACTGCCAAAAAAAAATCGACTTTTCGATTTTTTAAGGTGCTCAAGCGTGTTTGGATGTCATTTAATGAAAAAATAAGTTCTACGTAAACCGCATCTAAAAATATTTAGTCGCTAGACAGCGCCAAAGCATTTTCGATTTTTGAAAATGGGAGGGAAAAAAACTACGAAACATAAAAGGCAACATAAAAATAATATTTCGGGGCGTATTTCGTAGTTTTTTTGGTCGCTAAAAACGATGGAATCATTTATTTTGAATTATTTTTTTAAGGCAAAAAGTTATGAGCTAATTTCAGTGGTAAAAATATCAAAAATTGGACAGTTTTTGACGTCAAAAACTTGCTGCAGACTAAAAAATGTTTAGAAATTATTTTAAAAGGGCATTCTGCATGTTTTTTGGGTCACTAAAAAGGATGAAATTGGTTATTTTTATTTATTCTTGACGGATTCAAAGAGTAATGGAACAAATATTGTAGCTTGATTTTCCAAATTTAGCATTTTTTCGAGTTAAATGACTGTCAAAAGTACAGAGAAGTTTTCTGAACCTCTAGAAAGGTAAATTATCATATTTTTGTGTTTTTCTAACTAATGTAAAATTAATTGCTTAGATTTTTTTTAAGGGTGCTAGTTTAGTTCAGTGTTACCACAATGTCATTAAATATGGTTTTCATGCAATTTTCAAAGTAATCCTGTCATCGTGCAATTCAAGCAAAATACTTTCAGTTGGTCTCATTTTTTTGAATAAAATACACCTTTTCATCCCCGTAATCCGAAATTTTTCATCACCAATTCTCTCATCGTAATAGTTAAGAAACCAAATGCCCATTTTCGGCCCTAAATGACCAATTTTCAAATTGGTGCTAAAATTTGAATTTTCGATAAAATTGAGTTTTATTTTTCTCAACAACTTTTTGTAAGTTCCAAGTTTCCAAAAATTTCTTACTCATCCTTTTAGCTTTAGATATTTCCGAGATATGGTTCTACAAATTCTATGATAAAGTATGATTTTATTTAAAAAACCTCAAATTGAGACTCTGTCTGTAAACTATCATATCTGCTAAAAAAATAATTGAAAAGAAACAAGTATAAAAATTTTGAAAACTTAAAGCTTATACAAAATTTTTGAGACCTATAAGACCTATTTTTAATGAAAATTCCAATTTTTGCTGAAACTTAAAAATTAGTCATTTTGGGCCAAAAATGGGCCATAAGTTTATTAACTATTACGATGAGAGAATCGGTGATGAAAAATTGTGGGTAACGAGGATTAAAAGGTGTATTTTATACAAAAAAAATGAGACCAACTGGAAGTATTTTGCGAGGTATTTTGGTTGAATTGCAAGATGACAGCATTATTTGGAAAATTGCCTAAAAATCCAATTTTATGGCATTGTCGTAAGACTGAACTAAACTAGCACCCTTAAAAAAAATCTAGGGAATTAATTTTACGTTAGTTAGAAAAACACAAAAATATGATAATTTACCTTTCTAGAGGTTCAGAAAACTTCTCTGTACTTATGACAGTCATTTAACTCAAAAAAATGCTAAATTTGGAAAATCAAGCTACAATATTTGTCCCATTACTCTTTGAATCCGTCAAGAATAAATAAAAATAACCAATTTCATCGTTTTTAGTGACCCAAAAAACATGCAGAATGCCCTTTTAAAATAATTTCTAAACATTTTTTAGTCCGCAGCAAGTCTGTCCAATTTTTGATATATTACGGACTATTTTTTTCTGGATACCTACATTTTATGTGGTTTTTTTGTCAAGAAAAATAAATAAAGTAAAGCTTTTGAAATAAATTTTTGTTAAAAAAGTTTTTTATTAGCGTTAAAATTAAATATATATATGTTAGCGTGAAAGTATATAATTCGGTGTTATATATAATCCCTAGTGGTTATATATAATCACAATCGTGAGCCGTGAGTTTAAATAAGAAAGTAAAATAAAGTTGAATTATTTACTTTCCCTAGGGTTCATATATAATCACAGGTAGGCACCCGTGAATTTAAATAATTCAATTTTCAAGGCCGTGAAAGTAAATAATATAATCTGAATTATTTAATTTAGTTATTTAACATTATTTTGAATAAAAGTATCGACGCTCAAAATTTTTATTTATTATTTTTAAATTTGTAAACAAATAGATAGGTTTATACATTGTTTTGATTTTAAATTATATAATTATAATATTGTATAGTTTTGAATAAATATAAAAGTTTAGTTTATCTTTGGACGCTGGCAAAGAAATTTTAATTTGTAAATTTTAATTTGTTTAATTATTTACGTGTGTTAAAAAATATGAATATGAATAAGGAAAATGTTGAATTTAGTGACGAAAAGAAAAAAGTTTTCAAGCAACGATTTGATGATAAAATAAATGAATTATATAATAATGATAGAAAAAATAGTTATTTTTTAACAAAAATAAAAAACTGTGCCTGACGTGGATCGTGGAAAGGGTGACGCAAGAAATTTAATTGGTGTTATCTTAGAAAAAACAGCAGATGGTTTTTATAAAATAGGTACAGAAAATGGGAAATTACAACAACTATATGCTCGATCTCAGTTTTCGCTTTGCCCTGAGACACTTTTAGATATAAACCAAGTTCCAGATCAAGTTACATCTGTAAGAAAAGTTGCAACCCAACAGAGCAATGGAAGTGGTCAAGGCATGCAAAAGTGCAATTGTACCTCCAGGTGTATAAATAACAGATGTAAGTGTAAAAAAAATGGTAGGTTGTGTACATCAAGGTGCCATCATAGCAATACATGCTGTAATAAATAAAAAAATCTTTAAAAAATTTATAAAAATATGTTAAAATTGACTAAAAATATCTTTAAAAAATTTTTAAGAATATGTTAAAATTGACTAAAAAAAAGCCTTTTATTTTTAAATAATAAATATTTACTTTTTTTTATCATAATTTAACTCATTTTTTATTTTATTTACATTTACTGTGATGCATGTGTACGGGAATTTGAATAATTAATTTTATTTTATACATCCACGGGTAAGTCCCCGTGAATTTATATAATTCGATAGAATGGTACGGGATTATATATAATCACTAGGGAATGTATATAATTTAGAATGATTTATTTTGAATTATTCACATCCACTAAAAGCTATCGGGGTTATATATAACCACTAGGGATTATATATAATCCCGGAATTATATACTTTCACGCTAACATATATATTACGGACTATTCAAAATGTCGTCACCGTCCGCTGTCCTTTTCCTTAACTGTAAACTTTGAGTATTAAGAAACGGCTTAAAATTTGAACTGAAAATTTTTCTGTAGGATGCAAAAATTTTACGTATACTACATGCTACATTTTTGAGAAAACATAATTTTTTTGAGGTCTATTTGAAATGAAATTAGTTTACAGTGTAAAGGGCGAGCGGAAAATACGTTTTTCCTCGCCTGCTAACAAAGACAAATCGTATACGAACCTTGTCTGTAAATAAAGAATGGCCCGAAACGCGGCTTACGTGCAAATTAAAAAAAGGGTTACAAAGCACAGGGGAACGGGGGGCCAAAGGCCCCGTGTACCAAATCATCCACACGCAATTATTGAGTTCTCTTTTAGATGTTCTTTTCTTTTTTTTCTTCTTCATTTCCATAAGCTTTCAGTTTATTATCATAAATTATATATATTTTTTTTAAACATTTCTTGCTATCTTTTGTAGCTTTTTCCGCCATTCCGTTTTTGAAAACTTTTTAAACTTGTGTCTAGGATCCAAGGGCTGTATCCGAGTTCCGCAAATCGGATTAAAACATATATCAGTTCCACCCAATGCAAGCAAAAAATATCATTCACAAAACTTTTAAAAAGAAATAAATAAGTTGTACATGCTCTTTTGAAATTTTAAACATGAGCATCAAAGTATTTCTTTTTTCTTTCAGTTTTTATAATATCAAGATAATCAAGGAATTTTACAGGTCAAAGATAATTGTTTTTAAAATTTATTTCTTCTTATTAAAAAATTTGAAATATTACGGACTATTTTTTCCTGGATACCTACATTTTATTTGGTTTTTTTGGAAAGAAAAATAAATAAAGTAACGCTTTTTAAAAAAATTTTTGAGAAAAAAATATTTTATACAGTAAAAATTGAATGCATAATTAAATCAGCGTCTGGTCGAGCCACAAGCTTAAATGCAAAAAATCGCTAAAATACATAAAAATATTTTGAAAATTTGAGGTAGCTAATAAATTATATTGGGGACTATTTTTTCCTGTATATTACGGGGTATTTAAAGCTGGTAACATCCATTTTTTTTGGTTCCTTTTGAAAGAAAAATTCATTACGGTAATCTTTTTCACGAAATTATTGAGAAAAAAGTAATTTATTTGAGTCGAAATTTAATTTACCCTGCCCGGTCTTCGTAGGACGAATATTACTGGCTATATTACGGGCTATATTACGGGCTATTTAAAGCTGGTAACATCCATTTTTTTTGGTTCCTTTTGAAAGAAAAATTCATAACGCTAATCTATCGCAAGGAATTTTTAAGAAAAAAGTAATTTATTTGAGTGGAAATTTAATTTACCCTACCCTACAATATTACGTACTATTTTTTTATGGTTAGGTCATCTTTTTTTTCATTATATGGGCAGAAAAATGACTAAAGTTAAGCTTTTAGAGTAAATTTTTGAGAAAAAAACTTTTATTAGGCAGAAAATTGAATTTTTTTAACAATTTTTTAAATTTTAACCAACACGAGTCTTTTAAAAATTGTAAAAATGTATTTAATGTATAGATTTAAGTGTATATTACGGGCTATTTAAAGCTGGTAACATCCATTTTTTTTGGTTCCTTTTGAAAGAAAAATTCATTACGCTAATCTATCGCAAGGAATTTTTAAGAAAAAAGTAATTTATTTGAGTGGAAATTTAATTTACCCTACCCTACAATATTACGTACTATTACGTACTATTTTTTATGGTTAGGTCAACTTTTTTTTCTTTATGTGGGCAGAAAAATGACTAAAGTAAAGCTTTTAGAGTAAATTTTTGAGAAAAAAACTTTTATTAGGCAGAAAATTGAATTTTTTTAACAATTTTTTAAATTTTAACCAACACGAGTCTTTTAAAAATTGTAAAAATGTATTTAATGTATAGATTTAAGTGTATAGAAGTTATTACGCCTGTGAAAATTTTGGCTAAAATTTTTTCTATTCTCGGAAAATTGCAAATTATTATTAGACAGCATGGAAAGTAAAGAATCTACTTTTTATCCCGTGATCTAACACACAATTTTTCATTAAAAGCGTAAGAAAGAACAACTGCCGTGCAGAAAAACGATTCTTTCTAACGCGTGTTATGAAAAAGAAATTTTTTTTTTTAAGCTTTTTCCAAAATATGAAAACCAAAAAATATTTCTTAATGTTTATTAACTAGCATTTTATAAATAAGCTTTTTTCTAAATATTTATATCGTTTGGTACTAGCATAGTAGCCGGCGACCACGTTCGCCGGTGGTCTCCCAGTTGTACACGTTGTACAGCTGGGTGGTTATGGAAATTCGCGGGTATTTAAGGCCCGCAAGCACTACATGGCTGATGCAAGATTCACATATTTCCCTTACAAAAAAAAATATTTTAAATAATATTACTGATATCCAAAACCGACTGCAAATTAATTAATAATACTAGCAAACAAACAGCACAAGCTATAGCAAGCTAGCTAGCCTGTTTGAATTTTATATTACATTGAAATGGAAGAGCAGTTATACTAGTGTATGAAAAAGCTTTTTTTTAATTTTAAAATTATTGGTTAATGAAAGGAGGTGATTTAACTGAAATAATTAATAAAACCAGTGGAGTACTAGAGAATTTTGAGAAATATCCTTTTATTATTAAAGAGCATTTTATACAGTGATCAATATAATAATTTTAAGAACTCTACTCGCTACAACCAAAAAATACATAATTGAATCTTTTGCAACATTGTTTAGGTAGCAATGCACAAAATTTGTTTAAATTACTCTCTTTAACATTCCTTGTACGTTCTATAATTTTTCTACAGTGTTTACAAACAAAATAATAATATTTTATTATTTCATCTGCTGCTGGGTGGTCTACGGTCACTTCCAAACCATTCTCCAATCGTCTATTGAGCTCATTCATCTCTTGTGTAAAACATTCTCCATGACTTGTATTTTCCTCGTGAAGTTCGTAGTGATTTTTAAAGTGCAAGTACAAGTGCACAATTTCGTGCAACATTGTTTCCTTGACTTCTCTTATATAAATGGACTTGTCAGGTGTTTCGTCAGCATCAAATATTTTTTGAAATATTAATCTGCTAAATTTGGTATTTCGATGAGGGAAATTCGTGGATGCGGAATTTCTGTGCATCCTATCACCCCATATGATTAACCATTTTAAATTTACATTCGGGTAATACGTACTACAAAGTTCGTCGTAAATGCTTTGTAAGTTTATTTCAAATGTCGTTGGTACTTGTGGTGGAATAGGCCATGTTAATGGGGGTCCATGTGAACGCGTTCGATTAAACATTTTCTGAAACAAAAAAATAAGTATCCTATTTTACTACTATATTAAAAAATTTATTTGTGTTTTATCATCAGGATTAAAGCAATGTACGGAATTATATAAAACCGGTGTTAAAAGAACGAAAAAAACTATTGTACTTTTAGAGATACTCAATTTTTAGTGATTTTGAACTTCATAAAATAGTTTAAAAGATTTAAGGATAATGAAAATATTTGGAGAGTAGCAAAAAATGTTTTACTGTTCGATTTAGCGAAAATTTTTTCGTTTTCTCTGAAATATTTTATCAAAACGGAGATATCATTATAATTGTATAAAATATTTTCGTAACGTTGGACGTTAAAAAACGCCTTCGAGTCGGACAGATGGGACGACATGCTACGATCTTTCGAACAGGATAACAACCTCTGGATGGGCGAGCACGGGCTCCAGCTTGCGATCCCAAAAAACGGACATCGTACTGCTGACCCGGGTATCGCTTTCGGGGATTCAGGTGGTAGCTATCCACGTAAAAAGATTAAGCTTACCGTAAGCTTCATTTTGGGTAAGCTTACCGTTAGGTTAATTTTGCGTAAGCTTAATTTACCTAAAAAGCTTAATAATTTAACCTAATTTTTTGAAAAATTGATTAAATTAATAAACTTTTTTAAGGTAAGCTTTTTTAACCTAAAAAGTACTGCAGATTAAGCTTACATCAGTAAGCTTACCCAAAATTAAGCTTACGGTAAGCTTAATCTTTTTACGTGGGTAGTGTCCTTTTGTTAAATTATTTTGATTTTTAAAAAAGAATTTTTTGGTAAAATTAGGTAAGAATAAAGTTGATAAAAATTCAATAAAGTTTCTAGAAATACTAATCCTATCCTATCCTATCCTATCCTATATATATATATATAAATCTTTAATTTTGTATGTTTGTTTGTTTGTTTGTTTGTTTGTCCGAAATGGATAAACTAGAAAACGATAAAAGGTAGAGACGCGGGATTTACGGCAAAAGATGGCAAAAATATGCGGGTCAAAACATAGGCTAGGTTTCGTTTCGATTGATAACGACAAAAATTTTTTAGGTTGAAAAAACTGATTTTCAAGAACAAAATTTTTATTAAATTTTTAAAAAAAACCAAAAAAAAAAAAAAACCGAGGAAAAATTTTACCATCAAAAAGAATTTCATTCGATTCGGGTATATTTTTTACGTATCCACCGAAATTTTCAAGGCGATCGGTTCGATCTGTCAAAAGATACAACAATTTTTCGAAAATTATTAAAGTTTAGGACTAATATTATATATATTTCTAATTTTTATCAGTCACAGATGTAGTAACTGAATATAGTAACTAAAAGAAACTTGAACAGCTTTTATCATCAAGCAGAACCCTAGAATGGATAGTCGAGGGACACAACGACTGCTTGTGGTGCGAAGCTTTGTATTGCTGATCACTAATTATTAGTCTGAGTTCGTATGCCCGTAATTTTTATGATCCAGTAAATTTTAGACAATACTTCGGGTAAAAACAGGGTTATTTTACAAAATATTGAGTAACATAAATCAACATATTTTTGGAAAAATAAAGTCGCAGGGGTCCAGGTAGACCTGTGACGAGGTAACGAGGCAACCTCGTTCTTGGTCTACGAGGCGAGGCGAGAACGAGGCGATAACGAGGCGAGATCAAAATTTGAAATTCTCGCTTAGTCGAGGCGAAACCGAGAACCAAATTTCCAAAATCTCGCATCGCCTCGCCTCGCCTCGTCTCGCCTCGTTAAACCTCGTAATTTTTTTTAGACCCAATTTTTACCAAGATTAGATTCCCGTACCCCTTGGAACAGCACCTTAGAAATGCTAAGAGTTTCCAGGGAGTTAAAATTAAGATATTAAGAAATTAAAATTTTTATATATTATCGGTTATAAGAAGTCATTATGTGACAACAATAATAAAACGCATTAATTCCAGCTTCATGATATTTAATAGCAGGCAAATGATGCCATAAGAAATGCATTTACAACTTTCAGTTATTAATTAAAATATAATTAAATTGTTTTATTATTAATAATTTATAAAGCCTAAATTAAATATCGATAAGTAGGGAAAGATGCAAGCATTTTTTAGTATTTCTGTTTTTAAGCTACGTATCCATTTATGAACACTAATTTCTTTTACTACCGACTTAATTTGAAAATTTTTTTTGCATTATGAAAATAAGGGTGATGAAAATGTGGTCTTAAATTCTGTTATAGTCTGTTACTTTTTTCAAAAACTGACCGGGGAAAAGAACTAAAGAAGGAAAGTATTAAATGCTTTTTATCTGTGCTCTATTATTTTTTTATTCTTGTGTTTGAAAAAAATTTTCATAGAGGATTATATTTATAAATGTTTCAAAAATATTGAAGTATCACTTCATTATAATGTGCTTTAAATGTGTATAATATATTTTTAATAGGCATAACAATAAATTTTATAATTTTTTAAAGCCTTGATTAAAATTTTTTGATCAAGCACCTCGCCTAGAAACGAGAAATTCTCGGCCGAGAACGAGGCGAGGCGAGATTAAATCTTTCTCGTTCTCGGTAAAATTTGTGATTCTCGCCTCGCCTCGCTCTCGTCACAGGTCTAGGTCCAGGGGGGCGCAGCCCCCATGGCGGCTGCCGGGGCGAGCGAAGCGAGCCGGAGGCAGCTAGTAATTAAATAAAATTTTTTTCGTTTGGGAGACACGAGTAGACTCCATATTAAATAAATTTTCTTTCTGATTGGACATAACCTCTCAAAGACTTTTTAAAAAATGTTGTTGCAAATTTCAAAATAACCTAAAACTATTAAAAGTAAGCAAAAATTTTACTTTAGAAAACAAATTTCCAAGGGTCCAGGGTGCCGGCGCAGCACCTTGGTGGGTGGCGAAGCGAGCTGGAGGCAGCTACTTAGTGAATTTTTTTTCTTTAAGATTAAATAAATAAAAATTTATAAATACCTAATCAATATGTATATCAATATGTCTTTTTTTCCTTTTGTATTAATTTCTTGATTTTAATTAAATTATTTTCAAACAGAAAAGAAAATGTTAACATTAAAATATAATATTTTGCTTTTAAATTTAGTGCATTTTAATCTTCGTATTATTCTATATATATTTTCGGTTTCAACTGATGATCGTCGAGTCAATCAAAAAAAATAATAACAATTATTATTATTGTTGCTGCGTAGCAACGATAAATAAATTTATTTATTTTTAAATTATAATTTCAAATTTTATAATTAAATACATTTTTTTATTTAAATTTGTTTAACATGAAACATGAATTTTTTCGCATAATACCATTTAATTTGGCTAAAATTGTTGACTGGACAACTTTCTTGACAATTTAAATTTTTTTTAAAAATCGAAAGGGGTATATATGGAAAATTGCCAAACTTAAAACAATCATGCTCATATTATTTTTTAATCTTGAGAAAAATTAAATAAAACTTGTCATGTCGATATCGACATTAAAAAAAACCAAATAAATGAATGTAAAAAATTACATTTATTTTATAAGAAGCTATTAGTTTTTCTTAAGACCTTTCCAAGTCCTTTAAGGCATTAAATATACATATCTAGGGCAAAAAACAACCTATTTTCTGCCCCAGAGAGGTGCGTTTTTTTCGCCCATTATATGCAAAACTACGTATTAAATCACGGGATAAAATATAGATTTTTTGCTTTCCATGCAAGTGTATGCACGAGGAAGCGTAGCGAACGACTCGTTGTTAATAACTCGTTTTTTTTTGCCCCTCGACCTCAACAAAGAATTTTTTCTTGTAAGTGGCCAGAAAGAACGTATTTTCCGGTTGCGACGCGACTCTAAAATACGTATTTTCTTAGTATATTACGAGCTCGGTTCCGCTCCGGATGGTAATTTACATGTGATTTGGGCCATTCTTTACTTATGGACAAGAGTCGTATACGATTATTCTTCGTGAGTGGCAAGAAAATACGTGCTTTCTAGCCTCTGTAAAGAAAATAGCTATTTTTTAAACATGGGATGAAAAGTAGATTTATGCTTTAAACGCAGTTGTATGACAGCATGGATAGTAAAAAATCTGCTTTTTATACCGTGATCTAAACACACAGTTTTTCATTAAAAGCGTAAGAAAGAACTTATTGCCTTTGAATAAGAATAATACTTAAGAAGCTAAGCTTAGACATCCGGTCAATATAGTACATTTTTTCGCACCGACATGCACAGTATTCAGAAATTCGTGCGCACGGCGCTAAGGTGCTATAGTTAAACCTGGTTAAACTTAAGTTTAATTTTGATTTATGTTATATCTTGAACGTAAAAACTAAAAATACTGGACTTTCTTTCTTAATTTATTGTTATATTTTATTTTTGGCAAATTGGAGTTATAAGACTTGCCATTTGAGGCTAATATTTGTAAATTGCTTATTTTTTAACCCTTGTTAAAGAAAATTAAACTTGGGTTAGAGCAAATTTCTCGCGCCGGGCGCACGAATTTATGAATACTAAGATGGATAAAAATTTAGTTGACTACATAAGCAAAAGGTTTGTTTGCGGCGCGACCAGTAAAATATGGAGTACACATAAAACAAAATTAGGCGAGCATGTAACAAAAATTAATTACTTCCACGCATAAACGACATAGTTTACGGCCCGCACGAATCTATTTTTTCGCTCAAAATACTGGTTGCAATTCAAGAAAAAAAAGTTGGCGTGCTAAGCTACTGAATTTTTATCCGTGAACAAAGGCAGTAAAGTACTATTATGGGGATAATTAATTTAATCTCAAAAAAGAAACTACTATAAATTAAAGCCCTTCAATTAATATACATCTTTGAAAAAGTTGTAAGAGCAAACTCTCATGAGTAACTTAAAAATTTAAAGCTTTTTGATTACAATAAAAAAATATATGTATTTTTTTACACTATAGTGCTTACCGTGGGGTGAAATAAACCAGTAAACAAAAGAGCTTTTTGGCCCTCTTGGGAGTCAAAGTCGTGCGTAAATCTTTTAAAAAAATTTTCTGCATTCTTTGTAAGCACCATGGGCGAAATAGTTTAGGCACTAGAGTGAACACATATCAATTGTTCTCGGCTTCCCCGAGCAATCGTGCTAGTGCTCACTCTAGTGCCAAAACTTTTGTGCTGCCCTTGATACTTAATATACTATAATATATTTATATTTAGAGGTGTCTTTTACAATCGCTTTTCAAGGCAATAGACAGTTAAAAAGTAGAAAATTTTATGCTTTTTAAATACAATTACAACTAATTACAATTTCAAACATTTTTCAGTGCAAAAAAACGAAAATATTGAAAAATTTAAAGATTTGATGATTTTCCATATATACCCCTTTCGATTTTTTGCAAAATAAAAATGGTCTAGAAAATACAGTTCCTCTTATTCATCAGCACTATTTTTATTAGAAAACTTGGTTTATAAGGTATTTAAACCCATTCAAAACGTTTTATGCAAACAAAGTCAAAATTTACAAAAACCCAAAAATTTAATGACTAACTTGAATCCATTTATTTCAGTTTCTTTGAGTCCTCTGACTCAGTGAACTATACTGACTTAGGTTTTCAACTGTTTGAAACCTTTTTCAGTGCAAAAATTGCGTGCGACAGTACTGTTCCCCGGAAAACCCAGCGTACTTTCTCGAAGATGATAAAATAATGGGAGTCTGTAGATAAGGGATTACTTTAGTGTCTTAACTGAATGGTTTAACCTGCACTCTCCCCACCACCGATCACTCGTAGCTTTCAACGTATAAATTATTTTAATTAATTAGATGCATTTTTAATTATAGTTATATGAAAAATAGAGTGTCCGTTAAGCACCAAAACATTAAATAACATCATTATTAAATAGCAGTTTAATATTTTTCACGGTAAATAGGTTTCCCACGAAAAATATTTTTTCGCGAAACATTGCGAATCACGAAATGTTTCGGGTTACACGATAAATTAATTTTTCGCGAAATATAAAACATTTTAAAGTCAGAAAGTAAAGTTTCGTTTATAGGGTACCAAAGGGGGCCCGAAGGCCCCGTGCGCCCATACATAAATTAAACTTTACTTTCCGAATTGAAAATGTAATACTTTTCGCTACAAATAATTTCTAGATTAACGAAAAAGAAGCCTGCCGTGGAAAACCTTTCTACCTTGAAAAATATTTACACAGTTATTTAGTGTGTTGGTGTTAAATATATTTAATTAATTAAAAAATTTCAGACATTCAAAGCTGCGTGGGGGTATGCAGGGTGCGGTGGTGGGTACAATATAGTTTCAAGTACACTGAAAAAAAATTACTGGCCACGCGCCTAGAATTTTATAGGCGCAGAGCGTGTTCAACGAGAACGGGCTCCGGGCCTCGAACAAACTTGCGTTTCACACGTTTAGATTACGTGGCATATAAAAAATACAAAGAGAAAATGCTGGGGCCCCCTCTCCAAACGCGTGAAACGCCAGTTCGTTCGAGGCCCTCGCCGGTCTCGCTAAACAGGCACTACGCCTGTACTAGCAATCTAGGTGCGTGGCCAGTAATTTTTTTTTCAGTGTATTTAAAAGGAGGCTCTTCAGTTTACTCGCTAGTCATTGGAGAAGCTATTAAAAATTTTTCTTAATATTGTAAATTTATGTGAAATATGAATATGAAAAATTGTTTTTTAATTTTATTAATTATTTAATGTTAATAAAATAACAAATATTCTCTTTATTTACGAATTACCGATAACAAAAAGTTTACGTAGTATTCAAACAACTGAAGGCGCGCTCAGTGTAAAATTTAATTTATTATTCGGAGTACAGATATTAGAATTTATATTTACCGCATTTTAAAGCATTATATGACTTCTATTATTTATCAAAGAAATATTAGATTTATCGTTTACAAGTAATTATAAGATTTTTTATTTTTAAAATAAAATTTAATAAATAATATCAATAAATACATAATATTTACAAATAAACGCGAACCCCTGTATAGTATACTATCCATATACTATCAAGGCTGCTTTCTCTCCGAAACCTTGTTTACTAATTTTTGGAGTTTAATTGCTCAAAATAACACACGGCTACCTAACATGAGAGGGTGAGCAATAATTTCCTTGGGCATTAAATTTTATACTCAAACTACTCAGGTTTTATAATTTTTTGTTTTAAGAAAATAAATAGCAACTTCCGGAATTTCTCTCATAAGAGCAGTGTTAAAGTGTTGTGACTTTTTTCGCTAATATTTCTAAATTTTGCATGGCTATCGAATATATGCTCTATACCATTCGAATCGGGGAATTTAACTTTATTCAGCCATATATCTCACTATTTATAATTTTTCACTGAAGAGCCTCCTTAATTATTTGTGTACACAAGTATAGTCAAGACGCTAGTATCGAGGGCTCCCAGTAAAAGCTATAGCTACGTTTTTTTAAAAATAGCTATATATTTTTGTGTCTTGTTAAAACGTAGCTACGTTTTTATTGCTTGTTAAAAGCTAGCTATGTGGTATATTAATAACATAGCACATACCTAGCTTTTAAAAAGCAATAAAAACATAGCCACGTTTTAACAAGACACAAAAATATATTGCTATTTTTAACTAAGACATTGAAAAACATAGCTACCTTTTACTGGTAGCCCTCGGTATAATCCCTTATTATCTATGCTCATATTGTTTTGCGTATTCTACATACACCCGATATTAAATCATTTAATTTAAAAACATTTAGTTATTTACTTATATGCTCCTTTTGCCCTAGATATGTAAAAGAAATTTTTTTTTTTTTTTAAGCTTTTTCCAATTTATGAAAACCAAAAAATGTCTTAAAGTTTATTAACAAGTTTTTTTATAAATAAGCTTGTTTCTGAAATTTATATCCTTTGGTTCTAACATCGGAAAATATGATCGGTTGAAAAAATAAAAATTTTCATTCATTTACAAATAAATGAACAAAAAAAATTTTCACAGATTATTAACTAACTTTTTTTAAATAAGCTTTTATTAATAAGCTTATTTTTCAATTTTTAATTGTTTGGTCTCCCCTTAAAATCGGAAAATATGATCGATTGAAAAAATGAAAAATTTGTAAAATGTTGAAAGTTTTTACCAACAAAAAACTTAGTAGGTAACATAGAATATTGCTTTTTTAATGACAAAACTTGCGTGAAACTTTCTTGATCGGAGTCGTTAAAGTGCTTAATCGAGCAAGCAGGTTTTTTTAAAACAATGATAAATTTTAATTTTTCATAAAACCTGATAATAAAAGCTTAATTTAGAAATAATTTTCGGGATTTATGCTTCTTTTATTTAATTTGACATAAAAAAAGCCATGTAAAAGTAGAGAAGGTGGTAGGAGGATTTACTGTAAAAAAGAAAAAAAAAAGTATCAGTAGCTATAAATTGTCTTGAATTAAATATCTCTGTGCATAAAAAAAAGGTATTTCAACAATTGAAAGGTCAGTGATGTGTTAAAATGTTGCATTTATGTTTATTCGTAGAAACAAAAAAAAACGTTTTATTGCGAATATAGGTATGCGTACTCAAATTGGGAGTTATTTCAAAAAAATTCTATTTTTTCTCACTTTAAATAACTTTTGGGTATTGTGCATACTTTCAGCAGATTATTATTAAACTGGACAAGCATTAGAAAACATTACAAAACCCCTGATGGGTATTATTTGTGTTATGAGTATGCAAAAGCTCTTTTTAGGTGAATTGTTTTTGACGTTATGAGAATTAGTCTTTTAAAAGAAAGTTGTTGGTACTTGCATCATCATTTACACCTTTCAGGGCTTGTTTAATGCAATTAAATGTTTGTCCAGTTGTATTTGAATCCAATGACAGCTGGTATTTTGCCATTATTAATGAACAATAATGCATTCTTCAATAAATGGCTATGCGGTTTCCAATTTAAGTTTTTTAGATAATTTTAAATTTCTCATGACTTAAAAGATTTTTGGTATCTTCTGAATAGTGTCAGTAGTTTTTTATGAAAGTGGACAAACATCAGAAAGCATTTAAAAACCCCTGATGTGTATAATTTGTGATATGAGTATGCAAAACCTGTTTTTAGGTGAATTGTTTTTGACGTTATGAGAATTAGTCTTTTAAAAGAAAGTTGTTGGTACTAGTATTATCATTTATACCTTTCAGGGCTTGTTTAATGCAATTAAATGTTTGTCCAGTTGTATTTGAATCGAATGACAGCTGGTATTTTGCCATTATTAATGAACAATAATGCATTCTTCAATAAATGGCTATGCGGTTTCCAATTTAAGTTTTTTAGATAATTTTAAATTTCTCATGACTTGAAAGATTTTTGGTATCTTCTGAATAGTTTCAGTAGTTTTTTATGAAAGTGGACAAACATCAGAAAGCATTTAAAAACCCCTGATGTGTATAATTTGTGATATGAGTATGCAAAACCTGTTTTTAGGTGAATTGTTTTTGACGTTATGAGAATTAGTCTTTTAAAAGAAAGTTGTTGGTACTAGTATTATCATTTATACCTTTCAGGGCTTGTTTAATGCAATTAAATGTTTGTCCAGTTGTATTTGAATCGAATGACAGCTGGTATTTTGCCATTATTAATGAACAATAATGCATTCTTCAATAAATGGCTATGCGGTTTCCAATTTAAGTTTTTTAGATAATTTTAAATTTCTCATGACTTGAAAGATTTTTGGTATCTTCTGAATAGTTTCAGTAGTTTTTTATGAAAGTGGACAAACATCAGAAAGCATTTAAAAACCCCTGATGTGTATAATTTGTGATATGAGTATGCAAAACCTGTTTTTAGGTGAATTGTTTTTGACGTTATGAGAATTAGTCTTTTAAAAGAAAGTTGTTGGTACTAGTATTATCATTTATACCTTTCAGGGCTTGTTTAATGCAATTAAATGTTTGTCCAGTTGTATTTGAATCCAATGACAGCTGGTATTTTGCCATTATTAATGAACAATAATGCATTCTTCAATAAATGGCTATGCGGTTTCCAATTTAAGTTTTTTAGATAATTTTAAATTTCTCATGACTTAAAAGATTTTTGGTGTCTTCTGAATAGTTTCAGTAGTTTTTTATGAAAGTGGACAAACATCAGAAAGCATTTAAAAACCCCTGATGGGTATAATTTGGGATATGAGTATACAAAATCTCTTTTTAGGTGAATTGTTTTTGACGTTATGAGAATTAGTCTTTTAAAAGAAAGTTGTTGGTACTAGTATCATAATTTATACCTTTCAGGGCTTGTTCAATGCAATTAAATGTTTGTCCAGTTGTATTTGAATTCAATTTAAAAAAAATTGAAAAATTAAAAATTGATCTTTTTTTAGTTTCGGATGGGACATAATTTGACAATCTGTGGATTTTGTTAACAAGCCTTTGAAATTTGATTAAGGGGGGTTTTTTGTATTGCTGATCACAAGAAGTTTGAGGTATATTTTATAAAAAATAATACCTTGACCCTGATATTGGACAAAAGTAGCCCTAAATAGGGCATTTTTTCTCTACTCATTGAAAGTCAATGAAATTTGGTTTAGGGGGGTTTCTCGGATTGTTGATCATGAATTTTGAGGTATTTTTAATAAAAAAAATAGATCTTGGCAGTGAAAATGGCCAATAGTAGCCCAAAATGGGTCATTTTCGATCTAATGACTGAAAGCCTTTGAAATTTGGTTTATGGGGGTTTTTTGGGTTGCCGATCATTAATTTCGAGGTATTTTTTATACAAAAATTATACCTTGGCCCTGAAATTGTCCAAAAGTAGTCCTAAGTAGGTTATTTCTGCTTCGTTAACTGAAAGCCAATGAAATTTGATGTAGGGGAGTTATTTTTTTCGGTGATTACGAAAACTAAGTAGTAACTAAGTTTGTATGAAAAAATTTGCTAAAACGAACCCTAAAAATGGCTTTTTCGATTTCTTCACTCGTAGCCTTAAAAAATCAGTATACGAGTGTTTTTGGTTCGTTGATCAAGAATTTTGAAGTATTTTTTATAAAAAATTAGCCCTTAAACTATAAAATTAAGCTTCAATTTTTTCGGTTAATTTTTTAAGAAAAATGCTTTACAAGAAGTAGAGTACGTAAAATTTCGGTATACTGGAAAGAGTTGTTATTACTACGAGTGCGAGCTTGGACATTTTGTGAATTAATGCGGTGAAAATAAAAGGAAACAAAAAGGGATTTCGCATATCTATAAAATTAAGAGACCAATTCAATTTTGAGAGGAAAATGTTTTTAAAAATAATTTTTAAAAAACATGGTTTTTAGCTTCATGCCGTCTTGATGCGTTACCGCAATCTAAAGTTGGACTTACAGCACATACAGAAATAACGTTATGACTGGTTTTACAAACTAACCCGGTAAAAGGGGGTCGCAACCGCAAGCGCAGCCGTAAGAAAATGCGCCTAACACGATTTCTCGTATGCAAACATTGCGTCGTGGCTACACTTGAGGTTGCGAGCCCCATTTACGGCGTTTCTGAGAGATCAGCCTTAAAAGTGCGATTACAAAAAGTGCGACATTGCAAAAATTTATTTTTTTTTTTACAGTGTAATTTTATGATTTTAGGAGCTAGAAATTGTTTTTCTTTTGTCATACAATTACAAACCACAAAAAATTATTACAGAAAATTCGTTTTCGTAAAAAATTTCAAATTTGCCAGCCATTTTGTTTACAGCTTTCTTAAATGCAAAAAAAAATTTAAGAGCTTAATTATTAAAAAGCGCGCATAAAATATTTTTAGTTCCCGTTGTAATGGACGTTTAAAAAGAAGCAACAATGAAATTTACAGAGGGGGCGAATGGCCCGTGCGTTTAAACTTTGTTCTGAACTGAAATTATAGGTAATAGTTATATTAAATAAAATACAAATAATGTACATTTTGAAAGAAGTTTCGGATAATAAAAGTGCATATTTTAGGCTGTAAAAGTAGTACTATGTAGTATAATCATTTGAATAAAATGTATTCATTTTTTTTAGAAAATTCTGATTATCATTTATTTATTTTTAAAAAAGTACACATCCTTGTTCACATCACTTGTTACAACTTACTTTAATACTCGAAAAAATAAAACAAAGAAAACAAATACATGAATTTTCAAGCACACATGTTTAAGATATACAAATGAAAAGGCAAAAAAATTTGCTTGTAATTTCAAGCTTACGTCTACAAAAACAGTAAAAAAGTAAATAATTAAAAAAATAAATTTGCTATAAAATTTAAGCTAACGTCTACAAAAATAGTAAAAAGTAAATAATTTAAAATAAAAAATTTTTTTTGAAATTTCAAGCTTACGTTTAGAAAAATAGTAAAAAATAAATAATTAAAAAATAACATGTACAATGATTAAAGAGAAAGTAAGTTTAAAATAAAAACAAAATTGTCTTGAAATTAAAAAAATGCAAAAATGTAAAAAAAAAGTAAAAAAGATTACAAAAATTACATAATTAAAAAATTAAATTAAAATATTACAAAAACATTATCTTAAAATGCAAAATTTTTTAAAATAAATATAATATACATAATATAAGATAAAATAAAAAAATTATTTTCTAGATTTCTTAAAAGTACCATTTTTGCGTCTTTTTAAACCAACTTTACATTGTACATGTAAATTTTTGGAAAAAATTTTATCGACGTCATTGTCTACCTTTAACCAACTATTCCAGTAACGTTTCAGGTAGCAATTGACTGGAATGTCTGTATTGATCAAATACGATGGAAAATAATGAATGCTACTGGAAATAATTTGCAAAAGAGTACTTCTGGTTGACTGACTTTCTCTCAATTCTTGTAATGTACTTTCGTACTTAATGCACAGACACAGAATTGTATATCCTATGTAGGTTTTTGGCCACAAAATAGAATCAAGAATTCCTACTGGCGTTACAGTTGTTTTTGAAACATATAAGCTATTTTCTTTTTTTCTTGCCTTATTCATTTTCGAATTATTTGCGAGAAAGCTTTCGATTATTGTACTCGAAAATGTCGAAATTGCTTCACTTTTATGATCTTTGACGTATTTGCTTTTTTTATGAGCCTTGATAATATCTTTTAATGACCATTTGAGCTCGCAATAATTATCGTAATAACTATAAAGCATAATTGAAGCATAATTAGATAATTCATAATTCAAAAACATTATTATACTCACGCAAAAATTAGAAGAAAAGTTTCGATTGCATCTTTCGTTACAACAGCGGGTTCCGATTTCAAGTTAGCAGCTTCATCCAACACAAAACGAAGGCATCTGTTGATGAAAAACGGATAACCAAATCTTCTCGTTGTTCTCGAGTCAAAAAAGTTTACAAAACAATTTGTTCCCATTACTTGATAATCGCTGTTTTGCCTGATTTTTATGAACTGCTCATTAACTTCGTTATTGTTGTAATAAGCTGGTTGAATGTAAACAATCAAATCATCGTCTCTTGAATCCGACAAACTTATTAAAAAAGTTAGTCTAGAGTGATCTATGAATTCGTTATGAGATCCCCAGCACCATCTGTAGACGATATTCTCCAGGTCATAAAGGAGGTTCAATTTTTCAATACTATTCAGGTTGTTCAGATTTTTGACACTGGCCGCTTGATAATCAGCCTTCTCGGTGTCTTTTGTATTATACATTGAATCGTCCATCCAGTTACTGCTGAGGCTATTTAAATAGGGCAGTAAGATCGAATCCCTAAATGGATCTAAAACTTTATTGATCCACCAGTCGCCTTTGGAGATAACAAAGCATTTGTTTTTTAAAAAAATATTAAAAAATTGCTCGAATCTGAGTTCCAAATTACTTTGATCTTCGTGGTCTTGCATACTAGATTGGCAGAGAAATATATTAGGAATTCTCGTGCTGTCAAATACTACTTCGAATCTACATGTAGCTCCTTCATAAAGCGAATTCAGGTACCTTAGAAATTGAGTTTTTCTTTTTTCACAGTTTGCTCTGTGTGTGTGGAATTCAACTGAATTTTTTTCGTTGAAAAATTCATAGCTCTTCTCCTTCAAATCACCAAAAGCTTTATTAACGAAAAAGCTGAACTTTTTGTTCTTTAGCCCTTTTCTCATTATGTGTATGTTTTCGGAATATTCCTGTTTGGAGGTGAAAAATTTTTCTTATTAATGTAATAAGCTTCTGGAAATAATAAAAAAAGTTACTGTAATCCATTTTTATTTTACCTGCACATACGAAACGTCTTCAAAGCCTTGGATACATTTTCTTGCAAATTTGCTGGTAAAATTACCATATCGTTTGATGTTATACAGCTCGTAGCATCTTGCTTCTTTCAAATCCGGCAATACGTGTTTGACGTTTTTAAAATTACACGTTACCAGCTTATTTTCTACTGCCATTGTTTTGGCCATGTGAACCTGGGAGAAATAGACGTACTTACTTTCGGTATTTATAATAGAACGAATTTTCTGAAAATTATATTAATTTTAAATAACAAAATAAAAAATTCTACATAAATAAACATGCACACTCGTTTATTTTGCAAATGCAAAATCTAATTTCGACGCTTAATAAAAAATGTTATATTAAGCGTCGTTATTAAATAATCTTTAAAATTGTATCCAATGATATTAAAATTTGATTATTGAAGCATTAAATTAAAAGAAAAAAATTTTATAAAAAGTAAAATAATTAGCTACAATTGTAAAAAAATCTACTTTTTGAATAACGTGTTTAAAATATAATAATCGTCAATAGCATTAAAATGTTTTGAAAACGTTTGTAAAAAAAGATGGGGGTGGGGGCCGTCAGGCACCGTGCGTTTGTGAATAGCCTAACTTAAAATTAGAAACTACAAGCAATACAGACAAGATAATTTAAACTTACATAGGCCAACATTATTATAAAATATATCGTTGTAGGTATTTTATTTAAAAATGGAAAAGGTACAAACCTCTTTTAGCTGATTTTTTCGGTCGTTTATGGAATAATTGTTTTTCAAACCATGAATCGTCATGCCAGAATACAAATTTGTGACAAATGGAGGTAGTTTTGCGTTCAATAACTTACTCAGTTCATTCGTGAAATGTGGCCAAGCATCTGGATATATAAGAAACGAAGAATCTTTATTTGGCATTTTCCAATAATTACTATTTGCGTAGGCAGTATGCGAATGCTTACCGCTCTTGCAATTTCGTAACATATTTTCATACGCCTTAAATATATAGCGTTCGAAAAATAATTTTCTGTAAAATAAAAATAGTCTCTGTTACGAATTTTTTGTAAATTCATTTTAAAAAATGTTTAAAGAGCAGACATCAAAAAATTACCTAAACTTGGCTAGAGGTTTATTAACGTTTTTCGTTTTCATGACACCGTACAGGAAAACAGAATCATATCGACATCCTCCAATTTTGAGTTGAAAAAAGTTGTACCCCATGGGTACGTTGATATTCAAGACTCTCTTTAACGATTCCGTTACCTATTTACGAAAAATTATTTTATTAACAAACATTGTACTGAACACGCTTGATAAGTTTAGGGTACGTTACTCGTGTGTTACCTTCTCGTCATTCCACAGACTGGCGTGTACTATGTCAAGTCTGCATTCGAAATCCACTGCTGGACGCAACCATCTCAATGCTGGGTCACCAATCAAAACAAATGAATCGATGTCGTTAGAGCAGTGCTCGAAATCTTTTGTGCTATTTGCTACAGTCCACATTGACTCGTCGATATTGTTTACAGACATTGTTGCTTAAAGAAAATGAGGTACTCATAAAATTAACTAAATTATTTTTAGGAAATATTAATAACGGTGCTTTATTTATTTAAAGATTTTCTGCAACAAAAAGAAAAACATACAAAAATTCAAAAAAAAAAATGATAAAATAAAAAATTTTAAGCCCTTTGAATAGTTACGTATCTTTAAATTTCAAGATGCGATTTGAAATATCAAGATACGTATTTTTATAATGTACTGTATAATACTAAATGCTTGAAAATTATTTAACGTTTGCAAGCTTTATGTTATACAGGATCGTGCAGCTTTTAGCTAAAAATGAAATATTGTAAAAATACAATAGGTCACTTTCATTGCCCGGAGAACGGTACGAGGAACCAAGCTGCCACTGTTCTCCAGTGTAAAGTGTAAGCTGTAAATTTTTTGTATGCTTCAAATTTCAAGCTATTCAAGATAATTAATTAATAAAAGTTGTAGGTTTGTGAGTGTTATTTTTCATAATGTTCGTTTAAGATACTGGCAGGCTGCTTTGCTTGAAGAATCGCGAATTTCAAGCAAATTGCTAGAATTTTCAAGCAATTTTGTATAATATTTTAGCATTTGTTTGAAAATTAAAGTAACAATATAGTTACTCTAATTTTAAAGTAAAACAGCCTTGCCGTTAAAATTATAAACAAATTGGCTTGAAATTTAAAGGAAAAAAGTGGGTAAAAGTGTGTGTCTGTGAAAGTGTACAACAGGATAATGTATGTTTTCTGTAAAATTTATAAAAAAATAAACTATATATAGTGAAGTCTTTTTATTATAAATAGTTTGCAACTACCATTGACAATTACAGTAAAATTATTTTATGATGATAATAAAAAAAAAAAAATATTACAAGTTATGAAAATAAAATTTATTTTTGAATCTTGTTTTTTCAAATTGTTTCATTTCTTTGTGTTTTCGGAGTCCCCAGCACGCTTGCGCTTTCTTTCGCTATTTTTAAGTGTCGGTGTTGTTTCGGCTGTTGAGCGATCTTCAAAGTTATCAGAGTTCATTCTGGATGCACTTCCTGATGAGTCGTTGCCTCTATTCGAAAATTCGACAATTCCCAAAATTCTTGGTCTTCTGATATTTTTATTATGCCTTGGCGCAGTAGGTGTATCTGTTAAGCGTCCTTGACAGCCAGAAATTCCTGGTGCTTCCATTAATGATTGGCGGCGAAAGGTGTTCGCAGCTGGCGTTGTGCCTCTTGGCCTTTGCTGATTAAACATCGGGCCATTTACGAATGGCGAAGGCGTTCTTCTTTCTTGTATATTATTGGCACGCGGTGTTCCAGGAGGTGTCGATCCATTACGTAGCCTCTGGTTGCACATATTATTTTGTTGAGCTCTTTCATAAGATATTCTTCTTCTATCTCTTGCTGGAACGTGATTGCTAACATTAACGTACTGTACAAGATGCCATTGGAAAAGATAAAATTGGGGTAAACAGGCTGCCCTTATTATACCAGTCACCCTAGAAATTTTTTGTCTTTCCGCTTCGTTCTGGCACAACGACATTCCGCAGTAATTTTCCAAATCAACTAGTCTATCTTGGTGACAAAGATATATCAAGTGTTCTCTTATTTTCTCCGGACGTTCCTTAAATCTTTGAAACATGGGGGTTAAAGAAAGTTCTTTGTATAAATCAATTTTAGTGAGGTCATACTTTTTAACATGTATTCCCCACATTGCTGCGATTACGAGATTTTGGTTCATCTCGTCATCCCAGGCGTATCTTATCCTTGGCTCGGGTACTTCTGGTCTAAAACGCCTTGTAGGATTAATTCTCTGATCTTGCTCTGCGGCCGTTGCGAAATTTAGCATTGCCCTTTTTACTCTTTCCTCAGCTTTATAAATATTTGTCTCCTCTACCATGTTATTGAACAACTGATTATTAATATTTTGTTGCTCTTCATTTAATTCCGGTCTATAAATTACAATCTCTTGCGGAATGTCTTGGCCCATTAAGGCTTCTTCGTTTCTGTCATCATAATTAGCGTCATCATCATCATCATCATCATCATGGATATTATCATCAGCTGGAGGAGTTTGGCGACCCCCACGAGGTGGGTTCCTTTCCATCGATCCACTTGGAGTCACTTCACTGGTCGTAGAATGAGCTCTCTGCTGATTGTTGTTTGGAGGAGGTAAAATATCGCGATCATTTGTTTGTCGTTGATGACGAATCGAAGCCATGGGATTTATTAGCAATTTTCGCTGTTTGTTAAACTCGTTCGTATTTATTGCTTGCAATGATTGACTTCTTTCTAACCGCGTTGTTCGGATATTTGAATTTTCCGAAAGGTTTTTGGAATTATTTTGAAGCTGTTCGCGAACGTTCGAAAAATTAGCCTTCTTTGTAAGCATTTGTTGTTTACTTGCGATTTCTTTATTATCACCGATTGATGTTTGATCAGAATCCACCGATTCGTTATCGTCATCATTGTTAGAAAGCCCTGGTTCTCGCTTAGGTGGTAAACTTGTTATGACTTTTGCCTCTTGTTCTTCAGAGTCAATGACTTCTTGTTTTCTGCAACAAAACGAAAAAAATACTATGAAGATCGTACTCTTTTTGCTTTCTTAAAAGGTTCTTTTATTTACAAAAATTTTTCAATATCTTGTATAATAGAATATTACTTCCTTTTTTTTTCTTTATTTGGGCAGAAAAATGACTAAAGTAAAGCTTTTAAAGTAAATTTTTAAGAAAAAAACTTTTTTTAGGGAGAAAATTGAATAATTTTTAAAAATTTTGTAAATTTCAAGTTACACGAGTCGTTTAAAAATTGTAAAAATTTGTTTAATACATAGATTTAAGTTTATACAAGTTATAACGCCTGTGAAAATTTTGGCAAAAATTTTTACCATTCTTGGAAAATTGCAAAATATTAAATACGCTACTTTTATTAATAAAAGCTAATATATTACGGAGTATAATATTACGTACACTATTTTTTCCTGGATACCTACATTTTATGTGGTTTTTTTGTCAAGAAAAATAAATAAAGTAACGCTTTATAAAAACATTTTTGAGAAAAAAATATTTTATACAGTAAAAATTGAATGCATAATTAAATCAACGTCTGGTAGAGCCAAAAGCTTAAATGCAAAAAATCGCTAAAATACATAAAAATATTTTGAAAATTTGAGGTAGCTAATAAATTATATTAGGTACTATTTTTTCCTGTATACCGACATTTTATGTGGTTTTTTTGGCAAGAAAAAGTAAATAATATAAAGCTTTTGAAAAAGGTTTTTTATTAGCGTTAAAATTAAATATATAGATTACGGACTATTCAACATGTCGTTAACGTCCGCTGTTCTTTTTCTTAACTCTAAACTTTGAGTATTAACAAATGGATTTAAATTTGAACTTAAAATTTTTCTGTAGGATGAAAAAACTTTATGTATACTAAATGGTACATTTTTCTAGAAAACATAATTTTTTTGGGGTCTATTTTAAATGAAATTACTTTACAGTGTAAAGGGAGAGCGGAAAAGACGTGTTTCCTCGCCTGCTAACAAAGACAAATTGTCTTTATACAAATTGTATACGAACCTTGCCTGTAAATAAATAATGGCCCGAATCACGGCTTACGTGCTAATTAAAAAAAGGATTTAAAAGCACAGGAAGGTGGGGGGCCAAAGGCCCCGTGCGTGCCAAATAATATTACATATTACGTACTATTTTTTTATGGTTAGGTCAACTTTTTTTTCTTTATGTGGGCAGAAAAATGACTAAAGTAAAGCTTTTAGAGTAAATTTTTGAGAAAAAAACTTTTATTAGGCAGAAAATTGAATTTTTTTAACAATTTTTTAAATTTTAACCAACACGAGTCTTTTAAAAATTGTAAAAATGTATTTAATGTATAGATTTAAGTGTCTAGAAGTTATTACGCCTGTGAAAATTTTGGCTAAAATTTTTTCTATTATCGGAAAATTGGGAAAATAGGGTAAAGCAACCGCAGACACTGCTATTCGCGACAACAGCGATTTCAAAATCTACATTTTCTTTTAAACATAAAAATAAATTTAAATATGGAAGCATTAAAATTTTGCAAATTAATTGAAAATACTAACGAGAAAATGCTTAATTAAAATAAATAATTAACATACAGTAACAACAAATAAATAATTTAATAACTCGATCATTGATCTTGACTTATTAAATTGGCTAAAAAAATTGAATACTTTTTTTAGTTAAATACAGTGGAGTCGCTATTATTCAACAGTCTTTTATCAGACAATACAATTATCCAACAGCCCTGTGTTTCCCGTACCATAATTTATTTTTTTCGATTACATATTTTTAAAAACATTATTTAATTTCATTTTTTTGATAAATTTTTTTGCAATCTGATACTTGGAATAATAATCTTATTAAAATTTTGAAAAGTGATACATTCCATAACTTTATGATGTTATTATGTACGCAAAAAAATATTTAAAAAAAGTATTTAAAGAAAGTATGTAATAAAAAAAATTCTTAGTAAAATTTTGTTTAATTATTTGTATATCACGTATTTTTTTTTTAGTAACTTGACCTTTTATTAGTATTATTTAGAATAAAAATAACATCTTCTAATAGTAGAATTAGCGGCCAAAACAAAGAACGCTTTTTTTATATTACTCAAGTGTTTTACAGATATTATTTTTTAATAGCTTTTAAAAAAAAATTTTTAATACACATATTACTACTTGGTCTTGTATTTTATTTCTCTTGTTACAAGAAGAAATTAAAATCCTTTAAAAACAGTTAAAAAATCTAAAATAATTCACTAATAATACATTATTCATGTGCATAAACTAACTTTTTTTCAGCCTCTATAAAATATATAATAGCGAAACGTCTAACGGATTAGAGGGACCTAACTTTAAATGAACATAAAAGATTCAATGAAAAAAACACGGCCGAAATTCAGGTTAATATTTTATATAAACTCGAAGAAAAGAAATCGATAATGGAAGAGTAAAATTGCTGATTGTAAACTTACAAGTCGATGATAGGCATTGAAAATGAACTGAAATTTAAATCTTCCGGAAAAAAATCTATTAAAATGCAATCGTCATCGGACTCGTCATACGGCACTTGTATTTCTTTCTTTATCAATGCTGCTTCTTTTTCTTTCGACGTGGAAGGTTTGGCTTCATTAACATTAGTTTCGGAGACTGCAGCAGCGTTTTTTTTATTTGTCTCATTTGGCAGTATTGGAACGTTAGATGCATCCAGCAGAGGAGGAATAACTTCCTGGCTTAGGTTAGAATTGGAAGATTCAGAGCTTGAAACCTGGCTATTGCTACTAGCGCTGTCATTTTTCTTTCTTAACCTGCATTTGAATACACAAAATAAATTAATAAATAATCAACTGATATTTATCGTAAAAAAGCTTTAACATTTAAGCTTCTTTTTTTCTGTTGGTCATTAAATACTCTTAACTTACATTAATTTTTTTTTTTTTTGTTCCGGAACATTATTTTCCCGAGATTCACGACCAATCATTGTAATTTGATCACTTGCCAAAGTAAATTTAGATTTAAATTGTTCCAATTTGCTTCCTACAGAATCGCTGCTATTCTCCATTGCAGTGAGTTCAATGATATTTTAAGCGCGCAAATTAAAACTATAAACTTAAAAGTGTTTTTTTCTGCGACCTTAATAATTTTGACAATTTCTTTAGGTTGCAATAATCATATATACTTAAAACACAAAACTTAAATAAAACACAACACTAAAAAATACTTTATTACAAATAACTAAATACATACATAAAAATTAATTAATTATAAATTTAGTATTACAACCGTACTTAATAATATAATAAGAAAAGTTAACTCCGCAATGCGTGTCAGCAGGTAATAAAGTCAATAATTCAGTTTTATATTTGCAATTCTCTGCGACCGCGAAATCTTGTAAGCGCAAAAATTAAAACTGCGACCTTGAGAATTTCACTATTTTTTTTTATTGCAATAATCTTGCACTTTAAACACAAGAAAAAAAAACTTTAATAAAAATAACTGCATAAGTATATTAAACAATTAATAAATTAAAAATTTTTAATTAGAATGATCGTAAATATTATTAAACAAAAGTCGAGCCGCACAAACCGCGTAAGCCAGTAAGCTTGTTAAAAAAGTAAATTTCTTAGATACAATACATTCAGGTGGATATTTGCAATTCTCTGCGACCGCGAAATCTTGTAAGCGCAAAAATTAAAACTGCGACCTTGAGAATTTCACTATTTTTTTTTATTGCAATAATCTTGCACTTTAAACACAAGAAAAAAAAACTTTAATAAAAATAACTGCATAAGTATATTAAACAATTAATAAATTAAAAATTTTTAATTAGAATGATCGTAAATATTATTAAACAAAAGTCGAGCCGCACAAACCGCGTAAGCCAGTAAGCTTGTTAAAAAAGTAAATTTCTTAGATACAATACATTCAGGTGGATATTTGCAATTCTCTGCGACCGCGAAATCTTGTAAGCGCAAAAATTAAAACTGCGACCTTGAGAATTTCACTATTTTTTTTTATTGCAATAATCTTGCACTTTAAACACAAGAAAAAAAAACTTTAATAAAAATAACTGCATAAGTATATTAAACAATTAATAAATTAAAAATTTTTAATTAGAATGATCGTAAATATTATTAAACAAAAGTCGAGCCGCACAAACCGCGTAAGCCAGTAAGCTTGTTAAAAAAGTAAATTTCTTAGATACAATACATTCAGGTGGATATTTGCAATTTCTCTGCGACTATATTTCTCCCCACTTCTGATCAATGGATTTTGATAATTCGCGCGAACATATACGCGATACGAAAAGTTGTGAAAATTGCTTTTGCATTCTTTCTTAAATTGATTATTGTACACTGTAAAAAAAAAAGGTATTTTATTTCAATTTAAAGCAAAAATAAATTAAGTCTTGTATGTTTGTTTGTTTGATGATAAGTATAGACGACATAGGTTGATCGTGTCTAAAAATATTAGAGGCGTTTTTTTTAATTTTTGAAAATTCGAAAACTTGACGTTTTTTGGAGATTTAAAAAATTAGAGATTTCTCAGATGTCTGACGTCACAATGAATGTTTAAACTTCAAGCATGACGTAATAATTCATTAAAATATTTTCGATCAAATACTTACTTGATATAATTTCAAATTATACCAAAAAATCATAACAAAAATCTTATCCTTAAAAAGAGCAGCCTACGTGGGGGGCCGTAAGGCCCCGTGCGTTTAACTCAGACCAATATTACGGACTATTTTTTTGTGGTTAACTACATTTTGTGTCGTTTATTTTTAAATAAAAATGAATAAAGTTTAACTTTTTAAAGACAATTTTGAGAAATAAGCTTTCTATTAACGTGAAAATTGAAATATTTAAATAGCCCACCCGCGACTTGATCGATAAAAAACCCGATTAATCCCCAGTAAGAATATATTACTTATATATTACAAAAAGCGCGTATTTCCTTGCTACTGATGAAGAGAAATCGAATGCGACCCTTGTTCGTAAATAAAGAAAGGCCCAAATTGCAGTTTACCATCCTTGGCTTGACCGCGAAAAATAATTTACACGCGAATTGAATCATTTTTTACTTTTCTGGAGATGGGCTCGTAATATACTACCATTCGATAATGTATCTAAATTTCAAAAATAACATGAAAAACGCGATTCTTCGCCCCTGATATGAAATTATTATTTTTCCTTGTCAGCGGTTAGACAGTCATGTTCTAAACTTAGGAATCGCAATACCTAAGATGGTAGTCTTTAGCTGTGGGTGCTTCCATTAGCTTCAGATAGACTTGGAGAAGCATGGTAAAAATTTATTCAATTATAAACTATTTTCAAGTCATTATACAAATTGAAGCTAAAAGGTTAGTTTTTATTGCTTGAGATGGCCCTCCAGGTGTATCAGAAACTACTAAAAGTCATGATTTAAGCTGATAGTTTTTTGAACTTGATGAAAAATGCGAATTTTTGATAATAGGATTATTTGGAGAACGGATCGATGAAACATAATTTATGGTTACAAAATAATTGCGAGCTAAATTGTTTGTCTCAAATACATTGACTTACACCTTGAAGTGCTGAATAAATATGAACAAGACTTTGAGGAACTACAATTTTTTAGACTAATGTAAAAAATGTTGTTTATAGAGAATAATAGTTGATTGCGTTAGAGAAGCAATGTTCCAAAATAAAATGATTTCCAGTAATATCACTAGTTGAAGCTATCAGATTAGGTTTAATAGTTTCATATGGTCTTCCAGGTATTTTAGAATTAATCGGAGGCAACCAAAAAAGGTATAATTTGTTAAATTAGTATGCAAAAGCTGTGTTTTTGGAGAATCCTGTTTGTCGTCATGAGAATTAGGTTTTTAAAAGAAAGTTCTTGATATACAAGACTCAAAATATGGCTTTGGTTGTAGAGTCTCCGGTCACCGTTTAGGTTTGGTATTGTATAAGTTTCTTGTGTACCTGATGAAAAAAATGAGGGTCTTTTCTAAAGTGCTTGAACAATGGTAATTACGACATTTATTTCCTTCCTAGGCAAGTTTTACTACAACCGGGAGGTTGTAGTTAAAATAAATGTTACATTTTAATATCTTAGAAGAAATACATATGTTTCGTATAAAAAAGTTTGAAAATTATGTCAAAAATAATTAAATAAAAAAATATTAAAGTCAAGGAAACATTTTCAGATTTCCATAATAACATAATATTACACTATGACAAAATTCAAACGCGTGCAAAAGTTTGTAAAAAATTTGTAAATACAAAATAACAGAAAAAAAAAAAAATTTTTAACAGCTTATTCATTATTACCGACGGTGCATTCTGGAGGTTTACAATAATTAGTTAGAAAACTTAACGCTAGGTGCGCTAGCGCCATAGGCAACCACGCGGTATTTTCAGTATACAAGTAGCTAGCGACATGTAAAGACATTGTATAGTTGCTTCTTTTAAGAACGTCGTATTCAGTTTTCTGTTTAATCAACATCAGTTTACCAGAATTCCTGCACATGTTGTTCTCTGTAATTATTATCGCTAGTATTGAAACCAAAAAATTTTAAATACATCATTTAAAGTTAGTTGTTAGCGCGCTTTTTTTTTAACTTTATTAAGCGCAATTTTGATTAAGAATCGTGCGTGTATGAAGGTGCTTTGTCTTTTTTAATTTGAGTACGCAATAAGTGTAAAGATGGCCACAATTACCAAAAAATTTTTATGTGACGTAGTTGGATGCACAAGTGCCGACCCTAAAAAAGGAGGCTTTCAAAAAAAGAAGCACCTTAATGAACATAAAAAAAATAATCACAGTGCAACTGAAGAAGAACGCACATGTGTACTTTGTGGTAAAACATTCTCAAGCGCGAGATATTTAAGACTTCAGCACACGTGCAAAAATACACCAAAACTCATTAAATCAAGACGGGTTAAATATAACCCTGGTTCATCTAAGAGGCGTAAAAATGAAACTACCCTTAGCGCTGATAAACTGGAGGAACCTATGTTAGATCTAAATGAAAGATTAGATTCACGTGTACAAGATTCGACGTTAAGAATGGACACTTGCAATACAATGAGTATCGGTGACACGGAAAAAATTGTTGATTGTGAAAAAGAAGTTAATGAGCGAAGCTTAATTGAAGAATATCAGAATAATTATTTTCTTGAAAAGGAGAACACCTACGTAGAGCAAATGGATTTGCCGCTTTCGAGTTTTTCATCTAGTACAGCGTTACTTCTCGTAGACCAAATGCTCTCTAATTGGCAAAGTCCACCAGATTACTCGGAAGAAATAGAAATTTCATCTTATTAATAAACAGCGTGTGTCAAAGTTTTTAAAACTTTATTATAATATTGATATTTTAAGTGAGAGTGATACGTGTTGATTATATTTACAAAAAAAATCATACAACGGGTTCTACAGACATTACATTTTTATTTTATAATATAGACTTTATTGTTTTAGAAATTTTAATTCTTTTTTTATTTCTTACTTTTAAACAAAATTTTATAAAAAATTATCTTTGTTACTACTTGTCTTTTAAAATTCATTTAATAAAATAAACATAAATTTTAAAAAATTGTTAAATTTATTTCATACATTCTCCAAATATCCTGCAATACCTGAAATTTGAAGCCAATAAACAATTTGCTTATTTAATGAATACTATTTCAATAATTTTATAAAATAAAATATAACACTTGAATATTTGAATAAAAAAACAAAAAAAAATACTTAATACTTTGATGTTTAATCATACATACATTTCTAATAACTTTTAAAAGTTAAAAGAAAATTTATTTATTGAACTCAAGTAAATCTTTTTTTTTTGAAAATAAAATCTAATTTTATTCATTAGATAATAATTTTCAACGTATTATTGATAAAATAATATTTAATTAAACTTGCCTGATGTTCAAAATATAAACAAACTTTTTTTAAATTTATTTTGCAAAAATATCATCAATATAAACTATTATTTTTTTCTTTCTTCTTTTTTCTTTTACTGTAACTAGAATAGTCGCGCGCCTAGCAAGAGCAGAATAATGTAAGTTTATGAATTTTCTAATGGTCAAATTGACCAATCAAATTGAGATCTGCGTCCAAAGAAACCGACTAAGGCCTTTAAAAATAAGAAAATAAGTTATATTGGCTAAATGATTTTTGAAGGGGTGAAAGGGGTGAAAAATAGCCTTATTTACCCCTTGGAAGCTGTTAAATGTTATTTTTTACCGAAAATTCAAATTTACTGGCCTATATAACCACATAGCATCATATAAAAGTAAAAAAAAATCATTTTGTACTCCATGTCAATATTGGGGGGGAAGGGGTGAAAAATGGGTGGGGAAATCACCTCATGACTTTTCCTACAATTTTCCGATTGGACGTTTCGTTGGCGTTATTTTTCTGATGCGAATGCAAAAGCTTTCAATTAAATTCAAGCTCTTTCGTAGGCAGTTTGAGGTGAAAAACAGTATACCCCCGACTATTATGAATTAAAAAAATTTTGGAGAAGGGCGAGGGTGGGGGGTTGAAGCCCCCGTGCGTCCAGAGAACATATTTCAAAGGTCTCTCGATTAAGTCAAATAATATGACGAGATACCTTATTAAAATACGAGAATTTAAAAAATTGAAACATTTTGAAAATAAAATATGTTTAACACTTTGCTCCTTTAAATGAAATGCAAAAAGGGGAGAGATTAAAAGTTGCAGAACATTGTTAATAATTTATGGACAATTTATTTGAATAAATTTTTTATATCACCTTGAAGGCTTCAAAAATGTAACATATTTATGAGATAAAAAATATGTTAATAATAATCAGAAATTATGCACGTTTAGAATGCTTTGCTTGAAATTTCAAGCCAATTACTTGAAAATTTAAGAAGATTGCTTCAATCGCTTGAAATTTGAATCAAAGCAGTCTGGCCATGTACTTCTGATTGTAAGGTAAAAAATGAAATAAAATTCAGTTAATGATTATAACTTTACTTTACATTTATTATATAACAATAGCAAAGTATACAAATTATATTAAGTGTATAAGTTTTCTTAAAAAAACGAAAATTTAAACAATTTACAATGAGCTTGAAACGTTTACATTTTTTGGTGCACGAATTCTTGCAAATTAAATTTCTGTATCAAGTTCATTGATAAGCAACTGGCTCGTATGATTTTTGCCACTCGTTCTACTTCATACTCATCTTGGACACTTTTGCAACTGTTTAAGCCACACAGCTGCAGCAGGTACATAAATAAATGTTCTTGGCACAGTTGCACTAATCTTCTTTGTAATCTACGCGCGTTTTCCATCAAACGTAATGTTTTAGACTTTTGGATCATTTCTTTGAAAGGTGATAAGCGAGACATGTCTTTGCATGGATCTTGAATTAAAAACTTTAAGGTATATTCTATTATTCTTTGATCCTGGTCCGTAGACCAATGTAACCTTTTGTTATTTTGACTTTTGAAAGACTTTTGTCGCGTTGGTAAATGTCTTTTATCTTTTTGGGTCAAGGCATAGATATGCTTGACCATTTTGAATACAGCAATGGGTGCTTCATAACCTTGCGTCAATTCACGAAGCATAGAAGATTTTATATTATTTTGGCGTTGTTTTTCTCGATCGCTGAGATTCGGAATTTGCATGAAAATTTGTTGTTTATTGGAAGCTGACGATTTAATAAAGCATCCCGAGCTAGCATTCACAACTGTTTTTTTGACCCTTAATTTCTGGTAGACTACTTGAACGTCATTTTCTGAGTCGCCTTCGTCCTCATCTTGGCTTATATGCATGCAAGTGATGGGCATAATTCGTTATTTATAGTGTTAATCTCTGTATTACTGGTAAAGGTTAGAGTAGGTACAAGTATTCCTATTTGTCCAGGGACCACCTGTAAACAACGAATAAATGCATAATTAGCTACTGTTGAATAATCTTAATGCATCGAATAAAGAAAGTGAAATGAAGAAACAAAAGGCGCCAAAAGGTCGCATTTTTTTTTATTTTGTTAAAGAATAGCATAAACAACAACAAAATGAATAAAATAATATTCGTTGAAAGTAACATTTATTTATTTTCTTTTTATTTATTTCATAAAAACATATTAAGTAAAAATTATTGATATTTGTGGTATTAAATAAATTAAACGGTTGAAAATTATAAAAAAAAAAATTAGCAAAATTATTATTACCTTCTGATGTAAACTACACTTGTTGTTCCGTATTATTTTCTTACACACAAAATACTTTTTGTTTTATGGAATACGTATAAAATTAAATTAATATTTTAAAAATTTAATAACATCAATATAAGCTTAGACTTAAATACAAACTGTTGCACGCACTGAAAAATAAAAATTTGATAGCGGGAGAAGCAACTAAACTCAGCCACGCGCCGCGCTAAATCCCGTAAATCGAGAAAAGCAAATTGCCGCACACAGGGGCGGGGCTTGACGTAGACGTATCGGTATACCGTATAATATCGAAAAATTTTGAATAATTGTATATATTAAGGTAGTTTAAAAAAAAATATAATTTCTATAAATATTCAGGCACGATTACCACGGGCTGATCCTAATATACAGATTAAGTCGTGTCTTATAAGTTAGGTTACATATTTGCTTTTAAGAGTTTTTTTCCGTACGATCAATAGTTTTTGCCTATTTCTAAGCTAATAAATTTAAAAACTCAATACCAATTTTATGGGTAAAAAAAGTAAATTATAAAATGATAAACGATATAAAAAAATGATAATTTTCTAGTCTCTCGATTAAATAAAAATATTGCATAATAAATGTCTTTCTGAGCTAAAAGTTGTAAGGAATTTTTTTGCGAAATTACTAATTTCTCAATTTTTTTCAGCCATTTGTACGGATGCCTAAAATACGGGTTCCGTATATTGTTACTCGCGTGTACGGAAAAATTTCTATGGACCCGTATTACCATTACTAACTAAGCAAAATTGAAAAAAAAAAAAAAGTGTACTAAATATAAGCGTAAGGTCCAAGAAAAGGGGGGGAAGCCCCCGTGCGTGCTAGGGTATATACCACATACGAAGACGTAAATGTGTTTACCTACACTTTTCATATGGAATTTCAACGAAAATTTTACTTGAGGACGCATTCTACAACGCTTTCCTAAAAAAAAAATTTACTTTATTAATAAAATGCTTCAATTTGTTGTAGTAATTTGTAGGCAGCCGCATTAACCCACTTCTTATATCGGAAGCGTTTGCAGCCTAACCCGCTTGAAGGGAGCGGCTGTATCGTATGGGCCTTTATTTATACAAACAAATACATAGAAACACCCTTAAACACACACACGCAATCACAAGGCAAACTTAACTTTTAACGAATTACTAAGCTTGTTTTATTTTTCCAAAGCAAAAAAAAAAAGTTGTATTTTTGTAAATTATTTATGATTAATTTATTGGTTTTCAGGAGTCAGGATAATTTTAATTCAAGATACATAACTACGTCGTTATTGAAAAAAATAATAATTGACAACGCTAACTTTTATTTAACTTTCTTAAATATTTTGGACTTGCGGAGATGAAAGTTTATACGCTTGTATGGTTGTTTTTGCAAATATTTTGAGGGTTAAGAAAATTAAGTACAACAACAACATACATATGATAATTAGTGAGTATTTTATGTTGGTAAAATAATCAAATTTTTTTCTAAAAAAAAGTGCAAAACTCAATATATTACGGACTATTTATTTCTGGATACCTACATTTTATGTGGTTTCTTTGGGAAGAAAAATAAATAATTATAAGCTTTTGAAATAAATTTTTCAAGTGCATTTTTAGGTAGCCGCATTAGCCACTTCCAATATCTGTGGAAGTGTTTCCAGTCCATCCCACGTGGAGGGTGCGGCTTTATGGACCTTCTCTCTCACACACACACACACACACGCATACACACACAAAAACACATTTACTCATTCATTCGATTTTTCTTTTTTTATTGCAAGGAGAGGACGAGGGTGATGAAAAACTAGAAGTTACAGATGTTTCAGAAAGAGAGGAAACATCTGAGGATAAGCTAGGGTTTGTATTTGAAGGATATGAATCATGATTATTAAGTAAAGGAAATGAGGGTGGATTAGGGGAATGGACTTCAGAAAAAGGAGATGTGGATCTGGAATGAAAGGGAGATAAGTTTCTAGGCGATGGTGATCTGTCACCGCTCGAAATTTCTATTGTTTGATCGCTGTCAGAATCAAATTCATACGGATTACGCAGTTCCGGATTCTCATTTGGAACCATGTTTTTTCGTCTTTGTTAGATGAATATTAAAAAAATTATTTTATATTTACTTATTAATTTGTATATACAAATTTAAGAAAGTTTATATTATTTAAAATTTCTGGATCGAAAATGAATAAATTTATTTTATATTTTTAAGAAAAGTAGTATATACAGAAATTGAAACTACTTTTTAAAATGAAAAGAGTTAAATAAATGTTAAATGACAATCAATTTTTTAAAAACTAGAATTGCCATGTTAAAAAATTACTTATTAGCCCGAAAAATAAAAAACAATTTTGCGGGAAAAAAATTTGTTAGTTAAACAAAAATAAAATTTTGTCACAAATAATTTATTTTTTTTATTAATTGTACATAAAAAATTTTTTACATTTTATTAATTTAAAAACATATCGTCTAACTGTTTATTCAACGCAACGTTTTCATACTTTATGTAATTCGTTAGGTTATTATCTTGTAAGGTCTTTTTACACTCTTCATCAAAACATTTGAAAAATAGCAAACTATTCTTAGTATCCATAACGAAATATACATGATTAAAATTATGAGGTGAACTTGGGTTCTCTTTGAACAAACAATAATGACTGTTTGTTTTTAAAGAGTATATATGTGGTTCCATTTTAGGAACAATATATGTTATTTTATTACCAACTTTCACGTACGGTTTCATAAACGTTTGTAGAATTTCTGGGCAAGAAAATGCTTCTTCGGGCTCGGCGACTGATCTATTGCAACATTCACACTTTGCCTGTGGATCATCATTTCTTATCCGTTGCATGACACCGCTACTACCGGTAGCTTTATTGTTAATAGCTATGTTAGGTAGCATAGCTTCGTTTACGTTACTTGTTGTAACGATTCTTTGGTTAGGCACCTTCTTGTTGTATTGCAGAATTGTCACATGGCTTTCAATGCAGGGTATTGTTATTAATGAAAAGCGAAATAATTTTTCTTGTAGTTTATGAAAATTATTTGGTAAGCACGAAACTTCATCAATGCACTCTTTCAAATAATTATTTTTTCCCATTTTGGTAGATTTCATTAATCTGAAGCACCTATTTTTGGAATAAACCGATATATCTACGTCTTGAAGAATTATAGCGAAACATTGTGGATCATCCAGAATAACATTAAGGATTTTACATTCCTTTTTGTTTTTATTACGTGATAAAATATTGTTTGCAAAGTTTAAAAAATTTTTTATCAAATTTCCACAACATCCATTGTTGCTTAGCATACATTCTCCCCCAGTAATTTCATAAAAAATACGGAAAATCACGTGATAACTATTTTTTTTGGCTGTTGAACTGTCTAAGGTTAGGTAATATACTTTGAATACTCGAGTGTCAAGATTGAAAACTTGCATCAAATAGTTTTTGAAAATTTTATTAAAGGCTGAAAGTTGTTGTTTATAATTGAATTCATTCGGTAAACCATCAAAATCAAAGTAAAAGGAGCATGGTTGGTCTTGCAAGATCACCTGTAACAGTAAAACAAAATGTCCTATTAAATATTGTTTAAATTAGAAATAATATATTTTTGCAAGTATTAAAAGTTTGTTTTTTAATTTGAGGTTAGGTTTTAATTTGCAGTAAAAAGGACTTATAAATTTTTAATCAGCTGCCTCAAAAAATCGGCACTAAAAGCACGAAAATAATAAAAATATCCTATTTCCGTTAACGTTTTGGTAATAAAAAAAAATTGATAAATTCGTGATCTGTGAAAGCCAATACGATTTTTTGCAAAAAGCTCATAACATTTATTTATATGCGAAAACGTAATTATAAATTTTAAAAATTGTCTTACCTCATAATAAAATCTGTCTTTGCATCTTTCATCGTTTAAATAATAGGAAACAAAATAGTCCGCATAGGTAACTACGAACTTTTTTTTCCCTTCGTGTTGTTTAAAATCTTTAGCTAATATCATAAGATTTTTGTAATTATTCTTCTGTAAAGAATCTTGATATTTTAATTTTGCATCAAATAATTTATTAAACACTTTGTAATAATAGTCCACGCGTGTAGAAATTTGCTTACTCATCTTCACAAATTTAGCAACTTTAACTTTAAAAGAGTAAAACTGATAATAACGGCAATGATATTTTCACTTTCAAATTTTATTTGTTTAATAATTTTGTTACAAAAACACAAATGCAAATAAATATTTTCTTAAAAATTAGAGTAACTTTAACATGCAATAAGCGCAACAATTTGAATACAATTTTTAACTGCGACCTGTGAAAAAAAAGAAACTGCGACCTTTGTTGCGAATCTGTCAAGTGATCCATAAACCGCAAAGCACGTGTGTTAGCGGGTACCTAACATTATTTTTTAAATAACCTTAAAAAATAAAAAATACATAATATAAAAATCTGTTGGTCAAACCAGGTGGTAAATATATGTTGCAAGGCTAATTTTTGAAAAAAAAATGTCGAAGATAAGCTATTTTGAAAAAAATTTTGTAGTTTTATAAAAATTGTAAAAAAATATTATTCCTTAAGCAGCAAAGCTTGTAGATTAGGTTTGCTTGTTGCGTCTTAGCAATATTTTTACTTTGAACGAAACCTTGCGCTTAGCAATAGTTTTACTAGCAAGCAAACAGCAAGCTAGCTAGCCTGTTTGAATTATATATTACGTTGAATTGGCAAAGGGGGCCGAAGGCCCCGTGCGCCAGCACAAATTCTAAGAGATAAAAAAATTTTTTTTTAATAAAAAAAAAAAAAAAAATTAATTTATTTCCATGTACATACAATTAAAGGTTAATTTTGTATAGGAAGTAAATTATTCTCTGGATTTTATTTTCATAACGTAGTGGAAGGAGGTGATTTAACTGAAAGAATTGATAAAACCAGTGGAGTAATAGACAATGTTGAGAAATATCCATGTATACTTGACACGAAATAGTAAATACTTGTAAAAAGTTATGGGAAAAAAATTATTATTTTTCTTACTTAACCTGAGGAAATGACGTGTAAAAACTACATGTCTTACACCCACAAAACCTTAGGAGAAGGTTTGTAAAATAACATCTAAACAAAAAGCCTTATATTAACATTTTCTGAAATAACTGAACCTAGGTTAGGTTACAAACTTGTTTTTCAGACTTATTTTTCGTCTTAGGTTAGACATTTGTTTCCCAGACTTATTTTTTGACTTAGGTTCGGATACATCGTTTTCGCCTTATTTCTGAGGTACTATAATTGAAATATCAAGATCAATTGCATGGGTAAAAGAAGTTACTGTCGGATAAATAAAGATTTGCACCTCCCGAATTTATTGAATATTACGGGGTATTTAAAGCTGGTAACATCCATTTTTTTTGGTTCCTTTTGAAAGAAAAATTCATTACGGTAATCTTTTTCACGAAATTATTGAGAAAAAAGTAATTTATTTGAGTCGAAATTTAATTTACCCTGCCCGGTCTTCGTAGGACGAATATTACTGGCTATATTACGGGCTATATTACGGGCTATTTAAAGCTGGTAACATCCATTTTTTTTGGTTCCTTTTGAAAGAAAAATTCATTACGCTAATCTATCGCAAGGAATTTTTAAGAAAAAAGTAATTTATTTGAGTGGAAATTTAATTTACCCTAGCCTACAATATTACGTACTATTTTTTTATGGTTAGGTCAACTTTTTTTTCTTTATGTGGGCAGAAAAATGACTAAAGTAAAGCTTTTAGAGTAAATTTTTGAGATAAAAACTTTTATTAGGCAGAAAATTGAATTTTTTTAACAATTTTTTAAATTTTAACCAACACGAGTCTTTTAAAAATTGTAAAAATGTATTTAATGTATAGATTTAAGTGTACAGAAGTTATTACGCCTGTGAAAATTTTGGCTAAAATTTATTCTATTCTCGGAAAATTGCAAAATATTAATTAAGCTATTTTATTAATAAAAGCTAATTTATTACGGAGTATAATATATTACGGGGCATTTAAAGCTAGACGGGTACAATTACGGGTACAGGTACGGTATATTACGGACTATTTTTTCCTGGATACCTACATTTGATGTGGTTTTTTTGGAAAGAAAAATAAATAAAGTAACGCTTTTTAAAAACATTTTTGAGAAAAAAATATTTTATACAGTAAAAATTGAATGCATAATTAAATCAGCGTCTGGTCGAGCCACAAGCTTAAATGCAAAAAATCGCTAAAATACATAAAAATATTTTGAAAATTTGAGGTAGCTAATAAATTATATTAGGGACTATTTTTTCCTGTATAACGACATTTTATGTTGTTTTTTTGGCAAGAAAAATAAATAATGTAAAGCTTTTGAAATAAATTTTTTATAAAAAAGCTTTTTCTAAGCGTGATAATTGAATTATTATTTACTTTATTATTAAGTTTCAAGGATTACTTTGCTTTTTTTTATTTTCAAAAGCAGAAGAAAAAAAAATGTTACTACAGGCTATTTTTTTAAAGATAGCAAAGTTTATCGTAACCGCAGTCTAAAGTTGGCCTTTTCACATTTTTTAAATGACTAATTAATTAAAATTTGACAAACCCGTAAAATCGCCCCGTAATCCGCAAGCGTAGCCGAAGCGCAATGTGCAGAGACAAAAAATCCTGTTTGGCGCATTGCGTTGCGGCTGCACTTGCGGTTGCGAGACGAGCTATTTGAAGCGGATGTATGACAAAGAGACCGTGTTAGTAGGACTTAGCTTATTCTGGCCTTTTTGCAACAGTGTATGACGGAACGAGGGATCCGCTACGGTTCTGTGGTGGATCTGCAATATATTTAGTCGAGACGCCAGTAAGCAAAATCTAGTTGCAAAAGTTAACAAGCTTAGTTAAGCAAAAGTTTGTAATATACTTTAACTTACAGTAGTATGTAACTTTTTAATATTTTTAAATTGGTGCCCAAATTGCAATTTTCAATAAAAATAAGTCTTGTAGATCTCAAAAATTTTGTTCTTGCTTTAAGTTTCAAAAAATGCTTTACTTGTTTTTTTTTTAATTACTCAGTTAGCAGATATAATAATTTAAAGACAGTCTCAATTTAAAGTTTTTCAAAAAAAATTATATTTTATCACTAACTTTGTGGAGTAATATCTCGGAAACATCTAAAGCTATAAGATCGAGTAAGTAATTTTTGAAAATTTGGCACTTGCACAAAATTTATGAGACCTGTAAAACTTATTTTCATCAAAAATTCTAATTTAGGCAGCAATTTAAAAATTTGGTCATTCTGAACCAAAAATGGGAATTTGGTTTATTGACTATAATATATTACGGGGTATTTAAAGCTGGACAGGTAAAATTTTTTCGGGTAATTTTGAGAGAAAAATGCATAAGGTAGAGCTTTTTGAAAAAACTTTTGTCGAAAAAATAATATACATGGGTGGTTTTCACAGGAACGGTATACATAGTGTCCCCTCCATTTATATCCGAAACTTAAGCTCTTTTAATGTGTTCAAAATGTCGACACCGTCCGCTGTCCTTTTACTTAACTATAAACTTTGAGTATTAACAAACGGCTTAAAATTAGAACTTAGCTTTCTCTGTAGAATGCATATGACGTATTTAGGTTCAAAAAACACGCTTTTTTCAACGAAACAAATTTTCATGCAATCCCCTTAGCTGATCGTCACATATAAGTCTGTCCATCGATTTTAGCTCCACTGAAAATAAATTATTGGCCTGACGTCTAGAATTTTACAGGCCGAAGGCATCGACTCTAAGTCTAGGGGCAGTGTCTTGTTTAATCAAGACGTAATGCAGAGGAATGAACGCGCGTTTTGACTGAATTAGAAGCACAGTGTCCGCATCTCTACCGAACTCGGGAAACGCGCGTCCGCATCGAGGCCCAATAAACATATGTTTGTCACGTGTCAGAGCGAACGCGCGTTTCGCGAGTTCTTAGAGAGGCTCTGTGCCGAGTTTCTTTATGAAGGCGCATTGAGAGTTTATTATAAGGGGCTATTTCCATGTTTTCGTAACTCGCTTGACGTCTGCATTTCGATTCTAGGCGTCAGGTCTATAATTTTTTTTCAGTGTCTTTTTAAGCTTTCCACCTTTTATGCATGCGCACTCTATATTTATGCACTTGAAAGCACTGTTGTATTTTTTTTCTTACTAAACTACTCATATAAGACCGCAGAAAACTTAAAATTTTAAATATAAAAGCTTTAACTACGAAAACTAAAACTATTAGATTTTTAAAACGGATTTACAAAAAAAAAAAATGTCGCCCCAATCCATGTCATTCTCTCAAAGTGTACGTAATATTTTTCTTAAATATCTCGTACAGTTGTATGTTTTTATGAAAAAATAAGATACCCAGAGTTTGAGAAAATTGAATGGCTTAAATACAAAGTTATTTCAATAATACATTCAATTTATTTTTACATTTGTAGCAGTACCACTGAAAATTTTAGGTTTTTAGACCTTGATAAACATAAAAATACAACAAAACAAAAAATAAATATAATTAGTGTTGTGCCGTAAACATAAAAAAAATATTAAGTTCCAGTGAAAACCACCCATATACTACAGAGCATCAATGAATCAACAAATTACGTAAAATATTTTACGAAATTTTTAAAAGATTGTTTAATAAAATGAGGATTTATTGTACAAAAATTATTACATTTTTCCATACATACCCCTTTCGATTTTGGAAAAAATAAAAATTGTCAATAAAATATAGTTCCCCCATATTATCAGAACTTTTTTTATTAGAAAACTTAGTTTTTAAGGAATTTTGACCAATTCAAATCGTTTTATGCGAATAAGGCATAAATTTCTAAAAATTAAAAATTTTTTTAAGTCACTTATCTAACCAACTTATCATGTTTTTTGAGCTCTTAGACCTGGTGAATGATATTGATAGAAGTTTTTCAATTTATCTGACCTTCTCCAGCAGGACCAAAAGACGAAAAATTTAAAATAAAAAAAAATTCAACCATTTTTTCTTATATACCCCTTTCGATTTTGGTCAAAATAAAAATTGTCAAAAAAATCCAGTTTACCTATTTAATTAGTAATTTTTGTATCATAAAACTTGATTTTGAAGGAGTTTTAAAAAATTCAAATGGATTTGTGAGAATATTACCGGCTAAATTGGCAAGGAAAGCTAATTTTTAGCTTGATAAATTTGAAAGAGCATAAAAGCAAGTTTACTTTATCTATACATTTTTCGATAACAAAATCCTTCGATAATACAAGTAAAGAATGCTCTCTTGAATGATAAGCCTTCAAAAAGTATAAACAAAAGCTTCTTCTTAAGCCATTGAAGTTTGTACACTGGGAATGAATTAGTTGCGCGAGAAGACAATTCGCAGGCTTCTCGCCCCACTAATATTTATGTATATCGCGAGCAAAATTTTCGGCTTCCCAGATGCAAAAAATATTTGCTCTCGAGACGAAGCGCTGCGCGCAGTTGCCTCGAGCTTTTTTTTCCTATGCATATTAAAATAAAATCTTCCTGCTTTTGAAAAAAATAAAAATTGTTGTGTATTTATTATAAACTTGTTATTTTAAAATTTAAAGTAGACTTTTTTTAATAATATTGTTTTAAAAAAAATGTTAATTGAATAAGTAAATTGAAAATTATTTTTTTAAGTTTTAGAATTACTATACTATTCAAAACTATTATTTTTTATTACATAAATAATTTTTTTCCCTCCCGGGCGTAAAACTCGTGCATAAAGAATTATCTGAACTCTTTCTACGCCTAGGGGGGCAAAAAATAGTGTAAGCACCATGGGCGAAATACTTTAGACACGAACGTGAACACAAATCACTCGGGCCCGGCTTCGCCGAGCACTCGTGCTAGTGCTCACGCTAGTGCAGAAACTTTTACGCCCTTGATACTTAATATAATATATTTATCTAAATACTTAACAAAAACTTTTTTAATAAAAAGGGTCTAGTTTAAAGTTTAAAATAACAACTTTATAATAAACAGAAAAATATTTTTACTAACATAAAGTACATAACATACATATAGTATATGCTTAAAATGTGTATACGAAAAGTCGCGGTTCGTCTCGAGAGCCGCGATTTGTCTTATCGCGCAACCAATTCATTCCCAATGTACGTTAGCTTTGCTTCTTGCGTTTTAGCTTTCGTTTTAAGTAAAAAGCTTTTCGGTTTGCGGCCACCCAAGTTGCTTTTTACTTTATTGATAATCTTACAATCGCATGCTTCATAGTAGAAGCTCATAGTAGAAGTTCATGAAGTTCGAGTAGGAGAGCAGCCTTATTGAAATTGTAGTGAAACTGGCAAGCTGAAATATCAGGCACAAATCATTTTTCAAGGGTTAAAAATCTTTAGTAACAAAATAATTTAATCCAAGTATAAAGGTCAGTGTAATTTTTGTTTAAAATTATGAAAAAAAATTAAAATATTTTTTACAACTTTTTTCATGTTCTCACCTCTTTGTACTTCATATGTGGAAAAAATAAATTTTCTAAAATTAGCACTTGAAAAACGTATGATCCAAGCCATTAGGTAATGTGGGTGCTTTAATTATATTCAAAAACACCTAGAGAAGCATCATGAACGATTAAAAAACACCTCTCACATTAAACTTCGTATACGAGTATTCAACAGGTGCTTTTAGAGGTACATGGTTTTTGACGTTGGAAAAATTTCTTTAACATTCCATAATTTTCAAGTCATTATACAGATTTAAGTTGAGAGGTTAGTTTTTATTGCTTCAGATGGTCCTTCAGGTGTTTGAGAAGCTACTGAAAGTCAACATTTTAGCTGATAGCTTTTTGAACTTGAAGAAAAATGTTAATTTTTGAAAGTAGGATTATTTTGAGTACGCATGAATGAAACATAATGTTTGATTACAAAATACTTTTGAGCTACAGTGGTTGTCTCCAATGCATTCATTTACACCTGGAAGAACTGAATAAAGATCAAAAACACCTTTAAGAGGTTAAATTAGTTGGACTAATGTTAAAAAGTTGTTTATAGAGAATGATAGTTGATTGCGTTGGAAAAGCAATGTTCCAAAATGAAATGTTTCATACTTAAATCAAAACTTTGAGCTGTCAGGTTAGGTAAAATTATTTCATTTGATCTTCCAGGTGTATTAGAAGTAACTGAAAGCAACCATTGTGCTTGAAAGATGACAGGGTAATTTTGAGAAAAAAATTCATAAAAAAATTATTTTTTTAAAAGCGTATTTTTAGATATTCTAAAAATGTTCATTTTTTTTGGCTTGAAGTAGCTTTAAGGTATAGTTGGTGGTTTCAGTAGCTTAGAATACACCCAGATGTCCAGCATTAATAATCATTAATAATTATTATAGCCCTGGGAGTTTAAGACTCTGAGATGAGTATGGGAAAGTATGTTTTAGCTGGATTATGGAGTGCGTTGAATAAGCACTCTTCCAAAATCAACTTTTTCAGAGTAATTTCAGACATTTTACCTGTCAGGTGTTATTTTATTTTTTTAAATGGTCATCCAGGTGTATTATGAGCTACTGAAAGCGAGCATTTAAGTTGAAAGTGTTTAGAATTTAAAAAAAAAATAAAATTTTCAAAATAATAAAATTTCTTGAACGCATTGATTGATTCAAAGGGAATGTTTCTTTAAAAGCTAGTTTTGTTGATGACAACTTGATTATTTCACTATTCATCAGTCTGAATTATAAAAGAGAAATATTTGAAAATATTTTGGTTAGTTTAAACAATGACAATATTTTTACTACTTTCTTTATTAAACTCCAAAGAGTGAGTGAAGATATTTTAATTTTGTAATGGTAAATTCACTGTTACCTAAGATTTGTTTGTATAATTCACTGATTCATAGTAAAATATTCAACTTGACATTCAAGTTTTAAATACATTTGCTCATACAGGCATTTTAATCAATAGCAGTTGCTTATAATTAACTATTACCTTGGATAGCAAGCATGTGTTATACATATTTTCATATTTTAAAAATGTTCATTTTTTTTGGCTTGAAGTAGCTTTAAGGTATAGTTGGTGGTTTCAATAGCTTATAATACACCCAGATGTCCAGCATTAATAATTATAATAGCCCTGGGAGTTTAAGTCTTTGAGATGAGTATGGAAAATTATTTTTTAGCTGGATTGTGGAGTGCGTTGAATAAGCACTCTTCCAAAATCAACTTTTTCAAAGTAATTTCAGATATTTTACCTGTCAGGTTTGATTTTATTTTTTTAAATGGTCATCCAGGTGTATTATGAGCTACTGAAAGCGAGCATTTAAGTTGAAAGTGTTTTGAATTTTAAAAAAAATAAAATTTTCAAAATAATAAAATTTCTTGAACGCATTGATTGCTTCAAAGGGAATATTTTTTTAAAAGCTACGTTTGTTGATGACAAGTTGATTATTTCTCTATTAATCAGTCTAATTTTTAAAAGAGAAATATTTGAAAATATTTTGGTTATTTTAAAGTATGACAATATCTTGAATATTATAGGCTACGTTTATCATATTTTTTGGAATTTTTTAGAAAGAACTTTGTCCAAAGTAAGCTTTTGTATTTAACTTTTTTAGGAAAAAACATCTTACATGGTACTTTTTGTAAGTGAAGGTCATTGTTTTTGGGTTAGATTAGAAGGACAAATGAATTTTGATACGAAAATGTTTGTAAAAAATTTTTTTTTTTTAAAAACAGGGTATTTAGCTTCCTGCGGTCTTGATGCCTAACCGCAGTCCGCAAGTTGGTTTTTTCACATAATGAAATAACGTTAAGGCTGGTACTACAAACTACCCCTGTAAAAAGGGGTCGCAACCGCAAGCGCAGCCCTAACGTAATGCGCATAACACGATTTCTCGTCTCATTGCGTCGCGGCTACGCTTGCGGTAGCGAGCCGCTTTTACGGCGTTTAATTAAAAGATAATGAAAATTAAATAAGTTTTACACTTAAGTACAAAAAAAACAACATTAGTAAATAAGATATTGAACTGCAGGATAAGGGGGGGGGGGGGCCGTAGGCCCCGTGCGTAAATAAGTATTAGAGTGTACTTAAAATTGAATTTTAAGAAAAACTTTGTCCCCCAGGTTTTTTCGCAAATATTTTTTGATAAAAATATTTCTCATGTTTCAAATTTATTTTTATAAACTACGGGGTATTTAAAGCTGGACAGGTACAATTTTTTCGGGTAATATTGATAGACAAATGCATAAGGTAGAGCTTTTTGAAAAAACTTTTGTCGAAAAAAAATATATATATGGGTGGTTTTCGCAGGAACGGTATACATAGTGTCCCCTCCATTTATATCCGAAACTAAAGCTCTTTTACACTTTTTTTTCTTTTCATAAGTTCATAAGTAGCATTTTTTTAAAGTCACAACCTACTATGCATATATTGGTAAGTTAAAAAAAAAATTTTCTGGAGCATGTGTTAAAAATGTCGCCACCGTCCGCTGTCCTTTTGATTAACTTTAAAGCTACTTTGAGTATTAACAAACGGCTTAAAATTTGAACTTATCTTTTTCTGTAGAATGCATATGACGTATTTAGGTTCCAAAAACTCGCTTTTTTCAACGAAACAAATTTCCATGCAATCCCCTTAGCTGATCGTCACATATAAGTCTGTCCATCGATTTTAGCTCTTTTTAAGCTTCCCACCTTTTATGCATGCGCACTCTATATTTATTCTTTATGTGGGCAGAAAAATTACTAAAGTAAAGCTTTGAAAGTAAATGTTTGAGAAAAAAGCTTTTATTTGGTAGAAAATTGAATTTTTGTAACATATTTTTCAACTTTTAATTAACACGAGTCGTTTAAAAACTGTAAAAATGTGTTTAATATATAGATTTAAGTGTATAGAAGTTATTACGCCTGTGAAAATTTTGGCTGAAATTTTTTCCATTCTCGTAAAATTGAAAAATATTAAATACGCTATTTTATTAATAAAAGCTAATATATACATTACGTTCTATTTTTTCATGGATAGTCAACTTTTTTTGGTTTATGTGGGCAGAAAAATGACTAAAGTAAAGCTTTTAGAGTAAATTTTTGAGAAAAAAACTTTTATTAGGCAGAAAATTGAATTTTTTTAACAATTTTTTAAATTTTAACCAACACGAGTCTTTTAAAAATTGTAAAAATGTATTTAATGTATAGATTTAAGTGTATAGAAGTTATTACGCCTGTGAAAATTTTGGCTAAAATTTATTATATTCTCGGAAAATTGCAAAATATTAATTAAGCTATTTTATTAATAAAAGCTAATTTATTACGGAGTATAATATATTACGGGGCATTTAAAGCTAGACGGGTACAATTACGGGTACAGGTACGGTATACATAGTGTCCCCTCCATTTATATCCGAAACTTAAGCTCTTTTAATTTGTTGAAAATGTCGACACCGTCCGCTGTCCTTTTGCTTAACTGTAAAGATTACGGACTATTTATTTCTGGATACCTACATTTTATGTGGTTTCTTTGGCAAGAAAAATAAATAATTATAAGCTTTTGAAATAAATTTTTCAAGTGCATTTTTAGGTAGCCGCATTAGCCACTTCCAATATCTGTGGAAGTGTTTCCAGTCCATCCCACGTGGAGGGTACGGCTTTATGGACCTTCTCTCACACACACACACACACACACGCATACACACACAAAAACACATTTACTCATTCATTCGATTTTTCTTTTTTGGAAAGTAAAGAATCTACTTTTAGATACTGTATTATCATCAATTTCAAATCCACTAATTTCTAATTCTGTTAAGTTTTTACGTAGCGATAAAATTTTTAGTATATTATCTAAATTTAAAATAGGATGACCAATTTATCAATTGAAAAATTCTTAAATTTTTTAAACTTAGAAATGCTTTTCAAATTTTTCACCAGTAGAAGTCAGCGAGTACTTTACGTCAATGAGAATTTCAAGAGTTGTTAAATTTGAACATTTATTGGATAAAATTCTGATACATTCATTGGTTAATTCATCAAACTCTGAATTCCAATAAAGTCAAATTTTCAAAACAATTTAGATAACAAGAATTTTTATCATCAATCATTCAAATCATTCATCAAATCATTCATCAAATCATTCATCATCATTTAAATCTAAATTAAGTTTAGATAACAAGAATTTTTATCATCAATCATTCAAATCATTCATCAAATCATTCATCATCATTTAAATCTAAATTAAGTTTAGATAATTTCTTTTGTTTTGAAAGTAGAATCGATAATTCATTAAACTCTTGCTCATTTACTTCTTAGCAGCAAGTACAGCATAAAGTAAATTATCATAAACTTTGACAATTGCTACTTTGACAAGTGCTTTTATTTCATCATAAGGATTAGGTTAGGTATTTAAAGAAAATGTCTATAAGTTTTTAAATTCTGAAATAATATGCAAATAATAATTGGTTTCGAATCGACAATTATTTAATATTATTTCTGTAATTAGATCTGAATTTAAAGTAAGGAAAAAATCAGCATTTAAATCTATTTGATATAAACCAATACTGCTCAAATTCTGATTTCTCTTAAATTAAAATCCAAGATTAAAATCAGAATAAAATTTTTTTCCCGTACAACAATCAAATAACTTGAAATGATTTATATTTTTGCAGTTTCTTAAAATTTCTTCAAATACTTCATCATTACTAAAATTCTTTTTATCGGAGGAATTGTTTATGTCTAGATAGTTTGTATTACGGACTATTTATTTCTGGATACCTACATTTTATGTGGTTTCTTTGGCAAGAAAAATAAATAATGTTAAGCTTTGGAAATAAATTTTTCAAGTGCATTTTTAGGTAGCCGCATTAGCCACTTCCAATATCTGTGGAACAAAAACAAAAATGCAAATAAATATTTTCTTAAAAATTAGAGTAACTTTAACATGCAATAAGCGCAACAATTTGAATAAAATTTTTAACTGCGACCTGTGACAAAAAAAAACTGCGACCTTTGTTGCGAATCTGTCAAGTGACCCATAAACCGCAAAGCACGTGTGTTAGCGGGTACGTTACATTATTTTTTAAATAACCTTAAAAAATAAAAAATACATTATATAAAAATCTGTTGGTCAAACCAGGTGGTAAATATATGTTGCAAGGCTAATTTTTGAAAGAAAAGTGTCGAAGATAAGCTATTTTGAAAAAAATTTTGTAGTTTTATAAAAATTGTAAAAAAATATTATTCCTTAAGCAGCAAAGCTTGTAGATTAGGTTTGCTTGTTGCGTCTTAGCAATATTTTTACTTTGAACGAAACCTTGCGCTTAGCAATAGTTTTACTAGCAAGCAAACAGCAAGCTAGCTAGCCTGTTTGAATTATATATTACGTTGAATTGGCAAAGGGGGCCGAAGGCCCCGTGCGCCAGCACAAATTCTAAGAGATAAAAAAATTTTTTTTTAATAAAGAAAAAAAAAAAATTAATTTATTTCCATGTACATACAATTAAAGGGTAATTTTGTATAGGAAGTAAATTATTCTCTGGATTTTCTTTTCATAACGTAGTGGAAGGAGGTGATTTAACTGAAAGAATTGATAAAACCAGTGGAGTAATAGACAATGTTGAGAAATATCCATGTATACTTGACACGAAATAGTAAATACTTGTAAAAAGTTATGGGAAAAAAATTATTATTTTTCTTACTTAACCTGAGGAAATGACGTGTAAAAACTACATGTCTTACACCCACAAAACCTTAGGAGAAGATTTGTAAAATAACATCTAAACAAAAAGCCTTATATTAACATTTTCTGAAATCACGCTAGGCGTTTAGGTTAGGTTCAACAATACGTTTTAATGTAAAATATTCAATATTTCTTGCTTTCCACTTTTCATTATATTTAAAAAATTTAGTCATAAACTTTCGTAACTGAACCTAGGTTAGGTTACAAACTTGTTTTTCAGACTTCTTTTTCGTCTTAGGTTAGACATTTGTTTCCCAGACTTATTTTTTGACTTAGGTTCGGATACATCGTTTTCGCCTTATTTCTGAGGTACTATAATTGAAATATCAAGATCAATTGCATGGGTAAAAGAAGTTACTGTCGGATAAATAAAGATTTGCACCTCCCGAATTTATTGAATATTACGGACTATTTTTTCCTGGATACCTACATTTTATTTGGTTTTTTTGGAAAGAAAAATAAATAAAGTAACGCTTTTTAAAAAAATTTTTGAGAAAAAAATATTTTATACAGTAAAAATTGAATGCATAATTAAATCAGCGTCTGGTCGAGCCACAAGCTTAAATGCAAAAAATCGCTAAAATACATAAAAATATTTTGAAAATTTGAGGTAGCTAATAAATTATATTGGGGACTATTTTTTCCTGTATATTACGGGGTATTTAAAGCTGGTAACATCCATTTTTTTTGGTTCCTTTTGAAAGAAAAATTCATTACGGTAATCTTTTTCACGAAATTATTGAGAAAAAAGTAATTTATTTGAGTCGAAATTTAATTTACCCTGCCCGGTCTTCGTAGGACGAATATTACTGGCTATATTACGGGCTATATTACGGGCTATTTAAAGCTGGTAACATCCATTTTTTTTGGTTCCTTTTGAAAGAAAAATTCATAACGCTAATCTATCGCAAGGAATTTTTAAGAAAAAAGTAATTTATTTGAGTGGAAATTTAATTTACCCTACCCTACAATATTACGTACTATTTTTTTATGGTTAGGTCATCTTTTTTTTCATTATATGGGCAGAAAAATGACTAAAGTTAAGCTTTTAGAGTAAATTTTTGAGAAAAAAACTTTTATTAGGCAGAAAATTGAATTTTTTTAACAATTTTTTAAATTTTAACCAACACGAGTCTTTTAAAAATTGTAAAAATGTATTTAATGTATAGATTTAAGTGTATATTACGGGCTATTTAAAGCTGGTAACATCCATTTTTTTTGGTTCCTTTTGAAAGAAAAATTCATTACGCTAATCTATCGCAAGGAATTTTTAAGAAAAAAGTAATTTATTTGAGTGGAAATTTAATTTACCCTACCCTACAATATTACGTACTATTACGTACTATTTTTTATGGTTAGGTCAACTTTTTTTTCTTTATGTGGGCAGAAAAATGACTAAAGTAAAGCTTTTAGAGTAAATTTTTGAGAAAAAAACTTTTATTAGGCAGAAAATTGAATTTTTTTAACAATTTTTTAAATTTTAACCAACACGAGTCTTTTAAAAATTGTAAAAATGTATTTAATGTATAGATTTAAGTGTATAGAAGTTATTACGCCTGTGAAAATTTTGGCTAAAATTTTTTCTATTCTCGGAAAATTGCAAATTATTATTAGACAGCATGGAAAGTAAAGAATCTACTTTTTATCCCGTGATCTAACACACAATTTTTCATTAAAAGCGTAAGAAAGAACAACTGCCGTGCAGAAAAACGATTCTTTCTAACGCGTGTTATGAAAAAGAAATTTTTTTTTTTAAGCTTTTTCCAAAATATGAAAACCAAAAAATATTTCTTAATGTTTATTAACTAGCATTTTATAAATAAGCTTTTTTCTAAATATTTATATCGTTTGGTACTAGCATAGTAGCCGGCGACCACGTTCGCCGGTGGTCTCCCAGTTGTACACGTTGTACAGCTGGGTGGTTATGGAAATTTGCGGGTATTTAAGGCCCGCAAGCACTACATGGCTGATGCAAGATTCACATATTTCCCTTACAAAAAAAAATATTTTAAATAATATTACTGATATCCAAAACCGACTGCAAATTAATTAATAATACTAGCAAACAAACAGCACAAGCTATAGCAAGCTAGCTAGCCTGTTTGAATTTTATATTACATTGAAATGGAAGAGCAGTTATACTAGTGTATGAAAAAGCTTTTTTTTAATTTTAAAATTATTGGTTAATGAAAGGAGGTGATTTAACTGAAATAATTAATAAAACCAGTGGAGTACTAGAGAATTTTGAGAAATATCCTTTTATTATTAAAGAGCATTTTATACAGTGATCAATATAATAATTTTAAGAACTCTACTCGCTACAACCAAAAAATACATAATTGAATCTTTTGCAACATTGTTTAGGTAGCAATGCACAAAATTTGTTTAAATTACTCTCTTTAACATTCCTTGTACGTTCTATAATTTTTCTACAGTGTTTACAAACAAAATAATAATATTTTATTATTTCATCTGCTGCTGGGTGGTCTACGGTCACTTCCAAACCATTCTCCAATCGTCTATTGAGCTCATTCATCTCTTGTGTAAAACATTCTCCATGACTTGTATTTTCCTCGTGAAGTTCGTAGTGATTTTTAAAGTGCAAGTACAAGTGCACAATTTCGTGCAACATTGTTTCCTTGACTTCTCTTATATAAATGGACTTGTCAGGTGTTTCGTCAGCATCAAATATTTTTTGAAATATTAATCTGCTAAATTTGGTATTTCGATGAGGGAAATTCGTGGATGCGGAATTTCTGTGCATCCTATCACCCCATATGATTAACCATTTTAAATTTACATTCGGGTAATACGTACTACAAAGTTCGTCGTAAATGCTTTGTAAGTTTATTTCAAATGTCGTTGGTACTTGTGGTGGAATAGGCCATGTTAATGGGGGTCCATGTGAACGCGTTCGATTAAACATTTTCTGAAACAAAAAAATAAGTATCCTATTTTACTACTATATTAAAAAATTTATTTGTGTTTTATCATCAGGATTAAAGCAATGTACGGAATTATATAAAACCGGTGTTAAAAGAACGAAAAAAACTATTGTACTTTTAGAGATACTCAATTTTTAGTGATTTTGAACTTCATAAAATAGTTTAAAAGATTTAAGGATAATGAAAATATTTGGAGAGTAGCAAAAAATGTTTTACTGTTCGATTTAGCGAAAATTTTTTCGTTTTCTCTGAAATATTTTATCAAAACGGAGATATCATTATAATTGTATAAAATATTTTCGTAACGTTGGACGTTAAAAAACGCCTTCGAGTCGGACAGATGGGACGACATGCTACGATCTTTCGAACAGGATAACAACCTCTGGATGGGCGAGCACGGGCTCCAGCTTGCGATCCCAAAAAACGGACATCGTACTGCTGACCCGGGTATCGCTTTCGGGGATTCAGGTGGTAGCTATCCACGTAAAAAGATTAAGCTTACCGTAAGCTTCATTTTGGGTAAGCTTACCGTTAGGTTAATTTTGCGTAAGCTTAATTTACCTAAAAAGCTTAATAATTTAACCTAATTTTTTGAAAAATTGATTAAATTAATAAACTTTTTTAAGGTAAGCTTTTTTAACCTAAAAAGTACTGCAGATTAAGCTTACATCAGTAAGCTTACCCAAAATTAAGCTTACGGTAAGCTTAATCTTTTTACGTGGGTAGTGTCCTTTTGTTAAATTATTTTGATTTTTAAAAAAGAATTTTTTGGTAAAATTAGGTAAGAATAAAGTTGATAAAAATTCAATAAAGTTTCTAGAAATACTAATCCTATCCTATCCTATCCTATCCTATATATATATATATAAATCTTTAATTTTGTATGTTTGTTTGTTTGTTTGTTTGTTTGTCCGAAATGGATAAACTAGAAAACGATAAAAGGTAGAGACGCGGGATTTACGGCAAAAGATGGCAAAAATATGCGGGTCAAAACATAGGCTAGGTTTCGTTTCGATTGATAACGACAAAAATTTTTTAGGTTGAAAAAACTGATTTTCAAGAACAAAATTTTTATTAAATTTTTAAAAAAAACCAAAAAAAAAAAAAACCGAGGAAAAATTTTACCATCAAAAAGAATTTCATTCGATTCGGGTATATTTTTTACGTATCCACCGAAATTTTCAAGGCGATCGGTTCGATCTGTCAAAAGATACAACAATTTTTCGAAAATTATTAAAGTTTAGGACTAATATTATATATATTTCTAATTTTTATCAGTCACAGATGTAGTAACTGAATATAGTAACTAAAAGAAACTTGAACAGCTTTTATCATCAAGCAGAACCCTAGAATGGATAGTCGAGGGACACAACGACTGCTTGTGGTGCGAAGCTTTGTATTGCTGATCACTAATTATTAGTCTGAGTTCGTATGCCCGTAATTTTTATGATCCAGTAAATTTTAGACAATACTTCGGGTAAAAACAGGGTTATTTTACAAAATATTGAGTAACATAAATCAACATATTTTTGGAAAAATAAAGTCGCAGGGGTCCAGGTAGACCTGTGACGAGGTAACGAGGCAACCTCGTTCTTGGTCTACGAGGCGAGGCGAGAACGAGGCGATAACGAGGCGAGATCAAAATTTGAAATTCTCGCTTAGTCGAGGCGAAACCGAGAACCAAATTTCCAAAATCTCGCATCGCCTCGCCTCGCCTCGTCTCGCCTCGTTAAACCTCGTAATTTTTTTTAGACCCAATTTTTACCAAGATTAGATTCCCGTACCCCTTGGAACAGCACCTTAGAAATGCTAAGAGTTTCCAGGGAGTTAAAATTAAGATATTAAGAAATTAAAATTTTTATATATTATCGGTTATAAGAAGTCATTATGTGACAACAATAATAAAACGCATTAATTCCAGCTTCATGATATTTAATAGCAGGCAAATGATGCCATAAGAAATGCATTTACAACTTTCAGTTATTAATTAAAATATAATTAAATTGTTTTATTATTAATAATTTATAAAGCCTAAATTAAATATCGATAAGTAGGGAAAGATGCAAGCATTTTTTAGTATTTCTGTTTTTAAGCTACGTATCCATTTATGAACACTAATTTCTTTTACTACCGACTTAATTTGAAAATTTTTTTTGCATTATGAAAATAAGGGTGATGAAAATGTGGTCTTAAATTCTGTTATAGTCTGTTACTTTTTTCAAAAACTGACCGGGGAAAAGAACTAAAGAAGGAAAGTATTAAATGCTTTTTATCTGTGCTCTATTATTTTTTTATTCTTGTGTTTGAAAAAAATTTTCATAGAGGATTATATTTATAAATGTTTCAAAAATATTGAAGTATCACTTCATTATAATGTGCTTTAAATGTGTATAATATATTTTTAATAGGCATAACAATAAATTTTATAATTTTTTAAAGCCTTGATTAAAATTTTTTGATCAAGCACCTCGCCTAGAAACGAGAAATTCTCGGCCGAGAACGAGGCGAGGCGAGATTAAATCTTTCTCGTTCTCGGTAAAATTTGTGATTCTCGCCTCGCCTCGCTCTCGTCACAGGTCTAGGTCCAGGGGGGCGCAGCCCCCATGGCGGCTGCCGGGGCGAGCGAAGCGAGCCGGAGGCAGCTAGTAATTAAATAAAATTTTTTTCGTTTGGGAGACACGAGTAGACTCCATATTAAATAAATTTTCTTTCTGATTGGACATAACCTCTCAAAGACTTTTTAAAAAATGTTGTTGCAAATTTCAAAATAACCTAAAACTATTAAAAGTAAGCAAAAATTTTACTTTAGAAAACAAATTTCCAAGGGTCCAGGGTGCCGGCGCAGCACCTTGGTGGGTGGCGAAGCGAGCTGGAGGCAGCTACTTAGTGAATTTTTTTTCTTTAAGATTAAATAAATAAAAATTTATAAATACCTAATCAATATGTATATCAATATGTCTTTTTTTCCTTTTGTATTAATTTCTTGATTTTAATTAAATTATTTTCAAACAGAAAAGAAAATGTTAACATTAAAATATAATATTTTGCTTTTAAATTTAGTGCATTTTAATCTTCGTATTATTCTATATATATTTTCGGTTTCAACTGATGATCGTCGAGTCAATCAAAAAAAATAATAACAATTATTATTATTGTTGCTGCGTAGCAACGATAAATAAATTTATTTATTTTTAAATTATAATTTCAAATTTTATAATTAAATACATTTTTTTATTTAAATTTGTTTAACATGAAACATGAATTTTTTCGCATAATACCATTTAATTTGGCTAAAATTGTTGACTGGACAACTTTCTTGACAATTTAAATTTTTTTTAAAAATCGAAAGGGGTATATATGGAAAATTGCCAAACTTAAAACAATCATGCTCATATTATTTTTTAATCTTGAGAAAAATTAAATAAAACTTGTCATGTCGATATCGACATTAAAAAAAACCAAATAAATGAATGTAAAAAATTACATTTATTTTATAAGAAGCTATTAGTTTTTCTTAAGACCTTTCCAAGTCCTTTAAGGCATTAAATATACATATCTAGGGCAAAAAACAACCTATTTTCTGCCCCAGAGAGGTGCGTTTTTTTCGCCCATTATATGCAAAACTACGTATTAAATCACGGGATAAAATATAGATTTTTTGCTTTCCATGCAAGTGTATGCACGAGGAAGCGTAGCGAACGACTCGTTGTTAATAACTCGTTTTTTTTTGCCCCTCGACCTCAACAAAGAATTTTTTCTTGTAAGTGGCCAGAAAGAACGTATTTTCCGGTTGCGACGCGACTCTAAAATACGTATTTTCTTAGTATATTACGAGCTCGGTTCCGCTCCGGATGGTAATTTACATGTGATTTGGGCCATTCTTTACTTATGGACAAGAGTCGTATACGATTATTCTTCGTGAGTGGCAAGAAAATACGTGCTTTCTAGCCTCTGTAAAGAAAATAGCTATTTTTTAAACATGGGATGAAAAGTAGATTTATGCTTTAAACGCAGTTGTATGACAGCATGGATAGTAAAAAATCTGCTTTTTATACCGTGATCTAAACACACAGTTTTTCATTAAAAGCGTAAGAAAGAACTTATTGCCTTTGAATAAGAATAATACTTAAGAAGCTAAGCTTAGACATCCGGTCAATATAGTACATTTTTTCGCACCGACATGCACAGTATTCAGAAATTCGTGCGCACGGCGCTAAGGTGCTATAGTTAAACCTGGTTAAACTTAAGTTTAATTTTGATTTATGTTATATCTTGAACGTAAAAACTAAAAATACTGGACTTTCTTTCTTAATTTATTGTTATATTTTATTTTTGGCAAATTGGAGTTATAAGACTTGCCATTTGAGGCTAATATTTGTAAATTGCTTATTTTTTAACCCTTGTTAAAGAAAATTAAACTTGGGTTAGAGCAAATTTCTCGCGCCGGGCGCACGAATTTATGAATACTAAGATGGATAAAAATTTAGTTGACTACATAAGCAAAAGGTTTGTTTGCGGCGCGACCAGTAAAATATGGAGTACACATAAAACAAAATTAGGCGAGCATGTAACAAAAATTAATTACTTCCACGCATAAACGACATAGTTTACGGCCCGCACGAATCTATTTTTTCGCTCAAAATACTGGTTGCAATTCAAGAAAAAAAAGTTGGCGTGCTAAGCTACTGAATTTTTATCCGTGAACAAAGGCAGTAAAGTACTATTATGGGGATAATTAATTTAATCTCAAAAAAGAAACTACTATAAATTAAAGCCCTTCAATTAATATACATCTTTGAAAAAGTTGTAAGAGCAAACTCTCATGAGTAACTTAAAAATTTAAAGCTTTTTGATTACAATAAAAAAATATATGTATTTTTTTACACTATAGTGCTTACCGTGGGGTGAAATAAACCAGTAAACAAAAGAGCTTTTTGGCCCTCTTGGGAGTCAAAGTCGTGCGTAAATCTTTTAAAAAAATTTTCTGCATTCTTTGTAAGCACCATGGGCGAAATAGTTTAGGCACTAGAGTGAACACATATCAATTGTTCTCGGCTTCCCCGAGCAATCGTGCTAGTGCTCACTCTAGTGCCAAAACTTTTGTGCTGCCCTTGATACTTAATATACTATAATATATTTATATTTAGAGGTGTCTTTTACAATCGCTTTTCAAGGCAATAGACAGTTAAAAAGTAGAAAATTTTATGCTTTTTAAATACAATTACAACTAATTACAATTTCAAACATTTTTCAGTGCAAAAAAAACGAAAATATTGAAAAATTTAAAGATTTGATGATTTTCCATATATACCCCTTTCGATTTTTTGCAAAATAAAAATGGTCTAGAAAATACAGTTCCTCTTATTCATCAGCACTATTTTTATTAGAAAACTTGGTTTATAAGGTATTTAAACCCATTCAAAACGTTTTATGCAAACAAAGTCAAAATTTACAAAAACCCAAAAATTTAATGACTAACTTGAATCCATTTATTTCAGTTTCTTTGAGTCCTCTGACTCAGTGAACTATACTGACTTAGGTTTTCAACTGTTTGAAACCTTTTTCAGTGCAAAAATTGCGTGCGACAGTACTGTTCCCCGGAAAACCCAGCGTACTTTCTCGAAGATGATAAAATAATGGGAGTCTGTAGATAAGGGATTACTTTAGTGTCTTAACTGAATGGTTTAACCTGCACTCTCCCCACCACCGATCACTCGTAGCTTTCAACGTATAAATTATTTTAATTAATTAGATGCATTTTTAATTATAGTTATATGAAAAATAGAGTGTCCGTTAAGCACCAAAACATTAAATAACATCATTATTAAATAGCAGTTTAATATTTTTCACGGTAAATAGGTTTCCCACGAAAAATATTTTTTCGCGAAACATTGCGAATCACGAAATGTTTCGGGTTACACGATAAATTAATTTTTCGCGAAATATAAAACATTTTAAAGTCAGAAAGTAAAGTTTCGTTTATAGGGTACCAAAGGGGGCCCGAAGGCCCCGTGCGCCCATACATAAATTAAACTTTACTTTCCGAATTGAAAATGTAATACTTTTCGCTACAAATAATTTCTAGATTAACGAAAAAGAAGCCTGCCGTGGAAAACCTTTCTACCTTGAAAAATATTTACACAGTTATTTAGTGTGTTGGTGTTAAATATATTTAATTAATTAAAAAATTTCAGACATTCAAAGCTGCGTGGGGGTATGCAGGGTGCGGTGGTGGGTACAATATAGTTTCAAGTACACTGAAAAAAAATTACTGGCCACGCGCCTAGAATTTTATAGGCGCAGAGCGTGTTCAACGAGAACGGGCTCCGGGCCTCGAACAAACTTGCGTTTCACACGTTTAGATTACGTGGCATATAAAAAATACAAAGAGAAAATGCTGGGGCCCCCTCTCCAAACGCGTGAAACGCCAGTTCGTTCGAGGCCCTCGCCGGTCTCGCTAAACAGGCACTACGCCTGTACTAGCAATCTAGGTGCGTGGCCAGTAATTTTTTTTTCAGTGTATTTAAAAGGAGGCTCTTCAGTTTACTCGCTAGTCATTGGAGAAGCTATTAAAAATTTTTCTTAATATTGTAAATTTATGTGAAATATGAATATGAAAAATTGTTTTTTAATTTTATTAATTATTTAATGTTAATAAAATAACAAATATTCTCTTTATTTACGAATTACCGATAACAAAAAGTTTACGTAGTATTCAAACAACTGAAGGCGCGCTCAGTGTAAAATTTAATTTATTATTCGGAGTACAGATATTAGAATTTATATTTACCGCATTTTAAAGCATTATATGACTTCTATTATTTATCAAAGAAATATTAGATTTATCGTTTACAAGTAATTATAAGATTTTTTATTTTTAAAATAAAATTTAATAAATAATATCAATAAATACATAATATTTACAAATAAACGCGAACCCCTGTATAGTATACTATCCATATACTATCAAGGCTGCTTTCTCTCCGAAACCTTGTTTACTAATTTTTGGAGTTTAATTGCTCAAAATAACACACGGCTACCTAACATGAGAGGGTGAGCAATAATTTCCTTGGGCATTAAATTTTATACTCAAACTACTCAGGTTTTATAATTTTTTGTTTTAAGAAAATAAATAGCAACTTCCGGAATTTCTCTCATAAGAGCAGTGTTAAAGTGTTGTGACTTTTTTCGCTAATATTTCTAAATTTTGCATGGCTATCGAATATATGCTCTATACCATTCGAATCGGGGAATTTAACTTTATTCAGCCATATATCTCACTATTTATAATTTTTCACTGAAGAGCCTCCTTAATTATTTGTGTACACAAGTATAGTCAAGACGCTAGTATCGAGGGCTCCCAGTAAAAGCTATAGCTACGTTTAGGTTAGGTTAGGTTAGGTTAGGTTAGGTTAGGTTAGGTTAGGTTAGGTTAGGTTAGGTTAGGTTAGGTTAGGTTAGGTTAGGTTAGGTTAGGTTAGGTTAGGTTAGGTTAGGTTAGGTTAGGTTAGGTTAGGTTAGGTTAGGTTAGGTTAGGTTAGGTTAGGTTAGGTTAGGTTAGGTTAGGTTAGGTTAGGTTAGGTTAGGTTAGGTTAGGTTAGGTTAGGTTAGGTTAGGTTAGGTTAGGTTAGGTTAGGTTAGGTTAGGTTAGGTTAGGTTAGGTTAGGTTAGGTTAGGTTAGGTTAGGTTAGGTTAGGTTAGGTTAGGTTAGGTTAGGTTAGGTTAGGTTAGGTTAGGTTAGGTTAGGTTAGGTTAGGTTAGGTTAGGTTAGGTTAGGTTAGGTTAGGTTAGGTTAGGTTAGGTTAGGTTAGGTTAGGTTAGGTTAGGTTAGGTTAGGTTAGGTTAGGTTAGGTTAGGTTAGGTTAGGTTAGGTTAGGTTAGGTTAGGTTAGGTTAGGTTAGGTTAGGTTAGGTTAGGTTAGGTTAGGTTAGGTTAGGTTAGGTTAGGTTAGGTTAGGTTAGGTTAGGTTAGGTTAGGTTAGGTTAGGTTAGGTTAGGTTAGGTTAGGTTAGGTTAGGTTAGGTTAGGTTAGGTTAGGTTAGGTTAGGTTAGGTTAGGTTAGGTTAGGTTAGGTTAGGTTAGGTTAGGTTAGGTTAGGTTAGGTTAGGTTAGGTTAGGTTAGGTTAGGTTAGGTTAGGTTAGGTTAGGTTAGGTTAGGTTAGGTTAGGTTAGGTTAGGTTAGGTTAGGTTAGGTTAGGTTAGGTTAGGTTAGGTTAGGTTAGGTTAGGTTAGGTTAGGTTAGGTTAGGTTAGGTTAGGTTAGGTTAGGTTAGGTTAGGTTAGGTTAGGTTAGGTTAGGTTAGGTTAGGTTAGGTTAGGTTAGGTTAGGTTAGGTTAGGTTAGGTTAGGTTAGGTTAGGTTAGGTTAGGTTAGGTTAGGTTAGGTTAGGTTAGGGTAGGTTAGGTTAGGTTAGGTTAGGTTAGGTTAGGTTAGGGTGTAGGTTAGGTGTAGGGTTAGGTTAGGTTAGGTTAGGTTAGGATAGGTTAGGTTAGGTTAGGTGTAGGTTAGGGTTAGGTTAGGTTAGGTTAGGTTAGGTTAGGTTAGGTTAGGTTAGGTTAGGTTAGGTTAGGTTAGGTTAGGTTAGGTTGGTTAGGTTAGGTTAGGTTAGGTGGTAGGGTTAGGTGGTTAGGTTAGGTTAGGTTAGGTTAGGTTAGGTTAGGTTAGGTTAGGTTAGGTTAGGTTAGG